>OX463815.1:35907355-38511152 GCA_949825045.1 Argyresthia goedartella | reverse complement strand
CCCATGAGTTTACTAAAACCACGACTAAGGGCTGCATTCAGGGCTCTATTGGGGGCCCAACCATGTGGAACGTCCTGCTAGACCCTTTGCTGGACGAACTGGGCGAGAGAGGCGTATACTGCCAAGCATTTGCTGATGATATCGTGCTGGTATTCTCCGGAAACTCGGTACCCGACATAGAAAAAAAAGGTGATGAAACACTGGCTCGTGTGGTGGCATGGGGTAGAACGAACAAACTGAAGTTCGCAGCACACAAGACCCACGCTATGGTGATAACAAATAAGCTGAAATTCACCACCCCGTGCATCCACATGGGCTAGGTTGAGATCGCTATGAAAGAAGAAATAAAGCTGCTAGGTTTAATCATAGACAATAAGTTAAATTTCAAAAAACACGTGAACCATGTCTGTGTTAAGGCTACGAACATCTACAAGCAGCTATGTCGGGCTGCCAAAATCTCATGGGGCCTATATCCGGAGATTATCAGAACGATATACGTCGCAGTGCTAGAACCTATTATTATGTATGCGTCCAGCGCTTGGGCACCGGTGACGGAGAGAATATCCGTGCAAAAACAACTAAACTCAGTGCAGAGAGGTTTTGCACAAAAAATAGTGAAAGCTCATAGGACAGTGTCACTGAGTGCTGCTCTGGCGCTCTCCGGCCTGCTACCTCTTGACATGCGAGTGCGCGAAGCGGCGAAGCTGTACGAAGCAAAGCGTGGCAAGCTTTTGGCAGTTATAGGGGGGAGGGACTTGGAGAGCAGGGTGCACTACCCGCTAGCTCCTCATCCTGCTGAGAACTTCAGTGTCGAATTCGCCTGCTTGGAAGATATGCAGTTGCAGACCCTAGCCAAACACAATATCCAGGGCTTACAAGTATTTACTGACGGAAGCAAAATTGAAGGCAGGGTCGGGGCTGCACTGTCTTTCTGGCGGGACGGTACGGAACGGAAAAGCAGGAAGTTCAGGCTGGAGCCTTTCTGCACTGTGTTTCAGGCAGAGATGTTCGCTCTGCTACAGGCCACGAAACTTTTGTTAAGGGAAAGAGATATCGAAGCAAATATCTTCAGTGACTCTAGGTCTTCGCTGGAATTACTTCAGAATCCGGACTCCTCACACCCGTTGGCTGTCGAAATAAAAATTAACTTGCAAAATTTAAGATCGATTTGTAGATTTTATGGAAAGAATTGTTCAGCAAGCAGGAAAAAGAAATGGTAGCAAAAATATAGGTAGGAAGCCATATGTTCTTGGAACATAATAATCATGTTTCGAAACATATAAGCAACAAAAATATATATATACATATAAGCAAAATAGTAATAAGAATGTAAATGTAAGAAAATTGTATATAAAATTATATAATTGTATATTATATAATATTTATATATAAAGTAAGTATATGTAAATTACGAAATAAAAAAAGAATAAAAAAAAAAAAAACCTATCAAAGAACCGAATATTTAAAATAAATATAAAAGTATATAAAAAAAAAAAAAAAAAAAAAAAAAAAAAAGTGATGTGGTTGTCATGGTAATTAGTTAACAAAATTCTTGGTAAATGTACATAAACATTTCTCCTTTATTTTGTTCTGTTTTTATGTTATGAAGATACAAGACGTAACAAAGCGTGAGCACGTCTCACGTGACGGAAGAAATTGGATGAAGAAGACAAAAGAAAACATAATTTATAATATCTCCGAGTAATTTTGTCGGTGGAAACACTGTCTGGACAAATCGGGTTTTTAGCCGGTAGGAGTCCGGCACCGTCTGGGTTCCCCTTCCCAGACGTCCATGATGGATTTTCCCGGTATGTTCATTGAAGAAAAAAATAAAAAAAAAAAAAAAAAAAAAAAAAAAAAAAAAAAAAAAAAAACCTAACCTAACCTAACCTAACCTAACCTAACCTAACCTAACCTAACCTAACCTAACCTAACCTAACCTGGTCTCAGGAGCTTGCTGAGATGAAAATGGAAGTCAACACCAGAAGACGAAGGATAAAAAATGCAGCACCGGTCCGAAGAGATACTGTGGTTGGCCTGTACTTGAAAAAGAAAGAAGAATATGAGTTAGCAGAAAAGAAAGCTCAAACTGAGAGCTGGAAGGAGTTTTGTGGTAAACAGGATAAGGAGGGTGTTTGGGAAGGAATATACAGAATAATAAGAAGAACCGCAAAGAGGGAAGAAGATATTCCACTTGAGAAGAATGGGCAAATACTAGACGCCAGGGAATCGGCACGACTACTGGCCGAGACCTTTTACCCTGAGGACAAACAAGAGGACGACAGCTTGGAACATCAACAAGTAAGAGCAGTAGCTGACCAAGTAAACGCGTGGAGTCATGCTGAGCATCATGACCCACCGTTTACCGTAAGGGAACTGAACCATGCAGCAGAGTCCTTTAATCCAAAGAAGGCTCCGGGAACTGATGGATTTACAGCTGATATATGCGTCCATGCAATAAAATGCGATACCGAATACTTTTTGGCACTATTGAACAAGTGTTTGGCTTGCCACTACTTCCCAAAATTATGGAAGGAGGCAACGGTAGTGGTTTTGAGAAAACTAAATAAAGAAACTTACTCCGTACCTAAATCGTATCGACTGATCGGACTTTTGCCTGTGCTAGGAAAGATCTACGAAAAGATGCTGGTTGCTCGCCTCAAATATTACGTTTTGCCTACCATTAGCCCACACCAATATGGATTTATGCCCCAGAAAAGCACTGAAGACTCCCTCTACACCCTAATTCAGTACATCCGTATGAATTTAGACCAAAAGAAAATACTTACAGTTGTGTCGCTGGATATAGAGGGGGCTTTTGATAGTGCCTGGTGGCCAGCCATAAAAGTGCGTCTGGCAGAGGTGGACTGCCCAGTGAACTTGAGGCGAGTAATCGGTAGCTATCTTGAAGACAGATCGGTAAGAGTTAAATATGTTGGACAGGAACACTGTATGGGTACGAGTAAAGGTTGCGTTCAGGGCTCCATAGGTGGGCCAATCCTCTCGAACCTTTTGTTGGACCCACTCCTTAGGCAGTTAGAAGAAAGAGGCATCTACTGCCAAGCATTCGCCGTTGATATCGTCTTGGTGTTCGACGGGAATACAGCGCTTGAGATTGAGAGGCAGGCAAATCTCACTCTTGAGCATGTTCGAGCGTGGGGTGTCAGAAACCGTATGAAGTTTGCACCGCACAAAACCTGTGCGATGGTGGTAACCAGAAGGTTAAAGTACGACACACCACGTTTGAGCATGGGCGGGGTCGGGATCGGCCTGTCTCGAGAAATCAAACTACTTGGTCTCACCATCGATGATAAGCTCACTTTTAACAAACATGTGACCCTAGCCTGCAAAAGAGCAATATCCATCTATAAACAATTGGCGAGAGCAGCTCGTGTCAGCTGGGGTTTACACCCGGAGGTGGTTAGGTTGATTTACACAGCAGCAGTTGAGCCCGTGCTGCTGTATGCTGCGAGTGCGTGGGCGCCAACCGCTAATAAATTGGGTATCCGCAAGCAGTTGAGTGTGGTGCAGAGAGGATTTGCTCAAAAAATGTGCAGAAAGATGTAACCTAACCTAACCTAACCTAACCTAACCTAACCTAACCTAACCTAACCTAACCTAACCTAACCTAACCTAACCTAACCTAACCTAACCTAACCTAACCTAACCTAACCTAACCTAACCTAACCTTACCTAACCTAACCTTACCTAACCTAACCTAACCTAACCTAACCTAACCTAACCTAACCTAACCTAACCCATGAGTTTACTAAAACCACGACTAAGGGCTGCATTCAGAGCTCTATTGGGGGCCCAACCATGTGGAACGTCCTGCTAGACCCTTTGCTGGACGAACTGGGCGAGAGAGGCGTATACTGCCAAGCATTTGCTGATGATATCGTGCTGGTATTCTCCGGAAACTCGGTACCCGACATAGAAAAAAAAGGTGATGAAACACTGGCTCGTGTGGTGGCATGGGGTAGAACGAACAAACTGAAGTTCGCAGCACACAAGACCCACGCTATGGTGATAACAAATAAGCTGAAATTCACCACCCCGTGCATCCACATGGGCTAGGTTGAGATCGCTATGAAAGAAGAAATAAAGCTGCTAGGTTTAATCATAGACAATAAGTTAAATTTCAAAAAACACGTGAACCATGTCTGTGTTAAGGCTACGAACATCTACAAGCAGCTATGTCGGGCTGCCAAAATCTCATGGGGCCTATATCCGGAGATTATCAGAACGATATACGTCGCAGTGCTAGAGCCTATTATTATGTATGCGTCCAGCGCTTGGGCACCGGTGACGGAGAGAATATCCGTGCAAAAACAACTAAACTCAGTGCAGAGAGGTTTTGCACAAAAAATAGTGAAAGCTCATAGGACAGTGTCACTGAGTGCTGCTCTGGCGCTCTCCGGCCTGCTACCTCTTGACATGCGAGTGCGCGAAGCGGCGAAGCTGTACGAAGCAAAGCGTGGCAAGCCTTTGGCAGTTATAGGGGGGAGGGACTTGGAGAGCAGGGTGCACTACACGCTAGCTCCTCATCCTGCTGAGAACTTCAGTGTCGAATTCGCCTGCTTGGAAGATATGCAGTTGCAGACCCTAGCCAAACACAATATCCAGGGCTTACAAGTATTTACTGATGGAAGCAAAATTGAAGGCAGGGTCGGGGCTGCACTGTCTTTCTGGCGGGACGGTACGGAACGGAAAAGCAGGAAGTTCAGGCTGGAGCCTTTCTGCACTGTGTTTCAGGCAGAGATGTTCGCTCTGCTACAGGCCACGAAACTTTTGTTAAGGGAAAGAGATATCGAAGCAAATATCTTCAGTGACTCTAGGTCTTCGCTGGAATTACTTCAGAATCCGGACTCCTCACACCCGTTGGCTGTCGAAATAAAAATTAACTTGCAAAATTTAAGATCGATTTGTAGATTTTATGGAAAGAATTGTTCAGCAAGCAGGAAAAAGAAATGGTAGCAAAAATATAGGTAGGAAGCCATATGTTCTTGGAACATAATAATCATGTTTCGAAACATATAAGCAACAAAAATATATATATACATATAAGCAAAATAGTAATAAGAATGTAAATGTAAGAAAATTGTATATAAAATTATATAATTGTATATTATATAATATTTATATATAAAGTAAGTATATGTAAATTACGAAATAAAAAAAGAATAAAAAAAAAAAAACCTATCAAAGAACCGAATATTTAAAATAAATATAAAAGTATATAAAGAAAAAAAAAAAAAAAAAAAAATAAAGTGATGTGGTTGTCATGGTAATTAGTTAACAAAATTCTTAGTAAATGTACATAAACATTTCTCCTTTATTTTGTTCTGTTTTTATGTTATGAAGATACAAGACGTAACAAAGCGTGAGCACGTCTCACGTGACGGAAGAAATTGGATGAAGAAGACAAAAGAAAACATAATTTATAATATCTCCGAGTAATTTTGTCGGTGGAAACACTGTCTGGACAAATCGGGTTTTTAGCCGGTAGGAGTCCGGCACCGTCTGGGTTCCCCTTCCCAGACGTCCATGATGGATTTTCCCGGTATGTTCATTGAAGAAAAAAAAAAAACCTAACCTAACCTAACCTAACCTAACCTAACCTAACCTAACCTAACCTAACCTAACCTAACCTAACCTAACCTAACCTAACCTAACCTAACCTAACCTAACCTAACCTAACCTAACCTAACCTAACCTAACCTAACCTAACCTGGTCTCAGGAGCTTGCTGAGATGAAAAGGGAAGTCAACACCAGAAGACGAAGGATAAAAAATGCAGCACCGGTCCGAAGAGATACTGTGGTTGGCCTGTACTTGAAAAAGAAAGAAGAATATGAGTTAGCAGAAAAGAAAGCTCAAACTGAGAGCTGGAAGGAGTTTTGTGGTAAACAGGATAAGGAGGGTGTTTGGGAAGGAATATACAGAATAATAAGAAGAACCGCAAAGAGGGAAGAAGATATTCCACTTGAGAAGAATGGGCAAATACTAGACGCCAGGGAATCGGCACGACTACTGGCCGAGACCTTTTACCCTGAGGACAAACAAGAGGACGACAGCTTGGAACATCAACAAGTAAGAGCAGTAGCTGACCAAGTAAACGCGTGGAGTCATGCTGAGCATCATGACCCACCGTTTACCGTAAGGGAACTGAACCACGCAGCAGAGTCCTTTAATCCAAAGAAGGCTCCGGGAACTGATGGATTTACAGCTGATATATGCGTCCATGCAATAAAATGCGATACCGAATACTTTTTGGCACTATTGAACAAGTGTTTGGCTTGCCACTACTTCCCAAAATTATGGAAGGAGGCAACGGTAGTGGTTTTGAGAAAACCAAATAAAGAAACTTACTCCGTACCTAAATCGTATCGACCGATCGGACTTTTGCCTGTGCTAGGAAAGATCTACGAAAAGATGCTGGTTGCTCGCCTCAAATATTACGTTTTGCCTACCATTAGCCCACACCAATATGGATTTATGCCCCAGAAAAGCACTGAAGACTCCCTCTACACCCTAATTCAGTACATCCGTATGAATTTAGACCAAAAGAAAATACTTACAGTTGTGTCGCTGGATATAGAGGGGGCTTTTGATAGTGCCTGGTGGCCAGCCATAAAAGTGCGTCTGGCGGAGGTGGACTGCCCAGTGAACTTGAGGCGAGTAATCGGTAGCTATCTTGAAGACAGATCGGTAAGAGTTAAATATGTTGGACAGGAACACTGTATGGGTACGAGTAAAGGTTGCGTTCAGGGCTCCATAGGTGGGCCAATCCTCTCGAACCTTTTGTTGGACCCACTCCTTCGGCAGTTAGAAGAAAGAGGCATCTACTGCCAAGCATTCGCCGATGATATCGTCTTGGTGTTCGACGGGAATACAGCGCTTGAGATTGAGAGGCAGGCAAATCTCACTCTTGAGCATGTTCGAGCGTGGGGTGTCAGAAACCGTATGAAGTTTGCACCGCACAAAACCTGTGCGATGGTGGTAACCAGAAGGTTAAAGTACGACACACCACGTTTGAGCATGGGCGGGGTCGGGATCGGCCTGTCTCGAGAAATCAAACTACTTGGTCTCACCATCGATGATAAGCTCACTTTTAACAAACATGTGACCCTAGCCTGCAAAAGAGCAATATCCATCTATAAACAATTGGCGAGAGCAGCTCGTGTCAGCTGGGGTTTACACCCGGAGGTGGTTAGGTTGATTTACACAGCAGCAGTTGAGCCCGTGCTGCTGTATGCTGCGAGTGCGTGGGCGCCAACCGCTAATAAATTGGGTATCCGCAAGCAGTTGAGTGTGGTGCAGAGAGGATTTGCTCAAAAAATGTGCAGAAAGATGTAACCTAACCTAACCTAACCTAACCTAACCTAACCTAACCTAACCTAACCTAACCTAACCTAACCTAACCTAACCTAACCTAACCTAACCTAACCTAACCTAACCTAACCTAACCTAACCTAACCTAACCTAACCTAACCTAACCTAACCTAACCTAACCTTACCTAACCTAACCTTACCTAACCTAACCTAACCTAACCTAACCTAACCTAACCTAACCTAACCCATGAGTTTACTAAAACCACGACTAAGGGCTGCATTTAGGGCTCTATTGGGGGCCCAACCATGTGGAACGTCCTGCTAGACCCTTTGCTGGACGAACTGGGCGAGAGAGGCGTATACTGCCAAGCATTTGCTGATGATATCGTGCTGGTATTCTCCGGAAACTCGGTACCCGACATAGGAAAAAAAGGTGATGAAACACTGGCTCGTGTGGTGGCATGGGGTAGAACGAACAAACTGAAGTTCGCAGCACACAAGACCCACGCTATGGTGATAACAAATAAGCTGAAATTCACCACCCCGTGCATCCACATGGGCTAGGTTGAGATCGCTATGAAAGAAGAAATAAAGCTGCTAGGTTTAATCATAGACAATAAGTTAAATTTCAAAAAACACGTGAACCATGTCTGTGTTAAGGCTACGAACATCTACAAGCAGCTATGTCGGGCTGCCAAAATCTCATGGGGCTATATCCGGAGATTATCAGAACGATATACGTCGCAGTGCTAGAGCCTATTATTATGTATGCGTCCAGCGCTTAGGCACCGGTGACGGAGAGAATATCCGTGCAAAAACAACTAAACTCAGTGCAGAGAGGTTTTGCACAAAAAATAGTGAAAGCTCATAGGACAGTGTCACTGAGTGCTGCTCTGGCGCTCTCCGGCCTGCTACCTCTTGACATGCGAGTGCGCGAAGCGGCGAAGCTGTACGAAGCAAAGCGTGGCAAGCCTTTGGCAGTTATAGGGGGGAGGGACTTGGAGAGCAGGGTGCACTACACGCTAGCTCCTCATCCTGCTGAGAACTTCAGTGTCGAATTCGCCTGCTTGGAAGATATGCAGTTGCAGACCCTAGCCAAACACAATATCCAGGGCTTACAAGTATTTACTGACGGAAGCAAAATTGAAGGCAGGGTCGGGGCTGCACTGTCTTTCTGGCGGGACGGTACGGAACGGAAAAGCAGGAAGTTCAGGCTGGAGCCTTTCTGCACTGTGTTTCAGGCAGAGATGTTCGCTCTGCTACAGGCCACGAAACTTTTGTTAAGGGAAAGAGATATCGAAGCAAATATCTTCAGTGACTCTAGGTCCTCGCTGGAATTACTTCAGAATCCGGACTCCTCACACCCGTTGGCTGTCGAAATAAAAATTAACTTGCAAAATTTAAGATCGATTTGTAGATTTTATGGAAAGAATTGTTCAGCAAGCAGGAAAAAGAAATGGTAGCAAAAATATAGGTAGGAAGCCATATGTTCTTGGAACATAATAATCATGTTTCGAAACATATAAGCAACAAAAATATATATATACATATAAGCAAAATAGTAATAAGAATGTAAATGTAAGAAAATTGTATATAAAATTATATAATTGTATATTATATAATATTTATATATAAAGTAAGTATATGTAAATTACGAAATAAAAAAAGAATAAAAAAAAAAACCTATCAAAGAACCGAATATTTAAAATAAATAAAAAAAAAAAAAAAAAAAAAAAAAAAAGTGATGTGGTTGTCATGGTAATTAGTTAACAAAATTCTTAGTAAATGTACATAAACATTTCTCCTTTATTTTGTTCTGTTTTTATGTTATGAAGATACAAGACGTAACAAAGCGTGAGCACGTCTCACGTGACGGAAGAAATTGGATGAAGAAGACAAAAGAAAACATAATTTATAATATCTCCGAGTAATTTTGTCGGTAGAAACACTGTCTGGACAAATCGGGTTTTTAGCCGGTAGGAGTCCGGCACCGTCTGGGTTCCCCTTCCCAGACGTCCATGATGGATTTTCCCGGTATGTTCATTGAAGAAAAAAAAAAAAAAAAAACCTAACCTAACCTAACCTAACCTAACCTAACCTAACCTAACCTAACCTAACCTAACCTAACCTAACCTAACCTAACCTAACCTAACCTAACCTAACCTAACCTAACCTAACCTAACCTAACCTGGTCTCAGGAGCTTGCTGAGATGAAAAGGGAAGTCAACACCAGAAGACGAAGGATAAAAAATGCAGCACCAGTCCGAAGAGATACTGTGGTTGGCCTGTACTTGAAAAAGAAAGAAGAATATGAGTTAGCAGAAAAGAAAGCTCAAACTGAGAGCTGGAAGGAGTTTTGTGGTAAACAGGATAAGGAGGGTGTTTGGGAAGGAATATACAGAATAATAAGAAGAACCGCAAAGAGGGAAGAAGATATTCCACTTGAGAAAAATGGGCAAATACTAGACGCCAGGGAATCGGCACGACTACTGGCCGAGACCTTTTACCCTGAGGACAAACAAGAGGACGACAGCTTGGAACATCAACAAGTAAGAGCAGTAGCTGACCAAGTAAACGCGTGGAGTCATGCTGAGCATCATGACCCACCGTTTACCGTAAGGGAACTGAACCATGCAGCAGAGTCCTTTAATCCAAAGAAGGCTCCGGGAACTGATGGATTTACAGCTGATATATGCGTCCATGCAATAAAATGCGATACCGAATACTTTTTGGCACTATTGAACAAGTGTTTGGCTTGCCACTACTTCCCAAAATTATGGAAGGAGGCAACGGTAGTGGTTTTGAGAAAACCAAATAAAGAAACTTACTCCGTACCTAAATCGTATCGACCGATCGGACTTTTGCCTGTGCTAGGAAAGATCTACGAAAAGATGCTGGTTGCTCGCCTCAAATATTACGTTTTGCCTACCATTAGCCCACACCAATATGGATTTATGCCCCAGAAAAGCACTGAAGACTCCCTCTACACCCTAATTCAGTACATCCGTATGAATTTAGACCAAAAGAAAATACTTACAGTTGTGTCGCTGGAAATAGAGGGGGCTTTTGATAGTGCCTGGTGGCCAGCCATAAAAGTGCGTCTGGCAGAGGTGGACTGCCCAGTGAACTTGAGGCGAGTAATCGGTAGCTATCTTGAAGACAGATCGGTAAGAGTTAAATATGTTGGACAGGAACACTGTATGGGTACGAGTAAAGGTTGCGTTCAGGGCTCCATAGGTGGGCCAATCCTCTCGAACCTTTTGTTGGACCCACTCCTTCGGCAGTTAGAAGAAAGAGGCATCTACTGCCAAGCATTCGCCGATGATATCGTCTTGGTGTTCGACGGGAATACAGCGCTTGAGATTGAGAGGCAGGCAAATCTCACTCTTGAGCATGTTCGAGCGTGGGGTGTCAGAAACCGTATGAAGTTTGCACCGCACAAAACCTGTGCGATGGTGGTAACCAGAAGGTTAAAGTACGACACACCACGTTTGAGCATGGGCGGGGTCGGGATCGGCCTGTCTCGAGAAATCAAACTACTTGGTCTCACCATCGATGATAAGCTCACTTTTAACAAACATGTGACCCTAGCCTGCAAAAGAGCAATATCCATCTATAAACAATTGGCGAGAGCAGCTCGTGTCAGCTGGGGTTTACACCCGGAGGTGGTTAGGTTGATTTACACAGCAGCAGTTGAGCCCGTGCTGCTGTATGCTGCGAGTGCGTGGGCGCCAACCGCTAATAAATTGGGTATCCGCAAGCAGTTGAGTGTGGTGCAGAGAGGATTTGCTCAAAAAATGTGCAGAGCTTACCGCACTGTGTCCCTGGACTCAGCCCTGGTGTTGGCAGGAATACTCCCTCTCGATCTCCGAATTCGTGAGGCAGCCTCGTTATACGAGGCTAAAAAGGGGATTCCCAAGCCGGCGCTGGGTGACGTGGGGGTGGAACGGATGGCTCGCAAAATAGATTTCCCACACCCCGCCGAGCAAACGAGCCTCGAGTGCGGCATCTTGGCGGACGAGGAACAATATAAGGCAATTTCGAATTTCGAAATTCGCATATTCACCGATGGCAGCAAGATTGAGGGTAAAGTGGGTGCGGCGCTGTCCCTGTGGAGAGGCGAAACAGAGATCCGATTCTTGAAGCTTAAGTTATCGCCTTACTGCACTGTCTACCAGGCAGAACTCCTGGCGCTCTGTCAAGCGGTTAGAGAAGTGCTCAAGCACCCGTCGTGCACCACAGTGGGTATCTGCAGCGACTCGATGACAGCTCTCCAAACGGCAACAAACGTCGGTTCTACTGTTCGTTTGATGAGAACGAATGTTTGTACCCTAGTCATGGTTGTTTATCTATCTAAGTATAATATTTCTCTATATAAGTATATATATCGTTGTCTAGTACCCAAGATACAGGGAATCCTAGTTTGGGGCTAGATCAATGTGTGTAAAAGGTGTCCAAGGTATTATTATTATTATTATTATTATTATTACTCATCCCCTAGCAGTTGAAATTAGAGACAAATTGACACTTTGTAGACGCCAGAACAAGTGTGTTTCTCTGTTCTGGATCAAAGCCCATGCAGGACTGGAAGGAAATGAGAGAGCCGATCAGCTCGCAAAAGATGCTGCTCTCAGGTCAAAAACCCGGCCACAATACGACCTATGTCCTGTTTCATTCGTCAAGCGTATGAACAGACTAGAAACAATAGCCGAATGGAACAGGAGATATAAAGGCGGGAAAACGGCTGCAATTACCAAGCTTTTTTTCCCTGATACATCAGCGGCGTACAAAGCAGCACGAAATATTGTACAATCATACATCACAACACAACTTTTCACAGGGCATGGTGGGTTTTCCGAATACCTACACCGTTTCAAGCGTAAGGATAGCCCATCGTGCGCCTGCGACCCAGCCGTGAGCGAAACAGTCCCCCACATCATAGCCGAATGTCCAATATTTGCCAAAGAAAGGTTTGAGGTAGAGCAGGAGATAAATGAAAAAATTGAGAGTGGAAATTTCGCGAAAATAATAAGTGGCACGCATAAAGATTCCTTTTTAGAGTACTGTAAGAAGATAGTTATAAACGTAAATAAAAGAAATAAGTAGAATTAAGGAAACCATGATATTATCATATTTTGATAATATGAGAAAATATCATAGAGATAAATATAAAGACAAAGTGTGAAAGGTAGGTTATTGTAAGTGCTCAAATATGTCGTACAAAATAGTTTAATTTATGGAAAAAATAAAAAAAAATAAAAAAAAAAGAAAGAAAGAAAAAAGGAAAAAGGAAAGAAAGAAAAAAAAAGAAAAAAAAAAGAAAGGGAAAAGGGAAAAAAAAAAAGAAAAAGAACAAAAAAGTATCTCCTAGATTAGTTAGTTATAGTAGTTTTGTTATAGTAAGATAAATAATTATAAGATATAATAACATAAACGTAATAAAAAAGGCCTTGTCTAAGATAAGGGTAAAATGTAAAGGGTGTGCATCAGGGTTTTTTAGTCGGTAAGAGTCCGACACTGTCTGGGTCTCCCCTCCCAGACGTCCATGAGGATTTTTCCCAGGTGCAACCCTACTAAAAAAAAAAAACCTAACCTAACTGTTCGATTCAGAATCGATACTCGATCTATGGTTCCGGAACGGCCATTTTGAATTTGACGGAGCTGCCACAGAGCAGTTTTTGACAACTGACAGACGAAAAGCCCCCGCAATGTGACGCGTATTGATTTTGGGCATTGAAAATTAAATCGTAAGCCATCTGGAATTGTATTCGGGCTCCCCTCAGGATTGTCTTATAGCTGAGTGTATTGTGGTTCTCCGAACCAGATAAAGTTCGTATTTACGTAATATAACCTGTGTTGGAACTGTGCGCGTCGAAGCTGGCCTGCCAGCCATACCTGGTTGGCTGAAGAACCTGTCTACCAAGAAGAGCCTAGGGTGCACCCAGGCCTTGCAGAGAGACAGGAGTTTGACGGGAACGAAGCACAGACCAGGTCAGATAGAATCTATTTACTTTAGCTCGGTGAATCGCCGACGTTCTCGCTTCTTGGCATCCGATCGCTACGCTACCTCGTAGCTATGGGCCCCTGCGAGGTCATTGGGTGCCGAGAGGCCTGAACATTTTGGTAGCAAGAGCGTGGTTTCCTGAGATTTGCAGCCGTCAAGGGCTCCAGGAACCCACGATTTGGGACTATCAATCTGTAGGTATAGGCGGTTATTAGATAACTTGGTTGTGTTCCTGTATCCACATAGATTGGTAGTGTTGTAAGCTATAAGTCTATTGCTGGTAGTACTGAGATGTGACTCAGAATAGTAATTACATTACAGGTACATTGTAGGTGTGAGGTACCAGTTACCAGTTAGTCAATCTATTAGTGGTCTAGTAATGCTAATGAATGTTTGGACATTGTTTTCAGTTTATAGCAATTTATAACTTGAACTAATATTGACTATCTGTGTGTGTTATATGATATAGGGAAACTAAATTGTTGTTTACAGAATTTGTGTAGATATAAAACTCGGTTTCTATTGTTTGGGGAAATCAGCATTGTTTAAGTTATAGATTAGGGTTCCCTCGTTTGTGTTGTAGACTGGAGGGTCCAATATAATTGAGTTACTGCAAATTGTGAGTAAGTATCGTTCCGATCATGTCGTTGTCTGAAATACAGAAGGGTGTTTCTAAGGAGCTCAGATGGTTTTCCTCCGCACACGGTCTGATAGACCGTTTAGATAGGCATGATGTGGTATTGGAGCGGTCTATGGACGTTAAGGAACGCTACAACAGGGTGCTCGAATTGTCCGCGCAGGCGGAAGCAGTTGATGGTTGCGCACCTGACAGGCTGTCACGGTTGCTAGGGGATGTCGACCAGTGTATGGAGATGGCAGCTGCTATCACGCAGAGGGCTGCGGACATACGTAGGCAGCGCGAGTCCAGCCATGGTGGTGACATTGGGGCGCTTCTGCCGCATCAGGGATCGGGGACCAGGTTACCCGTTATAACTATGCCTACTTTTGACGGAGTGTCCGGTGAATGGATGAGCTTCATCAATCTGTTCGACAGTTTGGTGCACATGCGATCGGACATTACCAAGTCTGTCAAAATGGCTCAGCTGGTGGCAGCATTGAGGGGTGAGCCTAGGGAGCTGGTCGCTCATTTGACAGTTACGGAGGGTAACTATGAAACGGCCAGGCAATTGTTGGTCAGACGTTACCACAACAAACGGAGGTTGGCCGATGCCCAACTGAACCGTTTGTTTAGCATCCCGGTTGTGAACAAGGTCGGGGCCATACAGACGGAGGTTTTGAACCCGTTGTTGTCCGTCACCAAGGCCCTAGAGAATCTTGGACTTCCGGTTGGTGAATGGTCGTACCTACTACTGTACATTGTACTTTCCCGCCTACCCGCTGACGTGCAGACTCGTTTCGAACAGTCTCACGGGAGGTCGGCCGAGGACCTGCCCGCCTTCTCCGACTTGGTCGGATTTTTGGAAGAGGAGGCTCGACGGGCAGAGAATTTGGGGTTGACGGTCACCCATCCTTCGGAGCCACAGAGAGCTGCCGGGAGCGCTGTGAGTAGGGGCCCTCCGACGAGGAAGGACCGCACCAACCGGCAGTCGTATGGGACTGTGAGTGCATTGACCCCACATAGTGAGACCTGCCCATGTTGTAGGCAGATTGGCCATGCTGTGGCCGATTGCAATAAGTTCGGGGAACTTAGGGTTGAGGGACGGCGCCGGATGGCCAAGCAGCGGAGCTGGTGTTTCCTGTGCCTCGGGCCACACATGGCTAGGTACTGCACGCGCACAAGAATGTGCGGATATTGTGGTGGGGCCCACAACAATCTGTTGTGCATGAACCGGTCCGGCCAACAGCCACCACAGGGCCGTACCCAGGGTGACACGGCATGGGGCCCTGAGAATTCGTTTGCGACTCGGAGCGCAACTCAGGAGCCAACGTCCCCACGTCCACAGGGCCGTACCCAGGGTGATACGGAATGGGGCCCTGAGAATTTGTTTGCGACTTGGAGCGCAACTCAGGGACCAGCGTCCCCACGTGCACAGGGTAGTACTAGGGTGCGGGGCCGCACTCAGGGTCATCACATGGGGGGCCCTGAGTTTTCGGTTGCGACTCAGCATCCGACTCAGCGGGCAATGGGGCCACAAGCGCGCAGCCACCCAGGGGTGCAGGGCCGCACTCAGGGTCATCACATGGGGGGCCCTGAGTTTTCGGTTGCGACTCAGCATCCGACTCAACGGGCAATGGGGCCACAAGCACGCGGCCACCCAGGGGTGCAGGGCCGCACTCAGGGTCATCACATGGGGGGCCCTGAGTTTTCGGTTGCGACTCAGCATCCGACTCAGCGGCACATTGGGTGTGTTGAGCAGGCCGTAACGGGCGGGTGGCATGGGACAACTTCGAGCTATGCGGGTGCGGTTCGGACGCCGCCTCAGTTGTCGCCCCGCTCGTCGCCTCGTCCTCGTCGGTCGCATGTGATGTCCCCCCCGCTCATGGAGCGGCCACGGTTGAATTCACGCCCACAACCCTTCGGGGGGCGTCGTAGGGTGGCAATGGAACCGGCGCGTGGGCCATTTTTACAGTGGGACCCGCTGGCGTATAGCTGCCTACCTGATCGGTTACAGGCAGAGTGGGGCCCCGGGGGCCCTCGCTAGGAATTTGCGGCCCAACAATTTGTTGCCCCCCAACCGGAGACGGTGGTGTTACCGATCGCCTCTGTGCTTGTTTGGGATTTGGCGGGCAACCCAACATACGTTCGCGCCCTATTAGATTCTGGAGCTCAGGGCTGCATTGTATCGAACGATTTAGCGAAATGGTTGGGCCTCAATATAAATAATGTATCGCTGCCGAGGAAATTGGTCCCTGCTGGGGATTACAGGGCAACCCTTCACGGGTTTTGTGATGCCTTTGAACGAGGATTTGCGGCAGCGGTTTATTTGAGAACCGTCACCTCCACCGGGGAGGTCGACGTGCGATTGGCTTTGGCAAAAAGCAAGGTAGCGCCTATTCGGACAAGGATGACGATTCCAAAACTGGAACTGTCCGGGGCTGCTCTTTTGACCAAACCTTTGAGTCACACTCTAACGGTGTTGCGTGGGTCAGTGGTTTTGGAGGATACGGTGTACGCGTGGACGGACAGCCAGATTGTTTTGTGCTGGCTGAAGGCATCGGTCCATAACTTAGAGGGTTTTGTTGCGAACCGTGTCTCCCAGATTGTGTCGTCTGAGGTCCCACTGACCTGGAGACATGTACCAGGAGAATTGAACCCGTCTGATTGTGCATCCAGAGGATGTCGGGCTCCTGAACTCGAGCTTGTTGCTGATCTCTCGACAGAGGCTTTCATTGCTTGTTTGGATAGGTTTGTTTCTCGAAGGGGACTTCCAACTTTGATCCGCTCTGATAACGGCACTAACTACATCGGTGCGGAACGATGCTTACGAGAGATAGTCAACTTTTTGAATGTAAATAAAGTGGATATTGGAACGGCCCTCTCCCGTCGGGGTATACAGTGGACCTTCAGCCCACCGAGTTGCCCCCACTGGGGTGGGATTTTTGAGGCCGTAGTTAAGCCAGCGAAGACGCACTTAGGGCGAATAGTAGGTCAGACCGCGCTGACTTTTGAGGAGCTCGCGACATTGTTTTGTAAGATCGAGGCCGATCTCAATTCGCGACCGTTGTGTCCGCTCAGCTCGGATCCAAATGACCTGGAGGCTCTGACCCCAGGCCATTTCTTGATAGGACAGCCACTTAACGCGTTGCCCGAGCACCCCTTCGAGGGAGTGAAATTGTATCGGTTGTCAAGGTATCAGATGTTGCAGCAGTTTACTCAGAATTTCTGGAAGCGTTGGTCGCTCGAGTATCTGCATATCTTACAACAGCGCCTTAAGTGGACTGACAAAACCAGCCCCCCTAGTGTTGGTGACCTCGTGCTGGTTAAGGATGCTAACCTACCGCCACTACGTTGGCGCAGGGGGCGCATTGTTAACTTGTTCCCTGGCAAGGACGGGACCCCCCGGTCTGCAGAGGTTCTAGTAGGAGGCTCGGTACTAAAACGAGCGGTAGCAACGTTGTCTCGGCTGCCCGTAGATTAAGGGACAGGTGGGTGCCTGTCCGGGCGGGTGATTGTTCGATTCAGAATCGATACTCGATCTATGGTTCCGGAACGGCCATTTTGAATTTGACGGAGCTGCCACAGAGCAGTTTTTGACAACTGACAGACGAAAAGCCCCCGCAATGTGACGCGTATTGATTTTGGGCATTGAAATTAAATCGTAAGCCATCTGGAATTGTATTCGGGCTCCCCTCAGGATTGTCTTATAGCTGAGTGTATTGTGGTTCTCCGAACCAGATAAAGTTCGTATTTACGTAATATAACCTGTGTTGGAACTGTGCGCGTCGAAGCTGGCCTGCCAGCCATACCTGGTTGGCTGAAGAACCTGTCTACCAAGAAGAGCCTAGGGTGCACCCAGGCCTTGCAGAGAGACAGGAGTTTGACGGGAACGAAGCACAGACCAGGTCAGATAGAATCTATTTACTTTAGCTCGGTGAATCGCCGACGTTCTCGCTTCTTGGCATCCGATCGCTACGCTACCTCGTAGCTATGGGCCCCTGCGAGGTCATTGGGTGCCGAGAGGCCTGAACAAGGCCTAACCTAACCTAACCTAACCTAACCGTCTCGCCACATCCTCCGCAGAGCAAGCTGCTAGTTTCAAGCAGCTCCGTGCTAAAAATTCATAAATAATAGTAAAAGTGCTCCGATTTTCCTGGAAAAAGTGTCTGTGTGTGCGTCTCAGTGAGGCCGAGGTGCGTGTGTGGAGTTTTTTTTTTTTTTAACTAAGGATTACAGTTTGGACCCATCATAGCTGAAAAACCTCATTTAAGGTTAGAAAAACATATTTTTCGTAATTACTTTTGTGTTTGTGATGGGATTATTGTGAATCGAAAAACTTCTGGGGGTATAGTTAATACCTACTTCCCATAAAAATTTTGGACCTCTAGGTTAAATACCTACGCCACAATCACGAAAAAAACAAGTATTTAAGGTTAGAACTTAACAATTTTAACTTTAACCGAAAACGCTGCGAAATCTAGATCAACGCCCCACTGTTTTTTGTTGCGCTCTGCGAAGATACTAACAAGAAGCAACTTCTGGCGAAAAATCAGATTTTTACAGCCGCACCCTCGGGAGCTGTTCAGCAAAAAAGGATTACCACGTGTTTACCAAATCCCGAGATCCTCGGAGTAGAATATTTTTGACCAAGGTTTCTTATTGCTGGTCCCAAGAGAAATAATAAAAATCCTTTATTGCACAGAAAACACAGTGGAAATTATAATAGAAACAGTATGCAAAGGTGAGCTTATTTCTAAAAAGAAATTTCTTACAGCTAACCTGTGAAGAAAAGAGAAAAATAAAATATAGAGAGGTAGTCCTAGTGTACAATTAAGAGTTAAAAGAAATAAATATACTATCAAATAAATCACAATACACCCTACGTAATTACTATAAAATAAATAAATATAATACAATAAATAAATAGATATACATTGTAACGTACTACCTCCTTGACCATATTGGCTACTGGCGGATTAGCCAGTTAAAAACTAAAACTATAAAAATTCGAAAATTCGGGTCTGGAATCTCGTCTGGCAGCTGATTGTTTTTTTGAGGCAGACATTGTTTGAGCTCTGAAACGTGAGGTTGTATCTTCTGCATCAATAATTTTTAAGTCACGCCTTTAGTTGCGGCGATGGGCTAGTCCCTTTAGTACTAAAATGGAGCTGAATGTTTAGTTGCTGTAAAGTGCAGTTGTTGATATGAAACTTCCCTACTATCCCCAATCCATGGGTAAGCATTGGTTCGTAGTTAGTCTTTCTTATTTTCGTGTATTTTATACTCATGTATTTCCCTATTCTATACAGTGTCTATTGGACTGCGGCACTCTTAGATCCTAATTACCCTAGGGCCCTCGTCGGAAGTCTCCGTGTGGGGAGCCGTCTCCTGATAGCTGGGCGCTGTAGCGCTTTTGTATTCCTATCATTCACACTGGTCTCTTTCCAGGGTTCCACGCTGAGGAGTAATATCCTCCTGGCGCTAACGGAGCTCTGAATCGGTTCCACGCTGAGGAGTAATATCCTCCTGGCGCTAACGGAGCTCTGAATCGGTTCCACGCCGAGGAATAATATCCTCCTGGCGCTACCGCATAATCACTTGTTGACGTCTGGAGAAGTGGACCAGTTGGATTGAGTCTACCAAGGAGCTGAAATCTACAAATTCCCGGCGAGTCCCTATCCAGCGTTTCAACTATATCACCAATATTCGACTCACGACCCTGTGATTAATAAATGTATCTTGAGCCTGCCAACAATCTCTTTTGGTCAGGTTAGAGTCCCACTGTTTCAATGGCGCCCGGATTAAGGGAATATTGGTGATAGAGTTTTGTCTGGTCAGAGTAGTTAGGCCATAAGAGCGCCGTAGAACGCTAGATTTCTTTCGTAGCTTTTATATTTTGTTGTGTTTATTTTTGTCTGACAAGAGTATATTTGATCGTTTATCTGGGTACCTACCTCATTTCTACATTATTTATGGTCGCAGTCTGACGGCCGTTGTCATATTATAATTGTTGATAAATATTTTCCTCCAAATTCTCAGTACGAAAAATAAATTAATAAATTGTGAAGATTTTAGTAGGGAAACTTTTCGGACTATTAAATAATAAATAAGGTTAGTGTTTAACGGCCGATTTCTCGTACATTTAATCTGTTGTTGACAGTCCTTTATCAATTTCAGCTGTCCAAACGGTAGATCAATGGCTTGATTTTGTACCAGAAACCGGGCGTTAGTCGTGTACTCTGCTTACTTTCATGTAAATTTGTACAGTTTACTAGATAGATAGTAAACATGACGTTTCCTATAAAATATCTGTCGCTCGAGCGATCTGTGTCTGTCTGAGAGCACCTTCTGACTGAAGATAGGCTGCGACAGCGTTCTGTCTTATTCAATAGTAGTTAACGATTCCTTTATGTATGTAATAAGTATTTTGACCCTTGTATTCTAAAAACCATCTATATCTACAGCTATGTAAAAGTTCTTTATTGTGTAACGTTACTCTGCAATGTCTGTTACTTTAGCTTATGGCCTCTTGAACTATAATTCTCTACTTTTTTACTCTTTGTTGTAGAATAGATATTCTACTCTATTATTATTTTCTGTACCCACTAACGGTGCAGGAAGTCTTGAACACTTGAGGGAGCTGTCCCTCATGGTGTTATTCTGCGTTACGATAGTAGCTAAGCTATCGGGGCGTTTATGTACTAAGGTTCTTATTTTAGTTCAAGGGATCTTGCTTATTTTTCAACTTCTGACAGTTAGTCTGGGTGTGCATTTGGCTATAATAATGGCACCCTGTGTGTAAGGCTGTGTTTACACGATGTTAGTGTAAACTCTTGTATGAACTTAGTATGAATTCTGATGTCTGATTGTTGGTTCGAATGTGTGATGTTTGTATGTAGTTGAGCTAGACTGTTAGTTATATATTTCTCTGACATTGTAGATGACGAGCTTTAGAGAATTTTATCTTAAGTAGTTAATTTGGTAAGTTAGTTTAGTTTAGTTAGTATCTTAGCGGATTTTATCAGGTAAAATCCTACCCAAACAAGACGGGTATGTAACGTACTACCTCCTTGACCATATTGACTACTGGCGGATTAGCCAGTTAAAAACTAAAACTATAAAAATTCGGAAATTCGGGTCTGGAATCTCGTCTGGCAGCTGATTGTTTTTTTTTGGGCAGACATTGTTTGAGCTCTGAAACGTGAGGTTGTATCTTCTGCATCAATAATTTTTAAGTCACGCCTTTAGTTGCGGTGATGGGCTAGTCCTTTTAGTACTGTAATGGAGCTGAATGTTTAGTTGCTGTAAAGTGCAGTAGTTGATTTGAAACTTCCCTACTATCCCCAATCCATGGGTAAGCATTTGTTCGTAGTTAGTCTTTCTTATTTTCGTGTATTTTATACTCTCTATGTATTTCCCTTTTCTATACAGTGTCTATTGGACTGCGGCACTCTTAGATCCTAATTACCCTAGGGCCCTCGTCGGAAGTCTCCGTGTGGGGAGCCGTCGCCTGATAGCTGGGCGCTGTAGCGCTTTTGTATTCCTATCATTCACACTGGTCTCTTTCCAGGGTTCCACGCTGAGGAGTAATATCCTCCTGGCGCTAACGGAGCTCTGAATCGGTTCCACGCCGAGGAGTAATATCCTTCTGGCGCTAACCGCATAATCACTTGTTGACGTCTGGAGAAGTGGACCAGTCGGATTGAGTCTATCAAGGAGCTGAAATCTACAAATTCCCGGCGAGTCCCTATCCAGCGTTTCAACTATATCACCAATATTCGACTCACGACCCTGTGATTAATAAATGTATCTTGAGCCTGCCAATAATCTCTTTTGGTCAGGTTAGTCTCACTGTTTCAACATAAATACTATGAGATACCCACTACTCGGAAGAGAGGAGATGCTGTTTCAATGTTTTCTTGAAAGTGACCAAGGATTTGCAATCCCTTATAGCGCAAGGAAGTGCATTCCACAAACGTATTGCCCTTAACCTAAACGAGTGCTCGTAAGCAACAGTGTTGTGCTGAGGAATTGACAAAAGTGACACCGTGTGAGATCTCCGAAGTCTATCCCCTGAGAAAAGATACTCAAAACGTTCACGAAGATATGCAGGGTAGCACGGATTTCTCAAAATATTGAAGAGGAAGGAGAGAATGTGCATATCACGACGAAGTCGGATCGGGAGCCAGCCTAATTCCCTACGATATTGGCACACGTGGTCGTACTTACGAAGTCCGAAAATAAACCGAATCCCGAGATTTTGGAGTCGCTCGAGTTTGTTCAGTAGATCTTCGTTCGCACTGGCCCAGCAAACATCGGCGTAGTCTATTAAAGGCAGAAGAAGGGTCTGAGCTAGCATGATTTTAGTCTGCCTAGGCAGGAAGAACTGCAAACGCCGAAGAGAATGAAAGGATGCAAAGACTCGTCTGCTGACCTCACAAACATGGGGCGACCAGGATAATAGATTGTCAAAAACAACGCCAAGATTTTTGGCTTTCTCGCTATACTTGACAATGGTACCGTCAAATGGAACGGGATCAACGGACTTATTCTGCAACAAATCAAGTAAGTGCCGTGTACCTAGTATCATCACCTGAGACTTGTCCGGGTTGACTAATAGCCCATACGAAAGAGACCATTTCCTGATGTTGTCGAGGTCAGCATTCAAAGCCTCAACAGTCGAAGTCAGATCACACAGGGGAAAATGCCGATAAATTTGAAGGTCATCTGCATAAAGATGATACGAGGAAGACAATACATCCGAGATGGAATGGATGAAAACTGAGAAGAGAAGAGGGGAAAGGATGCCACCCTGCGGAACACCTGTAGAGAGCTAGCACCATTCTGTAGTGACCTCTTCAGACTTGATGCGCTGCTGGCGGTCTCTCAAGTAAGAGTCAAACCAGCGAGCCGAGTGTGAAGAGACGTTAAGCGATTTTAATATTTCAACAAGTATATCGAAGTCGACGCAGTTGAAGGCGCTGCTAAAGTCTAGGAGAGTCAGGACTGTCAGCTGCTTCTTATCCATTGCCAGTTGGATATCCTCAGTTACCTTGAGTAGTGCTGTGGTGGTGCTATGCCCCGGTCTAAAACCAGACTGAAAAGGGTTCAGTAAATTCATGGAGGAAAGGTACGAGGACAGCTGGGTGTGGACAATTGATTCAAGGATTTTGGAAAGGATTGGTAGGATGGAAATGGGACGGAACTCTTTACACAAAAATTTAGTTTTTTTAAATAAATACACAAAAATTTAGTTTTTTTTTGAATATTCCTACTGGAAGCTGAGAAACAAGCAAAGGAAAGTTGGGAAAATCCTCTAGGAACTTTAAACTAAATTTTCCGAGAAATCTAAAGCGAGGACAGGGTGATTTTCAAAATTTATAAAATTAAACCCTTCAAGTCCTACACAACAACCCCCTTTTGACAAGGATCGGCCTAAGATCTTCGGAACTACAGGGGATACCGTCAGGCGATGTACAAAATCCGACTGCATCAGTAAGTTTGTACTCGGAGTCAAAAATTCAACCCCTCAAGATTGGGGTTGTGAGTTTGCAGGATAGACCTTTTAGATCATCTTTAACAAATTATTCTTCAGTGGAGTATTTTTCCGAAGCATATCTTCTGCTCCAGAGGCTATTTGCAGAAAGTTGTCAACCACCCCCAACTTTGGCAGCGTCAGGAAGAGTGGAAAAAACCCGGACGACTTCCCGGCAAGTGGCATCGCATCGAGTAGTTCACCATCTGCGGGACCACATTTTTAGTTTTTAAGTATTTACTTTTTTATATTTTTACTGATTTTTTTTTTATAAACAGTGCCCTCAACGCCATTACCAAGTTAGTTTGTCAACCCCGTATCTCGTTTTTTTTTTTTTTTTTTTTTTATTTATATACGACAAATCCTATTGGACCCATTAGTTTATAGAACTCACATATTATTACTATTGTTTACAACTTTTACAAATTTAAATATCAAACAAAATAAAATAACTTTATTTAAGGTTAATAGACTAATATTCGGTTTCTAGGGACATAGATTGACCCTCGTACAAACTTTTGTTTCTTTTGTAAGCTTACGCTTTTATTCTGTTTTTGTGTTTATTGACAATATATTGATTGAACTGACTATCTCTTAAGTCTATAGCAACATGTTTGGAATCAGATCTCCTCAAAAAAAGGGTGACCATGCCCCAAGGCCACAGAAGGAAGTGAACCAGCCCCGAGGGGTCGACAAGGCCTCTGAGCCACAGAAAGAAGAGACCCAGCCCCTAGAGGTGCTGCAAATTGACTTGGACACGACATCCCAGGAGACGCAGTCTCAGGTGAGACGCAGCATCGGGGAATGGGAAGCTGGCAAACCAGAAGGGACTTCGAAATCCTCGGCGCCAGCGTTTACTCTGAAAATAAAACAAAACACTCTTGTTCAAAAGAGTAGAGCACAAAATCTAGTGACATTGGTGGATACTTCACCAAAAAAAACTGCATACGCAAGCAGGGTAGACGAGGCAAGAGCGAACCTAAACAAGGCTAAAACAAACCTTGGAAATTCGAGAAACATAAAAAATGAAATAAAAGTTGGGATCACACAGGCGGTTGACCGACTGTTCCAAATAATAAAAGAAATTGAAGCCGAACTGGTAAATGAAAGGCAAAGGACAAGCAGTGGTAAGCATTTGCCGGAAAAACTAATAGAGATAAGTGACAAGTTGATTTTGACTGAAATCGAGAAGAATACCCGGCTCCTACAGGAAAATGGAAAACAATTGCAACAAATAAGAGATAAAATTGAAAATAACCCTCTCACCTACGCCGGTGCGCTAAAAGGATCAGCCCTACGGCCACCGCACTACTTCAGGGAGCGAGAGACACTGCATTCTGTAGTAATATCCTCGAAGAACGAAGAAGAGTCAGGAGAGGAGGTTCTGGAGAGGGTTAGGCGAGCAGTTGACGCTACAGAAGGCTGGGTGCAAGTGGAGAAGGTCCGTAAAGCAAAGGATAGGAAGATAGTAATAGGATGCAGGACAAAAGAGGAGAGGAAAAAGGTCAGAGATCGATTGGGAGAATCGGTACATCACCTCACAGTTGAGGACGTGAAAAACAAGGACCCACTGTTGATTTTGAGGGATGTCCTCGCTGTACATAGTGACGCAGAGACTCTTAAAGCCCTAAAAAATCAGAACCGGGGGGTTTTTGACGGGCTCGAAAATGAGGATGCTAGATGTGAAGTGAAATATCGGAGGAAAACACGAAACCCTCACGTAAACCATGTTATACTTAGTGTATCACCAAAAATTTGGAAAAGAGCTATAGAGGAGAAGAAGCTACGAATTGATCTCCAGAGGGTCCGCGTAGAAGACCAGTCTCCACTGGTGCAGTGCACTCGTTGTCTGGCGTACGGGCACAGCAAACGTTATTGCAAAGAGAGCGCAGATCTCTGCAGTCACTGTGGAGGCCTGCACTTAAAGTCCGATTGTCCGGAAAAAATAATAGGAGAGACACCGACATGTATGAACTGCCCTAGAGCAAAGATAGAGAACACTCAACACAATGCTTTTAGTAATGAATGTCCCATAAGGAGGAAATGGGAATTACTGGCACGAGCCTCCGTAGCGTATTGCTAAAGTGGTCTACGAGAACAAACAGTATAAAATCCTCCAGGCAAATCTTCAGCGGAGCCGACTGTCCACAAACGAACTCCTACTCGAAGCGACTACCAAAAAAATATCAATTGCGCTGCTCCAGGAGCCCTACATAGGTGCCATAGGAAGAGTAAAGGATTACCGAGGAGTCAGAATATTTCAAGGTTCTAGTGGAGGCGACGGGGTTGTGAAAGCAGCAGTAGCCGTATTAGACAAAGATCTCGATATAATACAAATCAAATCAAATCAAATCAAATACATTTATTTGTCAAACATAGGTAAGTATACAAGTTGGTAGGTAGTGTTATTGTTGCTCTATGCTTAGCCATAAAGGCATACAAACATATTATTGTTATGTACATACATGCATGTTCTCAAAAATAATAAAACAAAACATTTTTATACAAGTATCTGTAGAAACTTACAACACAACAGTAATCAGATCATAAACAAAGCTAGGGACCAAAATCAGTTGAAACTCACATTTTCTTATCGTGTAGATATTCAGCAATGGAATAGTAAACTTTATTAATTAAGACCTTTCGTAGTTCTTTTTTAAATTGCGGTATGTTAACTATGTTACGAATTCTGTCAGGTAGGTGGTTCCAAATTACAGGTGCCATGCCTAAAATATTGTTCTTGAATACAATACCCGCAACTCACCACTGACAATATCGTAGTAGTAGGAATCCAAACCAAATCTTGGAGAGTCACTTTGGTATCCTACTATTTTGAAGACAAAAAGCCCATAGAGCCATACTTGGAGCAGATCAAAATGATCAAACGTGAAACAGGACCAAACAGACTGATCATTGGTGGGGATGCTAATGCAAAGAGTACTTGGTGGGGTAGCCCATTTGAGGACGTAAGAGGAGAGCTAATGTGTGGAGCTATCGATGAACTTGGCTTCCACATTTTGAATACAGGGGATGCCCCAACCTTCGATACCATTAGGGGAGGCAAGCGATACACAAGCTATGTTGATGTGACGGCTTGTACAATGGATATGCTTAATCTGGTGAGCGATTGGCATACAGAGGAAGGTCTTACAAGCTCCGACCACAACGGTATTCAATTTAACATAAACCTGGAGAAATCAAAAGGCACAAACATAAAACGGACAACAAGAATATACAACACACGAAAAGCTAATTGGAGCCAGTTTCATGAGAAACTGTCTCAAATTATGCATAGCAATAAACTCACTACACAAGAAATAGAACTAATCACATCTGTTCAACAGCTAGAGATACCAATAGACACATACTCAAAAGCCATTACACAAACAAGTACACAAACAATACCTACACACAGAAACACTTACAATACCGTGGTGGTCTCAGGAGCTTGCTGAGATGAAAAGGGAAGTCAACACCAGAAGACGAAGGATAAAAAATGCAGCACCGGTCCGAAGAAATACTGTGGTTGGCCTGTACTTGAAAAAGAAAGAAGAATATGAGTAAGCAGAAAAGAAAGCTCAAACTGAGAGCTGGAAGGAGTTTTGTGGTAAACAGGATAAGTAGGGTGTTTGGGAAGGAATATACAGAATAATAAGAAGAACCGCAAAGAGGGAAGAAGATATTCCACTTGAGAAGAATGGGCAAATACTAGACGCCAGGGAATCGGCACGACTACTGGCCGAGACCTTTTACCCTGAGGACAAACAAGAGGACGACAGCTTGGAACATCAACAAGTAAGAGCAGTAGCTGACCAAGTAAACGCGTGAAGTCATGCTGAGCATCATGACCCACCGTTTACCGTAAGGGAACTCAACCATGCAGCAGAGTCCTTTAATCCAAAGAAGGCTCCGGGAGCTGATGGATTTACAGCTGATATATGCGTCCATGCAATAAAATGCGATACCGAATACTTTTTGGCACTATTGAACAAGTGTTTGGCTTGCCACTACTTCCCAAAATTATGGAAGGAGGCAACGGTAGTGGTTTTGAGAAAACCAAATAAAGAAACTTACTCCGTACCTAAATCGTATCGACCGATCGGACTTTTGCCTGTGCTAGGAAAGATCTACGAAAAGATGCTGGTTGCTCGCCTCAAATATTACGTTTTGCCTACCATTAGCCCACACCAATATGGATTTATGCCCCAGAAAAGCACTGAAGACTCCCTCTACACCCTAATTCAGTACATCCGTATGAATTTAGACCAAAAGAAAATACTTACAGTTGTGTCGCTGGATATAGAGGGGGCTTTTGATAGTGCCTGGTGGCCAGCCATAAAAGTGCGTCTGGCAGAGGTGGACTGCCCAGTGAACTTGAGGCGAGTAATCGGTAGCTATCTTGAAGACAGATCGGTAAGAGTTAAATATGCTGGACAAGAACACTGTATGGGTACGAGTATAGGTTGCGTTCAGGGCTCCATAGGTGGGCCAATCCTCTGGAACCTTTTGTTTGACCCACTCCTTCGGCAGTTAGAAGAAAGAGGCATCTACTGCCAAGCATTCGCCGATGATATCGTCTTGGTGTTCGACGGGAATACAGCGCTTGAGATTGAGAGGCAGGCAAATCTCACTCTTGAGCATGTTCGAGCGTGGGGTGTCACAAACCGTATGAAGTTTGCACCGCACAAAACCTGTGCGATGGTGGTAACCAGAAGGTTAAAGTACGACACACCACGTTTGAGCATGGGCGGGGTCGGGATCGGCCTGTCTCGAGAAATCAAACTACTTGGTCTCACCATTGATGATAAGCTCACTTTTAACAAACATGTAACCCTAGCCTGCAAAAGAGCAATATCCATCTATAAACAATTGGCGAGAGCAGCTCGTGTCAGCTGGGGTTTACACCCGGAGGTGGTTAGGTTGATTTACACAGCAGCAGTCGAGCCCGTGCTGCTGTATGCTGCGAGTGCGTGGGCGCCAACCGCTAATAAATTGGGTATCCGCAAGCAGTTGAGTGTGGTCCAGAGAGGATTTGCTCAAAAAATGTGCAGAGCTTACCGCACTGTGTCCCTGGACTCAGCCCTGGTGTTGGCAGGAATACTCCCTCTCGATCTCCGAATTCGTGAGGCAGCCTCGTTATCAAAAAATCCTCTAAAAAAAACCTCTAAAAAGGGGATTCCCAAGCCGGCGCTGGGTGACGGGGGGGTGGAGCGGATGGCTCGCAAAATAGATTTCCCACACCCCGCCGAGCAAACGAGCCTCGAGTTCGGCATCTTGGCGGACGAGGAACAATATAAGGCAATCTCGAATTTCGAAATTTGCATATTCACCGATGGCAGCAAGATTGAGGGTAAAGTGGGTGCGGCGCTGTCCCTGTGGAGAGGCGAAACAGAGATCCGATTCTTGAAGCTTAAGTTATCGCCTTACTGCACTGTCTACCAGGCAGAACTCCTGGCGCTCTGTCAAGCGGTTAGAGAAGTGCTCAAGCACCCGTCGTGCACCACAGTGGGTATCTGCAGCGACTCGATGACGGCTCTCCAAACGGCAACAAACGTCGGTTCTACTCATCCCCTAGCAGTTGAAATTAGAGAAAAATTGACACTTTGTAGACGCCAGAACAAGTGTGTTTCTCTGTTCTGGATCAAAGCCCATGCAGGACTGGAAGGAAATGAGAGAGCCGATCAGCTCGCAAAAGATGCTGCTCTCAGGTCAAAAACCCGGCCACAATACGACCTATGTCCTGTTTCATTCGTCAAGCGTATGAACAGACTAGAAACAATTGCCGAATGAAACAGGAGATATAAAGGCGGGAAAACGGCTGCAATTACCAAGCTGTTTTTCCCTGATGCATCAGCGGCGTACAAAACAGCACGAAATATTGTACAATCATACATCACAACACAACTTTTCACAGGGCATGGTGGGTTTTCCGAATACCTACACCGTTTCAAGCGTAAGGATAGCCCATCGTGCGCCTGCGACCCAGCCGTGAGCAAAACAGTCCCCCACATCATAGCCGAATGTCCAATATTTGCCAAAGAAAGGTTTGAGGTAGAGCAGGAGATAAATGAAAAAATCGAGAGTGGAAATTTCGCGAAAATAATAAGTGGCACGCATAAAGATTCATATTTAGAGTACTGTAAGAAGATAGTTATAAACGTAAATAAAAGAAATAAGTAGAATTAAGGAAACCATGATATTATCATATTTTGATGATATGAGAAAATATCATAGAGATAAATATAAAGACGAAGTGTGAAAGGTAGGTCATTATAAGTGCTCAAATAGGTCGAACAAAATAGTTTAATTAATGGAAAAAAAAAAAAAAAGAGAGAAAAAAGGAAAAAGGAAAGAAAGAAAAAAAGGAAAAAAAAAAAGGGAAAAAAAAAGAAAGAAAAAAATAAATAAAAAATAAATGTGTTTACATATATAAAAAGAAAAAGAACAAAAATGTATCTCCTAGATTAGTTAGTTTTAGTAGTTTTGTTATAGTTAGATAAATAATGATAAGATATAATAACATAAACGTAATAAAAAAGGCCTTGTCTAAGATAAGGGTAAAATGTAAAGGGTGTGCATCAGGGTTTTTTAGTCGGTAAGAGTCCGACACTGTCTGGGTCTCCCCTCCCAGACGTCCATGAGGATTTTTCCCAGGTGCAACCCTACTATAAAAAAAAAAAAAAACCTAACCTTACCTAACCTAACCTAACCTAACCTGACCTAACCTAACCTAACCTAACCTGACCTAACCTAACCTAACCTTTTTTTTTTTTTATGCCCGGGGGAAAATCCCTGACGGATACCGCCGAGGCGCGGGGGCGCCAGGGCGGTTATGTGGGGCTTGCACCCACTAAAAACCCCCGGGGTGGCCGTCATGGTGCATGGTGAGGGCAGCTCCGGGACCGCTGGTGACACGCACCGGAACTGTCCCCAGCACCCAGGGAGGAAGCATCTCAACTTCCTCCCACTTCACGACGGGAACGGCCACAACCAATCCCGTCGTAAACTCCTCGCGGCGCACTGTTGCGATCAAGGGCCCCCGCCCCGACCGCTTGCGACCGCCAGCGACCGCCCTGGGAGAGCTTCAGGTGCCCTCCCAGTCGTCGTCTTGGAGTCATAGGCGTTCAGAGTTGGAAGTCTGAACGCCCATAACTCCGGTTCCCTTTTAGGAGCCTCTTACGCCAAGCAGGGATTACTGTAGATGTATTCTTTCTCCCGACCTACAGGGATAGCCATAAGGCTCAAGGGTGGCCCACGCCACCGCCCCTGCGTCGTCTGCGCCTACGAGCGGGATCAGCCCTCTCCCGATCCCGCTCCGCGTCCTCCTTCTGGAGCATTACTGCTTCGCAGAAGGAGACCACTGCGCTCCACGACTCTTGATCCGTCAGCATAGCCGCAACTACTGCTGCCGGAGAGAGGTTTCGCCCGATCCGGGCCACCAGGACTTCTCGCTCGGAGGCCCACGCGGGGCATTCCTCCAGCGTGTGCTGGGCTGAGTCCTGGTCGCTCCCGCAATGGTGACACTGCGCCGTCGGTTCGCGTCCGATCCGATACAGGTACTCACCGAAACAACCGTGTCCGGTAAGCACCTGCGTCAGCCGGAAGGTGACGTACGTCTTTCTTTCGAGCCAGGCTTCGAGGTTCGGCAGGATAGCGCCTACGGCGCGCTGGCGCAAGATCCATGGCTCAGAAAGCCTCTCGCGCCACTTTGCTATTGCGGCTCGCCGCTCTTTCTGCCGAATTTCCGTCGGCGTTCTATCCTCCGCCTCCTCGCGGTGGGGACGCGCATACACCCGCGCGTCCATCTCTGCCAGGAGGTCCAGCGGAAGAAAGCGCGCCAGGATAGTGGCCGCCTCAAATGATACCGTCCGGTAACCTCTTGCGATCCGAATGGCCACCTTACGTTGGACGCTACAGAGAGGTGCTCTGTTGCGCCGGACGCCCGTCAGTCGAGGTGACCAGACGGGCGCCCCGTAAAGGGCCATGGACCGCAGTACGCCCCCGTAGAGGCGGCGGACTCCCTCCTCAGGGCCCCCAAGGTTTGGCAGCAGTCAGTGTAGAGCACCAGCTGTCCGCTCAAGCCGGGGGACCAGGCGACGGAAATATTCCTCGAAGCCCCATCGACTGTCCAGGATGAGGTCCAAGTACTTCATGTATTGCCCCACCTGGACCAGTATGTCACCCACGCGAATCGAGGAGCTGGGCGGTTCCCTCCCTCGCGGGAGTTTGTGGAACCAGATCGCCTCAGTCTTCTGAGGCGCCACACGCAATCCCAGCCCCTCTATCTCCTCGACGACGTGAGACACTCCGGTTTCGGCGAGCCTGATGGTACTCTGGAAGTCGTCACCCTCGGCGAGCACCAGGGTATCGTCTGCATAGCAGACCAGGTGCACGCCGACCGTGACCTCGACCCGCAGTACTGTACGAGCCCTTGCTGGCGGTACATTAAAACTTGATACTGATGATGATTGGTGGAACAGGAAAGAAGAGTGATAACTTGATAAATCACTTTATTTATGATGATTACAATTGGTGCGCACTTATTGATAGACGAATGTGAACTGATCGATGAATCTAACTTACAAAATAATGAAAACTACAATTAGACATTTATGCTGACGCTACTAAGTCTGACGATGCACGATGGAATCGTACATATTCCGGGGCCTGAGATGAGAAAAATCTTAAATAATTAATACATGTCAATTAAACCTTAAGAAACTTAATAAAATTGCACATCACATCAACACAGAACCACTAATAATCTGAAATCTTGAATTGCACCCTTGCGTTCTTGTCAGCGCGGGGGTGTATAGCAGGTATCTCGATGCTGTGGTTGCCCGCGTTGCTCGCGTGCGCGGTGGGACGGGCGTAGCCGGCGGACAGCGGGGGCAGAGCAGGCGCGGGCGGCGCGGGCTGCGTCGGGGCCGGCGGCGGGGGGGCGGGGGGCGCAGTGCTGTGCACCAACCATCCACATTGCAGCTTTCTGATGATTGTCATTATTCCAATAATGACTAAGATTCCGCAAACCACATAAATCATAGTGTAGTGATGAACATCGTGATAAGAGAGGTCTGTCGATATTACTTCTGCTTGCTTCAGCTGATTTATCCTCTCTCCTAACAAGGACAATTGTTGTTGCATGTCCTGTGAATCATCCTGTGCTAAAGTGGTAGGGATGGTAATGTTGATGATGTTATTTATCTGAGGAATCTTCGGTGCATATATGTCTGGTTTTAATTTAATTTCACTTGTTTGAATTTTGTGTGGAGTCACAGTGAAACTATCCGTTTTTATGACGCAGTTCGGACTCACATGTATTATACCGCTATTGCTCAGCTGATGGGTTGTCACCTGATCTTCGCATATTGTTCGGACTTGACACCGATTACAGCAAAAATATAGGTATGTATTTACGCTGTTGACCTCTTGCCATTTATTTCTGCATGTCTTGCTCATTGTTGTACATTCTGCAGCTTCCAGGTCACAAAAACTCTTGTCGTCTTTTAGGTGATACTCTGGTTTCAGGAGTTGACAATAATGAGTTTGATATAGAACCAAACAGAAACTGATGTCGGTCTCGGTCAAAGGAATGTAAATGTCCTTTTTCATGTTTAGCGCAATGTAATCCGATATTGGGACAACAGTGATTGCTTGCTGTCCTTTCGCTTCTGGTATCGGTATCATTTTCATAATTTCATAACTGTCTCGACTGATGAGTGGCAGTTTTATTTCGAAAAGAAGTACGTCTTCCAAAAATCTTGATTTTACTTGTAATAATCTGTAAATCTTGTAAACTTCTGTGTGAAAGTTCTCCAGCGGCAGCGACACATCTTTGGGTAAATGGCTTGCAATCGTCGTCAATTCCTGGGTGAGTTGTTCGGGAGTTATCAAGTGGTAATCGAACCGACCGTGGTGTAGATCGGTGATAGTATCTAATAACGTGTTTTGAATATTCCGTAAACTGAATAGCATGTTGCTTGCTGTTGTCGCTCCCATGTTAAAGGAACTAATGATGCGATTTCGTTGGGCTTCATCTTTCAGTTGCTTTACGGATTCCTCTATTGCATTTATATGTTGGTTAATCATCTTGCGTTGCTTTTCCATAGTATTTTCGGCTCCCTTTAATAAATTGAACTCTGCCTCTATAATTGAGGTCTGATTTTTCCAAAGCGATGCTATGTGTCTCTGATTGTCTCGAACTAGAGCGATGTCTTTCCTGTATTGTTCAGCGAAATTCTCATCCAATATTCCAAACAATCCATTAGCGAGATACCCGACACCATTGATAAGGCCACGGCGCCGGCGCTGTCTGGCAAGTCGCGTGCTCGACGTGTGCTGAGTAAGTAATACTTGGTCGTAGTACTCTAGTTCGGAGAATCCGTGCCGTAATTGAAGTAGTATGACATCACAGTGGGCTTGCTCCCGTATCATAATACATGTCTGTTGGAGCGTTTTTGTGTATTTGTTGAATGCGTCTATTCCATCCCAATAAGGTTGCAAGTTATAATAGGCGACAATTTTCCACTCGTCTTTAATCAGCATCATATCTGAGATCTTGTCGAAGTATATAGCTTGTCCTTGTCTGAATTGGGTCACATTTGTGTTGCAGTGAGAATCGCATACGAATGTTAGCAGCAAAAATAAGGCTGTAACAACTGCACTGAGTTTGAACTGGATAGGACTGATCGCACTTGTTCGCGTCGGTCTCTGTAGGGTAGCTGTAACTACGTCACTTGATTGACGTGGTTCTACCTTCTGGCTCTGAGGTCCCGCATCTTGATCCTTATCGTCGTTCTCCAGTAAAGGTGAAGTTTTTACAACAGGCCGTTTTAAAAATCCATTCTTCGTTTTCAGCGTAACGACACGTACGTATCCGTCTTTGCCTTGGTGCAATTCCGTAACTCGACCCATCGCCCACTTGCCTGGGGGTAGATGTTCATCATGGATCATGACGACGTCGCCGACTTGATAATTACGCCGCGGATTTTTCCACTTGCTTCTGGCGGCTAATTGTATCATATATTCTGAGACCCATCTCTTCCACAAATCTTGCAATATTTTTTGTGTTAGGTACCATCTTGTGCGCTGGTCTTTCTCTGTCTCAACCAAGGTAAGAGTTGGTCCGCTGGTTAAGAAGTGAGCAGGTGTGAGATAATTCAGGTCTTCCGGATCTTCAGATAAGGGACATAATGGCCTTGAGTTCATGCAACCCTCTATTTGTGCAAGGAGGGTTGAGAATTCTTCATATGTAAGGCGTTGGTCGCCGACCACTCGTTTCAGGTGGAATTTGAAACTTTTTACTGCCGCCTCCCATAGACCTCCTGCTGACGGCCAGGAAGGGGCGTTGAAGTGCCATGTTATCTCCATATCGGCTATCTCCCCCAAGAATTGGTCGTTGATGAGCTCTTTTATCTCCTGATATTCTTCTTGTAGACATCTATTAGCTCCAACAAAGGTGGTCCCATTATCACTGTAAAAATGTCCTGGTTTTCCTTTGCGCGCTGCCATTCTTCTTACAGCGGCGAGGAATGAAGATGTTGTCAGGTCGGAAACCAGCTCTAGGTGCACCGCCTTGGTCACCATGCATACGAAGACTGCTACATAGCCCTTGGTGGTCTTGATACCACGTCCCTTGTTGGATTTTATGTAGAAGTGTCCCGTGTAGTCAACACCGGTATGCATGAAAGGACGAGATGGTTTGATCCTTGCTTCCGGTAAGTCTCCCATTATTTGATTATTTTTTGTAGGCTTGTGTTTCTTGCACGTAATACACCGACGAATAAACTGCTTAGTGGTCTTATTTCCACTAAGTATCCAATATTTTTGTCTTATGAATGACAATGTAATCCGAGCACCACCGTGGTAGGTATGTTCATGCGCTTGCAAAATAATTAATTCCGTCAAGCGGCTTTGCTGAGGTAAAATTACAGGGTGTTTCATCTCTGGATTAATGTGTGCGTGCTTCAGTCTTCCCCCAACTCTGAGTATGCCATTTTCATCGAGGAAGGGTGTGAGACTGAAGATCTTGCTTTTGGACGACACTTGTTTGCCGTTTTTGAGGTCGTTTATCTCGTCGTGAAATTCTCTTCCTTGAACATCCTTTATAATCATTTGAGTAGTTTGTCTACTTTCAGACAGTGTTATGTAGGGCTCATATTTTCTGTCTTGTTTCCGACTTATGAATCGACGTAACCATGACAGTACGTGTACTACCTTGATGTATGAGCTGTACTTGTTTAACAACTCAGTTACAAGATTGCTGTTTCTTGTTACAGCCTGTACACTCGCTTTCGTTGGCTTGGCCTCTTCATCAGTCGAATATAATTTGCTCAATCTCTGTTTTTCATCGAATGTGGGTAGCCAAGTCGGCCCTTGCCACCAAAGTGGATGTTCTTGTAACTGTGTAGCGTTGAGTCCTCTGCTAGCACAATCTGCGGGATTTTCGGCAGATTTGACGTACCGCCAACATGACGCGGGCATAACTCGTGTAATTTGTTGCACCCTGTTAGCAACAAACGGCTTCCAGCGCTGAGGCTGACCTTGTAGCCAGCCAAGGACGGCAGTCGAATCAACCCAACCATACATCTTGATATGATGGTTGCTCAAACTATCTTGTACTTTTTCCATCAGTGTGGCCAGCAAATGGGCTCCGCATAACTCCAGTTTTGGTAACGTTATCTCTTTATTGTGTGGTACTAATCTTGATTTGGCCGCGACGAGAGTGATTTGATATTGGCCACATATTTTTAGTTTGCAATAAATAACGCAGGCGTATGCCTTTTGCGATGCGTCACAATAGCCGTGCAACTCTATATCGCTTGAAGTGTTTGTACCTAACCATCTTGGTATGTTTAGGTTATTTATAGCTGATATGTGTTGTTTTATTTTTATCCATTCTTTGTGAATATCTTCGGGTATCTTGTCATCCCACTGAAGATTTCTATTCCAGACGGATTGAAAAAGTAATTTCATTTGTGTAGAAATTGGCGTGAGCCAGCCAAGGGGGTCAAATAATCGGGCGATTTCTGATAACAACTGTCTCTTCGTACACACTGTCTTGGTATCAGTCGTGGTTTCAATCTTTGATCGAAATGTGAAGACGTCATTTGCCGAGCTCCAATTAAGTCCCAACGTTTTCATCGATTCTGGTTGTATGAACTGATAAGTGTTCTCAGTACCTTCACCCTTGTTGGTGTCTTGTTGCATTAAAGCGGTATGATTGGACTTCCATTTTCTTAGATTCAAGCCGCCTGATCTCATCAGTTGAATAAGATCTTCCTGTAACCTTTTGGCTGCCGTCACCGAGTCCGACCCATGTAGCAGGTCATCCATGTAGAAGCACTCCTCGACTACTTTGGCAGCTTCTGGGTACTTGAGTCTTTCATCCCATGCCAATTGCTTTAGCGTCATCATGGCAAGAAAGGGGGCGGCCTTGGTGCCGTAGGTGACTGTTGTCAATTGATACTCTTGTAAGAGTTGATGTGGATAGTCTCGCCATATGATTTTTTGGAGATGTTGGTCCTCGGGATGTACCCACAGCTGTCGAAACATCTTTTCTATATCTGCCACAAACGCTATCCTGTGTTGTCTCCATTTCAGTATAAGAACCAAAATATCTTTTTGTAAATTGGGCCCTTTGTACATCAGGTCATTCAAACTGAGCCCACTTGAAGTTTTTTCGGATCCGTTGAATACCACACGAAGTGCCGTGGTAGTGGATTCTTCTCGTAACACGCAATGGTGTGGCAAAAAATATTCGGGATGATTTCCGTCACGTGCCAGCTTCATGTGTCCAAGCGATAGGTACTCGTCCACAAATTCTTTGTAAAGCGAAGCAATAATTTTTTGCTTCGAAAATTTCCGTTCAAGTTGTAGAAATTGTGCAATCGCTTTGTTTTTGGACTGCCCTAGATCTGATTTTGCAGTCGATTTAAGAGGGAGTCGCACTTGGTATCGTCCGTCGCTCAACCTTGATGTTGTTGACTTATAGAAATTAATGCAATCTTCCTCTTCTGATGAGTTTCGTGATGCTCCTTGAATGTCCTCTATCTGCCAAAATTGTTGAATGTCTTCTATATTGTTCAGCACTACGTTGCAGTGCAGACTTTGAATTTTTCCACACAGTATCCAACCAAGTCTTGTTTCTTGGGCTAACGGTGACGATACTTGTTTTCTTACACCGCTAAGGACAATGTTGGCGTATACTTCGGCACCCAGGAGTATGTCAATGGGGTTGCTCAAGTAAAACTGCGGATCGGCTAATTCAATTTCTTCGAGGAACGCCCATGATGGCTTACTGATAGTATTGTTTGGTAAGTTTCGTGTCAAACTTTTCATAATTAGCGCTTCTACTTCAAAGCTAAAGCTTCCCCTTAATGACGTGCATAGTATTTTCATAGCGCCTTTACATGTTGTGTCGTTAGTGCCGATTCCAGTGATAACGCCTTTGCAACTCTGTCTTGGAATTTTCAGAAGTTGTGAAGCTCTCTCGCTTATTAAGGAAACTTGTGAGCCTTGATCTATGAGCGCGCGCAAAACATGTTGAACTCCGTTTCTGGCTTGCACTTTGATCAGCGCTGTCGCTAGCAAGACTTCGTTTGCTGACGATTGCTGAATAATCTTGCCTGATTGTTGCGCAACATGTGTATTTCCACTGTTCTTTGTCCACTGCTGTGATTCTAGTGGCATATTTCTTTGGGTTTGATTGTTAAAAGCTTCATGTAAAATGGTATTATGAAAGCCATTACATTCACGGCAGCGCTTTGTCGACGAACAATCTTTCCCTTTATGAGAATAGAGACAATTACTACATATGTTGAGCTTAGTAATTGTTTTCTTTTGCGTTGCAGGATCCATTCCTCTGAACTGTGGGCAATAATAGACCCCGTGATCTTGATCGCAAACGGGACATTTTATCTGGTTTCTTGCTTGAGTATTCGAAGTAGCCTTGTTGCTTGAATAGTAGTGCTTGGAACGTGATGCATTGTAAGGGGTCGATGACGTAGAAGGTGGATTGTTAGACGACTTTTGAGCAGTATTTTCCTGTTTTCGTCTTGATGCTTCTAATGCAGTAAATCGTAATTCGAGATATTTCAGGAATTCATCCAATAGCGGTATTTCTCTTGGATCTTTCAACATAGACATATAGTCATTGTGTGTTTCGGAGTCCAGTTTTGATGATAAAAGATGTATAATGATGGGGTCCCACGTATCAATGTTGATACCCAAATTTTTTATGCCATTCAGACATTCTACCGTTACATCATGCAGTCTCTTGATGTGACCCGATGTGCCTTGTTGCAGAACGGGGAGGGACATCATAGTATTCATGTGGGTTGTGAATATAAGCTTTTTGTTATTGTATCGATGGTTGATGATGTCCCAGCAGGTGACGTAATTTTCGGAGCTTATCGGTAGGTGCTGGATGAGGCGTTCTGGTTCTCCCTTAATTTTGCTTTTTAGAAATTGCATCTTCTGCGCACTTGATAGGCAGGGATTGTTATGAATGGTCTCCGTGAAAAGATCTTTAAACGATGTCCACTGTTGATAGTTGCCATGGAAAACAGGAATATCCAGTTTAGGCGTGGACTTTTCACGATGAGCCACGGACCACAGCTTGCTATTGATCTCTCTTTTTATCTCACAGTAGCTCTTCTCATGCTTGGTGAAGGTCTGCTCGTAATATTCATCTTCTTCCCCACGGAGCTCGCTATCGATGTCCCAGTGAAGTTTATCGATAGTTGCCCACCGTGCATCTAAATTCTTAAGTAGGTCATCGAATTCCCACTTTTCCTTTACTTCTGATAAGTTGATGCTTGATAGGGTGCGGGAGAAGGCTTTGAAGTTACTTGTTTGCCGACGCATCATCTCCTCTAACTTGTTGGGATATTTTTGCGCAGATTCGGCGTGCAGCTTGTTCTGCCTCGGATGCTGCTGACTTGATTCGCCGCCCGATTTATCTTCTTCCGACACGTCAACTGTCTTAGGAATTAATAGTGGCGTTGGTGGTTTTAGAGAAAACCCGGGGCTCCTGAGAATCGACTCCCTTATTTCTTGGTAATAAGATTGGGAATGCTCGTATTGATTGGCCGTAAAGTAGTCGCCATCTTGATTTTCGGCCATCATTAACCGCTCATGATTCCGTTGAAACTCAGCCCAATACGTATCTAACGTTTCTACCTTCCTTTTGATATAATCAGTTGTCTTGCGAGATTGGCCGTCTTTTTTGTAATTCGACCATAGCTGATTTATTCCGTCGATAATTTGTTGCTGATTTTGCAACAAGTAGACGAATTCTTGGCTTGTTTCCATTATAACTCACTTGGTAGAGATATGTAGAAACTCACTTGTTTGATAAATAATTACTTGATGAATTTCTTGATAAAATCACTAGCTTGATAGTTCCTGTTCCCTTGATGAAATTGAGTTCCTTGTCATTCGCTTCTTAGGGGTTTCTTGATGAACCTTGTTACTTGATTAACTTGTAGAGCTTGATCTCTTGGTAAACTTGGGAGAGCTTGTTCTCTTGATAAAAACCTCCTTAGGGCTTAAATCCTTGATCGCTTGGTCGTGCGTGTCTAATGCTTTTGTATTCCTCACGTATGACTTTTTGCGCCTTCTCAACTCTACTGGGGATTGCCGCTGGTGGCAGGCCAACAGAGCCGATTCGCGGTCACACGATCAAAACACAAAGTTGCACTAAACACAGGTTTCGAAGGACCACTTAATGTACGAGCCCTTGCTGGCGGTACATTAAAACTTGATACTGATGATGATTGGTGGAACAGGAAAGAAGAGTGATAACTTGATAAATCACTTTATTTATGATGATTACAATTGGTGCGCACTTATTGATAGACGAATGTGAACTGATCGATGAATCTAACTTACAAAATAATGAAAACTACAATTAGACATTTATGCTGACGCTACTAAGTCTGACGATGCACGATGGAATCGTACAAGTACTTTATCGTATGCGAGATTCCACAGGAGTGGGCCTAGAACCGACCCCTGGGGAACCCCGCACTCGACCTCTCTCTGATGACTTTCGCCATCCCGACCCGGGAACGTAATGTCCCTGTTGCACAGGTATGCTCCGACAACTTGCTTCAGGTATGGGGGCACTCGGTGATAGTTGAGCGCCTCCCTGATGCTCGACCAAGGCAGGGAGTTAAAGGCGTTAACAATATCGAGCGATACCGCTAACGCCACCCTACCCTGTGAGACGACCTGGGTCGACAGTGTTCGGACGCGTAGTATCGCGTCCACCGTCGACCGTGCACGGCGGAAGCCGAACTGGGCTTCCGACAGGTCGGGACCTGTGCAAGCTAGATGCCCGTTGAGTCGCTCGGCAACGATTCTCTCAAAGAGTTTGCCGACTTCACTCAACAGGCATATGGGTCGGTAGGCAGAGGGTGAGTCTGCGGGTCGACCTGACTTCCATATGAGTACCAACTTCGCCAGCTTCCAGCCGGAAGGGAAGACGCCATTTTGGAGGCAGCTGGTGAACAGCTGCCTCAGGTAGTCACCCAATCCAGCGGCGAGAGCTAAACCCAGCGCCTTGCCGGGAACTCCATCTGGCCCGGGCGCTGTGTTCTTCGCCATGAGACGCTTCACGGCTCGGTCCAACTCCTCGACCGTCACCCCCAACCTGTCGGAATCGAATTCAATCGAATCCGCTTCGGTTAGAGGTGGTGGATGATCCTGGAGCCTGGGGAAGAGCGTGTCTACCACCCTCCCCACGAAACCGGGCTCCAGGGTCATCGTCAATGGAGGGTCCCATGGTCTGAGCTTGCCCAGTACCATTTTGTACGGGCGCCCCCATGGATCCCTGTTCAGCTCGTCGAGGAGTTCATTCCAGGACCGAGACCTTGCACTAGCGATAGCATCGCTGAGTGCTTTGGAAGCGTCTCGATAGACCACGTAGCTCTCGTCTAGTTCGCTGGCGGTGGCTCGCCGTCGTCTTCGGGATCTTTGGTACTGGCGGCGGGTACGCAGGCATGCCTCGCGCAGCTGCGCAATCTCCTCCGACCACCAGTACGCCCCTTTTCCATCGGAGTGTCTGATTCGGGGCATCGAGGCGTCGCAAATAGACGCCAACGTTTCCCCGAATCTACCCGCCTCCTTTTCAGGATCGGGCGAGACCTCTTCGTGTCCTAACGACCACGAAGCAACGATGGCTGCAGACTCGAGCAGATCTCTGTCAAGCCGCTTGAGGGACCACCGTTGCGGTGGGCCGCTCCGTCGATTAGGCCGCAGGGCTATGTTGTGGCGGCGGGTTTCCACATTAATTATAATGTGGCGGTGGTCAGAGAGCGTGACCATCTCCTCCGCCACTTTCCAACCTGTCACCAAGCGCAGTGCAGAAGGAGACGCCCATGATAGATCGACTATCGACTCCCCCTGCACGCGCACGCACGTGTTTGTTGACCCCCGATTTAACAAACGGAGGTCGAGTCCTGCCGCCCATTCCAGCACCGTATCTCCCCTAACATTGTCCCGGGCATCCCCCCACGCGCTAGACCGCGCGTTAAAGTCGCCCAGGACAATGACCGGCTGTGTTGACCAGCGACGGACGGAGGCCGCTAGCCGGTCAAGGAACCCTTCGAACTGTGCGAGGGGTATGTTTGGGGAGATATAGCAGCCGATAATGGTAAGGGGGCCCCACTCCACTGCGATGAATCCCTGTCCTTGCTCAAGCAAGGCGCAGTGAGGGTCCCCCTCACCACCCCTCCAGTGGATTGCGACTGAGCCTGTCGAGTCACCTAACCATCGAGGATGGTCCGGGACCTGGTAGGGATCTGCCGCGACGGCCAGAGCAACCCGATGTTCTGCAAGGGTGTGCAGTAGCAAGTCCTGCGCACTCCTGCAGTGATTCAGGTTGCATTGGAGGACGTAGCTGTTGAGTTTTACGTCTCCATGGCCGCCTCCGCTAGAGCAGGGCTTGTGCCCTGTCCAACTGGTGCTCCTGACGGCACCGCCTCATTGGTGGGGGTTGCAGAGCCGGGGCCTTGCTTGCCCCTCCGCTTTCTCCTTGGAGGATTGCACGCCTTTGCACCCATCCTGTGGTTTGCGGGCCTGTTCAGATCTGCACAGACTGGGCACCTTGGAACAGCCGCTTTGCAGTCCCTGGCCTTATGACCTCTTTGGCCACAGGCAAAGCAGCATCCCGAGCGGTCAACCCCCGTGGAGCAGTTCCTGCTTACGTGGCCGACCTCAAGGCATAGGAAGCATCGCATTGGACGCTTCTCTAATGCCTCTACCTTGACGGAGGCCCATCCCACGTCGATGCGCTTTGCTGTGGCCAGCTTGCGCATCGCCACGATAAGGCCATTCACTACTGTGGCCGAGCCCGCCAGTAGAGCGTCGGATCTCACCAGCCTTGATGTCTGCAGCTTCGCAGCCCCCAGCTGCAGCTATCGCCGCAATCAGCTCTTCTTGGGTGATGGAGTCATCGAGATCCATCACCCGAACGTCTGCCGTCACGATGGGTCGTGCCACGCGCACTGGCATGTCAGCCAGTGCTACCCGCAGACGTCCGCAGAGCGCTTCTGCTTTTGTAGAGCTGACCGGGCCGGGAACCTCTAAAATGAGGCCCCCCGTTTAAGCCTGGCGCATACGCAAGCCCGTCACAATGCCACAGTCTGGGAGGTATACCCGCTCCTTAGCGGCTCTCATAACTGTGGCATACGTCACCTCAGCGCCTTCGTCTATGGTGACGGTGACAACGATACTTGTAGGCGGCCTCGGCAGCTTAACTGCAGCTGATGCAGGCATTCGGGGTCGATGCGAAGCCGGTGGCGCAGACGCAGTCTGTGGCAGCGCTTTGCGCCTCACAACCTGCATCCAGGTGTCCTCCGCCTCGGCTGCAGCCTCCCTTTGGGTGGCTGCCTGCGGGGATTGCGCAGACTGCAGCTGCTGTCAGTTTACATCGACAGGCGGTGCCTGGCTCCCATCACTGGAACCTAACCTAACCTTTTTTTTTTTTCTTTGATGCCCGGGGGAAAATCCCTGACGGATACCGCCGAGGCGCGGGGGCGCCAGGGCGGTTATGTGGGGCTTGCACCCACTAAAAACCCCCGGGGTGGCCGTCATGGTGCATGGTGAGGGCAGCTCCTGGACCGCTGGTGACACGCACCGGAACTGTCCCCAGCACCCAGGGAGGAAGCATCTCAACTTCCTCCCACTTCACGACGGGAACGGCCACAACCAATCCCGTCGTAAACTCCTCGCGGCGCACTGTTGCGATCAAGGGCCCCCGCCCCGACCGCTTGCGACCGCCAGCGACCGCCCTGGGAGAGCTTCAGGTGCCCTCCCAGTCGTCGTCTTGGAGTCATAGGCGTTCAGAGTTGGAAGTCTGAACGCCCATAACTCCGGTTCCCTTTTAAGGGCCTCTTACGCCAAGCAGGGATTACTGTAGATGTATTCTTTCTCCCGACCTACAGGGATAGCCATAAGGCTCAAGGGCGGCCCACGCCACCGCCCCTGCGTCGTCTGCGCCTACGAGCGGGATCAGCCCTCTCCCGATCCCGCTCCGCGTCCTCCTTCTGGAGCATTACTGCTTCGCAGAAGGAGACCACTGCGCTCCACGACTCTTGATCCGCCAGCATAGCCGCAACTACTGCTGGCGGAGAGAGGTCTCGCCCGATCCGGGCCACCAGGACTTCTCGCTCGGAGGCCCACGCAGGGCATTCCTCCAGCGTGTGCTGGGCTGAGTCCTGGTCGCTCCCGCAATGGTGACACTGCGCCGTCGGTTCGCGTCCGATCCGATACAGGTACTCACCGAAACAACCGTGTCCGGTAAGCACCTGCGTCAGCCGGAAGGTGACGTACGTCTTTCTTTCGAGCCAGGCTTCGAGGTTCGGCAGGATAGCGCCTACGGCGCGCTGGCGCGAGATCCATGGCTCAGAAAGCCTCTCGCGCCACTTCGCTATTGCGGCTCGTCGCTCTTCCTGCCGAATTTCCGTCGGCGTTCTATCCTCCGCCTCCTCCCGGTGGAGACGCGCATACACCCGCGCGTCCATCTCTGCCAGGAGGTCCAGCGGAAGAAAGCGCGCCAGGATAGTGGCCGCCTCAAGGGATACCGTCCGGTAACCTCTTGCGATCCGAATGGCCACCTTACGTTGGACGCTACAAAGAGGTGCTCTGTTGCGCCGGACGCCCGTCAGTCGAGGTGACCAGACGGGCGCCCCGTAAAGGGCCATGGACCGCAGTACGCCCCCGTAGAGGCGGCGGACTCCCTCCTCAGGGCCCCCAAGGTTTGGCAGCAGTCGGTGTAGAGCACCAGCTGTCCGCTCAAGCCGGGGGACCAGGCGACGGAAATGTTCCTCGAAGCCCCATCGACTGTCCAGGATGAGGCCCAAGTACTTCATGTACTGCCCCACCTGGACCAGTACGTCACCCACGCGAATCGAGGAGCTGGGCGGTTCCCTCCCTCGCGGGAGTTTGTGGAACCAGATCGCCTCAGTCTTCTGAGGCGCCACACGCAATCCCAGCCCCTCTATCTCCTCGACGACGCGAGACACTCCGGTTTCGGCGAGCCTGATGGTACTCTGGAAGTCGTCACCCTCGGCGAGCACCAGGGTATCGTCTGCATAGCAGACCAGGTGCACGCCGACCGTGACCTCGACCCGCAGTACTTTATCGTATGCGAGATTCCACAGGAGTGGGCCTAGAACCGACCCCTGGGGAACCCCGCACTCGACCTCTCTCTGATGACTTTCGCCATCCCGACCCGGGAACGTAATGTCCCTGTTGCACAGGTATGCTCCGACAACTTGCTTCAGGTATGGGGGCACTCGGTGATAGTTGAGCGCCTCCCTGATGCTCGACCAAGGCAGGGAGTTAAAGGCGTTAACAATATCGAGCGATACCGCTAACGCCACCCTACCCTGTGAGACGACCTGGGTCGACAGTGTTCGGACGCGTAGTATCGCGTCCACCGTCGACCGTGCACGGCGGAAGCCGAACTGGGCTTCCGACAGGTCGGGACCTGTGCAAGCTAGATGCCCGTTGAGTCGCTCGGCAACGACTCTCTCAAAGAGTTTACCGACTTCACTCAACAGGCATATGGGTCGGTAGGCAGAGGGCGAGTCTGCGGGTCGACCTGACTTCCATATGAGTACCAACTTCGCCAGCTTCCAGCCGGAAGGGAAGACGCCATTTTGGAGGCAGCTGGTGAACAGCTGCCTCAGGTAGTCACCCAATCCAGCGGCGAGAGCTACACCCAGCGCCTTGCCGGGAACTCCATCTGGCCCGGGCGCTGTGTTCTTCGCCATGAGACGCTTCACGGCTCGGTCCAACTCCTCGACCGTCACCCCCAACCTGTCGGAATCAAATTCAATCGAATCCGCTTCGGTTAGAGGTGGCGGATGATCCTGGAGCCTGGGGAGGAGCGTGTCTACCACCTTTCCCACGAAGCCGGGCTCCAGGGTCATCGTCAATGGAGGGACCCATGGTCTGAGCTTGCCCAGTACCATTTTGTACGGGCGCCCCCATGGATCCCTGTTCAGCTCGTCGAGGAGTTCATTCCAGGACCGAGACCTTGCACTAGCGATAGCATCGCTGAGTGCTTTGGAAGCGTCTCGATAGACCACGTAGCTCTCGTCTCGTTCGCTGGCGGTGGCTCGCCGTCGTCTTCGGGATCTTTGGTACTGGCGGCGGGTACCTAACCTAACCTAACCTAACCTAACCTAACCTAACCCCATGGTGGACGGCTGAGCTAGACTCACTCAAAATAGAAGTGAGTCGAAAAAGTGGTCACATAAGAAACGCCGCTCCTCACCGAAGAGCACACGTCGTAAACCAGTACCTGGAGGCTCGCGGAAGATACGGCAGGGCGGTCAAAGAAGCGATGATCACTAGCTGGAAGTACTTCTGTGCCGCCCAAGACCGCGAGAGCCTCTGGGATGGTATATATCGGGTCCTTCGCAAAACAACGCGAAGGCCCGATGACGTGCTGCTCAAAGACAGGAGCGGGAACTGCCTAGACCCCGAAGGCTCGGCTGCAGCCCTGGCGGCCACTTTCTTCCCGGATGATGACGACGCCTCAGACAACCAGGACCACCTCCTCGTAAGGCAGGCAACTATTGACCGGTCACCTGGCGATCATGAAGCCGCCCAAGACCCACCATTTGAGGAGGCAGAAATGATGAAGGCTGTGCGTTCCTTTTGCCCAAAAAAGGCGACGGGCCCAGATGGTTTCTCAGCAGACATTTGTGTGGCCGCCATCGAGAGGCACCGGGATGTATTCCTGGCTCTGGCGAACAGATGCCTGAGCCTGGGATGCTTCCCGAGGTCATGGAAAGAGGCGGCCATTTGCGTGTTGAGAAAGCCTGGGAAAGATGATTATGCGCAGCCCAGATCATACCGACCGATTTGCCTCCTCTCTGTCTTGGGCAAAGTGCTGGAGAAAATGGTAGTAAAGCGACTCCAGTACCATATACTGCCCAAATTGAATCCTGGGCAGTGTGGCTTCATGCCACAAAGATCCACTGAAGACGCCCTCTATGATGCGGTGACACACATACTAGCGGAAGTTAAACGAAAGAATATTGTTATAGTTGTGTCTCTCGACATCGAGGGGGCGTTCGACAACGCCTGGTGGCCGGCTATTAAACTGCAACTATTAGAATTGGGGTGCCCGGATAACCTATATAACATTATAGAAGATTACTTTAGGGAAAGGAGGGTGAAAAACAAGTATGCTGGAGGGGAGGCGGAAAAGAGCACCACAAAGGGTTGTGTCCAGGGTTCAATAGCTGGACCCACCCTGTGGAATGAATGTCGTGCTCAATCCCCTCCTCAATGAGATGGACACCCTCCAAGTCTATAGCCAGGCCTTTGCAGATGACGTAGTCCTGATATTCTCCGGAAAGTCGGTGGTGGCCCTGGAGGCTGAAGCTAACAGAGTCCTGGCGGCAGTCTTCTCCTGGGGAGTTAGAAATAAGCTTAAATTCGCCCCCCATAAAACCAGTGCAATGGTCGTCACAAAAAAGCTCAAGTATGACGACCCCCACATCCAGATGGGCGGCGTACCAATTGCACTGGTGGAGGAGATAAAGCTTCTGGGAGTCATCATCGACCGTAAACTTACGTTCGGCTCCCACGTGGTAGCCGTGTGCAAAAAGGCGACCAACATATATAGACAGCTCGCCTGCGCCGCAAAAACCACGTGGGGGCTGAATCCGGAGGTAGTCAGGACAATCTACGTCGCGGTAGTGGAGCCTGTAATCCTTTACGCGGCAAGTGTCTGGGGAACCGCCGCTGACAAACAGATGACGCAAAAAGTGCTCAATTCTGTGCATCGGGGGTTCCTCCAGAAGATAGTGAAGGGTTATAGGACCATTTCCCTAAATGCAGCACTGGTACTGGCTGGCCTGCTCCCCCTTGATATCAGAATTAAAGAACAAGTTAAACTTTACAAGGCAAAGAGGGGCGGGCCAATGGGCGACATCCCGTCAGATAGGAAAATAGAGGAACGCGCCCCTTTGCGGAGGCACCACATCCAGCGCGAGACGAACCACTGACATTCGAGTGCCTGGAAGATTTTGCGCCCACCACTGTCGACCACCTTAACATCGTCGGCCCCCAAGTCTACACTGACGGCAGTAAGATTGGGAGCGGGGTGGGGGCCGCTTTCACCTGGTGGAAGGATGGGGTGGAAGCGGCCTTTAGAACATTCCGCCTGGAACCATACTGTACAGTTTTCCAGGCGGAAATGTACGCAATCAAAATGGCAGTGAAACGGGCCCGAGATCGCAAAGAGTCCGTCATTAACATATTCAGTGACTCGCGGTGGTCTCTGGAGCTCCTGTCGAGCGGTCGAGTGACCCACCTAACCTAACCTAACCATTGTGAAAGGTAGGTTATTAGGTACGTACAAATATTAGGTACGGCTGTACTGGTTGAGAGCCCACGTGGGAACTCCCGGGAATGAACGAGCCGACGAGCTTGCCAAGACAGCAGCACTAGCATCTGCATGCCCAGACTATGATAAGATCCCCATCTCTTACGTGAAGAGGAAGATCCGCGAGGAATCAGTCCGCAACTGGCAAGACAGATACGAATCCTCCAGCACTGGATCTGTCACTAGAACGTTCTTTCCATGCATCAATACAGCGTATCGCATAATAACGTGCAAGCACTGACTGGCCACGGAGGGATAGCGGAATACCTTCACAGCAGAAAACTAAAAGAAAGTCCCGGTTGCGAGTGCGACCCTAACGTCAGTGAGTTCATCTGGCACGTGATCCTTGAGTGCCCCCGCTTTGCAGCAGCCCGACAAGAGTTGGAAACCCGCATAGACAATAAACTTGTCCAATCAGAGCTACACAAAATTGTAGCAGATTCTAAGAAGCGGCAGCATTTTCTGGATTACCTGGAGAAGACCTTCCGGATTGCTGCAAAAAGAAATAGCACACTGGGAACGCCTGCAGAGCAAAACAATCAACCATCTCAACAACAAGAATCAGGTGCGCAAGCTAGAGATGACACCACTACCCCCACCACAGTTTAAATCCACAAACAAGACCCAGTCACACGAAGCAAGACTGAACAACAACTCCTTGCTTGTGGAGAAAAAGGGATACCCGGATTGAGGATTCGAGGAGTCGCTCTCTTCATGGATAACAACTCCGAAAGACTGGGTATTAGCTTCTGCAGCAAACGCTCCAGCATAAGCGTGTCAATATCACCTGGACTTGCTTCCTTGCTAAATGGCAGCACCAATAAACTGTGCATGAAGCGTAAAACCTTCGAAGCGCTGGCTGAAATAGAAGTGACCAACCGGCGTTGTAAAATCGTAAGATCCCATAACAAGATGATCATGCTATTCGAATACAACGTCGAAGAGTCTCAATTCACCCAAGCAAGCAGGGTGCTCGCAGAATTAAGTACCGAGGAAAGCTCAAACCAATCACCCTGGATAATCAGTGTTGACGCCATGATAGCTGGCTTCGAAAAGGGAGAAGTCGCTGATTTCGCTGGATGTATAAAAGCCTCAACTAACCATGAGGTAATAGTGTACGAGGACAGAGGACAGAACCTGAGTTTCCTCAAGACACCAAAGCCCAGCGCTACGACAGCGGCCACCCTTATCGACACCTGGGGCCACCCCATCCCAAGCCCAACAACACTGAGTGGATCCGAGCGTCTCCAACAAAAGCTGGAGAGCGAGAAGAAGAGAAACGAAGCAAGGGAAGATGAAGAGAGGAAAGATAAAAAGATTCGGACAGATACCATCATGGGGGTGCCAAGTGCAGCTGCCCTACAAATCCCGATTTCAGGCTCGAAGGAATCTGCAGGACAAGAAGAAGAAGAAGATTTCGACCCCACAGATTTCCCATCGGAAACCGAGGTGGTTAAGAATAAGGTGACAAACCTTAAAAATGCAATGGCTAAAGAAGCTGCCATTAGGATGGCAACCAAACTGCCTCCTCGAAGCACCCCAGAACCTCAAGCCAACCGAACAAGAGCTGATAAAGGATTAGTGAGCACCCCAGTGTTCCGGAAAATAACAGAACCGCGAGATCACATGGTCAACGCCTTCCTTGAATTTGTAGCACTCACAAAAGCAGCCAGAGAAGTCAACATAATGACTTGCAAGGATATCCTTCAACTCTATTACCTAAGAAATGAAGGACTGCTAAGAGTGAGAATCAAGGAAGCAGAAGCTACCATCTACAACAACGACACATATCAAGTATTGATAGGAAAGGAGATGAGTCACCATATGGTAGCCTACAGCGCTAGCTGCGGATTCGTGCCAATAGATGAAGAAGAAACAACTCGCACCGGCCTTATCAAGTTCAGAACTCCCCCAGATGACCCTGTGGTAGTCACCGCCCGGTGCACGAAGATTATGCTCGACGACAGGATCCTAAACATGGCTGAAGCCATCTCAACAGGACCTGAAAACGGAGATACTTTCGATACCTGGAAGGTACCAGAAATCACATGGGTCAACGGAGTTCCCGGCTGCGGCAAAACAACCTGGGTAATCAGCCACTTTGAACCAGAACGAGACATAATAATAACCTCCACCATAGAGGCCGCTAAAGATCTTAAGGAGAGACTGGCGCTTCGCATTGGAGCCGAAGCCAAAAACAAAGTGCGCACTCTAGCCTCCATTTTAGTAAATGGCCTGAAGAAATCGGAGAAGATTGAGTACAAGCGACTTATGGTGGACGAGGCTTTAATGACTCACTTTGGGGCTATCGTGATGGCATCTCGAATCACCAGTACAGAGCAAATATTACTAATCGGTGACATCAACCAGCTGCCATACATCGAAAGAGAAAATCTCTTCCCCCTTAACTACAACCGCCCGAACCTCATCGCAACCATCAGCGAGGAACTACGTTGCACGCACAGAAACCCAATGGATGTAGCATATGCCCTCAGCGAAATATATAGCGGTTTATACTCGTCCAAACCCATTGTGCACTCCCTGCGAACGCAAAGATACAGAGGCACACAGATACCTAAAACTCTTCCACGTACGCTCTACCTGGTTCACACCCAAGCAGAGAAGGCACTCCTCACCAGCCAACAATACGGGACAGGAGAAGGATCTCGGACCCTGACAATCCACGAAGCGCAGGGACTGACATACGAGACTGTGGTGATCGTGCGAACAACAGCAACAAGGACAAGGCTACACGAAAGTGTATAGCACGCCGTAGTAGCAATCTCGCGGCACACTGTTAGTTGTACTTACTACACTGACGACAGTGGAGACGCGATAGGTGGCTTCGTCAAAAAAACTAAAAAAGCCAGCACAAAAACAATTCTGGAGCACAACCTTAAGATGGCAATTCGGAACCGAGATATGCCTGTCATGGAGGCCTTAGTGGAAATAAGCAACAGGGGACAAAAGACCGAAACTTCCCCTTCCGACAATGCTCAAACCATGACCAGTGACGGATTGTAACATCAACTGCTGTAGCTAGATAATAACTTTTGTAATTAGTTAAGACCATGCGAAACGTGAAAAAAGACACAGCATGCCAGAACATGACGGCATGAAAAACAAATATACTATATAATACAAAAAATATATATATATATATATATATATATATATAAGTATATATATATAATAATAATAATAATAACACATGTATGTAGAATAAAAATTATAGTAATAAAATATGTATAATTATGATATACGATAGATTAATAAAAAAATAAAAAATAAAAATATGTACTAAACTTATGTATAGATAAATATAAATATTTATTTTATCAGTCTTCTGTAACTCTGCGAAGTTACTAATAGCAAATTAAAGACGCATCATTAATTAAGCAAAAAATTAACAGTCTTAAAAAGGGTACGGACAAGTAGTGTCTGTAGAAATGTAATTTATACTTTAAAAAAAAAAAAAAGGTAGGTTATTATTATAAGTGCTCAAATATGTCGTACAAAATAGTTTAATTTATGGAAAAAAAAAAAAAAGAAAGAAAAAAAGGAAAAAGGAAAGAAAGAAAAAAAAAAAAGAAAGGGAAAAGGGAAAAAAAAAAAGTATATATATATAAAAAGAAAAATAACAAACAAATATCTCCGAGATTAGTTAGTTATAGTAGTTTTGTTATAGTAAGATAAATAATTATAAGATATAATAACATAAACGTAATAAAAAAGGCCTTGTCTAAGATAAGGGTAAAATGTAAAGGGTGTGCATCAGGGTTTTTTAGTCGGTAAGAGTCCGACACTGTCTGGTTCTCCCCTCCCAGACGTCCATGAGGATTTTTCCCAGGTGCAACCCTACTATAAAAAAAAAAAAAAAACATAACCTAACCTAACCTAACCTAACCTAAGCGATAGCTGTGAATCCAGAAATCTTCCTAGCAATAGCAAATCGCTGCCTGGAGCTGTCCTGTTTTCCGAAGCCAAAGACAATCTGAGACTGCGGAAGCAATGGCTGCCATTGAGCTGGAGGAAGCGAAGGCAAAAGCGGCAGCCGAGCAGCAACGACGAGCCTCGGACGTGAAGAGGCGGCTGCTTACCACAAGAATAGCCCTGCAAACGGCCGCTTTGGAAGACGAGGGAAGGCGCAGCCGTGCGTCCTCTCGAGCGTCGTCGGTCACCGACATGCGACCGACGATGAAGACTATTCTCCAAATGCCCACAGTGACAGCAGCGGCTTGCGACGCAGCCCGACCCAAAGACCACCGAGACCACCCCGAAATGACGAAAACCGGTGATATGGCGAAGTTCCTAGCAAGACAGACGTCGATCAAGGAGCTACCACAGTTCAGCGGAGACCCCGAAGAGTGGCCCTTATTCTAAGCACAGTTCGTGACGACGACCCGACTATGCGGATACAGCGACGACGAAAACATCGCCCGGCTAGCAAAATGCCTTAAAGGGCACGCCCGCGAAGCTGTATCGGCCCTGCTCGTCACTGCAACAAACCTAGAAATCATCATAAAAACATAACGGCTGCGATTCGGACGACCGGAACTGTTGACTGAGGTAATGTTATTGAAAATTCATAACATTCGTGACATACGTCAAGACGACGTCAATCTACTCATAGAGTACGCGACCATAGTGCAAAACATTGTCGCGACCATGAAAATGACAAATGAGGTCGGTCATCTGACGAACCCGACCTTGATTCGAGAAATAATCGGCAAGTTACCGATGACGCTGAAGTACCAGTGGAGTTTCTCTATAGCGAGTAGAGGTGAGAGCAAAATTAATCTCAACGACGTGTCAGAGTGGTTGATGATGGTAGCAAATGCCGCGACGACTATTGCACCGCTGCCTACTGCTGACCGACAACACCATCAACACACAAAGCAGGAGAAGAAGTTCGTACATGCCACCACACCCACCACCTCAATGACGACAGCCCCAACGCGAACCACCTGCGCACTGTGTCAACACGAACACGCCCTGAACAACTGCTCTGAATTTAAACGCCTTTCCATAGACGATCGCTGGAAATTGGTGACCGAGAGAAAGCTGTGCTTCTGCTGCCTCTCGCTGAGTCACCAGCTTAAGAGCTGCAGGAGGAAGACCAAGTGTTCCGAAGGGCAATGCACCAGACTACACCACCCGCTGCTACACGCTGCGCCACGCAACGAGACTAACGAGCGGGCGCAGACTGCGGCGACGGTGAACCATTGCGGCGACGCGACATCCACTATTCTCCTAAAGGTGGCACCAGTGGTCATCTCTGGACCGAGCGGGGACGTGGAGGCTCTAGCGCTACTAGACGAGGGAGCGTCGGTGTCACTGATTGACGACTCTCTACTGAAGCGGGCCGGTATCACAGGACCAACCGCGACGCTGCAATTACGAGGGGCCACCGGAATGAGGACGAGCGATCAAAACTCCAAGAGGGTCAACATCACCGTTCGTGGCCGAGCTAAAGAAGAGCGCTTCGTTTTGTATAATATGAGATCTGTAAATAATTTATACTTGCCTGTACATAATGTAAATATTAATGGACTACTGAACGACTTCCCACACCTGACTGACCTCCTACAACACATCGACAGACTGACCTACAACGAGCGACCGCAAATACTTATAGGATCCGACAACATTGACCTAATCGTGACCAGACGTGCTCATGTAGGACCGACCGGACCGATTGTGTCGGAGACAAGCTTGGGGAACATCGTGCACGGTAAACTGTCGCCATTGACACCGACGGACGCGACTATTTACCACCTGTGCCCATGCGACGCTCTGAATGACATGGTGAGGCGATCGTTCTCGACTGACGGTTTCGGGACGAAACCATTCCCTGACACTCCTCGGTCGCGAGAGGATCTGAAGGCTCTCGCCATCATGGAAAAGACGACGAAACTAGTAGGTGACAGGTGGGAGACTGGCCTTCTGTGGAGGGACGACGCAGCAGTGCTGCCAGACAGCCGCGCTGTCGCCCAGAAGCGGCTGGTGGGTGTCACCAAGAAGATGGACAGCATGTCTGAGTTTGCAGCGCGCTACAGAGAGAAGGTGGAGGAAAACCTGGAAAATGCTATCTGAAGAAGCTGACGGAAACGGAGCAGGTAACAAAGACTGATAAAACGTGGTATCTGCCACACTTCGCCGTGTTCAACCCAAATAAGCCAAACAAGCTACGCCTAGTACTTGACTGCGCAGCGAAGTCAAGCGGCAAGTCGCTCAATGATTACCTACTTAGCGGACCTGACTTTCTCACATCACTAGCAGGCATCCTTTTAGGTTTCCGTTGCGGCAAGATAGCTGTCATGGGTGATATTCAAGAGATGTTTCATCGCGTACTCATCAGAGAAGAGGACCAACAAGCACAGCGGCTTCTGTGGGACGGTGGTGAGTACGCCATGAATGTGATGACCTTTGGTGCTGTGTGTTCGCCGTCATCTGCACAGTACGTGAAGAATTTGAACGCGACCAGATTCAAGACCACGCACCCCAAGGCTGTTGACGCAATCGTAGAACACCATTACGTCGACGGCTTCATCTATTCAATTGACGAGTACGACGAGGCTCTACAGGTTGTAAATGATGTGATAAATATTCATGCTAAGGGAGGTTTCAACATGCGAAACTTTATGTCAAACTCCAAACGGCTTCTAGGACATTTGCCCGAAGATAAGCTTGCACCGGGTGGTGCAAAGATGCTCTCAGATGATAAGAACGAGACCATAGAACGCGTTTTAGGCTTAAACTGGGACCCCGAAGACGATAGCTTCACCTTCCTATTGAAGTTCCACAAAGTTGACTGCGACATCAGCGCTGGCGTCAAAAGACCGACCAAGAGAGATGTTTTGAAGCTAGTCATGTCCGTGTTTGACCCACTGGGGTTTCTGCTCTATGTTACAGTTCAGGCCCGCATCTTACTTCAAGACATTTGGAAGTCCAAAATAGGATGGGATGATGAGATTGAAACGTGCCACTTTCACAGATGGCAAGCCTGGCTGCAAGAGCTGAACAAGACGAGAGAGGTACGAATACCGCGCTGGCTGTCCGCTAATAACTGTGACAAGCATGCATCTGCTGAGTTGCACGTCTTCTGCGATGCCAGCTCAAGGGCTTTTGTGAGCGTTGCTTATCTCAGAAGGAAGACGGCCGACGGAGTATGGCATGTAGCAATGGTAATGGCGCGAGCGAGGGTTGCGCCTCTAAAGGTCCTGAGCATACCTCGGCTAGAGTTACAGGCAGCCGTGATGGGAGCACGACTCTCCCAGGTTTTGAAGAGATACATAGGACTACCAATTAACAAAATAAAATTTTGGACGGACTCGAAAACTGTCCTTAGCTGGCTGAGGTCCGAGACCGGACGTTTCAAGCCTTTTGTAGCGCATCGTGTCAGCGAAGTCTTTGAGCTGACAGACGTCTGTGACTGGAGGTGAGTGCCGACAGACATGAACCCCGCTGATGATGCCACACGGGACGTTGTCATTGCCAGCAATGATAGATGGCTTCGAGGACCCGATTTTCTTCGACAACGCGAAGAGTCATGGCCACAGGAAGACGAAAGGTCCATAGCTCTAGATCTGGATGACGTTGAGGTGAAGGCGGTAACTTTACTGACTTCTGAAGCAAATGGAGCCCTGCCAGATGACAGCCGGTTTTCATCGTACTGGAGACTAATCAGAAGCACCGCCTGGATCTTTCGCTTCATCCACAACTCCAGAGGTTCAGGAAACAGACGAACCGGCGAACTCACGGCCAGTGACCTGAGGTCTGCTGAAACTGCGTGGGTTAAAGAAAGTCAAAGGCGGAATTACTCACGAGAAATTGCTTCGATTCTATCGACGGAGTTTGTGGACAAGACGAGCTCTCTGCGACAGTTGACACCCTTCTTAGATGCCGATGGTGTTCTTCGAGTTTCAGGAAGAATAACAGCATCTAATGTAGCCGAAGGCACAAAACATCCTGCGATCTTGCATCCAAAAGACACCTTTACAAAGCTGCTACTCCAACAGTACCAAAAGGATGCGGGACATGCTGGCCGAGAGATGACTTTGAACAACGTCAGACGATTTTGGATATGCAACGGTCGGAATGCAGTGAAGGCAACCTGTAATACGTGTCAAAAATGCAAGATTGACAAGGCGAAACCAGTTCCACCTCTAATGGGACAACTGCCCGACGTAAGGCTCAAGACCGGGGGACGAGCGTTTCGCTTTACTGGACTTGATTATTTTGGACCCATGACGGTCAAGGTTGGCCGGAGACACGAGAAAAGGAATGGTGCCTTGTTCACTTGCCTCACGGTCAGAGCTGTACACGTAGAGCTCGTTCACGACCTGACAACTAGCAGTGCGATAATGGCACTAAGACGGTTTATTGCAAGACGAGGCTGCCCGGAACAGATATGGTGCGACAATGCAACTACCTTTAAGGGAGCAGACAATGAGCTAAAGCAATCGGTTCGTGCGATAGATCAAGAAGAACTACTACGCTACGGAAGTATCAAAGCGACACTGAAAGAAGTTGTTCCAAGCGTCCAGACCCTACAGACGGTGGTTGCCGAGGCAGAAGCTATAGTCAACACCCGACCCCTAACCTAGGTCCCACTCGACCATGTAGACGACTTGCCCTTGACACCAAATGACTTCTTACTGGCCAAAACTAACGATTTCGTCCAGCCCTTCGGAAGCTTTGGTGACGGTGACTTGCTGAGACGAAACTGGAGGGAAGGACAACGACTTGCTGACTTAGTCTGGAAGCGGTGGCTCAAGGAGTACCTACCGACTTTGACAAGACGGGACAAACGGTACGGACCAACGACTCGACCAATAACGGACGGTGACTTAGTTATTATAGCAGATGACCAGGCGCCCCGTAACCTCTGGCTACGGGGTGTCGTGACAAAAACATACAGAGGACCCGACGGACTAGTCCGTGTAGCTGACGTGAATACCAGACTGGGACCGTACCGACGAGCAGCAGCCAAGCTTTGCCGGCTGGACGTCCAACCACCGGGAGAATTGGCTCCCAATACTGGAGGTGGGGATGTCGTGGCGTAAGGCCGGCAGCCTTATTGGCTCGCTGGCCGGCGAGGCTAGATGTTATGACGGAAAAATTAAAGGAAGCCAGGACAGAACCATAGTGTAAGGGACTGACCGATAAGACGTAAAAATAAAAGGGTGACGAAAAAGCTGGAGAAAATCTTTTATTGCTAGACCTTTGGTAGACCAAACACTAACCTAACCTAACCTAACCTAACCTAACCTAACCTAACCTAACCTAACCTAACCTAACCTAACTGTACGATTTAGCAATCGCACAATGTGCACACCCTGCCAAATTACCTAACAAGTCAGTGTCACGATATAACAAGGTGGAGTGCGCTCGTGTGCATTAGCGCAATTAAATCAATTTACGTAAATCGGCCGTTTTACTAAACAATCATCATCAATATATCAAAAAAAGCTGTAGTGTCTACCAAGAGATCCTACATCTTTATGGTCCTTCGAGCATAAGTTTGGCGACATTTGTGAGTTTTGGAACACGGAAGCCACACCGACGTCAGACTATCAAGAGCCAGCAGCAAGGCGAGACTTACCAAGGAGTCAACTAGTACTACTACGGTGGATTCTTTGTATGAAGACAGTTCGAGTACATTGAAATCAGCAAGAATACTATCAATAATCAAGATATCAAGTTAAAAGCAGGTACCTACCAATTATCAAGTCAGAATCCAGAATACTAGTGCAATCTGGAATTAATTAAATACGAAAGCAACAAGTTCGTAACCCAAGTATCAAACAAGTGATCAGCAAGACAAACATGCATCAAGAAAACAATGACATGGAAAACATAATCCAAAATCAAATCACGCTTGAACGAGGCATCGAAAAAATTTTGGTCAACTTCAAGAAAGAACCAAGGGATCGCCAGACCCAAGAAAGCATTAAAAGACGCCTGGAAGCTCTAGAATTATATTGGAAGGAGTAAAGTGAAAATTACAACAAGCTTCTACCAGTTTTGCCACAGGACCATGACTACCTAGTAGGCAAGTACTTCGAAAAAACAAGGCGAACGTACCTAGAGACCAGGGAGTACATCGAAAAAGTTTGCTGCCAACAACGAGTGTATCAAGAAGTAACTAACGACAACATCGACAAGGATGAGCAGTTAAAAGCCACTACCAGCACAAATCAAGATCAACAAACATCAACCATTGCGAGCAAGACAAGTGCGAGCAAGATTAGTGTTGGGAGTAACAACAAGCTGGACGAGATGTTGAAAAAGCAACTCAGCAATTTCAAGGCCTTTGCAAGAACAGTCTCCAGCATAAACATAGAAATCATGAAAGAAAAATGGGAATTCGAGGACACCTTGAAAACACTGCACGAGCGATGGACAGCTATCGACTCCAATCATTGGTCAATCGATAGTGAGTTGAACGGTTCAGACAAGATATACGAGAACCGTTTCACAGAACATGAACAGAAATACTTTGATATGAAAAAAGCCATAAATAGCAAGTTATGGTCAGTCTCTATTCGGGAAAAATCAACCCCTAAACTCGACATCCCTGTTTTCAACGGCAATTACCAACAATGGGTGTCATTCAAGGATTTATTTTGTGAAGCTATCCACGTCAATTCGTCGATATCAAACGCCCAGAAATTACCGTTCCTTAAGAGCAAGCTTAAAGGAGAAGCAGAGCGTTTGATCCAACATCTTCAGATCAGCTCAGAGAATTATCTTACCGCGTGGGAAACTCTAAACCACCGGTACAATAATAAGAAATTGATTTTCTCTACCCATATGAGTACTTTGATGAATCTTCAAACCATGCAGCATCCATCATCGCACAACATCAAACGCATCCATGACGTCACCACAGAATGTCTAAATGCAATAAAAAACCTGGGAGTCAATATTGAAACATGGGACCCAATTCTGGTACATATTTTAGTGCAGAAACTCGACTTAGAAACTCACGCCGATCATCTGGACTCTCTGAAGCAACCAAGAGAACTACCCTGTCTCAGCGAGTTTTTGTATTTCATGGAGAACAAGTTTACCACCATGGAATCAGCGCGCAAGAAACAAGAGTACAATCAATTAAAATCGGCGCCATCAGGTTCTACTAAACAAGAAAGAGTAGTAAAAAACTACAATTACTACTCCAGCAACAAGGCTACATCAAGACCCGGGCAAAATTACAAGTATAATTGCCCAATTTGTACAACCAATGAACATGGAATTTACTACTGCAAACAATTCCTAGAACAAACGCCGTCACAAAAACGGCAAACAATTGCGAAGTTAAAATTCTGTGCAAACTGCCTCTTCAGTCACGGCGACAAACCCTGCACATCAAACAAGAGATGCCGCGAATGCAACGGGTCTCATAACACATTACTGCATGCGGCTTTTTTAAAAGGAAACTGTAACATGACGCCGCCGCACGGAATGACGCCAAAGAACGGCCCCAGTAACTATACCGTAGACACGAGGTCGTGGAGTGAACAATCAAAACCAAGCAATTCCTCACACGTGGCTCAAAATAATGACGTACACGAAATACTTTTAGCTACAGCCCTTATCAAAGTACAAGGGGCAGATGGAGTCTACAGAACCATGCGAGCACTCGTCGACCAAGGCTCACAAGTGTCGCTTATAACAGAAAACGCAGCCCAACTGTTGCGTTTACCGCGTCGCAAATGCAGAGGAATGATAACAGGAGTTGGCACCAAGGACAACAAATGTACAGGATTGATAAATATCAAATGCAGCTCGACAGCAGAAGAGTTCGTGTTCGACACAGATATTTTTATAATGAAAAGTTTAACAAGAAACCTTCCTAACTACACTTTCGCAAGACCGCCATGGGAGTACCTACAAAACATTCCATTGGCTGACCCTGATTTCAACAAGAGCCGTGCCGTTGATATACTTTTGGGCGCAGAAATTTATTCAAACATTATATTATCAGGAATATGCAAGCCCAGTAATATGACGCCGGCACCGGTCGCACAACAAACGCGACTCGGGTGGATTTTGTGCGGCAAGTTACAAACATATTGCAACAATACACTCTGCAATGTGATTATAAATAACACCGACGAACTGCACAAATTCTGGGAAATAGAGGATATCGCAGAAACACCTACCTACTCGACGGAAGAAATGGACTGTGTCAACTTTTACAAATCCACAACAGCAAGGTTGGACGATGGAAAATATCAAGTAAGACTACCCCTAAAATCAAGTATTGAGCAATTGGGACATTCCAAGAACAAGGCTGTTGCACAGTTTCTTCAACTCGAGAGAAAATTTAACAAGGATCAAGAAATGGCGAAAGAATACAAGTCTTTCGTTCATGAATATCAAGATCTGGGCCACATGAAGTTCGCCGACAGTTACAAGTCACTGGGATTCTACATGCCACATCACTGCGTGCTACGCGAAGATTCAACAACTACGTCTCATCGCGTAGTCTTCAACGCATCCCAAAAGACATCAAACGGCGACAGCCTAAATGATTGCATGTATAAAAATCCAAACCTACAGAAAGACCTCTTAACACTCATTTTGTACTGGCAGCAATACAAGGTAGCCTTCACCGCCGACATAGAAAAAATGTTTCGGCAGATATGGGTGCATGAAGAAGATCAAGATTTACAAAAGATTGTCTGGAGAGATCACCCCCAGCAACTATTGCAAGAATACCAACTGACGACTGTCACTTACGGCACCAAGGCCGCGCCCTTTCTGGCTATGATGACACTACGCCAGTTAGCGGCCGACGAAAGAGATAATTACCCAGAAGCAGCACAAGTCGTCGAAAACAGCTTTTATATGGACGATTTACTCCACGGCAGTCACTCACTGGAATCAGCGCAAAAATTGAAACAAGATTTACTCGACTTGATGAAATCGGGAGGCTGTAATCTGAGAAAGTGGAGCTCTAATTTTCAAGAATTACTACTGGGACAAGAGCAGCAAGATCAAGAACAATACAGTTTTAAGCAGATGGAGTCCACAAAAACGCTCGGGCTTTACTGGAACCCCAATCAGGATATGTTTACATTCCAAACAAGAATACATAATGATGAGAAAGAGACGAAATCTGATACAAAAAGAAGTCTTCTGTCAGATATTTCGAAACAGTTTGACCCACTGGGTTGGTTGACTCCACTCACGACTTCAATGAAGGTGCTGTTTCAAGACGTCTGGAAGTCAAACATAGCATGTGTTCGATTCAAAATCGATACTCGATCGATGGTTTCGGAACGGCCATTTTGAATTTGACGGAGCTGCCACAGAGCAGTTTTTGACAACTGAAAGACGAAAAGCCCTCGCGATGGAACGCGTATTGGTATAGGGCATTAAAATTAAATCGTAAGCCATCTGGAATTGTATTCGGGCTCCCCTCAGGATTGTCTTATAGCTGAGTGTATTGTGGTTCTCTGAACCAGATAAAGTTCGTATTTACGTAAAACTGTGCGCGTCGAAGCTGGCCTGCCAGCCATACCTGGTTGGCTGAAGAACCTGTCTACCAAGAAGAGCCTAGGGTGCACCCAGGCCTTGCAGAGAGACAGGAGTTTGACGGGAACGAAGCACAGACCAGGTCAGATAGAATCTATTTACTTTAGCTCGGTGAATCGCCGACGTTCTTGCTTCTTGGCATCTGATCGCTACGCTACCTCGTAGCTATGGGCCCCTGCGAGGTCATCGGGTGCCGAGAGGCCTGAACATAACTTGGTTTTGTTCCTGTATCCACATAGATTGGTAGTGTTGTAAGCTATAAGTCTATTGCTGGTAGTAGACAGACAGATATAACAGTTTTCCCTAAATGACCAGTTGTACTGAGATGTGACTCAGAATAGTAATTACATTACAGGTACATTGTAGGTGAATTGAAATTTGGATTGAAGTACCAGTTACCAGTTAGTCAATCTATTAGTGGTCTAGTAATGCTAATGAATGTTTGGACATTGTTTTCAGTTTATAGCAATTTATAACTTGAACTAATATTGACTATCTGTGTGTGTTATATGATATAGGGAAACTAAATTGTTGTTTACAGAATTTGTGTAGATATAAACTCGGTTTCTATTGTTTGGGGAAATCAGCATTGTTTAAGTTATAGATTAGGGTTCCCTCGTTTGGGTTGTAGACTGGAGGGTCCAATATAATTGAGTTATTGCAAATTGTGAGTAAGTATCGTTCCGATCATGTCGTTGTCTGAAATACAGAAGGGTGTTTCTAAGGAGCTCAGATGGTTTTCCTCCGCACACGGTCTGATAGACCGTTTAGATAGGCATGATGTGGTATTGGAGCGGTCTATGGACGTTAAGGAACGCTACAACAGGGTGCTCGAATTGTCCGCGCAGGCGGAAGCAGTTGATGGTTGCGCACCTGACAGGCTGTCACGGTTGCTAGGGGATGTCGACCAGTGTATGGACATGGCAGCTGCTATCACGCAGAAGGCTGCGGACATACGTAGGCAGCGCGAGTCCAGCCGTGGTGGTGACATTGAAGCACCTCTGCCGCATCAGGGATCGGGGACCAGGTTACCCGTTATAACTATGCCTACCTTTGACGGAGTGTCCGGTGAATGGATGAGCTTCATCAATCTGTTCGACAGTTTGGTGCACATGCGATCGGACATTACCAAGTCTGTCAAAATGGCTCAGCTGGTGGCAGCATTGAGGGGTGAGCCCAGGGAGCTGGTCGCTCATTTGACAGTTACGGAGGGTAACTATGAAACGGCCAGGCAATTGCTGGTCAGACGTTACCACAACAAACGGAGGTTGGCCGATGCCCAACTGAACCGTTTGTTTAGCATCCCGGTTGTGAACAAGGTCGGGGCCATACAGACGGAGGTTTTGAACCCATTGTTGTCCGTCACCAAGGCTCTAGAGAATCTTGGACTTCCGGTTGGTGAATGGTCGTACCTACTGTTGTACATTGTACTTTCCCGCCTACCCGCTGACGTGCAGACTCGTTTCGAACAGTCTCACGGGAGGTCGGCCGAGGACCTGCCCGCCTTCTCCGACTTGGTCGGATTTTTGGAAGAGGAGGCTCGACGGGCAGAGAATTTGAGGTTGACGGCCACCCATCCTTCGGAGCCACAGAGAGCTGCCGGGAGCGCTGTGAGTAGGGGCCCTCCGACGAGGAAGGACCGCACCAACCGGCAGTCGTATGGGACTGTGAGTGCATTGACCCCACATAGTGAGACCTGCCCATGTTGTAGGCAGATTGGCCATGCTGTGGCCGATTGCAATAAGTTCGGGGAACTTAGGGTTGAGGGACGGCGCCGGATGGCCAAGCAGCGGAGCTGGTGTTTCCTGTGCCTCGGGCCACACATGGCTAGGGACTGCACGCGCACTAAATTGTGCGGATATTGTGGTGGGGCCCACAACAATCTGTTGTGCATGAACCGGTCCGGCCAACAGCCACCACAGGGCCGTACCCAGGGTGACACGGCATGGGGCCCTGAGAATTCGTTTGCGACTCGGAGCGCAACTCAGGAGCCAACGTCCCCACGTCCACAGGGCCGTACCCAGGGTGATACGGAATGGGGCCCTGAGAATTCGTTTGCGACTTGGAGCGCAACTCAGGGGCCAGCGTCCCCACGTGCACAGGGTAGTACTAGGGTGCGGGGCCGCACTCAGGGTCATCACATGGGGGGCCCTGAGTTTTCGGTTGCGACTCAGCATCCGACTCAGCGGGCAATGGGGCCACAAGCGCGCGGCCACCCAAGGGTGCAGGGCCGCACTCAGGGTCATCACATGGGGGGCCCTGAGTTTTCGGTTGCGACTCAGCATCCGACTCAGCGGGCAATGGAGCCACAAGCGCGCGGCCACCCAGGGGTGCAGGGCCGCACTCAGGGTCATCACATGGGGGGCCCTGAGTTCTCGGTTGCGACTCAGCATCCGACTCAGCGGCACATTGGGTGTGTTGAGCAGGCCGTAACGGGCGGGTGGCATGGGACAACTTCGAGCTATGCGGGTGCGGTTCGGACGCCGCCTCAGTTGTCGCCCCGCTCGTCGCCTCGTCCTAGTCGGTCGCATGTGATGTCCCCCCCGCTCATGGAGCGGCCGCGGTTGAATTCACGCCCACAACCCTTCGGGGGGCGTCGTAGGGTGGCAATGGAACCGGCGCGTGGGCCATTTGTACAATGGGACCCTCTGGCGTATAGCTGCCTACCTGATCGGTTACAGGCAGAGTGGGGCCCCGGGGGCCCTCGCTAGGAATTTGCGGCCCAACAATTTGTTGCCCCCCAACCGGAGACGGTGGTGTTACCGATCGCCTCTGTGCTTGTTTGGGATTTGGCGGGCAACCCAACATACGTTCGCGCCCTATTAGATTCTGGAGCTCAGGGCTGCATTGTATCGAACGATTTAGCGAAATGGTTGGGCCTCAATATAAATAATGTATCGCTGCCGAGGAAATTGGTCCCTGCTGGGGATTACAGGGCAACCCTTCACGGGTTTTGTGATGCCTCTGAACGAGGGTTTGCGGCAGCGGTTTATTTGCGAACCGTCACCTCCACCGGGGAGGTCGACGTGCGTTTGGTTTTGGCAAAAAGCAAGGTAGCGCCTATTCGGACAAGGATGACGATTCCAAAACTGGAACTGTCCGGGGCTGCTCTTTTGACCAAAGTTTTGAATAACACTCTAACAGTGTTGCGTGGGTCAGTGGTTTTGGAGGATACGGTGTACGCGTGGACGGACAGCCAGATTGTTTTGTGCTGGCTGAAGGCATCGGTCCATAACTTAGAGGTTTTTGTTGCGAACCGTGTCTCCCAGATTGTGTCGTCTGAGGTCCCACTGACCTGGAGACATGTACCAGGAGAATTGAACCCGTCTGATTGTGCATCCAGGGGATGTCGGGCTCCTGAACGCGAGCTCTTTGCTGATCTCTCGACAGAGGCTTTCATTGCTTGTTTGGATAGGTTTGTTTCTCGAAGGGGACTTCCAACTTTGATCCGCTCTGATAACGGCACTAACTACATCGGTGCGGAACGATGCTTACGAGAGATAGTCAACTTTTTGAATGTAAATAAAGTGGATATTGGAACGGCCCTCTCCCGTCGGGGTATACAGTGGACCTTCAGCCCACCGAGTTGCCCCCACTGGGGTGGGATTTTTGAGGCCGTAGTTAAGTCAGCTAAGACGCACTTGGGGCGTATAGTAGGTCAGACCGCGCTGACTTTTGAGGAGCTCGCGACATTGTTTTGTAAGAACGAGGCCGTTCTCAATTCGCGACCGTTGTGTCCGCTCAGCTCGGATCCAAATGACCTGGAGGCTATGACCCCAGGCCATTTCTTGATAGGACAGCCACTTAAGGCGTTGCCCGAGCACCCCTTCGAGGGAGTGAAATTGTATCGGTTGTCAAGGTATCAGATGTTGCAGCAGTTTACCCAGAATTTCTGGAAGCGTTGGTCGCTCGAGTATCTGCATATCTTACAACAGCGCCTTAAGTGGACTGACAAAACCAGCCCCCCTAGTGTTGGTGACCTCGTTCTGGTTAAGGATGCTAACCTACCGCCACTGCGTTGGCGCAGGGGGCGCATTGTTAACTTGTTCCCTGGCAGGGACGGGACCCCCCGGTCTGCAGAGGTTCTAGTAGGAGGCTCGGTACTAAAACGAGCGGTAGCAACGTTGTCTCGGCTGCCCGTAGATTAAGGGACAGGTGGGTGCCTGTCCGGGCGGGTGACTGTTCGATTCAAAATCGATACTCGATCGATGGTTTCGGAACGGCCATTTTGAATTTGACGGAGCTGCCACAGAGCAGTTTTTGACAACTGAAAGACGAAAAGCCCTCGCGATGGAACGCGTATTGGTATAGGGCATTAAAATTAAATCGTAAGCCATCTGGAATTGTATTCGGGCTCCCCTCAGGATTGTCTTATAGCTGAGTGTATTGTGGTTCTCCGAACCAGATAAAGTTCGTATTTACGTAAAACTGTGCGCGTCGAAGCTGGCCTGCCAGCCATACCTGGTTGGCTGAAGAACCTGTCTACCAAGAAGAGCCTAGGGTGCACCCAGGCCTTGCAGAGAGACAGGAGTTTGACGGGAACGAAGCACAGACCAGGTCAGATAGAATCTATTTACTTTAGCTCGGTGAATCGCCGACGTTCTTGCTTCTTGGCATCTGATCGCTACGCTACCTCGTAGCTATGGGCCCCTGCGAGGTCATCGGGTGCCGAGAGGCCTGAACAGCATGGGATGACAAGCTCCCCGAAAACATCGCCTTGGCATGGCATAAAATCAAGGGCGATATAAAAAACATTAACCAAGTAAAAGTAAAACGTTGGCTCGGCTCAGACGAAACATGCGCGATCGAGTTACACGGATTTTGCGACGCCTCGCTAAAAGCTTATGCCTGCGTCATTTACAGCAAAATTGTGAAACAGGGACAACAAGCAGAAATCAATCTAGTTGTCGGTAAATCAAGACTTGTGCCGTGCAACAAAGAAATTTCATTACCACGACTCGAACTTAGTGGAGCACTCCTCCTCTCAAAGCTGATAAAAACTGTCAAACAAGCGCTTTCGTCATACCAAGACATAAAGGTTTATGGATGGACTGATTCGACCGCAGTTTTGGGGTGGCTACAAGGCAATCCCGACCGCTGGAAGCCGTTCGTCACTAACAGAGTTCGAGAAATCACGACAATAATGCCACCGGACAGCTGGCATTACGTAAAGTCAGCAGAAAACCCTTCGGATTCCGCAAGCCGGGGGATAACAGCAAGCCAACTGATAGATCATCCTTTGTGGTGGCAAGGACCACACTGGTTGCCCACTTACAAAGCCAATGTCAAACAACCTGTATACACGACAAAGGAAGAAGAAATACGGACTAAGCAAGTCAACGTGGTAACTCAAAGCCCACTATCAAGCATAATCAAAGATCTGTTAGACAAGAACAGCTCTTTCAAAAAAGTCGTACGAGTATTAGCATGGGTACGCCGCTTCATCACGAAAAAACAATACAAGAAAAGCACATCATGGTTAACAGTATCAGAAATACGCAATGCAAAAGAATGCTTGGTAAAATATGCACAAGCTGAAGATTTCCTGAAAGAAATACAAGAGCTGAAAGAAGGAAAACAAGTTTCTTCAAAAAGCAAGATATGCACCCTTAACCCTTTTTTGGATGAAAATCAAATTCTCCGAGTCAGGGGGAGGCTATTGCATGCTCACATTAGCCCCGAAATGAAAAATCCTGCCATTTTAGCACAGAACCATCGCGTTACCGAGCTAATTATAAATCATGCGCATGAGCTTACGTTACACGGCGGCGCCAGAGTGACTTTAGCATTTACGCGACAAAAATACTGGATTTTGAGTGGCAACAGGACCACCAAAAAATACATACGCCAATGTGTGAAATGCAAAAAACAAAAACCAAACATGAATAAACAGATCATGGGACAGTTGCCCGAGCCAAGAGTGAATTCTTCTCGCCCCTTCAAGCACACCGGCGTAGACTTCACCGGGCATGTCCTTTTGAAGGCCAACAAGGGTCGGGGAATCAAGACCTCAAAGGGATATGTAGCTGTGTTCGTGTGCATGACCACGAAAGCCACCCACTTAGAGCTGGTATCAGACCTGTCCACATCCTCATTCATCGCAGCGCTCCGCAGAATGGCCGCACGGAGAGGAAAGCCAGATCATATTTACTGTGACAATGCCACCAACTTCATCGGAGCAAGCCGAACATAACATGAAGAATATCAAGAGATCCAACAAGTATTCAACGAAGATCTACAAAAAGAATTAACCGACATGGAAATCAAGTTCCACTTCAACGCACCTTCTTGGCCATCAGCAGGAGGCCTGTGGGAAGCTGCTGTAAAAAGCTTCAAGTTTCACCTTAAAAGGGTCCTCGGAGAACAGAAGCTTACATATGAAGAGTTCTCGACCCTGCTCTCCCAGATAGAAGCGTGTCTAAACTCCAGGCCATTGTGCGCTTTATCAGAAGATCCTGAAGATCTCAATTATCTAACACCTTCTCATTTTCTCACAAACGGCCCCACATTGACACTGGTCGAAACAGAAAGAGATTTGAAAACACGCTGGCAACTCACACAAAAAATCCTACAAGATATCTGGAAACGGTGGCGCGCGGAATACTTGTCCCAGCTGACAGCAAGGTCAAAATGGGGGCAACCCCACAAAAACATCAGCATCAACGACGTAGTCCTCATCCACAACGACAACTTGCCGCCAGGCAAGTGGATCATGGGCAGAGTAATTGATCTTCATCCCGGACAAGATGAATATGTTCGCGTTGTAACATCGAAAACCAAGAGCGGTTTTATGCGGCGACCCGTAATCAAGCTATCAATACTTACCGGCCATGAAGATGAACCTACAAACACCATGAACAAAACAGTATGCGATGAGCAAGAAAATCCCGCAAGCAAGCCGCGGCAAACAAGAAAAAGCAAGATTTCCTGTCTAACAACATTATTTACTGCACTAATGTTGTTCATAAGCATCATATCAAGTTCCGAATGCAGTCTCAATGTCACCAAGTTCAGAGAAAATCAAAGATTGTATTTTGACAAAGTAGCGGACATGTCACTTATCAAAGACGAATGGAAACTTGTTGTCTACTACCAAATGCAACCATATTGGCAAGGAAATAAAGCCCTTAGCAAGTACATCAACACATTAGAAAAGGCGTGTCTCACAATGCGAGAACAAGACCATTGTAACGCTATACTATTGCAATTACGTCACGGGTACAACGAACTCCAATACTACAATCAAATATTGCAGCATCAGCACGGTAGCGAGCAGTCTACACGCCAGACAATAAGGCGCCGGCGACGCGGTCTTATCAACGGGGTGGGATATCTCGCGAAAAGTCTATTTGGGGTATTAGACGAGAGATTCGCGGAGCAGTACGAAAGTGACATCAACAAACTTCAATCTAATGAGAATCACCTCATACACCTGTGGAAGAACCAAACATCAATAATAGAATCCGAAAACAATATTCTGAAACGGACAGAATTTATCATGAACCAACAGTATAAAACAATGCAACAACACCTCATATCATTAGAGGAAACAATTGATCACTTGGAAAACACCGCGGAAACGAATAACAACCTAAATGACTTCGCAATTGGATCCATCCTAGCAAGCAACGTACTCAACAACTTAAAAAACCTACAAAATACGTTGTTGGAAACAGTCACCGACACGTATCAGGGACGTTTCAACTTACATCTGCTGACACCGGAACAACTTATCAACCAATTGAGTACTATATCAAGCAAGTTGCCCAGAGAAGTATCCCTACCAGTGGAAAATATTCATTCGGATTTAAGAAGACTGTACAATCTTATTAAAGTCAAGACAAGGATAACTCAAGAAATCCTCCTGTTTGAGATCAGGATACCTCTCATCGACAGAGAAGTTTACGAAATTCTAAAAATAATTCCGATACCTAAACAACAAGTAAACAAGATCATCAGTATCGTTCCAGTGTCAGATTACGTCGCTATGAGCTTGAGAAAAGATACTTTCATACCAATGAGCGAGTTAGACGTCCGAAGTTGCGTCTCGCACTTAGAAACATACTATTGTTATAGTAAAAAACCAGAGTTTCAGATGAAAAATGACAAAAATTTGTGCGAGTTGGAGAAACAAGAATGCAAAACAACAATCAGTCAATGTAAAAATAAATGGCAAGACAGTTACGCTATGAACACGTTAGTTTACTTTTGTTGCGAGAAATGCCAAGTTCGCGCAATGTGCGCGGATAAGGTTACCACTCACGAGCTGACAAGTACTGGGTTAATAAATATAGGTCATGGTTGTCTAATCAAGACTGACACCTTTACCATTTATCCTCACAAACCTCATACAAGCGAGGTCCGACTGTCACCGAGTCTGTATACACCCACTATATCTCCAATCAACCACATCATCAATCTGACCATCCCAAGAATAGAAATATCAAATAAGACGGAGTTAGATATTTTACAAGAAACCGCAGCTATACAAGATAAGATTGGATATTTGAAAGAACAAGAATCATTACCAGAAAATGTAACCTATCATGACGTCCACCATTATGTCATGATCTATGCAGTAGTGTGTGTGATAATGATCGCAGGAGTAATCATGATGATCCGACATATAAGACAAAAAAGCAAACCAAACAACCGAAACCCGGAAAGCAGCGAGTCACAGATAGATAGAAACGCAACGACTGCGCCCAAGTCCAGACAGGCAATAGCGCCCCCACTTGGATATCAGAGCAAGAACGCAAGGGAAGTCAGGACATCAAATAAATCCAACAGTCCCGTATTACGAAAGTTCAGTGACATTATGTTCAGTGAAGACTGTGTGTGATTTTTAGTTTATTTAAGTACTTATTTTTAGTTTTAACATGCTATGTAACAATTCATGTATCATTTATTTTGTTTATTTTCTCCCTCGGGAATATGTACGATTTAGCAATCGCACAATGTGCACACTCTGCCAATTTACCTAACAAGTCAGTGTCACGATATAACAAGGTGGAGTGCGCTCGTGTGCATTAGCGCAATTAAATCAATTTACGTAAATCGGCCGTTTTACTAAACAATCATCATCAATATATCAACAAAAGCTGTAGTGTCTACCAAGAGATCCTACACTAACCTAACCTAACCTAACCTAACCTAACCTAACTTTCTTTCTTCCACCTCGTGGGTGAGGTCACCCACGAGGTGGAAGAAAGAAAGTGGGCATACGGTGTTTTTAGTCGGTAAGTGTCCGACACTGCCAGGGCCTCCCTTCCCTGGCGTCCATGAGGATTTTCACCCTTTGTCCAGAAAAAAAAAAAAAAAAAATTAAACCGCCAAAAACCAGTAAAAACCGCGGTAATAGTATTTGGAAATCGGCTGGAGTTAATTCATGACCCCCAGCTGGTAACCGAAACCGAAGCTGCGGTACTTCTGGGGGCGGGAAACATGAAATTAGGAGTGGTATCTGTGTACCTTGAAAATCACAAGGAAGAGGGGGTCAGTGTACCCATCGAACCATATCTGACTAGAATAAGAACAGCAGTAAATAGGCTTAATACCCACAACGTAATCGTGGCGGGAGATGTTAATGCCTGGAGTCAATGGTGGGGAAGCAGCGAGGAAAATGAGAGAGGAGAAATTTACAGCGCCTTTCTCAACGAAATGGATCTCGAAGTCCTAAACACCGGAGAAACATCGACATGGGAGACCTATAGGAGGGGCAAACTCTGCTCAAGTATAGTAGACGTCACTGCTTGTAGCACAGCATTACTAGAAAGAGCCGAAAGCTGGAGGGTCGACAAAAACCTAATAACGTCCGACCACAATGCCATCACGTTCACGATACGACTAGAAAAAGCCTTAGTGCCACTTCAGCCAATCACAACGCGCAAATGTAACACAAAAAAGGCGAAATGGTCAGTGTTTAAGTTTACCCTCCGAACCCTCCTGGCAGACAGGAACATAACACCCAAAACGATCGAAGACGCTGAAACCCCAACTGACCTCGAGTCCATCATCGAGCATTATACAAGCGCCATTGAAGAGTCGTGCAAAAAGGCAATTCCGCAAAAAGCGCAGAACAAAGAAAACGCCGTAGCTCCATGGTGGTCTGACACTCTGAAAAACCTCAAAGAAGAAGTTCTGAGAAAATCAGAAACGCCGCACCAACCCGAAGACAATACGTCATTGAAGAATACCTTCAGGCAAGGGAAGAGTACGCGCACAAGGCCGAGACGGCGCAAACGAAAAGCTGGAAGAATTTCTGCACAACTCAAGAAAGAGAGAGCAAGTGGGATGGAATCTACAGAGTTATTAGAAAAACGGTCAGGAGGCAAGAAGACATGCTGTTACGGAACACTGATGGCAATACACTAAGCCCAGAGTAGTCATCAAAACTCTTAGGCATAACGTTTTACCCAGATGACTTATTAGAAACATACAAGGAAACCCACACTCATCTCAGAGAGCTGACAGAAGGAGAACACCCGAAATTATCAGAAGACCTGACGGAAGATGACCCACCATTCACACCAGCGGAACTGGACCTAGTGCTTACGGCGCTAAATCCAAAGAAAGCTCCTGGTCCGGATGGAGCATCGGCAGATATCTGCACAGCGGCTATTCTCTGCGAAAAGGAGGTATTTATGGCCATCGCCAACAAATGCTTGTCAATAACTTACTTCCCCAAGCAATGGAAAGCCGCGCATGTTGTTATCCTGCGGAAACCAGGTAAAGAGGATTACACCCATCCAAAGTCCTACAGACCTATCGGCCTCCTGTCAGTCCTGGGAAAAATAGTCGAGAAATTATTAATAGGCCGACTTCAATGGCACCTCCTCTCCACGCTCAATACCAGGCAATACGGATTTATGCCACAGCGAGGAACCGAAGACGCTCTCTATGACTTAGTGAACCATGTAAGAGACGAAATGAATGCAAAAAAGATCGTCCTAATGGTGACATTGGATATAGAGGGGGCCTTCGATAACGCGTGGTGGCCCGCCCTCAAGCACCAGCTTGCAAACAGGAAGTGCCCTAAGAATCTTTACAATATGGTGGCATCATACCTCAAAGACCGCAAAGTAAAGATCAATTACGCCAGAGCAACATTCGAGAAGGAAACTACAAAAGGTTGCGTGCAAGGCTCCATTGGAGGACCAACCTTCTGGAATATTATCCTAGACTCATTGTTGCACCACCTAACTGGCAAAGGTACACTGTCAAGCATTTGCAGACGACGTGGTACTCGTCTTCTCCGGTGGCAAGATCAATGCTCTCGAGAATATAGTCAACTCTGCCCTAGACACAGTAGTGGAATGGGGAACTCGAAATAAGCTAAATTTTGCCCCACACAAAACATGTGTGATGCTAATGACAAAGAAGCTTAAATATGAGATACCTCAGCTATGCATGGCAGGGAACCGACTCGAACTCGTGAAGGAAATAAAAATCTTGGGCCTCACTATAGACAATAAACTCACGTTCAAATCACACGTGAATGCCGTATGCAAAAAAGCCACAAACATCTACAAACAACTTGCGTGCGCAGCAAAAGTTGCATGGGGTCTTAATGGAAAAATCGTGAGAACCATATACTTAGCGGTTATCGAGCCCATTGTTATGTACGCTGCGGCTGCATGGTATCCGGCAACAAAATTACAAGTGGTACAAGACCAACTGAATGCTTTGCAAAGGGGATTTGCAGAAAAAATCATCAAGGCGTACCGCACAATCTCACTGACCTCGGCACTCGTCCTATCGGGCCTACTTCCACTAGACATCAGAGTTCAGGAAGCCGCAACCCTTTACCGAATGAAGAAAAAACTCTCCGGAGACTATATTCCACCAGGTAAAGAGCTCGAAAACAAGGTGAGCCACTGGGCTCAACCTCACCCATCAAGACACATGACAACGGAGTACGAGCTGCTAGAAAACGCCGACACCGATACCCTCGAAAATCATAAAATTACCGGTCCCCACATATACACGGACGGGAGTAAGATAAAGGGCAAGGTGGGAGCCGCACTAACTTGGTGGGAAAACGGCACAGAAAAAACTCACCAAAAATTTAGTCTTCACACAGCCTGCACTGTATTCCAATCCGAACTCTACGCCATTCATAGAATAGTGGAACTAGCAAAGATCAGCAAGGAACCAACAATAAACATACTGAGCGACTCAAGGTCCTCACTAGACTTGCTGAAGAACCCAAAAGCAAGCCATCCCCTGGCAATGTGCGTTAAAGAGAACTTAAGGGATATCAGGGCAGAAGGAAGAGAGGTACGGCTGTTCTGGTTGAGAGCCCACGTGGGAACTCCTGGGAATGAACGAGCCGACGAGCTTGCCAAGACAGCAGCACTAGCATCTGCATGCCCAGACTATGATAAGATCCCCATCTCTTACGTGAAGAGGAAGATCCGCGAGGAATCAGTCCGCAACCGGCAAGACAGATACGAATCCTCCAGCACTGGGTCTGTCACTAGAACGTTCTTTCCATGCATCAATACAGCGTATCGCATAGTAAGAGCGACAAAACTGACACCGACTCACGTGCAAGCACTGACTGGCCACGGAGGGATAGCGGAGTACCTTCACAGCAGAAAACTAAAAGAAAGTCCCGGTTGCGAGTGCGACCCTAACGTCAGTGAGTCCATCTGGCACGTGATCCTTGAGAGCCCCCGCTTTGCAGCAGCCCGACAAGAGTTGGAAACCCGCATAGACAATAAACTTGTCCAATCGGAGCTACACAAAATTGTAGCAGATTCTAAGAAGCGGCAGCATTTTCTGGATTTCCTGGAGAAGACCTTCCGGACCGCTGCAAAAAGAAATAGCACACTGCGAACGCCCACAGAGCAAAACAATCAACCATCTCAACAACAAGAATCAGGTGCGCAAGCTAGAGATGACACCACTACCCCCACCACAGTTAAAATCCACAAACAAGACCCAGTCACACGAAGCAAGACTGAACAACAACTCCTGGCTTGTGGAGAAAAAGGGATACCCGGATTGAGGATTCAAGGAGTCGCTCTCTTCATGGATAACAACTCCGAAAGACTGGGTATTAGCTTCTGCAGCAAACGCTCCAGCATAAGCGTGTCAATATCACCTGGACTTGCTTCCTTGCTAAATGGCAGCACCAATAAACTGTGCATGAAGCGTAAAACCTTCGAAGCGCTGGCTGAAATAGAAGTGACCAACCGGCGTTGTAAAATCGTAAGATCCCATAACAAGATGATCATGCCATTCGAATACAACGTCGAAGAGTCCCAATTCACCCAAGCAAGCAGGGTGCTCGCAGAATTAAGTACCGAGGAAAGCTCAAACCAATCACCCTGGATAATCAGTGTTGACGCCATGATAGCTGGCTTCGAAAAGGGAGAAGTCGCTGATTTCGCTGGATGTATAAAAGCCTCAACTAACCATGAAGTAATAGTATACGAGGACAGAGGATAGAACCTGAGTTTCCTCAAGACACCAAAGCCCAGCGCTACGACAGCGGCCAGCCTTATCGACACCTGGGGCCACTCCATCCCAAGCCCACCAACACTGAGTGGATCCGAGCGTCTCCAACAGAAGCTGGAGAGCGAGAAGAAGAGAAACGAAGAAAGGGAAGATGAAGAGAGGAAAGATAAAAAGAAACGGACAGATACCATCATGGGGGTGCCAAGTGCAGCTGCCCTACAAATCCCGATTTCAGGCTCGAAGGAATCTGCAGGACAAGAAGAAGAAGAAGATTGCGAACCCACAAAATTCCCATCGGAAACCGAGGTGGTTAATAATAAGGTGACAAACCTTAAAAACGCAATGGCTAAAGAAGCTGCCATTAGGATGGCAACCAAACTGCCTCCTCGAAGCGCCCCAGAACCTCAAGCCAACCGAACAAGAGCTGATAAAGGATTAGTGAGCACCCCAGTGTTCCGGAAAATAACAGAACCGCGAGATCACATGGTCAACGCCTTCCTTGAATTTGTAGCACTCACAAAAGCAGCCAGAGAAGTCAACATAATGACTTGCAAGGAGATCCTTCAACCCTATTACCTAAGAAATGAAGGACTGCTAAGAGTGAGAATCAAGGAAGCAGAAGCTACCATCTACAACAACGACACATCTCAAGTATTGATAGGAAAGGAGATGAGTCACCATATGGTAGCCTACAGCGCGAGCTGCGGATTCGTGCCAATAGATGAAGAAGAAATAACTCGCACCGGCCTTATCAAGTTCAGAACTCCCCCAGATGACCCTGTGGTAGTCACCGCCCGGTGCACGAAGATTATGCTCGACGACAGGATCCTAAACATGGCTGAAGCCATCTCAACAGGACCTGAAAACGGAGATACTTTCGATACCTGGAAGGTACCAGAAATCACATGGGTCAACGGAGTTCCCGGCTGCGGCAAAACAACCTGGGTAATCAGCCACTTTGAACCAGAACGAGACATAATAATAACCTCCACCATAGAGGCCGCTAAAGATCTTAAGGAGAGACTGGCGCTTCGCATTGGAGCCGAAGCCAAAAACAAAGTGCGCACCCTAGCCTCCATTTTAGTAAATGGCCTGAAGAAATCGGAGAATATTGAGTACAAGCGACTTATGGTGGACGAGGCTTTAATGACTCACTTTGGGGCTATCGTGATGGCATCTCGAATCACCGGTACAGAGCAAATATTACTAATCGGTGACATCAACCAGCTGCCATACATCGAAAGAGAAAATCTCTTCCCCCTTAACTACAACCGCCCGAACCTCATCGCAACCATCAGCGAGGAACTACGTTGCACGCACAGAAACCCAATGGATGTAGCATATGCCCTCAGCGAAATATATAGCGGTATATACTCGTCCAAACCCAGTGTGCACTCCCTGCGAACGCAAAGATACAGAGGCACACAGATACCTAAAACCCTTCCACGTACGCTCTACCTGGTTCACACCCAAACAGAGAAGGCACTCCTCACCAGCCAACAATACGGGACAGGAGAAGGATCTCGGACCCTGACAATCCACGAAGCGCAGGGACTGACATACGAGACTGTGGTGATCGTGCAAACAACAGCAACAAGGACAAGGCTACACGAAAGCGTACAGCACGCCGTAGTAGCAATCTCGCGGCACACTGTTAGTTGTACTTACTACACTGACGACAGTGGAGACGCGATAGGTGGCTTCGTCAAAAAAGCTAAAACAGCCAGCACAAAAACAATTCTGGAGCACAAACTTAAGATGGCAATTCGGAACCGAGATATGCCTGTCATGGAGGCACTAGTGGAAATAAGCATCATTGTCGGAAGCTTCCCCTTCCGACAATGCTCAAACCATGACCAGTGACGGATTGTAACATCAACTGCTGTAGCTAGATAATAACTTTTGTAATTAGTTAAGACCATGCGAAACGTGAAAAAAGACACAGCATGCCAGAACATGACGGCATGAAAAAACAAATATACTATATAATACAAAAATATATATATATATATATTATATATATAATAATAATAATAATAATAACACATGTATGTAGAATAAAAATTATAGTAGTAAAATATGTATAATTATGATATACGATAGATTAATAAAAAAAAAAAAAAAAAAAAAAAAAAAAAAAAAAAAAAAAAAAAAAAAAAAAAAAAAAAAAGGGAGATCAAAATCCTTGGACTCACAGTGGACGATAAGCTTACATTCAACTCGCATGTATCAAATGTCTGCCGCAAGGCACTTGGTCTTTACAAACAGCTAGCGTGGGCGCCGGCGTCCAACAAATTGAGCGTTAGGAAGCAACTTGACGTGGTGCAACGAGGGTTTGTGCAGAAGATAATTAAGGCGTACCGCACTGTTTCCCTAAACTCGGCTCTACTTCTAGCAGGATTGCTTCCCTTGGACATCAGAGTCCGCGAAGCAGCCTCGCTTTACTGCGTGAAGAAAGGTTACTTTCAGCGAGTGGTAGATTTCGAGATGGAGAAACCGATTCTGTTGTGGATGCGCCACATCCTGCGCAGCAAATAGGACTGCAACTCATTTGTTTGGCGGACCGTGCACAGATGAAAGAGCATGATAAAGGTGGTCTCAAAATATATACTGACGGCAGCAAAATAGAAGGGAAGGTCGGAGCCGCAGTCTCAATCTGGCTGGATGAAGTAGAGACCAAAGCAAAAAAGCTGAAACTCGACCACTTCTGCACGGTCTATCAGGCGGAATTGCTAGCGCTATTAGAGGCTACCAAACAAGCCCTCCAAATAGCAGAACAAAGTTGCAGTTTCTACTGTGACTCAAGGTCTGCCCTTGAAACGGTCACTAACACTGTTTCCCTCCATCCTTTAGCAGTTCAAATAAGGGCAAATATTGCTAAACTACATCAGCAAGGCAAAATAGTGAGACTATTTTGGATAAAAGCTCATGCTGGGCTGGAGGGAAATGAGAGGGCGGATGAGCTTGCTAAAGATGCGGCATTAAAGTTGAAAACAAAGCCCAATTACGACCGGTGCCCCGTTTCATTCGCCAAGCGACAGATCCGCTTATCCTCGCTTGACGAATGGAACAAGCGCTACAGACAAGGAGATACGGCCACCACTACAAAATCCTTCTTCCCAGATGCCGTACAGGCATACCCTGTTGTAAAAAAGATGGCACTTGACCACGTAGCAATACAGGTATTGACGGGGCACGGTGGGTTCTCCGAGTACTTGAATCGATTCAAGTGCAAGGAGAGCCCGGCGTGTATCTGTGATCCCTATGTAGAAGAAAGCGCTCTACAGATAGTGACCGACTGCCCCGCGTATGGAAAGGCAAGATTAGATATAGAATTAGAATTTGGTATTAAAATAAGTAGAGATAACCTTGGCAAAATTATAAATAACAAAAGTATGAGAGATAAGTTCATGAAATTCCGTACCAAAATAACTAGAAGAACAGCTTTAAGAAATAAGTAGGAACACTGTTGTGTATAAAATGGTATATAAGAATATATGTAAGTATACACAATTTGTGTCCTTATAATAGTAATATAGACATGAATGATATTGTATATAGTAAAAAAAAGAAAAAAAAAAAGAACGATTGGAAGAAAAGAGCAACTTCCACGGTAAAAATAAAAAAAAAAGAATTGTTACAATAAAAAGTTACACAATGACTCTGACTCCTGTCAGAGGAAAAAGATTATGGGTACTATGGTGTTTTTTAGTCGGTAGGAGTCCGACACTGCCAGGGCATCCCTTCCCTGGCGTCCATGATGGATTTTTCACCGTATTCCCAGAAAAAAAAAAAATAAAAAAAAAAACCTAACCTAACCTAACCTAACCTAACCTAACCTTTTTTTTTTTTTGATGCCCGGGGGAAAATCTCTGACGGATACCGCCGAGGCGCGGGGGCGCCAGGGCGGTTATGTGGGGCTTGCACCCACTAAAAACCCCCGGGGTGGCCGTCATGGTGCATGGTGAGGGCAGCTCCGGGACCGCTGGTGACACGCACCGGAACTGTCCCCAGCACCCAGGGAGGAAGCATCTCAACTTCCTCCCACTTCACGACGGGAACGGCCACAACCAATCCCGTCGTAAACTCCTCGCGGCGCACTGTTGCGATCAAGGGCCCCCGCCCCGACCGCCCTGGGAGAGCTTCAGGTGCCCTCCCAGTCGTCGTCTTGGAGTCATAGGCGTTCAGAGTTGGAAGTCTGAACGCCCATAACTCCGGCTCCCTTTTAGGGGCCTCTTACGCCAAGCAGGGATTACTGTAGATGTATTCTTTCTCCCGACCTACAGGGATAGCCATAAGGCTCAAGGGCGGCCCACGCCACCGCCCCTGCGTCGTCTGCGCCTACGAGCGGGATCAGCCCTCTCCTGATCCCGCTCCGCGTCCTCCTTCTGGAGCATTACTGCTTCGCAGAAGGAGACCACTGCGCTCCACGACTCTTGATCCGCCAGCATAGCCGCAACTACTGCTGGCGGAGAGAGGTCTCGCCCGATCCGGGCCACCAGGACTTCTCGCTCGGAGGCCCACGCGGGGCATTCCTCCAGCGTGTGCTGGGCTGAGTCCTGGTCGCTCCCGCAATGGTGACACTGCGCCGTCGGTTCGCGTCCGATCCGATACAGGTACTCACCGAAACAACCGTGTCCGGTAAGCACCTGCGTCAGCCGGAAGGTGACGTACGTCTTTCTTTCGAGCCAGGCTTCGAGGTTCGGCAGGATAGCGCCTACGGCGCGCTGGCAAGAGATCCATAGCTCAGAAAGCCTCTCGCGCCACTTCGCTATTGCGGCTCGCCGCTCTTCCTGCCGAATTTCCATCGGCGTTCTATCCTCCGCCTCCTCCCGGTGGAGACGCGCATACTCCCGCGCGTCCATCTCTGCCAGGAGGTCCAGCGGAAGAAAGCGCGCCAGGATAGTGGCCGCCTCAAGGGATACCGTCCGGTAACCTCTTGCGATCCGAATGGCCACCTTACGTTGGACGCTACAGAGAGGTGCTCTGTTGCGCCGGACGCCCGTCAGTCGAGGTGACCAGACGGGCGCCCCGTAAAGGGCCATGGACCGCAGTACGCCCCCGTAGAGGCGGCGGACTCCCTCCTCAGGGCCCCCAAGGTTTGGCAGCAGTCGGTGTAGAGCACCAGCTGTCCGCTCAAGCCGGGGGACCAGGCGACGGAAATGTTCCTCGAAGCCCCATCGACTGTCCAGGATGAGGCCCAAGTACTTCATGTACTGCCCCACCTGGACCAGTACGTCACCCACGCGAATCGAGGAGCTGGGCGGTTCCCTCCCTCGCGGGAGTTTGTGGAACCAGATCGCCTCAGTCTTCTGAGGCGCCACACGCAATCCCAGCCCCTCGATCTCCTCGACGACGCGAGACACTCCGGTTTCGGCGAGCCTGATGGTACTCTGGAAGTCGTCACCCTCGGCGAGCACCAGGGTATCGTCTGCATAGCAGACCAGGTGCACGCCAACCGTGACCTCAACCCGCAGTACTTTATCGTATGCGAGATTCCACAGGAGTGGGCCTAGAACCGACCCCTGGGGAACCCCGCACTCGACCTCTCTCTGATGACTTTCGCCATCCCGACCCGGGAACGTAATGTCCCTGTTGCACAGGTATGCACCGACAACTTGCTTCAGGTATGGGGGCACTCGGTGATAGTTGAGCGCCTCCCTGATGCTCGACCAAAGCAGGGAGTTAAAGGCGTTAACAATATCGAGCGATACCGCTAAAGCCACCCTACCCTGTGAGACGACCTGGGTCGACAGTGTTCGGACACGTAGTATCGCGTCCACCGTCGACCGTGCACGGCGGAAGCCGAACTGGGCTTCCGACAGGTCGGGACCTGTGCAAGCTAGATGCCCGTTGAGTCGCTCGGCAACGACTCTCTCAAAGAGTTTGCCGACTTCACTCAACAGGCATATGGGTCGGTAGGCAGAGGGCGAGTATGCGGGTCGACCTGACTTCCATATGAGTACCAACTTCGCCAGCTTCCAGCCGGAAGGGAAGACGCCATATGCCTATGCCTAATAAAACCTAACCTAACCTAACCTAACCTAACCTAACCTAACCTAACCTAACCTAACCTAACCTAACCTAACCTAACTAGCGTATGGGCAAAGGCAACGGATAAGATATCCATTCAAAAGCAGCTGAATACCATTCAGAGGGGATTTGCTCAGAAGATAAGCAAGACCTATAGAACCGTATCCCTAAATGCCGCCCTAGTTTTGGGGAGTCTGCTTCCACTTGATCTAAGGATCAAAGAAGCAGCTCTTCTTTATGAAGCAAAGAAAAAGAAACCCCAAGAGCTGGTTGGGCTTAGGGATGTAGAGTAAAAAGTCAGCTTCATGGAATCACCGCACCCAGCTGAAGAACCTGAAGTGTCGTTCGAATGCCTGGAAAACACAGATCCTGCAATGCTGGAAAAATACAAAATTACTGGACAGCAAATATACACGGACGGAAGCAGAATTGAAGACAAGGTCGTTGCAGCACTATCGTGTTGGGATAGTGATGTAGAGACAGTTTGTAAGAAGTTTAAGCTAGAGTCCTACTGCACAGTTTTTCAGGCAGAATTATACGCTCTATACCAGGCGACGTTGCTCACAATAAAGACCGGTGCAGTAAATACCAGTATTCTGAGTGACTCCAGATCAGCATTGGAGCTCTTGACATATAGAGAATCGTCACACCCCCTCGCGAAGGCTATGAAGAAAAACCTTGTCGCTATTAGTGAATCCGGAAAATTGGTTCGATCATTCTGGATACGTGCCCACATAGGAGCAAGAGGGAATGAGAGGGCAGACGAATTAGCAAAGCAAGCCGCTCTACATATGAAAACAAAGCCTAGCTACGACAAATGCCCAATTTCGTATATAAAACGTAATATACGAAAAGATACAATCGAAAAATGGAACTGTCGCTACATACAAGAGGAACAAGGCGCAGGTTCAAAGATGTTTTTTCCAGTTGCAAAAGAAGCACATATGTTGATCCGCAAAGTAAATTTGACTCCAACCTTGGCGCAAATACTCACAGGACACGGAGGGTTTGCGAGCTACCTGCACAGATTCAAATTGAAAAACTCACCTGAATACTCTTGTGATCCTGCAAAAGAGGATGTTTAATTTTCCACGCCTACCGAACGGCGTGGAATCCGAAGAGGGGGTGCTTTTGCCAACACGTGAGAGAAAAGAAGTGAATGAATTTTGTTACTGACCTTGTCTCCGTAGGCAGGAAATCGAAAGTTCGATTCGAGACGGGAATTCGGGAAAAGGGCAGAGTTTGGGATAGGATATGGGGTGAATCTCTCTGTCGCTGCCGACGCTGTCGCCGGCGTGCTGCCTGCCGACGTGGAGTCGCCGCTCCGATACGACGTTGACCAATCCACATGGATCACTTGACCGCTGACGCGAATCTACTTATTTCCCGACGATGTAGATGACTAACACTCCGACCAGGCCCGACGCCTGTATTTAGTAATTGGTACACCGAAATACCATCAATGACACGAGGCCCGAGCCGACATGTTTGTTCTCACCGACAAGAAAAGCAAAGAGTAAAGATAACCTCCAATTTTACATCTCGTTCCGGTACGAGTGACAGCTGCTAGTTCCGTTTTCGCTAGTGATGTGCCGATTACTCGTGTTTGGGTTGATGCCTTGTTGGGGTTGTTGATTGATACACAATGTTAGCTTGAACACTGAAGTGACTTTAATTCACGAATAGTTAATGAGGAAATGTTGAAATGTTATGAATGCACCCGTCACGCGCGGATCCGTAAAATGCACTGAAAATAAGTAATCGCGAGTGGCCGACTATACAGGCGTCAGCAAAAGGTGTTCGGTTCCCGAACATATTCCCGGGGGGCAAAGATAAGCGTTCTGGGTGCTTTCCTGTTAAATGTTAGTAGTTAATGTGGTGATTAAACAAGAAAGAAAATTACAAATCATGTTACAATATAGGAAATTATGTTAATGTTAGTACTTATGTAATTATGTAAAATATTTATTCATCACTAAACACTATTTTGCGAAACACTGGGGATTTCCCATTGTCCATGTTGAAGTCATTCGCTGGTGCACTATGACGATGTTGATTGTAGTTGTGTTTAGCTGGGGCCTGGGCGGAGGCGGGGGAAGGGGCGCTCACAGCCGGCTCGCTCGTCGTTGCTGCTGCTGGTGCCTGGGGTGTTCTCCAACTACGACGTGATCGACGCCATAACCATGCCAGCACTAACAGTACAATGATACCGTAGATCAGTGCGTAGTGGTGAATATTATGGTATGAGACCTGGGTTCCATCTTCATCACTTTGACTCTGTTTCATTAGCCTCAGCTTCGCTTCGATGTCCTGAGATAACCGATCTCTTTCTTTAGTTTCATTTGTCGCATTTCCATCTTGCGTCTCTATCGTAATGTTAATTATGTGATAGATCGGGGCTATGATTGAAGGTTGAAACTCATCTTTAATGTTTAATTGACTTCTGTAGTGTTTGTGCCCGTAGATCGTAAAGTCCTTTGTTTTGATTAAGCAGTAATCATCGAGGCTAATGACACTTGTATGCGTCAGCTGGTGTGCGGTAACGCGATCTCCGCATATTGTTCGTAGTTGGCATTGCTCGCAACAGAAGTATAGATAAATGTTTTCTTTCATAAGTCCGACCCATTTATTTTTACACTTAGCGACGTTTATTTCACATTTGCTCTCTGTTTGCACACACAAATCAATATCAGACTTCATCTTGTATATAGGGTTTTGAAGGTTGCACATTAATGTTGAACTGTCTTCGATTATGCATTTCTGTATATTCTCCTGTGTTACGGGTATATATCTGTCCTTTTGTAGGTTTAGCGCCACATACTCGGAAATCGGCACGATTGATATCATATTTGATTGTTGCACTTGCGGCACTGGAATGACGTGGTATAGATCATACTGTTCTCTGCTGACTAGGGGGATTCTGATTTCAAAGATGAAATAATCTTGTGTCATTCTTGCTCGAACTTTTAGAAGTTTGTAAAGCTTCGTAAAGTCTGTATGTATGTTTTCAATCGGTAATGTTACTTCGCTCGATAATAATCCAGTTAGCAATTAAACAATTGTTCTTGAAGTTGTTTTGGCGTCAATAAATGTAGGTTAAACTGTCCCTTAAATATGTCTGATATGGTATCCAGCATCATATTCTGTATTTCTCTTAAGATTTGTAGTATGTTTGTCGCTGCAATAGCTGTCAATGTAAAGTCTCTTTCTTTCTCTGCAATGTTAATCTCCTTCAGAATATTTTTTTTTTTTGCTGCGTCAAGACTGTTCAAATGTTTATTAATAATTTTATGTTGTTTTTCCATGATTTCCTCCGTTCGTTTTAGTAGATTATGTTCCGACTCCAACACTGTCGTCTGATTAATCCATAATTTCTTTAGATGAGATTGATTTTTCTTAATAAGCGCTATGTCGCGTGAGTACTGTTCTGCGAAATGTTCGTCTAGTACCCCGAAAAGGCTATTAGCAAGGTAACCGACACCGTTGATAAGACCTCTGCGGCGGCGGCGGCGGCGGCGTCTCGCTTGCTCCGTGAAATGCTGAGTTGACAAAAGCTGGTCGTAGTACTCCAGCTCATTGAACTCATGTCTCAGTTGAGGTATGATCATGTTACACTTATTGTTTATTTCCAGACTGTTACACATATTAATTTTCGAGATATTTTAAGAGTTTTTCTGTTGTTTGTGTTCCGGCCCAGTATGGACTCTTAGTAGTTGCATTTTTGCGAGCGGGTCGAAATAAAGCGACTGGTTGTTGTTGAGTTTTGTGACGTTGCATGTTGCGCTCGATCCCGATATGAATGAAGCAAAAAATATTATTGCTGTTACCACCGCGAATAGTTTGGAGAGCGGCTTGCGGCTACAGTTTGTTTGCTGATGGTTGTTGTTATTGCTGTACTTTGCATTTTTCTCGCTGTCATCTTGTTTTTGTTCTTCGGATTGTATTGGGAGCAAGTTGAGCTTGACTACGGGGCGTTTGATATATCCAGTCTCTGTTTTCAATGTCACTACCCTCACGTAACCGTCTCTTCCTGGATGTATCTCAACCACTCTGCCCATTGCCCATTTTCCGACAGGCATGTTATCTTCTCGAATGGTCACTAAATCGCCTACTTGGACGTTTCTTTTTGGTTGTAACCACTTATTTCTCGCTGCTAGTTGTGTTAGATATTCGTCTTTCCATCTCTTCCATATTTGTTGTAAAATCTGAGTTGTTAGGAACCATCTTGTTCTCGCATCCTCTCTGGTTTCTATCACTGTTACACCTGCTCTCCCGGTTAAGAAGTGTGCGGGAGTTAAGAAATCCAAGTCGTCCGTATCTTCTGTCAGGGCGCACAAAGGCCGGGAGTTCAAGCAAGCTTCGAGTTGCGATAATATTGTTGAATATTCTTCAAATGTTAGGCGTTGTTGTCCGACTACACGTTTCAAGTGGTGTTTGAGGCTACGCACTGCTCTTTCCCAAATCCCTCCTGCGCTTGGCCAAGCGGGCGCATTAAAATGCCATGTTATGTTCATGTTTTCCAAAACTCTTCGAAAATTGTCATCCAATGTTTGTTTCACTTGTTCATACTCTTCCTGTATTATTCTGTTAGCGCCGACAAAGTTAGTGCCACAATCACTGTACAGGTGGCCGGGGGCTCCTCTCCTGGCGGCCATCCTCCTCAATGCTGCTAGAAATGCTGAGCTGGTAAGGTCTGACACCAACTCCAGATGAATGGCTTTGGTCACCATACAAATGAACACGGCGATATAGCCTTTCAGTGACCTTGCGTTTCTTGTTCTGTTCGCCTTTATCTCCACAAACCCGGTGTAGTCGACCCCACATTGGTAGAAGGGTTGTGTAGGCTCTACCCGAGCTGCGGGTATATCTCCCATTATTTGGTTTTGTTTGCTCGGATTGTTTTTTCTGCAAGTCACGCAGTTACGCAACTGTTTCTTCACTGCGTTGTTTCCTCCAGGGATCCAGAACTGCTGCCTGAGATTCGCCGAAGTCAGGCGTGGACCTCCGTGGAATGTTAGTTGATGAGCTTCATCTATCAAAAGCTCTGCCAGTCGACTCCCTCGTGGTATGATTTTTGGGTGTCTCCTTTCCTTGTTTATGTTCGCGTTCTCCAACCTCCCACCAACTCGTAAAACTCCTAATTCGTCAATGAACGGATTCAAACTCAAAATTTTACTTTTCGCCTCTATTTGTTTATGTTTTCGCAATCGTTCGATTTCCGCTCCATACTCTGCATGTTGCACGTATTTTACGATCAGCGTTTTTGCGGCGGCCAACTCGTGTAACGTGAGATAGCTTGGCAATTTGTTACGTTTACTCGGTGCAGCTGTCCTTAGTAGCCAAGCTACAATACGTGTTATTTTATTGAATGAGCTATGATTGTTTAAAAGATCGTCGATCAAATGTTTCTCTCGTTCCATAACGACTGTTGATTGTTTTTTGCACATTTCCTGTTCTGTTGTGTAATTCTCCGGCTCGGTATTTTCTTTCTCAAATGTTGACAGCCAAGAAGGCCCATTTTTCCACAATGTGTTGTCTTTTAGCTGTATAGGGTATTGACCCCGACTCGCTGCGTCAGCAGGGTTTTCTTTCGTGTTCACATACCTCCAACTTTGACCCGGTATGACTTCTGTTGTTTTTTGAACTCGATTCGCCACATATGGTTTCCATCGGCTCGGCTCTCCTTGTAACCAACCTAATGTCACCATCGAGTCCGTCCATCCATAGATCTCAAGTTTATGTTGATGTAATGCTTCTGAAATTTTTCTCATTAGTTTTGCCAGTAAATAGGCTCCGTTAAGCTCCATTCTAGGAAGTGTTGATGCTTTTTTGTGTGGAACGAGTTTTGTTTTGGCTGACACAAGAACCACTGTTTGTTTGTTGATAATCTTAGCATAAACCACACAGGCGAATGCGACTAAGGACGAATCGCAAAAGCCGTGAAGCTCTATTATATCTCCCCTTCTGCTTCCAATCCATCTGGGAATTTCGATTTCGTTAATGAGGTTAAGTTCCGCCTTTAACCTTGCCCATTCCTTCTGAATGTTTTCCGGTACTTCGTCGTCCCACTTAATGGTTTCACTCCATAGTTGTTGGAATAAAAGTTTTAGTTTTGTTGTAATGGGGGCCAGCCATCCCATTGGATCAAACAGTTTCGATATCTCGGACAACAAGCTTCTTTTTGTATGTTTCCCTCTCTGTTCTGGAATGCTGTATTGAAACGTGAAAGTATCTTTATCTGAGTTCCAGCATAATCCCAATGTTTTACTAATGTTGTCTGTTTTAAAATTGAAAATTGTGTCTTCTGTCCGGTAACGTTCCTCTTTGATATCTGCCAGTAGTTGCGGTTCACTTGCGGACCACTTCCTGAGATTAAATCCGCCTGATTTCATCAATAAGTCCAACTCTCTTATCAGTTTCTTTCCTTCTTCAATCGTATCTGATCCATGCAGCAAATCGTCCATGTAGAATGCTGATTCTGCAACTTTGGCTGCTTCAGGATATTGCTCTCGTGAGTCCGCTGCCAATCTTTTCAGAGTCATCATTGCTAAGAACGGCGCGGCGCGTGTTCCGTACGTGACTGTTGATAGACTAAATATTTGTATGGGTTGTTCTAAGTCTGATCTCCAAATAATTTTCTGGTATCTTTGGTCTTCTTCATTTATTAGTATCATGCGAAACATCTTCTCTATGTCTGCCGTGTAAACATATTGGTATTGTCTCCATCTGAGCAAAAGTGTTTGTAGGTCAACCTGTAAATTCGGTCCTGTATACATTAAGTCATTAAGACTACATCCTGTAGATGTTTTGTTTGATGCGTTGAATACAACTCTATATTGCGTTGTCAGCGAGTCGATTCGCTCGACCCCGTGGTGCGGCATGTAGTACTCAGGTGTCTCGTTGCTATTTGTCGGTTTCATATGATTTAAGGCTCCGTACTCCTCCATAAATGTTTTATAATCCGTCGCTAATTCACTTTGTTTCTGAAACTTTTTCTCCAAATTTTTAAATTGTGCTAAGGCAGTCTGTTTAGACGACCCTAGTTTTGTCTCGATGTCTTCTTTGAGTGGTAATCGTACTTCATATCTCCCATTTTCTTTTCTGGTAGTTGTTTCGTTGTAGTATGTTATGCAATGTTGCTCTTCTACTGATAAGTTTGACTGTTCATTGATCGCCTCCAACTCCCAAAACTTTTTAATCTCATCTAAATCTTGCCTCACTATGTTGCATTTGTATGTCTTGGCGTTTCCACACAGTAACCAACCAAGATGTGATTGTTGTACGAGCGGCTGACGTGAGTCATTCTCCTTAATCATTCCGCTGAGTATAATTTGTGAATATATTTCTGCTCCAAGTAACACGTCAACTGGGCGGCAAATGTAAAATTCCGGGTCGGCTAATGAAATATTTTTGATTGATGTCCATTCCGGCTTTGCAAATGTTTTGTTAGGTAATTTACCGACCAGATTGTTCATTATGATGACGTCTGTGTTAAAAGTGTAATCGTTATGTATAGATTTGCATTCTATGTGCATCATTCCCTTTCCATTTGTCTTTTTCTCTCCAATACCACAAACTGATCCCTTGCAGTTGACATGTTTAATTTTTAATAACTGGGCTGTTTTCTCCGTAATGATGGAAATTTGTGACCCTTGGTCCACCAGCGCTCTCAGGAGATGATAAGTACCATCGCTTCCCTTCACTTTTATCATGGCGGTTGACAACAAGACCTCCGCTGTCATGTTCAAATCACTTTGTTTCGACACGTGTGAGTTGTTATTGCAGTTCAGTGCATCGTGAATTATTGTGTTATGTCTCTTGTTACATTTGCGGCATGTTTTTGATGATTTACATTCGTTGCCATTGTGGCTGAATAAACAGTTGATGCAAACTTGAAGTTCTCGTACTTTTTTTAGTTTTCTATCATTTTGTAATTCTAGGAAGTATTTGCAGTTATACAGGCCATGTTCGTTGTTGCATAGTGGACATTTTATTGTCGTCACGTTGAATGTTGATTTTGTTACTGGCGGTCTTTCTTTATTGTTCGAAATATTTGTTCGAGTATTATTTGAAGATGATGAACTTGGCTGATAATGATGATTGTAAGATGCTCTTTGTTGATTGTTCTCTCCTTTTCGTCGACTTGTTTCCATAGCGGTGAATTTTCCCTCCAGAAAATCAATAAAATCGCTCAATATTGGTAGCTCGCGGCGATTTTTTAAAGAGTCTATGTACTCTGAGTGGCTTTCGCTATCCAATTTCAAATCCAAAATATGTACAATTAGTGGGTCCCATGTTGTTATATCTACTCCTAAGTTCTTGATCGCATTGAGTGTTTCTTGGGCCACATCGTGCATCCTCTTGATCTGTTCTAGGGACTGGTGTTTCATGTTTGGTATTTCTAATAGTGTGTTGATATACGTTGTGAAAATAAGGCGTTTGTTGTTGTACCTATGGTTCAGAATGTCCCAGCACACGGTATAGTTGTCAGAGCTAATATTGAGGTGCTGTATCAGACGCTCAGCTTCTCCACGTACCTTCCCTTTCAGAAACTGCATCTTTTGTGCGTTAGACAACGAAGCATTCTTGTGAATAGTTTCAGTAAAGAGGTCTTTAAAAGACATCCACTGGTTGTAATTTCCATGATATACCGGTACCTCCATTTTAGGGGTTGTTTTGTGTCTGTGGGTTTCTGACCACATTTTTGAATTAAGGTTCTTTTTCAGTTTATTATACTGCTTCTCGTTGTTGTTAAATAATGCCTCGAACTGTTCATTATCCTCTTCATTAAGCAAACCTTCTAGTTCCCAATGCAATGAGTCGATTGTCGACCAACGCGTTTCCAAAGTCTTCAGAGCATCTTCAAACTCCCATTTCTCTGTTATCGCCTCTACATCTATGTTCGTAATTGTTCGCTGAAAAGCCTTGTAGTTAGCCGTCTGCTTACGCAGCTTGTCGTCTAATTTTTTGTCAATGTTAGTGATCTCCTTCGACGTTCCAGATGTTTGTTGTTGTAGCTTCACATATTTCTCCAAATAGGCTAATGTTTCATAGTAAAATATTTTTGTTGTCTCGTAATGTTCTCCTTTGAAATAATCGTGCGATTTATCTTCATACTGACAAAGGATGAGATGATTCGCGTGAAATTCACGAAACAGCTCCGTCAGTTTCTCAATCCTTTTACTTGCTATGGTTGGCTTACTCTCAGTTTTTTCTTTTTTGAAGTTGACCAGCAATTTCTCCATGGCTGCCGTCGTCTCCACTTGTTTGCTCATTAATTCCTCCATTGTTGGTTGTTAATGTTTTCTGTCGCTCTTGGAATGTTAAGATAATTGTTGTTGTTTAATGTTAATGTTCTCCGACTCTCTCGAAATGTTTAGATGTTTGTTGTTCGGCACTCACTCCTTTTTTGCTGATTACCCGGCGAGCTTCACACGTGAAGTTTGCCCTTCTCAATCCAACTGGTGGAACCCGCTTCTGGGAAGCCAGTGAACCGATTGCAATCACGCACGAAGTCCAACCGAGTGGCTCGAAGGACCAATGTTTGGGTTGATGCCTTGTTGGGGTTGTTGATTGATACACAATGTTAGCTTGAACACTGAAGTGACTTTAATTCACGAATAGTTAATGAGGAAATGTTGAAATGTTATGAATGCACCCGTCACGCGCGGATCCGTAAAATGCACTGAAAATAAGTAATCGCGAGTGGCCGACTATACAGGCGTCAGCAAAAGGTGTTCGGTTCCCGAACAACTCGCGATCGATTCGCGCAACAAAAACCGGTGCGTTTCCGAAGCATAAATATTAAACAGTCACCCGCCCGGACAGGCCCGAACCCGTCCTTAATCAATAGGAAGGCGAGAAAGTGTTGCCGCTCTCTTGAGGATCGAGTCCCCCACCTTGACTTCTGCTGATCGAGGCGTGCCATCCCGACCCGTGTACAAATTGACGATCCGTCCTCGTCTCCATCTCAATGATGGCAGGTTCGCATCCTTAATCAGCACCAAATCACCGACTTAAGGGGGGCTCGTCCGGTCAGTCCACTTAAGGCGCTGCTGCAAGATGTGCAAGTACTCAAGGGACCACCGTTTCCAAAAATCTTGAGCCATCTGCTGCAACATCTGCCACCTAGTTAACCGACTTAACTTAACATCACCGAATGGGTATTCTGGCAGGGCGTTAAGGGGCTGACCTATCAGGAAGTGACCCGGCGTCAACGCTTCCAAATCATTTGGATCCGAACTGAGCGGGCACAACGGACGCGAGTTCAGTGTCATTTCAATTTTACAGAACAGAGTCGCAAGCTCTTCAAAGCGTAGAGAGGTCTCACCGATGATCGTCGTCTGGTGCGACTTAGCCGATTTAACCGCAGCCTCAAAAATTCCTCCCCAATGAGGACATCCCGGCGGACTGAAAACCCATTCAGTCCCACGTCGGGAACAAGCCGTACGGATGGCGTCCTGGTTGCCGTTCAGGAATTGAGTGACCTCCTGCAGATATCGCCTGGCTCCGACAAAATTTGTGCCGTTGTCCGAACGGATTAATGTCGGGAGGCCCCTTCGTGAGACGAACCGATCTAGACATGCGATAAATGCCTCTGTAGTGAGGTCACTGACCACCTCCAAGTGGCCAAGCACACGAAGACGCACAGGTATGCCTTCACTAATCTGGCGTTCCGTAGCTGTGAAGCCTTGACCATGAATGGTCCCGCGAAATCCGTTCCGACGCCCGCAAAGGGCCGGATTTCGTTAACCCTATCCGAGGGCAAATCGCCCATCTGGGGCTGCATCGTAGCCGCCTTGGCCCGATAACAAGGCAGGCACCGAAATACGACGCTACGCACTAAGCGTCTTCCCGATAGAATCCAGAACTCGCGCTGGAGAAACGCCATCAAGGCGTGGCATCCGATATGCCCATTCCGAATGTGTCGATCCTGTATCAACAGTTCGACCAACTTCCCTTTCCTAGGGAGTAACAACGGGTGGCGAGCCACATAAGGCAGGTTGGCATTCCGCAGCCGACCTCCTACCCTCAGCAATCCTTGAGGGTCAATAAACGGGTTGAGCCGAGCCACAGCTCCCTTCAGTTGGACGCGTCCGCGTCTCAGAATGTCCAGTTCGGACTTAAAGTGCACCGTCTGCACGTTCCGTACCAATGCGAACAACGCATGGTTCCGTTCCAGTGGTGTCAGGACCTGTGTCCGCTCTCGTTGCGCCTCAGAATTCCGACAATTCCGCGCAAATCGGAAGATCCAGGCGGTCACATTGACCAGCTTGTCGAGCGAGCTGTACCGTTCCAGCAGGCTGAACTCCTCTTCCGGCTCTGTTTGCGTCGTACAGACACCGACTGTCAAGGTGCCGTTCGCCGAGGTAACGCGTGGACTCATTGGCCAATCCGATTCGGCTTGAGTCAACCATTTTGGACCCCACCACAAGGGATGTCCAACTAACTCCGGAGCATGACACAATCGACCTGACCGAAGACGACCAGTATTGTTCCGATAAAACTGTTCACACTCTTCTTCAACCGGGTCCAACCGGCGGACCGTAGGTGGTTCCTCCACCTCCCAAAACTTCTGTATCACCTCCGAGAGTACAGAACCGAATAAGGGACTACGAGTCGCTAGGCGTGGGGCAGCCGGCATGACCGGACCCATTACCGCATGGCCCAGTCTGGTGTTGACCGAAACCAGACCAGTCGCCTGCAACACGTGGACACCTGGCACTAACAGGTATCCCAAGGCATCGACACCCAATAAAATGTCTACTGGGCCCGGAATATCGAACTCCGGGTCAGCCAGTGACAACCCAGCGACCAACTGTCGCACCGAGGGCGACAACCGTACGTGAGGGTGTGAGCCCATCACATTAGGCATGACTAATGCCGTGACCTTCAGATTCACCGATGAATCCACCCGTGACGAGAGAGTAATCCGACATAATCCCTTAACGGAACCGACTTCCGTGTTCCCAATTCCCCGAATAGAATGTGGATACTCCCTTACCGAAATGCCCAACCGTCTTACAAGGTTGCACGAGACTAAGCACCCCTGGGCCCCCGAGTCCAATAGTGCTCGTGCCACACAAGATTTGCCGTCCGAACTCCACGCTATCACAGAGGCGGTGGGGAGCATGACCGTCTGTGGAGTGGCGGCACCCTGTAAGTGGGCGGCGTGTCCCTAGCGGGAACCTCCGCGGGATCCGAACCCGCTGGGACTCCCGTCGGCCTGGTAACTCGGCTGCTGATATGCCACCGGTGGCATATCAGACCGCATGTACATCAGGGGGTCCCAACCCGCATAATAGGCCCCTCGCTGTCCCGGTACCCGACCATACCGGACTGCGAACGGTGTGCCCGGTGGCCCTACCGTGGATGGAGGGGGGAGAGCGGATCCAACCTGGGGTGCTCTAGGAATGGGGGCGACATCCGACTGTTCGCCTCCCAGTTCGCCTCCCAGAGCGACGGGCAGGGTGGCGCAGAAGGTGGTGGGCTCCCAGCCTTCGCGCCACTCATAGGTGCCATCTGACACCCGCCCGTAACACGCGATGAGCCAGCGGCCCGAAGTCCTCGCTGACCCTGGATAGCGGCGACCGAACCCCGGCTATCCCGCTTGTTACCCCCCGCGCTGCCCCCTTCCCCTCGGGGGGGGTCCCGTCCGCGTGTACCCCAGTCACCCCGTTGGTGACTCCCGTTGCCCGGAGGGGGACTGGGTCCGGCCCTGGTTGGGCCCTGTGACCGACCAGCCTGAGTCCGGCCCTGGTGACCGTCCGAAGGGCCTGACCGGTTCAGGCACAACACGACGTGGTGCCTGCCACCGCAGCACTCACAGGGGGACGCGCGTGAGCACTCGCTCAGCTGGTGCGGCCCCAAACAACCGAAACACAATCGGTGGCGGAAGACCACCTTCCTGCGGGCAGCCACACCGAGCGCCTTAAAGTTGGCGCAACTGGTCACCTCATGACTGGCACTGTCGCAGTGCACACAGCCGTCACCCGACGGCGCGGAACTCAAAACGCCAAATTGTTTTGACCGCCCACCCCCCCGTGGGAGTGGGGGGCGCGGCTCCTCCCGCATCCGCGCGGGTTGGCGCTGCACACTGGCCTCCGAATCCATGGTATCGCATCGCCTGCATTCACCCTCCAATAAATCCGTTAATTGGACGAGCGTGGGCAGTTCCGAGCTACTGCCCCCATGCAGCTGTTCAAACCGACTTTGAACAGCTGCAGGCAACCGTGACAAAACCATATATAACACGATATATGACCATTGGTCTACCGGCAGACCAAGGTTCTGAAGGGCCTTAGTGGCCACCAGCACAGGGTTGAGCACCTGTACCCGGATGTCAACATCCCGGGTTACTCTTGGGATGCTGAACAGCTTCCCCAGCTGCGCATCAACCAACCGCCGTTTGTGTTGGTAGCGGTCAAACAATATGACCCGGGCAATCTCATAATTGCCCGCCGTGACCGTTAGGTGACCGACGAACTCCTTCGGTTCACCCCGCAGTGCCATCAAGAGTTGGGCCAACTTGTAGGCGTTGTCCAGGTCGTCCCGACCGTGGACCAGACTATCGAATAAATTGATGAATGCCGGCCACTCATCAATTGCCCCACCGAAGGCCGGAATCTCCAGGTGTGGCAGCCGTCCGACAACACCCTTAGGGGGCGGGTCTCCGCTACCCTCCCCGCGGTCATCCCGACGCGACCGCTTAATTTTTTCGGCGCGACGCTCGATGTCGCCCAAGCACTCCATCGCTTGGTCAGCATCCGCGCAGAGCTGCTTCACTGCAGCCACCGAGGCCTCATCCGTAAGCCCGAGGGCTTCAGCCTCCGCAGCCAGCCGACACACCTTCCCGACGCGTGTCATTGCGTCCTCCACACGCTTGAGCAGGACATCGTCCATGTCAGGTCGCTCTACATACTTGTGAGTATGGGCGAGCCATCTCATCTCCTCACGGACGCCATACCGCAGTACCGTCAAGGGTGAAGGTGCCATGGTTACCAATTCAATTGTTTCTGGTCCTATGCTTCACTACCGAACTAAGCACAGCCAGAGACCAGCACTTTCCTGTCAGCGCTGGGCACAGAAATTAAAACAAGTTGTAAAAACCAAGGCAACCACTAAACAATTAAATCCTAAACAATATTTAATATGGTCGCCCTGTGGACACACACCTTATAAATATATACTCTAAATCAATTAGAGAATGCCACCATAAAACACAATACAAAAATAACCCACAAAACTTGATTATGAAAACAATACAAAATAATAAGTGGCTTCTTATGAACCACACTTCCTTTGAGGTCAGCAAATCAGCTTAATACCCCTTAAATAGCCCGACCCTGCTGTGCAAACCGAAATAACACTGTAGGACTACAGAACCCGACGTTCCACCGTAAGTAATACAATCTAGGCTTCACAGAATGACCGTTCAATCCTTTATGCGCAACAACAGTAGTTTCCGACTACAAATTTATAACAACTGTTAACTAAATTGGCACTTATATTTTCACTTACCGAAAATGAACTTTAATCGTGGTATACCGACCACAGACTCATGGCCGACTTGAGCCAATCTGAGATATTCTTTTCTCCCAACTACAATGTGACAAAGGCAACCGTGAATCGATGATTTCCCACTAGGAAACCGCGCTCCTGCTACCAAAATGTTTAATTTCCACGCCTACCGAACTGCGTGGAATCCGAAGGGGGTGTGCTTTTGCCAACACGTGAGAGAAAAGAAGTGAATGAATTTTGTTACTGACCTTGTCTCTGTAGGCAGGAAATCGAAAGCTCGATTCGAGACGGGAATTCGGGAAAAGGGCAGAGTTTGGGATAGGATATGGGGTGAATCTCTCTGTCGCTGCCGACGCTGTCGCCGGCGTGCTGCCTGCCGACGTGGAGTCGCCGCTCCGATACGACGTTGACCAATCCACACGGATCACTTGACCGCTGACGCGAATCTACTTATTTCCCGACGATGTAGATGATTAACACTCCGACCAGGCCCGACGCCTGTATTTAGTAATTGGTACACCGAAATACCATCAATGACACGAGGCCCGAGCCGACATGTTTGTTCTCACCGACGAGAAAAGCAAAGAGTAAAGATAACCTCCAATTTTACATCTCGTTCCGGTACGAGTGACAGCTGCTAGTTCCGTTTTCGCTAGTGATGTGCCGATTACTCGCGATCGATTCGCGCAACAAAAACCGGTGCGTTTCCGAAGCATAAATATTAAACAGAGGAGGACGTCAAACATCTGCTTTTATACTGTCCAAGATATGGTGTAGAGAGATTAGACCTTGAGTTAGAAACCGATATAAAAATAAAAGTAGATAGATTAAAAGAGTTCATTCAGAGTAAATCAAGCAGAGATAAGTTTTTGAAATACTGTCATAAAATTGTACTAGATGTTAACAATAGAAATAAGACTAAGTAATAAGTACATCAATGATTTATACTGAGTTATATACTAAAATATACTTTATATTAAAACAAGACTAAGAAATAAGTTATATCCATAATATTATATACTGAGTTATATATTAATATTAGAATAAGAAATGTTTAGACAGTAAGATTGATTAGAGTAGAGACCCTTATCCGTCAAGATTAGGACTGTCTTCGGTGGTGTCGAGGAAAATTTAAACATCGTGCATATCAATGCTCAAAGTATACATACCAGCTATCCGGACCTTCTCGAGGGTTTTTGTGATCAATGCGTGGACGGCATTCTTGTCTCTGAGTCGTTCCTAAAGCCTTCACTGTCATCTTCTTCGTATTCTCTTCCAGGATACAGGCTGTATACGAATGACAGATCGGGAAAGCCGATGGGGGCGTCGCTATTTATCTGCGTGCGGAAATTCCGCGCAAGGTGATCAGCGCATCCCCTAGTCAGTACTCCGAGTCTGCTGAACATCTATTTCTCGAAATAACTCTTCACCATAACAAGGTCCTCCTCGGTGTTCTTTATAGCCCCTCTCTTCACATCGACTACTTCGACTCATTCGAATCCCTTCTCAACGAACTTACACCACTATATAAAGACACTCTCATTCTAGGGGATTTCAACACCTGTCTCCTTAGAAATTATTCACGTTCTACCAGACTCAAGTCCGTAGTCGACTCCTTTAATCTGCATATTCTGCCTCTTGAAGCCACCCATTTTCAACCACATTGCTCTCCCTCACTTCTCGATATTATGATTACTTCCAATGTGGACAAGGTCGCCCTACACGGACAACTAAATTCTCCTTTCTTTTTTCATGACCTCGTCTATCTTTTGTATGAGATTAGGCCTCTCAAGAGCAGGGCGAAATTTACATCCGTAACTTTAAACATATCGACCAACACTCTCTTATGTCGGATGCCATGTCGATTGACTGGTCCCCTGTCACTTCAAGTAAGAACGTTGATAGTAAAATTGCCAATTTCAATTCTGTGGTCCTGGGTCTCTATGACAAGCACGCACCCATAAAAAGAGTGAGAGTGAAACACCTGCCTGCCCCTTGGCTAACAGACACTATCAAGCGTCTAATGGCCAAGAGAAACACTGCCAAGTGTAGATACCGCAAGAATCCGACAGAAGACAATTTCCTTTCCTACAAATGGCTTCGCAATCGTTGCAACCGTCTCTGTCGCGATGCTAAACGTCGTCACATCCACGAATGCATTGAGAATTATACTCCAGCCCAGGTGTGGAAATTCTTACGAACGCTTGGCGTGGGTAAGTCCCAGGACCTACAAGCTGGTAATGTAGATCTCAATGGTCTCAACCAGTTTCTTTTTGCCCCGTCTGTTGTGATGGATCCCGCTGTCAAACACTCTACGCTTCAGAGCCTTCGCTCTAAGACCTTACCAGACACCACACCATTCAAATTAAGCAATGTTGGAATCGAAACGGTCAAGAAAGCATTATTGGCTGTCAACTCAAAAGCTGTAGGCGATGACAAAATTTGCCTTAAAATGCTACTGTTGATCCTAGACGAACTATTGCCTGCTATCACACATATTATTAACTTTTCCATATCAAATGGCGTCTTCCCCACAGTGTGGAAAAGAGCGCTAGTCATCCCATTACCTAAAACTCCCTGTCCCGCCTCTTTCAAAGAGTATCGCCCCATTGCAATCCTTCCCATCCTCTCCAAAGTCATTGAGACCATTGTCCATAACCAGCTCTCCTATCACCTTTCCTCCAACAATCTTCTAAACACTTTCCAGTCAGGATTCAGAACGGGACATAGCACCGTCACGGCTTTGCTGAAAGTCACAGATGACATCCAACTAGCCATGGACTGCAAACAGCTTTCCGTCTTAGCTTTACTTGACTTCAGTAGTGCCTTCAACTGCGTAGATTTCGACATTCTTACTGAGGTTCTTAGATCCCTGAACGTCTCCTCTTCCTCTGCCAGCTGGTTCGACTCTTATTTAAGGGATCGGCAACAGCGTATCAGGTCGGAGGAGACTTCCACTGAATGGTGTGACCTCTTTACAGGCGTCCCTCAAGGCGGTATACTTTCTCCACTCCTATTCTCGATTTTCATTAACTCCATCTCGGATGTCCTTTCTTCCTCATATCATCTTTATGCTGATGATCTCCAGATATATCGCCACTTTTCTCCTTATGATGTAAACTCTGCTGTGGAGAAACTAAACGCAGATCTTGAGGGTGTAAAAAACTGGGCTTCATCCTTCGGACTCCTGGTTAACCCGAGTAAGTCCCAGGTTATGATTATAGTTACAAGATATTCTCTAAAACTGTTACAGCAACAGCCTATTCCAGTTGTCACTTTCAATGGTACCACTATCATGTATAGCGATAAAGCTAAAAACCTGGGTCTCATCTTCGATAACCAGCTGTCCTGGTCATTTCATGTCAACGAGGTCAGTCGACGAGTATTTGCTACTTTTCACTCTCTCAGGAGACTTCAATACTTTTTGCCTCGACAGACCAAAATCACTCTCGCTCAGTCTCTTCTTCTACCCCTCATCGATTATGCTGATGTCTGCTGGGTCAGTGCTAACGAAGAATTACTGAACAAACTCGAACGACTTCAAAATCTCGGGATTCGGTTTATCTTCGGGCTGCGCAAATACGACCATGTATCACAGCATCGCAAAGAGTTGAAGTGGCTTCCGATCCGTCTTTGTCGGGATTCTCACATCCTCCACCTCCTCTACAACATTTTGCGGAATCCACGCTATCCAACCTTCCTACGAGACCGTTTTCAATTTGTTTCTTCCAGCAGGCCTCGGAGCACCCACACAGTTTCTAAACTCACGACCCCACAACATAACACCGCAACTTACGAGCACGGGTTTAGACTCCGGGCCATTCGGTTGTGGAATGCACTCCCCTGCACCATCAGGGATAGTCCTACTCTCAATATCTTTAAAAGTCCTGTGAAGAAGCACTTCCTATCTCTTTAGAAATATAGGTAGTATTTATGTATTTATAATTTATATATGTATATATATTTAATATCTATTTATATTTAGGATGTATATTTTATGTATGTAGTTTATTGAGTTGTAATTTAAGGTATGTTGTACACATCGGTCTACCCGTGCTCTGTGATTAACCTATCTCATCCTGACATGGTTTGCTGGAAGATATCGCTTGTTAGAGATAAGCTCGCCTTTGTACTCTATTTTAATATATATCTTGTCAATATAATTATTTGTGTGCAATAAAGAAATTATGAAATTACGAAGATTGTTATTTAGAAATTATATAACTAGTAATGAAATTATATATATATATATATATATATATATATATAAGCAAATAATAAAGAGAAACAAAAAAAAAACGAAACCTACGAAAAAAAAAAACAAAGTCGATACAATTATATTCTATGTATATATAAACACAGAACATACCTACACAAACATCAAAAACTAACTTAACAAAAACAGGAACACGGGGCAATGCAGGACCATTCTTGCAGGCACTTTAACCTAAAGCAATGACAAATATATTACCAAGGTAATAAGTCAGTACCCAGAAAATGCAAAGTCTCCGACCTATATCGGAGGATGCTTAAAGGAGTATACTTTAAAAAAAAAAAAACCTAACCTAATCTAACCTAACCTAACCTAACCTAACCTAACCTAACCTAACCTAACCTAACCTAACCTAACCTAACTGTTCAGGCATTGTACTCTTTAATATGTGGGTAAGTCACATAACTGCGGCGGACCGGTGCGTGAAGAAATTTGAGGGTAGCTCGACACACTCGATACCTCAAACCAGTGCGTCCTACACCGGCTCCCAGATCGGATGTGTATCTCGGTTCCGGCGGAAGAAGAATTTCCAACCATTCAATCTGAACTGTATTGGGTGTTCTGTGTGCCTATAATAGGAGTGTCAGACCTTATGGTGACATATGTGTGATAGCTGGCCAGCTCGGACCCGAAACCCAGATATTGGAGTGTTCTGAAGTTGATACGTGGTTGAAGGCGTGCCAGGGTCAATCAAGGTGAGTGACTTATTTCATATTGAGGAGATGCAATGCCGTGGACTGTAACCCCTGGGGCAAACTAGAAAGATCAGGACCGTACCACTGGCTTGTCGAAGGGTTCCTTACACGAACATAAAATTTGGTCATTCGAGCCGGATCGGTTTTTCATTAGGTAGTTAGCTTGGGGTATCAGTAAGTTAGTAATTGATATCGGTTAAGTTGCCGGTTAAATTTACGGTTTGGCTCCTACGGTCACTCTGGTTGTACTCGAGAGGCTAAATTTGAAAAATGGCTAAAGCTATTGAAACTAAATTTAAAGTAAAATATGACTGGTTAAATCATAGTTTACAAATAGCGACTAGCAAAAGCCACAGTTCTGGCGTATTGTCGGCGCGTTACGTAAGCTGGATGAGTACTTTAAGATTTTAACGGAGACATACGAAGACATACTGAGCCTCGATTCGGTAGACGATAAGGTTATCGCTAGTTATGATGAAAAATACAAAGAGGCCACGGAGTGGTACAATCAGTTGGAAGCGGTGGCGGCGGCCTACCCGAACCTAGACGGCACGCACGTGCCGACCCAAAGTGCAGGGGCGGCAAGGTTGCCGCGAATTAACTTGACTTCGTTTGATGGTGACATATTTTCATGGAGTAGCTTCATCAGCCTATTTACATCGTTGGTGTTGTCACAGAAGGACATTTCAAAAACGGAAAAGCTTCATTACTTACTCTCTAACTTAGAAAACGAACCCAAGTCGCTTATAAAACACCTGCCAATGGTTGACGGTTCATTAGATATTGCAATGGATATTTTGAAGGGTAGATATGAAAACAAACGGCTGCAAGCGGATTCGCACATTTCTCGGATATTACATTTACCGGCGATTATTAAGGGGGTAGGCTCAGGGCAAAATTATTAAATCCGTTGTTAGAATCTACACGGGCATTAAAAAATTTAGGACTGCCTATAGATGAGTGGAGCTATATTTTGTTGCATATTAGCCTCACAAAAATGCCGTTAGATATTAAATGCAGATTTGAGCAGCGATACGGCGGTAACACCTTAATTTTACCTACCTTTGACCAGTTAACTGAGTTTTTACAAAATGAATGCCGACTCATCGATACGGCGGCCATGGCAGCGGAGCATGCATCTTACGCGGACTGCACACGAAAACCGGCACGTAACGTGCATGTTGCAGAACGCAATAATAATAATAATCAATTTAGATCGGAATGGAACACTCGTAATTACGGTTCCGGAAAAAATAACAATTGTTATTATTGTAATTTATCGGGGCATAACTTAGCCATTTGTTTTAAATTTGCAAATATGTCGCCTTATGAGCGTAAGGACTGGGTAAACATTAACGGCCTTTGCTTTAGATGTTTTGAAAGGCATCCTGCCGCGACATGCGAACGGCAGGTGCCCTGTAATCGCTGTGGAAACGTTGGCCATAATGAATTGATTTGTACGATGTCCACTGCGCGCTCTTCATCGCCTCCGGAAGATAGGCAGCGTTCACGACAAGCAGCCGTCGCCTCACGCGATAACCCGGCCATCGAAAAAGGGTCGCCGGGCGGCGGCGGCGGGGTGGGCATGCGTATTTTTTTTTTTTTTTGTAATTATGAACGTGAATATGAATCTAGAGAGTTCCGGAATAATAATAATTATGAAAGCGGTCGGAATCGGAATCATTTAAGGAGTAGGCTGTCGCGAAGTCCTAGCGGGGATCGGACGCCGCGTTCTCAAGAATAGCAATTACAATCTAGTAATGTCGCCTCAGTAGCACCACGGTTAATGAATAATATTATTTTGCCTACGGCACAGACTTGAATAGTAGGGACAGGGCACGGAGCGCTTGAAAGTGTCGCTACAAAAACAGTACAAAATCGGGAAAATTGGACTGTTTACAATCAGTCGCGCTTGGACGGTGACAGCCGATTGACATATCGGCAGCAAAAACAAAAATGGTGACCTGCGACGTAAAAAGGTGTAAATCATACCCAAATCGCAAAACACAAAAACAGGGAGTGCCGTATCACAAGTAAGTATTATATTTTCAATTACTATTGGCTTTAAATTGGTTATCTATAAAATATTGTTCTCGAAAAAATCCTCAAACGAAAATCAACCATTCGACTGACGTAACTTTGTAGCGACGCGCGACGCACAGTGAAACTGCCCGCTTCCTATATTTGTAAAACGATCCGATTTGGTTATTTTTCTATTCGTAATGTCAATATTACTATTCGTAATGTCATTAGATTACTATTCGTAATGTCATTTGGATACCCCCCCCCCCCCCATTTCAGTCAGTTAGTTTGTATTTCACTGTTTTCGTTTTAATTTACAAATGTAATTAATTACGTTTCGTCGTATTTACGTTGAAATACAAGGTACACTATCCGCGGTTTCCCATACTGGGTGACAGAGTCAATGTGCTCACTTTTATTCTGAAAATGTGCTCACTTTTAGCCAGTTATGATGACAGGGGGTTAGTTTGACATAGCCCAGCTATGGAGTGATAAAACAACACATAACATAACAAAGCGTCACGCCTTTTCCCATACGAGGTGGCAGAGGCACAACTGTGCCCACTTTCAGCCAGTGTTTCAATACTTTTAATCGGAACGTGACCGACCGTGACGCCGTTACAATTTTTCGTACTGTCTTGGTTCCGACGAATTCCGACAGGGGCGCTATTTTTCTTAGCCTCAAAATGGTAAGAAATTTAGTACGGGAAGGCCTATCCTTAGTATTTATATCAATGGCCTACGGTTATTATTGAAGTAAAATCGGTTAACGGAAATTTCTTGCGGTCTCGGGCCTTATTGGATTTGGGAAGCCAAGTTTCAATAATTAAAAGTGACTTGGTAGCCACTTTAGGATTGAAGCGACATTACAATAAAACATCTTTATTAGGTATTGGCGGGCGGGCTACACAACCATGACGGCAATTATTTAGTTGAGTTTCATTTTAGGTCTGAAAAACTGAGCAACATTTTATTGTCAGTTACGGCGGTGGTGTTAAAACGACCTACTTGTTATTTCGCGCGAAAATTAGGATTACCGGTTTATAATATTAAATTGTCGGACGACGGGTCATTTAATCAAAGTCACATTGACATAATTTTATTTTCGGATGCGACATTTTAGGGGATATTTTAAACGGGGATAAGATTGATTTGGGCACGGGAGGACCGTTTGCGTTAGGTACAATTTTCGATTACGCAATTTTCGGCCCTACGGTTTCAACGGACAATCAAATTAATTCGCAATCGAGTAATCATGTCGCATGACTCTCATCGAAGCGGTTGAAAAATTTTGGCGATCTGAGGAACCCCCGAGCTCGGGTTGTTTAAGGGATCCAGCAGATGCGGAATGTGAAAATTTATTTGCGAGTTCTACGTCGCGGGGTGCTGACGGTAAATATGTGGTGAGGTTACCACTGGTACTAGATCACCGCCAGTTGGGCGATTCTAGGGAAATAGCATTACGGAGATTTTTGGCCTTAGAACGGCGGATGGCACGCGAACCGGAAGTTCGGAAAAAATATGTAGATTTTATCTCAGAATACTTAGAACTCGGCCACATGACGGTTTCTAATTTTGATGCCGGGTCCGGGCAAGAGCACCATTTTTTATGTCATCATGGAGTCTTTAAAAAATCAGGTGACGGTGACAAGATTCGGGTCGTCTTTGATGGAAGTGTACAGACGACTACAGGCGTATCATTGAATGATTGTTTACATTCCGGGCCGCGATTACAGAGCGATATTACTCAAATCATCATTAGTTTTCGGTTACCACGATTTGTATTTACTACTGACGTAAAAATGATGTTTAGACAGACATGGGTGCATCCGGAAGATCGGAAATATCAACTTATATTATGGCGATCGTCACCGGACGAACCCTTACTTGTTTACGAGTTAACAACAAATACCTACGGTTTAAAGTCGAGCCCGTTCACTGCAATTCGGTGTTTGCATCAGTTGGCTAGTGACGAAGAAGGTAGGTACCCACGCACGGCTCGGTTATTACGTCATCAAAGCTACGTGGACGATTTAACCGGAGGGTCGGACACGCTGGACTGCGCGAGGGACTTGCGGGATGAGCTGGTGGCGCTCATGGGCACGGCCGGCTATGAATTGCGGAAATGGTCGTCGAACGTGCCGGAACTTTTGGACGGCTTTCCGTCAGACCACCGGGAGACTCCTCGGTCATTTGACGCGGATAAGGACGGTTCCGGTTTTATAAAAGTTTTAGGTATCCAGTGGGATCCAAACTGCGATAGCTTCTCTTACCGACTGCAATTGCCAGTAGAAGGTACGATTACTCGGCGGACTATTTTATCTTTGTCAGTTCGACTGTACGACCCCCTCGGCTGGGTTTGTGCAGTCGTGTTTAAAATAAAATTGTTGTTGCAATCCCTTCTGGGCACTTCTAGCAATTCGCGGAAAATAGATTGGGACGCTCCCGCACCGGAAGAGATTGTTCAAAATTGGAAGGATATCCTCGTAGACTTACCGAATTTACAACAGATATCTATACCTAGATGTTTAAAACCGAACGGTAAAACTACTTATTAGATTCACGGTTTTTGTGACGGATCTTCGGTCGGCTTTGCATCAGCAGTTTATTTACGGTTGGCAAACGCAGACGGTACGGTTCGAGTGCAGCTACTCATGGCTAAGTCCCGTGTAGCCCCTCTTAAGACAAAACACACTATTCCAAAAATGGACTTAAATGGGCAACCTTGTTAACCACTCTTTTAAACCATGTCGTCACTTCACTAGAAGGTGACATCGAAATATACAAAATAGTAGGTTGGTGTGATAGTACCATTGTGTTGGCGTGGTTAAAAACTCCTCCTCCGCACAAATTGCAATTGTACGAAGGCAATAGGGTTTCCCAAATAATTTCCTCTAAGGTGGACATTACTTGGCATCACGTTCCCAGTGAACTGAACTGTGCGGACGTCGCGTCGCGCGGATCTACAGCGAGCGAGCTGCTGCGGCACCCGCTGTGGTGGGAACCACGCTGGCTATGGGAGTCGCCGGCCAAGTGGCCCGGCGAGTTTTCAGATTTTCCGGCGGATGTGTTACCCGGTTTACGGCCTCATGTCAATGTTGGTATTTTGGCTTCGGATTTTAACTTATTTGATCGGTATAGTTCATTTGACAAATTGGTAAATGTAACGGCTTATTTATTACGGTTTATTCGGAATTGTAAAACAACGAGTAAAAACGGCGGCAATATAACTTCGGTCTCGGAACGTAGAAGTGCGATATATTGTTTGATACGGATTGTCCAAAAAGAACATTACGAAGAAGAAATATTGGCGGTGCGGGATGGAAAACCAATTAAAAATTCATTAAGACGGTTGAATTTGTTTATGGATATTAAAAACCATTTACTTCGAGTCGGCGGTCGAATCGGTGCGTCGGATGTACCTTACAACGCGCGATACCCAATTTTGATACCAGGCAAGGGTACACACTATCATAAGGCACACTGCCATGTCGGCGCTAATGCTTTAGAGTCTATTTTGTCGTGGACGTATTGGATAGTTGCAGCTTGGCGGGTGACACGTCACGTCACCTTCAAATGTATACTGTGCTTCCGGGCGCGGCCGCGGCTGGCCCAGCCCTTTATGGCGGACTTACCCTCGGATCGGGTTAGGGGCAGCCGGCCATTTCTCGGTACCGCGACTGATTTCGCAGGCCCGTTTCACATTAAGTCAAGCATTCTTCGAAACGCAAGGATTCAGAAATGTTATTTATGTATTTTTGTTTGTTTAAGCACTAAGAGAGTGCACTTGGAAATTGTCAGTCAACTAACTGTTGAAGCATTTGTAGCGGCGTTTACCCGGTTTATATCACGGCGAGGTCTTCCCTCATTGGTTCAGTCAGATTGCGGTATTAACTATATGGGCGCTGATAAATATTTAAAGGAATTACATGTTTTCTTACGCGATAATCAAACGGAAGTCGATCGGGAATTGGTCAAAAATGACATTAAATGGCTTTTCAACGCTCCGTCTAGTCCAAACCACGGCGGACTATTCGAAGCGGCGGTCAAATCAGCCAAAACTCACGCCAAGCGCGTACTCGGTGAGGCTCGGCTGACGTTCGAAGAACTCACCACGATTTTAACGAAGGTGGAAGCTGTGATGAACTCGCGACCGCTGTGTCCTCTCAGTACGGACCCGGCGGACTTAGAAATATTAACTCCCGGACATTTTTTGATCGGTCAGCCCCTCGTGGCTCTTCCCGAATATCCTTACGCGGAAGTCAGTGTGTCTCGTCTGTCTCGGTTTCAACAGATCCAAAAGATGTCCCAGCATTTTTGTAACCGATGGAAAAATGAATATCTCCATACGCTTCAACAACGCTTTAAATGGACCTCGCATACGGAACCTCCTAAGTTAGATGACTCAGTTTTAATTAAGGAGGATAATCTACCACTTCTCCACTGGAGACGTGGACGATTAGTTAAGCTCTTACCGGGCAAAGACGGGGTCATACGGGTTGCCGGAGTCAAAACCCAAAATGGTGTTTTGTTGAGACCTATCTCTAAATTGTGTAGGTTACCTTTAGGGAATTAGTTAACCAAGGCGGGCTTGGTTAGGCGGGGGGATGTTCAGGCATTGTACTCTTTAATATGTGGGTAAGTCACATAACTGCGGCGGACCGGTGCGTGAAGAAATTTGAGGGTAGCTCGACACACTCGACACCTCAAACCAGTGCGTCCTACACCGGCTCCCAGATCGGATGTGTATCTCGGTTCCGACGGAAGAAGAATTTCAAACCATTCAATCTGAACTGTATTGGGTGTTCTGTGTGCCTATAATAGGAGTGTCAGACCTTATGGTGACATATGTGTGATAGCTGGCCAGCCCGAAACCCAGATATTGGAGTGTTCTGAAGTTGATACGTGGCTGAAGGCGTGCCAGGGTCAATCAAGGTGAGTGACTTATTTCATATTGAGGAGATGCAATGCCGTGGACTGTAACCCCTGGGGCGAACTAGAAAGATCAGGACCGTACCACTGGCTTTGTAATGGTACACGAGATTCGGTACATTTGATACTTCATTCTGCGTGGTAGAGAGCTAGCCCAACGCCGCGCTGTTTTGAATACGAGAATCGGTTCAGATAACGTTTGGGGGTTTTGCGTAGCTTACTGGCAAAGTTAGCAAAAAAACAGAGCCGACGCGTGGGTTGGTTCGTGGAAGTTTTCAGGCCAAGTTTTTTTGTCGCATTCCTGCGAGATGTGTAGAGATCAGAGCCGATTTGGCTGCGCGTTGAATAAAATTATGAATAACTAAATAATGAAAGGTTATTATGGAACGGAGAAAGCTATTATGTTGATTGCAAATACACAATTGCGATTGAGGTATGATATGGAGGGTCTGACATCGCTAGTTTGGATAGCATTCTGGTGGTCTTAGCTACGCGCCCTAGCGGTCGGGAATGCTTAATTAATCGCAACAAGCTTTTATTGGTCAGCGATCAACAGATTCTGTGTATCGGCAGTACCAAATGATTTGAGTGATCACCTACGGTTGATCATAGTGAATATGCGTACACACAATTTGTAGAACGGCGGATCTGCATGGCATGTTTGAAATTAGACCCTGTGTAGTTAGTGATAAGAAGCTTCGCTTGGGCAGAGCGTGTTCGCAAAGGACGCATATAAATACCAGAGCATGAGAGGGGAGGGCATTCAGTCTCAGCGTCTAGCTACTGTGACAGTCGTCTTTCACGAGTTCTAAACAGTTTTTGTCTGCCGTGTTACGCGTCAGAACTATACGAATTTGTGATTGCGAAGTTTCAGTGGGTTTTCGTGAGTGTCTGAAGCGCCGAGATATACCTCGGTTCCTAACCTTTATATCAACCAACCCCAAACTCCAAAACTATCCTTGGGTCGTTAGAAAAGAACTTGTAAGTCAATTAATCTGAGTCTGAGTCTGGGCTTGGAGCGACCCTAAATTCCTTTTTCCTTCACCATAGGGTTCCTGGATTGGCTCTTAGGATATTCGCGGGCTAATCCTCTCCTCATTCCTTTCGAGTAGCGAGTTTTGTAATTCCCACACACACAGTCGTTAAACATTCAAGCACATTCAAATCAAACTCAACCATTTTCGAGTGGTGTCGATAATGGACGTGGTATAACACTAGGTTTTTAGACTAAGCTAGACAGGAGTTTAGTTGCGGCTAAACCTAGGTTGGCAGGGCATAGGGAGACTGTTTGATCGATGAGGTTCCGCGGATGGAAATAACAAATTCAGATCAAAGTTAAACCGGTGTCAACACAGATAACATATCCTGTTGATATTTTGACATTTGAGTGTTGTCGGGGACGCGCGAAGAGATCAATTTACAGTCTAAAGTTCACTGTTTAGGACCGGGTAGGTGTTTTGCATTGCCTTGGGTCAGGTTGGATTCAAGTTGCATTTTTAAATTTAATGTAAATTTCGCTGGAGGTCTAATGTGTAAGCTGAGTCGGTATATATGATTTGGCTCAGCCCAGGACGTGCTGTGGCTAGTGGAATTCATAGTTCGGTATTTATCGAACTATGCACTTCGCTATGGTGTGGGTTAGATCTCCTAAAACAATAATGCTTACGTTTCGATAACATCCAGCTCAAATTGCGCAGAGTTGAAGGTTTCAAACGTTACGGACCTTTTGAGGTAACCGCTAGTTCAGAACCCATTTCGGGAAATCAAATCGCAATTGTGTAAACCGGTCTTTTCGGATCGTTATTGCCGTGAACCAAATATATAATTGGAACCACCACAAGCCGCTACTAGCGAGCACATGAAATATCATTGAGTACTCACGTCGTAAAACTACGACGGATATCTATACGATATCACAAACAAATATTATAAACTGTGGTCGACCACTAAAACAAAAAGAAGTTCCAATGCGCTCATATATACAAAAACCAGATGGTGCCATCACATAAAATATAACAACGATCGTTCTGGCGCAATACACCGCTGACTGATGTGAATTACCGGCTCGCGGACATATATGCTTTCTCTGTCTAACTTGAAACTGTAACTTCCTGAACCAAACTTCGTTCGACTATTGTACGCCTAACGAATTTCTCAACGAACGAGGAATTCAGACTTATCATTCTTAACTTACAAATCTTACAGCTGAATCGGGTCCTCTCATTTTGGGATAGATAGAATAGACGATCATAGCTACTGATAGCGGCGGCTCGACCTTAGCTTTGTGCCGTTACAGATTTATGGTGCCAAGACCGAAGGATATCCTAGATAGTCTGATACCTAGATATTCTAAAAGAATCAAGGTCTAACGCGTTACTTTTAAAAATAACACAACGTAGAAACGATTTTAAACAGTTCAGTTTTGTAAGTAAGAAATAAGCAAAAAAGGGGCATTGTTTTCACAATTCTTTGTACGAGCTACGGCGGTTTAATAGGAATAATGGCCGGCCGGCGTAGAAAAAACGATAGTCGGGTAGCACAAAATTCACTTTCACACACAAGTGAAATGGCGTCAGAACAGGTGACGCAATTGTTATCTGAAATAGTGAATAGATTAGACAGTTTGGAAAGGGGTTCCAGCACGAGCAATGCTAGTAGGACTTCGGACAGACAGACTGACAGACAGGAACTAGAGACGTTTGAACAATCGGTAGAAAAACGTCAATCATGCATTGTGAAAATGACACAGAAGTTGCCGACATTCGATGGGCGGAGTTCGGAAAATCCGATGATTTTCTTAAGAGATTTAAAGGCTTATATTAAAGTCTCGGGAGATAGTTCTAGGGCTTTGATATGGGCAACGGATAGTTTGGTAGGAATTGCGAAAGTTCAAATGAGCATATACAGAGACTCATGGCGAACCTATTCGGATTTTGAAAAATATTTCAGAGAGGTATTCTGGGGTGATAATGAACAGGAATTAATTAAGCAAAGATTCCTAACTGCGAAGGTTGATTCTAAGAGAGGTCAAAGTATGGAAGAATTCTTTGCCTCTCAATTGAATAGCATATATGAGCTTACGATACCGTTTACTGATACGGAGAAAATCAACACGATTTTCAGACAGTTGCCGCGTGATATTCAGGTAGCGTTTTTTGCTAGAAAGGAGCCAATGACGATACGAGATGCGGTCGACTTCCTTCGACATTTAGAACGGAATGTCGATGGGGGATTAAGTGCGATACATGGTTCGGAACCTATGGATACGAATAATGTAAGGCGGAATAGCTACATGCGTGGGCAATATCGAGCTATGCGGGTAAATACGTTACGTTATAACGCGATGAGTCGTAGGAATAATTATAACGCGGTAACGAAGGCGCGAAACGAATTTGGGACGCGTGGTCGCGGTTATTTTCGCGGTAGAGGCAGACAGCCTCAGCCTAGCTTCAAGGCAATAGGGTTCCAGAGGGGCAATGATAGTTCAGGAGATACAGAGGCAGGGCAAAGTTCAAGTGACAGGATGCGATAAGTCAGAATTCAAAAAACTAGTGGACTCGCGCGGGTCGTTCGCGCTCAGATATTTATTACGGTTCGGGTGGACAGCCGATCAAATTGGGAAAAAACATAGACTGTATGATTTGTGTAATTTGGATTCGAACGTGGGTGTGAATGAATTTATTCAATTACTAGCGCATAAAGCGCACGGATATGCCGTGTGTTTAGAGGAAAAATCTAGATCGAATTGTAGAGATCGAAATGACAGACGTTTACATACGATATTCAGAGACGACGATTCGACTGAGTGTGGGCGCGAGTTATGTAGTACATTGACATTACCTGAGATAGATGTGCGTATTGGGAATATTGTTGTAAGGAGTTTGATTGATTCGGGGAGCGAAATCAGCGTAATAAGTCGGAGAGTGTACGAAGAAGTGTGCAGACAATTGGGAAAACCGACGGAAATACCGATTCCAAGTTTGAGAATCACAGGTGCATTTGGAGTCAGTAAGGAAAAGGTTGATAAATTAGTAACGTTACCATTAACAATAGGTGAATGCGTTATCGATACTCCAATGCTAGTATTAACAAGGGTGCCTAAAGATTTAATTTTGGGGTTTGATTTTATACAACAGACGCGAGCGAGTTTAATGTGTGAGGGTAATAAGAGGCTAATTATACGAAGCGCCGGGCGGATGTGTGAAATACCATTAGGTACTGGCCCTAATCAGGATTTTTGCTGTTGTACAATGGAAGTACAGAACCAAGATACCTGTAGAAATATGATAGAGGAATATGTGAATAATTCATCAATACCTGTTGAACACAAAACAAAGTTATTGCCGGTGTTAAATAAACATGCAGAGTTGTTTAGCGATAGGGTAGGTCGGACAAATAAATATATACATGAGATAAAAATGAGAGATGAAACGCCTTTCGTAAAACGAAGCTATCCCATACCGTTCGCATATCGCGATAAAGTAACAAAACGTTTGGAAGAAATGGAATTGATAGGTATTATTAGCAGGCAATCTACGGATTTCAGCAGTCCATTGACTTGTACATTAAAGAAATCAGGAGAGGTCCGTATTCTGCTAGATGCACGACAATTAAACACGGGAATGGTTGGGGAGGTTGAAACCACACCTTTAATGAGTGAGATATTGCAATCCGGGCGCCGAATAAACTACATAGGAGTTATTGATATCAAAGATGCGTATTTTTCTATACCATTATCAGACGAATCTAAACGATACACGGGTTTTGTATATCAAGGCAGAAGTTATGTTTACAACGTTTTACCTCAGGGGTTGAAAACCAGTGTGGGTTCATTTTCGAGGGCGATGGATTTAATTCTAGGGCCAGAGGTTAGGTCATATTGTTTAAATTTTGTTGACGATTTGGCAATTTTAACTGAGGGTGACTTCGAACAGCATTTGTCTCAAGTGGACACGGTTCTGAGTAAATTGAAAGACGCGGGCTTCACATGCAAACTAAAAAAATGCGAGTTCACACAAAAAGGGTCAAGTTATTGGGGCATATTTTGTCTACACAAGGTTTGCAGATGGACCCGGACAAAATTGAAACACTTAAATTATATCCGTCACCCAGAACTGTCAGGCAATTGAGGGCGTTTTGGGGTTCATAAATTACTTTCGGAGGTTTATAAAAAATTTTGGAACGTTAACACAGCCCTTGTACCATTTATTACGGTCTGGAGTCAAGTTCGTCTGGAATGCGCAAATGCAAAGTGCTTTTGACGAGATAAAAAACCAATTCTCAGAAAGTATAATTTTGAGTCAGCCATTGGCGGGAAAAACATATTATGTTCAATGTGACGCCAGCGCTATAGGAATTGGGGGCTATGTTTATCAATTAGATGATTCGGGCCAGGAACGAATTATAGGGTTCTGTTCGCAGGCATTTAAGGGGGCTCAGACGAGATGGGCTATCAGTGAACAGGAAATGTATGCAGTTATATAAACTTTAAAGCGATTTGAGATATATTTGCGGGGAGAAAAAGTTATTATTAGAACTGATCATAAAAGTTTGACGTTCATTAAATCGTGGACTTAATTAGGGGCACGCGTAACTAGGTGGATTATGTTTTTAGAGCAATTCGATTACGACATAGAATTTGTGCGAGGGACTGATAATCAAATTGCCGACACGCTAAGCAGGCAAATAGCGGGACCTGGAGGTATGATTGACAGTACAAATGTTCAGCCGGGGATATTCTGGTTTCAAGCATCGAATACCGCAAGTGTTATTTCGAGTTTACGGGACATTGCGAGATTACAAAGCGAAGATGAGCGGTTAAATCGAATTAGCGGTTGTATCAGACGTAGTGTAGTAGATACGGGGACAAGAGGTTTTGAAAATTATAAGCTAGTAGGTGATACGTTATATTTTCACGTGCCGAAGCGGAACGTACAGTTGCTAGTAATTCCGAAATCACTACAGGAGGAACTTATTTTACACATACATGAAGAAATAGGTCACTACGGCAGATATAAAATATTAGCACTGATGAAGGACAGATATTATTTTCTTCATATGAGTAGGGTGATTAGCGCGGTGATAAGAAGTTGTGACATATGTCAAAAGGTCAAACCAAGTACTAACAATACCGTTGGTCCTTGTACACCGGTGTTGGCGGAAAAGTTGGGTGAGAAAGTTTTCTCGGACCTTTATGGGCCATTGCCCGTAGGTAAATTCGGGTATCAATATATATATGTGATTCAAGACGTGTACAGTAAGGTAATAAAATTATATCCAATGCGAAAAGCGACAGGTAGGAGCGTGCTCGCTTGTACAAAGAGATTTCATAGGGAAATACCTATCGAAACTATAATTACGGACTCAGGACCACAGTTCATATCGAAAGTTTGGGAATTTGGACTCAAACAGCTAGGGATTCGAGTCACTCATACGTCGGTGTATTGTCCAAATTCTAATAGCGTAGAAAGAGTGAATCGCGAGCTAGGTCGACTGATTAGAACTTATTGCGGCGGAAGTAATCGTAGTTGGGTCGACGTGTTACCGGACATTCAAAATTGCTATAATAATATCGAACACACAAGCACAGGCTTTGCGCCTAATGAGTTAGCGTTTGGTAGGCGGGAACCGTTAACTATTGACAAGGAATTAGGCGATGAATGGTTATTAGGCCATAGTGTGCGGGATACGGAACAGGTGCGAAATGTAGCGATAGAAAACTCTAAAAGTTCTAGTGAACGACGTAAGCGACAGGCGGACAAACGGCGTAAGTTAGAGGTCTATCGTATAGGTGATTATGTGAAACTTAAGACTTGTGCGTTCAAATAAAGAACATAAAATCATGCGGAAATTTTCGTTGTTGTATAAAGGGCCTTATGTTATTTCGGCAGTGGTATATCCTAACTGTTATACGTTAGTAGATCCGGGTTCAAATGAGATATTGGGTAACTTCAATACTATAAATATAGCCAGGTATTATGTGAGGACGAATAAGGGCGTAGATAAATAAGATAGTGTATAAAAGTTATATAATTAAGCTGTAAGCTGTAAATTTGAGTAACTACTTTGTAGATTTAAGGATCTTGCATGGTTTGGAAACAAAAACAAAAAAAAAAAAACAAAAAAAAAACAATTTGTATATATATATAGTAATACGAATTAGGATAAATTGCGGGTAAGCGAGGTTGTATAGTTAGATAGATAAATAAGATAAGACAGGAGAGAACTCAATCGAGTTGTGTAAATATTATATACATAATTGACAGATTCATCGGTCTGTGTACATGATTTGAGATGTCCGTACATATAGAGTAGATATGTACAAAGCATGGGTAGCATAGTGGTAATGAGATCCTTGCGCCATGTTAACTGAGATAAACAGTGTCTCAAGGTCTGGGAGGGGGCTGTAATGGTACACGAGATTCGGTACATTTGATACTTCATTCTGCGTGGTAGAGAGCTAGCCCAACGCCGCGCTGTTTTGAATACGAGAATCGGTTCAGATAACGTTTGGGGGTTTTGCGTAGCTTACTGGCAAAGTTAGCAAAAAAACAGAGCCGACGCGTGGGTTGGTTCGTGGAAGTTTTCAGGCCTAGTTTTTTTGTCGCATTCCTGCGAGATGTGTAGAGATCAGAGCCGATTTGGCTGCGCGTTGAATAAAATTATGAATAACTAAATAATGAAAGGTTATTATGGAACGGAGAAAGCTATTATGTTGATTGCAAATACACAATTGCGATTGAGGTATGATATGGAGGGTCTGACACCGCTAGTTCGGATAGCATTCTGGTGGTCTTAGCTACGCGCCCTAGCGGTCGGGAATGCTTAATTAATCGCAACAAGCTTTTATTGGTCAGCGATCAACAGATTCTGTGTATCGGCAGTACCAAATGATTTGAGTGATCACCTACGGTTGATCATAGTGAATATGCGTACACACAATTTGTAGAACGGCGGATCTGCATGGCATGGTTGAAATTAGACCCTGTGTAGTTAGTGATAAGAAGCTTCGCTTGGGCAGAGCGTGTTCGCAAAGGACGCATATAAATACCAGAGCATGAGAGGGGAGGGCATTCAGTCTCAGCGTCTAGCTACTGTGACAGTCGTCTTTCACGAGTTCTAAACAGTTTTTGTCTGCCGTGTTACGCGTCAGAACTATACGAATTTGTGATTGCGAAGTTTCAGTGGGTTTTCGTGAGTGTCTGAAGCGCCGAGATATACCTCGGTTCCTAACCTTTATATCAACCAACCCCAAACTCCAAAACTATCCTTGGGTCGTTAGAAAAGAACTTGTAAGTCAATTAATCTGAGTCTGAGTCTGGGCTTGGAGCGACCCTAAATTCCTTTTTCCTTCACCATAGGGTTCCTGGATTGGCTCTTAGGATATTCGCGGGCTAATCCTCTCCTCATTCCTTTCGAGTAGCGAGTTTTGTAATTCCCACACACACAGTCGTTAAACATTCAAGCACATTCAAATCAAACTCAACCATTTTCGAGTGGTGTCGATAATGGACGTGGTATAACACTAGGTTTTTAGACTAAGCTAGACAGGAGTTTAGTTGCGGCTAAACCTAGGTTGGCAGGGCATAGGGAGACTGTTTGATCGATGAGGTTCCGCGGATGGAAATAACAAATTCAGATCAAAGTTAAACCGGTGTCAACACAGATAACATATCCTGTTGATATTTTGACATTTGAGTGTTGTCGGGGACGCGCGAAGAGATCAATTTACAGTCTAAAGTTCATTGTTTAGGACCGGGTAGGTGTTTTGCATTGCCTTGGGTCAGGTTGGATTCAAGTTGCATTTTTAAATTTAATGTAAATTTCGCTGGAGGTCTAATGTGTAAGCTGAGTCGGTATATATGATTTGGCTCAGCCCAGGACGTGCTGTGGCTAGTGGAATTCATAGTTCGGTATTTATCGAACTATGCACTTCGCTATGGTGTGGGTTAGATCTCCTAAAACAATAATGCTTACGTTTCGATAACATCCAGCTCAAATTGCGCAGAGTTGAAGGTTTCAAACGTTACGGACCTTTTGAGGTAACCGCTAGTTCAGAACCCATTTCGGAAAATCAAATCGCAATTGTGTAAACCGGTCTTTTCGGATCGTTATTGCCGTGAACCAAATATATAATTGGAACCACCACAAGCCGCTACTAGCGAGCACATGAAATATCATTGAGTACTCACGTCGTAAAACTACGACGGATATCTATACGATATCACAAACAAATATTATAAACTGTGGTCGACCACTAAAACAAAAAGAAGTTCCAATGCGCTCATATATACAAAAACCAGATGGTGCCATCACATAAAATATAACAACGATCGTTCTGGCGCAATACACCGCTGACTGATGTGAATTACCGGCTCGCGGACATATATGCTTTCTCTGTCTAACTTGAAACTGTAACTTCCTGAACCAAACTTCGTTCGACTATTGTACGCCTAACGAATTTCTCAACGAACGAGGAATTCAGACTTATCATTCTTAACTTACAAATCTTACAGCTGAATCGGGTCCTCTCATTTTGGGATAGATAGAATAGACGATCATAGCTACTGATAGCGGCGGCTCGACCTTAGCTTTGTGCCGTTACAGCTTGTCGAAGGGTTCCTTACACGAACACTAACCTAACCTAACCTAACCTAACCGGCGGAACTACTAGCCCTGTGTAAGGCAACGGAGGTCGCAATGACGCGCAGCGAATCCACTTTAGGAATCTACAGTGATTCTAGAGCAGCACTTGAGACCGTAACAAACTTCGGTTCCTCTCATCCCCTGGCAGTCAAAGCAAGAAGCAACTTAAAATGTTGCATACTCCAGAACAAGGTTATATCCCTGTTTTGGATTAAGGCACACGTAGGACTGGCAGGAAATGAGAGAGCCGATGACTTAGCAAAGGAGGCGGCCTTGAAATTAAAAAAGAAACCGGATTACGATCAGTGCCCTGTCTCATTCATCAAACGTAGTATTCGGAAGGGTACGATCGACGAATGGGACAGAAGGTAGAGATCGGAGGAAACGGCTTCGGCGTCAGGAGAATAAAAATGGATGGCCAAATCACACAAATACTCACGGGGCATGGGGGGTTCTCCTCGTACCTGAGTCGCTTCAGGTGCAAGGAGAGTCCATCCTGCCTCTGTGGACCTGAGGCTAACGAAACGGTTGAACACCTGATCCTGGAATGCCCTGTTTTTGCCAGAGATAGATTTGATTTAGAGCAAATATTAAGCGTTTAACCTCAAAACAAACGTCAAATCCCATACACTTTTGTTTTTAAACGAGTGTTGAACGGTAGTTTATTTTTTTGTGGTAAGGCCCTAAGTTACTTGTAGAAAATTTACCCACCATTATTAAAAGTAGAAATCGTAACATATTCTTGGAATTCTGTAGGAAAATTGTGTTAAGAGTAGGTAAATAATAGAAATAAATTAGCTTAAGAAAAGTATGATAGCAACATATAATAAAGTATATGATTGTTATCATATATAATAATATGTTATTAGTACATTTTTTTTTCTTTATCTGTTTCCTTGCTTATGCAAGGAAACAGATAAAGAAAAAAAAAGAAAAAATTGTTGTTCTAAAAGAAATTGTTAAGATTATGTTTATAAATTATTTTTGGATAATATTGTATTAACGCTGTTATAGAGATAAGATAGGTGGGAAACCCACCCACAGTTGTTAGCAAAGACTCTGACTCTGTTAGAGGTAAAAGAAAGAAAGTGGGCATACGGTGTTTTTAGTCGGTAAGAGTCCGACACTGCCAGGGCCTCCCTTCCCTGGCGTCCATGAGGATTTTCACCGGGTGTCAAACATAATTGTATCGCTCAGAGTCGGCCAGCTCGCTGTACGTACACGCCGACAAACACACATTCACACATTAGTCGGCCATTATGCGCACAGGCATCAACAAAGGTGCTTCTATAAGCGGAGGAATAAAAAGCTAAACAGCATGTCTTGCGTGGTAAAGTGGTGTAAAAACCGAAGTGACCGGAGGAAAAAACATCCAGGAATCACGTTTCATCGGTAAATGAATAAATAATCACTTATTTCCAGTAAAAAATTAAAATAAATCTTCATTCACAAGAACAAAATAATTCATCACAAGTCCAGTGTTGCCAATATTCACGTATGCAAAATTGCCCAAAATATGGGAAAATACGGTATTATAAAGTTCAAGTTATAATTCGATTATTTATTTAAGCGAAGTTATTTTTGGCAGCTCTTTAATTGGTCGGGATGTTGTTATACGGTCAGTTGAATTAATAAATTGGCAGTTCTTAAAATTTTCGTCAAATGAAAATTTTAACTTCGAAGTAACTGGTCAGATTTTCTTCACAATCGATATCTAGGGCTCTGGTTGGAATCCAATCATGATTCTGAAGTCATATTTTGAAAAAGTGCCGCCATTTTGAACTTCGTATTGACTGGTCCGATTTGCTTCAAAACCCATATCTGGGGAACTGGTTGGAGTCCAATTATGATTCTGAAGTCGGATTTTGAAAAAGTGGCGCCTTTTTGAATGTCGTAGTTACTGGTTCGATAGAACACAAAATCAATGTTATTAAATATATAGCGGAAAAATATTAAACGATTCCGCTTCACCACATTTCATAATTAGAAGATATATCAAGAACCTCTCAAAGTAAAAGACACTATTATAAAAATCTTACTCAGCATTTGGGATATTAATTACTTTTACATCAGTCATAAGCGGTAAGAACTGTAAAATTATGAACAATTGGGATGAAGCACTTTAGTCAAGTTAGATACTTTTTAAGAACGTCGAAACAGTCGATTTATCAAGAGTTGTATTGAAATCCGAAACATGACGTCATATTTCGTTGAAATCAAATGCACTCTGGCACAAAATCATGTTAATTAATTCAGTTGCTTGAAATTATTAACGTCTGTGATATTGACGGTCATTTTTCTTGTTAGGGCTATCAATTTAAACAGAATTCGTATTTTTCTGTCTACCATTCATGTATCATCTCCATTAGGTATTTTTTATACAACTTTGCAGAAAATCCAACAGATGGTGCTGTGAATCGCAATGTGTATCTTGCGCTTATATTACACAAACGGGTCCATAAATCGAAAAATGGTCCTATTATATTGATATTATTTCTAAAAGATCTATCTAATGATACCTTTTTTATACTCTATCCCATACTCTATCCCATTGGATAGATGTTTTAAAAATAATATCAATATGACCATTTTTCGATTTATAGACCCTGTGAAGAAACAAAGATTTGGTTTATTTCTCAGTAGGTAGAAATATATTTGTTTAAACATTCTCCAAAATGTGGATAAACTTTATGTGCCGGCACGTACGCCCGCCACAGATATGCGGAAATATCTCATCACGTACTATGTCTTATGCACGTCATCAATAACATGTACCAACCTAGTATATAAGCTAGGATTTCCTATAATAAAAGAGTCTAGTTTAGTCTCGTATTTGCGCGCATCTCAAGCCTTTTACTTTACTCACGAAGATGTTACTCCCCTCATAATTGCCTCTGGCAAAGTGGTGACCCGACTTCTGAACATCAGCAACCTTCGGTAATAGCAGCATGGACCCAGCCGCGAAGAAAACTCCGTGTGCTGCCACCTTAGAAGTGCAAGCAAGAAGCACTTCGTCCAAGATCGCCGAGCCCCGACTTCTGCATACCTATTTCAAACCACGTTGCAGAAATCCATAATCAAGACCCCACCCAAACTAAGACGACATCAAGCAAGCCATGACGGACCAGAAGCCAAAAGATTTCAACTGAAGATTTCCCGCATCGAACTCAAGATACCGCAAGAAAAATGAACCGATAGTCAGCCGACTGCTGATTTATCAAAATGGAGCTCGCACCAGCAGAAACGAACGCGTCGGCAAATTCATTCACAGCAAGCAGTTTTTCAAGTTCAAGACATAGGAAGCCGTTCCAACCCCCAGAAGAGTATTGAAACAACATCGATATACCTAATCCAACGAATATTGAAATCATCCAGGAAGAACATCGCACGAAGAATAATCAAATCACTGAAGAGAGAGAGATTTATATATTTATATATAAACGATTGGTGTACAAGATGTGCCCTATGTTGCCAAATCCCAAGGTTTTTAGGCATACAAATTTCATCAATCGACAACTTAATATTCACTCAAGAGTGAAGAGCACGCACGTACATATGACGTACGAGATAATTGACTGCCTACAGCCAAGGTTACAGATTTAATGCTGACGCTGATTCAGCACAATCATCCTTGTGTAGGTACGGTCGCAATTATAAACAAACAGTGATTACAACTTCAACGACGTGCGATGTAAATTGACTCATCGATTCCTGAAAAATAAGGGCGGCTACAGCATCAGACGACTCTCCTGCGGATCTTTTCCAGTTATAGGTTAGGTTAGTTTACTAACCGCGTAGCCCCATTTTCCTAGTGTTTTTCTGTTTTCCAGTTTTTAGTTTATTTTATGTAGTGTGCGGCCAGACACAAGACTCGCCTGTAGGTAAATATTATGTTATTCTTTAAACTTATGTAGAATTCACATAACCGTAGTTCCTTTACTTTCCTAATTCGTGTAAGAGTTACCTTTAGATTAAGTTGAAATATGCTCTATTACTGTCTAGTTTTATTTAACAATGACGTTCCTTATATATAAAAATAGATTAAGTTAAAGTATGCACAATTAAGATCTGGTTTTATGTTTATTAAAATACTACTAGTTATTATTGCAGTTGATATAAGTTTGTTATGGTATACACATTTCTAAAGTTAATTCGATTCATTTAAGGTTATTATTTGATTCTAACTTAGATTTTTGTTAATTGTTATAAGTACATTAATTTATTTATTTTCCCTAAGGGGGGAGTATCTGTGCCGGCACGTACGCCCGCCACAGATATGCGGAAATATCTCATCACGTACTATGTCTTATGCACGTCATCAATAACATGTACCAACCTAGTATATAAGCTAGGATTTCCTATAATAAAAGAGTCTAGTTTAGTCTCGTATTTGCGCGCATCTCAAGCCTTTTACTTTACTCACGAAGATGTTACTCCCCTCATAATTGCCTCTGGCAAACTTTAAGAGCTATGAAATAAATTATGAATCATAAATTTAAAATGAACATGGTTTAACTTCACCGTTGCTTTCAGTGGATATCGAATTATGGCCATTTAACACATTTGTGATGTTGTTTTGAAATGTCGCATTAACCATGGCTCATTCAATCGAAACTCATACGTAAGGGTGTTTAGTTACGATATAGTTTGGTAGGTCAAACAGATGCGTAGTTAGTTCAATGATGGAAATACAGATGGCGGTCGATCGCCTTTAAATTCCAGATGGTTTAACTCAAAGTAGAACTTTATTTCCTATAATTGCAATAAGTTGTTTTATATAGAAAACAAATGAGTATTATTTTATTTAGATTATTTTATGATGTTATAAAGTCTATTTCTAGTTGAACTGTGTGATCTAAAATATAAAGTGTGTATACGGTGTAGACCAGTAACCAATCAGAGCACTGAGTTTCGAAAGGAAATGAAACGAACCAATCAGAATGACTCACGGAGTTTTACATTGTGGTTTGGCGAGCATGCCTGGAGTTTTGGTGGGAATAGAAAATATAAAAGTGATGGGTCGATATGAAAGGGCTCTTTTGGTTACTGGTCGTCGAGTGGAATATAAGTTGGAACACAAATTATATTTTCAGAAGTGTGTTAGTTATTCTTTTGTGTTAAATGTTTTCTGATAGTGGCTTGCCTGAGTTGGGTAGTGTCGATATTGCCCCTGTTGTGGGCAGGGAAATGGGGACTGAAATGTGGCGATACTACGTGTTATTTCCTGCTATAACCTCCGATATCCCAGGAATGGATGGAGATGGACCTGGGCGACCTAGGTCCTGGACTTCCGGCTGCTGAGGCGATCGTGCGCGGGTCATCGGCGGGAAGGATTGTTTATGGTTCTAAGGCTTGTAATATTAGGTTTTGTTTTGCGTTCATGCCGCGGGTTTTATTTTGCGGTATTCGGATTCGTCAATTTGATGAGTTTTCAATTAATTCGTCCTCGTGATTTACTTTAAATGCATTTTGCGCAGACTTTTAAATTACCAGGCTTTCTTTTTCTGATCTTATTCTTGTTTGTATTTTAGCTAAATGATTAAATTACGTAATTGAGGTTATGTCGGTAGGGAGACTAAACACAATTATTTGGATTTATGTAACAAAACAAGTATCTGAAATTCGTATGGCTACAAATAATTACGTTATTTCCTTCTCACTCTTGAAATACCTAAATACTTATAAAACTATCTAACAAACTAAATATCTTTTGATTGTGGCTGTTTTGATCTTTCTTTTCTTGACCGTCTATCATGTTGGTTGGCCTACCTAACTTTACATTAAATGACAAACATATTCTAATTCCGTATAGCATGTAGATTGACTTGGTTACTTGGTCATTCACAAAACATACACATACAAATTTACTCCCAGTCATTCTCCCCTTCTGAAACGCCTCCGATTCAGAAGTTCGATCATTCTTACTGCAGTGGAATTCGAACGAACTTGTGCTTTCCATTTTCCAAAGGCTGTCACTGCTTTGAGTTCTATCTGGTTCATACCTTTGTCGTAAGCACACAGTGCCTAGACTTCTTCTTACTCATGGACTAGAGAACTATTCGCATACCCAGATTAAAAGATAGATTTGTACAATTCGGATTGAATTGACATTGTAGTACAGACCCTGGTCGCATCATTCAGGGACGCTCATCGCCCCTGTTTAGAGCGAAGTTTACTTCGCTGTAGAATGCCTGTGGATGGCCTGAAATCCGTTAGAATCAAACCTACACACACGCTACATAATCAATCTAGTGACCTAAGTAGTTACGCTGAATTTAACACTCTACTAGATTATACACGGCCTAAGGTTTATTAGCAGTTATTCTCCCCTTCTGAAACGCCTCCGATTCAGAAGTTCGGTCATTCTTACTGCATTGGAATTCGAACGAACTTGTGCTTTCCATTTTCCAAAGGCTGTCACTGCTTTGAGTACTATCTGGTTCATACCTTTGTCGTAAGCACATAGTGCCTAGACTTCTTCAATTCCACATGGTTACGGAATAAAACTTAAGAGACGTTTCTCTCAAGATAACCTCAATACCGAGTATGTGAAAATAAAAATATCCCGTAACCGATCAACAAACATGTTGGACTGATGGATGAGAGAAATCACAATATCAAATTATATTTAAAAAAAAACCTAAATAGTCTATGTGTAGTGGATTGGCAGGGAAACTAACTCGAGAGGGATTTGAGTAGATTCAGACGGTCTCTAGGTGCTGGTGTATTCAGTTGGCTAATTCCAGGCCTTCAGCAGTCTTAAATATTGCAGTCACGTAGATTGTATATGGGAATGTGTGGGAGGAGGATGGCCCCAAAACAGGTGAAAGATAACGTCAAAAGCGTACTAATGAACACATAGTTAACCCTGTTTTGTTCTAAATTGTGTTTACAATTTTGAGTGGTTGTGAGCAATTTTTTTTTTATTCAAGCTTATTTTGCTTAGCTAAATCTAACTTCATCTGTCTTGGGTCCGTAGAACTCGGCTGACCTCCACTGGTGTTGGGCGGGGTCGTGGGGCCCTTCCCTAGGGCCCGTGTCCCTTCTGGCCGTGAGCTCTAGCACAAATCCTCCTTTATAAACACTTGTAATCGAAATGTTTTTTAAATGTTTTTTTACTTGGAATTTATTCTAATAAGCACGGACTCGATGCTTATCAATATTTTTATGTCACTTATATTCATCACTGACTGAGGAATCTCTTGACGATACTGTTTAACCAAAACCACTCTAAAAAGAACTTTAGGTTATTACTATCACAACGTCTACAGTCCTACCCATAGACGATCACCCACTACTTTGGTCAAATCATCTGTACAGGCCAACGCCTTGCACAATACTTACTTAGCAATTATTATTGTATGAATTTAGCAATCTCTTATACCTAACTGCCACTTACTTACATCTACAACTAGTGAACAGAACCGAACCACATCAGCGTTCTACTTTTGTATTACTTGATAATAAACGTCAGTTATTAAACTAGCTGGATTTAACTACAAATATCAACCCATAACGAACGAAGCAACGGGCTGCGACAACAAGACCTGACGGCCCATACATAAAATTGGTCCTTCGAACCTTCAACATCAGACCTCGAGTCGTCCAACTCTACGGTGCAAGCTACCTAGCAAGCAAACATCGTGTGCTTGTACACAAGAAGTCGCCCTAACTGACCTCAACTCTACGAGGAAGTCCACCATAGGGGAAACTGAAGACATCGACAACGTTGGGGTCTCAAGAACCTAAAGCCTACGGAAAACCCGTCTACTACCAAAATGTTCAGCAACGCAGAGATTGAAGAACTCATCAACAAGCAGAGCGCAGCCTTCGAAAACATCAAGACAATCTGTCAAAACTACAAAAAAGACTCCGCATCTCGCAAAACTCAAGAGTACTTGGAGAAACGATCCAATGCTCTGGACTCCCACTGGCTGGAGTTCGAAATCAACCACAAAACACTTTTGCAAGTTGAAGACAAAAGCAACGAGTACTTCGTGAAAGACGTCTACACGAAGACCAGAGCCTTTTACGAAGAAACGAAGCAGAACATTCAACAACTACAACAGCAACCACCGCTACAACAACTACTAACTACGGAGGGATGGATGCAACAGCAACACTCCTATACTCCTACCACCATCGCGAGCACATCGGGAACGCAACCGCCGGAAAGAGCGCAAGCAACCCCGGGAACTAACATTGATAGCAACAAGGCCGAAAGTCTGTTGCGTCAGCAACGCTTCAACTTTAACGCCTTCGAAAGAGCCTTTTCGAAAATCAACATCTCCTCAAGCACCGAAAAATGGGACTTAGAGGATAAACTCGCCACATTGAAAGCTAAATGGGGCGCAATTGACAAAATACACTGGGAGCTCGAGTACCTACTACAAGGTGCGAACGCGGGATACGTGGATGAATTCAAACTCAAACTCAAACTCAAAACGTTTATTGCGACATTGTGGTGGTATATGGTGATATATATATATATAGAATTTGAAGAACCGACAATGAACCCAGTGAGGGCACTGCAATATCTTACATCTAACTTGCACAATTCAACAAGTGGGAATCTACCTATGAAGAATACAAGACAGAACTAAACCGAAAAATGTGGTCGTCTCAACACTTCCAGAAGTCAACTCCGAAAATAGATCTGCCGGAATGTAACGGAGATTATACTAAATGGGTATCCTTTAAGGACCTGTTTACGGATACTATTCATACAAATCCGCTACTATCCAAAGCACAGAAGATGCAACACCTGAAAACTAAGCTGAAAAACGAAGCTGAAAAGCTTATACAGCATCTCAGCGTCAGTGCGGAAAACTACGACTCCGCCTGGGAAATAATATGTCACCGCTACGATAACAAAAGACTTCTCTTCTTATCATACGTCAACACTCTGCTAAATCAACCAGAAATGCTTGAACCAACCGCCAAGAGCATCAAGAAGCTTCATGACGTCACAATCGAATGCCTGAACGCACTCAATAATATAGGCCTGAATACGCAAACTTGGGACCCAATCCTCGTGCAACTATTACTGAAGAAATTGGATCCCTCAACATAAAGCGACTATATCGACGACTTGAAAAATCCAAGAGATTTTCCGGATTTAGAAGAGTTCATATGCTTTTTGGAGTCAAAGTTCATGGCGCTTGAAACCATGTCCAACGACAAGAATATCCAAAAACATCAACAATCCACAACAAGCGGATCGGCCAAGTCTTCAAACAAATATAATAACTACAGATCGAACGAGAATAAGCCGAAACCGTGGACAAAAACTTATCACTTGTCCGTTTGGACATGCCCACTATGCAGTAAAAATCATGAGTTGATGAACTGTCCTACATTTCAAGACATGGCCGTCAAAGCAAGAATCATGAATGTTGTGAAATTGCAACTCTGCAAGAACTGCCTGTTTAGTCATGGCACGAAAAAATGCGAGTCAAAGAAAACATGCAAGATCTGCGACAAATATCATCATACAATGTTACATGATCATAACTATCGCGCTCAACGGACATCAACCGCAGGACCTCCTACTGGACTAAGGGCAGCAAATCACATAAATGAGGATGGCAACGTTGTGTTATTGGCTACTACTGGTGAAAAATGCTGACGGCGACTACGTGAAACTGAGAGCACTCATTGATCAAGGCTCTCAAGTAACTCTGATCACCGAAAATGCTACACAACGGCTACGACTTCCGAGGAGAAAACTGAGCGCAGTAGTGTCTGGAGTTGGCGCATCCTTAGGAAACAGCAAAGGAGCCGTCAGGATGGAATGCATATCTATTCATTCCGACTTCGAATTTGTAGCGTAAGCGCTGATAATGAGAAAACTGATAAACAATTTGCCGATCACCAATTTGAAACATGAGAACTTCGATCATCTCGAGAACATCAAACTAGCTGACCCATCTTACCACATATCTGGCCCTATCGACGTGCTGTTAGGGGCGGACTACTACTCCGAAATTATCATGGGCGGCCTCCTCAAACAGGAAAACAACAACGCACCAATAGCGCAACAGACCAAACTAGGATGGATCCTGCGCGGAAACATGAAGATGAAGACCCTGAATTGCTTCGTCACCCTCAATGAGCTAGACGATATCACGCGCTTCTGGGAAACCGAAGAAATAACAACCGACAGCACCCCTCATGAAGACTTCTGCGAAAAGTACTTTGTGGAAACAACGGAACGGCGGTGCGACGGCAGATACATAGTCAAGATGCCCTTGAAGGACGACATCACAACAAAACTAGGGCAATCAAAGCCTCAGGCTGTCTCTCAATTTTTACAATTAGAGAGAAGAATGGCTAAACAACAACAACTTGCAATACGCTACAAAGAATTCATAAATGAATACAAGGCACTGGGTCACATGAAACCGGCAAAAAGGTCAACAAACTCGCAACTACAAGCATACCTACCTCACCACGGTGTAATTAGAGAAGAGTCTAGTACAACCAAACTACGAGTAGTATTTAACGCGTCAATGAAAACCGATACGAAGTTTAGCCTCAACGACTGCATGGAAAAAGGTCCTAACCTTCAAAAGGACATCTCAGCCCTTATTATCAACAGTAGAAAGTACAAATTCGCACTGACAGCGGATGTGGAAAAAATGTACCGGAAAATCTACGTGCACGAAGATCAGCAAGCCTTACAGAAGATCATCTGTAGATCATCACCATCAGAGCCGCTCCAGGAAATGCAGTTATGCACTGTGACGTATGGAACGAAAGCAGCGCCTTTCCTCGCTATGCGCACTCTACGACAACTAGCTGATGATGAAGGAAGGACATATCCAGATGCAGAAAAAGCGCTACGTCATGAATTCTACATGGATGACGTCATAACCGGGCGAAACTCAATCGATGATGGGGAGGAACTTCAGTTACAGCTGGACAAACTACTTCGAAAGGGTGGATTCACCCTACGGAAGTGGGCGAGCAACGAGCCCGCTATTCTACAAAATTTACAGCAAAAATACAAAACTGATCAGAATACTTTCAACTTCAAAAAAGAAGAATCAACGAAAACTTTGGGTCTCAGCTGGATGACAAACGACGACGTGTTTTTCTTCAACTGGGAGGTCCCAACAAGCAACGGAAAACTGACAAAACGTATATTGCTATCCGAAATAAGCAAACTATACGGCCCACTGGGATGGTTGGCCCCCATGGTTATCAAAGCTAAGGTCATGTTCCAAAAACTATGGACGGATAATTTCACATGGGACGAATGCCTGCCTAACGAAATAACAAAAGAATGGGAGTTATTGCGCTCCGATCTACCTAATATCAAAAACATAAAACTACAACGATGGATTAATTGGAGACACCCAAAGGCGTACAACTACACGGATTTTGCGACGCCAGCGAAAAGGCTATTTCGAGCGTCATCTACAGCAAAACCGTATCTGAAACTGGAAAAAGCAGCATAACCCTAATTATTGCTAAAACAAAAGTGGCTCCACTTAGGAAGAAAGTAACTCTACCGAGGCGTGAACTGGAAGGGGCCGTCCTATTAGCGAAACTAATGCAGAAGGTCAAAAATTCCTTAACTGAAGTACCACTGCAAATTTATTGTTGGACAGACTCCCAAGTGGTCCTAATGGCTATGGGTAAATGAAGCCAGATGGGAAAAATTAATCGGAAACAGAACCGATCGAATCTAATTATTATTGTACACTGGTCAGCAAATAAACCGAGCCACCCGCTACCTAGGAACTCTGATTCGATTTTCTCAAAAAGTATAAAACTTACAACTATCAAAGTTATACCTACAAAAAGTGCGTTTCATGGTGATTAAAATGACTACAAATTAATTCGAAAGTACCGTCAACTCACATTGTAATCAAGCAACAAACACAATGCTAACGATTTGCTCTGTTTTCACCAGAGTTTGAAATTAGCGTTCTTTTTCTCTACAATGAGGGTAGTCGGATATTTCTTATCATTTCTTTAGTTTTTGCCCATCGTTTGCTCAGACGCGTGTGTTTTTGCTACTTTTTTCGATTAATAATGGATACAACACCTCAGGAAGCAGCTCAAGCTGTAGCATTACTTCAAGCAGGCATTGCGCAACGTGAAGTCGCTCGAAGGCTTCGAATCAGCAGATCTTCGGTGCAACGAGTTTACAGACGATACCTAGAGACTAGAGCATTCGATCGCCGTCCAGGTACGGGCAGACCTAGGGCTACATCAGCAGCAGATGATCGTTATATCCACCTTACTGTTCTGCGAAATCGCCACCTCAACGCAATTCAAGTCCAACAAAGTCTGCGTGACGAACGCCAAGTGGTCATAAGTTCAGATACCGTCAGAAGGAGACTTGCTGAACGGAACCTGACCCCAAAAAGAGCTGCAACAGGCCCAGCATTAACGGTAGCACACCGTCGAGCACGACTTGAATTTGCTCGAGAGCATAGGGATTGGACATTAGAGCAGTGGAGTAATGTACTCTTCACTGATGAGACCAGGGTGAGTCTACATGGAAGTGATCGACGTCAGAGAGTATATCGTCGCCCTGGAGAACGTTATTCTCAGTGTTGCATCGAGGAAACTGTTGCTTATGGAGGAGGATCTGTAATGGTCTGGGGCGGCATCTCGTTAACAGCACATACGGCGTTAGTTTTCATCGAACCGACGGGCCGTACACGTGGACTGACTTCTCATCGCTACATTACTGAAATCCTCGCAGACCATGTGGTACCTTACGCAGGATATATCGGACAGGATATGCAATTGATGCATGATAATGCACGGCCTCATGTTGCTCATGTGGTGACCCAGTATCTACGCGACGTCAGCATTCGTACGATGGACTGGCCAGCTCGAAGCCCGGACTTGAATCCGATAGAACACTTATGGGATGAGCTGAAACGTCGGGTTCGAGCCCGGGTACCTGCTCCAACAAGGCTTCCAGAGCTGCGAATCGCAATTGAAGAGGAGTGGAATACAATTCCTCAAGATTTTATCGTCAGGCTCGTAAGGTCGATGAATACAAGGATGCTGGCAGTTATCCGAGTAAGGGGAGGGAATACGGAATATTGATCAAAAACTTTTTTTTGATTTTATCTTTGTTTTTGGCTTTAATTTTTTTTTCACTTTATCATTACTAACGATTGTCACGACTGGAAAACGACTCTTCTTTTTAAAATCCTTAATAAACACTGAAATATTGATTAAACCCAATGAGTTTCCTTTCATTTTAATCACCATGAAACGCACTTTCTGTAGGTATAACTTTGATAATTGTAGGTTTTTTAGTTTTTGAGAAAATCGAATTAGAGTGCCTAGGTAGCGGGTGGCTCGGTTTATTTGCTGTCCAGTGTATAAATTTAGCAATCTCTTATACCTAACTGCCACTTACTTACATCAACTACTAGTGAACAGAACCGAACCACATCAGCGTTCTACTTTTGTATTACTTGATAATAAACGTCGGTTATTAAACTAGCTGGATTTAACTACAACTATCCACCCCTAACGAACGAAGCAACGGGCTGCGGCAACAAGACCTGACGGCCCATACATCATCTAAATAAGATATTCGCAATCGTTAGTATTAGAATCTTTCCAATTGGAGAAATATTCCAATAAAAAAATATACGTAAGGGTTTAATTCCGTCTGAGGTTAAATCAATGGTTGGTCGGTTAAATCTATAAATTTACTTTTCATAGAATCGTTCGGGAAACTCGTAGGGTTTATTCATGCTATTTCAAATACCTCGAGGGGGGTTGGTTACAACCCGTTTGAGAAAAAAAGCGCAAGAACCCAAGAGCGATTCACAGCGCCATATGTCGGACTTTGTGAAACAGTGTTTTTTTTTTCTCTTTCTCATTAAAATATCTTTATTTTTTGACAGAGTTTTATTTGGGTAAAAATTTGCCTAACTTGGCACTTAAATTCACTCACTCAAAGATATCGTAGCGAGATGACGTCCGACTTGTCCGGGATTTAACTTTTAACAAGATAATGGAGATTTGTCGCTTGGAGACTTTTTTACCTGCCAATTTTTGTTATTTTTTTTTACGATACGACACTCAAATTCTTGAACAAAATTAACTCCATTTTATAGATGCTTCAATAACCTTTCCATAAATGTAATATATTCGACTGTAGGACAGTCAGAGAACAGTTTTTACCAACATTTTGGTCCATGTCGCTTAGTAATTTTTGCCTTTCCAGCGTCGGTATGGAAAAAATAAATCGTGGGGAAAAAACGTGAATGGAAAAAAATGCAAGGAAAATACTATTTCGGGAAATGTATCTATACACTCCCCTTGGCAGTTACCTTGTCTACCCTGCCTAATGGGTCATCCGGTACTGGGCAGGATAGGCATTCAATTGGTTACGGCAGTAGGTATTATTTCTGGGTGCAATTCACACGAGGGTCGTACAGAATTGAAACATGTGTTTTATATAAAGTTTATTGTGTAGTATCGTATGTCGGTTGGTGGCGGTCAGGCGGGGCGACGGCGGCGTCGGCGGCAGCGGCGCGGGGGGGACCTGCCGCGCGCGTGACGTCACACGGGCAGCGCGGTGCGTGTGTGCGTGTGTGACGTCACGGCGGCGGCGGCGGCGGCGGCGGGCAACTCGTCGAGGTCGAGTGCGGCGTCGATCATGGTGGTGTCGTGCAGCAGTCGCAGCCGCGACGCACTCAGGGCCAGTGCCGCCGTCCGCATGACGTCACCGGCCGTGCCCACCTGCAGCTCTGTGAGACAACAACAAACATTTGCGTTAGGCACGAAGATGGTTTGAACCAGAAATAGCGAACTCAGAGGTTCAACTTACCTATAAAACCCAGGGTTTTGTTTGATTACCTCGACCGAGGTTCGAAACTGATACTTCCACTCTACAGCGTCCTATATGCAACAGAACATGAGCGATCCAACAGATATTGTAGGTATTGACGAACATTACGTTGTAAGTGTCGACGTGACTCACCGTGCAGGTCGAGGTCGAGGGAGTGGTTCATGTAGGCGCCTCCCACGCCCCCTCCTCCCGTGTCCGCGGGGAACAAATTACTGTAGCTGCCGTTGAGTCCGCCTGAAACGAAACAACCAATTGTAAGGAATAGCTCTTATCTCCATTTCCATAACTGCGGCGATAGGGTATTGACTTATTAGCGCAACTGTGGCTCTAATCCGTATGGGAAAAAGCATGTGCTCGTAGATTATGTGATGTAATGTCAATTTTAAACCATTGCGGTATCAGTAAGGCTCAGGCTGGAATCCGTCGTGCTCTGGTAATCATCACTGACTCACCGGCATGTATCCTCGGCGGGGCCACCGCCAGCGGGGCGCCCGCGGGACAGGGCAGGGGCGCGGGCGGCGCGGGCGGCGCGCATGCCGCCAGCGCTGCCACGAAGCTCGGCGGCAGGCCCTCACGTGGGTCCACGATGCCGCGACTGCGGACACACCGCAATTTCCATAATGCACAGTATTCCCACACATACATCAAGAATATATTCGAACACGATAACTAACAATCAGTTAACTGAACTAGTGGGGCAAAAAAAAGAATTTAAATTGAATTTGAATGTAAGTATGTAAGAGAATAAGTGACATGAAGTAGTACCTACCGGTCGATGAGGCTGGGCGCGAGCGGGCCGCACAGCACGTGCCAGCAGTTAGCGCAAGGGTTGCCGCGCGAGTAGGGGTTGCTGGAGTCGCCAGCGCCACGCCGCATCGAGAACGAGCCCTTGATGTCCTCGTTGGTGGTCTGGTCGGTGGAAGCGAGGTACGTGTGGAAGCCGGCCAACCCCAGCACGCTCCACACGCTCAGGAAGCACACGGCGGCCGTCACGGCGGAGGCGGGCGACGCGCGCAGAGCCGCGGCCAGACCCGCGCCGCGTGCACGCAGCGCCAGGTGCGTCACCGCGCACGCGAACACGAACACCGCCAGGAACGAGAGCGACACCACGAACGTGTAGAAGTGCCGGTAGTTGCGGCGGCCCACGCAGTTGCCCACCCACGGGCAGTGGTGGTCGAAGCGCTCCACGCAGTTGTCGCACAGCGAGCAGTGCGAGGCGCGCGGCGGCCGGAACATCTTGCACGTGAAGCAGTACTTGAGCTTGACGGGGCGGCCGCGCACGATGACCTCTCGCGCGCGCGGCGGCGGTCGCGCGGCGCCGCCCGGCTCGTCGGCCGCCGCCTCGTGTGGCGCCGCGCGCGGCAGTATGCCGGGGTCCGACAGCGCCGTGCGCAGCAGCGCTGCGAGCGTGAGCGCCGCCAGTGCCGCGCCGCACACCGGCACCGCGGGCGACACGCGCGCCGCCAGGTACGGGCAGTCAAAGGCGAAGTGCAGCGCGCACGTGCCGGTGATGAGCGCCAGCGTGAGCAGGAACACGCCCGGGTGCGGCGCCGTCATGAGCCGCCCGCCACACCAGAAGCGGTTGCGGCCCGCGAACACCTCCCACTTGCGCGTGACGCGGCGGCGCGTCATGTCGCCCCCAGCGCCGGCATCCCCCCCCACCGTCGCCGCCGCCGCCGCCGCCCCGGCCGCGGCCGCCACGCTGCCGGCCGAGTCGCCGCCGTCGCGCGCCGCCCTGCAACCAGTGCCACGCCACGCGAGGGGTTCACTCTTCAGTACAGGCAGTCCAGCATACATGCTACAGATATAACAGCCCCAACCCACAGCCATTCTGAATTGATTATCAATCACAGCTATGTAGTGGTGTATTACCGCCCCAGATTACTACCATGGTAACATTACCACAAAAAATAAACTCCTGTTAAACACTTGTTTAAAGACAAAAATGTATAGCATTTGACGTTTGTCTCGAGGTTAAACTAGCTTATTTTTTTTGTAGTAACACGGTAACCGCTTCGGCCGCGTACGTAACCGGTGGTTTGTAACCAGTTACAAACTAAAACGTTTACGTCGTTGTACGAAACCACTAAAGCAATCAAAGACTTTCACGTTAACAGTTACGATGGTAGACTTTCATATCCTTGTACTCAACTAGGGCTATCGCTTAAAATACTTATTGAGTACTAGCTGACCCGCTCTCGCTTCGCTGCGGGTAGCTCTACCCCTACTTTACCCTTACCTATCCCTACCCTAACCTACCCCTAACCCTAACCAACCCCTACCCCACCCCTACCCTACCCTACCCCTACCCTACCCTACCCCTACCCTACCCCTACCCCTACCCTTACCCCTACTCTACCCTACCCTACCCTACCCCTGCCCTACCCCTACCCTACCCCTACCCTACCCCTACCCTACCCTACCCATACCCTATCCTACCCTACTTTTAAACCTTCCCTGGTCTACAACAAACATTTCAAAACCAAAATCAGCTAAATCGGCCCAGCCGTTCTCGAGTTTTAGCGAGACTAACGAACAGCGATTCATTTTTATATAACGAACGATTCATTGAACGATTATTTAAAAAACAAAAACCGGCCAAGTGCGAGTCGGACTCGCGCACGAACGGTTCCGTACCACCGTACAATGGCAGGGATGGTTTGGAGTGAATAGTTTGGATTTTACATAGCAAAATGTTGTTTACAAAGTTATTGGCGCGGCTACTTTCACACACCATGTACGTAACCAGGTGCGTTCGTAAGTTTGTATGTGGTATTGAAAGAATTGTTGTATGGCAGCCCCCTTAAATATTTATTTAATCCGTTTTTTAGTATTTGCTGTTATAGCGGCAACAGAAATACATCATCTTTCAGATTTCATCTTTTTAACTATCACGGCTCATGAGATACAGCCTGGTGACAGACGGACAGCGGAGTCTTAGTAATAGGTTCACGTTTTACCCTTTGGGTACGGAACCCTAAAAAGGGGACATAAAAGTAAAAACAAGAAAAACCTTTTTCAATATTATATACACAAACTTCAAGGTGATTTGATGAACGTAAATTACCGAATTGCAAACCCTGATGACAAGCACGACATGGTTGCATATTTAGACTTGGAGATGTCGCTAGTTTCTATGTATGATTTTGAATGTCCAATCTTGTTGTACTAAGATTCCCTACCATAGGCTGAGTCTGACTGACGTAACGCTGTTTTCTACAAACGTATCGGGAAAAATAACAAATATTAATTATTTTATTATTATTATTAGTAGAAGTTCTATAAAATAAATAAAAACACTTTGCCGGTTTAGGCAATTCCTGACGACTACCTTCTGGAGATGTAATAAAAGGCTTGGAATATGCACAATTACTATCTAACTTTATTATTATAAATACTTGGTTTATATACGAATTAATATGAGGTCTTACCACATACCTAGATTAGGTACGTGGTATGATAAATCCATTATCTGTGATGGCTGACGCATAACTGGGATAAAACTCAAATAATACGTGTGTACGTGAGGTATCGAATCAGCCGGCACAGATACTCCACCCTTTATAAAAATTAAAACAAGTTAATAACATATCACAAATTAATTTAAAAATTATACAGAGTAAATAACTAACATCGGTCAAACAGAATTGGCGAGGTACAATTATGTCACTGAAGGACATTCATGCTTAGTTTTCTTTATATGAATAATAGCCGGAAACAAAATGATATTCTACGATTACCACTTCTCTGTTTACACTGAGCTGTAAACGTCATTAGAGTTGAAATCTCTGTGTGTACTTGGATGTGGCGGATTGAGCTGATTCAACTATTTCCGAGTCTTCCGCTTCGCTTGCATGTTGTGACAAAATGACGGAACTCGCATGGTCTGCTGGTAAGAATGCAGGCTTCAATCTATCTATAGTTAAGTGTCGGGGCACTTTCGTTCCTCTTGACAACGAAGTATTTGGTCGTTCGGCGTAAAACCTCGTAAGGGCCCTCGTAAGGGCCCTCGTATGGGGGAATCAAACCTTTTGCGACACCTTCTCGCTTGATGAAAACGTGCGAACATGAGCTTAACTCAGGGTGGACGAAATACTTGTTTTGGTGGTTATCTCTCTTCGGGACGGGGCAGACTTTTGAGATACGTTGCTTTAGATCTCGCACATAGTCGTGATAAGTCGACCGCAAACCGGTTTCTCCGAAAAATTCTCCAGGCAGCCTCATTGGTCTCCCGTAGACTATTTCTACCGCGCTCAAACCAGTGTCATCTCGTAAACAACTTCTCAAACCAAGAAGGACGATTGGTAATTCTTTTACCCAATTTTCCTTACTGTTCCTCGCCATGAGAGACGCCTTCAGCGAACGATGCCATCTCTCCACCATTCCATTGGATTGCGGGTGGTAGGCTGTTGTTTTCTCAGATTCGAACTGTTTTCCACGGTCCGAGGAAAGCCGGATGGGTGGGCCAAATCGGCAAATCCAACCCTGGAAAAGGCATGAAGCAACTTTTTCCGCGGTAATCTCCTTCAAAGGAAATGCTTCTGGCCATGAGGAGCAACGGTCAATCATAGTGAGCAAAAATCTGTAACCTTGGCTTGTAGGTAGCGGGCCGACGATATCTATATGCACGTGCTCAAAACGCTGAGCGGGCATGAATGTGCCGATAGGTGAAATAGTGTGTCTAGTAATCTTGGACTTCTGGCAAGCTAAGCACGTTGTACACCATTCATATTCATATTCATATTCATATTCTTTATTGCACAGAAATCTTATAGAAATAGTAAGGTAACAAAACATTTTATGAGCAAAGGCGAGCTTATCTCTAAAGAGAGATTTCTACCAGCAAACCTAGGTAGGACAGGAAAAATTGTGCAACAGGAGAGTCCTAGTGCGCAATAAAACAGTACATCTAATTGTTTACAACTAAAACATAATAATTTAATACATGATATATACTAAATAAAATACAAAAGCAAAAATTTTTATATATATCAAACATATACTACTTATATATACATATATAAAAGTACCTATCACGAAAGAGTAAGGAAATGCTCTTTCAATCTTGTCTTAAAAGTGAAAATTGAGGGACTATCTCTAATAGCGCAGGGAAGTGCGTTCCACAGTCGGATCGCCGTTAACCTAAACGAGTGTTTGTAAGCGGCAGTGTTATGCCGAGGAGTAGAGAGAAGAGACATCGTGTGGGATCTCCGGTTGCTATGCCTGGAGGAAATAAACTCGAAACGTTCTCGAAGATATGAGGGGTAGCGGGGGTTTCGCAAAATGTTGAACAGATAGGAGAGAACGTGCATATCACGACGAAGGCGGATCGGAAGCCACCCCAACTCATTGCGATACTGTGAGACATGGTCATACTTGCGCAGCCCGAAGACAAACCGAATCCCGAGGTTTTGAAGTCGTTCGAGTTTGTTCAGTTGTTCTTCGTTCGCACCGATCCAGCAAACATCTGCATAGTCGATTAAAGGTAGTAGGAGGGACTGGGCAAGGGTGATTTTAGTCTGCTGTGGCAGGAAGTGCTGCAATCTCCGTAGGGAGTGAAATGACGCAAAGACTCGTCTGCTGACCTCACAAACATGGGGCGACCAGGACAACAATTTATCAAATACAACCCCAAGATTCTTGGCCTTCTCGCTGTATGAGATTATGTTACCATCATACACTATAGGGTCGACGGGCATTTTCTGAACTAGGTTATGAGAGTGACGAGTACCCAAAATCATGGCCTGCGATTTGCCCGGGTTGACAAGCAGACCATAAGAGGTAGCCCATTTCCTGATGTTATCGAGATCAGCATTCAACGCCTCTACTGTCAGATTCACATCACACGGAGAGAAGTGCCGATATATTTGAAGGTCATCTGCGTACAGATGATAAGAAGAGGTAAGAACGTCAGAGATGGAGTTAATGAATACCGAGAAGAGGAGAGGAGAAAGGATGCCTCCCTGCGGAACACCTGCGGAGAGATCACACCAGTCCGTTGAGATCTCCTCAGACTTAATGCGTTGCTGGCGGTCTCTCAGGTAGGAGTCAAACCAGCGAGCAGAGTGCGAGGAGACATTAAGTGACTTTAAAATTTCGACTAGTATATCGAAATCGACGCAGTTAAAGGCGCTACTGAAATCAAGCAGTGTAAGGACCGTAAGCTGCTTTTGATCCATAGCTAATTGAATGTCGTCAGTGACTTTGAGCAGTGCTGTGGTAGTGCTGTGACCCGGCCTGAAACCTGATTGGTGGGGATTCAGTAACATTTTTGAGGAAAGGTAGGAGGAGAGTTGGGAGTGGACAATTGATTCCAGGACTTTGGAGAGGATAGGCAGAATAGAAATGGGACGGAAATCTTTAAAGAAGGCGGGATTAGACGTTTTGGGGAGGGGAATCACAAGTGCCAATTTCCACTGGCTGGGGTAGCAACATTGGTCAAGCGACACATTAATTATGTGGGTGATGAGAGGTAACAGTACATCAATGATAGTTGTTATCATCTGCGAACATATCTTGTCCTCACCTATGGCCTTCGACGAGATTGCCAGTATTGCCCTCCTTACTGCGCCGATTCCGACAGGGATGAAATTAAATGCTGAGGTGAGGGATGATGCCTTGGACCGTAGGTTACGAAGGGTTGCATCCTTGACGAGGGAGTCTATCGCGACAGGGGGAGTTGCAAAGAAACTATTGAGACCCCGGAGATCGACATTTCCGGCTGCCAATTCCTGTGACTTACCAACACCAAGGGTCTTCAGGAACTTCCAGACCTGTGCTGGAGTATAGCTCTCGATACATTCGTAGATATGACGGCGTTTAGAATCACGACACAGGCGAGTGCAACGATTACGGAGGCGTTTGAAAATTAAAAGATTCTCGTCGGTCGGATCCCTCTTACTTATACCAGTCGTTAATGTCTCTGTTCATCTTATTCCAAACAAATCCGTGCGAAATCATTTTTCGAGTTGTCCGTTTCCCTGGGTGGCTCATTCCGTGAATAGAATTGAAGATTTTCCTCCGTAATTCTGCGGGAACGTATGGCCTCGGTTGACCGGTTGATGTATCGCAATATATCTGGGTATTACAGCCGGGTATTTTAATCTTGGACAACATCAGATTGGATTTTTTTGAAAAGGTTTTTAAAACCTGTGTCCATTCGCTGGAGCTTGGCCATTTCTTCGAAATCAACCCCCAAGGGTGTGGTTATCTCCTCGATAGTTCTTGATAAAGCGTCCGCCACCACGTTCTCGGATCCGCTAATATGTCGTATATCCGTGCTATACTGCGATATACACAGTCAGGTCATAAGTTCTGTCACACAATAAAAACTTTTGAATTTAGAACGCTGGCCACAAAAAAGTTTATTGAATTCGAATTTCGAATTTTTCATGAAAATAAAAATGTGTACTTTTTAGAATTTTCCTCATTTTTAAATATGGAGTGGACACTTAAAGAAGACCGTGTTGCAGTTATTGCGTTGCATCGTTGCGGTTACGCGCCAATTCAGATTTTCGACTTACTGAAAAATTTGAATATAACCAAAAGATTCGTTTATCGTACCATAAAACGTTACAATGAAGACTCTAGTGTAGATGACAAGTCAAGAAGTGGTCGCCCTCGCTCTGTTAGGACTCCAGCAGTGATAAAAGCTGTGAAGGCGCGAATTTAAAGAAATCCCATACGTAAGCAGAAACTGTTGGCCCTTCAGATGGGGTTCAGCAGGACCACGGTGAAAAGGATGTTAAATGAAGACTTAGGGCTTAGGGCATATCGAAGAAAAACAGGACATCGTTTGGACGCTCGTTTAATGGACCTGAGACTGAAGAGATGCCGCGCTTTGTTAAAGCGGTACGCGGGAAAAAAGCATCGGGAAATTCTTTTTTCGGATGAAAAAATTTTCACCGTGGAAGAGAGCTACAACAATCAAAATGATAAGGTGTACGCACACAGGTCACAGTAAAGAAGCGAGCAACCGTATTCCGCGTGTCCAACGAGGTCATTTTCCATCCTCGCTCATGGTTTGGTTGGGAGTCTCTTATTGGGGCTTAACTGAGGTACATTTTTGTGAGAAAGGCGTAAAAACGAATGCAGTTGTGTATCAAAATACAGTCCTCAAGAACCTTGTGGAACCTGTTTCTCATACCATGTTTAATAACAGGCACTGGGTATTCCAACAAGATTCTGCGCCAGCTCATAGAGCGAAAAGCACACAAGACTGGCTGGCGGCGCGTGAAATCGACTTCATCCGGCACGAAGACTGGCCCTCCTCCAGTTCAGATTTGAGTCCGTTAGATTACAAGATATGGCAACACTTGGAGGAAAAGGCCTGCTCAAAGCCTCATCCTGATTTGGAGTCACTCAAGGCATCCTTGATTAAGGCAGCCGCCGATATTGACATGGACCTCGTTCGTGCTGCGATAGACGACTGGCCGCGCAGAATAAAGGCCTGTATTCAAAATCGCGGGGGTCACAAACTGATAAACTTTATTACCATAAGAATCTATGTTTTATTAAGTTCATTTTGCTATATAAATGTTTACATAAATAATAAACATGTCTAAATTATTTCATATTGCACATGTGACAGAACTTATGACCTGACTATGTATAGTCTAGTTGACGAATTCTTCGAGGCGGGTCGTCAATATTTGGTTTCTTAGAGAATGCGAAAGTGATTGGTTTATGATCTGTATATATCGTGAATTCTCGTCCTACCACGAGCCTTTGGAAATGCTTCACAGCCAGAAGGATGCCCAATAGCTCTCGATCATATGTTGAATATTTCTGCTCTGTGTGTGATATGTTTTTGAAAAAAAACCGAGGGGTTTCCATTTTCCACCCTCTTTTTGTTGCAGAACGGCGCCCACGCAGTCGTTACTGGCATCGGTCATTAGTGAGATTGTAACGTACTACCTCTTTGACCATATTGGCTACTGGCGGATTAGCCAGATTAAAAGTACAACTATATAAATTCGGAAATTCGGATCTGGAATCTCGTCTGGCAGCTGATTGTTTTTTTTTAGGCAGACATTGTTTGAGCTCTGTAACGTGAGGTTGTATCTTCTGCATCAATAATTTTTAAGTCACGCCTTTAGTTGCGGCGATGGGCTAGTCCCTTTAGTACTGTAATGGAGCTGAATGTTTAGTTGCTGTAAAGTGCAGTAGTTTATATGAAACTTCCCTACTATCCCCAATCCATGGGTAAGCATTGGTTCGTAGTTAGTCTTTCTTATTTTCGTGTATTTTATACTCTCTATGTATTTCCCTTTTCTATACAGTGTCTATTGAACTGCGGCACTCTTAGATCCTAATTACCCTAGGGCCCTCGTCGGAAGTCTCCGTGTGGGGAGCCGTCGCCTGATAGCTGGGCGCTGTAGCGCTTTTGTATTCCTATCATTCACACTGATCTCTTTCCAGGGTTCCACGCCGAGGAATAATATCCTCCTGGCGCTACCGCATAATCACTTGTTGACGTCTGGAGAAGTGGACCAGTTGGATTGAGTCTACCAAGGAGCTGAAATCTACAAATTCCCGGCGAGTCCATATCCAGCGTTTCAACTATATCACCAATATTCGACTCACGACCCTGTGATTAATAAATGTATCTTGAGCCTGCCAATAATCTCTTTTGGTCAGGTTAGTCTCACTGTTTCAAGATGGATGCGTTACTAGCAGGATGTGATAGAATTGCCAAGTTTTTCATGAGCTCCTTACATTTTTCGAAGGACTCTTCACCTTCTTTTGTCCATTTGATTAAACTCTTATCGTTTTTCTTGCAGCCATGTAAATACTTGTTCAGTTCTGCTTTATAAAAAGCCGCTTTTGGGATGCTGCTCCAAAATTAACCATACCCAAAAATCTCCGCAGCATGTTAACCTTTTCTGGCTTAGGGAAATTGGTTATAGCCTGTAGTTCCTCTTGAGTGGGGGAGATCCCCTTACTTGATACGTAATATCCCAAAAAATCTACTTCTTCCTTCAGGAATTCGCATTTCTCCAAATTAATTGTCAGGCCGTATTCATCCAATTTTTTGCAAATTATTTCTAAATGTTTATAATGCTGTTCTTCATTTTCTGATCCACATAGAATATTGTCGACGAAACAAAATGTGAAATCTGTTACGTTTTCATCCTTTGGCTCTTCTCCGGAATATTGTGGAGTAATTTGATGTCTAAATATTGTATCTATGAAACGCTGAAATGTCTGACCGGCGTTTCGAAGGCCAAATGCCATTCTTGGGAATTCGCACAGTCCAAAAGGAGTGATGATGGCTGTCTTCTAGATGTCGTCTGGTGCCATAGGAATGCAATGATATGCCTTCCGAATATCGATTTTACTGAAAATGCGCTTTCCTTCGAGTATGTAAGTAAAATCTAGGAGTCGTGGCAGCGGGTACCGGTCCGGAACTGTTATATTGTTCAGCGCTCTGTAATCTCCGCATGGTCTCCATTCACCGTTTTTCTTCTTCACCATATGCAATGGGCTGGCCCATGAGCTATTGGACGGTCTACAAATTCCCGCATCCATCATGTCTTGGAATTCCATTCAGGCCGCCTTGTACCTTTCTGGTGGAAGAGGCCTGGCACGGCATGCCACCGGAGATCCTTGAGTCTTTATGTAATGCTGAACGCTGTGTGTGGGACTAATCTTCAAAGAGGACGGTTTAGTGATGCGTTGGTATTTATTTAATAAATCTGCGATAACATGGCTCTCATTGATAATGCTTAAAGTTCCTTGGTCCGTTGTTGCAGGTCTACCCCTGGTGGATACCTTGGTGGAATTGTCAATCAACCTTTTTCTGCGTAAATCAACCCACAAATCAAAGTTTTCTAGGAAATCCGCTCCAATGATAGAGGTGTTGACATCAGCAATCACGAAATTCCATTTAAAAAACCCTTCGTAATCCGAGATCAATGGTATGAAATTGTTCTCCGTAGGTGCTGATTTTCGTGCCGTTAGCTGCATGTAACGAGTAATCCGCTTTCTTGAAATGCTTCCTCCTGCGCTGCAGTACGGATATGTTCGCGCCAGTATCGATTAAGTATTTCTCGCCGGTCTTTTTGTCCGTGATAAATAGGCGATCAAACTGTGAGAAGGCACAGAGCTCCGCCTCAGCCCGTGCCACCTTTAGTTTCCCTGCTGCTTCCAGGAACAGGGAGCTTCGCACTTGTGAGCTTTTTTGCCAAAACGGGCGCAAAAATAATATAAACTCGAGTTTCTCGTAAAAGCAGAGGGACTTCTGTGGCGTGAACTTGAAAACGGTTTATTTCGATAAAACTGCCGACGATTGTTGTTGTGTTGAATTGCTGCCAGTTCAAATTTCATTTTTGTTAGCTCAGCGGTCAGGTGCGCTACCGGGTCATCGTCTTTGCTTAGCGCAGCAATTTGCTCGTGACTTGAGACTTCGTAGACATCGTCGGCCATTTGGGCTAATTCGTCGTTACCTTTCTCCTTATTTATTATAAGGATTGAGGTCACGGAGTTTGGTAATTGTTTTAGCCAAAACATTCTTGCCATTTCGTTGTTGACTTGATCTCCTCCTAGCTCCTTGATTTTTCGTAACAATTGTGATGGTTTTCTATCTCCGAGATCGATGTCTATGAATAATCTCAGGAATTTGCGATGCGGGGAATCTTCGTAAGTTGCAATTAATCTGTCCTTAAGCTTTTGGTACTTTCCGCTATCTGATAAGGATGTTACTATGTCACTGGCTTGCTCGATCTCTTCTTTGGCTAATTTTGTAAGAACGAGGTGGAATTTTGATACGTCAACTAACTTCTGGGGTTGGTTACTGCTTCAAAATGTGCGAACTATAACCGGAGCTTGTCCTTCCAGAAGTCGGCGATTTTTGATGAAGTGCTGATTGCTTGCACCTCCAGGTTAGCTGCTGTTGCACACGGGTTTTGTTTCGCCGGCGGCACGGACATGTTGCTAGTAGCCGAAGGTTGCTGAAATGTTCAGTTTTCGGGTCACCACTTTGCCGGTTTAGGCAATTCCTGACGACTACCTTCGGGAGACGTAATAAAAGGCTTGGAATATGCACAATTACTATCTAACTTTATTATTATAAATACTTGGTTTATATACGAATTGATATGAGGTCTTACCACATACTTAGATTAGGTACGTGGTATGATAAATACATTATCTGTGATGGCTGACGCATACCTGGGATAAAACTCAAATAATACGTGTGTACGTGAGGTATCGAATCAGCCGGCATAGACACAGTAATTAATTCATTAATATTTAAATGCTATTGGCTATTGAGATGTGAATACATCCTGGGGCAATATCGGGACATCTGTTTTGGCACGAAACAAGGTCTTGTAGCACAATTAAATGGAAAAATCAGATAGTCGTAAATTTTTGCTTCGACCATTCAAAAATGCGATTTGGGCGGCTCCCTCGGTGCGCCAGTCCGACTCGCCCTTGGCCGGTTTTTTTGTTCTTGTACGAAACCAGTTACGAGGGGAGACTATTTGTCTTTGTATAAAACCTGTCGACAGCACGCAACCACCACCAAGCTTTGTTTGCGAAACTTCGGTTTTATCTTACTTAGGTTTTTGTATTAAAAAATCAAGTATTTTTTTTATTGGTTTTTAATTTTATTATCAAGCCATAAGGTTGAAAATAAACATATACAGTTATCTGCATTTCATTATATACCCATCATAAGCTCCTAGTACTTTTGGTAAAAAATATTGAATGTGTGAAGCACCGAAATAAAATCAGAGTTTCTATCCATCAACCAAGTATTGCGTATTCGTACTCTCTTGCTGCATTAGTTTCGAGTTTTTGGAGGTCAAGGTTTTCCGCGTTACTTCTTACAACTTCCTGCTCTCCTAGTACTTTACCAAAAATAAGGTACTGTTTCGTTCTGATGAAAGCAAAATATGACCATACTGTACTGAATCCGAATTCCGATTTCGTTAGAATAAATACAATCAAGTGGCTATGTATTAAATATTACCTTTATTTATTTTTTATTTTATTAAATTTGGATAACTTACAGCTATTTTATTCATTTAAGTACAGATAAATGCTTATGTCTAAGCCAATTACAAGTTTTCGCCTATGTTTGAGACGAGTGCAAACTTGCTAAGGTTCTATTATAATATAAGTTATCTAGGTGCATCACATTACACCGCAAGCTTTTGTTTAATTAAGTATTTTATGTTTATTTTATATTCAAAAACAGAGATTCTATGCCTTGCAATAATAATCTCTCTGCCTCCAATTGACTACGCCGATGTTTGCTGGGCCAGCGCGAACGAAGATCTACTGAACAAACTCGAGCGACTTCAAAATCTCGGGATTCGGTTTATCTTCGGTCTCCGCAAGTACGATCACGTGTCCCAATATCGCAGGGAATTAGGCTGGCTCCCGATCCGACTTCGTCGTGATATGCACATTCTCTCCTTCCTCTTCAATATTTTGAGAAATCCGCGCTATCCCGCATATCTTCGTGAACATTTTGAGTTTATTTTCTCTGGGGATAGACTTCGGAGATCTCACACGGTGTCACTTTTGTCAATTCCTCAGCACAACACTGTTGCTTACGAGCACTCGTTTAGGTTAAGGGCAATACGTTTGTGGAATGCACTTCCTTGCGCTATTAGGGATTGCACATCCTTGTTCTCTTTTAAGAAAAAGTTGAAACAGCATCTCCTCTCTTCCGCATAGTGGGTATCTTGTAGTATGTATGTGTATCTATGTATTTATTGTATTCTATTTATTATTAAAATAAAATATCTTTATCTTTATCTTTATCTTTAATTTATTTTATAGTATGTGTAGGATGTATTGTGATTTATCTGATAGTATATTGACTTTATTTCTTTCTTTTAAATCTTAATTGTACACTAGGACTACCTCTCTATAAATATTTTTTCCTTTCCTCACAGGTTAGCTGTAAGAAATTTCTTTTTAGAAATAAGCTCACCTTTGCATATTGTTCGTTGTATTTTTTCCATTGTGTTTTCTGTGCAATAAAGAATTATTATTATCTATGAAGTAGTTAACAATGTTAATCACAACTTTTATAATATAATATTCTTACCGTTGTTGTAAAAATAATAATAAACTTTATGTTCAGTTTTATTGGTCAGTCCGCTGTGTGTCGCTTGAAATTTTATTTTCCGCTAAATATTGTCGACTCGAATTCAAATCCTTGCTAAATTTCAACGTTGGTAGTAAAGTTAGCTGCAGACCACGCGATTTTACGGCCGCCATTATTGTGAACGCGTGCCGATCCAGTCAAAATTTCAGTCCTATGGTGAGTCTTTATTTGTCCTTGAAAAAACCTGTGTTATATTTTAATTTATACACAGTTAGTTTTTTTTTAATGTAGCTTGTTGATATTAGCGAATATCAAAATAAACGTTGTTTTAATTATAGCCTCAAATCCATGTCTTTTTCGTCAATCCATTGGCGTCAGTGCTTTTTCTGATATTGCACCAGAGGACTGACTTGTTTCCAGAGTACTGACATTTGACATGTGTTTAAGCATTTTTTTTTATACTTATTTCAGTTTAAAACATTATGCCGCCTATTAAAAATACAAAATATGTCCGAGAACAGAGAAGATTTATTAAAAAAGAAAAGAGAAGAGGAAATAATATAATATTCATAGAATCAAAAGCGACCCTATTAAATTAGCCGAATACAAAGAAAAAATGAGGTTGCAGTGCTAAAAAAAAGGAGAAGCAAATAAAAATGTTAAAGAAATGTAAAAAAATATTCATCAAAGGCAAGAAAAAAATAACAATTGAAACTGATAGGGATATATAGAGATATTCCCTATATCCCTATCAGTTTCAATTGTTGTTTTTTTTTGGGATAATCTGAGGATCTTTGGGGCACGTCAGTAAAAATTATTAGCTCGGTGATAGACGAACTTGCCCCTCATTTAGCCAATATCTTCAATAAATATGTAGATGAGAATACTTTTCCTGATCTCATGAAACACAGCAGGCTAGTTTATTTAATATATCTTCTATAATATACACCTTTATTTAAAAGCGGCGATAGGGGTGACCCCACAAATTTCAGACCAGTCTCGGTTCTACCCGTATGGAGTAAAATATTTGAGAAGATTATATGGGTTCTCAGTTGAAGATGGTAGTCCCACAGGGATCTATTCTGGGGCAGTTCCTAAAGTGCATAAAATTCACTTTACCTAATGTAAGGCAAGTTGAGAGTAACATTGTGTTGGGGAAAGAGAAACTAAAACCAGTAGATAAAACTGTATTTCTCGGCATCACCATTGATGCCAAACTATAGTGGGGTCCCCATATTGTAAAATTAGCACATAGACTTAGCTCCGCAGCATATGTAGTTCAAAGAATCAGGGAATTGACTGACGTTGCAATTGCTAGGCTTGTATTAGGTCCTTACATATGAAATTGGCGTTTTGCATGGGAGGATCATAAAGTCGTTTTTTTTAAATATACCTAATATATTTATTTAATCAAAGCAATACACATAACCATTGCTATCTATACACTTTTGCCATCTCATAGGTAGTTCTTCGATCCCTTTACTAAAAAAAAACATTCGGACGGGAATCAATAAAATCTTTGAAGGCGGTTTGGACTGCCCCATCGGAATTGATTTTTTTCCCTTTCAAGAAGTTATCCAAATTTTGAAAAAAATGGTAATCTGTTGGAGCAAGGTCCGGAGAGTACGGTGGATGTCTTAGACATTCCAATTGAAGCTCCTCTAATATGGTAGCCGTCTGTTGTGCAGTGTGTGGTCTAGCGTTATCATGAAGCAGCAGTGGCCTAGAGCGATTGACTAGCCTCGGATGTTTAGCAGCTAGCTTTTCCATCATGATTTGCAGTTGCTGACAATAGACATCTGCCGTAATCGTCTGGCCAGATTTAAGAAAGCTGTAGTGAACGACACCAGCACTAGTCCACCAAACGCTCACAAGTAACTTTTTTGGAGTCAATTTTCGCTTGGCGCATGGTTTGGCTGGTTCGGCAGGGTTCAGCCATTGCGATGAGCGCTTCCGACTATCGTACAGGATCCACTTTTCATCACAGGTAATGATTCGATTTAAAATCCTTTTCATTATTGTGCCGGGTGAGTAATGCAACGCAGCAGTCAACGCGCGTTTGTTGATTTGCTTCACTCAGTTCGTGAGGTACCCACCTTTCAAGCTTTTTTACCTTCCCAATTTGCTTCAAGTGGATTAAAACAGTTTTATCACTAACACCGCAGCCTGCAGCTAACTCGGACGTGGTTTGCAATGGATCCGCTTTCACAATAGCCTTCAATTCTTCATTATCAACTTTGGTCTCCGGCCGTCCACGGGGCTTGTTCTGCAGGTTGAAATTTCCAGAACGTAAACGTTGGAACCAAAAACGTGTGTTTTCTATTGCGGCACCGTCGCCACACACATCATTAATCCTTCGAGCCGTTTCTGCAGCACTTGTGCCACGGTAGAACTCATACTCGTAAATAACGCGATATTTCAAGTTTTCCATTTTGTAAGCTGAGTGACGCAAGAAAAAAAACAATTGAGGAAAAAACAAATGAATTATAATTTTAGAAACACAAATACAAGAGAAAATAGCTGTATAAACTTGAATTTGAATTCCTAACCATAGAGGAGATATTTGAGATCAAAGTGGCCAGTACGGCGAAACGCCAATTTCATATGTAAGGACCTAATATATTTTAGTTATTTCCATAGCATTATGTCCTACGGCATACTACTATGGAGACGGGCTGCTGACATTGAGACCATCTTCATTTTGCAGAAGAGAGCGATCCGATCTATTTTTAAGAAAGGTAATAGAGAGTTCTTCAAAAAAAACAACATCCTGACAGTTGCAAATTAATATATCTATGAAAACATAATGTATGTGAGGAAAAATATCAGTAGCTTTAAAACCATTGATAGCCGCCACAATGTGTACACTAGAAATAAACATAAACTTTCTTTTTCAATGTTCAGACTCACAAAAGTTTGAAGTTCTTTTATGGGACACTGTGTACTTTACTACAATAAAATACAACACTTAACTGAAGCTCGATTCAAAAAATGTATAAAGCATTCTTTGTGCACAAAGGTCTACTACAAAATTAATGTTTTTTTTTACAAAACACCGAAATCTGGAATTAAATCAGTTCATTGTCATTGTCAGTCATGTTATGACGTTCATTAAGTCTCAATTTTTGTGCTATTGTGAATAAAAATCTTTGAACTGAACTGATCTAAACAAAAAATATTAACGCTAAAATTGAAGTGCAAGATTTAGATATGATTTCATTTTTTGAAGATGACTTTAACATCCGTCAAGAAGCAGGAAAGAAGGAATTTGTGACTCTTACACAAATTAAAAAACAGAAAAGACAGTATGGACAGTATGAAAAAGTTGAGATTTTTGTCAGTACTATGTCACCCCCGTTAGTCCCCTGGCAGTCACATTCTGAAAAATATAAATAGCTCAGAATCTACTTGAAAAAGTGACTGACCCGAACACGAGCAATATATTCATTAGATTAGCCGAATTTGTAGGACGACCCGAATGGCCGAGTCAGCAGTGACCCTGCCTACGAAGCCAATGGTCCCGGGTTCGAGTCCCGGTGGGGGCAAATATTTGTTTGATGAGAACGGATGTTTGTACCCTAGTCATGGTTGTTTATCTATCTAAGCGTAATATTTATATATATTAGTATGTGTATCGTTGTCTAGTACCCAAGATACAGGGAATCCTAGTTTGGGGCTATATAAATGTGTGTAAATAGTGTTCAAGGTGTTATAATCATTATTAAAAAAAAAATGTAAACAAAATATTCCTAAAAGTTACCCAACTTTTGTATATTCACCCGGATATTATGTATTCGTAAACGCTCCTTTAAAATCTTCTTGAGAAAATAACGTAGTTTATTTTTAAACAATATTATGTGGTTTGGCGCTACGTTATTCTGGCTTGAGTCGAGCGCATTGTTTGCGCTTTTTTTTCTTTCTTATGTGGAAGTAATTAACGCTGTCACTTTCGTTTACATTCATATTCCTTTTATATATATTTATATTTCGTATCACCTTAAGCGATTCGTACAAGTTACCCCCAGTTTTGTACAAGAACATGAAACTCTTTAAATCTAACTGGTTACATAAAAGTCATTGCTATCTACTGGTTTTGTGCAAGGAAGAAATAGTTTTGGTTTGCTACTAGTTAAAAACCACCGGTAACATATGCGGCCAAAACCACATTAACAGCTTAGCTCACAAATGTTAATTTTCACCAGTTCCAGAGATTGTTTCATGTAGTTGTACATGAATACAGTGCTATAATTAACAAATAAACTTTATGTCAAATATTCCTAATTAAGACCTGTGATACCAACAGTTGTAGTTAAATAGGCTGCTCGGGCTTTATCAGCAATGATAATGAAAATAATGAAAATTTATCCAGTAACTGACATCGGTCGATACATCATTGTACCGCAAATATACCTTATCAAGCAGGTAGTTTGAAAATATCGCGGTACAGCGTTGGAAAACAAGCAAGGTAAAAAAAAACTGTGTTATGATTTCCAGCGCCTTCCCGTCGGACCAGGTTGGGTTTTAACTTGTTGGTTTTGTTGCTTGTATGTGAGGTTGTGAACTTAATCTATTTAGATAGGTATTGGTGGTTTAGGTAAATAATGTTGTGGGTTTGGAATGATTGAAATGTGGGAATATATCAATAAATAAATAGATAAATATGAAAATACTAAATAAATATTGGAGGTGCCTATATATGTGGAATGTGAGGTCAAGTAAGCGTGTAAAAATTAACAATATTGATGTACATTATTTTGAACAACGTGGAAATTAATAATATTTGGGGATACTAATAGTGTTGTGTTATATAATATGTATTAATTACTGTATGATATATATCGCGTGCTTCAAAACAAACACATAATTGTATTCATTTTTTATCTGGTTTATGTTTGGGTTTTTACTCTACTACAATATTTTGTTTCATAATATATTTATTTATTCGTTGTTTGACGTGCTTACTTAGCAGTATTGATAAATTATTCTGAAGAACAGTAGTCTTGTTTCATGAGCCATTCTTCAATTTTAGTTTTACAGAATGAAGTTGGCATTGGGTAAAAGTTGAGTAAATTGTTTAGTTTTTTGTAAAGGTATGGACGAAGAAACATCGCTGAACGGGTGGCAAAAGCAGTGCAAACTTTAGGAGCTTTTACAAGCCCATCTATTCGTCTATTATTTTCATAAAAGTTTAGAGCAAGTGGTGTCAGTGTATGTTGTTTTAAGATGACTTGTTTTATAAAGATCCGACGGATGGATAGAACTTTGCATTCTTCTTGCAGGTTTGTTGTAGGGGTTCTGCGTTTATTAAATATCATCACTTTAAGGAGTAACTTTGGGTTCGCTCTATTGTAATGAGATGGGACTTACAAGCACCATCCCAGGCTGAGATACAATAACTAAGACTTACAAGCACCACCCCAGGCTGAGATACAATAACGAAGACTTACAAGCACCACCCCAGGCTGAGATACAATAACGAAGACTTACAAGCACCACCCCAGGCTGAGATACAATAAATAAGACTTACAAGCACCACCCCAGGCTGAGATACAATAACTAACGATGGATTGGGCCATTGAGTAATAGACTATTTTCAGTAGAGCTGGCTGCAGCTGCACCACCCCAGGCTGAGATACAATAAATAAGACTTACAAGAACCACCCCAGGCTGAGATTACAAGCACCACCCCAGGGTGAGATACAATAAATAAGACTTACAAGCACCACCCCAGGCTGAGATACAATAACTAAGACTTACAAGCACCACCCCAGGCTGAGATACAATAACTAAGACTTCAAGCACCACCCCAGGCTGAGATACAATAACTAAGACTTACAAGCACCACCCCAGGCTGAGATACAATAACTAAAGATGGATTGGGCCATTGAGTAATAGACTATTTTCAGTAGAGCTGGAGGGGCCACGTGCCTTAGTTTTTTAATAGAAATATTAGTTTCCGCGTTCTTGATGCAAAAGACTTTAGACTTGGGGTAGCCATGATAATCTATCATCTTCGGATATTTGCATGTATGCGTAGTTTGGTCCGTCCGAATCGTTACATATGTGCGCCTTATTACTCAAGCTATCGTATTTCAGCTTTTGAATTGCAAATTAAAGGAATGTTGTTTTATCAGCTTTGAGTGAGAGTAGATTTTTCCGGAGCCAGAATATTATCTCCTGCAAGCCTGACTCGATGTTAGTTCGCGTCTCGTCTCAGGACTTCCCCGAAATACCAAGGCAGTCATCTGCATAGCGGAAGACTTTATCGTTTACTGGAGCATGTTGGCAGAGCTCGTTTATGTAAATCAGGAAGAGACTAGGTCCTAGTTCGCTGCCTTGTGGGACTCCATAGGAGACTGGCATATCATTACTATGGCTCCTATTTTTACTCTTTGGGAGCGGTTGGAGAGATAGTCGTTAAAAAGTTTTAGCGCGGTATCCCTGATACCAATGTTTTCCATCTTATTGAGCAAGATAGGGATGGGGACGGTTGTGAAAGCTTTGGCCAAGTCAAGAAAAATTGCGATGCATTTCTGCATTGTGTCTTGTAGTTCAGTTATGTGTTCGGTAAGAGATGACCAAGAGATGAACAAGAAAAACTAATATTAGATAACCAATTCGGATTTAGGGCCGGAAAATCCACGGAAGACGCGGGTCTTCCGTGGATTTTCCGGCCCTAAATCCGAATTGGTTATCTGATATTAGTTTTTCTTGTTCAAGATATTTGATAAGTCTAATATTTATGATTTTTTCTAAAATTTTGGATAGGGCTGGCAAGACTAAGATCGGCCTGTAGTTTCTAACACTGTTCTTATTCCCTGTGTTGTCTATCGGTTGAATTAGGGCTATTTTAAACACTGTAGGGAAGACTCCTGTTTTCAAACAACGGTTAAATAGGTGCGTTAGCGGTCCTGTTATAAGATGCTTAATGTTTTTCAAGAGTTTTGGTGCTATGTTGTCAAAGCCACTAGCACTGTCTGTATATTTGCAACTACAGAGTTTACTTCTCCTTTTTCAGTGTTCAAAACTACCATGGATCTAGGGTGGGTCTGACTCCTGATACTACTAGGCAGATTTGGTGACATATCACTTTGTTTGATTTTTTCACCTAGAGTTTCTCCTATTTGTGCAAAGTAAGTGTAAACGTTATTGATGGATTTTTGTGTGCCTGAACAGTTTATTTTAAGCAGTTCATGTTTGTAATTGTTTTTAATGTTGCCTATTTTTTTTTGGGTTGTTGGAGGCTATTCCAGTTCAGATTTTTCATATACCAACTTTATTGTTTTTAGTAAGTTATTTTACAGTAGTTAAAACATACATTACAGTAATAAAACAGTGTTAACTGGTGATTTTTTAAAATTGCGATGTAAGCGGTCTCTATTTCTAATAAACTTTATTAATCCGGGCCTGATTTATGATTCGAGATCTGTTTGGGAGTTTTGTTATCTTCGAGTTCGATACTGTGGATTCCGTGATTTTTCTCACAAGACTGCTAGCAGCTGTGTTTGGGTCATCTATTTGCGTGATGTCTTCGAGGTTGGATCTTTTTGGTTTGGGTGGTTTATAGTCAAGCGTGTTTGCATAGATTTTGTTGATGTTACAGTGTAGTGCAGGAATAGTAGTACCCGTCTGGGATTGGTCACTAGAGTTTATAGTACAAAGGTTTGAGCGAATGATGAGGTTTTTATGAAAGCGTGGTCCAGACAGCTGAATTCAGTGACTAGGTATTTTTTTGCATTGAATGAGGCCAAATTCTGCGCTGGTGTTGAGTAAGGTATCGGTATTCCTGTCTTTAGTATTGGGCTTGATATCTATATTCATCTCTCCCATCACTACTACATGTTTGAATTGTTGTAATGTTGTCAGAGTTTTTTCCAGATATCATAAAAGTATCTGTGTCAGTGAATTCGGGAGACCTGTATATACAGGATTATAGGTATATAGGTATATACCTATAATAGCAGTTTCAGTTCATTTTCACTACTAGGCAGTTTCCTCCCTCAAAGACTGGTCCTTCAACAATACATTTTATATGTTTCTTTATGTACAAAACAACCCCGTAATTCTGGTCTTAGTGTTTTACTACAGTGAACTTCGTAGTTGTCTTTTTGCGGTGGTGGTTTGTGATGCTCAAGCCAGCATTCTGTGAGGATCAGGATATCACATGTAATATTAAGTCTTTCACGCATAACTTCAAAGGAGTCTAAGTTGGCGTAAACTGAATATATGTTTTGAGTTATTATTTTTAGCGATTTTGTTGAATCAATTTCTTTAGTAACACATTCTTCTGGTAAAATATTCCGTCCGTCCGTCTGACACCAGGCTGAATCTCATGAACCGTGATGTTAAGACAGTTGAAATTTTCACAGATGATGTATTTCTCTTGCCGCTATAACAACAAATACTTAAAAACAGAATAAAATAATGTATTTATCTGTAAACCACATACAAACTTATGAATTTAAAAGTTGCCGCACAAATAACTTTGTAAACAAATCCAAACTATTCACTCCACACCATCCCTACCATTGTACGGTGGTAAGGAACCCTTCGTGCGCGAGTTGGACTCGCACTTGACCGGTTTTTAGATCTTGTTGTAGAGTAGTGTATATATACGTTGTAAAAATGTTCTGTGTTCTTGTAAATACATTGAATAAATATGTAATAGTTCGATAATTGTTTATGAAAAAGTAAATAATAAAGAGTGAATCTATAGTGAGCGTAATTTCTATTAGGTAGAGTATTCTGGATGAATGACTCTCTAAATCTACAAAGGTAATTTAACACTCATACTGATAATGAAATATTTCACGATTTAATCTGGACAACACTAATTAACTTCCAAATGCCTACAATCATTTATCAGCAGTGATCGGAATAGGTAGAGCTCATGTACCTAAAGTTCGTGGAACCGAGGCGAAAAGTGGAGACTTCCTTAGAACAATTATTTTTTCATGAAAATTTGTCCCTTGTTTTGGGACACCATTTAAATTTACTAAAATACATGCCCTAGTGGTGCTAAGATTGGTTTTTATAGATCAAGTATGTTATTAATTTAAAGTAAAAGAATGCTAAAAAAAATATGTATGTACTAGGTACTTTTTATTTTATTTTATGAAAATTTAGCCTATTTTAAGAAACGAATTAAAATATTTCTGGTAACAGACATCATTTTTTTTCTTCTAAATAACACCCCTCGTGACGTCGATTGCTCTTAGTTTTAGAATGGTTGTATACATTTTTTTACATTCAGACCGACAACGGCATTATCAACTGACAGTAAAACTGTTGACCTTGACCTTTTTACAAAACAACCAACTTAACGGTGAAAGAAATTTGCACAAACTACGCCGTAGAGGACAAATAAAGTACATTATGTTTTTTGCAGATATTTCAGTAATCCTGTTATATTTTTTGATGGGAATAATGGAGTTTAGTTAGGAACACAATTATCTTGAAATGGTTTTGTCAATTTGGTACCTTTGTCTTTTTTTAAATAAAGATAAAGATACAGATAAAGATAAATTTATTGGTGTTTCCTTAATACTAAAGACAATTTTTATGTAGCCCTAGGCTATGCCCTAGTATAAACTGTGTTGCATAGCCCAGTGTCTTCCTCTGGAGTCTTTTAATATTTTACATAATATCTTTGCTTAAATTTAAGTTAAGAAACAGTAGTAAATAAACTAAATTTTATCTAGAGTTAAGCAAAGTAAACATTTTGGAAATAACCTATAAACATATACAAAAAACAAAAACAAAAAAAAACCAGATGGTACTTTGAAAAATTATTTTGATGTTGAATAAAGGAATTAAATGTAATTAATAAAGTAAACAGAACACTAACTGCACCTAGAACACACACGATTTTGGTAGGTTGTTATTATTTATCAATCATTGTAGTGTATGTATGTAAAGGAAATTAACCAGTCTGTGATTTTGTGTTTGAGCAAATTTGAATTAAGTTTGTATATAACGAGAATGCTTATTAAAGCTTTCTCGGTATATAGAATCAAATCAAATACAAAAAAAATATAAAAAAATAGCTTATTAAATTCGAGTCTGTTTTTTTTATATATATTGATGATAAGTTATAGTAGAAATTACTGTTTTGGCTTAATTGGTTAAGAAAAACCATTTTTAAAGGTATCATTCAGTATTGCTACACCAAGAAACGTAACATAAACAGAAAAATAATGTTTCTGTTTATGTTATTTTCTAACACAGATACTTAGAGAAGTATCTGCGAACATTTATTGTTATCTTTAAGCTCAGGCTCAAGCCTAGCACCTTTACGGTATTGATTTTAATAAATTTAAACAATGTCTTAAAACCGCAACAAATTGCCCAGAAAAGAACAACTTCTAAGGAAGTCTCCACTTTTCGTCTATGTTGAATGTATGTAGAATGTAATAATAATAAATAAATGTAAATTATATAATCCAGCATAGCATGTTGAACGCGGGGCGGGTTGTTGCGACGCGGGAAAGTGAGGGAGGGACAGAGCTATTTCGAGTGTAAAGCTCTGTCTCTCATTTTCCCTCATAGCTACACCCCGCAGAGGTAAACATGCTACAAGTGCTGATGAACTATAAATTTTATCGTCTTGATTCATTGCTGAAAATTTCTGAATCAAGTGATGTATCAATAAATAAAAACTAAACAAAATATCTTAATTGCAAATTGAGAATACTACAATGCCACTGTTGATGGTTAATTTATGTACTAATGCTTGATGATGTGATTTGTGTTTATTTGAATATCAGTCAACTAACCAATTGCTCTCTACATATGTTGTTCCTAACTCTGAACCGCAGCATGTAATCTCCGACAACTAGTAAAATAGAGGAGTAGGTATCATAGGACAGATTATTTTAGTGTAAGGATTATTAAGTGCCCTAAAAGATATTATTGATATGACCCTGGTGAGCAAATAGATTTCACATGTTTCAATATTGTACACCTGATAATGATAAGGTAATGCAGATAACAATCTTCTTTTCTCAAGATCAAGAGTGGTATGATGTGCGTAATGCCTTGTAAGACAGGGGAAGTACTCACTGTGCTCACACTGCCTGGAGCTGGAACTAGTCCCTGGGAGATAATAGTAGGATGCTGTGCTCGAGATTCCCACACACAATCATCACAGTAATTCCACTTGTTATAAGTGTGACTGATTTATGCTTCGGTGTATTCGTATAAATATTAACAGTGTTTAGCTTTACACGTTGAACTTGACTATAAAAAATTATGTAATTATAGAGCAGCATTAATTTTATACAAACTCTGTACGTAAGTAAAGTAAAAAATTGAGGAATCAGGAACCTAACTTTCTCTGTGTACTACACTACTACCTCTCCTCCACTTGTTTTTTTTTGGACATTTTGCTGTCATCATGATCGACCACAGAGTATATTTCATATTAATGCGCATTTCACGAACAAAACAAAACAAAACATCTTCCACTTCCACGGTTCCATCCACCTTCCACTGTCCAGACCAGCCAGACTCCACCAGCTGTGAATTTTCATGAAATCACATGCTTAGCATGATCACTTCAGTCTCTAGAGCATATTTCAGTCCATTTTTAGGGTTCCGTACCCAGAGGATAAAACGGGACCCTATTACTAAGCCTCCGCTATCCGTCCGTCCGTCCGTTCATTCGTCTCTCAGCAGGCTGTATCTCATGAACCGTGATAGTTACACAGTTGAAATTTTCATAGATGATATATATCTGTTGCCGCTGAAAAGTAAATTTTAAAATTAAATAAATTAAAATATTGGATTGGATTTGTGATTGATATTCAAAATTCCAAATTCAAATTCCAAATGTCTTTATTACTGTAGATATTTACATATGCTTAGCAATCGTCATTTTTTGCCACTTCTCTACATTGGACCACTGTGGGAGAAGAAGGGCGAAGAAACTCTTACAGATTGATTTTTAGATCTCTTTTAAAAATTGCTTGTCTTTAACTAATACAAAATATATTTATATAATCATTATCATAATTAACAAGCAGGAATAAATAATAACAAAATTATTAACAAGTTTTATAGCCAAAGATAAAAAAAAATGTTTAGTATGTGACATTGTCTGTATATTTAGACTGATAATAACACTATAATCAAAATAACAATAAAAATAGAGAACAATTTAAATGAATAAATGTTAGTTAAACAGTTACAGAAGTTATGTTAAACATGTAAGACCAACAAAAAAAAAACACACACACAAATACACAATACATAAAGAGAAGTTTGGTGATCATTTATCCAAACACAATTTGGTGATCATTTACCCATTCTGGCAGACATTTCGAATTTATTGATAGTAAAATAGGTACGTGTTTGGTAATCGTTGAAACACAAGCCATAGAAATATACGTAATTGTATTATAATTAAACGATTCAAAAATATAATCAAGTTATTTCTTAACACGTAAGTCTTCACCAAAATAAACACATAAATAGTAGATGAAAGCGACTCTATTATTTTTGTGTTGCTACATCTTCTTGCATGTCTATTGTCCTACTTACACGCATATTAATCATAACGCGTCCGACAAGGCAAAAAATATCAACAACATGGCGAGGAAAAAGCATAAACATTCGTTATTTTAGTATGACTTAATGTGTTTTGGCATATTTATACACTTTTAATATCATATAAGCAATTGAATACCTACTGAAAATACGACACACACCCTTTTTTATGCTTATGGCTGTAAATTTTACACTGTCTTCGGAGTACTTCGGCATTGTTCCTCCACATTGGTCGCGCAATGAATGACGTAAACGAATGCCAAAAATTGAATTTGGTATCAGTTTTTGGAGCCACTTTTTGTGCGCTAATGCAACATCTAGGGTTATTTGATGGAAGACTCCACACCATCCCTACTATTGAACGGTGGTACGGAACCCTTCATGCGCGAGTCCGACTCGCACTTGGCCGTTTTTTTTCCTTCTGACTTCTTTTCCCTTACTTAACTTAAAACTGGAACAAAGAAAAATAGGTAATCTGTGATCAATTTTGATTTGATTTGAAATTTTCTGTCTCTTATACTAAACTCTGTGCTTACTTACTCTGTGTTTTCTATCGTGCGACTCGTGTCGTGTGTGAAACTCATACAGCTGCTGAGGAAGTATTTCGTTTATCTATACCTTGTTCAACATAGGATGATCTCTGACAGCTGTCAGTGTCAAAACACGCCTATGAAGTATCGTATTTTTCGACGGTAAAATGTATAGAGACAATTAACATACTTTATTGGCAAATAGTGACGTGCTACACTTATCGTAAGACAAGTTATCGATCTTGACTTGAAAAATATAATAGAATATTGTTGACATTGTGTAAATAAAATAGATTGCTAACAACAAGGTAAATTAAATACTATTAAAACAACGATTAAAAATGGTTTTATTTTTGTCAAAAGCAAACTGAAATTTTAACGAGTGGTGCTTCATGGGCGCTCCACACTCGCGCGCGAAACAAAAACATCGTGTTTAAGCACAAAAAAAGTAACAAAAGAAAAATACTAATGGAGCGGACAGATGTTTCGCTCAAGAGAATTGTTTTACTCCGAAAAGTTAAAGAGATCTCAAACTGGGACAAAGTGGTTTTTCTGGACGAAACGTGGCTAAACGCAAATCACACAGTTACAAGATCTTGGACGGATGACACAGCTAAGTCAACTACAAAAGTGCCCGAAGGCAAAGGGAAATATCTAGCCCCAAACTAGGATTCCCTGTATCTTGGATACTAGACAACGATATACATACTTATATAGATAAATATTATACTTAGATAGATAAACAATCATGACTAGGGTACAAACAGCCATTTTCATCAAACAAATATTTGCCCCACCAGGACTCGAACCCGGGACCCTTGGCTTCGTAGGCAGGGTCACTCCCGACTCGGCCATTCGGGTCGTCATAATGATTAATCATAACACATGCTGGGACGTCGTCTGGCTTTATGCCCAATTGTTTGCTGGCGTTTAAATCAGTAAAGACCACCGAATACCGTGAACACATGGATTTCGAAAGATTCAAAAAGTGGTTTTGAACTCTTTTGGAAAACCTGAAAGAACCGCATACCATCATGATGGACATTGCATCGTACCACTCCGTACAAAGAGATAAAGAGCCAACGTCAAGCAACAGGAAATTGGATTTAATTTCGTGGCTGCAAAGCAAAAGTAGAGGCCAATAAAACGATTTTATAAACTGAATTACTACGATTGGTCCGCATACACAAATCCCGTACTCCAACATATATCTTGGATGATATTGCAAAAGAAAAGGGCCATACTGTAATACGGCTACCACCATACCACTGCCAGTACAACCCGATAGAGCTGATCTGGGCTCAAGTCAAAGGTAAACGTGCTTCTGTGTTTCTTTCACCATCGCTCGCATTTCTCTTGTTTGCTAAATAAAAACTCAATAACATTTATATTTGTAATATATTGTACTCAGATAAAATTATAATCAAATACATTTTGATAGCAAAGAAATGCAAAAAAAAACTCATAAGACATCAATTAGCTAATAAGACATCTCTTAGCTAATAAGATCATCTCTTCCAATAAGCCATGGTGTGTTTTATTTCTTTGTTACAGGTTACGCAGCCAGACATAGTACAACACCGCCTTTTACGGAAAATAAAATGCTGACGTTGGTCAAGGATGCATGTGACAGTGTCACATCGGACAATTGGAAGAAAGACATCGACAGAACAAGAAAAAATATGGAAGAAGATTGGAAGCATGACGTACAATTCGACCAATCTACCCACGAAATGATTATAAATCTACAAGACTGCTCCAGCGAGTCCGAATCAGATTTTGATGATGGTGATTTGGGCTGTGAACCGATTTAACAAGCAAAGAAACATGTTACAACTTCCTTTTGTTTTATTTGCTTGAAACATTCAGTAACTTTAGTTAGAATATCGATATTAACGATCTGCCTTTTATGGTGGAGAATTTGACTAACATAGTGTTGTTTGCTGATGATACTTCACTGGTTTTCAAAATTGAAAGACAAAATGAAGATTTTGATGATGTCAATAGAGTATTATCTTTAACCTTGAATTGGTTCACAGTTAACAATTTATTGTTAAATGCTGGTAAAACCAAATGTATCAAATTCTCACTTCCAAATGTCAGGCAAGTTGGGACCAGTTTAGTGTCGGACAGCAATACGTTAGAATTAGTAAATGACACGAAGTTTCTTGGAATAACCATTGATAACAAATTGCAGTGGGGACTCCACATAGAAAAATTGGCTGGTAAATTAAGTTCTGCGGCTTACGCTGTTAGGAACATCAGACAAAACACGGATGTGGCTACATCTAGGCTAGTATATTTTAGTTACTTTCATAGTGTCATGTCCTACGGTATCTTGTTGTGGGGGAAAGCAGCGGATATTCAAACTATTTTTATTTTACAGAAAAGAGCTATTAGAGCAATTTATAATTTAAAACGCACAGACTCATACGAACTGCGAACAGAAGCGCGTCGCCTCACTATTTTGTAGGTAAAATCGTGATATGCTATTAGATTAGATAGGTACCTAGTTAATGTGGTAAAGGCGTTTGGAAGGTATATACCAATATTGCAAATTTTTCACACAGCTCACGAAGTTTACACTCACTTTTTTAAATTAGTTATTTACACTCACTGATAACGGAGCAATTCTCCGAAGTGCAGGCCATTTCGATCAATACAAAGTCATGCCCATTTCACGCAATTACGTCGCATTGGTAGTGTGCTGGGCACCCATCATGCTGGTAATACAAATCCACCAGCACTGCTAACGGCACATCTTCGAGTAGAACGGGTATGACGCGTTGTAGCATGTCCAGGTAAATACCTCCGGTCAAATGTCCTTCCACGAAATGAGGTCCGATAACGTGGCCATTAATTATTCCGGCCATACATTAACCGAAAAAGCACTTGATGAGCACACTCGCGGATCACGGGAGGGGGTTGTTAAACGCCCTATAAAGTTCATTGCGTTGGTTGAAAAGTCCAACATGCGTGAAAGTTGACTTGTTAGTCCACAAAATGTTTGAATCTTGATTTGCCAACAGTCACTGACCAAACGGAATCCTGGCCGGTCCATCGTTGTCGTGGAGGGCATGAACACGCCTCAAATGGTACGGGTGTAACTTTTCTGAGTTCAACAGCATCCGCACGTAATACTGGCTCACGGTGAACCGAATCGCAGCCACTCGAGTGCTCCGCGGAGGATCGCGTTCGAAGTATTCGATGATGTCCTCATCGAGGTCTGGTCTGTAGATGTGGGGTCAACCTCGGGCTTGAGCATGCTCTGGTACCCTAAACTGTCCATGATCAATCAATCGTTGAGTAGCCGCCAGGAAAGTCTTTACTGAAGGAACCTGTGGGTTTGGGATGCCCTGCATTCTGAGGTTCAGGTGGTCCGGTTGTGCGTAGAGCCGTCGAGCTTCTGCTGTGTTGTAATTTGCAATTGCGTATTGTTGCACCATACTAAGTTACTCCAAATTTGAGTATGCGCAATGCCGATCCATTTTCGCGCGAGTTTTGAGCAGCGTCACGTATCGCACGAGTGACGTGCTGTAGGTAACTCTAAAGACGCGCGCACCGAAAATCAAAGGGTTGGCGGCGGGGCCAAATGGATGGAGGATTGGCTATTGACATGCGCTTGCAGTAGGCGGCTAGCTTTTTTGAAGGCCTTTGACGTTGCCTACTTGCCGTGCGTAATAAAAGAGGGCTATTAATGTTCCTCACTGTTTCGAGATTGTGTCGAGATATTTTTCGTGAATAAAAAAAACCGGTCAAGTGCGAGTCTAAAACGCGCTCGAAGGGTTCCGTACCACCGTTCAATGGAAGCGATGGTGTGGAGTGAATAGTTTGGATTTTACACAGCAAAATATAGTTTACAAAGTTATTGGTGCGGTTACTTTCACACTCCATGTTCGTAACCAGGTGCATCCATAAGTTTGTATGTGGTATTGAAAGAATTGTTGTATGGGAGCCCCCTTAAATATTTCTTTTATCCTGTTTTTTAGTATGTGTTGTTATAGCGGCAACATAAATACATAATCTGTGAAAATTTCAACTCTCTAGCTAGCTAGGTTCTTGAGATACAGCCTGGTGACAGACGGACGGACGGACGGACGGACGGACGGACAGCGGAGTCTTAGTAATAGGGTCCCGTTTGGAACCCTTCGGGTACGGAACCCCAAAAATATGCCTCGATTTAAAAAAAAAGACAATATGATACCTACTGCTCAAGGCGATTCCCCTTGCCTCTGCTTTAAATCCACCAAAATGTCACGGTGTATATGTCACCGTAAGATAATCAAAACCGTTAGTTGATAAACTAACGTTTTTTTTCTCGTAAGTTGGTCAACTATCGACAGATAGGAAACTGTGGCGTACTGCTTACTATATGACGCGTTAGTTGATCAACTAACGGTTGATAACGCTTGATGACAAAAATGTCACTGGGTACAAGTCTTAAAAAAAAGGCCTTTATGAGTGTAATGTGTGGGCTAAAAATAATATTTTTCAAGGCCTTCGACTGGTGTATCAAAACAGAAGGCTTTAAAAGGCGACCATGGAAATATATATCAATCATGCACAAGCTATGAATGACACTTTAGTTTTAAAATAAGCATCTACAGATTTTTTGTTTGGTTGTGCTAAAAAGCAGGTGTAATTGTACACGAGAGTCGGTACATTTGATACTTCATTCTGCGTGATAGAGGGCTGGCCCAACGCCGCGCTGTTTTGAATACGAATCGGTTCAGATAACGTTTGGGGGTTTTGCGTAGCTCAGCGGCAAGTTAGCAAAAAAAAAAACAGAGCCGACGCTTGGGATGGTTCCAGGAAGTTTACAGGACAGGTTTTTTTGTCGCATTCCTGCGAGATGTGTAGAGATCAGAGCCGATTTGGCTGCGCGTTGAATAAATTGTGAATAACTAAATAATGAAAGGTTATTATGGAACGATACGGAGAAAGCTATTATGTTGATTGCAAATATACAATTGCGATTGAGGTATGATATGGAGAGTCTGACACCGCTAGTTTGGATAGCATTCTAGTGGTCTTTGCTACGCGCGTCTAGCGGTCGGGTATGCTTAATTAATCGCAACAAGTTTTTATTGGTCAGCGATCAACAGATTCTGTGTATCGGCAGTACCAAATGATTTGAGTGATCACCTACGGTTGATCATAGTGAATATGCGTACACACAATTTGTAGAACGGCGGATCTGCATGGCATGGTTGAAATTAGACCCTGTGTAGTTAGTGATAAGAAGCTTCGCTTGGGCAGAGCGTGTTCGCAAAGGGTCTATAAATACGAGAGCGTGGGAGGGGAGAGCATTCAGTCTCAGCGTCTAGCTACTGTGACAGTCGTCTTTCACGAGTTCTAAACAGTTTTGTCTGCCGTGTTACGCGTCAGAACTATACGAAATTGTGATTGCGAAGTTTCAGTGGGTTTTCGTGAGTGTCTGAAGCGCCGAGATATACCTCGGTTCCTAACCTTTATATCAACCAACCCCAAATTCCAAAACTATCCTTGGGTCGTTAGAAAAGAACTTGTAAGTCAAATATCTGAGTCTGAGTCTGGGCTTGGAGCGACCCTAAATTCCTTTTTCCTTCACCATAGGGTTCCTGGATTGGCTCTAAGGATATTCGCGGGCTAATCCTCTCCTCATTCCTTTCGAGTAGCGAGTTTTGTAATTCCCACACACACAGTCGTTAAACATTCAAGCACATTCAAATCAAACTCAACCATTTTCGAGTGGTGTCGATAATGGACGTGGTATAACACTAGGTTTTTAGACTAGGCTAGACAGGAGTTTAGTTGCGGCTAAACCTAGGTTGGCAGGGCATAGGGAGACTGTTTTATCGATGAGGTTCCGCGGATGGAAATATAACAAATTCAGAACAAAGTTAAACCGGTGTCAAGACAGATAACATATCCTGTTGATATTTTGACATTTGAGTGTTGTCGGGGACGCGCGAAGAGATCAATTTACAGTCTAAAGTTCATTGTTTAGGTCCGGGTAGGTGTTTTGCATTGCCTTGGGTCAGGTTGGATTCAAGTTGCATCTTTAAATTAAATGTAAATTTCGCTGGAGGTCTAATGTGTAGGCTGAGTCGGTATATATGATTTGGCTCAGCCCAGGACGTGCTGAGGCTAGTGGAATTCATAGTTCGGTATTTATCGAACTATGCACTTCGCTATGGTGTGGGTTAGATCTCCTAAAACAATAATGCTTACGTTTCGATGACATCCAGCTCAAATTGCGCAGAGTTGAAGGTTTCAAAACGTTACGGACCTTTTGAGGTAACCGCTAGTTCAGAACCCATTTCGGAAAATCAATTCGCAATTGTGTAAACCGGTCTTTTCGGATCGTTATTGCCGTGAACCAAATATATAATTGGAACCACCACAAGCCGCTACTAGCGAGCACATGAAATATCATTGAGTACTCACGTCGTAAAACTACGACGGATATCTATACGATATCACAAACAAATATTATAAACTGTGGTCGACCACTAAAACAAAAGAAGTTCCAATCGCCCATATATACAAAAACCAGATGGTGCCATCATCCATAAAATATAACAACGATCGTTCTGGCGCAATACACCGCTGACTGATGCGAATTACCGGCTCGCGGACATATATGCTTTCTCTGTCTAACTTGAAACTGTAACTTCCTGAACCAAACTTCGTTCGACTATTGTACGCCTAACGAATTTCTCAACGAACGAGAAATTCAGACTTATCATTCTTAACTTACAAATCTTACAGCTGAATCGGGTCCTCTCATTTTGGGATAGATAGAATAGACGATCATAGCTACTGATAGCGGCGGCGCGACCTTAGCCCTGGGGCCGTTACAGATTTCTGGTGCCGAGACCGAAGGATATCCTAGATAGTCTGATACCTAGATATTCTAAAAGAATCAAGGTCTAACGCGTTACTTTTAAAAATAACACAACGTAGAAACGATTTTAAACAGTTCAGTTTTGTAAATAAGAAATAAGCAAAAAAAAGGGCATTGTTTTCACAATTCTTTGTACGAGCTACGACGGTTTAATGAATAGGAATAATGGCCGGCCGGCTTAGGAAAACCGTTAGTCGGGTAGCACGAGACGTTTCACTTTCGCATACAAGTGAAATGGCGTCAGGGCAGGTGACGCAATTGTTATCTGAAATAGTGAATAGATTAGACAGTTTGGAAAGGGGTTACAGCACGAGCAATGCTAGTAGGACTTCGGACAGACAGACTGACAGACAGGAACTAGAGACGTTTGAACAATCGGTAGAAAAACGTCAATCATGCATTGTGAAAATGACACAGAAGTTGCCGACATTCGATGGGCGGAGTTCGGAAAATCCGATGATTTTCTTAAGAGATTTAAAGGCTTATATTAAAGTCTCGGGAGATAGTTCTAGGGCTTTGATATGGGCAACGGATAGTTTGGTAGGAATTGCAAAAGTTCGAATGAGCATATACAGAGACTCATGGCGAACCTATTCGGATTTTGAAAAAGATTTCAGAGAGGTATTCTGGGGTGATAATGAACAGGAATTAATTAAGCAAAGATTCCTAACTGCGAAGTTTGATTCTAAGAAAGGTCAAAGTATGGAAGAATTCTTTGCCTCTCAATTGAATAGCATATATGAGCTTACGATACCGTTTACTGATACGGAGAAAATCAACACGATTTTCAGACAGTTGCCGCGTGATATTCAGGTAGCGTTTTTTGCTAGAAAGGAACCTATGACTATACGGGATGCGGTCGAGTTCCTTCGGCATTTAGAACGGAATGTCGATGGGGAATTAAGTGCGTTGCATGGTTCGGATAAAATGGATACGAATAACGTAAGGCGGAATAGCTACATGCGTGGGCAATATCGAGCTATGCGGGTAAATACGATACGTTATAACGCGGTGAGTCGTAGGAATAATTATAACGCGGGAACGAAGGGGCGAAACGAATTTGGGATGCGCGGTCGCGGTTATTTTCGCGGTAGAGGTAGACAGCCTCAGGCTAGTTTCAAGGCAATAGGGTTCCAAAGGGGCAATGATGGTTCAGATAATACAGAGGCAGGGCAAAGTTCAAGTGACAGGAATAATGCGATAAATCAGAATTCAAAAAACTAGTGGACTCGCGCGGGTCGTTCGCGCTCAGATATTTATTACGGTTCGGGTGGACAGCCGATCAAATTGAAAAAAAACATAGACTGTATGATTTGTGTAATTTGGATTCGAACGTGGGTGTGAATGAATTTATTCAATTATTAGCGCATAAAGCGCACGGATATGCCGTGTGTTTAGATGAAAAATCTAGATCGAATTGTATAGGCCGAAATGACAGGCGTTTACATACGATATTCAGAGACGACGATTCGACTGAGTGTGGGCGCGATTTATGTAGTACATTGACATTACCTGAGATAGATGTGCGTATTGGGAATATTGTTGTAAGGAGTTTGATTGATTCGGGGAGCGAAATCAGTGTAATAAGTCGGAGAGTATACGAAGAAGTATGCAGTCAATTGGGAAAACCGACGGAAATACCGATTCCAAGTTTGAGAATCACAGGTGCGTTTGGAGTCAGTAAGGAAAGGGTTGATAAGTTAGTTACGTTACCATTAACAATAGGTGAATGCGTTATCGATACTCCAATGCTAGTATTAACAAGGGTGCCTAAAGATTTAATTTTGGGGTTTGATTTTATACAACAGACGCGAGCCAGTTTAATGTGTGAGGGTAATAAGAGGCTAATTATACGAAGCGCCGGGCGGATGTGTGAAATACCATTAGGTATTGGCCCTAATCAGGACTCTTGCTGTTGTACAATGGAAGTACAGGACCAAGATACCTGTAGAAATATGAAAGAGGAATATGTGAATAATTCATCAGTACCTGTTGAACACAAAACAAAGTTATTGCCGGTGTTAAATAAACATGCAGAGTTGTTTAGCGATAGGGTAGGTCGGACAAATAAATATATACATGAGATAAAAATGAGAGATGAAACGCCTTTCGTAAAACGAAGCTATCCCATACCGTTCGCATATCGCGATAAAGTAACAAAACGATTGGAAGAAATGGAAAGGATAGGTATTATTAGCAGGCAATCTACGGATTTCAGCAGTCCATTGACTTGTACATTAAAGAAATCAGGAGAGGTCCGTATTTTGCTAGATGCACGACAATTAAACACGGGAATGGTTGGTGAGGTTGAAACCACACCTTTAATGAGTGAGATATTGCAATCCGGGCGCCGGATAAACTACATAGGGGTTATTGATATCAAAGATGCGTATTTTTCTATACCATTATCAGACGAATCTAAACGATACACGGGTTTTGTATATCAAGGCAGAAGTTATGTTTACAACGTTTTACCTCAGGGGTTGAAAACCAGTGTGGGTTCATTTTCGAGGGCGATGGACTTAATTCTAGAGCCAGAGGTTAGGTCATATTGTTTAAATTTTGTTGACGATTTGGCAATTTTAACTGAGGGTGACTTCGAACAGCATTTGTCTCAAGTGGACACGGTTCTGAGTAAATTGAAAGACGCGGGCTTCACATGCAAACTAAAAAAATGCGAGTTTGCACAAAAAAAGGTCAAGTTATTGGGGCACATTTTGTCTACACAAGGTTTGCAAATGGACCCGGACAAAATTGAAACACTTAAATTATATCCGTCACCCAGAACTGTCAGGCAATTGAGGGCGTTTTTGGGGTTCATAAATTACTTTCGGAGGTTTATAAAAAATTTTGGAATGTTAACACAGTCCTTGTACAATTTATTACGGTCTGGAGTCAAGTTCGTTTGGAGTGCGCAGATGCAAAGTGCTTTTGACGAGATAAAAAAACAATTCTCAGAAAGTATAATTTTGAGTCAGCCATTGGCGGGAAAAACATATTATGTTCAATGTGACGCCAGCGCTATAGGAATTGGGGGCTATGTTTATCAATTAGATGATTCGGGCCAAGAACGAATTATAGGGTTCTGTTCGCAGGCATTTAAGGGGGCTCAGACGAGATGGGCTATCAGTGAACAGGAAATGTATGCAGTTATATACACTTTAAAGCGATTTGAGATATATTTGCGGGGAGAAAAAGTTATTATTAGAACTGATCATAAAAGTTTGACGTTCATTAAGTCGTGGACTTTATTGGGTGCACGCGTAACTAGGTGGGTTATGTTTTTAGAGCAATTCGATTACGACATAGAATTTGTGCGAGGGACTGATAATCAAATTGCCGACACGCTAAGCAGGCAAATAGCGGGACCTGGAGGTATGATTGACAGTACAAATGTTCAGCCGGGGATATTCTGGTTTCAGGCATCGAATACCGCAAGTGTTATTTCGAGTTTACGGGACATTGCGAGATTACAAAGCGAAGATGAGCGGTTAAATCGAATTAGCGGTTGTATCAGACGTAATGTAGTAGATACGGGAACGAGAGGGTTTGAAAATTACAAGCTAGTAGGTGATACGTTATATTTTCACGTGCCGAAGCGGAACGTACAGTTGCTAGTAATACCGAAATCACTACAGGAGGAACTAATTTTACACATACATGAAGAAATAGGTCACTACGGCAGATATAAAATATTAGCACTGATGAAGGACAGATATTATTTTCTTCATATGAGTAGGGTGATTAGCGCGGTGATAAGAAGTTGTGACATATTTCAAAAGGTCAAACCAAGTACTAACAATACCGTTGGTCCTTGTACACCGGTGTTGGCGGAAAAGTTGGGTGAGAAAGTTTTCTCGGACCTTTATGGGCCATTGCCCGTAGGTAAATTCGGATTGTACGAGCCCTTGCTGGCGGTACATTAAAACTTGATACTGATGATGATTGGTGGAACAGGAAAGAAGAGTGATAACTTGATAAATCACTTTATTTATGATGATTACAATTGGTGCGCACTTATTGATAGACGAATGTGAACTGATCGATGAATCTAACTTACAAAATAATGAAAACTACAATTAGACATTTATGCTGACGCTACTAAGTCTGACGATGCACGATGGAATCGTACATATTCCGGGGCCTGAGATGAGAAAAATCTTAAATAATTAATACATGTCAATTAAACCTTAAGAAACTTAATAAAATTGCACATCACATCAACACAGAACCACTAATAATCTGAAATCTTGAATTGCACCCTTGCGTTCTTGTCAGCGCGGGGGTGTATAGCAGGTATCTCGATGCTGTGGTTGCCCGCGTTGCTCGCGTGCGCGGTGGGACGGGCGTAGCCGGCGGACAGCGGGGGCAGAGCAGGCGCGGGCGGCGCGGGCTGCGTCGGGGCCGGCGGCGGGGGGGCGGGGGGCGCAGTGCTGTGCACCAACCATCCACATTGCAGCTTTCTGATGATTGTCATTATTCCAATAATGACTAAGATTCCGCAAACCACATAAATCATAGTGTAGTGATGAACATCGTGATAAGAGAGGTCTGTCGATATTACTTCTGCTTGCTTCAGCTGATTTATCCTCTCTCCTAACAAGGACAATTGTTGTTGCATGTCCTGTGAATCATCCTGTGCTAAAGTGGTAGGGATGGTAATGTTGATGATGTTATTTATCTGAGGAATCTTCGGTGCATATATGTCTGGTTTTAATTTAATTTCACTTGTTTGAATTTTGTGTGGAGTCACAGTGAAACTATCCGTTTTTATGACGCAGTTCGGACTCACATGTATTATACCGCTATTGCTCAGCTGATGGGTTGTCACCTGATCTTCGCATATTGTTCGGACTTGACACCGATTACAGCAAAAATATAGGTATGTATTTACGCTGTTGACCTCTTGCCATTTATTTCTGCATGTCTTGCTCATTGTTGTACATTCTGCAGCTTCCAGGTCACAAAAACTCTTGTCGTCTTTTAGGTGATACTCTGGTTTCAGGAGTTGACAATAATGAGTTTGATATAGAACCAAACAGAAACTGATGTCGGTCTCGGTCAAAGGAATGTAAATGTCCTTTTTCATGTTTAGCGCAATGTAATCCGATATTGGGACAACAGTGATTGCTTGCTGTCCTTTCGCTTCTGGTATCGGTATCATTTTCATAATTTCATAACTGTCTCGACTGATGAGTGGCAGTTTTATTTCGAAAAGAAGTACGTCTTCCAAAAATCTTGATTTTACTTGTAATAATCTGTAAATCTTGTAAACTTCTGTGTGAAAGTTCTCCAGCGGCAGCGACACATCTTTGGGTAAATGGCTTGCAATCGTCGTCAATTCCTGGGTGAGTTGTTCGGGAGTTATCAAGTGGTAATCGAACCGACCGTGGTGTAGATCGGTGATAGTATCTAATAACGTGTTTTGAATATTCCGTAAACTGAATAGCATGTTGCTTGCTGTTGTCGCTCCCATGTTAAAGGAACTAATGATGCGATTTCGTTGGGCTTCATCTTTCAGTTGCTTTACGGATTCCTCTATTGCATTTATATGTTGGTTAATCATCTTGCGTTGCTTTTCCATAGTATTTTCGGCTCCCTTTAATAAATTGAACTCTGCCTCTATAATTGAGGTCTGATTTTTCCAAAGCGATGCTATGTGTCTCTGATTGTCTCGAACTAGAGCGATGTCTTTCCTGTATTGTTCAGCGAAATTCTCATCCAATATTCCAAACAATCCATTAGCGAGATACCCGACACCATTGATAAGGCCACGGCGCCGGCGCTGTCTGGCAAGTCGCGTGCTCGACGTGTGCTGAGTAAGTAATACTTGGTCGTAGTACTCTAGTTCGGAGAATCCGTGCCGTAATTGAAGTAGTATGACATCACAGTGGGCTTGCTCCCGTATCATAATACATGTCTGTTGGAGCGTTTTTGTGTATTTGTTGAATGCGTCTATTCCATCCCAATAAGGTTGCAAGTTATAATAGGCGACAATTTTCCACTCGTCTTTAATCAGCATCATATCTGAGATCTTGTCGAAGTATATAGCTTGTCCTTGTCTGAATTGGGTCACATTTGTGTTGCAGTGAGAATCGCATACGAATGTTAGCAGCAAAAATAAGGCTGTAACAACTGCACTGAGTTTGAACTGGATAGGACTGATCGCACTTGTTCGCGTCGGTCTCTGTAGGGTAGCTGTAACTACGTCACTTGATTGACGTGGTTCTACCTTCTGGCTCTGAGGTCCCGCATCTTGATCCTTATCGTCGTTCTCCAGTAAAGGTGAAGTTTTTACAACAGGCCGTTTTAAAAATCCATTCTTCGTTTTCAGCGTAACGACACGTACGTATCCGTCTTTGCCTTGGTGCAATTCCGTAACTCGACCCATCGCCCACTTGCCTGGGGGTAGATGTTCATCATGGATCATGACGACGTCGCCGACTTGATAATTACGCCGCGGATTTTTCCACTTGCTTCTGGCGGCTAATTGTATCATATATTCTGAGACCCATCTCTTCCACAAATCTTGCAATATTTTTTGTGTTAGGTACCATCTTGTGCGCTGGTCTTTCTCTGTCTCAACCAAGGTAAGAGTTGGTCCGCTGGTTAAGAAGTGAGCAGGTGTGAGATAATTCAGGTCTTCCGGATCTTCAGATAAGGGACATAATGGCCTTGAGTTCATGCAACCCTCTATTTGTGCAAGGAGGGTTGAGAATTCTTCATATGTAAGGCGTTGGTCGCCGACCACTCGTTTCAGGTGGAATTTGAAACTTTTTACTGCCGCCTCCCATAGACCTCCTGCTGACGGCCAGGAAGGGGCGTTGAAGTGCCATGTTATCTCCATATCGGCTATCTCCCCCAAGAATTGGTCGTTGATGAGCTCTTTTATCTCCTGATATTCTTCTTGTAGACATCTATTAGCTCCAACAAAGGTGGTCCCATTATCACTGTAAAAATGTCCTGGTTTTCCTTTGCGCGCTGCCATTCTTCTTACAGCGGCGAGGAATGAAGATGTTGTCAGGTCGGAAACCAGCTCTAGGTGCACCGCCTTGGTCACCATGCATACGAAGACTGCTACATAGCCCTTGGTGGTCTTGATACCACGTCCCTTGTTGGATTTTATGTAGAAGTGTCCCGTGTAGTCAACACCGGTATGCATGAAAGGACGAGATGGTTTGATCCTTGCTTCCGGTAAGTCTCCCATTATTTGATTATTTTTTGTAGGCTTGTGTTTCTTGCACGTAATACACCGACGAATAAACTGCTTAGTGGTCTTATTTCCACTAAGTATCCAATATTTTTGTCTTATGAATGACAATGTAATCCGAGCACCACCGTGGTAGGTATGTTCATGCGCTTGCAAAATAATTAATTCCGTCAAGCGGCTTTGCTGAGGTAAAATTACAGGGTGTTTCATCTCTGGATTAATGTGTGCGTGCTTCAGTCTTCCCCCAACTCTGAGTATGCCATTTTCATCGAGGAAGGGTGTGAGACTGAAGATCTTGCTTTTGGACGACACTTGTTTGCCGTTTTTGAGGTCGTTTATCTCGTCGTGAAATTCTTTTCCTTGAACATCCTTTATAATCATTTGAGTAGTTTGTCTACTTTCAGACAGTGTTATGTAGGGCTCATATTTTCTGTCTTGTTTCCGACTTATGAATCGACGTAACCATGACAGTACGTGTACTACCTTGATGTATGAGCTGTACTTGTTTAACAACTCAGTTACAAGATTGCTGTTTCTTGTTACAGCCTGTACACTCACTTTCGTTGGCTTGGCCTCTTCATCAGTCGAATATAATTTGCTCAATCTCTGTTTTTCATCGAATGTGGGTAGCCAAGTCGGCCCTTGCCACCAAAGTGGATGTTCTTGTAACTGTGTAGCGTTGAGTCCTCTGCTAGCACAATCTGCGGGATTTTCGGCAGATTTGACGTACCGCCAACATGACGCGGGCATAACTCGTGTAATTTGTTGCACCCTGTTAGCAACAAACGGCTTCCAGCGCTGAGGCTGACCTTGTAGCCAGCCAAGGACGGCAGTCGAATCAACCCAACCATACATCTTGATATGATGGTTGCTCAAACTATCTTGTACTTTTTCCATCAGTGTGGCCAGCAAATGGGCTCCGCATAACTCCAGTTTTGGTAACGTTATCTCTTTATTGTGTGGTACTAATCTTGATTTGGCCGCGACGAGAGTGATTTGATATTGGCCACATATTTTTAGTTTGCAATAAATAACGCAGGCGTATGCCTTTTGCGATGCGTCACAATAGCCGTGCAACTCTATATCGCTTGAAGTGTTTGTACCTAACCATCTTGGTATGTTTAGGTTATTTATAGCTGATATGTGTTGTTTTATTTTTATCCATTCTTTGTGAATATCTTCGGGTATCTTGTCATCCCACTGAAGATTTCTATTCCAGACGGATTGAAAAAGTAATTTCATTTGTGTAGAAATTGGCGTGAGCCAGCCAAGGGGGTCAAATAATCGGGCGATTTCTGATAACAACTGTCTCTTCGTACACACTGTCTTGGTATCAGTCGTGGTTTCAATCTTTGATCGAAATGTGAAGACGTCATTTGCCGAGCTCCAATTAAGTCCCAACGTTTTCATCGATTCTGGTTGTATGAACTGATAAGTGTTCTCAGTACCTTCACCCTTGTTGGTGTCTTGTTGCATTAAAGCGGTATGATTGGACTTCCATTTTCTTAGATTCAAGCCGCCTGATCTCATCAGTTGAATAAGATCTTCCTGTAACCTTTTGGCTGCCGTCACCGAGTCCGACCCATGTAGCAGGTCATCCATGTAGAAGCACTCCTCGACTACTTTGGCAGCTTCTGGGTACTTGAGTCTTTCATCCCATGCCAATTGCTTTAGCGTCATCATGGCAAGAAAGGGGGCGGCCTTGGTGCCGTAGGTGACTGTTGTCAATTGATACTCTTGTAAGAGTTGATGTGGATAGTCTCGCCATATGATTTTTTGGAGATGTTGGTCCTCGGGATGTACCCACAGCTGTCGAAACATCTTTTCTATATCTGCCACAAACGCTATCCTGTGTTGTCTCCATTTCAGTATAAGAACCAAAATATCTTTTTGTAAATTGGGCCCTTTGTACATCAGGTCATTCAAACTGAGCCCACTTGAAGTTTTTTCGGATCCGTTGAATACCACACGAAGTGCCGTGGTAGTGGATTCTTCTCGTAACACGCAATGGTGTGGCAAAAAATATTCGGGATGATTTCCGTCACGTGCCAGCTTCATGTGTCCAAGCGATAGGTACTCGTCCACAAATTCTTTGTAAAGCGAAGCAATAATTTTTTGCTTCGAAAATTTCCGTTCAAGTTGTAGAAATTGTGCAATCGCTTTGTTTTTGGACTGCCCTAGATCTGATTTTGCAGTCGATTTAAGAGGGAGTCGCACTTGGTATCGTCCGTCGCTCAACCTTGATGTTGTTGACTTATAGAAATTAATGCAATCTTCCTCTTCTGATGAGTTTCGTGATGCTCCTTGAATGTCCTCTATCTGCCAAAATTGTTGAATGTCTTCTATATTGTTCAGCACTACGTTGCAGTGCAGACTTTGAATTTTTCCACACAGTATCCAACCAAGTCTTGTTTCTTGGGCTAACGGTGACGATACTTGTTTTCTTACACCGCTAAGGACAATGTTGGCGTATACTTCGGCACCCAGGAGTATGTCAATGGGGTTGCTCAAGTAAAACTGCGGATCGGCTAATTCAATTTCTTCGAGGAACGCCCATGATGGCTTACTGATAGTATTGTTTGGTAAGTTTCGTGTCAAACTTTTCATAATTAGCGCTTCTACTTCAAAGCTAAAGCTTCCCCTTAATGACGTGCATAGTATTTTCATAGCGCCTTTACATGTTGTGTCGTTAGTGCCGATTCCAGTGATAACGCCTTTGCAACTCTGTCTTGGAATTTTCAGAAGTTGTGAAGCTCTCTCGCTTATTAAGGAAACTTGTGAGCCTTGATCTATGAGCGCGCGCAAAACATGTTGAACTCCGTTTCTGGCTTGCACTTTGATCAGCGCTGTCGCTAGCAAGACTTCGTTTGCTGACGATTGCTGAATAATCTTGCCTGATTGTTGCGCAACATGTGTATTTCCACTGTTCTTTGTCCACTGCTGTGATTCTAGTGGCATATTTCTTTGGGTTTGATTGTTAAAAGCTTCATGTAAAATGGTATTATGAAAGCCATTACATTCACGGCAGCGCTTTGTCGACGAACAATCTTTCCCTTTATGAGAATAGAGACAATTACTACATATGTTGAGCTTAGTAATTGTTTTCTTTTGCGTTGCAGGATCCATTCCTTTGAACTGTGGGCAATAATAGACCCCGTGATCTTGATCGCAAACGGGACATTTTATCTGGTTTCTTGCTTGAGTATTCGAAGTAGCCTTGTTGCTTGAATAGTAGTGCTTGGAACGTGATGCATTGTAAGGGGTCGATGACGTAGAAGGTGGATTGTTAGACGACTTTTGAGCAGTATTTTCCTGTTTTCGTCTTGATGCTTCTAATGCAGTAAATCGTAATTCGAGATATTTCAGGAATTCATCCAATAGCGGTATTTCTCTTGGATCTTTCAACATAGACATATAGTCATTGTGTGTTTCGGAGTCCAGTTTTGATGATAAAAGATGTATAATGATGGGGTCCCACGTATCAATGTTGATACCCAAATTTTTTATGCCATTCAGACATTCTACCGTTACATCATGCAGTCTCTTGATGTGACCCGATGTGCCTTGTTGCAGAACGGGGAGGGACATCATAGTATTCATGTGGGTTGTGAATATAAGCTTTTTGTTATTGTATCGATGGTTGATGATGTCCCAGCAGGTGACGTAATTTTCGGAGCTTATCGGTAGGTGCTGGATGAGGCGTTCTGGTTCTCCCTTAATTTTGCTTTTTAGAAATTGCATCTTCTGCGCACTTGATAGGCAGGGATTGTTATGAATGTTCTCCGTGAAAAGATCTTTAAACGATGTCCACTGTTGATAGTTGCCATGGAAAACAGGAATATCCAGTTTAGGCGTGGACTTTTCACGATGAGCCACGGACCACAGCTTGCTATTGATCTCTCTTTTTATCTCACAGTAGCTCTTCTCATGCTTGGTGAAGGTCTGCTCGTAATATTCATCTTCTTCCCCACGGAGCTCGCTATCGATGTCCCAGTGAAGTTTATCGATAGTTGCCCACCGTGCATCTAAATTCTTAAGTAGGTCATCGAATTCCCACTTTTCCTTTACTTCTGATAAGTTGATGCTTGATAGGGTGCGGGAGAAGGCTTTGAAGTTACTTGTTTGCCGACGCATCATCTCCTCTAACTTGTTGGGATATTTTTGCGCAGATTCGGCGTGCAGCTTGTTCTGCCTCGGATGCTGCTGACTTGATTCGCCGCCCGATTTATCTTCTTCCGACACGTCAACTGTCTTAGGAATTAATAGTGGCGTTGGTGGTTTTAGAGAAAACCCGGGGCTCCTGAGAATCGACTCCCTTATTTCTTGGTAATAAGATTGGGAATGCTCGTATTGATTGGCCGTAAAGTAGTCGCCATCTTGATTTTCGGCCATCATTAACCGCTCATGATTCCGTTGAAACTCAGCCCAATACGTATCTAACGTTTCTACCTTCCTTTTGATATAATCAGTTGTCTTGCGAGATTGGCCGTCTTTTTTGTAATTCGACCATAGCTGATTTATTCCGTCGATAATTTGTTGCTGATTTTGCAACAAGTAGACGAATTCTTGGCTTGTTTCCATTATAACTCACTTGGTAGAGATATGTAGAAACTCACTTGTTTGATAAATAATTACTTGATGAATTTCTTGATAAAATCACTAGCTTGATAGTTCCTGTTCCCTTGATGAAATTGAGTTCCTTGTCATTCGCTTCTTAGGGGTTTCTTGATAAACCTTGTTACTTGATTAACTTGTAGAGCTTGATCTCTTGGTAAACTTGGGAGAGCTTGTTCTCTTGATAAAAACCTCCTTAGGGCTTAAATCCTTGATCGCTTGGTCGTGCGTGTCTAATGCTTTTGTATTCCTCACGTATGACTTTTTGCGCCTTCTCAACTCTACTGGGGATTGCCGCTGGTGGCAGGCCAACAGAGCCGATTCGCGGTCACACGATCAAAACACAAAGTTGCACTAAACACAGGTTTCGAAGGACCACTTAATGTACGAGCCCTTGCTGGCGGTACATTAAAACTTGATACTGATGATGATTGGTGGAACAGGAAAGAAGAGTGATAACTTGATAAATCACTTTATTTATGATGATTACAATTGGTGCGCACTTATTGATAGACGAATGTGAACTGATCGATGAATCTAACTTACAAAATAATGAAAACTACAATTAGACATTTATGCTGACGCTACTAAGTCTGACGATGCACGATGGAATCGTACACGGATATCAATATATATATGTGATTCAAGACGTGTACAGTAAAGTAATAAAATTATATCCAATGCGAAAAGCGACAGGTAGGAGCGTGCTCGCTTGTACAAAGAGATTTCATAGGGAAATACCTATCGAAACTATAATTACGGACTCAGGACCACAGTTCATATCGAAAGTTTGGGAATTTGGACTCAAACAGCTGGGGATTCGGGTCACTCATACGTCGGTGTATTGTCCAAATTCTAATAGCGTAGAAAGAGTGAATCGCGAGCTAGGTCGACTGATTAGAACTTATTGCGGCGGAAGTAATCGTAGTTGGGTCGACGTGATACCGGACATTCAAAATTGTTATAATAATATCGAACACACAAGCACAGGCTTTGCGCCTAATGAGTTAGCGTTTGGTAGGCGGGAACCGTTAACTATTGACAAGGAATTAGGCGATGAATGGTTATTAGGTCATAGTGTGCGACATACGGAACAGGTGCGGAATGTAGCGATAGAAAACTCTAAAAGTTCTAGTGAACGACGTAAGCGACTGGCGGACAAACGGCGTAAGTTAGTAGTCTATCGTATAGGTGATTATGTGAAACTTAAGACTTTTGTGCGTTCAAATAAAGAACATAAAATCATGCGGAAATTTTCATTGTTGTATAAAGGGCCTTATGTTATTTCGGCAGTGGTATATCCTAACTGTTATACTTTAGTAGATCCGGGTTCAAATGAGATATTGGGTAACTTCAATACTATAAATATAGCCAGGTATTATGTGAGGACGAATAATGGCGTAGATAAATAGGATAGTGAATAAAAGTTATATAATTAAGCTGTAAGCTGTAAATTTGAGTAACTACTTTGTAGATTTAAGAATCTTGCATGGTTTGGAAACAAAAACAAAAAAAAAAAAAAAAACAAAAAAAAAACAATTTGTATATATTTTTTTCCAAACATACCTCATACCCTAATACGAATTAGGATAAGTTGCGGGTAAGCGAGGTTGTATAGTTAGATAGATAAATAAGATAAGACAGGAGAGAACTCAATCGAGTTGTGTAAATATTATATACATAATTGACAGATTCATCGGTCTGTGTACATGAACTGAGATGTCCGTACATATAGAGTAGATATGGAGAAAGCATGGGTAGCATAGTGGTAATGAGATCCTTGCGCCATGTTAACTGAGATAAACAGTGTCTCAAGGTCTGGGAGGGGGCTGTAATGGTACACGAGAGTCGGTACATTTGATACTTCATTCTGCGTGATAGAGGGCTGGCCCAACGCCGCGCTGTTTTGAATACGAATCGGTTCAGATAACGTTTGGGGGTTTTGCGTAGCTCAGCGGCAAGTTAGCAAAAAAAAAAACAGAGCCGACGCTTGGGATGGTTCCAGGAAGTTTACAGGACAGGTTTTTTTGTCGCATTCCTGCGAGATGTGTAGAGATCAGAGCCGATTTGGCTGCGCGTTGAATAAATTGTGAATAACTAAATAATGAAAGGTTATTATGGAACGATACGGAGAAAGCTATTATGTTGATTGCAAATATACAATTGCGATTGAGGTATGATATGGAGAGTCTGACACCGCTAGTTTGGATAGCATTCTAGTGGTCTTTGCTACGCGCGTCTAGCGGTCGGGTATGCTTAATTAATCGCAACAAGTTTTTATTGGTCAGCGATCAACAGATTCTGTGTATCGGCAGTACCAAATGATTTGAGTGATCACCTACGGTTGATCATAGTGAATATGCGTACACACAATTTGTAGAACGGCGGATCTGCATGGCATGGTTGAAATTAGACCCTGTGTAGTTAGTGATAAGAAGCTTCGCTTGGGCAGAGCGTGTTCGCAAAGGGTCTATAAATACGAGAGCGTGGGAGGGGAGAGCATTCAGTCTCAGCGTCTAGCTACTGTGACAGTCGTCTTTCACGAGTTCTAAACAGTTTTGTCTGCCGTGTTACGCGTCAGAACTATACGAAATTGTGATTGCGAAGTTTCAGTGGGTTTTCGTGAGTGTCTGAAGCGCCGAGATATACCTCGGTTCCTAACCTTTATATCAACCAACCCCAAATTCCAAAACTATCCTTGGGTCGTTAGAAAAGAACTTGTAAGTCAAATATCTGAGTCTGAGTCTGGGCTTGGAGCGACCCTAAATTCCTTTTTCCTTCACCATAGGGTTCCTGGATTGGCTCTTAGGATATTCGCGGGCTAATCCTCTCCTCATTCCTTTCGAGTAGCGAGTTTTGTAATTCCCACACACACAGTCGTTAAACATTCAAACACATTCAAATCAAACTCAACCATTTTCGAGTGGTGTCGATAATGGACGTGGTATAACACTAGGTTTTTAGACTAGGCTAGACAGGAGTTTAGTTGCGGCTAAACCTAGGTTGGCAGGGCATAGGGAGACTGTTTGATCGATGAGGTTCCGCGGATGGAAATATAACAAATTCAGAACAAAGTTAAACCGGTGTCAAGACAGATAACATATCCTGTTGATATTTTGACATTTGAGTGTTGTCGGGGACGCGCGAAGAGATCAATTTACAGTCTAAAGTTCATTGTTTAGGTCCGGGTAGGTGTTTTGCATTGCCTTGGGTCAGGTTGGATTCAAGTTGCATCTTTAAATTAAATGTAAATTTCGCTGGAGGTCTAATGTGTAGGCTGAGTCGGTATATATGATTTGGCTCAGCCCAGGACGTGCTGAGGCTAGTGGAATTCATAGTTCGGTATTTATCGAACTATGCACTTCGCTATGGTGTGGGTTAGATCTCCTAAAACAATAATGCTTACGTTTCGATAACATCCAGCTCAAATTGCGCAGAGTTGAAGGTTTCAAACGTTACGGACCTTTTGAGGTAACCGCTAGTTCAGAACCCATTTCGGAAAATCAAATCGCAATTGTGTAAACCGGTCTTTTCGGATCGTTATTGCCGTGAACCAAATATATAATTGGAACCACCACAAGCCGCTACTAGCGAGCACATGAAATATCATTGAGTACTCACGTCGTAAAACTACGACGGATATCTATACGATATCACAAACAAATATTATAAACTGTGGTCGACCACTAAAACAAAAGAAGTTCCAATCGCCCATATATACAAAAACCAGATGGTGCCATCATCCATAAAATATAACAACGATCGTTCTGGCGCAATACACCGCTGACTGATGCGAATTACCGGATCGCGGACATATATGCTTTCTCTGTCTAACTTGAAACTGTAACTTCCTGAACCAAACTTCGTTCGACTATTGTACGCCTAACGAATTTCTCAACGAACGAGAAATTCAGACTTATCATTCTTAACTTACAAATCTTACAGCTGAATCGGGTCCTCTCATTTTGGGATAGATAGAATAGACGATCATAGCTACTGATAGCGGCGGCGCGACCTTAGCCCTGGGGCCGGTACACAGGAAACAAATGACCGCGGTGTACTAATACCTTAATCACAAAACAAGAAGATAAGACTTAACGTAATAATTATTGAATGAAATTATTATAGTAAAATGTTAAATTAAAACAAATTCAAACCTCTAATAAAGTTTGACCAGCGAGTCGCTGCACAAGCATTTTTACAGAATTCTATATATGGCAACAATGTTATCTGTCAAAAGTATCAAACTAATTGTCAACCTCTGTTCGCACATAACCTAGAATAGCGTCTCAGTGCATTTGTTACGGAAGATTACATCGTATTATAATGGCTAAACCGATCAAAAGCAGTGTTAGAAGCATGTTATTTACGATAATCTCTAGCTATAATCAGGTTAGACGCGACGAAAATGAGAGATTACTGAAAAAGAAACGAATGTTGGACGAAATCATTCAGGCGACCGGTAAGTTATTGTCAAACAATGTTGATACTTCCCTGAATATAAATCTTTAATTCACGAAGTAGGAACGTTAGTGTTTGTATTACTTATGAATAATTTTTATTACAGCTGGCGTGGATGACGAAAATGTCAAACAAACTATTGAAAAGCTAGCAAGAGAACTAAAGAAGGTTATTGATAATAACGAATCAGAATCAGGTTATTTGGAGAAAGTGTCCACTATGACAGGTAATATAAATAATAAACTATATTTACACATCTCGATTTCTTAATATTTTAATGTGTCGATTTCCTTTAGTTAACACTTGTTTTTTTTTCAGGTGTAAGCATTCGAAGGTTACGCACAATTAAAAAAGAGGGCTCTATTAACCAAGGCGAATGGAATACGCCAGGAAAAAAACGTCCCCGCCCACCAACTGTGTCAAATTTAGATAATTTTGATGTGACAGCCATCCGTAATAAAATTAACGAATTTTATTGTGTCAAAAAGCAGGTACCTACTCTAAGAACCTTACATGCGGAATTGAAAGAATCTATAGGATTCTCAGGATGTCGTGAAACACTGAGGAAAATACTGCATCGGAATGGATTTCAGTTTAAAAAAAATAAAGAAGAACGCTCCATTCTCATGGAAAATTTTGAAATATCTGGATGGAGACAAAGATTTCTAAGAACTATACATAAAAAACGACAAGAAGGAAAAATGATTGTGTATCTTGATGAGACATATGTCCACCAAAATTATAGACCGAAGAAGTCATGGCAAGGGCCTTCGACTTCCGGTGTAGTTGAAAAAATTTCTTCGGGTAAAAGGCATATCATAGTGCATGCTGGTTCGGAGCAAGGATTTGTGCCCAACGCTTTGCTTGTTTTTAGCACAAAATCCAAAGCAGCTGATTATCATGACGATATGAACAGTGTAAATTTTTTAAAGTGGTTACGAGAAATGTTGATCCCAAATTTGACCGAGCCTAGTGTAATTGTAATGGACAATGCAAGTTACCATGTAACACAAATAAATAAGCCTCCAACCATTCACAGCTTAAAGGCCGATATTCAAAAATGGCTAAGGGAAAATAATATACCATATGAAGACTGTTATAAAAAAGAGGAATTGATGTGCCTTGTTCAGGAAAACAAAATTGGTCTTGTATATGCAGCAGAGGAGATATTGAAGCAGCATGGGCATGAGGTCCTTAAATTGCCTCCATATCATTGTGACCTAAATGCTATTGAGCTCATATGGAGCCTCGCAAAGCGAAAAGTAGCTAGCAGAAATGTGGGGTTACATGGTTCAGAAACTGAAAATTTGATCCGGGAATGTTTTTCAATGATTACAGCAGAAGATTGGAAAAAATGTACAGACCATGTAATCAATGTTGAACAACAATACAAGTCTAAGGACAACATTCTGGATAACGAACTGGCTCCATTCATTATAGAAGTTCGTGAAAGTGATAATGAAAGTGATACTGATAGTTCTCTTTCAGGCGTTGAATTTCTGGAATCTGATTTTGACTATGAATCTTGAATAAATCTGTACCTTCTTTATAAATTTATGATTATAGAAAATATAATATTAAAATTAGTTTAAAATATTATTGTTTTCTTTCACCTTACTACATTCAGCTCCATTAAATGTATCTACAGGTATGTGTAGCACTTTACCCTTTAGATGACATTTCCAAGTGGAAATAATATATATACATATGTCACTTTATTCTGATTACTAGTAAAACTTTGTTAGGGCAAGGGATAATTTCCTGTCTTATGCTAAAAAAGTAATTGTCGTGTTATACTATACATATATACAAGTTACCAAAAAAAGAAATTCAGTCACTTGAAATACATCATCTGTGAAAATTTAAACTGACTAGTTATAACGGTTTAGACACTATCGCAAAAAACAACGAAGAAATTAGATTTTTTGTATGGGTTTTTTTTTATATACTTATTTATTTATTTATTTTTACTTATTTAATTTTCTATTTATAATATTTGTTGTTATAGCGGCCACAGATGATGATGACCAAGTATCAAATTACTTTTTTTGCACTATGCTTCGTGTTACCAGCTAAAGATATTTTGAATTTGCCGCTTTTTTTTTGTGCAGCCACTCGCTGGTCAAACTCTAATGGCTATGGAATATTTCTAGCCCTTCTTGATTTTTTCCGTGCTTTTGACTGTATAAACGTAAACGTAAATCTTGGTCTCCAAACTTAATTATTACGGATTTGAAAGAGATTCAATAAAGTGGATTGAAAATTATTTGGATGTTCGCTTTCAACAGATCATTATTTGTAAAAAAGATGGTTCTAGATACTCATCCAAATGCGTTCCATCAAGCAAAGGTCTCCCGCAGGGCTCAATTCTGTGTGTTTCTTTGTGGCATTCAGGTTGGCGATAGCTGTACACACCTTCAAACGGTACCGTAATGTTTTTAAGAGTTCCAGGCTTGTTCTGTGAGTGTAACCAATAATACAATTTCAATTCACACTTGTCTTCTTTTTATTTTGGCGCAAAAGTACATTTTTTATACAATTTTATGTTTTTTTATAAAATTTATATTTTTTTAAATATTTTGCTTTCAGTTTAAAGGAAGTGAAAAATAAGCTTTTTCCCTAAGAACTTGACGTTGAGGATGAGATTACTGATACTTGCAAAAATGTGAACATGATGAAAACGTGTACGAAATGTTGAAAGAATGTAAATGAATAAACAGGATCGTTTGCAAAGCTGTTAACCCGTCAAACGTCCTATGCGCTACATAAGCGCATAACTTTTTTGGGCGGCTAGCGTCCTGTGCGCTGCATAAGCGCATAGAAAGTATTGCAAACTTCGACGTTTTATGAATATTCACCAAGTTTCAGAACGTTCCCGGAAGTAATCTTAGATTATGAGTAGTTTAGTTGGCAACCGTGTGATATGATTGGAACTGACATTGAGACAGCCTATTTATCAAAATAAATAAAATACCAAGCCATGTCGCCATTTTGGGCAGGCGACCGGCCGCAGACTTACATTTTATGTTTTTCAATATTTATTTATTGTGAAGTAATTACTGTGTTTTGTAATAAAATAATACATCTTATCGCTGGAGAAATTAATAGTGGTGATGTGAAAAATGGAAAATAGTGTAAGTTTTGTGTTTGGCCCGTAAGAACGAAATATAATTAGAGGTGTCAGTGTCAAATAATGGATTCTGCAAACAATCGATGAAAAGCCTTATCAACTTTATTATCACACGTGAGTACTATACATCACAAGATAGGTAATTTCATAAACTTTATTATGGTACATAACATGTTAGGAAACTAATAAAATAACCTAACAAACTTATCAAATTCCTAACGCAAGTCGATTGAAAGTTTATTTTCGCCAGAACCTTGGACGCGTTAGGGTCCACGAGATTCGCTGTACAGGGACATTCCAGAGGTTAAACAAAATAAATCTATCGGAAAAATAAGAACAAAACAAAGTCAAAGTCAAAGTATTTATTACCTGCAATTTATATTTGCAATATTTACATATAAATACCAAATACCAAATACCAAATGTCTTTATTACTGTAGATATTTACATATACTTAGCAATCGTCATTTTTTGCCACTTCTCTACATTGGACCACTGTGGGAGAAGAAGGGCGTAGAAACTCCCACAGATTGATTTTTAGATCTCTTTTTAAAAATTGCTTATGCTTAACTAATACAAAATATAATATTTAGTCATTATCATAATTAATAAGCAGGAATAAATAATTACAAAATTATTTACAGCAAGGTCTGTGTTGAGCCAGATTAACCCCATACAGACCCATCATTTAAGTAATCTTGAACATTGTAATATCCCTTTTTCGACAAAGTCGCTTTAACATGGATTTTAAATTGCTCAAATGGCAATGTCATGATCTCCAGAGGTATCTTGTTGTAGTAGAGAATGCATTGACCCTTGAAAGAATTGCTAACCTTCGCGAGTCTAAACCGGGGCGCAAGTAGTCTGTGATTATTTCTTAGGTTAACATTACAGCTATCGCTAAGTTTGGGAAATTTTGTAAGGTTCTTGCGTACGTACATTATATTTTCGAAAATAAATTGACTAGCTACAGTTAGTATGTCAATTTCTTTAAAAAGCTGTCTGAAGGAGTCTGTGCGTTTTAAATTATAAATTGCTCGAATAGCTCTTTTCTGTAAAATAAAAATAGTTTTAATATCCGCTGCTTTTCCCCACAACAAGATACCATAGGACATGACACTATGAAAGTAACTAAAATAAACTAGCCTAGATGTAGCCACATCCGTGTTTTGTCTGATGTTCCTAACAGCGTAAGCCGCAGAACTTAATTTACCAGCCAATTTTTCTATGTGGGGTCCCCACTGCAATTTGTTATCAATGGTTATTCCAAGAAACTTCGTGTCATTTACTAATTCTAACGTATTGCTGTCCAACACTAAACTGGTTCCAACTTGCCTGACATTTGGAAGTGAGAATTTGATACGTTTGGTTTTACCAGCATTTAACAATAAATTGTTAACTGTGAACCAATTCAAGGTTAAAGATAATACTCTATTGAAATCATCAAAATCTTCTTTTTGTCTTTCAATTTTGAAGACCAGTGAAGTGTCATCAGCAAACAACACTATGTTAGTCAATTTCTCCACCATAAAAGGCAGATCGTTAATATATACCACGAATAAGAAAGGGCCTAATATGGAATCTTGTGGAACGCCAATTTTTACCCCCGATCCATCAGATTTAACGCCGTTGACTTCTGCCTTTTGAATTCTATTGCTTAGGTATGATCTTAGTAGATCCAACGCTTTATTTATACTCAGCAAACGTCATTTTTTGCCTCTTCTCTTCATTGGACCACTGTGGGAGAAGAATGGTGTAGAAACTCCCACAGATTTATTTTTATCTCTTTTAAATTGGTTGTGCTTAACTAATACAAATATTACAATATTAATTATTATGATTAATAAGCAGGAATAAATAGTTACAAAATTATTATTATTAACAGCAAGGTCTGTGTTAAGCTATATTAATCCCATACAGTCCCGTCAATTAAGTCATCTTGAACATTGTAATATCCCTTTTTCAACAAAATCGCTTTAACATGCTTTTTAAATTGCTCAAATGGCAATTTCAAAATCTCCAGGGGGTTCAAAACCTAACCTTCGCGAGTCTAAACCGGGCCGTAACTAGTCTGTGATTATTTCTGAGGTAAACATAACAGTTATCGCTAAGTTTGGAAAATGTTATAAGGTTCTTGCGTACATACATTACATCATCTGAAATAAATTGACTAGCTACAGATAGTATGTCAATTTCTTTAAAAAGATCTCTTAAGGAGTTTCATAATAATATCACTCGAGTGTTTGTATGCATAATTATGTACAGTTACATACACTAGTTTATCTACACACATATCGTAAGCTCTCTTGGATGTGTTCAGGAACCGCGAGATCCGCCGGCATTGTGGCATTGATAATGGCTCTGCACTTTTTTAGCTTGTTCAGTAGTACCAACAACTAGGGGCGGCACGCAGGCGGGAGTTGGCGTTTGAAATTTGAATGTGATAATTTGTCGAAAATTGATACATAATGGTCATAATGTATCAATATTCATATCAGAAATGAGTTTTTACCAAGTTTTATAGTGTTGTTCTAGTCGTAACGTGCGGTTTTTGGACGGAGTAAAGAGGGTTTATGATACGTGTGTAGTTAACATTATTAATTGCTCGAATATATCTTTTCTGTAAAACAAAAAAGTTTGAATATCCGATGCTTTCCCCCACAATATGATATCATAGGACATAACACTACGAAAGTAACTAAAATAGACTAGCCTAGACGTAGCCACCAATCCATATTTTGTCTGATGTACCAAACAGCGTAAGCTGCAGAACTTAATCTACCAACTGATTAATCTATGTGGGGACCCTACTGCAATTTTTCTATCAATGGTATCATTTACTACTTCTTACATGTTGCTTTCTGGCTTAACAATAAACTGGTCTCAACTTGCCTGGCATTTATAAGTGAGAATTTGATACACTTGGATTTACAAGCGTTTAACAATAAATTATTAACTGTGAACCAATTCAAGGTTAAAGACTTATTTCAATCAGAACCAGATAAAATACGGTCCATGCGGATAAAGTGATTGGTGTAAGAGAAATAACACGATTTTATCACTTTGACGTCACTCAAAGCCTTTGTAACTAGAGTTACCGAGTTCAATCTATGGAAGAAAAATACTGGTAACCAAAGTCAGCAAGTTCAATTGAGCGGATAAAACATCAGATTTAACGCCGTTAACTTCTTCCTTTTGACATATTTTGGTCAAGTACAATCTTAGTAGATCCAAAGCTTCGTTTCTAACTTCGTAAAGATTTAATTTCATTAGTAGCGTATCATTATCAACACAATCAAATGCCTTCGACGTAACGCAAAAGTGAGATGTATCTATCAAATATGGAATACTTATAAGGGTCCTGCAGCCGTAGTCAATTTACCCCTAGTGAAACCGTATTGTTTGGCGTGGAGTTATTTTTTACGGTTGAAGTGTGAGAGCATTTGAATGAGTCTAATATTTTCAAATATTTACTTAGTGCTGAAAGAACAGATATTGGATGAAATTTTAAGGATCACCCTTGTCTCCCGACTTGAACGGAGATTTTAGTTTACAGTGTGTCATGAGGTCTGGGAAACCACCGTCGTCAGCTCAGTTATTGAATATTTAAGCTAGTGTGGGCTAACTAGAATTACTGGCCAAATGACTTGGACTGATAAACCCCACAGGTCTTCAGTATTTTTTAAGTTAAGTAATGTTAACATTTTGACCATGTCCTGGAGATATAAATTATTAAATTTTAAATCTACGTTACTGACGCTAGTGCTATTTTTTAACAAAGTCTGCTTCATATCGAGATGAATATAGACGCTCTGTTGTGCTCTTGGTAACTTTTCCAATTTCACCGTTTTGTTATTTGCCAAACCGTTTCCATTAGATTGTTTGAATTTCATTTTTTTTCTATAACTATATAAAGTTTTTGCAGTTGAACAAACCAACTTGAAAGTTTTGTAATATTTAAACATAGTCATAAATGAAAATTTTCTCAAATATTTTTAAATTGCATGGTCTTTTTCTTCCCTCGGAGGTCTGTAGACACATACAGACCTCCGAGGACAATGTATGTAACACATGTGCAGTTTAATATTTTCCATACAAACGACATTCCATGTCTTTTTATGTGTCAAGAAATACGACAATTTAGCCATATGTATCGCTATCAATATTCGCTCTAGATATCCTATGTCTATCGCAAAAACTAGCCATTTGAAATCTTTGACTTATTTTTTTTTAAGTTATCTACTTTGTGTAACGTTGGAATTTCGAATTATCATAGTTGTACAGAACTTGGCATTCATTTAGATCTCAAATCTTTTGTCGGCGAAGTCAACAGCGACGATATGTTAATATTGAAATTGGTTGGCTTCCATTTTCACATTGCGTTTTTTGGTGGGATATCATAATAATACTGCATTTTAAGTTTTTTCTATAAATACGGCAATTTGAAACTTTAGATAACAAAATTCTACAATAACAACACTGGGCACATCCCTACCCTACCCTACAGTCAGTTCACAGACTACAAGTCAGTTTAGCTCGGTCCACAGAGCAATATAAGTTGGCTCGGTCGCTCGTCGGCACGAAGAAGGTTGAGTGAGTGTTTGTTGTTTCGACAGAGGTTATGAAATTAGAAATACGTGAACTCCGTTCTATTTCTATTTCGTAACAGTGGCTGCGGGTAGCGCCACCTCAATGCCAGCTCTCGTGAGGTTGCCGCGGTGACGTCGCCGCTCCTGCGAGCCGGGGTGGGACCCCGGGTTACGGAGGTGGCTGGTGAAGTGGTGTCGCGATGGGCTGGGTGGTGGTGGTGCTGTGCGCGGCGTGGTACGCGCTGAGCTCTGGCAGCAACGTGGCCGGCTCGCTGCTGCTGTCGGCACTGCCCCTGCCGCTGACGGCGACTCTGGCGCAGCTGGCGGCGGGTGCGCTGCTGTCGCACGCTGCGCTGCGCCTGCGTCCGGCGCCCGCATCCGCGCCCCAGCCCCGTTGGCGCGCGCTGGCACCGCTCGCCGCCGCTAAGCTTGCCTCCACGCTGCTCGGCCAGGTCTCGCTGTGGCGCGTGCCCGTCTCCTATGCGCACACTGGTTAGTAACTCGCCACACAAACCTTGCACTTCTGGATGATGTTGAGATTATTATTGTGCGACAGTGGCTTCCGCCCCCTTATCGACACTCTGACCCAGGTAATTCAAACAATAAGTAATTCCATAATTTTATACTTCTCAACAGCGGGTAACCTTTTTGTAACATTTCCCTGATCTATGTGATTTTCGGATTCTGAATTTCATAGTGCTCATAGACAGGAGTTTGGAATGGGTTTCGCTCACCGTTAGGAGTTTATCTCTAAATAGGTACTAATTAATTTTCTTATTGTTATCTCATTCTGATATAAATGATCTAATTAGATTTTCCAATTTTGTCTAAATTCTAACTGGAATGAAGTAACCATAGAAATTTGAAAATCCAAGTACCCTAAAAAGTATAAAATATAGGTAAAAAGTAGTAGTTTTCGTAGCATTATTGGCAAATTAAATATTAGTTGGGATTTGTTTCATTTCAATTAAACTTTCAGTCATTTTAAATCATAATAAAATACATTACCACATCTACAATATAATAAATCTACATATTTTGTTTAATGTTTAAGCTGTCAAAAGGACAACAGGTGCTTTTCCGTGCTCCTAAACATTAATTTTGTGCTAGCAGCTGACGCGAACTTAATAGCGGTTACTGAATCGGGATTAAATGACTCCATACACGACGGGGAACTAGTGCCAGATGGATACACAATACTGCGTAGTGATCGGATGGATGGACGCAAACATGGAGGTGCTTTACTTATAGCGACACCTGAATGGGATCTGTGAAGAGTTGAGTTTCCAGAGACTAACTTAGACGAGGCTTCATTTGAGTTAGTTTGTGCGGCAGTACTTCGTGAAAAGAAGGATTTGTTTATGTGCTGTGTGGTTTACATTCCGCCAAAATCTAACTACAATGGTTATTTGCAAATGTTTAATATACTAGAAAGTGTAATCGTCAAGCATAAAAATGTTCTAGTCATAGGTGATTTTAATTTATATTCTGCATCGGTTGAGGTAAAGAATTATTTTGAATATTTTGTAGCATTCTGTGAACTCCAACAAAGAAATTTCATACTGAATTGCAATGATAGACAATTAGATCTAGTTCTCACTACATTACAGGAAAGTGAAGTGTGTGTGACCTTAGAGACAGAGTCCCTAGTACCGGAGGTTGACCCGCAACATCCGCCTCTCGCCATTGGTACCACATTCAGCGTGGGTCCGGGTGCTACTCACGATGCCGCCACAGAGTCATCACAGGCACAGTCGGGTCTTGCTGACGACAGACCTCAGTGGAATTTTAGGAGGGCCGATTTCATTTCCCTGTATAAAATGATAGAGAAAGCCGACTGGACCCCTCTATACGCATCATTGAATGTAGAAGAGGCTATCCAGTGTTTTTACAAAATAGTAAATTCGTTAATAGATAACTGCGCTCCCAGGAAAAAGCCTATTTCTGGAATTCGGTCCCAGTATTGCTATCCCAATTGGTACACAGCCGACTTGATACGCGACATATGGACGAAAGCATACCTGCACAAGAAATATAAGCAGAGTAAGTCCCAGGGTGATTATAAAATGTTTTCTGAAAGTAGAGTTCATGTTAAGACCAGCATAAAAACATTGTATAACGGCTATTTGAGTAGAGTCCAGTCCCAGCTTACGCATGACCCCAAATCTTTTTGGAACTATGTGAAGAAGCAACGCGAGAATCGTAGCAGATCAACACAGATCACTAAAGACGGAGTAAGAATGGCTAATGAGGCTTGTGCCAAGGAATTCGCACAATATTTTCACTCGGTGTATAGCTCTACCCCCCCGCGCCTTAACGCGGAGGGAGCGGCAGCGTCGGCGGCGGGGGTGGCACAGGCGGGCAGAGGTGCCGAGAGAGTGCATATTGCGCAACTGACGCTAGGTGAGGTGCGCTCTGCGCTCCGACGACTCAAGCCCAAGTTTTCTGCGGGGCCGGATGGCTTACCACCTTACATAGTGAGGGACTGCAGAATGGTGCTTGATAAGCCGCTGCTATATATTTTTAACTTGTGCCTAGGTTGCAGTATTTACCCAGAGATGTGGAAAATCACCCGGGTGATCCCGGTTCCAAAGGGGGCTGCAGCGACGGAAGTTAACTGTTTCAGGCCAGTGGCGGTTCTGTCAACTTTTGCGAAGGTTTTTGAGTCTGCGTTGCAGCGTAGCATCTTTCTTCAGATGGGAGGGCAAGTATGTGATGCTCAACATGGGTTCCGACCAGGTCGTAGCACCACCTCCAACTTGATGTGCTTTATGTCGTTCGTGTCGCCAGCGCTCGACAAGCGCGGCCAGGTCGACGCTGCATATTTCGATTTCAGGAAAGCGTTCGACATGGTCGATAACGACGTCTTACTTGAAAAATTCAGTAGCGTAGGATTCACCCCACAGTTATTGCAATTTTTCTGTAGCTACCTCAGGGGCGGCGGCAGTATGTGGAATACGAGGGATTTTCTTCTGATCCGTATTTTACATTATCGGGTGTGAGTCAAGGCAGCAATCTAGGTCCTCTGGAATTTATCATTATGATAAACGATCTACCCATATATTAAGCACGCTATATGCTTATTGTTTGCGGATGACCTAAAACTCCTCCTTAAGGTAAGCACCAGCGCAGACTGTGAGCGGTTGCAAGGTGATATAGATAGGGTGGTGGAGTGGAGTCACCGTAATAAACTCTACTTCAATGTATCGAAGTGTGCGATGATGACCTACAGCCGCGCTCACGAGCCTCTCCGCCACCGGTACGCTGTGGATGGTGTGGAGATGGCACGGAGTTCTGAAATTATGGGTCTGGGGGTTTTAATGAAGTCAGACTTGACGTTTCGGGATCACATTAATACTATATGCAAACAAGCTTTCAAAAAGTTAGGTTTTATTCTCAGACAGGCGAGTAAGTTTAAAAGTATCGAGGTGGTAAAAGTTTTGTATATTACCTTGGTTCGGAGTAAACTTGAAAGCAATGCAATCATCTGGCATCCACATGAAACTAAATATAGCCAAATGCTGGAGAAAATACAAAATCGTTTCCTGAGGTATTTATATTTGAAGCGGTACGGGGTCTATCCTTGTTACCCACTTATGTATCCGAGCCTGTTCATGATGGGCATGGTTGGATACAATGAGCTGGAAGTGAGGAGGGGCCTCGCACTAGCGACCTATGTGCTAAAAGTGCTGCGAGGGAAACTGCACAACCTCCAGATACTGCCGTTGTTAGGGCTTTGTGTACCTGACAACTACCTGAGAGCGAGGAGTCACTCCTTATTCTGCGTGCCGATGGCACGAACAAGCATGCTGTGGGAGGCACCGGTGGTGCAGGCTCTGGCTCTATTTAATCAAGTGGCGGGCAGGACTAACATTGACCTTTTTTGTTGTTCAATGTTGGAGTTCACAAGGGCAGTCACTTTTTGTTTGTGCTATTGAATTAATTGTTTTTGTTAATGAATTATTTTTTGTTAAATAATTGTTATTATATTTCTAATTTAATTGAATTGTAATATATATTTTTAAGGTGTGTGTTCTATAAGTATCCCGGATATTGCAAAACGGTTTGGGTATATATACCTGTAATGTTGTGCAATGTAATTATAATAAATAAATAAATAAATAAATAAATAAAAAATAAAATTTATTTTCTCGCTAATAACTACACCTTCTTGCCGCAAACTATATTTAAAGTGATGGCGTCTTAATAGACACCATATGAAAGTGTTATCAAAGTGCTATTCACAGTTGATTTTCCACAAAACTGCACCAAAATCCACTTTGTGCAACAATGGTCCCTTTTTTTTACTTTTTATTTGTCGCTAACAGCAGCATTTCATAATCCCATATTGTTGTTGTGGTGAAAAAAAAAATAAAAATCTACTAACACTACCAAAATGTCAAACATAGACACAAATTCTACCAACGCCACCGAAAATGATCAAACTCAAACCAGTGCAAATAAAACAAAACTTGTGCAAACTGTCTTCCACATGGGATTATTTAATAAAAACACATCCAAAAAAAATGGCGAGTGGCAGTGTGACCAGGTACCGACGCCAAAACGCCACAAACCAGATCACGCCCCCAACAACAAGTACCACAATGTAAAATTTGAAACATCTAACAGCTTCAACACCATGATGGGATATCGGACTTTATACCGCATTCCCTATTAAAATCGGAATAGTTACCGTATGATTTGTCGGAAAGGTTACCTCACAATGGGCTATCCAACTTCATACCGCATTCCACATTAAAATCGCAATGGTCACTGTGTGATTTGTCAGAATGGTTACCGCACGATAGGCTATCGGATTTTATACTGAGTTCCCTATTAATGAGATAGTCAGCTATTGTTTGTCGCGGGCCACTTTTCCGCAACTAGAAGTCTGCGCCTATTTTGCGTGACGTGGGTTGGGGGCACTACTCCTACCAACCCAGCTCCTGTAGGTAGCCTAGTAGACCCTTAATGTTGCCGACGACTTCCTGGAGCGACCTTGGCGTCCCAAGGTATGTTGCCCGGTAGATGTACCACGCCGGAACATTCCAGCAGGACGTGGGTGGCTATCTCCTCGACCTCCATGCAGGCTCTGCACAGGGGGCTGTCCGTGACACCTAGAGTGTGTAAGTGTTTATTTAGCAAAGCGTGTCCAGTTATCACTCCGGTTACCAAGCGAAGTTGTGGCCTCTTGAGCTTCAGAAGCTAGCGCGACAATCCGGGTCTGATCATCGGGAGGGCCTGTCTGGCTTGCTTGCAGGTATACAAGGTTGACCAATAGTGTTGGTGAGTTACCTTTGTGTGTTGTCGTAGGTTTTTCCTCAACCAGCTGAATGGCAATGGTATTATGGGTTCTGGTCCCTCAAACTTGCCAGTGCGTCGGCTGCGTCGTTGCCGCGCAAGCCACTGTGTCCCTTTATGGCTTGGTGACACTCGTATATAAGCCCAGAACTGATGGTGTTGCTTTGTAGGGCTTGCAGAACTGCTTTGCTGTTGGATAGTATGCGGATAGGGAAATCCTTTACCTCTCTTTCTGCAATAGCTGCAGTAGCCATTATGATGCCCATGCACTCGGCTTGGAAGACGGTCTTGTGGGCACCGTTGATTTGATGTTGATTTCCTCATGTTTAGATCTTCCGAGAATGCTCCGGCGCCTGTACCTGAGTTTGTTTTAGAACCGTCTGTGAAAATCCTTAGTTCTTTTAGATTGAGGCCCTCCCAAGGGTCTTCATGCAGTCGTATTTTATACCATTTGTCGAAGACATATTGCTTGGGTATCCTGTCAGTCGCCGCTTCTAATAGCGGCTCCTTACCTATGTACTCATCGAGTATTTCAGTGTGGGGTACCCTAGCATGTCTCCATAGGTTAAGTTTTTTAAGATGCACCGCAGCTGCAGCCGCCTCTTGCTTGATGAAGAGGTGAAGCGGCGGCAGATCCAGTATGACATCCAAGGCCACTGTGGGTGTGGTCCTCATGCATCCCGTTGCTGCCATGCAAGCCAACCTCTGGAGTCTTTGTAGTTTAGCTTCGACAGTGGATAGTTTGGTTCGTGGCCACCAAACTATCGCGCCGTAGCTTATTATCGGTCTGATGACAGCTGAGTATAGCCAAAGGGTAGTTTTCAGGGTTAACCCCCATTTTTTACCTACCATTTTTCGGCACTGCCAAAATGTGACAGTCGGTTTGTCAATCTTGTTATTCAGATGTTTGCTCCAATTCAGCTTGCTATCTAGTATTACACCTAGGTACTTTACCTCAGCAGCAAATTGTAGCTCTGTACCAAACAACCTGGGTGGGCGATAGTTGCCCAGATTGCGCCTGTTTGTGATCATTACCATTTCCGTCTTATTGGGGTTGACTGATAGTTCGTTCGTTGTGCACCAGCGTTCCACGATCCGCAGTGCTGCTTGGGAGACATCCCATACAGTGCTTGTGATGATTCCACTTGTTAGTATCATTATATCATCGGCATGTTCAGTTTGGTGATGAGGTCGTTCGCCACCAGGTTCCAAAGCAGCGGCGAGAGAACACCTCCTTGGGGGCATCCCTTCGCTACCAATGCGTGTTGGGATTCGGTTGAAGTGAGTTTAATGGCCCGTTTACTCAACATGTTACCTATCCACTCCACCATAACTGCATTTGCTCCGTGTTTTACCAGTGCCGCTGTTATGCTTGTGAATTTAGTCTTTACGAAGGCTCCTTCAATGTCAATGAAGATTCCTAGGCACATAGACTTGCTGTTGATGGCTTCTTCAAATTTGCAAACAACAGAGCGAAGAGCTGAATCTGTAGATTTACTTTGACTGAAGGGGTGCTGATTCTGATGCAAGGGTATGTTACTCAGGGCCTTCTCTCGCAGATCTCTATCGCATAGCATTTCCATCATTTTCAGCAGAAACGAGGTAAGGCTAATTGGTCTAAAGGATTTAGGATCTGAGTAGTCGCTCTTACCTGGCTTGGGTATGAAGATTACTTTTACCTCTCTCCAGTGTCTCGGTACATATCTGTGTGCCAGACATGCCACCATGTAATTGGTTAGTGCCAGAACTAGTTGGTCTCCTCCCCACTTTAAACAAAGCCGGGAATATGCCGTCCAGTCCTGGCGATTTAAACGAGTTAAAGCTGTTGATTTCCCACCGAGTTTTTTGTGAGTTGATAACTTCGAGTGCGAGTACCCACTGCTCCTCTGTCGGTGTAGTCTCTTCCTCCGTCCAGTTGACCGTCCTCAGTAGTTGACAGTCAGGGAAGTGTGTCTGTACTAATGTACATTCTGCCTCTTCTGGAGTGTTGGTGAGTGTGTTGTCCGCTTTGCGCAGGGATCCAAGGGTCTGAGTTCGCCTGCGCGCAGCTCTCGATGTTGCTGCAGAACTTGCGCCACGAGTTTGTACTTCTGTATCGTAGGCGCTTTTAATATTGGGACTTAGCTGTTTTGTAGTGTTTGAGAAAAATTTCTTTCTATTAAAGCAGTCCCAGTCTTCATCTGCGGCTGTATTCATTGCCCTGTTTAGTAGGCGCCTTACTTTACTTCTAAGCCTCTCCAGCTCAGGTCCCCACCAGTCAGCACCGGCGTTGGCCCTTGCCACAGGAGTTGCTAGGGGGCATGCATGGTGGTAGCTAACCGTGATGGCCTCAGTTAGCTTGCTTACCTGGTGTTCTATAGCCTTGGCACACGATATCCTTTCCGGCACTCTCTGCTGTTTCAGGAGCTGTTCCAACCGTTTTCCATATTGTTCTCGGTCAGTTCGGAGCGGATTGCGCTTTGGGGTTGCCTCGACTATGTTTACCTGAATGTCGTATCGAATACATCTGTGATCTGAGCACGATGCTTCTGCGGATACGTGCCAGTTTGAGATGGCTCTCGACGCTTCTTCGGTTGCAAGTGTTATATCAATGATTGTTCTACTTCGCCTGGTGACGAATGTTGGTTCTGAACCTATATTAACAATGTTAAGGTTGGTTGTCACTAGATATTCAACGAGAAGTTTACCTCGGTCGTTGTTGTTTTTAATCCCCCAGAGAGCGTGGTGTGCTTTCGAGTCCGTGGCTATTATCAGCTGCAGCCAGGATTCTTCGCAGTGCGTCACCAGCCTCGTCATATCATGCGGGGGTGGAGTATCCTCCTCCGGCATGTAGACGGAGGCGACAACCATCTCTGGTAGGCTGGAATTTTGTGCCTTGTGCAGTCTCACTGCATACACGTCTCTGGAACAGAAACTTGTTAGAGGTTGCACATGTATATTTTTAGAAGTGTAGATACAGGCTCGGGGGTTAATCGAGCTCGTATTGACCTCCAAGATTTCGGAGTCCGCATATATTGCCTCTGCTGATCCACGGCTCCTGGATCAGGGCCAAGGTTAACCTCCAGCTACTTCCTCCGCTGAGCCGTTCCGGTTTCACTGTGGTGGAGGTTTGCCTGTAGAATGTTACACGGTGGGGAAGGGGACGCCATCATTATCTGACAGCAGCACATCCTCATCCGTCCCGAGCGCCAGGTTGCCCATTCCATCCCGTCCTCCGCCGAATCCAGAGCAGAACTATCATCGTCCTTTCCGGGTTCGTCGGCGATCGGGTCGGCCTGCTGCATTGGGTTTGGGGGCTCGGCTGCAGTAACCCCAGCAGTATCCGGCTGCTTAAGTGTCGACCGGAGTGCAGGTGGTTTTTCGAGGAATCTTCCTCTGGTCCCCTGAAACTTTACGTACACCGACCCAAGCAAAAAGCCGAGTCGGCGCCCGCGTTGATCAGGGGTTGAACCACCTCCTCCGGGATACTGACGAAGACGAATGTCTCCGTCTGCTGTCGGTCCGCTTTGATCAAAAGCCATCTGCTCACCTCCGCCCACGGGTTCTGGTACTGGAGCGTGCGTCCGACAGGTCGCATGTCCTCCCAGACCCCCGGAGATAGTCAGCTATTTATTCAAAGAGCTATTCTGCTCAATAAAAGGATTATTTAAAAATGTATTTTATATTTATAATCCACTTCAATAATGCTCAAGAAATGAAATCCGGACTGCCATCAAGAAACTGAAAAATCATAAAGCACTAGGATATGACTTAATAACTGCTCTGCTACTCAAACAATTACCAGATGAAGCCATCATCTTCCTCATATACCTGCTTAATGCCATACTGCAACGAACATACAAAACTCAACAATGGAAAGTAGGTAGCACAAATTATCATGATCTTAAACCAGGAAAACCAGAAAATTGTGTCAAGTCATACAGGCCTATAGCTCTCCTATCAGTAGCCTCAAAGCTATTAGAGACTCTGTTCCTGAAACGGCTCACTCCACAACTGATTGGAGCAAACATAATTCATGACTACCAATTCGGGTTCAGAAAAGGTCAATGTTCGAAAAGATAAATGACACCTTTGAGAAAAAAAACTATTGTGCTGCAGTCTTCCTGGACATTATATATTTGCTTGCGGTGAAATAATTTATTTCTACCAGAAAATTTATTATATTTTTTGGGGGGTAGTTTCACTTCACTTGGTTATGATGTGGATGTGATTGACTAAGTATAATATATATAATATAAGTGTTTGATTGTTTTTAGAACTGAATAACACTCTCACTGTATTATTGAAGATAAATTCTAAGTTTTCACTTGGTTTTTGCTTTGCAAATTCAGCGAAACATATTTTTTGCAATTAAATTTTCGGAGCTACATGTCGCTTGTTTGACAGCTGTTGAACATTTTCTAAACTAAAAAACAAATTATTTGAAGAAATAATAATAAACTCGTACACTCGCTTCTTATACATTTATGACCCGACTGTACCTTGTGATGTCAACCCAGTCCAACTGATATTAAAGTCGAGCTGGATTCTACTCTGGGAGATTCTGCTCCTTCATTTAAAACAGCAGTATAATATTGGGTCGCTTAGTTTAAAAGAGGTTCACAAGCTGCCATGGTCAACATCGCAGCCACATATTAGATAATAGTTACTTCGTAAAAGATACGTTACAGTCCTACAAAAGCGAAAATACCTACGCTATAATAGCCTAAACATTTTTTATAATAATACTTGGAATAAACTGCAAGCAAAAATACCTCTATTGCACGCACACTGAGAGGTGAGAACGCTATGCCCACCGTACGACGTTCGTCTGCTTACGTCATTGAACGTATGCGCTAGGGTTTTACAAAGATGATGAAGTGAAAATCTTCCAGGCCGATCTATCAAAACATTGTCAAAGTTATCCAGGAATGTTTTTTAAAATTTTCAATATAAATATTAAAGGTCTTTCTATATATTCTATCCATTATATGAAATCTTTATTATAAGCTATAAGGTGACCGTATAGTGCGGTGTCGTCAAAATTACGTTTTTCCTGTAATAGGACTTCAAGGCTAGCGCAGGTATGTTTTTGCTGCACTTGTGTAATAAATATCCCGACACACTAGTCAAGGCATTTTTCGCAGGTAAGTCAAACCGATAATATGTTTCGCCATTAAGTACCACTGCTGAAGTTGTCACAATAATGACGCGACGTCATCACTTCCGTTGTCGTCCCACTTCTGTACGTACGTGCGCTCAAGCAAGCGGCCGGCGGTCCTTTGATATGGTCGGTCCCTCCCCCCCCCGGGAGGGTCTCTCAGAGTAGAATCCAGCTCGACTTTAATATCAGTTGGACTGGGTTGATTCATCACAAGGTACAATCGGTTCATAAATGTATAAGAAGCGAGTGTAAGAGTTTATTATTATTTCTTCAAATAATTTGTTTTTTAGTTTAGAAAATGTTCAACAGCTGTCAAACAAGCGACATTTAGCTCCGAAAATTTAATTGCAAAAAAATATGTTTCTCTGAGTCTGCAAAGCAAAAACCAAGTGAAAACTAAGAATTTATCTCCAATAACACATTGAGAGTGTTATTCAGTTCTAAAAATAATCAAACACATCGATACTTAGTCAATCACATCCACATCATAACCAAGTGAAGTGAAACTACCCCCCTCAAAAAATACAGCGCGACATCATCACAGCGCTGTTTTTCAGACCAGCCCTTTTTACTTAAACTTAACTAAGCAATATAAAAAATAACAATTAACTGTAAGTATGTGTATGTGTATAGGTAGTGTATGTGTGCCGTGCAAAACGTATGTACTTCGACATAGGTAGTAATTTTTCATATTATGAAAAACTTACTACCCATGTCGGTTAGACCTGTAGAAGCTCCTTTGTTTTAATTGTATATGAAACTGGTTTGTATTTTCTGTTGGTCAAGCAGGATATGTCTCAGTTTTGTCTTAAAGGAGAACTTAGACATCATCTCTTGCAGGGGAGGCGGTAAGTCATTCCACACCTTCGATGCTGCAAACTTAAAGCTGCCTCTTAAGGAAGCTGTTTTACGTTTTGGGATCATTAGCCGGTTTTGAACTTTGCTTCGCAAAAAGTGACCATGACGGTCGCCCGTAAACGACAGTTTATTCAACAGGTACAGTGGTCTCAGTGTGTAAAGTACTCTATGAACAAGACCAGCCATATCTAGTTTACGGCGGGCTGTTTGAGCATGTCTTTTTTGTTGAGATAGGGAGTAATATGCGCTCATTTGGGGACATCAAAACAGAATCTTGCACATGTGTTTTGCACCTGTTGTATTGCTCGTTCCGTTTTCGCGTATATTCTTGGGCCGTAGACGACATCCCCAAAGTTGAAGAGCGACAAAATTAGGCTTACTCTCAGCGTAGTGCGAACAGTTTCAGAAAAGTAAGGTCTAATGTTGTAGAGTACTCTGAGCCTGTAAAATGCATTTCTGATTTTAGAATTGTCGTTTTCAACGTAACACAGTTCACTATCCATGACAATCCCCAAGTTCCGAGATGACTTGACCCTCTCTATTTGTTCACCGCCCATTTCAATAGTTCGGTTTTCTCGTGAAGTATATTGGATTTGGTATCTCGAACCCAAAATTATGTATTTGGACTTTTGTGGATTGAGTTTGAGGTTATTTCTATTCGCCCAGTTGTATATTGCTGTGAGGTCTTCATTTATTTTTTTAACTGCATCTTGTGTGTTAGCCGGATAGAACGAGAAATAGAACTGAGTGCCATCAGCGTAAAGGTGAATTTTGCAGTGCTGAATGATGGTTATAAGATCGGCTGTATTTAAAGCACAAAGATAAGGGGGCTCAGGATAGATCCTTGTGGGCAGCCTCTTTTTACAGATTTCACTGGGAACGTGTGTTGTTGCCCTCGCAATCTTCCATCTCCACAAATTGTTTCCTATTGTTTAAGTAACTTTGAAACCACTTGCACGCCGACCGCGTCAAACCATAGTGTGACATCTTTGCCAACAGCAATTCCCCATTTAAGAAATGAAATGCTCTTGAAAAGTCAAGCAGTACCAGCACACTGCCCTCTCCAGAGAATCAGACGCTGATTCCTATCAGCGTCATCCACATCCTTGTCGTCTGTGACATGTGCCAGCGGTGTGTCAGTGCCATGTCCACCTCGAAAACCGGATTGTACAGCTGGTAGGATATTTTCCTACTCAAGATACTTGGTCAATTGTGTGCAGACAACTTTTTCCAATATTTTAGAGAGGGCAGGCAGAATACTGATCGATCGTAAGTCTTTAAATTCTTCTACTAAGTTAGTTTTTGGAAGGGGTTCGACCTTACCAGTTTCCACGCTGTCGGAAACACACCCGTGATGATTGACTGATTTATGATTCCTGTAATTATGTGTAGCGTAACGTACGTAACGGTACGTCTAACACTGCCAGTGTTAGACGTACTGATCTTATCTGGACTGAGATTTGGTCATAGCCTGTTGCATTCGTACCTATACCAGCGATTATTTTTGACACCTCCTGTTCCTTAGAAGTATGTATTGAAAATATCGATTCTCCAAACATCGTTGTTTTAAATCGTTTAAGCAGTTCCAGATCCGTATTCGCATTTCCCGGTATGTCCAGAAAGAAGTCGTTTATTTTGTCCGGATTGTTCAAGTGTGGCGGTATGGACAAGGTCGTCGGCTCCGATAACGTCACGCAGCGTTTTAAATTCTTCTACATGATATTTGCTTTTTTGATTTACGAAATGGATAAAGTAGGCCTTTTTCTCTCGTTAGACTTTCGTACGCCTCAGGGGAGTGTGACATCGAACAGCGCAAGTAATAGTTGATTAAAGCGGTCCGTCATCTCGCATACATCAAGTGCTTCTGAAACGTAGATCCATGGCAGAAGGTTTAAGTCCTCTTGGAAATCATTCTCTGATGTCTTATGCAGGGAGCGGGTCAATATGTATTGCACTACTTCTTCACTCGCTTCACTACTTTAATCTCCGCTACAACATAGCGTGGTCACTTAGTGATGGATTGTGATGTACTGTGATATAGCCAAATATGTCTGGTGAGTCTGTCACTATTAGGTCTAGCAGTGTGGCAGTGTTTTCCGTGACCCTTGTTGGGTCCCCAACTAACTGATGAAGAATTTTTTGTTCCAGGAAGGATAATAATTCGAGTGCGCAGGTGACATTTGGCCGAAGAAGATCGACGTTGAAGTCGGTTATTATGCATATGTGGTCGCAATCGCCGAAAGTACTGATCGTTTCGCTCAGTGCATCTATGGCTGCTCCAGCTGTTATACGTTTTTTGTTCTTTTTTATATGTGTCTGGTCTATATGCAGTTCCTATAGTTATCCTGACTTTGTTTGGCAGTGCAAGTTCCAGCCAAATCTGTTCCAATAACGACGCTGGGTTGGGTCTGATCTTCAGGCGCAACCATTACGCACATAAAAGCCGACTCTACCCCCACTTCTGTGGGCCCTTTGGCCTTGGTACCTTCAGGGTGTAACCTGGTATCTTCGGGGCATAGCATTCCTGTCCTGACCTTAGCCAAATTTCATTCAGAGCCAGAATATCTGGCTTATGGTTTTGTATCGGGACTGTCAATTCGCCCTGCCCAGTGTTAATAGACCTAACGTTCAGTTAACCTAGTTTTAGATTCCTAAACTTATTCCTGTTATTACCCATTTTTGTTGTCGAATCGGATAAGGCATGGAAAGTTTGCAGCAGAAACTTTCGCAAATAGGTTGACGCAATCATAGTGTTTATGTTGATTTATGCGTGGATGTGTGTTTAAAAGAATGCGTGGTACATACAAAAGAGAGCTGAAAAAGTACCGGAATGACCGAACTTAAACTTTAGATGTAGCTTCCCAAGTACACAAGATATGGAGTAAGCATTCAGTAAATACGCTGTGGATACCAATATATCAGTAAGAATTAAATATTTATACATTTCAGTTGATATCAGATTTGCTAAGTAAATTACACAAATCTTAGGTACTGGTAATACTGACAGTAAATATATTTGTATTTGTATGAATTTATTTCATAAACAGAGTTAGAAGGTTCTATATCTTGACGTTTCTGCGAGTAAGTAGCTGAATTCATAATAGTTTTACCTTTGGGTTTATAAAAAATAGCAAAGGAGCAATAGCACCTTATAAGTGCTTTCATAAGGGTTGCCTCATAATCATAACCAGCATATCCAAGTAAAAACGACGATAAGCATACTTGCATTTTTATGTAAGTTTTTTCACAATCACAGCTTTGCTCCAAAGGTACATATCTTGAGAAAATTTCATAATTATTATTATAAGTCTTGCAAGGTGCACTGGGTAGGGCTGAAATATAAAATTATAACAGTTAAACGTGTTCTAGAATAGTAGAAAAACATGTTGCTTGTAGGTTGTTTCATGGACACTGTTAATTTTTGCCAACTTACAGTAATGACACTTAGTTTGGTTGAAAAATAGATCTTGTTAGAGATACCAACTTAAAATTAATATGTTTCTGAAAATTGTGACTTAGAGCAAATTAGATCACACATATAGAAAACTATGCTGATGCAACCGTAATAAATTATAGCAATTGTTTCATGAACCCAACAAATTTTTGCCAACTTACATAATATTAAACTTAGATTTGTTGAAAAATAATAGATCTTGTTAGAGTTTCATCCTAACTTAAAATTAATATGTTTTAGTAAATGACATACATACATATGCTCACGCCTATCTAGTAAATTGTACTTTAAATTTTACATTTTTAAAGAGTATATATGATCATACAGATAGAGAGCCATTCTGAGGCAGAGGTGACAAATAATAAAACATCATCAACCAGCTAACTTTGCCAGACAATCCTCGTCTTTTATGATTATTGCAGGTGATTTTTCAGATTTCGTGACGAGGATGCGACCTTATTTCACCCAGATGTATGTGTATCCCTTTTCTTTGGCATATTTCCTGGTCTTGGCACAGGCTCTGTGGAGTTAGGTGTTCAGCAAAGTACTTTTTTTTTTGTTTCTCCCGAGAAGCCATGCAGCGATACATTTAGTGTGTTATCTTTTTTTGATTTGTTGTATTTCTTGAGGGCTAAAATTGTAGTGTCACGCTTGCGTTCTGATGGTAGCTTTACAAGGGCGTCTGGGGTGTTCAGCATTTGGTTTCTGTTTGCCTAATATAGGGGCTCCGAGGATCTCACTGTCAGCAATAGGTGTGTTGATCTCATCACTGATTTTTCTTATTATTCCATATAGGTCTTCTGTCCGTTGTTCTGGTACATATTGTATTTCTAGGTGGTACTCCGGGATGATTCTTTCATATTCTTCCATTTTACTGGTCAAGCTGTACACATCTTTTTGGAGTTTCATGTTTTCAGCTTCAAGTGCACTTATTTTATAGTTTGCATTCACTACATTCTCTTTTATGTCTGTTTGTTCCTTCTGTAAAAAGTCGGTAGTATCAGTGAAATCTTATTTTAACTTCTCAATGGACTGGTTTAGCTCGAGCTTGATTGCATTGGTTAGGTTGTTTGCCAGGAATTCTTGCATTTCTTTTATTTTGTTATTTAGGAGCTCACTCAGTTGTTTCATATTGAAAGATGCGCCAGGTGATATGTAACTATAGTGGGTTGCATCCTTTTCTACTGGTTGTTTAAAGTTTGATTCCAGTTCATCACAGGACATGTCGACTGTGTCGAGTACACGGTCCACCGGCCCTCGGCGTACAGGTGTGTCGTCGCCGTTTCAGAGCTTTGTACGGTTTGTGACGTTTTCGCACACAGGGCAGTTCCAGTTTTGAATGAGATAGTACCGGTTGCTAGTGAAGTGTGCAGTTGTCATATTTAGACAACTGTAGTGGTATACACCGTAACAAGCAGCACATTTTAGAATTTGATCAGGTCTTAGGAATTTATCGCACGCAACGCACTGCATCCTTTGCAATGTGTTTGTTGTTGTCCCGTCATTTAAGTAATCTTGAACATTGTAAATATCCCTTTTTCGACAAAGTCGCTTTAACATGCTTTTTAAATTGCTCAAATGGCAATTTCAAAATCTCCAAAGGTATCTATTGTAGTAGAGAATGCACTGACCACAGATATCGAGAGATAGGTTGAGGGGCGTTGCACGTGCGAAAAAATCTAGCCCCGATAGTCTTGATATTAAAAATTCTCGGAAGTCACCGGGCGACCGCATTGAAGAATTCATTTCCGCTGTTTTTCGAAAATGCCGACCTGTGCAAAACTCACGTGGAAAAATAGAAGCGGGATTGTGAACTCCAAGAACGGCGGAGTAACATATCACTTGTAAGTCTCATTCCAACTAATATTTCTTCTTAAAACACAAGAAATAAACATTATTACGGAAATAAATCATTCACAAAAAATTCGTCACGAGTTGATCATTAAAGTGACAATGTCATGTTGTTCTCGCTAGGCTTATTATCCATTGCTTGTTTTGTATCTTAATTTCACTACATATTGCCAAGCTTACACGCAATGAATATTTCACACTTATCTAAATACGAAAGTAAATATGCATCGAGGTACGGAGGCGAACTGTTCCACGCACCCAGAGACGACGTATAGTGAGGGGAATAGTGATAGTGAGAATTATGTTTTTGAATCGATGGAAAGAAATACATTGTTTACCACCTCGAACAAAACCCATTGGGTCATCATCTAATATTACTAATCAAAGCTCTAATGAGAAGATATAAGATATAAGACTGCATTACTTAGCAAAAAAAGCCACGCCTAAATTGTCAAAACGCCAAGTTCTTAATAAATATTTACATTTTTCTTGTCAATAGATAGTATTGTACTGTGCAGGATTATACAGAAAGGGTATACGTGCCGAAAGGCGGTTGTTAAGGACATCAATCTGAACATCCTTCTCTATTAAAACGATTTGATCAGAGCAACATAATTTTTCACTTTGCAGTACATTTTGGGCCGAGCGGTCAGCTGATTTGTATGGGGAAGTAAAAAATAACGTTTCTCTGATCAAATCAGATGCATTGAGAAAGTTGTTCAAAATCATGTCCCAAACAATCCTTTTCGGCTTGGCACCCCGTATGTGTTACAGCCTGTAAACATAGTAATAGGTATTTCTTGTAAAATAAATATGTCATATTAACAATGAAAGTATTATTTTATTTATATAACCCGGCATAAATACCACTGTCTATAAATTATAATGGATTGATGAAACACGCTGTCCTTGCAATGTCCCAGCATTAGCTCGGGTAGTGTGTTCGGACGATAGGTGCATGACATTGCACTGACCAATAAATGCGGAAGGATTGATGTATGAGTGGTGTGGATGGTGCGTGTTCTTAATTTTCGGCGACACTGGTTCCGATACAAGCTTAGCGCCAAGGGCCTATCTCTCGATATCTGTGGCACTGACCCTTGAAAGAATTTCTTACCTTCGCGAGTCTAAACCGGGGCGCAACTTGTCTGTGATTATTTCTTAGGTAAACATTACAGCTATTGCTAAGTTTGTAAAATGTTGTAAGGTTTTTGCGTACATAGATTATATTTTCGAAAATAAATTGACTTGGATTTTTAGAAAACAGGCAGCCGAAAGGTAATGGTGTAGTATATTTTTAGAACCGGCCCTTTTCATGAAGCCCTTTAATTTGATACCCCACACGATGGGTTTCAGAAAAATAAATAAAAAATGACGTCATAACTCCCCCCCCCCCATCGAGAAAAGCTCTCGACAAAAAAAACTTAATTCAAGGAAAACGTGTGCCAAGTTTTGTGAGGATCGCTTGAAAACTGTGGCACCTACACCGGAACTGACAGACTCGAGACATAGAGACAGGCGAAAGCAAAATCGGCCTCCTGTCTTGTCGAAATGGAGCCCTTCGCTCGCTCGGTCAACTAGCCGAGATGTAGCCACATTTTTTTGTCTGATGTTCCTGATAGCGTAAGCCGCAGAACTTAACTTACCAGCTAATTTATCTATGAAGGGTCCCCACTGCAATTTGCTATCAATGGTTATTCAAAGAAACTTACTAATTCTAACGTGTTGCTGTCTAACACTTAACTGGTCTCAACTTGCCTGACATTTGGAAGTGAGAATTTGTTACACTTGGTTTTTACCAGCGTTTAACAATAAATTATTAACAGTGAACCAATTCAAGGTTAAAGACAATACGCCATTAACATCATCAAAATCTTCTTTTTGTCTTTCCATGTTGAAGACCATTGCATCATCATCAGCAAACAACACTATGTCAATCAATTTATCCACCGTGAAAGATAGATCGTTAATATATACCAGGAATAAGAAAGGCCTAATATGGAACGCCAATTTATGTTGAAGACCATTGCATCATCATCAGCAAACAACACTATGTCAATCAATTTATCCACCGTGAAAGATAGGTCGTTAATATATATCAGGAATAAGAAAGGCCTAATATGGAACGCCAATTTTTACACCCGATCCATCAGATTTAACGCCGTTGATTTCTGCCTTTGAATTATATTGCTAGGTATAATCCAAATTTCTAACTACGTAATGATTTTATTCCATAAAAAGCGTATTATGATCAACACAATTAAATGCTTTCGACAGATCGCAAATTACTCCGATAGCATCTTGTGCGGCCTCCCATGCAGAATAAATATGAGATATAAGGGTAATACCTGCATCCGTAGTCGATTTACCCCAAGTGAAACCGTATTGTTTGGCGTGGAGTTATTTTGTACGGTTGAAGTGTGAGAGCATTTTATTGAGTATAATCTTTTCAAATATTTTACTTAGTGCTGGAAGAACAGATATTAGTCTGAAATTTGAAGGATCACCCTTATCTCCCGACTTGAACAGAGTTATCAGTTTACTGCTTTCTCAGTCAGCGTTGAGATCTCCGCGCAAGCTGACGTACACTTCGTTCTGTCAAGTACTCGCGCGAATATCAAAGCGTCTCAATCTTTAAACTGTGCAAAATGGTCGTCTGCGGTCGTTGTGAGGAGGAGGTGACCAATGCTATTCGGTGTTGAGCTTGTAATAGCTCGTTCGACTATGCATGTGCTAGGCTTTCAGAGTCCAAATATAGAAGAATGACGGAAAAGAAGAAGGAATGGTGCTGCCCCAATTGGTCCAACAAGGGACCAAATACTTCGTCGCTTAATATTGTGCCCCCAGCTGGAGATGGAGATGCTGCCGTGAGTGTATCGGGAACGCCGGTCATGCCAACGCTCGAGCTCATTATGCAGCGTCTGGCTGCCATGGCTTTGCAACTTACACCTCTCAAGACTCTCGAGACAATTATGAATGACATCTCTGAGCTGAAGAGCAAGGCAGATGCTAACTCGGCGAGAATAGATGATGTGGTGAGTCGCGTCGCCCGTATGGAAGAGCATCAAAATGTGGCAGCTGAGATGGAGGACAGGCTGTCACGGCTGGAAGAAGCCTCCGAAGCCCGTGAGCAGTGGCTGCGCTCCAACAACGCGGAGGCAAAGGGCATTCCGCAGAAGAAGGACGAAAATTTATTTGAAATTGTTGCTAAGGTTGGTACTGCCATTGGATTCGCGGTTCAGCGGGACCGCATCAACTTCGTCGCAAGGGTCCCGTCGCGTGATGAGGGCAAGCCGAAATGTATCATAGTGTGCATCGCTATGACAAAGAAAACTTTGTTGCTGCCGGGCGTACTGTCAAAAACATGTCGGTGGCTGCTGTTGGTATGCAGGGGCAGGGTTGCATTTTCGTCAACGATCATCTAATCATAGTTCAAAAACAGCTGCTCAACTCTGTCTGAGAAGAAGTTTATTTTTATCTGGGTGCCCGAATGCCCGAATTATGGTACGTCGCAACGAAACATCACCAATATTTCAGATCAAAAGCATGAAGACCTCTAGAAAATTAATTGGACGGCCCTCACCGTTCCCGCTTCAACATTTGAAAACCACCGTGCACCGCATCTTTCCGTACTTGCTATTTCTAATGTATTTGCCTGTTGCTATACGTGCATCACTGCCTTGCCTTGAAAAAAAACTCTGCCGTCCTGCCTCTCACATTTCTGAGCCTTACCGAGTTGTATTTAGTGACTGATTCACCTTATCGCCACCGCACACTACCGTACTCGTTTTCAATAAACTACCGCTTAGCCACGAACCAGTTTTTACCTATAAATTCGAATGCGGAATATATTAGCCAGCGCTTGCTTCCCGCTAAGTCGGCTGTCATCTACGCTCCCAGCAGAGTCGATGCGCACGTGCTACTACGCGACGGTGCACTCGCTGCTGCAGTACGGCGTGGAGCTGTGGGGGCGCGCGGCGCAGTGGCACCGCGTGTTCGTGTTACAGAAACGCGCCGTGCGTCTGCTGGCGAGAGTACCCACTGACGAATCTGCGAGACCGCACTTCAAACATCTACTAATTCTCACACTACCTAGCCTTCTGATTTTCCAAGTGGCCATCTACAGCCAGCTTGTTGGAGTTGCGTGTCTCATATTTATGCCATTCTCCAAGTCGTTTGAATTGGTCTATATTCTCACGCACATACACTCGGCGTCAAAAAAATCGCACCTTTCCTAAAATTCATGTAAAGCGATTATAACTCCTAAGATCCTTCCTTTACCCTATCATTATTAGTATCATTTAAAAGCTCAATTAATAAGCTTTCAAAAAAAAAATCATTTGTTTAGGGAAAATCAAAAACCAGAAATCGCCAGCACTTTGATTAAAAAGAGGCGATGTACGCGTTTGGAGGCTCACTAATTGAACCACCCTGGACGCGTATAAAATGGGGGGTAATAATCAATTATGGGTCACCAATCCGCACCGCCGAGCTACGGGGGTTGCTACAGTCGCCGCATCCGACACTCGTCGCTGGCGACCTCAACGCCAAGCACACCGTCTGGAACTCCACCAGGGTGTGCCCAGCTGGACGCGCCATCCTTGCCGACTCCGTTAGCCACAACTACGATGTCATCGGTCCCGACGAGCCCACCCACTTCGATTCGCGGGCCGGTTGGGACACCATCGACGTCGTAGTCGTCAGAGGTCTCCGGACTCCGCCGAGCCAGGAGGTTCTCCCTGACCTCCCATCGGACCACAGGCCAGTACTTCTCGTCCTGGCGGACCTGCCCACCCGGGTCTCTCCGCCAGCATCACGCCGACGCTACCAGTGGGGCGCCTTCACCGCCGCCCTCGACCAGTCTTCGACCACATGTCCAGTCAACCAGCCGGAAGACGTTGACCGCCTGGCATCGCTGCTAACAACCCAGATCCGAGACGCGCTCGACCTATCATCGCACACCGTAGCTCGCGGGGGGAAGCCCAATCCTCTTCCTGCTGAGCTACGCGCACTCATCCGCGATAAGCGCGCTCTCCGGAAGCAGTGGCAGCAAACCCGCTGCCCAACGATGAAGACCAGGCTCAACGCCATGACGGCAGAGCTGAAGCGCCGACTTGATCTCCACGCCGAAGAATCTTGGGAACGCCACGTCGAGTCCATGGGCGACCACGTCCCCTCCGTGCATCGCCTATGCCGGGATTTGTCGACTACTCTAACTCCCGTCCGACCAATCCTGGGCAGCGACGGCCTACCAAGATTTCGAGCCCAAGACCGTGCGGAGATCTTCGCCGAATGCCTCGAGAAGCAGTTCAAGCCGAACCCTACGGATGATGTGGAACACGTCGCAGCAGTCGAGAGACACCTGCGAGAGTACTTCGCCTCGCCGATAGCTCCCGAAGAGGACCCAACCGTCGTCACGCCCGGCCAGATCATGCGTGCATTCAGACGTACCAAGCCCAGGAAAGCCCCGGGCGCAGACCGCATACCTAACATGGCGCTGCTACATTTGCCGCCACGTACTGTGGCGGCCGTTACGCGCCTGTTTAACGGTATCTTGCGCACGGGCCACTTCCCAACCCAATGGAAGGAGGGCTTGGTCATCATGTTGCCCAAGCCGGGCAAGGACTCCAAGCTGCCTGAGAGCTATCGGCCGATAACTCTACTGAGTACCATCTCAAAGGTGTTTGAGAAACTCCTGCTGGTGAAGCTACTGCCCCACATCCAGCCGCGCCCAGAACAGTTCGGCTTCAGGCCCGAGCATTCTACGACGCTTCAGCTCACCAGAGTACTGAATGACATGACGGTTTGTTTAAACAAGAAGGAATACACTGTCGCAGTACTCCTGGACATGGAGAAGGCGTTTGACAGAGTATGGCACGAGGGGTTGCTGTACAAATTGTCGACGTCTCCAGCCCCAAGAAGACTGGTCCAGATCATCGCCTCCTTCCTGAAGAATCGCCGCTTCCGAGTGATGGTGGAAGACGCCGTCTCCGAGGAACACCCCGTTGCAGCCGGCGTCCCTCAGGGGTCCTGCCTGTCTCCAGCCTGTTACTCCCAATATACGGACGACATCCCCGTCGGGCCGGGTGCCCAGCTGGCACTCTTCGCCGACGACGCTGCCTACTACGCGTCGTCGATCCAGGCACGGCACGCTGCCGTCAAACTGCAGCGCACCCTGGACATCTTGCCCGACTGGCTCGCCAAGTGGCGGTTGTCCGTCAACGTTGGTGTTAAATAATAGACGTGCGTCCTGTACAACCATTTATTGCCAGACTAACATGTCAGTGCGCTGCTTTGCGTACCTACCCTACTATCACATACATAACACCTCCACCCTTATTAACAAAAAAATACAAATATAATCTAAACCTACTTTAGAGTACTCTAAAGGAAAATGTAACAAAATAGAATAAGAACATATCTAAGACAATCGTACTTAATAGAAAACACAATTATACTGAGTATAAACTTAAGTACTAAAAATATTCATCGAAACCAAAGCGCACAGGTGGCTTGCGAGTTCGCTTAGAATCAGTACATGGTTCCCTGTTCGCTGACACACTGGGCTCATACACCGGCGGCCCGGCTTCCGCTGCTGCTGGCTCGACTTCCCTCTGCGGTGAACTCTCCACTCTACTCTCCTCTAAGCTGTCGGTACCCCGTTCCTGTTCCTCGCCTCCGGTCATGGGAAACGTTAACGACTTGCGGTTTTGTCTACAGTCCACTATGTTTGGCCTGCTTACTACAAGGGCTACTTCCCTATTAGTAATATCGTTATCTAGTTGCCGGGTAACCCTGTGTTTTAGTTGATTGACATGCCTGTGTATCTCGGTTCCATAAATAGATTTAATTGTGTAATTCGTATTACCATTTCTTTTCATTACCGTGCCCGCTAGCCATTTATCCGTACCCCTGTATTCTCGATACCATACTTGCGCACCCGGCTCGAGTTGACGATGTGTACCGCCCGCTATCTCTTCACTACGCGCTTGACGAGCGGCTACTCTCGTTTCTCGTTCTGGTTTCAGTACATCTAGTCTCATACGGAGGTTTCGGCCCTGTAAGATTTTTGCTGGACTATCGCCGATGGTAGCATGTTCGGTATTTCTATACGCCAATAAGAACCTACATAAAGCTGTATGCACGTCTACATTTTGTTTATATGCCTTTTTAATAGCACGTTTACAGATTTTAACCGCGCTTTCCGCAGCTCCGTTGGAAGCCGGATGATAAGGAGCGCTAAAAATGTGTTCTATACCGTTATGTGTTAAAAACATTTGAAATTCTGAGCTAGAAAATGGCGGGCCATTGTCACTGACGATTTGTTTTGGTAAGCCAAACTTGGCCCACAAGTCTCTTAGCGTAGCTATAACTGCTGATGCTGTGGTTCTTTTCATTCTAATGGCTTCAATCCATTTTGAACATGAATCGACCACCACTAAATACGTCACACCCTTAATGGGTCCGAGAAAATCTAAGTGTAGTCGCGACCAGGGCCGGGACGGCCACGGCCATGAGTCCAAGACGTGGCCGGGCGGCGCGTCTGCCACGGCGGCGCACACCGCGCACGCACGGCACTCTGCCTCCACCGCCTCGTCTATCCCCGCCCACCAAACATAGCTAAGAGCTAATGATTTGGTTTTTACTATTCCCATATGTGGGTCGTGTAGCTCTGTGATTACTTTTTTCCTACATGCGGCTGGTACTACTATGCGGTGACCCCACATGACACATCCTAGTTCACTGTAGAGCTCGGTTTTTCTGTTAAAGTAAGGTTTTAGTTCCCTTATTTCCACCTCTGATGGCCAACCATCACTAATGTAACTCAGAACACGACTGAGGATAGGGTCACTACGAGTCTCTCTTCTAAGAACATTGTAATCTAGCAACAGAGCGTCTGTTGCAAAATGCAAATAAGTTTGTTCTGGAATATCTTCCTTTTCAGATGCTACCTCATCTTTCTGTGATTTAATTAGTCGCGACAAAACATCGGCGGTGTTCTTATCCGTCTTAATGTACTCGATTGCAAAATCATACGCTGAGAGCTTAACTGCCCAGCGTTGCAAACGACTGGCTGCTGCACTAGGAATGCCAATATTCGGTCCGAATATGCTCACGAGCGGCTTATGGTCGGTGCGCAGCACAAATTTCCTGCCATATAAGTATTGGTGGAACTTGTCAATCGCGAACACAATCGCCAAGGCCTCTTTGTGGATTTGACTATAGTGAACCTCGTGAGTGGTCAATGACCTTGAAGCGTACGCGACGACGCGTTCGTGTCCGCAGCCGCCGCCGCTGCCGCCCGCCGGCGACGGCGTGCGCTGCGCCAGCACGGCGCCGAGCCCGCGCGAGCTCGCGTCCACCGTCAGCACGGTCTCCATGCCCATGTCGAAGTGAACGAGCGTCTTTGTACTAATGAGTAGCCTCTTTACTGTCTCAAAAGCTTCATTCTGTTCCATGCCCCATTCCCAATAACAATCCTTTTTTAAAAGCTTGTAAAGAGGTGATAAATATGCACTTAATTTATCTATGAATTTACCGTAGAAATTCACCATCCCTAAGAATGATTTTAACTCTGTTACGTTTCTTGGGTGGGGCATTGTTGTGATAGCCTTCACCTTTTCAGGGTCCACCCGAACCCCGTTTTCGTCTATAATGAACCCTAGGTACCTTACTTCTTTTGCTAGGAATTCGCATTTAGACTATTTAATTTTTAAACCATTTTTTTCTAAAATCTCTAAGACTTCTTTGATTGATTGTAAATGGCTTTCTAAGTCTTTGTTTTTAATCAATATATCATCATAGAACACTACAACACTTGGTAAGTTACTAAACAAATTTACCATAATTTTCTAAAAAATTCCGGGACTGGATGATAATCCATATACGAGTCTAGAATACTTGAATAGCCCCCTGTGTGTGTTTATGACTGTAAACTTCTTTGAATCCTCCGATAATTCAATCTGATTATAGGCTTGAGAGAGGTCTAGCTTCGTAAATAATTTATTCCCACTTAGATGACTAAACAAATCCTCCATTTTTGGAACCGGGTATCTGTCAATCTCTAAAACTTTGTTCAGGGTTACCTTATAGTCGGCACATATTCTCAAACCACCGTCGGCTTTGTTTACCACGACCAGCGGCGTGGCCCAGTCGGAGTGGGTGACCGGCTCGACAACTCCGGCCCGTAGCATGCCGTCCAGCTCGGCGTCGACGCGCTCGCGCAGCGCATACGGCAGCGGCCGCGCGCGACAGTAGATAGGTACCGCGCCCTCGCGCACACTCAGCGCGGCACAGCCCCCGGTGTATTTACCCAATGTGCCGTCGAACAACGATTCATGTCTGGAAATAATATTACCTATAATTTTCTGATTGTTTGATTGATCATCCGATATAACATTGTTGTTTAGCAGGTTAACTTTATGCATTTTAACAGGTATATTCAATTCCGCTAACCATTGCCTACCCAACAGATTTGTGGTTCCCCTGTTCATTACATACAAGTCTAGCGTTTTCGTTTTATTTTCATAACTGACGACGACTTCTATGTACCCCAAGGGCTGAACTGTCGATCCGTCATAAAACTTTAGGGTCAAATTACAGGAATTTAACTGCAAGTTGCTAAATAGTTCGTCATAGACATTTCTACCAATACAAGATAACGCCGATCCAGTATCGACCTCCATTGCTAACAAACGATTTTCAACCATAATATCCATACACACCGGTTTATATTTGCTTAACGCCATCTGGTACATAGGCTGTTCTTCTTCGCTGTCAACATCCGTATGTGTGATATTGGTGTCATCATCGCAAAACATCTCTCCTTGCTCTTCTAACGAGTGAAATGAAGCATGAGCCCGCTCCCGGCCCCCTCTCGTTGCACCGCGCGCCCCGCGCCCCGCGCCTCTGGACCACGAGCCTCGACCGCCGCCGCCGCCGCCGCCGCCGCCGCCGCTGGTGCTCGCTCCACGCCCGATCATGCGGCCTCCGCGTGATGATCTTGTTTCAAAACTACCGGCTGTTCCCGCCGTTTGTCCCCGCCGTCTCGAATGGTTGTACTCCATATTCCTGGATCTTCTGGGACACATCCTCCTCAAGTGACCGATTTCTTGACAAAGGCTGCACACGTAATCTTTATATACACAGTTGCTACCTTGATGTCTGCTGTCTCCGCATCTTGTACATTCGCCGTAATTTAACTTATGCATTCTTTCTGCCAGCTCCACAGCGCCCCGCTCCACAGCATTTGCGTCTCTTTCAGCAGCTTCCAATGATAAGGCCAAAGAAACAGCTCGAGTATACTGTAACTTGTCCTCCGCGAATAGTCTTTGCCGAATTATCTCGCTTTTCAACCCACAAACCAGCTGATCTCGAAGATTTTCATCTAGGGCCGATCCAAACTCGCAAAATCTTGACAGTTTTTTAAGCTCCGTCACATACTCGGCAATTGACTCGTTACTGAGTTGTCGACGTTGACGGAATTTGTAACGTTCCGCCAACTCCGATGGTTTTGGCTGCAGGTGGACAGCCAATAACTCCACGGCCCGTTGGTAGTTTAACGCTGATGGCTTCGTAGGGCTAGCCAACGTAGCCAAAAGTTCATACGCGTCCTCGCCCATCACCGAAATTAATGTCGGTAGTTGAAACTCCGCTGCCACTTTGTTAACCAAGAAATAACTCTCCAGTCTTTCCACATAGCTAGACCAATTCCCGGTCTTTACAGCAAACTCCCGAACCTTCCCGACTGACATTTTGCTAATCAACACTGCAAATACACTGCACAGATAGTTAATATTTTGTCCGTTTGATAGTTCGTATTTGTTTTTCCGCGTTCGCCACTGTTAAATAATAGACGTGCGTCCTGTACAACCATTTATTACCAGACTAACATGTCAGTGCGCTGCTTTGCGCACCTACCCTACTATCACATACATAACAGTTGGGAAGACGCAGGCGCTCATCACAGGCCAGTCCCCCCTTCCACCACCACTCCAGCTCCAAGGACAGGACATCGCGTGGTCTCCGCAGGTGAAGTACCTGGGAGTGACCATCGATCGCCGGCTCACCATGAAGCAACATGTCGACAACGTCGTCAACCAGGTCAAGGTGGCACGCGCCAAGCTGCGTCCACTTCTCGACTCCAGCCTCCCTCTGAGGGCGAAGCTCGGGATCTACAAGTGCTACGTGAGATCCCGCCTCACCTACGCGGCCCCGGCATGGTACGCCCTGTGCTCGGAGACGAGCCCAAGAGAACCTCTCTTTGCGTACCATCGTCGACGCCCCCCGCTACGTGAGGAATGCGACGATCCAGAGGGACCTCAGATGGGAACCAGTGGACCAGTTTGTCCAGAGGCTGGCGAAGGGCATGTTCGCGCGTGCGGATAGCTCACATCATCCGCACATCCGCGACATGGCGCCGTACCACGCGCGCCCGCCCGACCGCCGCCGCCTGCCACGCGACCTGGTTGCCTAGCCGGCGATCATCCAAAGGAACACCCCTCGTGAGAACATCTCCACCGCCCGCGAGGGCCCCCCGATGACCTGTCCATAGGAGTGGACAGAAGCGCTTCTTCAGGAAGAGATCCGATGATCTGACCCTGACTCCCCACGCCCCAGAATGGGTGCGTGAGAAGAATACTTGCTTGCTTGAATTATGGGTCATTTGCTATCCAGACGTCACAGAGGTCACACCTGAAGAGCTCCGACAAGAAAAAACCCAGTGAAAATGGATACCACGGCAGAAGAAGCAGCTCAAGTGGTGTCCCTACTGCAAACCGGACTACGGCAGGTTGAAGTTGCTCGGCAACTGAACATCAGCCGATTTCGAGTGCAACGGGTATACCGACGGTTCCAAGAGACTGGAGGTTACATCAGGAAACATGGTTCCGGGAGACGTCGCTGCACTACCGTCAGAGATGATCGCTACATTGTGTCGACGTCTTTGCGGAACCGCTTCTCCAACGCTGTGGAGCTGCAGCATCAGCTTCGAGCTACTCGAAGGACAGCAGTCAGCGTCTCCACTATCAGAAGAAGGCTGCGAGAGAAGAATTTGCTGCCCCAGAGAGCTGCCACAGGCCCCCAATTGACTGCCATCCACCGGACGACCAGGAAGCGATTTTCCGAAACGCACTTGCCGTGGAAATTCGACCAGTGGAGGAATGTCCTGTTCTCCGACGAAACCCGAGTGTGCCTGTACACCAACGACAGGCGTAAGAGAGTCTACAGGCGACCAGGTGAGCGTTTCACACCGGCCTGCACCGTGGAAACCGTCGGCTATGGAGGAGGATCCTGCATGTTCTGGGGCGGCATCTCTATCGACGGCAAGACAGACCTCGTGTGCGTCTCCAGAGCTGGAGGTGGTCGCGGTCAGGGGTCTCTGACTGCTCACCGGTACATCACCGAGATTTTGGAGGAGCATGTGGTCCCATATGCTGGTTTTGTCGGCGCCAACTTCGAGTTCATGCACGACAACGCCCGGTGCCACACAGCCTTTATTGTCAAGGACTACCTACGTCGAGTTGGCATCAAGATTATGGACTGGCCAGCAAGAAGCCCCACCTCAATCCTATCGAGCACCTCTGGGACGAGCTGAAACGGCGAGTTCGGGCCCATGATCCAGCTCCTGCCACTCTCGATGAGCTTCGAGATGCCGTCATCGAGGAGTGGGACAACATTCCCCAGGAACACGTCGTGACGCTCATCAGGTCCATGACTGACCGCTTGGAAGCTGCTCGGAGGGCTAGAGGAGGCAACACTAGGTTTTAAGACTAACTTTTAAGGATTTTTATTGTTGATTTTTAATTTTTGTACAACAGTAAAAGGAACACCTTTTCTTTGTAATTTAGATCAGAATACACATTGTTTCACATTTACCCAGAATTTTCTTTTTTTATGGGGTTGGTGGCCAATTTCCTACCGTTTTCAAATAGGGGATTTCATTAGCTTTCAAATGATACTAATAATGATAGGGTACAGGAAGGATCTTAGGAGTTAGAATCGCTTGACACGAATTTTAGGAAAGGTGCGATTTTTTTGACGCCGAGTGTATGTGCGTGAGAATATAGACCAATTCAAACGACTTGGAGAATGGCATAAATATGAGACACGCAACTCCAACAAGCTGGCTACAATTAAGCACAAGCTTGCTAATACAAGCAACACGATCCATGTAATGGGTCCGGTAGTCTACAACAAGTTACCTGAAGCTATCACTAGTGCACCGAGTATGCCCATCTTTAAACTGAGGTTGAAAGGATGGCTTACCAAGAAGACCCTCTACAGCTACGATGAATTTCTAAAACTAAATGACTAATTATCAGAACGATGACACCGTTACTATAATGAGTACGTGTTTGACATACCTATATTCCATAAATGTGACATTATTTAAAGCGTAATTTATTAATTTAATTTAATATATTTTTATTTTTATTATAATTTAATATATTTCCAATGACATGGTAATTTACAATTTATTCAATTTAAATTAATCAATTTTATGACATAATAATTAAGATATTGTAATAATTTTATGAATCTTGTGTAATACTACACTATGAGTTCATGTATAATTTATTTTCCCTTGCACGACTTATAATGAATATTATTAATAAATGATGTCATGTCTATGTCTATTTTGCTGACCATTGCTTCTTGCCCTGCCTTATGCTATTTCCATTGTATTTGCCTGCTGCTTTAAACACACCGCTGCACTATCTCGTAAATTTGTTTGCTATCATCACGCCTTTCATAATTCTGAGCCTAATAACGCTAATGATAATGAGCTTTGCCTCGATATATTTAGTGACTAACTCACCGTTTTCGCATAAATGAGTAAAGTGCCACTTTGCTATGTACCAGTTTTTTAGAATGTGTCAATACACATTGTTTATTTAAATAACAGTATTATTAAGGTTGATGTACATTGTTTCTTTATAACACAGATAAAACATGTATAGACAGGCTTATCCATCGTTTCTGGCCCTACACTAGGTTAGTTTGTGGGAACTTGATTTTACCACTCAAAACTGATGTCATCATCGTCGTATCTGACTAACGACAGTGACCTCTGCTATTTTATTTTGTGTGCTCTAACGTGGCTGGCGAATCAGAATTTGCTCTTATATGTCCTGTAGCATTGGATACAGTGTATTTGCCACGAATCATTTAAATCATCGTAGGTGTAAGTGTCGGTGCGCTTAGGGTGAGATTTCCTTGTCTGGCGTTTCGCTTTTAGTCTGCCAGTCGTGTTTTCCCAAATTCTTCCAACAGAATGCCATTTTGGCCTCCCTTGAGCATGTTGCATTTATCAGGTGGTATGCTGCATGCCGTTAGGTGATGTTTGAGCACATCCTTGTAGTGCAGGTTCTGTCCGCCTGGGTTCCGTTTCCAGTTGGTCAGTTCTGAATAGAACACGGCTTTTGGCAGTCATCCGTACACACAAATTTTCCACTCAATCTCAGCTGGCTTTTCATCAGTAGTGCCTCCATAGCAGTCATATTATTTCGCCATAGCACTTCGGTGTTGGTAAGATAGAATGCAGATATCTCATGTGGAACGAGTCCAGTTTTCTGATATCTAGTTTGTAGAGGCACCAAGTTTCTGCAGCATATAGAAGTAAAGGCAGAAGCAATGCTTTGTGACCTGTAAGTTTTGTTTGCAGTTTTAAGTCATGTGACTTCCAAACCCGGTTGTGCAGTCTTCCGAAGGTAGCAGCAGCTTTAGCTATACGGGCAGGAATTTCCGAAAATAGGCTGTCATTTCTAATTTGTCTGACCAGGTATCTGAATGATGTCACCTCCTCTATGGGTTTACCGCAGACCTGTATTTTAGTTAGTCAGCAGCCCGGCCTCTTGCTGATTGTTTGAGGACTTGGGTCTTAGAGATACTTATAACTGTGTTGTAGGGCGTAAATCCAGTGCCTTTCGATGCAGACCACCTGCCCGATGATCCTATGATATCATCACGTCGACAGGACCTTGCTGGATGTGGTCGGCACTGGATCGTGATGATTGGCGCTATAGAGGAGGCCTATGCCCAGCAGTGGGTCGATGTGGGCGGAGTATGATGATGATGAAAGTTCGATTATTTGCGGGATTCTTCCACTATCAAGATTATAATGTTGTTGGTAGATAGACGCCTTTGACATTGGAAACGTCAAATCTGATGATCTTGTATATTTTTTAAGAAAGGGACCACAAGTCATCCTTTGTCCTTTGTAAGAGTGAGATAGAGTAATAATAATTCAAATCATTAGTTCAAATCTCGCTAGGTAAAAACTCGACGCTCCTTTTTCCTGGATTAGTTAATTCGAACTGTTTTTTGTTTGATCTGGTAGAAATCACCGGGTCGGGGAAAATCATAGGTTATTTTTTTTTCGTTGAATAACTTAACTCGAGATTTATTCCGCGTTTCTAGCTAGTGGCCCTAAGAATAAGCAAAAAAGCAGTGCGTTCCCCTCTAGTATGTCTAGTATGTCTTACGAAGGTGTAACATCAGATGATGGGCATACGATTATGGCTTCTTCTCTAAATATTTTAATTCTAACTTTCTCAGCCCATCTACTGATGTGCCCAGCTCTATTGACGGGAATCACGTATTTACCTATGATGAATCGCAGTGTTTATGTGATATATTTAATATTGATGTTAATATCTCCGATGTCAGTAAGCTACTCCAATCTATGGATCTGTGCAAAGCAGCTGGCCCTGATGCTATCCCGGCGAAGTTTTTAGTTTCTTGTGCGGAGGATCTATCCTTTCCTGTCTCTATTTTGTTTAGAAGATCACTTAGCGAAGGTGTAATGCCATCATGTTGGAAGTCGGCCTATATCTCTCCCATACATAAAAAAGGATCTCGCGAGCGTGTTGAACATTACAGGCCGATTTCTAAACTATGTCTCATTGCCAAGATTTTTAGCGTAACGTGTACTCACAACTTTATGAGGCGCTGAAACCTAGTTTCAGCCCAATGCAGCATGGTTTCTTAAAAGGCAGATCGACAGTGTCCAACCTTGTACCTTTTTATAACACGTACATCAATAGATTAGAACGTATCCAGAAAAAGTTTTCAAGGTATATCGGCTTCAAGTTCTAACTGCCGCAGGTAAATTATGAGCATCGGTGTGCACGACTGCATCTCCTCCCTCTAAAGCTACGTAGGGATGTTGCCGATATTGTTTTTCTTATGAAAATACTGAAGGGCACCGCAGATTGTCCTTCTCTGCTTAGCAAAATTAAACTGAAAGTTCGTGTTGCTGGTGCTCGTAGACGTCCTCACTTTCAGTTGCCCCGTTTTCATAGTAACTATAAGAAAAACTCGTTTCCGGTAAGAGCATGTCCTACTTTTAACAGTCTCTGTAGTGGCGATGGCATTAATGGCGAAGATGGCATTGATATATTTAATGACAGTGCTCAATCAATAAGGGTTCACTGCATAAGGCAATTTGTTGCATCTTTAGATGATGAGTAGTGTTGGTGTGGTGTGTGTTGTACTCGTAGTTTTTGTCAATTAATGCTATTATGTCGCTTTGGAAGTACCCAGTTCACATGTTTAGTAAATTAACTGTGGGAGGTTATTATTAGCTCATAACTTTGTAATTTACTTGTAACTATTTAAGAGTTACAGCTGTTACCTCTCTTAAGAATATAAAATAAAATAAAATACTGTGTTTCATGAGGTCTGGGAAAGCTTCATCGTTAACACATTTATTGAATACTCGCTGATGCCCGCAACTTCATCTGCGTGTTCATAGGAATTATCATTAACCGAGATAACGTTACCCTCCTTCTGGTGCAGTCAGATAAAAAGTATCCTATATGTTAATCTAGCTCATTTATTTATTTATTTATTTATTAACACAGTTAAATGCACAACATTACAGACAATGTCCAATTCATTGTACATATACAAATATACAAATAACAAATATACACTTCCATTTAAATCATAATAAATTATAGTATTTTACATGTCAGTTCAAAAAAAAAAATGTCAATAATAATAATAATAATTATAAACTCATAAACTACCTCTGTGCTAAATTTCATTCAAATCCGTTCAGCCGTTTTAGCGTGATTGAGGCACAAACACACAAACATCCTGACATCGCTACTTTAACATTTATAATATTAGTATAAGCTAATTGTGGAGCTACATATAGCTAGGATTACTGAACCAATGACCAATGACTTTGACTGATATACCCCACAGGTCTTCAGTATTTTTTAAGTTAAGTAATATAAACGTTTTGACAATGTCCTGGGGATATAAATGATGAAATTTTAAATATACATTACTGACGCTAGTGTTATTTTACGTGTGTTTAATTTAGATTTACCGTTGTTCGCACTGACTTTCTTTAATTTAAAAACTGTATTGAATTCTGATTGAATAATCTTGAAGAAGTCAGAATAGATTTTGTTCGGGTTCTGTTAAGTATTAGAAATAATTCTAATACTTACAAGTTCTTTGCCAGGTAGCCCCTGGATGTTTTGATGGGTAATATTTAAGTGGAGCTTACCTTTTGACATATTTAGTGGCTCTTGTATGCTAGAGATTTCCTCTATTGTCTTATGAACTATTTTAAATTACTTGGAACAGATTCCAATGTTGTACCAATCGGCTCAATTTATTCCATTCACATAAAAAACTGCATAGAAATCAGTTTCTAAGCATTTTTTTTAAATTATTATTTAAGAACTAGTCTTATGGTTCTCTTTATGTAAATTAAAATAACTTTGAATTTAGAAGATATCAACAAAAATATCTTCTGATTAGAGCTTTCACAATCAAGAATATGACTGCATGGTAAGTGTGAGCGATTCAGTTGTGAACTAGCGCCAACAACATTACCGATGTTACTTGATTTCTAACAAAATCAATGATCGGCTTGGACTATTCTGCCTTTTCTGAAGCCGACTAGCCGACTAGTAGGCTAGTCGGCCAAAGTTATAATCGGCCCATCTCTAACTTTTTGTCAAATTACTATTCAGTGCTATAGCACTGCCGATCCTGAGCCTAGTAGTCTCATGACCGCATGAAACCCGATGAGTCTATTCCATGTTTAGCATTATGTTTTTATGTGCAGTGCACATAGTGCCTTCAGAATATTTGAGTTCTCCTAGTACAAGCGTTGTTGTCACGGTCTTGTTGCAGTGAAGGCGACGACACCCCTGTGGACGGCGCTGCTGTCGTATATGGTGTGGGGCGAGGTCGTCAGCCGCGGCGTGGCCGGCGCGCTCGCGCTGATCGCGGGCGGCGTGGCGCTCGCGTCGGCCACCGAGGCGCGCTGGGACGCGGGCGGGCTGGCGGCGGCCCTCGGCGCGGCGGCTCTGCTGGCGGCGCAGCACCTCTACTGCAAGCGCGTGCTGCGCTCGGGGCTGGGTGCGCTGGCGCTGCTGCGCGCCACGTCGCTGCTGGCGGGCGGCGCGCTGCTTCCGCTGTGGCTGTGGCGCGACGCAGCGGCGCTGCTGGCCGCGGCGCCGGCGGGCGGCTGGGCGCAGGCGGGCGCGCTGCTGGCGGCGGACGCGTTGTTGGCGTGGTTGCAGGCGCTGGCGGCACTGGCGGTGCTGGCGCGGGTGTCGCCGCTGGCGTATGGCGTGGCGTCGGCTGCCAAGCGCGCCGCCGTCGTGCTGGTGTCGCTACTGGTGCTGCGCAACCCCGCGCCCCCGCTCAACCTCGCCGGCATGGCGCTAGCGGCGAGTGGCGTGCTCGCCTACAACCGCGCCAAGGCGTCGCCACGCTCAGCCGCTGCCGCCGCCGCAAGACCGCTGCTGCCCATCTAGTTCGCCGAGACATTGTTTGAATTGAAGTGCCACCGGTGAACTTTTGTAGATTATTGAAGCTGTGTGAATCTCAGCTTAGTGACGCGGGTGGCGAGCCACGAAAGATTGTACTGCGATTCATATTCAATGTACGAGATTTAGTTAGCTATCATGCAGATTAGACAGTGTAAATGATCGATCGTATGACGATAATCCCGAACATTTATAATGCAATGGTGCAGTTGTATGGTCTGTGTGAAACTGCATTTTGAGTGATAGCATAACAAGTCGAACCGATAATACCATTTAAATTACTGCCTTTCCTTGAGGTCTGATCTGATAGAAAGGGTGTAATTTCAAACAGGCCATACAGGTAATTCTGTAGTTATGAATTAAACTGCTCACCGTTTATCTTAGTTAATAAGGTAGGTAGCCAATTTAATTAGGTGTTCGGAGTTTTACAGGAATTGAGATTGAAGAAAGCAATCAAATTCGAGGTCCCTATCACTGTCGGCGTAGTAGGTGTCTACCGTAATAAACAGAACCTATTATATGTTGTGTATGTAATATGCCTATGTTGATGTATGTGCCCACGCACTTAGCGGTCGGTTAAGGCACAGCGAATAAAATATATTTTTTCATACATATTATTGGGCTCAACCGTAACCGCTTAGTGCGTGGGCCCACTAAATGTAAGGTGAGGAAGACAATTATCTCCTATTTATAACAGCGAGAGACTATAATAATTATTATTGTCTGTCTGTGGTACGTTACATACTTATATGTATTATTTATTACCTAATTCAATATTTATTATGTTGGCTTTATTAAGTTGAAAATATAATTTATTTATTTGACAGTTATAATCTTCTTTAAATTGATTACGTAGGGCCCCAGCCCAGACCACGCCCATGGGTTCCATCTGATATAAGTCCTCAGCTATCCCGTGGTTACCACGACGTCACTCACGAGAGGCATTTCTTCCTACGTGCCTGTGCCTGCGAGTTAGCTCAGAGAATTGGTTCATTTGGGATCTGAGTCCACAGCGCGATACAAAACGGTATACTAAAAAGTAATACTTGACTTGGACCATTAACGACTCTTACTATATGACGCAATAAATTGGGTAAACAATAAGGTAAGAACATAGGCAGCCGATAAATTAAAAAAAATACAATCATCATCATGAATATTATAAAAGAACAAGTCCTGACTGACTGACTGACTGATGCGTCATCGCAGGGCCCAAACGGCTAACGCTAGAAGGCTGAAATTTGGAGGGTGGCTTCCTTTTATGACGTAGGGATCATCCACTCAGAGTCGGTTTATGGAAATAGGGTCCGATTTCCGTAAAACTGATTCTTAGTGGAGTTGGCCAAAAAGATCTCCAAAGTTTGTAATTTTGTATGGGAAGTTTATATGGACTCAATGAAACTGAGATGTGTTCCTAATTTGTATCATCGATTACCTCGAATGTATCCAGCCAGCTCAACTATGGGTTCATTTTTTTTCACATTCGTCCATCCATCGACATTCAAACGTCTTTCGACCATACAGCCTCTCTTATAGGTTTCTTTGGTACAATTTTAAAATTGAAAATATTTTGATGACCATCTGTCTACAAGGCTGAAAATATCAACAAGGGAAAGATTTATATGTCAAAAGAAGGTTCGTTAATTTTTAACTGACTTCACGGACCGCAACATATTCACATAAACCTTGGCAGGCTAGAAGATAAACGATTGGTAATATTTGCATACTACTGCGTATTGTTTTAATGAAATATTTGGTTTGTCTATTACAACATGCAGTAGTGCGCTAATATTTTTTATTTATTTATTTATTATGTTTACCAACAGATGATACACCTTAGACATAAGTCTACAGACATGTAAAGTTTTAAAAAGACGTATGGGTATACCCAATTACAGGTAAACATTGCATGCACTAGTAACATGAAAAGTGGACGCTAAAAAAGGTAATTCTATATTAATGCTACTAGAATAAACTTTAACCGTGTTACCACAAAAAATATTAATCAGCGTTTAACCTCAAAATAAACGTCAAATCCCATACATTTTTGTTTTTAAACACGTATTGAACAGTAGTTTATTTTTTGTGGTAAGGCCATAAATACATAAGTAATATTTTTTATAAAACTTTGAAACAAAAACATCTAAGCAACTTTAGGTGTCTTAAATCTAAATAACTGTTTACGAAAACTATAAAAACTACAGTTAAACAAATCAATTTCTTCAATACCAAATATAGAATATTAAATTGATTACAAATGCGATTCAATATATGTACTAAAAGATCCGACATTAGTCCTACTATTAATAAGGGCGAATGGTCTATATTTTTTTAGTCTAGATCCACAGCGAGGTACAGTGAAATTAATACTAGACAGTAATTAAGGGCAATCTGTGAGTCCAGAAACGATCTTGAACAGGAGAAGTTGGTCAAAAATCCAACTTCTGCTCTCAAGGGAATACATATTAAAGGAAGATAGCCTTTTTTCGTAAGAAGTTAGGTCAAATCTTTTTACATGTGCAACTATACTCTGTTTCTAGGGCAGGCGAAAAAACGGACAATGACATAAAGTATTGTTAGCGTCGTAAGGAAACGATACGTATCGCCCTCCATGCACTTCTGTATCTTTTCCGCGTAGTCCTGCGTTTCGTGGTACTGGGTGGGGTGAGCGACGCTACCAGTCAGATATAACAAACCTGTTTCGATGTGTTTAGAATGACGACGCCTAAATTACATTAATTAAGAACTATGTACAACGTTTTGTCACTCATATGAAACCTTATTAGCTAGTTTTACTTTTCTATTCATAATTTAGTTTAAAAACGTCAAATAGAACCAAGAAAAGTACATGTCACATTACCTTGTCAGAAAATAAACAAGCTTTTACGACAATACGAATTTTATTGAAATAATAAGGGAAACCGGAAACTAAAGCTAGGCTAGGGAAACGCAGGCGAGCCAAACAACTAAATTATAAAACGAAACTAAATTAAATGGTCTGAATGACGCTGTAAATAAAACTGTAGACAGTTTTATAATCAATGTAACGGACTCCTCCACGTGTTCATCATCAGAAAACGATAGTGAAGTGGAAGCGGATGTACATGAAGAAAATGAATAAATGTTTTACTTATAAATTCGGATCAACTTTTGGACCTGAGCAGATGAGAACGATTTCTTCATAATTCATAATTCATAATTCTTTATTGAACACAGTTATTTAAAAAAGATACATTAAGAGAAAACATATGTACAAAGGCGAGCTTATCTCTAAAAAGAGATTTCTTCCAGCAAACCAAGGCATGACAGGAAATTTTATCTATAAAGGGTAGGCAGTGCACAATATCTAAACAATAATAAAATACATATAAGTAAATTACATATCTATAAAATACGGTAAATAAAATACATACTCGTATCTAACAAACTACTAAATACGTATCAATACATACATAAACCTGTACATAAAGTTTACATATAATAACTACAACTATCACAAAAGAGAGAGGAAGTGCTCTTTTACCCGGTTTTTGAAAGCGAAAAGAGTCGGGCTGTCTCTTATCGCATAAGGAAGTGCGTTCCACAGTCGGACCGCCTGCAACCTGAAGGAGTGCTCATATGCGGAAGTGGTATGCCTTGGAGTGGCTAAGAGTTCTTATGTTATTTGATGGCCTGAACTCAAATCTTCAATCCATGTGTCAAAATTGGTTCTAGTTTTAGAGTGCGAGATTTTAGTTGCTCAGGTCCAAAACCACGTATTCTTGTGTAATTAAAATTAAATTATAATTTTATTTATTCCCTACATTCATACGACTGATAATTTTTGAACCTCACCAAAAAAGGTTGGTGATCACTGTGGTAGGCACAAAAGTCAATGTCCGTGTTTTCGCCTGCCCTAGAAACAGACTTTTAAATACCTATAAAGAAAGCGTTTCTGGACTCTTTCAACTCTATCTATTTGACACTAATAATGAGGGTTCCATACACTTGCACAGTATTCTAAGTTACTACGAACTAAGGCACAGTAAAGCACTTTCATTGAAGTAATACTTGTAATTTTTTTACAATTGCGCCATACAAAACCCAACATTTTTAGAGATTTACTAATAATGGCATCGTATTGACTGTTGAAGTTGAGTTTCGAATGAAGAACGACACTGAGGTATCTGATAGACTCCACCTCCACCAATTGCTTTCCGTCGATATGGTAAGATGAGACAAAGGGATGTTTCTTCCTACAAAATTTTATATGTTTGCATTTACTGCTGTTGAGAGGCAGCTTGTTATCAACTGACCATTTAGTTATTTTGTGGAGATCTTCCTGCAACAGAAACGAATCCGACGAGTTCTGAATTATCTTATAGAGCTTGATATCATCGGCAAGCAAGGAAAAGTAGCAGTAGCTAGGTCGTTGATAATATCAAAAATAAGATTGGACCCAAGTGAGAACCCTGTGGGACTCCAGACGTAACTACAAATGTACTAGACTCTGAACCACAGACGAAAACCTTTTGCAATCGCCCGTGGAGATAAGAAAAGAAACAGTCGAGCATAGGGCCGTGAATTCCCACTTTGTGTAGTTTACCTGTCAAAAGTTTTACTTAGGTATGTCAGTATAAATCGCGTCACTTTGCTGACCTTTATCGAGAGCTACAGACAATTCAGAAACATAGCTGACTAGATTTGATTCTGTGGACATTTTGACTCTGAACCCGTGCTGCTCGGAAATTAAGATAGGATTAAGGTGATCTGTTAAAGTGGGACATATATGTGACTTTAGCCATGGTATTCAATACGGAAATGGGCCTATAATTAGAGATATCAGCTGAGTTGCCGCACTTAGGAACGGGTACCACATTTGCAGTCTTCCATGCCGTGTGAAAACTCCGGCCGACAATGAAAAATTGAAAATAATGTGTAATGGATCGCAAGACCTTCAGCACAGTTGGTAACAAAGACAGGCGGGATACCGTCCGGGCCGCTTCCCTTAGTATCAAGTCTTTGCCTCAATCTTAAAAGAGATCTAAAAATCAATCTGTGGGAGTTTCTACGCCCTTCTCCCACAGTGGTCTAATGTAGACAACAGGCAAAAAACGAAAGTATATATGTAAATATCTACGGTAATAGGAACTTTGACTTTGGTCGTATTATCGACGAAATTGCAATTTTCAAAAAAGAACTGTATTTCTAAGACATCGGTTTTAAAAGTTAATAGTAACATACACCCTAAGAACGACACACTAAATGCTAGTGGTAAACATTTTGCTGTAAACAAAGTACATCCTGCTTAGTTTGGGGTCCAATTCTTCACAAAAGTTGGTGTTTTGGTGAAACCGCATAACCACGCTTTAGAAATTCGGTGTAGCGATAGTATTGAGTAAGATGTATCGTTAGGTGTCTCTCAATCGGACTTTGCGTTGCTTTGTTAAGGCGATATTAAGTCATTTAGGTATTTTGAAGATTTTCCAAACGGTGTGTTAATTGAAAAAAGTAATTCCACACAAATTACCACTAATATTTATGTAGCTGGCAAGATTTGTATGTTCAGTAGTTTTAACAAACCAGCATTTGGTTAAAAGTGAACCTAGCAGGAAATGGAATATCTCTGAATCACATGGACACATAAAATTGGCTTTTCGGTCACATTTACCACACTAAATGCCCATATAAGTGTAATCTTTCGATTTCCCACACGCAGGAAGTGTTTTGTGAAATATTTCAGCCCCCGTGTACTAACAATTTTTGAAATTTCTGTCACATTTATTTCTAACAACACACTAAATATGTGCATAGTCAGATTCTGTCTAAATCGAACTTTCTTGCTAGGATCACGGACTCGCAAAATGCTCGCCATGTAGTTATTTAGAGAGCTATCTTTATGCCATGGGACTTAATTCGAAGGGAACTGGGTAACATGCGTGGTAAATAGAAACACAACATTTTAATAAACATAATTTATTTACACTAATTTCAACATCTTGTGACAATTCATTCATATAAAACGCACAGTCTTATCAGTACTCACACAAACATACACACACGAAGCTCGACGAAACGAGTATTGTGGATTTACTTATTTATTAATGTGTTGCATTTTTTACATGAACAATAATCTATAAGTAACATCACCTATTACAAAGTATAAGAATTCTATGATGTAAAGTGTCAATTAACGCTGTAATGTCTGGATAGCTTACTAAAAGCCCAATATTAGAAATAGCGCCATCAACTTGTTAATTTGCTAAACTGAATTGAAAAACATAAATGCGAACTCTCTTCGTGTTCTCTTCACACATACACAAACATGTCTCTGTTGGAATGTGCCGGGGCCACTGAATGCTACCCCCAGCACATCCACACTAACTGATTTGCTAACCACTAACAGAGACGGTTGTGGTAACAGTAGCATGCAAGCTGCGTCCGTGCCGACCGACAACTACATGCACATCTACATCTCATACAGCCAAGGCTAGCGGCGGCTAAACAACTCGAACTCCGTCACACCTGCAACAACTATGTAGTTTCGGGAAAAGAAAATCTGCTATGTTGGTGTAGGCCTGTCCGTGGGAAATTCTTGAGTAGAACCTCGTACGATATTGAAGTTTTACTTATGAAGGGGACATAATTCTGAGATATATCTCGAGCTCACAGTATCCTCAGATATTCACAATTGAGATTAGTCGGCCAAGTTTCCACGAAGCAAGAAGAAGCTCGAGTTCCGGTATGACAGTGGGTAGAGAGGCGATTCGTGTAATCTGTCTACAGCTCCTCGTGAATGTCGTCCGGCTGCTGGTCGGGCAACTGGTCGTCGGACTGGTCGTCGGACTGGTCGGCGGGCAGGTCGTCGGACAGGTCGGGCTCGGCGTCGGGCGCCACGCCCAGCGTGCCGGCGAGCATGCGCTCCACGGACTGCGCGAACTCGACCGCCTGGCCCTCCTGCAGCATGAAGCCGGACCTGCCACCAACAAACAAACATCATTAGCATAAATAAAACTACTTTCAATACAAACCAACTCCTCTCTCAAAATTAGCTTTGAGTAAAGGACTTATAAGACCTCAACAAAGTGCTTTTTGTACGCCCGAGCGGCAGCCGAATCCATCGAGTGGCCGAGGCATCGGATGTTGCACGTGCAGGCCGATATTGCACGTGGCACAGTATCGGCCTGCACGCGGCACAGTATCGGCCTGCTCGCAGCACAGTATCGGCCTGCACGCGGCACAGTATCGGCCTGCACGCGGCACAGTATCGGCCTGCACGCGGCACAGTATCGGCCTGCACAATTCAATTCGATTCAATTCAAATATTTTAATTCATAATAGCACAACAATTGAGACTCAATGAACAACATAACATAATCAAGCAAGCATAATAAAACATTAAGTAGGTGCATAATTAAAAAAAAATAAAAAAAAAAAATAATAGTACATAATATGTAGGGTGTAATGAACTGGTTTAATGCCAGATGTCGGTGTCTTGTAAAAGTCATAAATTTTTTAGTAGGCCTTTGTGCACAAAGTGTGCTTATACATTTTTTGAAACGAGCTTCAGTTAAGTTTTGTATTTCTTGCGGAATTTTATTGTAGAAGCGTATACAGTGTCCCATAAAAGAACTACTGACTCATGAGTCTGAACATTGGAAAATAAAGTTTATGTTTATTTCTAGTTTGCACATTGTGGCGGATATCAATTTAACAACTTAAAAGCTTTAATTATGCCATCGAGCTCAATATATGCGAATGAGAAATCTTGATTGCACTTTTGAACATTGTCTTTTAAAAATGATGCAGCAAGATCAGGGGACGAGTCTAAAGAAGCCGTAGTAACAATTAAAACATTTAAATAACTGGCCAAATGCGGCTGCGATGTCATCGTTAAAAGTTATTCCTTTATCTTCAATCTTAAGTAAAAAGCTACGGTCTCCTGATTTTGTTTTACCTACTTCTCTATTTATGATATTCCAAATTGTTTTAGTTTTATTCGACGATGTTAGAATCTTCGTTTTTATGTGTTCTCATTTAGCTTTATGGCAGACGGCCCTAAATATTTTTGAATATAATTTTACCTGTTGAATAAAACTTGGGTCGTGTATAGATGTTTTTTTTGCTATAAAGTGCATAAGTGTATCCCTACTTTTACGGATTAATTTTGTTGCCCATTCACTAAACCCTACTTTACTATCGCTATTTGTAAGTTTATGGCCTGCTCGCGGCACAGTATCGGCCTGCACGCGGCACAGTATCGGCCTGCACGCGGCACAGCATCGGCCTGCACGCGGCACAGTATCGGCCTGCACGCGGCACAGTATCGGCCTGCACGCGGCACAATATCGTGTATGTACCTGAGCGCGGCGGTGCGGTAGAGCGTCCTCGCTGCCTCCAGCGTCTCCGGTTCATCAGGCTCGGCCTGCACGCGGCGTAGCAGCTCCAGCACGAGCGGGTGCCGCGGGTTTATCTCCAGCATCTTTTTCTGCGATAGATGGTGTCTGCAAGCAACAAACACAATGGGTTAGTAATTCCTTCTCTTTCGAAACACAGAAATAACAACAAATATGCTTTAGAAGACAGATTAGTGCAAATACTAATACTAATACGTTTCGTCGAACACGAAAACTAAAAAGTTCACGGCATTCGTGTTACGCTGATACTCTGCTGGATCAGTTCCCATTACTCCTGCCGGAAGGTCGGCACCAGCACGTCATTTGTCCACGGCTGGTCTGTCTCGTTTGTATCCAGGTCCGTTGGTCTCGCCTCAGCGATGACATGCCCTAGTGTAGTTTAGTGCAGTGTACGTAGTGTAGTCATGGCGAGGCGCTCCATGTTGCCGGTCCAGCCGAACACCGTCGCCACCAGCGCCGGCTGTAGTGTGGTGTAGTGTAGTGTAGTGCGTGCGTGCGGTACTCACTTGCGCTGCGCGTCGTCTGCCTTCTGGTGTGCGTTGCTCATGGCGAGGCGCTCCATGTTGCCGGCCAGCCGAACACCGTCGCCACCAGCGCCGGCTGTAGTGTAGTGTAGTGTAGTGTAGTGCGTGCGTGCGGTACTCACTTGCGCTGCGCGTCGTCTGCATTCTGGTGTGCGTTGCTCATGGCGAGGCGCTCCATGTTGCCGGTCCAGCCGAACACCGTCGCCACCAGCGCCGGCTGTAGTGTAGTGTAGTGTAGTGTAGTGCGTGCGTGCGGTACTCACTTGCGCTGCGCGTCGTCTGCCTTCTGGTGTGCGTTGCTCATGGCGAGGCGCTCCATGTTGCCGGTCCAGCCGAACACCGTCGCCACCAGCGCCGGCTGTAGTGTAGTGTAGTGTAGTGTAGTGCGTGCGTGCGGTACTCACTTGCGCTGCGCGTCGTCTGCCTTCTGGTGTGCGTTGCTCATGGCGAGGCGCTCCATGTTGCCGGTCCAGCCGAACACCGTCGCCACCAGCGCCGGCTGTAGTGTAGTGTAGTGTAGTGTAGTGCGTGCGTGCGGTACTCACTTGCGCTGCGCGTCGTCTGCCTTCTGGTGTGCGTTGCTCATGGCGAGGCGCTCCATGTTGCCGGTCCAGCCGAACACCGTCGCCACCAGCGCCGGCTGTAGTGTGGTGTAGTGTAGTGTAGTGCGTGCGTGCGGTACTCACTTGCGCTGCGCGTCGTCTGCCTTCTGGTGTGCGTTGCTCATGGCGAGGCGCTCCATGTTGCCGGCCAGCCGAACACCGTCGCCACCAGCGCCGGCTGTAGTGTAGTGTAGTGTAGTGTAGTGTAGTGCGTGCGTGCGGTACTCACTTGCGCTGCGCGTCGTCTGCATTCTGGTGTGCGTTGCTCATGGCGAGGCGCTCCATGTTGCCGGTCCAGCCGAACACCGTCGCCACCAGCGCCGGCTGTAGTGTAGTGTAGTGTAGTGTAGTGCGTGCGTGCGGTACTCACTTGCGCTGCGCGTCGTCTGCCTTCTGGTGTGCGTTGCTCATGGCGAGGCGCTCCATGTTGCCGGTCCAGCCGAACACCGTCGCCACCAGCGCCGGCTGTAGTGTAGTGTAGTGTAGTGTAGTGCGTGCGTGCGGTACTCACTTGCGCTGCGCGTCGTCTGCCTTCTGGTGTGCGTTGCTCATGGCGAGGCGCTCCATGTTGCCGGTCCAGCCGAACACCGTCGCCACCAGCGCCGGCTGTAGTGTAGTGTAGTGTAGTGTAGTGCGTGCGTGCGGTACTCACTTGCGCTGCGCGTCGTCTGCCTTCTGGTGTGCGTTGCTCATGGCGAGGCGCTCCATGTTGCCGGTCCAGCCGAACACCGTCGCCACCAGCGCCGGCTGTAGTGTAGTGTAGTGTAGTGTAGTGCGTGCGTGCGGTACTCACTTGCGCTGCGCGTCGTCTGCCTTCTGGTGTGCGTTGCTCATGGCGAGGCGCTCCATGTTGCCGGTCCAGCCGAACACCGTCGCCACCAGCGCCGGCTGTAGTGTAGTGTAGTGTAGTGTAGTGCGTGCGTGCGGTACTCACTTGCGCTGCGCGTCGTCTGCCTTCTGGTGTGCGTTGCTCATGGCGAGGCGCTCCATGTTGCCGGTCCAGCCGAACACCGTCGCCACCAGCGCCGCCGGCGAACGCGCCAACCGACGAGAAACCTGCATATACAACACAACATTTATATAAAACTTGCAACACTTTCTTCAAAAAGTAATTAATGTCATATGTCGATTGCTGTCAAAGTGGGGCGTCGATTCTGCATGGTATACTCTTGTGTTTTGTGAGTGAAAATACCGAAAACAATTGACAGTGGCGTAGGAAAAATTTATCACAATCTATCGAAATATTTGTCGGATAGAAAGTCTGAAGGATTGGACTCTACCCGTGTTACCACAAAAAATATTAAACAGCGTTTAACCTCAAAACAAACGACCAATCCCATACACTTTTGTTTTTGAACAAGTGTAGACAGTAGTTTATTTTTTGTGGCAAAGCCCTATTATTCTAAATAACATCACCAGCCTTGTTGTCAACATGACTGGTAGGTACGTCATATAGTATGTGCAGTGTGAATTGGCTAATTTGTAACTATTTATAAGTAAAATATTTTGTTGTATTTTAGGCATATCCCGATCTTCCGTAATGAAAATACAAAACGAAGGTGGGATGTCAGCTGTATTTTCTACGCCTAAGAAAAATAAACCTAAAACCAAAAGAAAAACAACCTGGATGATATTGATTTATGTGCAAATATTTTGTTTGTGGCAGATAATCTTTTCGTTTACTCTTACACAAATAAGGTTTAAAATATAATTAATGTAGAAATCAAAGGACAGTTCGTATGGAGCGACATGATATAGTGGCATGGAGGGACTGGTACCCATATGAAGTCAAAGATGTAAGGGAGAGTGGTATGCCTGTTCTATACATTGATGAAAGTTATATTCATACTTCGCTCAATCATGCAAAATGTTGGCAAAGCGAAGATGAGCCCGGGGTATCTAAATCTCTAGCAACAGGAAAAATAGACATAATTGTGATGGCAAGACTGGGTTCGTCCCGAATGCTTTGTTAATTTATAACGACAAAGAAAAAGAGCTGATTTCCAAGCTTTTTTTTGCCATGAATAAAGTTAATTTCAAAAAATGGGTATTGAATAAATTATTACCCAATCTAAATGAACTCATCTGTTTAGTCATGGACAATGCTCGATATCATTCTAGCCAAATTAACAAACCTCCAAGCTCGGTTAATGGAAAAAATTAAATTGTAGAATGGCATCAAATAATATTGCCTACCCTGCCAAAGCCACCAAAAGTATGTTGTTGTTTTTGCTTAAACAAAATAAACCTGACCCAGTATACGAGAATGATAATTTAGTACAGGAGTATGGTCACAAAATACATGACTGCCGCCATGTCATTGTGACCTGAATCCGATAGAAATGATATGGGGCATAGTAAAAGGAAAGGTTGCCACAAAGAATGTTAGTTTAGATAATAACACGTTCCTGCAGCTTGTACAAAACTGGTTTGTGGATATAACTGCTGATACATGGAATAATTGCTGTGAGCATACAAAAAAACTAGAAGAGGAATAAAGATGCAGGGGACTGGTAATTGATAAAGAAAATGAATAACTTATTATAATTGTTGGCGGCAGTGACAGCGAAACATCCAGTCTTACAACTGACAATGAGTCTGATATGTCTAGAATTGAACCAGTACAATCTGATCATGAAGATCATGAAATGTCATATGAATCTGTTGAATATTTTGATTCTGAATTTGATGGCTAATAAAAAAAAATACTTAATCGTAATGGTTTTAGTTTCTATATTTTAACCTGACTGCAGGTACTTACTTCAGTGAAAGATTATTTCAAAAAAATAAAAATTTATAGTAGTTAATGTGACTTCCATAATGAGGGGCTTCAATATACGAGTGTTTCATAATAACGCCACACGAGTATTTAATGCCTGATTATTTTTTACATACATACACTGCTTTATCTCTACATATCATAAGCTCTCTATGATTGTTAATTTATAGTTATATTTAAAATGTAACTTCTAATAAGTTCGATTTTAAAATAAGTTCGGCAATTAGCGAAGCGGCCAATTTGCATGGGTATACTATACTCAGTATTGCTATATATAAAATTATTTAGCGCCCTCAGACCAGGTTTTTTATGTTCCTGGTTGGGCTTTACATTTTGGTACCGCCGCCTTTGATCGCATCACTTTGGCACGTGCGGCCTCTTGTGAAAGAATTACAAAGGGCACCGCGAGCAGTGTACACCTCGTGATTTTGGAGATTAGCACGAGACCAGCACGTAGTGAAAGGTTACATTTGTTGATGGATACGTATACGGAAAATATTTTTCGTCTTTGGGAGAACACTGAAGTGCCTCAAGATGAAACTTTAAGTGAAGCAAAAACAAAAATACTGGAGTTTGTAAATCATGAAAACATAATGCCACAATCACTGATCCTAAGAAAATATACTTAGTACTTTTGATTTTATTTTATGAATTTTATGCTATTTACAGAAACAAATTTTAAAATTTCGAGTAATATAAGACTTATTAAGAGATCTCAACCACTGAACTAAAAAATATACCTAATATCTATATTTGTTTAAGTTCCGACTGATAACTAAGTTATTGACTTGACAGGAAAACTATTGACATTTGACAGTTTTACAGCACAGCCAACATAACGGCGAAGGGAATTCTAAACAAAGAGTTTCGTTCATCTGAGGAGTTCTATAAAAAGAGCGGTAGAGGACCAATAAAGAACATTCTGCTTTTTACGGATATTCCAGTAATCCTTTCATAAATTTAGTTGGGAAATAGTTTGGTCAATGACATAATTATATCTAAATGGTTTTCTCAGTTTGGGGCCCTTGAACATTCTTTACGTGGCTATTTTCTTGCGGGTGTACCGACACTATCTAAAAGAATGGACTTTTTAAAGGCTTTTGGGTCCCATGTCGAAGTAATCTAAACACTTGAGTTTTTTTTCCCAATCAGACACGATTCGTACCCGTCCTCTCGCTTGTCAGGTAAACCCTGAATCCCTACGTTCCACAATAGAGTGTGTATGTATGTATGTTGTCGTGTGTGGTGTAGAGCGATGGTGGTGGTGGTGGTGGTACATACCTGCGCGCGCGTGACGTACTCTCCCAGCTTGTCTCCGAGCCAGCGCGTGAGAGGCTCCAGCTGCGACTTCTGTGCCTCCAGCCGCGCCTTCGCGTCCTCACCTGCGAGTCAACACAATAGTATATTTCTTACGAGTTCGCAGGCTTATATCTACGAACCAAGAAGTTTACGACACGAGAGGAAGGCTAGGGTCATAGCGAGGTTCGTATAGAAGCCTTTTCACTACACACATATCAAGCTCTCTGTAATGTGTTCAGTAACCGCATGTTCGACCAACATTGTGGCATTGATCATTGCTCTGCACTTGTTTAGCTTGTTCTGTTCAGTGGTACCAACTTCACAGACAAACTAGGGGCGGCACGCAGGCGGGCGTCAGCGTTCGAAATTTGAATGTCATAATATGTCGAAATATTGATACATTTTTTTTTATTCAGTTATTAAGAAACAAACACTTACATGGTTTTCTAAAATACAAACAATGTAGCATAAATTGCAGACTCAGTTTCCTTACTTAAGTACATAATGTACATATATTTTGTTTTTACTTAAAAATGCCATAAAGCCAAAATTATATTTTGCTTTGTAAGTAAAAAAAACATATCACAAAAACAATGACACTAAAGAAGAAGATGATAATGACGATATTAACAACCTATTGTGGTTCAGTAATACCCTGCAAACACAATCTTTTAAAACTATTCAATGTTTCACCAAAAATGTCAACATTAACCAACTTGTCGTGTTGTACAACCTGCACGCCCTTTTTATGAAACTATTATTTGCGTAAGATGTTCGACTACGTGATATATTGAAAAAGGGTTTTTTCAAAGATCGTCATAATGTATCAATATTCAGATAAGAAATGAATTTTACCATGTAGTATATTTCATTATGCTGGTCGTAACGTGCGGTTTTTGGACGCAGTAAAGAGGGTTTATGATACGTGTGTAGATAAAAAAGTTTATAGTGCAATCGGAACGCACTTTTTGACCTGTCAGTCCGATAGTTATCAAATAAGAGACGTAATTTTGCCTCGAGATGGCCGGCTTTTTTTGGGTGCATTTGTGATTTGTTGTTGTGAATAATGTTGAAGAAGTCGGAGTAGATTATGTTTGGGTTCTGTTCATTAAAATCCGGTACTGACAAATGTATATCTAAGTTTTTCGTATACATCTCTAGTCTATGGGTCTTATCCTTACTAGCAATTGGGAATTAAACTGTTTGACCGCTGTGATCGGAGGGTAAGCAGTTAATTACATTTTTACTTGTGAATGCACATTCGCAAAAATCGTTATCTAAGCAAGTTTGGCGGTTAGTGTAATACTAGTCGGCTCTAGAAATACAGGACATAAATTAAATGATTTGAATTAAGTTATTAATCGTTGTTTCATTGTATCTACAAGCAAATCTACATTAAGATCGCCACAAATAATTAACTTTTTTCTGTTATTACATAGTTTAGAGATGGCTTCCTCCATTATGTTCTCAAATATTTCGAAATTGCCATGGCCTTTTTCATCCCTCGGAGGCCTGGAGACACAAACAATAATATGACTATCTAACATAACACAGGATACCTCTATTTGTCTCTCAACAGTAAGTTCAAGAATATTTTTCCGTTGTATCACCTTAATATTATTTATTACTAAGATTAAAGAACAGCTGGGCAACTCGAGTGTTGCTGTGACGGTAGAGTACTGTCAGAGCAAGGTCATATTTTAGATATTGTTTTAGGTTTTTTAGCTTAGAACTCGTGTCCGTCGTACTCGAACAGCGCACCGAGGCAGTACTAGCCCACCGGCTCAGTCCGTCAGTATCGCACTCACCCTCGTCGAGGTCGAAGAGCTCCTTGGCGACGTTCTGGAACTTGTGTCCGTCGTACTCCGGCAGCGCGCCGAGGCAGTACTCGTCCACCGGCTCCGTCAGGTACAGCACCTCGCGGCCTGACCGCACCAGGCGCTCCGCGAACGGGGACTGCTCCACCTGGGAGACAATCGTTGGTGGCAACAGTCAGATGGCGCTGTTAGACACGATGAACTGTTCTCGTGGATGTATTCTTAACAAGGAGCAGTCAGAGAATTTGTTATCCAATTTAAGCTAAAAGGGACAATTCCAAATTTGGCAGCACGCAGCACTGCCGCCGCAGCACTACTAGTCCCCTCACATTCTCCTCTACAAGTTTATATGAGTAGCAGCGGCAGCGACCCGTTCACAAATGCAGCGAGAAGACTGGTGACGAATCGTGATCAAGAGTGATATGACAAAGAAGAAGGGTGATTGATGGACGCACCTCCTTCCTGCTGGAGCCGGCGATGTAGTAGATGTGCTGCTGGCCCGGCTTCATGCGCTCCACATACTGCTCGAGAGACACGCGCTGCTCGGCAGTGCCGCGCGACGAGTGGAAGCGGAGCAGCTTGGCGAGACGCGAGCGGTTGGACGGGTCCTCCATGACGCCTAGCTTGATGCTGCACATTCAGTAGGGGAGCACATTCAGTACATTCAACAAAATAAAGAGTCGGCTTATGTTATCGAGGTAAAACAGGTGTATAACTAGGAAAAGCGACATTATTGATGTTGCTTGCTCTCGCTACATTTTGGTTTCGATCTACGTTAAGTCTTTCGTGTCGATTCAATGACACGGTTTTACTGTAATATTTTATGTTGCTCGTGGAAGAAGCTAGATGGAATGCAGTGAAATTCACTAAATAGTTTGACCCTAACCTTTTAACTGTAACCGCACGAGCTAAGGGTGAAGTCTCGTGTTAACAATGAGTTTTTATGTTCAGTACATACTTTCAACAGTGAGAACACAGCAACAGGCAAGTAGTAGGAGAGCATGTCATGTTACAGATTTCAGATCCGACACCCGAATATGGTAGATACATTGCAATATAGTATCGGAATGCAGCAGTGGTGGGGGTAGGTGGGTAGGGTACTAACTTGGTAGAGTACTCCTTCCAGAAGACCTCATAGTCCTCAGCGGGCACCTTGCGCAGCATGTCCAGCACCTTTCGCACGAGCTTCTTCTTGATGATCTTGATGAGCTTGTGCTGCTGCAGCGTCTCGCGGGACACGTTCAGCGGCAAGTCGTCAGAGTCCACGATACCCTGCCAGACAGGCAGCCACGGTTAGCGACGAGAGCGTTATCGGTAAATTATGTTCTATATCCGATCTACTAATACATTTAGAAATTTTGCAACATAAGGCCATCACTAAAATAAACGTAGGTCAATCGCCTTGCAGAAAACGAGGAGATAGAGTTGTACATCTTACATACGTGAGATTTGTTTATCGGAGCCACATCTTGTGCACACTACACATTACCAAGAAGGGCTGATGTTCGCCCTGGAAAAGATGATGATCTGGTCCGATCTGACTGATTTCAGTCATAGAAACTTCTGCAACTGCTCTATACACGTTGCTCGCGCACTCTCCTGTAGCTTATTAATCAGTACCTGCACCTGATAGGAGAGCTAGGTATGTTCCTGTATGAAGGACAGGTTTTACCTGCACCTGATAGGAGAGCTAGGTAAGTACCTCTATGAAGGACAGGTGTTACCTGCACCTGATAGGAGAGCTAGGTAACTACCTCTATGAAGGACAGGTGTTACCTGCACCTGATAGGAGAGCTAGGTATGTACATGTATGAAGGAGAGGTGTTACCTCCACCTGATAGGAGAGCTAGGTATGTTCCTGTCTAAAGGACAGGTGTTACCTGCACCTGATAGGAGAGCTTGGTATGTTCCTGTCTAAAGGACAGGTGTTATCTGCACCTGATAGGAGAGCTAGGTATGTTCCTGTCTAAAGGACAGGTGTTACCTGCACCTGATAGGAGAGCTAGGTATGTTCCTGTCTAAAGGACAGGTGTTACCTGCACCTGTTAGGAGAGCTAGGTATGTTCCTGTCTAAAGGACAGGTGTTACCTGCACCTGATAGGAGAGCTAGGTATGTTCCTGTCTAAAGGACAGGTGTTACCTGCACCTGATAGGAGAGCTAGGTATGTTCATGTCTAAAGGACAGGTGTTACCTGCACCTGATAGGAGAGCTAGTTATGTACCTGTATGAAGGAGAGATGTTACCTGCACCTGATAGGAGTGCTAGGTATGTACATGTATGAAGGAGAGGTGTTACCTCCACCTGATAGGAGAGCTAGGTAACTCCTGTCTAAAGGACAGGTGTTACCTGCACCTGATAGGAGAGCTAGTTATGTACCTGTATGAAGGAGAGATGTTAACTGCACCTGATAGGAGTGCTAGGTATGTACATGTATGAAGGAGAGGTTACCTCCACCTGATAGGAAAGCTAGGTAAGTTCCTGTCTAAAGGACAGGTGTTACCTGCACCTGATAGGAGAGCTAGGTATGTACATGTATGAAGGAGAGGTGTTACCTGCACCTGATAGGAGAGCTAGGTATGTATTTACCTATATGAAGGAGAGGTGTTACCTGCACCTGATAGGAGAGCTAGGTATGTATGTTCCTGTCTAAAGGACAGGTGTTACCTGCACCTGATAGGAGAGCTAGTTATGTACCTGTATGAAGGAGAGATGTTACCTGCACCTGATAGGAGTGCTAGGTATGTACATGTATGAAGGAGAGGTGTTACCTCCACCTGATAGGAGAGCTAGGTATGTTCCTGTCTAAAGGACAGGTGTTACCTGCACCTGATAGGAGAGCTAGTTATGTACCTGTATGAAGGAGAGATGTTACCTGCACCTGATAGGAGTGCTAGGTATGTCCATGTATGAAGGAGAGGTTACCTCCACCTGATAGGAGAGCTAGGTATGTTCCTGTCTAAAGGACAGGTGTTACCTGCACCTGATAGGAGAGCTAGGTATCTACATGTATGAAGGAGAGGTGTTACCTGCACCTGATAGGAGAGCTAGGTATGTATTTACCTATATGAAGGAGAGGTGTTACCTGCACCTGATAGGAGAGTTATGTATGTATGTACCTGTATGAAGGAGAGGTGTTACCTGCACCTGATAGGAGAGTTATGTATGTACGTGCCTGTATGAAGGAGAGGTGTTCCCTGCACCTGATAGGAGAGTTATGTATGTATGTACCTGTTTGAAGGAGAGGTGTTACCTGCACCTGACAGGAGAGTTATGTATGTATGTACCTGTATGAAGGAGAGGTAGTTGGGCATTAGGTCGTTGAAGTCGTCGGTTATGAAGACTCGGCGCACGTAGAGCTTGATGTGGTCAGTGGCAGTGCCGTAGCGGTTGAAGCTGTCGGCGGGCTGCACTCGGGGCACGAACAGCAGGGCACGGAACGTCACCTGCACCGCACACACAACATGACTATCAGTCAAAACTATAAAGAAGTGACGGAGACAACATTTGAAATTAGTAATCCCCTAATTTTAATAACTAATTCGAAAGTTGGTCGAAGGCTTAAGGGATTTTCATTTAACCATTTTCCAAAAAAAATATTTTTCATATTGAAATACATTTGTAATTGAGTTTTTGGAAAAAGTTGATGTTTGCATAATGGACCATATTACCTTTGCCTGAACATAAAAAATGATTTTTTATGTTTAGTTTTGAGTTATTTGAAGTTATTCTGACGTCAGCAAAAACTGATTTTATTTGTACATTTCAAAATATTAATATGATGAACATAAATCATTGTTTTATTAAGACAACAATACGATATCTAACGACATACAAAGTGTAGGTATTGTATCTACGGTATACAACGAGAAATTGTATTTTTTTCTATTTCTAGGTTTTCCTGTCGATTCTGTATTTGATTTTAATTCTGAGCATGCTTAATAAAGTTATTAATAACACAAAATAAAAATCTAACATTAACATTAGCAAGCTAATATATAACATTTCTAAAGATTCCACAGAACTTCTATGGAAATATGGGCAAATTTCAAATATTTTATTTTATTTTATTTAATTCAAATGGAGTGATGAATGAGAACGTTGTAATTGTTCGAGCCTCGTTTCATTTTCTTCGAATTTCGAAGATAGTTTAACTTCTTCAGATGGTAAAATAATATTTTCTCAAATATGCAATGAAATGTCGTCATTACGTGGGTTATAATACGTTTCGGGCCGCACAAGTCGAGAGAACTGTAAAGGAACATCATACAAAATTGCAGGCCTAGGCCGGGAAATACATATTTTTTTAATTTTATGCTCAAAGCAAAAGACATTACGATTAGTAGTATTTTTAAACTTTAATTTGTTTTTTGAGTAGTGTATTTTTTTAAATTGCTATGTTTGAGAAAAGCATTATATATGCCTCTGGCCGTGAAATCTACTTAGGCCTTCTTTCCCGGCGTCTGCAGTAATATACTATTTCATAATCATCATGATGATTTCTTCCAAATCCCCGTGATTTAGAACATTTTCAGTTGATGATTTTAAAAGCCAAAGAACTTTTTTAGGGGTAATAATTAATTAATTAAAAATTAATCTGACGATTCTAAAGCGCGGTGAAGTAGGTCAAGCACTGTTTTCTTCCGGTTTAATTTTCGGGTATGGTGTTCCCTATCACAACGCCAAAAATTGTTGCGATATTCTTAAGCTGACTCACGCAGCATAACAAATGGTAAAGGACTAAATTTTATTATTTGACTACCGTGAGCTAATATGTTGTGAAGTGTAACTGACAAGTAACACCACTCGTATTTCGGTGACCGTGATTCTAGCAAAAAAGTACGATTTAGACAGATTCTGAGTATGCACATATTTAGTGTGTTGTTAGATATAAATGTGACCGAAATTTCAGAATTTGTTTGTACACGGGGGCTGAAATATTTCACAAAAATGCTAGAATCACGGTTCGAAACGTGATCCTAGCAAGAAAGTGTAAAATTGAAAGATTTCACTTATATGGACATTTAGTGTGTCGTGAGTGGTAAATGTGACCGAAAAGCCAATTTTGTGTGTTCACGGGTTTCAGAGATATTCCATTTCCTGCTAGGATCACGTTTGACCAAATGCTGGTTTGAGAAAACTACTGAACACACAAATCTTGCCAGCTACATAAATATTCATGGTAATTTGATTGTAATTTCTGTGGAATTACTTTTTTCAATTATCACACCGTTTTGGGGTTTTTGGTAAATCTTTCAAATACCTAAATTGCTTTATATCTCCCTAAAAAAGCAACGCCAAGTCAAACGAGAGAAACCTAACGATACATCTCACTCTATACTATCACTATACCGAATTGCAAAAGCCTAGTATAAGCCGTTTTACCAAAATAACAACTTTTGTAAAGAATTTGGACGAAACTATTTGGACCCCAAAATAAGCAGGATGTACTTTGTTTACAACAAAAAAATTACCACTAGCATTTAGTGTGTCGCAGTTATTGTGTAATTATTAACTTTTAAAACCAAAAAGTCAAAGAAATACAGTTATTTATTGAAAATTGAAATTTCGACAATAATACGCCCAAATTATAGTCATGGTCAAGTCAAATTAAGTTCTTGCCTGGCGGACCCACACATGTCAACATCTCCCGGAATGCCTCCGGGTGACCGACATGGTGATCTAGAAGGACCCATTCCCCATGGGACCAAGCGCGTCGCAGGTTGCGGATGGCGAATGGCCCCCCAATCGGAGGGTCAGCTGCCTGTTCCATGAGCAGGTAGCCGCGGACCAGGGGAGCCCATCTGACCTCCTCTAGGTACGACGATCGGCGTTTTAGTGTTCTCCGGCGCGAACACTTTAAAGTAAGGGCGTAAGGCAGCCCATCCGGCCTCCTTCAGAGGGACAAAGATTGGCGGTGAAAATAAAGTGTATGGTACGTGCGCACTCTAAAAAATGACGACCTGCGGGCGGTAGGTGCGCAGCGTCCGCAGTACCGTGCCGGTTTATTGGCCGGACAACGCCTATTCGTAAGCAACAGTACCCATATCGTTGCGGGCGGCTAACGTACTGCAAACTTGAAAGAAGGGGCCCGAAAGGGTGAAAACCATGGAAGCAAATATGGAGTATCTACCCTACCCCAGGAGGGTTCCTGTACTACCAGTACAGGGGAATCCCTCCCTGCGGGAGGAACCAGTTCACACAATGAACTGGACCCCTCCCCCGCAGGTTCTCGGTGGGTCGTTTTCTGGGGGCCACCAACCTATTTGCTCGCGTGGTGACACGCGCTCGCCTCGGAGGATAAACGAGTCAAAAAATAAGAGGAACGATAGAAGTGGTGCCTCAAAGACAAAGAAGAGGAAGCAGCGCCTCGCAGAGGAGCTTGCTATAGTCGCGGCCATACGTCGTAGGGCCACGGACGCCTCTAACGTCAACCGTGCGGAAAGTGGAGGTGCCGGCTTAGAACGATCCCAACATGGGACCGCGTGCGGGACAGCACCAACATTTAACACACGGAACTGTGGCGCAGGCTCACACCGATCCCAATATGGGATCGCGTGCGGGACAGCACCACCGCAACACCAACGAAACTGTGGTGCAGGCTCACACCGCTCCCCATACGGGAAAGCGTGCGGGACAGCACCACAACACCAAAGGGTCAGGGAGGCAGGCTCACAACGCTCCCTTTATGGTACCGCGTGCGGGACAGCATGCGGGAAAAGAAAAATCAACTGGGGAAAGTGCAATCTCGGGCACTCCCCCGTCTGCCCATTCACCGCCTCGGCGCCGTAAGGGCAAAGGGGTGGGGAAGGGCATATCGGGGGGGTCATCAGAGCAAGCACAAGGGGCAAGCTCTGTGGCCGGGACAAGCAGACCCCAAACAAAAAGAATGAGGTCTGATGACCAGGTGTCGCCTAACGGTGAGTTGATGAGGGGACCGTTCAAAAGACCCTGTAATTCAGGCCCAAATGTAAGGGACAAGCGAGTCCAACCTGGACTATCCTATACCCAGGCTGCGAACTCGCACCTGATCATGGTGATTGTCCCCATTGACGGTCGTGATATGACGGCCGAACAAGGCGTTCTTCTCCGTCTAGAGATGGAGAAGATACAAGAAGAAGCGGTAGATGACCTGACCCAAGACTTTGTCCCGGGCTTCGATCAAATACCGCAACGTCTGCCGCAAGGCGGACTTAAGTTCACCTGCCTCGACCAAGAAACTGTGGCGTGGCTTAAGATGACGACAGCAAACCTCCCCCCCCCTGTGGGAAGGAGGCTGCCAGTTCATGGCGGTCGGCATGACGGAGTTGCCAAAACTCATCAAAGGGGTGGTCTGGCTTCCCGATGTTCAGGGAACTGACATCGAGGGGCTGAGGCTCCTGATAAGACTGATAAGGGCAAACCGTCAGCGCGGCATCGACATGAGTCGCTGGCGCCTACTAAAGGGGAGCTAAAAAACACCGACTCGGAGCTTCAGGGTGCCATCATGGTATTCGGCATCCCCGAGTCGGATATCCCGGAGCTGGAGAAAAGGCAGATGAAGGTCTGCTACAAGTGTGGCTCGGTGAAGGTGGAGCTCAAGCGGAGGGCAGGCGAAACTGGGTCCAGACCCGCTCCCGCCGGCCAACGCGCACAGCACCGTATGGGGCGGAAAGGACATAAACAAAAGAGGTAAGGATCTCATGGAATTTCTCTCAAAATACGAACTGTCGACACTAAATAGAGGATCAGAACCCACATTTGTCACAAGAAAGGCACAAACAATAGCAGACATAACAATTGCCAAATTTTTGGCTCTAGACCTTATATCGGGATGGAGAGTTTCATCAGAAGCATCGTGTTCGGATCACAGATGGATCACCTTCGGCCTGAAGAATATTAAGGTAAAACCTAGGCTATTTCTTAACCCTAGAAAAACCAACATAAGTGAGTATTATCAGCACCTAGAGACGGACTTATCTAGAACTGAGTACAACATCAAACTGGAGACAACGGAAGAAATAGGATTAGCGGTCATTCAACTCAACGGAGCGATAAATGAGAGCTACAACAAATCTAATGACAGCGAAGCCATCTAAAGACAGCTGGTGGTGCGATAAACTGGAGAGAATGCGGGTTAACATGAGAAAGCTTTTCAATCACGCCATCAATACGAAGGCAGAGGACGACTGGAAAGCTTTTCAAAAAGCACGTAACCATTGAAAAAAACAAAATAGGTGCAATTTTAGAGAATCGTGGAGAAATGTCTGCAGCTCGATAAGCTGCGAGTCGCAGGCCTCACGAATTAAAAAGCTAATAGGTAAAGACCCACAACACCAACCTGGTTCGATAAATAAATCGAATTGAAAATACACCAAGAGCGAAGAAGAGCTCTGTAGTGTATTGCTACAAACGCATTTCCCGGGGTGTGCAACCCTACCCGCAAAAGAGGTAGAGACACCGGCGGAAACATCAAGCTCCTCACAAACATTAACACCCCCGCCGGAAGCATGGGTGGAAGTAAAAAACCTGATAGATGAAGAGAAGGTGAGATGGGCGATCAGCTCTTTCCTTCCATATAAATCACCAGGACCAGACGGCGTAATACCAGCCCTACTGCATTGGGGGAGAAAAGCTCATTGTACCAAGACTTGTAAAAATATTTAAGGCATGTCTAGCACTCGGCTACATGCCCAGGATCTGGAGAGAAGTGAAAGTAGTCTTCCTGCCGAAGCCAGGCAAGGACGACTATACTGAACCTAAATCCTTCAGACCTTTAAGTCTCACATCATTCATTCTGAAAACGTTAGAAAGAGTGTGTGATAGATATATAAGGGACGGTCCCATGAGAACCAACCCTATACACCCAAACCAACATGCGTACCAAGCGGGAAAATCTACAGAGACCGCCTTACACGCAGTGGTCAGAAGAAGAGAAAGCTCAATACTAAGCCAACAGTCGTGCCTGGCGGTATTTATAGACATCGAAGGAGCTTTTGATAAAACAAACTTCAATAGCATCAGAACTGGATTGGAGAAACTAGGCACCAACCCTAACATGATAACCTGGATAACAAAAATGCTGGAATCAAGAATAATCTCTCTGGAAATCAGCGATAAAATCAAATGCAAAGGGGCCAAGGGCTGTCCACAGGGGGGTGTGCTATCACCACTACTGTGGGTAATAGTAGCTAACGACCTGGTGACACAACTCAACACAAGAGGATTCTACTCAATAGCATACGCCGATGACGTGACAATACTCGTGAACGGCCTATTTATAAACACGATATTTGACCGCATGCAACTAGCACTACGGTACATAGAAACATGGTGCAAAAATAACGAACTCTCAGTAAACCCCGCCAAAACTGAGATGGTACTATTTACAAAAAAAATAAACCTCGGCAGTTACAGGTTACAGGCTGCCCAAACTCTTTTAATAAAATACTAACACTATCAAAAGACGTGAAATATTTAGGTGTATGGCTTGACCACAAATTAAGTTGGAGCAAGCACATGGAAGCAACACTTAAAAAAGCCACCATATCGTTCTTCCAGTGTAGGAAGATGGTAGGGAACGGATGGGGACTCCAGCCCAAAATATGTCGATGGATGTATATGGCTGTGGTGAGACCCATCATCACATACGGCTCTCTGGTATGGTGGCAACGAACAACACTATGCACAACTGCAACACAACTACAGCAGTTCCAGAGAATGGCATGTGTAGCCATGACAGGCTGCATGAGGTCAACGCCATCAGCGGCACTAGAAATCATGCTAGGCATACCACCATTGGACCTATTTGTACAGCAGGAGGCCAAATCGGCGGCCATAAGGCTATACAGTACTGGACAATGGAAAGGACAAATAGCAGATAAAGGACACTGCATAATTCTAGAAAAAGCATTCGGGGAAGTGCCGGAAGCCATTATTGGAATTGATCGCATAAAAACAGAATGCCTATTCGGTAGGAAATATGAAATCACAGCCAAGGGCTTGGAAACACCAACAATACCAAATCACAAAAGCATAACAATATACAGTGATGGCTCAAAGAAAGGCAAGAACACAGGCGGAGGTCTTTTCTCGCTGGAGCTTGACATTAAACTTTCCCTAAGCTTCGGAAAGGAGACGACAGTGTTTCAAGCTAAAACACTGAGTCTCCTACACGGGGCAATGCACTTGATAAATGATGCAGAGGGGAATGACATAACCTCTAAAACGGACTGCGCAGCCTTACTAAGCTCACTAAAAAGACCGTTGACAAAATCAAAACTAATACTAGAATGCCACAAGGCACTCAACAGGCTAGGTGAGAAAAACAAGGTCACAGTCCAGTGGGTAAAAGGTCACCAGGGTGACCAGGGCAACTGGGAGGCAGACAAGCTAGCAAAATTAGGGGCAGAAAGGCCAGCAATCGGCCCTCCACCATGCTCGCCCTTATCAGCGGAAGTTCTACGAAAAAGGCTCAGAGAAGCCACAGTACAGCAACAAAACCTATTATGGTCTAGCAGAGAAGACTGCAAAAACACAAAACTTTTTATAGACAAGTATAACCATAAATTTACGAATTACTTAATGAGACTGCCACGCAGTAAAATAAAAATACGAACAAGCCTTATTACAGGCCATTGTACACTAAACAAACACTTGACAATTACAGGTGCAACGGACAGCCCCATGTGCAGGGGTTGCATGGAAGTGGATGAAACAGTAGAGCATATGCTACTGGCATGTCCATCCACAACAGAAACCAGGATGGCTATCCTAGGAGACACAACAAACACCCACGAGCTCCTAGAACACCCAGGCCTCCTTCTCCAGATGGTGCAGGAGTTGGGATGGCTGAATTAGATGTGCATGCGAAGGGGACATGCACAAAGGCCCCGCTCAAGTGGGCCAGGTGCACGCACTACAACCCGCTTGTTGAAGATAGAAGACAGAAGTCATGGTCCGAAAGCGTCCGTGCAGTACTTGATACATACCATCCTCATTGTGTAGCGTTATATGAGGTACAATGATGTGGAAAACTTGTAAGTGGGTAAATGATAAGAAGATCCGCCAATAACTTCCCAAAAAGAAACTCACCTAATAGCTAAGTACATGCCTACCTAAACATTACGGTAATAAATAATAACGATGTATTTTTTTTATTTTATTAATTTAATTAACCGCTTTTTTTTAATTTAACCGCTTGTTGGAATGAAAACTGAAAAAGTATTCTGCCCGCAGCCCAAATTGATTGATTGTTTTGCAACTTGCAAAATACCAGCGGGCATGGATTAGCACTTATACATAGCGTCACGCCTCTCCCAGACGGGGTTGCAGCGGCACAATTTTGCCCACGTTAAGCCAGTAATTCAATACTCCATTTTTGTGACAGGGGGCTAGCCCATCGCCGCAGCTATGAATAAATGAATGAATGAATTTCCTTACGATGATTTCCAACACCGTTAGAACGTTGTATATTGTACTTAAGATAAATTAATTATCTTGTTGATACTTGGTCAGGAATCGAAACGGCATCTCCTACACCACGGAGCCATTATTTTTTACGTTCTGTTACATCGATTTTGCGTGACATTTTAGACCACAGACTGTTTTTACACCACCATTTTAGTCTTCAATTGCCCATTTGTACGTTTCGTTATAGCTTTTCATCTGATTTGAGATTAGGAACAATTTTTATTAAAATCTCGGTAAATTTGCATTACCTTGCTCCTACCAGATTCAACACCTTTTACCCCTCTCGTCTTGCCAAATGATTCTAGACCCAACCCAGGTCATTTAATGAAGATGTGGATATTTATTTATTTTGAGGCTATGTTTATTTTCCGTGCTTTTTTTGTTTTTGCAGTGTTGTTACATGTTGTTGTTAAATGTTACAAAATCCTTTGCAATTCCTACTTTTCCTACGGTTTTACCTGACATACCTTTTGTTTGCGATTTTTTGGCACAATTTATACAAAGAATAGTGTTATATTTGAATTAATATGCTATTCATTTATGTAATATTGAATTAGTAGATAGCCTTTTTGTCTTTTCATATAATACAGGCGATTTTTTTCCAAAAACCTCGAGTTCGATGCTAGGATAATAGACGGTCACGTTGCCACAGAAAGATTAAAATAAAACTTTTTCCATTTCCAGAATTAACGAAGCTGGAGGCACGAGAGTGTCGCTTGAATCATGATAACATGAGAAGGTGTATGAACGATCTCAAATAGTTCCACAGAAAAGCAAAGTTTTCGAAATATTTTACTGTTTCATGTTTGGCAAACTTTGTTTTTTTTACTGTTTCATGTTTCTTATTTCTCCTAAGGCTGCAAGTGGCTGCACGAGTTCTTTTTTTTCATTTATGATATATGCAAACATTTTTTACTCGATAACCATGCACCCTGCAGACTTTTCTATAATCACAACTGTTAGTTTATTCAATATCTGTCCAACGAAAAATAAAAAAAGATCGAAATTCAGACTTAAAAAATTGAGTAGCCTATGTCTATGAACTTAAAAGCTATGTTGTATAGATTGAAAACAACAAACAATTAGGCGGGTCTTATATAGTGCTTCCGACAACTTTCGTGGTTTCTGGATAATGTTTCGATCGATGGATTCGATGGATTTCGATACACAAAGGTGGTGATGAAAGTGTTAAGTTGAACTACGGGCAGAATGCTATTTCAGTGGCCAACAAATGGGTAAGCTAAACACTATTCTTTTCTATACCTTAGAATAGAATAGATTCTTTATTGGGTAGGCTGCACTTAGCTACTTAGGTTAACTTAGTAAGATTAATTTACCCACTGTCTGACACTGAAAATAATCTTCGCACTTTTTCACATCACTGTCCATTTTACATCATTACGTAGTAACCTAACTCTACAAAATGATGATGGTATGTCTCAAGTACTGCACGGACGCTTTTGGACCATGACTTTAATTTGGTCGTATTATTGTCGAAATTTCAATTTTCTTAAAAGAACTGTATTTCTACGACTTTTTGGTTTTAAAAGTTAATGACTACATACTAACTGCGACACACTAAATGCTAGTGGTAAAAATTTTGCTGTAAACAAAGTACATCCTGCTTATTTTGGGGTCCAAATATTTTCGTCCAAATTCTTTACAAAAGTTGTTATTTTGGTAAAACGGCTTATCCTAGGCTTTTGCAATTCGGTAAAGTGATAGTATAGAGTGAGATGTATCGTTAGGTATCTCTCGTTTGACTTGGCGTTGCTTTTTTAGGGAGATATAAAGCCATTTAGGTATTTTAATGATTTACCAAAAACTCCAAAACGGTGTGATAATTGAAAAAGTAATTCCACACAAATTACAAACAAATTACCACGAATATTTATGTAGCTGGCAAGATTTGTGTGTTCAGTAGTTTTCTCAAACCAGCATTTGGTCAAACGCGATCCTAGCAGGAAATGGAATATCTCTGAAACCCGTGGACACACAAAATTGGCTTTTCGGTCACATTTACCACTCACGAAACACTTCATCCATATAAGTGAAATCTTTCCATTTTACACTTTCTTGTTAGGATCACGTAACGAACCGTGATTCTAGCATTTTTGTGAAATATTTCAGCCCCCGTGAACAAACAAATTCTGAAATTTCGGTCACATTTATATCTAACAACACACTAAATATGTGCATACTCAGAATCTGTCTAAATCGTACTTTCTTGCTAGAATCACGGTCACCGTATTTCGCGCAAAATTCGTGAAACTTTTCAGGATCTATTTGGAAAGTACTCGACAGCGCTACTAACATAATATATGAGAATAGCTTGTGTTGCTGCGCCACTACTCTCTCACTCTCGCTCGGCAGAATGATAGTTCGCCACTCGCCACTCGCTGACCAACACGAGACGCTTCCGTTCCGGCGCCTTCCTGTTCCCCTAGCAACAAGTCCGGAGGACAACAAGTGGCCCTAACTTATGATTATGATTGAACCAACCCTGTTTAACTTTTGGAGAAGCAGTCGACTTATACTAGTCAATAAAGGGAAATTTAGCCACTTTAATGACATTACGAGAACTCTTTTCGCAGGTAACTGGTACAGTACAGTTAACTCGAATAAAGCGTTTTGATACGGACCTCTCCCTCGGCCACGAAGTGCGCTCTAGCGAGCGGTGCTGCTGTGTCCTTGGTGAGTGCGGAGTAGAAGTGCGCATACTCGGAGTCCTCCACCGTGCCGGGCTTGCGCGTCCACAGCGGCTTGTGGTCGTTCATGCGCTGCCACTCCCACACCGTCTGAGTGGTCGTCTTCTTCTCGGCGACCGGCTTCTCTGATGCGTCCTCCACCTGCCGATGATACCAGGGTTATGGGACTTTGTAACAATGTCTAGACAAAAAGGTTGAGTTCATTAAATGGGTATCACGCTGACATAAACCGCGCTACGCGAATACGTTGCACCCCCCTCGGCTGGCATCTAACTGTGCACGGTGCCGGGTGAACCTCAGCTGTAGCAGGTATTGCAGGCAGGTATAGGGGCAAGACCTCGACCGGTGCCCGGAGGTTCAGAGCAGAGAGATATGAACTGCCTGGCCCTGGCAGTCAGACACTGTACGGGCTATATGAAAAATTCATCTATTCACTCGAAAAATGTTGAATCCTTTGTAATGGTTCTGTAACCGAAGGGTGACCAACGGCACTCTGTTACTAAGCCTCCGCTGTCTGTCTGGCCGTTTGTCCGTCCGTCTGCCGGTTACCGGAATGTATTACATAAACTGTCTGTTATTTAAATCGACGGACTTGTTTGATAACTCAAGTTGCAAAAAATGTTGCTAGAATTTATCTACACAAAGATCATACACTAAATCAGTTCAATTACCGCAAATTACGACCAGCTTAAAATAAACTGTTTAGTTAGAACATATTTATTATTTCTGTGAAAATTTTATTATTGCTTCATAAAGGGATTATATAGGGATTAATAAAGGAATTCCAAAAATCTATGAAAAACAAAGCAAGCTTCATAATAACATCAAATTCGATGTTCTTATTTTGATTTGACCTCAATTCTGATATCAGGCGAGATGACGTTCTATTCGAAATAAAATGTCAATGCCGCAATGCCGATCGTAACACGCGGTTCCTAAACACATCATAGAGAGCTAATAACAATGTGTAGATAAAACAGTGTATGTAACTATACATAATTAGGCATTAAACTTTTGTGTGATGTTATTATGAAACTCGCCTGTCAATTAAGAAACGAGTGTGGGTTACATAATTGCGAAGGTCTGTACATATGGATGGAAGGTCTGTACAATAAATACTCTTCTCAAGCAAAGCTCAAACTCTTTGCACAAGCAGATGGATGGCAACCTTTGGATGCTCTACCATGCTTTATTGCTCTACCAAATTAAGTAGTACTCTCCATAGGTTTCGTTTGTCCGACAACAAAGACATTTCAATTAAATTGCACGACTGTCCTGCCATGGTGATGTCACAAACAAGATACTGAATGGATCCTAATTTTCTTTCGGAAAATCATTGTTCTGTAATTTGATATAAAATCAAAAACAATCGTAGGGTCAAAAGTGAACGCGAAGTGCGACGCTAATCTCGCAGCGACCTCTGTTGTATCTTGTACATCAACGCCATTTTACCCGAGACGTTGATATCCAGTTAAGTCGAAGGTAAAATGGGGTTTTCATTTCTCATGCTCGAAAAGTCCTATTGTCGTCATCTAGACTAAGACAATGGAGCCATTCAGCCTGACAGACGAGGTGACTGCATTAAATAACATTTGTTATTTTAATACATTTACTTTAATTTATTTTATCTACACACGTATCATAAAGCCTTTTTACTGCGTCCAAAACGATCAGAATAATGTTAAACCACTTTTTAAAAACTCATTTCTTATCTGAATATTGAACATTATGACCATAATATGTAAATTTTCTACATATTATGACATTCAAATTTCGCACGCCGACGCCCGCCTGCGTGCCGCCCCTACTTTGTCTGTACAGTTGGTACTACAGAACAAGCTAAACAACTCAATGCCACAATGCCGGTCAAACATGCGGTTCCTGAACACATCAAAGAGAGCTTATGATATGTGTGTAAATAAACTAGTGTATGTAACTGTACATAATTAGGCATTCAAACTCTCGAGTGATATTATTATGAAACTCGCGTTCGGCTCGTTAATGCCCTCCATTATGTATCAATCACAAACTAATATGATGACATGTTATGTTATGACATAAAACGCTCCATAGATGTATCTTTGACGTATTGACGGATGAATCCTAAATTCTTTGCATCGCCTTCGAACGTATAAAAGCGGTAGTAGTTGTCGCCGGTTGAACGCAGCCATTCAATGGTTTGTTCTATTTGTGCGCACTACGAGACAGGACCGTCGCGCGGTGGACACCGACTGGTAGTACCTGTGCGTCTTCATCCTCGTCTTCCTCGCCCTTGTCCGCATCAGCCCCGTCCTCGTCCCCGTCCTCGTCGCCGTCGACGGTGACAGTCTCGGTGCGCGAGGCCCACAGGTGGATGGGGAAGTTGATGAACTGCGAGTACTTGCGCACGAGCGTGCGGATCGTGTCCGCCTGCAGGTAGTCCGCCGCCTCCTCCTTCAGGTGCAGTCTGCGACACACAACACGCACGTGTACAGTGTACAGTGTACAGAGGCTGGTGGAGGGCATTGTACTATCCTACCATGGAGGGAAGACCCGCTCCACCAAGGAGACTGCGGCCCGTAAGAGCAGTTCAATGACCTATCCTTGTAGTATAAATTCATAAGTAAGAGAGCCAACGCTCTGACCCTGATGCCCTCCCGCCCCAGAATGGGCTGTAAGAAGTATGCGAGTCACTCACGTGATGTGCGTGCCGCGTCCGAGGGTATCGCCACGCGGGTCACGTGCCACACTGAACTCGCTGGCGTCACTGGTCCACACGTGCTGCACGTCGTCATTGTGCTTGGAGACGACGGTGACGCGCTCCGCCACCAGGAACGCCGAGTAGAAGCCGACGCCGAACTGGCCGATCATGTCGTTCGTCTCGCCGCCGCTGCCGGTCTGACGGGAACAGACTAAACATTTACACAGAACAATCTTCACCTTTTAAAAAATTCGGTCGGAAAATTATAGTCCGCGCCATTTTCTTTGGCTCAGAACGAACTGTGACCTCTTTTTCTCGCAAAGGGCAAGGTGGACTGAGAAAGAGGGAGGTGACAGCGCACTCAGAGACAAAAAAACTTGCCGCAAACTTCACATTTTCCAACTCTCTATACTCACTGAAACTTATTCCTCAGTCAGATGTTATTTTGATAGGACACGCGTATCGTGTAACGAGAAACCGGCGGCTATTTGGTTTTAATTTCCTCGCTAAACTTGAAACTTTGTGATGTGTGCGAGGTTACCTGCTCGACGTCCTGCATCTTGGAGAGGAAGTCAGCGGTGCCGGACTTGGCGATGGTACCGAGGTTGTTGATCAGGTCGGCGCGCGTCATGCCCAGTCCAGTGTCGATGATGTGCAGCAGCCGCTTCTCCGGCTCGGCCTGGGAGGAACACACATTATCATCACCACATTTTTTATATTGACTACAATTACATGGCGAGCCGAACAGTGACGCAAAGAAAGTAGTTAAAGCAGGCACCATCACCGAAATGAGTAAGACCACATTATCATTAATCTATAAGTTATTAGTATTCCTTTCCGGACAAAACAACTTATATCACTTGATCGACAACTGCCTAGTATGTGGTATGAATGGCCTTGAGACAATAGTACACATATATTTCAACGGAACGACTTGATGAATAATTGAACTAAAGTAGTGTGTGGTACCTTGATGCGGATGCTGAGATCGTTGTTGGCTCCGAGCACGTCGGTGGAGGTGAGCGACAGCAGGCGGATCTTGTCGAGCGCGTCCGACGCGTTCGAGATCAACTCACGGAGGAAAATCTGCGAGGAGGGAGTACACCATTCAATATGGCACAGTGTCATTCTGACGGGATCTCGATTGGCGCTATGGAGATGATGCTAATGTCCAGCAGTGACGCGACTCAAAGCTGGTGCAACACATGCATGCATCATGATATCTATAGGACGCTGACTACTACTGACCAGTCCTAGTATACCAAAGATGTATAAGGGACTTAGTCACTTAAGGCCTGACGCGCGGACGTAAGGCGAAGGTGAAGTGGCGGCGCGGCAAGATGTCATATCGTGCCGCGCCACCACCCCAGTGTGATTGTAGTGCACCCACCTCCTTGTTCCTGTAGAGCGAGTTGATGATGAGCTTCATCATGCGGTTGACCTCGGTCTGGAAGGTGTAGTTGCTGCCCTTCTCCCGTAACTCCTTCATCTGCGCGACCGACAGCGAGTCGGGGTCGATGGCCTCCTCCTCGCGCAGAACCGCCTCCGCATCTGTTCACAGGAAACCCCCACTCAGTGCTGCACTATACTATTTCACAGTACATTTGCTCATAACAAATACGCTCACCGTTCGAAGTTCGCGGCAAGCTGGTAACAGACGACAGGAGTAAGACGGGCGATACCTACCTAATTTTAATTGAAGCTCGTAATGACCCTGTCCTAATACTCGTGGTAAATATGTGCTCATAGTCGTAGTAGAGTTAGGGCATTTGATACACATCGAAAGAGTTGTAGAATCGAAGTAGGTAGGAGATGTTAGGTTACGGAAGAATGGAAGTTTAAGTAGTTAAACTGAGCTGAGTACTGAAACGAATCAATTATTTCAGATTGAATTGTTATCAATGATGACGGTATCATACGGTAAATTCTATAAATGTCAATAACCTTACCATTAAGCGAATGTTTGACTTAAAGACAAACAACATGTTGCTGAAGTACCACTTGAATGCCCTAGATTTTGAATGTTTCCTCTAACCAGAATGAGCTTTCGTAACACAGCAACAGTATCGATCAAGCTCAGCAAGAACCGTCCCTGCCTAAGGATCACAACATGTCAACATCTCGAGGAGGTAATTTGAAATAAATCATGTATCGAATAATCAAGATGGTACTTATCATAGATTTTTGAGAGCTAAGATCTTAAACTACGATCACAGAAAATGCACACAATAGGTCTTCCCCAAATGAGCTGTGCGTTATGTTGAATGATTGTTTGATGATCCCGCCCGGGAACACTCAATGCAGATCTGCAGACGCCTGGGTCGGGCGAGGAGGCTCGGGGCGCGGAGGCGGCGACGGGTCCGCTGCACGCGCGCCCCTTCAAGCTGCGGTTCGCGCCGCGCGGCGAGCCCGGCCGCTCGCTCCAACAGCCCATGAAGCCCCGGGGACTACGTATGTGCACTCTAGCGCTACTCTCTGACTGACGAACGAACTCTGCTTGATTATGTTACCCATTGAAAGAATAAGTATTTATAATGACGAGATTCAGCTCTTTTATACCATCACTTGATTGGCATTTATTTTTTCCAGATTGGATTTGTACATTGGGTTGATACATTATCAAGCATTTGTATAAACTTCGCTGTAATTTCATGACTGACGAATGTTTATTTCCAGTTTGTACCGCACCATTAGCTGATATTTCACAGAATGATAACATTGTGCGTAATAGATAACGGTGGTATTATGTGTTCGACGAGGAACCGATACATTGCGACCACGTCAACGTTCACACAACGTACGTACGTACAATCAGCACAAAGTGGACACTGATTTGACGTGGGAGAATCCCGAGATAGTCGACTATCAATTCAGCAGAGAGTATTTATAATATAATTTTTGAACACGTTCAAATAGTAATAGGTTTCGCCGATTTCGCATTTAAACAACTTCTATTGGCTAAGGATATCTGATAAGTTTAGGGACAATGACAAATTGATAAGCTTGGTACTCCCTATTTCCCCTTCCCAGCGGCGATGGTGGCGGGCAAGTTCTACAGCTGCTGGGAGCAGTGCGGGGGCGACGGCAGCGGGGGAGGGGGTGCGAGCGAGACGGACGCGGCGGAGGGAGCGAGCGAGGCGACGTGGACGCGCGGGCCGCGGGACAAGTACGTCAAACCGGTGCTGTCCTCGCACGAGTTAGTATACAACCTGACCTGATGTACATATTTAGCTTGTACCAACTAATATTACGTACATAAGTCTTGTCATAGGCCGTGGAATGGTATATACGAGCCCAAATGCAGAAACTTCGTCTATTGTCTACTTTGTCGTCGTCGTACATTGAGAGACAAGATTTTTTGAACCCAAATATTATGTGATATAAATCATAACATGTTATGTCACAGTATCCCTTTTTATTCCACTTTTTTTAACGTTGTCATAGTATATTATCATCTTTTGGAACTTCTACAATCCTCGATTTGATCTTGTCTCGGTGCAAGCAAAATAAACATAACATAAGCATTTACGTACATGCACATACACTGCTTCTGGCCCCACACTAGGATACCCTGTGTCGGTGGTACCAGAAACAGCGACGTCACACATATATAAACAGCCAAGACCTGGGTTTTTTTATTTACCCCCAGCCGGGATCGATGCCGGGACCTCCCGCATGGTAGGCAGAGCCACAACTTCTGCGCCACAGAGGTCGACAAAATAGTTCATCTAGTTTTCAAAACATCAAAAAGTCCGGGTATGTTGAGTTTAACCTCAGTTAAAGTTAAGGACGTGATTAAGGATTTGTGCTCAATATTTGAATTTAAATACAAACTGTCATCAGTTTCGCTGGCAAGAGGTATAAGAAGAAAACTGATTTCTGGTCACTATTCTTCAATTATGGATAGGAGCAAATAAATTTTTGAAGTGGGCCATAAAATCATAATTTCTAATACTAATAAAGAGAAGTCAACATACCAAATCCAAACACTTGTAGTAACAAGTAGTAACCAAGGCCTACCATCTAGTCAATCATTGAGAATTACACACAACACTATCAGTAGCATGTTTGAAGAAGAATCTTTATGGTGGAGAATTAAAAAAATCATTGAGGATCAAGATCAGAAAATTATAACAGAAGCTTCAGGCAGTTTGGGATTCCATAACCTCTGAAGAGTGTGCGGAGCTGGTGACGTGAGAGGAGACACTACTAATAAGTAGTTGAAGTACTGTTTAGCGTACTGTACATAACATATTTTCCCCTATTGACGAAGTATACTGCATTTGGGCTCGCATGTACCATAGACCAAATGTAAAATTTCTTATTTCTTAGAGTAAATTTATCATAGAGTAAATTATATGTACTGAAGCCTAGATGCTCAACTGCCAACTCAAAGTTTCAGTGACTCTCAAACTGAGTACTACATTTGTCTCTAATTTTGTCAGGGAAATTACAACGAAAGCATGACTGGTTGACATAATTTCATGGAAAATAATTACGACAAGTGTTGATTACGAGAGTAACCCAATAGTTCATGGTCTAGATACGGCTGGTGGTCACCACGGGGTGGCGCCGCCGCAGCAGCAGCGTGGCACGACCGACGCCTCCGGCATCCCATACAGGACTCGGCGTGGCTGAAGGGGCGGGCGGAGTTGTTGCACCACGACCGAGTCATCAACGGGGAACGCTGAACTTACTATGCTCGGCCTCAGGACGACAGAACTGAGTTTGAGAGACTTAAGAGAGTTACTTTCTATCAGTTATGCTTACTAAGTCTGACACCCATTCTTGGGTTCATTACTGTTGACATAGGGGTTTGCACCATCTTCCAGTGTAGAACATTTATGAAACAATGCAATTATGCAGGCATATTATGTACAACCTAATAGTAATTCAATATTGTTAACATTAACATGCTTGAAAGTCGTGTTGGAACGTAAATTGTTTGTATAACTGATTGTACATTTTTACACTACTGCAGCGCAGCGATAAAGGAGGGTCATGTGTTTGATCTGTATGTATATATTAATGTATGTCTGTTCCTGGATACACCCTAGTCTATTTACGTTCTGGTAGAATTCAGTTCTAGATCCATTATGTAGTAGTCACATTAACTTTTAGTCAAAGATTGTGTTCTAGATGCTTAAAGACCGACCCTTGGATTCCCTTGTACTACTCCACGGCTGAACCGATTTTAATAAATGATTCGTCATTAGATTCGTCTTGATAGCGCGAGTGTCACGGGTACATTCAATAAAAAACCGGCCAAGTGTGTGTAGACGACGCAAGCGACTTTGCATATTGAGGGTTCCGTAATTTCCGATTTTATTAAATTTAGAATATAAGCCAAAAAAATTAGGAATGTACTTCCTTCATATACACCTGATACATCAGCCAAAATATCATTATCATTCTTCGACAGCGAATAATTAATTATAAAAATACCTTGGACACTATTTACACACTTGTTTTTCACTTCACAATTTGTTTTTCATAGTGTTTGTATGAATGACAACGTTATATTTGCAGTTTTTAATAAATGTTTTATATCTTAAAAACTGCGGATTTTATTTTGTTCCAACCACTTTTGTTGAAAATGTTTATTGAAATATATAATTTTTTTTTTTTGGATTTTTCATTCCCTTTCTTTAAAAGTGGGGGGGGGCACAATTTTTTCCACTTTGGAAGCGTCAAAAAAGAAAATTATATTAAAGTTATTTTTAAATAAAAAATATATCTTCATGATAACCTAAATATATTATTAAAAAATCAATCTGTATCTTTAACAATTGACTTTGAGGATAAATGGTTTGAGGAACCTCAACGTCATTTTAAAAGATCCCACACATAAAGGTTTGATGAAAAAAAAATTTTTTTGGTGCCTCCCTTAATTTTTTTTTTTTTCAGTTATTGTATAAAAATCGTAAAGCAGTTCACAGAATACATCTATTTACAAAGTTTCATCTGTGTAGTTCCCGATAGTATCGGAATAAAGTTGCTGTGACATACAGACAGACATGACGGGAGTTTGTGTACTTAAAGTGCCATTTGAGCCATTTCAAAAACATGTTAAAGCAACTTGATTGAAAAAGGGATATTACAATGTTCAAGAATACTTAAATGACGGGACTGTAAGGGGTTAATCTGGCTCAACACAGACCTTGCTGTTAATAATTTTGTAATTATTTATTACAGCTTATTAATTATAATAATCAATATTGTAATATTTGTATTAGTTAAACCAAATCTTAAATATATATAATAGATCTAAAAATCAATCTGTGGTAGTTTCTACGGCATTCACCTTCCACAGTGGTCCAATGTAGAGAAGAGGCAAAAAATGACGTTTGCTAAGTATATGTAAATATCTACAGTAATAAAGAAATTTGACGACTTTGGGGGCTAAAAAACATTTTTCAAGATCCTCAAGTAGGGTATCAAAATAAAGGGTGAAAGTCGAGTTCGGAAATATATGCTAATCTTGCACGAGAGCTATGAATGTACACACATTTTTGTCCTAAATTAATGTTATTTTAAATCTAACGATTATAACGGTAATATTGTAGGAAAGGTGCATAGCTCTTTTCCTCATTTTCCTACGATATTAACATTCACAACAATACTATAAAACCAGCCATTGATTAATTTATAGGCATAACTACCAATGATACTGATAAGATGATAACAACTAACCATGGTAAAGAATTAAACTGATTATGTTAATCTTTGCGCTGCACAAATTAAATTTTAACATCATAATAGGCAATTTGGAATGATTCATAATGGCATCTGTGGGTATGTTTTTTGATGATTATTTTTATCTACACACATATCATAAACCCTCTTTACTGCGTCCAAAAATCGCACGTTACGACCAGCCTAATGATATACTACTTGGTAAAAACTTTCTTATCGGAATATTGATACATTATTTTTTGTATGAGTATTTTATTGTATGACTATAAATGTATCAATATTTCGACATACATATTATGACATTCAAATTTTGAACGCGACCGCCCGCCCGCGTCCAGCCCCTAGTTTGTCTGTGAAGTTGGTACTACTGGTAAGCTAAACAAGTGCAGAGCATTGATCAATGCCACAATGCCGGTCGAACATGCGGTTCCTGAACACATCAAAGAGAGCTTATGAAATGTGTATAGATAAACTAGTGTATGTAACTGTACATAATTAGGCATTAAAACTCTCGCGTGATATTCAATCCAATTAAATTCAAAGATTTTTATTCATAATAGCACAAAAGACTTGAACGTCATTATTAAGTAGGTGCCTAATTATTAATACATAATATTATAGGGTGTAATGAACTGATTTAATGCCAGATGTCGGTGTCTTGTAAAAAGTAATTAATTTTGTAGTAGGCCTTTGTGCACAAAGTGTGCTTTATACATTTTTTTAATTAAGCTTCAGTTAAGTTTTGTATTTCTTGCGGAATTTTATTGTAGAAGTGTATACAGTGTCCCATAAAAGAACTAGTAACTTTTTTGAGTTTGAACATTGGAAAAGAAAGTTTATGTTTATTTCTAGTTTGCACATTGTGGCGGCTATCAATGGTTAAAACCATTTTTAAAAAGCTACTGATATTTTTCCTCACATACAATTTGTTTACATAGATATAAGGTTATTGTAAACTGTTAGTATATTGGTTTCTTTGAAGAAATCTAATAGACTTTCTATTTCCTAGCTTATAAATAAATCGGATCACTCTCTTCTGCAAAATGAAGATGGTCTCAATGTCAGCAGCCTGTCCCCATAGTAGTATGCCGTAGGTCATAATGCAATGGAAATAACTAAAATATACAACCCTAGCAGTTGCAACGTCAGTCAATTCCCTGATTCTTTTAACTGCATATGCTGCGGAGCTAAGTCTATGTCCTGTAGTTTGGCATCAATAGTGATGGCGAGAAATACAGTTTCATCTACTAGTTTTAGTTTGTCTTTCCCCAATACAATGTTACTCTCAACTTGCCTTACATTAGGTAAAGTGAATTTTATGCATTTTTTTTTTAAATCAGAGGCAAATATAAGTTAAGTTATGAGGCTCGTTTCATAAACCCGTACGTTTTAATGCCCTTCATTACGTATCAGTCACATAAACTACTACAACATTTAACCTCTTCAATACCATCGGCGCCACTTTTCGCCACTTTTCCGTTATAGGTTTTATATTTTATTACCATGGCAGTAGGTTAAAAAATGCGACCAGTCCCAACTACCCTTGGTTTTTGCGAGTTTAATTAGATTACAGCTGATTAGTCCAAGTGTGATATAGGATTTAGTCATTTTACTGTCTCATCTCAAGGAGATTTGCTCATAAAGCTTCTATCCTTGTACATATTTGTAGCACCTTAGATGACTGAGACCAACCTCTGACTATTGGTAGTGGAAAATGAGAGGGTTAATCTACCCTGCTTGCTTACCGGTCCTGGATCCCTCGCGGGACACGCCAAGGTCTGCGTCCATTGTCACCTCCTCTACTGTGCCCTCTCCGAACTCCTGGGCTGTGCTCCATCCTGATAACATACAAATATAAGTAATCAATAATCAAACAATATTTTCTATTATTAATAAACTAATATTTTCCTACTTGTTGCCTGCCCTATGCCCAGCAGTGGGTTGATGTGGGCTAAGCATGATGATGACGATGCCTGCCCTGTCCCGGCAAAGAAAATTCTTAGTTTCATTACCTTAAGACCATTTTACTCAAAACTCAAATCATTCATTGTAAGTAGACAAAAATAATGCACTTTTACAAGTCAAACACTTAATTCTCAAATACTTGGGAGGCAAAAAGAAAATATATCAATAATACTCACTTCTATATTATCAAACACATCAAATATGTTAAAATTTATAACTTTGAAAGCTTAAATCTCGAAAAGTAAATGCTTACTCGGAAAAAGAATAGCACCATTGGAATAGTATATCTCTTATCATCATATTCGCGCCACAAAATATATGTTAAAATTTATAAAACTTTGAAGGCCTTACCACAAAAAAATAAACTACTGTTCAACAGTTGTTTAAAAATTAAAACATGGGATTTGATGTTTTTTTTTAGGTTAAATGCTGTTAAATATTTTTGTAGTAACACATTTAAATCTTACATCTCGAAAAGTAAATGTTTGTTTGGAAAAAGGATAACACCATTGGAATGGCAGTATATATGCTAAAAGTATATATGCTGAAAAAGCTTAAGAAGTATAAAGCCCCAGGAGACGACGGGATAACCACGGAGCTACTAAAGGCAGGAGGACGCGCAGTGCTAAAAGAGCTACGATGGCTTTTCAACGAAGCTCTCCTCACGGGAGAAGTACCAACCAAGTGGCGCAACAGTATTGTCGTTCTCTTCCACAAAAAAGGTTCAAAAACCAACCTGAAAAACTACCGCCCAATATCACTGCTCAGTCAGGTGTATAAAGTGTTCTCTCGTGTCATAACGACAAGAATCACTTCTCGACTTGACGAGTACCAACCAAGGGAGCAAGCGGGGTTCAGGGGAGGTTTTGGTACCATTGACCACATATTCACGATAAGGCAAGTGATACAGAAGACGCAAGAATACAACAAACCACCTTGCCTTTATCGACTATGAGAAAGCGTTCGACTCCGTGGAACACTGGGCTGTTGTGCAGTCTCTGCAGCGATGTCAGATCGACCAGCGATACATCCAGCTTCTGACGAGCCTCTACAATTCTGCTACGATGACAGTGCAAATACAAGGCTCCACAACGACTGTTCCAGTCAAAAGAGGCGTACGCCAAGGCGATGTCATATCTCCGAAGCTCTTCACTAACGCACTAGAAGATATCTTCAAAACCCTTGACTGGGACGGACTGGGTATAAATGTGGATGGAGAGCACCTGAATCACCTCCGATTTGCAGACGACATCGTCATACTGGCTGAAACCCCCACAGAACTGGGAAAGTTGCTCAACGATCTGTGCCACGCATCTATCCGGGTAGGTCTTAAAATGAATTCGGACAAGACTAAGGTGATGGGCACGACCGATATGTCCCAAGATCCGATCACAGTAGACGGCCGAGTGATAGAGCAAGTGGAGGAGTATAACTACCTAGGGCAGATCATCAGACTGGGACGGGACTCGCTGGATCGCAAGATTGACCGAAGAATCCAGCTTTCTTGGGGAGCATTCGGAAAGCTCAAGGACGTCTTCCACTCCAAGATCCCTCAATCGCTGAAGACTAGAGTCTATAACCAGTGTGTTCTCCCGGTGATGACTTACGCTTGCGAGACATGGACGCATACTGCCGGGATGATGAACAAACTTAGAGTCACACAAAGAGCAATGGAAAGGTCGATGCTCGGAGTGTCCCGCTGCGACATGATAAGAAACAAGCTCATCCGCCAACGCACTAAAGTTACTGATATAGGAAAACAAGTAGCGCGACTTAAATGGCAATGGGCTGGACACATCTGTCGCAGAAATGACGGAAGATGGAGCTCTAAAGTTTTGTTCTGGAGACCCCGCACAGGAAAAAGAAGCGTTGGAAGACCTGCGACACGGTGGTCCGACGACATAAAGATCACAGCCGGCCTATCCTGGACGAGAATGGCCGCGGACCGCACAAGATGGAGGACAACTGAGGAGGCATATGTCCAACGGTGGACTGTGAAATGCTGAAGAAGATGCTAAAATTTATAAAACTTTGATAGCTGAAATCTCGAAACTAAATGGATGCTCGGAAAAAAATGGTCAGACTTATCTTGGAATAGCCAGTCTATGAATATGGTTTTTCGTTAACTTAGCGACATCTCTGATTACGATTTTGCACAATTTTAAGGCAGTAGAGATTTACATTCGTCGTAAACATCGTTACGGCAAGCGATTTTTTTCATTATTTTGCGTATATCGGTAGTTTACGATGGTGTCGCTATCTTTGTCGAGACTACAGGACCAGAAATCTTAACTGAAGTGGGTGGAGTTAAGACTCAGATTCTATACCTACTAAATATATATTACAGAATTTGGGATAGATGGGATTGGTAACCATTATTTAGTCTGAAATAATTTAATTTAGAAGGCATCTCATCTTATAACATAATGTTACAGAAATTAAGTTTTGCAGATCTTTATCAATTAATTATAGGTACTTACTACAGGTAATATGCAAACAGGCCATGCCTGAGTAAGTAAGACTAATTTACCGTAGGTTAAGCAACATTTTCAATCACGAGAAGAAAGAAAACGGGTAAACAGGAAAACTTATTTCTTGCAACGTCGGCATAAATGACTCCTCTAAACTCTGCACTGGTGTAGTACTCACCGGACAGGAGTATCACCCCCATGATCCACAGCAACGAGTACTTCATCATAAAAGCCCGAATCAGTCTTATTAGGTTAAATTTCCACTTAGATGATGATTATAAGCCGGTTGAAGACACGCCGACGACACTCGCCCAAACGCCGAACGAAACGAAAATGAAGTTTTATGCTGACAGTTGCTTAAAAGCCCTGTGAAAATACGTCTCGTGTGATTTGTCAAAAAGGTATAACAGCAATGTTTTGACCAATAAAATTGCAACACGACTTTTATTTCAACAAATAGAATTTCCTATAATACAAATGTCTCGTTTTCATTGGTCCATGCATCTGACGCGTAATTCTGTGTTCATGAACAATCTTCTGCATCGTGCAATTTGCTCTTCTTTTCTGAGGAGTGAGACTAAACTTTTAACTACCCAACATTTTAACCACAGTTATAACAGCTGCATACAAACGATTTGCCTATTTGGTGTCTATTTGTAAGGTTTTGCTTATTTATAATGTTTATCTACACACGTATCATAAACCCTCTTTACTGCGTACAAAAACCGCACATTACAATCAGCATAATGTTAAACTACTTAGTAAAAACTCATTTCCTATCTGAAAAATTACACATTATGACCATAATGCAGTGGCGGCTTTGGCCCTCAATACTTACTGAGGCGCCGCGCCGAGTGTTGCCACCCTCTGGTTTTGATTTTCCCCGGACTTCTCGTGAATTTTCCCTAAATTAGGCACTTCTAAAAAAAATATACCTTATTAATTTATTCTAAAAATATAACACATTTTGAGGAGAATTACACACTATATTATTTCATGGAATGCGTTCATTGTTTGGGTTTCCATTTCTTCCAACTGTTCAGTGTTTTGTTTCTTAAAATCATACATCGAGAATGGCACATCACCACACAAAGTTATGTTCGGAAACACGCAGTCACGGATTATTATTTTTTGCGAACTGAAAATCAAAACATTCTCTAAAGAATCCCCCACATTTTTTTTACCATCAATATTCCCCTAAAAATTTTTACCCTAAAAAATCCCCTAAACCTTCAAAAATCCCCTAAATCTAGGGGAAAATACCCTAAGGTGGGGACACTGGCCGCGCCGCCCGATAGAAAAAATGGCCAAGTGCGGGTCATACTTGCGGCTTGCGGCTCCGTATGGAAAGTTTAAGATATTAAAAATAAACGTTCTATTTTCACCGATCTTAACGTCTAATAACTTAAGTGACGATGTATGTGTAAGTGTATAGTCAGCATACTTATTAGACAAAAATCAGTCAGACATTTTGTCACTCATATCCATTCAATGAAAATGTAGATTTATGACGGCTCAAAATAACGCACGGCCAGCAATACAATTTTTGCAAGTATGTAGGTACTTCCGCATAGCCAAATATAACGATCATACCACTAGCTTTGAAATGAACGGACGAACGTTTTCCTATCATTCTTTAAGTCATTTTTATACAAATTTTTTAATTCAGGACAGGGGCGGAAGTACGTTTTAATGATATCAGATTATTCCGATTCATTGCGCAATGAAACGGGGTTATTAGTAATAAAGCTACAATATCAAATCTTGGGTACATAACAAATTACGCACGAACTGCCGCGAGACTGGCCTACCTACAAATTATAAGAATAAAAATAAAAACGCGTCAATAGCTAGCCGTGTCCGGTCCGCGACTGATAGTGATTCTGGCGTAGCGCCGAACCGTCTCGGTTGGGGGTTCGAGACTCGTCGGTGTGACATGTCTTCTCACTCTACCCAATACAACGAATATATCTCCTTCCTTCGTTTGGCGCTCGACTGAAGGTGCCTCTCTGCCCCTCGTATAAGTTCGAGAAATATAAGCTGGTAACTTCTTATCTACTTTGCGATCTTTTGTTCGGCGTAAACACTTACCTGTCAATGAGAAGTCGAGTACCCATATCTATTGTTCATAACCGCACTAATTCTCACTTGGGAGCCGGAGTGACTAAAGTGCATTTTTTACACGCGATTATGCTACTTATTGTCAACGACGTATAGCCTTGAATAGTGAGAACAAATGCTTAATTATGAGTCGCTTCGACACTCGGGTGCAGAAATGGCTACTACTCATGGATTGAAAAATATTGATACTTTTTGTTTTTTCTTCTTCACTTAGTAATTACATTTACATTTACATTTTTACATTATTATTCTTTTTACCATAACTTTTATTATTGACTTTTATTAGTGAGTGTATTACTATTGTATTATTGTACCATCCTGACATGTTATTCATAAACATTATGCCTGCTAATTTAATTTATTTTCGTTTACTGTATACTGTTGACATGTAATATCTTATTATCAATAAATTATGAATATGAATATGAATAATCTAAATAAAATAATTTTGCTTTTGGGGGTCTAAGTATTATGAAACATTTAAGTTTTTTTTGTGATATTATGTGGGTAGTTTAGCATCTATCGCGTCAATTTTGATTAGTAATGCGACTCAGGCGATGCGATTAGTAACGTGTGCTGAGGTGATTGATGTAAATTGAAAAAATGTTTCGTCCGTGGGAAACTGTTTCTAACATAGTGGAAAATATTCAACAGCCTTTGTCTAATAGATTTTTCTTTTTCAAGCAAAATTGTGATACGAAACCGTGACGCAAATATCAAGACTTTTCGGTCGGCTGTTGTTTGAAGAACGGGGGCACTTTTACAACTAGCTTTTGTTTGATATTTACAAAAAGATCGCAAAGTAGATAAGAAGTTACCAGCTTATATTTCTCGAACTTATACCAAGATAATGATTAACCCGGACTCATCTAGGATTCTCCTAATTCGTCCCGTTAAATTTGTAAAATCTCTGTTGTTTAATGCTATAGAGGCGTTAGACAATTTTTAAAACATCCAGCCTCACGGCGGCGTGAGTTACAGCAGTCCAAATAGGCAAAGCAAAAGGTCGCGCCGCGGGTGGGTAAAATAAAAATGGTTTTCGGTGCAGCAATGTTCGCGGGAATTTCGGCATGATATCCAATTTTGAAGTAGGCTAGTTTTTATACTATAGATTAATTAATAAAAAAATATTGTACCGTACACTAAGTGTATTTAAGTATTTGTATTTTGATGTAGGTGGTAGGTAGGGTGCATAGTGAGAGGTGAGGCGCAGCCTAAGTTGCCTACCCTGGAAAAACGCCACTGCCATAAAGTGTAATTTTTCTGCATATTATGACATTCAAATTCGAACGCCGCCGCCCGCCTGCGTGACGCCCCTAGTTTGTCTTTGAAGTTGGTACTGACATTCAAATTTCAAACGCCGACGCCCGCCTGCGTGCCGCCCCTAATTTGTCAGTGAAGTTGGTACTACAGAACAAGCTAAAAAACTGCAGAGCCACAATGCCGGTCAAACATGCGGTTCCTGAACACATGTGTAGATAAACTAGTGTATGTACCTGTACATAATTAGGCATTAAAACTATCGATTGATATTATTATAAAACTCGCCTTCGGCTCGTTTCATAAATCCTCTCTCGAGTATTCATGCCCTCCATTATGTAGTAGTCACATAAACTACTAATATGTCACCGTAAGATTGTCAAAACCGTTAGTCAATAAACTAACGTTTTTTTTCTCGTTAGTTGGCCAACTATCGTCAGATAGTAAACTGTAGCGTAATGGTTACTATATGACGCGTTAGTTGATTAACTAACGGTTAAAACTGTTAAATTGTAAACTGGTTTTAAATTTGAATTTCAACGAAATACAGGGCTAACACTGCGGTAGCTTAGGTGAAGATTTCTCTATGTATTACTCTTTGGGTGAAGACTAGAGGGGGCGAGCGCAGCGAAGCCCCCGAATAGTCTTCGTGTTAAGTTGACGTGTAAGAACAAAAGAAACGTAAATTCCAAACCCTGTCGGTCTTGTTTACTCTCTTTAGATAGTTGATCAACTAACGGTTTTGACTATCTTACGTTAACATATACAACTCTTATATTTTTATTAGTAAAACTGTAAGAGGTATCTTCTTGCGGTTCGTTCGAATTTGCTAGTATCGCAAGATTTATTTATTTTGGCTCTTTTTACCTTTATATTATTTGATTGTATTTATACAGGTGACATTTAATTAACCCTTAAGGTAATTTTGTCTAAAATACCTTACACTGAACATAATAAAATGTAGGAGCTATACGAAAATATTTAGTGCAAATTAAAAAGAGATGTACATAATTTAGGAATGCGCCCCAGCAAAAAAAGAAACTGCGTCGTTGTCTATGTTCAGCGCTTGACAGATATCAAAACTGAGAACCATGCGGGGGACTTGTGCGCACGCTAAGGTAAAAATATTCGAATTACGTTATTTATAACAAATTATGAGTTTTTAATGTTATGAAATCTTAGCACTAATGCATTGCCCGCCTACTAATGCTAAAATCTCTCACCAATATCCTTATTTTCACCCTTTTATGCTCCTTCTAAATTGTTGTATAAAATACTATAAACTGCCACTTACGCTGCAAACTTACTCTATTTTATTACGTATAGTATTTTATACAGTGCTACTTTTGCAACATACACTGCCACAAAGCTCGGAGTTTAAAATTTTACTAACCAAGACCTATTTTTCTTCGCTGCATGGTGTGGATTTTGCCTACAAAGGCTTTTTTGCCTCCCTTTTTTAGACTCAACAACGCGACCGGTGCAAACGCATCATAGCACTTGTAGCTGAGATCAACGCTGGCTCCGATGTTAGCGAAGGCTCAAGCAATGAAGACGAAGTCAACAGTGCTAATTCTTCTCCTGCTCTATCGATAGATTCATCTCTAGAATGACTTGATCTATCAAACAGCCCGGTTCCGTCCTGCGATTCTTTTATAGAAAATTCAGATGAAGATGTTCCAAGTCGTCAAACATCCCATTACAGTTCGGTGGTTCCACTCATACCAGTTTTTAAAGAAATATTTCCGGCTCACATAGAATGCAATTATGATGCGTTGCCATCTATATCATCACTACCGTCCTTACTGTCAGTTCAACCGTCGTCGCCATTACCAGTAAATACATCCTCACCATTACCAGCAAATACACCCACAACATTACCAGCGAATATATCCACGACTACACGTGCTAATAAAAAACGAAAGGCCCCAGCAGTTGCTGTCAGTAAGACCAAAAGGCGAAATATAAAGAGAATAAATTTAGTATTCCGATGGCGTAAGACAAGGTTCCAACATTCTGCTCAAATCTCCGAACCCGTTTTCAAAGAAATAATACCATCCAACTGGTCAGCTTTAGATTACTTCTATCGCTTTTTTCCCGAAGACCTCATCGAACATATTGCAAACAACACAAATCTATACAGTGTGCAAGAAACTGGAATGCCCATCAAAGTGACTAAAGAAGAAGTTCTTGATTTCTTGGCGATAAATATTCTGATGGGCATTGTAACTATGCCATCTTATAAGGATTATTGGTCGACTAGTTTCCGCTATGCCAAAGTTGCAGATCTTATGACACTCAAGAGGTCCAACAAATCAGGCGATACATACATTTTACGGATAATGCAGTGGCTGATCAGTCAGATTGGTATTATAAGATTAATCCTCTCATTGAGCGCGTCAGAACCCAGTGTCTCTCTATTGAAGAAGAAAATGCCTTTAGTATCGACGAAATGGTCATCCCGTACAAAGGCAAGAAAGCAGGTTCAAGGAGACAATATAACCCCAACAAACCTCGCAAGTGGGGATTCAAAAATCTGGTGCGGGCTGGTGTATCTGGTATTACACAGTCAGGTCATAAGTTCTGTCACACAATAAAATCTTTTGAATTTAGAACCCTGGCCACAAAAAAGTTTATTGAATTCGAATTTCGAATTTTTCATGAAAATAAAAATGTGTACTTTTTAGAATTTTCCTCATTTTTAAATATGGAGTGGACACTTAAAGAGGACCGTGTCGCAGTTATTGCGTTGCATCGTTGCGGTTACGCGCCAATTCAGATTTTCGACTTACTGAAAAATTTGAATATAACCAAAAGATTCGTTTATCGTACCATAAAACGATACAATGAAGACTCTAGTGTAGATGACAGGTCAAGAAGTGGTCGCCCTCGCTCTGTTAGGACTCCAGCAGTGATAAAAGCTGTGAAGGCGCGAATTCAAAGAAATCCCATACGTAAGCAGAAACTGTTGGCCCTTCAGATGGGGTTAAGCAGGACCACGGTGAAAAGGGTGTTAAATGAAGACTTAGGGCTTAGGGCATATCGAAAAAAACAGGACATCGTTTGGACGCTCGTTTAATGGACCTGAGACTGAAGAGATGCCGCGCTTTGTTGAAGCGGTACGCGGGAAAAAAGCATCGGGAAATTCTTTTTTCGGTTGAAAAAATTTTCACCGTGGAAGAGAGCTACAACAAACAAAATGATAAGGTGTACGCACACAGCAGTGAAGAAGCGAGCAACCGTATTCCGCGTGTCCAACGAGGTCATTTTCCATCCTCGCTCATGGTTTGGTTGGGAGTCTCTTATTGGGGCTTAACTGAGGTACATTTTTGTGAGAAAGGCGTAAAAACGAATGCAGTTGTGTATCAAAATACAGTCCTCAAGAACCTTGTGGAACCTGTTTCTCATACCATGTTTAATAACAGGCACTGGGTATTCCAACAAGATTCTGCGCCAGCTCATAGAGCGAAAAGCACATAAGACTGGCTGGCGGCGCGTGAAATCGACTTCATCCGGCACGAAGACTGGCCCTCCTCCAGTCCAGATTTGAGTCCGTTAGATTACAAGATATGGCAACACTTGGAGGTAAAGGCCTGCTCAAAGCCTCATCCTGATTTGGAGTCACTCAAGGCATCCTTGATTAAGGCAGCCACCGATATTGACATGGACCTCGTTCGTGCTGCGATAGACGACTGGCCGCGCAGAATAAAGGCCTGTATTCAAAATCGCGGGGGTCATTTTGAATAAACTTTATTATCATAAGAATCTATGTTTTATTAAGTTCATTTTGCTATATAAATATTTACATAAATAATAAACATGTCTAAATTATTTCATATTGCACATGTGACAGAACTTATGACCTGACTATGAATATACGATTTCATGCTCTACGCGGGGGAAGACACTTTTAACGGCATATCGTTTGAAGTCGAAGAAGAAACTCTTGGCGTTAATGCAAAAACAGTTCTGGCGTTGTCCAAAACCATAAAGAATCGAGCTTGCGTCGTGTATTTTGATAACTGGTTTTCTTCTTTGGAGCTGGTTTACCTTCTTCAACAGATGGCATATTTAGCTTAGGGACAATAAGAAAGAACAGGCTCAAAGTTTGCATCTTTTCGCCTTGTTAGTTTCCGACAAAGCTCTGCAAAAAAAAGGACGAGGGGCTTACTGCCAGGCCACATGCAATGATAAAAAGCTTGCCGTCGTAAAGTGGTACGATAACAAGCCTGTTACATTGGTAAGTTCATATGTCGACGCCTATCCCGTGGAAACCGTCAAAAGATTTCAAAAGGAATCTAATGGCCGTGTGAATGTACCGTGCCCACAGATTGTAAAACATTACAACCGGCACATGGGCGGGGTCGATCTGGCCGATATGCTTATCGCCTTATATCGGACTGGGATGAAGACACATAGATGGTATATGAACATATTTTCACAGATACTAGATATCTGCATCAATAACGGCTGGCTGCTGCGTCGCCGGCATTACAAATCGGCCAACTTACGGAAAACAGAAGACCACCTTAAAATTTTCCGATACGAAGTATACGCTGATCTCATTAGGCGCAACAGGCAAAGCAACACATCTGTCCAGGATTCCGTACCAGACCAGAAAAAAATTAAGAGGCCTGTAGCAGAAAGACCAATAGACTCTGTCAGGTATGACAGACTGGATCACTGGCCAGAGCACACACAGCAATACCAGAGGTGCAAATATTGCAAAAAGGGGCAAACAAACACACAGTGCACAAAATGCAAGGTGCATTTGTGCTTTGTCCAAAAAAGAAATTGCTATGTATCATATCATTAAAAGTTGCTTTTAGAGGTTCATTGTAGCCATCTCCCTTTGATACACTGTCACTCTAAAGGTAATTATGTATAATATTCTATACATCCTTAACAAAAGAAAGTTGTTAGTATCTGTGGCAATGTATAGAATAATATATGACGAAGGAGGAGCAGCATCAGGGTTTTTAGAAACTATGATGTCTGCATTGCTGACATCACGATTATCATCTGCCATAGACCTAGGACCCTAACCACCTTGGGAAAAACGAAGCTACAATTGGACAAAGAAAGCTAAAAGGAATGAAAGAAAATAACAAAGAGAAAATAAATCAGTAAGAATACTTAGCTCGTTATTTATTTTTCGACCAGCCCACAGCAACGTTTCCGCCAAAAGTGACGTATTTTTGCACGCGGTGAATTGAGGCAAACAAAAACGCGCGAAGCGCCACCTTAGTAGAAGCTCGTATATCGTCCACCAATCAGAACAAGCCGCGCGCTCTTGCCTAGATTCACAGCGTTTACAAATTGTACTCATTGAGACCCTTTATAATTAAACAGCCATTGCTTATAAGATTAATCACAAATTGTGGCAATAACATTGTGATTCACAATGTTAACTTAAGTAATTCAATTTATGATTTTAGCTAATGATCACAATTAACTTCAGATTGTAACGGCACACGGCTAAGGTCGAGCCGCCGCTATCAGTAGCTATGATCGTTTATTCTATCTATCCCAAAATGAGAGGACCCGATTCAGCTGTAAGATTGTAAGTTAAGAATGATAAGTCTGAATTTCTCGTTCGTAGAGAAGTTCGTTAGGCGTACAATAGTCGAACGAAGTTTGGTTCAGGAAGTTACAGTTTCAAGTTAGACAGAGAAAGCATATATGTCCGCGAGCCGGTAATTCGCATCAGTCAGCGGTGTATTGCGCCAGATCAATCGTTGTTATATTTTATGTGAGATGGTACCATCTGGTTTTTGTATATATGGGCGCTTGGAACCTTTTTTTTTTTTAGTGGTCGACCACAGTTTATAATATTTGTTTGTGATATCGTATAGATATCCGTCGTAGTTTTACGACGTGAGTACTCAATGATATTTCATGTGCTCGCTAGTAGCGGCTTGTGGTGGTTCCAATTATATATTTGGTTCACGGCAATAACGATCCGAAAAGACCGGTTTACACAATTGCGATTTGATTTTCCGAAATGGGTTCTGAACTAGCGGTTACCTCAAAAGGTCCGTAACGTTTTGAAACCTTCAACTCTGCGCAATTTGAGCTGGATGTTATCGAAACGTAAGCATTATTGTTTTAGGAGATCTAACCCACACCATAGCGAAGTGCATAGTTCGATTGCTTTTTCTTTACTCCTAAACGATCTTCCAAGTGTGCTTAGGGAGGGGGAGATTTTCTTATTTGCCGATGACGTAGCTGCAGTAGTAACTGCTCCGACACTGGCATTACTGGAGACGAAGCTTAATGCAACCGCCTACCGCATGTGCCTTTGGTTCCGCCATAATGGTCTGCTACTGAATACAACAAAGACACAATTCGTTCAGTTTGATCTATCTGGGCGTAGAAGACCTAAATTAGCAGTCGTCGTGGACGGATCTCAAATTGAGCAAGCCCACACTGCAGCGTTTCTGGGCTTTCAGGTGGATCAGGCGTTAACCTGGGACGCGCACATAAATAAGTTATGCAGCAGACTGGCGAGCGCATGTTTCGCCTTAAGTCGGCTCTCATCAACACTCCCTGCAGAGTCGCTGTGGACGTGTTACTTCGCGTTGGTGCACTCGCTGCTGCAGTACGGCGTGGAGCTGTGGGGGCGCGCGGCGCAGTGGCAGCGCGTGTTTGTCCTGCAGAAGCGCGCCATGCGGTTGCTGGCGCGGGTACCGACTGACGAGTCAGCGAGACCGCACTTTAAACAACTTAAGATTCTCACACTGCCTAGCCTACTCATTCTCCAAGTGGCCACGTATGTGCGAGAGAATATTCACCTATACAAACGACTTGGAGAAAGGCATAGGTACGAAACGCGCAACTCCAACAAATTAGCTACAATCGCGCACAAACTGGAAAAAACTAGAAAACCAATCCACGGTATGGGTCCGGTAGTGTACAACAAGCTACCTGGAGCTATCACTGATGCTCCGAGTGTGTCCATCTTTAAATGTAAATTAAGAACATGGCTTATTGAGAAGTCCCTGTACAGCTATGATGAGTTTTTAGCATTAGGTATGTAACTAGTGAACTAGTCACATAATTTGACATTATAATTTACAATTACCATTGACATTATTATTTACAGTTTGATTATTTAATTATTTTTTTCTGTAACATATACTGACTTATTTAATTTACTGCGTGTAAGTTATTTTAAAATTGTTAGCAATTGCTTATTATAGTATAGACATGAGTAATATAAACATCCCTATGTACTAATTTATACTAGGTACATAACATTGAATTATGATTCATGTCATGACGTGTAATGAATATTATCAATAAATGATGTCTATGTCTATGTCTATGTCTATGTCGATAAATACCGAACTATGAATTCCACTAGCCGCAGCACGCCTCGACTGAGCCTAATCATATATACCGACTCAGCCTACACATTAGACCTCCAGCGAAATTTACATTTAATTTAAAGATGCAACTTGAATCCAACCTGACCCAAGGCAATGCAAAACACCTACCCGGTCCTAAACAATGAACTTTAGACTGTAAATTGATCTCTTCGCGCGTCCCCGACAACACTCAAATGTCAAAATATCAACAGGATATGTTATCTGTGTAGACACCGGTTTAACTTTGTTCTGAATTTGTTATTTCCATCCGCGGAACCTCATCGATCAAACAGTCTCCCTATGCCCTGCCAACCTAGGTTTAGCCGCAACTAAACTCCTGTCTAGCCTAGTCTAAAAACCTAGTGTTATACCACGTCCATTATCGACACCACTCGAAAATGGTTGAGTTTGATTTGAATGTGCTTGAATGTTTAATGACTGTGTGTGTGGGAATTTCAAAACTCGCTACTCGAAAGGAATGAGGAGAGGAGTAGCCCGCGAATATCCTAAGAGCCAATCCAGGAACCCTATGGTGAAGGAAAAAGGAATTTAGGGTCGCTCCAAGCCCAGACTCAGACTCAGATAATTGACTTACAAGTTCTTTTCTAACGACCCAAGGATAGTTTTGGAATTTGGGGTTGGTTGATATAAAGGTTAGGAACCGAGGTATATCTCGGCGCTTCAGACACTCACGAAAACCCACTGAAACTTCGCAATCACAATTTCGTACAGTTCTGACGCGTAACACGGCAGACAAAACTGTTTAGAACTCGTGAAAGACGACTGTCACAGTAGCTAGACGCTGAGACTGAATGCTCTCCCCTCCCACGCTCTCGTATTTATACGCCCCACATGTCTGAAAGAAAAAAAACCAGCGTCCTTTGCGAACACGCTCTGCCCAAGCGAAGCTTCTTATCACTAACTACACAGGGTCTATTTTCAACCATGCCATGCAGATCCACCGTTCTACAAACTGTGTGTACCCATATTCACTATGATCAACCGTAGGTTATCACTCAAATCATTTGGTACTGCCGATACACAGAATCTGTTGATCGCTGACCAATAAAAGCTTGTTGCGATTAATTAAGCATTTCCCGACCGCTAGACGCACGTAGCAAAGACCACTAGAATGATATTCAGACTAGTGGTGTTAGACTCTCTATATCATACCTCAATCGCAATTGTATATTTGCAATCAACATAATAGCTTTCTCCGTATCGTTCCATAATAACCTTTCATTATTTAGTTATTCACAATTTATTCAACGCGCAGCCAACTCGGCTCTGATTCCTACACATCTCGCAGGAATGCGACAAAAATAAACTGACCTGTAAACTTCCTGGAACCATCCCACGCGTCGGCTCTGTTTTTTTGCTAACTTGCCACTGAGCTACGCAAAACCCCCAAACGTTATCTGAACCGATTCGTATTCAAAACAGCGCGGCGTTGGGCTAGCCCTCTATCACACAGAATGAAGTATCAAATGTACCGACTCTCGTGTACCATTACAGCCCCCTCCCAGACCTTGAGACACTGTTTATCTCAGTTAACATGGCGCAAGGATCTCATTACCACTATGCTACCCATGCTGTGTCCATATCTACTCTATATGTACGGACATCTCATATCATGTACATAGACCGATGAATCTGTCAATTATGTATATAATATTTACACAACTCGATTGAGCTCTCTCCTGTCTTATCTTATTTATCTATCTAACTATACAACCTCGCTTACCCGCAATTTATCCTAATTCGTATTACTATATATATACAAATTGTTTTTTTTTGTTTTTTTTTTTTGTTTTTGTTTCCAAACCATGCAAGATCCTTAAATCTACAAAGTAGTTACTCAAATTTACAGCTTACAGCTTAATTATATAACCTTTATACACTATCTTATTTATCTACGCCATTATTCGTCCTCACATAATACCTGGCTATATTTATAGTATTGAAGTTACCCAATATCTCATTTGAACCCGGATCTACTAAAGTATAACAGTTAGGATATACCACTGCCGAAATAACATAAGGCCTTTTATACAACAATGAAAATTTCCGCATGATTTTATGTTCTTTATTTGAACGCACAAAGGTCTTAAGTTTCACATAATCACCTATACGATAGACTTCTAACTTACGCCGTTTGTCTGCCTGTCGCTTACGTCGTTCACTAGAACTTTTAGAGTTTTCTATCGCTACATTCCGCACCTGTTCCGTATCTCGCACATTATGGCCTAAAAACCATTCATCGCCTAATCCCTTATCAATAGTTAACGGTTCCCGCCTACCAAACGCTAATTCATTAGGCGCAAAGCCTGTGCTTGTGTGTTCGATATTATTATAGCAATTTTGAATGTCCGGTAACACGTCGACCCAACTACGATTACTTCCGCCGCAATAAGTTCTAATCAGTCGACCTAGCTCGCGATTCACTCTTTCTACGCTATTAGAATTTGAACAATACACCGACGTATGAGTGACCCGAATCCCCAGCTGTTTGAATCCAAATTCCCAAACTTTCGATATGAACTGTGGTCCTGAGTCCGTAATTATAGTTTCAATAGGTATTTCCCTATGTAATCTCTTTGTACAAGCGAGCACGCTCCTACCTGTCGCTTTTCGCATTGGATATAATTTTATTACTTTACTGTACACGTCTTGAATCACATATATATATTGATATCCGAATTTACCTACGGCCAATGGCCCATAAAGGTCCGAGAAAACTTTCTCACCCAACCTTTCCGCCAACACCGGTGTACAAGGACCAACGGTATTGTTAGTACTTGGTTTGACCTTTTGACATATGTCACAACTTCTTATCACCGCGCTAATCACCCTACTCATATGAAGAAAATAATATCTGTCCTTCATCAGTGCTAATATTTTATATCTGCCGTAGTGACCTATTTCTTCATGTATGTGTAAAATTAGTTCCTCCTGTAGTGATTTCGGAATTACTAGCAACTGTACGTTCCGCTTCGGCATGTGAAAATATAACGTATCACCTACTAGCTTGTAATTTTCAAACCCTCTCGTTCCCGTATCTACCACCCTACGTCTGATACAACCGCTAATTCGATTTAACCGCTCATCTTCGCTTTGTAATCTCGCAATGTCCCGTAAACTCGAAATAACACTTGCGGTATTCGATGCCTGAAACCAGAATATTCCCGGCTGAACATTTGTACTGTCAATCATACCTCCAGGTCCCGCTATTTGCCTGCTTAGCGTGTCGGCAATTTGATTATCAGTCCCTCGCACAAATTCTATGTCGTAATCGAATTGCTCTAAAAACATAACCCACCTAGTTACGCGTGCCCCCAATAAAGTCCACGACTTAATGAACGTCAAACTTTTATGATCAGTTCTAATAATAACTTTTTCTCCCCGCAAATATATCTCAAATCGCTTTAACGTGTATATAACTGCGTACATTTCCTGTTCACTGATAGCCCATCTAGTCTGAGCCCCCTTAAATGCCTGCGAACAGAACCCTATAACTCGTTCCTGGCCCGAATCATCTAATTGATAAACATAGCCCCCAATTCCTATAGCGCTGGCGTCACATTGAACATAAAATGTTTTTCCCGCCAATGGCTGACTCAAAATTATACTTTCTAAGAATTGTTTTTTTATCTCGTCAAAAGCACTTTGCACCTGCGCACTCCAGACGAACTTGACTCCAGACCGTAATAAATTGTACAAGGGCTGTGTTAACGTTCCAAAATTTTTATAAACCTCCTAAAGTAATTTATGAACCCCAAAAACGCCCTCAATTGCCTGACAGTTCTGGGTGACGGATATAATTTAAGTTTTTCAATTTTGACCGGGTCCATTTGCAAACCTTGTGTAGACAAAATATGCCAGAATAACTTGACCTTTTTTTGCGCGAACTCGCATTTTTTTAGTTTGCATGTGAAGCCCGCGTCTTTCAATTTACTCAGAACCGTGTCCACTTGAGACAAATGCTGTTCGAAGTCACCCTCAGTTAAAATTGCCAAATCGTCAACAAAATTTAAACAATATGACCTAACCTCTGGCCCTTAAATTAAATCCATCGCCCTCGAAAATGAACCCACACTGGTTTTCAACCCCTGAGGTAAAACGTTGTAAACATAACTTCTGCCTTGATATACAAAATCCGTGTATCGTTTAGATTCGTCTGATAATGGTATAGAAAAATACGCATCTTTGATATCAATAACCCCTATGTAGTTTATCCGGCGCCCGGATTGCAATATCTCACTCATTAAAGGTGTGGTTTCTACCTCCCCAACCATTCCCGTGTTTAATTGTCGTGCATCTAGCAGGATACGGACTTCTCCTGATTTCTTTAGTGTACAAGTCAATGGACTGCTGAAATCCGTAGATTGCCTGCTAATAATACCTATTCGTTCCATTTCTTCCAATCGTTTTGTTACTTTATCGCGATATGCGAACGGTATGGGATAGCTTCGTTTTACGAAAGGCGTTTCATCTCTCATTTTTATCTCATGTATATATTTATTTGTCCGACCTACCCTATCGCTAAACAACTCTGCATGTTTATTTAACACCGGCAATAACTTTGTTTTGTGTTCAACAGGTATTGATGATTTATTCACATATTCCTCTATCATATTTCTACTGGTATCTTGGTTCTGTACTTCCATTGTACAACAGCAAAAATCCTGATTAGGGCCAGTACCCAATGGTATTTCACACATCCGCCCGGCGCTTCGTATAATTAGCCTCTTATTACCCTCACACATTAAACTGGCTCGCGTCTGTTGTATAAAATCAAACCCCAAAATTAAATCTTTAGGCAACCTTGTTAATACTAGCATTGGAGTATCGATAACGCATTCACCTATTGTTAATGGTAACGTTACTAATTTATCAACCTTTTCCTTACTGACTCCAAATACACCTGTGATTCTCAAACTTGGAATCGGTATTTCTGTCGGTTTTCCCAATTGACTGCACACTTCTTCGTACACTCTCCGACTTATTACACTGATTTCGCTCCCCGAATCAATCAAACTCCTTACAACAATATTCCCAATACGCACATTTATCTCAGGTAATGTCAAAGTACTACACAAATCGCGCCCACACTCAGTCGAATCGTCGTCTCTGAATATCGTATGTAAACGTCTGTCATTTCGATCTCTACAATTCGATCTAGATTTTTCATCTAAACACACGGCATATCCATGCGCTTTATGCGCTAATAATTGAATAAATTCATTCACACCCACGTTCGAATCCAAATTACACAAATCATACAGTCTATGCTTTTTCCCAATTTGATCGGCTGTCCACCCGAACCGTAATAAATATCTGAGCGCGAACGACCCGCGCGAGTCCACTAGTTTTTTGAATTCTGATTTATCGCATTATTCCTGTCACTTGAACTTTGCCCTGCCTCTGTATCTCCTGAACTATCATTGCCCCTTTGGAACCCTATTGCCTTGAAACTAGCCTGAGGCTGTCTACCTCTACCGCGAAAATAACCGCGACCGCGCGTCCCAAATTCGTTTCGCCCCTTCGTTCCTGCGTTATAATTATCCCTACGACTCACCGCGTTATAACGTATCGTATTTACCCGCATAGCTCGATATTGCCCACGCATGTAGCTATTCCGCCTCACGTCGTTCGTATTCATTGTCTCTGAACCATGCAACGCACTTAATCCCCCATCGACATTCCGTTCTAAATGCCGAAGGAAGTCGACCGCATCCCGTATAGTCATTGGTTCCTTTCTAGCAAAAAACGCTACCTGAATATCACGCGGCAACTGTCTGAAAATCGTGTTGATTTTCTCCGTATCAGTAAACGGTATCGTAAGCTCATATATGCTATTCAATTGAGAGGCAGAGTATTCTTCCATACTTTGACCTTTCTTAGAATCAAACTTCGCAGTTAGGAATCTTTGTTTGATTAATTCCTGTTCATTATCACCCCAGAATACCTCTCTGAAATCTTTTTCAAAATCCGAATAGGTTCGCTATGAGTCTCTGTATATGCTCATTCGAACTTTTGCAATTCCTACCAAACTATCCGTTGCCCATATCAAAGCCCTAGAACTATCTTCCGAGACTTTAATATATGCCTTTAAATCTCTTAAGAAAATCATCGGATTTTCCGAACTCCGCCCATCGAATGTCGGCAACTTCTGAGTCATTTTCACAATGCATGATTGACGTTTTTCTACCGATTGTTCAAACGTCTCTAGTTCCTGTCTGTCAGTCTGTCTGTCCGAAGTCCTACTAGTATTGCTTGCGCTAGAACCCCTTTCCAAACTGTCTAATCTATTCACTATTTCAGATAACAATTGCGTCACCTGTCCTGACGCCATTTCACTTGTTTGCAAAAGTGAATAATAATAATAATAATAATAATAATAATAATAATAATAATAATAATAATAATAATAATAATAATAATAATAATAATACCTTGGACACCTTTTACACACATTGATCCAGCCCCAAACCAGGATTCCCTGTATCTTGGGCACTAGACAACGATATATATACTTATATAGAGAAATATTATACTTAGATAGATAAACAACCATGACTAGGGTACAAACATCCGTTCTCATCAAACAAACATTTGCCCCCACCGGGACTCGAACACGGGACCCTTGGTTTCGTAGGCAGCGTCACTACCGACTCGGCCATTCGGGTCGTCAACCCGTGCTATCGTCTCGTGCTACCCGACTAACGTTTTTTCTAAGCCGGCCGGCCATTATTCCTGAACACTAAACCGTCGTAGCTCGTCTGAAAACAATGCCCCTTTTTTTTTGCTTATTTCTTATTTACAAAACTGAACTGTTTAAAAACGTTTCTACGTTGTGTTATTTTTAAAAGTAACGCGTTAGACCTTGATTCTTTTAGAATATCTAGGTATCAGACTATCTAGGATATCCTTCGGTCTCAGCACCAGGAATCTGTAACGGCACACGGCTAAGGTCGAGCCGCCGCTATCAGTAGCTATGATCGTCTATTCTATCTATCCCAAAATGAGAGGACCCGATTCAGCTGTAAGATTTGTAAGTTAAGAATGATAAGTCTGAATTTCTCGTTCGTAGAGAAGTTCGTTAGGCGTACAATAGTCGAACGAAGTTTGGTTCAGGAAGTTACAGTTTCAAGTTAGACAGAGAAAGCATATATGTCCGCGAGCCGGTAATTCGCATCAGTCAGCGGTGTATTGCGCCAGATCAATCGTTGTTATATTTTATGTGAGATGGTACCATCTGGTTTTTGTATATATGGGCGCTTGGAACCTTTTTTTTTTTTAGTGATCGACCACAGTTTATAATATTTGTTTGTCGTATAGATATCCGTCGTAGTTTTACGACGTGAGTACTCAATGATATTTCATGTGCTCGCTAGTAGCGGCTTGTGGTGGTTCCAATTATATATTTGGTTCACGGCAATAACGATCCGAAAAGACCGGTTTACACAATTGCGAATTGATTTTCCGAAATGGGTTCTGAACTAGCGGTTACCTCAAAAGGTCCGTAACGTTTTGAAACCTTCAACTCTGCGCAATTTGAGCTGGATGTTATCGAAACGTAAGCATTATTGTTTTAGGAGATCTAACCCACACCATAGCGAAGTGCATAGTTCGATAAATACCGAACTATGAATTCCACTAGCCGCAGCACGCCTCGACTGAGCCTAATCATATATACCGACTCAGCCTACACATTAGACCTCCAGCGAAATTTACATTTAATTTAAAGATGCAACTTGAATCCAACCTGACCCAAGGCAATGCAAAACACCTACCCGGTCCTAAACAATGAACTTTAGACTGTAAATTGATCTCTTCGCGCGTCCCCGACAACACTCAAATGTCAAAATATCAACAGGATATGTTATCTGTGTAGACACCGGTTTAACTTTGTTCTGAATTTGTTATTTCCATCCGCGGAACCTCATCGATCAAACAGTCTCCCTATGCCCTGCCAACCTAGGTTTAGCCGCAACTAAACTCCTGTCTAGCCTAGTCTAAAAACCTAGTGTTATACCACGTCCATTATCGACACCACTCGAAAATGGTTGAGTTTGATTTGAATGTGCTTGAATGTTTAATGACTGTGTATGTGGGAATTTCAAAACTCGCTACTCGAAAGGAATGAGGAGAGGATTAGCCCGCGAATATCCTAAGAGCCAATCCAGGAACCCTATGGTGAAGGAAAAAGGAATTTAGGGTCGCTCCAAGCCCAGACTCAGATTCAGATAATTGACTTACAAGTTCTTTTCTAACGACCCAAGGATAGTTTTGGAATTTGGGGTTGGTTGATATAAAGGTTAGGAACCGAGGTATATCTCGGCGCTTCAGACACTCACGAAAACCCACTGAAACTTCGCAATCACAATTTCGTATAGTTCTGACGCGTAACACGGCAGAAAAAACTGTTTAGAACTCGTGAAAGACGACTGTCACAGTAGCTAGACGCTGAGACTGAATGCTCTCCCCTCCCACGCTCTCGTATTTATACGCCCCACATGTCTGAAAGAAAAAAAACCAGCGTCCTTTGCGAACACGCTCTGCCCAAGCGAAGCTTCTTATCACTAACTACACAGGGTCTATTTTCAACCATGCCATGCAGATCCGCCGTTCTACAAACTGTGTGTACGCATATTCATTATGATCAACCGTAGGTTATCACTCAAATCATTTGGTACTGCCGATACACAGAATCTGTTGATCGCTGACCAATAAAAGCTTGTTGCGATTAATTAAGCATTTCCCGACCGCTAGACGCGCGTAGCAAAGACCACTAGAATGATATTCAGAATAGTGGTGTCAGACTCTCCATATCATACCTCAATCGCAATTGTATATTTGCAATCAACATAATAGCTTTCTCCGTATCGTTCCATAATAACCTTTCATTATTTAGTTATTCTCAATTTATTCAACGCGCAGCCAACTCGGCTCTGATTCCTACACATCTCGCAGGAATGCGACAAAAAAAACCTGACCTGTAAACTTCCTGGAACCATCCCACGCGTCGGCTCTGTTTTTTTGCTAACTTGCCACTGAGCTACGCAAAACCCCCAAACGTTATCTGAACCGATTCGTATTCAAAACAGCGCGGCGTTGGGCTAGCCCTCTATCACGCAGAATGAAGTATCAAATGTACCGACTCTCGTGTACCATTACAAGATCACTTACACACAATAATAATAAAACTCAATAGGTTTCTCGGAACAACGAAATAGCACCAAACCACGCGGTGTATGCATTTTAAACACTTTATAATCGGACAACGCTTAATTACGTAAACAAATGTAGTTTGACAATAGATTAATTGCGAAAACTAATTTACCTAGATAATAATAACGTTCATAACAATTGATGGATTCATCAATGGTTATAAACGACTGTTTATTCATCACTAATCTGTTGCTTAGTGATGAATAAACAGGAATTACATGGGTATCGCTTATCGAACTAAACACTGATTAATTAAAAAGAGATAAATCGTCACACACGACAAACTATGATTAACTTTGAACGGTATAGAAATATTAAAAATCATAAGAAGATCCTAATAAGCCAATTATAGAATCAAAGGAATTTTATCGTTGCTGTCGCGACAAAGTTGCGCCGATATATACATATTTTTTTTTTATGATGCACAAACATATATTTTTTTAAATATTTTTCCTGTCTTCCTAATAAGTCTAATAAACCAGCTAAGAAAGATTTTTGCATTTTTTTTCACCTAAAATTATCTGCCACCTTAAGGGTTAACCGAACATAAGGAATGATACTTAGTACCCATCATTATGAAAAACTTTCCCCAAGAAACATAATTATCGTCGCAAATGAAATAGTTATTTGTGCAACAAAATAGCAAATTTGATTTTTGCTGCGAGTGCTTGTTTGAGTCCCGAGTGAGCGAAATATTCTATGTTTGAATCATGAGCGTAGCGAATGATTCTACCATAAAATCCTGAGTGAGCGAGGGACTCAAAAGCACGAGATGCAAATAACTTTGGTCTGGTATTGCACATACAACTTTTGATCTCAGCAATGAGAACATACCAAAATGAGAGAATGAAACAATACATAATAAAAAATCAAATAACATATATTGTCATTTTTCATGAAGAACTTCTACTAATTTACACTACTGAATATTTTACTTATTGTATTATTTATCAATTAGAATGGCTAGGAGATAAAAGAAAATAAGCTTGATTATTTGCAATTTAACAACTCTTATCCATTGAACTGTCAAGGAGCGCTGTCAAAATGGCTGCCATGTCACGGGGTCTGCAAGGAGCATGGCGCGCTGCAGCCCGTTTCATAAAAAATTACGATAACTCTGTTTTTTCTATGGGACCTATACCTAAATGATACGTGGTTGGAAAGAATATTAAATAAGCTAAACCAATGAAAATAGTATAGTCCAGTTTAGCTTAGCAATATATTTTAAATTCTAATTTGAAATCAAGGGTCAGTGAATTTTTCCCAATTTATTGTACAAAGGTCGTATAAATAAAAAAATAAACCATTATTTCTTAATGTTAGTGTTTCATTCATATATTCAAACCAAGGAATTCAATAAATATAACACTTCTCCTCATACAATTTTTGCAATTATTTATCTTGAGTCGACGCAGGCACACGATCAAGAGATACTTTGCCACTGGTGAGCGCGTCACTTCATTGCCTTACTAACCGCCGATGGCTGGCTTAAGAGGCTAATCAATTAGAATGCCTAGGTTAAGATATACAGATTAAGATTCCTATGTATTTTTTGTGAAATAAAGCTCAATTCATAGTTTAAATGAAGTTGAAATAAAGTTAAAGTAAAGTAACTTAACAACAGTAAAGGTAGTTGTAAGTAATAAAAGTTGTTAAGTCATTTCACAAGAAACGTTTTGACAGTGCAAGCGAACGGCAACCGGGAGCCGGACAATTTTTTCATAGGTATTGAACTTTATTACAAAAAAATAAGGTTCAACATCGCGGGTCATTTTTGTATGGTTTTTATGGAGGGTTTTTTAATATTAACTATACTCTTATTATGCTGGATAAAAAGAGAAAGGTAGACAGTACATAGAATCACCTCTATACTAATAAAAATGAACGACGAAACTAAAAACTATGATATTAGGCTCATTTACCCTATGAGTAAGTAAACGAGTAAGCATCCGGCCGCCCTCAGAACGGATCGGCGACCGATGCGACGTCGAATCGGCCGCCGCCACCTAGCGCGGCGACCGATCCGGTCGCCGATACGTTTTGAGGGCGGCGCGTTGACTGTTTACACCATGCGTTGGCTTGCGAACGGATGCGGTAGAACTGATCGTGTAAATCCCCTTTAACTTCTGCTTGTGCAGTGGGTGGGCTTGCGACCGTTTTCGTTCACATCAACATAGCCTAAGGTATATATACTTTATCAAGGGTTGTTAAACACAGCGGCTTTAGGAATCATTTGAACGTAACTAAATGATTGTTTGATTGAAGCGGTGTATTTTGTATTTTGTTCCTAGAAATATTGTTAAACCGTAGTGAGTAATTTCTATGTGTGTTAAACTTTCTTTCACAACGTTTTTTTTTCGTTCCAACAGCTTCAAACATTATTTGTGCGCTGACTGACAGTGAAGTGACAGCTGACATAGCAAAATATTATAGTTTGGTTTCGAATTCATTCGAATACCTAATATGAATTGAATACAGTTCCTATCGTTTTGTTTATCACCATCAAGAAAAATACAAAACATGCGTACAAAATTGTAGAGGCATTCGAAATTATTCCTAAGGCGCTGACACTCGACAATAACCTGTGACTGTACTGGAGCGTTCGGGCCGGGCGGCGATTGACGATGTCCTCGGCGCGCGTGGTGCCGCGGGAGAGCGCGTGGCGCGTCCACCGCTTCGAGGTGTGGAGCGGCGAGCGCGTTTGCTGCGTGGAGTCGCTGCGCACGCAGGCGCACACGCTGCTGTGGCTTGGCGGCGGCGGCTCGGCGCGTCTTGGTGAGCTGGCGCTGGCAACGCCGGGCGGGACAGGCTTGGGTGCGGCGGAGGGTGCCGCCACCACGCTGCTGGGCGGCGGACACTCGCCCGCGGCGCAGCTCGCGCTCCGCCTCGCAACCACCCTCTCTCGGCCCGTACTGGTCAGTGTGGCAGTCACATTGGACCGCTTCACCACCCCGCTGGTCGAGAGAGCCCTTAAGGCCGAGATCAAGAGTCGACCTGACTGCTTCTGATCTTGAAAATAGTGATCAACGGACTTGTTTAATATTTTGGTTTGGTAAGAAAATTATCATAGGTTGAGGTGCTTGCAGGTGTTAATGGACTAGGCATAAGAGAAAACAATTTGATGCACTTTTGTGCATAAATACATTATTGTCTAATTCTGTTCAGTATTGTTAAATATTTGTATTAAAGTTTTGTTATATACCTTCTTGTTTATTTCTTTTTATGACATAGGCTGAAATACCCAAATATTAAAAGTTTGCCACACTGTTATAAACAAGGCTTCCACAGGGGTCACCTTAGTGGGAAGCTTGTGGAGCCAGATTTTGGTGTTTCCGTCCACACAGGTTTAGAACATGGCCTCCACTTCAGTGTACTGTCGACTCTGCGTAAGCATGCAATATGGCTCTCAGAAAGTTTGTGGAGTGGATCAACCACTTAAAATTTGCCTACCAAAGGGATGTGCCCTTTGGTAGGCAAATTTTAAGTGGTTGATTTTCTTTTTAGTTGATGTTTTGTTCACTGTTGGATCTAAGGCCTTTGATTTAGGTTGTTCCCGTGATCGTCAAATCCATTGTTTTGAGAAGATGAAAATGCCATACATCAGTTCGCAAAATTCTCCATGAATTTAATTATTATTTAAAAATAGTTCCGTTTGCTGCCACGGGAGCAAGGTACAGTCAGTCATGATAAAATCCTGTAGTTCCATTGTCCCCTGTAGTAATAATTTAGAGATATTAAGGCTCTTAAAAAATTAAAAATCACAATCTTAATTCCTTATGTTTTCAAAAAGTATCACAGTTATTAATTTTTACCAGATAATCAACATGGCGTACAGGGTGACTTTTAATTATTTGACCATATTTTGGAGAATGATAGTACCCACTTTATGAACTACTTTTAAGAATAAGGAACCTGTGGTCGGAGACGAAAATAGTTATTTGTGTCACAAGGGAGCAAAATGATGTATTTACGGCGAGGGCGGTAAGCGTTAACGCCCATGCCGAAAATAATTTTGCTCCTGAGTGACACATACAACTTTTCACACCGACTATGAATGAGGAAAATTTAAATTAAATGCTCTAAAAAAATTAAATAACTATACTTTGAATTATACTCATGCTCCGTCTTCGAAATGAGTAACCTAAAATAGACCTTATTACTGTGTAGTAGCGCATCCAGCTGTCACACTCAACACTGTATTTGAGGGTATTAGTATTTTTTTTTTCCTTTTCCCTCCGGATCCTCCACCCGTCGTTCGTCATTCACGTTTTCAGTGTCAATCACTCAGCAAGCTTCCTTTGATTTTAAAAAAGTTCTTAGAAATTTCGTCATGCCGAAACGGAAAAATAGTGAGAACATAAGTGAAATCGCTAGGAAGCTCAGAAAATTGGAAAAGAAGATGAAGAAAAGTAAATCTAGACGTAAAAGGATCATTTCATCGTCATCGGAAGAAGGTTCGCGATCTCCAGAAAAACAACAAGGTAACTTTAACCTATACATATGTATATTACGCACCAGGACGCCTGCGGGGCGATCCGAGCGTACTTATTTACAACCAGGTTGGCTTTCGGAGCCCTCCGCTGTAAACACATTGCGAGCAACCAGATTGGCCTACGGGGCCCTTCTCTGCAGCGCACTAGTATAGCTATAATACAGCTACATGTACCGTTTTTAGTTGGAGAAGACGAGAGACCGACGAGGGAAGTAATCTCCGACCTTGACTCAATCGTCCTTGACCGAACTACGACGGAAGATCATGAGCCTGGCCCTGGCCCTTCGACCAGCAATCTAGGCCAACCCAACGGGCATCAAACGCCGGACTCTCGGGCCAATGAAACGAGCGCCTACTCAAACGGCGACGCCGCCGCCGACACACAATACCTCGACAGTGACGCGACTGACAATGTCGCGCTGCTGGATGGTGAAGCGCTCGATATCTTGGGTGAAGATCCAACAAACATCATTATAGGTATATGGCAAAGACATTCGATCAGAGGTAGCCACCAGGTACGAACATATAGTGACTAATGGCTTGAATAAAGATATAAGAAGTGAACTCTGCAGTAAGTACCCTATCCCTGCAAATGCTATGCTCATCGGGGCCCCAACCCTCAACCCCGAGGTCAAGGCCGCTCTGACCGAGCCGGTCATCAAGCGTGACAGACTTATCGAGGCGCGCCAAAAACGTCTTGCCTCCGCTATCACTTGCCTGGGAGAAGCTGCAACCCGCTTACTAGACAGCAAAGAAAGAGACAACACGCTTTTAAAACTCTTAATGGAAGCGGGCCGCCTTGTATGTGATGCTCAGAACAACGAGTCCGTATCAAGACGAAACCTAGCGGTTTTTTCACTCAAGAAGGAGATGCAAGGCCCACTGCTTAACACTAAAATAGACAAATCTCTGTTTGGCGAGCAGTTGTCAGAATCCTTGAAGACTGCAAAGGCTGTTTACAAGTCCGGCACGAATCTTAAAATACAGACCAACAACAAAACCACAACACCAGCAAAAAACTGGAAAGGCCAAGCTGCCAATCGCCGGCCCCCGCCGCCCCCGATGACACCGAGGAATCGGGGATACGCTGAGCCGATGGTGCCAGCGCAGTCGGGAACTCTGCCGCCGCCGCCGCCGCCGCTGCCACCGACGCAGCGCAGCGGGCGCGGGTACTCGTCGAGGCCGCCTCCGCCGCCGCCGTAGAAGCAAGCGCGCAGGCGATACTAGACCCGGTAATATACGGGGACAGGCTGGCCCTTTTCTACAATGCATGGGTTACAATTACGAACGATCCTCAGATATTATCATGGATAGAAGGCTATAAAATAGTATTTTCTAAACCAGCCATTCAACTGCATAATCCCCCTGTTCGAACATATTCAGAAAGCGAAAGAAATATATTTTTCAAATCTATAAATAACATAGAGACAATAGGGGCGATATCGCCATGCATACCATGCAAATACCAATTTATATCAAACATTTTCATGCGACCCAAATCAAACGGCAAGTGGCGGTTTATTTTAAATTTAAAAGAACTGAATAAATCCATTGAAACCAATCATTTTAAAATTGAAGACCTTAGAACTGCTCTAAAACTAACATCAAAAAATTGCTACATGTCAACAATCGACCTAAAAGATGCCTATTTTTTCATAAAGATTCATCCGGAGAGCAAAAAATACTTTTTATGGGAAGGAAAATTATATGAATTTAATGTCCTGCCGTTTGGTCTGTGCACCGCTCCGTACGTTTTCACTAAAATAATGAAGCCCGTAATAAAACTGTTACGGACGGGGGGCTTCATGTCTACCATATATTTAGATGACATACACTTGATTGGTAGGTCTTATCTAGAATGCCAAGACAACGTCTTAATCACAAAAAAGCTAATATCTTCACTCGGATTTAAAATCAACGATGAGAAAAGCAAACTAACACCTTCAACCAAGTGTACTTTTCTGGGTTTTACCATCGATTCAGTAAAATTTCAACTAGCTTTGCTAAACGAAAAAAGACAACGCATCAAAAAAGATCTTCTAAAATTCATTAACATTAAACAATGTAACATAAGAGAATTCGCCCAACTCGTTGGAACCCTGGTCTCCGTGTGCCCAGCAGTTGAATACGGGTGGCTTTATACGAAAGAGTCTGAAAGATGTAAATACCTGAATCTAACAAACAACGATCATAATTATGACGTCATCATGAACATACCGGATTCATGCCGTAACGATTTTCTTTGGTGGCTAAACGCCGTAGACCACTCAGTTCACAGAATTACTGAAGATAATTACTGCTTAGAAATATTTTCTGATAGCTCAACGACTGGGTGGGGCGCGGCCTGTGGGGGTGAAACGGCCAGCGGCCAGTGGTCCAACGAGGAGCGCAAAAATCACATTAACTATTTAGAGTTGCTTGCAGCATTTATAGCACTAAAGATTTTTGCAACTAGCTACAACAATTGCCAGATTTTACTCAGAGTAGACAACAAAACTGCAGATACAGCATCAAGAAGTATACATCCAGATATAGAGTGGGAACTGAATGACTCCGCATTCCAATTAATATGCCAGCAATTTGGAACCCCTGATATAGATTTGTTCGCGAGTCGAATAAATAAAAAATGTGACAAATATGTAGCATGGCACAGAGACCGAGATGCAATTGCAATAAACGCATTTACTCTTTGTTGGTCAGAATTATTCTTTTACTCGTTTGCGCCAATCTCGGTTTTACTAAAAACCATGCGTAAAATAATATCAGATAAAGCAACAGGTGTAATAGTCGTCCCCAAGTGGGAAACTCAGCCCTGGTATCCCCTATTTAGAAGCTTACTCATTAGCGATACAATTTCATTCAGTCCTTCTGACAATATCATTATTACACATTCCAGTCAGAGCAATATTCAATCGAACCTTACACTGATGGCCGGAGTGCTCTGCGGTCGGCGCTACTGCGACGCGGCGCACCGGCAGACGCCTTAAATATCATGATCGCTTCACTCGCCGATAACACTATGAAGCAGTATGAAGTCTGCCTGAAACGCTGGTTTGCTTACGCTATAGATAAATCCAACGACCCGTTCGAAGCCTCCATCCCCGCGGTATTATCGTTCCTCACACACTTATACAATTTAGGAAGCCAGTACGGCTCGTTAAATAGCTACAGGGCTGCATTATCAATTCTGATTGGATCGCATATCTCTAACGACGATTCAATCAAAAGATTTTTTAAGGGGGCCTTCCGCCTTAGACCTCCCTTACCTAAGTACGATGTCATCTGGGACACGTCCAACGTACTTGATATTCTTGGAACATGGTACCCAAACGAGGAAGCTTCGCTCAAGCATCTTTCAAAGAAATGCGCATTACTTCTAGCACTTACGACTGCACACCGAGTACAAACATTGTCTAAAATTAATATACAAAATATTACAGTCTCTGATTCACAAATAGAAATCAAAATAACCGATCTTATCAAGACATCCCGGCTGAGGCAAAAACAACCAATATTATATTTACCATTCTTTACACAAAAACCAGAAATATGCCCAGCACTTACGCTCACTTGCTATCTAGATAGAACCAAAAATATTCGGGGTGACAATCAGATTCTTTTCATAAGTCACAGAAAACCTCATGCCAGTGTCGGTAGCCAAACCATAAGCAGGTGGATCAGGTGCACCCTTGATGAGTGCGGTATCGACGTGTCTAGATTCAGCGCGCACAGCACGCGGCACGCTAGCACGTCGCGCGCGCGCCACCTCGGCCTGAACGTAGACACGATCCGTAAGACCGCGGGCTGGAGCGGCACGTCTACGACTTTTGCTAGGTTCTACGATAGAACCATTGTCGATAACAATAACCAATCCTTAGCCAGACTGATTATAGAGTAAATTACGTAAATTGTAATAAATTAGTTTATAATATCTTATAAGTACATTATGTTATATTATCTTTTGCAGTAAGTAATAATTAATTTGTTATTACTTCATTTTGAATTAAAAACCAAATGATTGATTATCACACCTACCTATGCCTTTGATATTTCCTGTTCACATAGTAAGTACGCATACTCTCAAAGTCTACACAGTAATAAGGTCTATTTTAGGTTACTCATTTCGAAGACGGAGCATGAGTATAATTAATGATTAAACGAACTTACCTGTACGTGAAGTTCTATCATAATTATACGAAGGCTCCGTCTGAAGAAATGAGTAACCACATCCCGCCCTTCCCGGCCCCAAGCTACATCGGAAATATCATAGCATAGAGAGGAGCTGAAGCCAAGCAGGGGCTAAGTGAAGACTCCAAACTAAATGACGAACGACGGGTGGAGGATCCGGAGGGAAAAGGAAAAAAAATATACTAATACCCTCAAATACAGAATAAAAACGATAAGAAATTTATTAAGCAAAAGATTCATGAAAATAAGTGTTGATTGTGACAGCTGGATGCGCTACTACACAGTAATAAGGTCTATTTTAGGTTACTAATTTCTTCAGACGGAGCCTTCGTATAATTATGATAGAACTTCACGTACAGGTAAGTTCGTTTAATCATTAATTATACTTTCACCGCTTTTACAGTAATCGAACAACGTAAACAAAACTTTTATTTTCATAATGGCGTATTGTGAAGGATTAGGGAAAGTCACCACAGATAAAATATTCCTGTGTACTTTTACCAATGTGTAAAAATAATCGAATCGAATATTACAATGGTTTCGGATATCAATATTCATTATATCACAATAACAGTCATCAATAGTTTTGATTTCGGGTAAATTTTTGAATCGATATAGCTAAGGAGGGGGGTGGGGGTGGGGGGGGGGGGAGAGGGGGGGGGGTCCCCCTACCCCCCCATATAGTTTTTAAAGTGCGGAAATGTATACTTTTTGAGATATGATTTTTTTAAGTTTTGAGGTTAGATTCATCTGATTTGATAGGAAAATGAAGAAAAACACCATATTTATGACACCAATCTATACAATTTTATAGACCTATCCTTAGTATTTACACAGGAAGTGACCTAAAACAAACATTTCGGTTTAGTGAAACTAGATGGGGTCGCCTCGCTCCGCTCCGCTTCACTCGGCTCCAGGTCGTTCATAACGTTGTGACCTAACACAACCTATCTTTAGTATTTACACAGAAAGTGACCTAAAACAAACATTTCGGTTTAGTGAAACTAGATGGGGTCGCCTCGCTCCGCTCCGCTTTACTCGGCTCCGGGTCGTTCATAACGTTGTGACCTAACACAACCTATCTTTAGAATTTACACAGAAAGTGACCTAAAACAAACATTTCGGTTTAGTGAAACTAGATGGGGTCGCCTCGCTCCTCTATTCAATTTTATAGACATATCTAATTGCGTTCAACAGTTCGTCAAACGCATCTTTCTTTGACCGCAAAACTTGTCGCCTCCACAAGTATTCAACACACATATCGTCAAAGCTGTTGGGATTGGGTAACAGCAGAGGTCAATTGCGAGCAAGGGTCCAAAATACAAGCAGAGGTCGGTCGGTTGTAGGATAAACAAAACAAGTCTAAAGGGATAGCCAAAGTCGTCGTAAATAACAGAAATAACACGGAAAAGTACATTCGCGTAGCTACGAGAGAAACGGAATGAAGATGCATCATTTTTCGACCACAGACGAACATTAATGTCAATACCACAGACAAAACGTCATAATTTTGTCTGTGAATTGTACTATTTTTGTCTGTGAATGGTACTTTTGCGTTTCGTTTCGCCGATTTTCGTATTAAAATGCGTTTCGTTCACCAATCTTCAATGTGGATTTCCAGAAAAACTATGCATTTCCGCGCAAAAAGAAAAGCACTTTGGTATGAAAAGCGAGTGCCATCTATCCATTAAGCATATCATTTTATTCAAAAAAAGCTATATCGGTTTAAAAACCAACCCAAGATCTATGTTCAATTGGCACATTGCGTAAATGCTACACCCTAATGAATAAAGTAAAAAAAGTAGCTTGAACAGAAAAGTAGTATTTTGATCCCTCTCGTCGTGGAGCAAAACTTACTTTTCCGAATGAAAGGTGTGAAAAAATAATTGGGTCTCACAGTAACTTGTAATCAGCTGATCATCTCAATTTGCTAAAGATCTTTAGATATTGGTACCTGAATCAGGTTAATAGTGTGAGATGGGCACAAGGGCGTACCCAGGATTTCAGCTTGGGCAGCTCATACCTGTTTCGAGAAGATGGTCGGTCAGGTATATTGACGTCAGGAAAATTGACGTTTATTTTATCTTCTAGGGGTGGGGCAGCAGCCCCCCCCTGCCCCTACCTGGGTACGCCCATGGATGGGCAGGGTCTATGTCGGATGAATATGGACTGGAGTGCGGGGTAAGGCAAGCTACATGAACCAACTGATTGACGAGCTCAGTGGTTCCAATGTTGGTTGTTCTGTTGACGGCAAATTTATTAATAATATTAGTTATGCCGACGACATGGTGCTGCTGAGCCCATCAATACGTGGACTTCGAGCACTATTAAAAATCTGTGAGGAGTATGCTAGGGAACATGGACTTAGATACAACGCAAAAAAGAGTGAAATTCTTATATTTAAAGCGGGTAATAAAACCTACTCTTTGCCGCGCCCGTTAATGATAGATGGGTCACCTTTGGCGCAAGTATCTAAGTTCAAATACCTGGGGCATTGGGTAACAGAAAGTCTCACAGATGACCTTGATATGGAACGGGAACGCAGGGCGTTGTCGGTGAGATTGTAATAAGTATGTTGGCTCGCAGATTTGCACGGTGTACCAAGGTTGTCAAAGCCACTCGATACAGATTCAGCCAGACTTTTTACACCTGCAGTCTGTGGGTTCTATATACGCAGAAATTGTACAATGCACTGCGTATCCAGTACAACAATGCCTGCCTTCAGCTTCAGGGTACTGTTGGGGCTGCCACGATTTTGAAGTGCATCAGGAATGTTTGCGGAGGCGCGTGTTGATGGCTTCCATGCAATTATGCGTAAAAGTATGGCGTCTATCTTATGCAGAACTCGTGGCAGCGCCAACGGTCTCCTGGAGATAATAGCAGATAGGGTAGACAATCCCTTGCGGCATTGGGTTGCAGCTCACCCACTGCCAGTCGTAGATTCGCGCCTAAATTAGAAAAAAAATATGGTTTGCTCTGCACTGTATTGTGTTTATATTGTACTACCTACTAACATAGATTGTAAGACTAATCCCACCAAAAACATTCTGTTAAAAACTAGCCAAGTCTCGATGGAGCTGCTTGTTTATCTCTAAAAAGTAATGAAATCTAGACAAAGTCGTGCCAAGTTCCTTACTGCGATTTCTTTATTATTATAGTTAATGTTGTGTGACTTGGCCGTTGAACATTCTTTATACGTTCTTTATACTTATCGCTGGAATGATAATAAACCTGTGACTCTAATCAGCTCATATGTTGGCGTAGAGCCAATTCAAAAAATCAAGAGGTCCAAAGAAGCCAAGAAAACCTTTGATTGCCCTCAAATTGTTGCTGAGTACAACAAATATATGGGAGGCGTAGACCTCGCTGATATGCTAGATTTCAGGGGCGTTTTGTAGAGCAAAGCGCCCCTGAAATCACGCAGATGGTAAGTACCTCCGTATTTTCGCACAGCTGATTGATATAAGTATCAATATTGCGTGGCTCTTGCACCGTAAAAACTGTGGAAAGGGAAAACATTTGAAATCGTTTCGGCTCGAAGTTTTTGAAAGTCTTATCAAAACTGGAAAATCGCAACAATTGAAGACATCCGAGGTTTCTAAAATAAAAAATCCCGTGAAAGCAAGACCATCGGATCCTGTTAAGTTTGACAACTTTGGACATTTCCAATCCACCACAGATGAGGGTAGATGTAGATTTTGTAATAAGAAGACGACCGTTTTCTGCATCAAATATGATGTAAGGTTATGTTTTGTAACTGGCAAAAATAGTCGAAACTGTTTCTTGGCCTTCCATACCAACAAATATGTGGATATCGTGTTTTTCTAGATTTATTTTGATATTTTACGTGTTTTATGGCCAACGTTATGTTTTTCAGAAAAGACATTTCTTATGATGTTCAGTGGTATTATGAGCATTTCTAGAATTTTTATTGTGATGTGATGGTATTCCGTCCTAAAACTAATAATTAGTGTAACTTAACTAAGATTAACTATGAAGAAGTAAAAATAAACGTTATATTTAGTATGCTGCATAAGTGACTTTTTATATACCTTAGTTCATAATGTCCGTTACACTGAACACACACCAGCCTATATTGTTCATAGGATACTTCGCAGTGTTCGCTGCCACGGACATAAGTTTTCGGGAAATCTATAGTTTCAGGATTTTTATTTATATTTTTTCTGTCCTCCTTGAGACCCTCTGAGAGGCATACAATAACAATAAATTATTTTTTTATGTTTGGGTGTTTCTGCGAAATAAAGGGTTAACAGTTGTATATGGACTTGGTCTGAAATAAATGATTATTATTATTATTGTGCCAGTACACTCGGTTTTCTTTCTTTGGTGGCATTCCCATATTATTTATTCGTTTTTATACGTTGTTGTTTGGTGAATTGGTGTCCAGTGTATAAATTTATTAAATATTTTTTCTGTAAATATTCGGAAACACTTCTTCCTCCCGATGTAACCGGTTGTGACATTATTAATGCTGTTGAAAATAAAATAATATCTTAGGAATATGTAGTACTAACCCATTGTCGTCTTAACATACCATATTATAAGCTTCAGGGAATCTCTGTGGCCCCGTTTTTCATTTTTTCTGTTTGATTTGTCATATTTACCATAGGAATCTGTGCAAAAACTTAATAATAGGAAAGGCAGGTATTTAGATAGATAAATAATAATACAAATTCTTAGCAATCGTCATTTTTTCCCATTGTGGGAGAAGAAGGGCGTAGAAACTCCCACAGATTGAATTTTAGATCTCTTTCAAAATTGCTTGTGCTTAACTAATACAAATATGAAAAATTTAATTGTTATGATTAATAAGCAGGAATAAATAATTACAAAATTAATAACAGCAAGGTCTGTGTTGAGCCACATTAACCGTTAACCCCATACAGTGAACATTGTAATATCCCTTTTTCGACAAAGTCGCTTTAACATGTTTTTTAAATTGCTCAAATGGCAATTTCAAAATCTCCAGAGGTATCTTATTGTAGTAGAGAATGCAGTGACCCTTGAAAGAATTGCTAACCTTCACGAGTCTAAATCGGGGCGCATATAGTCTGTGATTATTTCTTAGGTTAACACTACAGCTATCGCTAAGTTTGGAAAATGTTGTAAAGTTCTTGCGTACATACATTATATTTTCGAAAATTGTTAGTATGCCAATTTCTTTAAAAAGCTCTCTTAAGGAGTCTGTTCGTTTTAAATTATAAATTGCTCGAATAGCTCTTTTCTGTAAAATAAAAATAGTTTGAATATCCGCTGCTTTCCCCCACAACAAAATACCATAGGACATCACACTATGAAACTAACTAAAATATACTAGCCTAGATGTAGCCACATCCGTGCTTTGTCTGATGTTCTTAATAGCGTAAGCCGCAGAACTTAATTTACCAGCCAATTTATCTATGTGGGTCCCCACTGCAATTTGCTCTCAATGATTATTCCAAGAAACTTCGTATCATTTACTAATTCTAACGTGCTTTTGTCTAACACTAAACTGGTCTCAACTTGCCTGACATTTGGAAGTGAGAATTTGATACACTTGGTTTTACCAGCGTATGATCTTAGTAGATCCAACGCTTTATTTCTAACTCCGTAATAATTTAATTTAATTAATAGCGTATTATGATCAACACAAGCAAACGCCTTCGACATGTCGCAAAAAACTCCGATAGCATCCTGTGCGGCCTCCCATGCAGAATAAATATGAGATATCAGGGCAATACCTGCATCCGTAGTCGATTTACCCCTAGTGAAACCGTATTGTTTGGCGTGGAGTTGTTTTGTACGGTTGAAGTGTGAGAGCATTTGATTGAGTATAATCTTTTCAAATATTTTACTTAGTGTTGGAAGAACATATATTGGTCTGAAATTTGAAGGATCGCCCTTATCTCCCGGCTTGAACAGAGGTATCAGTTTACTGTGTTTCATGAGGTCTGGGAAAGCCCCATCGTCAACACATTTATTGAATATATAAGCTAAGTGTGGGGCTATAACTAGAATTACTGAACCAATGACTTTGACTGGTATAACCCACAGGTCTTCCGTATTTTTTAAGTTAAGTAATCTAAACGTTTTGACAATGTCCTGGGGATATACTGTAACGGCATAAATAGCTAAGGTCGAGCCACCGCTATCAGAAGCTATGATCGTCTATTCTATCTACCCCCAACTTAGATGTCCCGATTCAGCTGTGAAAATTGCAAGTTAAGAATGATAAGTCTGAATTTCTCGTTTGTTGAAAAGTTGAGCAGACGTACAATAGTCGAACGGAAGATTGGTTCAGGAAGTTAGAGTTTTAAATTAAACAGAGAAAGCATGTATGCCCGCAAGCCGGTATTTCGCATCAGTTAGCGGTGTTTTGCGCCAGATTGATCTTTGTTATATTTTGTCTAATGGTACCATTTATTTTTTTGTATATATGGGCGCTTGGAGCTTCTTTTCGTGGTCGACTACAATTTATAATATTTGTTTGGGATATCGTATGGATATCCATCGTAGTGTTACGACGTGAGTACTCAATGATATTTCATGTACTCGCTAGTAGCGGCTTTAGTGGCTCCAATTATATAATTAGTTCACGGCAATAACGATCCAAATAGACGGGATTTACACAATTGCGATTTGATTTTCCGAAATGGGTTCGAACTAGCGGTTTCCTCAAAAGGTCCGTAACGTTTTAAAACATTCAACTCTGCGCAATTCGAGCTGGATGTTATCGAAACGTTATCTTTAGTGCTTTTGGAGATCTAACCCTCTCCACAACGAGTTACACACTTCGGAAAATACCGATTTATGCATCTGGTTAACCACAGCTCTCCTCGACTGAGCCCAGCAAAATAAATGCGTGACACAATCTACACGTTAGATCTCCAGCGAAATTTACATTTAATTTAAAGATGCAACTTGAATCAAAACGATCCAAGGCAAAGCAAAACAATCTACCCGTCCCTAAACAATGAACTTTAGACTGTAATTTGATCTCTTCGCGCGTTCCCGACAACACTCAAATGTCAAAGATATCAACGGGATAGGTTATCTGAGTGGACAACGTTTATACTTTGTTCTGAATTTGTTATTTTCATCCGCGGAACCCCATCGATCAAACAGTCTCCCTATGCCTTGACACCCTAGGTTTAGCCGCAACTAAACTCCTGTCTAGCCTAGTCTAAAATCCTAGTGTTATACCACGTCCATCATCGACACCACTCGAAGTTGGTTGTGTATGATTTGAATGTGTTTGTATGGTTAACGACTGTGTGTGTGGGAATTTCAAAACTCGCTACACGAAGGAAATGAGGAAAGGATTAGCCCGCGAATATCCTAAGAGCTTATCCAGGAACCTTATGGTGAAGGAAAAGGAAATCAGGGTCGCTCCAAGCCCAGACTCAGACTCAGATCAAATTACCTACAAGTTCTTATCTAACAACCCAAGGATAGTTTTGGAATTTGGGGTAGGTTGATTTAAAGGATAGGAACCGAGGTATATCTCGGCGCTTCAGGCACACACGAAAATCCACTGTAGCACGCAATCACAAATCTTCAAGTTCCAGACGCGTAAAACAGCAGACCGAACTGTACAGATTACCGAAAGACACGTATAGCACAGTGGTTTGACGTAGGGACTGAATGACTTCCCCACCCACGCGCTCGTATTTATAGGCCCCACATGTCTGAAAAAATGGCGTCCTTTGCGTGACACAATCTGCCCAAGCGCTAGCTTCTTAACTCTAACTACACAGGGTCTAATTTTAATCAACCATGCCATGCACGCCCGCTGTTCTACAATTTTGTGTATGCATAGTTTCTATAATCAACCGTCGGTTATCACTCAAGTCATTTGGTATTGCCGATACACAAAATTTGTCGATCGCTGGCTATAAAAGCGGTTGCGATTAATTAAGCCAGCCCGACCGCTATCGTCTAGGACAAAGATTACTAGAATGATATTCAAACCCGTGATGTCAGACTCACCACATCTTAACAATCAATCGCAATTGTATATTTGCAGTCAACACATTAGCTTTCTCCGTATAGTTCCATAAACCTTCCATTATTTAGTTATTCATAATTTATTCAGCGCGCAGCCAAATTGGCTCTGATCCCTACACATTTCGCAGGAATGCGACAAAAAAAACCTGACCCGACCTCTCTTCTCCGAACCAACCACGTTCTATGGCCCCTTTCTTGTCAACTTACTTCGAACTACTCGATAACCCAAGCGTTAACTGAACCGACTCTTGTATTCAATGTGTACGGTGCGGCGATGGGCTAGCCCTCTGTCACGCAAAATGAAGTATTAAATGAACTGACTCTTGTGTACCATTACAATACATGATGAAATTTTAAATATACCTTATTGACGCTAGTGTTATTTTTTTAATAAAGTCTCTGCTTCATATGGACATGAACTTAGACGATCTGTTATGAGTAAGGGTACATTGGTGAAGAATGTTTCAAAAGCTCGAGCAACATCAGCGCTGGATTTAACAACATCATCTCCTATCTTTAGGCAGAAATCATTGTCCCTTGGTATAACTTTTCCAGTTTCACGGTTTATTATTTGCTAAACTGTTTTCATTCTATTATTTGAATTTTGAATTTTTCTTAATGAGTTAAGTTTTTGCAGTTCTACAAACCAGCTTGAAAGTTTTGGAATATTTTTTAACATAATCATAAAATTTTCGATCAAAGTTATAGGTTTTTTGGTCATAAAGGTCATTCAAGATAACTCTACTTTTACGAATTCCAAACGTTGCCCAGTCATTAAATTTAGATTTACCATTGTATTCACTGACTTTCTTTAATTTAAAAACTTTATTGAATTCTGTCTGAATAATGTTGAAGTCTGAGTAGATTTTGTTTGGGTTCTGTTCATTAAAATCTGGTACTGGCAAATTTGTATCTAAGTTTTTCGTATATGTCTCTAGTCTGTGGGATGTATGGCCTATAAAATGATGGACCAGTCTTATCCTTAATATCAATTGAGAATGAAACTGTTTGACCACTGTGATCGGAAGGTAAGCAGTTAATTACACTTTTACTTGTGAATGCACATTCACAAAAAACGTTATCTAAGCAAGTTTGGCTGGTAAGTGTAAATCTAGTCGGCTCTAAAAATACATGACATAAATTAAACGATTTGAATAAAGTTATTAATCGTTGTTTCATTGTTGTTCGTACAAGCAAATCTACATTTAGATCGCCACAAATAATTAACTTTTTTCTGTTATTACATAGTTTAGTGACGGCTTTCTCCATAATTTATCTCAAATATTTCGAAATTGCCATGGCCTTTTTCATCCCTTGGTGGCCTGAAGACACAAACAATAATATGGTTATCTAACTCAGCACAGAATACCTCTATTTGTCTTTCAACAGTAAGTGCAAGAATATCTTTCTGTTGTTTCAACTTAATATTATTTTTCAGTAAGATTAAAGAACCACCTCTATCAGCAGTCTTTCTGTTGTAACAACTGACAATTTTGTAATTATTTATATTAAAAAACATCATATTTACCTTCAACCAGTGTTCTGTAACACAAATAATATCAATGTCAGATTTTTTTAGAAATAATTCTAATACAAGTTCTTTGCCAGGTAGCCCCTGGATGTTTTGATGGGTAATATTTAACTGGGGCTTACATTTTGACATATATTTAGTGGCTCTTGTATGCTAGAGATTTTCTCTATTGTCGAACTATTTTAAATTACTTGGAACAGATTCCAATGTTGCATGCAAAGTATGATTAACAGGTGAATTCCCAATAGGGGTGCATGTCATATTACTCTTAACATAAGCTGATATCAAGTTAAACTTGGTTTAACCAACTATAGCTGCGTCGCATAGATTATAAGCTAGCAATGTAGCTAATAATTTTCTATATTTTTTAGACAGGTACAATGTATCCTGTGTCAGAGTAAAGTTAAGAATAAAATTATTCATGTCGAAATATAAAATAGCATCGCTGTGATGACACGTTAAATTAAATAAATGAATATTCATTCTATGCACAGATTTGTTCTGTAGTTCTGTAAAATTACAGGCATATGGAAAATTGCATAGTATAAATTTGCATTTCATCCTATGTAAGTTTTGCCAGAGGCAATTATAGGGAGAGTGACATCTTCGGGAGTAAAGTAAAAGGCTTGAGATGCGCGCAAATACGAGACTAGACTAGACTAGACTACTTTATTATAGGGAATCCTAGCTTATATACTAGGTTGGTACATGTTATTAATGACGTGTTATGTGTTGGTATATGTTATTTATATCTAAGGAAAGTTATTGTTAAATAAAACTAGACAGTTATAGAGCATATTTCAACTTAATCTAAAGGTAACTCTTACACGAATTAGGAAAATAAAGGAACTACGGTTATGTGAATTCTACATAAGTTTAAAGCATAACATAATATTTTCCTACAGGCGAGTCTTGTGTCTGGCCGCACACTACATAAAATAAACTTAAAACTGGAAAACAGAAAAACACTAGGATAATGGGGCTTCGCGGTTAGTAAACTAACCTAACCTATAACTGGAAAAGATCCGCAGGAGAGTCGTCTGATGCTGCAGCCGCCCATGTTTTTTTTTTCAGGAATCGATGAGTCAATTTACATCGCACGTCGTTGAAGTTGTAATCACTGTTTGTTTATAATTGCGACCGTACCTTCACAAGGATGATTGTGCTGAATCAGCGTCAGCATTAAATCTGTAACCTTGGCTGTAGGCAGTCAATGATCTCGTACGTCATATGTACGTGCGTGCTCTTCACTCTTGAGTGAATATTAAGTTGTCGATTGATGAAATTTGTGTGCCTAAAAACCTTGGGATTCGGTAACATAGGGCACATCTTGTACACCAATCGTTTATATATAAATATATATCTCTCTCTCTCTTCAGTGATTTGATTGAACTTGGAAAAGTGGAAAACTTGGGAAGAGACCTATGAGGTTGCCCAGCGGGGATTTAATCAAGCCACCCAATGGCTTCAGGACAACATTTTGACGCTTAACTCGGATAAGACTAAATATGTTACCTTCTCCATTAGAAACAGTCAGAGCACATACTACGGTTCGATAACTGCTCACAACTGCATAGACCCTAGTAGTGGAACCTGCTCTTGCCCAGCCCTAGTTAAAACCTCAACTATTAAATATCTCGGTGTTCTTCTCGACCAAAATCTCACGTTTGGTCCTCATATTCACTTGGTAACTGGCAGAATCCGCAAACTTATATATATTTTCAAAATACTTCGCCATGTCGCTGATGCCGGGTTGATAAAACGAGTTTATATGGCACTCTGTCAATCTGTGCTATCCTACTGCATTACCTCGTGGGGAGGCGCATCCAAGACATCTACCTTTCAATTAGAACGTGCCCAAAGAGCTGTACTCAAGGTTTCCACTTTCCGTCCCCTTGTTTTCCCCACTGATCTCCTTTCTAATTCTTGTGACGTACTTACGGTCAGGCAACTATTTATGTATCACACTGTCTTAAAACAGCATTCTTATCTAACATATAGCCCCTATCTGCTGACCAGACGGCGGAAGGATAGAGTCTGTTTGGATTATACATTATTCCGAACATCCTTTGCCCATAAAATTCTTCTGCTTCCTCGGTCCTTTCATATATAATAGAATTAATAGAATAGCTAATATTTATTCCCTCACCAACTATAAACTTAAAAAGATTGTCTATAAAACATTGCAATCACTTAATTATGACAAAACGGAGGACCTACTGATCATAACTACCTAGATACCTTCATAAAGGTGCACAAGGCAGTTCATCAATTCATCTGTTAAAAAAAAATATATAACGCATACTTTATATTAATCTGACTTGTACACTATATTGACATAGTAACGTTGTTTTATTATTATTTTTATTACCTCACACACCCTCTCACACACACTCACTCATACTCATACTACACACAGAGAGGCTCACCCACTCACCCACACACCCATTTTTTTCATATTTTTATAAATTTGTCTTTAGTCAGTATTAGTCAGTAATTTTTGTATAAAAAAGTGTCCGTGTAACTTAAATTAGCTTTATATACCTAGTCGGTCCATAAGTTCTGTCACAAATATTTTGCCGCATGGTAAATAATACCAAGTTTATTTTTATTTAATACTATAAATGGTTTGATAGCTCATTAAATACTGATAAATTAGAACGATTATTGGATCTAAATGCTTAAAGCCATATTACACAAATGCTAGTTTCTTCAGAGAGTTTGCACTTTTTTAACCAATCAAAAATACGGACGTGATTCACTTTATATTTTTTCCATGACTCTTAAAACCTTTCAAACTTTCGTGAGATTTTTGTCAGAACCCTCTCTGAACCCGTTACCTTCATTTTGAAGCATAAGATAACTAAGTCTGGGTAAAACTAATTTTCATATTCACATTTTACGTAGTGTACTTGTTGCCCACAAGATCATTTTTATACGTTTTTCTGAAAACGTAAAAAGTACGTAAAGTTCTCTTTGGGAGCAGTTGGAACTGAAAGCTAACAGAAAATCAAATGCTAGTTGTTAAGCATGGTCTAAAATCGAGGTTTCAAATAAATAAAAAAAAGCTTGTTGGTTATCTGGAACACTGTTTTTTTATTAAATTTGTGGTAAGTGGTATTTTTGTCAGTTGCGGCGTGTTTTGGGTTCGCGATTGTCTCAAGTTATACGGTTTTTTGTCATATTGCGATAATCGTACAAAATGTATTGTATTGCAATTTGATTCGTATAAAATAAGCTTTTTAATCATGTATAATACGAATAAGAAAAAGTTTATTGCTGAGTTTTATCTATCAAAAACCTTGTGACAGAACTTAAGGACCGACTATGTATATATTATAGGAAGAGCACTGTAGTCTGAAATACAGGTTTACACCTAGCTCAGGCTCAGATGACTCAATTATCATGTGTCACATTTTAGCTAAGGGCCTCAAATATTGTAAACGTTTTCTGTTTCTTTTCTTTGAATAAATAAATATTTGATTTGATTTTGATTTGATTATTCTTCGTGCAATGTTCTTCCTGGATGATTTTATTATATGAATATTCGTTGAATTAGGTATATCGATGATGTTTCAATACTCTTCTGGGGGCTGGAACGGCTTCCTATGTCCTGAACTTGAAAAAGCTGCTTGCTGTGAATGAATTTGCCGAAGCGTTCGTTTCTGCTGGTGCGAGCTCCATTTTGATAAATCAGCAGTCGGCTGACTATCGGTTAATTATTCTTGCGGTATCTTGAGTTCGATGTGGGAAATCTTCAGTTGAAATCTTTTAGCTTCTGGTCCGTCATGGCTTGCTTGATGTCGTCTTGGTTTGGGTGGGGTCTTGATTATGGATTTCTGCAGCGTGGTTTGAAATAGGTATGCAGAAGTCGGGGCTCGGCGATCTTGGACGAAGTGCTTCTTGCTTTCACTTCTAAGGTGGCAGCACACGGAGTTTTCTTCGCGGCTGGGTCCATGCTGCTATTACCGAAGGTTGCTGATGTTCAAAAGTCGGGTCACCACTTTGCCAGAGGCAATTATAGGGAGAGCGACATCTTCGGGAGTAAAGTAAAAGGCTTGAGATGCGCGCAAATACGAGACTAGACTAGACTAGACTACTTTATTATAGGGAATCCTAGCTTATATACTAGGTTGGTACATGTTATTAACGACGTGCATAAGACATAGTGCGTGATGAATATAAATATACCTTATCTGTGTCGGTCGTCGACTTATCTTAACATTACGTGAAAATATGACTAACATACTCGACCGGCACATAAGTCTAGAAGTGTTTCAACACTTTTATTCAAATCATTCCGACTAATGTTTGAATGATTTCCTACCATAATTACAATAGTGTTGTACTCATCATAGATACCGCGACTAATTATCTTCACAAGAGCTACAAATGAACTATTTGGACAGCAAATGTTCGTTACTTTTTGGTTAAGCCGATAATAGTAATAGAGGCCCAAATCCTGCACCTACTTTGTCGGGGAACAACAGAGTTTTTCTCAGAGCACATACTTTGGTAGCTGGCGGTACACGAGTGGAGGTGAGAGGCGGGACACACGTGTTGGAGTGCGGTTTGATGCACGTGGCGGCGGTTGGCGCGGCCCTCGGGGCAGCGTGCAGCATGACACATGCCTCAGCAGGGTCAGCGAGCGGCGCGGTGCTCGCGCTGTTGAGCTGCGAAGTGCCTCCTCGTCGACGACGGCGACGCTGTTTTTTGGTCGGGGCAGCGGTGGACGCTGCAACACTCTCATTGAGGGGGGTCGAGACCAAAGTTAGTGATGTGGGCTCGTCCTCCTTGCTGGTCTCATTCTCCTCGTTCTCAATTAGAATGCCCACCAATTCCGCATTCTGGCGTTGTAGCTGAACTAATCATACGTCGCGGCTCTGAGTTCTGCTAATTCACTCTATTCTTTGGCATAACATTGTTGTCGCGGAGGACGCGATTGTCAAACATTCGGAGGCGAGAGCCACGGGTGCAATGGCGGGAAAAAAGGGAAGAGATTAGCGAGCGTACCCAGAAGTAACAGGATTAGAGGCGAACTCCTAGTTGACGTATAGTTCTCCACTGTGATCCTGGTGAGTTTCCCCTTGTTTACTACTCAACTATCCCCCACTGATATTGTTCAGGCTTCTCGGCACCTAATGACCTCGCAGGGGCCCATAGCTACGAGGTAGCGTAGCGATCAGATGCCAAGAAGTGTGAACGTCGGCGATTCACCGAGCTAATACTTATGAATCTATCTGACCTGGTCTGTGCTTCGTTCCCGTCAAACTCCTGTCTCTCTGCAAGGCCTGGGTGCACCCTAGGCTCTTCTTGGTAGACAGGTTCTTCAGCCAACCAGGTATGGCTGGCAGGCCAGCTTCGACGAGCACAGTGTTCCAACACAGGTTATGTTACGTGGGAAAAACCAATCGGCCACGTAAATGCGAACTTTATCTGGTTCGGGGAACCACAATACACTCAGCTATATAGACAATCCTGAGGGGAACCCGAATACATTCCAGATGGCTTACGATTTAATTTCAATACCCTATACCAATACGCGTTTCATCGCGAGGGCTTTTCGTCTGTCAGTTGTCAAAAACTGCTAGGTTGGCAGCAACGTCAAATTCAAAATGGCCGTTCCGAAACCATCGATCGAGTATCGATTTTGAATCGAACAATCACCCGCCCGGACAGGCACCCACCTGTCCCTTAATCTACGGGCAGCCGAGACAACGTTGCTACCGCTCGTTTTAGAACCGAGCCTCCTACTAGAACCTCTGCAGACCGGGGGGTCCCGTCCTTGCCAGGGAACAAGTTAACAATGCGCCCCCTGCGCCAACGTAGTGGCGGTAGGTTAGCATCCTTAACCAGAACGAGGTCACCAACACTAGGGGGGCTGGTTTTGTCAGTCCACTTAAGGCGCTGTTGTAAGATATGCAGATACTCGAGCGACCAACGCTTCCAGAAATTCTGAGTAAACTGCTGCAACATCTGATACCTTGACAACCGATACAATTTCACTCCCTCGAAGGGGTGCTCGGGCAACGCGTTAAGTGGCTGTCCTATCAAGAAATGGCCTGGGGTCAGAGCCTCCAGGTCATTTGGATCCGAGCTGAGCGGACACAACGGTCGCGAATTGAGAACGGCCTCGATCTTACAAAACAATGTCGCGAGCTCCTCAAAAGTCAGCGCGGTCTGACCTACTATACGCCCTAAGTGCGTCTTAGCTGACTTAACTACGGCCTCAAAAATCCCACTTCAGTGGGGGCAACTCGGTGGGCTGAAGGTCCACTGTATACCCCGACGGGAGAGGGCCGTTCCAATATCCACTTTATTTACATTCAAAAAGTTGACTATCTCTCGTAAGTATCGTTCCGCACCGACGTAGTTAGTGCCGTTATCAGAGCGGATCAAAGTTGGAAGTCCCCTTCGAGAAACAAACCTATCCAAACAAGCAATGAAAGCCTCTGTCGAGAGATCAGCAACGAGCTCGAGATGTACCGCCTTGGTAGATAAACAAACAAACACACATAGGTACGCCTTGTATTGCTTAGCGGTACGCAATCGTGAACTCTTCACCATAAACGGTCCGGCAAAATCCGTACCAACACCTGAAAACGGTCTGACCTCATTCACACGATCAGGGGGCAAGTCCCCCATGAGAGGTTGCATCGTGGCAGCCTTAAGTCGATAACAAGGCATGCACCGAAACACGATGTTCCGTATGACACGGCGGGCAGATAAGATCCAAAACTCCCGCTGGAGCGTGGCCAACAACGCGTTACAGCCGGCATGCGCGTTTTTAATATGACGATCCGTCACCAGCAATTCAACTAACTGTCCCCCCTTGGGGAGCAGAAGTGGGTGACGAGCCGAATACGATAGATTCGCATTGCGCAATCTTCCTCCTACCCGAAGTAACCCGGTCGAATCAACAAAGGGGTTGAGACGCGCGACGGCTCCCTTCAATTTCGAACGTCCACTTCGTATAATCTCCAATTCTGCCCCAAACTTCGAGGACTGTACCAACCGGACCAAATTCAGTAGCGACTCGTTTCGCTCTGCCGGATTCAGAATAGGGTTCAACGTTCGCTGATCGCGAGGAGTACGACAATTTCGAGCGAATCTCCTAATCCAAGTGGACACGTTTATCAACTTGTCAAGTGAGCTATACCGGTCCAGCAGAAACCCGGCGTCAGGGTCCTCAGCCTTCTGGGTAACATGCACGGCCGCTCTGGGGCCATGATCCGAAGATACTACTACATGGCTGTGGGGCCAGTCCAATTCTCTCCTGGCAAGCCAGGGTGGTCCCCACCACAAATGGTGTCTAACGAGTTCAGGAGCCCGGCATCCCCTGGATGCACAATCAGACGGGTTCAATTCTCCTGGTACATGTCTCCAGGTCAGTGGGACCTCAGACGACACAATCTGGGAGACACGGTTCGCAACAAAAACCTCTAAGTTATGGACCGAAGCCTTCATCCAGCACAAAACAATCTGGCTGTACGTCCACGCGTGCACCGTATCCTCCAAACCCACTGATCCACGCAACACTGTTAGAGTGTGATTCAAAAGTTTGGTCAAAAGAGCAGCCCCGGACAGTTCCAGTTTTGGAATCGTCATCCTTGTCCGAATAGGCGCTACCTTGCTTTTTGCCAAAACCAAACGCACGTCGACCTCCCCGGTGGAGGTGACGGTTCGCAAATAAACCGCTGCCGCAAACCCTCGTTCAGAGGCATCACAAAACCCGTGAAGGGTTGCCCTGTAATCCCCAGCAGGGACCAATTTCCTCGGCAGCGATACATTATTTATCTTGAGGCCCAACCATTTTGCTAAATCGTTCGATACAATGCAGCCCTGAGCTCCAGAATCTAATAGGGCGCGAACGTATGTTGGGTTGCCCGCCAAATCCCAAACAAGCACAGAGGCGATCGGTAACACCACCGTCTCCGGTTGGGGGGCAACAAATTGTTGGGCCGCAAATTCCTAGCGAGGGCCCCCGGGGCCCCACTGTGCCTGTAACCGATCAGGTAGGCAGCTATACGCCAGAGGGTCCCATTGTACAAATGGCCCACGCGCCGGTTCCATTGCCACCCTACGACGCCCCCCGAAGGGGGGTGGGCGTGAATTCAACCGTGGCCGCTCCATGAGCGGGGGGGACATCACATGCGACCGACGAGGACGAGGCGACGAGCGGGGCGACAACTGAGGCGGCGTCCGAACCGCACCCGCATAGCCCGAAGGTGTCCCATGCCACCCGCCCGTTACCGCCTGCTCAACACACCCAATGTGCTGCTGAGTCGGATGCTGAGTCGCAACCGAAAACTCAGGGCCCCCCATGTGATGACCCTGAGTGCGGCCCTGCACCCCTGGGTGGCTGCGTGCTTGTGGCCCCATTGCCCGCTGAGTCGGATGCTGAGTCGCAACCGAAAACTCAGGGCCCCCCATGTGATGACCCTGAGTGCGGCCCTGCACCCTAGTACCGCCCTGTGCACGTGGGGACATTGGCCCCTGAGTTGCGCTCCGAGTCGCAAACGAATTCTCAGGGCCCCATGCCGTGTCACCCTGGGTACGGCCCTGTGGTGGCTGTTGGCCGGACCGGTTCATGCACAACAGATTGTTGTGGGCCCCACCACAATATCCGCACAATTTTGTGCGCGTGCAGTCCCTAGCCATGTGTGGCCCGAGGCACAGGAAATACCAGCTCCGCTGCTTGGCCATCCGGCGCCGTCCCTCAACCCTAAGTTCCCCGAACTTATTGCAATTGGCCACAGCATGGCCAATCTGCCTACAACATGGGCAGGTCTCACTATGTGGGGACAATGCACTCACAGTCCCATATGACTGCCGGTTGGTGCGGTCCTTCCTCGTCGGAGAGCCCCTACTCACAGCGCTCCCGGCAGCTCTCTGTGGCTCCGAAGGATGGGTGACCGTCAACCCCAAATTCTCTGCCCGTCGAGCCTCCTCTTCCAAGAATCCGACCAAGTCGGAGAAGGCGGGCAGGTCCTCGGCCGACCTCCCGTGAGACTGTTCGAAACGAGTCTGCACGTCCGCGGGTAGGCGGGAAAGTACAATGTACAACAGTAGGTACGACCATTCACCAACCGGAAGTCCAAGATTCTCTAGAGCCTTGGTGACGGACAACAATGGGTTCAAAACCTCCGTCTGTATGGCCCCGACCTTGTTCACAACCGGGATACTAAACAAACGGTTCAGTTGGGCATCGGCCAACCTCCGTTTGTTATGGTAACGTCTGACCAACAATTGTCTGGCCGTTTCATAGTTACCCTCCGTAACTGTCAAATGAGCGACCAGCTCCCTAGGCTCACCCCTCAATGCTGCCACCAGCTGAGCCATCTTGACAGACTTGGTAATGTCCGATCGCATGTGCACCAAACTGTCGAACAGATTGATGAAGCTCATCCATTCACCGGACACTCCGTCAAAAGTAGGCATAGTTATGGCCGGTAACCTGGACCCTGAACCCTGAAGCGGCAGAGGTGCTTCAATGTCACCACCATGGCTGGACTCGCGCTGTCTACGTATGTCCGCAGCCTTCTGCGTGATAGCAGCTGCCATCTCCATACATTGGTCGACATCCCCTAGCAACCGTGACAGCCTGTCAGGTGCGCAACCATCAACTGATTCCGCCTGCGCGGACAATTCGAGCACCCTATTGTAACGTTCCTTAACGTCCATAGACCGCTCCAATACCACATCATGCCTATCTAAACGGTCTATCAGACCGTGTGCGGAGGAAAACCATCTGAGTTCCTTAGAAACACCCTTCTGGATTTCAGATAACGACATGATCGGAACGATACTTACTCACAATTTGCAGTAACTCAATTTTATTGGACCCTCCAGTCTATAACCCAAACGAGGGAACCCTAAACCACAACTTAAACAATGCTGTTTTCCTTAAACAATAGGAACCGAGTTTTATATCTATATAAATTCTGTAAATACAATTTAGTTTCCCTTTATCATTATAACACACACAGATAGTCAATATTAGTTCAAGTTATAAGTTGCTATAAACTGAAAACAATGTAATAGCCTGCTATCAATAGATGTAACTACCTATGTTAACCAAACATTCATTAGCATTACTAGACCACTAATAGATTGACTAACTGGTACTTCACTTCAATGCAAATTTCAACTCAATATCTGTCTGTCTACTACCAGCAATAGACCTATAGCTTACAATACTACCAATCTATGTGGATACAGGAACAACACCAAGTTAGCTAATAACCGCCTATACCTACAGATTGATAGTCCCAAATCGTGGGTTCCTGGAGCCCTTGACGGCTGCAAATCTCAGGAAACCACGCTCTTGATACCAAAATGTTCAGGCTTCTCGGCACCTAATGACCTCGCAGGGGCCCATAGCTACGAGGTAGCGTAGCGATCAGATGCCAAGAAGTGTGAACGTCGGCGATTCACCGAGCTAATACTTATGAATCTATCTTACCTGGTCTGTGCTTCGTTCCCGTCAAACTCCTGTCCCTCTGCAAGGCCTGGGTGCACCCTAGGCTCTTCTTGGTAGACAGGTTCTTCAGCCAACCAGGTATGGCTGGCAGGCCAGCTTCGACGAGCACAGTGTTCCAACACAGGTTATGTTACGTGGGAAAAACCAATCGGCCACGTAAATGCGAACTTTATCTGGTTCGGGGAACCACAATACACTCAGCTATATAGACAATCCTGAGGGGAACCCGAATACATTCCAGATGGCTTACGATTTAATTTCAATACCCTATACCAATACGCGTTTCATCGCGAGGGCTTTTCGTCTGTCAGTTGTCAAAAACTGCTAGGTTGGCAGCAACGTCAAATTCAAAATGGCCGTTCCGAAACCATCGATCGAGTATCGATTTTGAATCGAACAGATATGTTGTAGCCTTCTCGGTAAAGTATGGCGACCTTGAGATAGGCAATCTGCAAAGTGACAGTGCAAAGTAATGAACGATGCAAAGTAATGTGCAAGAGCTCGTAGTGAAATAAGAGCTGGCCTCTGGCCATTGATGGATCTCTAGGGACGAGTACTGAGCATCCGTGTGGCAAGGGGTTGGACTGTAGGGGAGGTTTGGAGGTCCCGCGGCTAAAGTATCTGCCGTGGCTCAGTACTCGTTAGGGGTGTAACCACATGGTATGACCACCTAGAAGGCGTGCAGCTACCAGAGATAACCATGTCTTCCCCTAGGCTCCGAGGGTGACAGGTCCGCCCTACCTGTACCGCTCCCTTTTAGCGGCCCTCACACAGAGTAAAAGAAAGGGTAGCAATCTAGCAATAGTTTCTTTACCAGTATCAGTAACAAGAGAGGCTGTTCTCGGGGTCGCTATATTCTACCCCCTCATGAAATCATTTACCCAATTTTCCTTTATGTCGCTATTGTGTTGTGTACTAGAAGCGAAGCCTCGCGACAATTGTAATGTATTTGCTAGGAGGTCATGTAAATGCTGGATTTCTACTCGGGCATCTTGAAGGTCCGACTGTAAATCTACATTTTTTCCCCGAAGCTCATGCATTAAGGAGATTCTTAACATTTGCCGTTTCAAGGGTAATTTTAGTAGCTTTACATTAGCTCTAGTTTTCTTCATGAATTTATTTAATTTCAAATATTTTTTAGTTTTTCTGCTGCTTGTCTGCATGGCTTGAACAATAGTTCTTAGGTTGGCTACTTCAAGTTCTCTTTGGATAGAGGTAATGTGGCGAGATTCGTTGTGGTCTTTTTCTATGCACATATCAGTCAACTTCAAGTTTGCCTCATTGAGTTGGTATTGGAGGAATTTACTGCGGTTACAAGCAGAAACAAGGTCAGTGCGCAGGGTGTCAAAAGATTACACTAGTTTTTCCAATCTTTGAATCTCATTTTGCGACTCCTCATGTGTTTCTCGCAAAGTAGACACACTATCTCTGAGTTCTTGGCTTTCAAGCTTTTTATTTCAAAGTCATTTTCATTGCGCTCTTCCAATACCCTTTGGTTTAACTCCTCTGCATCAGTTAGTTGTTGTTGCAGTTTAGAAATACCCTGCTCTGCATGCATTCTCCGCGTAGTAATGTTGGATGCCATGCCTGGAAATAAAATAAAAAAGAATGGGTGCTCCGAACAAAATTAAAATAAAACAGAAGGAATAAAGACTTGCAGTTAGTAGCTGTAGTACTAATATGATAGATCCTAATTCCCTACATAGCTATTCTACGTCAAATTCAATCAAGTTTCAATTAACTTATTACAAGTAAGTATAGGTTAACAGTATAAATGTCCCGGACTAATGAAAGTTATTCTTATTATCTAACAATTTTAGTAGTTTTGAAAGTTTTGTGCTTGTCAGCTGTGAAGTGAGTACCTAATATGTCTCTAGAATTACCTAGCTTACACTATATTCACACTAATTGCCAAGGTCTAACCTATCAGTGCACTTGTGTATATCGTGTAATAAATATGAGTCAACGGCTAGTTTTATCGTCAAAAGTACTTCCACAGATTGTCAAGTGCTAAGAGACAAAACAAAGACGCTGCAGTGTGAGGATGGACGTTTCTCACAATAGTGAGAGTTGAGCAGTATGTAGTGTATAAGTATATAGTTAAGTTTAAGTTGTATACTTGTAAAATATGAATAAGCAAATATGATAAACAATACTCCCCCAGGGTTTTTCCGTTGAAATGTCCTTTGTCTTTTGGTCCGTGATTGATTATTTTACCACAATTACAATTCTGACCACATTTAGCACTGGAACACTTTAGTTAACTTAACAAACACTTAAATTAACACTATATTCACAAATAGACGAATTTAAAAAAAATAATAATTAAAATACAGCACAGCACGCATGACGCGTGACTCAAACTAGGTTGCTGATCACAATATTGTGCGGCGTGACCGTACATGCTCCCAAACCGGGATAGAATCTATGAAATAATAAGTTAAGTTGAAGCAGAGTTAAAATAAACTTAAATTAACGCAGTGTTAAACACGAAGTTAAAAATAATAAAACATGAAATTAACGCAGAGTAAATTTATGGATCTTAAATATAAGTATCATCTTCAAAGTTAAACGCAATGTTGCTGTGTCCCTGCATCGAAGAATGCTTCGCTGGCATCGTTGTCGCTCGAAGCTCAATGTCTGCTCATCTCTCTCGTTGGCGGTGATGACGCATCGTAGGTGTTGCTGCTCGCTTCCAATTGATACAGGCATATAAGGTGATGCCGAGTATGGCTCCTGCCAGCGCCAGATACGCGATAACGTACTGATGGATATCGTGGTTTGTTATAGTAGCCGGGAAGTGTTCTCGGGCCTTCTGGAATCGGAGTTTCTCGTCGATTTCTTGAATCTCTGATATGTAAGTTAAGATGTTGCCATTTGAGGGCATTTTCTTTAGTGTTTCTTTCACTAGGTCGTTGATTGACGTACTTTTCGATATCCCATGGATTTGCAGATTGTCGTCCCATGAGATGGAGTTGTTGAAAACGTCGTGAGAGTAACTGTTGTATCTGATTCTTGAAGTTGGCATCCTTGAGATAATATGACGATAGTTGCGCCATTAGTTCGCTGCGTTGTAAGACGATCCTCACATATGACCCGAAAAGTACAATTACCGCAACAAATGCTTAGCCATGTGTTTTTCGCTCGGAGTTCCATCCACTCGTTTAGACAGGTAGAGGGTTTCAACTGACATGGCAAGGTCGGCCGGTGGCTTATCAGTATGGCTTCGCATGGCAAATTTAAAATTCATTTCAAATTTCAATGGTCATGGATAGAGGGGCTCGTTGAGCATATGTCGTTATTTGCATTTTCAAATTCTTCTTTGTTCATTTTGAAGTACGCGTTTCTTTCTAGGTTGACCGCTATGAACTGTGCTGCGGACTACAATCTTAGCGCTGTTTCTTGTTTGCTAATAGGTATCGTATGTACGTCGTAAATATCGAATTGTTCAGCGCTTAGTAGAGGAACATGGACTTCAAATAGGAAAAGGTTGCCCGTTATTCTTCCTCGAATGTAGAGTAGATCTTAGACGTCCTTGATTTCCTCTTCGACGTTGTTAATAGGAAATGATAATGATCTAGATAGTTTGCTCCCGATATCATTCAGTAATGTGATCATGAAGACACGTGTAAAGATGTGCACTCCAATCTTGCCGTGATAGAGGTCAGTTAATGCGCTCAGTAGCATATCTTGAGCGTTCTTTAAGTTGTTGATGAGTAAGCTTGCTGTTAGCGATGTAGTGCTGAAGTAGTTTAAGGCGGTGACCGCTTCCAAAGCGTTTGTGACGTTCCATAGTGACGCCTTAGTTGCTTTTATGTATCTTTTTATTGTGGAGTATTGTTTTCGAATGTTTTCTTCGTTTTTCTTGATGGCCTTGTTTTCTATTTCCACAATAGACGTTTGGTTCTTCACCAATACCATTACGTAGTTTTCTTTCATTTATATGTTTTCGATGTCCTGCTGGTACTTGTCGGCGAATCGTTGGTCAAGCACACCGAAAAGACTGTTCGCTACGTAGCCCACTCCGTTAATCAATCCACGTTTCCTCCTGTTGACGAAGTGTTCTTGATGAGTTAGAATCATAACATTGTAGTACTTGAATATATCCATTTCATGATTCAGCTGCTCCATAGTAGCTTGGCAGAATTTCTGCGTTGATTCGCATGTTCCGTTTAAGTGATCCAGGTAGCCATCTAGTTGTTTAATATTCAACCAATAAGAAGTTAAGTTATAATAGACTAGCACTATCCATTCAGTGTGTGCTATTTGCAGGCTGCCGACGTGGTCGTAATAGACTGTTTGGTTTTCATCCAGGTTTCTTATGGTTATATCCTTGTTGTTTGTTGCTAGAACCTTCTGTTAGTAGCATCATGCACATCGTTAATGCCGTTAAGAAGATTTTTTTCGGTTTTCGAATTCTTGCTTGTTTTTGTTCTTGCTCCTTTTCGTTCTTGTTATCTTTATAAATGTTGTTAGTTTCGTTTGAAATGGGTAACGGTGATATCTTTGCTACAGGGCGTTGTTTATTCAATGTGACAACTCGGGTGTATCCGTCGTTGCCAGGATAAAGTTCGATGACGCGCCCTAGTGCCCATTTTCCGGTAGGTAAGTTGTTCTCCTTGATCAGCACTACGTCATCAAGTTTCAAGGTCCGTGTTGGTTTCTGCCACTTGCTTCTTGTTTGCAGTTGTGTTAAATAATCTTCAGACCATCTCTTCCACAATCTGTTGATTCAGTTTCTCTGTCAGTTGCCACCGTTTTCTGATATCTACGTGCTCGGTGTAGTCACCTTGAGGAAGCGTGAAGTTTGGTCCGCCAGTAAGAAAGTGACCGGGAGTCAGATAGTTTTCAAACTCTTCGATGTCTTCACTGAGCTGGCAAAGGGGTCTAGATTTCATGCACCCCTCTATCTGGGCTAGAAGTGTTGAAAATTGCTTGTATGTTAGATTCTGCTCCCCGATATCTCGTTTTTAATGATGTTTCATGGATTGCACCGCAGCTTCCCAAAGTCCGCCCTCTGTAGGCCAGATTAGCGCGTTGAAATGCCACTCGATTGGCATTTCTCGTACTTTATTGTAAAATGTGGGCGTTAGTATCTGCTTGAACTCAATAAATTATTTCTTCAGCTGTTTTGATGCGCCAACGAAATTTGAGCCATTATCACTATAGACGTGCTGGGGCGTTGACCGGCGTGCGTAAAATCGTTTCAAAGCTGCTATAAATGTTTCAGAGCTCAGGTCTGACACTCCTCCATGTGCACAGCTTTTGTTACCATGCACACGAAGATTGTAATGTAACCCTTGCAAGTGCGTACTCCTCTTCCCTTGTTGATTTTTATTTCAACATGACCGGTATAATCGACTCCGGTGTAGGTAAATGGTCTTGATGGTACAATTCTGGCTTCAGGGAGGCTAATTTTCTCTTGTACTGAAACGATGACATCGTACGCAGTGTCGAAATTGTTCTATAACAATTCTGTTTCCTGAGATGATCCAGTAAGTTTGCCTGATGAAGGCCAAAGTAAGTCTTGCGCCGCCATGTAGAGTTTGAAGATGCGAATGTTTTATAATAAGTTCTGTTAGAGTGCCTTTTCTTGGCAATAAAATAGGTTTCTTCATGTTGTAGTTTAAGTTTGAATGTTGAAGTCTGCCACCTACTCTCAGAATTCCCTGTTCATCCAGAAAGGGATTCAGTTTATAGGTGTGACTTTTAAATTACATATTGGAGTTTTTGCTCATTGCTCGTATTTCGTCAGTAAATTCTTGTTGTTGTATGTGCTTCGTTATAGCTATTGTCGCGCTATTTATATCTGCGCACGTAAGGTGCATCGCGTGTAAGTCGCGTGCCTTGCTACCGTTGACTCGGGTTCATATTCTGCTGATGAAACGCAAAATCCAAGCGACTATTCGTTTGATGAAAGTTAGTGAGCTATGTTTCTTGATCAATACATCGATGAAGTTTTCTTGTTTGTTTTTGATAGTTTTCGTTTCGAAGTTAAGTTGTCTGCCGAGTTCAGTTATTCCCGTTGGGATGTTCAGATGAGTTTCTCTGTTAAAGTTATTTAGCCATGTTGGGCCCGTCCACCACAGTTTTAAGTGGATTAATTTTCCAGGAAAAAATCCTCGTGACGCGCAGTCAGCAGGATTCTCCTCGGACTTGACGTAGTTCCATTGTTGTTTCGGAAGCTGTGGAATGATCTGCTGTACACGATTCCTCACGAAGCATTCCCATCTTGATGAGTCACCTTGTATCCACGCTAGTGCTACTTGAGAGTCGCACCAGGCATACTTGATAATCTTTTTGTGTTCGAAAGCTTTGTAAACCTTCTCCATAAGTTTTGATAGCAGTAATGCCCCGCAAAGTTCCAAACGCGGCAGCGATATTTGCTTTTTGATGGGCACCACTCTTGTTTTTGCAGCAATAAGAGTTATTATTGTTTGGCCGCTCAGTGTTTCCGCGCGACTATAAATAATGCAGGCGTAGGCTTTCTCGCTTGCGTCGCAAAATCCGTGTAGTTCGATGATTTTTGAGGTTGTACCGATCCATCGTTCAAGTTTCAATCCTGAAACGATGACATCGTACGCAGTGTCGAAATTGTTCTATAACAATTCTGTTTCCTGAGATGATCCAGTAAGTTTGCCTGATGAAGGCCAAAGTAAGTCTTGCGCCGCCATGTAGAGTTTGAAGATGCGAATGTTTTATAATAAGTTCTGTTAGAGTGCCTTTTCTTGGCAATAAAATAGGTTTCTTCATGTTGTAGTTTAAGTTTGAATGTTGAAGTCTGCCACCTACTCTCAGAATTCCCTGTTCATCCAGAAAGGGATTCAGTTTATAGGTGTGACTTTTAAATTACATATTGGAGTTTTTGCTCATTGCTCGTATTTCGTCAGTAAATTCTTGTTGTTGTATGTGCTTCGTTATAGCTATTGTCGCGCTATTTATATCTGCGCACGTAAGGTGCATCGCGTGTAAGTCGCGTGCCTTGCTACCGTTGACTCGGGTTCATATTCTGCTGATGAAACGCAAAATCCAAGCGACTATTCGTTTGATGAAAGTTAGTGAGCTATGTTTCTTGATCAATACATCGATGAAGTTTTCTTGTTTGTTTTTGATAGTTTTCGTTTCGAAGTTAAGTTGTCTGCCGAGTTCAGTTATTCCCGTTGGGATGTTCAGATGAGTTTCTCTGTTAAAGTTATTTAGCCATGTTGGGCCCGTCCACCACAGTTTTAAGTGGATTAATTTTCCAGGAAAAAATCCTCGTGACGCGCAGTCAGCAGGATTCTCCTCGGACTTGACGTAGTTCCATTGTTGTTTCGGAAGCTGTGGAATGATCTGCTGTACACGATTCCTCACGAAGCATTCCCATCTTGATGAGTCACCTTGTATCCACGCTAGTGCTACTTGAGAGTCGCACCAGGCATACTTGATAATCTTTTTGTGTTCGAAAGCTTTGTAAACCTTCTCCATAAGTTTTGATAGCAGTAATGCCCCGCAAAGTTCCAAACGCGGCAGCGATATTTGCTTTTTGATGGGCACCACTCTTGTTTTCGCAGCAATAAGAGTTATTATTGTTTGGCCGCTCGGTGTTTCCGCGCGACTATAAATAATGCAGGCGTAGCCTTTCTCGCTTGCGTCGCAAAATCCGTGTAGTTCGATGATTTTTGAGGTTGTACCGATCCATCGTTCAAGTTTCAATCCTCTTATCACAGGAAGCTCTCTTTTCAGCTTCATCCATTCCTTAGAGATATCTTCTGGTAAAGTTTCGTCCCAACCAGTTTGATTGAGCCAGATTCGTTGGAAGATAAGTTTTGCTCCAACGGTGATGATATCCAGCCTAGCGGGTCGTTGAGCGTATATATTTCTGATAATAAAGTCCGTTTAGTAGCTGCGTTGCAGTTTTTTTGAAGTTCCCAGTTGAACATGAACGTATCTGATTTTGGACTCCAGGCGATTCCTAATGTTTTGGTCGAGTCTTCCTGTTTAAAATTTAGTGTCGTAGTTGAAATATGATCTTCTGCCAAGTTGCGCAGTAGGTCAGGGTGATTGCTCGTCCACTTTCTTAAGTTGAAGCCTCCTCCTTTAAGGAGTTGTATGATTTGATCCTGTGACTCTAGTGCTGACTTCACAGAATCCTCGCCGCTAATCAAGTCATCACGTAGAACTGATTGGATAACATTGTTGCTGCTTTCGGGTATTTGTGACCGTCGTCGAGCGCAAGTTGTTTCAGCGTCCTCATTGCGAGATACGGAGCGCATTTAGTTCCGTAAGTTAACGTAGACAGCTGCATTTCTTGTAGGGGTTCAGCCACAGAGCTCCTCCAGATGATCTTGGTTAATGGTTGTTGGTTTTCTGTGATAAGGACGCACCTGTACATTTTTTCGATATCGGCGCTGTAGGCAATTTGATATGATCACCATTGGATTAGCAAGGATTGGATATCCTTTTGCATGTTGGGTCCTTTTTCCAAACGTTCGTTCACGAAATCGTTCAAACTGTAGTTGGTATCAGTTTCCATGGAGACCACTCGGAGTTTCGTAATGGTCGACTGTTCCCGTAAAACACTATGGTGCAGCAGGTAGCTTTGAAGTTTTTGAGTAGTTGGTGTTGACAGCGTCATGTGTCTCGGACACATGACGCCGTCATGTGTCCATTCTCGATATTCGTTGATAAATTCCTTGTACATAGTTGCTAGTTTTTGTTGTCTGTGTAAACGTTTTTCTAGTTGATAAAATTGAGAAGCTGCTCTGAACCAGGATTTTCCCAATTTTTGTTCGATGGTGGCCTTAAGAGGCATTTGCACCACACAACGTCCGTCTTCATTTCGTGTAGTAGTTTGTTGATAGTGGAGTTCATATGGATCGTTGTTGTTATGGAAGTTTTCCCTATTCTGGGTGATGTCTTCAATCTCCCAGAATCTGCTGAAGTCTTCAGTTTGAATTAGCATCATATGACAGTTTAAAGTTTGAATATTTCCGCATAATATCCAACCTAATTGTGTTTGTTGGGCTACGGGGGCTTGTTTGTTGCCTCGTAGTACTCCTTTCAGGATTATCTTCGAGTTAACGTCGGCTCCAAGTAGCAAGTCGACGGATTGAAACACGTTGTATTCAGGATCTGCAAGTTTCAAGTTTTGGATATGCGGCCGTTTGTTCCGTTCAAATGTTGTGCTTGGCAGCTGGTTAACTAGTTGCTTCATGACAAGCGCATCAGTCTCGAATGTAAATTCCGAGTAGATGGATTGGCATTGTAGACGTACAGCTCCCTTGAAGTTGTTGGAGGCTGTGCCGACTCCTGAGATGACGGCAGTGAGGGTCTTGCGTTGTAAACGAAGGCGTTGCGCATCATTTTCAGTTATCAGGCTGACTTGAGAGCCTTGATCTAGTAATGCTCTTAACGTGATGAAGGTTCCATCTTCAGATTATACTTTTATTTGAACCGTCATCCGGCACATGACTTGAGTTGCATTGTTTAAAGTTCCGCTGACCCACATTTTCCTTGTTTACGTCGTTGTGAAGCATAGTGTGATGCGACGATCCGCACGTTTTGCAGGTTTTCGCTGACATGCATCTTGCGTTGCCGTGGCTAAATAAGCAGTTCTGGCATACCCGCAGCCTCGACACAGTTTCTGCGCTCAGTTTTGGTGTCATGCCAATAAACCTTTCGCAGTTCATCAACACATGTTCGGATTTGTTGCAAAGGGGACACTGCCTCGTTGCTTGTGTTGTATGATATGTTCTCGAGTTAGAGTAGTTATTTTTGTTATTTGCTGCTGGCCTGCTCTGCTGGAGTTGGGACTGCGGTGTTTCGTTCTTATGGTGACCTCGTTGAGCTTCCATAGTTACGAATTTGTTTTCAAGGAACGATTTGAATTCATGGAACAAAAAAATAAGTCCTACGAAAAAAAAATAGAATACTTGGAGAGTAAAATCGAGTTACTGGAGAGTAACTCTCGCTCAACCACACTAGAAATAAAGAACATCCCTAGACAACCCTCTGAAAATAAGTCACTTTTACGGTCTGTGGTAAAAAAAGTTGGCGATGTGATAGGCCAGCCTATTTCGGACTCGGATATTAACGACACCTATCGTTTAAAAACCGAAGGCCAAATCAACTAACCACATAATTGTGAACTTCACCACAAATTTACATAAAGACGGCTTACTAAGAAATACCGCAGCATATAACAAGGCCCACAAGGGTACGAAGCTGAACACATCCCATCTCCAGCTTCACGGTCCTGCTCAACACGTCTATATCAATGAATCCCTAACGCAACAAAGAAGGAAACTAGCGTACCTCGCCCGACAAGCCGCCAAAGCGAACAACTATCACTCCACCTGGATGTATCTGGGTATCACCTACCTGAAGAAAACCGAAGATTCGCCGGCGGTTCGCATTGTCAATGAGAGAGACTTAGATAAGTTAAACACGAAATGACTAGCAAATGTTAAAGCTCCTTTTAATTCTTACTCTTACATTTATATTGTCAACATCTCTGTAATTATTGCTTCGATACATTGTATCCCCTACTCTATCCCAGATCACTTGAACTACTCAACACCCACCTCCCCCATTCTCACGACAATTCACGACCCCCATATTCATGACACTACACCACTTGCACATAGCAATACAAAAACAGATAGGTACATATATTTACACACATACACATACACATCTACGAACACATACAATACACACACAAACACTACAATACACATATCCTACAAAACATTCCTCACCCGAAAATTGCTCAGATATCTCGTTCACCTATTATACCATGCTTTTACATACGCTTTCACACCTTTCACACAAGCTCTCTCACACCCTTTCATACATTGTCTACGTGAAAAACCCTGTCAAACTTACATCTGATCGAAATTCACCTGGTTTAACTTATAACACTCACAATGCTTGACACAAATGATATAATTAAAGACCTGGATAATTTTACTATCTGTCATTCGTCAACATGTGATATAGAAGATTGCCCGAACAAAATATCTAAGCCGGTACATACTATTAAAATATTACATCAGAATATTCGTAGCATCAATAAAAACTTTCCTAGTCTACTAACACTCCTAGAAAGGTCTAACACTGACTGGGACTTTATTATTCTCACAGAATGTTGGCTACAAAATAATCCAAGCATTCCTTCACTAGATGGTTACAGCTTTATTAAAACCAATAGAAATAAAACTCAAAATGAAGGTGTAATTATATTCTATAAAAATAACTCAACTTTATCTATATCCATTTCCGAACCCAACCTAAGTGATGCTAACGGTCTAACCATAAAAATCGACTCCAGTACTCTTCTGCTGGCAATTTATAGACCACCTGGATATAAAAATGTCAATCCTTTTTTCGAATCACTAAATGACCTCCTCAGTAGCTCCAACGTTTCCAACACTATACTTATAGGCGACATTAATATAGACATTTTGGATCACAACACCGACATTAATTCACCAACCTATCTTAACCTACTAGCTTCGCATGGCATTTTACCAGCTCACTTATTACCTACTCATGGTAAAACATGTCTAGATCATGTAATGGTCAAAACCACACTTCCTGCTTCCTGTTATGTTGCCCAAACATCGGTCACAGATCATGACTCGTTAATATTTTTACTAGAGCGAGAATTCAATCATATGAAACCATTATCTACAGTCACAAAGATAGATTACGAAGGGCTGGACAAGGACATTGAAAGTCTAAACTTCGACTCGTTCTATGATAACTCCGACACTGCCGCAACACTACTTATCTCTAAATTATCTAGCAAAATTAAATCAAATACTAAAACTATCTCAGTCCCTAACCGAAAGCGCATAACAAAGCCCTGGATCACACTCGGATTACTACGTTGCATGAGAAACCGGGATAATCTTCACATAAAAACCAAAAAGAACCCAAACAATGACGTAATCTCTACCACGTACAAACGGTACAGAAATTTCTGCAACGAGCTAATAAAAAAGGTAAAGAATGAATATGAGAAAAAATTGGTACAAATTGCATCCAAAACCAGCAATAAAAAGCTTTGGGATACTATAAAACGGATTGCCCACTCTAATTCGAAATATAACCCTGCATCAGAGCTCATATCTCCTTCAAAACCTATTGCCTCAGTTAATAAAATAAACAACTTTTTTGCGTCTATTGGAAAAAACCTAGCAGATAAAATCTCTCCTCCATTATCCAAAGTCACACCCAAACGTACTTCTCCTTTTTCTTTCGCTCTAACACCAACTGATGAGGTAGAAGTACGAAAATGCATCCTTAACTTAAAAAAACCCTATACTTTACGTCGGGATAACATATCCGGAGACTTCCTAAAACGTTTTCAATCTATCCTAATCAAACCAATAACATTCCTAGTCAACCTAATCTTCGCTACTGGTATCTTTCCAACTGCTTTCAAGCTCGCTGAAGTGATTCCAATCTACAAAAGTGGTGAAAGAGACAGTGTCAATAATTACAGAACTATCTTAATACTTTCAACGCTGTCTTAAATAGTCGAAAAACTCCTAAAGAAACGCCTCGTTAGTTACCTAGAATCTAAACACTTTTTTTCTAGCTCACAGTTCGGATTTAGATCCGGTGTTTCTACTAAAGAGGCAGTCCACGAGTTGACTGAACACATAGTGTCAAAATTGGACAGCAAAAAGAAAGTTATTGCAATATTCCTTGATCTTGCTAAAGCGTTCGATAGTTTCTCTGTCCCACTGCTACTGGATAAGCTTGAGAGCATTGGTATCCGCGACACGCAACTCAATCTGTTTGATGACTATCTAACTAATAGGAAGCAGAGGGTAAGAGTTGGTGACTTTACTAGCGATGACTTGCCAATAACATACGGAGTCCCTCAAGGCAGCGTCCTAGGTCCCACTCTATTTCTTATATTTATTAATGACCTCTGTGATACACGACTAGCAAATGGCAAACTTATTACCTTTGCAGACGACGCAGCGCTGATATTCCATGGGGATACTTGGGAGGAGGCGTTTGGTTTTGTTCAATTGTTTCGATGAAGTGTATTCCTGGCTAAGAAACAACCGTCTTTCCCTTAATGTGGACAAAACGAAATTTATGCCATTCTCACTTAGAAGTATACCATCTGGAATCATTGATAACTATTCAATTAGAGCTCATTCTTGCTACTCAACCTTCCCCTGTTCTTGCAGCCACTTAAGTCTATCATTAAATATCAAATACCTGGGTTTAATAATTGATAATTACCTTCGTTTCAATCTACATCTCGATCTTATATCTTTCAAGACTCGCAAACTCATATACATTTTTAAAAACCTTCGGCATGTTGCTGACAAAAATATCATCAAAATGTTATATCTAGCGTTGTGTCAGTCAATTATATCCTACTGTATCACCGTTTGGGGGGGAACAAATAAAACAAACCTATTAAAACTCGAAAGAGCCCAACGCTCAGTTCTTAAGGTAAGTCTGTCCCTACCATTCCTATTTCCCACACAACAACTCTATCCATTGGCTGATGTTCTGTCCGTCAGACAACTATTTATTCTGAACACCATATTGAAGCAACACTCTTTAATAAGCTACGATCCAGCACTCTTTGTCTCCAAACGACGCAATTACAAGGTCTGTAATTCGCGCACCACTTGGTCTACCGACTTCTCTCATAGATTTTTTGGCTTTTTAGGAGAGTACCTCTACAATAGGATAAATAAGAAAATTGAAATATACTCTCTTACAAAATACTAATGTAAAAGAGTACTAACAGCGTGGCTAAAATCACTAAGCTATGAGGACACTGAAAGTCTTCTGTCAATCATCTCCTGATGATCTCCCCCTGTCCTTCCACACACACACCCACTCACCCTCATACACACCCTCACACACCCACCCACACACACACACACCTACACACCCACATACCTACTCACACACACACACACACACACACACACACACACACACACACACACACACGCATACACACACACACATATACACACACACACACACACACACACACACACACACATACACACACAAACATCCCACATACACACACCTCACTTACACACACTTCCAATCTCTGACCTCCACACCATTACACTCTCTTACCTCTCTGATAATTAAATTGCACCTACCTTGGGTACCATGATTACTCCAGTTCAGCGTCGGGAGGGGCTGGTAATCTTTCAAACAGGACCTCCTAGTACAGATACCAGTCTCTCACATAGATAAGACAAAACGCATAGCACCTAAGTTAAACTATGTTACACCATATAAAGCTATGTGAGAGAACAAAATAAACTTTTTTGTATTTTGTATTTTTATTTGTATTCCTCCAGGTCTGAAAGTTCCCTGGGCTCCCTCAGCTCCTTGGTGTATTTACTGAATGTCGTAGCGTCGAGTTTTTGCGACATTAAGTAAACGATAATTGAATCCCAGTAGTTGGATCCGCCAGAGGGCGCTGCTACGTAAACATCGTTAAAGTTAACGCTCCGCAAATAAATTACTTTAAAAATATTAACAAGCTAAAAACAGAGTTTATTTCATTGCAATCGTTCGTAATAAGTGATAACCTAAATATAAACATTAAGCAACAGTGACTTTCCGTGATTAAATGACATCTTAATCAAAACAAAAATCATAAATGAGGTGCAATATTATCATTCAGTAAACAATAGACAACAAAAGAACCAGTGAGAAAAACAACAAAGACCCAGTGAGAGAAATCATATTACCAAGTGATAAGTGATATGGTGATGACTAATATGTGAAAATAATCAGTGCATAAGTTCTTTCAAGCAAAAACATCACATTGAAAACCGTTTTAGCATACAAATACAGAGGACGCCTCAAGACCACCAATCAGAGCAACCCAGGACAGTTGCGCATGATACGACACAGATGTCACCCGTGCAGCGCGAGATAAACGGAAGGGTATCAAAATTTCGCACCATTTCACAACTGGCCCGGTGGCGTGTGCTGAGAAGCGGCGACTCCTAAGTCAGAGGTCCGCGGTTCGAGTCCGAGGAATCACCAAAATATTTTTCATTTTTCTTAATCATAAAAATTCGCACAAAGCGACACCTATTGAGGAATCACCAAAATATTTTTCATTTTTCTTAATCATAAAAATTCGCACAAAGCGACACCTATTGAGGAACAGATAAACTACACGCAACCACAGTCTTGGTGAGTAGCGATTGCGCTACTGTTAATCAATACCAGCCACCATACACGGAGCCACCAGTAACTCCCGTTTAAAACTTGGCGTACAGGGCGAGACAAAATTAAATGGCTACAATGAATAACTCCTATGATAATATCACTATAAGAAGGACACAAGTAAATAATATATCGGCTAACCATAATGAATCCGTATTGGATGTGAGTTCTCAGAGTCTGACTGAATTTGGGCAATTTCATTGCGTAGAACAGTCAGAACTGATAGAAAAAAATAATATTAATATATTATTTTTTTCTATCAGTTCTGACTGTATGGTAAAACTAGAAACTGCAAATGGCGAAATAGATAATCTCACTATGGAAAATGCTCTACTGAAGAAAGAAATAACTGACTGTCAAAACAAACTTAAAATATACAAAACAGTGGGAATAGATGATATAATCCACCCCTGCAAGATATCTATCTCCATACTATAGAAGGGTGAGACCAAGCCTGCAAACTGGAATCCCTAGAACGTCACCCAATCAACTTACGTGCCAGTCTGCTGAATTATTAACAATCCGTCAAGTTGCAACATCTAATATAAATGATACCATACAGAATTCATTTAATACCAGTTCTCCAAAAGATACTCAGAATTTCCCTGACAGTAAGAATAAAGTATATCGGCCTGAGGAAGACGTGGCCACTATCCACTTATCTAAATCGTCTTCAGTGGACACAAAACCCGATACAAGGCAAAGAGTGGCCTTGTTTTCTGACGCGGAGGGCAGAGGTATGCGACCGTTTCTGCAAAATCTGCTCGGAGGAGGATTTAAAGTGAGCTCATTACTCAAACCAAATGCTCCACTGGATCAAATTCTGGAAGGTTGTGACCACATTTGTAGAGACTTTACTAAAAAAGATTACATCATAATTATAACGAAGTCGGTTGACAAAAATCCATTAAGACTACAGTCTTTCCTGTATTATTACCTAAACATGCTACAACACACAAATGTCCTCTTTAGTGAAGTGTGCAGCAGTATGTATTTAAATGAAGCTAAGTTAAATAGTGTAATCAGAATAATATGCAATAACTTCAAACATGCTACTTTTGTAGACTTCCATGGAACTGGCATCCACAAAAACAATAAATTTCTAAAATGTAGAGCATTGCTTCGGGAAATACTTAAGAATCTTTATCATCATAATTACAGAGAATATGTAGAGTCATCTAGGAATACAAAGCCGATAGTTAGTTACGCCAACAAATGCATTCAGACTGATACCTGTCGTACGTACACATTATCCACGGTGCTGTCCTCGACGATAGCACTCACCTCTGCTAGGCATTCAGTGAAGACTGGTAAGTTCTCTTTCGAGTCCGTAAGCATGTAGACGGAGAAAAATATAGCAGGCCGACTAGCCACTTCACACTTTATAGCCACCAATCTCACACTTTTACAATTGATAATAGTGACTTTATCAAACGCACTTTTACGCCACAAAATAGCTACGCCACTGTAAGGCCTTCCTCGCACTACTCCCGCCGAAGTATCCACGGCCGACACTCCAGTCGCAGCGAAGTCAGGATGGATGCCGCTCAGGTAAGGTATGTCGTGGGGCAGTAACCAAGTCTCCTGCAGCGCAATTACGTCCATCGATAAGCATAGCTCTCTGACATGGCCCGAGACTCTCATCACGGACTTACAATTGAAGCTTGCAAGTTCTGCGGCTCAGTTTCTCTTTGAAGCCGAAAGTTTGTCAGCGTCTTCACTAGCCGTCCGGCTAAATATAAAATACCTACGGAAAAAGATCCCGTCTGGCCATAGGTTGTCGTTGTAGAATACTGGAAGTTTGTCCTTGGGTATGTAGATCTTATAAGAGTTGTACTCCTTTTCCTCTCTCATACCTACTTGCTCAGGAGACACAACAATCTGAGTTTTCTCCTTTATGTACTCAGCGACATCAATTTCTAAGGCTTCCAGAGAGACATTGTAGATGAAAAGGGGTATTTTAGGGGCCGCGGCTTTAAATTTGCATTCAGGGTCAACAGGTGCTCTTCTCCTTTTCCCCACAAAACGAGATTTTAATTTTCGTTTCTCCACCGTTATCCAGCCATCTTGCTCGGGTTGAGATTCTAGATTATTATTTCTAACAGCTGATACGGATAATGTCGGAGAGCGCCGTAGGGCCTCACCGGCGCCTACTGGTTCCACAGTGTTCGAAACCGCGGTACTTTTGCCGGCCTCCACGCGTGCACCATTCCCCTCCACCGCCGCCGCCGAGTCGGCCGGTTTCACGGGCACCGCAGCCTTTTCAGTCACCACGCTCGCAAAAGACAGAGACAGCGGACCGCGCGCCTCAGTCATACGCGAAGGTGATGTTTCCGTTGGCCTACCCTCCGGAGATGATGATGAGGATATTGATGATGCATGATTTTCATGACTTTCAGACACGGCAAGGAATCCCATAGGGCCACTATTGTTTTGGTAACTGTCTTCCAAGCAGAATGCGCCTCTTTTCGTATTGACGTTAGTAACAACGCACTGTCGTTTCATCTCGTTGAGTTCAGATTTCATTTGTTCAAATTGGTGAACAGTAACATACTCTGTCTCCGCCGCCACTGCGTATTTTTGCTGCATTTCACCAAGCTCCCTTTGTATCAAGACAATGTCTTTTAGAAGTCTAGTGACGTCTACATAGTCAAAAGTGACCGGGGGTAGTTTTGCAAGGTCCCTTGCCACGAGGATCGGCATTTCTTCGGGATCCGTTTCTCTAAAGAGGCAGATTATGTCGTCCAGGTTGCGTTGAGTCTTCCCATCACGTCTTCGAGTAGTTTTCTGCTTTGAGACCGACTCAAACAGAAGGCTTTTAGCATTCTCTATTTCGTCATCTGAAAAAGCCGTTGCACAAATCTGCACTTAACTTTCGTCGACCATAACATCCATTTTATTTTGCACAAACGCAAGTAACTCGTTTATCACAATGTTGCAAATCTTGCATTTTAACACGTAAGAGGCCATCGCCCCTGAGGTTAACAATTAACAACAATAAATCACGGGATATCGACCAACTCCAATGAGCGAGCACGCGCGACTGAATTATGATGTCATGCATTTTCGCAATTATGATGTCATGCATTTTCTTGATATTGAAAATGTTTGGTTGTTGCAGAGTTGGTAGATTCATGAGAGTATTCATGTAAGACTTAAAGAGAAGCCGCTTATTGTTTTAGCGATGGTTTAAAAATTTCCAACAGGATTCGTTTCCCGATTCGATTCGATTCCCAACAGGATTTAGTTCCATTGTAGATTGTATTGCACCTCACCTTTGTTGTATATTTAATCAATGTATAGATAATGGTGTGTTTCCTGACTTGATGAAACTAAGTAAAGTTATACCTTTATTCAAAGCTGGTAGTACATCAGACCCCACCAATTTTAGACCCATATCGATACTACCAACGCTTAGCAAAATATTTGAAAAACTCATACTTAATCAATTGCAAAGTCATTTTTATCTCAATAATTTAATTCATATTGCTCAGTTTGGTTTCACAAAGGGTCGTTCAACAGCCGATGCTGGTGTCGAACTAATCGACAATATTTTTGATGCCTGGGAAGACGCAATGGATGCAATAGGTGTCTTCTGCGATCTATCCAAGGCTTTTGATTGCGTCCATCATGACACTCTTGTCAGGAAGTTACGCCATTATGGTGTAAAAGATCAGGCCCTTGGCCTTCTGGAGTCATATCTAACAGATAGGGTTCAGATGGTCGATGTTAATGGGAAAAGATCACCTGGGTCTTCAATAAGTATGGGCGTACCGCAAGGTTCAATTCTCGGTCCTTTCTTGTTTTTAGTATATATTAATGATTTACCTTACCTTGTTAAAGCAAAACATGGGTTAGTATTGTTTGCCGATGATACTTCTTTGATATTTAAAGTTAAAAGACAGCAATCAAATTATGACGAGGTAAACAATGCTATCTCTAGTATAGTGAACTGGTTTACTGTTAACAATTTATTACTTAATGAAAAGAAAACTAAATGTATTAAATTCGTGTTACCCAATGTGAACCCGGTAACTACAGACATATTTATAAAAGGACAGAGATTGGACCTTGTGCAGTCGACTGTCTTTTTGGGCATTACTTTAGACGCCAAACTACAATGGGATCCTCATATAAATAAATTGTCGAACAGACTGAGTTCAGCAGCGTTCGCAGTTAATAAAATTAGAGCTCTTACCGACGTAGACACCGCTAGACTAGTCTACTTTAGTTACTTTCATAGTCTAATGACCTATGGTATTTTATTGTGGGGTCACGCTGCGAATGCTAATAGTATATTTATTCTGCAGAAACGGGCTGTTCGTGCAATTTATAGATTAGGGCCTAGAGTGTCACTGAGGGAAAAGTTTAAAGAAATCAATATTCTGACATTTGTGTCTCAATATATCTATGACAATCTATGTATGTAAAAAGAAATATAACTAATTTTCAGAAGTACAGTGATATACACAATTTTAATACTAGAAATAAAGACAAGTTGGTTGCTTATGTAAGCCGACTACATAAAATTAGTAATTCTTTTAAAGGCAATTGTATACGCTATTACAATAAGGTCCCTACTGATATTAAAAACTTACCTTTAGACAAGTTTAAAATAATAATAAAACAGAAATTGTATAAAAAGGATACTATAGGATATCTGATTACTTAGAGGACAGATGTCCATGGGAATAGATTGTTTGAGTAACAGGCTGTTTCGATATATAATTAGCATTTATTTTGTAATTTGACAATATTTTATTTAAAAAAGGAAACGCAAAAGATGCGACGACTGTGGAGTTTCTTCGGTGAGCTCTTCTCCACAGATTCCGCCATAGTGTTAGTGAACTCACCCAAAAAAATGTAATGACGGATCTAAGTGATGTAACAACATCCTATGGAAATAAATGATTTTTGATTTTGATTTTGATTCGTAGTTGTCGGCGCTGACCTTGAGATGTTGTACAATCTTTTCCGCTTCTCCTCTGACCTTGCTCTTCAGATATTACACTTTTTGGCATTTTGGTATGACCGGGCTCCTGTGAATGATTGCCATAAACAAATCTCTGAATGAGGTCCATTGACCTGAAAATTCCGGAATCTCAATTCTTGGCGTTGTTTTTTGCATGTGCATGTTTTCCCATGTTTTCTTGTTGAGTGACCTCTTTGTGTTTTCGTAGTTAATGTCCAGTTGGTTGTTTCGTTCTTCGTACTCTTGGTCGGGCATTTCCCATTGACTGTCGAGTTCCCAGTGAAGTTTTCAAATGAGGTCCATTTTTGTTTGATGGCGTGGATGTAGTCATCAATGACCCACTTTTCTAGATAGTCCATTGAGTTGATCTTGTCGAGGGTTCTCTCTAGAGATCTGAAGTTTGACTCTTGCTGACGAAGCAGTTGCTTGATTTTTGTGTCCGCAGGGGTTGGAGGGCGCAGCGGCTCAGTTGTCGGTTTTGTTATGCCTGAAGTACTTGGTTTGCTCATTGAATTGATCATATCAGTAGGTGATTATTGAGAGTTTTAGATATTGTGGATCAATATGATTCTGAACGACCGAATCGTGTTAGCTATGAATCCAATACCCATTGAGCATTGTAGATATAATTGTGTTCAAATTTCCGTTTTCGATTTCGTATCAGCGACGATCCCAAATATCCATTGAGCATTGTAGATATAATTGTGTTTAATGGGAAGGCCAAAAGAACTAACATCGCTTTGATCAGTGATGAACCCAGATATATTATATTAAGATTCAAAATATTCTTTAGTCTAACACTGATTCTCGATTGCAGCATACCTACAGAAACATGAAATTTTTAAAACAGAAAAGTTCATTACTTTTAGATAATCTCTGTTCTTCGTAAGAATAAGTAAATACAAAGGCTGTTTTAATAAAGGCTATACACCTAATTGGTCGACTGAAATATTTGTTATCAAGAAGGTAAACAATACAATTCCTGTAACTTATTTGATCGAAGATAGCCGTCATCAACCGATTTTAGGTTGCTTTTATGATCAAGAACTTCAGAAGACCAAATTTCTTAATTTATATTTAATCGAAAAAATTATTAGAAAAAAAGGTAACAGATTATATGTAAAATGGTTGGGTTTAAATGAAACTGAAAATAGCTGGATTGATAAAAAGGCACTTGTATAAATGTAGCATTCAGTCTTCTAATAGTTTTGCAAGGTGGAGGTATAGTCAACAGTTTCATAAATAATTTGCATAATGTTTGAGTTACATCTACCTGGCTACAATTACTGTGGGCCTGAAACAAAGCTAGTGAAACGATTAGACCACGGTGACCCATTGGACGACGCGTGTATGGTTCATGACATAGCATACACAAAGTTCCACGACTTGGATAATAGGCATAAAGCTGATTTGGATTTATTAAATATGGCGAAACAAAGAATTAGATCGAAAGAAGCCAAAAGTGGTGAAAAGATTGCTTCATGGCTAGTTAATAAAGTAATGAAGAAAAAAACTGAAAACAGGCGCTGGAATGAAACATTTTAAAGCTATGGTATCGAAAATAAAGGGTCCCCTTAAAAAGCTTAAACCAAAAAATAATAATAGTGCTATAAAATTAGCATATTCTGCTGCCAAAAAAATAGTTTCTGCTGGTACCAAAACGATATAAAGTTACCGCGAATTATTCCTCTACCTAAAAGTGGAGGGATTCTTACATTGCTACCAATATTTGCTGGGCTGTCCGCTTTAGGAACTCTTGCTGGAGGAGCTGCTGGAATAGCGAAAAGTGTAAATGATTATAAAGCAGCCCAAGAAAGCTTACGAGAATCTCAACGTCATAATAAAGCGATGGAATCAATTGCATTGGGTAAAGGTTTATACATAATACCTTACAAAAAGGGTAGTGGGTTATTTATAAAGCCTTCAAAAAACTATTAAAGAGGCTACCTAAGCGTGCTCTAACGAATTTGGATTTAATGAAATATGCAAAAGTAATACCATACTTTCGCGGTGTCTACATGAAAGATGCTCTGCAAAGAAAACCAAGAAGGATAGAATGTGGCATAATAAATTTGGACGATTCTTACAATGAAGGAACACACTGGGTATCCTACATACAATTTAATGACTATTATGAATACTTTGATAGTTTCGGAGACTTGAAACCACCCGCTGAAGTTGTACAATATCTCAATACTCCTAACTTATATTACAACTATACCCGTTATCAAACATATAATAGCACAAACTGTCGACATTTATTTTTAAAGTTTTTATTGAATTTTTGGAATAAACATCATGTATAAAAAAGATGTCAGGGTTTATTTTACACCATCGTTACAATGTCATTCACCCTATCCATAATTGGCAACGAGTCACTTTTGGCAACTACATATTCTCCTACGTTAGAACTAGATGGTGCATATGAGTGCGCTCTGCTATACTTATCTACATTTAACTCCATCCCAAACATTGATAGCAAAAATAACAAGTTTTACTATGGTGAAAATGGTAGTATAGAAATTCCTGAAGGGACTTACGAGTTGCAGGATATAAATGATTTCTTAAGAGGAAAACTGAACGACGTAAACTTTAATTTAACGTGCAACAATAATACATTAAAAACACATATTATTGGCACGAAAGGTATTCATTTTAAGAAAGAAAATAGTTTAGGTAATTTATTAGGATTCGGTAGACAGTTGCTCAAAGCGAATGTATTACATGAATCACAACATCCTGTCAACATTATTTCAACCGCTGTGGTCAGGGTAGAGTGTGATGTAGTGAGCGGATCATATATAAATGGCATGTCAAGTCATATTATACATAAGTTTGCGCCTAACGTCCCTCCAGGTTATAGAGTAATTGAAATACCTAAGAATATTATTTATATCCCAGTGAATCAAAATAACATAAGCAGCATAAATATAAGATTATTGGATATAAATAATAACTTGATTAATTTACGTGGTGAAGAAATTCAGTTGTATTTACATCTTAGAAGAAAATGATCGAATTTAATAAAACCTTACCACCGCAATCCAAACTCATTAGTCACACTCCAATCGCTCCCAAGGAAAGAACTTTAAAGAAGAAAAGACTATCATTAAAAAATAAAATTTTCCTGAAACTAATCGGACTGTTAAAATGAGTAATATACTAGATATTTTGAGTACACCTGTTTACGATAATACCAAAGATGGTGTCGAGATTCATTCGTATAAGCCATACGTGACTAGTTTTAACAGGAATGACGTAATTCGTATACCGATCAATCAACAAGATCTGTACGTACTCCCGTCAGCTAGCACTTTATATTTGGAAGGCACTGTTAATGTGTTCAAGAAAGACCCAAAGCAGCAGGTTACCAGTGTACATTTTACGAATAATCCACTGCTGTTCTTTTTTCAAGTTATACGATATGAACTAAATGGAGTCGAAATAGACAAAATTAAAAACGCTGGTATAACTACTACTATGAAATCATTGCTATCGATGAATGAGAGTGAGTCGAAAATGTCTAAAGTTTGGGGTTGGGATATTAATGGAACAAAAAATATTCAGTCAGGAAAATTTTCATCATCTATACCACTGAGTAATATTCTCGGATTCGCGGAGGATTACAAAAAAGTCATAATCAACTGTAAACACGAACTTGTTCTGCTGCGCAGTAACACTAAGCTCAATGCATTGAATTTAAGTACGGCAGAATTCCTGGAAGATGTAGTTATTCCCTACGATAATATGAATGCGAGCTTTTCGAATGACAATATTGCTATATTATACGAACAATACACTCGATTTCAACAGTCGTATTACGGCATAAGAACTGAACCGTTGTTGAGCGCAAAAGAGTTCAAAGATTTAACACCACTCTTTGTGATAGACTGTTTGAGACAAAGCGATAACCTCAAATCCGGGCCAGTTGTCAATGTGCGATTTGAACTGGAGAGTGAAAAAGAAATTCCTGATCAAACCGCAGCCTATTGTCTAATATTGAATGATTGCTTGATTGAATATAAACCGCTGAGTAATATTGTTCGAAAAATATCATGAATAACTCAAATACATTGTTCGTAGATGTGCTAGGGTTTAAAAATGATAAAAATAACTTCATTGTCAAAGAACTTGCGTTGGCAACTAATGACTACACTCAAGTTTTTCTCATAAAACCTCCATTCCCGTATCGATGTTTAACTAATTCTGAAAAGAAACGTGTCACATGGATTGAACACAATTTTGGATAAAGATGGGTTGAAGGACACTGTTCGATTCCAAATCGATATTCGATCGATGGTTTCGGAACGGCCATTTTGAATTTGACGTTGCTGCCAACCTAGCAGTTTTTGACAACTGACAGACGAAAGCCCTCGCAATGTAACGCGTATTGGATTAGGGTATTAAAATTAAATCGCAAGCCATCTGGAATGTATTCGGGTTCCCCTCAGGATTGTCTATATAGCTGAGTGTGTTGTGGTTCCCCGAACCAGATAAAGTTCGCATTTACGTGGCCGATTGGTTTTTCCCACGTAACATAACCTGTGTTGGAACACTGTGCTCGTCGAAGCTGGCCTGCCAGTCATACCTGGTTGGCTGAAGAACCTGTCTACCAAGAAGAGCCTAGGGTGCACCCGGGCCTTGCAGAGAGACAGGAGGTTGACGGGACCGAAGCACAGACCAGGTTAGATCGACTCCATAAGTAATTGCTCGGTGAATCGCCGACGTTCACACTTCTTGGCATCTGATCGCTACGCTACCTCGTAGCTGATGGGCCCCTGCGAGGTCATTGGGTGCCGAGAAGCCTGAACATTTTGGTAGCAGAGCGTGGTTTCCTGAGATTTGCAGCCGTCAAGGGCTCCAGGAACCCACGATTTGGGACTATCAATCTGTAGGTATAGGCGCTTATTAGCTAACTTGGTGTTGTTCCTGTATCCACATAGATTGGTAGTATTGTAAGCTATAGGTCTATTGCTGGTAGTAGACAGACAGATATTGAGTTGAAATTTGCATTGAAGTACCAGTTAGTCAATAAGTACCAGTTAGTCATATTAGTGGTCTAGTAATGCTAATGAATGTTTGGTTAACATAGGTAGTTACATCTATTGATAGCAGGCTATAACATTGTTTTCAGTTTATAGCAATTTATAACTTGAACTAATATTGACTATCTGTGTGTGTTATAATGATAAAGGGAAACTAAATTGTATTTACAGAATTTATATAGATATAAAACTCGGTTCCTATTGTTTAAGGAAATCAACATTGTTTAAGTTGTGGTTTAGGGTTCCCTCGTTTGGGTTGTAGACTGGAGGGTCCAATAAAATTGAGTTACTGCAAATTGTGAGTAAGTATCGTTCCGATCATGTCGTTATCTGAAATACAGAAGGGTGTTTCTAAGGAACTCAGATGGTTTTCCTCCGCACACGGTCTGATAGACCGTTTAGATAGGCATGATGTGGTATTGGAGCGGTCTGTGGACGTTAAGGAACGTTACAATAGGGTGCTCGAATTGTCCGCGCAGGCGGAATCAGTTGATGGTTGCGCACCTGACAGGCTGTCACGGTTGCTAGGGGATGTCGACCAATGTATGGAGATGGCAGCTGCTATCACGCAGAAGGCTGCGGACATACGTAGACAGCGCGAGTCCAGCCATGGTGGTGACATTGAAGCACCTCTGCCGCTTCAGGGTTCAGGGTCCAGGTTACCGGCCATAACTATGCCTACTTTTGACGGAGTGTCCTGTGAATGGATGAGCTTCATCAATCTGTTCGACAGTTTGGTGCACATGCGATCGGACATTACCAAGTCTGTCAAGATGGCTCAGCTGGTGGCAGCATTGAGGGGTGAGCCTAGGGAGCTGGTCGCTCATTTGACAGTTACGGAGGGTAACTATGAAACGGCCAGACAATTGTTGGTCAGACGTTACCATAACAAACGGAGGTTGGCCGATGCCCAACTGAACCGTTTGTTTAGTATCCCGGTTGTGAACAAGGTCGGGGCCATACAGACGGAGGTTTTGAACCCATTGTTGTCCGTCACCAAGGCTCTAGAGAATCTTGGACTTCCGGTTGGTGAATGGTCGTACCTACTGCTGTACATTGTACTTTCCCGCCTACCCGCTGACGTGCAGACTCGTTTCGAACAGTCTCACGGGCGGTCGGCCGAGGACCTGCCCGCCTTCTCCGACTTGGTCGGATTCTTGGAAGAGGAGGCTCGACGGGCAGAGAATTTGGGGTTGACGGTCACCCATCCTTCGGAGCCACAGAGAGCTGCCGGGAGCGCTGTGAGTAGGGGCCCTCCGACGAGGAAGGACCGCACCAACCGGCAGTCATATGGGACTGTGAGTGCATTGACCCCACATAGTGAGACCTGCCCATGTTGTAGGCAGATTGGCCATGCTGTGGCCAATTGCAATAAGTTCGGGGAACTTAGGGTTGAGGGACGGTGCCGGATGGCCAAGCAGCGGAGCTGGTGTTTCCTGTGCCTCGGGCCACACATGGCTAGGGACTGCACGCGCACAAAAATGTGCGGATATTGTGGTGGGGCCCACAACAATCTGTTGTGCATGAACCGGTCCGGCCAACAGCCTCCACAGGGCCGTATCCAGGGTGACACGGCATGGGGCCCTGAGAATTCGTTTGCGACTCGGAGCGCAACTCAGGAGCCAACGTCCCCACGTCCACAGGGCCGTACCCAGGGTGACACGGCATGGGGCCCTGAGAATTCGTTTGCGACTCGGAGCGCAACTCAGGGGCCAATGTCCCCACGTGCACAGGGCGGTACTAGGGTGCAGGGCCGCACTCAGGGTCATCACATGGGGGGCCCTGAGTTTTCGGTTGCGACTCAGCATCCGACTCAGCGGGCAATGGGGCCACAAGCACGTGGCCACCCAGGGGTGCAGGGCCGCACTCAGGGTCATCACATGGGGGGCCCTGAGTTTTCGGTTGCGACTCAGCATCCGACTCAGCGGGACATTGGGTATGTTGAGCAGGCCGTAACGGGCGGGTGGCATGGGACACCTTCGAGCTATGCGGGTGCGGTTCGGACGCCGCCTCAGTTGTCGCCCCGCTCGTCGCCACGTCCTCGTCGGTCGCATGATGTCCCCCCCGCTCATGGAGCGGCCACGGTTGAATTCACGCCCACCCCCCTTCGGGGGTCGTCGTAGGGTGGCAATGGAACCGGCGCGTGGGCCATTTGTACAATGGGACCCTCTGGCGTATAGCTGCCTACCTGATCGGTTACAGGCACAGTGGGGCCCCGGGGGTCCTCGCTAGGAATTTGCGGCCCAACCATTGGTTGCCCCCCAACCGGAGACGGTGGTGTTACCGATCGCCTCTGTGCTTGTTTGGGATTTGGCGGGCAACCCAACATACGTTCGCGCCCTATTAGATTCTGGAGCTCAGGGCTGCATTGTATCGAATGATTTAGCAAAATGGTTGGGCCTCAATATAAATAATGTATCGCTGCCGAGGAAATTGGTCCCTGCTGGGGATTACAGGGCAACCCTTCACGGGTTTTGTAATGCCTCTGAACGAGGGTTTGCGGCAGCGGTTTATTTGCGAACCGTCACCTCCTCCGGGGAGGTTGAAGTGTGTTTGGTTTTGGCAAAAAGCAAGGTAGCGCCTATTCGGACAAGGATGACGATTCCAAAACTGGAACTGTCCGGGGCTGCTCTTTTGACCAAACTTTTGAATCACACTCTAACAGTGTTGCGTGGGTCAGTGGTTTTGGAGGATACGGTGTACGCGTGGACGGACAGCCAGATTGTTTTGTGCTGGCTGAAGGCTTCGGTCCATAACTTAGAGGTTTTTGTTGCGAACCGTGTCTCCCAGATTGTGTCGTCTGAGGTCCCACTGACCTGGAGACATGTACCAGGAGAATTGAACCCGTCTGATTGTGCATCCAGGGGATGTCGGGCTCCTGAACTCATTAGACACCATTTGTGGTGGGGACCACCCTGGCTTGCCAGGAGAGAATCGGACTGGCCCCACAGCCATGTAGTAGTATCTTCGGATCATGGCCCCAGAGCGGCCGTGCATGTTACCCAGAAGGCTGAGGACCCTGACGCCGGGTTTCTGCTGGACCGGTATAGCTCATGTGTGTTTGTTTGTTTATCCACCAAGGCGGTACACCTCGAGCTCGTTGCTGATCTCTCGACAGAGGCTTTCATTGCTTGTTTGGATAGGTTTGTTTCTCGAAGGGGACTTCCAACTTTGATCCGCTCTGATAACGGCACTAACTACATCGGTGCGGAACGATACTTACGAGAGATAGTCAACCTTTTGAATGTAAATAAAGTGGATATTGGAACGGCCCTCTCCCGTCGGGGTATACAGTGGACCTTCAGCCCACCGATTTGCCCCCACTGGGGTGGGATTTTTGAGGCCGTAGTTAAGTCAGCTAAGACGCACTTGGGGCGTATAGTAGGTCAGACCGCGCTGACTTTTGAGGAGCTCGCGACATTGTTTTGTAAGATCGAGGCCGTTCTCAATTCGCGACCGTTGTGTCCGCTCAGCTCGGATCCAAATGACCTGGAGGCTCTGACCCCAGGCCATTTCTTGATAGGACAGCCACTTAACGCGTTGCCCGAGCACCCCTTCGAGGGAGTGAAATTGTATCGGTTGTCAAGGTATCAGATGTTGCAGCAGTTTACTCAGAATTTCTGGAAGCGTTGGTCGCTCGAGTATCTGCATATCTTACAACAGCGCCTTAAGTGGACTGACAAAACCAGCCCCCCTAGTGTTAGTGACCTCGTTCTGGTTAAGGATGCTAACCTACCGCCACTACGTTGGCGCAGGGGGCGCATTGTTAACTTGTTCCCTGGCAAGGACGGGACCCCCCGGTCTGCAGAGGTTCTAGTAGGCGGCTCGGTTCTAAAACGAGCGGTAGCAACGTTGTATCGGCTGCCCGTAGATTAGGGGATAGGTGGGTGCCTGTCCGGGCGGGTGATTGTTCGATTCCAAATCGATATTCGATCGATGGTTTCGGAACGGCCATTTTGAATTTGACGTTGCTGCCAACCTAGCAGTTTTTGACAACTGACAGACGAAAGCCCTCGCAATGTAACGCGTATTGGATTAGGGTATTAAAATTAAATCGCAAGCCATCTGGAATGTATTCGGGTTCCCCTCAGGATTGTCTATATAGCTGAGTGTGTTGTGGTTCCCCGAACCAGATAAAGTTCGCATTTACGTGGCCGATTGGTTTTTCCCACGTAACATAACCTGTGTTGGAACACTGTGCTCGTCGAAGCTGGCCTGCCAGTCATACCTGGTTGGCTGAAGAACCTGTCTACCAAGAAGAGCCTAGGGTGCACCCGGGCCTTGCAAAGAGACAGGAGGTTGACGGGACCGAAGCACAGACCAGGTTAGATCGACTCCATAAGTAATTGCTCGGTGAATCGCCGACGTTCACACTTCTTGGCATCTGATCGCTACGCTACCTCGTAGCTGATGGGCCCCTGCGAGGTCATTGGGTGCCGAGAAGCCTGAACAGACACATAGACTTCATACAGTTCAAGAGGATAATGTTACCATACCTAGAAAATAACTATGTATTAGTAAAAGGTTTAGAAAAATCGAAGTGTATTAGAGAGCTTTGTGATAGTTGTACTGTAAAGAACATAGAAGATGTGGGATATCCAAATTTAATGCAGCTGTATAAATCTTACAACTCGCAGCTTACTGATTTTAGTTGTGTAACTTATAAAACTTATCATTATTGTGCTTTAAGGAACGTATTGTTCATCATAAAATGGTTTCAAAATAATCTGAATCCTAATTTATGATAGTATACCTACCTACATATAATTTATGAATTTACTATTTTAAAACAAACAATAACCTATTTTAAAAATGGTTTTATTTCACGTTGTGTACAGATATCCATTACCAGTACCATTACCATTACCAAACTATACCATCTATTTACCATTCAAATCCAGAACCATACCTTTGACTTTGTGCAGGGCTAGAAGGAAGTAACAAAAAAAGACAAAATAATAAATTTAAGAAACTTTATTTTAGAGACCATTTGAATCATCACAGATTTTTTTGCAAATTTTCATAACTAGGTTTTCGGTCATATCCAAAATGTCATCCACTACATCACACACTATATATTGCGCACGGACCGTTATGTCTTCCGACGGTGTTGTTGATGATCCCGGCAGTGCGCCAATCAAGTCGATAATTTCTATTTTATCACACGATTTCCTTTTCGCTTCACCTTTGTAATAATATATGAAGATGAAGCTTTTTGTTCCTTTCGACCTTTTCTTGTCTTTTCCTTGCTAGGATGTGAAGTGGAAGCAGGTACCTCAACAACATCGTCGTCGTAGTCTACAAATAGTGGTTGGGCATGTTGAAACCACAGGTCCGAAGGGTCTGAAGGGTCCATAATCTGTAAATAAAGCAATCATTAGAACAAAAATAAAACAATATTAGATAAAATACTAATAATAAATAAAGCACATATGTAGTAGGTAGCGTAGGTAATACTCACATCGTAGTTTAATTGAGAGCGGTACTTGTGAGACCTTTAGTATGCTCGCCTGCCAACTAATGAATGAATAATATGAGTATGATATAAAATCAGCAATTTCATGAGTTCATTAAACTAAAGGCGAAAAACGATGACACCATCGCACGCGCTCACCACGTACGTAACCCGAGTGTCGCGTGCCACTGCAATAAAACTGGTTTATACAGGAAAGTGCTGACGTGAATTGTCGTACGATGTGTAAAATAATACAGTAAAAAGTGATTGCAAAATTATTTTATTTCGCAAAGTAGGTATCTTAAAACTACATTACATAGGACTTACGAGTCAAATATAATTTTAAAGTAAAGAGTGTTTGTGGCCCCACGAAAGAGTATTTTATCTTTACGGATGATGCGTTTATCGTCATTATATGATAGAGCGACTTTATTCAGTGATTGTGTGAATACTTCATGTTTCAAAGATTTAAATATCATGTTCTTTCTTCTGACAAAGCTGCTATTAACTAAAACGTTTTTATAATCCTTGAATTGCAATTTTTTTACAATTGACTTTTTTGTTCCCTTGGCCTTTTTGATTTCCACATTTTCCGTTTTGATACAATATAATTTGGATCTTAGTCCTACAAATTCAGCTATAAGCCTACCTCCGAACTCGTCCTTAAATAATCTTGGAACTTTCTTATTTCTTTTAGTTATACCATAAATGTTGTTCTCCGCATAATTGCTCGTATCCAAATATTTTTTAAAGTTTAATTTTAAGTCTTCATAGATATCATCTGTTTGTGCGGAATAAAGGAAACTGTCCGTGTCCGTATAGCACATTTTTAAACTGGCTCCTTAAAAAAGTTTCTCTAAAACAGAGAAACCTGTGTAAATAGGTTTATTTAGAGTAATTTTTTCAGGTTTCAATTGGACTGCTACAAAATTTTCTGTGATAATAGTTTAACTATGATAATTAGGCCTCGCAATGAGTTGTTCTGCACAGAGACGCTTTTTTGTTCTATTGCTCACGTCAGTCCACTGGTTAACCAGCTTCACATTTAACCTTTTCTCTGTGTCCTCCAATGTTTTACCGAAAATGCTATTATTTAATAACATAAAAAAGTCTTGTTCAAATTCTGACTCAGCTTTTTGCCGTAAATCGGTGTTCAAATCTATGTATTGTTTCAAATAAGGACTTTGATTAAATTTAAGAGCCTTATGATTTTTTTTCACTACTAAACCGTGTTTGATGCATGTTTTCAAGTGAATGAAATGTATGATATAGTTGTACTTATCATATAAGTTCGGTATTAATTTACTAGTTTTCGAGCCTGGAGCGATGAATTTATGGGGACAGAATAGTAAATCATTGTGTAGATCATGCAGACTTTCAGGATATTAGTAAAGTAAAATAAAGTAAAGTAAAGTAAAGTATTATTTATTTGCATGAATATAGGTTTACATCAGTTCTTACAGATAATGTCACATAGAGTTTCTCTATATTCTGCCATGTAGACATACAAATTTTGTATCACATATGTAATTAAATAAATTAGCAAAATTTACATATTCTTAACAATTATTATTTTAGTACAATATAGTTATATAACAAATGAATTATTATAGTTAATATTAGTACATGTCGCAATCATTATTCAATATTAATTTATTTTAATGCATTCTCAATTTATCATCTATGAACTCCTGCACACTATAGTAAGCCTTTTCGACCAGGAAATTTCTCAGTAAAGCCTTGTATGAGTGCAGTTGGTTAGCATCCCTAATTGATTTCGGTAACTTATTATAGAGACTTGGCGCCATACCTAAAATATTCTTATCATAAAACGCAGTGGAGCGTAAAGGAGCACTTAATTTGACCTCTCTTTTACTATTCATTTTCTTAAATAAATGCCAGTTTGTCTTTACAAATAGAGCAGTCTCATATATATATATATATATATATAATGATGGCAACGTTGATAATTTTAATCTTTTAAAATGAGGAATGCAGCTATCTGTTGGCTTTAGTTTACAGATTGACCTTATGCACCGTTTCTGTGCTTTTAGCGCCTTATTTTTGTCGGTAGAGTTCCCCCAGAATATAATCCCATATCTTAAAGTTGAGGCGACGAAGGCATGGTAGACTGTTAGTAAAGCCGATTGTTCAGTTACTTTTGAAAGGATGTAGAGTGCATAAGAAAACTGACTTAACTTTTTACATATATGATCTATTTGTGGTTTCCATGTCAAGTGTGAATCAATGTAAAGTCCTAAAAATTTTGTTATATTTGCTGTGTCGATTATCTTATTATTATAGTGTATGTCAAGATTATTATTAGTCGATTGATTGTAATTATTTTTAAATGTCATAATGTTTGTTTTATCAAGATTAATCAAAAGGTGATTACGTTCTAGCCATCCAACAATGTTTTTTAGAGAATTATTAATGTCTGATTCATATGTGTTTTTGTCTTGACAGTCAGCAATCATGGTACTGTCATCTGCAAACAATACCATTGGATGAGATACCGATGCAGGAAGATCATTAACATAAATAAGGAACAATAATGGTCCCAACACGCTACCCTGCGGCACTCCATATTGTACAATTCTCGGGTCTGACAAGTACTGAATTTCTGTTTTCGTTTTAGGGTTGATTCTGGAGATCTGAGTTAACTGTACTCTGTTGCTCAAATAGCTTTTAACAAGTTCTAGCACATTACCCCGAACACCATAAGCATAAAGTTTATTAACCAGTATGGCGTGGTCAACGAAGTCAAATGCTTTAGTCATATCCATGTATAACGCGGACACAGGGATCTTTTTATTCACATGTGTTATCACCTGTACCAAAAAATCATATATAGCTAGGTCTATCGTTCTTCCCTTTCTAAACCCCTTCTGTTCTTCCACAAATAGCCCTTTTTTCTCAAAGTATTGATAAAGAGCATTGTAAAATACTTTTTCAAAAACTTTTGATAGGATGGGGATCAGCGCAACCGGTCTATAGCAACTCATGTCTTCTCGATCTTTCTTCTTAAACAGAGGTCGTATGACTGAGGTTTTGAGCTTTTCTGGAAATATGCCTTGCTGGATTGATAGGTTAATAATACTGCTCAAAACTGGTGCTATCAGATCCGCCACATATTTGATAACCTTTGTTGACAAGTTGTCATACCCAGTACTATTAGTGTTTTTTAGGTTTATTATTATTTTAAATACCTCGATCGGAGTTGTCGGCATTAAAAATAATGAATTGGGATTATAGGCACGGATATGCGATTATTTGTGAGAGTATGATTCATGCGATGTTTTGTTATTTGATCGATGTAGAAATCATTAAATAATTGTGAAATTTCTTGCGGATCATTAAAAATTTGGCCATCATTTTAATTTGTTTTATGTCATCTTTTGGTTTCGTCTTATTATTATTATAGCTGTTTCTTATTTTCCATGTAGCCTTCGATTTATTATTTGATGTTTTAATTAAATACTCATTTTGAGATTTTTGTGTCAGTTTTATAATTTTTTTAATTCTCTTTGAATAGTTTTTGTAAATCTGTTTATTTTGTTGGCTAGGATACTGTCTTGATTGCCATAATAATATTCTTTTCTGTTTTGAACATAATTGGATTCCTTTCGTCACCGAAAGGTTCCTTTGGTCGTTTATTGCTTGTCATCCGAATCTTGATTTTTGGAAAACACAAATCATATAGAAGTTGATGGAGCTCATTAAAAGCCTCATTGGCGACGTTGCTGCTATACACTTCAGCAAAGCTAAGACTTGAAATGTGTTTCCTGAACTTATTTAAGTACTCAACGCTATAATCTTGCCTATAAATTGACCAATTTTGGAAGCTGCAAAGGTTTTGAACCGGGCATATAAGTATCTGTCCAGTATGGTCGGAAAGCGCAAATTCTACTATCTCAGCCTCACAGCCTTGTATATTATGGATAAAATTGTCTAAACATGTTCCACTAGTTAAACGTGTTGGTTCATTGAATGTAAGTTTAAGATTATAACTTGATAGCAGATTTTCAAATTCAACCACGAATCTGTTAGATTTAAGTCGGTCGATGTTAAAATCTCCACACAAAATAGTTATTCTTTTATTTTGTGAAAGTTTTGATAGCAGTTTGTCCAGATTTATAAAGAAGGTCTCAAAAGTCTTTACGTCGTACTTGGCTTTTCTGTAAACGCAAATAATATTTATATTGTGGTCAGTCAGAGTGATGCTACAGCATTCAATAGTATTGGTGATATTACAGTTCGCTATATCAATTACATTATAGTTAAGTTTATTTTTAATAAGTACCGCCGCTCCGCCACTTCGGGTGCTTCTGGCAGAATATGTAGCTAGCGTGTAGTTTGCAATATTCAGTGAGTATATATCGGTCTCGATCATGTTATGCTCCGTTATTCCTAATACATCTACTGATACTCCGGTCGTTTTAAGCTCTTCTAAGTGTGCAGTTAACAAGTCTGATTTGTAAACAAGACCGTTGATATTTTGGTGAAATATATTAAGGCAGTTATGCACGAAAAAAAATATTATCATTATTATTAATATTCGAATTATTATCTATATTATCATTGTCATTTAAATTATGTTCGTTTTCGTTACCATTATCTTTGTGATTGATTTCAACATAGTCCGTTTGGGTATCTATATTAACTACTGCAGGCAATTTAGTAAGACGGTCAGTCTGGGTCTCTACATTTACAAGTACAGGCAATTCAGTACGACGCTCCGTTTGGGATCCTTTGTAATCTGAAAGTTTCTGAGCATAGCCGATTCTAAGAATTTCTTGTAGTAATTGCCTGCACGTGTACTCATTGTTGTTGAGCTGAACATTTCCGAAATTATAATTTTCGTCCGTGTTCAAGAAAGTGGTGTTTACAAAACGTGAGCATAAGTGCCTAAAAGTTGCGTTAACCATGTTTTTGTTTAGATATTTGCTTCTAGCAGCTTTACAGATTATCACATTGTATTTAAGATTACTAAAGTTATAGTACAATAAGGATTGTAATTTGAGTGGGTCCTTATCATTTGAGCCTCCAATCACAATAATAACATCATTTTTACCATAATTTTGGCAAAGCGATGATTATCTCAGAACGTTATCCATGGTAGCATTAGGTTTAATAATAGACTCTACAGCAAAATTGGTACCCAAAAGTTCTTGAAGGATAATGGACATTCCCCTTCCTTGCTCATCTCCTAAAATCATTACTCGACGTTTATTATGCGTTTGCTGCTGACATTTAGTGTCCTTGGTGTTGCTTGTATTGTCGATATATATTGATGCAAGGGTTTCATTTGCTTTGAACGCCAAATCTGTGTTCTTGGGAATTCGAATTTCTTGCTGTGAAAGTATGGCCTGTTTATTGGGGTTCATCTGTCCAACCACTCTGCTCGTAAATTCTCGTGTAGTCTTCCGAGGGAAGCCAATTTGTATCACATTTGGTGTGAGTTTGCGGTATTGTGGCGAGAAGAATATTGGTGCTGACGGTGCTGACTTATTCCTTGATGGCGATGATCCACAGAGACCTACTGCTTTACATAGATCTATTTTTCTATTATTCTCAGCTAATGTTTGTTTGAGACTTAATATCTTCATGCTTAAATGGTCAATCTCATTGTTTGCGGTATCAAACTCTGAGCGAAGACTCTTGTTTAATAACAATGACTTGCGAGATAATTCTCGCAAGTCATTTAGCTCCTCATGATCCTTTACATTAGGTAGGCTTTGTGAAGACAGATTTAGGATTGAATCGTCACAGCTTTCCTGACAAATGGAACTGGGAATAATTCGCCGTGGCCTGCGTGTGATATTCTCTTCCCCCGTACATGGAGTTAAAGTTTCCATTGATGGGTGATTTGGGCGACTGATCTGGGAAAGGTATATTTTGTCGCACTGCCGCTGTACTCTGGCATATTGGACATACATAATTTATCTTCAGTCGTAATAGGTTTCCCATGTAGTGTGCCTTTGTCATGTTGAGACAATTATGGTGGTAGAGTTGGTGACATTTGATGCATGTCAGCAGCTCGGAGCCAAGGATAGTGTCGTTGCATATGTTGCAATGCATCTTGCTAATTAAATGTAAAGCCCTCAATATACAGCTAGCGACACCTAGTGGCGGGGTTGTTGAATAAGTTAGCTTTCTTGGTCCGGTCGTTGGTCTTTTCAATTAGTGACTATCAATGATAGATCAATGGTAAGCCACCATCATGTGTAGGGATCAAAGATGTCGCCACAATACGCTGCCACAAAGAAAAGAAGAAAAAGAAAAAGTGATGCCCGAGGCTGGATTTGAACCCGAGATGCTTGTCGTACAGAAGACGTGTTAAACCACTAGGCTATCGAGTCTTGCTAAGCATGTGTTGAAAATCTCATATAGTTAACGAGGTGCCTGGGATACGTCGGTCGTTTGTGGACTTTGTACTGACGCCAAGTCGTCACAATATTTACATGTGTTAATATGACGAATATCCACTGAATTTCATTTCAATTGTACATAAAAGGTTTTATTCACTTCGCACCCCTGTCACGTCACTTTAATTGTTCTTTATTTAAGCTTTGTAGTAAGCGTCCTTTTTCACTTTTATCACTGGTTTAATCCTTTATTCACTTTCAGCACTGGTTTTCACAATAGATATCAAAGTGTCTATACTTTATTTATGCTGGCACATTAAAATTTGTTTGTCGCTGTGCTTAATTCTATTTTTAGATAATTAATTATTACGGAGATCCGTTTTAAGAAATGTTTACACTTCAATCTTGTACCTTCATAACCAGAGAATGTCAGACACTTGAAACATGGGATTTTCGATCAATTCGAAGTCAGAGTGCGGTAAATAACTACATAAAGCGAATCCGTATAGGTTTTTACAATCTACGTAAAATAAGTAATTATCAGGGTCCGAGGGGTTGTAGTTCGAGAGGTACTTTTTATTAGCACTGGCATAGCGAGTAGAACATAAACATATTCCTCCACGAATACCACGTTGTATCATTCGTATCATATCCAAATCTTTGATTAGTTCTAATTTAGTTTGTTTTTAGTAACAAAGCATCCCAACTTAAACTAGGTGCCGTAACATAGAAAGCAGGATCTATCATGATTTTTGCATGTCTGTCTGAATTTCTCAAAAATATCGGTAAGCAGTAATCCGTCGGTTTTTAAATACAAGTCAGTATATTGACCGAGGTCTGACAACCTAAATGTTTCCCAAACCTGTTTAGCATGAGAATAATCGGACTCTGAAATAGTTTCGTCAGTCAAACTGCCATAAAAACATTCATGAGGGGGCAATATTTTTTCTTCATAGCATTCCCAACTACTCATATACTCATAAGGATAAGCCCCTTTACGTCTTAAGATATCGAATCGATGTTTTTCTGGATAAAAACGTGATAAATGGGTAAAATCTCGTATCGCCAAATTTTCTGCTACTTTCTCTAAACTTGTTCCTAAAAACTTAAAAGAGTCTACATAACGTATTGCCATGAACTCTTGATTGTCGATAGGATTTTTTTTTGTAAATGAAATATAATTTTCTTTTTTTTTTGCAATCACACTTATGTTTCCAGGCATTTCACCCAATTCTCTAACAAACAAATGACAATCATAGCCTGAAAGATTGTGGAAGAAAACAGGCAAGAACTTTGGAAGTTTAAATTGAATATTACAATAGGAATGGGCAGCACCGCGGTAGCGTCCGGTCAGATGACAATGATCTCTTACTTTGTCTTCAAACAATAACTTATCACAAAGATAGCAAAATCTAGATTCAGAAAAACTTTTCAGCTCAGTTTCAGTAAGAGGTAGCATGTCAATACGATTCTTCAATACTCTATTTATCCTGAGTACATCAGCACCTAGATTTTTAAAAAAAACTTCTACACAATCTTGTCCGCGATAGGAACGATAGCAATTTATAGAATTGTCATAAGAACACACGATATAATAACCGAATGCAACTGGAATATGTTTTTGTGGATTTTGTGTATATTTTGAGTCGTTGTCTCTCGGACTAGGCTGTAACATCAATTCAAAATCAGCATATATTACGAAGGGCATATCTTGCATACGCTCAAAATGCTTGAACTGAATCAAAGTACCATTTTCTGGAAGATTTGTATTGACACCACTACATTTATGAGCGTTCAGTTTATCTTTGCAAGAAAAAAATATCATACACTCATCACAGAAAAATATTTTTCCATTATGTTTCGTTATTTGACTCCTGACAAGCCGGCTTAAATCTTGTATCAAACAGTAATGAGTATGTGTACCGCGTTCCAAAAACAACAAGTTAACATGATTTGATTTCTTTTGCATTGTCTTGTATAAAGGTCCTACAATAGTTTTATCATGTTTAAGACCGTAAATATTTACACTGATATTTTTATTATTTTTTTCAAATACCCTGACATCTTTGAACCCCACCAGAAAAGTCATATGTTTTGTGTTTAATGTAGTTTCAAAGTGAGGATATGAAGATATTTGTTGGAATTTTGTTGGGCTGGAAACATTGCTGCCATAATACACCATAGAAAGCAAAATTGGTCAGCATTTTGGATGTTGACGCATGCCCGTTTCAATTTTATAGCTCTAGGAAGGTCGATAAATACTGATGCCCTTAGAGGATTATATTTATTGATGTTGACCTCTAGATAAGAATTGGCTACAAACGTCCAACCACTATCCCTTTCCTGAAACTCGTCAATGCTAGTAACAATCTGTCCAATAATATTTTGAAATGTTTCATTAAAGTCGTAATTCTTATGAATAGCTATGTTCCCAGTAGCAAACGATTTAACTTCGCGGTTGTCATCTTTCGGCAATGAAAATTCAGCGAAAAGTTCAAAATTAACTTTGATACTATCAAATGAGTCAAGACGTGCATTTACTAACTGACGCACGCGACTACGTAGCGAACGTAGGAAATCAGGTGAGGGGCCCGCATCGCTGCCGTCTGAGCTACCTAGAGAACTCACTCGGTAAGTTGCGATACGGCTACGGAACGCACTACACACTTTCTCGATGCCATCACTCACTATCACGGAACTGTTATTTTTATGAACATTGCTCCGTGAGGAAAAAGCACTACTTTTCACGCTGATATCACATGACGTGCAATATATCAACCTATGACCTGCCATATTGATGAATTAAATCTACCTATGTATGTAAGTTAAGTACAATAACGCTCCAGCCGAGTCACCCAAGTTCAATTCGAAATAAGTTATCTATAGAGTTCAGAAAGGGTGTCTTGATGTGAGCGCGAGTGTACCTACTAAATACCTACCTAAGTGATAAAAATACTCTTTCGTGAGATCAATTGACGAAAACATAAAAATACAAGATATAAATTTATTTTCCTATTCTATCATTATTCGCGCGAGCCTAACCTAAGTATGTATTTTACTCTACGCGATCAGCGTAGGAGTTCCCTTCCACCAGGAATTTATTCTTCGAGCGGCGCAGCAGCTGACGTAGTGTAGCTAACTCCGGCGAGTCGTGGTCCGCTGGTAGTCGTAGCGATACGACTTCGACACGCCTTCTCGTGCCGCTTCGCGGGGTGGACTTTTTTTATGTCGTCCACTTGATAAAGCTTGAGGTCCAAGTATAGCCCACCCTCGAGAATGGCGGTGCGGCGGACGACACCATCGGCGACTCGCTTGGAGTAACTGGAGTTGAGCTGCTGCGGCAACTCACTCTCTTAGTCGAAAGTCCTCCAATCTTCGTCGCCTGCCCTTGCGTCTATAAATAAAACAAAGCAGTTAAAGTACACTGTAAATGTCATCGGAATACTAATGGGCTAAGGGGACTGATATGATTTGATAACAGGTTCATTAACATAAAGTCATTTTGTTTTGCAATGAAGGATTCGAAATATTTACCTAGGCACCGATTCGTCGTCCGAATCCTGGCGTCTCTTCGGCGGCGGCTTGGCGGAGGTTGCCTTAGACGTTGATGCGGTCTTCGCCGATTGCTTGGACGGTGTGGAGGAGGCGTTGGCTTTGGCATTTGGCTCTTCTTCGTTCTTTTTGTACTGAAACAATGCAAAAAATATAAACACATACACACTCCGCTAGAATTTTAAATGTCTTGAGTTGTTACACAATGACAACTATTAAAATAATGTTGCAAATAAAACAAACAAGAACACGTACCTTTCAAAATACTGCTCGTCGTCTTCAATGAGCTGACGTTCGCGTTGTTTTGCGGTCAGTTTGGCGGGTTGCACGGTATATTCGATTTCAGACCTGTACAAATGTTAACCAAAAATCAATGTTGGCGTTTTAGAGACTTTTTGCTAAAGATCTACCGATTTTGTTGTGAAATAACAGATATAAATTGGTGTCGCTAGTGGCTACACAATGTACATTGTTTTTGAATAAATACTTTGAACTTTGCTTCTTTTGCTCTCACCATTCCAAAAGAAAATTTACAAGTGATTCAATGGATAGTGGACTAATTATGTTGATAGGACGTTTTAAAATTGTATTTTGATTGAAGCATGGATTTCAAAGAGAGTGGGTCGTAGTTCTGTATGTCTGTTTTGTGGTTACGAAATCTAGAATGAGTGTGATGTTTATAGATCCAAAACATAGAACTGATTTTGATCACGAAATTTTGATTCGGAATAGAATAGAATAGAATTTGAGCTTATTCATGCATCACAATACACAACACATAGCACAAAATAACATAGAAAATATACAATAATATAAAGACATAGATAGCAACAGTGAGTTAGATCTCAGAGGTTCTTAAAAGTGAGAGTGAGTTAGATCTGCGCATAATCAAGTAGGAATAAAAGTGTAAAACTTACGAACATTTTTCAAATTTCTTTGCTGGATTACGCTGGTGATATTGCACTGACTGGTTTGGTCGGTATTGGTTGGTTGGTACTGGTGGTAGTATGACTTCGCATCAAGAAGTGTTAATTTTTCTTTGCAATTCGGTCGTTATAAAGCAAAAAACTGATGACTCTCGGAAAAACATGTGTGTGTGTGACCGCCTGTTCACAAGCTCCGCCAACGTACCTACATAAGTAAAGCGGAAACGCAACGATGCAGAGAAGAATATTGATTTAAAAATTAAAATTATAAAGTGCAATTCAATACGCTTGACCTGAATTAGAAAACCTACACGTGCTCTTATTTCTTAGATAGCGATGGGCTAGCCCCTGTCACGGAAAATGGATATTGAATACTAGATGCATGCGGGCAAAGTTCTGCCGTCCCTAATGGGAAAAGGTGTGATGCATTGTTTTATTAGTAACATTTATTAATTCCGTTGAAAAGTGGGACGTGCAAATGCATACATTTTAGTAAGGGAACCATCTCATCGCCGTTCCAGTCCACTTTATGATATGAAAAAAGTTGATTCTTACGATCTGCATAGGACTAATATTAACTATAGCGCCCCACCGAGGGCACAGGTGGCAAATTGTCGCCGGCTGTATTTTCGATTCATTTAACGCTAGGCGATGGAACCAAAACGTGAAGAAATCTGCATACCTAGGTACCACTAATTATAGGTCGTACGAGTTCGTGATTAACTTATTATGATGTCGGCGATAGGTTTGCCCCTATCAGGCAAACGTTAGCAACCGGAATAGAATATTATTATTATTATTATTATTTATTATTATGCACAAGCAGCTTAAAGCTGATGCGTGCATATCAGTTCACATTTCACAGCACTTGTTTTATACAATTGTCAAGTCTATTTTTAAAACTGTTCACTGATGGTGCACTAATAACAGTTTCTGGAAGTCTGTTCCACTCGCGGACCACTCGGTTTGATAGAAGGTGTTTGCGTGGGTTACTTGTAAACGAGAGCCCTTGGAGTTTCAGTGTGTGTCCTCTGAGGTGGTGATTCTGGTTCATCGTAAACATTTCCTTCATAGTCGATACATCATAGTAGCCAGTTAGAATCTTATATGTTTCTATGAGATCTCCACGTTTACGTCGTTGCTCTAGAGTGCTCAATCCTAGCTCTGCGTAATCGTATAATAGATCTGACCAACACAAACAGACGAGCGGATTGAATGCTTAAACATTTATTTATCATAGTGAAGTCAAATATTTATTTGCTGGTGTGGTCCGGTAATCATTTCCCACCCACAGTTTAAATAAATGGATCACTGTTCAATTTCCGTAGAGAAAAATCGCATTGGTTTATTGCATACAATACTCATCTCCTGCATGTCAAAAATTGTTTTGTTATAGAGAGAGAGTCAGAGAGAGTCATTTTTTTATTGAATATAAATAAATAAATTATCTTATTCAACGTCAAAATTATACTTACTTATAACTACAAGTCAATTTTTTTTATATAAAAAAAAGACCACCGTTTCGGAAGGTGGGCCTCGGGGTTAAGAAGTAACGGCAAGAAACTCCCCCATACCTTTTTTTTTTTTAATGTAACTTTACAACAGGTACTGGTTTCGGTCTAAGGAAATTCGCCGGCGAGTGATAGACTTGATCCATCGCCCCTCGTCGAATTTCTGTGCGCTGAGATGGTATGGACCATGCAGTTTTGTCATCTTAGTATTCCTTAATATAATAGGACTTTCTTATCAGCTAATTTTTAACATAGTTTTTGAACCTCTTTTCAGGAAGGATCAATGATTCCTGTGGTATTTTATTGTAGAAGCGAATACAGTGCCCCATGAATGATGTGCCTACTTTACTTAGCCTAAATAATGGTAGTGCTAACCTATTTTTATTTCTAGTGTTAATTGTATGGCTATCACCTACAATTTTAAATAAAGCTATGTTTTTTCTTACATGCATGATATTCTCGTATATATATTGACAGGTAACCGTAAGTATATTAATTTCTTTGAATTTTTCTCTTAATGATTCTCTAGCATCTAATTGATATATCGGCTGATCGCCCTTTTTTGTAAGAAAAATATCGTATTTATATCTGCTGCTCTCCCCCAGAGCAATATTCCATAAGCCATAATACTGTGAAAATAACTAAAGTAAACCAATCTGGCAGTTTCAACATCTGTAAGATATCTGATTTGTCTGACCGCAAAAGCGGCTGAGCTAAGTCTTCGTGCGAGATTAGTTATGTGAGGACCCCATTGAAGTTTCGAATCTATAGTGATTCCGAGAAAGATTGTGTCTTCAACGAGGTCCCATCTTTCAGATCCTATTCTAACACTGCTTTCAACCTTTCGTACATTAGGCAAACAAAATTTGATACATTTAGTCTTCTTCGAGTTTAATAACAGGTTGTTTACATTGAACCAACTTAACACATGAGAGAGTGTACTATTTGCGTCGCCTAGAATTTCTTCTTGTCTTTTCACCTTGAAAATAATAGATGTGTCATCAGCAAATAGAACAATCTGAGTCATTTTTTCCACCATATAAGGCAGGTCATTCATGTACACTAAGAAAAGGAACGGACCTAAGATAGAACCCTGGGGTATACCAATATTCATATGGGTTCCAGTGGACTTGCATCTGTTTATATCTACTTTTAATAATCTTTCCATTAAATAAGATTCCATTAATTTTAACGCATTATATTTGATACCATAGTGTTGAAGTTTGAGCAAAAGAGTTTGATGGTCCACACAGTCAAAGGCCTTGGAAAGATCACAGAAAATACCAACCGCATCCTGTGATCCTTCCCACGCACTATAAATGTGTTCTACTAGCGCTACTCCGGCGTCTGTTGTTGATCTGCCTTTAGTGAATCCGAACTGTTTTTTGTGGAGTAGCCCAGATGCATTGAAGTGAGAGAGTAGTTGACTCAGTATGACCATTTCAAACACCTTGCTCAAAACTGGCAATACAGATACAGGTCTGAAGTTGGCAGGGTCTTGTTTACTACCGGATTTGAAAAGTGGTATTAATCTGCTCATTTTCATGAGGTCAGAAAAAACTCCGTTTGCTATACAACTATTGAATGTGATTGCCATGTATGGTGCAATCACATCGATTACTGATTTAACCACGTTAACCGACATGCCCCATAAATCTTCAGTCTTTTTCATGCTAAGAAGTTTAAATATTTTAACTATAGTTATAGAGCCTATTGGCTTGAAGTTAAAGCCATCCTTGTTTTGGGGCACATTTTCAACCAAGTAATCTAAAGACTTTTCAGAAGAGGATGGTAGTGCTTCTGTTGTTATTATTGGTATGGTACTGAAGAACTTTTCAAATGCGTTAGCAACGTCCTCGTTTGATGAGAGTAATTGGTCATTAACTTTTAAATTAAAACTAGATTCACTAGACCTAACCTTGCTTGTCTCTTTTTTAATAATGTTCCATGTAGTTTTAATTTTGTCGCCAGAAGCTTTGATTTTATTGTTAAGATGTAGGCACTTAGCTTTGTGGCAGTCTTTCCTAAAAATTTTAGAATAATTTTTGACAAAGACGTTAAACTCTGGACTGTGATCATAGGATTTTTGCTCATACAATTCATATAGTCTGGACCTGCTCTCTCTTAAATCCTCCTTTGCCCATTCAGAGAATTTTGATTTGTTGTCCGGTCTCAATTTTGTCAGATTGAAAACTGTTATGTATCTGCGTGCGGGCTGCGTCCCCACTCCACGATGCCAATAAAGACTAGTGTGCAAATAGCTGGCGTTTGACTACCACGTATCCATCAGTGGCGACGATTGGATTAAAAATACGCGACGTGAAAATGAGTTCAACGTACTCATTCGGAATTTTATCATCGTTCGATCATTTATCACAAGAATGGGAGGTTTATCGGAACCGGCTGGAGCAATGGTGTATTGCTAATAATGTGAGCGACGGAGATGACAAAACCGGCGGGAAGCGACGCGCCATCTTGTTAAGCGCACTCACGGAATCTACATACAAGCTGGCGAGTGACCTCGCACTTCCAAAGAAATTGGAAAACCTGACCTATCATCAGATCGTTAAAGTTTTGGACGATCATTTTACTCCAAAGAGATGCAGCTTTGCTGAACGATCCATGTTCTATGCAGCGGTGCAGAGGTCAGGCGAAAGTCACGCGCAATGGGCGGCCAGGCTAAGGGGTTTGGCAGCGTATTGTGGATTTAACAACTTAGAAGAATCATTGCTGGATCGATTCGTCATGGGCATGAGGGTCGGTCACGAGCGCAACAAGCTGTTTGCGCAGCAAATTAAGGAGCTGACACTGAGCAAGGCGGTTGAGCTGGCCGAGAACGTGAGGTGTGCGCGCGCAGGTGCTACAGCAGTGCCGGGCCCGGCCGGGACCGGTGCCGGCGCCGCGCAACTCACTTCAGGTGGCGGGGTCTACAGCATCGCGAACCATAACAAGCCCAGGGGAGATAAGTGTGCCGTTTGTGGTTATACAAACCATAAAGAGGCCCAGTGTCGGTTTAAGTCATATAAATGCAAAGTGTGTCAGTGTAAAGGGCATTTACGTCGAATGTGCCCTAAAAAGCTAAGTGTTAAACTTATCGAGGAAGGTTCAGAGGCCGATAGCGACGACGGTAAGAATATTTATAATATTCGATGTGTGAAGGGTATGCCAATGCGGGAGACTATTTCAGTGAACGAAGTAAACATTGAATTCGAAGTTGATAGTGGTTCGGCAGTCTCAATTATAGCTGAATCGACTTACAATAAATATTTTTCGGAAATACCGTTATCACTGAGCAGGAAAAATCTCACAAGTTACACGGGAAGCAAAATAGACGCGATAGGTTATGTAAAGTTACCCGTAACGTATAGGGAGCATACACACACGCTTGATGTGTATGTGGTACGCGCGGGAGGGCCATCGTTGTTAGGTCGTGATTTCATGACTACATTTAAATTGGAAATTGCACCAGTTAAATACTGTGCAGGGACAGAGAAAGACGAGATAGATATGTTGAGTTCACAATTTCCTACAGTCTTTTCAGATAAACTAGGAAGTTTTAATAGATATAAAATAAAACTTTCTCTGAAACCAGACGCAAAACCTGTTTTTATGAAAGCTAGACCGGTAGCGTTCGCGCTGAAAGATAAGATAAACGAAGAGTTAGATAGACTACAAAAAATAGGCATTATTGAGCCAGTGGATGTTTCGGACTTTGCTTCGCCTATAGTTCCAGTATTAAAAGCTAACGGAGAAGTTAGAATTTGCGCTGATTATTCAGCAACTCTGAATAAACAATTGGTTATAGATAAGTTTCCGTTACCAACAGTAGAAGATCTATTCACGAAATTACATGGGGGGGAACAATTTAGCCAACTAGATCTCCAACAGGCTTTTAATCAATTAATACTGTCAGAAGAGGATGACACACAAATGCTAACATGTATAAATACAAACAGAGGCCTTTTTAAATATAAGCGTTTAATATTCGGTCTTTCTAGCAGTCCGGCTATCTTTGCAAAAGTCATGCACGGGCTAGTAGCAGATCTAGACGGGGTCCTCTGTTTTCTCGATGACGTCCTAGTGACAGGTAAAGATAGGAAGGAACATATGGATAGGTTAAAAATAGTATTAAAACGGTTTGAAGAAGCAGGTCTAACCTTGCGCAGAGATAAATGTAAGTTTTTTCAAGATGAAGTTACCTATCTGGGTTATGTGATTGATAAGAACGGAATTAGAAAGTCAAAAGGCAAGGTCAAGGCAATGTTGGAAGCACCAGTACCCACAAACGTCAACGAACTTCAGTCGTTTTTAGGGATGACAAATTACTACAGAAACTTTGTGTCAGGGGTGTCGGGTATACTTGCTCCTTTATATTTGTTATTAAATAAAGGAGTCAAGTGGGTTTGGTCGTCAGAACAACAAAAGGCCTTTGATAAAATTAAAAAGGAATTGGCTTCAGAAAGTGTGTTAGCACATTTTAATCACAACGCAAAAATTGTGTTAACGGTAGATGCGTCACCAAGCGGATTGGGGGCGATATTATCGCAAATTAGTCAAGATGGGTCAGAGAGACCAGTTTGTTATGCATCACGGTCGCTTTCAAACGCAGAGAAAAGGTACTCACAAATACAGAAGGAGGCTACAGCTATTATATTTGGAGTGAGACGGTTCCATCAATATCTATACGGAAGGTCAGACCCGTTCGTGTTACGCACGGACCATAAACCTTTAATCTCTATTTTCGGTTCACAAAAGGGAATACCAGAGGTATCGGCCAATAGGCTTCAACGTTATGCGATGTTTTTAGCAGCGTATAATTATGAAATTGAATTCGTGCGTAGTGCAAATAACACCGCAGATTATTTGTCTCGGTGCTCATTACCGGCTAGCGCCGTGAGCGAGCGAGATGCAAGATCCGATACACTTGCCGGGGGGGACCGGGCCGCGTATGTCAATTTCATAGTGGATGGACAACTACCGGTAACCTTGACCGAGTTACGGATCGCCACGAAACAAGATGTGATTTTAAAACAGGTCATTAGATATGTAAAGGAAGGTTGGCCACGGAAAGTTAGCGATGCAAGTTTAAAACCGTACCTTCTATGCCGTTATCAATTATCAGAAGAGAATGGCTGTCTTATGAGGGGTCATAAAGTTGTGATTCCAGAGTCATTAAGGGATAACGTCATAAGGGAGTTGCATGAATCTCATTTTGGTATTGTAAAGATGAAGGCAGAAGCTAGAAGTCGGTTTTGGTTCCCGGGCGTGGACGCCGCAGTGGAGCGGCTGGCGGGCGGTTGCGTCGTGTGCGCGCAGCTCCGCCCGGCACCGCCGCACGCGCCGCTCGCGCCCTGGCCCTACCCGCCGAGCCCTTTTCATAGGATACATATTGACTTTTTGGGTCCGTTTCATAACAAAATGTACCTTATTGTAGTAGACGCTTTCTCTAAATGGGTCGAATGTTTTTCGATGAGCTCTGGCACTTCAACAGAAGCAGTAATAGGAAAGTTACAGGAATTGTTTTCGAGAGTAGGTCTAGTACATACATTGGTCAGTGATAATGGTACCGCTTTTACATCAGAGCGTTTTCAAATGTTCTGTAAGTTGAACGGGATACGTCATGTACTATCTCCGGTCTATCATCCGTCCACCAACGGGCAAGCCGAGAGTTCGGTGAAAATTGTAAAAAAAGGACTTAAAACTATATTAATGAGTAGTAACACTAAAGCATTAGATAGTAAGATACAAAAATATCTTTTCGACTATCGTAATTCCCGTCATAGCACCACTGAAAAGTCTCCTGCAGAATTATTGTACGGCCACAAATTGAGATGTCGGTTGGATTTGTTATCATCTACCGAGTCGTCGCTATCGTCCTCGGTCGCTGACCTCACGGAGACTGTAGCTAGGAACCAGTCTTTACAGAGTAAACATTATGGCGGTAAGAAGAGGGCGAACTTTGAGACAGGAGATAAAGTGATGACTAAGAAATATACTACGAAAACTAACTATCACTGGATAAGAGGAACAATTTCGAATAAGATTGGTAAAGTTATGTACACTATTTTTGTACCCGAGTTGAACTGTACTGTGAACCGTCACGTGGACCAAATAAGAAAATACCAAGGCGCATCAGTTCAAAACGAGTCCTGGGATGCAGACGTGATTCCTGATGTAGGAACATCTTCAGACCAGCCGAGCGTGCGGGCGTCGACCAGCGCCGCCGCCTCTGCAGCCGCCGCAGCGCCGTGCGCGGAGGGGATAGAGAGTAGTGAGCCGCCGCCGCCGCCGCCGCCGCTGCCTACCGCGTCACACGTCTCGCAAGAGGTTAATGTTGACGTCAGAGTCAGCGCCGAAGATAATGAGAACGCCCCAGGTGACGGCTACACTGCACAACCTGAGGGTACTGGTTCGGACACTGAGGCGCTCGTAATCGGCGGTACTCGTAGTATGCGAGTTAGGCCGAAAATCAACTACAAACTATGAGGACTATTATTTGGCTTTTAGGAACTATATAGGTATTGTTTAAACAAACATTAAGTTAGGTTAAGATTACTTCAGAACTATTGGTGAAGGGATTGTTATGTATCTGCGTGCGGGCTGCGTCCCCACTCCACGATGCCAATAAAGACTAGTGTGCAAATAGCTGGCGTTTGACTACCACGTATCCATCAAAAACCTTTTCAAATTCCGCAGATACAGATTTGAAGAAGCTGGAATATAATGTGTTCGGATCTTCACAGTAAGGTGTTAACGGTAGACTTGACACTAGTCCACTACGAATTTTTTCCATTTTCTTCAAAGTTACTGGTCTACACAATACTTTAACGGGCTTTATAGCATTACTTTCTTCAAATACTACAGTGTGGTCTGAACTTAATGCCTTAACTATTTGTTTATCGTGAATACTACATTCACAGAATACGTTATCTAGACAAGTAGCGGAGGTAGCCGTTATTCGTGTAGGCTCCAGAAAGACATTGCACATATTGTAAGACTTAAATACTGCTAGGATCCTAGTGCGAATAGAGCGGTTTGCGGTGTCTAGTAAATCTACGTTAAAGTCGCCGCAAACTATGACGCGTTTGGACTTGTTTCTGGATGCAAGTTGAAGAACTTGTTCCATCACTGATTCAAAGACTTCAAAATCTCCTTCGCCCCGCCTGTACACACTTACAGTAGTATATTTTTCCATCTCAACACACGAGACTTCAGCATTCATTTCGCTAGAAAGACTAACAATATCCTTTCGTTCTTTACACTTAAAACCATCTTTTACTAAAATTAAGGAACCACCTCTAGTTTTAGTCTTTCTATTGAAACAGCTGATCACTTTATAATTTGGTATGCTGAACTGCATTGCACACTCTTGCAGCCAGTGTTCTGTCATACAACGTATATCTATTCTTTCGCTTTCTAAAAACATTTCTAATTCTAGTAGCTTGCCAGAAAAGCCTTGTATATTTTGGTGCATTACCTTTAAGCCGTGCTTTTCTGTTGTCGGTTGCGGCAGTTTAAAGATACAATAGTATCGTTTGTACATATTGCCTTGTCAGTAATTACATGCTTCTTAGTACGTGTACTAATCGTTGTGGTGACCGTTATAAAATTACTTACTTCTGTTATACTGTTTATAACAGATTCTAAAATAAATGAAGCTAAAGACTTAGCTATTACGTCAGTGTCAATTTTACCAATAATAACTTTGATGTCCTCACTGTTTCCGTCAGTGATGTATTAACAAATTAATAGATTTGTGTCAAAGAATACAATTTTTGTATTGCGTACAGTCATATTATACATATACATATTTAACCTATGAGTAGCGTGCTGTTGCTTTCCATTCATTGTATTTTTGTAAGGGAAGGCACATAGAACAATCTTGCCCACTTCTAGATTAGAGAGAGCATCAACAAACTTTATCATAGTTTGTTTCCCTACACCTATACTATTCTCCATATATAATATTATGGTTGAACCCTCCGCATATTTGTAGTTTAAAATGTTTTTGGCCATAACTTTGAAGGGGACATCGGGCATGCAATAGTTAATAACCGTACCTACGCAACAAGCACGAAGAACTGGTCCCATACCTACACCTAGCCTGTCCGAGAACATAACAGTCCTACGAGGTGTCACGTGTGAGGTCCCGGCCGGCGGCGTCGCTGTGCACGTCGTTGCAGGGCTGTCTGGCTCCTGGCACTGGCGCTGGTGTGCAGCGGCAGGCTACGACGTCAGTGGCGGCGGCGCAAGTGTGAGCTCGGCGGTGACGTCACTCGGGACGAGCTGCTGATCGCTCGTCACCATGTGCGCAGTGAGAGGACAGACCCGCGGCTGATGTAAAGGGTCAGTCTCGGGCTCTGCGGCGGCGTCAGTGTCGTCACTGGGTGCGAGCTGCTGATCGCTCGCAGTATACTTGATGCGAGGGCTCGCCGGTTGTGGTGGCGCGCTGAGGCAGGCCCGCGGCTGGTGTAACAACATGCTGGTGGATCAACCTCGGACTCCGCTGGCGGCGTATCCCCGGTGTCCAGTGCGACGATGGTGAGCTCTTCGGTGGGCGCGGTGGTATTTTACTGAGAGTCACATATCTGGCAGTTTTCATGGATGCATTGCTGTGTCTGTTGCGACAACTCGAGTATTCTCCGTAGATTAGTATCGCTGTCCAGTATTATTTTGTTAAGTTCCACGATTTGTTTTTTTTTCTGTCCATGAATACTTGGTAACTACATCTTGAAGTTCTATCTCCAGTCGCAATATTTTCAATTCTAAATCAGTTACTGTATTCTGATATTCCTCTGTCATTTCCTGTAGCAGTCTTGCTGAATCTTCAAATTTCTTATTTTCCGGTGTAGGGCAAATGTTATGCTTCTGGATCCGTTTCTGTGTCTTAATGATAGCTTTATTTATTTTCCTCGATGTTTTAATGTATTTTCTTGTTTTTAGTAGTGGTGTCGATTTCTGATCAGAGGTTAAGTCGATGATGATCGGGTTTGGCTGTTGGACTGCAGAGTTCTGATTTTGTCCGACCAATTCATGATACAGAGAGAAGGTTTTTTCTGTGTCTTCCTCTGTCTTTTGGTCTTTTAGCTGCTGGATGATTTGGTTAGCTTCAAGTAATTGCTGTTCAAGCGCCTTTATGCTCTGAAGGCTAGACTCATGAGTACGGTAGCACTGATCGAGGGAGTCTAACAGATTTCTGAACTTGTCTCTTTCTGCGCTGACATCGATCAAATCATTGTGCAGCTGGGCCAATTAACTTTTAAGAGTTTGGTTTGAGTTCAGGATTTTCTCAATCTTCAGCTCGCTATCAGCTCTCTCTTGCTCATATTTAGCATTGAGTTCTCTGGATGCTAATAGATCTTGAAGAGCGTTGTGCAGCTGCAGCATGATTTCAGCTCTCCGTGTGTGATGACGAAGGTTCGTGGAATTAAATAATGTAGTCGACACCGATATAACTTTCACAGAGGTTTAATTCGCAGAGCGATTAACTTACATAGACTTGATTTGAAAATATTAGACAACGGTGTGCTCGCGCTCGGGCCGAGAGCCGTGGAGGAATGCCGGCCGGCCGCGCCGGCGCCGGCGGGCGGAGCGAGGACAGCCGGCGGGGCGAGCGCGGGGTGCGGGCGCGGGAGGCGGGGAGCCTGGTCCGCGCTAACAAGCTGGCCCCCTTGGACCATCCTGGTCCAATGTTGATGGGAGCGGGCAGAGCCTGTTGTAGGCCCTTCTCAAGGTCCCTGTGGTGGTGGTGACATCAGCGATGCGGGTGACTCCGTCGTCGCCCGGGTAGACTGCTGCGACTCTCCCGAGCAGCCATCTGCTGGGGGGTAAGCGGTCATCCTTGACGAGAACCATCTCGCCAAGTTTCAGCTGACCTCCGTCCCTGCGCCATTTGTTTCGGACCTGCAGTTCTGAAATATATTCCTTATAATATCGATTCCAAAAATGCGCCTTTAGAGCTTCTATTCTCTGATATCTCGTGAGAGTATGTATCGGTGTGTCTTGCACCAAGGGAGCAGGTGTGAGCGTTCGACCTATCAAAAAATGCACAGGGGTGAGGTGAGATCTGATGGGTCAGATGAAATAGGGGTTAAAGGCCTAGAATTAAGCAAAGCTTCACATTGAACCAAAAATGTTACCATCTCTTGGTAATCTAAAAGTGCCATGGAGGTGACTCGTTTTAGATGATATTTTACCTGTTTAACTACGCCCTCTACCAAACCATTAAAATGGGGACTGTAAGCGGGACAAAATTTGAATTCTATTTCTTTTGCAGCTGAATGTGAAGTTATTTCTTTAGAGTTATTTTTAATGAACTTTGCTATTTCGTTACAAGCCCCCACGAAGCAAGTACCGTTATCTGATAAAATGGTGGCCGGTTTGCCTCTGCGGGCTATGAATCTATTTAAAGCGGCAATAAAGCCCATGGCTGTCAAATCAGTGACGAGCTCCAAGTGCACTGCCCTCACTGCTAGGCAAACAAAAACAACTATGTATGATTTAATTGGTTGACAACGACAACCCTCTTTGCTCGCTATCAGGATTGGCCCAGCGTAGTCACAGGATGTGTTAGCAAATACGTATTCAGACTGTACCCTTTGCAGTGGCAAATTGCCCATAATTGGCTGATGAGTTTTACCGGAATATCTTAAGCATGTAATGCAGTGTTGTGAGGTCTGCCTACAAAGGTTACGGCCATTAATTATCCAATACCTTTGACGTAATGTTGCGAGCATCAGCTGCGGTCCAGTGTACAATAACATGCGATGGTAGTGGTGTACTAATATTTTGGTGATGTGATGAGATGCATGTAATAAAATAGGGTATTTTGTGTTATAATCGTAATATGAATTTGCCAGTCTGCCACCCACTCTCATGATACCATTATCATCTACAAATGGGTTAAATTTCAAAAGGGTATCTTTTGGAGAAAGTGGGCGTTTACTTAGCAAACGCGAGTGTTGCTCACTGAATTTGTTGGTCTGCACTTGTTTACACAGCATTTGTAAAGATAATTTCAGTTCTGATACCTTTAATGGGCCTGTATACTTGTTTTTTATACACAGTCAGGTCATAAGTTCTGTCACACAATAAAAACTTTTGAATTTAGAACGCTGGCCACAAAAAAGTTTATTGAATTCGAATTTCGAATTTTTCATTCTTCATTTTTAAATATGGAGTGGACACTTAAAGAAGACCGTGTCGCAGTTATTGCGTTGCATCGTTGCGGTTACGCGCCAATTCAGATTTTCGACTTACTGAAAAATTTGAATTTAACCAAAAGATTCGTTTATCGTACCATAAAACGATACAATGAAGACTCTAGTGTAGATGACAGGTCATTAAGTGGTCGCCCTCGCTCTGTTAGGACTCCAGCAGTGATAAAAGCTGTGAAGGCGCGAAGTCAAAGAAATCCCATACGTAAGCAGAAACTGTTGGCCCTTCAGATGGGGTTAAGCAGGACCACGGTGAAAAGGGTGTTAAATGAAGACTTAGGGCTTAGGGCATATCGAACAAAAACAGGACATCGTTTGGACGCTCGTCTATTGGACCTGAGACTGAAGAGATGCCGCGCTTTGTTGAAGCGGTACGCGGGAAAAAAGCATCGGGAAATTATTTTTTCGGATGAAAAAATTTTCATCGTGGAAGAGAGCTACAACAAACAAAATGATAAGGTGTACGCACACAGCAGTGAAGAAGCGAGCAACCGTATTCCGCGTGTCCAACGAGGTCATTTTCCATCCTCGCTCATGGTTTGGTTGGGAGTCTCTTATTGGGGCTTAACTGAGGTACATTTTTGTGAGAAAGGCGTAAAAACGAATGCAGTTGTGTATCAAAATACAGTCCTCAAGAACCTTGTGGAACCTGTTTCTCATACCATGTTTAATAACAGGCACTGGGTATTCCAACAAGATTCTGCGCCAGCTCATAGAGCGAAAAGCACCCAAGACTGGCTGGCGGCGCGTGAAATCGACTTCATCCGGCACGAAGACTGGCCCTCCTCCAGTCCAGATTTGAGTCCATTAGATCACATGATATGGCAACACTTGGAGGAAAAGGCCTGCTCAAAGCCTCATCCTGATTTGGAGTCACTCAAGGCATCCTTGATTAAGGCAGCCGCCGATATTGACATGGACCTCGTTCGTGCTGCGATAGACGACTGGCCGCGCAGAATAAAGGCCTGTATTCAAAATCGCGGGGGTCATTTTGAATAAACTTTATTACCATAAGAATCTATGTTTTATTAAGTTCATTTTGCTATATAAATGTTTACATAAATAATAAACATGTCTAAATTATTTCATATTGCACATGTGACAGAACTTATGACCTGACTATGTATTTTTACAGTTATGAACAAATCTATTTATATATGCTACAATTCGTTGCAATTTACAAAAGTTTGAATATTTAGAGGTGAAATTATCCTCGCATTGTCCAATTGAAACGTGACATTGTGTTTTAACTTCAGGCAACTTTTCTAAAGGTAAGTTTTGAGGTTGGGTAGGCCATTGTATTTCGGTTTTATGAAGGAAGGGCGGTCCTTCCCACCACAAAAGTGAATCCTTGAGGTTGGATGCATTCTGACCCCTACTACCGATGTCAGCAGGGTTCATGTTTGTGGGCACATAGTGCCAATCGGTGGAGTCAGAGTTGTTTGTTATTTCTGTGATTCTATTGTGGACAAATTGTTTTAGTTGTTGTTTACATGTTTTTATCCAGCACAGAACTATAGTCGAATCAGACCAAAAATGCTGTGAGTCAATAGTTAAACGTAGTGAATTTTTTACCTTTTTTGCCAACTGGGTGGACAAAAGGGCCCCTAGTAATTCTAATCGGGGGGTACTTAAATTTTGTTTCAGTGGGGCAATTTTGCTTTTGGCTATTACTAAATGGACACTAACCTTTCCTAAGTTGGAAATCGAGCGTAGGTATATGCATGATGCATAAGCTTTGTTACTAGCATCGCTGAAAGCGTGTAGTTCAACTTTGATATAAAAGTCACACAATATTCTGCGCGGGATACGAATTTGAATGATTTCAGGTATTTGTTTAACAAAATTGTTCCACTGTGTCTCGATGTCGGCGGATAATTGTTCTTCCCAAGAAATGTTTTTAGCCCACAAGGACTGTAAAATTAATTTGGCTGGTAATAAACAAGGGTTTATGAGTCCTAAAGGATCAAAAATAGTGGCAATAGTGGACAGGATGCTGCGTTTGTTAACGGGTTTGGGCTTTAAAGGGTCAGTTACAGAAAAAAGCAGCTCATCAGATTTACATGACCAAAGTAAACCTAAGGTTTTTGAGTGATCTTCTTTGTCTAACTTAAATAGCTCATCGCTGCTGTTATCTGCAACCAAATTATCTAACAATGTTGGTGTATTTGAACGCCATTTTCGTAAGTGAAAATGGGCGCTTTCTAGTGTTTTAATGACTCCTGACTGACTGGTTACGGTGCTGGCACTGCTTGACTTCAGCAATGCCTTTAACTGCGTCGATTTTGACATTCTTGTCGCTATATTAACATCGCTGAATGTCTCCTCCCACGCTGCTGGCTGGTTCGACTCATACCTGAGAGGTCGTCAGCAGCGCATTAAGTCTGAAGAGACCGAAACTCAATGGTGTGATCTTTCCTCAGGAGTGCCTCAAGGTGGTATTCTCTCTCCTCTTCTTTTTTCAGTCTTTATAAACTCCATCTCCGACGTCCTCTCTTCTTCGTATCATCTGTACGCAGATGATCTACAAATTTATCGCCACTTTTCCCCCTGCGATGTAGTTTCATCCGTGGAGGCTCTGAATGCTGACCTCGAGAATGTGAAAGACTGGGCCTCATCATACGGGCTGTTAATAAACCCGAATAAATCACAAGCCATGATTTTAGGAACCAGGCACACTCTTTCCTTGTTACAAAAACCCATTGTTCCCGTATCATATAATGGCATCACAATAGAGTACACAGATAAGGCGAAAAACCTTGGGGTTATTTTTGACAACCAGCTGTCTTGGTCTCCACATGTCAGCGAGGTCAGCAGACGGGTCTTTGCGTCTTTTCACTCCCTCAGGCGTCTGCAGTACTTCTTGCCGCGGCAGACCAAAATCACCCTTGCTCAGTCCCTTCTCCTGCCGCTAATCGACTACGCCGATGTCTGTTGGGCGAGCGCGAACGAAGATCTTCTGAACAAACTCGAACGACTTCAGAATCTCGGGATTCGGTTTATCTTCGGGCTGCGTAAATTCGACCACGTCTCTCAATTTCGCAAAGAGTTGGGGTGGCTTCCGATTCGTCGTCGCCGAGACTCCCATATTCTTTTTTGTCTTTTCAATATATTGAAAAATCCGCGCTACCCCAGCTATCTTCGAGACCGCTTTGAGTATCTTTTTTCAGGAGATCGGCAACGGAGATCTCACACGGTCTCACTCTTAGCCACTCCAAGGCATACCTCTTCCGCATATGAGCACTCCTTCAGGTTGCAGGCGGTCCGACTGTGGAACGCACTTCCTTGTGCGATAAGAGACAGCCCGACTCTTTTCGCTTTCAAAAACCGGGTAAAAGAGCACTTCCTCTCTCTTTTGTGATAGTTGTAGTATGAATATTATTATTATATGTAAACTTTATGTACAGGTTTATGTATGTATTGATACGTATTTAGTAGTTTGTTAGATACGAGTATGTCTTTTATTTACCGTATTTTATAGATATGTAACTTACTTATATGTATTTTATTATTGTTTAGATATTGTGGACTGCCTACCCTTTATTGATAAAATTTCCTGTCATGCCTTGGTTTGCTGGAAGAAATCTCTTTTTAGAGATATGTCTCTAAAAAGAGATTTCTTATTATTATTATTATTAGATTATCGCCTTTGTACATATGTTTTCTCTTAATGTATCTTTTTTAAATAACTGTGTTCAATAAAGAATTATGAATTATGACTCCTCTGCATGTTTCTAGCAAAGTGAATTTGTCATCGTTTCCTGAGATATAGTCGTCTACATAGAAATCATGTAAGATTGTTTCACTGACGTTTTTGTCTGAACATTCTTGACCCAACTGTACAAGACACCTGGTGGCAAGATATGGGGCACTGGATGTGCCATAAGTGACGGTATTTAGTTTATATTGTTTGATTGGCTGTGAGGAGTCTGAGCGCCACAGAATCTGCTGCAGACTCCGCTGACTTTCAGTTACATAGATTTGCCTGTACATTTTTTGGACGTCTGAAGTTACTACGAATTTGTACTGTCGAAATCGAATTAATATGCTTAACAAATCATCTTGTACAGTCGGACCAACGTATTGTAGGTCGTTAAATGATTTTCCTGAGCTAGAAACTGCAGAGCCATCAAAAACTGTGCGCAAGCGTGAAGTTATGCTAGATTCGCGCCAAATTGCATGATGTGGCAAGAAATATGAAATTTCGTTAGTATTTATGTCCGTGTTTTCTGACATGTGACCTAAGTTTAGGTATTCCTCGATAAATTCTATGTACTTTTGTTTGTATTCTGGGTTGCGCTTGAATTTACGCTCTAATGCTTGGAATCGAAGTAATGCTTGTTGTTTAGAATCGCCCAAACATTCGGGAGATTCTTTTAGTGGTATTGTAACAACAAATTTACCATCTGGGTGGCGCGTTGTTGTTTGTGTAAATATGCGTTCGAATTCACTCTCACCTTTAGTGTGGATTTGTTGAGTGGATGGAACTGATTCTAGTTCAAAGAACTTGTTTAGTTTTATGTCAAGCTCAATGTTGTTTATTAGATTACAGTGGACTGTATGAGGTTGCTTTTGTTTAATATTGCGTGTATGTATGGAACCTGCAACAAGCCATCCGAGTGTTGTTTCAACTAAGATGGGTTTTTTCTTGCCCAGGGATATATGATTGAATGTCATTAACTCCCAAAATAGGTGTGCACCCAGCAGCATCTGCACCTCGGATGGCTCGTGAAAGTTCGAATCCGCTAGGTGGATGTGTGGGGGAATAGTGAAAGAAACACAATTTATTTTATTGAATGGAATCATGTCAGTGATCTCTTGAACAATGGAACATTTGACAACTGTTGTGTAGTCTTGTGTACGAGATTTTATAGTTACATCACACTGTTCGGTGATGTTTGACCTTTTCTTTTCTAACCCTGAGACTGACAGGCTGGTAGAATAAGCAGGTAAATTTAGTTTTGATTAAAGATCTTTAGTTATAAAATTTGGGATACTTCCGTTGTCCAAGAGAACTCTAACCTGGTGTGTGTGGCCGTCATAGTCGATGACGTTGATGAGAGTTGTAGCTAAGGGTATGCTATAACTGCCCAAAGCGGAGCACAAAGAGGTACTAGTTGTGTCTTGTTGTGGTGCTTGTGTATGCTCTTTTGGAGTTTGTAGTGCCACACTGTCATTTGAAAGTGTTGAGGTGGAAAGCTTAGGGTCTGCCTTTGATTGATTATTCATGTGTAACATGGTGTTGTGTCTTTGTGTGCAAAACCGGCATGAGCTCAGCCTGCAGTGTTGCGCGTCATGTCCTGATCGCAAACAATTTGTGCAAAGATTCAATTGTTTCACTTTGTTAATGCGTGATTCAACTGGCAATGATTTAAATTTTATACATTGATAAATTGAATGGTAATTTTTGCAAACAGGACACTTATATTTATACTGATTCTGATTTTGAGTATGATTTACAAGAAATGTTTTAGGACGATTGTGAGTGATGTCACTATGTCTACGTGGTTTGTTTAGTGTTTGTGCTTCCTCCATAGTTTCTAGCAAATCGGCTCGATTTCTTAAGAAAGTGGTAAATTCCGTTAATGTTGGTAGCTTTTAAGGTCATTGCGCTCGGTCTCCCAATCGCGCATCGTGGCTGAATCGAGTTTGCCAGTCACCATGTGGATTATGAGCATGTCCCAGTGCTCTGTGGGTAAATTAAGAGTTTTCAAGGCCCTGAGATTTTTATTGACTGAATCTATGGTATTTCGTAAGGCCCTTGAAGATTCTTGGAGCACGGGGTTTATGTTGAATAATGCATTTAGGTGATTGTTTACCAATATTCTATCGTTAGTGTAACGTTCACAAAGCAAATCCCACGCGACTTTATAGTTATCAGACGTGATTTCTAGTGATTTAATTACGATTGAAGCACCGTCCTTTAATGAACTTCGCAAATAATGAAATTTGTGGATAATTGGAATTGATTGATTATCGTGTATGAGAGATTTATAGGTATCATTATATTCTAACCAGTCCTGATAGCGCCCAGAAAAGGTGGGTAAGTGAATCGTAGGTAATTTAATGTTTGGCCCACCTGTGAATGCAGTCATGACATTGGAACCCGTCACCTGATTGTCCTCAGGCGCCGCAGAGGCAGCACCAGCCGCGGCGTGCTTGCTGAGCAGTTCTTGCGCAGCAGCCAAAGCTCCGAAGTAGCTTGTCTCGAAAGCTTCTCGTTCTGTGTGTTCGTCACCTGGAATGTCCGTTAAATTTTCGATGTCAGTTTGAACTGAATCAAAATCATTGTACATATCTTGGATTTTATTGAATCTGGTATTTAACTCATGAGTTTGCAAATTATTTAGCGTATTGCATGACAAAAGAGGCTCTAAATATGATTTGAATATGGTGAGCTTTGATTTGTAAGAAGCACGTGTTTTTTTTAAACCTTTTAAATCCATTGTGCGTGAAGTATATAGCAAAAAATGCTTTTGGAACGATACGTAAATTTTGCAATTAGCGTGCGTGCGAGGGCTATGGCAATGGCGTGGCAGAGGCAGGCAGGCAAACAAGCGAACGATGACCGAAGCGAATGCACACGTGCACGCTGCAGCTACGCCCACGACACGGCTCGGTTACGTGTATGTGCACATATGAACACGTGTGTATTTCTGAAATATTCCAAGTAAATATTAAAAAATAGTAATGATGGTACACGGTTGGCACAATGGTTGCAATACAATTAATCAGGCCTTAATTTTAAGAAATTGTGGGAATAAAATGTCCAAAATATGAGCGGGAGTGTTATCCTTGATGTAAATGCTTGTAGATAAAAAAGGAATATTGAGAAAATCTTGAAGATTGACTAAGATGCAAACGGATTAATACTTAGGTGACGAAAACAGGAATGTTATTTTAGGAAAACAAAGATTGAAATTAAATTTAAAAAGGAGAAAGTTAGAGAATTCTTAATAAAGAGAGTGGTCAAACTATACCTGTGCAGTAAAAAAATAAAATAGGAACGACTCACAAATAATACTGCAAACCCTTTTCCTGGTGTGTGGCACCTTTCTTGGTTTAGATTAGGTATGTTGCTGGTTTTCCTTATTTCTCGGCGCGGCGGGACGAAAACTTCACTATTTTCCTGTTTGTTCTAGTAATTGCAGTTTGGTTGGCTTGCGGTGATTCACTCCGATGGTAGGTATGTAGTTATGGCGATCGTAGTCTCGGCCGAGCGCGCTGTCTTCTTTGTTTGCTTTTTGACCTCGTCGAAACGGCGTTTATAACGTTCTTGTACGTCGAATCCGGCTCGAAACTTGATGACGAAAGTTCGTGGAATTAAATAATGTAGTCGACACCGATATAACTTTCACAAAGGTTTAATTCGCAGAGCGATTAAATTACATAGACTTGATTTGAAAATATTAGACAACGGTGTGCGCGCGCTCGGGCCGAGAGCCGTGGAGGAATGCCTGCCGGCCGCGCCGGCGCCAGCGGGCGGAGCGAGGACAGCCGGCGGGGCGAGCGCGGGGTGCGGGCGCGGGAGGCGGGGAGCCTGCTCCGCACTAACAGTGTGGTTATTTTCGACTCCATGCTGGAACGTAGAAATGGTATGCAACAGTTTTTTTATATCAAATTGTTTTTTTTTGTTTTTTTAAGAAAATTAGTAAGCTGAGAGTATGGTTACCCTACTGCCTATTAGCCAGTTTGTATTGGTTAATTTAATGACAAGTGTAAAATAATATAAATAAGTTGATGGAATGTGATGGGAATTGCAACAATACTACTATTAACAATAACACTATATTAGTAACAATACTACTATTTAGTAGGTAATCTAATATTTGAAAGGTCTTATTGTCTGAGGTATTTCTATAGAAAAGAAGTAAATGTTCCTAAATTTATATGACAGATCTTTTAAATAAATTAAGACACAAATGGATAGGTGCAATGCAATGCCTTTTCTGTATATACTCGAGTATAAACACAAGCAAGACACTGAGTTCCCAGCTTACTATATAAGTACTGGCCTAATGTATACTTTCAATTTACCTAAATTTATACTACAGAACATTTACATAAACAATAGCAGTCTTACCTACAAAAAATTTCTAATTTATGTTTGTGCATCTGTTTGAGCAAAATCCTCTTTAAACCTTAATGAGCGTTTTATGTTTTTGTGATTTATAAAAGTACAGCAAGTCAGTTTCAAACTAAAACTCTGTTGTAAATTATTTTATTCCTTTAGGGTCTGTGCATGTCTACTGAAGGATGAGAATCCATAACCGTAAACTTAATTAAAAAAGAAAATAAATAGTATAGTGATGTGTCAATATTTACTATGGTCAAACAAAAAAATAATATAAAACAACCAACATAAATTCTCAGATAAACGCAACTCTTTGCTTGGATTCACAACTGACTGATGTAGATATGCTTTGTACCTTTGGTGTACAACAAAGAGAATATAATGTGTGATATTGCCTAAGGTTTTTATTGAAGCTAACATACAGATTTTATTTTATAAATCACAATTTTATGATAATGGGTTGTAAGACTGTTTCAGCTTCATATTATGAGTGTTTTAGAGAAATTGAATCTGTATAAATGACACTGTAAACTCTATACTGAAGTACAATTTTTTATTTATTAGAAGAAAATAGATTCTGGACTTGTTTTTCTGTTTGAGCGGCTACCATCCAGTTATGTCCCGTAGACCTATCTCATTACACCAACATTTCCTGGGTGGGAAAAAAGGGAGAGGACCTTGGCCTTTGAGTGGGATGTTATGGGCTCGTTCTTCTGATAATAATTATGCTAAATTGTATGAAATTGTCAACTAGTCAGAAAACTGTTTCTAATGTGGTATTCAAATTATTTTTTCAACTAGAATGCGAGTCTCAGTTCAATTATTGCTAGAAACTGTACTACTGGTAGGTAATTATATGGTAGTGTTAGTCTATTAGTTAGATAAAACAAAGAACTCAGCTGAATATGTAGTATTCCGTTCCGGCATTCAAATTCATCGGCAGTTGACAGTTAGAGTGGCTTCAGTGGCAGGAGCAATCTTCTTGTTGTAGTGTGCAGCTCAAAACATTGTTCACAGTTTTAACTATTCTAACAAGTAATTACACTTATATTTAGTAAGTATTATAACACTAATTAGATTAATTAAAAAAATATTTATCAGCTATCGTTTCGTGAACAGCTGACCGCCCGGAGGGTGCGGTCCGAATCAATCGTCCGAATTATGTCGATGCTACTCATCATAGACCTGGTATTTCAACAGACAGATAGCGTTTATCTGTCTGCTTTTGACATTTCACACGCACAAAATGAGTCAAACACCTGGACTTAGAGTATTCCTCCGAGCTACTCATCTATACTCTTTGAATAGGTGATAACGATAAGTTTACGTACATTTGTTTCTCTGTTACTCCGTTTAGGAAAAATACTTATGATGTTCATAAGGTCCGTCAATGTAGGTATGGTAAAAGACAAGATTGCAATAAATAAAATTAAACAATTAAAGGGGAAGTGCAATTCAATACGCCTGACCTAAATTGGAATATATTTATTACGAAACTTATGCTTACACGTGCCATGAGATGGTGAGTTAAAATATTCAACACGTTCAATTATCGTTATTAATAGTTACTATGATAGGAGATAATATCATCGTCGAAATATGCATGGTGTAACAGAAAGGTATCACAAGCCGAAAGGGGGTTGTTGGGGACATCTTTCACTATTTAACTTTTCACTCCCCGTACAATTCAGCTGAGCGCACAACCTGAAATGTATTGAATTGAGAAAAGATCATATCCGTTAGGCAAAAACTGCGTAATCGGAAACGAACATTGATTGACCGGTACGTTGTGATGATTGATCTATTTCAGATTTTCCATTGTTTTATATGTACGTTGTTCCGTAGCGATATATTTACAATGTCCAATGGGTGTTTGGGTTCAACGCTGTTACATCGCGATCTGGAAATATATAGAACTCCCAATGGGTTTTTGGGTTGATCGCTGATACGTTGCCCCATTACAACTAAAATATTTACAATGCCCACTGATCAAAGCTTGTTAGTTCTTTTGGGCTTCCCATTAAACACAATTATATCTACAATGCTCAATGGGTATTTGGGATCGTCGCTGATACGAAATCGAAAACGGAAATTTGAACACAATTATATCTACAATGCTCAATGGGTATTAGGTTCATAGCTAACACGATTCAGTCGTTCAGAATCATATTGATCCACAATATCTAAAACTCTCAATAATCACCTACTCATATCCATCTTCGTCCTGGTATAGATCTCCTCAGTTTTCTGGTAGAAGTTGTCAATAAAGAATGGTATGTTCTTGTCTTCAATTTGAGCTAGCAGTTGCGGGTAGGAGTCTTCGAATGCTTGCCACTGGTTTTCCAGAGATAGAAGTCGCTTAGTTAGATATTCTTGAGTTTTTCTTGTTACGGAGTCTTTATGATAGTTGTTGCATAATGTATTGATGTTTTCAAAGGCTAGAGCTTGAGTTTTCAGTTCTTCCATTGTTAGTTGTTGTTAAGTTGAGTTACCGTTGAGTTAAAGTTGAGTGATGTTGGAAATCCGTTGGATTTCTGAAGTTGCCGCTAAGTTGAGTGGAATTCTGTTGGAGTTGATTTGAAGTTAAGTTGAGTGAGAGATCCGTTGGATTCCCGCAGTGCCGTTGGCAGGAGCTTGTAGTTGTGGATATCGCTGGGTCCCTTCGATAGCTAACGAGTGTGAAACTCAATGCCCTACACCGATATTTGCGACTTCTCAATCCAATTCGGTGATTCCGCTTATGGAGGCCGAACAGAACCGATCCGCTATCGATTAGGAACAAAGAGCCACTTACGTAAACTGGAATCTGTTGGATCCTTGATATCCGGTTCGAAGGACCATTAAATTTTTTGGTCTAACCCGTAGTTTACGAGATTATCCCACACACTCGAAATAGTTGTTAAAGTTATGAGTTAAACCAGAATTATTGCTGGATTACTATTTATTGATGTTACTTGTTATGGCGATGTATAAAGACTGTACTAATCTATAGTTAAATATCATACAAGTAAGTTCGCATGACGCGTGACTTAAACTAGGTTGCTGATCACAATATTGTGCGGCGTGACCGTACAGACATTACTGTATAACTTTTATGAGAATTGAAGTACATAACCATTAGTTTTTCAATATTTTCTGGCTTCAATGAATTTCTCCGAACGGCTTAAATTCATTTGTATATTGAAAAAGATCGCTCTACGTTAACTGAGGTGAAGTTAGCAAATTTATATATTTCCTCCTCCTCGTCATTAATGCAGGAAGTTTTTTTTTTCGGCTTATGTTTAAACGATTACCAAAAACACACCTATTTTACAACCAATAAATTCGAAATGACTGCCAGAATGGATAAATGTCCACCAAATTGTGTTTGGATAAATGATCACCAAACTTCTTTTTATGTTTTGTGTACTTAAGTTTATGTATTTTTTGTTGTTCTTACATGTTCACCTAAGCTACCGCAGTATTTTGCCCTGATATTTTTTGCAACTTTTGGTGTTCATTTATCCATTTTGGGTTGGAAAAAAATATTTTGGTGATCATTATATTTGTTGCCATTTTTTTCTGCTATATTTCTGATAGTGTCCAAATCAGGATTTCTATCCATGACTTTTCCATTTTATCTCTAAGCTCTTGCAATTTGCCCATCTCAAAGCATCTCAATAATCTCACTGCATCAAATATTTCAAATGATTCCATTAGAGAAAGATCGGGTTTCTGAAGTGCTGTCAAAGCTGTTGGTATAGTTGCAAAATTTTCGTAAATACGAGACAAAACACCCTTTATGTTGTCATTATTATTAAAAATGTTTAAAGCATTCTGTACTGATTTTGCCTCTGGGCTATTCAACACAGACAATGCAGACTTAATTTCATCGAAATGCTTAGCGTAATAGAATGCTGCATCACGCCTAGTACCCCATCTAGTAATTACAGGTGCAGGAGGTAAAGATAAATCCGGACACATTTCTTTATTTTACACAAACTATTTTTATTTTACAGAAAAGAGCTATTCGAGCAATTTATAATTTAAAACGAACAGACTCCTTAAGAGAGCTTTTTAAAGAAATTGACATACTAACTACTGTTTGACATACTGACTAGCTACTGCTAGTCAATTTATTTTCGATAGTATTATGTATGTACGCAAGAACCTTACAACATTTTCCAAACTTAGCGATAGCTGTAATGTTTACCTAAGAAATAATCACAGACTATGTGCGCCCCGTTTTAGACTCGCGAAGGTTAGCAATTCTTTCAAGGGTCAGTGCATTCTCTACTACAATAAGATACCTCTGGAAATTTTGAAATTGCCATTTGAGCAAGCAAGCATGTTAAAGCGGCTTTGTCGAAAAAGGGATATTACAATGTTCAAGATTACTTAAATGACAGGACTGTATGGGGTTAATATGGCTCAACACAGACCTTGCTGTTAATAATTTTGTAATTATTTATTCCAGCTTATTAAATAAAAATAAATCATAATTGTATTAGTTAAGCACAACCTATTTTTAAAAGAGATCTAAAAATCAATCTGTGGGAGTTTCTACGCCCTTCTTCTCCCACAGTGGTCCAATGTAGAGAAGAGGCAAAAAATGACGTTTGCTAAGTATATGTAAATATCTACAGTAATAAAGTACTTTTGAGTTGAGTTGAGTTGAGTTTAATTTCAAATTATTATTTTTAAAATTTGAAATTAAATTGTCAACATTAGGGTTCTCTTTTCTAATCTGCCCCGCAACAAAATTATGAGCATGGGCTAAACATAAGAAATGCAACATTTTTGGAAAAGTTGATTTTAACATTCTACCAGCAGATATCATGTATGCCACTGTCTGTAAATAGCATTCTAACATTATCTACTTTGCTCTCAAATGAACTTCCCCACATATTTTTAAAGAATCTTGAATAAATTGTGATGCAGTTGTTCCATTTAGAGAATTTAGCATTTTACATACCGCTAAGTAAGGCCGATGGCACCTACTAGGTTCTAATGGTCTCACCAACAAATGTACGACAGCTCTTCCTAAGAAATCCATAGTTTCGTCTACTGAAAGCCATAGTTTTTTATCTAACATCTTACTTTGCATCTCTTGTACTTTGATTATAAAAAGCTGATCCAGGTAAACTTTTCTCAATGAGGATTCCCTAGGTAGCATAATATTTTTGCAATTACAATACATGTACTTTTGACAAAACATTTTAAATACATTGTTGCCCAGTTGGGACCCTGGTATGTTACAAAGAATCATAAGTTCGATTAATTTATATAATATATATATATATATATATATATATATATATATATATATATATATATATATATAATATTGTGCGAACTACAAACGTGACAACATCGCGCGTAGTTGATTAAATTTGGAAACGTCGCGCGTGCAGTTTTTTAAATTGTGTATGTTTAATATTTATGCTTCGGAACGCACCGGTTTTTTGTTGCGCGGATCGACCGCGAGTAATCGGGACATCACTAGCGGAAACGGAACCGCAGCTGTCACTCGTACCAACGAGATGAAAAATTAGAGGTTAGCTTTCGTGTCGTGAGAAAAAACATGTCTGCTCATGGCGTCGGGCCATTGATTGTATTTCGGTGTAACAATTGTCTAATACAGGTGTCGGGCCTGGTCGGAGTGTTAATCATCAACATCGTCGGGAAATAAGTAGATTCGCGTCAGCGGTTGAGTGATTCGTGTTGTGAAGGACATCGTCGTATCGGACGGCGACTCCTCGTGTCGGCAAGCAGCACGCCGGCAACGGCGGCAAATAGTGAGATTCGGTTCCTATCCTATCCCAATTGTGCTCCTATCCCGTATTCCTGCCTCGAATCGAGCCTTCGATTTCCGGTCTGCGACGGCAAGGTAAAGTAGCAATCACGATTTTCTCCCGTGCTGGCAAAAACCCAGCCCCTCAAGATTCCACGCCGTTCGGTTGAGGCGTGGAATTAAACATTTTGGTAGCAGGCGCGGTTTCCTAGTGGGAAATCACCGATTCACGGACGGTTGTAGGGTTGTTTTTTTGCCACATTGTAGTTGGGAGAAAAGAATATCTCAGATTGGCCGGCAAGTCGGCAATGAGTCTGTGGTCGGTATACCACAATTAAAGTTCATTTTCGGTTAGTGAAAGTATAATTGTCAATTTAGTTAACAATTATTATAAATTTGTAGTCGGAAACTACTGTTTGTGCGCATAAAGGATTGAACAGTCATTCTGCGAAGTAACTAGATTGTATTACTTGCGGTAGAACGTCGGGTTCTATAGTACTGCAGTGTTATTTCGGTTTACAGAGCAGGGTCAGGCTATTTAAGGGGTATTAAGCTGATTTTGCTGACCTCAGTAGAAGTGTGGGTCATATCGGAGGGGCCACTTCTAGAAGGTCACAGCTACCTTCATTATATTAAAAATAGCTTGGATTTCGGAATCCAGTGTGGTTTAGGGTGCTATATTGTTTAGGTTTATAGTCTCGGAGCCCACCACTTATTATTTTGTATTGTTTTCATAATCAAGTTTTGTGGGTTATTTTTGTATTGTGTTTTATGGTGGCATTCTCTAATTGATTTAGAGTGTATATTTATAAGGTGTATGTCCACAGGGCTACCATATTAAATATTGTTTAGGATTTAATTGTTTTAGTGGTTGCCTTGGTTTTTACAACTTAGTTTTAATTTCTGTGCCCAGCGCTGACGGGCAAGTGTTGGTCTCTGGCTGTGCTTAGTTCGGTAGTGAAGCATAGGACCAGAAACAATTGAATCGGTAACCATGGCACCTTCGCCCTTGACGGTACTGCGGTATGGTGTCCGTGAGGAGATGAGATGGCTCGCCCATACTCACAAGTATGTGGAGCGACCTGACATGGACGAGGTCCTGCTCAAGCGTGTGGAGGACGCAATGACACGCGTCGGGAAGGTGTGTCGGCTGGCTGCGGAGGCTGAAGCCCTCGGGCTTACGGATGAGGCTTCGGTGGCTGCAGTGAAGCAGCTCTGCGCGGATGCTGACCAAGCGATGGAGTGCTTAGGCGACATCGAGCGTCGCGCGGAAAAAATTAAGCGGTCGCGTCGGGATGACCGCGGGGAGGGTAGCGGAGACCCGCCCCCTAAGGGTGTTGTTGGACGGCTGCCACACCTGGAGATTCCGGCCTTCGGTGGGGCAATTGATGAGTGGCCGGCATTCATCAATTTGTTCGATAGTTTGGTCCACGGTCGGGACGACCTGGACAACGCCTACAAGTTGGCCCAACTATTGATGGCACTGCGGGGTGAACCGAAGGAGTTGGTCGGTCACCTAACGGTCACGGCAGGCAATTATGACATAGCCCGGTCCATATTGTTTGACCGCTACCAACACAAACGGCGGTTGGTTGATGCGCAGCTGGGGAAGCTGTTTAGCATACCAAGAGTAACCCGGGATGTTGACAACCGGGTACAGGTGCTCAACCCTGTGCTGGTGGCCACTAAGGCCCTTCAGAACCTTGGTCTGCCGGTAGACCAATGGTCATATATCGTTTTGTATATGGTTTTGTCACGGTTGCCTGCAGCTGTTCAAATTCGGTTTGAACAGCTGCATGGGGGCAGTAGCTCGGAACTGCCCACGCTCGTCCAATTAACGGATTTTTTGGAGGGTGAATGCAGGCGATGCGACACATTGGATACGGAGGCCAGTGTGCAGCGCCAACCCGCGCGGATGCGGGAGGGGCCGCGCCCCCCGCCCCCACGGGGGGGTGGGCGGTCAAAACAATTTGGCGTTTTGAATGCCGCGACGTCGGGTGACGGCTGTGTGCACTGCGACAGTGCCGGTCATGAAGTGACCAGTTGCGCCAACTTTAAGGCGCTCGGGGTAGCTGCCCGCAGAAAGGTAGTGTCCCGCCGCCGATTGTGTTTCGGTTGTTTGGGGCCGCACCCGCTGAGCGAGTGCTCACGTGCGTTCCCCTGTGAGTGCTGCGGTGGCAAGCACCACATCGTGTTGTGCCTGAACCGATCAGACCCTTCGGACGGTCACCAGGGCCGGACTCAGGTTGGTCGGTCACAGGGCCCAACCAGGGCCGGACCCAGTCCCCCTCCGGGCAACGGGAGTAACAGGCGGGATAGCCGGGGTTCGGTCGCCGCTGTCCAGGGTCAGCGAGGACTTCGGGCCGCTGGCTCACCGCGTGTTACGGGCGGGTGTCAGATGGCACCTATGAGTGGCGCGAAGGCTGGGAGCCCACCATCTTCTGCGCCACCCTGCCCGTCTCTCTGGGAGGCGAACAGGGAGGCGAACAGTCGGATGTCGCCCCCATTCCTAGAGCGCCCCAGGTTGGATCCGCTCTCCCCCGTCCATCCACGGTGGCCACCGTCATACCGCACACAGTCCGGTATGGTCGGATACCGGGAAAGCGAGGGGCCTATTATGCGGGTTGGGACCCCCTGATGTACATACGGTCCGATATGCCACCGGCATATCAGCAGCCGAGTTACCAGGCCGACGGGGGTCCCAGCGGGTTCGGATCCCGCGGAGGTTCCCGCTAGGGACACGCCGCCCACTTACAGGGTGCCGCCACTCCACAGACGGTCATGCTCCCCACCGCCTCGGTAATAGCGTGGAGTTCGGATGGCAAATCTTGTGTGGCACGAGCACTATTGGACTCGAGGGCTCAGGGGTGCTTTGTCTCGTGCAACCTTGTAAGACGGTTGGGCATTTCGGTAAGGGAGTATCCACATTCCATTCGGGGAATTGGGAACACGGAAGTCGGTTCCGTTAAGGGAGTATGTCGGATTACTCTCTCGTCACGGGTGGATTCATCGGTGAATCTGACGGTCACGGCATTAGTCATGCCTAATGTGATGGGCTCACACCCTCACGTACGGTTGTCCCCTCGGTGCGACAGTTGGTCGCTGGGTTGTCACTGGCTGACCCGGAGTTCGATATTCCGGGCCCAGTAGACATTTTATTGGGTGTCGATGCCTTGGGATACCTGTTAGTGCCAGGTGTCCACGTGTTGCAGGCGACTGGTCTGGTTTCGGTCAACACCAGACTGGGCCATGCGGTAATGGGTCCGGTCATGCCGGCTGCCCCACGCCTAGCGACTCGTAGTCCCTTATTCGGTTCTGTACTCTCGGAGGTGATACAGAAGTTTTGGGAGGTGGAGGAACCACCTACGGTCCGCCGGTTGGACCCGGTTGAAGAAGAGTGTGAACAGTTTTATCGGAACAATACTGGTCGCCTTCGGTCAGGTCGATTTCTCACACGTCTTCCATTCCGGAGTGATCGCCCACCGCTGGGCAGTTCACACCATGCAGCCGAGACGCGGCTTCTGTCGATGGAACGACGCATGAAGCGTGACGGGATTTTCCGGCAGAAGTACGTCGATTTCATGCGGGAATACGAGTCGCTCGGCCACATGTCGGTTTCGGGTATCGACTGGAAGCGTGAAGACCACTGCTTCCTGCCCCACCACGCGGTCTTGAGGACCCCGGAGGGCAAAATACGGGTAGTATTCGATGGATCGGCATCAACATCTAACGGCATGAACCTGAACCAGTGTTTGCATTCAGGGCCGAAGTTGAACCATGACATCGCGGATGTTATCACACGGTTCCGTCGACACAATGTTGTGTTTGTAGCTGACATCCGGATGATGTTTAGACAGACGGTCATTCACCCTGACGATAGACAGTATCAGCTGATACTGTGGCGAGAGAGCCCAGATCAGCCCATCAGGGTATACGAGCTGAACACCAACACGTACGGGCTACGGTCTAGTCCTTATTTGGCGATTCGCACTCTACGGGAGTTAGCGGATCGAGAACGGTTAAACTTCCCTAGAGGAGCAGCGATCCTGGAGCAGGATCTCTACGTGACGACCCGAATGGCCGAGCGACGACCCGAATGGCCGAGACGACCCGAATGGCCGAGTCGGCAGTAACCCTGCCTAGGAAGCCAAGGGTCCCGGGTTCGAGTCCCGGTGGGGGCAAATATTCGTTTGATGAGAACTGATGTTTGTACCGTAGTCATGGTTGTTTATCTATCTAAGTATAATATTTATCTATGTAAGTATGTGTATCGTTGTCTAGTACCCAAGATACACGGAATCCTAGTTTGGGGCTAGATCAATGTGTGTAAATTGTGTCCAAGGTATTATTATTATTATTATTAGATATCTGTACCGGTGCAGATTCCGTAGAGGAGGCGCTCGCTCGACGGGACGAGCTAGTTGAGCTCTTACGGGGTGGAGCTTACGAGCTCCGGAAATGGATTTCGAACTCTCCAGAGTTACTGACTGGTCTTCCGGATGACTACCAGAAGGATCCCCACATTTTTGAAAATTTGGAAAATCCAAATATGTTGTCGGTATTAGGCGTCTAGTACCAGCCGGTGTCAGACATGTTTTCGTATCGGGACGAGTTGGACTCCCCGAAGGTCTGGACGAAACGGAACGTCCTTTCAACGGTGGCTAGGACATTTGATCCAAACGGGTGGATCACCCCGGTAACATTTCAGCTCAAGTGTTTTATGCAGCAATTGTGGTCTGCTGAGCTGAAATGGGACGACCCGATCGGCGGGTCATTGAGCTCAGAGTGGGACTCGTTCTTTTCGACCCTCCCTGGCATCAATCGGATTTCACTGCCACGGAGGTTGGTCCCCACCAAACGATACACCGCCACCCTGCATGGGTTTTGCGATGCCTCGGAGAAGGGCTACGGAGCTGCGGTGTATCTGCGTACGGTCGACTCCTCGGGGGAGGTTGATGTGCGGTTGGTCATGGCCAAGAGCAAGGTCGCGCCGTTGCGCACTCGCCTGACCATTCCCAAGTTAGAGCTTTCGGGAGCGGCTCTCCTGACTCGTCTGCTCAACCACACGGTGACGGTTCTTCGTGGGTCAATAGCGTTATAAGATACGGTCTACGCTTGGACGGACAGCCAGATCGTGTTATGCTGGCTGAAGGCTTCAGTTCACAAGCTGGAGATTTTTGTGGCGAATCGGGTTTCGCAGATTTTGAATTCGGAGGTTCTCTTAATCTGGAGACATGTTCCAGGGGAAATGAACCCAGCAGACTGTGCGTCTCGTGGGTGTCACGCTCCGGAGTTGGTTGGACATCCCTTGTGGTGGGGTCCAAAATGGTTGACTCAAGCCGAATCGCGTTACCACGGCGAACGGCGCCTTGACAGTCGGTGTCTGTACGACGCAACCAGAGCCGGAAGAGGAGTTCAGCCTGCTGGAACGGTACAGCTCGCTCGAAAAGCTGGTCAATGTGACCGCCTGGATCTGCCGATTTGCGCGGAATTGTCGGAATTCTGAGGCGCAACGAGTGCGGACACAGGTCCTGACACCACGGGAACGGAACCATGCGTTGTTCGCATTGGTACGGAACGTGCAGACGGTGCACTTTAAGTCCGAATTGGACATTCTGAGACGCGGACGCGTCCAACTGAAGGGAGCTGTGGCTCGGCTCAACCCGTTTATTGACCCTCAAGGATTGCTGAGGGTAGGAGGTCGGCTGCGGAATGCCAACCTGCCTTATGCGGCTCGCCACCCGTTGTTACTCCCTAGGAAAGGGAAGTTGGTCGAACTGTTGATACAGGATCGACACATTCGGAATGGGCATGTCGGATGCCACGCCTTGATGGCGTTTCTCCAGCGCGAGTTCTGGATTCTATCGGGAAGACGCTTAGTGCGTAGCGTCGTATTTCGGTGCCTGCCTTGTTATCGGGCCAAGGCGGCTGCGATGCAGCCCCAGATGGGCGATTTGCCCTCGGATAGGGTTAACGAAATCCGGCCCTTTGCGGGTGTCGGAACGGATTTCGCGGGACCATTCATGGTCAAGTCTTCACAGCTACGGAACGCCAGATTAGTGAAGGCATACCTGTGCGTCTTCGTGTGCTTGGCCACGAAGGCAGTCCACTTGGAGGTGGTCAGTGACCTCACTACAGAGGCATTTATCGCATGTCTAGATCGGTTCGTCTCACGAAGGGGCCACCCGACATTAATCCGTTCGGACAACGGCACAAATTTTGTCGGAGCCAGGCGATATCTGCAGGAGGTCACTCAATTCCTGAACGGTAACCAGGATGCCATCGGTACGGCTTGCTCCCGACGAGGGATTGAATGGGTTTTCAGTCCGCCGGGATGTCCTCATTGGGGAGGAATATTTGAGGCTGCGGTTAAATCGGCTAAGTCGCACCTGACGAGGATCATCGGTGAGACCTCTCTACGCTTTGAAGAGCTTGCGACGCTGTTCTGTAAGATTGAAATGACACTGAACTCGCGTCCGTTGTGCCCGCTCAGTTCGGATCCAAATGATTTGGAAGCGTTGACTCCGGGTCACTTCCTGATAGGTCAGCCCCTTAACGCCCTGCCAGAATACCCATTCGGTGATGTTAAGTTAAGTCGGTTAACTAGGTGGCAGATGTTGCAGCAGATGGCTCAAGATTTTTGGAAACGGTGGTCCCTTGAGTACTTGCACATCTTGTAGCAGCGCCTTAAGTGGACTGACCGGACGAGCCCCCCTCAAGTCGGTGATTTGGTGCTGATTAAGGATGCGAACCTGCCATCATTGAGATGGAGACGAGGACGGATCGTCAATTTGTACACGGGTCGGGATGGCACGCCTCGATCAGCAGAAGTCAAGGTGGGGGACTCGGTCCTCAAGAGAGCGGTCGCAACACTTTCTCGCCTTCCTATTGATTAGGGACAGGTTCGGGCCTGTCCGGGCGGGTGACTGTTTAATATTTATGCTTCGAAACGCACCGGTTTTTTGTTGCGCGGATCGACCGCGAGTAATCGGGACATCACTAGCGGAAACGGAACCGCAGCTGTCACTCGTACCAACGAGATGAAAAATTAGAGGTTAGCTTTCTTGTCGTGAGAAAAAACATGTCTGCTCATGGCGTCGGGCCATTGATTGTATTTCGGTGTAAGAATTGTCTAATACAGGTGTCGGGCCTGTTCGGAGTGTTAATCATCAACATCGTCGGGAAATAAGTAGATTCGCGTCAGCGGTTGAGTGATTCGTGTTGTGAAGGACATCGTCGTATCGGACGGCGACTCCTCGTGTCGGCAAGCAGCACGCCGGCAACAGCGTCGGCGGCAAATAGTGAGATTCGGTTCGTATCCTATCCCAATTGTGCTCCTATCCCGTATTCCTGCCTCGAATCGAGCCTTCGATTTCCGGTCTGCGACGGCAAGGTAAAGAAGCAATCACGATTTTCTCCCGTGCTGGCAAAAACCCAGCCCCTCAAGATTCCACGCCGTTCGGTTGAGGCGTGGAATTAAACAGTGTACAAGTAAATAACTTTTTTATTTAATAAATTAAAGGATTTTTTCTGCTCTTTAAAATGAATCCCGGGATTTAAGGCATATCCAATTTATTCTTTATCTGTATGAAATCAGTGTAAATACATAAATAACTCTCCTGAATTCCGACCTCATCTTTAATGGTCTATAGAAAGAAATAGAAGTAGGCGAGGTTTTTTGTAAATCAAGTTGTTAAGTCCTTTGTGCCACGATTAAATCAAATATACTTCGTCCTTCCCACTATGTATTATTGTTTTCGAAAACTTGTAAGAAACTAATGGTTTGTTGTTATCCCGCCTGTTTACCTAAAGGGGCAGTGTGTACAGATAGTAAGTGACTTCAAATACCTTGGACATATAATGTCAGATGATAGGAAAGACGACAAAGACATATACAGACAGCGTAGAGCGCTATGCATGGTTGGGAACATGATTGCAAGAAGGTTTTCTAAGTGTTCTCCAGACGTTAAGATATTGTTATTTAAAACATATTGTCAGAGTTTCTACACGTGTCAACTCTGGACCAGATATACGAATAAGTCTCACGATGGGATACGTGTTCAGTACAATAACATCTTCAGGCACCTGATGGGCCTGAAACGTTCGTGCAGCGCTTCAGGGATGTTTACTGAAACTCGCGTGAACACGTTCAATGCTATCATGAGACTGAGAATCGCGTCCTTCATGTCCAGGGTTGACGGGTGTGGAAACTCCATTATCAAGCAACTATATTCCAGGTTTTACTATACAAACATGTACAGGAAATGCATGGATATAGCTGCTTCGCCTGTGACGTGCTGATAGAGTGAGCAATAATTAATATAAGGTAGTCCATTAATGTAATGCTAATTTAATGATGTAATGTATTGTAATACTTATTGTGATATGGACTTAAGGTCTGCAATAAAGATTTATTATTATTATTATTATTATTATTATTATGTTACAAAAAAATTACTCGAAGAAATACTAATAAACACGTGCACTATGCAGCTTCTTACCCATTCATGACTCGACTGTACATTGTGATGTCTCGTTTAGGAGAAGGGGAAGAACTTTATTTAATATTTTTTGTGTGGGAATTTTCTTGGAGGTGATCGGGAACAACGAAAAACCCTTTAATTTATCTATCAGAATTTCCCAGCATACTTTTTAGGCCGTGTCTCGGTATGATTCGGAGGATAAGTCCCAGATACGGCATGTCTTTATTTAACTCGATAAACTCGGTAAGAGATTTTTTTTCCTCTCTCGTTACCATTTTAATGATTGCAAGACTGGGTATGGTTGTAACGATTTTCTGTTTAAGGGAAATACATCAAACGAAAGCGCGTTTATCAGTGTTTAAGCAAGTACTAAAATTTTGCTTCTTGGTGCAATAGTTTACAGACCTGGGAATTTTTAAATAACAAAGGTCTACTATTGCTACAATCGACCCCATGCTAGCGTCGGTTGAAACAGGGGTTGGGGTCAGTTACACTTACTAATAATGCAAGCAAGACATTTTTTTCCAGTTATTATTGTTTTAAAATTGTCTTATTCTGCTTATGGCAGCACTTAGCATCTTTGTGATCAATGTTTATTATTGGCAGGTATTTAATCCCAAAAAAATACTGATTTGCACAGAAAAATAGGATCAACAAAACACTATTTATATTTTAAATATTAAGTTTATGTTTTAAGTATTTTTTTGTTGTTCTAACATGTTCAACCAACACGAAGGATAAAGGGGGCTTCGCTTCGCTCACCCCCTTTACCCTTCACCTAAGTTACGGCAGCATTTTGCCCTGATATTTACTGTGCAAATCAGTATTTTTGATGTGCAGTTTAACATTTCCCATTATTGATCCGTCATCATTTTGATCAGAAAAAAAAAACATATATCAATTAGAGCATACTCTATACTCTCATATCAAGTAAATATAGTTAGACTTTACTCTCGAAGAAAAAACAATTATGTACTTTAAAAACGAAAAGCCAAATTACTCTTTCCTTTGTATCGTAAAAGTATCACGTGGTTAATTCCATGCTACCATGCAGTTGATCTAAGACCAGACCAGCTTTTAGCTCAGCATAGGCATCTATTTTGAAGATAGCATTGTATCTTGATATGTCTATCTGCCCCCTGTTGTCTTTCTTACACGTTGTCTCGGCAATCGGCATCTAGAAGGTCAGAAATAAAAAGTAATATGATGTTTGAACATGTTTGTTACTTATTTCTAAAGATGGCAACTATTTCCGAGGTTATACTTTTACAATTTTTAGTAAATTTTAGAAGTTGAAGGTGGCAACACTAATATGTCATTTCTTATAACGTCAGTATACGTGGGCCAATCAAAGAGCTTCCCGCAGAAACAAAATAAAATGCAGTTGGTTAGACCGTTAGACCCGAGGAGGGACCAGTTTGCAGGACTTTGCAGCATTTTCCTTTAGGACGTAAAAAGTGTGAGACGTAAAAGTTGAACCTTGAAGGACACCCATTGAGATGAGAGATCCAGATGACCTCTCTCTATTCACATTGACTTTCTGGATTCTATTACCAAGATAAGAGAAGACAAGTTCGAGAGCTTTCCCCTGAACTCCGTAATGCTGTAATTTATAAATTAATGTAACGTGACTAACGCAAAATGCTTTGGAAAGGTCACAAAAGAAACCAATAGCATCTTGTGACCTCTCCCAACCATCAAAGATATGCTTTAAGAACCTTATCCCTGCATCTGTAGTGGAACGCCCTTTAGTGAAGCCATATTGCTCACTATGGAACAGTCGCTTTATATTAAAATTGGAAAATAACTGGCTTAAGATATTTTTTTCAAATACTTTTTATTATTATTATTACAAGCCCACCATGTCCCACTGCTGGGAAAAGGCCTCTCTCCCCCTCATCCACTACGTCAAATACTTTACTTTCTTTTTTTTATTATTTATTTATCCATGTTACAAATTGTTTTATTCTAGACAATTTCACGAAGTGATCACGGAAACCTACCTGGTTTATGCGTGATCTCTGTCGCTCGCTCTGAAGTAGTGAACCAACAGACACTTATTTTTATTGACCTGTCTCAGTAAAACACAGTGGTTACACATGTTAATTATGCAAGATATTATATTTAGTTGTATTTTGTGATTTATGTGTTCCTACGTGCTCAACCGAGACAGACCTTAACATAATAACTTTCTTTCTTATATTTAAAGTAATGTACTGGCTCTGTCAGAGAGCGAGACACCCACGGCATACGTCGGCCAAGCTACACTCCGGGAGCCATAAGCGCTCTTATTTATTAAAACTTAAGACTTATGATGACGGGCCGCGTAGGCAGACTCTTTTTCCTTTCTCTGTTGATAGTACCATTTTAGAATAGTTTTACATTTGTGGATATTTATACATATGGAATCTATTACCTGTATGTATGTATGTATAAAGGTAGGCATGTATTCTAGCGAGCGCAGGTCTTTGGGGCGCGTGCGATGTTTTACATTGTGGATGTTGTTTATTTCGTCACATATAATTGGCATGTTTGTTTTATTGTATACATCGATTATTTTACAATAGTCAAATATTGCTTTATCATCCTCTTTGTATTGCATTTTTATCTTAGTTGGAATAATATTTTTTTGCAGTTTATGTTGTATTCTATATATGTTATCAATGTATTTTTTATAAGTTTTTCCATAGCTGCTTAAGCCATAACTCGGTATTGAATCTGCTAGTGATAAATATAGTAGTCTTAGAATGTTACAAGGTAAATTATGCTTTAATATGACTAGTTTCCCCATTATAGCTCTTAACCGTTTGCATATAAATTCAATATGTGGACCCCAATTGAAATGTGTATATATTATCATGCCTAGATATGTATGCTGTTAGACTAGGTCCAACTTGTTACAAAGCCTGTTGCATACACTGGTCATCATGCGCCACGATAGTTGGTTGTGTTGTTATTTTGGATATGGGGAGTGAATATGCATCAGCTTCGTCTTTTGTGCATTTATAATTAATCCAACATCGTGGGCCCATTTACATAGTGCATCATAATTTGACTAGAGTCTCTTTTGAGCCTCCATAACATTTTTGTGTGCATATAGTAAACAGGTGTCATCAGCAAACAGCAACTTAGAGCGGAGAGTATTGATATTGGTATGTAGTTAGTCGGATCACTTTTATTGCCGGACTTATATAAAGGAATCAGTTTACTATTTTTCATAACGTCAGGAAAAACTCCTTCATCAACAAACTTATTAAATATTATAACTAGGCATGAAGCAATTGAATCAATAATACAAGTTATGTTTTCTTGATATTCCCCAAATATCCTCGATGTTTTTAATATTAAGCAATTTAAGTGCCTTAACAACCGTGTCTACTTTAATATGTCTGCATTTAAATATATCATCACACTTATCAACATTATTTAATAGTATGGAAGCAGCCTCCGCCGTGAATGAATCTAAGTACTGTGTAGTAACGATTGGTATTTTGTTAAAGAAATCTTCAAAGGCATTGGCTACTTCGCGATCTTTACAAAATAATTTATCGTCTATATTTAGAATAAATTTCCGGTCCCGAGGTTTAATTTGGCCTGTTTCGGTATTGAATATTCATTGTTGTTTTAATATTGTCTTCAACTTGCTTAATTTTCCTACTCACGTAAAGTGACTTTGCTGTATGGCATACAGATTTGAATGTATTTGAATATTGTTAAATTCCACGCCTCAACCGAACGGGCGTGGAATCTGGTAGGGTTGGTTTTCACCAGGAGTATCACAAGTGGTACTGACCTTTGACGCCGTGGACCGGAATTCGAAAGCTCAATTCGAGGCAGGAACACGGGATAAGGAGCACACGGGGGGTGAGGGGAGAGGAGTCGAATCTTACTCTCATCGTAGCCCGATGCTGTCGCCGTCGCTGCGGAACGCGACGAATTGGGGACCAAACCACTTAAAGCTTCACAACACGAAGCACTCACTCCGCTGACGTGAATCTACTTATTTCCCGACGATTGTTCCGTGCTTATTATAATTAACATTCCGACCAGGCCCGGCACCTGTGTTAGACAATTATTACTACTAAAATACAGCCAAGGCCCGAACGCCATGTGCCGACATTTTTCTCATGTCAAAAAAGTAACCTCTAACTCGTCATCTCGTTTCTATACAAGTGACAGCTGCTAGTTCCGTTTCCGATAACTCGCGGTCCGAGTCGCGCAACAAAAGGAGGTGCGTTCCGAAGCATAAATATAAAACAGTCACCCGCCCGGACAGGCCCGAACCTGTCCCTAATCAGTAGGAAGGCGAGAAAGTGTTGCGACCGCTCTCTTGAGGACCGAGTCGCCCACCTTGACTTCTGCTGATCGAGGCGTGCCATCCCGACCCGTGTACAATTTGACGATCAGTCCTCGTCTCCATCTCAATGATGGCAGGTTCGCATCCTTAATCAGCACCAAATCACCGACTTGAGGAGGGCTCGTCCGGTCAGTCCACTTAAGGCGCTGCTGCAAGATGTGCAAGTACTCAAGGGACCACCGTTTCCAAAAATCTTGAGCCATCTGCTGCAACATCTGCCACCTAGTTAACCGACTTAACTTAACATCACCGAATGGATATTCTGGCAGGGCGTTAAGGGGCTGACCTATCAGGAAGTGAACCGGCGTCAACGCTTCCAAATTATTTGGATCCGAACTGAGCGGGCACAACGGACGCGAGTTCAGTGTCATCTCAATTTTACAGAACAGCATCGCAAGCTCTTCAAAGCGTAGAGAGGTCTCACCGATGATCCTCGTCAGGTGCGACTTAGCCGATTTAACCGCAGCCTCAAAAATTCCTCCCCAATGAGGACATCCCGGCGGACTGAAAACCCATTCAATCCCTCGTCGGGAGCAAGCCGTACCGATGGCGTCCTGGTTACCGTTCAGGAATTGAGTGACCTCCTGCATATATCGCCTGGCTCCGACAAAATTTGTGCCGTTGTCCGAACGGATTAATGTCGGGAGGCCCCTTCGTGAGACGAACCGATCCAGACATGCGATAAATGCCTCCGTAGTGAGGTCACTGACCACCTCCAAGTGGACTGCCTTCGTGGCCAAGCACACGAAGACGCACAGGTATGCCTTCACTAATCTGGCGTTCCGTAGCTGTGAAGACTTGACCATGAATGGTCCCGCGAAATCCGTTCCGACACCCGCAAAGGGCCGGATTTCGTTAACCCTATCCGAGGGCAAATCGCCCATCTGGGGCTGCATCGTAGCCGCCTTGGCCCGATAACAAGGCAGGCACCGAAATACGACGCTACGCACTAAGCGTCTTCCCGATAGAATCCAGAACTCGCGCTGGAGAAACGCCATCAAGGCGTGGCATCCGATATGCCCATTCCGAATGTGTCGATCCTGTATCAACAGTTCGACCAACTTCCCTTTCCTAGGGAGTAACAACGGGTGGCGAGCCGCATAAGGCAGGTTGGCATTCCGCAGCCGACCTCCTACCCTCAGCAATCCTTGAGGGTCAATAAACGGGTTGAGCCGAGCCACAGCTCCCTTCAGTTGGACGCGTCCGCGTCTCAGAATGTCCAATTCGGACTTAAAGTGCACCGTCTGCACGTTTCGTACCAATGCGAACAACGCATGGTTCCGTTCCCGTGGTGTCAGGACCTGTGTCCGCACCCGTTGCGCCTCAGAATTGCGACAATTCCGCGCAAATCGGAAGATCCAGGCGGTCACATTGACCAGCTTGTCGAGCGAGCTGTACCGTTCCAGCAGGCTGAACTCCTCTTCCGGCTCTGGTTGCGTCGTACAGACACCGACTGTCAAGGCACCGTTCGCCGAGGTAACGCGTGGACTCATTGGCCAATCCGATTCGGCTTGAGTCAACCATTTTGGACCCCACCACAAGGGATGTCCAACCAACTCCGGAGTGTGACATCCACGAGACGCACAGTCTGCTGGGTTCATCTCTCCTGGAACATGTCTCCAGATTAAGGGAACCTCCGAATTAAAAATCTGCGAAACCCGATTCGCCACAAAAATCTCCAGCTTGTGAACTGAAGCCTTCAGCCAGCATAACACGATCTGGCTATCCGTCCAAGCGTAGACCGTATCTTCTAACGCTATTGACCCACGAAGAACCGTCATCGTGTGGTTGAGCAGACGAGTCAGGAGAGCCGCTCCCGAAAGCTCTAATTTGGGAATGGTCAGGCGAGTGCGCAACGGCGCAACCTTGCTCTTGGCCATGACCAACCGCACATCAACCTCCCCCGAGGAGTCGACCGTACGCAGATACACCGCAGCTCCGTAGCCCTTCTCCGAGGCATCGCAAAACCCATGCAGGGTGGCGGTGTATCGTTTGGTGGGGACCAACCTCCGTGGCAGTGAAATCCGATTGATGCCAGGGAGGGTCGAAAAGAACGAGTCCCACTCTGAGCTCAATGACCCGCCGATCGGGTCGTCCCAGTTCAGCTCAGCAGACCACAATTGCTGCATAAAACACTTGAGCTGAAATGTTACCGGGGTGATCCACCCGTTTGGATCAAATGTCCTAGCCACCGTTGAAAGGACGTTCCGTTTCGTCCAGACCTTCGGGGAGTCCAACTCGACCCGATACGAAAACATGTCTGACACCGGCTGGTACTGGACGCCTAATACCGACAACATATTTGGATTTTCCAAATTTTCAAAAATGTGGGGATCCTGCTGGTATTCATCCGGAAGACCAGACAGTAACTCTGGAGAGTTCGACATCCATTTCCGGAGCTCGTAACCTCCACCCCGTAGGAGCTCAACTAGCTCGTCCCAATGAGCGAGCGCCTCCTCTACGGAATCTGCACCGGTACAGATATCGTCCACGTAGAGATCCTGCTCCAGGATTGCTGCTCCTCTAGGGAAATTTAACCGTTCTCGATCCGCTAACTCCCGCAGAGTGCGAATCGCCAAATAAGGACTAGACCGTAGCCCGTACGTGTTGGTGTTCAGCTCGTACACCCTGATGGGCTGATCTGGGCTCTCTCGCCACAGTATCAGCTGATACCGTCTATCGTCAGGGTGAATGACCGTCTGTCTAAACATCATCCGGATGTCAGCTACAAACACAGCATTGTGTCGACGCAACCGTGTGATAACATCCGCGATGTCATGGTTCAACTTCGGCCCTGAATGCAAACACTGGTTCAGGTTCATGCCGTTAGATGTTGATGCCGATCCATCGAACACTACCCGTATTTTGCCCTCCGGGGTCCTCAAGACCGCGTGATGGGGCAGAAAGCAGTGGTCTTCACGCTTCCAGTCGATACCCGAAACCGATATGTGGCCGAGCGACTCGTATTCCCGCATGAAGTCGACGTACTTCTGCCGGAAAATCCCGTCACGCTTCATGCGTCGTTCCATCGACAGAAGCCGCGTCTCGGCTGCATGGTGTGAACTGCCCAGCGGTGGGCGATCACTCCGGAATGGAAGACGTGTGAGAAATCGACCTGACCGAAGGCGACCAGTATTGTTCCGATAAAACTGTTCACACTCTTCTTCAACCGGATCCAACCGGCGGACCGTAGGTGGTTCCTCCACCTCCCAAAACTTCTGTATCACCTCCGAGAGTACAGAACCGAATAAGGGACTACGAGTCGCTAGGCGTGGGGCAGCCGGCATGACCGGACCCATTACCGCATGGCCCAGTCTGGTGTTGACCGAAACCAGACCAGTCGCCTGCAACACGTGGACACCTGGCACTAACAGGTATCCCAAGGCATCGACACCCAATAAAATGTCTACTGGGCCCGGAATATCGAACTCCGGGTCAGCCAGTGACAACCCAGCGACCAACTGTCGCACCGAGGGCGACAACCGTACGTGAGGGTGTGAGCCCATCACATTAGGCATGACTAATGCCGTGACCGTCAGATTCACCGATGAATCCACCCGTGACGAGAGAGTAATCCGACATACTCCCTTAACGGAACCGACTTCCGTGTTCCCAATTCCCCGAATGGAATGTGGATACTCCCTTACCGAAATGCCCAACCGTCTTACAAGGTTGCACGAGACTAAGCACCCCTGGGCCCCCGAGTCCAATAGTGCTCGTGCCACACAAGATTTGCCGTCCGAACTCCACGCTATCACAGAGGCGGTGGGGAGCATGACCGTCTGTGGAGTGGCGTCACCCTGTAAGCGGGCGGCGTGTTCCTAGCGGGAACCTCCGCGGGATCCGAACCCGCTGAGACCTCCGTCGGCCGTGGAGTAACTCGGATGCTGATATGCCGGTGGCATATCAGACCGTATGTACATCAAGGGGTCCCAACCCGCATAATAGGCCCCTCGCTGTCCCGGTATCCGACCATACCGGACGGTGTACGGTGTGCCCGGTGGCCACCGTGGTTGGATGGGGGAGAGCGGATCCAACCTGGGGCGCTCTAGGAATGGGGGCGACATCCGACTGTTCACCTCCCAGAGCGACGGGCAGGGTGGCGCAGAAGTTGGTGGGCTCCCAGCCTTCGCGCCACTCATAGGTGCCATCTGACATCCGCCCGTAACACGCGGTGAGCCAGCGGCCCAAAGTCCTCGCTGACCGTGGACAGCGGCGACCGAACCCCGGCTATCCCGCCTGTTACCCCCCGCGCTGCCCCCTTCCCCTCGGGGGGGGGGGTCCCGTCCGCGGGTACCCCAGTCACCCCGTTGGTGACTCCCGTTGCCCGGAGGGGGACTGGGTCCGGCCCTGGTTGGGCCCTGTGGCCGACCAACCTGAGTCCGGCCCTGGTGACCGTCCGAAGGGCCTGACCGATTCAGGCACAACACTATGTGGTGCTTGCCACCACAGCACTCACAGGGGAACGCGCGCGAGCACTCGCTCAGCGGGTGCGGCCCCAAACAACCGAAACACAATCGGTGGCGGAAGACTAACTTCCTGCGGGCACCTACCCCGAGCGCCTTTAAGTTGGCGCAACCAGTCACTTCATGACCGGCACTGTCGCAGTGCACACAGCCGTCACCCGACGGCGCGGCATTCAAAACGCCAAATTGTTTCGACCGCCCACCCCCCCGTGGGGGCGGGGGGCGCGGCCTCTCCCACATCCGCGCGGGTTGGCGCTGCACACTGGCCTCCGTATCCAGTGTGTCACATCGCCTGCATTCACCCTCCAAAAAATCCGTCAATTGGACGAGCGTGGGCAGTTCCGTGCTACTGCCCCCATGCAGCTGTTCAAACCGACTTTGAATAGCTGCAGGCAACCGTGACAAAACCATATATAGAACAATATATGACCATTGGTCTACCGGAAGACCAAGGTTCTGAAGGGCCTTAGTGGCCACCAGCACAGGGTTGAGCACCTGTACTCGGATGTCAACATCCCGGGTTACTCTTGGGATGCTAAACAGCTTCCCCAGCTGCGCATCAACCAACCGCCGTTTGTGTTGGTAGCGGTCAAACAATATGGACCTGGCTATCTCATAATTGCCCGCCATGACCGTTAGGTGACCGACCAACTCCTTCGGTTCACCCCGCAGAGCCATCAATAGTTGGGCCAACTTGTAGGCGTTGTCCAGGTCGTCCCGACCGTGGACCAAACTATCAAATAAATTAATGAATGCCGGCCACTCATCAATTGCCCCACTGAAGGCTGGAATCTCCAGGTGTGGCAGCCGTCCAACAACACCCTTCGGGGGTGGGTCTCCGTTACCCTCCCCACGGTCATTCCTTCGCGACCGCTTAATTTTTTCCGCGCGACGCTCGATGTCGCCCAAGCATTCCATCGCTTGGTCAGCATCCGCGCAGAGCTGTTTCACTGCAGCCACCGAGGCTTCATCCGTAAGCCCGAGAGCTTCAGCCTCCGCAGCCAGCCGACACACCTTCCCGACGCGTGTCATTACGTCCTCCACACGCTTGAGCAGGACATCGTCCATGTCAGGTAGCTCCACATACTTATGAGTATGGGCGAGCCATCTCATTTCCTCACGGACACCATGCCGCAGTACCGTCAAGAGCGAAGGTGCCATGTTTACCGATTTAATAGATTCTGGTCTTATACTTCACTACCGAACTAAGTATAGCCAGAGACCAGCACTTGCCCGTCAGCGCTGGGCACATAAATTAAAACTAAGTTGTCAAAACTAAGGCAACCACTAAAACAATTAAATCCTAAAAAATATTTAATATGGTCGCCCTGTGGACATACACCTTATAACTATACACTCTAAATCAATCAGAGAATGCCACCATAAGGCAAAATAAAAAATAACACACAAAAATTTATTATAAGAAAAAAGGCTATTTTTAATATAATGAAGGTAGCTGTGAACCTTCTAGAAGTGGCCCCTCCGATATGACCCACACTTCTACTGAGGTCAGCAAAATCAGCTTAATACCCCTTAAATAGCCTGACCCTGCTCTGTAATCCAAAATAACACTGCAATGCTATGGAACCCGACTGCAATACTATAGTCCGACCGAATGACTGTTCCTTATGCACACCGAGTAGTTTCCGACTACAATTTATAATAATTGTTAACTAAATCGTCAATTATACTTTCACTAACCGAAAATGAACTTTAATTGTGGTATACCGACCACAAGACTCACTCACAAACTGATTGCCGACTAATCTGAGATACCCTTTTCTCCCAACTACAATGTGGCAAAAAAACAACTCTACAACCATCCGTGAATCGATTTCCCACTAGGAAACCGCGCCTGCTACCAAAATGATTAATTCCACGCCTCAACCGAACGGGCGTGGAATCTTGGTAGGGTTGTTTTTTTGCCAGGAGTATCACAAGTGGTACTGACCTTTGACGCCGTGGACCGGAATTCGAAAGCTCAATTCGAGGCAGGAACACGGGATAAGGAGCACACGGGGGGTGAAGGGAGAGGAGTCGAATCTTACTCTCGTCGTAGCCCGATGCTGTCGCCGTCGCTGCCGAACGCGACGAATTGGGGACCAAACCACTTCAAGCTTCACAACACGAAGCACTCACTCCGCTGACGTGAATCTACTTATTTCCCGACGATTGTTCCGTGCTTATTATAATTAACATTCCGACCAGGCCCGACACCTGTGTTAGACAATTATTACTGCTAAAATACAGCCAAGGCCCGACTCATGTCAAAAAATGTAAACTCTAACTCGTCATCTCGTTTCTATACAAGTGACAGCTGCTAGTTCCGTTTCCGATCACTCGCGGTCCGAGTCGCCCAACAAAAGGAGGTGCGTTCCGAAGCATAAATATTAAACAAATATGGTTTTATGTACTCTAAAAATTTAGTATCATGGGCATTTATGAATCTTTGTGAATATAAATCATACAATTTGTTTCTGCTTTTATAAATACCAGTTGTAGCCCAGTCATCAAATCCAAATTCCAAATTCCAAATGTCTTTATAACTGTAGGTATTTAAATATACTTAGTAATCGTCATTTCTTGCCATTTCTCTAAATTGGACCTCTGATCTCTTTTAAAAATTGCTTGTGCTTAACTAATACAAAATATAATATTTAGTCATTATCATAATTAATAAGCAGGAATAAATAATTACAAAATTATTAACAGCAAGGTCTGTGTTGAGCCAGATTAACCCCATACAGTCTCATCATTTAAGTAATCTTGAACATTGTAATATCCCTTTTTCGACAAAGTCGCTTTAATATGGTTTTTAAAATGCTCAAATGGCAATTTCAAGATCTCCAGAGGTATCTTGTTGTGGTAGAGAATGCATTGACCCTTGAAAGAATTGCTAACCTTCGGGAGTCTAAACCGGGGCGCACACAGTCTGTGATTATTTCTTGGGATAACATTATACAGTTATCGCTAAGTTTGGGAAATTTTGTAAGGTTCTTGCGTACATACATTATATTTTCGAAAATAAATTGACTAGCTACAGTTAGTATGTCAATTTCTTTAAAAAGCTCTTTTAAGGAGTCTGTGCGTTTTAAATTATAAATTGCTCGAATAGCTCTTTTCTCTAAAATAAAAATAGTTTGAATATCCGCTGCTTTCCCCCATAACAAGATACCATAGGACATCACACTATGAAAGTAACTAAAATATACTAGCCTTGATGTAGCCACATCCGTGCTTTGTCTGATGTTCCTAACAGCGTAAGCCGCAGAACTTAATTTACCAGCCAATTTTTCTATGTGGGGTCCCCACTGCAATTTGTTATCAATGGTTATTCCAAGAAACTTCGTATCATTTACTAATTCTAACGTGCTGTTGTCTAACACTAAACTGGTCTCATCTTACCTGACATTTGGAAGTGAGAATTTGATACACTTGATTTTACCAGCGTTTAACAATAAATTATTAACTGTGAACCAATTCAAGGTTAGAGACAATACACAATTAACATCATCAAAATCTGCTTTTTGTCTTTCAGTTTTGAAGACCATTGAAGTATCATCAGCAAACAACACTATGTCAGTTAATTTCTCCACCATGAAAGACAGATCGTTAATATATACCAGGAATAAGAAAGGACCTAATATGGAACCTTGTGGAACGCCAATTTTTACAGCCGATCCATCATATTTAACGCCGTTAACTTCTGACTTTTGAATTATATTGCTTAGGTGTGATCTTAGTAGATCCTACGCTTTATTTCGAACTCCGTAATAATTTAATTTAATTAATAGCGTATTATGATCAACACGCAAAAAACTCCGATAGCATCCTATGCGGCCTCCCATGCAGAATATATATGAGATATAAGGGTAATACCTGCATCCTTAGTCGATTTACCCCTAGTGAAACCGTATTGTTTGGCGTGGATTTGTTTTGTACGGTTGAAGTGTGAGAGCATTTGATTGAGTATAATCTTTTCAAATATTTTTCTTAGTGTGAGAAGAACAGATATTGGTCTGAAATTTGAAGGATCACCCTTATCTCCTGACTTGAACAGAGGTATCAGTTTACTGTGTTTGATGAGGTCTGGGAAAGCCCCATCGTCAACACATTTATTGAATATATAAGCTAAATGTGGGGCTATAACTAGAATTACTGAACCAATGACTTTGAATGATATACCCCACAGGTCTTCCGTATTTTTCAAGTTAAGTAATTTAAACGTTTTGACAATGTCCTGGGGATATACATGATGAAATTTTAAATATACCTTACTGACACTAGTGTTATTTTTAAGGGGTGTAGTAGGTTGCTCTAGGGTTTGCAGCCCACCCGTAGGGTAGGCAAATCGTACTGGTAGGCATTCTAAAAACTCTCACCGGTGGCTCCAAGTAGTCGTTGTGCACACGACGGCCACAACCCGGTACACTACGTCAGCTCGTGGGCTTAACCCGGTGAGGGGACCTGGTAGGCTTCGGCAGACAGGTTTCTATTCGGATACCTCCCGCACGTGCACAAGTCTAACTCGGTGGGGAAGGCAGCTCATGCTGATAAGCACCGAGTCCTGGCGGACCCGGCGATTTAGCAAGGCAATGTTGATGGCCTAGAGCGGCAGTTGAGGTCAGAAGTGACTGCCGGCTAGAGACTGCATCCGAACCCTCCGCCAGGCGTAGCGGTTTCCGTTCCACTGGGCCATGGGGGATGAGGACGAGAGAGGGCATCTGCGACAGCGCGACCGCTTATGCACTTAAAATGTTCCTGCGCAGATGACTGCTTCACAAATTGGACTCCGAGGACGTAAATGGCGATGGGCTGAAGTAAAGAGGTTCGGTTTGATGCAGACTGGGCTTTGTCTGAGGCCTGCACAAAGGCAGCTCCGGGGGTGGTCTCAGAACACCGTGGTCGCTTCCGCTCTAAACTGGGGGGACAGAGTGGGTTCGGCAGCACCCGGGGTGACAGAGCAGCCCTATTTAGGGTAGCACTGCTCTCCTTGCTCAGCCTTGGAGGGGGCTACAAAAGGTGCCCTAAAAATTGCTCACCCCAGCCAATAAGGATGGTTGTAACCGCGGCTGCCTCCGCATCCTTAATTTCGCGGTCGAAATCAAAATAAAAACACTACTAAACACCCATAAAACTTGTTTTGACCTTTGTTGCATGGAATGTAAGAACACTCCTTCACCGCAAGGATAACATCTGTCCCGAGCGAAAGACCGCCATTTTAGCTCGTGAGCTCTCGCGCTATGACGTAGATGTGGCTGTTATCAGCGAAACACATCTCGCTGACGAAGGAGAGCTAATGGAGCACGGTGGCACTTTCTTCTGGAAAGGACTCGCAGCCTCCGAATCGCGACGGTCAGGCGTGGGCTTTGCGATCAAGAATCGGCTCGTTAAACAGTTGCTAGAGTTACCGGTGCACATCTCAGACCGAATTACAACTTTGCGCCTAAAACTCGACAATAATAACCACGTTAATGTCATTAGTGTCTATGCTCCTATGCTAGACAAATCTGATGACATTAAGGAACAATTTTACGAGGAGTTGACTCACTGTATTGAACACGTACGTCCTAGGAAACAGATCCTCTTACTAGGGGACTTTAATGCCAGAGAAGGTTAGGATTTTACAGCCTGGCCTAAGGTCCTGGGCAGACACGGAGTAGGCAACATGAACGAAAACTGACACTTTCTACTCAATCTTTGTGCACAACTCGACCTGGCGATCATGAACACTATGTTCAGACTTCCCGCCAAGCACTAAAATACGTGGATGCACCCAAGATCCGAACACTGTGTAATGGTACACGAGAGTCAGTACATTTGATACTTCATTTTGCGTGACAGAGGGCTAGCCCATCGCCGCGCTGTTTTGAATGCGAGAGTCGGTTCATATAACGTTTGGGGTTTTGAGTAGCTCAGGGTAAGTTAGCAAAAAACAATGAGCCGAGCGCGTGGGATGGTTCGAGGAAGGTTACAGGTCAGATTTTTTTTGTCGCATTCCTGCGAGATATGTAGGGATCAGAGCCGATTTGGCAGCGCGCTGAATAAATTATGAATAACTAAATAATGGAAAGTTATTATGGAACGATACGGAGAAAGCTATCATGTTGACTGCAAATATACAATTGCGTTTGTTTGGTACGATTTGGCGAGTTTGACATCACGAATTTGAATATCATTCTAGTGATCTTTGTCTAGCGCGCTAGCGGTCGGGAAGGCTTAAATCAATCGCAACAAGCTTTATGGTCAGCGATCAACAGATTTTGTGTATCGGCAATACCGAATGGCTTGAGTGATAACCTACGGTTGATCATAGTGAATTTGCGTACACAAAGTTTGTAGAACGGCGGATCCGCATGGCATGTTTGGTTGAAATTGGACCCCGTGTAGTTAGAGATAAGAAGCTTCGCTTGGGCAGCGCGTGTTCGCAAAGGACGCCATTTTTTTTCAGACATGTGGGGTCTATAAATACGATTGCGGGGGAAGGGAAGCCATTCAGTCTCAGCGTTAAGCTACTGTGACAGTCGTCTTTCAGCAGTTCTAAACAGTTTTGGTCTGCCGTTTTACGCGTCAGAACTGGACGAATTGTGATTGCGTGTTTCAGTGGATTTTCGTGAGTGTCTGAAGCGCCGAGATATACCTCGGTTCCTATCCTTTAAATCAACCTACCCCAAATTCCAAAACTATCCTTGGGTCGTTAGATAAGAACTTGTAGGTAATTGATCTGAGCCTGAGTCTGGGCTTGGAGCGACCCTAAATTCCTTTTTCCTTCACCATAGGGTTCCTGGATTGGCTCTTAGGATATTCGCGGGCTAATCCTCTCCTCATTCCTTTCGAGTAGCGAGTTTTGAAATTCCCACACACACAGTCATTAAACATACAAGCACATTCAAATCAAACTCAACCATTTTCGAGTGGTGTCGATAATGGACGTGGTATAACACTAGGATTTTAGACTAGGATAGACAGGAGTTTAGTTGCGGCTAAACCTAGGTTGGCAGGGCATAGGGAGACTGTTTGATCGATGATCGATAACATCCAGCTCAAATTGCGCAGAGTTGAAGGTTTCAAAACGTTACGGACATTTTGAGGTAACCGCTAGTTCAAACCTATTTCGGAAAATCTAATCGTAATTGTGTAAACCGGTCTATTCGGATCGTTATTGCCGTGAACTAATTATATAATTGGAACCACCACAAGCCGCTACTAGCGAGCACATGAAATATCATTGAGTACTCACGTCGTAAAACTACGACGGATATCTATACGATATCCCAAACGAATATTATAAATTGTGGTCGACCACTAAAAGAAGTTCGAAGCGCCCATATATACAAAAAAACAAATGGTACCATCACACAAAATACAACAACGATCGATCTGGCGCAATACACCGCTATCTGATGCGAAATACCGGCTTGCGGGCATATATGCTTTCTCTGTCTAACTTGAAACTGTAACATCCTGAATCAATCTTCCGTTCGACTATTGTACGCCTAACGAACTTCTCAACGAACGAGAAATTCAGACTTATCATTCTTACTTACAATTTTTACAGCTGAATCGGGACATCTCTTTTGATGTAGATAGAATAGACGATCATAGCTACTGATAGCGGTGGCTCGACCTTAGCCTTTAATGCCGTTACAACTGGCATCTCGTAGACTACGCTATTGTGAGGCAAACAGATGTTTCCCGGGTCCAAATCACCCGCGTCATGCGTGGAGCATACTGTTGGACGGATCATCGGCTTGTAGTCACTAAACTGCGTCTTCGCCTCCGTCGTCCTTGAAGGGCTGCCAAGTCAAAGCCGCCAAGTCTAAACTTGGATGGGCTAAAGCATCTCGGGACGAGGGTAAAATACGTCGAATGTTGGCAACCGTGCTGCCGCACACCGACACGGAGCTCGGTGATGTTGATGCTGATTGAGGGACTATATCTTCTCACATATTAGACACCTCCTTGAACACTTTGTGTCTAAAAGTCCGTAAGAATGAGGACTGGTTTGATGAGAATGATAGAGTTCTGAGGAAGGCAATTGACAAACACGGGCGTCTCCTCATAGAACGAGCCCACGTGGTATTGCGGAGATCAGAGAGAGTGACCTGGACTAACTTGGGAAACAAAGAACAAGTGGTGGCAGGACAAAGCTCGTCAAATGCAATGGCTCGCGGACAATAACCAGCTAGGGGAATTCTATGCTAAGCTTCGAAAGTTGATTGGTACGACTTCCCTTGCAAAAGTGCCGCTTAAACCTGCTAGTGGCAATGGCCTTCTCAAAAGCAAGGAAGAAATACTCAAACGTTGGGCGGAATATTTCAACTCTCTGCTAAATGTGGACCGGTCTGCAGATCTGGAACACATAAACTCGATCCCTCAACTCCCCGTATCTAGCGAGCTGGATGAGCCGTTGTCACAAGGCGAGATTGTCCTTGCAATAAAACAACAGCAGAACAAGCGTGCGGTTGGCGTTGATTTTATAGCAGGAGAACTGCTTAAATACGGCGGTGAGGAACTACATTCGGAAATAGGGAAGCTTTTTAATCTTATGTGGAATAAAGAACAGGTCCCATCAACCTTTACAGTTTCGCGCATAAGGGCTCTATATAAGAACAAGGGTGACCACTCTGATTGTGGTTCCTATCGCGGTATTTCGCTTTTATCAGTCCCTGGAAAAGTCTTTGCCAGAGTACTCCTAAACCGCCTGATGAGACTATCAGAAACATTGTTGCCTGAAACCCAGTTTGGCTTCCGACCTGACCGAGGCACAGCTGAGGCTATCTTTTCAGTGCCTCAACTGCAAGAGAAAAGCGGAGAGCAGGGCCGTCACATGTATCTATGCTTTGTTGACCTTGAGAATGCTTTTGACAGCGTGCCTCGAGAGGCCCTCTGGATGGTGCTGAAGAAGATAGGGTGCACGGAGAGGTTTGTGAGACTTCTCAGACTCCTCCACGATGGCATGCAGTGCTGCGTCGCTGTCAACGACGAACAATCAGAGTTTTTCCCCGTGACCTGTAGGATCAAACAAGGCTGCGTTCTCGCACCTACATTGTTCGCGTTGTATTTTGCGGTCATAGTCCGGGAGGTCTTACGAGCCTCTCCAAAAGGTATCCGCATCCGTTTTCGCACTGATGGCATCGTGTTTAATCTGGCGAGGCTAAAAGCCCGCACAAAAGTCACACACTCGATGGTTACTGAGATCATCTAAGCGGATGACCTATGCTTCGTGACAGAATCCCCAGACAGCCTGCAACAGCTCATGTCCGATATCATCACCTATCTTTAGGCAGAAATCATTGTCCCTCGGTATAACTTTGCCAGTTTCACGGTTTATTGTTTGCCAAACTCTTTTCATTCTATTATTTGAATTTTGAATTTTTCTATTAAAGTGTAAAGTTTTTGCAGTTCTACAAACCAACTTGAAAGTTTTGGAATATTTTTAACATAGTCTTATTTTTTAATTTAGTCATGAATTTTCAATCAAGTTATAGGTTTTTTGATCATAAAGGTCATACAAGATAACTCTACTTTTACGAATTCCAAACGTTGCCCAGTCATTAAATTTAGATTTACCGTTGTAGTCACTGACTTTCTTTAATTTAAAAACTTTATTGAATTCTGTCTGAATAATGTTGAAGAAGTCTGAGTAGATTATGTTTGGGTTCTGTTCTTAAAAATTCGGTACTGGCAAATTTATATCTAAGTTTTTCGTACATGTTTCTAGTCTATGGGATGTAATAGGCCTATGAAATGATGGACCAGTCTTATCCTTAATAGCAATTGGGAATGAAACTGTTTGACCACTGTGATCTGAAGGTAAGCAGTTAATTACACTTTTACTTGTGAATACACAGTCACAAAAAACGTTATCTAAGCAAGTTTGGCTGGTAAGTGTAAATCTAGTCGGCTCTAAAAATCCATGACATAAGTTAAACGATTTGAATAAAGTTATTAATCGTTGTTTCATTGTTGTTCCTACAAGCAAATCTAACCTGCAACCTCTTTGTGCTTTAATCACACAAAGAGTTTGCAGATGTGCTAAGTAGTACGGACCATCGCGAGTGCCAGATATCTGCGTTCGAGAGGTGGTCCGTACTACTTAGCACATCTGCAACCTCTTTGTGTGATTAAAGCACCTTCTCAATTAGTCAGTGAGACCCGCTGGTGGAAGGCTGACCAACCGAATGCTAATACAGTTCAAAGGAAACAGACGTTACCAAGTCGCAATAATTCGAAGGACCAAAAACTCCAAAAATCTGGTTGGAAGGACCAAAAACTGTAAGGTTCTACAGTTGTATGATGAATGAGTGATTGTTGAGTGCTAGCTAAGTTGAAATGATGGAACAACCGCAAACGATGAAGACGTTTATTGCACTAAATATAATGAATGTAACAACTTAAAAAGAAAAGAGTAATACGCTTATTTACGCTAAATTAATATAAAATTATCTTTGTACTGTTGACTGTGACCAATATTAGACATTTGATCATGATATCATATTTAAATTTTCACCGGCTTACGCTCCTAATTTTAACGGCTACATAGAGGCAGGCATTAAATCAGCTAAATTTCACATCAAGCGCATATTGGGCAACACACATCTCACATTTGAAGAGCTATCGTCTTTGTTTGCTCAAATTGAGGCAATCCTCAATAGCCGACCTCTCTGCCCCCTCTCCTCCTCTCCTAAAGATTACGCAGCGCTCACACCGGGGCACTTTATCCTTGGCAGGCCACTGAAGTCGCTTCTAGCCCTGAACCTGACAGATGTCAACACCAATAAGTTGAACCGCTTCCAACTTCTCGTACAAATAAAACCGCACTTCTGGAGGTGCTGCCAGTCCGAGTAAGTTCATAATTCATAATTCTTTATTGAACACAGTTATTTAAAAAAAGATACATTAAGAGAAAACATATGTACAAAGGCGAGCTTATCTCTAAAAAGAGATTTCTTCCAGCAAACCAAGGCATGACAGGAAATTTTATCAATAAAGGGTAGGCAGTGCACAATATCTAAACAATAATAAAATACATATAAGTAAATTACATATCTATAAAATACGGTAAATAAAATACATACTCGTATACACAAACTACTAAATACGTATCAATACATACATAAAGTTTACATATAATAATAATATACATACTAAAACTATCACAAAAGAGAGAGGAAGTGCTCTTTTACCCGGTTTTTGAAAGCGAAAAGAGTGGGGCTGTCTCTTATCGCACAAGGAAGTGCGTTCCACAGTCGGACCGCCTTCAACCTGAAGGAGTGCTAATATGCGGAAGTGGTATGCCTTGGAGTGGCTAAGAGTGAGACCGGTTGAGATCTCCGTTGCCGATCTCCTGAAAAGAGATACTCAAAGCGGTCTCGAAGGTAGCTGGGGTAGCGCGGATTTTTCAATATATTGAAAAGATAAAAAAGAATATGGGAGTCTCGGCGACGACGAATCGGAAGCCACCCCAACTCTTTGCGAAATTGAGATACATGGTCGAATTTGCGCAGCCCGAAGATAAACCGAATCCCGAGATTCTGAAGTCGTTTGAGTTTGTTCAGAAGATCTTCGTTCGCGCTCGCCCAACAGACATCGGCGTAGTCGATTAGCGGCAGGAGAAGGGACTGAGCAAGGGTGATTTTGGTCTGCCGCGGCAAGAAGTACTGCAGACGCCTGAGGGAGTGAAAAGACGCAAAGACCCGTCTGCTGACCTCGCTGACATGTGGAGACCAAGATATCTGGTTGTCAAAAATAACCCCAAGGTTTTTCGCCCTATCGGTGTACTCTATTGTGATGCCATTATATGATACGGGAACAATGTGTTTTAGTAATAAGGAAAGAGTGTGCCTGGTTCCTAAAATCATGGCTTGTGATTTATTCGGGTTTATTAACAGCCAGTATGATGAGGCCCAGTCTTTCACATTCTCGAGGTCAGCATTCAGTGCCTCCACGGATGAAACTACATCTACCTCTCAGGTATGAGTCGAACCAGAAAGCAGCGTGGGAGGAAACATTCAGCGATGTTAATATAGCGACAAGAATATCAAAATCGACGCAGTTAAAGGCATTGCTAAAGTCAAGCAGGGCCAGCACCGTAACCAACCTCTGATCCATGGCTAGCTGTATATCATCGCTGACTTTTAAGAGTGCTGTGGTAGTACTATGCCCTGGTCTGAAGCCAGATTGGAAAGGATTGAGAAGTTTGTTTGATGAAAGGTAGGAGGTGAGCTGGGAGTGGACAATGGATTCAAGGACTTTGGAGAGAATAGGTAAAATAGATATGGGCCTGTAATCTTTGAAGAAGGAGGCATTGGAATTTTTGGGCAGTGGGATGACAAGAGCTTTCTTCCACAGACTAGGAAAAGATCTAGCTGATAGAGAGAAGTTTATGATATGGGTAATTGGAGGGAGCAACTCTTCAAGGACGCTGTGAATCATCTGATGGCTGACGTTGTCGCCACTAGCAGCTTTGGATGTGACCGCTAGCACTGCCTTTATAACTGCGCCGATTACAACGAGACTAAAGTTGAACGGTGAGGTACAGACTGCAGCCTTCAACCGTAGATGACGAAGGGTTGCCTGCTTTGTGGCGGGGTCTATCACGAGGGGGGGAGAAGAAAAGAACTGGTTAAGACCGTTGAGATCGACATCACCTGAAAAAAATTCCTGGGACTTGCCAACACCAAGGGTTTTAAGAAATTTCCAGACCTGAGCTGGGGTGTACTACGCTCATAGATGTAGCGTCGCTTGGTGTCACGGCACATGCGGTTGCATAGGTTTCGAAGGCGTTTAAATGTTAGGAGATTGTTATCAGTTGGGTCTCTCTTATATCGCCCCTTCGCACGGTTTCTTTTTGCCATTAAACGCTTGATAGCGTCTGTCAACCACGGAGCAGGAAAATGTTTTACCCTGTTCTTTTTCATTGGTGCGTGCTTGTCGAACAGCCCCAGGACAATTGAGTTGAACTTCAGGATTTTGTCATCAACGGTCTCACCAGTTACAACGAGGGTCCAATCGACAGATGAGGCGTCTGATTTCAGGGAATCGAGGTTCACACCTTTGAAGCTTCGAATATCAAGGAATTTGACTTTGCGCTTAGGGAGCCTAATTTTGTATGAAACATACACCAGATCGTGATAGGAGAATGGGGCATTAAGCTGGCCATGAGTAGCCACCTTGGCTATGTTGGAGATAATCATGAGATCGAGAAGGGAGGGAATACAGTGCGGTTGAAAGTGAGTAGCGTCAAGGGGAAGAATATGTAAGTTAGAGGAATTTACAATAGATTTAAGTTTGGCAGAGCGGGCGTTATTTTTCAGGAGACAGGTGTTAAAATCACCGAGAATGAGAGTGTCACTATAGAGAGGAGTCAAGTCACTGAGTAGAGATTCAAAAGAATCAAAGTAATCGATACGAAGTGAGGGGCTGTAATATACACCCAGAAGAATTTTGTTGAGGTGCAAGCTGATCTCAAGGAAGAGATAATAATAATAATAATAATACCTAAAACACTATTTACACACATTGATCTAGGCCCAAACTAGGATTCCCTGTATCTTGGGTACTAGACAACGATACACATATGTAGATAAAATATTATACTTAGATAGATAAACAGCCATGACTAGGGTACAAACATCCGTTCTCATCAAACAAATATTTGCCCCCACCGGGACTCGAACCCGGGACCCCTGGCTTCGTAGGCAGGGTCACTGCCGACTCGGCCATTCGGGTCGTCAGATACTCAGCTAAACCAGAGTACAGGCTTGGCGAGTGGCAGATGACTTTGCACGGAATGTCAGAACGTAAGTAAATAGCAACCCCGCCATCTGCTTTGCCTGTCCTATCGTTGCGATAGAGCCTGAACGTCCGAACGAGTACGTCATGGAGCTGCAGCAACGAACAAAATGGAAAACGCGCGCCAGAGACCTACAGCAAGGAGATCTCGTCATCATAAAAGAAGAGAATCACCCTCCATTGTCATGGCGCCTGGGGAGAGTACGAAAACTTCATCCTGGCTCAGACGGAATACCACAGGTCGCCGACATAGACACCGTGAGAGGAGTCATCAGACGAGTAATGAACCGCATGTGTCTTCTTCATGATTCTTGAAAGCAGGGCTTTCAAAGGCCTCCAGCATGTTCGCGCACATACTACGACGTCATAGGGGCGAGCGAAGGGCGCCCCACCACCGCCGGCTGTGAGCAGCGGCTCTTTCTATTCGCCTCGGGACAGCGTACCGCACGCACGCGTCCCACATACATTTAATACTATACAAACTTGTAGAAACCTTATTAAATAGTTTATAACTTCTTCTCGAGTTCATCTTTCTAACCTTATGTCCGCCCGTACAATAATATTGCTTATAATAATGTTTGATTGATCAAATAACTTCGTAATTGTTTTTTTCTTTCTTAATAATCTGATCATATTCCACTAAGACTTTCAAAATCTCCATGTATTCCTAATCTCGAAGGACAAAGCTACAGTATAATTTATGATTAATCGAGCATACCTGTAAGTGAGTTCGAGTCCATTAGCTCCCGCCAACCCAGTGTAACCCATCTAGTGGAATATAACACCTACACTGCGGCAATTTTTAGAATGCGATTATGACATTTCCTTAATGCGTACATTATAACAATAAGCAATATTTTTCATTGCAGATGTCAAAAATGTATGGGTTTAGAGCTGTCAGGATCGCATTCTCTCAGCGGCCAGACTTTAGTACACTATTAGCTTTGAACTAAATGATTCATTGGGTGAACGAGGGCAGGGACAAGAAGGTACACTCAAAGAATAGATTTTTGGGTTTACCCTATGTATTTTAATTATAGGTGTTTAATATTTATGCTTCGGAAACGCACCGGTTTTTTGTTACGCGAATCGATCACGAGTAATCGGCACATCACTAGCGAAAACGGAACTAGCAGCTGTCACTCGTACCGGAACGAGATGTAAAATTGGAGGTTATCTCTTTGTCTTGTCTCGTCGGTGAGAACATAACATGGCTACCAAGGCATCGGGCCATTGATGGTATTTCGGTGTACCAATTGTAATACAGGCGTCGGGCCTGGTCGGAGTGTTAATCATCTACATCGTCGGGAAATAAGTAGATTCACGTCACCGGTTCAGTGATCCCTGTTGATTGGACATCGTCGTATTGGACGGCGACTCCACGTGTCGGCCGGCGGCAGCGTCGGGCAGCGACAGCGAAACGACGGCAAGGGTTCGATCCCTCTCCTATCCCAAACTGTGCCCTTTTCCCGAATTCCCGTCTCGAATCGAGCTTTCGATTTCCTGCCTACGGAGACAAGGTCAATAACAAAATTCATTCACTTCTTTTCTCTCACGTGTTGGCAAAAGCACACCCCCTTCGGATTCCACGCCGTTCGGTAGGCGTGGAAAATTAAACATTTTGGTAGCAGGAGCGCGGTTTCCTAGTGGGAAATCATCGATTCACGGTTGCCTTTGTCACATTGTAGTTGGGAGAAAAGAATATCTCAGATTGGCTCAAGTCGGCTATGAGTCTGTGGTCGGTATACCACGATTAAAGTTCATTTTCGGTAAGTGAAAGTATAAGTGCCAATTTAGTTAATAGTTGTTATAAATTTGTAGTCGGAAACTACTGTTGTTGCGCATAAAGGATTGAACGGTCATTCTGCGAAGCCTAGATTGTATTACTTACGGTGGAACGTCGGGTTCTGTAGTCCTACAGTGTTATTTCGGTTTACACAGCAGGGTCGGGCTATTTAGGGGGTATTAAGCTGATTTGCTGACCTCAAAGGAAGTGTGGTTCATAAGAAGCCACTTATTATTTTGTATTGTTTTCATAATCAAGTTTTGTGGGTTATTTTTGTATTGTGTTTTATGGTGGCATTCTCTAATTGATTTAGAGTATATATTTATAAGGTGTGTGTCCACAGGGCGACCATATTAAATATTGTTTAAAATTTAATTGTTTAGTGGTTGCCTTGGGTTTTACAACTTAGTTTTAATTTCTGTGCTCAGCGCTGACGGGAAAGTGCTGGTCTCTGGCTGTGCTTAGTTCGGTAGTGAAGCATAGGACCAGAAACAATTGAATTGGTAACCATGGCACCTTCACCCTTGACGGTACTGCGGTATGGCGTCCGTGAGGAGATGAGATGGCTCGCCCATACTCACAAGTATGTGGAGCGACCTGACATGGACGATGTCCTGCTCAAGCGTGTGGAGGACGCAATGACACGCGTCGGGAAGGAGTGTCGGCTGGCCGCGGAGGCTGAGGCCCTCGGGCTTACGGATGAGGCTTCGGTGGCCGCAGTGAAGCAGCTCTGCGCGGATGCTGACCAAGCGATGGAGGGCTTGGGCGACATCGAGCGTCGCGCCGAAAAAATTAAGCGGTCGCGTCGGGATGACCGCGGGGAGGGTAGCGGAGACCCGCCCCCTAAGGGTGTTGTCGGACGGCTGCCACACCTGGAGATTCCGGCCTTCGGTGGGGCAATTGATGAGTGGCCGGCATTCATCAATTTATTTGATAGCCTGGTCCACGGTCGGGACGACCTGGACAGCGCCTACAAGTTGGCCCAACTATTGATGGCACTGCGGGGTGAACCGAAGGAGTTGGTCGGTCACCTAACGGTTACGGCGGGCAATTATGAGATTGCCCGGGTCATATTGTTTGACCGCTACCAACACAAACGGCGGTTGGTTGATGCGCAGCTGGGGAAGCTGTTCAGCATCCCAAGAGTAACCCGGGATGTTGACATCCGGGTACAGGTGCTCAACCCTGTGCTGGTGGCCACTAAGGCCCTTCAGAACCTTGGTCTGCCGGTAGACCAATGGTCATATATCGTGTTATATATGGTTTTGTCACGGTTGCCTGCAGCTGTTCAAAGTCGGTTTGAACAGCTGCATGGGGGCAGTAGCTCGGAACTGCCCACGCTCGTCCAATTAACGGATTTCTTGGAGGGTGAATGCAGGCGATGCGATACCATGGATTCGGAGGCCAGTGTGCAGCGCCAACCCGCGCGGATGCGGGAGGAGCCGCGCCCCCCACCCCCACGGGGGGGCGGGCGGTCAAAACAATTTGGCGTTTTGAGTGCCGCGCCGTCGGGTGACGGCTGTGTGCACTGCGACAGTGCCGGTCATGAGGTGACCAGTTGCGCCAACTTTAAGGCGCTCGGTGTGGCTGCCCGCAGGAAGGTGGTCTTCTGCCACCGATTGTGTTTCGGTTGTTTGGGGCCGCACCAGCTGAGCGAGTGCTCACGCGCGTCCCCCTGTGAGTGCTGCGGTGGCAGGCACCACGTCGTGTTGTGCCTGAACCGGTCAGGCCCTTCGGACGGTCACCAGGGCCGGACTCAGGCTGGTCGGTCACAGGGCTCAACCAGGGCCGGACCCAGTCCCCCTCCCGGCAACGGGAGTCACCAACGGGGTGACTGGGGTACCCGCGGACGGGACCCCCCCCGAGGGGAAGGGGGCAGCGCGGGGGGTAACAGGCGGGATAGCCGGGGTTCGGTCGCCGCTGTCCAGGGCCAGCGAGGACTTCGGGCCGCTGGCTCACCGCGTGTTACGGGCGGGTGTCAGATGGCACCTATGAGTGGCGCGAAGGCTGGGAGCCCACCACCTTCTGCGCCACCCTGCCCGTCGCTCTGGGAGGCGAACAGGGAGGCGAACAGTCGGATGTCGCCCCTATTCCTAGAGCGCCCCAGGTTGGATCCGCTCTCCCCCCTCCATCCACGATGGCCACCGGGCACACCGTTCACAGTCCGGTATGGTCGGGTACCGGGACAGCGAGGGGCCTATTATGCGGGTTGGGACCCCCTGATGTACATGCGGTCTGATATGCCACCGGTGGCATATCAGCAGCCGAGTTACCAGGCCGACGGGGGTCCCAGCGGGTTCGGATCCCGCGGAGGTTCCCGCTAGGGACACGCCGCCCACTTACAAGGTGCCGCCACTCCACAGACGGTCATGCTCCCCACCGCCTCGGTGATAGCGTGGAGTTCGGACGGCAAATCTTGTGTGGCACGAGCACTATTGGACTCGGGGGCCCAGGGGTGCTTAGTCTCGTGCAACCTTGTAAGACGGTTGGGCATTTCGGTAAGGGAGTATCCACATTCCATTCGGGGAATTATGAACACGGAAGTCGGTTCCGTTAAGGGAGTATGTCGGATTACTCTCTCGTCACGGGTGGATTCATCGGTGAATCTGACGGTCACGGCATTAGTCATGCCTAATGTGATGGGCTCACACCCTCACGTACGGTTGTCGCCCTCGGTGCGACAGTTGGTCGCTGGGTTGTCACTGGCTGACCCGGAGTTCGATATTCCGGGCCCAGTAGACATTTTATTGGGTGTCGATGCCTTGGGATACCTGTTAGTGCCAGGTGTCCACGTGTTGCAGGCGACTGGTCTGGTTTCGGTCAACACCAGACTGGGCCATGCGGTAATGGGTCCGGTCATGCCGGCTGCCCCACGCCTAGCGACTCGTAGTCCATTATTCGGTTCTGTACTCTCGGAGGCGATACAGAAGTTTTGGGAGGTGGAGGAACCACCTACGGTCCGCCGGTTGGACCCGGTTGAAGAAGAGTGTGAACAGTTTTATCGGAACAATACTGGTCGCCTTCGGTCAGGTCGATTTCTCACACGTCTTCCATTTCGGAGTGATCGCCCGCCGCTGGGCAGTTCACACCATGCAGCCGAGACGCGGCTTCTGTCGATGGAACGACGCATGAAGCGTGACGGGATTTTCCGGCAGAAGTACGTCGATTTCATGCGGGAATACGAGTCGCTCGGCCACATGTCGGTTTCGGGTATCGACTGGAAGCGTGAAGACCACTGCTTCCTGCCCCATCACGCGGTCTTGAGGACCCCGGAGGGCAAAATACGGGTAGTGTTCGATGGATCGGCATCCACATCTAACGGCATGAACCTGAACCAGTGTTTGCATTCAGGGCCGAAGTTGAATCATGACATCGCGGATGTTATCACACGGTTCCGTCGACACAATGTTGTGTTTGTAGCTGACATCCGGATGATGTTTAGACAGACGGTCATTCACCCTGACGATAGACGGTATCAGCTGATACTGTGGCGAGAGAGCCCAGATCAGCCCATCAGGGTGTACGAGCTGAACACCAACACGTACGGGCTACGGTCTAGTCCTTATTTGGCGATTCGCACTCTTCGGGAGTTAGCGGATCGAGAACGGTTAAATTTCCCTAAAGGAGCAGCGATCCTGGAGCAGGATCTCTACGTGGACGATATCTGTACCGGTGCAGATTCCGTAGAGGAGGCGCTCGCTCGACGGGACGAGCTAGTTGAGCTCTTACGGGGTGGAGGTTACGAGCTCCGGAAATGGATGTCGAACTCTTCAGAGTTACTGACTGGTCTTCCGGATGACTACCAGCAGGATCCCCACATTTTTGAAAATTTGGAAAATCCAAATATGTTGTCGGTATTAGGCGTCCAGTACCAGCCGGTGTCAGACATGTTTTCGTATCGGGTCGAGTTGGACTCCCCGAAGGTCTGGACGAAACGGAACGTCCTTTCAACGGTGGCTAGGACATTTGATCCAAACGGGTGGATCACCCCGGTAACATTTCAGCTCAAGTGTTTTATGCAGCATTTGTGGTCTGCTGAGCTGAACTGGGACGACCCGATCGGCGGGTCATTGAGCTCGGAGTGGGACTCGTTCTTTTCGACCCTCCCTGGCATCAATCGGATTTCACTGCCACGGAGGTTGGTCCCCACCAAAAGATACACCGCCACCCTGCATGGGTTTTGCGATGCCTCGGAGAAGGGCTACGGTGCTGCGGTGTATCTGCGTACGGTCGACTCCTCGGGGGAGGTTGATGTGCGGTTGGTCATGGCCAAGAGCAAGGTTGCGCCGTTGCGCACTCGCCTGACCATTCCCAAGTTAGAGCTTTCGGGAGCGGCTCTCCTGACTCGTCTGCTCAACCACACGATGACGGTTCTTTGTGGGTCAATAGCGTTGGAAGATGCGGTCTACGCCTGGACGGACAGCCAGATCGTGTTATGCTGGCTGAAGGCTTCAGTTCACAAGCTGGAGATTTTTGTGGCGAATCGGGTTTCGCAGATTTTGACTTCGGAGGTTCCCTTAATCTGGAGACATGTTCCAGGGGAAATGAACCCAGCAGACTGTGCGTCTCGTGGGTGTCACGCTCCGGAGTTGGTTGGACATCCCTTGTGGTGGGGTCCAAAATGGTTGACTCAAGCCGAATCGCGTTACCACGGCGAACGGCGCCTTGACAGTCGGTGTCTGTACGACGCAACCAGAGCCGGAAGAGGAGTTCAGCCTGCTGGAACGGTACAGCTCGCTCGACAAGCTGGTCAATGTGACCGCCTGGATCTGCCGATTTGCGCGGAATTGTCGGAATTCTGAGGCGCAACGAGTGCGGACACAGGTCCTGACACCCCGGGAACGGAACCATGCGTTGTTCGCATTGGTACGGAACGTGCAGACGGTGCACTTTAAGTCCGAATTGGACATTCTGAGACGCGGACGCGTCCAACTGAAGGGAGCTGTGGCTCGGCTCAACCCGTTTATTGACCCTCAAGGATTGCTGAGGGTAGGAGGTCGGCTGCGGAATGCCAACCTGCCTTATGCGGCTCGCCACCCGTTGTTACTCCCTAGGAAAGGGAAGTTGGTCGAACTGTTGATTCAGGATCGACACATTCGGAATGGGCATATCGGATGCCACGCCTTGATGGCGTTTCTCCAGCGCGAGTTCTGGATTCTATCGGGAAGACGCTTCGTGCGGAGAGTCGTATTTCGGTGCCTGCCTTGTTATCGGGCCAAGGCGGCTACGATGCAGCCCCAGATGGGCGACTTGCCCTCGGATAGGGTTAACGAAATCCGGCCCTTTGCGGGTGTCGGAACGGATTTCGCGGGACCATTCATGGTCAAGTCTTCACAGCTACGGAACGCCAGATTAGTGAAGGCATACCTGTGCGTCTTCGTGTGCTTGGCCACGAAGGCAGTCCACTTGGAGGTGGTCAGTGACCTCACTACGGAGGCATTTATCGCATGTCTGGATCGGTTCGTCTCACGAAGGGGCCTCCCGACATTAATCCGTTCGGACAACGGCACAAATTTTGTCGGAGCCAGGCGATATATGCAGGAGGTCACTCAATTCCTGAACGGTAACCAGGACGCCATCGGTACGGCTTGCTCCCGACGAGGGATTGAATGGGTTTTCAGTCCGCCGGGATGTCCTCATTGGGGAGGAATTTTTGAGGCTGCGGTTAAATCAGGATCATCGATGAGACCTCTCTACGCTTTGAAGAGCTTGCGACGCTGTTCTGTAAAATTGAAATGACACTGAACTCGCGTCCGTTGTGCCCGCTCAGTTCGGATCCAAATGATTTGGAAGCGTTGACGCCGGGTCACTTCCTGATAGGTCAGCCCCTTAACGCCCTGCCAGAATACCCATTCGGTGATGTTAAGTTAAGTCGGTTAACTAGGTGGCAGATGTTGCAGCAGATGGCTCAAGATTTTTGGAAACGGTGGTCCCTTGAGTACTTGCACATCTTGCAGCAGCGCCTTAAGTGGACTGACCGGACGAGCCCCCCTCACGTCGGTGATTTGGTGCTGATTAAGGATGCGAACCTGCCATCATTGAGATGGAGACGAGGACGGATCGTCAATTTGTACACGGGTCGGGATGGCACGCCTCGATCAGCAGAAGTCAAGGTGGGGGACTCGGTCCTCAAGAGAGCGGTCGCAACACTTTCTCGCCTTCCTATAGATTAGGGACAGGTTCGGGCCTGTCCGGGCGGGTGACTGTTTAATATTTATGCTTCGGAAACGCACCGGTTTTTTGTTACGCGAATCGATCGCGAGTAATCGGCACATCATTAGCGAAAACGGAACTAGCAGCTGTCACTCGTACCGGAACGAGATGTAAAATTGGAGGTTATCTCTTTGTCTTGTCTCGTCGGTGAGAACATAACATGGCTACCAAGGCATCGGGCCATTGATGGTATTTCGGTGTACCAATTGTAATACAGGCGTCGGGCCTGGTCGGAGTGTTAATCATCTAACTCGCCGGGAAATAAGTAGATTCACGTCACCGGTTCAGTGATCCCTGTTGATTGGACATCGTCGTATTGGACGGCGACTCCACGTGTCGGCCGGCGGCAGCGTCAGGCAGCGACAGCGAAACGACGGCAAGGGTTCGATCCCTCTCCTATCCCAAACTGTGCCCTTTTCCCGCATTCCCGTCTCGAATCGAGCTTTCGATTTCCTGCCTACGGAGACATGGTCAGTAACAAAATTCATTCACTTCTTTTCTCTCACGTGTTGGCAAAAGCACACCCCCTTCGGATTCCACGCCGTTCGGTAGGCGTGGAAAATTAAACAATAGGGATAAATGTCGAGTGAGTACGTACAACTACAAGTATTTTCATCATTATCCTTTGTCCGAAGAGATTAGTCTCTTCGGACAAAGGATAATTATGATAGAACTTCACTTACAGGTAAGTTCGATTAATCATAAATCATTATAGGTACCAAGGTAATATCTGTTGGGTTTTTAAACTTAAATCTAACTTCCTGCAGTTTTTCTTCACCTCGACCAATCTATTGACAACCTCTGTGGCGTTGTGGATAAAGGCTCTGCCTCGCCACCCGAGCGAGAAATTTCTGGGTTCGAATCATAAAATCGTTCGAAAAATTAAATCCCCAGATCTGGGATTTCTATATGTGTGTGATTTCGCTGTTTATGGTTCCCACGATACAGGGTGAGGCCAAAAGCAATGTATATGCCTGGTATATAAATGTAAATGTTAATCGGTACCAATTTATGAATATAAAATAATAGTGAATCATCGCAAGCATCGCAGTAAAACTAATTATTAAAATGTATGTCTCTACAATTCTCAATAGCCCTCTACAAAATGTATAGTCTATGTATGCAAGTACCTTGCTAAGCGTAATACTTACCTAAGCATGTCATAAAGTCAAAGTTTATACTTTACACATTTTATGTTAACGTGCGCAATGCGCATATTATAAAAGATGGTATAGTACCTAGAACCTACCTACCTACGATTACATTAACGAATTTGAAGTAACAGTTGGTACCTGGACGAGTACATTGGTTAATAAAAGTAAGTAGATAGCTAGAATCCCTACGTTGATTTGATGGGAAGATAAATGTATCGAAATTAATTTAATAAAGAGTCGTGATAAAAAGCGATAGTCGGAGTCGCTCGTGGTGTGTCGGGTTTCGTGTAGCTTGCTAGCGGAGGCCGGGCTCGGTGCGGCGCCACCCCTCGCTGCCGCCAATGGCTGCTGGGGGCGGCGCCGCGCATACACAGCGCACGCGGCGACGGCGGGCGCGCGGCAGTGACGCGCGGCGCGCCGACACGAACGTTCCTTCCGCGTGCCCCGCGCTACACACCTGCACCTGCACCTGCAGGCACGCGACCTACACCGCCGCCGCCGCCGCCGCCGCCGCGAGTGTGTGCTTGTGATAGTGAACCACCGCCGCCTGTGATAGTGACGTGGCTTTCTAGTGACGTGAGTTCTGAGACAGGGCCGAAAGGTCAGCGGCTACCTTGTTGTGATTGGAGAACTTTGTTTCGGATATCAGTGAAGAGGTGGGTCTTTATGTCCTATCGCAATGTACACCTATGACAAGTACCTACACATCTTTTAGCAAAAGAACCCATTTAGTCACAGGTGTTGGTTAAAGTACACTTGCAAATTGCCCTTAGATGGGGAAAATTCGTTGCGACGGGAAGCATTCATACTAGATCACTAGATGTAGAGTTTGTGTTGATGCTTTCATCAGGATCAAAATCTATTTTATCGAAATCCGAATAGGTATCTACCTAGGATGTGGGTGGAGTTAAGTGCTGACCGGTAGGTAATGCCCAATAGTGGAGAGTCTCGAGAGGCACGTTAAGAATAAATAGGATTTAAAATAGTAATGAAGAAGAGAGAAACCAAAAGCATTTTATATCTGATGTATCGGGCGTACAAATCGGTGTTCCACAAGGTTCTATATTAGGCCCTTTCTTAATCCTGGTATATATTAGGATCTGCTTTTTCTGTTGGAGAAATTAACTGGCATTTTTTTTTGATTTCACTGGTTCACTGGTTCACTGATCTTCAAAATTGGAAGACAAAAACAAGATTTTGATGATGTTAATTATGTATTGTCTTTTCTTAACTTGGTTCACAGTTAATACATTTATTGTTGGTGTCAAATGTCAGGTAAGTTGAGACCAGTTTAGTGTTATACAGCAACACGTTAGAATTAGTAAATGACGCGATTTTTTTTTTGGGTGTAGTACGAAATTGTAGTGGAGACCCCATATAGATAAATTAGCTATTAGATTAAGTTCTGCGGCTTTCGCCGTTAAGGAACATCAGGATGTGGCTATAGGACGGAGGAGCAGCAGGATGTAGGCTAGTCTATTTTAATTATTTTCATAGTTTCATGTCCTATGGCTTATTTTCGGGAGAATGCAGCGGATATTCAAACAATTTATAGGTACTTTATAGGTACTTTACGGGCAAGTAAGTTGTACAACTCACTTGCCCGTGACTCTTTATGGCAACGCATTGCCATATGGATTACCGCAATAGTGCTTTTAGTTCACAATTGTTTTTATCAACCTTAAGAGATTTATGTCTACAAAAAGTGAGTATTTTGGTGAATAAATGATCTATTTTAGGTTAAGTACATATTATGATACATTAATTTATTGCATGGCATTTTTGTGTGTCTATCGATGTATGTAGCTTTCATTATGCGCAACTAACGTAAAGAAAAATTCTAAAGGAGCATTTTTTCTCCCTCACTAGGTTCGGATGTGCTAATTTCAATAATTTATGAGATACCGCTTTAAATAACATCGCAATAGATATAACAATAGCAAGCATATTTTTGGAATGGCGTGCACACAAAAGCCTCCATGTGTTTAAACAATGCAATCAATAGACTTGCCTTGCTTAATAGCAGAGGACATTTCTTATTATTTCAAGGGTATGATAAAACCAAATCTCAAGTCACAGACGCCTAGAATAAATTTTGTTAGATTAATTGAACATTACTTTATTAGGAATGATTTAAAAAATGTCCAAAATCGCAATTATAAGAAATTTAGTCTAAAGTTCTGGGGTTATCGTCAAAAACAATAAAACATCGATAAAACGAAACGAAGAATTCTGCTAACACATGTTTGGCCTTAATGGTGTTAAATGATCTGTACTATCTTTGTTTTATTTAAGAATTAGCATACCTAGATCTACAAAACTCCCTGTGCGTACTAAGTAAAAATGAGCATTCGTATTTCATTACAAATTATGCCAATTATAATAATTAATATGTAATATTTGTACTTAACTTAATAACTTTTTTTTAAAAGAGATTTAAAAATCAATTTTGTGTTTTTTTTCACTCTTCTCTTCCCACAGTGGTCCAATGTAAAGAAAAGGCAAAAAATACGTTTTCTAAACAAATGTACGGAAAATAATAGTACATTGTTGCACCAAGCAGAGAGTAATGTATTGTTGCAGAGAGTGCTCTTATCTTATCTTATCTTATCTTATCGCCGGCGACGCAAGGATTACATTTTTGGCTTCGCTTGGCTTTGGAATTGCTTCCGGAGTTAGGGAAATATCCGTGTCACATGAAGAATCCTTTTCATTATAAAATTATTCATTATGCAACTGCCCGTATCTCTCAGTGGAAATTAGCTCTGTTTAGATACTTTCCCGCCTTTTTATATTTAAATTTAATTCTTTCTCTACACACGTATCATAAACCCTCTTATCTGCGTCCAAAAACCACACGTTACGACCACCATAATGATATACCACTTGATAAAAACTCATTTCTTATCTGAATATTGATTATACTTAAATTATTATGACCATAAGGTATCAATATTTCGACATATTATGACATTTAAATTTCGAACGCCGACGCCCGCCTGCCTGCCGCCCATAGTTTGTCTGTGAAGTTGGTACTACTGTACAAGCTAAACAACTGCAGAGCTATGATCAATGCCACAATGCCGGTCGAACATGCGGTTCCTGAACACATCAAAGAGAGATTATGATATGTGTGTGTAGATAAATTAGTGTATGTAACTGTACATAATTAGGCATTAAAACTCTCGAGTGATATTATTGTGAAACTCGCCTTTGGCTCGTTTCATAAACCCACTCTCGAGTATTAATGCCCTCCATTATGTAGCAGTCACATAAACTACTATTATCTACACACGTATCATAAACCCTCTTTACTGCGTACAAAAAACGCAAGTTACGATCAGCATAATGTTAAACGTAAAAACTCATTTCTTATCTGAAAAATTACACATTATGACCATAATGTGTAATTTTTCTACATATTATGACATTCAAATTTCGAACGCCGACGTCCGCCTGCGTGCCGCCCCTAGTTTGTCTGTGAAGTTGGTACTACAGAACAAGCTAAACAACTGCAGAGCCACAATACCGGTCAAACATGCGGTTCCTGAACTCATCAAAGAGAGCTTATGATATGTGTGTAGATAATAGTGTATGTAACTGTACATAATTAGGCATTGAAACTCTCGAGTGATATTATTATGAAACTCGCCATGAAGCAGTCACATTGATTTGAAATTGCTCATTAAATAGCTAGTGTATTTTATCGTAGGTAGTGATTTAGTCGCGGATTGATTACTGTCGCCCTCGGTTGACTTTTTAAACTTTTAAAATATTCCATTATCGCTTACCTGTCTTCCGGAATAAAATCCAGAAGATAGAGAAAACTATTTTGTATCGACAAGCACAACGATAATCTTCATATTTCCTAACTACCTCTATTATTATATACCCATTATATTCCAAGGTAAACTATTTTCAAAATAAATTTTACTTGTACAATCAATGGTCAATGCTGTGCTCATCAATAATGTAAGACTATAAGAAGGTAGCACCTCGCCCCCACAATATGAACCCCCCCCCCCCATGTGACGTTGCGTCGCTGTTTCTGGTTCCCAGGACACAGGATATCCTAGTGTGGGGCTAGGAGCAATATATACTTATGTCTGTATTTTAATGCGTTTTTATATTATTATGTCCAATCCTGAATACGACGACATCCTTTTGCCTGATTATCTGTATCAAGATACACTCTATACCACTTAGTTTTGTTGTTGAGGCAATCTGGTTATAGACAGAAGTACTAACAAGAAGTCATTTTGTTATCACGCGACTACAATAGGCCATTCCAGGGAATGGTAGATGCGAACTACCCGAGATTGTAAGCATAGCGCGACAGTATGAATAAGATAGTAGGCATAGCGCGACAGCATGAGATAGTAGGCATAGCGCGAGAGCATGTAAACATAAACATAAACATAAACTCCATACAGGCACATACATTGCTTCTGGCCCCACACTAGGATACCCTGTGTCGTGGGGACGTCATACACACATAAACATCCAAGGCCTGCGGTTTTTTTCTCTTTACCCCCAGCCGGGGATCGAACTCGGGACCTCTCGCATGGTAGGCAGAGCCACAACCGCTACACCACAGAGGTCGTCATGGGATTCCATAAAGTAGGCATTGCGATACTAAAGTGAAGCCATTCTTAGAAGTCGCATTTGACATCTGTCAATAGTCAATAGGGACAGAGCTATGCGTCTGTCTCCCCTCCCTTTCTAAGCGAAACAAGCAGAAATAACTTTACATTTTATAGTGACCGTACCAAAATAATACATCCTTATTTCTTTAATAAACAGAATGACTTAGCAATCGCGCTTAGCTAAAGCGATCAGAGTGCTAAAATTAGGAAATACACTCGCAAATATTTTACTAATGCGCCGTACATAACACAGCACAACATAAAAGGAATATAAACTTACATATAAGAAAATATTGAAATATTTCAATGCGAGATAAATTAAAAGACGTTATCCACGACACAGACAGACGTCTCGTAGTTCGCAGAAGTGGGAGAGGTAGTAGGAGGGTACCTCATCATTAACATCATCAGCCCACTGCTGAGTATAGGCACCTGCACCTAGTCATCGGTGAAACAGGCCCTATTTTCAAATCACTCGTATGATATTTATGTCACGCAAGCGCTCTTTCCTATCCTTTGACATGCGAAATTTCGTATTTTTCAGTCATTCGCCTGCAACGAGTGGTCAGCCAGCACCACACGTGTCATGCCAAGCACGTCACGCACCACGCATGTCAACAGCATTAACACAATTTAAAGTATCAGCCTGTCTACAAAATTGTTGTTTTCGCGCGTTTTTTGAAATTGGAATCCAAAACGTCAAATATTGTGACATTTGCGACAGTTTGAAAAGTCTGACTTGTTCCATATTATTGCAAGGACTGAGTAGGCAGCTTACCTGAACATGCACTGTCATACAGCCTTTAATATTTAACGTTCCGTTTCCCATGAGGTACTTACCGTTTTTTAAATTTTCTGCGTACAACGGACAAAAATCAACATTCCCAAACTTATTGGCCACACCGATGACGAACGAATCAAAAACGCAGAAAATTTACTTCATGCGATTTGTAAGTCGAACGTCACATAAGTCGCATTCGATATATTATGTCAGGCAAGTGATGCAAACATACAACTCCTGCACGTAGGTATGTATTGTCGTGTTCGATGGCCAAGTTATTCTGTTTGTTTAATAAATAAAGATATATTATATATATTGATAAGGTCACAGTTTATGGCTAAGTTGTTGGAACTATGCTCCTATTAATACTCGTAAATAAATACCGATAAAATTAACCGACTTGGTTTTTCATTACTTAGATCTCAGAACACTTTATTTAAGACTTGGTTGCATTATTTTATATGCTTGCATGTTTTTGATTGGCCAATCCTATTATCAGAAAAGAAACCAAGGACCACAGTTATCTGGACGAGGTAGATCATAATAATAAGATTTTTTGTTGTTTGGTTGAATTGAGAGACCTGTCTCTTCAAGAATTCTGATACATTTTTGATAGCTTTTATACTATTTGCATTAGCGTGGTGGTTTTTATGTTATTTATTGCGCTAGCACTGAGGGAGTTAAGATCACATAAAACAAGGATCATAGTCAATTTAGCATAATGCTAAATCTAATAAATGATTTAGATTACAAAAATCCCATACTGCGAGAATTCTCTTCAAATTAAATTAAAATTCAAAAGTTAGGGTTCGTATCAATCGTAGAATACTTTAAACTAGAGCCTAAAGGCGAAAAATCATCCAATTTGACTCTCTCACTGAAAATAAACGTTATATTATCGAACGAGCATGTTTTTTCTCTCACCGGATAGCAGCAGGGCAATATACAAATTTTTCAGTGGGTTAGAACAGAAGGGATGTGGTTGACCGATATAGACAATATTCAAAAACAATGCTTTAATAGTCTGGTCTATGATACAGAGGGCGTCGGTAATGTAGAGCTACATAATTGCTCGTTTACTTGCAGAGAGTCTGCGCTCTGGCTGTGCTGGTGCGTGCGATGGGCGGCTTGGGGCGCGGGCGGCGGCGCGCGCGATGGCGGTGAGCTGCCCCGAGGTGATGTACGGCGCCTACTACCCCTACCTGTACGGCCGCGGCGCCGCGCGCTACCACCACCACCACGCGCACTTCCAGTATGACAGGGTGAGTACATGACTACTACAAAAAATATATGTGCGCCCCGTTCGAAGATGATAGAACGCTGATATTCGTATCGTACAACCTGAGTCTTCACAAAGTGCTTATATCGAACAAGATTGAGGAGGATAATATAGGTTTTGCCTATTGTGAGGCCACAAGAGGCCATTGTTATTAGTTTCAACAACTATATCAACTTTATCGACAAAAATATATTAAAATAATAAACCTATAACATAATAATAAGTCTCTTTATTAGGGTATCTTCATTATATAGGCATTTTATAGGCATTTCATTATTTACTTTCGTTTGCTATGTACCTAATGCATATATATATATATATATATATATATATATATATATATATACATAGTGTTGGCCAGATAATTCTAGTACTAAATCCCATACATTGAGTTTAAACAGCTCTGGATTTTTTATAGTCATCTTAAAAGAATGTTGGTTAAATAAATTTAAGGAGTCACATTATTAGTGTACTAAATAAGTGCAAAGGATATTTCAAAACACTTACAGCAAAAAAAAACTAACATTATCTTAGACCAAGCATAATTTAACTAGGCGTAGAGATTGATAACAAATTAGAAACAAAAAAAAAAGACATGAATTCGTAAAAATACTTTTATTTAATGAAACAGAGAAAAAACATTGGTTATCATTAGATCAGTAATATTTACAATAAACTTAATCAAAACAATATTACATCCATGCTTTTACAAATAATATAATAATAATAAAGTCAAAGTCAAAGTACTTTATTACTGTAGATATTTACATATACTTAGCAAACGTCATTTTTTGCCTCTTCTCTACATTGGACCACTGTGGGAGAAGGAGGGCGTAGAAACTCCCATAGATTGATTTTTAGATCTCTTTTAAAAATAGTTGTGCTTAACTAATACAAATATGAAAAATTTAATTGTTATGATTAATAAGCAGGAATAAATAATTACAAAATTATTAACAGCAAGGTCTGTGTTGAGCCAGATTAACCCCATACAGTCCTGTCATTTAAGTAATCTTGAACATTGTAATATCCCTTTTTCGACAAAGTCGCTTTAATATGGTTTTTAAATTGCTCAAATGGCAATTTCAAAATCTCCAGAGGTATCTTATTGTAGTAGAGAATGCACTGACCCTTGAAAGAACTGCTAACCTTCGCGAGTCTAAAACGGGGCGCACATAGTCAACATTACAGCTAATGCTAAGTTTGGAAAATGTTGAAAGGTTCTTGCGTACATGCATTATATTTTCGAAAATAAATTGACTAGCTACTGTTAGTATGTCAATTTCTTTAAAAAGCTCTCTTAAGGAGTCTGTTCGTTTTAAATTATAAATTGCTCGAATAGCTCTTTTCTGTAAAATAAAAATAGTTTGAATATCCGCTGCTTTCCCCCACAACAAGATACCATAGGACATCACACTATGAAAGTAACTAAAATATACTAGCCTAGATGTAGCCACATCCGTGCTTTGTCTGATAATCCTAACAGCGTAAGCCGCAGAACTTAATTTACCAGCCAATTTATCTATGTGGGGTCCTCACTGCATTTTGCTATCAATGGTTATTCCAAGAAACTTCATATCATTTACTGATTCTAACGTGCTGTTGTCTAACACTAAACTGGTCTCAACTTGCCTGACATTTGGAAGTGAGAATTTCATACACTTGGTTTTACCAGCGTTTAACAATAAATTATTAACTGTGAACCAATTCAAGGTTAAAGACACACCATTAACATCATCAAATTCTCCTTTTTGTCTTTCAATTTTGAAGACCATGGAAGTATCATCAGCAAACAACACTATGTCAGTTAATTTCTCCACCATGAAAGACAGATCATTAATATATACCAGGAATAAGAATAGGGCCTAATATGGAACCTTGTGGAACGCCAATTTTAACACCCGATCCATCAGATTTTACGCCGTTAACGCCTTTTGAATTCTTTTGCTTAGTTATGATCTTAGTAGATCCAACGCTATATTTCTAACTCCGTAATGATTTCATTTAATTAATAGCGTATTATGATCAACACAATCAAACGCCTTCAACAGGTCGCAAAAAACTCCGATAGCATCCTGTGCGGTCTCCCATGCAGAATAAATATTAGATATAAGGGTAATACCTGCATCCGTAGTTGATTTACCCCTAGTGAAACCATATTGTTTAGCGTGGAGTTGTTTTGTACGGTTGAAGTGTGAGAGCATTTGATTGAGTATAATCTTTTCAAATATTTTACTTAGTGTTGGAAGAACAGATATTGGTCTGAAATTTGAAGGATCGCCCTTATCTCCCGACTTGAACAGAGGTATCAGTTTACTGTGTTTCATGAGGTCTGGAAAAGCCCCATCGTCAACACATTTATTGAATATATAAGCTATGTGTGGGGCTATAACTAGAATTACTGAACCAATGACTTTGACTGATATACCCCACAGGTCTTCCGTATTTTTTAAGTTAAGTAATTTAAACGTTTTGACAATGTCCTGGGGTTATACATGATGAAAATTTAAATATAAATTACTGACGCTAGTGTTATTTTTTAATAAAGTCTCTGCTTCATATGGAGATGAATTTAGACTGTCTGTTGTGAGTACGGGTACATTGGTGAAGAATGTTTCAAAAGCTCGAGCAACATCAGCGTTGGATTTAACAACATCATCACCTATCTTTAGGCAGAAATCATTGTCCCTTGGTATAACTTTGCCAGTTTCGCGGTTTATTATTTGCCAAACTGTTTTCATTCTGTTATTTGAATTTTGAATTTTTCTATTAATGTGTAAAGTTTTTGCAGTTCTAGAAACCAACTTGAAAGTTTTGGAATATTTTTTAACATAGTTATGAAATTTTCGATCAAAGTTATAGGTTTTTTGATCATAAAGGTCATACAAACGAACGAACTCTACTTTTACGAATTCCAAACGTTGCTCAGTCATTAAATTTAGATTTACCGTTGTAGTCACTGACTTTCTTTAATTTGAAAACTTTATTGAATTCTGTCTGAATAATGTTGAAGAAGTCTGAGTAGATTTTGTTTGGGTTCTGTTCATTAAAATCCGGTACTGGCAAATTTATATCTAAGTTTTTCGTATATGTCTCTAGTCTATGGGATGTAATAGGCCTATAAAATGATGGACCAGTCTTATCCTTAATAGCAATTGGGAATGAAACTGTTTGACCACTGTGATTGGAAGGTAAGCAGTTAAATAACACTTTTACTTGTGAATGCACAGTCACAAAAAACGTTATCTAAGCAAATTTGGCTGGTAAGTGTAAATCTAGTCGGCTCTAAAAATACATGACATAAATTAAACGATTTGAATAAAGTTATTAATCGTTGTATAGTAAACTTTATTCAAGAAAGTGGGTGTACAATAATTTATAACAAATTATAGACTTACGGCATATGGGAGGTGTCTGCTTCCATAGCTAGGCTAAAAATTAACCTGTATTTATGGCGCGCCCGTTCCTTTTCCGAGGTTAATAAGGAAAGGAGTGGTTACAAAACAATTTGAAATTTTAAATAAGGTAAAATAAAGCTAAAACTAACGTGCAATAAGATATGGATTACATGTGTGTGTGTGTGTGTGTGTGTGTGAAAATCCGTCATAAAATGCACCCTTATTGCTTCTTCTTTATAATGTGCCATACATTTTCAATTGGATTTATATCCGGACTATGATAATGATTGTTCTCTGCTAAAGGCCTTCACGCTGTTTGCGGTATTCTTCGGATCATTGTCTTGTTGGAAGATCCATGTCACCGGTAAATTTTCATCAAAATAAGGAATCATGGTCTCTTTTATTTTTTTTTCTATTGGTGCTGATGCAGCATGTCTTTAATCTTTCTCAAGGGACCATTCCCGAATCCAAAAAACCAACCATTTTTTATGTTTCCACCACCATGTTTAACTGTTTTCTTTGTAAACTTAGGGTCAAATGGCTTGTTGATAGGGCGACGAACATATCGTTTGCCATCCGAATTTATCATATTAATCTTCTTTTCGTCCAAAAAAAGTATTTTTTTCCACTCTTGATCGGTCCAATCCCGGTACTTTCTGGCAAAAGCCAAACGGGCTTCCTTTTGCCTCTTGGTAAGAAGCGGTTCTTTTCGGCAAACCCTTCCGTCTAAACCATGCTCCACTAATCTCCTGCTGACAAGTCTTGCGGATACTTTCCGTGGGTTATTTTCACCGAAAAGTTTTTTTTTATGTCTTTTGACCCTTTGAAAGGGTCAAGTTCAACCAAACGCACCATCATCCTGTCCTACCGTAGTGCAGTCTTCCGTGGGCGAAGTTTCCTTGGGACATCATTTGTTGTTTCATGTTGTTTAAAACGACAAATGCCATTGTATACCATCTTTACGGAACATCCAATATATCCTGCGATCTTCTTACGTCCAATTATGTCTCAAATGTAAACCAACAAAAAAATTATCGGGTATTGGGGTCACAAGTCTTAGATTTACCCATTTTCTTTAAAAATGAGACCAATAATTCAGTACGCAATGAAAAAATATTTATAAATGGCGCCAAAAATACACAACCATAGACTATGAATTTTTAAGTTCTGTAAACCCTTTGTATTGTAATAGTAGGCAGGTCATATAATTTATTATTTGTTTAATTTTTATATTACTAGCTTATTTTATGACATGAGAGTAGATTAATTAATTACAAATTCAATTTGTAATTAATTAATTGACTTTTTAATGTTTAACCTTAAGGCCCAGATCATTTCATGTTTCTAATTAGTTGTCTATCTACACGCCTAGTCAAATTAAGCTTGGTCTAAGATTTTTTTGACCGTATATGTTGACCCAAACAACCGCTTATTGCCTGCTTATGCTTCTTTGTCTGATTTGAGCTGTGTGGGCTCCATTGAGCTGTCAAGCGGTCTTGTCCTTAAGTACCTCAAGGGAATTGATACGAATAAGGGTGCAGGGCACGACAAAATATCGCCAACGTACCAGGTCTGAAGGCTTGTCTTTCATTAAAATACACACATTTCATACTTTTACACATTTGTTTTTTTTTATTCCATACCAAAAAACAATATCACATAAGTTTTTTTTACAAAAAACGCAAGATTGTTAATATACACCAAAAACAAAAACGGGCACAATATTGAACCTTGAGGGACACCGATTGAGATGAGATTGATTCTATTACTTAGATAGGAAGGACAAGTGACTTCTCCCAAGCATCAAAGTTATGCTTTAAGAACCTAATTCCTTCATCTGTTGTGGAACGCCCTTTAGTGAAATCTTATTGCTCACTATGAAATGGTCAATTTGTATTAAAATGGGTCAATAAGTGGCTTAAGACAACTTTTTCCAATATTAAAATGAATACACGCTTTTCAAAAATTATGACTTTTCATAGAGCAATTGAGTCCATAATACAATGTTTTTTTTGTTGATATTCCCCAAAAATCGTCGGTGTTTTTAATATTAAGTAATTTAAATGTCTTAACAATCATGTCTAATTAATTTGTCTGAATTTAAATATGTCATCACACTTATCAACATTATTTAATAGTATGGAGGCAGCAGTCCGCCGTGGATGAATCTTAGGACTGAGTAGTAACGATTGGTATTTTGTTCAATGTCTTCAAATGCATTGGCTGCTTCGCGATCTTTATAAATTAATCTATTGTCTATATTTAGAACAAATGTCCGGGCCGACGTTAAATTTTGCCAGATTCGCTATTGATTATTTGCCAAGTTGTTTTAATTTTGTCTACAGCTTGCTTAATTTTCCTACTCAGGTAAAGGGACTTTGCTGTATGGCACACAGATTTGAATTTCTTCGAATATTGTTTTATGTATCTTAAAAATTTTGTATCATTGGCATTTATACATTTTTTTGAATATAAATCATACAATTTGTTCCTGCTTTTATAAATACCAATTGTAGCCCAGTCATTAAATGTCGCCTTGATGCTATCTCTACGTGTTTTTAATTTAAATGTATCATTAAGCTTTTTCTCAATCACTTTGAACAAGGAATTGCAAAGGTCATCTGGACTCCCAACAAACGGTACACACATTTATTGAATATATAAGCTAAGTGTGGGGCTATAACTAAAATTACTGAACCAATGACTTTGACTGATATACCCCACAGGTCTTCCGTATTTTTTAAGTTAAGTAATTTAAACGTTTTGACAATGTCCTGGGGATATACACAGTCAGGTCATAAGTTCTGTCACACAATAAAAACTTTTGAATTTAGAACGCTGGCCACAAAAAAGTTTATTGAATTCGAATTTCGAATTTTTCATGAAAATAAAAATGTGTACTTTTTACAATTTTCCTCATTTTTAAAAATGGAGTGGACACTTAAAGAAGACCGTGTCGCAGTTATTGCGTTGCATCGTTGCGGTTACGCGCCAATTCAGATTTTCGACTTACTGAAAAATTTGAATATAACCAAAAGATTCGTTTATCGTACCATAAAACGATACAATGAAGACTCTAGTGTAGATGACAGGTCAAGAAGTGGTCGCCCTCGCTCTGTTAGGACTCCAGCAGTAATAAAAGCTGTGAAGGCGCGAATTCAAAGAAATCCCATACGTAAGCAGAAACTGTTGGCCCTTCAGATGGGGTTAAGCAGGACCACGGTGAAAAGGGTGTTAAATGAAGACTTAGGGCTTTGGGCATATCGAAGAAAAACAGGACATCGTTTGGACGCTCGTTTAATGGACCTGAGACTGAAGAGATGCCGCGCTTTGTTGAAGCGGTACGCGGGAAAAAAGCATCATCTACATTAAAATCGCCACAAATAATTAACTTTTTTCTGCTTTTTCTCGAATTTTCTCGAACATTTCAAAATTGCCATGGCCGTTTTCATCTCTCGGAGGTCTGCAGACACAAACAATTATATGGCTATCCAACTCAACACAGGATTCCTCTATTTGTCTTTCTACAGTAAGTGCAAGAATATCTTTCCGTCGTTTCACCTTAATATTATTTTTTACTAAGATTAAAGAACCATCTCTATCAGCAGTCTTTCTATTGTAACAACTGACAATTTTGTATTTATTTATGTTAAAAGACATCATATTTTCCTTTTACCAGTGTTCTGTAATACAAATAACATCGGTGTCAGAATGATTAAGAAATAATTCTAATACAAGTTCTTTGCCAGGTAGCCCCTGCATGTTTTGATAGGAAATATTTAAGTGGGGCTTACCCTTTGTCCTAGTATTTTTCATTTGATTGCCAGAAAACCCCTGCTTATTTTGTAATAGAGTTTAATAACAGGTTGTTTACATTGAAACAACTAAACACATGAGAGAGTGTACTATTTGCATCGTCTAGAATTTCTTCTAGTCTTTTCACCTTGAAAATAATAGACGTGTCATCAGCAAATAGAACAATCTCAGTAATTTTTTCCACCATATACGGCAGGTCATTCACGTACACTACGAAAAGGGACGGACCTAAGATAGAATCCTTGCGTACACCAATATTCATATGGGTTCCAGTGGACTTACATCTGTTTTTATCTAATTTTAGTAATCTTTCCATAAGATAAGATTCCATTAATTTATTGATTCCATTATTTATCTCTGATAACATAGTCTTGTAGTTTGAGCAAAAGAGTTTGATGGTCCACACAATCAAAGGCCTTAGAAGATCACAGAAAATACCAACCGCATCCTGTGATCCTTCCCACGCACTATAAATGTGTTCTACTAGCGCTACTACGTTTTTTGTGAAGAAGCCCAGATTCATTGAAGTGAGAGAGTAGTTGACTCAATATGACCTTTTCAAAGACCTTGCTCAACACTGGCAATACAGATACAGGTCTGAAGTTGACAGGGTCTTCTTTACTACCGGATTTGAAAAGTGGTATTAATCTGCTCATTTTCATGAGGTCAGGAAAAACTCCGTTTGCTATACAACTATTGAACGAGATTGCCATGTATGGTGCAATCACATCGATTACTGATTTAACCACGTTAACCGACGTGCCCGATAAATCTTCAGTCTTTTTCACGTTAAGAAGATTGAATGTTTAAACTTGAGTTATAGAGCCTATTGGTTTGAAGTTAAAGTCATCCTTGTTTTGGGGCACATTTTCAACCAAGTAATCTAAAGACTTTTCAGAAGAGGATGGTAGTGCTTCTAATGTTATTATGGGTATGGTACTGAAGAACTTTTCAAATGCGTTAGCAACGTCCTCGTTTGATGAGAGTAATTTATCGTTAACTTTTAAATTAAAACTAGTTTCACTAGACCTAACCTTGCCTGTCTCTTTTTTAATAATGTTCCATGTAGAAAGTGTCCAACACATTGTGGAATAAACTGCATAGTGAAACTAATTTGAGTCTTGAGATTGCGTCTCTATTAAAATATTGGTATGGTCATCAGAGAAATAGTGTCAAATGGGCTGGATCACAGTCTGATGTATACAGGTTGGAGTGGGGGTGAGACAGGCTGGATTGACGTCTCCTAAACTCTTCAAATCTTTATATAAATCAGCTGATCGAGGAACTCAGCAGTACTAGGGTAGGCTGTCATATAGACACGTGGTGCTGCTGAGTCCCTCGATCGGAGCATTGCGTAAGCTATTACGTGTCTGTGAATCCTATGCTGCCGCTCATGGGCTCAGTTACAATGTAAAGAAAAGTGAGTATATGGTATTCAAGGCAGGCACCAAAACATACTTGAAAGTACCGCCAGTCACATTATACGGAACTCGTTTGAATAAAGTGGATAGGTTCAAGTATCTGGGCCACTGGGTCTCTGAGTACCTCAAAGATAACCTCGACATGGAAAGAGAACGCAGAGCGCTGGCTGTTCGCTGCAACATGTTGGCCCGCAGATTTGCACATTGCAGTAAAGAAGCTAAACGGACGCTCTTCGGAGCATATTGCCAATCCTTCTTTACCTGCAGCCTGTGGGTCAATTACACGCAGAGGACACACAGCGCTCTGCGGGTCCAGTATAACAACGCGTTCAGGGTGGTGATGGGGCTTCCGCGGCATTGCAGCGCCTCAGGCATGTTTGCGGAGGCAAGGATTGACCGTTTCCACGCAATCATTAGAAAACGCTGCGCCTCGTTAAAGGCCCGCATCTGAGGTAGTCCCAACTCCATTCTGTGCACGTTTGCAGATAGATGAGATTCACCGCTGCTGGGGCACTGGGAACGTCTGCATACCTGTCATTCCTGGTAGTGTGGAATCCCCTTCGATATTCATTTTTTTTTAATCTATGTTGTATTGCAATTATTTTTATTTGAATACAATTTATTTTATTGTAATGTAATTTAATGTGTAATAATTTTAATGTGGAATTTACTTATGGGCCTTGGAAGACTGATAATATATGATTATTAGTTAAAAGCACTATTTATCAATTTTGCACATGAAACTAGCCTGCGTTAAGCTTAGTTATCATTGAATACTACGAAATGATTCAGTATTATTGACGCAATGTTTATATATATAAACGCCATTTTTAAACTTCTGTTGAGAGTTTTTGCATACGTTTATAAGTTCTCCATTATCTTCTTTAGTACAATTACAAAAAGTGAAAATTTATTTAAATTTTACATCGCTAAGTTACGATCTAATTTCTGAAATACAAAATGTGTAGTCTTTAGCTTTGCTTAGTTAAGACTCTTACCTAAGCGTTGTAGGAATTCATAAGAATCGTGCACTTTATGCCAATGTTTTGTAATTTTGTATGGTTTAGGTATGGCCTTAAGGTTTTAAGAAACCACTGCAAGCAAATTGTGCAGGACCTCTGGTGGCCTTTTTGCTCTAAATCCAATATGGGTATTTTAATAGATGGGCTTATTTTATACACATAATCGAGTAATAGCACTTTTTATAGGTTCTAGGATGTGAAGAATCCATTTCTAAGGTTCATCATTCAAAGAAAAGCCGTTCTTCAAAGATGTCAAAAATTTAAATTTGTCGAGTCGAAAGTTTTTTTTTTGTTTGTAGCTTTCGGCGCCAGATTCGGCCAACTTCTAACAAAGATGCCAGCCATGCAAGCCATGTTGCTTTATGTCATTTCATCACTAAACAACCACGATGTGTCGAAGAATAGCCGTTAATCCGTTTGTCTTAAATGACGCGACTGTGTGGGGTTAATCTGGCTCAATACAGACCTTGCTGGTAATAATTTTGTAATAATTTATTCCTGCTTATTAATCATAATAATGAAATTTTTCATATTTGTATTAGTTAAGCACAACCTATTTTTAAAAGAGATCTAAAAATCAATCTGTGGGAGTTTCTACGCCCTTCTTCTCCTACAGTGGTCCAATGTAGAAAAGTGGCAAAAAATAACGATTGCTAAGTGTATGTAAATATCTACAGTAATATACATTTGGAACTTGGAACTTTGGTTTTTGTCAGAATTTAAAATTTGCCGAGTAGTAAGAAAATTTTAGTTAGATAGCTTTTGGAGCCAGATTCAGCCAACTTTTAACCAAGATGCCAGATAATGATATGACAGTTGACATGATGTTCATGAGTGTTACTAAGATTATTAATAAACCACGATATGTCAAAGAGTAGCCGTTCTTTCATATCATAATTAAAAAATTGTTGACTAGTAAGAACATTTTAGTTTGTATCCTTTGGAGCCGGATTCGGCCTATTTTCAACCAAGATGGCAAACGTGATGATCTGTATCATATAGATCATTACTTAGTCACGATATTCTTCGCTGTTCTTCGATATATCAGAAATTAAAATCTGGCATTTGGAGCCGGATTTGGCAAATTTTCTACAAAGATGCCAGATAATGACAAAGCAGACATGATGCTCTGTGTCATAAAAATTATTAACCCACCACGATATGTCAAAGAATAGCCGTTTTTCGATATGTCAGAAATTAAAAATTGTCGAGTAGTAAGTAAAATTTATTGTTATATAAAAATATTTGATTTTGAAACACAAACTACACCTTAGAAATAAATTCCTCGCATAATATAACCTATAAAAAGTGGTTTTACTGTGTCTAATAGAAACCCATCTATCAAAAATACCCATACAAATGGCGGCCATATAAGATTTAGAGCAAAATGGCCACCAAAAGTCGCGCACAAGTTGCTCGCGGTGTTTTCCTAAATCCCTAAGATCAAATCCCAAATTTCAAAGACTTGGAACAAAGTGCACGATTCTTATACATTTTGAACGATTTGTTCTGAGCTTAAACTTAAGCCCTTTGTTTAAGGTCTTTTTTGAGTACTTTTTAGTAATAGCAGTTTTTCACAAAATTTGGTCCCCAAAACAAATTATGAAATCACGAAATATTATTATCACAGATAAGTAAGCTTAAACATTTAAAGTATCGTCGTCGCGAAAAAAATCGAGAGGCAGAATCAAAAACTTTGTTTATTTTCTATATTAGATACGGAGATGAGATTATATGTGTATGTATATGGTATTATAAACCCGAGCAGTATGGATCCCTTCATATGTGCGAGCAAGTTCAGCTGCGCATGCACATCTCTGCAAGCCAGGGTTTTTTACATGGAACCAGTCGCGCTGCATTCTCGGCAGTTTCGACGGACTGATTGGACTCGTCGATGAGTTGACGTGATTTCATGCTTATAGCTATCTTGTAGAAGCACCTACCAAGAAATAAATACCATAAATGATACGATCAGAGTCAGAGCTAAAACCAAATTGAAAACGCTTGACACAGACATACGAATAGAACATTTTCAGTTGAGAATAATGTTAATGAGCGACTCTTGCTCCTCGGTTATTAGTCACATCACACCATTAAACATACATTGTTAGAATAGGAAGGAAGATACTGGTATATCCGCATACCCGTAAGATTATAAAAATACACCTAGGTATGGTAAGCCAGGGACAGCTGGGCCGCCCTAGCTAATCTCTTGGCTCTGTACTTAATCGCGCAACTTTTGTTAGTATCGTGCACTATAAGTTTACCATATCTCTTCGAACTCTGTTAAACCAACCGAACTCCAGAAAATCTTTAACCTCATAAAGTACATATAGGTACAGCTACGGCTATTATGTTGAAGATTCATCAGTCATGATCCGTCGTCACAAGCCCCACCTATATTACACTTCCCAACACAACACGTTAATGCATAATTATGTCAATTTACTATTGCTAAGTATAGTCATTAGGTATGTGTTATTACTTGAGAGGCGGTATGTCTCGTCATTAGTGTGCAAGTCGCCGAGTTGTTGGAATGGTAACTTACCGCTCGTTTTTAATGTGATATCATATAAATTTCTGGATAATCCTTGCGTACCAAATATATTTAGCTGAAGCTTCGTTTAGTTAATCTAGAGCTAATCAAACATAATGTAATAAAAAGTCGCACAATTAAACCTTCAATGCAACAAATATAGTTGTGTCCATATGCCTATTTAGGTAAGATACTCTGGTCTATAAAATCGACATTTATGTTTATTTATGTATGTATGCAGGTACACGTATGTACTGCTTATAATGTATATGTCTGTCAGAAATAAACCCTCGAGTAATATCACAATATTTCTAAACGACGACAAAACGAAATGGACCAGCTTTTTACTTTCCTCTTGGGACTTAATATCTCGCATCAGTAAAGCGGCAGGTCCCATCAGCATTGCAAATTCGCACCGCTTTCGCACCTTCTTGAAACATATTGTGATCTAATTCTGCAATATCTATCTCTGCGCAGTACTCGTGTCGAGTGCAGCCTGCAGTGCCGTACAGTAGCGAGTGAGTTAGCAATTCAATGTCGCTCGACTCCGCTCATACTAATGTCGCAATTACAGAGCGCGAGAGGTTTTTACCGCGCAGCCTCCGATGATCTGCACCGCAGCCTTCATAACGCTCGCTTTTTATTGCTGCCATATACGAGCTATGCTTCCTATACTGGCGAAACCCTTCAAGATATGAACGAACATGAATGAAATATAAACAGCTCATTACCTCTGAGATTTAAAGGAGATCGATGCGGTGTCGCATGATAGCGGCGAGATGAATGTCCGAGATCCAAATAGTTAATGAGCCAGCATCCCGCCGCGTCGCCGGCTGCTCGCGAGCCGTGCCGCGGCAGATGAAGGTCTGATCACGACCTGCTTTATGCGGAGATGTATCAGGTTAATACATCAATTATGTATTAGCCAGCATCTGGCTAATACATAATTGATGACAAATCTTGAGGAAATGTATTTCTTGTAGAAAAATCTTACTAAATAGGAATGGCAATTCACGAGCGGGCATTGTAGGCTAGGCCAGTCGACCTTGCCAATGAGCCGTTTATATTATAAATAAATGCACATGATTAGACATCAAAGCATGTACACATTGATTTACGATTATATCGTCCAATGATCAATACTTATTTTTCTCATGAAGCCTGACTGGCGTAAGTAGTTGCTGGGACACACTTAAATGGACTAGTGACTGCTATTTAAGTCCGTCGATTTAATTAAAAACAATGAATATTCACACGCTGTTCAGCTGTTTATGTTAATAACAGATAGGCCTAGCTACAATTTTCTACTATTTTGATACATAAATAAGAATGCCTCTATTAGTAGTAAGCCCTAAGTTGTAGCTTAACCAAGGTTAACTTAGATTAAGCCTATGACGGGATTTGTTTGTTACTAAATTAACACCCACATTTTATATATATGGGTAAAGTTTTGTATGATGATATTAACTACAATAATAGTAACTTGATAGCTGTGGAAGTATATGGAATTGTAGGGATAAGTGGACATTATTCTAAGGGGAGTGTTATTGGAGTTGGTATTAATACTTCTTTTCTGTAATTTTAACTTTAGCACACTTACGATCAAAGTACATATATACATAATTCTTCAAGGGTGATACTACATAGTTTAGTTGATTGTATTACCTGATGAAATTCTGCCGCTTGTTCTATATTTGATCATTTCCCCGAATTTCACATCCCACCGGCGGCGGCGAGGCGGGCGGCGGAGTTTGTGTTCTCAGTTCAGTTCCTTATTTATTGTCATCATCGGCAGTTGTTCTCTAAATGAGTGAGTGTGAGAGGACGGATTGAGAGACAAGCCTCTATTAAAATAATTCATGTAATAAACGAATCCAGACCGTAGACAGCCTTGTTGTAGGTATCGAAATATAACGTTGTTCCCTCTCCACAGTTCAACGTGCAGAGCGGCGGCGCGCACGGTGCACATGGGGCGCACGGCGCACACGCACACGGCGGCGAGACGTACGGCGGTGGCGCGGCAGGCGTCAGCTCGGGCTCTGCGTCGTCGGGCGCGCAGTCCCCCGCCTCGCCGCCCGCGCCTCCACCTCCCAGTGCCGCGCACCTCGTGCCGGCGCAGCTCGCGGCGAGGCTGCGCGCCAAGGAGGAGGACCTTTCCACTCACGGACGCGCCAGTGCTGACGGTAACACACCCACTTCTACTACCTGTCGCCGAAAACATTCCGTTGCTCGTTATAGAGTCAGTGCTGAGACATTTCCTGAAGTTGGTAGACTACCTAGGGCGAGATACCTACTAATGCCCGGACTGGAAACTTGTAGGTCTACACCAAGTCCGCCATGCACGGATCTGGAAGCATCATGCAGAAGTAATGGGAAACATACGGTCAGAGAGGAGTAATTGTATCCATTAATCTGATATTTTAGACTTTTGTTGAGCCTTAACGATTGAAAAATAGTATAAAATATTATTCACGAATAACAAGAGCTCCTCGAATACCCAGAGCAGGACACGTACTCCAGCTAGTACCAGTAGTAGCAGGAATTGGGATGGCTGAACATGGGTGTGTACTTGTACTGATGAGCTGTGTTTATCCTCAGGCGGCGGCTCCTCGGAGTCTGAGGGCGAGTGCGGCGGCGGCAGCGCGACGGGACAGGCGGGCGGCGCGGCAGGCCCGGCGCGCGCGCAGTACGTCAGCGCCAACTGCGTCGTCTTCACACACTACTCGGGAGATGTCGCCGCGGTGGTGGATGAGCACTTTACGAGGGCACTTTCCATTGATAAGCCTAAAGGTGAGCAATGGTGATGATGATCGGCAGCTTGATTCCAGCCACTGTTCGTTGTATGCCTCCTCCAAATCATCCGCTCTTAAGCCAAGGAATCCAATTATTCACCTCTGATGTTGGTGTTATCGTTGTCTTAACGGGCTACTGGTTATCGCACGTTCCTTTGACTGTATTTCGGCCACCGCTAGGTCAGGGAGCGAGTCCATCTTACATTCTGCAGGCGTTTATCTGATTCCTTTTGAACGCAATCTAGGAGTGTGATGCCCAGTTTGTCATTCTTTATTATGGCTAGTTTTCGTAATATCGTACCCGATCATAGAAATTGAAATGCAATAACTCGTCTTCATTTTCATATTTCAACATAAAATCACACAGTCAGCGCTTACGACTAAACCATGAATGATCGATATAAAAACTAGCGCTGGTTGTTGTCAGTCAGACTCGTGCAGTAGTTTGTCGAGTTCCTGCAGGCGCAGTACTGGGCATACGGAAGAACGTTCTGTAAAAACGCTCGCGAGTTGTTCGAAGAAGCGGAACAATTGTGCCTGCGGCGGGAGCGGCTAGAAGGACTAGATAAATCAGTCGGGTGGTTCGAAAAGCGCCTTCATTAAACCAGACGTTTAATTACAAACTGGAGTCCCCTCCCCGCTCCGCCCCTCCCCCTCGCCACAGCCCTCGACCCATTAGCTCTGTTTCCGAGCTTCAGTCGGTCAACTTGGGGCACTTCATTTCTCCATTGTTCTGAAGACGTTTCCGTGAATTATTAAAATTCGGCAATTGAGGTTTCCTGTGTAAACCTTTAAAAAACTATCCTCTTTTCTCTATCCTCGTAAAAGTTAGCATTAATGGGACATGCCTGCATTGAGATGCCGCCCTCGTCTCCTAATGATCGTCGCGTTCGCATTAAGACCGACTTTCGCTCGTAACGGCGGCGTCGGCGTGCTGGTGTAAATAAGTCGAAGATAACAATCGATTATAGAAATGATGCAACCCGAGACCGGTCAGTTCGGTCGGGAACCAAAAAATGGGTTGATTTGGCGATTCAACGTGCGAGCCCGAGCGTCGGGACATAGTTACGCGGCTGCGATTAGATCGGAAAAACTGCGGAGCATTACTCAGAGATCCGCCGAAAGGGTTCGCAATATAAAAACGCATAGCTCTCCCACATTATGTGCGGAGGTTGTCGGCGGTGGCGGCGGCGGCGGCTTTGTGCCTCCACTCCGCCGCTCGCCGGCCGGTCAGCCGAGGGACGAGCCGCGACAAAAACGACCAACGCGCTGGAATCCTACAACCAAACGAGCCTTCTAACTTCTATTGATGTCTGCCTCCTTGCGATATCATACTCTTTCGAAAATCAACATAATATACATTTGATCATATATTCACTTGCATGTACTACTACTATGTATGACCATAAACTAGAAAGATTAAATCGAAACAACTTCTGAAATTCCATAAAATTGTAACACACAAAACTGGCCAAATTGAAGAAAAATGCGTCGCATTTTGCCGGTCCCACGTAGCGCATTCCAAGAACGAATGTTCGTTTTATTGTCTCAAAGGCTACAACAATGTCCTCGAATTCGAGTTTGGACCCTCTATTAGTTTTCCTTAAATCTCTGTTCGTTTTTTCGTGATTTATTCTTTAGGCAGTGTGAACCATTAGAAGTTTGTTTTATTTCTCATCTCAAAGACAAAATGAATACGAACAGTTTACAAGTTATGATTCAAACGTGTGTTTAAATCAACATGTGAAAGGGAGTCGTGGTGTTTCATTTTGTTGGTAGGTATACGATTTGTGAGGAGTGTCCAGACACTGTGTGCCAGGAATTCGGGTGCTAGTGGCTCGCCGGTGTAGTGTAGATCACTCGCTAATAGCGAGCACTTATTGCGATAACACCCGACCCAACTTTGACCACCGATCACTAATGACACTCCGATATTAATTGGCTCACATCACCGACGGTAGGTATACTTCCATAAGCAGCAATATCGGGAGAGCTCATTATCAAGTATACGTATCACGTTTCATTGCACATCTATACTCAATTAAAAGAGATCGCAAAACACTGAGAACAGAATGCCAAACAAAGATGTGACAAGAAAATGGAACTGCAGATCAAGTGTCGATACCTAAGTATCTACTAATTATAGGTCTTCTGAGCTCGTCTACACAATATTAATGGTGCTCTATTTACTGCAGATGTATGTAGTTTATTTTGTCCGACATGGCGGCAACATGTAAAATCCTTAATTATTTTACGCATACACGCAGTATAGAGTTTTATAACTCTTACTACCATGTAAGTACTTATGTAAATACAAGACAGACGCAGTGGCGAGTTGACACACTCGTTCCGATAGCACGCTGATAACATTACGCAAATGTTGTGAACTTCATTTAAATTATTAGGTATCACTCAAAAACTGATAAAAAGATAAGATGATCGATCGAGATGCAACAGATGAGCTGTGCAGTGATTCGTTCAACTCGAGGCCATAATGCACGCGTCGGAATCCGCTCAAATGAATGACATTTTCGAGGCGTTCATTAATATGCATTTAAACCGGCTTGCTCGGTCGGTTTTATGGTGTTTGAATTACATTAATTTCTTACTTTACTGTAATGAGTCCAAAATAATTGGAAATACTCTGAGATTGAATAATTTAAAGGTGATAGTGCGTTTTTATTAAATGTAGAGTGTACGAAAGCAAAATGAAATTCCTCTTAACACCATTTTATCGTACCGGATTCAAAGGCAGAGGCATTCCTTTAACACTTTAATTAATGATACCTATAGCTTCCTAAAAAATAATTATAAACTTACCTTTGATTCCTTAATATCTAGCTTTTATTTTTTTTACTTTATCATATCACTGTCCACTGCCTCCTCATCGGCCCATCGTGCCGCAGTTCTTCCGACACTTCTCTTTATCTTCTTCTTCCTCCAGAACAGAGAGTCGGCCCCCGGCTGGGGCTATAGAAAAAAGACCCCAGGTCTTGGATGTTTTTATGTGTGTGACTTCGCCGTTTCTGGAACCCACGAAACAGGCTATCCTAGTGTGGGGCCAGAAGCAATGTATGCGCCTGTATGTAAATGTTGTTGTTAGCAATATCATTAAGACAACGGTGCGCTCAATTAGAGCTTCTTCTGAATTTCTGCGTAGATTAGGCAACAACCTCTTGTCGGTTATGGCTGGTGGTAAATGGATGACACTATTTGCAACCCTTCCTGCACGGGACTGCTATATGCTGTCTGTCTGTCTCTCTGTCTGATGATCAAACTTAGATATCCTGCGTGGCGCAACGCAACGGTCGACACTCTGCTTGGGTTAGGATCCACTCGATCCTATTCGATATTTATTTATGACGTTTCTGTTGACGCCGAGATGAACTTCGTAAGTGGAGGAGTGCGCCATGTTATCGTATTATATCTCTACGCCGTGCTGAAAAAAGATATCCTTATTATAGTGTGTGGCCAGAAGCAATGTTTGTTCCAGTATATAATTGGTTTCGTTTAGTTTACATTATGAGGACTTACTAACAACGATGAAAAAGTTTATATGGCTAGCCCCTTGTCACGCAAAATGGAGTATCGAATAAATGGCTAAGCATGGACAAAACTGAGCCTCTGCCACACCGTATGGGAAAACGTGTGACGCTATGTTTTGTACGTTTAGTTGGCTGATTACAAATGTACTTACTTATTGCAGAGAGCGTCCCCATGGTGTCTCGCAACCTGCCTGCCTCTTTCTTCAACGCGCTGGCGGCGGGCGGCGGCGCGGGGGGGTGCGGCGCGCTGGGCGGGGGGGTGGAGCTGTACGAGTACGACCCCTGGCATCAGCACTACTCAGGCTATGGCGGTGGCGCGGTCAGTAACAAATCATCATACGGCTTTATATCATCTGTATCAAATGATTTGGGCAGCGCCCGATAGACGTATGCGGTTATGTCTATTCAGTTCAATTCTGGAACGGAACGCACGACAAATTCGAAATATAATACAATATTTTGATACCTTGATATCAAGGTTCAGTTAATACTTAATCTATCTATTCCTAACTGCGATATAACAATATTATCATACTTTAAGATAAGTATACTCATTACTGTGTTCCAAATAATAGGTAGCTGCAAGATGAAGCTTTCCACATTTAAGTTCAGTTCCAAAATATTAGTTAGGTACGTTCTCCAGTGACAGTCGACTACAGTGTATCCTACGAACTATCCCATCGCTATGAATTTTCATTTTCTTTTGATTTCCTCACTCATCTACCCCTCACAATGATTTGAAGCCTGAATGCTCATCGGCGGACATGGGCTGACTGGTTAATACCATAGGCTACACTGTCGGTAAAGAGTTTACAGAACCATCAGTGTCTGACTCCCTTAGTCAGCTCTAATAAGGTCGTGGACGAATCGGGATATGTCTTTATTCTTCGTTCATCGCTGACGTTAAGTAATCTGTGGGAGTTCCTTCGCCTTTCTCTCATACAGTGGTCCAATGTAGAGAAGAGGCAAAAAATTACGTTCACTATGCGAATGACTTAGATTTGTCGTCAATATAGGTACACAGTACTAACAATCTTGTTTGTTTATGCAGGTGAGCCAGTACCACCCCGCGCACGGAGTGGGCGTGGGCATGGCGGCAGCGGCGGGCTACGGACCCCTCTTGCTCGGCCGAGGCGTCGGGGTCCATGCGCAGTACAAGCCGGTTGACTGGCCGCAGCACCACCTGGACCCCGCCCATGCGCCCTACTCCTACCCTTCCGTGCCCGGTCAGTACCACACACCACCATTGCATCACTACCAACACTCTAGTAGCACCTCTAGCGATACAAGCCGGGTCAATACCTCACACCACCACTGCCTCACAACCAACACCACTAGGAACACCTCAAACGATACAAGTCCGGTCAGTACCACACACCACCACTGCACCACTTCCAAAACATAAGTTGCACCTCTAGCAATAGAAGTGGAGTCAGTACCAAACATCACCACTGCACCACTATCTAAACTCGTGTTGTACTTCTAGCGATACAAGCCAGGTCAGTACCACACATCACCTCTGCACCACTACCTGCACTTTAGTAGCACCTCTAGCAATAAAAGCCGTGTCAGTACCACACACCACCACTGCCCACTAACAACACTCTAGTAGCACCTCTAGCGATACAAGCCGGGTCAAAATCACACACCACCACTATACCAAGACCAACACTCTAGCAGTAATGCAGTGTGTTATAAAAATCGCACAAATCACTTTTTTGTGAAATCCATAATAGACAGTGCAGCTTCAGCACACCTTTGTATCTGAGGAGTTGTCCGCCATGCTTGCGCTTGCCCTACTCAAGTTCTGAGTAGAAGATGTCCTTCGTGGCATCTGCTCTGCCATCCTTAAAACGTGTCCGCACCACCGAAACTGTCGCCGCATGATGTCGACCTCAATGCCACCAACATTGGCACATCGTAACACATCAGAGTTGCACACGCGATCAGACCATCTGATATTCATGATCTTACTAAGACATCTGAAGTGGAAACGGTCTAGCATGCGGATGTGACGGCGGTTCACGGTCCAAGTTTCCGCAGCATACAGGAAATTATGTAGGACGATCGCCTTGTGCACTGAGATCTTCGTATCTATCTTTATGCCGTGTGAACAGAAGACCTTGGTATCCAGCTTGCCGAATGCTGCAGCTGCAGCTCCTTTCCTGCTGTTGGTCTCTGAATATAGGTCACACTTGGACACAACCTGCTTCAGCTCGTCCTCACCAAGTTTGATGTTCAGCGGCTCACGAGCCGTCATGACAGTTGATGACTAGAGACATAACTTCTGTCTTTTTGACGCTAATCTTCAGGCCGAATTTACGGCAGGACTTGTCGATATCGAACATGAGGTTTTGCAGGCTTTCTAGGGATTCTGTCACAAACCATAGGACATCCGCGTAGATGATCTCAATGACCACCGCGTGTGAGTCTTTTGTGCGGGCTTTAAGTCTCGCCAGGTTAAAAAAACTGCCATCGGTGTGGAAACGGATGCGGACATCTTCTGGAGAGGCTTGTATAACCTCCCGGACTACGACCGCAAAGTACAACGCGAACAATGTAGGCGCGAGAACGCAGCCTTGTTTGACATCACATGTAACGGGGAAAAACTCTGATTGTTCATCGTTGATAGCAACGCAGCACAGCATTTCGTCGTGAAAGAGTCTGAGAATTCTCACAAATCTCTCTGGGCTTCCCTAGCACCGTCCACAGGGATTCTCGTGGGACGCTGTCAAAAGCCTTCTCAAGGTCAATGAAACACAGTTTTAATTAGACGGTCCTACTCTCTGCTTTTCTCTTACAGTTGACGCAATGAGAAGACAGCCTCAGCTGTGCCTCGATCAGGTCGGAAGCCGAACTGGGTCTCAGGTAGCAGCGCTTCTGATAGTTTCATCAGGAGGTTTAGGAGAACTTTGACTATGTCTTTTCCAGGGACTGATAAAAGCGAAATACCGCGATAGGAACCACAATCGGAACGGTCGCCCTTGCCCTTATATAGAACCCTTATGTGTGATACTTTAAAAGTAGAGGGGACCTGTTCTTTTTCCACATGAGATCAAAATGCTCCCATATTGCCGAATGTAGTTCCTCACCGCACGTTTGTTGTGTTGTTGCTTTATTGCAAGAACAAGAATATGCACGATAAAAGTGTCAAAAACAAAAAATAAGACGAGAAATTAAGACGGGTCCACTTCAACGTGTGTTTCGGCTAATAATACAATTACACTCGACTGAGCGGTAGGAGTGAGTGGCGCATTTTTCAAGCTTCCGTAGCCAAAAGGTGTGCAATGGGAACCTAATACTAAGCCTCCGCTGTCCGCCCGTCCGTCATTCCGTTCGTCCGTCCGTTCTTCCGACTGTCTATCAGCGGGCTATATCTGATGAAACGTAATAGGTAGACTGTTGAAATTTTCACAAAGTGTGTATTTTATTGCCACTTTATGCATCAATCATGAACCCAACGTATTTAAAAAAATAAGAGTGCCCAATAATATATACAGTACAATAATATAATAAATACAAGAGATTTTTGCTTCTTTTCACAGCGGAATTTTTAAATCTATGTTATATTTTGTAGCGACAGCAAACTCAACAGAAAACTGCAATAAGTATTAAAATAAAATTAAACACCATCGCGAATAACTTATTTAACCGTTGGTTTGGAAAACGAGAAGTGGATGAGAATGAGGATTGACAAACCAATCGCTAAAAGTGAGCCTATTTTTGTTCGGCCATCAGCCAAACCATTAAATATCAACATTTAACATTCACATAAAGGCACATACATTGCTTCTGGCCTCACACTAGGATACCATGTGTCGTGGGAACCAGAAACAGCGACCGTTACGTGCATATAAAGATCCAAGACCGGGGGATTTCTTTTTCTTTACCCTCCGCCGGGGATCAAATCCGGTACCTCTCGCATGGTAGGCAGGGCCACAACCACAGGTCGTCAATCCTAGACTCTGTAACGAACAAAATATAGTGTGACATGTGTACCCAAAAACTTAGTGCCATTTTTTTTAAAACATGACGCCCTTAAAATAGTTTCAACTTCAGTATGGAGTTGGGTTAAAGGACAAACTCTAATGATATTGAACAATGGTTTCATGCATATTTGATTCATTCGTTCATTAATCACCTTTTTGCAATCAGTACATTGGGCGAAACCATTCACCTCTTCTTTCCTGAATACACCCACAACCACAATTTTACTATTTTCGTTATTTTTGTTTATTAATACTCGCGCTGGCTGAACTACCTTCTTGCCAAATTTCATGATTCCATGACGTCCATGGAATACTTACCCTATAGTAAACAATTAGATTCCCTGAAGAGTTTTCAAATACGCGGCAATATTGTGACATTTTTTCTGATTGCATGTGCATACCTTCTTCCTGAGAAATAGGGTCTAAAAGAGAAAAAGAAAACGGACGGACGGACGAAGACGGTCAGACAGAAAGACGGATAACGAAGTGATCCTAAAATGAGATATTTTTAATTTACTTTTTGGTACGGAACCCTAAAATTACAAAAAAAACGCATGTTTAAGTAGACTCTGCGGCGCTCGTACGCCAAAACTCGTACACAAAAAAGAGGTAAATGCAAAAATGATAGCAAATTATCTTGTTTTTTTTTTGTCTTTGTCACTTTTATCATATCTATTATAGTTTTCATAAAAAAACGACTAACCCGTTGGCAGGGACATATTTTAGCAAAGATGTCATGGGACACAAGTTTTAAAACTTTATTAATTAGTTTGTCTGAAAACATGCAATGACACGACTCTGGCACTTCTAACAATACAAAACCTACGCAGTTTCTATAAATAAAGTAAATCTCAGCAATACCATCATGGCGTATCAACGTTACAGATAACTATTTAGGATAGAACGGAGCGATACCATATTATGTAGAGTTTATTTATTAACGGTAACATTTATTGAAATTGATTTAAAGTAAAAATTTATGGGCGAGAACAGCACACGCTTTATCTACTCTTTGATAAGCTAGCATTTATAGTAGCTTCGTAAACATTTTAGATAGATAGAGTTTATGATTTCGTTCTCTCGATTAATAATGAAGTCTTTTGAATATCACGAATGATTTACACATGAATAAATATATTTACATATTTCACATCGCCAGTTGAAAGAGGGGCATTTGTCTATGGATCCGCCGTCGCTGTGTGTTTTAATTCTCAAAGAGATTCCAGCCGCGAGATATTTTAATTGTGAGTTACCCGCTGAGTCCCGCTGCCGGTCGCTGGCGGGACGCGGGGCGGGTTCCGGGCGGGACGCGGGAGAGATTGACAATACAAAGCTGCCGCCTCACTTTGAAATAGCTTCCGTTACTTCAATTTTGTTACGATAATCATTTGTTTAACTTATTCAGGATTCTGTAAATAACAGATAGACCACTCATTGTATGCAACTTCTACGAAGGATTTGCATAAAATAAAGTTGAATAGACTTATCATTCCCATAGGTACCGTAAGGACTTGGGACAGGGACTTACTCTGATTGAATAAATGTTATCTCCTTGAAGTCTAATTACCAGTAAAGAATACGGAATCGCTTTGCAAGGTGAAATTTCAGAGAAATTCTAGGGTAATGTTTAGTCGCTCCGGTTTAGGGACACGACCATTATTTGAGAAGAACATCCGTTGGGGAAAAACTCTCGCGTGATTTGGCTCTATAGCGAGGATGAAAGCGGCGCGGCGGCGGCGCGGCGGCGCGGCGCGGTTTCTAGATGCGGCGTGATACGCGGCGCTGGCGCGGCGGCGCGGCGCGGTTTCTAGATGCGGCGTGATACGCGGCGGCGGCGCGGCGGCGCGGCGCGGTTTCTAGATGCGGCGTGATACGCGGTGGCGGCGCGGCGGCGCGGCGCGGTTTCTAGATGCGGCGTTATACGCGGTGGCGGCGCGGTGGCGGCGTGGTGGCGGCGCGGTGGCGGCGCGGCGGCGGGTAATTGCCGTCGCGGATGACGGCCGATTATAGACGACGACGGTTGATGGAACAAAAACAGCAAGTTTAGTGCGCGGCGCGGCGAGTTGAAAGCCGACAAGGATAGTGCTCGGAGGGTTCCGCCTAATGACGACGATTAAAATTAATTTGCAGCGAGCGCCGCTCCCCGTCGCAAATTAAATTCCTCCCCCCCCCAGGCCCGCCGCCCCCTCCCTATTGTTCCTAGATCTCGGTCGTTGTCTTGATTGATATCGTTTTCGTGTTCACGACCCCTGACTGTCTGTGTGTATCATAGTCGATGCTTGCGAGATGCAATCTGTTGTGATTGTAACATGATTCGGCAGTTAACGTTTTATTGTTCCATTTTCTTTAGGAAGATACTCCCGTACAGTTTAATTAGGGTTCCGTACCCGAAGGGTTCCAAACGGGACCCTATTACTAAGACTCCGCTGTCCGTCCGTCCGTCTGTCACCAGGCTGTATCTCACGAACCGTGATAGTTAGACAGTTGAAATTTTCACAGATGATGTATTTATGTTGCCGCTATAACAAAAAATACTAAAAAACAGGATAAAAGAAATATTTAAGGGGGCTCCCATACAACAATTCTTTCAATACCACATACAAACTTATGGATGCACCTGGTTACGTACATGGAGTGTGAAAGTAACCGCACCAATAACTTTGTAAACAATATTTTGCTGTGTAAAATCCAAACTATTCACTCCACACCATCGCTTCCATTGAACGGTGGTACGGAACCCTTCGTGCGCGATTTAGACTCGCACTGGACCGGTTTTTATTTATTTTATATCGCTCTCGCGGTGATTCTTTTACATGAATATTGCTTATATTTTCTCTCAGAGAAATTATTCATATCGTTGTACTTTTTACGATGTCTATCGGCCGCTTGCACAGTAGATACATCAGACAGCGGCAATTCACATATCATTTACAATCGTTTATCGATCAGTACGATGGAACCGCGTAATGAAGCGAACAGCGCGGCGCGTTTGATTTGCAATGTACTCGTAACATTTCTATGTTTATATCAATCGTGCTCTAAATTCAGGTTAGTGAATGCTGAGCTGAGTGACAGTGAGGACGACACTGCACCGGCACGGCAGGGATGGAGACGGGCGGAGGGGGCAGGCGGGTCGCCGGGCGGCCGGGGGCCGGGGGCCGGGGGCGGGGGCCGGGGGCGGGTGTGTGTGTTGCTATTGACAAATACCGCGAGCACACCACAAGTTGTGACGTTGTCCCCTCCGCCACGCACGACAACATATCGCTACCTACTAGCTAGCTAGGTACACCCACTGTACACGACACGACACGAGGGTGAGGTTCCGTAATGTCCGATAAAATTTGAAAACCTTAGTTGGATGAACATCATTCAATATCCGTAAGAGCCGCCACTCCTATTTGTGGTTATGATCTCTTTATTTATTAATACAGTTAATGCACAACATTACAGACTATGACCAATTCGTTGTACAGTACACATACAAATATACAAATAACATATATACCTTCCATTTAACCCAGATTGAAACATAAACAATTATAGTATCGTATATGTCTGTTCAATAAATGACAATAATAATTCAATAATGAAAATGTCAATATGTACAGTCATTTGGAATTTAAAATAATCAGTTCATTATACTTTAATTACATAACACAACCCTGTCACACATTCCCCTCGCAGCCCGTCCACGTTCTCGTACGATATATTGGGTTGTTAGGTATATGAGCCATTTGACCTAAGTTCCACATTCCACATTAGGCGATATTGATTTGATTATGTTGTGGGTGATTGCCAGAAATAGTGATGTTATTAACATCTATGACCGGAGATTACATTATTTCCCGGCTATATTACTTGATTAAAATCCTCAACCATTTAGTAACAATGGTCGTCTTTAACTCGTCGAACTAAACTGGTGTGAACCAGCAGCCCCAGTAGCTGCGCCAGCGCAGGCCCCTCGTCATATATCTGCTTGTCGTCACACGTCACATGTCATGTCACTGAGGTGTCGTCCGTCACTCACTGTCCCATCTGTCACATATCAGCGCATCTGCCAATATGTCAATTGTATGTTACAACAATGGAATAAAACAACCCTGAATACCTGACAACAACCCCGGCCCCCGGCATGCCACCGAAGCAGCTATTGAACATATATACCTATGGCGCTCCTACTTATAGTCATGAACAAAAGCAATCGACCGACAGTGTTCTTACCATGTACAATGCTGATAGTCATAGTTAATTGCAGTTAATTGGACACCTCATTTTACTACAGGGTGACCGGTTATTCGATTGATATATTGTGAGGGTTAAAAGAGAGCTAATTTCCAGCAAATCAAAACCTGATATACTTTATCTAAAATTAACGGATTTTGAGTCATTTAGATTTTTTATTTTTAGGTATTTTCCAAAACTCTTCACAAAGTAATTAAAAAATATATACAACTTTGGGTTTCTCTTTAACATTTTTTTATTATTACAACTTATTATTATTATAACTTATTTTCAATGTCATAACAGCAAGTTTGTCAAAAATACATTTAAAACTGAGCCTACAAATTAATTCAATAAACTCCTTGCTTTATCAGCTCTCCAAAATGTAAGTTAGATAAAAATATATGGTAAGTTATTTGACACAAACTGTAGAACAGAAAAAAACTGTTGCAATATTTGCGAAGTAGTGAAGTCAAGTAAGAATAATAGTCACTTTTGTATGAACTAGTTGTAACCTTGTAGCAACTAGTGAGGCAGAGGCATATTGGGGGAAATATTTTTTATAATGTAATATTTTCTTGATGGCGAAAACTTTGTAACGACTGTGAGAAAACATATATTCCAATTTGAATTCTCAATATAGAAGTGAGTATACTCTCCACCTACTTTACAATTTTTGCAATGACTAATTTGCTCAAAAGACAGTATAAACATTTTTACCGTGATAAAACAAGTGTTTTGTAAATAATTTCTACGCTTCGCATACATTATTAAATTTTAAATTAGTTTAAGTTTTCTCATCTCTCGAATCGATCAAATTTGAGAGTATTTTTTCACTTTTTGCTATACCACAGAAACATTGATGCATTAGCTAACAAACAACAGCCTAAAAGTTACCCAAAGTCATTATATTTTTTCCTTATTGATAACTTTATGACAATTTTTGAAAATGAAAAAAAAAAACCTAGGTTTACTCACAACCATTTTTTTTTTATCAAAAAGCGTATTATAGGGTTAAATTTGCCGTAAATGGGCTATTCTTTAAGCTGTCATAAAATATGTGTCGAATTACCAATCGCCCTTTATAGGCCTAAAAGAGGGCAGTGAATCTGTATAGTAGTAGGCAATTCAATTATGCAGTGTCACGGAGCGGCCATCAAGCCTCCCACTGACCAGCGGCCGCGGCTATTGATCGCGGCCGGACCTCCATGTTCCCGCGGGCCCCTAGTCTAGTTCCCGCGCGGCCGGCCGCGCTCGCCCCGCCCCGCGCCGCGATTGGTCGCCGCCGCGCCCCGCCCGCGCCGCCCCCCCGCTGACGCCCGCACCGCCGCCGCGCCGACAAAGCGGGCGGACATTGTCGCGGGCTCGTGTCTTCTTGTACTGATGGCTAATTAATTGCTACTGGTCACGAGATTTATGTGAATTAAATCTTTTTATTCGCTGTCGACGAAATTGTACTATTTTAGATCTTTACCAGTGGCGGTCCAACGCTCTGGTCAATTAGTGCTAATAAGCATTTTTAGAACTTACGACTGCTTTGTGAGTTATGCTTTACTTTAAGTTATTCCGCTCGTTTGCATATTTTTATTGGGGTTTACAACTGTGCCCACTCTGACCGCAGTCGCTCGTTGCAGGCAGCCGTTCGGTTAGGACACCATAAATCAAACTTGTTTCGTTAGTGATAAAGCACTGCGCTCGTGATTGTTATCGTCGGCCGGCGACCTACCGGAGGACGGCGGCGGCACGGCACGGCGTGGCACGGGACGGCACGGGACCCGCTCTCATTAATAACAATCAGCCGCGCGACTCGTGATGCCGCCAGCGTCGCGCCGGCGCCGGTGAGCGGACGACATGAACCTCGGGTGACGGCCGTCGGCGGAATCGTGACGTTCAACTTCTGCATATTGGAGGGATTCAGATATAACATTTATTTACTTATCGTATTAAAATAACGTGCCATCATGCTGATACAATATAAACTTAATACCCAACACAACATAACAACAACAAACATAACAACAACTATAACATCCTACTTTACTCAAATGATCTACCTAGATACATGCAACCTTTATATACGCTACAATATATGGACATACTTATGTAATTGCTGATTTATGTCTGTGTAGGTAATTTTCGCACAATAATAATATTACTTGTATTTATATTGCTTCTGGCCCCACGCTAGGATACCCTGTGTTGTGGGAAACAGACATATCGACGTCACAAACGTGTAAACATCCAAGACCTGTTTTTCTTTCATCCTTCCCAACCGGGATTCAACCCGGGACCTCTCGCTTCAGAAGCAAAGACTCGACAATATAACAACAAAAGTGAATGCAACCCACCCACCTCATATTCTCACAAAAACGACGTTATATGACAAATACTAGAATTATTTTGTCTCACAATGTTTGGTGCTGTGTACCAATTTAGTAATATCTTTGTAAAGTGGAATTTAATTGTATTTAATCCCACTGCCTCCCCCCCATGCGCTGTACACAAGTAGGCTCGTTATAATAACGTTGTAGGATATTTCTGTGGCAGGTCTTGAAGCGCAAGTGCAAGACTCCTCCAAGGACCTCTACTGGTTCTGAGACGAGCCGACAGCGACCGCAGCCGATAGCCGAGCGAGTGTAGCCGGATATAACCGAGCGACTGCCGAGTGTAGCCGGACCTAGCCGAGCGATGCCGAGTGTAGCCGGACCTAGCCGAGCGATGCCGAGTGTAGCCGGACCTAGCCGAGCGATGCCGAGTGTAGCTGGACAATGCAAAGCGATGTCGAGTGTTGTCGAGCACATCCGAGGGAGATACGAGTGCACAAGAAAATTGACGAACGTTACCGTGGACAAGTGTGGGACAGTGAGTAAGATAAGTGAACTGTTGAAGTAACTGTCGAAATATTAAACTGAACTATAGTAAAAAAATATCCACGAAACAAGTGCAATGATTAATGGACTTAGTGAACGTAGGAAACATTCGATGCTGAACATTGCATATACGCATGTGTTACATAAAAATAGTTTCATGGTAAAATTGGATATAATTATTAATTAGATGGGTTTGATGATTTTATTTCACAGACATAATTGTCAAAATAGATTACTGATGAATCTACAACTTTTGACTTGCGGTCATCACATCTATCTGTCACATCAAATACAGGTTGATAAAGTCGGGTTTCCAGGATATACTTAGGCCATACAAAAATCTTCAAATCCAGCGCCCCTGTCTTGTGATTTCTTAATATTCGATTTGTTTATCTCAGAATGACTCATACATGATGCACACAATACATTTTAATAAACCTGCACATAATTTCTTCTTCTCTGATAATATTTTTCTTTCATTATCCTTACTAAAGTATATTATAGGTTATCTCAATATTTTTCTGTGATCATAAATAACTCCTTTTGTCTGAAACATTAACATTTATATAAATCAGACATCTCCACAAAAAGACAACTGTATCAGTTTTATGTTTGTAAATACGATACCTTCCTGTGTAAGTAGTTGATATTAGGCTTAGTTCAATAAAATTGTTATTGTGATATACACAAGCAAACTACTCTTTAGTGCTTAAACAATTATAAAAATTAAATTCTGTAAATAAAATATAACGTGTTAGGACCGGCCGAGTAAAGCGGTAACGCTTCGCAAGTTAGAAGCTACTCCGCAACGGCGCTACGACAACGTCGATAAAGCTTCAATAGATTTAAACGCTCAGTCTAGAACACTATATTTTAAAAAGCTCTGATACCGCATTGAACTTTCTCAAGAGTATCCATCTTCCGAGAAAGCTATTGCCTAGATTAGATCTCTTATTATCATCAACATTATCATCGGCATGAAGAATACGCAGATATTGTGTGTTTCTCGGATTCATTTCAATATAAAAAACACAAGAAACGTCCCAAAATTATGTCCTATATTTTTTTGCAATCGTTAAATGGAATAGTTAAGAACTCTTAGATATAAAGTGCAGTATTGATAAATATTTAATGTATGTATTATAGTTAGAGTATGTATGTAACGTCGAGACGTATTAGTTTCTCTGTGAATTTTTGAGCTTTTCAATACAATAGAAGATATGAGTTCAGATTTTGAATCTATTTGCTATATATAATACAACAACATGAATAGCTGATTTCATAGTTATTAGTCACAGAAAATCTAACATCGCGAGTTTCCACCGCGAGGCACCTTTGCTATACCGGACCATTATTTTGACAGTTCGTTAACCCTTAATAAGGCAAGGGGAGATACAATTATTCTTAGGAAATGTTCAACAATGTAGTTTGCTAATAAACTCGAAATCCAATGAAAATTTCATCGTGCTCGCGCCTTTATTAGCGTCTTGAATACCACCGGAGTTGGCTAACGCCACTTTTCCGCTGTAGGTTTTAAATTTTATTGCCATGGCATAAGGTTCAAATTCCCGACCCCTTCCAACTACCCTCGGTTTTTGAGAGGTTAAGGGTTAAAGACTGGAAGCAAGCAAAGCAGCACTAATGTCAGGTATTTTTTGACATTTCATGTAAAAATATTGCGAATAGTGCCTACTCGCTTCCTATCTTTCAAGAGTGTCCACTTCTTCTGGAAATATACATATACACACATATGTATATAACGACTGCAAACTCTACTTCGTCTGTGAATTGTCAAAATAGTCTCCTGTACAGCGACGCCTCCGGATAAACGACTCTCGATGGCAGCTTATTGAAAATATTGTATAATTATTGAATAAATGTACATAGGTATTTAGAATGTTGAAATTTGGGTCAACTAGAAAATTATCGTTGTCCTATAAATAAATAATGTGTAATTATTACTGGAAAAGTTTTGTTTGCAAAGTTGTAATTATTCGTGTTATACTTATTATTGTTACGTGAGATATGGGAACAGACCGGAACTGTTGAACTTAATGAGTTTTACAAACTGGCATCACGAATTACTACTATTTACTTAATATACGTATTGACTTTATTGGTTTATCTTTGAGCTGATTATTTTCAAACAGTATTGTTAGAGTTGAAGATCAATTTACTCATTTTAAGTCATTGCATCAATTGTTGTATTTCTCGAGCTTTGAAAGAACGAGCTCGTAGAACAATGCCCTATTTTTTTAATTACGACTGAAAATAAATTCACTGAAAACTCACAGAACTATTTGTGTCACCGACGCAATAAATTCAGTGTTTTATCGGCTTTTGTCACCATTCGTCGCGATAAAAGTTTAACGAGTTAAAGAAATAGCCGCGCACATTATGATAAAATTACTCGTACCTACCTTTAGTACTTCAGTGAGTTCAAGAACGCCTCGTGCTTCGCTGAGACTGTCACTTTGGTCTATGAATTACCTATAGTACTTCAATGAGCTCAGGTACGCCTCGTGCTTTGCTGTGACTGTCTCTGTGGTCTATGAATTACCTATAGTACTTCAATGAGCTCAGGTACGCCTCGTGCTTCGCTGTTACTGTCTCTGTGGTCTATGAATTACTTATAGTACTTCAATGAGCTCAGGTACGCCTCGTGCTTCGCTGTGACTGTCTCTGTGGTCTATGAATTACCTATAGTACTTCAATGAGCTCAGGTATGCCTCGTGCTTCACTGTGACTGTCACTGTGATCTATGAATTACCTATAGTACTTAAATGAGCTCAGGTACGCCTCGTGCTTCGCTGTGACTGTCTCTGTGGTCTATGAATTACCTATAGTACTTCAATGAGCTCAAGTACGCCTCTTGCTTCATTGTGACTGTCTCTGTGGTCTATGAATTACCTATAGTACTTCAATGAGATCAGGTACGCCTCGTGCTTCATTGTGACTGTCACTGTAATCTATGAATTACCTATAGTACTTCAATGAGCTCAGGTACGCCTCGTGCTTCGCTGTGACTGTCTCTGTGGTCTATGAATTACCTATAGTACTTCAATGAGCTCAGGTACGCCTCGTGCTTCGCTGTGACTGTCTCTGTTGTCTATGAATTACCTATAGTACTTCAATGAGCTCAGGTACGCCTCGTGCTTCATTGTGACTGTCACTGTGATCTATGAATTACCTATAGTACTTCAATGAGCTCAGGTACGCCTCGTGTTTCGCTGTGACTGTCTCTGTGGTCTATGAATTACCTATAGTACTTCAATGAGCTCAGGTACGCCTCGTGCTTCGCTGTGACTGTCTCTGTTGTCTATGAATTACCTATAGTACTTCAATGAGCTCAGGTACGCCTCGTGCTTCATTGTGACTGTCACTGTGGTCTATGAATTACCTATAGTACTTCAATGAGCTCAGGTACGCCTCGTGCTTCGCTGTGACTGTCTCTGTTGTCTATGAATTACCTATAGTACTTCAATGAGCTCAGGTACGCCTCGTGCTTCATTGTGACTGTCACTGTGATCTATGAATTACCTATAGTACTTCAATGAGCTCAGGTACGCCTCGTGCTTCGCTGTGACTGTCTCTGTGGTCTATGACATGCAAAAAGCTAGTATTGTTAATAGTAAAACTAAGTATCAACTCATTTTAGAAAAGTATTTTTATCAGATTGTGAAGCTAGCCAACTCGCAGCGCCCGCTCTCTCATGTAATAATATGTGAATACACATCAAGCGAGCTCAATAAATACTCCTGCAAACTGGCATGTTTTGTTTTACTACCACCGTACATTGTCTCCGGATTACCTTTGTTAAAATAGAATATAATTTGTTTGGTTAAGTGGCTAGTGAGACAGCTTTTAGCAATAAATAGTATAATTCGTGAGTTTTAAAAGCTCCGGTCGTTAAGTGGCTGGGAGCGTCGTTAATCTCGTTAAGATTTGTGACGAGCGGCGCTTTATGGCGCGAGCGATTGTTCGTCGCTGTATAAACAATGTCGCATCGATGTCGCCGCGACGCACACCGAAATAGCGCCATTAGCACCACCGATGTTTGTAAACACCCGAGTGAAGAGCTGTCGCCTATTGTCACCGCTGCGTGCCGCGGCGGGTGACGGAGGCGCCAGCGTCGACGCAACGTGGACGTGATCACACCGCGCACTAGACGACGCTTTTAGACAAATCCACTAAAACGGAAGAATTCCAAAAAAATAAACACGGTCGTCAACGTTCGTAAAATTTGTCGCTCGCGTTAATTTACACTAATGGATGCTTAACTATGACATTAAATATGCATCATTGACTTAAATTAAGTTTTGACGCTCCGTCAACTGCAAGAAGATAGATAAAATCATAAAACGATAATGAATCGTCGTTACATCGTTAGATTACGTCAGTGTCGTGTTCCTCAGTCGTCTAGTAGCTAGAGAGGTATGTGACCGATAAATCAGCAGCAGCAGGAAGATTCCTTCCTCGGGAGCCACCTGAGTGTCCCCAAGGAATCTGTAATGGTTAATAGATACATCGAGATCTCTCGAGTCACTTTATACGTTTGTAATGGCGGAAGGGAGGTGTCCCCGGGGGATCATTGAGTATGCGAACCGGGTGCGGGGTGGGAGGAGGAAGGGAGGGGGCGATTATGAAGCGATAAATGGTGGTTGTGGGAAGAGCGTCTGTGGAATCGGTAAGTAAGAGATGCAAATTAGTGAGGAAACGACGGGACAATAACCACCCGCCGTCCCTTTGTTAGTAAAAAAGTTGTTGAAAAAGGGAGCAGGGGAAAATCTCTGCCTCTAGCTGGTGAACAATCTTGATTGTTTGTTTTAGTTTTATATTCATGATAGATTACTGAAAATTGACAATGTTACAGACTATTTCAGGCAATAATACATCCTATCACAGACCTCGTTCCTTTATAAATTATGTTCCGAAATAAGTGGCAAATGTATAAACAGTGGTGTTGTGAAGTAAAGTTGGTATGAAAAATAAAAAGGAGCCGAGGATTTACGGCACCGGTATGCGCGCGCGCGTGGGAACCACACACACACGCGTAGCTATACATATGTACCTGAACTTATAGGGTGTGTCCACCTGGGCCGCGCGTGTGTGCTGGTAACTTGCTAACGAGATGTCGGGCTACCTAGTTGCTGACAAACATTTACACACAGGTAATGAGGCTTCCAGATCACTCTCCGAACATACGTATCGAGGGTCATGTCGTTCTTACACATTTGACCTGAGTACTCATATCCCGATTGATAAATAGAACAGCATACATTTTGCCAATTTTTTCCATACATTGCAATCTAAAATGCTCGTACTGTAAAAAAATAATGCTTTGAAGATGCAAATTAAGGTATATATAGGTATAAATAGTTTAAGGTATAAATAGTTTAGTTCAAGTTTAGGTTGGTTAGTAACCACAAAATTACTCATTGTTTGTAGGTTTAACAAGTACCTTGTATGGGGATGGGCATAACTTTGAAAATTTCGAAATTGCGCTTAGTTCATTATTTGTTGCTGTAGCGGCCACCGAAATACATATTCTGTGAATATTTTAACTCTCTGGCTATTAGTTAGTTCGTGAGATAAAGTCCGCTGACGCACAGATTGACAGAGGGACTGACGGACAGCGGAGGCTCAGTAATAGACAAACAAAACTATATGATAGATAAAATAGGAGTTAAGTGCTACCATGTATAACATACCTGCTTCATATTTAACTTCGTTCTAAATATCCGTAAACTAGTTTTCAGGCAATAAACTCTCAAACAATTAGCGCATCAGCCGTCACATGCACTCTGAGCTGAGTGAAGATCATTAGACATGACGCCGGCTCGTTAGAGCCCGACCAGTTCACCGAGCCCTCTCGAGTCGTACAACTGAATATGCTGCAGTGCCTCGGTTAATACTGGTCGTAGTGCAGATGCGGGCGGCTCTACTGAAACCCGAGATTTGTGACGCTTGCGACAAAAAGGGACTAATGTCTGCGGGGCGGACACCAACAAACCGTTAGTGTCACCGCCGCCGCCGCCGCCGCCGCCACGTGGTGCGCAGACGCACCAGGAAGCTTCCGATTGTCAATTTATATGAAGCACGAGTAATGACGCGAAAACACATAAATCTACCTTGTTCTTTTGTCGCTTCCTCTCTCATATACATATCTCTCATACTTACTATACCTACTGAACAAAAAACATATAATAGCGTCACCTTTTTCCATACTGAGTGGCAGAGAGACAGTTGTAGCTGCTCCTCACCTCAGACCTATTCAGGGTAGGTCATCAAATACATTCCTAAAAAAACGCTTATTCACTGCGATGCGTGCGAGAGAGAGCTTTTCGCTTCAAGCCGCGGAGCTCTCACTCACACGCAACATCCACACGCATCACTCTCTCAAACGCATTTCTCATGTCTCACCATCCTCCCTGTACTCCATAGCCGACGACCTCTGTGGCGCTGCGGTTGCGGCTCTGCCTACCATGCGAGAGGTTCCAGGTTCAATCCTCGGCTGGGCATAAAAGAAAAAAACTCATAGGTCTTGGATGTTTATTTCCGTGTCATGTCGCTGTTTCTAGTTCCCAATACACAGGATATCCTAGTGTGGGTATCAATGTTAGTGCCTCTATATAAACGTTTATGTTTTTTATTTATTAAGCCTTGCGTAACTGATAGGTCCTGCATCTGCTACTCGCGCAGATGTCGACACAATGCTATCACTAAAAAGTAATACTTGGTTATCGGTGCTGGTTGCACAATTACCAATACGTATCTTACCTACTATAGTTACAAGTAATAACTAATTTTACAACTGTTTGATGACCCAGATAAACTGAAAAATAAATGCTGAAAATTTACGATAGTTAGTTACTCATTTGCGAATAGATTTCAGTGAGCCTGCAACTAAAACAAACAGAGCACAACCGCATCGCGGGCATGAGAACGTCACACCGACGATCTATACGACTACGGTTAGTATCCCTCTGAGACCCGGAGTATACGGAAATTGGCATTGAATATTTTTTGTGCAGCAATAGTGGAGCATGCATCACGCGGCCGCGACCTACAGCGACAGTGATCGATGTTGCCGCGACATCTGTCGGCAGCAGTCACCAGGGGCGTGTGGTGGCAGCGCGGGATCAGACGAGCCGCGAGATAATTAGGTCACAACCTTTATATGGACTGGGGTACGCCTACTACAACCTGCAAGTTTCTTTACAAAAGAAACAAAAGCGCTGTTTATTGACATCCGCCGCACCACTCCGCCCACACCTCTGGTGAGGGTGGAAATGGAAACTACTTAATTAGTGACCTTAATGTTTGACGTAAAGTTTTTAATGGCTATTGTAATCTGAAATTACCGAAATAAAAATGAAAATAATCGTTATCATAAACTATGAAACTGCCACATCGTATAATTACTGTGCTGGATAGACTTTTGAGATGGCAGTAAATATTAAAACCTTTGAGATATAAAGATAATTAGTTATTGTCACAGACGATGTAGTTACATTTGGGTCCTTTTTTAATTTATTTATTTTCACAATTGGGTAGGTTTCTTGGAATGTCATCCCGGGACTATTTAATGAAAAGACCTGTAAATAAGGATTTGCCGCAATAAAATTACAAAAAATAAAGTGCGATACAAAATATTTGAGATATAACCGAAAATACCGTTATAGAAGTGGAGGTCCTATAACGCTTGCTCTAAACGTGACATAGACATCTAAAGTAGAGTACCATCGGCAAAAACACGATGAACTATCTATGAATGTGATTGCAGAGGTGTGGTGCGAGCGAGATACTGCAATCTACATGTGCTTGTGAGCAAAGAAAGTGTTGCTCTGCCTGGTGCTTCGCTTATCTAGTTTAATGCGTTAACACGTTTTATGTCTTAAATATTGACTATAACTAATTTGTTTGTGAGTAATTTGTAAGTGATTGCGGCGTCACAATATTTGGAGTAATGCAAAATGGAGTATTGAATAACTGGCTTAACGTGGCGTGGGCTCAACTGTGCCTCTGTCACCCCGTATGGGAAAAGGCGTGATGCTGTGCTATGTCATTGTTACTTATTGTGTGTAGTGAGGTCATATCTTGTGACTGCATAGTATATCTATAGACGGTTACAGACAGATTATACTCTGAGACATGAGGTAGATATTAAACATAAAAAAATACTTTTACATGCAGGCACTAACTTCTGGCTCTACACCAGGATACCCTTGTCGTGAGAATCCCACATTTAAGTAGATAGACATGCCTTCTTAAATGTTTATCGTGAAAATGAGCGCTTTTGGTTTGGCGACGCTCGCGCTCCGCCTGACAAGACTAATGCCCGCGCCCGAGCCCGCGCGCGTGTCGCGTCGCGGCAGATTATCTGGGTAATTGTCTCGTCGTAGCCCACATCCCCACATCCCCACATCCCACAGGGGACAATACACCGCGCCTTGCCGCACCATTCTCATCCCAACCCTTCATGGAATAAGATCGATGTTAACACCATATACCACACACAGGGTGGCTTCAGATAGTTCAATATATGTATATTTTGGGAAAATTTAGCAATAATTACGATCAATATTCACAATTTCATGATTTCTTTACTACACATAAATAATACAAAAAAGATACACATTAAAATGTGCAAAAAGGCGAGTCTCTCTCTAATAAGAGATCTCTTCCAGCAAACCAAGACAGGAAAGGTTGATCGCTGCGCAGGAGAAGACCTATGTGTACAACAAAACCTAATTATAACTATATCATTCACCCTTGGAATTAAGTTGTATTTTATTGTAAAATATTGTTTGGATCAGCTGACTGGACCTTTGTAGGTGCGCTTTCATTTGCTACCAAGAGTTCTTTATGGGAGAGTTGCCCATAATTATTGGTACGGTACCATCTATCATTCCATAAAGTCTGGTCAGCCAATTAAAATAACTGTAAATAATATACCTACTGGGGTAATGCTGCCGACATCTTAGCCAAAATGTCCCCGGATGGGTTTATCAGTTAAGTTTTGTTAATTTTATCACGGGTTCTATGTATGCGTCTTTAAAGGCAATACGATCTACTTATTACCCCATGCACTACCTAATACTAAAGCCACCCTATATATACACTTGTTCGCTATGCTGGCGTGAAGAAAGGAGCGTCTCGCGAGATGTTATCTGCGGAATTAACACGTCGCATGCGCAGGCCACGGGACCGCGCGCGACACGAGGCGGCTTTGTGTGCTGACGCTATCTGCAGCGCAGCATCGCTCGCGAGAGAGACGTCGCGGACGCTGGTGTGCTTTTGTTTTATACACACACCCTTTGTTGAGATCAATGGGAAGAGGTGAAATTCACAACTTTGTTTAAATCATAAAAAAACGATTTTTTTTTGTACGGAGGAAAACAACTTTGTTTTTTTGTTGATACCTGCGTGGAAAGCTCATGCTACTTTACGTATAGCATGGACATAAGCTCTTGTTTGTGACGCTTTTCACATAACAATAGAAGCAACTCCTGAGAAATACCAGTGCAAGAAGCTCCCCACATTAGATCAGTACATGACACCTACGTGTACGTAATGTAATGTGTATCAAAACCCAACAAATTACTTCACCCATTCATTAACGGCAAGATAGCATAATACTCATGGCGATGCCTTATTTACCCCACACACGCAAACATATCTATGTATGTATGTGGTTGTATCTGCACCAAAGAGGTTGGATATAGGTTGCGGCAACGACGAAGGAGTTTCTTGTGTATGTAAGGGCTGCATGAGATCTCAGATGCACAGAATGTTCCTATCTTTTTTATATGGGCCTTCGCCTGTGACAGCATCAAAAGAGGTCTGAGAACTGAAGCTAAATGTGAAATGGTTGTTAGGGTCCGTGCCTTAAAAGGAAAAGAGGAACCCTTATAGGATCACTTCGTTGTCCGTCTGTCTGTCCAGCTGTCCAGCTGTCCAGCTGTCCAGCTGTCCATCTGTCAAGAATCTTTTTCGCAGAATTGCGTAAAGATATCAAGTTGAAACTAATATTGATTACTTAAGTCAGTAGTAATTTAAGACCTTAATGTTAAGACATTAATGTTGTAAAAAAAACAAACTTATAGGTCATTCCAATCAAAAGATATAGCCATATATTTCACAATTTTGCTGAAATTGCTTGATATTTGCATGGGAATCAACACCTATAGAATACTTACCGTTGACCTGGAATCTTGGAATTTTTCACGAAGCAAGGTCTTATAGCATGAGTAAAGGGAAAAATCCGGAAACTGTAAATATCTGCATGTTTTCCTGTCTGTCTGTCTGTCCGTCGGTCAAGACCCATTTTCTCAGGAGGAAGTTGCTCACGTCCGAAGGAAATACTTGGTTCCTACAGCCCTTCACGTCCCGCCGGGTGGTGCTAAGGAGCAACATATTATTCTCAAGACGTTAATTTTCCGGTTCTCGGTAGAATTCAATTCTCGTCAAATAAAAGAAGATGAAGAAGAAGCAGAAGAATGCGCAAAAATGTCAAGTTTAAATATGTGTCAAGTCTGTGGTTTTTTATAGCTGTGAACAACCAAACTTATAAGTCAACGCAAATATCTTTAAATCGTAAATTTGTAGTTCCTACGCAAAAAAATGCGATTTGTGAGGTACCCACGGTGTGCGAGTCCAAATCGCACTTGACTGGTTTTTATTTAAGAATGGTGGAGCATACTGGTACAAATGAAATATATAAGAAGTGTTTCTTATTTCACACATTCTGTACATTCAGTGCACTAGTCATTTGTATACTTTATCCCTGAAACGTTGCCATCGAGAATTCTCTGTGTCGTGTTTGGTAACCTAAACTCTCTCGTATATGAGGGTGTGTATGTGTGTGTAGTGCATCACAGTTGCGTCTGAGTATGTGCAGCGGTGGGCGGGGCTTACCGGAGGCCGCACTCGTCTCCGGGAACTGAAGGCACTTGATGCATTTAGTTGCGGTTCTTCGAATCGCACATGTTTATTGCAAGGATTTCTACCTGTTGCTTACTTGTGACTATGTTTAAACATAATTATGTTATTGGCTGTAGGAAGATAAGTTATACAATAATAGGAAAATGTTTTCTTTAAACTTCACAAGCCTTGTTGAGCTTATTAAGAGCCTAGTTCAATTTGTGTAAGATTTTCCTCCGATACCAAAAACAATAGTCGAAATTTGGAAAGGCTGAACCAATGCCCTTCTATAGAATGTTTTTCTCAACATTTTCTAAGATTTATACATGTACTAAAACGATCCAGTCAGTGTCAGTACATTGAATATAAGTAAAAAATAAATGCTGGTATTCAATCGCACATCAAAAATACTGATTTGCGCAGCAAAAAAGGATCAGCAAAAATACTTTTTACGTTTTAAATATTTTCTATGAGTACTTAAGTTTATGTTTTAAGTATTTGTTGTGGTTCTTACATGTTGAACCTAACACGAAATATAAAGGGGGCTTCGCTTCGCTCACCCCCTTTACCCTTCACCTAAGCTACCGCAGCAAATATAAGGGATATTCAGCGCAAATCAGTTTTTTTTTTGTTTGGATTCGATTTAATTCGTCAATCTTACCATTCCTCTGAAGTTTAACAGGGTAATTCAAAGTTCTTTAAAAAACCTTAACTATTAAACATTACAGCTAAACAAAGAAAAATAATCAATAAGTAGAATTATTAAAGCAGGTAAAAAATTTGAGGTAGAACGCTGCCGCTGTCGCTGGGGAAGGTGCTCAGAAGACTTGCGGCGTTGCCTCGTTGTACCGCGAGGCCTAGCTGTTGCCCAAGGTAGGCTCCAGCCTTCCGGTCATTAGAGGCGTCGACCAGGCGTGAGGATAGCTCTTTGGACAGCGCTCGCGCCTCTGGACCCCATGGGCAAATCAAATATAAATAACCTATGCTGAGTCTACATGAGTGCAGATGATTTTTTTCCGAGTAAAAAACCCTTTATCGCTCAAAAAGCTAAGCTGACTCTGCCGGTCACTATTGCCAGGTTTAGGGGGAAGGAGGAGTTATAAACAGGTGCAGGCTAAAAAGTAGTAAAAGCTTCAATCCTAGATTGAAGCTTTTACCACTTTTTAGCGTCGTGAACATATTTAATTAGTGCGGAGTAAAAGACGGGCCGTTGTAGAGGCGGAAACAGAAACAACGACTGCTGCTGACCCGATAGATAAATTGTAGCTGTAACTGGCGCCGGGTTAACGTTTTCAGTATAGAGTAAAAAAACAGGGGTTGGTGGGGCAGAGCCCCCTCATTGGAATATAAAAGACAGCTGTAGACAAATTGGAGCTGTTAAACGTTTTTTGGTGTGATGAAAACAAACCGCACGGAGTAAAGGACAGGGGAAACAGTCTTAACGACTGCTGCCCGACAAATGGACAAATTGGAGCTACTTACCCTTTCAGGCATCATGATCATAATTAGAACAGAGTAAAAAAGGGAATTTGGGGTCGCAGAGCCCTTCCATTGAATCAGAAAGAATAACTGCTACTGGCCAAATAGAGAAATTGGAGCTGTTAACCTTTTCTGGCGTGGTGGACATAATCAGTACGTAGTAAAGGACAGGGAGTTGAGGGGGCCGACAGCTCCATTGAAACTAAAACAATGACTGCTGCTGGTAAAATAACTGTTGACCCTTTCTGATGGTGTCATGAACGTAATAAGTATGCAGTAAAAGACAGGAGCTGGCGTGCCATTGAAAAAGAAACATCGACTGCTCCTGGCCAAATATAGAGTAATTGGAGCTGTCAACTCTTTCTGGCGTGGTGAACGTAATCAGTACTAAGTAAAAGACGGTGGGGGTAAAAACTACGACTGGCGCTAGCCAAATAGTGTTACATTTTGATGATATGATTAAGAACATTTAGCATCTTCTTTTCCTCTCGCTATCACAATGTAACTCGCTTTTATTTATAAAATTGGGACTGTGTTAAAAACGGGAAGATTTAACAATTAAAGTGTAAAGGTTTTAATGTTAAAAATATATAATTATGTACGGTATGTAATTATTTTGTCGTAGACGAAGAAGCTTAATTATAGTTAAAGGTTACAATGAACTTATAAAGTGATATATTTGTTATTAGAGTTGATTTATTTTAAACTGTTTAGTTAATTTTTAATAAAAGCTTGTTTTTAAAAAAGGTTTTTTTCTTTATTTTTTTGTCTATAACCGAGAGTTGTAAGAATTTTAGCTGTTACTTTTGATGTTACTATTTAGATTGATTTGGAGAAGACGAACACTCTTTTCGACAAAAATAAGGTTACCTCGTATTGGAAGGGAGGTTGAATAGCTCTGTCTTAATCATGTAGTTTACTATCCAGCAGCATTCAATCCGCGCAATGGTATGCTAGAGTAAGGCCCGCGGTTCTGCGAGTTTATTTGAACAATAACCTCAAGGTTGAGCCTTGCGCTGAAGGACATTGGATGGGATTTTGGAAACCGACGGCACGGCGTCTAATGGGCCCGCAGCAAGACCACTGGGGAAAATCTCTAACAACTAGTAGAAGAGCGTGGTAGAAACGAAGGTGAATACTAAAACAGATAAAGGAAATAATGAACAACATATTACGTTACTATTTTATTTTCGAATTATCGATATATTTTTTTTCACATCCCTATAAACCATCTTTGATAAAATTTGAAAAATATAAAATGAATTAGCCAAAATACACGCATACGTTGTATTTCTAGGCCTGTATACACTGTTCTAATCTAACTTATTCTATCTAAAACAACGCCTTACTAAGCTTAAATAAACATAAACCGTGTTACCATAAAGCATATTAAAGCCCATCATACACTTTTGTTTTTAAAAAAGTGTTGAACAGTAGTTTGTTTTTTTGTGGTAAGGCCCAAAAAGCTTTACTTGGCGAATACCGGCTTCTGTGCACGATGTCTTCATTTCCCCTGCGAGATTCGGGTCTCGCGCGCGATTTCACTACCTAGGTTTACTTTTGACCCTACGAGTGTATTTGATTTTATGTGGCAATTATCATGAAATTACAGAACAATATTTTTCGAAAGAAAGTTAGGATAAGATTTAGTGTTTTGTGTGAGATGACCATGACAGAACATTCCCTCCACCACCCAATGGTATTTCCTGCCTTCGCGGCTTACAGACCGAATCTTGGGCACTGTCATGCGCTACTTGCCTTCGGCTCTTTCGCGCATGCAGTTTCTTGATGCCCTACAAGTTCTTGAATGCGTCCCGGCCTTTCTCCCTTTCTGGGCAGGCCATATAGTACTATTATTTTTTTTTCGTCCTCCCCAAATGGGGCTTGACAACACAACATGTTACTCAGCGTCGAACTGTACCACGTAGTACACTGCTGTCCTCAATCTTCAAATATTCTTCTCTGGGTGTGCCATGAGTGCGCAAACTTGCGCAACGCCTTGAAGTTCTGCTCGCAAGAAACTAGCTCCTCGTGGAATATTGGGTTAACCGTTGTCCTCTTCAGTGCATCCAGCATCTCCGATCTCTCGTCCGCGTATAGCCTACATTCCCAGAGGGCGTGATCCCGGCTCTCGTTGTCCTCGCTGCATGGGCACTCTGCAGACTCGCACAGCCCTAGCCTGTGTAGACGCTGTCTGAAGCATCCGTGCCCGGTAAGTACTTGGGAGACCATGAAGTCCGGTTCTATCCATTCTGAACTGAGCCTCACGCCCACGTCTGGGAAGAATCCATATAGCTTGCGGCCGTCCTTACTGCCCTGCCATCGTTCCTGCCACTGAGCTACGATGTCTGCCCTAACCGTCGTCTTGAGTTTCCGGTACTCCCTGGGGGCCAGTTGGTGTCGCTCCTGAGCAATCCATCCTGCGCGACAGACCTCCAAATCGGCTGGTAAAACTCCCGCAAGCACAGGTAACGCTGCGGAGCTGCAAGATCGGTAAGCCTTCGTTAGTAAAACTAGCGCCGGTCTCTGCGTTCGTATCAACGCCCTTCTGACAACAAAGTTGGACGAGCATCGGTACCATACTGCGGCAGCGTACGTAAGCGTAGCTATGTATGGTATGTCCCCGAGTACAAAACTCGGAGGGCCCGGTACTTCACACCCCATCTGGTTGCGGAAACCCGCGACATCTTGCCGAAACAAGCGGAGGCCTTTTGCCCTATAGTATTCGCATGCGGCAAGTAGGACCTAGCCTCGTCCAGAGTGACATCGAGTAACGATAGCTTGCGACACACTCCCGATCGACGCGCCTTCGAATCTGATCGTTGGCGCTCGCTTGAACCCCCCTTTGTACGTCATGGTCAAGGACTTCGCTGAAGAGAATCCCAAACGGTTGCGGGATCCCCAACCCGATATTTCCCCGACCATGACAGAACAGTTGAGCGATTTAATTTTATATAAGTATTGTCTGACAAGCTAAGCCTGTGGCGAGTACACGTCGCTTTACGAATTATGAGCTTGGGCCCTGAATGCGCAGTAGTATTTTTTAATACCTGTACATATGTACAGGTATTACGCGGGGATTCCTGCGTATATACGCAGGAATCCCCGCCATTTTCGCCCAGCGAGGCAGGAGTTTAATTCGGCGACCTAAACTACATAATTTAGTAGAGCAATAAAGCATGGTAGGGCATCCATCTACTTATGCAAAGAGTTTGAGGATAGCTAATAATCTGAATATTTATTGGTCATCGATATGGACAGAACTTCGCATGCTCTAGCAACATTTGTTGATTTGGAGTTGCCAAACCAGTCCGTCGAAATTAATCACAGGGTGTAGATTAATGGTCCGTTCTGTGATCGGCCCGCTTATATTACTGTCAGGCGTAGTGAAAACAAAGCCTTACTATTTATATATATATATAACATCCGACGGGCCATACTTTCTTATCTAAAAACATGTCGTAGATCACCTCAACCTGCTATTTGTTAATGCAGCCCGGCTGTGTGGAGCCCCGCACGCCGGCGTCTCACTGCTGGCTGCGCAAGCGCCGACTGACTGCTCGCTGCGGTTCTGCCCATTCACACCGGCCGAACTCTTTCGTATTATTAAAAAAAAGGGTAGCAAACAAACCAACTAAAGATATCTATGATATCTCAATAAGCCTTATTTATAGTATCGCCGAATACATATGCAACCCACTCTCTGTGATTTTCAATGGGTGCATAAAACTTGGCACTTACCCAAAGTACATGAAACAAATAAAAGTGAGCCCATTATACAAGGGTAAGGGTAAAAAAGATGATCCCAGCCACTATCGTCCGATCTCGATTATACCAGCGATAGCAAAGATTCTGGAAAATGGACTCAGCTCCCGTCTCACCGACTATCTCGCGAACACTTCAGCCCTCACGGACCGGCAGTATGCTTACCGCGAGGGACGCTCCACCACCACCACCACCAGCTAGCGAGAGAGATAGTGAGGAGAGTGCTGGATGCTGGTGAGTGACGCCAAGCCGCTTCTGTGATCTGTCGAAAGCTTTCGATGTTGCAGATCACAATGTGCTGCACATGAAGCTACAGCACTACGGAATTGCCGGACCAGCCTTGGCGTTGCTAACAAGTTTCATGCGCGAATGAACGCAGTTCGTAGTCGGAGCGGCGGGCGCAGTAAAGTCGGACGGCCTCTCGACAGATGTTCAGGCTTCTCAGCACCTAATGACCTCGTAGGGGCCCATAGCTACGAGGTAGCGTGACGATCAGGTGCCAAAAAGTGATGAACGTCGGCGATTCACCGAGCTGAAGTTATGTGGGGTAGATCTAACCTGGTCTGTGCTCCGGTCCCGTCAACCTCCTGTCTCTCTGCAAGGTCCGGGTGCACCCTAGGCTCTTCTTGGTAGTCAGGTTCTTCAGCCAACCAGGTATGACTGGCGGGCCAGCTTCAATGAGCACAGTGTTCCAACACAGGTTATGTTCTACGTCGTAAATACAAATCGGGCACGAAAATCCGAACTTTATCTGGTTCGAGAGACAACGGCACACTCAGCTATATTAACAATCCTGAGGGAATCCCGAATACATTCCAGATGCCCTGCGATTTAATTTCAACCCCTGATCAAAAACGCGTTTACATTGCGAGGGCTTTCGTCTGCCAGTTGTCAAAACTGCCTGATTGACAGCTAACGTCAAATTAAAAATGACCGTTCAGAAACCATCGATCGAATATCGATTTGGAATCGAACAATCACCCGCCCGGACAGGCACCCACCTGTCCCCTAATCTACGGGCAGCCGAGACAACGTTGCTACCGCTCGTTTTAGAACCGAGCCTCCTACTAGAACCTCTGCAGACCGGGGGGTCCCGTCCTTGCCAGGGAACAAATTAACAATGCGCCCCCTGCGCCAACGTAGTGGCGGTAGGTTAGCATCCTTAACCAGAACGAGGTCACCAACACTAGGGGGGCTAGTTTTGTCAGTCCACTTAAGGCGCTGTTGTAAGATATGCAGATACTCGAGCGACCAACGCTTCCAGAAATTCTGAGTAAACTGCTGCAACATCTAATACCTTGATAACCGATACAATTTCACTCCCTCGAAGGGGTGCTCGGGCAACGCGTTAAGTGGCTGTCCTATCAAGAAATAGCCTGGGGTCAGAGCCTCCAGGTCATTTGGATCCGAGCTGAGCGGCCACAACGGTAGCGAATTGAGAACGGCCTCGATCTTACAAAACAATGTCGCGAGCTCCTCAAAAGTCAGCGCGGTCTGACCTACTATACGCCCCAAGTGCGTCTTAGCTGACTTAACTACGGCCTCAAAAATCCCACCCCAGTGGGGGCAAATCGGTGGGCTGAAGGTCCACTGTATACCCCGACGGGAGAGGGCCGTTCCAATATCCACTTTATTTACATTCAAAAAGTTGACTATCTCTCGTAAGTATCGTTCCGCACCGATGTAGTTAGTGCCGTTATCAGAGCGGATCAAAGTTGGAAGTCCCCTTCGAGAAACAAACCTATCCAAACAAGCAATGAAAGCCTCTGTCTAGAGATCAGCAACGAGCTCGGGATGTACCGCCTTGGTGGATAAACAAACAAACACACATAGGTACGCCTTGTATTGCTTAGCGGTACGCAATCGTGAACTCTTCACCATAAACGGTCCTGCAAAATCCGTACCAACACCTGAAAACGGTCTGACCTCATTCACACGATCAGGGGGCAAGTCCCCCATGAGAGGTTGCATCGTGGCAGCCTTAAGTCGATAACAAGGCATGCACCGAAACACGATGTTCCGTATGACACGGCGGGCAGATAAGATCCAAAACTCCCGCTGGAGCGTGGCCAACAACGCGTTACAGCCGGCATGCGCGTTTTTAATATGACGATCAGTCACCAGCAATTCAACTAACTGTCCCCCCTTGGGGAGCAGAAGTGGGTGACGAGCCGAATACGACAGATTCGCATTGCGCAATCTTCCTCCTACCCGAAGTAACCCGGTCGAATCAACAAAGGGGTTGAGACGCGCGACGGCTCCCTTCAATTTCGAACGTCCACTTCGTATAATCTCCAATTCTGCCCCTTCGAGGACTGTACCAACCGGACCAAATTCAACAGCGACTCGTTTCGCTCTGCCGGAGTCAGAATAGGGTTCAACGTTCGCTGATCGCGAGGAGTACGACAATTTCGAGCGAATCTCCTAATCCAAGTGGACACGTTTATCAACTTGTCAAGTGAGCTATACCGGTCCATTAGAAACCCGGCGTCATGGTCCTCAGCCTTCTGGGTAACATGCACGGCCGCTCTGGGGCCATGATCCGAAGATACTACTACATGGCTGTGGGGCCAGTCCGATTCTCTCTTGGTAAGCCAGGGTGGTCCCCACCACAAATGGTGTCTAACGAGTTCAGGAGCCCGACATCCCCTGGATGCACAATCAGACGGGTTCAATTCTCCTGGTACATGTCTCCAGGTCAGTGGGACCTCAGACGACACAATCTGGGAGACACGGTTCGCAACAAAAACCTCTAAGTTATGGACCGAAGCCTTCAGCCTGCACAAAACAATCTGGCTGTCCATCCACGCGTACACCGTATCCTCCAAAACTACTGACCCACGCAACACTGTTAGAGTGTGATTCAAAAGTTTGGTCAAAAGAGCAGCCCCGGACAGTTCCAGTTTTGGAATCGTCATCCTTGTCCGAATAGGCGCTACCTTGCTTTTTGCCAAAACCAAACGCACGTCGACCTCCCCGGTGGAGGTGACGGTTCGCAAATAAACCGCTGCCGCAAACCCTCGTTCAGGGGCATCACAAAACCCGTGAAGGGTTGCCCTGTAATCCCCAGCAGGGACCAATTTCCTCGGCAGCGATACATTATTTATGTCCGATAGCGAGGTGAACATTCGCTTCCAATCAGTCAACAAATCACCTGAGAGGTGGGTGTCCCAGGTCAACTGAGCCGCCCATAGCCTTTGCATAAAACATTTGAGAGCAGAGGTGACTGGAGAAATCCATCCATTCGGGTCGAACGTTCTCGCAATCGTTAACAGTACTGACCGCTTCGTCCAGGCCTTCGGTGTTTCTAAAACCACCCGATAGGTAAACTCATCATGGACGGGCCGGTACTGAATTCCAAGCACTGACAACATGTTAGGGTTGTCAGGATTCTCAAAAACGTGCGGGTCTTGTTGAAACTCATCTGGGAGACCAGCCATCAACTCAGGGGAGTTGGACATCCACTTGCGTAGTTCATAGCCGCCTCGTTCCAGCAATTGAATGAGCTCGTCACGTCGGTCCAGAGCTTCCTCTACACTGGCTGCCCCTGTGCAGACGTCATCGACGTACAAATCTTGCTCCAGGATAGCGGCGGCTCTAGGATAGCTCACACGGTCACGCGACGCCAACTCCCGCAGGGTACGCATCGCCAAATACGGGCTAGACCGTAACCCATACGTGTTCGTGTTTAACTCATAGACCTTGACTGGCTCGGCCGTGGACTCACGCCACAGTATCAACTGATACTTTCTGTCAGCCGGATGAATTACCGTTTGCCTAAACATCATCCGAATGTCTGCGACAAATACAATCTGGTGCCTCCGAAAGCTCGTGAGAATATCCGAAATATCACGACTCAACTTGGGTCCCGAATGTAGACACTGATTCAGTGACATCCCGTTCGAGGTAGGTGCTGACCCATCAAAAACAACTCGAATCTTGCCGGTAGGGGTTCGTAGGACGGCATGGTGTGGAAGGAAACAATGATCCTCAGATCTCCAGTCCACACCCGATACCGACATGTGTCCTAACGACTCATACTCCCTCATGAAATCAACATATTTTTGTTTAAATACGGCGTCACTTGTCATCCTACGCTCCATCGACATCAATCTCGTCTCAGCCATCTTCCTAGATTCTCCTAGTGGCGGTCGATCGGCCCTGAAAGGCAGTCGAGTTACAAAACGACCAGAACGAAGGCGACCAGTACTATTCTGGTAAAACAACTCGCACTCTTCTTCGTCTGCGTCGACTCGACGAACGGTGGGAGGTTCCTCTATCTCCCAGAAACGTTGGATAACGTCTGACAACGCTGAGCCAATAAGTATGCCATCTGACTCGGCAGGCCTAACCATTGGCAATGCCGGACCCATGATCACGTGACCAAACTTAGTATCCACAGCAATCAACCCGTCCGGCTGAAGAACTCGCTGATCCGACAACAGAAACCTCCCCAGAACGTCTGCTCCCAGTAGCAGGTCGACCGGGGCTGGAGTGTCAAAATCGGGATCCGCTAACTTGAGTCCTGATGTCAGGAATCGAACGGCCGGATTCAACTTCACCAAGGGGTGTCTGCCCATGACATGCGTCATTACTAAAGCTTGCACGGATGTTTTTGTCAAAATGTCATAACGTGGAGAGAACGTGATCACCGATTGACCAACTACATTCGTAACCGTAACATTCCCCACGCCCCGTATTGATTTATTATACCCATTTACCTTGAGGCCCAACCATTTTGCTAAATCATTCGATACAATGCAGCCCTGAGCTCCAGAATCTAATAGGGCGCGAACGTATGTTGGGTTGCCCGCCAAATCCCAAACAAGCACAGAGGCGATCGGTAACACCACCGTCTCCGGTTGGGGGGCAACAAATGGTTGGGCCGCAAATTCCTAGCGAGGACCCCCGGGGCCCCACTGTGCCTGTAACCGATCAGGTATGCAGCTATACGCCAGAGGGTCCCATTGTACAAATGGCCCACGCGCCGGTTCCATTCCCAACCTACGATTCCCCGTAAAGGGGGGTGGGCGTGAATTCAACCGTGGCTGCTCCATGAGCGGGGGGGACATCACATGTGACCGACGAGGACGAGGCGACGAGCGGGGCGACAACTGAGGCGGCGTCCGAACCGCACCCGCATAGCTCGAAGGTGTCCCATGACACCCGCCCGTTACGGCCTGCTCAACACACCCAATGTCCCGCTGGGTCGGATGCTGAGTCGCAACCGAAAACTCAGGGCCCCCCATGTAATGGTCCTGAGTGCGGCCCTGCACCCTGGTACTGCCCTGTGCACGTGGGGACGTTGGCCCCTGAGTTGCGCTCCGAGTCGCAAACGAATTCTCAGGGCCACATGCCATGTCACCCTGTGTACGGCCCTGTGGAGGCTGTTGGCCGGACCGGTTCATGCACAACAGATTGTTGTGGGGCCCACCACAATATCCGCACATTTGTGTGCGCATGCAGTCCCTATCCATGTGTGGCCCGAGGCACAGGAAACACCAGCTCCGCTGCTTGGCCATCCGGCGCCGTCCCTGAACCCTAAGTTCCCCGAACTTATTGCAATTGGCCACAGCATGGCCAATCTGCCTACAACATGGGCAGGTCTCACCATGTGGGGTCAATTCACTCACAGTCCCATACGACTGCCGGTTGGTGCGGTCCCTCCTCGTCGGAGGGCCCCTACTCACAGCGCTCCCGGCAGCTCTCTGTGGCTCCGAAGGATGGGTGACCGTCAACCCCAAATTCTCTGCCCGTCGAGCCTCCTCTTCCAAGAATCCGACCAAGTCGGAGAAGGCGGGCAGGTCCTCGGCCGACCTCCCGTGAGACTGTTCGAAACGAGTCTGCACGTCAGCGGGTAGGCGGGAAAGTACAATGTACAACAGTAGGTACGACCATTCACCAACCGGAAGTCCAAGATTCTCTAGAGCCTTGGTGACGGACAACAATGGGTTCAAAACCTCCGTCTGTATGGCCCCGACCTTGTTCACAACCGGGATACCAAACAAACGGTTCAGTTGGGCATCGGCCAACCTCCGTTTGTTATGGTAACGTCTGACCAACAATTGCCTGGCCGTTTCATAGTTACCCTCCGTAACTGTCAAATGAGCGACCAGCTCCCTAGGCTCACCCCTCAATGCTGCCACCAGCTGAGCCATCTTGACAGACTTGGTAATGTCCGATCGCATGTGCACCAAACTGTCGAACAGACTGATGAAGCTCATCCATTCACCGGACACTCCGTCAAAAGTAGGCATAGTTATGGCAGGTAACCTGGACCCCGATCCCTGAAGCGGCAGAGGTGCTTCAATGTCACCACCATGGCTGGACTCGCGCTGTCTACGTATGTCCGCAGCCTTCTGCGTGATAGCAGCTGCCATCTCCATACATTGGTCGACATCCCCTATCAACCGTGACAGCCTGTCAGGTGCGCAACCATCAACTGATTCCGCCTGCGCGGACAATTCGAGCACCCTATTGTAACGTTCCTTAACGTCCATAGACCGCTCCAATACCACATCATGCCTATCTAAACGGTCTATCAGACCGTGTGCGGAGGAAAACCATCTGAGTTCCTTAGAAACACCCTTCTGGATTTCAGATAACGACATGATCGGAACGATACTTACTCACAATTTGCAGTAACTCAATTTTATTGGACCCTCCATTCTACAACCCAAACGAGGGAACCCTAAACCATAACTTAAACAATGTAGTTTTCCTTAAACAATAGGAACCGAGTTTTATATCTATATAAATTCTGTAAATACAATTTAGTTTCCCTTTATCATTATAACACACACAGATAGTCAATATTAGTTCAAGTTATAAATTTCTATAAACTGAAAACAATGTAATAGCCTGCTATCAATAGATGTAACTACCTATGTTAACCAAAACAGTCATTCAATAGCATTACTAGACCACTAATAGATTGACTAACTGGTAATTCAATGCAAATTTCAATTCAATATCTGTCTGTCTACCACCAGCAATAGACTTATAGCCCACAACACTACCAATCTATGTGGATACAGGAACAACCAAGTTACTTAACCACCTATACCTACAGATTGACAGTCCCAAATCGTGCCTTCCTGGAGCCCTTGACGGCTGCAAATCTCAGGAAACCACGCTCTGCTACCAAAATGTTCAGGCTTCTCAGCACCTAATGACCTCGTAGGGGCCCATAGCTACGAGGTAGCGTGACGATCAGGTGCCAAGAAGTGATGAACGTCGGCGATTCACCGAGCTGAAGTTATGTGGGGTAGATCTAACCTGGTCTGTGCTCCGGTCCCGTCAACCTCCTGTCTCTCTGCAAGGTCCGGGTGCACCCTAGGCTCTTCTTGGTAGTCAGGTTCTTCAGCCAACCAGGTATGACTGGCGGGCCAGCTTCAATGAGCACAGTGTTCCAACACAGGTTATGTTCTACGTCGTAAATACAAATCGGGCACGAAAATCCGAACTTTATCTGGTTCGAGAGACAACGGCACACTCAGCTATATTAACAATCCTGAGGGAATCCCGAATACATTCCAGATGCCCTGCGATTTAATTTCAACCCCTGATCAAAAACGCGTTTACATTGCGAGGGCTTTCGTCTGCCAGTTGTCAAAACTGCCTGATTGACAGCTAACGTCAAATTAAAAATGACCGTTCAGAAACCATCGATCGAATATCGATTTGGAATCGAACAACAGATATGGGCGTACCACAGGGATCTTCACTGTCAAACATAGCATTTTCCCTGCTTTTAAACGACTTGCCCAACGCGATTAAAGGAGGTGAAATATTTTTATTTGTCGATGACGTGGCCGCACTAGTGATTGCACCGACGACAGCAGAACTAGAAATTCATCTAAATTCAGTAGCCAGCCGGATGTGCCTTTGGTTTCACCAAAATGGTCTTTTATTTAATACGACTAAAACACAATTCATCCAATTCGATCTCTCTGGGTGGACGTAAAAGACCTAACCTAGCTGTCGAAGTGTATGGAATTCCAATTGAACAAGTCCATACTGCACCATTTCTGGGCTTTCAGGTGGATCAAGCATTAACATGGGACGCTCACATAGATAGACTGTGTGGAAAACTGGCTAGCGCATGCTTCGCGCTAAGTCGGCTTTCATGAACGCTACCAGCAGAGTCGATGCGCACGCACGGGCTACTTTGCGACGGTGCACTCGCTGCTGCAGTACGGCGTGGAGCTGTGGGGCCGTGCGTCTGCTGGCGAGAGTACCGACTGACGAGTCCGCGAAACCGCACTTTAAACATCTCAAAATTCTCACATTACCTAGCATTCTCATTTTCCATGTGGCCATTTATGTGCGTGAGAATATTGACCAATACAAACGACTTGGAGAATCGCATCAATATGAGACACGGAACTCAAATAAACTAGCTGGAATCGTGCACAAGCTTGCTAAAACAAGTAAGGCGATCCATGTTATGGGTCCGGTGGTCTACAACAAGTTACCTGAAGCTATCACTGGTGCACCGAGTGTGCCCATATTCAAAGTAAGACTGAAAGGATGGCTTGTCGAGAGGTCCTTTTACAGCTATGATGAATTTATAGAATTAAAATAACTAACCCTTTTTATTGTGTACAATGATGAAATTAGTGTTACTATGTGTATATTGAATTGAATTTAATTTAATATATTGAATTTTAAAAACTGACTTACTATAATTCAATTTAATTAAATAATTTCTGTTGACATTTAAACTTTATGAAATGTATATGTGATACATGATATTGATTTTGTAACATTTTATTCTGACTTGTAATGAATATTGTCAATAAATGATGTATATGTCTATGTCTATGTCTATGTCTACCCTCATTTTGTGCTTTTGATAAGGACTCGCATTTCTATAATTTATGATGCGATAAGTTGGTATCACTGTCTCTATTTGCGTAACTCGACGTTTAATGTCGACTTTTTATTACAGACCAAGCATCGTCAGCTTTTCTGGCATCATTCATATTTCATCTCACAGGCGATAATAAACACGTTGAACTCGGACAGATTCAACCTCGAACAATTTCACGTGTAATTGTTCTGTTGTTTGCAAATACTCCAGCAGACTTTCAGTTTTCGTCTGAAGTTAGGAAATTAAGTTAAGTTTTACCGCCCCTTTCGGAACAAGGTGACGTCACCGTTCTAACCAAAAGGGTGTTGTGGTAGGGGCCGGGGGAGGGGGCAGAAGGTTGTAGCGGATGAGTCTCTTAATTTCGTGAGTGTAAATTTATTAGGCCGTACTTACTCTGTACTCAGTACTTTCATAGATTAAGCTTCTATTTATATGAGACACTCAGAAAGTTTTGCAAAAAAAAAAGATCTGTGAGTTATATTTTCATGCTTCTTACTAATTTCAAATCACTTTTTCCAGTCTGCCGCTGATACCTCTTATACAGTCATATCGAAAGGCGATGAAAACTGTAACCCTTTGAGCTGTTTTTTTTTTGGCACAAGAAGCAGTCAAGCGTTGCCACTCAGGACTGCAACCCAGATGACCCAAAAGTTTAACTAGCGTAGTGTCTAGAAAATTCCTTGTCTTGATCGCGGAGTTTGCGGGCACTTTGTCGTGGTGGAGCAAAAAGCCTCGACGCCCCGTGTTCGGTCACTTATTGTTCGCAGCAGCAAAAACTTCTGGCAAGCATCTCGTAGTGCACCACTCTACATCAATGTTACTTTGATATAGTAAAGAAATGGTCACTTACTAAACCGTTAAAGAGAAAAAACTGGCAAACAAAAAAATTCCAGCGTTTCTGGATCGCTTCACTTTCGTAGCCGTTGGTTTATTTTGAAACAGCCATACTATTGACTGGCTCTTTGTTTCTGGATCGTATAGGTAAATCCAAGATTCCTGATCTATTAGGATGTCGCTAAACATGGCGCGATGTACCTGTTTCGAATTTATCAATGCATATCGTGGCACCATTCCACGCGCGCCTACTTCTAAGCGTCTTCGGTGAGATTGTAGGGTATCCAGCGCGAAACAATCCTAATCACGTAAGGCGGCTGTGTAAATTGTCATGGACGCTTCCCGGCACCATCTGCAGAATATCTCCTCATACTTGATTTGACTGTTTTGTTGAAATATTTTTTTCACTGCCAGAACATTTTCTTCCGAACCCGCAGTTAATGGATGACCGCTTCTTCCTTCATCCCTCAAAGTTAAGCGACGGTGCTTAAATTCATTATACCAGCGGTATACGGTTGCTTCAGATGGGGACTTATTTATAAAAGCTAGTCGAAGTTAATTAAAGATTCATTCGGTTTATTTTTTTACTTAAACTTGTCGTCGTAATCAGTGTCTCATAAGTAAAAACTTTTTTTTACAAACTTTTCTGAGTGGCTTGGTCGTGGGGCGCACTAAAAGTTTCCGAAATGATTAAGAAAAAAATACTATTTAAGATCAAAAATGGATTTATTGTTTCTCAATATTTTCTGCGTTAATACACTTTTTTATACGATTAAACTAATTTTGAAAACATTTGTGTCACTCCTCCGTGGTGACCTCATAAACGTCACCATGGAAGAGCGGCACTCTTCGACAGCCTCTTCTGGTGATGAAAATCGTTGACCGCGCAATTGGTTCTTAATTTTTGGGAACAGAAAAAGTCACAAGTTCGGGACTTTATATGCAGGATGGCTCATAAGTTCTAGGTTTTTCACCTTCAAAAATTCGATTGTCTGTCTGGCCGTGTGGGAACTAGCATTGTCGTGGTGCAAGATGATGGAGGTGCAAGGGCGTTTACGGTTATTTTACGGAATTCGTCAATAATTTCCGGCAAACAAATGGTCGTATAACCAGTCACTATTCACGGTACCACGATTCTGTAAGCAATAGTAGCCACGTGTCCAATTTTATTAAAAAAATAGAAGCAATCATCCGCTTACATGCACTTTTCACGCGCGCCTCTTTGGTTGGTTTCGGCTCATCTTGAAAGACCCATACGTTCGATTGCTGCTTTGTTTTGCGATCCTTGCAATACATCCTTTTGTCACCTGTTACTATGTCCCACACCAAATTTGACCCCCGTTCGTTGAATCTGGTAAGCACGGCATTGCACCAAGTGACGCGGTCCGTTTTTTGAGCCTAGGTTGAATTGTATGGGATCCCCGCGAGCACAGCTTTCTCACACCCAAATGTTTGTCTAGGATTTATTGTATTTGACTCATGCCTGCCTATGTCTAAGGATGCCCGAATGTCATAGTAGGTCACATGCCTGTCTGTTTCGATCATACGGCGCACAGCAACGATGTTTTTGTTGTCCACAGCGGGTGACCATCGCGAGATTCAACGGTGAGATTGACACGACCGCGCTTGAATTCTGCAAACCATATATAAATAGTCGTCTAGCATGGTGCTTCATCGCCAAAAGCAGATTGAAGCCGAACGAGGCTCTGCTAAGCTGTCAGATTATACTTAAAATCGTATAAATCATACTACTACTAAAATTTTACAGACATCCAGGTCAATGTAGACTCTCAATTTTTTAAATGGCGCTACAATGTACTTACAACAATTAATAGTCAGATGAAACAAACAGTTCCATTTTCAAATGTTGTAATTACTTTTTAAATATTGTTTATCTAAACACGTATCATAATAGTAGTTTATGTGACTGCTACATAATACTCGATTACATTAATACTCGAGAGTGGGTTTATGAAACGAGCCGAAGGCGAGTTTCATAATAATATCACTCGAGAGTTTTAATGCCTAATTATGTACAGTTACATACACTAGTTTATCTACACACATATCATAAGCTCTCTTTGATGTGTTCAGGAACCGCATGTTTGACCGGCATCGTGGCTCTGCAGTTGTTGCCAACTTCATGCAGGCGGGCGTCGGCGTTTGAAATTTGAATGTCAGTACCAACTTCACAGACAAACTAGGGGCGGCAAGCAGGCGGGCGTCGGCGTTCGAAATTTGAATGTCATAATATGCAGAAAAATTACACATTATGGTCATAATGTGTAATTTTTCAGATAAGGAATGAGTTTTTACCAAGTAGTTTAACATTATGCTGATCGTAACGTGCGGTTTTTGTACGCATTAAAGAGAGTTTATGATACGTGTGTAGATAAACCCTCTTTACTGCGTCCAAAAACCACACGTTACGACCGGCATAACGATAAACTTCTTGGTTAAAACTTATCTTATCTGAATATTGATACATTATGACCATAATGTACCAAATTTTTTCAAATTATGACATTCAAATTTCGAACGCCGACGCCCACCTTGCGTGCCGCCCCTAGATTGTCTGTGAAGTTGGTACTATAGAACAAGCTAAACAACTGCAGAGCAATGATCAATGCCACAATGCCGGTAGAACATGCGGTTCCTGAACACATCAAAGAGAGCTTACGATATGTTTGTAGATAAACTAGTGTGTGTAACTGTACATAATTAGGCATTAAAACTCTCGATTGATATTATTATGAAACTCGCCTTCGGCTCGTTTCATAAACCCACTCTCGAGTATTTATGCCCTCCATTATGTAGCAGTCACATAAACTACTATTATGTAAGTGGCCAGTTAAGTAAACTTTTAGTGTGACCTATGTATTACCGTACATTACCTTTATGCTTTTCCCCAAATAGGGTGGCAGAGACACAGTTGCTGGTATGTTTAATCAGTAATTCAATAGAGTGATACGGACTCCACAAATTATCTAAAAATGTTTGGTACTTTCTAGCATAGAGTACATGGAGTACTATTTAGTTAACTAGCAACAAAATCATAGTGCGAGTATGAATTTTGTACATACACACAAATTATCTAAAACTGGAACGTAGAGTCATAAATAACCTGGTATCAGTAACGCCTGGCAATTATTTTCTAGGAACATAAATATAAATACTATATGTATGTGTCCTATAAATTATAAAAGATAACAAACCTTTAGAAAACTATTTTTAACACTGAAGAGTAACATGATAAGTTTAAACTTTCAAAGGCAGAGGTAATACAAACACGAAAAGTGTCAAGGCTTTGTAAGTAAAGGCAAAGTGTTGGCCTGAAGTAAGTATAATATAAGTAAATAGACCAAGGAAGAAGTTTTCTAATTAAGCAGTGTTTTTACTCGAATGAACCCTCGCTTTAATTTATTATGCACCAAATTAAACGAGGATAATAAATATAGATTAGGGTAAGGTAACCTTATTGTTTGTATAAATATGTTTATATTATATTGTATAGAAAACATAGCGTCACTTCTTTTCCCATATGGGGTGGCAGATGTTCAGTTGTAACCACGTTTAGTAATTTCCGTCTCCTGTCGCCCCTGAAGATGTATGAAAGTTTCCTCAGGATATTTAGTTTTATATGTTTTATTTTATTTAGTTAAAAAGGTACCTGCAGTCCAACAAAACCGTAAAGTTTGACAAGCGCAACGGCTCTTAGGCTTGTTCTCACTACGGCTGAGCAGTTGAGTACCGACTATCATGTTTCCAATGAACATTACATTTATATACAGGCACATGTATTGCTTCTGTGTTGTGGAAACCAGAAACAGCGACGTTACACACATATAAACATCTAAGACCTGGGGATAATTTTTCTTCCTCCCTAGGCGAGATTCGAATCCAGCACCTCTCGATACGGAAGTCGAACACTCCGCCGCTTAACGTCAGCCCTAATGAGAACAAACCCTTTATACAGGAATAGCGTAGAAATTCAACGTTGGTTAAGTTATCGCCTTATATTAGAACAGTTTTCACACCAGTTTTCCTGGTACGGCGCTCTCTTATGTCGGACAAGCCCATTGTCACGTAAAGCATAACTCACGTCGCGTAATATACGCGCTTGATACCCGCCCGCCCTTCGCCCTGCCGCCGCCGCCCGCCCTTCGCCCTGCCGCCGCCGCCCGCCCTAGGACGCACAGATATTTGAACGCTGTGTAGACGTTAAATAATTAGGGAAAATGTGACTATCGCAAATTGAAACGAACACTGACGAATTCACAGTGTTTAGGGAGGAAGAAAACGTGACATAGGGTATCCTAGTGTGAGGCTTTGCCAGAGGCAATTATAAGGAGAGCGACATCTTCGGGAGTAAAGTAAAAGGCTTGAGATGCGCGCAAATACGAGACTATACTAGACTACTTTATTATAGGAAATCCTAACTTATATGCTAGGTTGGTACATGTTATTAATGACGTGCATAAGACATAGTGCGTGATGAATATAAATATACCTTATCTGTGACGGTCGTCAACTTATCTTAACATTACGTGAAAATATGACTAATATAGTCGACCGGCACAGATACTCCCCCCTTTAGGGAAAAAAATAAATGAATGTATTTATAACAATGGAAAAAATCTAAGTTAGATACCATAACAAACTTATCAACTGTATAATAACTAGTAGTATTTTAATAAACATAAAACCAGATCTTAATTGTGCATACTTTAACTTAATCTATTTTTATATATAAGGAAAGTTATTGTTAAATAAAACTAGATAGTAATAGCGCATACTTCAACTTAATCTAAAGGTAACTCTTACACGAATTAGGAAAATAAAGGAACTACGGTTATGTGAATTCTACATAAGTTTAAAGAATAACATAATATTTACCTACAGGCGAGTCTTGTGTCTGGCCGCACACTACATAAAATAAACTAAAAACTGGAAAACAGAAAAACACTAGGAAAATGGGGCTTCGCGGTTAGTAAACTAACCTAACCTATAACCTGGAAAAGATCCGCAGGAGAGTCGTCTGATGCTGCAGCCGCCCATGTTTTTCAGGAATCGATGAGTCAATTTACATCGCACGTCGTTGAAGTTGTGATCACTGTTTGTTTATAATTGCGACCGTACCTACACAAGGATGATTGTGCTGAATCAGCGTCAGCATTAAATCTGTAACCTTGGCTGTAGGCAGTCAATGATCTCGTACGTCATATGTACGTGCGTGCTCTTCACTCTTGAGTGAATATTAAGTTGTCGATTGATGAAATTTGTGTGCCTAAAAACCTTGGGATTTGGCAACATAGGGCACATCTTGTACACCAATCGTTTATATATATATATATCTCTCTCTTTTCAGTGATTTGATTATTCTTCATGCGATGTTCTTCCTGGATGATTTCAATATTCGTTGAATTAGGTATATTGATGATGTTTCAATACTCTTCTGGGGCTGGAACGGCTTCCTACGTCTTGAACTTGAAAAAGCTGCTTGCTGTGAATGAATTTGCCGACGCGTTCGTTTCTGCTGGTGCGAGCTCCATTTTGATAAATCAGCAGTCGGCTGACTATCGGTTCATTATTCTTGCGGTATCTTGAGTTCGATGCGGGAAATCTTCAGTTGAAATCATTTGGCTTCTGGTCCGTCATGGCTTGCTTGATGTCGTCTTGGTTTGGTTGGGTCTTGATTATGGATTTCTGCAGCCTGGTTTGAAATATGTATGCAGAAGTCGGGGCTCGGCGATCTTGGACGAAGTGCTTCTTGCTTGCACTTCTAAGGTGCACACGGAGTTTTCTTCGCGGCTGGGTCCATGCTGCTATTACCAAAGGTTGCTGGTGTTCAAAAGACGGGTCACCACTTTACCAGAGGAAATTATGAGGAGAGCGACATCTTCGGGAGTAAAGTAAAAGGCTTGAGATGCGCGCAAATACGAGACTATACTAGACTACTTTATTATAGGGAATCCTAGCTTATTTACTAGGTTGGTACATGTTATTAATGACGTGCATAAGACATAGTGCGTGATGAATATAAATATACCTTATCTGTGACGGTCGTCAACTTATCTTAACATTACGTGAAAATATGACTAACATACTCGACCGGCACAGGGGCGATATTAAATGTATATGTGGCTGTAAATGTGTTTGGCGACGAAGGAGTTTCTTGCGTGATTCTAAATTAACTGAATTTGTAAAGACAACGTACCTAGGTGATGTTCTATATAGGTACGTTGCCTTTACATATTCAGACAATGAATTTATATCGATCCAAACATAAATTGTTAGGTTTTTTTATAAATACCTTGTATTGCTATATTGCCTTAAAAAACCATTTATGTTTGTTTTGATTAATTCAATTCAAAACTCTCTTACGGTTAGGGATAATACCCAGAGTTTACATTACATGTTTTACTTTCACTACTTTGAACCTACTTAATTTACTTACATCCTCCATAACTTAGCAGCGACAAAATACGTTTGTGAATACTTTTACATTTCACTTTGATCAAAAATACGCCTTAGAAAGTAATTCATCTGCAGCAGCTCCACATCGTTGTACCCTCGCTCCTGCCTCATTTAATTACGTGTACTATTCCCGGCGTTATTTATGCTTTAGGTTAGCGCCGGCGCAGGCGACATCATATATTATTCACATAAATCATTTCAGGACGATGTTAGAGGAACAGGAAGAACGAAGGAAAAAACGCCGCGTGTAAATCATAGCCGCTTGAGGCGAGACAGTTGCTGAGGACGTTATTACGAGATAGAGACTGTTACATCAATTAAAATATGCTTGTTCTTTAAATATAACTCAACAATCGTGTCTCTAAATCGCTTAAAACAGTTCCCGATTGTTTAGTCGGCTTTGTTCATGTATCCAGTGGAATATTTTTCAATAGTATAATCTGGTCCTCTGAAAAGTCTTTAAATCTTTCAATCAACGGTATAGTGCAATGGAAATTGCATTTGCATGCATTGGGTATGCAAGTATCAATATTATATAGAGTTGAGGATTCAGTGGATACATAACGTAGGTACAACGAAAGCAAACTATTTACCTCTATATACCAATGTACCTATATATAGAGGAAGTGAAGCATATTTGGAATACTGCTGGCAATTCGGAATAGCAAGGTATTACAGATATCAGTAGCGCCATCTCCATTGTATGGATGTAAACTCTTAGCAGACATTGGCAGTTTACGATTAGGTTTTGACAGGGAGCCACCATTGTTCTAATATGGCGTCCAGATACCGAAAAGTGCAAGCAGCGATATAAGAAAAAATAAGGTATGACATTGAATCTGTTTTTATTGGTGTAATCCTGTGTATTATTTTGTCACTGTTTAGCAGTGTTATCAGATAACAATTAAATTGCGCAAATTAGGTGTGATTTTAATGATAGGCGTGTTTAGTAAACCACAAATTGAGGTTATGTCGAATCACGCCGTGTTGCTAATTTGGAATACTTGGGGTGATGGTAATTTGGAATTCGGTATTCCAATTAATGTTCACCATTACTATTCCAAATTAATTTTTTACATCATCCGAGCTGAGCATGACGAAGAACTCCACTCATTATGCTTGACAAATTTTACTATAGGCCAAGTGTGAACTGATTCCCGAAAAAATCATATTTTGTTTATTTTTCACTTTATCGAAAAAATAAAAAAAAAATACATAGAATTTCTATGATCTATAAAATAAAAATATCAAAATCGCAAAAAAAAATAAATAAAAAAAAAACACAAAAAAATCGTGTTTTTTTTTCAATTTGTGCAAAGTGCAAGAACCTGGAAAACCTTGAAAGACAAAAGACTAAACAGGAATTGGAAAACAGAAAAGATAAAGGAAAGGGCAAAAAGAGCAAGAACCTGGAAAAACTGGAAAGACAAAAGATTAAACAAGAATTTGAAAACAGAAAAGATAAAGGAAAGGGCAAAAAGGGCAAGAACATAAAAAAAGAAGAACATGAAACCTTTGAAAACAGAACATACAAAGGAAAAGAAAACCAAAAAACGAAAGAAATAAAGAAGATAAAGGCAGATAATTTGAAAAAAGTAAAAGGAAAAAAGAGCAGGAAACAGGCACTCGCTGAAATAAATAATGATGACTCTGACAGCCTATCTTCAATTTCATATAATAGTCGCAACTCGGATACGTCTGGAGAAATCGAAGATTCTTTTGGTGTAAAACCTATGTGTAGTAGTGATGCAGAGTGTTTTTTCTGCAATGGTAAGTATAGCGAGGACAAGAGGGGGGAAACATGGGTGCAGTGTTTCATGTGTGACCTTTGGGTGCACTGTGAATGTGCTGGCTACGACACCGGCTCATACGTTTGTGATTATTGCAAATAAGTAATAAAAAAAACAAGTGAACTGATTAAACCAGTGTTTAGAATTATAATAAGAGAAGTTTAAAATAAAAGATTTGGTTTTGATGATTATTTCGGACTCCTCATTTTGCATAAGGTATCGTACAAATAAAATATAATTTTATATTAGTGAAGACAATTTGGAATATTCCGAATTTTAGAATGGTGAAGGTAAATGGGAATACCCAGTTCGTATAGTGCAGGTAATTTGGAATACCCAACAATAAGCAGGCAATGATTTGAGTTCATTTGTTTACATTATAAGATTTAGTTTTCAATAACTTATATTTTCTTCTAAGATAGTTTATTATCATGCCTCACATTTTTAGCTAAGCATGGTGAATACAATTTGGAATACCACTATACCAAAATACCTGCACCACATCTCTAGACAAGGTTTCAGCTATTTTGTGTTCTGCTTGAAATTTTACCTACTGATGATGTTCAATTGTTTTTGATATTTTCAAGACCGATAAACAGGTCGTTTTACTACCTTATTAATGTTTTATCACGATTTTAGCCGTCATACAAAAGTTAGTAGAGCCAAAAAACAAAGTGGTATTCCAAATATGCTTCACTTCCTCTATATATGTAAGTGAATGCTACTTAAAGCGTTTTAGTTCAATCAGTAAGAAAACTCAGACTATTATTCGGTACGATCTGTTGTTCTAAGTAGAACTTATAAGTATAAGAAGTGCTATTAATTACGTTAACCCTCTAACATTATCGTATAAGGGAGGGAAAAGAAGTGATCTGAAGACATCACGTAATCTCAATGATCCCGACATAATCTCACGCGGCACGCCCTGTCCTCGGGGCCTGCCTGCGGGATTACCCCAGGATCAGCGGGACAGCATCTGCTAGACACGTCACCACCACCCAAAGGACTGCGTTGAACTTTAACTAATCTGTTGCTAAGCCGCTTCGTGCTCTTTGCACCGACGACGCTTCGAGGGTGACGACTTGACGGGCTCAAGTAAACAACGGTATTACAGGAACATTCACACATCGTGATGTTAATCACTTGCTTTCTTCAACACGTTTTCATTTTCGACGACCCGAATGGCCGAGTCGGCAGTGACCCTGCCTACGAAGCCAAGGGTCCCGGGTTCGACTCCCGGTGGGGGCAAATATTTGTTTGATGAGATTATCACGGATATACAAACATCCGTGTTTGTACCCTAGTCATGGTTATTTATCTATCTAAGTATAATATTTATCTACACAAGTATGTGTCTCGTTGTCAAGTACCCAAGTTACAGGGAATCCTAGTTTGGGGCTAGATTAATGTGTGAAAATAGTGTCCAAGGTATTATTATTATTATTCTTCAAAATATGTTACGAGTACATTCTAATCCGATATGTGGAAGATGAGCCAATATAGACAGAAGATAAGCTAGAGCTGTAAAGTTCGACAAAGATCCTGGTGCCCACAGCAGAAAACTTTGGAGCCAGATTTAACAATCGTTATAAAAATCTAAATGTTTATTAATCAACTTACTCATTTGTCATGAAAATTGACAAGCGATTTTCAACCTTATGCCTTGGTAATAAAAAATAAACGTTAATTTATGAGGTATTTATCAGATATAATTAACTTTACAAACACGACGGATCTATAGAGCTGCTATCTATTTACGCGCCGTTTCATCTCGTAAACTAAGAATATTCTCCGAATTCCGATTCTGTTGTTAAATGTCGGCGATATGTGGACAATCGGTGGAGGAAGAATTCCATCTTGAAAAACGCAGCAGCGTGGCTGAGGCTGCGATGTGACGTCATCAATAATGCGCTGATCTACAAGATTTTAGATTATTATACGATAAGAGTACATACAAATATACAGGGCAAGTGCGAGTCAGACTCATACACTAAGGGGCGCCGTATAAGAATCTCCAAAAAAATAACAGCAAGGGCAGACACTTGAAGTTTTAAATAAACATTCTTGTCATACAGGCAGTGGAGCCATGTAGTTCGGTCATGCTGGTGCACTTCGGATAAGTACAGAAGAGTATTAAAGTAGTAATAAGTGAAAGTAATTCTTAAATCGTTCACCACTTTACCCTTTATCCCGGTGAAATCAAACAACACACTGTTGCCGACACACGTTCGCTGGTCGCTGCATACTTCTGCGAATCATTTCGGAGTTTTTACTCCCCCGCGAGCGATGCGCGCTCTCTGTTTGAAGTCGGTAGAAATGCCCTCCAGAGTCCACCAGCCTTCGACTCGTCCTAGGAGTAATTAGTATTGGAGTCGCCATCCTCTAAACCCAAGACTCCATTGTTGTGGGGAACGAGGTAATATACGAAGAAGTGCGCGTAGGTACGTGCAAACGCATATATTACAAAACTGAACAGCACAACGTCACGATACCTTAACACATAAAAGCAAAATAATAAATAAACTAATAGAGTCACGCCTAGTCCCATACGGCGTGGTAGAGGCATAATGCGCCCACGTTCAGCTCGTAATTCAGCGTGACATGCAATAGCCCACATCAGCAGCCAAAACGCAAAAAATGATTCAGATTCAGATTCATTTTTTATTGAATATAAATAAATTAATTATCTTATTCAACGTCAAAATTATACTTACTTATAACTACAAGTAAATTTTTTGTATAAAAAAGAGACTACACCGTTTCGGATGGTGGGCCTCGGGGTTAAGAAGAAACGGCAAGAAACTCCCCCATACCTTCTTTTTAAAAAGTGACTCACAACAGGTACTGGTTTCGGTCTAAGGAAATTCGCCGGCGAGTGATAGACTTGATCCATCGCCCCTCGTCGAATTTCTGTGCGCTGAGATGGTATGGACCATGCAGTTTTGTCATCTAAGTATTCCTTAATACTATAATAGGACTTTCTTATCAACTCATTTTTAACATAGTTTTTGAACCTCTTTTCAGGAAGGATCAATGATTCTTGTGGTATTTTATTGTAGAAGCGAATAAAGTGCCCCTTGAATGATGTGCCTACTTTACTTAGTCTAAATAATGGTAGTGCTAACCTATTTCTATTTCTAGTGTTAATTGTATGGCTATCACCTACAGTTTTAAATAAAGCTATGTTTTTTCTTACATGCATGATATTCTCGTATATATATTGACAGGTAACCGTAAGTATATTAATTTCTTTGAATTTTCTCCTAATGATTCTCTAGCATCTAATTGATATATCGCCCTGATCGCCCTTTTTTGTAAAACAAATATCGTATTTATATCTGCTGCTCTCCCCCAGAGTAGTATTCCATAAGACATAATACTGTGAAAATAACTAAAGTAAACCAATCTAGCAGTTTCAACATCTGTAAGATATCTGATTTGTCTGACCTCAAAAGCGGCTGAGCTAAGTCTTCGGACGAGATTGGTTATGTGAGGACCCCATTGAAGTTTCGAATCTATAGTGATTCCAAGAAAGATTGTGTCCTCAACGAGGTCCAATCTTTCAGATCCCATTCTTACACTGCTTTCAACCTGTCGTACTTAGGCACACAAAATTTGATACTAATTGTGTCAAATATTGTGTATCTCTTAGTGTACCTTAATGACCTGCCGTATATGGTAGAAAAAACGACTCAGATTGTTCTATTTGCTGATGACACATCTATAATTTTAAAGGTGAAAAGACAAGAATAAATTCTAGACGACGCAAATAGTATACACTCTCATGTGTTAAGTTGGTTCAATGTAAACAACCTATTATTAAACTCAAAGAAGACAAGTCTTCTTTACATTGAACCAACTTAACACATGAGAGTGTGTACTATTTGCGTCGTCTAGAATTTCTTCTTGTCTTTTCACCTTGAAAATTATAGATGTGTCATCAGCAAATAGAACAATCTGAGTCATTTTTTCTACCATATACGGTAGATCATTAAGGTACACTAAGAAAAGGAAGGGGCCTAAGATAGAAGCCTTGGGTACACCAATTTTCATATGGGTTCCAGTGGACTTACATCTGTTTATATCTACTTTTAGCTCTCTTTCCATAAGATAAGATTCCATTAATTTTAATGCATTATCTTTGATACCATAATTTTGTTGTTTGAGCAAAAGAGTTTGAAGGTCCACACAGTCAAAGGCCTTGGAAAGATCATAGAAAATACCAACCGCATCCTGTGATCCTTCCCACGTACTATAAATGTGTGCTACTAGGGCTACTCCGGCGTCTGTTGTTGCAAGTGTCTGGCAACACTGCCCTTTACATGTAAACATTGTTTTTTTTCTTCGTCCGATCATAATTAATACTAAAATACAGTTTAAAGTGGTTTACATTGGACAAAACAAGCAGATACTGAACATATAACCTCAAAGCTGAGTCTGAACCTGTGAACACAGAGAAACACGAGCTTTCCAGGGACCAAAAGGCTTTTCCAGGTACACTTTCTGTTTTCCGTTACTTCAAACTGCACTCACACACTGATATACGAGATAAAACGTTTTGAGTATCTTTTCTCAGGGGATAGACTTCGGAGATCTCACACGGTGTCACTTATGTCAATTCCTCAGCACAACACTGTTGCTTACGAGCACTCGTTTAGGTTAAGGGCAATACGTTTGTGGAATGCACTTCCTTGCGCTATTAGGGATTGCAAATCCTTGGTCACTTTCAAGAAAAAATTGAAACAGCATCTCCTCTCTTCCGAATAGTGGGTATCTCATAGTATTTATGTATATCTATGTATTTATTGTATTCTATTTATTTATTTTATAGTAATTACGTAGGGTGTATTGTGATTTATTTGATAGTATATTGATTTTATTTATTTCTTTTAACTCTTAATTGTACACTAGGACTACCTCTCTATATTTTATTTTTCTCTTTTCTTCACAGGTTAGCTGTAAGAAATTTCTTTTTAGAAATAAGCTCACCTTTGCATACTGTTTCTGTTATAATTTCCACTGTGTTTTCTGTGCAATAAAGGATTATTATTATAAAACAAATAAAATAGAACAAAGAAAATAGACAACGTCGACCCTCACACAATAACACAAATCAGCTGTCTGAAACTGTCACCTCCTCAACTGAAACTGTCACCTCCTCAACTGACAGCTACCAGTGTGGCCAGTCACAAAAACTTTGAGAACCACAGATTAACGAAACGGTTTGCTAAAAACTCTAAGGTGAGAACGTTCGAAAACCTAAACGACATTTATCATTGCTGTTTGCCTAGATAGCGGTCACAAACCACAACAATGAGTACCTTGAAGCACGGTGCTGGCAACTGCTATGCATGTCAAGTTTTGCTGATGGATACGGAGGAGCGAATTCAGTGCATGGTAGAAGGATGCAATAACATATTTCATCTGCTATGTATCTCTGGCGCAGATAAACTTATACCCGCTGCAAAGATGAATTGGGCCTGTCCAGAGTGCCGCGCCTCTATCAAGAAAGTCGGCGATAACACTCAAACGCCAGTAGGAGCCGCAAAATTGAAGGCGTCTTTCATTAATGATAGGAAAAGAGTGTCTTATAAAACAGAAGAAGAGGACTATGTTTTAAAGACCACTGAGTTTCTAGAGATAATGGCGGAGATAAGAGATATCAGAAAGGATATCTCTGATATAGCGGGGAGCCTAGCTTTGTTGACCTCAACGATGAGTCAACATCAGGTGGTCATTGAAAAGTGCTCGACGGTTACCGGAGCGGTCTCTGCCAAGCTGGATAATATAGAAGTGCGGGCAAGGGCTGAGGAAGAACAAAGAAAGAGTTCTGCGCGCCCCAAAGCTCAAAAGTCCTATGCAAATATGGGCACTAGTCATCAGAAGCAAGAGAGCAGAGAGAATAAAAAAAGCAGCCAAAAAAATGCCAAGCCAACTCTACCCACCGAAACGACACCGGAACCACAGACGGCACCATTATAAGTCATTCAAAATTCATCCAAGAATCCGGGGATGAAGGTTGGACAGAAGTTCGGAGGAAAGTTCGGCGACCCAGGTCCCTGCACTGTACTGCTGGACCTAGTGTCACCTCGCTGAAGGCAGTAGAACGGCGGAAATATTTCCATCTGTGGAACATGCTCTCCGGAGTTGACGAAGTAAGGAGCTATCTCCAGCAGCTTTGCTCACCGAGAGCAGGAACAGTTGACGAACTCAAGCCCAAAGAGGACTATAAATCTTATAAGATAGGTGTCCCAGCAGATATCTTCGAAAAATGTTCATCTATCGAGATGTGGCCTGAAAATGCTAGAGTGAAAGCCTGGATACCCTTTCGAGGAGCTCAACCGAAGACTGGCACTCATGGATAATCTCCGAGTCAGCACAGGGAAGACTCTCGATATTATGTACCAGAACGTTCGCGGTATTGAGAGCAGGCTAGAATACTGGCGTAATAACCTTCCTTCACTAGGACAAGTCCTCGTCGCTGCTACGGAGACATTCCTGGACTCATCCGTTGGAGATTCTGAGGTAACGGCGGGAGGTTGGAGCGTGCTGCGACGGGATCGCCCCACCGCATGCGGAGGCGTGCTGCTCGCGGCCCGCCCCGGCATCACTCTACGCCGATGCCGGGACCTCGAAACAGATCATGGCGAAGATCTTTGGGCCAACTTCACATTGGATGGTGTCCACTTCACAGTCTGTGTGGTCTATGTGGACCCCAGTAAAAAGAAGAACGGGAAACCAATCTCACAGGCGGAAAAAGATGCCCGATATCTAAGCTGGTTCACCAAAACGGAAGGAAACAGGTCAACCTTAAACGGAAACATTATTATTCTCGGTGACCTCAACATTAATAGTGCATCAGTGTCTATTGTTAATTATTATTGTTATTTTCTGAGTGTTTGTTGTATGTATGAGACGAATGAGGTGATGAATGCTCACGGGGGCGTGCTTGATGTGGTATTACTGCCGGAGAGCGTGGTGTAACCGTGCGCACCTCCGTCTCAGGCAGCCTGGTGCCACTCGCTGCCGCCTACCACCCGCCTCTCGACATCATTGTGCCACTGTCGCCAACGCAAGGCGCAGTCCAGCGATCCGGCCGCTTGGATCCCAGCAACATTGACGGTCACAATGACTGGAATTTTGCCAAGGGCAACCACACAATCCTGTACGAACACATGTCTAGCGTCACTTGGGACGATATTGCTGAAGCTCCGGATGTGGACACGGCAGTTGGTCATTTTTACGACACCATATACGATATTTTCAATGCGACAGTGCCGAAAAAAACCAGGAAATGTGTACCTACTAGACGCTACCCAGTGTGGTATACTGGGGATATAATACACGACCTGGCCACCAAGGCTAAATTACATTGTAAGTGGAAGTCGTGTAAGAGACCAGCTGACTACGCCGCATTCAGTGAGCTGAGAGCCAGTATTAAGTGCCGCATAGCTACAGCTTACATGAACCACATGGTGAGTTTAGAAGGAAATATCAGATACAACCCACGCGCAAGGGATTCCGTAATCTGGGTGTGGTATAGCTTCTTTACACTGCCCTAGTGAGAACCAAACTGGAATCTAGCTCGGTTGTTTGGAATCCACACGAAAGCTCATACGTCCTTATGCTCGAGAAGGTACAAAAAGCTTTTTTACGATACCTATATAAGAGGAAATTTGGGTACTACCCTTATCTCTATCCAACCGTTTTTATATTGGGTATGCTTGGATATAACTCACTAGAGGTGAGACGTAACACTGAACAATTTCTGACTGTGTGTCGATTGTTGCGAGGCGACAGTGACTGCGCGACGCTTGTCAGTGCGGTGTGCGCGTTATTTGTGCCTGACAATTACCTACGCGGGCGCAGGCACCAGCTGCTAGCGAACGGCTCGCACCACACGGTGGCGCGCCGGCAGTCTCCGCTTGTCCGGGCGCGGGACAGCCTGAATGCTCTGTTGGCGGTAGCACCACTGAACGATCTGTTTGGTGATGCATGGAAGGACATTGTGCGAATGTGTGGCAGGTTCTGGGAGATGATGGAATGACAGTAATGTCAAATTATAACATCGAATTTGGTTTTTTATTAAATAATTTAATTGATTTATGATTGATGACATATTGTGAATTTTAATTTGGATTGTAAATATTTTATTTTATTGTTATTTTTGAATATTGAATATAATTAATATAAATTATTGTGAATCCTATATGTAAGTGTAAGGAATGTACTTAATCTATTGTCTAGGTATAAATCTGTAATTTATGTCGATTTGGCCTCGGCTGTCAAGGCATAAATAAATTATGTTAATAAATAAAATAAAATAAATCTGCCTTTAGTGAATCCGAACTGTTTTTTGTGGAGTGGCCCAGATGCATTGGCGTGAGAGAGTAGTTGACTCAATATGACCTTTTCAAACACCTTGCTCAATACTGGCAATACAGATACAGGTCTGAAGTTGGCAGGGTCTTCCTTACTACCGGATTTGAAAAGTGGTATTAATCTGTTCATTTTCATGAGGCAGGAAAAACACCGTTTGCTATACAACTATTGAATGTGATTGTCATGTATGGTGCAATCACATCGATTACTGATTTAACCACGTTAACCGACATGCCCCATAATAAATCTTCAGTCTTTTTCATGTTAAGAAGTTTAAATATTTAACTATAGTTATAGAGCCTATTGGTTTGAAGTTAAAGCCATCCTTGTTTTGGGGCACATTTTCAGCCAAGTAATCTAAAGACTTTTCAGAAGAGGATAGTAGTGCTTCTGTTGTTATTATGGGTATGGTACTGAAGAACTTTTCAAATGCGTTATGTTAATGCATGCTTAAACATCTTCTACATTGGCAGAAGGGTAAACGATGGCGGTTCCAGCGCTAATTATTCTGAGGAGACTTCACTGTGATATCCACCGCCGCTGTCGACCGCCAGTTATGTTATTGTACAATTATACCGCGCGCGATACAACAATGTTCATTATGAACCCGGCGACGCAATCATTGGAGATATCATGTCGCGGCGGCGGCGGCGGCGGCGGCGGAGCGCTGCGTGCGACCACGCCCGAAATTATATTCAACCGGATGAGCTTTCATTGTGAGGTAATAGGCAACAAATATAATGATCACCAAAATTATTTTGTCCTACCCAAAATGGTTAAATGCGACCCAAAATGATCACCAAAAGTTACAGAAAATATCAGGGCAAAATACTGCGGTATAGCTTAGGTGAAGGGTAAAGGGGGTGAGCGAAGCGAAGCGAACATGTAAGAACAATAAAAAAATCCTTAAGCATAAACTTAAGTACACAAAATATAAAAATAAATTTGGTGATCATGTATCCAAACACAATTTGGCAGTCATTTACTAATTCTGGCGGTCGCTTCGAATTTATTGGTAGTAAAATAGGTACGTTTTGGTGATCGTTTAAACATAAGCCTTAATATAATGCCGGCATTATTCCCCATATTGTAGACTGTAGGTACTACACCATGGTTACAATATCTGTGCACCTGGCTTCGTGACGTCAGTACGGAGCTCCAAGGTAGTTGTGTTCCAGCGTGTTGCACAGAGCACGTGAACGTGCTGGAGCGCGCTCGGCGGCTGCGGCGCGGCGCGGGGCAGCGAGGAATGCGGTGGGTATACTCGTACACCTACTTCAAGTGTTGCTCTTGTTTCGCGCCACATTCAGGATCACGCTGTTGTTCGGAAGCTGAACGATGCGAAGTTGGTATTCTACTGAACTCAGCACTGAATGACTGCGTCCACAGGGGAGCCGCAAGGAGCAGTGACAATAACTTAGCCGGTTCAACTGTGCTATAGATTGCTTGGAGAACAATTGAGATGACCACCAAAATATTTTTTTTCTACACAAAATGATCACCAAAAGTTGCAGGAAATATCGGGGAAAAATACTGCGGAAGCATAGGTGGAAGATAAAGGGGGTGAGCGAAGCGAAGCCCCCTTTATCCTTCGTGTTAGGTTGATGATGTAAGAACAACAAAAAATACTTAAGACATAAACTTAAGTACATAAAAGACATTTCATGAAACAAAATTTGGTAATCTATTACTAATCTGGCGGTCGTTTAGAGTTTATTGATAGTAAAATAGGTGCGTTTTGGTGATCTTTAAACATAGGCCGATTGTATGCTCATTCACGTGATTAGGTCATTGAGCGAGGTCAATCCTATTGATTAATTCACCGCGCAGTATCGTCCGGCGCTCGGCGAATATTTCATTCTCTAGCGCTACTTCGCATATCGTCATTAATCTCACTTGCTCCATTCCGGACGTGGTTTGAGGTTTTCGAAGCGCTTCTCCGGTATAATAGACCTGCATACATTCAACTCATTTCCCCAGCGAACAATATTTCCATAAGTTTATCGCTACAGTTAAAATTCTCCCATTAAATAGATGGCCGATTGATGCATAGGTTGGCGCGGTTTAGTCCTGGCCTTGCTGCACTCTCCGTTCACTAGACTGATTTCATATCAACTCATGATAAACAGTGAATTGTTGATCAGGTAAGAACAAATTAGACCGTCGTCGTCGGTCGCGCTCCTGCGAGCACCAGCACGCTCGCTCGCGCTGCTCATGCATACAACATGCGGCGCGGACGCAGCTGCGGCGACACACCGACACACGCGGCTTTTTGTCGCCAGTAACGCCATGCTGCGATGAATTTGCCATCTTTGAGAATATCACTCGCATTCCCGGCGCGCCACGGCCTTTGTCCGGCGCGCAAGGTGAAATATTGATATGATCGCGCGCCCGACGGTTTTTGTCGCGCTGTCGCTTAGCGTCGGCGGGTGACATGGAAGGTGCAACGTTTAGATTAGATAGCTCGCAGTTATTGCGGGTAATTAGCTTATCGGTGTTGCGAAGATATACTCAGTATCGTGGTGCACTCCCGCGCACCGCTTTGAGCTGATTTACGATCGCCTGCGGCCGCGGGGACACATTAGCCGCGCGCTGTAAATGCGACGCTAAAAATATCCACAACGACACTGTACCTTTGTGTTTTAATCCGGGAGTGTCTCCCCCCTCCCCGTGCCGCACCCCGCAAAGCGATCGCTACAAATAAAGCTCAATAAATCGCTTCAAGAATGCCACTTTTGTTTCACCAAACGACGTTCTTAATCTCTCGAGGACAATTGAATCGATTTCGTGATCCACTTATTTTCGGAAATGTGTGATAGTTGTGTGAACCTTCCCCCCATCCGGCGGCAGTCACGCCACGTCACGCGTCGCGCTGGGGAATATAGTTGACTACTCGTACAGCTGACACCGAGTCCTCAATTGTGAATATATCCTCCCATCACCGCATCGTTCCCAGACTGTTACACAAATCTACAAAAAGTGCTTGTAATGGAACTTCAAACGGATCTTATCACGCACGGCTAAAGAGCTGAAATACCACGACAATGGGAGAAAAACGTTAATAACACCATTGTCATCATCATCATTGGTGTATTTATTACATTACCTTAGAATACACATTGACAGTCTAGGTTAGGCTAATGAAGCACCTCTAAATATATTTCAAGATAACTATTGTACAGTAAAAAACGACATTTTCTGGATCAGTGTACACCTATTGCACAAACTTATGAAAATCGATATCATCGATTAGTCACTAATAATTAACGAGCTAACAATTAGTCACTAATTAAGTCTTCCTTTTCGCACCGTCCAACTAATATTTTCCACAACATGGCTGAGTGACTGAAGAAATTGGTCTCACACAATGTACTGCCTATTCATTCAACAGTGCATTCTTTATCAGGTTGATGATTGATTGACGACTTGTTATCCTGATTTCGCCAGAGCGTCGACGTCTCTCTCTATGTAGTTACGTAGTGGTTGATGCTAGTAACGCCTCGTAGTGTGGTGCCGCCGGCGGCAATGTTTGTGCCTGTATGTAATTGTTTATGTTTATGATGTAGGCCTCCCCGGGACACCCGGCGGAGCGGGGCGGAGTCGCCGGCGGCGGCAATGCGTCTCTCGTGTGACATGTTTACGAGCACCCCGCGCAACCACGACTTATTGCATAGCAAGACGCACAGATAAATTCGTCTAAATGAAGGAAGTCCCTCCGCCCTGTCTCGAGCATTGTCCCCGCAGCTTCTCTGAATCGAAACTTGCACGTAATAAAGCTATCAAAGAGGAATAATTCCCGGTATTAAATCACAGATAATGGGTGCAGCTAATGCGAGTAACACAGTTGTGGTAGTTACGGGCGCGACCAGCCAGCTGATCGAAATATGGTTAGAGACTAACTATCATCTGTCAATGTTATTACTGCTTCTAGGACTTTGGCTATAATTATGGATCCTTTTAAGTGTGCGGTGAAGGGATTACAAATGATTTTACTTAATTTTATAAACTTTATTATCAGCAGGTATACGAGTACTATACTTGACAACTTATGTCACAGACTACGTGTAACATGTGGAGTACAAAGTATTTGAAAGCATGACATATGCAGTAGCTTCAAACTCATGAAGGACGCAGTGTTGCCACTAAATGTTGTAATTTTTCTTGTCACGGTCGCGGCGCGCGCGCAGATAAATCACTAAATCACCCCCAACGCCCCCCTCTCGCCTCCCCGCGGCCGAGCCTCACCCCCGCGACACTCGGTAAATATAAACTATGCGGAGAATTGTTACCTCGCGCGCCGACCATCGCACTTCACTTAATAAAAGCTAAATGAATGACGAATTAGTGCTGTGTGACGAATTCTTTCAATACCACATACAAACTTATGAATGCACCTGGATACGGACCTACATGGAGTGTGAAAGTACCGCATCAATAACTTTTTGCTATTTAAAATCAAAACTATTCACTCCACATCCCTATATACCATTGTACGGAGGTACGGAACCCTTCGTGCGCGAGTTAGACTCGAAATTGACCGTTTTTTTTTAAATCGGTTATCAATTAACTGTATTCAGATTTTATCCCTTATATATTCTTGATGATACACCTCTGTGGCAAATTTTAAACCAGGACATCTTGATCACTTTCAGCGACTAAAACCGAAAAGTGACGACAGGTAAAGTTAAAGTGATCGAACTGTAGCAACTGATAAAATATTGGTCAAGTGCGAATCGGACTCACACACGAAAGGTTCTGCTGAACCATCGTACAAGAAACAACGCAAAAAATTACGTCTCTTGGGAGCACTTTTAATTTTTAAATTGCGTGTCGTTCAATATTTGTTGGAGTAGCGTCTTGAAATAGCTAATGATGATGTTAGGAACATTGTCGCCTGTGAAAAGAAGACAGGCGTAAAGTATTAAATACCGCCCTTTGTGTTCAAAGCACCTCGAATAAAAAGTGTCTGTCTAACTGAGCGCCCTACTTAGCTAAACATGCACAAAATTAATTTCTCCGACATTCCGTCGTCCATGCCAGCGCCAGCGCCAGCGCCAGCGAGCAGCGAACAAAAAGGAACTTCAATGATATCGTAAAAGGATGCGAGACGTCTTCATAAACGAACACTTCAGAGAGCGAAAGAATTATGACAATAAATGAACGCAGCGACTGTTCGCCGTCGCCCCAGACGACGGGCATTAATCACTTGCGCACTAATACCCTACACGTTGCACTAACATCACTAACACTACTACAGATAATGGTTCGGTCTAGATGAGCAGAGAGTCGCTCTGATTCTACCTTATTGTGATCAAGGGATGGAATTAAGGAAGAGGTTAATTTTTGTGACGCTCCCCTCCAAAATATCACGATTTAGTTGGCTAATTGATGATGAATTACATTCTAGGGCTGAATTCTAGGGCATCTCAAGTAAATCGAAAACTTTTGTCTTTTTATTAAGAATTAATAAAAAAGACATTTTATTTGCGTATCATGTAATAAGATATTTATTTTTTATTTTTATCATTTATCTTAATTGTGTAATTTCAGTTTCACACGATATAACCCTAAATTTGTATGCAAATGATTTATTTAGGTAACTTAATTACTAGTTACAATGTATTTACATATTAATTAATTATATTACATATTTAATATTAATAGTGACTTATTTAAAGGAATACTACACCGTTTCGTACACCGTGCACTTCAAGAAAGAAACACTAAGAAAACTCATGCCAGCCGAGTAACTTTTGCGAGTTTATGGAACAGTAATTTTTAACATTGAAGTATTCATTAATATCATAGTATATTTTATTTTTAAGAATTCTAGCTTATTATAATTATGCTTAATAAATATAATTGTAGAGTCTTTATGTCATTTGGTAACAATTTATATATTTTAATAGCTACATACATATACGCTATGCCTATGAAGTGCGCATTTAGGAGACGGTAATATTAGGTGGTGTTTAGAACGTGATTTTCTTGAATTAATTGTAGTGTGCTCACTAAAACTTTTTTTATAATAATCGTTAGACATTTTAAAATGAATATCGATGGAAAAATTACGATATCATATTTTTTTAAATAAGGCCTACAACTTTCGAATAGTTTAATACCAGCAATCGCCCTGATGCATTTTTTTCTATTGTTTGATAACTTTATCGCTATATCAGTAAATTTACCAAAGAAAATAATACCGTAGCTTAGGGTAGAGTGCACATAGCCAAATTATGCACTAAAAGCCGCTTCTGTGGACGCAATATATACTAGTCTCATTAGTGGGTATACAAAGCTATTTATTTTACGGCATAGTTTCTCTAAATGAAGTTTTCATCCACAATGTTGGTGTAGTCCGAGAAATTTTATTGTTGCAAGTTTACAACTTAAACTTGTTGGGTTGGCTTGAGGCTGGTGAAAGTGATTTGTATTGCCATTTTACTCGTCCATTCAGTGCATTGTTTATTTCTGATTCAAAATTTAGTGCCTTTGTGCATTTTATGACAACCAAGCAATCATCCGCACACAATACCGTCGGATGTGGTACACTTTCTGTTATATCATTAATATGGGCCAAGAATAGTAGAGGCCCGAGAATACTGCCCTGTGCTATTCATACCTTTACGCACCTTTAGTGTTGGATGCGTAACTTTTCTCTGTACCGGTTCGATTTAAAATATTGATACTGCAAAATTGTTCTCTATTTTCCAGTTAAGAATCTATTAGGTTTTGATAGAACATTATCAAACAATTGGTATTTTGATTTTGATTTGTTCAATCACACCATTTCAAACCACTTAGATAATCAACAAAACCTAAAGTGCACCAACTAAATATGAAAACAAATAAACTAGAATATTGAGCAACTAGTCAGTGAAGCGAATAACGATGAAAGGGTACAAAGCTAATTCAGTTCGACCGGTTGATGTTATTATAACTACATCGCCGGCGGCGGCGGCGGCGGCGGCGGCGGCCCTGCGCTGCGCACCGCTGGCACACGTGCTAAATTGCAGAGAAATGAATCGAACTATTCACTGCATTAATTCTAAATATTAATTTTAATAAAAACCTTTTATTAGTTTACTATTTTCCCTCATGAATTTCAGCTAGCAAGCCAATTAGAAATTTTCAAATGTTTCTGTGATTTTTAAAATAATGTTAGTTGATTGTCCATATCTATTGCGAGCTGAAGCATTCACATGTTTGCGTTAAATTGCATATTTGTTTGAGTTGCTGCGCGATATACTAAAGACCCGCATTTGTATAGTTCTGCAGAAGTTACCCAACTGTTGTTAGTGACCTACTTTAAAATAATAAATAGTACTCGTATACAGGGTGTAACAAAAAGGTGTAGTCATATCTAAGTTGATACGGGCGTCATTCACATGAAACCGATTTGATCTGAGCAACTTTAACTTTTCCTTTTCCATACAATACAACTGTAAAGTTGTGAAAATGATGATAGTCACTCGGAATGATCTCCCTACCAAGCCTACACTACGACGCACTAGAGGCCAAGAGGTCATCGATAGTAGAAGCGTTTTTGCTTTAGTTTAAAAATAGTTGACCAACTATAATAATAATAATTATAATACCTTGGACACTATTTGAAGTAAACACACGAGTGTCGGAATACGAACTAGTTTATTTCATGTACCCACATAAACATTAATAATCACTACATCTTTCTCCTTAATTTTGAAAGCTTAAACTAATGTCTTATTGCTACACAACACACTAACTAATTTATTATTATTTATTACACTAATGAGTTGGTTAACATTTTGCTATATTTATTTATGCAACTTAGTATAATTATGTTTATGCGTACAACTATAATATAATTCTTATGCAATCACTAGTATGCCTATCTATCTATCCTTTCCTTTTTTTTTTTCTAGGTTTTTTTTTTTTTTTTTTTTTTTTGCTATTTATTTACTATTTATTTATAACTAAATTATTATGTGGTCTATTATAAGCTAACTCGAAGAAAACTTATTTCTTACCTACTAAGTACAGTTTGCCTAGTATTCTATTCATGGCGATATATCTGAGCAAACTTTTTTCTTGCTTCTCGAGCCGCTCGCCGTTCAACATGTGATGTGTCAGGAGGAGAGTTGTAAGAGTCGACAAATATTTCTGACTCTTCTTCCTTAAGTATGCTCTCCTGAGCAGAAGTATCTGTATCGCTCGCTTCTTCAGGCACATAGGTGCTGTCACCGGCCGCGGCGGCATCACTGATAGTGTCGTTACTATTTGGAGACGACTGTGGGGATGTAATAGTGCTATCAGCATTGCTATTATCATTATCATCAGCGCTCATTGTCTCTGATTCTGACGACGAGGGAGATATAACAATAGGGTCTATTTTAATTAAATGCCTCCTATTTCTGCGGTACGTTTTGCCTGTATACTCGCTTGTTAGGAAGTAAGATCTCGGCTGTGGCGCTCCACCTGTGACCCGCATTGCTTGTCTCTTGTCCCCACTCAATGCGATCACTGTATCTCCTGTTTTCAGTTCCGGTAGACACCTTGTTCTTTCGTCATACCACTGCTTGGAGGTTAGTTGATTTTTTATCATTTTGTCGTAATCTGCCGAATTATTGCGTTCTGGTTGCAGTTTAGCGACATGCAGTGGTAGTCGCGTGTTTAATCGGCGTCCCATCAGTAATTGTGCTGGACAGCCGATACCATCTCTGGGCGCCGAACGATAGTTCAATAGCGCCAAATAAAAGTCAGTCCCAGATTTTATTGACTTAATTAAAATTGTCTTTACAGTGCGCACTGCTCGTTCACTGCGTCCGTTTGACTGTGGGTAATGTGGCGAAGACGTGATATGGCGAATACCCCATTTGTTTGCAAAGTCGTTAAATTCTTTGCTCGCGTAGGCCGGCCCATTATCGGTTATTAATTCCCCCGGAATCCCATGACGCGCAAATTGGTCTTTCATTGCCATTATCACAGCGTTTGAACCAAGTGTTCTGACGGGACATACTTCTACAAAATTAGAGAAATAGTCAACCAGCAAAATAAAATACTTTTTCTGATATTCGAATATGTCTGAGCCCACTTTTGCCCACGGTATGTCTGGTATGTGGTGTGGTATCATGGGCTCGCGCGTAGGCTGCGCAGCCATCTCCACACAGACACCGCAGCGGCGCACTGCTCGCTCGATGTCACGAGACATGCCGGGCCAAAACATTACATCCCTAGCACGCCGCTTACATCTATCAATACCTAGGTGCCCTTCGTGCACACGTGATATCATTTCTGACCTTAGTGCATTTGGAATGTATACTAAATTGTCTTTGAACAGGACTCCGTTCGTGTATTGAAATAGGGCCCTATGTTCCCAGTGTAGGCGTACATTGTCCTCTACGTCAAATTTGTTCGTTGGCCAACCATTTTGAATATAAAATATAATGCGTTGACAATCTCTATCCTGATGGGTACTCTGCTTTACTAGCGCCAATTTTTCATCACTGAATCTTACATTTGCTAATAAGTAACAAGTTTGATCTTCAACATCCCTAGAAATATTTTCATGCATTAATTCTGGTAATGCTGCACGTGACAATGCATCCGCGATGTGCATATATTTACCGGGCTTGTACACGACCCGTACATCATAAGCCTGCACGCGAAGCATCATGCGTTGTAGTCTTGCGGGAACCGCATCCAAGGGCTTTTGAAATAAGCTTTCTAGGGGCTTGTGATCAGTCTCAACTGTCACATGACTTTTCCCGAACACATATTGATGAAAACGCTCCAGAGCAAAGACGATGGCGAGCATCTCTTTTTCAATTTGTGCGTATCGCTGTTGCGTGTCCGTGAGCGTGACCGACGCGAACTCGACCGGGCGGCCGGCCTGCAGCAGCGCCGCGCCCAGCGCGTGCGCGCTAGCGTCCACCGTCAGCAGCGCGGGCTGCTCGGCCGCGAACAGCGCCAGCACCGGCGCCGAGCACAGTTCGCGCTTCATTTGCTCCACTACCGCTGTATGTGTGGCGTCCCACACCCACACACAGTCTTTCTTCAATAAACATCGCAGTGGTGCTACCTTTTCAGAGTAATGAGGTATGAATTTTGAAAGGTAGTTAACCATACCTAGAAATCGTTCTAACGATTGTCTATCATTTGGTACTGGCATATCCCGTATGGCCTTTAATTTACATTGGTCTATTTTCATACCGTGTGCGCTAAACGTGTGCCCTAGGTACGTTACTTCTGATACACCAAATTGACACTTTTCGTTGTTGAATTTGATACCTATCTCCCTAGCCCGTTGTAATAAACTATGTAGTCGTAGATCGTGCTCTGCTTCCGTGTTGCCCCACACGATTACGTCATCAACAAATGAGTCAACTCCTTCGAGGTCCTCAAGTATTTGTCGCACTTTGGCGTGAAATACCTCCGAGGCAGAATTAATGCCATAGGGCAGTCGTAAAAATTGGTACCTCCCAAAAGGTGTACCAAAGGTACAGAGGTCTGCACTTGCTTCGTCGAGCTCGACCATCCAAAACCCGCATCTCGCGTCGAGTTTACTAAATACTTTAGCACCTTTCAGTTTGGTAGCTATTTCTGTGATAGTTGGGAGGGGGTAGTGCTGACGACGTATCACTTTGTTGAGCGGCCGCGGATCAAGACAAATGCGAAGTTTACCATCCTTTTTTGCCGCTACAACTATGCCATTCACCCATTGCGTAGGATGTGAAACTTTTCTAATCACTCCTAAATATTCCATACGTTTTAATTCATCAAGCAACTGATCCCTAATACAGATCGGTATCTTCCTTACCGGACACACACTTGGACTCGCATTTTCACACAAAGGAATAGTATATTTACCTGGTATTTTTCCTAGCCCTTGAAACAGATCTTTATAACATGTTATGTTTATATTGTATATACGTTGTATCAAACCAAGTTGTTCACAAGCATTTTTTCCTAGTATACTTTGACAATCATCGTTAGAAACAATAAATTTCAAATTGTATTCTACTTGTTTATGTATCCAACGCATTGTACAGGAACCGACTATTACTATATAATTTCCACAAAAGGATTGTGCCCTTGTTTTATCTGGTATCAAATCGCTTTCGCAAAAACCTAATCTTAAAAAGTTTCTTATCGAGACAACATTTAGATCAGAACCTGTATCTAGCTTAAATGTATGCTGCGATCCGTTCATAAATAGTGTTAAAGTTTCATACCATTTATTACTGTCTTTGTGTCCATTGTCCTGCAGTGTTGACACATAAAACAATTCTTCATCATCATAATCTTCCTGCACTTGAAACACTTTATTTGATTTGTACATAGACATGCCACACATTTTTTTAAAATGACCCGTGCCATCACATGCAAAACACTTGGCATTAATAGCCGCACAGAGTGAACCTCCCCTGCACTGCATACTGCCGCAAGCCATGCAACACCGAGACGAGCCCGCAGCTGGGCCGGTCCCCGCCGCCGCCGCCGCGCCCGCTCGGTAGCCCGCGCCGGGCCCGGTGCGGCGCGCGGCCGCGGAGCCCCCGGCGCCGCTCACGCCCGCACCTGCACCGCCGGCGCCGTCACCCGGCCTGCGCCCGGTGCCGCGCGACCAACGCCCGGCGCCTCGCGCGCCGCGCCGGTTCCCGCGCGTCCACACCGCGTTCACAGACGTGGAATGTGATGATGAGTCACCCTTCGCACTATCTATTTGTCGAGTTTCCTCATTTGATAACTCGTTCGACTGGCATATCTTTATGGCCTTTTCTAATGTGAGTTCGTCCGACCTCAGCAATCTGTCCCGTACTGTGTTATCCTGCAAGCCGCATACGATACGATCCCTGATGAGTCCTTCCTCTAGATGCTCGAACTCGCACCGTTGACTGAGCAGCTTCAGCGCCGTCACGTATTGGTCAATGCTCTCACCGACTTCTTGGTTGCGAGTGAAAAACTTGAATCGCACCATCGTTGTGTTTGTTTTCGTACCAAAATACGCGTTGAACTTCGCTATAAGTAAGGTTATGTTGTCACGATCGGTCTCCTTTTCGAACTTGAGAGTTGAAAATATGTCATAACCATCTGGCCCAATGAGATTAATGAGTAGACTAGCTTGCACATCACTGGGCTCCTTGTACACACCGGATGCTTTGAGAAACACCTCAAACTGTTTTAGCCACTTGCGCCACGCGTCAGCACGGCTTGACGGACTGCCTTCCAACACCAGTTCCACGGGTGGGCGTGCATGTTCCATGGTTTTGTTGGTTAATTTAGTAAATTTTGGCCAAATTCTTGCACGAAATCTACCACAAAACAATATTTTAGCTCAGACCGCTGTCACCATGAAGTAAACACACGAGTGTCGGAATACGAACTAGTTTATTTCATGTACCCACATAAACATTAATAATCACTACACTATTTACACACATTGATCTAGCCCCAAACTAGGATTACCTGTATCTTGGGTACTAGACAACGATACACATACTTATATAGATAAATATTATACTTAGATAGATAAACAACCATGACTAGGGTACGAACATGCGTTCTCTTCAAACAAATATTTGTCCCCACCGGGACTCGAACCCGGGACCCTATGAACTATGTAGTGTCGTAAGTTTATTATCATATTCAGTCATAAACTAGAAATATAATGATTCAGCCTAAGCACAGTATTTGTAAAAATAAACTCAGGTTCTACAAAGCAGAGGGTGTCATGTTTGACTCCACCAGACACAGACCCAGGTACCGCCGCCATGAGGTAATGACGTTGCACCATATTTCGTAGAATGATTTAATATGCGATGACAAGTGTAGGTACTACAATATTCCTTTGACCTGATTCGACTGCTTGCATTTGCGAATGATAACGAGTCAAGCAAAGTGCTACAATCAGCATGGATTATCTATCACATGATAGGTATGTGAGGAGAGGCCGCGCGCGTGCAGCAGGCAGTACTTACAACTGCAGTAATTGTTTCGGACTAGTTCTTGCACTCAGCAGCCCGCATCCGCCACGAGGGCAATTAGCATATTTTCATATTTATCTGTTTCGCTAATTGTTACTCGTTACGGGATGTCTCATGGATTGCACGCTAGAAGTCAAATATTTAGATGAGGTTTGTAGCTGCTTTTTCTTTGTTTTCTCATTAGATGCAATGCTTTGCTTCGTGGCATGTGAGATATTAGATTTTATTCTTATAATTCAAGCAAATTTTTTAACTTCATAACTTCCACTTTACTTAACAAGAGTAATCAGCAAATATTTCGACAATAATATTTCATTTATTTATTTTGTATATTCATTACATATCAATTCGTGATATCATTACAGGTGCCTGACCCAAATCGATATGATATAGAAGTTAATAATAATTTCACATAATTATACTTATGTAATAATGACCTATAATAAGTATAACTAATTATATTATAATAACAATATTATACTTGAGTATTTAAGTATTCCAGTAGTATAATATGAGCGAGTCCATTATATACCTACACAATGATCCAATAATAGAAGGTTAATTGATGAAGATATTGTCATCAAATTCAATTCTTAATATGAGAATAATTAATCCTTCGGTTTAATTATCAAAATATATTGTTATATAAATCATCATAACAACAACAACATACCGTCACGTCTTTTCCCATACGGGGTGGCAGAGGCACCATTGTGCGTGACAGGGGGCTAGCCTATCGCCGCAGTTATGGAGTAATGAAGGTTTCCTCACGATGTTTTCCATCACCATCATAATACTTAAGATAAATTAATTATCTCATTGGTACTTAAGTACATGGTCAGGAATAGAACCTGCATCTCCTGGATGAGAAGCAAGCGTGACACCCATTAGACCACGGAGCTCGTTATAAATCATCTGCAACTTTAAATGGGACAGCAGTATTAACCTTTAATTGGCCCTGAGCAGGCAGAATTTTTCATTTTTTTTCGCATTTATTACCAAGCCATAAACTTAAAAATCTGGTGGCATGTATAAACCGTCAGTTTAGTTAAGGATTAACAAAATTTAAAGCAACTTAACATAAAAATAAATATGTTCTAAGTGAGCAAAAACCACAGCCCCCAACCAATCTGTAAGCCAACAAAAAGCACTCCTGAGTAATTCTGTCCAGCGCGGTCCACCATCCCCGACCCGTGCACGCACACCGGCGCACTCCGGCGTGTGCGTGCCCGTGTCGGCACACGAGGGGCGGGGCGTCCGAGGCCGCGCCTCCACACGATGCAGCGCACTGATTTTAGCCACCGCGCCGTCCTCCGTCTATATGTACTTACAACTGGCAGGCATTGTGTGTGCCCTGCACCACCTGCACCACCTGCACTGGCTGCTGTTAATCCACTGAGCTTTGTATTTCTCGTATCTTGTGATTCGTGAGAGAAGCAGGTGAATGAGAGTGGTTTGATTGTCGCTTTTGTTGCCTTTTGTTTGCTTGTTGTTTCCTTACTTTCTGAACCCCTTTTGGTTTCGGAGTTCTCCTGTTAATTTGGGAGAACGTATCTATATATATCGTCCAGAGACTATTGAGGCTATAAGCTCTCAAAGAAGTGAAATGTCAGTTATTTATCCAAATAACATTTGGTATTATGCGCCACAATCTGTCTCGTTAAGTCTACTCCTTCAACATTCCTCTAGCTACAAGTGCTACACTACCTACAATATTCTGTAACTCAGTCGCAAATACTCATCACTGATCTAAGAAATTAAATAAGTTTGTTTTGAACCATATATCTAATCTAGTCATAATAATTAAACAAACATCTAAGTAACAAAATTTCGCAGCATTTTATCGTAAAAAAAAAAAGAGTGTGCTTTAGACCACACAACTGAAGTAAAACTTCTTTAGCTCCAATGCTTCAAAAATACATCTCCTGCACTGTGTCTGGCTATGAGAGGAAGAGAGAAAGAAAATGTGCGCGCGCTCCTCTCGTTCGCCTCGCCCGATCACACTTTTCGTAACGCTCTCGTCACGCATTCGCCAGCTTACTCCCCAAGTCAAGCGTGCATAAAGAAGTTTTACTTCAATAATTACACATGTAGTGATTTGATTACACGCGGCGCACTCACACAGACCCACCCGGTGACGTCACGCGGTACTTACGTTCGGAACTCCTAGAAGAATGCGCGCGATCTATTTTCGGAACGTCTATGTCTGTATTTACAGCATCAGGCAACTCTGATACGATCTAGATTACACAAAGATTTTTCGCTGAATTACTACATGTGGCGACTAGATACCGAGCAAATACCAAAATTAGCACTCTGTGTGCTTATGTAGGTAGTAATTACGCGGCGCAAAAACTCGGCATTCAATTTTAAATTCACTAATTGCGGATTTGAAACGTTTGACGTGAGCCAGTTTAGATCGTGAAGGAGCTCCGAGAACTAAAAACCGACGGTTCTGGGAATCACGAGAGGCGATGTCGGGATATGGACTGCTTGAAAATACTTGCGCAGCGGCGGCGGCGGCGGCGGCGGCGAGTCAAACCTGAAGTCATAACTAAACTTGTGTCGGGAAACGTTGAGATATATGATATATGAGTTAGCTAGAACTGACAGATCAATTACGAAAATATTTTAAAGTGCGTGTTTATATCTACATATCTTGGGCTGTCTTGCAGCAGACTTTCGACAGCGGATAAATACAGTTTGACTGCCAATTCAGTACATCACGGCCAAGTTACTTAGTCAAGCACGGCAAGGTGGGTGCCTGCAGCCAGGTTCCCACTCAACATGGCCGCAGTACCTATTTGTATTGAGTTTAAACTCCATTTGGGGGATGTCAAAAATCTGGTGCGAGCCAGCCTTAATCTACCAAAGCAATCTAGCAAAGCTAATTGAGTTTGATTCCAAATTGTGTTTAAATAATAGCCCCACAGTGTTGTATCGAAGAGCTATAACGATCGTCTTAAACCTAAAACTAAGGCGAAACAACTAAAGCTAAGTGTTTTACTATATCGAGATCGTCAGCCACATCTCTCATCATGGCAGACACGCGTATCTCTCGGAAGCACACGTCCAGTTTGAATCATAAGATTAAATATTAAACGGTCAATTAATTAAAGATCAGTCGGTATGGCATGCGGCTGCGCTATACACTCTCGGAGCGAGCTCGTCGCCGGAATCCCGGGAATGTCGGCGATCCCGCGACGAACGCGATGCTACATTTCTCACGAGACGAGACAGTTTCGTGTCCATCGTCAATTCTCTAGAGATTGTAGTCTAATTAGTTTATATGCAGCGTTGTCACGATGATTGCTCAAGCGATAGATTAAATTGACGGCATGCAGCCATTCTACGAAAAGCACTACTGTTTGTCGTTTGCTCAATGCTTATGACGATCTACAGTAACACTTCACCGATTCCGATGCAGTATTCGTTGAACAAAATGGAGAACTCCCCAGACACTTCAAGGAAGAAGTTATCTTCACCTGTTTCTTTACCGCTCGCTATAGGGACAACAAAACATGCGTATAATAATACCTTGGACACTATTTACACACATTGATCTAGCCCCAAACTAGGATTCTCTGTATCTTGGGTACTAGACAACGATACCCATAATTATATAGATAAATATTATACTTCGATAGATATGCAACCATGACCAGGGTACAAACATCCGTTCTCATCAAACAAATATTTGCACCCACCGGGACTCGAACCAGGGTCCCCTGGCTTCGTAGGCAGGGTCACTGCCGACTCCGCCATTCGGGTCGTCATGCATTAACTAACTGTTTTTCTGAAATGAAATGACAACAAAATGTCTCATCACCTTACGCTGCGCCTCCAACACTTTTATCTGGCTGGGCGGGTGCGGTGGCACCAGACGGACAGCAGGTTCTCTTCAACCCACCCGGTGGGTCCACCACCGCGGGGCGGCGGGGCGGCGCGCGGGAGGGGTGTAATTGCCCCCGTTTTTGCCGGCCCCGCCGCAATCTGTATGCCGCAGTGCCGGCGGCGGCGGCGCGCGGGGCTTCCACGAACGCAATTACCGCATCCGCAGTCGCCATGTTGCTTCCACTCGGCACTCTATCAGTGGTGATACCCAGGTCAAAGGATTCCCTGTAAAACTTTCAAGAGATCTAGGAGAGTTTTCAGAGTAGAAAATTAATAAAAACTGATTTCACGAAACTACCAGTATATAAAGCTTGGAATGAAAACCCAGCGAGAGTGATATTCATTATATTATATAACATAGCGTCACGCCTTTTCCCAAACGGTGTGGCAGAGGCAAAATTGTGCCCACTTTCAGCCAGTTATTCAATACCTACTCCAATAATCATAAGTACTACCTGATACAGAAATATTTGGGAAGAGCACTTACAACAGAAGTATGAATCGCCAATTATTGAAGGAAATGTTGGTGTGTGGTGATGGCAACACTGGCTGGCGGGTACCCGCGGGAGTCGGGAGTCGGGAGTCGAGCAAACTGCCCGTGACTTATATACGAGAGACGGGGCGCGGCGGTCAATTAACGTCAATTAACATGAGCTGACCGGTATGGCCGACCGACATGGCCGCGACGACAGACCAACATGGAACCTTTGTCTCATGTTTTCATATTGGGGCTTTACCTACGCAACTGCTGCCTAAACATAAGAATCATTCAGTGGCTACTGGCTTCTATTCAGTGGATTTCCACCTGTTATTTTTATTTGGCTTACACGGTGTAGCGCTGGTTGTAGGCTGGTCTTTCAAGGGTCAGTGCATTCTCTACTATAATAAGATAGCTCTGGAGATTTTGAAATTGCCATTTGAGCAATTTAAAAAGCATGTTAAAGCGACTTTGTCGAAAAAGGGATATTACAATGTTCGAGATTACTTAAATGACAGGACTGTATGGGGTTAATCTAGTTCAACACAGACCTCGCTGTTAATAATTTTGTAATTATTTATTATTGCCTGCTTATTAAATAAATAAAAATATAATTGTATTAGTTAAGCACAACCTATTTTTAAAAGAGATCTAAAAATCAATCTGTGGGAGTTTCTACGCCCTTCTTCTCCCACAGTGGTCCAATGTAGAGAAGAGGCAAAAAATGACGTTTGCTAAGTATATGTAAATATCTACAGTAATAAAGTACTTTGACTTTGACTTTGCTGCTGGGCAAAGGCCCAGGCTTCCTGGCAGGCAGTTATCCCAGGCCGTAATAACAATAATATATAATTATAACAAAGAGCTCCGCGGTCTAGTGGATTTCACGCTAGCTGCTCACGCAGGAGATGCAGGTTCTAATCCCGGTGCTGACCAGTGTCTTGAGATACTTATGTGATTTATCTTAACCTCTTGAATACCGACGGCACCAACGCCACTTTTACGTTATAGGTTTTAAATTTTATTACCATGGTATAATAATAATAATAATAATAATAATAATAATACCTTGGACACTATTTACACACATTGATCTAGCCCCAAACTAGGATTCCCTGTATCTTGGGTACTAGACAACGATACACATACTTATCTAGATAAATATTATACTTAGATAGATAAACAACCATGACTAGGGTAGAAACATCCGTTCTCATCATACAAATATTTGCCCCCACCGGGACTCGAACCCGGGACCCTTGGCTTCGTAGGCAGGGTCACTGCCGACTCGGCCATTCGGGTCGTCAAATAATTACAACAATGTATAATTACAACAAAGGCTGGCTGGCTTTTCCCATTAACAATATCGATAGAAAGCGTAGAGAGTTGTAACATTTTATCTAAATCGTTAAGTCCGTGGTTTACGGCTATTTCAGTGCATGTAGGTGAGTGGGTAATGAGCACTTAAATTAACGCAACCTGTCATAAATTATTAGATTTACTGTTTTTGCGAGACAATAAAACAGTGAAATGATCACGTAACAAAAATAATCAGCGGCCGAACTAACTCGCCGTGCATTCTCAGTGAGCAATTAAAAGTTTTATTGCGGACATAAAGGGGCTGCCTCACACGTCAGTATCGGTGATGCGATACCGCCGCCGCCGCGCCGCTCCGCCCGCCGATACTAGCTCGGGACCGAGTACCGACTCTCGGGACTCCCGACCGCCTAATTAGTTTCGACTTCTTATTAAGTGGGGAGTTCGATAACGTTTAATGGATTAAAATAGTGCCCCGAGATACCTGGATGTTTGTTTTTACGAGGTGCGAGCGGAGCCGCCACCGAGAACCCATGCAGCTACACGCGCGACTTCAACTCTTACGTCTATAGCTATAGAGTCGTATGAAACTGCAGTGGTAGAGTGGCCGGGCAAGGTAGTTAAGGTGCAGAGGACGTTTAGAGCAGGCTTTAGGTCCGCGATAAGATAAGACAAAGGCACCGCTCCCGTGCGCATGCACAGCGACGGGCAGATGGACGGGAGCTAGCCGATCGCCGCTCGTGGGTGATGTCGTTAAACGCATGCCGAGATAACTGACAGAGATCTCATGCCGCTTGCTCGATCCTACAGTTTTACACTTCCACGATAAAACGAAATACCTAATCGGTCTATCCAGATCAACATCCAAAATAGCACGTACTCTGCAAATTATAATTTAATGTCACTAATTGATTCTCGAATTTCTTAACAATGTTCAATGTTTGAAAAACCAATATCATTTGAAAAGATGGAGAACCTACTTATAATCATTTTCGTGGTAAGATCTCCTATTTAGGCTTTCACGAATTCGCTGAATTCTGCTCCGAAAAATAGCTGTTAATTATATCTTTCTACATTAAAATTTATATATTATCTATCACGCACTCGATAACTAACGAACACTATGTCGTTTAATAGTGCGTTGCGCCGCGCAATGCTACCTAAGTTGTCGAGTCACGTAGGAACCCATTTCACAGATATTGAAGAGAAATTCAGAAAATTATACAACCAATGATTTCTTTGTATACTGGCTAAGGTATTATGAACAGGTATTGTTTTCATTTTTGTGGGTAGAATTTGCCGGCCTGTGAAATTTTTCGATGGTTTAATCTCTAATTTAAAATATGTCACACAAAATGCGCTAGCGCTGGCGCAATAAGGTGAGTTATTATGTCACTCACTCTACCTTTGGCCTACAATTAACGCAATGATTTATCACGTTCGCGCACGAACCACTTCAACCTACACCGACACAATTGTTACGGTGATTACGCAAAACATAAAATAAATAACAAAATATGTTATACTTATATGTATGATAAATTACAATACTGCTGAGATTCATAAAAATATTCGTGATTCGTTAAGGAGGTCCGCAAGTGAGTATATTTTCTTTAGAGGTCCGATCATTACAATAGCTTCAGCTCTAAAGCTCTATTCTAGTTTTACCTGATTTGTTTTGATATCATCCTAAAGAAAAAAATCAATTTTGGGGGTAGGTTTGGCCACTAACCCGACACCCCTCGATCAACCCACACTGTCACATCCGGGTAAAGGCTGGTGCCTCTCGGTGGGGACATTAAAGGGCTTCATTTATTTATTATCATTATTTTGGTTAATCAAGTTTAACGTGGTCACAATGTGCCTGTGCGACTCCGAATAGGAAAAGGCGTGAACTTTGTAATGTTGGTAATCTTTGGCAATATACTGAGTGTCTCTGCCACTCCATCTGAAGAAGAAGGTGACTTTAACATCTTTATTATCGTGTTTTAGGCCGTGTTCAGACCTGTCTGTGGTCCGACGGAGGCGACTCACTGGCGACGGCGGCTGATGTGTATCTAGCAGTCATCGATAGCTGTAAATCAATAAAGGGTTTTCTTCGTTTTTTGCCTATCATCTTCAACATCATCTTAAACTATTTTATACTGCGGCCGAACGGTTTTAGTACTTGCGTTATCTGATCGTAATTCTGTTCCCATAAATACTCACATTAAATTACCTTTGTTGAGACTCTGAAATAATGAGAGAAGACCATTTCAAACGGTGTTTAAGTTAGAAATGAAATATCGACAGAAATTCAATGGACAATGTTGAGAGTAAGTATTTTTTTGTTTAAAGTAAATGAAAATCTCGGGTTTAGACAGGGTACGTTACTCACTCAAAATTCAAGGTAAGTCAGTGTTGACCCGATCCCGATCCACAGTTATCTTGGCGACAGCGCTTTACTGACCCTAAATATATTTAAACAAGGTCAGCACTGACTTGCCTCGAATTTGAAGTCAGTTACTTACCCGTTACCCTCCTTGAGATTATATTTTAGAGGTTGACTACGAAAAGCAGGGTTGTGATTAATCAACGTTTAATTAAGACCGTGCAGCATTGACCACGATGTAGATTTTGGTATCCAAATCAAGTAAAATAGCCAAGATCATCTAAGCGTAAATTTTCCGAAATCGTCATCGTCATCGATGGCAGTCAACGAGCATAATTCGGGCGCGTTTTTTCCAGCGCCTGCGACCGTCAGGCGGTCTTCCTGCGTCCGTGGGCCATGCAGACCCCGCGCGGGTCACTTCAATTAATTAGCTCGCGGGGGCTGTGGCACCCGCGCGCCCCGGGGGGCAGCCACGCGGGGACAGGGGGTGGGCCGATAGTAGATACCATCGCCAGGAGCCGATCGATTAATCAATTATTAAACGTCATTATTCATCGCAACCGCAGGAACAAGGCGCCACCGTGCATACGTCGCATTCGTCAATAGGCGACGTATGACACCGCTGGCAGACGCTATAAATCCGACCTCCGATCACCTAGTCGATAAAGATGTAATTTACTTCCGAATCTATCCCCGACGCATGCATCAAACGTGGGACATTCCATAAACCAACAAACATTTAAAAATACTTATATAGATGTCTATCTGACTGTACAGGAGTACGCCAGATAACTTAGGACTCCATTCTTGATTCCATTAATCATGTTGTTCGTAATACTAAATTACTGTAACGACAGCCTAAACTGCGGTGGATATTCGTATAAAATTAACATAAATGATTCCTTAATTTGAGTGGTGTCTTGTAAATTCCTCAGTAGCCGGTGCGTATACCTATTCCGAGACCTAATTCGTATGGTAATCGCGGGCCCGCGGCGATGTCACACGGCGCTCGTTACAAACCCTCAAACTTCCAGGAAACGGTCAATATTCTTTATATTTACAAGTTCACCCGACAAAATTAGAGAGCTATCTATTCCGATATCGAGCTGTTATCATCTCGAGCGCAGCGATCGAGGAATGCGCGCCATCTGCCGCGCCCGCCGCGATCCTCTAATAAACATATTACTGCCCGCAAACATACCAACTCATGTCCACATGCCCTTATTCACTATAGTGCAACAAGTAAACCCTGATATCTCTCGCCGTAATAAGTTATAAGACTAGAGGCATCAATTTAAACTGGTCGCGCTTTAGTCGCAAGGGTCTACAATGGTTCAGCGGTGGTGGTCGCTAAGTGAATGGTCGCCGCATTCCTCGATGCACCCGATGAGCGCACGACAATCGCGGTAATATATTAGGGGTTATTGTCTTGATATAAGGCTTTTGTATTCAGGAAGGAACTAATAATACGTCACTTGACATTTCGGTAGGATATTATACACGTTCACCAATGAGATAAGAAATCAATCATAAAAACATTATAGGGAAAGGAAGCTCTAACAATGATGGAAAACAAACATCGTATATCCAGAGCTGCGATGATGCGCTAGCTCCCTTGTCATATAAAAATGACTATTGAATATCTGGCTAATAGTAGGAGCAACTCTGCCTCTGCAACTCCGTTTGGGAAAAGGCCATGTTTGTTCAAGATCAGACGAATGCGGAACAACCTCAATAGTAATGCTGTACTTAAGTACATAATAATTATGGCATGAGCAAAGTCTTCACCCTAGTTATATAGTTAAGCATTTTATCTACCACATGTAAGGACTAAGTGAAGTAAAAAACACCGCAATTAGTACCAATTAGGAGTATGTCGCATGCCTTAGTGTCTCGTCATAACATTGCACATTTAGAAGTTGAGCCGCTTCCTGTATGTGTAAAAAATTGTGTTCTAAACATAGCTACCAGGTCTTAATAATTTGTCGAATCAGCACGAAGCTCTAAATTATCTAGGGATATCGTGATTACTTAATAGTCTGTGGGACTGCGCAAACGCAATTTCCGCGGCATGTAGGCCTAATTTCCAGAATGTCCAGAGGTTACATCTTTTACCACAATAAAGCTAGTTCGGTAGATTATAATAACGTTAGTAATAGCTAAGGTTTTCTAGTAATAACTAAGGTTTTCTAGTACTAGCTAAGGTTTTCTAGTAATAGCTAATGTTTTCTAGTAATAGGGTAATCGGATAATTCCGGAACCGGGATTTTCACAGTACAGAACTGTGAAAATCCCGGTATGTACAGAGTACAGAGCTGTTTTCAATCGACTTCAAAAAGGAGGAGGTTATCAGTTCATATGTTTTTTTGTGTGTTTGTTACGCGATTACTCCGTCAATTATGAACCGATTTTGATGATTCTTATTTTGATTGGTAGGTCGAATATTTCGTGTATTCATATACGCACATAAAAATTCATATTACAAACTTATAGAAAAGAGATTTACAAAGACAAGCCTATCTTTAACAAGAGATTTTTTCCAGCTAACCCAAGATGATAAGGATGAATTACAAAGCAGTGACAGGTAGACCCTTCATAGGTCATACATCAGAGGTGGTCCCATACAAATTTTATTAAAATTGATTTAGCGCTTTTTGGAAACATTATTGGAAACAAATACAAAAAAACCGGTCAAGTGCGAGTCTAAATCGCGCACGAAGGGTTCCGTACCACCGTTCAATGGAAGCGATGGTGTGGAGTGAATAGTTTGGATTTTACACAGCAAAATATTGTTTACAAAGTTATTGGTGCGGTTACTTTCAGACTCCATGTACGTAACCAGGTGCATCCATAAGTTTGTATGTGGTATTGAAAGAATTGTTGTATGGGAGCCCCCTTAAATATTTATTTTATCCTGTTTTTTAGTATTTGTTGTTATAGCGGCAACAGAAATACATAATCTGTGAAAATTTCAACTCTCTAGCTAGCTAGGTTCTTGAGATACAGCCTGGTGACAGACGGACGGACGGACGGACGGACGGACAGCGAAGTCTTAGTAATAGGGTTCCGTTCTTACCCGTTGGGTACGGAACCCTAAAAAATACACAGATGATGTTTTGGTTTGTGGTTCCATGCAGATTTTTGAGGACTTTTTATGTAAACAGACTTTATTGGCAACCTATGACCGTGGAGGAAGAACTAGGACTTGATGTCGGTTTTTTAAGTTTTCAACTTGGTGAATTACTAAAATCCCAGGATTTTCACAACGATTCCCGGTTCTTTCGGGCAACAAGTCCGATTCAGGTATAAAAAGTGTTGCGGATGACAATCGCTAATCAGTGATACTATGAAGTTTTCCCACAAGGATATCTTAACGACACGACCACTGCTTGTAACAAGTTCAATACATATTCATTCTTCTTTCGTAAATAATAATGATGTTGTAGTTGGCATGTCTAGGCGCGGGCGCAGGGCCATACATCATGGTAGCGGGGGGGCCGGGGGCCACGGCGGGGGCCACGGCGGGGGTCGAGCAGTTTGGCAATAACTAACTATCAATAGTATACATCACACTATGCCTTTTATAAATACTACAACCTACAGAGAATTAGGGAAAAAGTCAGGGTTTTTTTTAACTCAGAAAAAAAGCGAGATGACGAAAGGATTGTCGATGGGATGCGGTTAGCACAAGACCGCGAGGATTGGCGGTGAAGCCAGCGCAGCAGTGCCTCTGTGTAGGCTTAGATATTATGATGGTAGAGAATTTTCATTCGATTTGTTCAATCCTACCACGACACTCTGAGCCCTTCATAGATATTGCGATAGATATACTCAACAATGAATAAAATAATAATTAAAATAATAGCAGGGAAACGGACCTTTACCCGCATACGAATAAGATTGAGGCATACTCCAACAGGCTGGCTCAGTGCGGGTTGATGGAGGAGTATCGGGCTGCTAGCGGCCAACTCGACTGTCAGTTGTTTTCAAGCTGCCCCATTAGGGCCTTTTACCAGCTTTACGACTACTACCACCCACTAATAGGTAGCTGCAGGTAGCGATAGTAGCCTTGGCTACTATCGCTACCTGCAGCGTAACGTGTTATCCGAAACACGAAAGCGTCCGACACAAATGCCTGAGAAACGGACACCCATCCAGAACCCGTCTCAGCCAGATGTTGCTACCCGCACGATTGAATGCATAAAAGGAAAAATAAAATACCTGACTCAGTAAAGAGCCAGGTAAGGACAATAAAACAGTGGCCAGCACTAATGCGGCTCTCCCAAGGGCAGTGGATCGCAAATACCAGCCGCAATTAATTACAAATGACAAATGCATAAGTCTAATTAGACATGAGTGCTACAAGCGCGCGGCCTGCATGGGAACCGAGCGCGGCGGACGCTCAAAGTGGAGCCGACGAGGGAGCGGCGGGGAGCGGCGGGGAGGGGGGGGGGTACCACAACCTTTATAGCGATCCAGATTAAGTTCCAAACAAGAACATCACCATGGCAACCGTTTTCAATCCAATACGCCATGATTGACTTTATGTACCTATTATCAAGACTTATTTTTAGACGGTCATGGTAGTTTTACGCATCATTTGTTTTTTCATGAGCTGCCGATAATATATAATTGGACTCAGTAGTAATTTTTTCACCGTAAATAAAAGACTCGTATCACTAAAAACCATGCATATCTATTCCAAAGAAAAAGTTTGTCACATACATTGCATTGAGGTTCACAGTTACAAAAAACATTGTCTAAGCAAGTTGCAGATGAGGTTGTGATTCTTGTTGGCTGACTAAAAATATTTTCTAGATCAAAGTATAAAATCAAATTTGTTAATTTATCACTTTGCGGACACTTATCCGGTATATTAATATTAAAATCGCCACAAACAACTATGTATTTTGAGGTATTGAAAGATGTTCTGAGAACTTCTTCCATAATAGACTCAAACACTTTAAAATCAGCTGATGGGGGTCTATATACACAAACAACTATATGTTGCTCCAGCTCTACACATGATAAGTAGGTAGATAATGACAGTTGTAATTCACTTGACGACGGAAAGCCTACAGGGTCGATAGATGGATCGAAAAACCTATTGACAGTTGTAATTCACTTGACGACGGAAAGCCTACAGGGTCGATAGATGGATCGAAAAACCTTTTGACAGTTGTAATTCACTTGACGACGGAAAGCCTACAGGGTCGATAGATGGATCGAAAAACCTATTGACAGTTCAAATTCATTTTACGACGGAAAGCTTAAGTTCGGCCTACGCTACGAGATCGCTAGTTTGCAAATGTAATTTCATTTGCCACAGCAATCGTTCGATGACAGATTTTGATCGAAAACTGCCAGACTTATTTACAAAAACGAAAAATAAATAAATAAGGTACATGGGATATAAAAAACTAATACACTCATTTGGTCCGTCTACCGGCTAATACAATGTAATACTCATTTAACGTACTACACTTGCATCCAGACAAGTAAATTTAGTTTTCAATATCATTTCGGGAAACCTATAATCACTCATTTGGTCCGTCTTCCGGCTAATACAATGTAGTACTCATTTTACGTACTACACTTGCATCCAGACAAGTAATTTTAGCTTTCGTCACCATTTCCCATTTTTAACTTACCATTTTTCTGCACAGCCACACAAATAACCCTACACTTCACTTTGACAATGGAAAATATATACTGAGTAACAACTAAAAAGAAGCTGAAACTTAAGATGTTTGTTTAGTCCGTCTTCCGGCTTATACCAAATAGTTCTCCTTTTATGAACTACTCTAGTATCTAAACAACTACACCATTAGTTTTCAGCAACACAGAGACCATCAATGCGTTTTAATCCAAGAAATATGTTCGTTTTGTACAATTATCCCAACCAGATCGGCTTTCTTGAAAGCCTGGTTCTTCAGGGAGTTTTGTAATCAAGGTGATCATAATTTAAAGGATTAACAAACCCACGATGTGTCCACTAACTTCACTTCACGCAAATAAAATCATTCTACTATATTTAAAGTAAAATTTAGGGTTACCATCTTCTAAATGTTCCTTAACTGTTGCAAATATTGTCGAAATGAGACTATACAAAGACAAAACTTTAATGCTGAAGCAAAGAGTTTGCATCCTACTTTCATGTGTATAAGTGAAATTGTGACGTTAACTGCACCAACTAGCACGCTGCCGCTGTAAGTAACAAATATACTTAGCGTGGTAAAGCGAGTCATTGAATCTTTTAATATCCATGGTAAGTACGTATGTAACATATAATCGATGATTATAGCTTTTACACGACACATTTTATGTGATGTTGAACGTAGGTATGATAGGGGCTAGCTCATCGCCACAGTTACAAATGCCGATTTTAGTAATTTGTATCTGGAAACCCTAGTGTCATTTGCTTACGTATAACAATGCAATCGACTGATGCCGGTCTCACGTTACCCGCTGGCGGTATTGTTTGTCATCACCTTTAATTAATTTTATTTTACCTCTATTAATTTTTGCATAGTCGCAAGTGTGCAACTTTCTACAGGGTGTAAATGAGCACTAAGTTATAATTATAATTGAGGTTATTTTAAACGCGATTATTTTTGCTACCAGCAGTGGTATTTATTCTGAACAAGGTTTCTGAAGGTATAATTGACACGTAAATGTATTATTTTACGTTCTTATCCAGTTGATTACTTATATCAAACGTAAGGAGTAGTTAATTAACTGTTCTTGAACCACATGTTCTTATGATAATTTGTACATTACGCCGCAGTAAAGTTTTGTAAATACATACCAGGAAAATATATTTATAGTTTAAATTAAAATGTTAGGCATAGATAACGCTAATAAAACTTTCTCATGAATCTATTTTTTCACGCCACTCAAAAGGTATCGGCAAACAATGACCTCATTATTACACCCTGTACATTACTTGCATGCTCATCATTTATTTCCAATAAAACTGCCAAAATCGAAAGGAAAATTATCAATTGATTTGTACCATTGGTTGTAACACCAAGCTACAGACGTCAACGCTAGTGCTCGCTCTCCAGGTCCACCGCACCCCGTCTTCATACCCACCTGCAAGCTGCGTATCCACTGCGTCACAATCATGTTAGTAAGTTTTTTAAAGTTATTTTTATAGACATAGTTCTTGACTAAGTGTATGTTTTTGTTTTTTGTTTTGCATAGATGGTGGTTCACAAAGCTTATAACTATTTGTTTGGATACTAGGGTAGTTCATTAAAGGAGAACTGCCTGGTATAAGCCGGAAGACGGCCCAAATGAGTGGTTATAGCTTATTCGAAAAGCTTTATGACCTGTTTGGATGCAAGTGTAGTACGTAAAATGAGTACTACATTGTATTAGCCGGTAGACGGATCAAATGGGTTATAATAGTTATGTTTATCGAATGTACCTACCATGTAATTATTTGATATCTTACTAGTCTGGTTCATGTCTCACGTTTTACATTGTCATTTGTAACTAATTAATCTTAGGTACTGCAAGAGTGTTGGTAAGCTATAGTTTAGTTTTATTTGCTCATGTACCTATAAATGTACTTATTGTTTATTTTTATTTTTAGGTCGGACTCTGAGTACTACACGAAGAAGGCTGCGACAAATGAGAAGCGGAACTCATTTGAGACGGACGACGAGGCTGTTTTCTTGTGGTAAATATTATTATTATTATACCTGCTATACGTATATCTTTATTATGTCCTCATAATATAACGTCACCTGGTACTTACATATTTTTATTGTTAACAGCAACAAAAAGAAAGCTGCAAATCCAACAAAGCGAGTAGTCGAATCGGACGAGGAATCGGAGATTGTGAGGTAATCAAGTTATTATTATTATTTTGAAACATAGATTTTGATAAATTACATTTTAGAAAATTGAAATAAGCTACAGTGATGTTTAATGTTTTCAGGAACAAAAAGAAGGTTCCCGCTAAGCCGACAGCATCGAAGCGTACCGCCGAATCTGATGACGATACAGTGCAAAGGTGATTATTTTTTGTGATTTCTAATAAATTCATGAATCCAGTTTCCTAGTCCGAACCGAACAGCACAAGTACTCGTATGAATAAAATAAGGTCAAGTCACGATATATTATGTGTTTAGTTTCAATAGGGTTTCTAAAATCTCTCTTTCCATATTTTTCTATCAATATTTAGGTATCATGACGTCCAGTAAATAACCTTTGTTTTCTTTCACAGACGCAAACCGCAAAAGGACCTGAAACCTCCAGCCAAACGAAAGGTGCAGCAGAGCGTCACTAAGAAGCCTGAAGAGAGTTGGCGCGCTTTGGATTCCGAAAGCGAGGACGAAGTGATTTGCAAGAAACCAGAGCTGAGATCTTCGTACTCGAAGCGGGTTGCTGACGGCGTCGTGCGGCGAAGCATTAAACTGGAGGGTGACCTCTACTTGGACCTGAAACTCTACCAGGTGGCAGATATCAAAGACGTGGACCCTAGTAAACGATACGAGAAGGCGGTGCTGGCATTGAAGTATCAGGCTGACTTCAATTCGCCACAACTGGGACTCCTGCGACAGCTCTTGAAACGCTGCAAGACGTCTTTTATTGAAGAAGGATTTTTCTTCGCTGATAAGAAAACTTAGATTATTAGATTTTAATGGTTAATAAAATTTGTTTCATAAGTTTACTATGTTTATTTCATAATTTATTAGGTAGGTACTTAGGTATCCTTTATTGTAGGCCACGAAAGGTAGGTAGATAGTAAAAATTAGGTGTAACTTAGGTACAGTCTTCACAAAATAAAAGGCCCGGTGACAGCGTCCATATGTCACTGACGTAATAAGGTTGAATTTAGTTTGGGCTACCGAGCCTTTTATATTGTGAAGTTAAGATAGGTTTGATTTATCATTTCTTAGGTTTTGTCCTTACATATAATTAAGATGTCTAATAACAGATTAGTATATTGTACATCCTGTGATGTCTCTGTAAAAAGTAAAAGTTTATCAGCTCATTTTCGCAGCACTGTACACAAAAACAACAATGCGGTTATTAAGGGTGACGGTCTTGAGAAGATATCTAGTGCTTTCCGCAGTCGAATCGCGTCGTACAGACTAAGCAACGCGGACTCGGGGGCGGCGGACAGCGCGGCGGCGGCGGCGGCGGCGGGCTCTAATGCTTGCCCTCCGAACATCTATCTGCGCTCGCTGCGGTCACGCGTACGTGATCTGATAGAGGCGCGGATCGGCTCCTTTAACAGCGTTAAGGTAAATTTTGAACTGTTTGCTGAGTTCTCGTTACCTAAGAATGATGAGCGGGAGATTAAATCGTTCGCCACGCCTAATATAGTCATTCACAAACATTATGATTTTGAAGATATTTACAAAAACGCTGTAAATGTAATTGTTGCAAAAATCGATGAATTTCAGGAGAGAGACAGTGGTTGGAGCTTTGTAGCAAATTCGTATCTGGAAGTCAATATCAACAAATATAATCCGCTAAGAGGTTCAGGGTTTATCGATCTTCCTAGACCTATTAAATTAAAACGGGCGTGTGTCAATATTCAGAACTCAGATAACTTTTGTTTTCTATGGTGCATAATGGCAGCTTTATTTCCTGCACAACAAAATTCACACCGAACGAGTTCATATCCTCATTTCGACACTGTGCTGAACACAAAAACATGACGTTTCCGGCAGGTTTCAGGGATGTAAAGGTCTTTGAAAAGAACAACGATAACATAAGTATTAATATTTATGGTCTCAGTGAAAAGTCGGTTGTTATTGGACCTTTATACAAATCTGTTCACAAGGGGCGGAAGAATCGTATAAATTTATTGTTTTTGGAATCAGGTGCGCTAACACATTATTGTCTTATTAAGGATTTGAGTAGGCTGGTAAGATCTCAGATAACTAAACATGATGGAAGAATATTTTTTTGTGATGATTGCTTGTTATTTTTTTCTAATGATAAAAAGCGTAATGAGCATGTGTGCAGTGGTGTTAAAACGTCATTGCCTGATAAAGGGACGTTGATACAGTTCAAACATTTCGAACGCATGCATGATATGCCATTTGTCATTTACGCAGATTTTGAGTCTATGTTACAACCCTGTTCGGAGAAAAAGTCGAATTTTACGGAAACGATTCAAAAACACATTCCAGTAGCGTTCGGATATTATATTGTTTGCTCCTATGATGCGTCTTTAAATCGGTATCGATCTTACCGAGGTCCGGACTGTGTTCAGCAGTTTTTAAAAATATTGGGCGATGACGTTGAAACGATAAGTAAAATACTAAACGATCCAATCGACATGTTACCCCTTACTGAAAATGAGCTGAAAAACTTTTTAGAGTCAAAATATTGTTACCTCTGTAATAAGATAATGTTTGAAGGAAAGGTAAGAGATCATTGTCATTTGACTGGACGCTACCGCGGGGCAGCACATGATTATTGTAACCTTCGATTTAAGCTCCCTAAATCATTTGTCCCAATTTTTTTCCACAATCTGTCAGGCTATGACTGTCATTTGTTTATACGAGAGCTAGGTGAAATGCACGGAAACATAAATGTTATCGCAAAAACAAAAGAAAACTATGTGTCATTTACAAAGTTCTTTCCTGTTAACAATAATGACTATATGGCTGTTCGTTTTGTCGACTCATTCGCATTTTTAGGTACTAGTTTAGAAAAAGTTGCAGAAAATTTAGCAATTGAAGATTTTATTCACCTCTCTCATTGCTACCCCGATAAACAGCAATTCGAGTTATTGAGACGTAAAGGTATTTATCCTTACGAGTACATGAATAAGTGGAAACGTTATGATGAAAATAAATTACCGCCGCGTGAGTGTTTCTACAGCAGTTTAACTGATCAGGTTATTTCAGAGTCAGATTATGCTCACGCACATTGTGTGTGGCGATTGTTCCATTTGTCAAACCTTGGTCAATATACCGATCTATACTTAAAATCAGATGTAATGCTGTTGACGGATATTTTTGAGAGTTTTAGAAAGACGTGTAAAAATAATTATAGGTTAGACCCAGCCTTTTACATAACGGCTCCCAGCTTAAGCTTCGAGGCAATGCTGTTAAAAACAGAAGTAAAATTAGAATTAATAGATGATCTGGAAATTATTAGAATGATACAAAAAGGTATTCGCGGAGGTGTTTGTTTATGTTCTACTCGCTATGCCAGTGCTAATAATAAGTACCTCTCGAACTACAACCCCTCGGATCCTGATAATTACTTACTGTATATAGATTGTAATAATTTGTATGGATTTGCTATGTGTAGTTATTTACCGCACTCTGATTTTGAATTGATTGAAAATCCTATGTTTCAAGTTTCTGACATTCTCTGTTTACAAGACAATTCAGATGTAGGTTACATTTTTGATGTCGATCTAGAATATCCTGAATCTCTGCATGATCATCATAACGATTTACCTTTCTGCCCACAAAAATTTGTACCGCCTGGATCGAAAACGAGTAAACTGATACCGAATTTGTATGATAAATATAATTATGTCATACACTATATTCATTTGAAAACGTGTCTGAAACATGGGCTAAAATTGAAAAGCATACACAGAGTTATTAAATTTAAACAAGGTCCATATTTGAAACAATATATTGATTTAAATACGGAATTGAGACAAAAAGCTAAATCTCAATTTGAACAAGACTTTTTTAAATTATTAAATAACAGCATTTTTGGTAAAACCCTAGAAGACACGGAAAAAAGGTTAAATGTTAAATTAGTAAATCAGTGGTCTGATAAAAATAACAAAACGAAAAAACATTTAGGCGCAGAGCAACTAATAGCTCGACCTAATTACCATAGCTCAACTATTTTTACTGAAAATTTTGTAGCCGTCCAGATGAATCCTGAAAAAATTACTCTCGATAAACCGATTTACATTGGTTTTTCTGTTTTGGAAATATCTAAGAGTCATATGTATGACTTTCATTATTCTGTTATGAAACCTTTTTATGGCCCTAATATAAAAATGTGTTATACAGACACCGACAGTTTTCTGTATTCCATAACAACGAAAAATGTCTACAAAGACATAAAATACAATTTCCCTCAATACTTCGACACTAGCAACTACGCGAGTAATAATATGTACGGTATAAGGAGGCATAATAAAAAAGTGCCTGGGTTATTTAAAGACGAGCTAGGAGGTCAGCTTTTAGTTGAGTTTGTAGGCCTACGGTCTAAACTTTATTCTATAAAAACTGAAGATACTGAATTAAAAAAAGCTAAAGGAACCAAAAAATCTGTTGTAAAAACATTGAGTTTTAAGGACTATAAAGGGGTGTTATTAGATAATAATTTAGTTAGGAAAAAAAATATGGTATTTAGGTCATTAAAACATGAAATTTTCACACAGTCGCTTAATAAAATAGCTCTCTCAAGTAACGATGATAAGCGCATCATTCTAAAAAATAAAATATCAACTCTTTCATGGGGTCATGAATCAGCATTTTAAGCCGTATATGTATGAATATAATTAGTCTCTAAACTATAGCTTGTAAGTGAATATTGTTATATTGAAAATAAAACATCAACTTTTGACGACATTTGGACCTGATATTTACTAATATAACTAGACTCTAAACTAGCTTTAAGTAAAAATTGTTATATTAAAATAAATAATGTGTTCTCGGATTATGTTTCGTGTTTCTTTCTAAGCTTATTGTTACAACATACCCTACTACATTACATACATAGTTAGGTACAGTCGTTAGAAATCAGCCGGAGTGGACTTGTATGTAGAGGTTACTTTAGAATGATTTCTAAAAGATGGAACATAACGCTTGAAAGCGATAACGTTGAAATGATTATGATGACTAATCGCAACGTGAATATAACACGTGTTGTGTTCAATGAACTCAATTTGAAAAACATGATAATATGTCAATGTTAACGTAAGCATAATTTTATGAAGAAATGCAAGGTTAGGTGATTTGTTTAATTACAACGTAACAATGACCATTTCTAAAGAAGGTAGCTAAAGAAGAGGACGCAGTTTATTACAACAAGATAATATGTCTATATTAAACGAGGTAAAAACATACTGACTATTTTTATATGATTATTATAAAGTTTATTTTCACAGGAAACTATATCATGTTTTTCGTTTTACAGTCAATGGATCCCTCCGACTTGTGGTTCCAACATGCTCAGCCTCAAAATTATGATGACGTTCTGCAAGATTCTACACCCAGTCAAGACACTAAGGAAAAGAAAAAGAAGAAGAAGAACAGATGGGACAGAAAGAAATTAAATCCTGCAGTGTTATCATCATACGTAATAACAAAGGCCCCGAAAAGAGCTCTTCGTTTGATTAAGATAGAAATTCATGACTTAAATGGACCTCAGACTTCTACAAATTCAGATGATAGTGTTGTAAGCGTACAGTACATACAATCGGAAGTAGTTGATGAAATAATGGACTTGTCAGAGAATTTAGTGAATAAAATTAGTAAAAAAATATGCAATGATTCTATTTAAATAAGTGAATAAATAAAAGTTTATATTAATTTATTTTGATGTTTCATTTATGCACTTTAACTCTTGTGTAGTTTAAAGAGATGATGAAATAAAATCAATAATTTAGGTAAACAATCACATTTATTAATATTTATTTTTAAAACTAATCGATAAGAAAGCATACACTCATATAACAATAGTAAAATAATTACATAGCTATTTGGTTATCTTTAAACCATTTTTTAATACATAATACGTTTCGTAGAGCACAATTGGATTTATGAGTTATACAACTGAAATCATTAAGATGCGAGTTAAACATTACAAACAACTGTTTTAAATTCGGACATCCTTTTTCTTCTATGTTTGTTATTGTACAGTTATCACATAACTCCTTAAGCCATTTTACTTTTTCTAGACCTTTAACTATAATTCGTTTGTTTTCTAAATAAGGTATAATTATCTTTTTGAATTGAAGAAAGTCTATGTGTCCCTCGGCCCATCTGTAGCCCAGATTGTTTTGAATCCATTTAACATGTTTTTTTTCCACATCAGTTAAACATCGATAAGGATATGGAGGCTTAACGAGAAATACTTGAGTATATTCAGCAGTAGCTATCGCAAGTTCTTTAATAATAAAATCATTTTTATTACTTTTAAATCCCTGTATATCTACAAATAAAGTTTTTGTATTCATGATAGTTTTCTAACGATATTACTCAATGGTTTATATTCAATTAAACAATCATTCAGGATAAGGCAATATGCAGAGGTTTGATCTGGTATCTCTACTTCACTCTCGAGCTCCAAGCGCACATTAACTACGGGCCCCGATTTCAGGTTATCGGTTTGTCTTGAACAGTCTATAACAAATAGAGGAGCTAAATCTTTAAACTCCTTTGCACTTAACAATGGTTCAGTTCTTCTGCCATAATAAGACTGCTGAAATCGAACGTATTGCTCGTATAATATAGCTATATTATTGTTCGAGAAACTTATGTTCATATTATCGTATGGAAAGTAGGTCGAGTTAAGATATACTTTTACATCACGTAAATTACAATGATCGAATGCTGACATGTCTTTGTGAGCATCATTTTTGCGATTGGTCTGTAACCCTAGTATAACATATCTAGGTTTTTCGATCTGAGAAGATGTTTTGATTGACCATGTGTGCTTTGTAGTTCTAGGCAGCAAGGGATATTCGTACAAATCCCAATTTCTAAAGGGAACTTGAATAGATCTATCATTTTCTAACAAACGAAGAAGATTGATTCTTTCTACGTCAGATACTTTTACATGTGGAACTCGCCATATAATTTTATGAATTTCAACGTCTTCTACAACTTCTCCAGTGTTTAATTGTAATGCATTAAGGTTTGTGTTACTGCGAAGCAGAACTAGTTCATGTTTACAGTTGATTACAACTTTTTTATAGTCTTCTGCAAATCCTAGGATATTACTTAGAGGTATCGAGGCTGAAAATTTCCCCGATTGCGTGTTTTTTGTACCGCTGATATCCCAACCCCACGCTTTCGATATTTTGGACTCACTTTCATTCATAGACAAAAGTGACTTCATTGTAGTAGTAATTCCAGCGTTTTTAACTTTGTCAACTTCAACTCCATTTAGCTCATAACGAATATCTTGAAAAAAGTATAGCAGCGGATTATTTGTAAACTGCACGCTAGTAACCTTTTCCTTTGATTCTTTCATAAACACATTGACAACACCTTCCAAATATAACGTGCTTGCTGATGGGAGTATGTACAGATCTTGTTGATTAATTGGTATACGAATTTCATCATTACGATTAAAACTAGTGACGTAAGGTTTATACGAATGAATCTCAATACCATCAATGCTATTGTCATAAACAGGTGCACTCAAAATATCTAGCATGTTACTCATTTTAAGAGTCCGATTAATTTCAGGAATTTTTTATTTTTTGATGTTAGGTTCTTTTTCTTCCCAGTTCTTTCCTTGTGGGAGATTGAAGTGTGACTAATTGTTTTGTGTTGTGGTGGTAAGGTTTTATTGAACTCGATCATTTTTCTTAAGATGTAAATACAGTTGAACTTCTTCACCACGTAAATTAATTAAACTGTTTTTAATATCCAATATTCTGATATTTAACGTGTTTATATTATTTTGGTTAACGGGAAAATAAATAACGTTCTTTGGTATTTCTATTATTCTATATCCTGGTGGGACGTTTGGCGCAAACTCATGTATAATGTGACTAGATATGCCGTTTATATATGATCCGCTTACAATATCACATTCAATCCTCACCACAGTTGTTGACAGAATGTTGATAGGATGTTGTGATTCATGTAATATATTAGCTTCAAGCGTCCGATTACCAAATCCTAATAAATTTCCTAGACTATTTTCTTTTTCAAAATGAATAGCATTGGTGCTGAAGATATGGGTTTTTAATGTATTATTGTTACACGATAAATTAAAGTTGATATCTTGTAATTTTCCTTTAAGGTAATCGTTTATATCTTGCAATTCGTACGCTCCTTCAGGAAGTTCAATAACATCGTTTTCGCCATAATAAAACTTGTTATTTTTACTATCAACGTTTGGAATTGAATTAAAGGTGGATAGGTATAGTAAAGCACACTCATATTCTCCCTCTAGTTGTAATGTAGGAGAATAATTCGTTGTTAAAAGTGACTTGTTGCCTGTTATTGATAGGGTGAATGACATTGTAACAATGGTAAAAATAAACGCTTACATCAATCATTTATATGTTTATTCCAAAAATCCTGCAAATACTTTAAACATAAATGTCCGCAGTTGACACTATCATAATTCTGATATCTAGTATAATTATAGTACAAATTAGGAGTATCTAAATATTTCAGAACTTGTGTCGGTGGCTTCAAGTTTCCAAAGCTATCAAAATATTCATAGTATTCATGAATTTTTATGTAGGCTACCCAGTGCGTTCCTTCATTGCAGGAATCGTCTAAATTTATTATACCACATTCTATACTTCTTGGTTTTCTTGGCAAAGCATCTTTCATGTAGACTCCGCGAAAATATGGTATTTCTTTAGCATATGCGATGATATCCACATTCGTTAGAGCACGCTTAGGCAGCCTTTTCATTAGTTTTTTGAAGACTTTATAAATAACCCGCTACCTTTTTTGTAGGGTTTTATGTATAATCCTTTACCCACTGAAATTGATTCCATCACTTGATTGTGACGTTTAGATTCACGCAAGCGTTCTTGAGCATCTTTATAGTCATTAACACTTTTTGCTATTCCAGCTGCCCCTCCAGCAAGACTTCCTAAGGCAGACAACCCTGCAAAGATTGGTATTAAGGGAAGAATGCCTCCACTCTTGGGGAGGGGAATAATTCGCGGTATTCGTATGTTGTGTTTGGTACCTCCATCAATTATTTTTTTTGCTGCAGCATATGCATATTTAATAGCACTATGACTATTTTTAGATTTCAATTTCTGAAGATGACCTTTTATTTTAGATACTATAGCTTTAAAATTACGTATACCAGAGCCGGTTTTCAGTTTTGTCTTCATGACTTTATTAACCAACCATGACGCAATCTTTTCACCACGTTTAGCATCTTTTGATCGAAGTCTCTGCTTCGTCATATTTAATAAATCTAAATCAGCCTTATGTCTGTTTTCTAAATCCGAGAATTTCGTATACGCTATGTCGTGCTGCATACACGCATCATCCAATGAGTTAATGCCCTTGTCGTCTCGTGCTAATCGCTTAACCAGCTTTGTTCCAGGACCACAATAATTATAGCCAGGTAGATGTAACTCGAAAGGTAAATTATTTATCAGACTGTTAACTAGACCTCCGCCTTGCATAACTGATAATAGACTAAGGCTGCATTTTATACAACAGTCTTTTTATCAATCCAACTATTTTGAGTTTTATCTAGACCTAACCATTTTACAAACAACTTATTCCCTTTTTTTCTTAAAATTTTTTCAATTAAGTATACATCACGATATTTAGCTTTCTGGAGCTCTTGATCGTAGAAGCATCCTAAAATCGGCTGTTGACGGATATCTTCAATCAAATAAGTTATAGGAATAGTGCTGTTTACCTTCTTAATAACAAATAATTCTGTCGACCAATTGGGTGTATAACCTTTTTGAAAACTCCCTTTGTACTTGCTTATTCTCACGTAATCACCAACACAAAACTTTGGTTTCTTTGCGTAATGATTAGGTTTACTCTGGAATTTTTTAATATTTTCTCTTACTCTGTGTGCGTTTAACTTAGTTACTTTCACAGGCTCCCGTTGCGTCACACGATGCTTTGTGTGATTGTAAGAATTAACTACATTTTCTAATGGTTCACCCACCCACTTGTAATTACCTTTGAGACTAAAATACTTATACAGATGTGTTTTTAATGTTCTGATTAACCTTTCCACTATAGATGCTTTTTTAACCGAATATGTAGAATAATGATTTATTTTGTAGATTTTCATTAGTTTTTTGAATTCATCGTTATAGAATTCAGTTCCCATATCTGTCTGTAAATTATTTGGTCGTCTTCCACTATTCTCCAAGATACTTGCAAAGCATTTATACATTTCTTGTTTAGATTTAGTTTTGAGGGGTAGAGCCCACGCGTATTTTGAGAAACAATCCATCACGATAAGAATAAACTTATAACCATGATTGTAAGTCTGCAGTGAAATAACGTCAATCAAATCTGCCTGCCATAAATCATCAATTCCCTTGAGAAGCACCGAACGACGAACAAAATTTTTTCTTGCATTTTTATGAATTTCGTTTACCACTTGCTGCTTCATCTTTCTTCAACGATTTAATGATGATATCTAATTCACTCCTCGTATAAACATCCTTTATAAAGTTATTCAAAACAGCCCTTACATCTTTCAATGATTCGTTCAGTAAAAATTGAACATCTCCTCGTAGATCATTAATCTTTTTATCAACGTATTCCTTATTGACGGCATCGTTTGATTCGTGTGGTGACTGTAAACCTTTTAATCGAGACGATTGAAGATCAAAATGACCCTCTTCATTTTTGGTCAACGCATTATCAAACAATTCGGATAAACGTAAACGTTTATGAACATGATGACCAAATTTATCAATGTTCATATTACCGAGCTAGGTTACTCGAGTTATTAGTAGAGAGGTTGGCAATGAAGTAAACAGCAATAATTTAGGCAGGGTTATTTATTCTAATTAAGCAAACCACTTTCCTTAAGTTCTTCTATAATGGATATTATTTCATTATCAAGTCCAGTGTTTCCAGCGTCACGAGATGCAATAAGTAGTTTTAACCTTTCCACTAGCTCGTTTGGATCGTCCCAGTAGACATAATCAATATTTTTCTTCCATTTTTTCAGTATTGCTAAACCAGAACCTTGGATCTGATTGTTATCATGTTTAACATTAAAGAGAGGTTTAATAATTTTTATGTATTTTATTCCTTTGTTGCTCTTTATTGGTTTATTTGGATCATAATCTCGTCTGTGCGCATTTGTCTCTATCAACATTAACTTATAATTCACCAGGTCTTCCTTGGTTAAACCTACTAAGTTTGGTGATTGTTTAGTTAGCAACTCCATCAATCCATGAGTCTTATTGTAACCATGTGTTCCCACTGTGATGGTTTTGTCAGTAATAGTAACATTAGCTGACCCCATCATAAGTTTTCCTCGGTCGACTCTTATCCCGAAAGGAGTATTCTTTAAGTACTCAGATGTAAGTGACCACGACGAACAATTTTGGTTGGGACTGCTGTTATCAGACTCGAGTGATTTTTCTGATATATTAGATTCATTTCCATCATTATAGTCTTTTTCAGAAATATCGTCTTCCATTGAACGATCTAAGTTTTGCGTGGGTGTCATAAATTGATCCGAAAGTCTGATTTTGCGTATAGTTTCATCAGCTATACTCCAGTCAGGGGGTTCATCAACTTCATTGTCAAAGGTTGACTCTTCATTTTTAATTGGATTTTTTATTTCTTTACTCTCTGTTTGTCTTATAGCATTTGTAATTTTATTAAGGGGGCTAAGAACTGGCTTGAAAACGGTTCCTAAAGCCTTTTCGTACTCTGATTCAATGTTACGCATTTTTTTAAACTTTTTCTTAACTGCTTCGGCAGCACTTACGATTTCCTTTAAGTTTTTCTCCATATCTAAATGATACCTGTGTGCTTGTCCTCTTGAAGAGCTAGTGTAGTATTATATAATTAACCTGCATTTATATATACGTTCACTGAGTAAAAACCACGAATGTGTCAAACTGTTTACGATAGCACCCTTTATTTTTTTCACAGTCTTTGTTTATGACCAAGTAGCTATAAGACTCACTCCATATTGTTGAACACATTTCTCTAAATTCGTTCCACGTCATGTCTGTGTTAACATGTTCGTCATATACATGACGTAAATTAATGTCATCTTGTTTAAAAAGTACAAGTAGGTTAGCATTGTCTCTAACGAGTTGTTTGGGTATTTTAGTATAAGTTTGGTTTAAATAAAAACTATCAATATTTTTGTGTCTGCCCATTGCAAAATAATCGCGCATGTTGTTTTGATTTTCACATGCGACATCATCAAATATAATTACTGAGTTTGATTTCGCTTCCTCCGTACTGAGTACTTGCTGATTATCATGGTATTTAAAGAACGATACACTCGGAACTAAACTTAAGACCTTCTCAAGAAATTCGTATTTTGGTTGAAGTAAGGTTTTTGAATAAACGTAAACATTCTGGAAGTGGAGCCCATTTTCATGTAATAGAAGACCGACCATCAGATTCGTTTTCCCGCAGTTTGATGGCCCGCATATCAGACATCGTATGGAATTTGGTAACAGGTTACCATGGCGAAGTATTTTAGTTGAGTCAGAAGTACATAATTTTTCTAAGTGTAATGTACTTTTTTGTTTTAAAAATTTCATCTTGAAATCAGTATGATTCACTTGGGAATCTGTATAAGACTACACATATTTTGAATATTAATAACATTATATTGTGTAGCAGTATGTAAACAGCGTAGTTCTGGATCAATAAACATCCGATCCAGAACTAAGGCTTTCCGTCGTAAAATGAATTTGAACTGTCAATAGGTTTTTCGATCCATCTATCGACCCTGTAGGCTTTCCGTCGTCAAGTGAATTACAACTGTCATTATCTACCTACTCATGATAATAACTTATCCAAGAAAATAATTTATAAAATCAACGTCGTATTACACATATTTTTATTCTCGAATCTTAAGTGGTATTATCAATTGGTTTATCAACGGACTTAAAAAAGGAGGAGGTTCTCAATTCGTCTGTTTTTTATCTTTGTCACGCGATTACTCCGTCAATTATGAACCTATTTTGATGATTATTATTTTGATTTTTACGTCATACTTCAGAGGGGGTCGCTATAAGTTTTATTAAAATTGATTTCCATCTTTTTGAAAAAATCATCAAATATAAAAAATATATACAAAGATAACGTTTTGGTTTGTGGTTCCGTGCAGCAAAAGTTTTGATGAGGACTTTTCATGTATACAGACTTCATTCGAACCCCGACAGGGGAGGAAGAAATAGGGCTTGAACTTGAAGTCGGCTTTTTAAGTTTTTAACTTGGTGGTTATTACGTATTGACAACACTGTGTTGTGAGGCGAGCCCACACTGGACTAATGTGGCGAACGGAAGCGACTGACTAAACAAAAACGTCTGTTTCCTAATTATTAATATAATTATTTTATCTGATAAGCTTAATGTTTTATTTTACAGGCATTTCAGTAAGCACTGAGGCAAAATCTAAATCTAGGTTCCTGTGGTTATCGGTGCGGCAACGTTCATTCTCCTTGTAGAGATCCATATATTCATGAGTTTGTGTGTGGTATTGATAAAAAGTTGGGTTATTTGTTATTACAATAATTCCATTTGTTTCAGTAATAAATTGAACTTTAACCACGTTTTGTTTTCTTTCATTATACCTTCAAATATAATAACCGAGTGATCTATGGATTATATGATTCATGTAGCAAGGATGAAACGAAATGAAATTTAAATCATATTGACTAATCGTTTTGACACGAAAAGCGAGTACTTATATACAAGTTTTGATACCTGAATGCTACAACACAAACAATTGCTCTTTCAAATTGATAATAAATTCTGTGATCGGTCCGCTCCGAAATTTTTATGAGATTTTGGCTTTTTTTCATACAGATTCCTATTCTATAGGTACGTGACTTTCGTTGTTTTTTGCCTGGACTTTGATATCTGCTTACCTGTTTACCTCGGTTTTTTCACAATGGATACCAATCCAGAACACACTACTGTACGTACTAAGACTGTTCCTCTGGCAAGTACGAGTACTGATGATCCTGGTTCTTCGACAAGAACGACTGCATCTGACGCTAGGCCTTCTGAAAGTGCTTCTCGACTTGTGAGTACTACAGACGTTTTGTTTTCCACGAAAAAAATACCACGGAGTGCATTAACGCCCATTGTAAAACTTATGGTAGTTAACGAACCCACGCCATTCTCGCAAAACTAAATCTAGGTTTCCTTCTTTCAGCTAAATACTGTGATTTACCTATATCTATCTATATCCTTACTAGTGCTCCACTAAATTGACTGTATCGTGTGTGCTAAGAACTATCCCGTCACCTCGGCTAATACATATTTATGTTCAATCCAAGTTCGTGCTTTTATTCATCACTGCTTTGCATCCCATTCCTACAGCTAGCGTAATCAGGCAAGGACCGCAATGATAAATACACCATCTGCTTTACTCTAACACACCACACTAGAGTCTGTCGCGCTCGCCGCGGCTCCTGTCACTGCTCGAACAGTGTGGACGCGCCATGTGTAAATGTCAAAATGTCAGTTTTTTTTTGGCAGATGACTCATAAGTTTCAGATGATAATAAATAAAAAATCATAAGTAGGTTTCTTTACTGAATCAGCATAAGACGTTGTAGTATCCCCCCAGGAGCTGAATTCTGCTGTTTTATAACTATTTATAATACAGACACTGCCTTAACAATTGGCTAAACGTGGTCACAAACTCACTATTGTCTTCTGCCGCCCCATAATGGTAAAGGCGTGACGTTATATTTGTTTAAGGACTACCGTATGGATTGTCTATCGTTGACCTTGCAATGTCTATTTTAGTAGTCGGCACTCGGCTCTGAACCTAATAAAAGTTTTTAAAAATCAACAACTTTTCGTGTCACTGTTCCCATAAAGTGAAACCTATCTTTCTGTATTAATTTTACACACTTCTTTTCTTAACAAAATGATTACTGGCCTATTGCTGTAATAAAATAGACATTTTGGGTATTTAAAAGAAAGGCACACCTCTTGACAGTGTAGTAAGTTACACATGGCAGAATCGAAGGGCAGAATGATATGCGCGGGAGTGCGAGACTTAGCGGCGGCGGCGAGCGAGACGCGGGAAGTGCGGGGCGCACGGGGTGCGGGGAAGGGGGAGACTTTGCACTTAGTTAGCTCAACTGGACCGCGCCCGCAGCTACCACCACCCCGCCACCCCGCACACAACACCAAACTAATTTGCCTATCCCCTCTCCTCTGACCTCGATAAAACCCGCAATGCTTAATTAAATTTATCTCTCTTACCCGTCGTTATCTCCCGCCGATGGGAACCGAACGCAAAAGTTTGCGAAATTTTTAAGATTCTGCAAACCTGGGAGCGCACCGAATAAGAATATAAATTGAAAAGCGACGCGAATAAATTACTCGGAAAATGAATTCGACAGATGAAGCGATATCGAAGGGGATGGAGACAGCTGAGCGATTGAACACATTGTTGTAAAAACCAGCCGCGGCGCCCGATCAAAACGGACCTCGCTCGTTCGCTTCCCTCGCAACCTACATTACTTACTGACTCAACTAATTCAACGAACATCGTTTTGGACCACTGCCGTACAAAAAGCGAACGTTTTAAACCAGCTACTGAATACGAGTTAGCAAAAAAGCCCTGTTTTGAGCATTCCTCAATTTTTTTCGTCTGCAATAATGAAACGAAAATGGGCAGTACCCTTCACGTTCAGCCGACAGTGAAATAAAACTTTGATGTTGTAACAAAATGAAATAGTACTAGTAGACTTGACTACGCGTTGTATGCTACGGAATTTCGTAGTCGTTTGCAACGTATTCGCAGATGCGGCTAAGCTGCATTTAGCATAAACATAATTATGCAAATTACGAACATAACGTATTGCCTCCACATTTCAGACCACAGATGAGATAGGTACTGATCAGATTCTTAGCAATTTGAATTTCTTTAAATTGTCTCACATGTTCCGCTTTATTAAAACAAAACTTTCTACAATCCACAAAGATGAATTGGTAAAGAACCTCGAGTCATGTCGCTCGAGGTTCATTATTGGGAGACAAATGATGATGTGTAGTGTATCTGTGATCTCGGTGGCTGCAGGTAGATGGATGTCTGGGTGTACTGATAGAGATCTGGCGGAGTGTTCCCAGGGCCCGCGGCGCGGGAGCGCGGCGCGGCGGAGCGGCGGGGGACCGCGCAGTGACGCTGACGTCACATGCGCAAGAGTCGATGTCACCACCTCCTCCACATGGGACAGTGGATCGGGTACGGGTACGGGTACACTTTGCTATGCTGTTGTTCTGGTTAAGTTGATGTTTCGAAATTATGTTGTTTATTTATTGTTTGTCATATAATATATTTCCTAATTTATTATTTTTGGAGATTGAAGGAATGTGAGTAATAATATTTTAAGGAAGATATTTAAGTATTTGTGGAACACGATGGATAAATATTGGTCTGTAAATCAACACATTAACCTTAAATATAATACTAATTTATTAAGCTTTAGTTGAAAATTAGTAACAATTTTAGTCAAATAAAATGTACGATTCAAATAAAAACCGTGTAATAATACAACTATCAGGTGTAATTTTCAATTAAAATCCTTCGTCACAATAAATCATGCGCGAACGAAATTAATAAAATGCACGTAAGAGGCGGAATGATGCGCGCAATACGTCTTCTGAACCATTTGTCAGACAATTAGAGGGTCGTGTTAGTGTGGGTGTGATGCACACATGCGCAGGCATCATGCACACACGCAAGAGCGCTATGTTCTCCGAGGGAGTTAGCCAGAGCGGGTGACATGACGTCATGCTTGTGTAGAGATTAGCGTATCGGGGTGCGTGCGAGGATGGTGGTATGCTACATAAAAAAATCAAAGTAATATAGTACCTAATACAGTTTTATATACACGTACGTACATACATTGTACCACACTACTACTCACCACATGTATGATTTAAGAAATAGATAACTCTTGGGACTATGTAGGTCGATATTTTCATGCATGATAGAGTTTAAGTTGTGGTGAGATCTGTATGTCACCGTAAGACAAACTATCGTTTTTTTTCTCATCAGTTGCTCAACTTTCGACAGATAGTACTGTAGCGTACTGTTTACTATGTGACGCGTAAGTTGATCAACTACCGGTTAAAACCTTTAAATAGTAAACTGGTTTAAACTTTAATTGCAAACCAAATACCAGAGCAAACGCTGCGGTTGCTTAGGCGAAGACTAGGGGGCGAGCGCAGCGAAGCCCCCGAATACCCTTTTGTAATACCAATTCCTCTAATTACTTTCATTTACTTTAAAAAATCTCTTTTTAGAGATAAGCTCGCCTGTGTACTTGCATTTTCTTTTAATGTAACTTTTTAAATATTTGTGTGCAATAAAGAATTATGAATTTTGAATTATGACTCGCTTATGAGTAGTAGACCTAACTCATAAAGTAAACTTGGCACCCGCGAGGAAAACGTTTCTCTCCCCTCGCTCTCGCCCTCGACGCGTCAGTAGGACTGTGACGGACGCTATGTCGTCATCAGAGCGAGGTGCCAACTTAACTTTGGCGTGTAGCACTAACGCCCGAGCTTAATAACGTATCCCTAATCCAAGATTGAAATCAATCTGAGATTGTTCTCTATCCATAGATCGATCTCCTATCCGTGTCCCAATACCGAAAAAGACAGATGCAATCCGTTTTTGTATTTGGATTGCTCGCCAATCTGTCCCTCTTGACCGTTCCGTTCTTCGAAAACTAGTAATGTTTTTTAACATGTTACGGGATAAAATATGACACAAAACTATATTGTTTTGTATTAAAACAAATATAAATTATCTTAATAAGATAAAAGATGTTTTTGCATTCTATAAAATCGAATTATTTCAATATTTTTATATTCTTATTTTGAAAGTCCAACAGTTTGTCTCGAGTAAAATGGAACGTTGACATTGGAATGTTGATGGAACACAACACAGATGTTGACAGCGCAACGGGGAACAATAGACAGACCGCTAAACAACAGTTTCAAAACTTTTGTAGTGCTTTCGTTACATTATTCAGCTTTCTCTCAGCTTCATAAATTGAAATTACCAGGACGTTTGATTGTAGAGGACTTTAGTTAGAGGTTATTAGTACAAAATACCTATTCTACCTATCTTTACACCACTGCAATGGAGCCAGAATTGGTAAGTTTTGCAAGTTTTTTTTTGTGCAATGATATTGATAACTTGAGAGAACGCGTCTCTTTTTTCTATCTTTCCCTCCGTTTGCAACAATGCTAATTAACATTTTGATTTTAGGTCAAAGGAAAACCACTGTCAAAGGAAGAGACGAAGGCTTTACTAGAGTTGGTGCAGCAAAGCAAAATAATTACCAACAAAACCACTAATGCTACAAACAATAAATTAAAAAATGAGGAGTGGAGCCGAATAACAGCGGTTTTCAATGCTACAGTCACCACTAGTCGTCGGACCCCTCAGCAGCTGCGTCTGAAATGGGAGAATTTAAAGAAGAACGCCCGAAAACGCTGTACCAAAATACGGATGAATAACTTACAGGTTAGTCGTAAATTCCATTGAAACATTCATAGGTACATCACATCTTCAATATTTTTTCTCAAGTAATATCTACTGTATCATTCAACATTACTTTTGTTTTTCAGACTGGAGGTGGTCGGGGCGACTATATTCCCCCAGATGATATCTTAGACCGTGTATCGAGTCTGCTGGGGAGTACAGCCAGTGGCTTTGATGTGCCTTTTGGGGGTGACAATGTACCACTACCAGTGGATTCAGTGGAATACATTGATTTTGGTGATGGTGATGATGGTGGTGGTAGTGGTGATGGAATTAACATTGAGTTTGAGGTTGACCAAATGTCAGGCCCAGATATGCCTAAGGGTTCGGGGCCTTGTAGTGATGTGAGGGAAATCAACCCTCCCCGGGTGAACCCACCCTCAACACCAATTAGGTCAAAAGCTGTCCCGTTCAGAACCCCTGGAACTGGTAATAGTTATTTTATTTTTTTCTAGACAGAGTGGCCACAGCCAGGCTCCTGTGCGCTGTGCTGTGAAAACTTCATCACTTTATTAAAGTATTTTATTAATTCTCAACTTTCCCTTTCACAGGTAAGAAACAATTCAAAGACTCTAGCAAGGCTGCCAGAGACAATGCAATAGCAGAGTATTATAAACTAAAAAAAGAATTATTAAAAAGCAAGTTTGACTCCATTCAATTAGAAAATGAAAGGCTAAAATTATTAATAGAAAAACTTAATTTAGAATTAAAAAAATTAAAAGAAGATAGAGAGGAGAGTAATAAATGAAGGAATAATATTTTTTTAACTTGATTTAATGAACATTGCTGCATTACTCTTTACCGATTCTTTCTTTATTTTTAATACATAGATACTTAGTTTTACAGGAATCTTAAGTTCTCATAGGTTTTACTCTTATTTTTCTAACTATTGCACTGACTGCCGCTACTGTACTGTAATACTTTTAATTATAATATATTGTGATAATATGTAGTGTAATAAATAATAAAATAAAACCTTTGTGCTCAAAATTGCGTTTATTATAATATTTTTTGCTAATATGAAAATGACAATCTTTGTTATATGCAACACTTATTCTAGATTAAACACATTATTTGATCCAATAGGAATAACCTAATCAACTAAAGTAGTTATTGATGAGGTCATCTCTATTTGCAACATTTTGAATACCTATAGGTACATTTTGAGCCCCGAGATTGACATCATCCTCATCTGCTGGCAGCTCAACCTCTGGGGGGACTTCAGGGAGGTTTCCATTTCTACAGATGTTGTGTAGCACTGCTGTGGCTATTATCACTGTGAAGATGTTCGGCAGTGACAGGCGCAGAGTAAGTCCAATTACAGGAAAGCGACGTTTCCATACTCCTATTGTACTGAAATGAAACAAAAATGTAAGTATGTTTTGATAAAATAAAATTGGTACAGGTTACAGCAAGCCAGGAAATCTTAAATAAAAATATTGTACCGTTCAATAGTATTTCTAGTTTTTATATGAGCTTCATTGTATCTCTGATCTGCTTCCGTAACAGGATTTAAAAGTGGCGTCAGCAAATATGGTCTGTTTGGATATGCACTGTCCCCAAGCAACCAGCGGTTTCCAAATTGTCCTGCTTCACCTTGAGCTGCAAAAGAAAATTATTAAATTATTTTTTTCATCTTTCACTATTTTAAATGAAAATATTATACCTAGTAAGATCAAAATAAAATTCAGTCAAACCTCTTAAAATGGAGTTGTTAAAGATTGTTGCATCATGGGCAGAACCTGGCCAACGAGCCACAACATTCATGAGCTTTAGTTCTGCATCACAAACACACTGCACATTCACAGAAAAATAGCCTTTTCTGTTCCTGAATTCCTCGCCAATTAACTGACCTGAAAATAAATAAAACATGGCTTAGTGCCGTTCTCTCATTCTTCAGATAGTGTTTATCAGTTGAGAGTTTTTGAAATTTCACATGTACAAAATGTGTCAAAAAAAAGTTATCTGACTGTTTAGCTGTCTCTTGAGAGACCCATGCTTAGTATAATAATAATTAATATTGAGCAGTGTTAGCCCAGTGGGTGAAATAGCCCAGTAAATAGTTACTCATACCTGAGGAAGTTACTGTATAATTGTGAACAGTCCCAGTTTATCATGAACCACATTAATGTAAAATCAAACAAAAGAGGAGTCTCCGAGTGCAGTCTAAAGATTGATGTTACCTACATGGACACTGTATACGAATATGTGTGCCATCAACAGCTCCAAGTACACGAGGGAATCCTGCGATAGTATAAAATGTTTTTGCGGATCTCTGATGCACATAAACATATTTATCATAAAGGCGTGCAATGGCATCTGACACATCTCGCACGATTCTGCTTGCTGTAGATTTTGATACTCCAACAAAGTCAGCTACAGATATTAGCATTGTGCCGAGTGCATAGAAGCGCAGCGCCAATAAAAGTTGCTGCAGCGGTGGTACTCCATGATTTCTGTAAAGAAAATTAGGTACTTAGGTAATAAAAAAACAAGCAAAAATAATGATTTTATCACAGATTTTATGACAGCCAACGATATGCCCCACGTAATTGCCTTACCTTGACGATGTTACCCGCAACATTGGCATGATTTCAGTCAATAGCGACTCAACAGCAGGCTTGTTTAACCTAAACCTAAAAGAGAAGTCTGCATCATCGAGACTCTGCATGAAGTTGACTCTTCGCGTCCTCCGTGAGGGTCTTCGGCTTACATTTTCTTCATCACTCCAATCTGAAAGATCAGCTAGATTGTCCAATTCACTATCACTATCACTTGAAAGCATTAATAATGCCATTATCTTGTAGTAATCACTCACAATCTTTGAAACAACAAACGGTAATCCACCGAATTCCTAGGATTAATAATTCGGATTGCTTACGCCAATCGATAGAACTGTCAAACTACAAAGATAGGTTATTGGGACGCACAAACTGTCATTTGCGAACGGAGGGCAATCTTTAATCTGTGATCCTTCCTCCCGCAGATAGATCGCGTTCACAGATTGCAAATTCAATCCATAGATCGCTTATTGGCACGGGCCAACTACAAAATGGATTGATTCGCCTATCTTAGATAGACCAAAATGGATCGGGATTGGTTATTGGGCTCGGGCGTAAATGACGCTTAGTTCTGCTTACAGCGGCCCCGGCGGCGGCGGTGTGGGCGGTGTGTGGGGTGTGTGGGGTGTTCGGTGGCGGGCCATGTTTGCAAATCTATTGACAACGATTACAGCCCTCTGCAGCGATCACACTCTGCCTACCGCCCGGGCGTCACAAAACAACCCCTTAGTTCTACACCTACCTGCAAGTTTAATCTTATCCTTATACAAATTGTAAGGATCAACGGAAGGAAGAGATCTCTTGATAGAGATTAAGCTCGCATTTGTGCACTATTTTAATGTGTATCTTGTTATTTTAATTATTTGTGTGCACTATAGAAATTATGAATTATGAAGGAAGATTTCACGCTTTTTCACGAAGAATATACTCTGCCGAGTGCCGATATGCGGAAATTTTGGAAAACCGATGTCTTGAATGAATTATTAATCTCATGCTGAGATAGGCACCTATATAGAATACTGTTTGAAGCCGGGCTTAGCTTGCGGTAGTTATGAAAATATTAACTTACCTATTATAGGTATATAGGTAAGTTAATATTTTATTCGAAAGTAAACATATTTTTTTAATAATGGAGTTTTTTTTTTGCTATCTCTAAAACAAAGCAAAGTGGCTGAAAGCTTAAATGACTTGACTCCTCCCCTGTCGTGTCGTCGTCGTGAAGAAGCTTTTCATTATCACAATATCGGTGTCGCGGCCTCGAAAGCTCCGTCAAGCTCCATTACTCGCCGCAACCTGAGCTTTCTGAGGTGTGATTAATGTAGTACGAGATCTCTGTTTTTATCTCGAAATAGGCTTCAAAGTAAATTGATTGATTAATGATTATATTTGGTGCAATGATAACTGTCCTTTAAAATGATTTTTATGTTGTTCTAATCTCTATCAATATTTTGTTTGCATTTCAAATATAATCTTCTAATCCCTGGATGATATCCGATTGCAAAACGATTTTCAACCGACTTCAAAAAGGCAGGGGTTCTCAATTCGTCTGTTTTTTTGTGTCTGTTTGTTACGCGATTACTTCGATCGGTAATACACCGATTTTGTTAATCTTGTTTCTATTGGTCATCACACAGGACCACCTGCAAATTTTATCAACATTTGTTAGGCGCTTTTTGAAAAAAATCAGCAAATACAAAAAACGTATACACAGATGACGTTTTGGTTTGTGGTTCCGTGCAGCAAATGTTTTCACTTACACAGACTTCATTCCCATCGCGGCCGGGGAGGAAGAAATAAATCTTAAACTTGAAGTCGGTTTTTTAAGTTTTAACTTGGTGAATTATGCTAAGTTGAATGCCACTACTATTGCTTCTACTATTGCTATTGAGAAAGACTTACATTGAATTTCAATTACAAGATCAAACCATATTAATTAGGTGTTCGCTGTTTTGGCAGTCCTATCCTGAACGACCACCAAAATGATTGTTGTTCTGACAACTCTCCCCGAAGGGGTCCCAGACACCAAATACCGAACTCCCAGCTGGGTATTGCACGCGGCTGCGTCCGCTCCAAAACCACGCGTGTAAGGCAGCAAGCAGGGTCCCACGCGAGCCAGACCTGAGCCATCCGACCCAGCGGCACAGGGGCAGGGTCCCACGCGAGCCAGACCTGAGCCATCCGACCCAGCGGCACATGGGAAGGGTCCCACGCGGGCCAGACCTGAGCCATCCGACGCAGCGGCACAGGGGCAGGGTCCCACGCGAGCCAGACCTGAGCCATCCGACCCAGCGGCACAGGGGCAGGGTCCCACGCTAGCCAGACCTGAGCCATCCGACCCAGCGGCACAGGGGCAGGGTCCCACGCGAGCCAGACCTGAGCCATCCGACCCAGCGGCACATGGGAAGGGTCCCACGCGGGCCAGACCTGAGCCATCCGACGCAGCGGCACAGGGGCAGGGTCCCACGCGAGCCAGACCTGAGCCATCCGACCCAGCAGCACAGGGGCAGGGTCCCACGCGAGCCAGACGTGAGCCATCCGACCCAGCGGCACAGGGGCAGGGTCCCACGCTAGCCAGACCTGAGCCATCCGACCCAGCGGCACAGGGCCGAAGGCGGGCCACCGCCTCCGATTACGGACGAACTGCTGAAGTAAATGCTGGCTTGGTTCCACGACTACACTTTATTGACTCGAATAACTATACTTGATTTGAAACCGGCGAAATTTTGCCATATGCCTCTTTTAAGAAGCAGAACTTTCTTTTTGAACAGATTAGCTTGATATTTGGACTGCTTTATGAAAATAGTGTAGCTATTATGTTTAAATATAAGTTCTTGTAATTTATTTTGTGAATAAAAAACATTGTTAGTATTATTATTTAATTGAGAGGTTACGTTGACACACGATCGCCCAAGGCAGGGTCCTATGAGCAAGGTTTGATCGAATGTAGGACTGGTTAAAACTTTTTGATAGATGAAGCAACGTTTTCAGAAAGATTGCATAACGATGACAATTGATCGGTCGTTCCATAGTTTCGACCTTTATAAAAGAAATACCATGTTAATTTGGATTAACATTAGGACTTCAAACACGAACAAACATTTTTTTATCTACTTTTCACCCGACTGCGCCAGAAGCGGGGTACATTTTTAATGCAAATATGCTCTAGTAATCATTACGTTCACTCATCAGTCATCACATACTTGCTACCATACATATAGGGCGGGCGTAGACTTGTAGAGCACTTGTCCTTCGCAATAAAACATGATTAGTTGGGGTGCACGTGCGTTGGGCATCGCGAATTAATTCACAAACATGACACTCATTCGTGACGTCACCATGATATCCGTGACATTGGTGATGGTATAGAGACTCTATAGCTGGCATACATTACGAAATCTGTCCGAAGGATTAGTTGGTGACCGTTAACCACTTCCTTGCCAATGACTTTTTCTGTTACTAGATTCTACGGTAAATGCATAGCGATAGCATATATATGTAATACGGTATTTGGCGTCCTTGGGAGGAATGGATAGGCTATTGCTATGCGTTTCCCATAACAGAATAGGGCCCCAGGTGAAATGTCAATGGGCAGAAGTGGATTAGGTCATACTATAGAGTCTTAAAAAATTACTTTATCAATTATATACTATGAAAATACTATGTGAATACTTCACTTTCAATGCAGCAGTGTTGTGTAGATAATTATTTAACTTTCAGCATCTTCATCAAAGTGTATAAGACCGTTGAACATTGCTTTACTAGTCCTATGTATGTCTAATACATTACTGTGTTCGCACAATATTGATTTCCGACTAGGAGGTCCCCAACAATTGTGAGCCAGAACCAGACTCGCACTGTGTATGAAGCGTCATCAAAGATGAATACAATCTGTCCCCTGCGCCGCTGCATCGCTCGGACAATATATTAATTCGGTTGTATGACACGCGAAATTGCTCTCAATAAATTGTAGTTCGGGACCTACTAGGGCGTCAGAGCGGGTGCGGGGACGAAGGGCAGGCGGGGAAGGGTAGGGTCCACACGTGCGGAGATATTAAACTTTTCATTAGAAGCGGGTATTGTGCCGGGAACAGAGGCACAGAGGACCTGACCCTTGCACTTGTTAGAATGAGGACGGCCAGGAATGTTGATGAAAACGGACCTACCTGCCGGCCGGTGAGGAGGGTAGCCTCGTTGGAGTTGGAGCGCATGCTTAGATATTGCACTATTTATTATCAAGAAGACATATGGCAGTGTTAATGGATATTTTGGACGTGACGGCGGCGTTGTGATATGATGTGATATGATGTGATATGATGTGATATGATGTGATATGATGTGATATGATGTGATATGATGTGATATGATGTGATATGATGTGATATGATGTGATATGATGTGATATGACGACCTCTGTGACGCTGCGGTTGTGGGTCTGTCTCAATACGAGAGGTCCCGGGTTCGATCCCCGGCTGGGGACAAAAAAAAACACAAGTCTTGGATGTTTATATGTGTGCGATGTCACTGTGTCTGGCTCCCATGACACAGGATATAACCTAGGGGGGGGGTCAGAAGCTAAGTATGTGCCTGTATATAAATATTTGTGCTGTGTACAACTACTCCTGTTCATGGTATGTCATAGAAGCAGTACTATAACTAATATTAATTGATTTTAGTTTACAAGCACATGATACAAATTTTCTTATTTAATTTACAAAGAGTGTATCTCTTTGTAGATGTCCATTCCACTTGCAGGTAATCACAGCATGTTTATATATATATATATATATATGTATTACGTCGCTAGAAATAACAATTTGGTTGCTTAATTTTAACATCGATGAAGCTTTTGCTAGAGATGTGTGGGTTCGAACCAGTGAGGCCTTTGCCCAGCAGTGAGACACCGTGTACGCTAACCAAAAAAACTAACATCTAGAATTTTATTATAATAAAATAATTAAATAACAGTAAATGTAAATGTACAATAGTGGAGCTTTTCATAACAATCAAAAATCATTCAGAAGGTTTCAAAAATAAAATTAAAGTAAATTAAGTGTGGTTTTCTTTATTATTATTTTATTTGTTGTTCACATAAATTTTATTTTATTAAGATTACAAATAATTCATTATCTATTTTATATTGATTAAACAAATTATAACTCTACCCTAATCCCTATCATTTTGGAATTGTGTGAGCAATAAATTAAAACTCAAATAAAACTCGAGAGCCTTGCCACTGCGGAGGGTGGCTGGCTCACAGCGGATGCTGGTAATTCGCTCACAAACGCTATTATTTGATTTTTAATCCGCCTCGATGCACGCGGAATGCGCTTATTGACTCACTCAACTCTGACCCCTTCTGTTCTGTGCACTCAATATTGGCGAGCATCAAAATTAATTCAACGTTTCGCTTAGAGTTGTGATGAAAGACAAAAGGCACGCGGGGAATTCAAAGCGTAATGCCGTACAGTTAGGTAATGTTTCGTGGAGCATCGCTGACACGCGAAGGGCCGACGAGGGTTGTCGGCGGCGGCAGCTCGCTACGAGTGATATCGCTTTTTATTAGTTTTTTCGCGGCGACCGAGTCACCCTCCCCGCGTACCTCGCATCCCCCCGGCCCCGGCCCGCGACTCGCAAGACGTCCGCATATTTGCTTTGATGAGCGACGCTTCCGCGAGGGGAGACAATCACAAGTGCACGCCGCCCTTTATTGTCAACGCTCTTCCCCTCCATCGCACATATACCGCACATCTTTGAATGCCGCACATATTCCGAATAACAAGTCTACATGGAAGAAAAGTATGTTTTTTCGTATCTAGATTAATTTCTCTCTCATATTTTTGGAATGTTTCAGTCGGCGGTGGCACGTTAGCAGCGGAATGTCACGAATGCTTTCAATTAGCATCGTTGTTTGGCAAATTTCGATATGAAACGTCGTTTATTAGATCGTGGCGTGGGAGTGTGAGTATGGCATGGCGTGGCGTGTGTGGCGAGAGTGTGGACACAATGGCATTGTTGGCGCGACGCCAGCACTCGAACACGCAGCCACCACACCGGCACCGGGGCGGGGAAACTGAAAAATACCACAGGAGTGTTACGATTGTGAAATATCTTCCAGTACATTTATGTGTTCTTAGTATAATTAGTATCTGCGGCGTTCATACATCAAGCGCGTGGGAACTTCGCTTGAAATTCAAATACCTCTCGCTAGTTCCCTGATACGAGAGTTCAGTCGAGCCGTCGTGCCGCTTCCGAGAACCGCTGACAGTCGATATCTTTTAGAAAATAATTCCTCACCGATCGACTCCAATAAAACCACCGAATCTCAGCCTCGGCGGGCGGCGATGGCGGCGATGGCTGGCATACCTCTCTCCGCTAGTCCTGCTACTAGTAGGCGACTCGACTAACCACTAGAGCTGTATTTCCGCGAACGCGATGAGATATGGCAGTTCGATACACTAACGACTTCAGCTACCGATAAATCTGTCCCACAATAGAGTTCGTTGCCCGGAATAAATCCGCCAAGCTTTGTTAAGATAATTCTGTAACAGCACGAATGAGTAATACTATCGGAAATCGAGAGATGTAGACTCGTAACTTCTGCGATTGTTCGTATGCATCTTCGCAATGTGGCGTTAGTGAAATGGCGCGTCGCTTCATTGGAGATTCGAGGTTTGTGTCGCGCCGCCCTCTTTTGTTTCGCTAACTAATTCGATACTGGAAATAGTCTAACAAATGTCAAACGTTACAGGTAACTTGTAAAGCAGATGACGCTGAGAAATTAATTGTAAAACGAGCCAAGTGGTGTTGTTCCATCAATCGCGGAGACTTGGACATGTTGTGTTGAGCGGATGAGTAATGTCGGTTTGGCATCTGAATGAACAAAGCAGAACAAAAATAATATAATGCAGACAACAAGCGCATTCAAAACTTACTGTGACACACATTATTGGAATCTCAGTTTATTTTCCGATACATAATTAATGCACCAACAAACATCGTATAGAGGTATTCTATAAAAAAACTTGTTCTATAAAAGGATAATATGGCAATGTTGATATTGCAAATGATGCATTTTATCAAGGTGACGTACTGAGCCAATGCAGAAACTGCTTGGATTACAACGTAGATGTCATACATAAGTAAAAGGATGACTGTCTATATTATTCCGCTTTGATGCGATACTTTTTATGACAATGTACACTATGACTTTATAAAAATTCTCGGGGAAAGTTGTTTAAAGCAGAGAGTCCCTGTTTCGGCATAGTAAAAGTCCATCTTAAAAGGTTTTAATCCTTTATCCAAAAAAAAAAAAACGTCAAATCCTATACATTTTTGCCTTTGAACAAGTGGTGAATCTTCAAGTGAATCACTGACGACATAAAATATTTATTACCTTAACATAACATAGCTCCATATATGTCTGACAACATCATAACAGTATAATTAAATAGCTTAAGGAGACCTTATTAAGACGGAGGTGCGAGAGACTCATCGAAGGCATCTCTTGCTCTGGTTGGAGGAAGAGCTCGGCACAGACGAGTGACCTCGACGTTACTTCGCCTGGACCAAAGGGATTGTTGCAGCATCTAGCCCCGCGTTTGTGGCCACTCCCGGTTTGTAGTCGCGCCAGTATGCCAAGCGCGCATGTTTGAAGTCCTCTCCTCCATTGAGCGCGTGTAATTATAGCGTGCGCCCGCGTCGAGTGATTTACGACGCGGCGGTAATTTATGCGCGGTTAATTCAAGTATCAGCAGCCGGAAAGCGAGCCATTGTTCTAGCAGCGACAGTTGGCACTTGTATTGTACTCGAGTGACGCGGCAAGATCCATCACCGATCGACGAGGCGAGCGGACAGTGCGCGATGATAAGCAGCTGCATACATCTCAGATTTACTGCAAGAATAATCTTAAAGCGTTTATGACGTTCAAGGCCACAAATGATGGTTACCCCCGACTTCAGCTACTTATCTAAGAGTGTGATAGAGAAACTTACCATACATAGATATATAAGCCAATGACAACTTCTTAATTATCTTCACTCATTTGTTTCATTATTATGTAGAGTCGCCTAATACTCCAGAACACGAAGTTATATGCGTTAGTAACTGCATGACCTATACGACGCGCGACTGCTGCTGATGGTATAGGGATTATATAGGTATGTGTAACAGTTGAGTAGGACACCTACCTATATACATCATCACTGTTTCTCTGTCTTGTGTGGAGCTTAGTGCTATATGGGTCAGATATATTCAAGATTCAAGCATTGCTAGACTGAGCTGCCTGCATTGTTGTGCACGCTATGACAAAGGAGCATGTATCATTACATCATCCACGAGTGATATTCTGCTGTCGATTTTACTTGAGATCATCAGGGCCCAATCACATAAAACTTATATATTTGTAATTGTACACGTCGCTTCACAAGTTATGAGCGGTGGCCTTCAATGCGCTTAGTAATTTTTTAATATTATGCGCAGTAAGCCCCGCCGTTTGCTCCCAGTGCTCATATATCGTGAGGCGACCTTTAATAATTTTCTACAAATCGACAGTAATAGATTTGTACTAAACACAAGTGTGTGTCCCACAAAAGCAATATACAACTTAGAAGAGACATATTTGTAATTATTGTGAAACATCACTTTGTTGACAACTTCACATTTATGAAGAATTGTACACCTGTCAAGTTTTGTGTGATAGGACCCTGATCGAGAAATCTACAGATGAAGAAATGATGCTGATAGTCCCAGTGTAAACAAGACAGGATTGGATTGCTATAAGCATACAAATGCGAAACGTGGCAGCCGAAAATAAAAAGTCAAAGACACAACACTGAACCTAAAATAGACACAGCACAACACAACACAAAGGATCTAAAGTAATCATCAAAACAAACCCAGGAGAAGAGGCACATCACGACACATACAATAAATCGTAGTAAGTGCAGCGAGTGCGAGCAAAAAGCGGCTAATGGGCATTCCCTTCTAGTTTGTGGTGATATTTTTCTGTTGCGTAAGCGCAGCCGTATGCGGCGGAAGGCGATCCAGTCGGGTGATGACGAGACCACATCGGGTTGTTCTGTTTACTTGATACAACTACCTACCTTATAAACTAAAACCTGCTTGGTCTATCTGTCTATTAATGAGAAGTTTAAAAAAAGGTATTTTCAGTTTCCAGTCAGCTCTGCATATTATTTATTATTCTGTTATTCTCACGTTATTCTGTAAATGTTATTTTTTATCCCTAATGTTGATATTGTTCCCCTGTCATGCAAAATGAAGCGTTGAACAACAGACTAAATGTGGACGCAACTATGCCTCTGTTACCACGAATGGGATAAGGCGTGACGCTATGATTGTTTTGTAATTTTGTTATTTGTATCTAATTGTGATACACAAAACGACCTTTTAATACCAGTTGTTAGTTAATAAGATTTTAATATTTACGGTTTTATATCAAGTCATTTGAAAAAGTACCGAACTAACATACATAAACTCCATTCAGGTTAGTTTGGTACGTAAGTACATCCAACTAATATTAAAAATGTGAATGTAGCGTGATTTTGTGTTTGTCCCTAAATCGCGCGGATAAGGGCTTAAGGATTTGAATAGGCACAGAGATAAACTTCAAACTTATTTTTTTTTATTCCAAATAGATTCTTACGAACACTTTTGAATGTCATTTGAATCTATATAATGCAAGAAAAACTACTACCGCTTCGGAAAGTGTTATGGCAGCGGAGAAGAAGCGGCGCAAGGAACTTGTAGACTGCAACACTTTTCTTTTCTGTTTCTTTTCATTTCAAAAATAGGTGTTACAATCGTGGTGCGTGGTTCTTGTTCTGCGCTGGAAAACCATAGCTCCATAGCTCTGTGTCATTAATATAATCATCAAATAACCTATAATATGCTTTATAACATAATGTTTTTTTAACAATGCCTTTAAACTTCTTCTCTGACAAATTTAATATCTCTTCCGGTATTTGTTATAGTATTGTATACTTAGACCCACAAATTAAATTCTAACTTGATCTAGTCTACAGTAAGGTTGGTCAATTTTATTCCCGCTTCTTATTTTATTTCCCTTGTGCCTGTCAAAACTATTGGTGAAGCTATTTATGTTCTTCCTATATAGTTTATATAATAGTATAGTACAGTATATATGATCGTTTATAAGCTAGATTAACATATAGTATACTGATTAGTACAACATATATATATTCGCCTAACGGATCACTTCATTCGGGCAAATGATGAAAAAATCCAAACTTACTGACCTTACCAAACTATCAAGTAGCTGCTACATTCACCAGGGCACGACAAGCTAAGATAAGAGGAAATCAAGGCGGCGGCGCAGCAATCTTAGTTAAAAATGAGCAAGAGGTTGAAGAACTAAGCACAAGAAGTGAATTTTACTTTGAGCATTGTGCTTTAAACATTTTAAACGTAAATATCATAGAAATAAGCGTATATCGAATACCAGGAAATCAAAAGGACTTGTTCTAAAATTGGAAGAATATATAGATATTTTTCCAATTTTAGAACAAGTCCTCTTCACATACCAAAATAGACAAATTTAAATAAATAATATATAATAATAAATAATAATTAGTAGGCGAATTTAATATAAATAGACTTAATAAAATAAATTCAAACTAAACATTGGAAAAAACACTACGAACATATCATTTTTCATTACGATTATATTAGCCTACAAAAGTAACTGCTAAAGCAAAGACCTGCATCGACAACTTTGCTACTAATTTCGATAATGTTTAAACCAATGTTATTGAATCTCTCTCGGATCATAAAGCCACTATTTAACAAAAACAGTTAAAAAGTGATTAATCAACATAAACATTTACAAACTTCACTCACTCACGAATTTCAAAGTCAGAAAGCATTGCCTGTATTTCTACAGTGTACTTAGCTGAAAATAATTTGTATGTGGGATGTTTTTCTATGTGGTCTTTGATGTTTACGAATTGTTCATCGCACGCCGAAAACAAAGAACCGGTCAAGTGCGAGTCTAAATCGCGCACGAAGGGTTCCGTACCACCGTTGAATGGAAGCGATGGTGTGGAGTGAATAGTTTGGATTTTACACGGCAAAATATTGTTTACAAAGTTATTGGTACTTTCACACTCCATGTACGTAACCAGGTGCATCCATAAGTTTGTATGTGGTATTGAAAGAATTGTTGTATGGGAGCCCCCTTAACTATTTCTTTTATCCTGTTTTTTAGTATTTGTTGTTATAGCGGCAACATAAATACATCATCTGTGAAAATTTCAACTGTCTAACTATCACGGTTCGTGAGATACAGCCTGGTGACAGACGGACGGACGGACAGCGGAGTCTTAGTAATAGGGTCCCGTTTGGAACCCTTCGGGTACGGAACCCTAAAAACCGTCAAGTCGAACTCGCGCACGAAGGGTTCCGTACCACAGTACAATGGCAGGGATGGTGTGGAGAGTTTGGATTTAAGATAGCAACATTTTGTTTACAAAGTTATTGGTGAGGCTCCATTCACACTCCATGTACGTAACATAAATAAATTATTTTATTCTGTGTTTTAGTGTTTTTTGTCGTAGCGGCAACAGATATACATCATCTGTGAAAATTTCTACTGTCTAACCATCACGGTTCATGAGATACAGTCTGGTGACAGACGGACGTATGGCCGGACGGACAGCGGAGTCTTATTAATAGGGTCCAGTTTTACCCTTTGGGTACGGATCCCGGAAGCGAGTACAAGTTTTATTATTGTTTGTTTGTAGGTATGCATTTTATATTACTTTAAGTATAAAAATTGTGATAGGAAGTGGCGACTAAAAAATACTTTTTTGTCGGCCATTGCGTTGTTCAATCTGTTCTACGTATTTTTTACATATAACTATTGGTGTTTCCCCCTTGCCGCGCCCACGCCTGTTATAAATCATAAACAGAGCTACTGAAGAAACTCGACAGCTTTGGTAAGAGAGGACCTCCACAATACCTATTAGATTCGTATCTGAAAAGTAAAAAACATGTTTGCATTATTTATCAATACGAGTAATATAGATGAAGCCATGCCGTAGAGAGCAAAGCAAAATATGGTTTGTGACTCGTTAGCGTAACGTAGTTCCTAGCGTTAGATGTCGACTCCCCTGGTGTCTTCGCATTTTCACAATACGTCAGGAAGAAGTCAGAGAAGGCTGGTCTGTCTAGAACGCGTCGCCAGACGGGATGACAGGATGAAGGAGTGCGCAGCGCAGGAACCAGATTGGATCCGGCCGATGCATGGTTGCAGGACAGGAACCAGGTAAGGTGGGAGTGGGTCCCTATTGAGGAGAACAGTCGAGATACGAAATATAAAAATAGAGAGTGCGGTGTTCCCTTTTCTAACTTCTTCCAGGCACGCGAAATGGTTGGAGAGCCGCGAAAGGAACTACCTATCAGAGGCAGTTGATATTGTAGCTGTAGGGACAGGTGGAAAACCAATATTATAAATACGTACCCATCGGGGAGATTAGCACAACTTAAAGGCAGAATCACACTTTAGCACGACTGAATTTCTTGTAGAATATAAGCAGACTGTGTTCAACGTCCAAAGTTCTCGGAGATCGGGTAAAGACTAGAGTTGAAGGTGAAAAAATTTAGTCATGAAGATCTTATTTTAAATTAAAAATAGTTACATTCTACACCTACAACTGGAGTAGATAAACATAACATAACATATACATTTACATAGAGGCACATACATTGCTTCTGGCCCCACACTAGGATACCCTGGGTCGTGGGAACCAGAAACAGCGGCGATACACACATATAAACCTCCAAGACCTGGGGTTTTTTTACCCCCTGCCTGGGATCGAAACCGGGACTCTCGCATGCTATAGGCAGAGCCAAAACCGCTGCGCCACAATGGTCGTCAACTAAACAACCAGTATCAATCTTTATGAAGGCTCTATTCACAATAACTACAACACAAAGTAAATTAAAATGAGTGCATGTTACACCACATCCGACGGTATTGTTTGCGGATGATTGCTCGGTTGTCACAAATGCCTAGAGGCTCTAAACTTTGAATCAGAGATAAATAATACATTGAGTGGACTTCTAATAATATAATATAAAATAATAATCTGATAATCAACCTTGAAAAAAACAAAAAATATGCAATTTCACCAGCTTCAAGCAAACCCACTAACCTTACAAACAAAGGATATGAACCAAAACATATAAATAGTTAAAACAATACAATTCCTTGGACTACGAGCAGACCAACATTGTGGATGGAAACTTCACATAGAGAAACTTTGTTGTAAAATAAATAGCATACAACCACTGAGGAGACTAGCTAGCTAGATATATATATATTGCATCCCACTGACGACCCGAATGGCCGAGTCGGCAGTGACGCTGCCTACGAAACCAGGGGTCCCGGGTTCGAGTCCCGGTGGGGGCAAATATTTGTTTGATGAGAACGAATGTTTGTACCCTAGTCATGGTTGTTTATCTATCTAAGAATAATATGTATCTATATAAGTATGTGTACCGTTGTCTAGTACCCAAGATACAGGGAATCCTAGTTTGGGGCTAGATCAATGTGTGTAAAATGATGTCCAAGGTATTGTTATTGTTATTATATATATCCACAGAAGCGGCCATTACTGCACCCTTTTACTATGTGCACGCTATCCTAAGCTACGTAATTAATTTCTTTGGTAATTTTAATGCTAAAGATAAAGTTTTCAAACATCAGAAAATATACATCGGGGCTATAGCTGACGGAAATATGCAGAAATTATCCAAAAATATGATATCCTAATATTTCCATCAATATGCATACTAGAATGTCTAATGTGTATAATGAAAAATTATAATCGTTTTAATGAGCGCAAAACAATTCATTCTAGAAACTTACGTAATAAACACCTTTTATATGCGATGCGAAGATACCAATCTTCTAAATGCGTACGTTAAAGGAATAGAGTATTCTATGTAGCTATTCAAATATAGCAGTTGTTACGAAATGAAATAAAGACTCACTCTTAAAATACTTAAAAATAAAATATACTATGATATTAACTAATACTACAATAGACTGGCCTGAGTTTTCTTGCCGTTTCTTTCTTGACCTAAAAGCCCACGGTGGCTTTAAAAACAGATAAGTATTCCTAAAAATCCATAGATTACCTGCATTTTTTTTAGTTTAAATTCAATTAAAATAAATACAATCAAGGTAAAATTAAAATAAATCACTTATAATTTTAAATATATAAGATAATTAAGTCCTTACTTATTCAATAACTATTTGGAGTTAAATCGTGTGAAAGTAAAATTAAGTATTGAAGACTATGTAAACCATAAAGTTTCTTATTTCTTATAAAAATATATATATGATATAAGCATTAATTAATACAAGTTTCTGATTACCAATGTTAGTAAAGTTCTCCATGAATCTGATGCAGGATGCAGTCTGTCGGCAATCACACGGCTTGGTAAGCAGAACGTCTTATTTACATGCCTGTCTGACTGATTAGATCTGATACTTGGCTATACTACATTCCTAGGACTTAGCAACGTATGTATTTGCATAATACGCTTAGCTAGAGTACTTCTCGGTAGCCATATACATGGTCATCATGAATTACGATTCTTTTTATAGGCAATCACATTAAGGCCTTTAGGAATTTAGGCCATTTTATAAGTGTTTTGCCCTTAACTGGAATAAAACTTTTGGAAATTCTTTAGATCATCACTCAGACTCTGCGATCTGGGATTAAAACAATAAAATAATGATACCTTGGACGCTATTTACACACATTGATCTAGCCCCTAACTAGGATTCCCTGTATCTTGGGTACTAGACAACGATACACATACTTATATAGATAAATATTATACTTAGATAGATACGCAACCATGACTAGGGTACAAACATCCGTTCTCATCAAACAAATATTTGCCCCCACCGTTTCGTAGGCAGGGTCACTGTCGACTCGGCCATTCGGGTCATCAAGAACATGAAACGAACCACCTGACTCGAAAAGAATGACGAAGCTTTTGCTTTGCTCACGGCTTAATATACAACGAGGAAAATGGAAGAAAAACTCCTCATTTAGCTTCGTTTTGTGCGAGCCCCGCGCATATTGTTTGATGACTGTGAAAAATTGTGCGCTCCCGTGCTAACAGCGCAAATTGAGTGAACAGGCTCGTATACTATAGGTACCTATTGTACGTAAACTTGCCTAAATGTTTTGCAAAGCCCGCTTCCATCGACCCGAATGGCCGAGTCGGCAGTGACCCTGCCTACGAAGCCAAGGGTCCCGGGTTCGAGTCCCTGTGGGGCAAATACTTGTTTGATGAGAACGGATGTTTGTACCCTAGTCATGGTTGTTTAAAGCTAAGTATAATATTTATCTAAATAAGTATGTGTACCGTTGTCTAGTACCCAAGATACAGGGAATCCTAGTTTGGGGCTAGATCAATGTGTGTAAATAGTGTCCAAGGTATCTATTATAATTATTATCGATATGGGAATAATCGAACAACTGATGCTGCATTAGATGAGGCACTGAAAATGTAACCAATGTACAGCTACTCCATTGGAAATAGGCACGTCAAATTCAGTAAACAAACCCCTTTCGCAGGATCCATTTTAATAATAATAATAATAATAATAATAATAAATCTTTATTTCAGGATGTAAAATCCCATATCGATAGATACCTTAAAACTAGACATAGATATAAAATATAACAATAGTAACTCTAGCCTAGCTAGGGATTTTGGTCTTCGGTCTCGCTTCCCTATAGCGTCGGTAGACAATGCCCTCCGGCCAGTTATCTTTGGCCAGGAACATTGTCTTGAGATCGGCCGGCACCCGAAGTTTGAAGGACAGAAAGTCCTTGGGTCTATCTGACTCCAAAAGATCAATCTGCACCGTCGAAACCTCTGTCGCCTGCTTGGGACTGCGCGGCGGATTCTTCTTCAGCCTTTCCAGGATGTGACGCTCGATGTCCTGGCAGGTCATGTTCACGTCGAGCCGGGAAAGGTAGATTAGGGCCGTGGGAGCGGCAGCTTTGAGGCTGCACTCATCGGCGGGGGCGGTGCCACGCTGATTGCGGCTGCGTCTGGAGCGGCGCTTCCTGGTTTGAACCAGGATGAAACCTTCCCCATCAACTGTCGCGTTCGGCGGGCCACGAGCGGGCCTGGCCGGCTGCGCGCGCGGCGCAGCCTGCAGCTTCTGTTGTTCGGCGGCGGGCGGTGCGGGGCGCGGGCGGCGGCGGCGGGCACGGCGGGACACAGCAGCATACGTTTCTTTTTGGGCTTCCAGTGATTTGGATGAACCAGAAGAGACCGCATTCGGTGCTGGTCGGCATGGCTTCGTGACGTCACGAAGCGGTGCGGTGTTCGTCAACGCGGGCTTAGCAACCCGCGTAACTGGGTCAGTCGCTTGTTGGGCATTTTTGCTGACCGTCGCGTTGTCGTCGCGCGCGTCGGCTATTCGCTGCGTCGGCAGCGAGGTATTGGCCTGACGCAATACTAACAACTCACGTTTTAGTTCAGTGCAAATGCCTTCCGAAGTCTCCAACTTGCTCCGGATGTCGGTGACGTCAGCCTGTAGTCGCACGATATCCTTCAGCAGCCGGGTGGCGTCGACGTGGTCGAATGTCACCGGCGGCAGCTTGTTCAGGTCGCGGGCCACGTAGGTCGGGACGTCATCGGGTTCGGTCTCCTTGAACACCCGGAAGATGTCCTGAAGATCCTTCTTCCCGCTTGCAGCACCCCTCCGCGCGACAAGGCGCACAGTGGTGATGGCGGTTTCTTGCAGCACAGTCTTGGCGGCGGCGATCTCAACCTCCTTGAAGCTGGTCGAGCAGATCTGCTCCAGGGAGACCTCGTCCATCACGTCCAGCTTCTGTTGTACGAAGGCGAGCAGCTCGTTCACCAAGATGGTGTCCGCGCGCTTGGCTGGTACAGCCATGGCGTAACGATATTGCGAAAACTAGGTTGTCGCTAATTTACGGGGCATCGTCGCGTACGCTGCTAGGAAGCGTCCGTTCGTGCCGGTGTCACAGTAGCGAATACGTGATGCGATTTGCTGTAGCTTTTTGGAGGGTCTGAATATAGTAAGCGGGAGGTTCGGTTAGAGCCGAAACCGACAAGGTAGGTATACGGTTCCGCTTCAGTGGTCAAACTTTGGCTTGTTCTGCATTTACCCTGCGAATTGAGTACTAAACAACATTCTAGCAATAGGACCTCTGTGCCGCAGCGGTTGTGGCTCTGCCTACCATGCGAGAGGTCCAGGGTTCGATCCCCGGCTGGGGGTTAAAAATATATTCCAGGTCTTGAATATTTATATGTGTGTGATGTCGTTGTTTCTGGTTCCCACGACATAGGTCATCCTAGTGTGGGGCCAGAAGCAATGTATATGTTTGTATGTAAATGTTTATGTTTATGTTTAGGAATATGTGGCCTCAGCCATTTTTTAAATCTTAGAAAAATAGAATATATCTATCTTATTTTTTTAGTGCCTATGTAATAGATAAATATGGATCTGTCTTCTAGATAGTGTAGATCTTACCCCGAGTAACCATCATCACTCACTGCCCCCTCGCCCTGAGGGGTGCCGGGCGTGGTGCCGGGCGGGGTGCGGGCGGGGAGGCCCTCCCTCGCGGAGGGACGATGGGTTGAGGGCGGGTGCAGGGGGAAGGGAACAATGCCTGAAGCCCCGAGAAGCTATTAGACGCATAAAGGCTGAATAGATATAATATCGTAAAGGGAATTCATTCGATTACTGATTTATTATTTGGTGAGATTCCTTATTATCTTATTTAGGCTTAGTTTTAACTGTTTAAAAGTGGGTACAAAGTTACGTCTTAAAAAAATAATATCATATCAAGTTCACACCAAATTTTTGCAACTTAATTTATACTAACGACAACACGCCTCGCTCCGCTCCGCTTCGGCTACATGTTATATTATAAAGTTGTGACCTAAAAAAACGAACTTTAGTATTCAGAGAGAAAGTGACCTATACGGTTCTTGGGGGTATTAAATTAGGTGAATATTTAACTTAGTTGGTGCTCAACACTTATATATTTGTTGCCTTATCTCAATAAGCACATCATAGGCTGCCTACTAAATCATTAAATTAAGTATATTACACTTACATTCACCACACTACACTCACTACAAGCCTAACACAAATACCTACACTAACAACTACACCTACACTGCACTTGATAACTCTAGTTAATTATTATTATTTTTAAATTTTCTGTGTACTAACTATATAAAATATTTTTGTTTTTGTAATTAATGTACATGCTTAACTACTTTATTAATTTCACAAACATGATATCTTGTGACTATAATCGGGAAGAATTGTTTCCCTAGATACAGTTTAAACTAGTTAGGGAGACAGGGATCCACCAATTTGCAATAAGGATTTTTTGTGAATAAATTTTTTTTTACTTTACTTTTAATTTACTATATTGTAGTTGCGCCCCAGATGGTGTAACGTTGTAAGTTACCGTTGTCTTCACTCTATCATTAACTGGTCTTATTTTAAATTTAAGTAGTAATTCTCTTAATAAAACTACCAAATGAGGCTAGTAATCACAGTATTAATTTTCACGCGCTGTACTAGCAACATTCCACTGTTGACAACTCACTCGCTCTGCTATGATTGGCCCGTTTTAAACTAACTAGCCGTGACCGCAACTTGACTTTGCGGCGCCGGCGTCATTCCGAAAACTCACTCAGCACTATACGCACGTCCGTCCTACTGGCGCTCTGTAACGGTCCCTTTTTACCGTACGCCGACGAACGACTCTAAACAGTAATTACTTACGTTTAATCATAACGTACTACTAGTAGTTACGTTTTAGTTTTGTCTGTGCTTCATATTAACCCCGATTGAGGTGAGTGGTGAAAGATACTGTTTTAAAATCATCTTACCGTTAGGTACTTTCGGGCTTACTCATTTGTGTCCAGAATCATCTCATTTCATTTATTGCTTGTTGCGTTTTATTCCTTTTAGACTCGCTAATTATTATTTCGCGATATTCACATCGCATTGTAACGCAAATTGCTACCCGCTTTTAGACACGCGTTAGTGTGTCTTGGCTTCTTATAGAATGTCTGGAAAATATGTTCAGCTTACTAAATTATACTAGCTACCTTTTTGTGTGGAAATTGTTGATTGTTACCGGCAGATTTCATATTTGGGCATTTCATAAAATGTCCGGATTGTTTGCATAATGTCCCAAGTGAGGTCTGCCGATAACAAATATGAATGCTTGCTTGTTTTTATTCCTAGCACTGTATTTTACTTTGTATATGTAACTCCGTTCTGATTGTTACCACCACGACAACACTATTCTTTTCTTGGCGGGTGGAGCATTCGGACGGAGTGCAGTAACAGATGTTAAAGGAGGAACGGTTTCGAATTCCAGTTCGGGGTTCCTGGCACCTCTTCGGGATCACCGCTTTTCCTCGCTACCCTACGGTTTCCCGGTTCCTGGCACCTCTTCGGGATCACCGCTTTTCCTCGCTACCCTACGGTTTCCCGGTTCCTGACACCGCTTCGGGCTAACCTGCTTCCCTGCTCCGGCTGCATTCGGACCGTTACTTCTCCGACGTCAGCGGCACTCCGACTACGGCAAAACCCGCAGGGAAGATTCGTTGCTGCGTAACCAGGGTCAGACTACATTTGGAGAACCCACGTTAAATAAAATTTCTTGTTGGCTACCTATTTGGAATCTTTTTATTCCTCTCCAAGTAGGGACGTCACAGTGGCGCCCATAACGTGGTTAGTCTGGCCTTGCTTACGCTGTAAGTAGTTAGTTGTTTGTGTGTGCGTGTTTTTGTAAACGTTTACCTGTGTTGTAATTTTGGTTTTGCTTAGCAACTTCTGTGTACGTGGTTATTATTCAAACTTTTAAATTGTAGTGTTTTTTTCAAATTCCTACGTTGGTTTTAATTTCTCGTTCTCTTAAAAAAAATTAACCACCTACCCACTAGTTGCAATATTTTTATTTGCAGTTTTAACATATATATTTTTTTCTACATCGTCATTCACTTCATTCATACCGTCAAAACCTAACGTACATAAATCATTTTGTAACAGAACGGAGACTAATTAGTAGCGTCATTTTCAATTCCTTGATTTCTCTTCCTGTGCTGTCCCGGGAAATCAAAAAAAGAATACGGCAGTTGCATTTCCTCCTGTGCATGTCGTAAGAGGCGACTAAAGGAATCAGTACACTTTCACTACTCATCTCTTTGGTATTTATTATTTGAGCTGCATCATGTCTTTTCAAATTAAGTTTCTCTCTCTAAACAAAGCAGAACTGGAGTACGAAGTTGCCATCAGAGGTGAAAACCCAGGCACTACCGTAGAAATTTTACGTAAACAAATAACTAAACTTGTGACAGAATACCCGTCAGAGGACGTTCTGTTATCTCACCTTGAACCTAAGGACGACTTACTTGCAGTCGTCAAAATCTTGGACAAAGTGCAATCTACTCTTGACGGACCTGCACCAGATAGATCCTCTCTTCTTAGGACACAAAATCTGATGCACCATGTCTATCACAGATTAAGTCGGGTACCTACGGATGAAAAGTTCGAAACGGGCCATGATCAACTGTCGGAGATTTACCGAAAATATTATTCGAAGATCCTAGCTCTCTTATCACAAGCAAAGGATCCCCTTTCAATATCTTCCTCGTCTAATACTGCGTGTAGGGAATCAACGCCATCTGTTAGTGGCGCGAGCGTGATTTCTGTAACTTGCGAGCGTGGCAATACTTCCGAACTTAGTAAATTGAAGTACGACGGGAAATCATGTGTTCGGGCTTTTATCGAAAGGGTTTCGGAACTGTGTCAGGCCAGAAATATTTCGGACTCCAAACTTCTGTCCTATGCAACGGAAATTTTCACCGATCAAGCATTGCACTGGTTCCGAAGTATAAGAGATAGCGTTAACAACTGGTCGGATCTCAAATCTCTGTTGTTAGAGGATTTCAGCCAAACGGACTATGATTATCGTCTACTTTCTGAAATTAGGGCTCGCACTCAGGGCGAATCAGAAACGATAACCATTTATCTTTCCATAATGGCAGGAATGTTTTCGCGCTTATCGAAACAATTATCCGAAGAGGACAAATTAGAGATACTATTGCACAATATCCGGCCATGTTATGCGAGTACGTTGGCCTCGGCAACTCAGATTGTGGATATTGGGGTATTGAGAACGTTGTGCAAAAATTACGAAAATATACAAACCCGTATGTCACACTTTCGCGAGCCACCAACGATTACCACACACACACTAGCACCCGAATTTGCTTACAAGCCATGTAAGACGAAATCTGACAACCATGTCTCTGCGATCGCTCCTGCAACAACTGTAAAGTCAAATAACTTTTGTCTAAGATGCCGCTCTAACACTCACGATCTTCGTCAGTGTAAGGTTAGTCGTGACGTCATCGTCTGTTTTGGGTGCGGTAATAAAGGTGTAAAGAAACCTGAATGCCCTAAATGTACTCCTACCGTTCAAAAAAACTAATTAGCCAGAATTGGGACGGTTCTAAGGGTCATTTCGATAGAGTAGATTTTGAAAAATGGCTACAAACCCTTAGAAACTTCTTCTCTAGTTTCAGAGTCGCCTCAATTCTGGATAGTAAACCAACAAAGGACAGTAGACCCTATATTTCCGTTAGAATCGGGGACATCCCTGCTTCTGGTCTACTCGATTCTGGATCTGCTGTCACTATTCTCGGCAATGATTCTCATAAATTATTGTCGGACCATGGTCTAAAAGTATTTACCGATGATTGTATCTCCGTGACTGCTGCTGGAGGCCAGTCCCTTCAAAGTATTGGCTACATCAATCTTCCCATTCACTTTGAAGAACAATTCCACATTATTAAGGGTTACGTGTTACCAAATGTGGACAGCCCACTTATCCTAGGCATTGACTTTTGGCGGATTTTCAATATTTGTCCCAAATACTTAGGTAGCATCACCTTGTCCAACTCTTCTTTGGCAGAAATAAGTATCGACAAAAATGAGACTTTTATACAGTCTTACGATAATCTCTCTGATTCACAAAAGTCCACAGCCGATTCAATTGTCAGTCAATTCCAGGAAATCTCCACTGACAGTATGGGCCTTGGTAGAACTAGTCTTATAACTCACCATATCGATACTGGTGACTCTCAACCTATAAGACAACGTTACTATCGAATGTCACCTGAGAAGCAGCGAATTTTGGTAGAGCAAGTCGACGAAATGCTAGCGTTAGATGTAGTTGAACCTTGCGAGAGCGCTTGGTCGTCCCCTGTCCTCATTGTCTATAAAAAGAATGGACAACCTCGCTTTTGCCTCGACAGCCGTAAACTGAATTCGGTCACAAAAAAGGACGCATATAACCTACCCTATATAACTGAAATATTAGACAACCTACGCGATGCAAAATTCTTATCTAGCGTAGATTTGTCGAAAGCGTTCTGGCAAATTCCAATAGCTCCAGAAGATCAAGACAAAACTGCATTCTATGTTCCAGGCAGAGGAACTCTCCGTTTTAAGACCACTGCTTTCGGTCTCACCAATGCCCCTGCCACTCAACAAAGGCTTGTCGATCTTCTGTTCGGGAATTTTGATCTAAAGGCGTTCGCATATTTAGATGATATTATTATCATCAGCAGCAGCTTTGAGGAACACGTGTCCTTACTACTAGGCGTGCTGCATAAATTAAAACAAGCGAACTTATCCATCAACCTTGAAAAATGCAAGTTCTTCAGAAATGAGTTGAAGTACTTGGGTTATGTTGTGGATGCGCATGGCCTTCGCACTGATCCTGAAAAAGTCGAGGCTATCCTTAATTTCCCAACACCCACAAAAAAAAAAGATCTTAAACGCTTCCTTGGAACAGCCACGTGGTACCGCCGTTTCGTCCCCAACTTTAGCACTATTGCCGGACCACTCAACCAGCTGACTTCAAGTAAGAAGAACGCACCCAAGTTTCAGTGGACAACTGAAGCTGATGATGCTTTTAATAAGCTAAAAGAGTGTCTTGTATCAGCCCCGGTTCTCTCTTGTCCCAATTACGATTTACCGTTCGAAGTACACACTGATGCGAGCAATTTTGGGATTGGTGCCATGCTCACACAAACGATTGATGGTAAAGAACATCCGATTGCATACATGAGTAGGGCGTTGTCGGGATCTGAGAAGAACTACAGTATAACCGAGAGGGAGACGCTAGCAGTTTTAACCGCTCTAGAACACTGGCGGTGTTACTTGGAAAACGGAAAAACCTTTACCGTTTACACCGACCACTCCGCGCTCAAATGGTTCTTGTCACTGGACAACCCTACCGGAAGACTAGCACGCTGGTGTGTGAGGTTGTCTGCCTTTAATTTCGAACTTAAACATCGTCGTGGGGTCGATAATGTCATTCCAGATGCACTATCTCGTGCTTTCCCATGTGCTTCTATCAGTACGGTCAACTCTAATTTGACTACTACTGACACATGGTACAAAAACATTTATAACGGTTGTTTAGAAAAGCCGAACCTCTTTCCTAACTACTTGATCGAAGGTGGTGCTCTCTATCGCCACTCCAAAAATAAGTGCGAAATGATTTCGGAGTTTTCCTGGAAGGAAGTGGTGCCGAAAGAATTGCGTGACAGCGTCATAGAGGAGAATCATGCTGACCCTACTGCTGCTCACTTGGGTATTTTCAAGACCTATCGACGCTTACTTCTTCGATACTACTGGCCGGGCATGCACCAAGACGTCGTACGTTTTGTTGGTTCTTGTTCAAAATGTCTCACTTACAAACCACAAAACCATCCGACGCTGGGTACGATGGGTCGACCTAAACAATGCTCACGGCCGTTTCAAATGATATCCATTGATTTCATAGGTCCACTTCCGGTCAGTCGAAAGCAGAATAGTTATATTTTGGTCGTAACATGTTGCTTCTCAAAATATTGCCTTATTTTTCCCATGCGACGCGCTACTTCGGAAGCTGTCGTCAAGGCTCTGGAGGACTCTGTGTTTCTGGTCCACGGAATCCCACAGACAATATTCCTTGACAATGGTACCCAGTTTATTAGCTCGGTAACAAATACCCTCTTTAAGAAATACAAGATACCTAACGTATTCTTCTCTCCGAGATATACTCCGCAAGTAAACACTGTCGAGCGCTATAACAAAACAATAGTTACATGTATTTCCACCTACGTGGACAATGACCACAGAACCTGGGACACTAATATTCCCAAAATACAGTATGCCATTAACAACTCCGTCAATGAAGCAACTGGCTACACTCCATCGTTCCTCGTGTACGGACGAGAAACGGTTACTTGTGGTTCTCATTATACAGATAACGATCTGGGTGAGGAACTACTATTTCTGCCACGCGACATTTACGCTGAAAATCTGGGTCACCTGTCAAAATATTTTGATAAGGTACAGGCATCTCTTTGGCACGCACATAAAAAAAATACGGCGCACTATAATCTTAGGCGGAAAGAGGCAGAATTCAGCGTAGGCGACATTGTCCTAAAACGTGCTTATGTCTTGAGTGATAAAGACAAGTACTTTAGTAAAAAGTTAGCGCCCAAATATACCAAATGTCGCGTCTCCGCTAAGAAATCACCCTTGGTATACATTTTAGAGGATATGACGGGAAAGGACTTAGGCACCTGGCATGTTAAGGATCTAAAACTAGTTAAGAATATTTAGAATTAGGTTTTGGATTTTCATTACGTATGAAAACCCTTTACTGGGCGAGGGGGTATTGTAACGTTGTAAGTTACCGTTGTCTTCACTCTATCATTAACTGGTCTTATTTTAAATTTAAGTAGTAATTCTCTTAATAAAACTACCAAATGAGGCTAGTAATCACAGTATTAATTTTCACGCGCTGTACTAGCAACATTCCACTGTTGACAACTCACTCGCTCTGCTATGATTGGCCCGTTTTAAACTAACTAGCCGTGACCGCAACTTGACTTTGCGGCGCCGGCGTCATTCCGAAAACTCACTCAGCACTATACGCACGTCCGTCCTACTGGCGCTCTGTAACGGTCCCTTTTTACCGTACGCCGACGAACGACTCTAAACAGTAATTACTTACGTTTAATCATAACGTACTACTAGTAGTTACGTTTTAGTTTTGTCTGTGCTTCATATTAACCCCGATTGAGGTGAGTGGTGAAAGATACTGTTTTAAAATCATCTTACCGTTAGGTACTTTCGGGCTTACTCATTTGTGTCCAGAATCATCTCATTTCATTTATTGCTTGTTGCGTTTTATTCCTTTTAGACTCGCTAATTATTATTTCGCGATATTCACATCGCATTGTAACGCAAATTGCTACCCGCTTTTAGACACGCGTTAGTGTGTCTTGGCTTCTTATAGAATGTCTGGAAAATATGTTCAGCTTACTAAATTATACTAGCTACCTTTTTGTGTGGAAATTGTTGATTGTTACCGGCAGATTTCATATTTGGGCATTTCATAAAATGTCCGGATTGTTTGCATAATGTCCCAAGTGAGGTCTGCCGATAACAAATATGAATGCTTGCTTGTTTTTATTCCTAGCACTGTATTTTACTTTGTATATGTAACTCCGTTCTGATTGTTACCACCACGACAACACTATTCTTTTCTTGGCGGGTGGAGCATTCGGACGGAGTGCAGTAACAGATGTTAAAGGAGGAACGGTTTCGAATTCCAGTTCGGGGTTCCTGGCACCTCTTCGGGATCACCGCTTTTCCTCGCTACCCTACGGTTTCCCGGTTCCTGGCACCTCTTCGGGATCACCGCTTTTCCTCGCTACCCTACGGTTTCCCGGTTCCTGACACCGCTTCGGGCTAACCTGCTTCCCTGCTCCGGCTGCATTCGGACCGTTACTTCTCCGACGTCAGCGGCACTCCGACTACGGCAAAACCCGCAGGGAAGATTCGTTGCTGCGTAACCAGGGTCAGACTACATTTGGAGAACCCACGTTAAATAAAATTTCTTGTTGGCTACCTATTTGGAATCTTTTTATTCCTCTCCAAGTAGGGACGTCACAATGGATGGCTATCAAACGACTTCATTCCTGACTGCTAATAGCTGCTGAAGTCTTCAGCATTACATAGGTACCTGACCCCACACGTCTACTCGAATAAGAGACTCACTTCAACCGACAAGTGTTTATGAAAATGTAATGTTATTGAATCATTATTGTTTGCTCGCTAAATGAATTTCTGTGTTACGGCTACCGAAGGTCCGGTACTCCACAGTGTTGCCAAGCTATCGATAGTTTTGCTGTCGCTAGTTGATTTCGGAATAGGTAGGGTAGATGGGACTATCGATAGAACATAAGAGACAATAGATACTAACAACAACAATCAACATTTATATGCAGGCACATTCATTGCTTCGGGTCCACACCACACTAGGATACACATAAACATAAATATTTACACACAGGCACACACATTGCTTCTGGCCACACACTAGGATACCCTGTGTCGTGGAAACCAGAAACAGCGACGTCACACACATATAAACATCCAAGACCTGTGTTTTTTTTCTCTTTAAACCCAGCCGGGGATCGAACCCCGAACCTCTCGCATGGTAGGCAGAGCCACAACCGCTGCGCCACAGAGGCCGTCCTGCGTCGCAGGAACCAGAAACAATGACACGTCTATAAACATCCAAGACCTGTGTTTTTTTTCTCTTTAAACCCAGCTGGGGATCGAACCCGGGACCTCTCGCATGGTAGGCAGAGCCACAACCGCTGCGCCACAGAGGCCGTTCTGTGTCGTAGGAACCAGAAACAATGACACATCTATAAACATCCAAGACCTGTTTTTTTTTGGCCCTCCCCATTAAAATTCCCGGGATTAAACCCGGAACCTCTCGCCTGTTGTTGTTTTCTATGCAGGGTATAACATAAAAGTGTCATCTTCAAAGGAGTTATTAGGGACATCATCTTGAATAACTTTTACTATGAAACCGATTTGATCAGGGCAACTTTATTTTCGACTCGTCCATACATTTTAGTCACCGCTGATTTATATGGAGAACTGAAAAATAAAGTTGCTCAGATCAGGTTAAACAGGAAAAGTTGTACAGAATGATGTCGTTAACGAACCCTTATTGATTGATAAAAGTATTCAGTGAAAATAATAAATGAGGAATATTGAATTGTAGGCCCAATATGCATTATCGATAGTATCGACTATTGCCAAACTATCGATAAGCTTCCGATAACCGTATTTTGATTGGAAAGTGGCAACACTGTTGCTCAGCGGGACATCGGGGAGTTGTGTGTAATACTAATATAATTATTTATATATTCGCAGTGTGTCGTGATGTCTTCGATGTCCGGTGCCGCCGTGTGTAGCCCTCGCGGAACGACGACGACGGAAATGCAGTGGACAACGGACGTCGCAGCCTATAATAAATTGTTTGTTTATCGATATTCGCGAAATTGAATGTTTTATGCATTATTAGACTGTTAGGGATCAACCACATTACCCGTTATTCAATAAGCAGTAAGTTTGACCGATTTATTTTTATAACCGATATGATCAAACCAACTCTATTTTGCACTTCTCCATACTAATCAGTCGATCTCATGGTCCAAATTGAACAGAAATGTCTAATCAGTTTTATAGCGAAGGTTGTTTAGAATGACGTCACGAATACGCTCTGGAATATGCTTCTACACCTCTCAGTTACACCCTGTTTTGCGATCGGCGCAGTGTCTTATTTTTTAGATCATCGCAACTTCCATCAGTACGGGGTACTCAAACGGCTGATAAGAAATATGATTCCGATTCCACTTATGATATCATTATCCCTCGATGTTTTCACTCGCGCGTCACATTTATCGGCCGTAAATACCAAATGTGTGTGCAAAAAGTTCCCCGACGATTGCGATACATATTTCGTGCTGTTTTTAGATCACAATCTTGGGTCAGCAGCAGCTGTTGTCGCCAGCTCGCTATTGTATGCTGATGTGTCCGGCGACCACGTGACCATACGACCACGTGACCATACGACCACGTGACCATATATGGTCATTATACGGCCATATTCTCGTAAGCAGAAAGGTTATCAAGTAAATAAGTTGTCGTTAGCTATAAAGATGATCGGTCCTCTATTGTGACTATTTCACCCAATTCACATTAGGAAGTGGTTCTGATGTTGGTTCAACAGATGCCCTTCCCCTAATCTTTCTTTTTGTATATTCTAGAATGTCGCTAAGCCTTCAGTTCGACAACACTTAGTCTACGCTACGCCATCTTATGTTTGAATACATTACGCATTCCTCTAAAAAGTACTAAGTTGTAGTTAACATCCTTACTAATTAAATCTGATAATAGTTATTCGTGGTTTATACCCATAAATGATATTCATAACTCTTAACTCTTCTTAGTACATACCTCTATACAATAAAGATACCTCTCAATTTTTAGACATCTACTTTAACACTATAAGAGAAGTCAAAAGCTCAAAAAGTGACCATAACCCTCATAATATAACTATCTAACTAACTATCAATTTACCATAAATCCCAGTGCTATGTTTCTGGGTGTATTCTAAATTTCTACTTGCCCCTAGCATCCACATTATACTATATACCTACATAAGTACATGTAGGTAGGTTTGCTTCATTGCTGATTTCATAATTTACTTGCTTCGGGCGCCTGAACACGAAGTTTGGGGAAGTTAATCCGCTCGCTTCATTAGAAAGTTCTCATCACTTGTCGGTATATATCTCAGGATCTACCTACCTGTGTGTGGCGTTTTCATAAAGCAACTAGTGACAGTTTTACAAGTTTAGACTGGCGACATTGGTATCAATTTGCATGAGTTTTTTTTTTAATTTTTGACAAGTTTGTCAACCCTCGCCTGTCATGCAGGATAAACGGGTTCAAGTCCCCGTGCTAATCATGTATGAGATAGATAATTTATCCTAACTACATTACGGACGTTCTAACTGTGATGGAAAACTATATGAGTACTATATGCCTTCATATCTTCTCTATAGATGCAGCGATAGACAAGCCCCGTGACACGTAAAATGGAGTCTTGAATAACTAGCTAAACGTGAACCAAACATTGCCTCAGCTACCCTGTGTGCGATATTATTGCCAGTTTGTACTAGCGTGTACTAGCGAAATCGTAACTTTTCGTTTTAATAAATGCACAGTGTTCAGTGATCACCCCCGCGTCGGCATGAGTGTGGATATTACACAGGATTCTGGGATCCTGCGAGCGTCGATGCTAAAAATTGAGCTTACTCATGCAAAATGTAATAAATGGAGAGCAACTTTGCTTGGAAAGTTGGTTTAGGAAAGTCAGTAATTCACGATACAGCCTATCTATATTTACGGAAACCTACTTTACACGTAGAAGTCTCGCACTGACATTGAAGGAGTCAAGAGGCACTCTCCAATGGGAAGGAAAGGCCACTGAAACGTGCCACGGGCAAAATAATACAATGACGTAACAAAACAAAAGACTAACGGTACTGCGACGACGCTCGAGACACTCGAGAAATAACAAACAGTGGCGACAGTGCTGCAACCGACCACTCAAAACTTAACGCACACTTAAAGACACTCTGCCGCTGCCGCTGTCTCGCGCTCGGGAACTGACAGTTACCGCCAGAATGACATTTATTTGAGCAACAGGCTGTGCTGGGGAACAGGTGCTCGGCTAAGAGTTCATTCATAATTCACTATTTCTTTAATGCACGCAAATACTGTAAAACCCAGGAGTTACTGAAAATAGTAAATAAAGGCGAGGTTATGTCTAATGAGAGATCTCTTCCAGCAAACCAGGTTTAGAAAGGAAGGGAATTGTACAACAAAATAACTAAATAAACGAGTACATACATATTAATATAAATCCTATAAGCATACATTTAAAAATATATATAATGGACTACTGCTACACAAAAACAGTTTCGTCATATAAAAATAAAACACGTGAAAAAACAACTGACATAAACAATTACACAAAGAAACCGCCCCAAGAATCTCCCGGCCCAAAGGTGCCCATTATACTGGCAGCGTTCCCGCGCTGCACAGCGAGTGAGATTCTCTGGACCAGTTGTCATCTAAAAAGGTGCCCAACTGCTGAGATGGTAACGCATGTAGCCAGGCGCCAGACTCTGGTTGGGATGCTGCACGCAGGCGAGCATGTTCGGCTCCCGTGCTCTGCTCCACCAGCCCGTCAAGGGATGACTTGCACAGCTCCTCATCCCAGGCTCGCTGAATGCCTGGCGTTTCTGGCTCATCTCTCCCCGGGCAACGGACCCGCCACAGCCGCTAAGCCTCGGCAGCAAACGGAATGTTCAAATTGTCACCATTACTGTTCAAAATGCGAGTGACAAGTTTAAACACCCCATGCGAAGAGGCCAAGAAAGCAGGGAGTTCCGTGTCCTGTAGGCGACGAACGCCGATACCACCGAACCTGATGGGTAGTGCAGCCTGAGACCACTGAGAGGGAGACAGTTTGACATTCAAAATGTTCTCCAGAATATGTCTCAATGTATCGTCGTATGAATCTGCCTCCCCTCTGGCTAGCCAAACCGGAGCCGTACGCAATGAATAAGTCAACCTTGGCTGGGACAAACAATTCCGCAGCATTGTAAGGGCCACATGTGCGGAAAGCTCCTTCAAATGTGGCAAAGCCCCAACAAAGGCTTCCATCTTACCTCGGAGGACGGCCGGCACACCTTCCACAAAGATGGGCGCCCCCAACAAGGTGAAATCAGTTTTATCGAGGACCTTCACCCCAGGGACTAAAGCGTCAAACTCCGCTGTTAAGTCCTGTGCCAAGATACCCGAGCACGGATATAACTCGCATTACTGCAGATTCAAATGAAGGCCCAAGTCCTCAAGACCGCGAATAATGACATCCACGTCAGCCAGGACCACATTTGGAGGTCCCCCGATTGTGCCATCATCCAGGTACCAAACATTCAAAGGGGACCTCACGGACTTAACCACATCCTGGATATTATATATATATTTATACTATGGGTAGTAAGAAATAGTTAATCATAATAATTTTTAGGATTCCGTAGCTCAACAGGTAAGAAAATGAACCCTTATAGGATCACTCACGTGTCCGTCCGTCCGTCCGTCAGTCACAGGCGCTTTTCTCAGGAATTATAAGAGATAGAGCCTTAAAATCTTCAGCAAGAATACTTATCCTGATAACTGCAACATAATTAAAGTCTAATACTGAAAAAAACCTTGCCTACAAAAAAGTTGAGGGGGTAAAATGACAAACTTAAAAATAAAACCCAATGTAATAAGTTATGTAGGGTATCGTTGGAAAGGGCTCTTTATAACCTTATCATTAATTTTTTTTAATTTAAGGTTTGATAACTTCAGAAGATATGAGCAAGACCCCTCCCTCCAAAAAATTAGGAAAAAATACACAATATAGAACTTAAGCCAAACATTACAGAAAAACCTACCCAGAGTAGGCAAGGTTATACCTTAGTAAACAAATTGTAAAATCCAAACTATTCACTTCACGCCATCCCTACCATTGTAAGGTGGTACGCAACCCTTCGTGCGAGAGCTCGACTCGCGCTTGACTGGTTTTTTATTTAAATTGAAGTAGGTATCTGCCTTAACCCTTAAAAAAGCCAGAAAATTTTCATTGGTTTTCGAATTTATTATTAAGTTATCATAAGGTTTAAAATGATGTGGTGATGTCCCCGTGCCATACTAAAGGTTAATCGGTGTTTTTTTATAATGTCACAATTCAAAGCTCTTATTGGCGGTGAACATCAGCAGTTCCGTACGCTGTCGCTTAGACCTCCACATCCATCTAATCAACATTCTTATCAAATCGTTCGATAATCCGCAAAGCTTTACTGACATACATCACGATAAGGCTGCGCTTGTAAAAGTAATAAGCAGAAAAAAGTTGATCTTCCCCGATCTACCCCGTTCGGCCGTTTATAGCCCCGGACTCCATAAAGATAGCCATTTAGTGTTATTTGTGTGCATTTCGGATACACAGGCCGTCACGAGCGAGCATAAATTTAGCGAGCTGCCTACGATCGCAAGCGCAGGAGACCCTTATACCAGCCGAATGCTAATTATAGGAATTTTAATTACCCAGGGTACCGAATTACATTAATAATTATGAAGTGATGTTTCTTATCTCGGGCTACCTCGTCCCATCGTCGGGTTTTTATACGAATTCTAGAAAATATAAACATGATTCGCGTTTGGAGACATGCAGGAGAATGTCAGAACGTAGTAAGAGTTTTTCGTTTGTACTCTTTTTTTAAGCATATGCTTATCAGTTTATCATAATGAAGTCTCTCATTCTTCAGAGCACTCTGAAACTACCAATCTGTATCAAGATATCATCGCATACCACTGCAATAACCAATCCTTGCCTCCTAATAGAATACTTACTTTTCAAATAAAATTCGATGAAATGTTAGTAATAAAAACTTGAATTCTGACCGACATTTTGTTTCTACCTTTGCTACGAGACGAGTTTTTATAATTTCTGCATAGAAATAATAAGTAGATACTCCTACATTTGTGCCGGAGGGTGGGTCTGGAGAGCTCTCGGGCGTTTAACGGAGCGGCAACAGCTCAAGCGTCACTCTCAATTAGCTTTAACGACAGAGATGAAGCTTCAGCTGCCGCCGCCCTTCCTTCAGAGGCTTCTGTTCTGTATACACTTGTTCACGAAATAAAGATAACTAAAGATAGCTGGGTATAAAATACAACTGAGAAATACATTTTAACAAAGTATTACTTATGTTAATGTGTATTTTACCTAATGGCATATCCAAAGTTTAATATTGATTGTTCTTTCTGTCTTTTACACCTGGCTTTTCGTGTTTTGCCTGACGTGGATGTGGGACCATTAAGTTTTAATTATTGAAAACACACACTATATTCCCGTTAGATTAGTAAATCCATCAAATATAAAACTTAGCTTTGACTTGACCACTCATCGAAGGAAAGCTGTGAAACTGTTATATTCATCATGAGTATAACAACAAACAGCCTACGTACGTTATACCTACAAGAATTAGCATCCACATGGGAAACCGCGGTCGGTTGGCGCTTGGCGCAGGTGCCTGAAGCCAATATCTCGTGTGTGACGTATGTGTGTCGGCGGCGGCGGCGGCCCGCGGGCCCGGCTGTGTGCTCATTTGAACACAATAGGGCTGCGCTGCCGGCCGCGGCAGACCACGCGGCGCCCCCGAACACTCACGCACATGGCGAGGTGGCGATGTCGCGTTGACTGGATATTGCGGATGTACCTATTTAGGTATCAACGATCCTTGTATTGATATTCATTGGAATTTTCAACTTTTATGAGACAGTTTTGTTAGCAGTCGTAGCCAAAGTAAGTAACGATGGCAAACATAAGGCCTCTTTTGCTCCGAAAGCAAATAGAGTAATTGATTAAATAAAAATTAGAAAAACTTTATATCTCCATAGTTGTGGCGATGGTTTAGTCCTTTGTGACGCAAAATTAACTGCCTATTGAATAACTGGCTAACCCAGGGCATAACTCTGCCTCTGCCACCCCGTATGGGAAACGTCGTGACGCTATGTGCTTATGTGTTTGTGTACCTACCTATCTACCTAATGTGGGAAAAGAAGGTTAGCTGAATAACCAGCACGTATACCTCGCCCCACGAATTAAGAGCGCTGGGCGACGTTGGAGGGTATTACTGCGCATAAGGCCACCGCTCATAACTCGTGGCGCGAGGTTTACGACGTAACTACGCCTCCCGCCGAAGCCGAAGCAAGGGTGATGGCGGCGTCGACACAGCGGGCGGAGGCGGCGGAGGCGGCGGCGGCGGCGGCGCCTCCCGGTACCTCACGTACACCAGCAATTAATTTACAATTTTATTTACCACAGATGCAGATCGTTTCACTTCTCACTAACTACGGAAAAAAGACCAAGATATTCCTTTTGCAGGCTTAGTTAAAGCATATAATTGAAATAGTTTCTGCGCGGCCTCTCTCATGTTTAAAATAACTGGCAGTTCGCACGAACGTCGCATTATCTGCCTACAGGCGAAAAAACTCCCTCATTCACCTAACTAGTGTATTCTGTTTGGAAAAACGTTTAATCGTGGAGTTTTATATCCAAGCGCGTTGCATGTGAAGCGTTAATCCAACTATTTCAGGGAAACGGATACCTGCTGGCTGCCGTGAGTGCCGGTACACACCTACATACACATGCCTACTCACTACACAGACTGCAAACTATTCGTACACGATAAGTCATTAAAATTATGAGAGCATTGTGTGTGCGCCATTGTAGTACGTTTTCTCTACGATGTGTACTTACTTGGCCATGTATACGATGCATAGGTACTCGAACACTTGCCTATGAACAGTACACTGTATAAGTACTGGTTTATGTATAGCCATATACTCATCTGGTGTATGATCCATAGGTAAGCATGTCTCGGTCAGAGCGAATACTCGGCGGCCTTACCTTACGCTATCTTCCATAATGCAGTAGAATGTTACATTAAAAAATAGTATGAGAGATAACACTTTAATAAATAACCATAAATAAAAAATCTAAAATACCCCCGAACCATTAATGGAACCTTAAGGCTAGAATTTGGTTCACTTGTTAATAAAATATATCGACGACCATCTCAGTGAAGTCTACTAATAATTATAAAAATTGCATTAAAATCAGTCCACGTTAGACCGCTACTCCGCATTAATTTGAGAACGTTGAGAAGTTGTAAACGAACCGATTTTAATAAAACATATGTAAGATTATTCACAGGGAAGTCTACAACCATCGTTTACTGAAAACCGCATTAAAATACTACCATGTTTGACCGCTAGGTTTCCAAGGACAGATATACAGACGCACCGACATACAGGCTTCAAACTTTAATAACACCTCACCTGGTTGTTGGGGGTAAAAATGTGGAAGTCAATCTGTGTTTCAGTAATACATTCTTTCTGACTTGTGTGCAGCATCACCAAAATCCGTCCATCCGTTTGAGCGTCTATGCCACAGATCCCTCTTATTCGTCGTCTCTTAATTGTACCGCAACACCAATATCCGTCCACCCATTTGAGTGCTAGGGTGCCACAGACATACACACATCCTCACATACACACACACAGATAGACACCCATACATACACATAGACGTAAACTTCAAACGTAAAACAACACTCTTTTTAGTCGTCTCTGACGTGTACCATATCACCAATATTCGTCCACCCGTTTGAGCGCTAGGGTGCCACAGAGAGACACACAGATAGACACAAGCACAGACACACCCTCATACACACCCCCTCACACACACACACACACACACACACAAACACACACACATACACACCCAGACAGATAGACGCCTCAAACCGATAAAAACACTCATATTTTTCGTCGTCTGAGGTTAAAAAGTCTAAAATTTGGTTGACTTGTGTCCTTGTTAAGCTAATAAGTTTCGAACTACTGAACCGATTTTTAAATATCGTAGCAAAGAACCATCGCAGCGAAGTAGACTATCATTTACAAAAAACCGTATTAAAATACGTTAACCCGTTTGAGCTCTAGAGTGCCACAGACAGATATAGGTACACACAGAAACACACACAGACAAACAGACAGACAGACACTTCACCTTATAACACCCCTCTTTTGGTCGTCGGAGGTTAATAAAAACTAAATAAATATAACCCTTTCGCGACGGTCTAACACGATTGTGCGTGTCACAAGATCGAGTTTATCTCATTTATTTTACGTTTTTACGCGACGAGCCTAGCCTAGCACGTTTGCGCGAGAACCGGTCTTTGACCCCCCGCGCGAATTTTGAGCGTCAGTCAGTCGGCGAACAAGTGCCAACGTGTTGAGTTCGATGAAAATTGTGTAAGTTTTTTTCATATATTTACTTAGTTACTGTTGGTTGCTGTTAATGACTTGTTAAATTGGATAAGTGGTGAATGTTTTTAACAGATTAGCACAGATCTATGAAAGTAAAACAGTGATCTATCTGCGTAACGAACTTTTGCCACACAATTGCATCAACTTAGGCCGTACCTTACTGTGTTGTTTAAAAAACTTATTTGTTTTTCTATATAAATAGCAATGGAAAGAATTTTGAGCGACGCTGCGATAGCGGAACTGATCAGCGCTTCAGGAGACGAAGGTGATGAATCCGATGAAGAAGACGTGAACATCGCTCCCGAAGATCCTGAAGGTGATAACAGCTCCACTTCATCAGACTCTAAGGGCGACAGCGAAGATCATAACAGACCGCTGAGTGAGCTGCAATGGAAGAGAAAGCCTTTCAATAGCAAAACTCTACCACAACGAACGAGCGTTCGTCCTCCGACGGTTATCTTAAATCCCTCAGAGTACTTTGAAAGGTATTTCAAATCCGAGCTTCTTGAAGAATTTGCTTTGAAAACCACCCAATACTACATGGCCACCATTGGTATGCAAATAAAGCCTCCGTGTTGTGTCCTTGACATCAGGAAGTTTTTTGGTATTCATGCCTTGACTGGTTGCATCAAACGTCCAGGGAGAGGTTCTTCTTACTGAGAACAAACCTGCATGTAGTAGAAGTTACTGGTGTTAATCAGGCTGAAGAATCATCTTGACATTGCCATTTGAGCAATTTAAAATCCATGTTAAAGCGACTTTGTCGAAAAAGGGATATTACAATGTTCAAGATTACTTAAATGATGGGTCTGTATGGGGTTAATCTGGCTCAACACAGACCTTGCTGTTAATAATTTTGTAATTATTTATTCCTGCTTATTAATTATGATAATGTCTAAATATTATATTTTGTATTAGTTAAGCATAAGCAATTTTTTAAAAGAGATCTAAAAATCAATCTGTGGGAGTTTCTACGCCCTTCTTCTCCCACAGTGGTCCAATGTAGAGAAGTGGCAAAAAATGACGATTGCTAAGTATATGTAAATATCTACAGTAATAAAGACATTTGGTATTTGGTATTTGGTATTTGGAAGAACAAGCAAAAAACAAACTATGGAGAGTACAGCGTCGATGCCGTCCGAAAAAGATGTTTGCAGATGCCGCGTGACGCTGGTAATTATTCTATTGACGAACAAATGGTCCCCTTTGATGGTCGCTGTGCAGATTTGAAGGTTGTAGTTAAGAACAAACCTCGCCCAGCAGGACTAAAGAACTTCGTTTTGACCAGCTACAGCGGGATGGTCTTAGACTTCGAAATATATCAAGGAAATACAACCACCTTACCCGATTCTGTAAAATTTGGAATCGGAGCAGCTGTTGTCCTGCGCTAGAGCATGATATTACCAGAAGTTAGCTTCTTGTATTTCGATCGATACTTTACGTCTCTTCCGCTACTGAACGAGCTGAACAATCGAAAACTTGAAGGTACAGGAACATTGATGGTCAACCGATTCCGACCAACCGACTTCCATAGCATTATGTCTTACGGCATACTGCTGTGGGGGAACGCTGCAGACATTAACATAATATTTGTGCTGCAAAAGAGGGCTGTTCGTGCAATCTACAATGTGGGTCCCAGAGAGTCACTGCGTTGTAAATTTAAGGAAATTAACATTATGACAGTGCCGTGTCAGTATATTTATGAAAACCTAATGTACGTCCACAAAAATATTGATAAATTTCCTAAGAATAGCGACAGGCACAATGTCAACACTAGAAATAGGAATATACTAGCTATACCTACTACTAGGCTCCATAAGGTTAATTTATCTTTTAAAGGGCAATATATTCGCTTTCACAACAAAATACCGACTGAGTTACAAGAATTGTCTGTAAATAAATTTAAAAATGTTGTTAAAAATCACTTATGTAAAAAAGGTTACTACAAAATATCAGATTATGTAGAAGACAAGAAAGCTTGGGAAGGTGTTTGCTCCAATTCTGTAAAAAATAACGTATAAAGCTGGAGGTTTCTAGTCGCCTCTTTGCCTCCAGCATCTAAAACATTGAGGTAACGGAATTAAAATTGAGTTCTATATTTCCCTGTACCTTATACATGTGTTAGTTTAAGATTTGACATTCTCCAAATGTTACCTATGTGTTTCTTATGGAAAAAAACTCTTTTTGAATTTTGAATTTTGAATTCAATACAAAAAATAAAACTCGATACGAGTTCAAAAAAGATCAGAAGATGGTCAGAGGAGAAGACGAGACAGCTGTTAACGGCGATAACAGCAACAGTATTGTCAAATGGAAGGATAATAAAGGTGTCCTTTTGACCTAAACAGCATTTGGGGCTGAGCCGCGAACCAAAGTGTCAAGATGGGATAAGAAGCGACGACAATATGTCGAAGTATTCGGTCCGGCTATAGTTAAAAACTATAATACGTTTAAGGGAGGGGTTGACGTCTGCGACCAAATGCTGGAGACGTACCGGACATGGCGTAAATCCAGGAAGTGGACAACAAAACTAATCCTCCACATGTTTGACCTGGCGATCGTCAATTCGTGGTTTGAATACCGAGCCGATTGTCAAGCGAATAATCGCAGAGCTAAGGTCATTAAGGATTTGCTGCAGTTCCGGCTGTCTATTAGTGACCATCTTCTGCATGGTCTTCCAAGGAAAAGTAGCAGGGAAGATCTAGAGTTCGCAGATGTGCCCTCTAGTTCCACATAAAGGGTAAAGCCGCTTCCATCTCTGGACAAACAAAACGACGGCTTCAACCATTGTCCAATATATGACACTTTGAAGCAGCCTAGATGCTGCCGTTTCGAAAGCTACTCAAGCCGAACCCGCTGTGGTATGAAGTGCGACATTTATTTGTGTCTAAACAAAGATCGTAATTGCTTCTTTAAATTTCACAATGACAATTAATTAGAAGTACAAGTATAATAATAATATTAAGGGTAATATTATACAAGACTGATTAATATACCTAGTTGATCTCAATCATAGTTCCTATTGTTGATTTGTTCTGTAAGAAGCAATAATTTATGTTATTTCTAATAAACGGTTAATTTTGATACTAACAAGTCTATTTAATTGTAATAACCTGTATTTTCTATAGCTTCAAAGTGGTATGGAATGGCCCAGTCTGATACGTTTGTGACACTCACAAATGTAGGTAGGAAGTGTAGGGCCCCAGTTGATACGATTGTGACACACACAATTGTACGTAGGAAATGTAGGGCCTAAGAAGAGACAATTGTGGGTATCTAGTTTTTCCAAGATGGCGTCGGAAAATGGGAAAACCGACGCCAGATTTTAAATCTACGCCCACAAATTACCTAAAAACCATTTTCAGTTCAGTGAAATTCACAGTAGTTTTAGAGCCGGTCCGAAAGGGATAAGAGATCAATCTTACACAAATCGAACTAGCCCATACCCATACCGACTTGTGTTATGGGTAATAGACGGCGATATATTTAATAGAGATAAATAAATACTTATTTAAATACCTAGAAAACCTCCGATACCGGGATTCGAACCCAGGACCGTCAGCTTTATAGGCAGGGTCACTACCCGCTAGGCTAAGCCGGTCGTTACTAACACTAAATGGAAGCTTCTCAACTATTTAGATTTAACTACACTCTATCTGCTGAAACAAGTTAATGGGAAAGAAATGCACTGGTAGAGCCACGACGCTAAGTCTGTGTTCACAGTGCGAGAATTTTTTAGTTTGTTCGTGCGACTCCGTGCGTACCGTTCAGACGTGCTTTACTATCGTGTGTTAGTGCAATTGATATATTTTCTTGTGACACGGCTTGTTTATTGGACTACGTAATTAATAATTATTTCGTATCCGCGTCATACGAAAAAATTATCTATGTTGTTTGAACTTTGTGATAAAGTGCGTACCTGACCAGGGCCTCATCACTCGCTCAAGGTCGCGAGTGATTTGCCTACTCGCTCGCGTACCCCCGCAGGAACACAATATCACAGGGCTGCAGGCCGCTTGCCCGAGCGCATGACCTACGGAAGAGGGTACAACTAGTTAAATTCTATTGATTTTCCTTCACTTTGCCCTTGTTTTCCGTTTCAATACTTACAAAAATTATTTACAATATTCAGACTATTTTTAACCCTTAAATTTAATAACAGAGAATTTCGTTCAGCAGTAGTCAGCACAAAAAGCAATTGAACATTTTACTAAATTAAAACATTAACTATTCATCAGCAATAAAAATAATGTAATTACTTTAGACCTTTTATTTCACTTTGTCATCTTTATGCAACCCTAGCGCGTTGAATAACCATTAGTAAATTGCACTGGAGACCCCACATAGATAAATTAGCTGGTAAATTAAGTTCTGCGGCTTACGCTGTTAGGAACATCAGATAAAACACGGACTTGGCTACATCTAGGCTATATTTATGGTAAAATTATTATAATTATTGGTATTCGCCACTTCTTTCAGCTCCTGATATCTCGCTCATAAATTGAACGGACTGCAGCAGATCTTCGTTGAACCATTAAATAACTTTTATTTTATCCGAAATCATAGCACGAAGCTTCGCCGTCAAGTTGACCCCTAAGGTATCGCACCATTTCGGAAGTGATTCATAGGCCGGTGCCTTTAGTGAAGTTGAGGCAGCTTCTAGGATTTCGGGACTATTAGATTTTAAAGCATTCTCCTCGTCGTTGAGAGATTTCTCTTCAACAGTATTTCTCTTGCAGCGAAAGGTTATGCATATTCCGCACGGGTGTACTCTCCTTATTTCGCCGTAATGAGTTAGTGCACGGCGGGCAGAGACAGGATTTCTTTAGCACTGATAAGTTATTCTTAAACTGGGCAGGTGTAATGTTCAAATATGGGTGATGGTAATTCTTGCTACATGACGTACATTTTAGAGTTTCTGTAATTTTCAAAATATTTCTACAGGCCTCGCAAAACATTGTTTCAGGTGAGTGGATGACATTCACTCGCGTCGCCGTCGCCTGGGCCGGCGAAACCGCTTTGAGGGAGACGAATTTATGGGTGTATTCAGGGGGACTTGTATCACACGCACTTGAGTACAGGCAACTAATTACGGAAGCACACCAATCTAAGCCGAAAACAGTAGTTAAAGCAGGCGACAGTGACGAAAGTTGTATTAGTGATTAGACACACATTCTTTTAGAAACAACCGATAGCACGTCTGCTCACAACCGATTACTGGACGACTTTCGACAAATACAGTAGGAGCCGCTCAGTATCTCACCCAAAGATTTAATTAAAGAATTTAATTTAATTAAAGAAAAATAATGTAATGTGCTAACTCGCATTTTATCTGTCTGGCCTTAGGCCCAACAGATTCAACACGAGAGTGATACCTCGCGCCACAAATTAAGAGCGCTGGGTGACGTTGGTGGGAATTACTGCGCATATGTACAGATATTGAAAAGTGACTGCGCATTCAAGGTTCAAACTCATAACGTGTGGCGCGACGTATATCTCGTGTCAAATTTGCACGAGTTAACTGTTAAGTAAACTCGTGTAAATTTGACTCTGGCCCAGCTAATTCCGATCCTCACTAAACACAGACATAAATTGGCATCTCTCGTACACGGCAGGTAGTTAGATGCGCATACGCTGGCGACGCGGCGACAGTCATACATTTATACATGCAATTCTGACGGTGCTCGGCAGCTGGTGGAAACTTATTTGAGTTATTTATCGGTATATTTGTCACAGGCTGATGTGATGGCTGACAAGTTTGCGATGAGGTATTACAGCTTGTAGACACTAATACTGTATTGGTATGCTGTGGTCACGTAGGTCGTAATACGTCACTAAAGTACTGTTGACGACTACTGCGGCGTGGCGGCGTTGCGGTTCGAGGCTCTGCCTCCGAAGTGAGAGGGCACCCGGGATGGGTTCGAATCTCGGCTGGGGAGGGAGAAATAAACGCCCTAGGCATCGAATATGTATATACATATATGCGCGTGACGTCGCTGTTTCTGGTTCCCACAACCCCACGCCAGGATACCGTCTCGTTGGATCCAGAACAGCCGAGACATCACAAACATAGGGATGTTTCATCAAGCTCATCTCTTTTAACATACCTAAACATCAACATACACATTTACACGCAGGCACATACATTGCTTCTGTCCCCACACTAGGATACCCTGTCTCGTGGGAATCAGAAACAGCGACATCACACACATATAAACATCCAAGACCTGGGAGTATTTTTTCTTTACCCCCTGCCGGGGATCGAACCTGGGACCTCTCGCATGGTAGGCAGACCCACAACCCGCTACGCCACAGAGGTCTTCAAATCTCTAAGAAAGTTTTGTTCCAGCCCACCACGGTTGGATAGGCGAAGTAGATCGAGCTGGGGAACAACTATACGAACAAATAAAAAAAATACTTTACATTTATGTAGATACAAGAGAAATAAACGGCTTGTGTTTAAACGATTACCAAAAACGCACCTATTTTACTACCAATTAATTCGAAATGACTGCCAGAATGGATAAATGTCCACCAAATTGTGTTTGGATAAATGATCATCAAACTTCTTTTTATGTTTTGTGTACTTGAGTTTATGTTTTAAGTATTTTTTGTTGTTCTTACATGTTTAACCTAACATGAAGGATAAAGGGGGCTTCGCTTCGCTCACCCCCTTTACCCTTCACCTAAGCTACCGCAGTATTTTGCCCTGATATTTTTTACAGCTTTTGGTGTTCATTTATCCATTTTGGGTAGAAAAATAATATTTTGTTGATCATTATATTTGTTGCCGAAATAAACTATGGAAAAATTCCATTATAATAAACTACGTACACAAGTACTTAAATAGAGCGAATTAATGTATAACATATAAACGTACCAATCGGATTGGAAGAGAAAGATAGTGCTTCTTTGAGCGAGTTTTAAAAATATTATTGATGGACTGTCTTTGATGCTGATGATGCAGGGAAGTTCAATCCACAATCATTCATCGTCGTCAGTTCCTTCTTGTACGGTGTCTACACCGGCGTACTCTTTAGATTATGATATAGAGAGATGAATAAAATTTTATTTAGACAATTTTGGATATATTTGGAACTTGATAAACTTGATGTAAATGGGGATGAATGAGTTGAGTACCTAATGCGTTGGTGGTTATTTGAATACTGAATGTATGTATACAACTAAAATGGTAAATTGCCGCGTAGGAAAAATGTGCGGTGACGTTGGAACCGTACATGCTCCCGGGCCAGGAAAGAAGAACATCCAGATATGTTCAAATGTGACTCGAAGCCGACCTATTTGGTTTTGAACGTGCTGGCTGATAACTTCCGATGAACGTGCTACACGCCCATTAGTCGGCCGCAGAAGATTTGCCAATGACGTCCTAGAGATTATGTAACAAGTCATCAGCAAACCTTCTGCGGCCAGCTAGTCCAGAGTGGTAATAATGAAGGTTGTAAGCATTTGCTATAAACTCCGTGCTCACACTATCTGCAAAAGGTCCAGAAACCCGCGCCTGCGCAGATAACCTGCACGCCACGTTACATATTTAGGGGCCTTTATGCCACATTTATGCGACAACACGATGTAGGAGTATGGTAAATGCCATTCACTATTCAAGTCTGTGCATTCAACGTATATAATCATGTGATTCATTTATTACGCTGTGCTCAGGTCCAATTTGCGGGTAGGAAAGAAATAGATTATATTAAATAGACAGCAAACTAGAATATTTAAAGAAGCGGCGATATACTTGGCCTTGCACCTCATATCAGTAGAAATATAGCAGACCTAACAAGTAAAACTTAAAAGCGTAAAGTGCAATAACTACAATTACCCAGTCTATCAAGATCTTTTAACGGTTTTATCAATGTAATTCTTACATTATTATTATTAGTTACTATTTATGTATGAGTGGTGCCTTCACAGAGTCACAAGAATGCCTTCTCGATATACCACTTTGTGCGAAACAAGCTATTGTACCTGATTATACCTATATATATGATAGCACGCCTGAAATGACTGGAAGGAAAACTTAGTTACTATTTTGCCAACTGGTAACGCCATCTACACAGAACTCAACGAACATTCTTGCAAGACTCCCTAGTATCATGGACCGACGATACTAGTTTCTAACTCTACCAACCGGCGATGAAAAACAGCATTGCTTGTCGTACTGCCTACACTACAACAATCTACGAGTGTAGAGAGACGGGCAGACCTGAAGGATTTGCAGTTTAGCAGCCTTAGTAAGGAATAACCATTCGCCATCAAAAAGTGGCACTGTCTGATCCATACAATCCGAGTGAGCTATCCTAGTATGGTGTCGAATCGAAATAGTCGTAGGTATCCTAGTGTGGAGTCCATGCAACTAAGGCAATTGATTCTTTGAGAGATAATTTAAGGTATATATATCAGGAGCATGTTAGTGAGTGGGTATTCAGGTAGTAGCGAGGACTCATCAGCCGGGCTAATTAGTCAGGGCCGGCCACCCACCGCGCCCCGCTAGATTCCCACTCCTGCCGGATTTTTTACGCCCTAATTAAACTAATTTATCGAGACAATACGATAAAATATTGACGCGCCCGGGCGGTAACTGCCCTCTTTATGGGCGATATTAAACTGTCGGTTCTAAGGCCCGCTACCGAGATACACCCATGCACCCATGGGTCCGAGTTTGAAGCCCTAATAAATATACAGCAGATCTCATCAGATAACTCGAATGGTGCCAGATCAACGCAAGAAATTAAATCTACCGCTCCTAATGACGACGTGGGGACTGTTTTTTGTTAAGACCGACACGAATGTTTTTGGGTTGTTTAAGAACCACAAAAGAACTGTAATGTCAAGGAAAGATAAATCTACATGACGAACGTTGATATTTGTGGGGTGAAGGTACTTGTACCCCTAACCTAACGATGCTTTAGAAGAGTTACCAAATCAAAAGCCAAGAAAATGTATATGATTTGACATATTCGAGACGAAAAGTCGGCGTGACTTTTAGTTTTGAAATGCCAAGTCTACGTCTTTTAGAAATCCCGTAGTTTAGAATGAATCACCGCATTTTTAGGGTTCCTTAGGACCCTATTATTACGCCTCCGCTGTCCACGCATCTGTCTGTCCGCCTGTCCGCCGCCAGCCCGCTGTATCTCATGAATCGTGCTAGTAAGAGAGTTGAAATATTTACAGAATGTGTATGTATTTCTGTTGCCGCTACAGAAACAAACAACGAATTACACGTGTTTTTTTTATTAAAGAGGGTCACTTAACGTCGTGATGTTACTTTAATTGCTTACGAATATCGATTCGTTGTGTATTATAGTTAAAAAGACAAAAAACATGAATTCAATTATTTTTTTATCTTTGGCAACACTGCCGTTGCTCACGTTCAGACTGCTGAATAAAACTAATTCCAAAAAACAAAGACATTTCAAATTATATTTTTGTGGAGCTATCTGGTTATACACCAGGAACAAACAAATAATATACAAATTATAAAGCTACATACGTTATTAAGCATTCGATTCAAAATTCCTGGACATTCGACTCAAAATTAAACACGAATGTCATTCTCACCGAAGAGTTTTAATAGAGCCTCTACTAACTCACATGAGAAATTAGTTCATAGATACTGTATAGTATTATAGTATCTGTGTTCATAGGGACGATAAGCTTAAAGGCAGGAGAATTTTCAAAAGGCTAGCGGCTCTTTACAGCTTCATAGATTTTGTGTTGATAGAGCAGTTATAGAATAAACGGACTCCCAATGATATTGAGGTTTCTTGCATGGGTATTAGGTATCTTTAATTTTCCTGTGTGTTAAGATAGAAAAATGTAGTTTACAAAGTTATTAGCGCAGCCACTTTAATTTTTAGGTAACCGTGTGCATTTTTTATATATTTTATTTATTAATAAGTTATAATTTTATTTATTAATGGTTTAAACCAAAACCACTACTTTCAAAACCATAGTATTGAAAGTAGTGGTTTTGGTTTAAACCATAAATTTCTTATTATTTTTCACGTAATATTTAAGTAAAGACCTATATTGAGTATTAAAAATATATATATAGGATCAGTAGTTCAAGAGATAAGGGGGAGGGGGGTCTTTCAGCTTATTGTTTTTTTTTTAACAATCATTTCAGGATTATGAATTAAATATATTTAAAATACTCGCATCACTTTCCAAATTCCAAATGTCTTTATTACTGTAGATATTTACATATACTTAGCTATCTTAATTTTTTGCCACTTCTGTACATTGGACCACTGTGTGAGAAGGAGGGCGTAGAAACTCACATAGATTGATTTTGATCTCTTTTAAGAATTGCTTGTGCTTAACTAATATCATTAGTAAGCAGGAATTATACTCATGCTCCGTCTTCGAAATGAGTAACCTAAAATAGTCCTTAATACTGTGTAGTAGCGCATCCAGCTGTCACACTCAACACTGTATTTGAGGGTATTAGTATATATTTTTTTCCTTTTCCCTCCGGATTCTCCACCCGTCGTCGTTCGTCATTCACGTTTTCAGTGTCAATCACTCAGCAAGCTTCCTTTAATTTAAAAAAAAAAGTTCTTTGAAATTTCGTCATGCCGAAACGGAAAAATAGTGAGAGCATAAATGAAATCGCTAGGAAGCTCAGAAAATTGGAAAAGAAGATGAAGAAAAGTAAATCTAGACGTAAAAGGATCATTTCATCGTCATCGGAAGAAGGTTCGCGATCTCCAGAAAAACAACAAGGTAACTTTAACCTATACATATGTATATTACGCACCAGGACGCCTGCGGGGCGATCCGAGCGTACTTATTTACAACCAGGTTGGCTTTCGGAGCCCTCCGCTGTAAACACATTGCGAGCAACCAGATTGGCCTACGGGGCCCTTCGCTGCAGCGCACTAGTATAGCTATAATACAGCTACATTTACCGTTTTTAGTTGGAGAAGACGACAGACCGACGAGGGAAGTAATCTCCGACCTTGACTCTATCGTCCTTGACCGAACTACGACGGAAGATCATGAGCCTGGCCCTGGCCCTTCGACCAGCAATCTAGGCCAGCCCAACGGGCATCAAACGCCGGACTCTCGGGCCAATGAAACGAGCGCCTACGCAAACGGCGACGCCGCCGCCGACACACAATACCTCGACAGTGACGCGACTGACAATATCGCGCTGCTGGATGGTGAAGCGCTCGATATCTGGGGTGAAGATCCAACAAACATCATTATATATGGCAAAGACATTCGATCAGAGGTAGCCACCAGGTACGAACATATAGTGACTAATGGCTTGAATAAATATATAAGAAGTGAACTCTGCAGTAAGTACCCTATCCCTGCAAATGCTATGCTCATCGGGGCCCCAACCCTCAACCCCGAGGTCAAGGCCGCTCTGACCGAGCCGGTCATCAAGCGTGACAGACTTATCGAGGCGCGCCAAAAACGTCTTGCCTCCGCTATCACTTGCCTGGGAGAAGCTGCAACCCGCTTACTAGACAGCAAAGAAAGAGACAACACGCTTTTAAAACTTATAATGGACGCGGGCCGCCTCGTATGTGATGCTCAGAAAAACGAGTCCGTGTCAAGACGAAACCTAACGGTTTATTCACTCAAGAAGGAGATGCAAGGCCCACTGCTTAACACTAAAATAGACAAATCGCTGTTTGGCGAGCAGTTGTCAGAATCCTTGAAGACTGCAAAGGCTGTTTACAAGTCCGGCACGGATCTTAAAATACAGACCAACAACAAAACCACAACACCAGCAAAAAACTGGAAAGGCCAAGCTGCCAATCGCCGGCCCCCGCCGCCCCCGATGACACCGAGGAATCGGGGATACGCTGCGCCGATGGCGCCAGCGCACTCGGGAACTGCCGCCGCCGCCGCCGCCGCTGCCATCGACGCAGCGCAGCGGGCGCGGGTACTCGTCGAGGCCGCCTCCGCCGCCGCCGTACAAGCAAGCGCGCAGGCGATACTAGACCCGGTAATATACGGGGGTAGGCTGGCCCTTTTCTACAATGCATGGGTTACAATTACGAACGATCCTCAGATATTATCATGGATAGAAGGCTATAAAATAGTATTTTGTAAACCAGCCATTCAACTGCATAATCCCCCTGTTCGAACATATTCAGAAAGCGAAAGAAATATATTTTTCAAATCTATAAATAACTTAGAGACAATAGGGGCGATATCGCCATGCATACCATGCAAAGACCAATTTATATCAAACATTTTCATGCGACCCAAATCAAACGGCAAGTGGCGGTTTATTTTAAATTTAAAAGAACTGCATAAATCCATTGAAACCAATCATTTTAAAATTGAAGACCTTAGAACTGCTCTAAAACTAACATCAAAAAATTGCTACATGTTAACAATCGACCTAAAAGATGCCTATTTTTTCATAAAGATTTATCCGGAGAGCAAAAAATACTTACGATTTTTATGGGAACGAAAATTATATGAATTTAATGTCCTGCCGTTTGGTCTGTGCACCGCACCGTACGTTTTCACTAAAATAATGAAGCCCGTAATAAAACTGTTACGGACGGGGGGCTTCATGTCTACCATATATTTAGATGAAATACACTTGGTAGGTCCTATCAAGAATGCCAAGACAACGTCTATCACAAAAAAGCTAATATCTTCACTCGGATTTAAAATCAACGATGAGAAAAGCAAACTAAACCTTCAACCAAGTGTACTTTTCTGGGTTTTACCATCGATTCAGTAAAATTTCAACTAGCTTTGCCAAACGAAAAAAGACAACGCATCAAAAAAGATCTTCTAAAATTCATTAACATTTAACAATGTAACTTAAGAGAATTCGCCCAACTCGTTGGAACCCTGGTCTCCGTGTGCCCAGCAGTCGAATACGGGTGGCTTTTTACGAAAGAGTCTGAAAGATGTAAATAACTGAATCTAGCAAACAACGGTCATAATTATGACGTCATCATGAACATACCGGATTCATGCCGTAACGATTTTCTTTGGTGGCTAAACGCCGTAGACCACTCAGTTCACAGAATTACTGAAGATAATTACTGCTTAGAAATATTTTCTGATAGCTCAACGACTGGGTGGGGCGCGGCCTGTGGGGGTGAAACGGCCAGCGGCCAGTGGTCCAACGAGGAGCGCAAAAATCACATTAACTATTTAGAGTTGCTTGCAGCATTTATAGCACTAAAGATTTTTGCAACTAGCTACAACAATTGCCAGATTTTACTCAGAGTTGACAATTTAACAGCAGTCTCCTACATAAACCGTATGGGAGGCGTTCAGTTTCCACACCTAACTAAAATTACTAAAGATATCTGGCAGTGGTGCGAAGCACGTAAAATTCTTATCTACGCGTCTTTTATTCGATCTGAAGACAACAAAACTATATAGAGTGGGAACTGAACGACTCTGCATTCCAATTAATATGCCAGCAATTTGGAACCCCTGATATAGATTTGTTTGCTAGTCGAATAAATAAAAAATGTGACAAATATGTAGCATGGCACAGAGACCCAGATGCAATTTCAATAAACGGATTTACTCTTTGTTGGTCAGAATTCTTCTTTTACTCGTTTCCGCCATTCTCGGTTTTACTAAAAACCATGCGTAAAATAATATCAGATAAAGCAACAGGTGTAATAGTCGTCCCCAAGTGGGAAACTCAGCCGTGGTATCCGCTATTTAGACGCTTACTCATTAGCGATACAATTTAATTCAGTCCTTCTGACAATATCATTATTTCACATTCCAGTCAGAGCGATATTAAATCGAACCTTACACTGATGGCCGGAGTGCTCTGCGGTCGGCGCTACTGCGACGCGGCGCACCGGCAGACGCCTTAGATATCATGATCGCTTCACTCGCCTATAACACTATGAAGCAGTATGAAGTCCGCCTGAAACGCTGGTTTGCTTACGCTATAGATAAATCCATCGACCCGTTCGAAGCCTCCATCCCCGCGGTATTATCGTTCCTCACACACTTATACAATTCAGGAAGCCAGTACGGCTCGTTAAATAGCTACAGGGCTGCATTATCAATGCTGATTGGATCGCATATCTCTCACGACGATTCAATCAAAAGATTTTTTAAGGGGGCCTTCCGCCTTAGACCTCCCTTACCTAAGTACGATGTCATCTGGGACACGTCCACCGTACTTGATATTCTTGCAACATGGTACCCAAACGAGGAAGCTTCGCTCGAGCATCTTTCAAAGAAATGCGCAATGCTTCTAGCACTTACGACTGCACACCGAGTACAAACATTGTCTAAAATTAATATACAAAATATTACAGTCTCTGATTCACAAATAGAAATCAAAATAACCGATCTTATCAAGACATCCCGGCTGAGGCAAAAACAACCAATATTATATTTACCATTCTTTACACAAAAACCAGAAATATGCCCAGCACTTACGCTCACTATCTAGATAGAACCAAAAATATTCGGGGTGACAATCAGATTATTTTCATAAGTCACAGAACACACACCTCATGCCAGTGTCGGTAGCCAAACCATAAGCAGGTTGATCAGGTGCACCCTTGATGAGTCCGGTATCGACGTGTCTAGATTCAGCGCGCACAGCACGCGGCACGCTAGCACGTCGCGCGCGCGCCACCTCGGCCTGAACGTAGACACGATCGTAAGACCGCGGGCTGGAGCGGCACGTCTACGACTTTTGCTAGGTTCTACGATAGAACCATTGTCGATAACAATAACCAATCCTTAGCCAGACTGATTATAGAGTAAATTACGTAAATTGTAAATTAGTTTATAATATTTTATAAGTACATTATGTTATATTATCTGTTGCAGTAAGTAATAATTAATTTGTTATTACTTCATGTTGAATTAAAAGCAAAATGATTGATTATCACACCTATGCCTTTGATATTTCCTGTTCACATAGTAAGTACGCATACTCTCAAAGTCTACACAGTATTAAGGACTATTTTAGGTTACTCATTTCGAAGACGGAGCATGAGTATAATTAATGATTAAACGAACTTACCAAGAAAAAAAATTAATTTTGTATTTTTATTATAAATTTATCATCATCATAATTATACGAAGGCTCCGTCTGAAGAAATGAGTAACCACATCCCGCCCTTCCCGGCCCCAAGCTTCATCGGAAATATCATAGCATAGAGTGGAGCTGAAGCCAAGCAGGGGCTAAGTGAAGACTCCAAACTAAATGACGAACGACGACGGGTGGAGAATCCGGAGGGAAAAGGAAAAAAAAATATACTAATACCCTCAAATACAGTGTTGAGTGTGACAGCTGGATGCGCTACTACACAGTATTAAGGACTATTTTAGGTTACTGATTTCTTCAGACGGAGCCTTCGTATAATTATGATAGAACTTCACGTACAGGTAAGTTCGTTTAATCATTAATAAATAATTACAAAAATATTAATAGCAAGGTCTGTGTTGAGCCAGATTAACCCGTCATACAGTCCCGTCATTTAAGTAATCTTGAACAATGTAATATCCCTTTTTTGACAAAGTTGCTTTGCTTGCTCTGCACCTGCATCCGTAGTCGATTTACCCCTTGTGAAACCGTATTGTTTGGCGTGGAGTTGTTTTGTACGGTTGAAGTGTGAGAGCATTTGATTGTGTATAATCTTTTCAAATATTTTACTTAGTGCTGGAAGAACAGATATTGTTCTGAAATTTGAAGGATCACCCTTGTCCCCTGACTTGAACAGAGGTATCAGTTCACTGCATTTCATGAGGTCTGGGAAAGCTCCATCGTCAACACATTTATTAAACATATAAGCTAGATGTTAGTCTATAACTAGTATTATTGAACCGAAGACTTTGACTGATATACCCCACAGGTCTTCAGTATTTTTTAAGTTAAGTTATCTATACGTTTTGGAAATATCCTGGGGATATACATTATTAAATTTAAAATCTACATTACTGATGCTAGTGCTGTTTTTTAACAAAATCTCATATGGTGATGAATTTAGACGCTCTGTTGTAAGTAAGGGTACATTGAAGAATGTTTCAAAAGCTCGAGTTACCTCAGCGTTGGATTTAACAACAGTATCACATACCTTTAAGCAGAAATCATTGTACCTTGGTATAATTTTGCCAGTTTCACGGTTTATGATTTGCCAACCCGTTTTCATTCTATTATTAGAATTTTGTATTTTTCTATTAATGTTTAAAGTTTTGCAGTTCTACAAACCAACTTGAAAGTTTTGGAATACTTTTTAGCATAGTCATGAAATTTTATATCAAAGTTATAGGTTTTTTGTTCATAAAGGTCATACAAGATAGCTCTACTTTTACGAATTCCAAATGTTGCCCAGTCATTAAATTTAGATTTACCGTTGTTGACACTGACTTTCTTTATATCGAATTAAGTTTGAATAATGTTGAAAAAGTAGGAATAGATTTTGTTAGGGTTCTGTTCATCAAAATCCGGTACTGGCAAATTTATATCTAAGTTTTTCATATACGTCTCTAGTCTATGGGATGTAATAGGCCTTTAAAATTATAGATCAGTATTATTTTTACTAGCAATTGGGAATGAAACTAAAAATAATTACATTTTTACTTGTGAATGCACTGGCACAAAAAACGTTATCTAAGCAAGTTTGGCTGGTAAGTGTAATCTAGTCGGCTCTAGAAATACATGATATAAATTAAATGATTTAACAGAGTTATTAATCGATGTTTCATTGTAATATCTACAAGCAAATCTACATTAAGATCGCCACAAATAATTAACTTTTTCCTGTTATTACAAAGTTTAATGAGGGTTTCCTCCATATTTTTCTCGACTTTTTCAGAATTGCCATGGCCTTTTTCTTCTCTCGGAGGTCTGAAGACACAAACATATTCTAGACATATCATATTGCAGTGGGGACCCCACAGATAAATTAGCTGGTTACTTAAGTTTTGCGGCCTACGCTATTGGGAACATCAGATAAAACGCGGGTGTGGCTACATTTAGGCTAGTATATTTTAGTTAATAATAATTATACCTTGGACACTATTTACACACATTGATCTAGCCCCAAACTAGAATTCCCTGTATCTTGGGTAAAAAACAACGATACACATACTTGTATAGATAAATAGTATACCTAGATATATAAACAACCATGACTAGGGTACAAACATCCGTTCTCATCAAACAAATATTTGTCCCCACCGGCACTCGAACCCGGGACCCCTGACTTTATAGGTAGGGTCACTGCCGACTCGGCCATTCGGGTCGTCAAAAGTAACTTTCATAGTGTCATATACTATGATATCTTGTTGTCGGGAAAGCAGCGGATATTCAAACTATTTTTATTTTACAGAAAAGGGATGACATTCACCCCTATTGGGAATTCACCGATTAATTACACTTTGCACGCAACATTGAAATCTGTTCCAAGTAATTTAAATTAGTTCATATGACAATAGAGAAATTCGCTAGCATACAAGAGCCACTAAATATGTCAAAGGGTGGGTCGCACTTAAATATTACCCATCAAAATATCCAGGGGCTACCTGGCAAAGAACGTGTATTAGAATTATTCCTAATAAATTCTCACATCGATGTAATTTGTGTTACAGAACACTGGTTAAAGCAAAATATGATGTATTTTAACATAGGTAAATAATAACAAAATTGTCAGTTGTTACAATAGAAAGACTGCTGATAGAGGTGGTTCTTTAATCTTGGTAAAAAATAATATTAAGGTGAAACAACGGAAGGATATTCTTGCACTTACTGTTGAAAGAAAAATAGAGCTATCCTGTGTTGAGTTAGATAGCCATATTATTATTTGTGTATAGAGGCCTCTGAGGGATGAAAAAGTCCACGGCAATTTCGAAATATTTGAGAAAATTATGGAGGAAGCCCTCGCTAAACTTCGATAACAGAAAAAAAGTTAATTATTTGTGGCGATCTTAATGTAGATTTGCTTGTAGGAACACAATGAAACAACGATAAATAACTTTATTCAAATTGTCATGCATTTCTAGAGCCGACAAGAATTACTGGTGTTCATTCGTGTTCATCGTATGCATAGACCCGGAGGCTCATCTGAAAGGTGAAACCGATTTAGAACAGCTTGGTTTCAATAACTGCTTTCCAGTGAGTCGACTGACCCCGCCAGGTAACAGCCAAACTTGCTTAGACAATGTTTTTTGAACGCTGTGCATTCCAAAATTATAAAATTCCAAATGTCTTTATTACTGTAGATATTAGTATATAAGTATATGTAAATATCTGTATCTCTACATTGAACCACTGTGGGAGAAGGAGGGCTTAGAAACTCCCACAGATTGATTATAAGCTCTCTTTTAAAAATTGCTTATGCTTAACTAATACAAAAAATATATACTTATGTCATTATCATAATTAATAAGCAGGAATTAATAATTACAAAATGATTATCAGCAAGGTCTGTGTTAAACCAGATTAACCCCACACAGTACCATCATTTATGTAATCTTGAACATTGTAATATCCCTTTTTCGACAAAGTCGCTTTAACGTGGTTTTTAAATTGCTCAAATGGCAATTTCAAGATCTCCAGAGGTATCTTGTTGTAGTAGACAATGCATTGATCCTTAAAAGAATTGCTAACCTTCGCGATTCTAAACCTAAATTATTTCTTAGGTTAACATTACAGCTATCGCTAAGTTTGGGAAATTTTGTAAGGTTCTTGCGTACATACATTATATTTTCGAAAATAAATTAACTAGCTACAGTTAGTATGTCAACTTCTTTAAAAAGCTCTCTTAAGGAGTCTGTGCGTTTTAAATTACAAATTGCTCGAATAGCTCTTTTCTGTAAAATAAAAATAGTTTGAATATCTGCTGCTTTCCCCCACAACAAGATACAATAGGACATGACACTATGAAAGTAACTAAAATATACTAGCCTAGATGTAGCCACGTCCGTGTTTTGTCTTATGTTCCTAACAGCGTAAGCCGCAAAACTTAATTTACCAGCCAATTTTTCTATGTGGGGTCCCCACTGCAATTTGCTATCAATGGTTATTCCAAGAAACTTCGTAACATTTACTAATTCTAACGTATTGCTGTCCAACACTAAACTGGTCCCAACTTGCCTGACATTTGGAAGTGAGAATTTTGATACATTTGGTTTTACCAGCATTTAACAATAAATTGTTAACTGTGAACCAATTCAAGGTTACAGATAATCTCCATTGACATCATCAAAATCTTCTTTTTGTCTTTCAATTTTGAAAACCAGTGAAGCATCATCAGCAAAAAACACTATATTAGTCAATTTTTCCACCATAAAAGGCAGATCGTTTATATATACCAGGAATAAGAAAGGGCCTAATATGGAAACTTGTGGAATGCCAATTTTTACTCCCGATCCATCAGATTTAACGCCGTTAACTTCTGCCTTTGGAATTCTAATGCTGAGGTATGACCTTAGTAGATCCAACGCTTTATTTCTAACTCCGTAATGATTTAATTTCATTAGTAGCGTATCATGATCAACACAATCAATTGCCTCCGACAGATCGCAAGAAATACCGATAGCATCCTGTGCGGCTTCCCATGCTGAATACATATGAGATATAAGGGTAATACCATGCATCCGTAGTCGATTTACCCATAGTGAAACCGCATTGCTTGGCGTTGAGTTGTTATGTACGGTTGAAGTGTGAGAGCATTTGATTGAGTATAATCTGTAATAGACAACTTACTGGCAAGGCATAGAAGACATGGATTTATACATAAATCACCTGAAAAAAAGTGCCGCACATGTGTCGACATCAAGAAAAAGAATACGAAGGAATCATATTACAGTTGGAGCATCAGCTAAAAGAAATCACTCACTAAAATGATATACTCAAATATAAAAAAAAAACGATTCAAGCGAGGATTAATCAACGGAGTTGGAAACGGAGCCAGCTATTTGTTTGGAGTATTGGATGACTCATTCGCAACCCAGTACAAGGCGGATATCGAGAAAATATCATTGAACGAGAATCATCTCCAAAACCTAATCCGAAACCAAACATTAGTTGTTGAATCTGACTACAACATACTGAGACACCATGAAGATATTATAAACACTCAATTTGACTACATGAGGAAAAACCTTCGCAACACATCGATGTACGCCAATCAAGACCGGCTCGACAATCAAAACAGCCTTTACATTATGTCATCAACTTTATCCGCCAACATCATTTTATCAATCTTGCGGACCATTCAGCAAAGCTTAATGAACACCATCACTGATCACTGACATCAGTGATGTCCGATGTGATTGATGCGTCCATGAGTGACTCAGATTGCTGTCGCCGGAGCAACTAGAATCTCAAGTCGATATGATTAGTCGACAACTACAGGGTGATCTCGTTGTACCCGATAAGGAAAACATCCGGAACTTGTACAAAATACTGCGAGTATCCGCAAGAGTTACCGGCGGCGACTACCTCATAATGGAATTCAAAATCCTGATCACGAATGAAGTCTACGAATTAGACAAAATCATCAGTCTACCACACAATACATCACTCAGTACAATGCGCATAACAACGGCTTATCCATACTTGGCCTTTAATATCAGAAAGGATATCGTCTTGTTCCTATCCAGAAGCGATTTACACATGTGCATTCACGCTTCACTAGAGAGGATTCTGTGCCCAGGTGACAAGCCAGTCTACGACATGAGAGCAAGACAATCCATGTGTGATCTGAAGTTGGTGAACTTAGAGTTGAAAAGGGTACCAACCTGTACATCGGAACAATCAACGTGCGGCGACAAATGGATCAAGTTACAACACATCAGACAGAATGACTGGCTGTACGCCTGTTGCGAAGAATGCACAGTGCGCATTTTATGCCCCGCGGACACGGTAATTCGAACCCTGTCCGGCAAAGGAATCGTTAGCCTAGGTCAAGGCTGCGCACTCAAGGGAGATACATTCACGATCCTTTCGCATAGGGAACTTTTCAACCGCATAGTCATCCATCCATCCTGAACAACATCATTGACACCAACACGATGCTCAGCGCTACGCCACCAGAATTAGAAGATAAGTCTATCAATGGAACAGAAATTCAATGAAAGACACTGGGAGCACAGATAGCGCAACTGAAGCATCAGACCTTGCAGACGCTCACCGTACAGGAAGGCTACTACAGGAAGATCTAGATGCGGTCTATAGATGGAGTGTGAGCAACAAACTCCTATTCAATAGTGAAAAATGTTGCATAATGTCTTTCACGCGCTCTCCTCGGCCTATTAGCGTGACGTATACACTCGGCGCGGAGTCCTTGACTCGAGTGTATTTGATGAACGATCTCGGTGTTACGTTTGACCCTAAACTTACATTTCATGAGCACTTTAGCCAAGGAATGCTTTAAAAGATTGGGGTTTGTGATTCGGAATAGTAAGGGATTCCGTAATCTGGGTGTGGTACAGCTTCTTTACACTGCCCTAGTGAGAACCAAACTGGAATATAGCTCGGTTGTTTGGAATCCACACGAAAGCTCATACGTCCTTATGCTCGAGAAGGTACAAAAAGCTTTTTTACGATACCTATATAAGAGGAAATTTGGATACTACCCTTATCTCTATCCAACCGCTTTTATATTGGGTATGCTTGGATATAACTCACTAGAGGTGAGACGTAACACTGAACAACTTCTGTGTGTCTGTGTGTCGATTGTTGCGAGGCGACAGTGACTGCGCGACGCTTGTCAGTGCGGTATGCGCGTTATTTGTGCCTGACAATTACGTACGCGGACGCAGGCACCAGCTGCTAGCGGGCGGCTCGCACCGCACGGTGGCGCGCCGGCAGTCTCCGCTTGTCCGGGCGCGGGACAGCCTGAATGCTCTGTTGGCGGTAGCAACACTGAACGATCTGTTTGGTGATGCATGGAGGGACATTGTGCGAATGTGTGGCAGGTTCTGCGAGATGATGGAATGACAGTAATGTCAAATCATAACATTGAATTTGGTTTTTATTAATTGATTTAATTGATTTATGATTTATGACATATTGTGAATTTTTATTTGGATTGTAAATATTTTATTTTATTGGTATATATCTGTAATTTATGTCGATTTGGCCTCGGCTGTCAAGGCATAGATAAATTATGTTAATAAATAAATAAATAAAATAAATAAATAAATGTCCATCAGTACATCATATCGTATAACATGCTTGGCGTGTTGCTACTGATTGGCCTGGTCGTGGGAAACATCTACATACGGAAGAGACGACCGCAGCAGACGCGTGATGTCCCGGAGATACCGCAGCCTCAGCCGCAGCCGCAGCCACTGACACTCTATAGGAAGAGGACAACAGAGAGGGGTACCTCACAACGAGAAGAAGATTCCGTGAAGTTTGAATTACCTAAAAATATTGATATTTAAGTTGACATATTTTACACATTTATCTTGTATTATTTTATTCCCAACTTATGTATCATGTTTTGTAATTTTATAAGTTTTAATCTGTATTCGTCTTGTTTTCGGCAGCATGTACAGTCAAGTGTACAAAGGTTATTTTATATTAGCGTACATAAGCGTTTTACTCTATTCTTGTTAAGTTGTTACATTAATTATGTTTAGTGCAATAAACATCTTCATCGTTAGCGGTTGTTCCATCATTTCAATTTAGCTAGCACTCAACACTCACTCATCCATCATACAACTGTAGAACCTTACAACTACTGTAAATTGTAAAGCCATTTTTTTTACAAAATTTTTAAATAAACATCCTATGGTTTTTATAAATGTATATGATTTAAATAAGTAGGTAATAGTTTTGTGAGAAGTAGATAAGACTCGATTTCTATGAATCCGCGCGGATGAGCGGATCGGCCGCTCTCCGTGAAACTCTATGTAACATCCGCGCGGACGCATATAAACCGTTGCAGAGTTTCATAGAAATTCGGACGAAGCGGATGATCAGCTTGTCCGCACGGACGTATATAAATCGAGCCTAACTCTGTCAATCATTGCAGGTGGCAGGCAACTGTTATATGACGTAGCCTGAATTCGATGCCATGGGGCTTGTATTGATACCAAGACCGGACGTTTTTTTTTTATTCTTTTTTAAAACCGGTTTCTTGTACAATGATACGGAACCATTCCCGCACTTTACTGATTTTTTGTATCTATTCCTGATCTCCAAGCTCCAAGTGTCACAGGACGGTCAACGGGTCAACTCAGTTTTGAAACGCAATCTGCCAGCCCTTATTTGCGGTCCGAATTACGCTTTTAGAGTAGCTGTCCATGTGTATGGAATGGAACCCTCTATTTATGTACCTAACCGTAATTTATGTAAGTTGTTTTTATTATTTATGATTATGACTATCATGATCTTTATGAGCTTGTTGATCATAAATAAGAAGTGACGAAAGAGATTGGTTGGTTAAAGTACTTCTTTTTCACCGAAGAATTCGGATCAGAGTGCATGCTGTCAGTCACTTGAATTTGACACACTTCACACTTGTCAAATGACGCTTCGGACTTGGGATGAAAGTCGCAAACGGCTGATTTTTATCACAAAACATTGTTAGTGTGTCGTGTAAAATGCTATCAGAACCCTCCAATGGCTAACGCGAATATCGAAGAATGGACTCCACAGCAGGTGGCGGAATGGCTCACTGGTAAACACAACTTTTACAAGTTTGTATCGTTGTTGCGTTGTTGTTTGTTGACTGTTTTGTTCGACAACTTCTTCGCCCCTGCTGCAATCAATTTGCCTTTTCCCTCAGCTCTAAGGATCGTAAGGACTTTGTGTGTTGATGGATGCAAGCATTCGCCACGAGCTCCTACATTTTCGACGATTTCATGCAATTTTTGTTGTGTTGTGGAAGTTACGTGACTTGTATCCCATTGGTTTTGAATCTACCAGGTCATTCAAGTCGATTATTTCGATTTTTCATATGGCAGCAGTATGGAATCTAGAATTTTAGTATCCCACCAAAACATTTCATGTAAAAAATGTAGCCAAGAAGAGGGAAAACAAAAGTTATCAGATCTCAAGTAGAGCCAAGCTTCTAACTCTACACGCCCTAACTGTACAGCCCTAACTTTACAAACTCTAACACCTTACTCAAAATATATGGCTTGGCCGTTTCGTTGCTTGCATTTTCCAATTTAAGCTCATGTGAGGGTACTGAAACGGCCAAGCCACATATTTTGAGTAAGGTGTTAGAGTTAGGGCTGTATAGTTAGGGCGTGTAGAGTTAGAAGCTTGGCTCTACTTGAGATATGATAACTTTTTGTTTCCCTCTTCTTGGCTACATTTTTTACATGAAAATGTTTTGGTGGGATTTCATTTCTTTTTGTAAGTTGCGTAAGATCCGGGATGCATATTGATAAGGGAAGTCTACAAAGAGAGAGTGTGGTGCATAAGAGGCCACTGATAAGTTGTTGGGTATCTGATTGTATGCCCTGAAACCTAGGCGAAAGGACTCCGGGGAAAAGACATCTCATCTTCAAGTTCTGAGAGTCCAAAATAATGACGAAGCATTACGAGAAAAGGTGGGTAGTGCCCCAGTGCTTCGCGCTCTTCTTGGCGGGGGCACTACTGTTACAAAGGGACAGATATTATTGGTTTTTCCAAATTCGATTAAATATGCCTTTTGACCATCTAGTCCGTCTGTGTCCACATGTTACACTATTGTTTTCCCGCAGGACTGGGTCCTACAGTGGAACAGTATGTTGAGATGCTGGAGATAAGAGGGCTGGACGGCCGCCGGCTGCTGCAGCTGCGGTGCGATGACCTTGAATACCTTGGGGTGCACATCATTGGACATCAGGAGCTCATACTGGAAGCTGTCGAGCAGCTCAGGAACTTTGTAAGTGAATTCAGTTTCATAATAAAAATTCATAGAAACATTTAAGGAAATAATTTAAAAATGTGTACTTCTTCTTCTTCAGCGGGTTTAAGTGTGCCTGCACCTGCATGTCTTGTAAAAAGATACATAACCATATGTCAGTGTTCAAACAGATATAGTAAGACCACATCATATCCAATATGTTTGTGTTTAAACTAGAGAAGGTACTTTCTCTTCTGTTCAAGGTATAGTATATGGTATGGCTTGGTAACTTTGTACAGTAAAGTGAGTAAGCAAGATAGCGACACAGATTGCATGACTCACCCAAGTTCCTCCATGATTCACAGGCCCTATTATCTTTGTTAATTTGGATGTAAGTCTCATGCTACTTAATCTTTTGTTTTCCATAAAATGACATTGATGACTGTTCTGTTATTGAGCGTCTACATGTGTCCATGTCATGTTTCATTGGCATTTTTAGTGAGGAAGTTGAATTCAATAGTTACCAAAAAGGTACACGACAAAAAAAAAAAGAATATTATCACCTTTGGTGATAATTTATTTATTTTTTTAATAAATAAAAAAAAAAAGCTTTGTTCTGTTTATCACAATCAGTATCAAATGTACCCAAGTACAGTGTATGAATGTGGGTATGTTTGATTAATAAAGACTTCAGTTTGTTTCTGACTGGCACTACTGAGTATCTTTAAACCTCTCAAAAACTGAGGGTAGTTGGGACGGGTCGTGATTTTGAACCTTATGCAATGGTAATAAAATATAAAACCTATAACGGAAAAGTGGCATAAGTATTATAGTATAGTCTAGTATTAGCGCCAGTGGTATTCAAGAGGTTAATGGCGGCTTAATTAGTGTAGGGGTGGATGCGTGTAAGAAGTAGCTTGCTAATATAAAAGGAGACGAGAGATTCTCAATGTGGCCAATGGAGAGTTAAATATATTTACGCTGAACGAGTCTTTAAGGAGATCTCCAAAAAACTCGTCGATGAGTCGGGCGATCCCAGGGCTGGCACCTACCTCGCCCAGCGGATTAGTCTGGCTATACAGCGAGTGCCAGCATTTTGAGCACCCTGCCTCGCGACAGTAGCGACCTAAAGGACATTGTTTATTTAGTTTAGTAGTTTTTTTTTTTTTTATCTTTCATTTAGTGTTGCTTGTATATATAGGTAGTTTAGCTTTATAATTTATATCACAAACAAGTAATGTCAATATAAATTAAAAACTCCTCTAATAATAGCTATAAAGAAATATATTTTCAACATAAACTAAATATGTAAACTTAACAAATAAATACTAAGGTCTAAAATGTACTGGCTTACTCTATTAATATTGCTTACACATATAGGTATGTACCTACAATACTTCCCGTTTATTTGTAAAAACAAAATACAATAATAAAGGGAAATATTAAACAGCACATATAAAATACTGATTTGCACTGCAAATATCAGGGCAAAATGTTGCGGTAGCTTAGGAAAGGGGGTGAGCGAAGCAAAGCCCCCTTTATCCTTCATGTTAGGTTGAACATGTAAGAACAATAAAAAATACTTAAAACATAAACTTGAGCACACAGAAAATATTTAAAATAAAAAAAGTGTTTTTGCTCATCCTTTTTTGCTGTGCAAATCAGTATTTTTGATGTGCGATAAAATACCAGCCGATAATAAAAAAACATAGATATAAAAATAGTATATGTTCCTAAGTATTTATTTTATTTTATTTATAAATAAACATGCTTATGACATCACAGTTAAAACACAGTAAAAGTAAGTACAGTAAAAGTAAAAGTAAAAACAAATCAACACAAACGGACAAAAAAATATAGGGACTAAGTAGCTTACACGACATAAAATAAATCTTATCTATAACACAGACAATAAGTGGCGACCCTTGCGAATCCCGTCAAAGAACGTCAAGGAACAGGTCCACCTCTGTTATATCATTAAAGAGAGTGAGAGCCCGCATCACCGGTGCCTCCCGACCTCGCCAGCAGGATGTAGAATGGCTCGTGGTTCCTTGCTCGGAGGTAGTTTTTCAGCACATACAGTCCCAGCCTCACCAACACCAGAGGGTTTGCGAGGATTCCTCGGAAAACTTTAAAATACATAAGTAGAAAGTTTGATGCCTCTCCAGATTCAGATTCAGATTTATTTTTTTATTGAATATAAATAAATTCTAAATCTAAATCTTATTCAAAATCCAAATTATACTTATAACTACAAGTAAATTTTTTTATATAAAAAAGACTTCGAAAGGTGGGCCTCGGGGTTAAGAAGAAACGGCAAGAAACTCCCCCATACCTTCTTTTTAAAACGTGACTTCACAACAGGTACTGGTTTCCGTCTAAGGAAATTCGCCGGCGATTGATAGACTTGATCCATCGCCCCTCGTCGAATTTCTATATAGGACTTTCTTATCAGCTCATTTTTAACATAGTTTTTGAACCTCTTTTCAGGAAGGATCAACAATTCCTGTGGTATTTTATTGAAGAAGCGAATACAGTGCCCCATGAATGATGTGCCTACTTTACTTAGTCTAAATAATGGTAGTGCTAACCTATTTCTATTTCTAGTGTTAATTGTATGGCTATCACCTACAGTTTTAAATAAAGCTACGTTTTTTCTTACATGCATGATATTCTCATATATACATGGTCGGTCCATAAGTTCTGTCACAAATATTTTGCCGCATAGTAAATAATACCAAGTTTTATTTTATTTAATACTATATATGGTTTGATAGCTCATTAAATACTGATAAATTAGAACGATTAATGGATTTAAATGCTTAAAGCCATATTACACAAATGCTAGTTTCTTCAGAGATTTTGCACTTTTTTACCCAATCAAAAATACGGACGTGATTCACTTTATCTTTTTTCCGTGACTCTTAAAACCTTTCAAACTTGCGTGAGATTTTAGTCAGAACCCTCCCTGAACCCGTTACCTTCATTTTGAAGCATAAGATAACTAAGTCTGGGTAAAACTAATTTTCATATTCACATTTTACGTAGTGTACTTGTTGCCCACAAGGTCATTTTTATACGTTTTTCTGAAAACGTAAAAAGTACGTAAAGTTCTCTTTGGGAGCAGTTGGAACTGAAAGCTAACAGAAAATCAAATGCTAGTTGTTAAGCATGGTCTAAAATCGAGGTTTCGGAATAAATAAAAAAAAACCTTGTTGGTTATCTGGAACACTGTTTTTTTATTAAATTTGTGGTAAGTGATATTTTTGTCAGTTGCGGCGTGTTTTGGGTTCGCGATTGTCTCAAGTTATAAGGTTTTTTGTCATATTGCGATAATCGTACAAAATGTATTGTATTGCAATTTGATTCGTATAAAATAAGCTTTTTAATCATGTATAATACGAATAAGAAAAAGTTTATTGCTGAGTTTTATCTATCAAAAACCTTGTGACAGAACTTAAGGACCGACTAGGTATATTGACAGGTTACCCTATATTAATTTCTTTGAATTTTTCTCTTAATGATTGTCTATTATCTAATTGATATATCGCCCTGATTAGCCCTTTTTTGTTATACAAATATCGTATTTATATCTGCGGCTCTCCCCCAGAGCAGTATTCCATAAGACATAATGCTGTGAAAATATCTAAAGTAAATCAATCTGGCAGTTTCAACATCTGTAAGATATCTGATTTGTCTGACCGCAAAAGCGCAAGAGCTAAGTCTTCGTGCGAGATTAGTTATGTGAGGACCCCATTGAAGTTTCGAATCTATAGTAATTCCAAGAAAGATTGTGTCCTCAACGAGGTCCAACCTTTCAGATCCTATTCTTACACTGGTTTCAACCTATCATACATTAGGCAAACAAAATTTGATACATTGAGTCTTCTTTGAATTTAATAACAGGTTGTTTACATTGAACCAACTTAACATAGAGATTTTGCGTCGTCAAGAATTTCTTCTTGTCTTTTCACCTTAAAAATAATAGATGTTCATCAGCAAATAGAACAATCTGAGTAATTTTTTCCACCATATACGGCAGGTCATTCATGTACTCTAATATTCATATGGGATCCAGTGAACTTACATCTGTTTAAATCTACTTTTAGTACTCTTTCCTTAAGATAAGATTCCATTAATTTTAACGCATTATCTTTGATACCATAGTGTTGTAGTTTGAGCAAAAGAGTTTGATGGTCCACAGAGTCAAAGGCCTTGGAAAGATCACAGAAAATACCAACCGCATCTTCTGATCCTTCCCACGCGCTATAAATGTGTTCTACTAGCGCTTCTCCAGCGTCTGTTGTTGATCTGCCTTTAGTGAACCCGAACTGATTTTTGTGGAGTAGCCCAGGTGCATTGAAGTGAGAGATTAGTGGATTCAATATGATATTTTCAAACTTTTTGAACTCGACACTGGCAAAACAGATACAGGTCTGAAGTTAGCAGGGTCTTCCTTAGTACCGGATTTGAAAAGTGGTATCAATCTGATCATGAGGTCAGGAAAAACACCGTTTGCTATACAACTATTGAATGTGATTGCCATGTATGGTGCAATCACATCGATTATTGATTTAACCACGTTAACCGACATGCCCCATCTCACCCCCAGCTCACTGTCACCAACCATGCCCAACACGAACAGGGTTGGATACATAAGCGGGAAGAAAGGATAGACCCCCTACTGTTTCAGATATAAGTACCTAATAAATCGGTTTTGCACTTTCTCCACCATGACGCTATATTTAGCTTCATGTGGGTGCCATGCCAGATAATCGCATTTCTTTCTAGATTGCTTCTAACCAAAGCATTGTATAGTGTATTTACAGCTTCAACGCTTCTAGACTCTCTATATTGTCTCATTAAAAATCCGAGTTTTTTAAATGCTTGCTTAGTGACATCTACATTTAGTGATTACGAAACGTTAAATCGGTGGTCATGGGCACTCCAAGATGTTTAACCTCTCTTACCCGCGTCATTTCCGCGCCATCCACCGAATACTGGGGGTGGAAAGGCTCGCCTACGCACCCGCGTAACATTGAAGTATAGTTTGTTGAGTTTGCTGTGAAGCAAACTCAACAAAGTGTTTGAGTGGTCAACCACACGATCTATATCCCTCTGCAGCTTTTCGCAATCCGAGATCTCCTTACTCATACATTTTTTTACATATGTATAGAAAGTACATATGTAAAAAATGTAAGTAAGAATTTAAATATCACACAATAAACAGTAAATCGAAAAACGTCGCACGATTCTGCCTGACCGAGTTTTTTTCAATACTGCAGATTCCTGTTGGTGGTGGCTTGGCCGTGTTTCACCGTGGACTAATTTGAGATTATGTCATCTTCCTCGTGTCGACGCAAAATGAATATTTGTGACCCGCTCGTGAATATTTCCGGATGTGTATTTGGCTTTTGCGGCTCGAAAAACACTCCTGGAAAATGGACGTTTGTTCCGTGTAGCGTCAGTGCGGGGCTTGCGTTGTCTCCGTCGTGGATTGCGGTTCGTTGTGCAGATCTTACTTACCTAAGCCCAAACGTTCTGTCGTGCATTGTGGCAATGTGGCGCAGGTCTTCCTTCCCGATTCCCAACCGTTCTGTTGTGGATTGCGGTATTGTAGTGCAGTTCTTCCTTCCCGATGCCCAACCGTTCTGTCATGGATTGCGGTATTGTGGTGCAGGTCTTCCTTCCCGATGCCCAACCGTTCTGTCCTGGATTGCGGCATTGTGGTGCAGATCTTCCGTCCCGATGCCCAACCGTTCTGTCGTGGTGTTTGGTTGTCAGCTGGATGTACTGTGGTTCTCCTTGTGTGTGTGTGACGTCGATGGGATGGTATGTTGGTCCGCTTTTGGTGATGTGGTATCCGGGGATACAGGTGTTATGGTTGTCTCCTCCCATATTTACAGCACGTCGGGCTTCTGGAAATCACTAAAATCTTTATCGAGACTTTCTTGCATCGTGGTTTTTCAGCGTAGAGATTCTTGAGCGGTCATTTGTTCAAACGTCGGCTTCACCATTTTGTAGGGGTGAGTGCGTGTATGATGGTTTAGCTAGTATGAGAGGAGACGAGAGATACTCAAAGTGGCCAATGGAGAACTGAATATATTTTCAACATAAACTAAATAGGTAGGTAAACCTTAAAACTAAATCATTTTAAATGTCATAAAATCGGCCAGTGCTGAACTTAAAGAAAATAAAAGGAATACTAATAAATTAAGAGGGAATACAAAACAGCTTTTATATAAAAGATAATCTCTACCTAAATGGTCCCCCGAAATAACATTCTAGACCGTCAAGTAAAACGCTGTATCCGCACCGACATCAGGAACTTCAATAAAAAATTAGTAGAAACAGCAATCCCTACTTCTTGCTAAAAAGACTTGCTAACAACAGTAGAACTTGGATAACATCACTGATGGATGACACCGGGACAAAACATGGGAACAGGGACTAAGAGATGAATATATGCACCAACTTCCGTATAACATTATACTCTAAAGTCAAAGTCAAATTTATTTCTTACTGTAGATATTTACATTTACTTAGCAAACGTCATTTTTGCCTCCTCTCTACATTGGACCACTGCGGGAAAAGGAGGGCGTAGAAACTCCCACAGATTGATTTGTAGATCCCTTTTTAATATTGGTTGTGATTAACTAATACAAATATTACAATACTAATTATTATAATTAATAAGCAGGAATAAATAATAACAAAAAATTTAACAGCAAGGTCTGTGTTGAGCCGATTAACCCCACCATACGTCTCTGACTCATCTAAAACGGAGCATTCTTCCAGCGTCGCGTACTCCCGTCCAACTCCACATACCATTCCTCCTATGTGTGGCTCTGAAGTGCATCGAGCCTTAAAAAGCATGAAGCATGACAGAAGCACAGGGGAGGATGGTATCACGATGGAGGCGCTAAAAGTAGGAAAACCCGTTTTAATGCCTCATATAGCCAACCTTTGTAATTTAATTCTTTACATAACATAACATAACATAGCTTCACGCCTTTTCCTATACGGGGTGGCAGAGGAACAATTGTGCCCATTTTGAGCCAGTTATATAGCCAGGCCAGAGCCAGGCGATAGGCTAGTCCCCCGTCACGCAATACTTCATTTTGCGTGACGGGGGACTAGCCTATCGCCGCAGCGATGGATTAGTGAAGGTTTTCCCACGATGTTTTCGTTAGAACGTCCGTATAATGTACTTAAGATAAATTAATTATCTCATTGGTACATGGTCAGGAATTGAAACTGCATCTCCTGCATGAGAAGCAAGCGTGAAACCCATTAGACCACAGAGCACGTTCATTCCTTATTCAGGTAAACTTCCTCAAAATGTTGTGTCGCTCAAATATAATAATTCTCCACATAAAAGGCGATATGTCCAATATCGGAAATTACGCCCTATTGGCCTGGTCTCACAAATATACAAATTATTCATTAAAACCGGTCAAGTGCGAGTCTAAATCGCGCACGAAGGGTTCCGTACCACCGTTCAATGGAAGCGATGGTGTGGAGTGAATAGTTTTTTTTAGGATTTTACACAGCAAAATATTGTTTACAAAGTTATTGGTGCAGTTACTTTCACACTCCATGTACGTAACCAGGTGCATCCATAAGTTTGTATGTGGTATTGAAAGAATTGTTGTATGGGAGCCCCCTTAAATATTTCTTTTATCCTGTTTTTTAGTATTTGTTGTTATAGCGGCAACATAAATACATCATCTGTGAAAATTTCAACTCTCTAGCTAGCTAGGTTCTTGAGATACAGCCTGGTGACAGACGGACGGACGGACGGACGGACGGACAGCGAAGTCTTGGTAATAGGGTCCCGTTTGGAACCCTTCGGGTACGGAACCCTAAAAACGATAGAGAACCGTATTTCTAGTGAACTAGATCATCATCAACCCCCTGAGCAAGCTAGTTTTCGTCCCGTATTCTCCACAACCGATTATTCTACTTAGTCTTGGTAGATTATTCGACAAAATAAAAACTTCTATAAAATATCGTTACGATCCCGCATACTTAAATAAACATCATGCGAGCCATTTATTTAATTCTATTCATCACGATGGACGAAACATGGGTCCACCACTTTACCCCTGAGACGAAAGAACAGTCAAAACAATTGACTGAAAAGGGAGAACCGGCTCCAAAGATGGCGAAATCAGTTTTATCTGATGGCAAGGTCATGGCCTCCGTATTTTGAGATGCGTATGGGATATTTTTTATTGATTACTTCAAAAAGGCGAAACCATCAACTGCGAGTACTACGTAAAACTATTGCAGCGTTTGAGTGAAGAAATTAAGAAAAAACCGGCCAAGTGCGAGTGGGACTCGCGCACGAAGGGTTCCGTACCACCGTTCAATGGAAGCGATGGTGTGGAGTGAATAGTTTGGATTTTACACAGCAAAATATTGTTTACAAAGTTATTGGTGCGGTTACTTTCACACTCCATGTACGTAACCAGGTGCATCCATAAGTTTGTATGTGGTATTGAAAGAATTGTTGTATGGGAGCCCCCTTAAATATTTCTTTTATCCTGTTTTTTAGTATTTGTTGTTATAGCGGCAACAGAAATACATAATCTGTGAAAATTTCAACTCTCTAGCTAGCTAGGTTCTTGAGATACAGCCTGGTGACAGACGGACGGACGGACGGACGGACGGACAGCGAAGTCTTAGTAATAGGGTCCCGTTTGGAACCCTTCGGGTACGGAACCCTAAAAACGGCCGCATTTAACGAAAAAGAAAGTGTTGTTTCATCAGGACATTGCACCGGTTCAGAAGTCCACTACTGCAATGGCAAAAATTAATGAGTTGAAGTTTGAATTGCTTCCCCATGCACCTTATTCGCCAGATCTATTTTCTGTTCCCAAAAATGAAAAAGTGGCTCGGCGGGAAAATGTTTGCCAAAATGGTTGGAGGTTGAGTCTGCTGTTGATGACTATTTTGAGGAGCTCGACACAGACCACAATAAACAGTGTATCGAAGCTATCGAACATCGCTGGGAAAAGTGTCTTGCGTTAAAAAGAGACTATATTGACAAATAAATAAGTTTTGTTGAATTATTTTGTGTTATCTTTTTTACGCCGCTTACTTCTGCGAGCACCCTCGTACATGCACCTGTGATTCGAGAAATCGTCAACTAAAGTTTTTAATGATTATTTTGTCGATACCTTTAGTAGGAGACAATAAATTGAGGACTTCGTCTGAGCTTAAATCTTGGCTCACCTTATCGGATGACCTACTCGCTGGGGCGTTCAAACTTTTTTAGCATCATGTTGGGGTCATATGATCATCTTCCTGAAAGTTTCAGGGTGCGGAATTCAATAGTTTTTAAGATATGATTTTTTGAAAATCTGAAAATACTTTGTAAAATGATGTAACGCAACGCAAATAATATGTTTAAATCTTGTCTGTGGTCAAAATACATTACCTACGTTTCATTGTACGCATATTTGAAAAGATGAGAATTCTCTAAAAAAAGGAGGAAATGTGTTTTTTTTTTTTTTTTAATACCTATTTTAATAAAAACGTTCATTTAACTTGCAATTTATGTTTGTTTATTTATTTTACGTCAATCAAAGTTAATTTAGTATTTCTTTCGTAAAATGTCACTTTTGATAATAAAAAAGTTGTCATTTTTGTTTAAAATGGAACGCATTTTGTTGGTGCGTTTTGCCGCGTTTTTGGTTGGGCGGCAAAGTAATAGTCCCTTTTCTAGTAGTTTCGCGAATGTTCTATTTTCTTGTTCTTTCGATATTTACAAGCAAAAACAACTGGCTAGAGTAGGTTACTGTGGCTACTTTTTAATCGGGTTATAGGTTATGTTAGAACGTTGAAGAAGCTAAACCGGAGCGGAGCGGAGCGGAGCGTATGCAAACAAAAACTATTGGCTAGAGTAGGTTATTGTGGCTACTTTTCAATCGGGTTATAGGTTATGTTAGAACGTTGAAGAAGCTAAACCGGAAAGGAGCGGAGCGGAGCGTATGCAAACAAAAACGATTGGCTAGAGTAGGTTATTGTGGCTACTTTTCAATCGGGTAATAGGTTATGTTAGAACGTTGAAGAAGCTAAACCGGAGGGTTATGTTAGAACGTTGAAGAAGCTAAACCGGAGCGGAGCGGAGCGGAGCGCAGCGCAGCGTATGCAAACAAAAACGATTGGCGGGGGGGGAGTAGTAGGGGGGGGCATCTACCCCCTTCCCCCTCCCCCCACAAGATCAAGGTCAGTATAAATTTTGTTTTAATTTAACAACATAACCTCAAAACTTTAAATAATCATTTCTCAGAAACTAGGCATTTCCGCGGGGGGGGGAGTAGTAGGGGGGGCATCTAACTCCCTCCCCCAACCCCCCCTCCCCTCCTCAGGGTCAACAAAAGTAGGTCATCCGCTAAAGTCCTTCCTAAATCTTTACCAAAAACATTGACCTCGCCTATGATCATCCATCAGCTGTAGTAAAAAAAATCTAGACACGGAATGAGAAAATACCTTTAAAAACTTGTTTATGTGTTAATGTTTAACTTGGTGTTACATCATATTGCAGCAGTATGAAGTCCGTCGCGAGTGCGTGGCGCGCCTCGCACTCGCTGCGTCCGCGGCTGCGCGCGCGCTTGCGGCCGCCCACTCGCCGCTCGAGCGCCGCCTGCAGACGCCAGCTCTGGCGGACGTGGCACACCTAGTGCACGCTGTGAAGCCGCTCGCGTGCTGGCTCGACCGGTATGTTTTTATATACACTCGCCGCTTCAGTGCCGCCTGCAGACGCGAGCTCTGGCGGACGTGGCACACCTAGTGCATGCTGTGAAGCCGCTGGCGTGCTAGCTCGACCGGTATGTTCTTGTATTCAGTCGCTGCTCGAGCGCTGCCTGCAGACGCCAGCTCTGGTAGACGTGGCTCATCTAGTGCACGCTGTGAAGCCGCTCGCGTGCTTGTTCGACCCGTATATCCTTGCATATTAAGGCTCGGCTTCCAGCTATAGTACTAAGCTTGCTAAATAAAGTTCGAAAGACCTTGATGGTATTAGACACCCCCCGCCCGCAACATGCACCAGTCCATAGTCTGATAATACCTTTTTTTGGATGTGTTTCCCACTGCTGGGCAAAGGCCTCCCGATTCTTAGTCCACATCTTTTGCCTTCTGCCAATCCAGGAGTTACCTCTCCAGGACCTCGTGCTTTGTCCTCTTAGGCGTACCTCTTCGGCGCGGCGACGTCCGTCGAGGCATCCAACCGGCGGCAATTTTCGCCCGAGGTCGAGGTCCATACGACAGGCATGTTCGGCCCAGCTCCATTTAAACTTAGCACTCTGTGTACTCACGTCTACGATAGAGTTATGGAGCACAGTGTGGTATTTCTATTGCGGTCCGTCAATTCGACTCCTATCATACTGCGCTCCATAGCCCTTTGGCAACCTTGAGTTTGGACCTAAGATGATCGGTCAGTGAATACATCTGGACGCCGCCATGGGCTACGCAAGGACACATATATCGTTGAGTTTCCGCGTATGTTTCAGTGAAAGATTTCCTTTCATCAGCTCTTTTATGGAGCAATAGCTCTTCCAGGCCTTCGAAATGCTTCTAATGATTTCTTTCCTCTCCCTGTTTTAGATAGATAGTTAATTTTTGACTGAGACTATCTAGCCTAAGTAGATATTCTCGTCGACGTAAAATAACCTGTCCACGTAACTTCCACTCTATGTTTCGAGCTATTGAGTTGTGGAGTTGAGTTATGGACTGTTTCATTTTCAGTCTAACCTCAAGGCTCGCCGAACTGAGCTTCTGCTGAGCATATTTCCTAGTTCGGAAACTGACGGTGCGAACAGGAAAATGTGTAATAATACCTAAAGGTCTGGTAATACTTCGGGCTTGACCGGTATAGACATCATCTCCAATGTCAATGATATTTCCATCACTCCGTGTTGTTTTCACAAGGGTGGTGGTGGTGTGGTGACGTTGCCCATTAAGTATTACCAGCCTTGCTAGATGACCACACCTTATGTCTTCATATCACGCTGGTTCTATAGACGACTTGGTAGTTCCGCCGTTCGCCAAAAACTTATAAAGATCTCTTTGTCTTCCAGCTGGGCGCTGCTCCCAGGTAGCGTACTAGGCGAGAAGAGAGCTCTGCTGCTCCAGCTGTCTCTTGAGCTGGCGACGATCGCGCAGCGCGACCGCTTCGCCGAGCAGCCGGCGCGAGCAGTGGCCGCGGCTGCTGCTGGCATTGCTGCCGCTGCCGACTATATACTTCAGGTACACTGCTCATAGGGTAAAATAAAGTATGATGTAGTAAACGTCAAAGCCTCTGCATTACGTTCTACGCTGTGCAATCAAATCTTTCATTCACTCATTAATTTGTTCGTTCAAGAATTATTTCATGCTTTTAGTGGTTATTTTACCTAACAGGTTGAGGTGCCATACTAGCTGACTCTTTGTCTACAGTTCTGTATTTCTATTTCCAGGATGTGTCTGATCATATGGTGCTTGTTCCGGCTACATTGGACACAGTTACACTCGTGCAAGGTATTAAATCATTCGTTTTAGAGGGAGGACACGAAGCGATTTTAGTAACAAACAATTGACATTTCTCCTGGTCAGGTACTCGTCCGCTTGGTTTCTGCGTAGTGACGTCAGTGTGCGGGCACCGGCAGCTCGCCGACATCCGCTTCGGCTCGCCCGCGCACTGCGCCGGCACCGTCCACGAGGGAGACGAGATCGTCCAGGTATACAGTACTATAGTGACTTTACAACTCAGTGCTGACGTCAGAGAGCCAACATCCGCTTCGGCTCGGTCGACAGTCTGACAGACGTATAAGGAAGTTTTTTAATTCGAGGAACGGAACCTTTTTTTTTATTTATTTTTTATTTAATAGATTTTATGGAAGCCATCGACAAAACAATAACTGATTACAAGGCAACTTATAAAACAGAAAGTCACTTAAAGGCTACCACTTATAGCTACTTAGTATTATATGCAAGACACGTAGTAAAAGTTTGCTGCCAGGGTGGGTGACAAACCTAAACAAAAAATATATAATAATAAAGTAAAGGAGAAAGGAGATTTTAGAAGAAATTGGACGAAATAAAATAGGAGAAGAACTTGCCAGAGGACATGTGGCTCGCACGAAGCGATGCCAAGTTATACACTGCAGAAAATAGAAAGTTCCGATTTGAGTGCGGTCCCGGCCCTTGTCCCCAGGTCCGCGGGCGCGTGGTGGTGGGCTGGCCGGGCGCGGCCGTGCTGCAGGAGTGCGCGCGTGCGGCGGCGGCTGCCGGGGCGCTGCCGCTGCGTCTGCGGCGCCGCGTGCCCGCCGCCGCCGCCGCACCGCGCCGCGCGCCGCCGCCCGCCGGCCGCACGCCGCCTTGGCAGTACCGCGACCTGGGCGTCTTCAAGTGAGTACACACACACACACACACACACACACACACACACACACACACACACACACACACACACACACACACACACACACACACACACACACACACACACACACACACACACACACACACACACTCACACACACATAAACTGCGATATAACTCCTTCATCTTTCAGTGTTTCTCCACTACTGGAAGTTGGCATATCATTCAGCTCTGAATATCCCTCTCTGTCCTTCGCTAGGTGGAACAGGTCTTTGACGCTAGTCTTACCAGTCCATTTGCGTATATTCGAGAGCCACGATGTCCTTCTTCCGATGCTCCGTTTCCCTTCAACCTTTCCCATAATGACTACTTGAAGCAGTTGATATCGATCGTGACGGAGAACATGTCCAAGATATGCATCTTTTCTTCTCTTGATGGTGGTCATGAGTTCTCGGGATTTGTCAGCTCGTGTCAGAACCTTTTCATTCGTGGCCCTATGGATCCAGCTATTCTTTAACATCCTGCGATAACTCCACATCTCGAAGGCCTCTAATCTTTTGGGAGTATTGTCCGAAATGGTCCACCCTTCGCATCCGTATAAGACTATCGGCCAGATGTAGCATTGAAGAAGCCGCATCCGAAGTCTTAAGGTCTAGCTGCCTGGTACACAGCACTCGTGGACATTGTTTACTATCCGCTGGATATGTTCCGGCGTGGAGACAACCAGCGTAGTGTCGTCGGCGTATCGGAGGTTATTGATAACCTGTCCATCGATGTTGACGCCACATTCACTCTCCTCCAGCACTTCAGTGATAATGGCCTCCGAGTACAAGTTAAAAATAAGCGTAGATAGAATGCATCCTTGACGTTCTCCTCTGCATATTGCCACTCCTTTGGTCTCCTCACATTCAACTCTGACGGTGCCTGTTTGGTACCAGTATAGGTTTTTGATGATCCGCATGTCTTTGCCGTCCAATCCGATATCTTTTATTTGACGCATTAGTACTTCGTCTTGAACACGATCAAAGGCTTTTTCGTAATCCACGAAGCAAATTATGACGTCTTTCTGCATATCTCTACATTTCTGAACAAGAACATTTAGAGCGAGCCTCTCTGGTCCCTACTCTCGATCGAAAGCCAAAATGAGTTTCCCCAATCTCATTTTTTGACGCGTATGCTCTCATGGGTTTTAGAGAGAAACAGCTTCACCAATTGACTCATCAGGCTTATAGTCCGGTACTATTTGGCTTTTTCGGTAGCGTGATGAATGTGGACTTTAACCAATCCTTTGCAGAAACTCCGCAGTTGTGGATGTCGTTAAAGAGCTTGGTGATTGCCTCTAACAGATGGTGTTCAGTGAGCTTAAGTATCTTTAGGTGTATGTGATCCGGTCCTGTAGACTTCCCAGTTTTGGCTCTCTGTAAAGCTTTTGTTACATCTGATCTTAGTATTTCAGGCCAGGTATCGTTACAAGTCATGTTCGCTGCACTTCTGGTCACATCAGCGAACATTTCCTCGACGTAGAGTTTCCACGCCCTCTTTTTACTCTCCACGTCAGTTAGTAGGGTGCCGTTGTATCAACTAACACATTCTGGCACGGTCACTTGCGCAATGCTGCCATTTCTTCTTTTTCTTTTTGCAAATTAATACTGTCATGGTTCTTGCTATGATCGATATACTTTAAAGCCTAATTATTAGGAGATATAATTGCAAACTTTTAATTGATTTCGTTTTAATTTTAACTTGTTACTATTTAGATGTGATTAAGTGTATGTTTTTTTAAAGATGATAGTATTTACAAGGATTTAATCTATAATCCAAGTTGAATTCTCCCGATTAATTTTAATTTAAAAGTTTCCCTTCTTGACCACTTGTTGAGCAGCCCATATCTATGTCTTGTTTTGAATAATATCAAGCCAAGTTATATAAAATCAAATTTATTGTCCATGAATCGAATTAATGGTTCTTGTATATTTCGATTTAATTATTTTCTAATTGTATTTCTTTCTAATTAGTAAGAATGAAAGTACCGTAATGAAATTGGCCAATTCTAAAATTGTCTAACCTTTTTTGTTCATGTAAATATGTCTTTTCTTAATGCACTAATGTTTTGAAAGAGGGGCCCTGCAGAAAACCAGCGCTTTTCAGCTCATGCTTATACAGGGTGGAATTTTGTGACACCACCTGGAGGGCAAATTCTCTAAATAATGGAGGTAGCAAATTCCCCCCAAAGGAAACATTCCTTTATTTTTGAAAAGAAACAAAACTGCATTCAAAGATTTTGAAAAATACGCTTGCCACAACCAGGCGATTTAAAAAAAAAACAGGCATTAAATTAAATTGTTCTTGATAAGCCATTTTGACGATTAATGATGCTGCAGCTGACAAACAATTTGACAACAATCAAATGTGAATAGCAAAAGACTATCGTGACGTCGTATTTTCCCTGTTCCATTTTCATTTTTTTTTTATTTATTCTACACGCAAAAAAATAGGTCTCATCCAAAAGAGTCTGCATTACAAACACGCGTAGAGATGATATTGTGAACAACACAAGGTACCTATCTGATGGATCCGTGAGTAAAAGTGACTTATCCTGTCTTTCATGGTTTTCCTTTCATTTAATTTACTTTGTTTGTTAGAGAGATGTGATCCTTATGATTGACCCTGTCGATTGATGCCATAAAAGCACAGGATAATGTGTTTTCGAATTTTAGCCTGTTGGATTCCTGGTTGTGGCAAGCATATTTTTCAAAATCTTTGAATGCAGTTTTGTTTCTTTTCAGAAATAAAGGAATGTTTCCTTTGAGGGAAATTTGCTACCTCCATTATTTAGAGTACTTGCCCTCCAGGTGGTGTCACAAAATTCCATCCTGTATATAGCATTTCTGAGCTTGGCCCTTTTGCCAAATATTAGTGTTTATTATTATTTTGTAAGTATTTTTTCATATTTTTAATGTTTGGCAATAAATGATTTTCTTTCTTTCTTTATATAATAATACTGTTTTTAACACGAATTCACCTGGAAACAGAATCTTCTTTCCATGCTTCTCTTCAATATTCACTACTAGGGTATCACCGCAACTTCATCTGCGTGTTCCTAGGAATTACCATATACCGAGATAATGGTTGCGATTTGGAAGGTGACACAAACTAAAATTAACAGCCAACTAGACAACTAAACGTCATCATGACGTCATCTTAGTTGCTTAGCTTTAATCGGTATTCGGAAGGCGCCAAAATTAATCGATATTTGTATTTAAAAGTTAATTTTAACTTGTCTAGTTTAGTGTGTGCCAATTTGTATGGATTTCGTATTCGGAAGGCATTTTAGATGGCCGATTCTAGTTCCTTTTTGACAGATAGCAGTTAAAATTAACGGTAATGGTTTTGGTGGAAATTAAAATTAGCTTGAGGCCATTTTGGTCAGATTTCGTATGAAAACTATTATTTCGTGTGTATTTCAATTTAATTTAATCTAATTTAAGCAATTTAATCAATCAATCAATCGAACGTAACTTTAAGCGGGAAAATTTTTCTTGTCATGACTTCTATTTTGGCGGTTTTCACGCGTCGTGAATTCTTGATCCTAAAATATGTATAACGAAATAAAATGGATATCGAATGCGTGGCGGCTTCTTAGCCCTAGACGAAGAGTCTATATACCGGCGGTAAGTTAGAACAGATTGTTATTCACATACTTATCAATTTCCTTCAATCAATTAAATCAGCGCACATTTACGCACTGCTGGGTACAGGCCTTCCTTTACCACGAGATCTATACCTACTCAGGTCCCGTGCCTTTCATTTTTCTACCTCTTTTTCAGTTATGATAGGTAAACTAAATTGATTATACTTGCATATTGCAGCCCAAACTATGCCAGGCTCATAACTATGATGGCAAGATATATAGACATAAGAATGGAAGCTGCAAAAGTTCACCGATTATAACGTTTGCCAAAACTTTCGACATACATACCAATATTATATAGACCTACTATTATTATTTTTATTTTAGATTCAGAAGACGAAGAGGAGACCACTGCTGCAAGTTGAAGACGCGTTTGACTTCCTGCAGGAAGGCCGTCAGCAGCGGGATAACCTTGTTAATTTACATAAAAAAATAAACACAATCTTATACTTTTAAATATTTTATTAACAAACTGATTTATTTATTGTGGTTCCGTGTGCCTCTGCACAGTCTGGCGGCTCGAGCACACGGCAAAAGCGGTTGTGTCAGCTGATAGCGGCCGTCTATTCAGCTGTTGACTCCCGCAAAGTTTCGCGCATCAAGCGGGAGTTTTCATTTAAATCCGCTGCCCTGCAAAGTAAAGAAAAGACTACATAAGTATTTGTATTATGAAGTATAACAGAGACATAAAGAATTTGTAAGCAAACAACTTATTGCTTTCATTATTCACATCTTGAAAAGCAACAGCCTAAATGAAATATACAACAAGCTACCATTCAACTAATTAATATGAAAATGACTAACAAAAGACATGCAATCCATACTCTTGAGCGAGACGGCATTAAGACGTCAGACAGTAGAAAATCCAACCGACATGGAAGTATTAGAGTAACATGGGACTTTTCTTGGCGGACAAGTTTATCAACACAATTTATTGATTAGCTATCATTTATGCTTATGACCACTAGAATGACTTGCTTTGCTGTAATGACCACGGCATGGCCACTAGGTCCATGCCTATACAATACAATTTAAAAAGAATACATTACACAATACAAACAAATTCATGAATGACATAACTTTCATAATAAGCTATGTTCTCCGGCTAATTCTAGGCCAGTTAATCTATTTGTATCACTTGTGTCTCATACTCGGTGGTAGATGTGTTATAGGCCCTAAAAGGGCAGCTTGATTTCTTCTGACAGTTGGGTTGGCCACTATTAAGGGTTGACACCCCTCTATCGAACCGGCAGAGCCAGCATGGTGGAGTGCTTATGACTCAATCTTACTTGTATCCAAGTAAAGCCCCATGCCTCTCGGTGGGGACATTAATGGGCTACATATTATTATGTGTATCATTCTCACACTCTTGTACCTATCTGGTCAGTAGAAACTTATCTAAACAAATATTAGACATACCTATTGCCTCCTTCAAATCTCTGCCGCAGCCCAATAAATTGAGCTGTGTGGCAAGGGCCGACCACTGCTCCTGCTCCATTATCGCGGGCCTCGCTCTATTCCCTGCAAAAGTTTAGCAAAGTGAAAACATATGCCTTCCTCACTATTTGTAATTCGATTGCGCGGGAAAATTGCCGGCGGATTTCTGTCATTTATACCTAGTGGTAGGTCTTCTCATCCCGAATAAGAGAAAATAGATAGGTGGGTACCATGTCAGACATGCGTATCAGTGTCCCATAGTGGGGAGAGATGAGAAGTCGCATTCACAAAACACATCACAATCTGTTTACCAAACAAACAAGTTATTGCAATGCACATACCCCGAACAATCTCGTTGTTTGAATGGAGCCGCTCTAAAAGCAGCGGTTAGCAGCGCCTGTTGCCGTTTCGACATTTGTTTCCTGCTGTTCTTCTTCTCCAATAATAACACGAAATACAGCACAAAAACAGATCAAAATCACAGTGAAAAGAATAATGACTGAAGTAAGTGTGACAGGCGACAAGACAGTTCGCGCCGCCCGCGGCTTGCAACACAAACGTTCTGAAAACTGATTGAACATAATTTTAGTTTATTCAAAATGGGTCTATCCGTGGATTATTATTGAAATTATCTTAAAAATATAATTTAAACACTATAAAATGCACGTGTAATAATAAATTAATAATAATTTGGAAATATATTTGAACAGTTTCTTTATTTGACTATGACGAAATATATCGATTTTATCGAAACATAATCGAGAAATAAAAAGATACATTGTGGTTCAGAACTGTCCCTAGGGGCGGTAATTCGTTTAGTTGAAAAAAAAAAACGACAACTATTCTTAGTTTGCGTTTAGAGAGCGTGACTTCCAAATACCGATTAACGTAATTCAAACTAATATTAGTTCTCAAAATAGTTTAGAGCGGCTAGTTGTCCGTGCCTTCCAAATCGCAACCAATGTCACCCTCTTTCTGGTGTAGTCGGATAAAAAGTATCCTATATGTTAATCAATCTCATAAACTATCTTATACAGTGGTGGTCATATAATTAAGAACGACTATTTGAAAACAAGCTTTTTTCAAACTTACGAGAATAACACTTATTGCATATCGTTTTGTATCTCTCTCGGTATCGTAAAACTGTTTTACACAATCGTAGCATACAGTTATAATATGATAAATTCAACAATATTATTATATAAGTAAACTTTTTGTATATAATATATCTTAACATGTTATTGCAAACTTACTGGCTGGCCACATAATTAAGAACGCTGGATAGTTTATTTTTTTATTCAAATTTAAATAGAGAACACTCTGTAACTAGGCCACTATTCGAGTAATTTTGGCGCCATTTAGTTCTGTAAAAGTCAAAAAGTTGATCGTTTCATAATAAAAAAATGGGAAAAAATAAAAGTTGTGATGCATCTACAAGGGAAGTAATAATAAAACTTCGCGATATGAATTGGTCATATAAAAAGATTGCCAATCATTTGCAGTGCTCAAAAACGATGATATTCCACGCTGTGAAGCATTTTAACACACATCAAACAACTTTAAATATTCCTCGTGTACCTAAACAGAGAAAGTCATCTCAGCGAGACGATCGAAATATCGTGCGTTTGGCAAAACAATACCCTTTTAAGGGGTCTAATGAGTTAAAAAAAGAATACTTTGGTGAAAATAACCCTTCAGCGATCTCAGCGCGCACTATCCGAAGGCGATTGGTAGAAGCGAAGTTGAACGGAAGGATAGCAAGAAAGGTGCCCATGTTGAAACAGTGTCATAGGCAAGCCCGGCTTGCATTTGCTAGGAGGTATGAAAGCTGGACAGCAAGACAGTGGAAAAATGTTCTTTTCTCTGACGAAACAAAAATTAACAGAGTATGTTCTGATGGAAAACGATATGTTCGACGCCCTCCGAATACAGCATTCGACCCCAAGTACACAAAAATGACATTAAAGCATGGTGGTGGAAATGTGAAAATTTGGGGATGCTTCTGGTCATGGTGTTGGACCTGTTAGACTGATAGAAGGAAACATGGATCAATTCCAGTATAAAAATATACTCGAAGAAACTATGTTACCATATGCTGAAGACGTACTTCCGATTATTTGGACATTCCAACACGACAACGATCCGAAGCACACTGCACGCACCGTTAAAGAATTCCTAACATCTCAATCAGTTTCTGTCTTAGAATGGCCACCGAACAGCCCAGATTTAAATCCCATAGAGCATCTTTGGTGCGAAGTCAAGAAAAAGGTTTCAAATCGACGATGTGGTAACGTAACTGAGTTATATAACGTTTTTTTAGAAGAATGGCGCTCTATTTCTCTTGAAAAATGTCAAAAATTGATAGAATCAATGCCTCGTCGGTGTAAGGCAGTTATTAAAAGCCATGGTCACGCTACAAACTATTAACTTAGAATAAAATGTATTAAATTATAATTTTTAACATTGTCACTGTCTTATTTAATGTGATTTGTAAAATCTAAGTATCTACGGAAACAACTCTCGAGCAGCTTAAGAATCGTTCTTAATTATTTGTCCAGCATTTTTACTACTTGAATTTGTAATTATCGATAATCAATTAAATTTGTAAAAAAAATAGTAAATGTTTTAAATATTTACTCCTAATCCCGTTTACTTTATCGATGTAGCTATTTCATAACACAACTAATTACTTTTAAGAAGGAACTTAAAAGTACACATAGCATAGTTTTGAAAAAAAATATCTGCTACTACAAATCGTTCTTAATTATATGACCACCACTGTATACTAAATGTCATTCAAATCTGTTCAGCCGTTTTTGAGTGATTTAGGCACAAACACACAAACATCGCTACTTTACATTTATAATATTAGTTGGATAACTTTCATTACCTCTAAACTGTGACATCTAGCTATCTATCCAGCCTCCTGCACCCACTGTTGTGTAAGGGCCTCTTCCTCGACCAACCTGATCCACTGTAGCCCAGCCTTTTTGGAGATGTCATCCGGCCATCTGGCGGGGGTGGTCTGTCCTCCTACTCCGTCACCGCCCAGGTCCACAATATAGTCCAGGGACACACTGCATGGTGTTGTAGACGCTCGCTAGGCCTGCTGCCGCCGAGCCCCGCGCCGCCAGCGGAGACTGCCGCAGCGCCGCACGCCGCCTCGGCCGCCTCGGCCGCCGCCTCCTCGTCGGACGAGAGCGAGCCTCTGTCGCCGCCAGCCTCGCCGGAACATATCGGACCTAGCACCAGGTACGAAGGAGGACCTATAGTCAACACTAGTAGGTATTTAATAGAAAGCAAAACATGACACGACAGTTCCGCAGTCAAAACTTAACTAATGAAACAATGAATTTTCAATAGATTAGGTTATTATAATAATTAATATTTGTAAATTTGTATTAAATAAGCACAAGCAATTTTTAAAAGAGATCTAAAAATCAATCTGTGGGAGTTTCTACGCCCTGCTTCTCTCACAGTGGTCCAATGTAGAGAAGATGCAAAAAATGACGTTTGCTAGGTATATGTAAATTTCTACAGTAATAAATTAATTTGACTTTAACTTTGACAGCATACAAACCTTGTGAAACGCTAATTTTTAAACCCGATTGATTCATCACATTTAACGCCGTTGACTTCTGCCTTTTGAACTCTATTGCTTAAGTATGATCTTACTAGATCCAACTCTGTATTTCTAACTCGTTAAAATTTTATTTCATTAGTAGCGTATCACGATCAACACAATCAAATGCCTTCGACAGATCAGAAAAACTCCGACAGCATCCTGCGCGGCCTCCCATGCAGAATAAATATCAGATATAAGGGAAATACCTGCATCCGTGGTCGATTTAACCCAAGTGAAACCGTATTGTTTGGCGTGGAGTTGTTTTGTACGGTTGAAGTGTGAGAGCATTTGATTGAGCATAATCTTTTTCAATATTTTACTTAGAAAAACAGAACTGAAATTTGAAGGATCACCCTTGTCTCCCGACTTGAACAGAGGTATCAGTTTACTGTGTTTCATGAGGTATGGGAAAACTCCATCGTCAACAATTTTATTAAATGTATAAGCTAATTGTTTACCGGTTTTGGTAGGCAATTCCTGACGACTATCTTCGGGAGACGTTATAAAATTCTTGGAATATGCACAATTACTATCTAACTTTATTATTATAAATACTTGGTTTATATACAAATTGATATGAGATCATACCACGTACGTAGGTATGTGGTATGATAAATCCATTATCTGTGACGGCTGACGCGTACCTGGGATAAAACTCAAATAATACGTGTGTACGTGAAGTAACGAATCAGCCGGCACATCGGTATTTTTATGTTAAGTAATTTAAACGTTTTGACAATGACCTGGGGATATATATGATGTAATTTTAAATTTACCTTACTGACGCTAATGTTGTTTTTAACTAAGTCTGCTTCATAAGGAGATGAATTTAGACGCTCTACACTACTACTCTACGCTCTACACTAGTGAAGTAGTCAAGTCAAGTCAAGTAATTCTGAATAGGTATACACGGTGTTTGCAGACTGTACCCGGTGCGAGTCCGTGCGGCTGTGACGCGGCGACACTCCGTCAGCGGCGGCAGTCCCGTCGCGTCGCGCCCGCGGCCGGACCACGAGATGCGTCAGGTACTACTCACATCATCATGCTCATCATGCTCAGCCCACATCAACCCACTGCCGGGCACAGGTCTCTTTTCTATCACATCCATTGAGATCCTATCGACTTTATATTTAGTATATCGTCGTACCATCGGGCAGGTGGTCTGCCCACTGGCCTTGTTGCCTCCCTTGGCCACCACTCTGTGACTGCTTCGTTCTTCACACACTCATATCATCGGCAGTGATTTGTATGGGTGGAGCTATTTATCACACTTGCATACTAATGCAAGTGTCAAAAACAGCTCCAAATGTGTCCTAGCTTTCTAAATATTTGGCTACTAAGTAAAGTAGAACACATTTCCAGCGTGAGAGACTCGCTGGAATTTTCCTCAACCGTATTGAGCAAGCTAGGGACACTTTGCAGGAGGAGGGCCAACGCAGTGACTTACTACTATCGCATTTGTCAAAAACAGCTTTACCCGTTACGATCACTGATCATCATACAGAGCCCTCATCGACGTACCACGGGGCACAGGACTCGTCTCTACAGCGCTGGCCCTCATGCTCCTCTGCCAGTCGCTTCTAGCGAGATCTCAAACACACATATCGTATAATCACGGCTGTATTCCCATTTAGAGGTAACTAGAGCTACAGGACAACACAACGATCACACCATAAGGAATTCAGTAAAAGAGTCGGAGACTTTTGGATATCGCAGCCATATCGTAGAACACGCCGCATTACACACAGGCGTCGCTGCTTGAGCCAGATTGTAGTGGCGATGCGTTCTACAAAGCGGCGTCCAACGTTTAGCTTTATTGTCACTAAGAAACAATGTAGACAATGACTATACTCCGGTATCGGTGGTGCAATATGGGCGCTGGACTTCCTTATATAAAATAATAACTTTTTAACCTAATTTTTGAGGTTATGTTTACATAATTATCGCTACGAAAGTGACCTATTTCGCATTATTATTTCGAAATCGCCTGAACTCCGGCTACTATGGGGCTGCAGGAATGCCCCACTGCACCCCCGCACTGCAGCGCACCCACGCGGTCCCTTGCGCCCCTTCCTGCCACCGGCTCTTAAAACACTAAAGTGCCACAAGATTGCCTAGGAAGGACTGCAGGAATGCCCCCGCACTGCAGCGCACCCACGCGGTCCCTTGCGCCCCTTCCTGCCACCGGCTCTTAAAACACTAGAGTGCCACAAGATTGCCTAGGAAGGACTGCAGGAATGCCCCCGCACTGCAGCGCACCCACGCGGTCCCTTGCGCCCCTTCCTGCCACCGGCTCTTAAAACACTAGAGTGCCACAAGATTGCCTAGGAAGGACTGCAGGAATGCCCCCGCACTGCAGCGCACCACGCGGTCCCTTGCGCCCCTTCCTGCCACCGGCTCTTAAAACACTAGAGTGCCACAAAATTGCCTAGGAAGGACTGCAGGAATGCCCCCGCACTGCAGCGCACCCACGCGGTCCCTTGCGCCCCTTCCTGCCACCGGCTCTTAAAACACTAGAGTGCCACAAGATTGCCTAGGAAGGACTGCAGGAATGCCCCCGCACTGCAGCGCACCCACGCGATCCCTTGCGCCCCTTCCTGCCACCGGCTCTTAAAACACTAGAGTGCCACAAGATTGCCTAGGAAGGACTGCAGGAATGCCCCCGCACTGCAGCGCACCCACGCGATCCCTTGCGCCCCTTCCTGCCACCGGCTCTTAAAACACTAGAGTGCCACAAGATTGCCTAGGAAGGACTGCATAGGAAGTGGGGTGCCCTAATTCAGATTTATTATTCCGAAACGAAACGCAACAAAAAACATTCACGAAATTCGAGAAGAAACTGAATTAATTAAAATTCTCGTTTTATTTTTTTACGTTCCGTTTCATAGATTTTGCGTGACATTTTAGACCACAAACGGTTTTTACACCACCATTTTAGTTTTCAATTGCCCATTTGTATGTTTCGTTCTCGCTTTGTATCTGATTTGAGGTAAGAAACTAATATTATTGATAACTCGATTTTGCATTACCCTGTGATAAGAGTGATAGCGTTATCATCAGGGACCCAACGGTACCAGATTTAACCCCCTTCTCCTACCAAACGATTCAAACCTTCTTTTATCCTATCATAGTGAAAGGCTGCCGGTTCCATTATCAGTAGGTTGGTTAGTTAGTTACGTAAGATGTCTTATCATACTTTACTGGAAATGTTAATAAATATTCTTAAAATCACACGAACGATAGCATCGTCAGAGGATTTTTCTCCCGAATGAAAAAATCTTCATTACGAATATTCATCAAATCATATTTTGAACCCCATTAAAATGTATTGGGTGTCCGATGAATACCAGAATCCATAACCATGGATTCTGGTATTCGCCAAGGTAGCCACCTTTCCCATTTTGATGTGCGAAATAACATGATAAACTCGATCACCTGTCCAAGGCTGTTCCACATTTGCAGACTATTCCCTATACAAGTTTAGAAGCTGACGATGTAACTTATCTTTGAATTCACAATTTTCATAAATTTTACCGACGTTGGCATTTCTAAATTCAATATTAAAATTTCACTTTGTTGTGACATAATTGTCGATTGCGACGCCATTTTTGTTGCTATGAATATGCAGCACTACTTGAGGCGATAAATGGAACTAAACTTTAAAAGAGATTTATCTACGATGCGTTCGTTTGTATGTGAGCGCCACGTTACTGAGCCGCTTTGACGAACGCGAGTGCTCATACAATGCGGCGTACTTTATTTCAGCCAAATTGCAAACTGACTCAACTTAAGGTAGCCGCATTACAAAACAGCGACGTTTTCAATCTGGCGCGCCTGTATGTAATACGGCGTGTTCTACGATATGGCTGCGACGTGGACACGAACTTTGAGATTTGGTATTTGTCTGACGCCCTCCACAAACTCGCACTGAATCTGTAACGGCTACTCCATCTCGCAGAGGCTCGCTGGTATCTCCTGTGTCAAGACATGTTATGCGGCATACTTTTATTATCCTTGAAGTAAACATTGCCCACTCTTTTCCAGTTTTTCCAGGAGCTCCGAAACGAAAAGTGGCTCACACACTCCGGCAGCGCCCAAATGGAAACCGAAGACAGTGAAGAAGCCGCTCTATACCGACGAGATAAAGCCCTCTCCTGCAGCACCGGCCTCGAAATATCTCCCCGTCCGAAGACTTGCCTCGGAGTCACTATGAACCACCCGAAACTTAACAAGCTCAAGGCACAACATGCGAAATTACTGAATAATGACGAGCAAGAACTGTCACCGAGCTCAGAGAAAATCAGAGGGAAACTAGACAAAGCGCACTCCACCCCCGCGTACGACTTCGTGGACACGAACGAACAACCCGGCTCGCTCGTCACACAGATAATCCCCGAGTCCCCGACGACGCCGACAGACAGTCCCACCATATTTGTGCATTCAGCAGAAAAGGCCGACCAGATTTTAGACTTTAAAAAGTCCAGCTCCCAAATTGGTGTCGCCATACTTCACAAGCAAATAAAAAAAGGCGTAGAAGGAGAAAACTCAAAATTTCCTTTCAACGAAGGGGACAGTGACGATACAAAAGTGGATCACGTATTAGAAACAGTCAACATCGCCATGATGGACTACCAAAGCAACGAACGACGACATTCCACCTACAAACCTTTAGTGATAACTGAGAATGTACAAATGACCAAATCATTCACCATAAACGAGCACGTGAGACTACAGAACGAGTTAGTGCAAGCGATCAACGAGCCTAGAATATCGACCAATAGTCGACTCCTCAAACCCACGAACATATCCGACGTGCCACCAGACCCTCCGCCCAGACCCGTGTGCTCACAAAAACCGTCATACTCGGACCCTCCTAACCTGGCCAAAGACCCGCGAATGAAAGAATACCCCGTACTCAAACCGGTCAAGCAACCAGACATACTGGAGCCACTACACTCGCCGCTAAAACCTCACAAACACGGCGATACATTACAGATATCATTACCACTCAAGTACATCACTAAGCACGACATCCATATGATACCGAATGAAAGACGAGAAATGCCAGCTTTGAACAGCGTAGAAGCGAACTTGAACTTGTCGCAAACGGATATCTCTAAAGCTGGTAAGCGGGAGTGTGGTGTCGAGGTGTCGCCAGGGTTGTCACAGTCGCAGAGTCTGCACAGGCTGGAGACTTCGAGCGTGGTCGCATCGCCGCTGAAGTCGGCAACCCTGTCGCCCACAGCGAGTGTGGTGCGTGGCATGTTCCCGTCCTCGAAGTCGAAGAGTTTGAAGAAGAAGAACTCTATTCTTGCCAGTGAGTACAGTTATAACTTTTCTCTCTATATTTTAATATAATATCTATATTTAACATTCGAGTATTTGAACAGAAAGCGGAAGTCAGTCTTTGTAGGCTTTACTTGTCTCTCTCTTCTTGTGCTAGTTTTTGTTTTTCAAAATTCATTTATTGACATAAAGAAAAACAAACAATATAAATAGAATTTATCGACACACCTATCATAAACCCTCTTTACTGCGTACAAAAACCGCACGTTACGATCAGCATAATGTTAAACTACAAGGTAAAAACTCATTTCTTTTCTGAAAAATTACACATGACCATAATGTGTAATTTTTCTACATTATTATGACATTCAAATTTCGAACGCCGACGCCCGCCTGCGTGAAGTTGGTACTCTTTAGTACCAGCTTGTTCTTTAACAAGCTAAATAATTGCAGAGCCACAGTGCCGGTCAAACATGCGGTTCCTGAACACATCAAAGAGAGCTTATGATATGTGTGTAGATAAACTAGAGTATGTAACTGTACATAATTAGGCATTAAAACTCTCAACTCACTCTCGAGTATTAATGCCCTCCATTATGTAGCAGTCAAATAAACTACTATTTTATGCAGGTATTTTTTTATTTTAAGTTAATTTAGTATTTTAATATTTAATAACACAAAAGAGATTTTGCCAGCCAGACATCGGCAATAAGCTAAAATGGTGTCGGGTAGGTACAAATAATAACAATAAATAATAAACATTACAAAATGCAGGTACTTATCCACAATTTAAAAGTTTTAGTTTAAATTAATCTTAAAGAAATTTATTGAAGTATTGAATAAATAAATATCTACGTCCAACAAATCATCATTATATAGTCTACAACTTCGTCTTATAAAACTATTAAACTATGAAAATAGCCGTTGTAAAGCGCGGTGCGCGGTGCGGGGTAGCGGGGTAGCGGGGTAGCGGGGTAGCGGGCGGGGATATTTTCTGGTCCTGTTAATCTCAACAGATAGCACTTCTTGCCGTGTCGGTAAAAGCGTGCGTCATGCCGTCGCGTCGTGACGTGTTCCTGTCAATCGCATTAGATGGCGGACTCCTCCAGGAGAAGTTCCAAATCTAAACTATTAAAAAAAAATGTATAATTAGTTCTATTTCCTCGCTGCAGTCGTCACTACGGTACTACGCACTATGTAAATTCGGCCAAAAGTGCAATATGTGGTCTCGATTCTCAAATCAAATCAAATAATTTATAGCAAATAGGCAAAATAGTGCACTTTTACAAGTCAAACACTTACTTAAATCTCATGTACATGGAAAAAATAAAAAATAAATCAAATATGATCAACTAAACTATGAGTACATAACTGATTACCTTCAAGTGGTGATACATGGCTGAAACTTGCACAGGAAAAATAAACTCCATGAACTCTACCAGTGCTTCGGAAATACGCCCGTCAGAGAAGATAGCACCAAGAAACTCTATGGGGATGTAATTTTTTCAATTTTCGTATATATTTTTTTTAATACAATGTACGATATGAAAATTATCTAATCAAATGACAATATTATGACATCGTATCCATAAGTGCCAATAAGATGTCTCAAAATAACGATCTAGAGTCTGGCAAACGAAAGCGTGACCTGAGAAAACGTGGTAGAATTCATAAAACCTCTATGTGGTATCACTAACATAAATCACTACACTCCGTTCAGTTATTCAAAAGATCTTTGCCTCTCTTTCTGCTGTACGGAAGCGTTACAGCTAGAAAGAGAGACAGAGGTTTAGAATAACTGAACGGAGTGTGACTATCTATCACTTTGTCGTTTGACGTGCCTTCGACAGCATAATATTGTTGCCATATTGAAACTTTTAAGAAACCTCCAGGTCACGCTTTCGTTTGCCAGACTCTAACAAATAAATAAATAAGAACAAACACAGTAGGACATATCCCACCTCCACCCAACCTCATTCCGACTTCATGTCATAATGAGGCAAACGCGGGGGAGCAAGCCAACGGGTTAGATTAGCATGGAGCTCTTGTAACCCGCAGCTATTTCTGTGCGTCCCCCACATGGCTGGACCGGCCTTCTGTGCCCTCCGCCTGTCCTCTTCCCGCCTCTCCCCATTCAGGGGCGCGGGGGAAAAGAAAGCAGCGTCGCACCCTTCTGGTGATGTGGTCACACACACAAACGGTATGACCTCAATGATGCGCAAACTGGCCGTTGGAAGTTCGCCTTTGACGAGACGAGGTCCTCGTAGTAGACTGGTCCTTCATCCGCTCGAGTGATTCCGTCTAACATTATCTTCCGTTCGTCGTCGTATAGTGGACATTCCCAAAGAGCATGATGCATATCTTCATCTTCTATGCCGCACTCACATACACTCATCGGGCATAACGTCATATCTTGCAGTCTCTTCCTGAATCACCCGTGTTCCGACAATATCTGCGAAGTTTGGTAGTCCGGCTCAACCCAAGAGGCCTTGAGGCGAGCCGCCACGTCCGGAAAGAAACGGTATAGCTCTCGACCTTTCGTCTCATTCATCCAGCGTCCCTGCCATTGTGCAACGACCTCCCCCAGAGTTTGGCGTTTTATCGCTCTGATCTCCGTCTCAGTGCAACCTTCCCGCGCCTCATCACTACGGCCGGCGCGGATGAGCTCCAGGTCAGCCGGCAGCACGCCTGGCAGTACCGGTAGGGCCGCTGTACTGCATGAACGATAAGCTTTGGTCAAGAGCACCAAAGCCGGTCGCTGTGTCCTCAGAAGTGAGGCACGCACAGTGTGGAAGGACGCACGCCTGTACCAGCATGCCGCGGCATACGTCACGGTGGAGATATAGGTGCCAGTGTACAGTATGCGCAGAGCACGGTAACATACACCCCAACTAGATGCGGATACACGCGACACTTTTCCGAAGTAATTTGCCGCGCGCTCGCCTATGTATGACGCATGTGCAGCGAACGACAGTCCGACGTCGAGAACCAAGCCTAGCACTTTTACTTGCGCGACGCTCCTGATAGAGTCGCCCCTCATCTTGACCGTTGGCGGGCGCTTGAACCTGCCTTTTAACGTCATACGTCAACGGCGGTTTCTGGCGCCCCATTCGGAGACGCCTTCAAGCACCCTAGAGGCCGAGCGTTCAATTGAGGATCAAAAGTTGGACTCTATCAGGATAGTCACGTCGTCTGCGTAGCCTACGAGCATAGTGCATGCAGACAATGGTAATCGCAGCAGGTCGTCCATCAGCACATTCCAGAGCGTCGGTCCCACCACGGATCCCTGAGGACACCCCATAGTGGAGACCTTCCATTCCACCAGGGGACCGATGAATAGCCCTACGCGGCGGTTAGTGAAGTATTCCACTAACATCTTATAGATGTTAGGGGGTAGGCCTTCGTTTCGATTTCAGCAAAATCATCGGCCACCAGGCGTTATCAAAGGCTCCCGAGATATCCAGAAAGATCGCCTGTACGTACTTGGCTTTCGAGTCCCTGGCAACGTTAATAATGCTATTCAAGGCTGTGACAGTCAACCGACCCGGAGAGAAGCCGTGCTGGAATTCTGAAATGCCCCTCGATATTTGCGGGGCACAGGCCGGCATAATTCGCTCAAGAATATTACCGAGGACTGGGAGCAAGGTGATCGGCCGGAAGGCCTTAGGATCCGTCAGTGGTTTGCCATTGCACTTTGGCAGGACTAACAGACTTCCATCCTTCCACTGATTGGGAAATATTCCCTCTTTCACACACTTATCAAATACATACGTCATCTCTGCTGCTGCTGCATGCCACACATGCTTCAGAATGCGAGCTGTGATACCATCCAGTCCGGGGGCCGTGTTAGGCAGAGCCTTGACTATACCCTGCAGGCGATCACGAGATAGCGGCGGGGCATCCGGGCCGGAAGGCGTGCGGGCGGCACATAAGCGTCGGTGGTGTACAGAGTCGTTGCGCTCATCGTCATCAGGACAAAGTGCCCGGAGCATTTGTTGCATAGCCGACCGCACGTCCCCGGCGAAAGCCGGTAGCAAGCTCAGTGCCGCTAATAATATGGGTCGGTGGGCGCCGGCGCCCACTGGCCAGTCGATATGCTCGTCCCAATGGGTCTTCGTTGCCGGTTTGAGCCATCTCCACCACCGTCTCTTGTCGGTAGCTCGTAGGTGCCTCATGAAAATTCTTACATCTCATCTCTTCCAACAATCCGCCCTTCTTTCTCACACTCTGCCAGGCTCTACGAAGGTTATTATGCCTTCTTCGCAGTCGCTCTAACTTGTTATTCCACCATTCATATCCTCTATCATTCTTGCAGCCTTTAGTTCCCAGGCATTCATTCGCCGTTCGTTCTATTACATGAGTGAACTCTGCACTCAATTCTGCCGCTGGTTTCCTCAGTTGCAGTCTACCCATTCTTTCATGAATCACTGATTGAAATCTTGGCCAGTCCACCCCACGGTCCCAAAACACAGCAGGCTCTGAAACTGGCTTCTCGTGCAGATTTTCGCCCCGGCCTCCGAAAATGCTGAAAGAGATTAGCTGATGGTCACTTAGGCTTTTTGCCTCGTGGACTTTCCATTTATTTATTCGCACTCCACGCGTTGATAGAGTCAGGTCGATGTTAGACTCGCCGTTAGGCCCCTTGAAAGTCGGCGGCTGTCCCTCGACGTTGTGGATGGTCAGGCCGCGGGCTTGGATAAAGCCTTCTATGCTGGTGCGTCGATGCATTTCATTCTGGCCGCCACCAGAGTATTGCCGGCGCTCGCAGAACTATAATGGCGAGTGAGCGTTAGAATCTAGTCCTACGACTAGCTTGGTCCCATGGAGCGCTTCCATGACTCTATCCAGGTGCGCGAGATGGATGTCGATGTCGTGTCCGTATTGGCAGTATACAGAGATTACGTGCAGCTCTAAGTCAAAGACAAGCTGTAATGAACATAACTTATAAGAAACCAGACTGGACCAGTCCCCCCAAGCAGCACCCGTTCACGAGTATGACTTGTGCACCAGCCATCACCCGCCTCGCCATATTTGAGGGAGGGGAGCAACCCGCTACACAGAGCCGCCGCAAGAAAAGACATTTTAGTGAGCATGACCATAAACCCTGGTTTCTTGGTAACAGACTTGTATTCTACGTTAAAAGTAATAAATTGTTATAAGTCACCCTACATAGCACTTTTGTACACTTAATTATATTCAGTTATTTTTTTTCTAGGGAGTCTCAAACTCACTCGTCCATCTATTGCTCACTATCCAGCCTCTACAACAATGTGTAAGTGATATTAACCAGTCTCCCCTTGTACAGAGGGTCGCTCGGTGCCGGCGGCGGCGGCGAGCCTGTGGGCGCAGTGCGCCGGCCCCGCGTGGCGCCGCGGCCGGCGGGGCGGACGCGGTGCGCGCGCCTGGCTGCCGCGCCATCTGCTGCTGCTGGACCACGCGCTGCTCATGTATAGAGACAAGCAGGTCGGTACCCATGCTTGCGCGGTGTATTTGACTGCCGCGCCATCTGATGCTGCTGGACCACGCGCTGCTCATGTATAGAGACAAGCAGGTCGGTACCCATGCTTGCGCGGTGTATTTGACTGCCGCGCCATCTGCTGCTGCTGGACCACGCGCTGCTCATGTATAGAGACAAGCAGGTCGGTACCCATGCTTGCGCGGTGTATTTGACTGCCGCGCCATCTGCTGCTGCTGGACCACGCGCTGCTCATGTATAGAGACAAGCAGGTCGGTACCCATGCTTGCGCGGTGTATTTGACTGCCGCGCCATCTGCTGCTGCTGGACCACGCGCTGCTCATGTATAGAGACAAGCAGGTCGGTACCCATGCTTGCGCGGTGTATTTGACTGCCGCGCCAACTGCTGCTGCTGGACCACGCGCTGCTCATGTATAGAGACAAGCAGGTCGGTACCCATGCTTGCGCGGTGTATTTGACTGCCGCGCCATCTGCTGCTGCTGGACCATGCGCTGCGATTCGATGCCGCAAAGCCACAAGTCTGCACTCGTATAGAAACTCGTAGGGTTTTATTTGGCGAAACTGCCTTGAATTCAAGAGTGTAACTGCTCTCAAAATTGCCTATTATGCCTTGGTGCATAGCTCCTTGGAGTATTGTTCAATAATCTGGAATCCTCACCATAGTTCTCATATCGACAAGCTAGAACGGGTACACAAAAAAATCCTCTACTATCTAAGTGGCCATCAGGTTAGAAGACGGTCTCTGCCCCATTATACCGACAGGTTGCGATATTTAATATTTTATCCCTGGAAGACTACGATGATCAGATATTTTATGCAATTTTTTTAATAATAAAGTCAAGTGTCCACAACTTCTCTCCAAAAATTTGTTATTCCTCGTCGTGGTGCCCGGTTCGTTAACTACCGTCCATTTTATCTTCGTCGGGCAAGAACCAATGTATTGAAATGCTGTGGCCGACATTAGCTCCAGTACGCTCGCCCTCAATTAAGTCGATAAGAAAATAAGTTCTTTGAGTACCCGCTTTTGAAGCCCGGTTATATAAAGCCGAAAATATGTCCTCATCATTGTCATCAGTGCAGAAAGAGTTGGACACAGTTGAAACTACTTTACTCGATCTTCAAATTGAAGGTAACAACCGAGATCAATTCGCGCGGTTAAACAATGTGGATATCTCAGGCGTTCCTTGTAAAGACGGAGAGACCAGATCATGCATGACCTTTGTGTCAAGTTGGGCTTTGCTCTGTTGGACACCTACACCATCCATCGGGTGCACCGTTCCAGCAGAACCGATTCGGATTCTAAAACTAAATCCATGTGTGATCCAGCTGTCATTGTCTGCTTTACTCAGCGCCGGCGAAAGGATCAGGTGATGGCGGCAGTGCGCGCCCGTCGCGGGGTCACTACGGCTGATATTGGAATATTAGGCCCAGCAACAGACCTTTGTGTCATAATAAAATAATTAAAATATAAATAACAGAATCTCTGTTATTTATATTTTAATTATTTTATTATGACATTTGAGACTTTTTACATCTCTCAGAAACAATAATTAAGTACTTTTTTTCTGATAATATGATACAAATAATAATACCAAATGTTCTGTAAAAAATGAAATGAAATGACATGTGAAAGTGCCCTTGTGGCCTATTTACAGAATAAACGTTTTGAGTTTTTTTTTTGAGTTTTTTTTAGGGGACTGTTAATGCACTGTTAAGCACTTCATAAAAATGATATAAATTGTTTATTTTTAACTCAACCTAAGTACACGGAATTCGTACACGGTATATATAAGTAGGTACACATGATACTCTGTTCGTGTCCACGGAACGACTAACTCGTCGCGCGGTTATGCTGACATATCAGAACTGTTACCCCTACAGAGTAGGCGGAAGTTCTTAGATTCCCTTTTCCTCTACAAAGTTATAAACAATCACATAGACTCAATGCCCCTCTTTTAAAACGGTTTTACGGTATATCCTCTCGTCGTAAACAAATATTCCATATTCCCTTCTGTAGTAGCAACTACGCGAACAATTCTTTTTTCAGACGTGCAGCTTCCTATTATATTGTAACGAATATCTATCAGATGTCGATATGTTCTAAAATATATAACACTCATTCCGGAAAATGATGGGAGAAATATGCTTCTTATTCTTATTCGTTGCAGCAATATACTTATTTATTAATTAAATTAAATTTAACTTAAATTTCCTCCCTACGAGCTCCCTTATACATAATATGAAATATTTTTTAGTATCTCAACGTTTATTTGTGCTTATGTTTTTCTGTATATATGTATCTTGCAAGAAACTGTTTGTATCCTGAATATAAATAAATAAAATAATGATAAGTTGTAGCGGCCCCAGGCTAAGGTCGTAGCCGCCGCTAACAGTAGCTATGATCGTCTATTCTATCTATCCCAAAATGAGAGGACCCGATTCGGCTGTAAGTTTTGTAAGTAAGAATGATAAGTCGGATTTTCTCGTTCGTCGAGAAATCCGTTAGGCGTACAATAGTCGATGGTTCAGAAGTTACAGTTTCTAGTTAGACAGAGAAAGCATATATGTCCGCGAGCCGGTAATTCGCATCAGTCAGCGGTGTATTGCGCTAAAACGATCGTTGTTATATTTTATGTGATGGCACCATCTGGGTTTTGTATATATGAGCGCTTTGGAACATCTTTTGTTTTAGTTTTAGTTTTAGTTTTAGTGATCGATCACAGTTATAGTATAGATATCCGTCGTAGTTTTACGACGTGAGTACTCAATTATATTTCATGTGCTCGCTAGTAGCGGCTTGTGGTGGTTCCAATTATATATTTGATTCACGGCAATAACGATCCGAAAAGACCGGTTTACACAATTGCGATTTGAGTTCCGAAATGGGTTCTGAACTAGCGGTTACCTCAAAAGGTCCGTAACGTTTTGAAACCTTCAACTCTGCGCAATTTGAGCTGGATGTTATCGAAACGCAAGCATTATTGTTTTAGGATATCTAACCCACACCATAGCGAAGTGCATAATTCGATAAATACCGAACTATGAATTCCACTAGCCGCAGCACGTCCTGGGCTGAGCCAAATCATATATACCGACTCAACTTACACATTAGATATCCAGCGAAATTTACATTTAATTTAAAAATGCAACTTGAATCCAATCTGACCCAAGGCAATGCAAAACACCTACCCGGACCTAAACAATGAACTTTAGACTGTAAATTGATCTCTTCGCGCGTCCCCGATAACACTCAAATGTCAAAATATCAACAAGATATGTTATCTGTGTTGACACCGGTTTAACTTTGTTCTGAATTTGTTATTTCCATCCGCGGAACCTCATCGATCAAACAGTCTCCCTATGCCCTGACAACCTAGGTTTAGCCGCAACTAAACTCCTGTCTAGCCTAGTCTAAAAACCTAGTGTTATACCACGTCCATTATCGACACCACTCGAAAATGGTTGAGTTTGATTTGAATGTGCTTGAATGTTTAACGACTGTGTGTGTGGGAATTACAAAACTCGCTACTCTAAAGGAATGAGGAGAGGATTAGCCCGCGAATATCCTAAGAGCCAATCCAGGAACCCTATGGTGAAGGATAAAGGAATTTAGGGTCGCTCCAAGCCCAGACTCAGACTCAGATAAATTGACTTAAAAGTTCTTTCCTAACGACCCAAGGATAGTTTTGGAATTAGGGGTAGGTTTATATAAAGGTTAGGAACCGAGGTATATCTCGGCGCTTCAGACACTCACGAAAACCCACTGAAACTTCGCAATCACAAATTCGTATAGTTCTGACGCGTAACACGGCAGACAAAAACTGTTTAGAACTCGTGAAGACGACTGTCACAGCGGCTAGACGCAGAGACTGAATGCTCTCCCTTCCCCCACAATTGTATTTATACGCCCCACATGCGTCCTTTGCGAAAACGCTCTGCCCAAGCGAAGCTTCTTATCACCAACTACACAGGGTCTAATTTCAACCATGCCATGCAGATCCGCCGTTCTACAAATTGTGTGTACGCATATTCACTATGATCAACCGTAGGTGATCACTCAAATCATTTGGTACTGCCGATACACAGAATCTGTTGATCGCTGACCAATAAAAGCTTGTTGCGATTAATTAAGCATTACCCGACCACTAGCTGCGCGTAGCAAAAGACCACTAGAATGATATTCAATCCAGAGGTGTCAGACCCTGCATATCATACCTCAATCGCAATTGTATATTTGCAATCTACATAATAGCTTTCTCCGTTCCGTAATAACCTTTCATTATTTAGTTATTCATAATTTTATTCAACGCGCAGCCAAATCGGCTCTGATTTCTACACATCTCGCAGGAATGCGACAAAAAAAACTTGGCCTGAAAACTTCCACGAATCAACCCACGCATCGGCTCTGTTTTTTTTGCTAACTTTGCCAGTAAGCTACACAAAACCCCCAAACGTTATCTGAACCGATTCTCGTATTCAAAACAGCGCGGCGTTGGGCTAGCCCTCTATCACGCAGAATGAAGTATCTAATGTACCGACTCTCGTGTACCATTACAAAGTTATCATTATCTCATCAGTCAAAATTATCTAAAAATCAAACATGTTATATTCTTGTTCATCTATGATCATTATATTCTTATCTTGATCATTCATGTGTATATACATGTTAAATTTCAACTTAGTTTTAACTTTATTATGTGATACACAATTCGTCTCACACGACCATTCGCAGATGTGTTTTCCTATACTTGGATGTACACAATGGCTTGTTTTTTTGTTGTTTTATTTGTAATTGTGATGTGTTTCTGTTGGAAAACCTAATAAATAAATAAATAATTGTCTGTTTATTTCCAGTCAACCCGAGCCGACTGCCTCATCTTCCTCGAAGGATTCACGGTCTCTACCGCTCCCGAGGTCAAGTCCATGGAGTTTGCATTCAAAGTGTACCACACGGGTAGTGTATTCTACTTGGCCGCCAGCTCACACGAGCTGATGCAGACCTGGATCCAGCAGATACACCGTGCTACCCTGCAGCCGGGGAATAAGCCGGTTGGTACATACTGTGCATAAAGGACATGAATACATTAGATAGATAGATAGATAGATAGATAAATTACTTTATTCCTAGTTAAAATACACGTTACATAGAAAGAGAAAAACATATTTACTTAACTTAAAAACCCGACTGCGGTACACTAAAAAGCCAAAACAAGCAGATATTATTAAGATTCGATAAAATTAAACCTTGTCATACATACATACGTACAACCAAAACATATCCGATCCGTTCCGATACCGAGATATAGAGTAGTACCGTTATTGCGTTCCATTACACGCAAATTACACGCAAAATTAACTTCTTTAATAACAAAATAAAAAAATCTTGATATATATATTTACACATACATAGTAAATTTAAAATACCCATCTTCTTCGTTGTTTATATGAGTATGTTGTGATGTCACTGTTTCTGTTTCCCACGACAAAGGGTAACCTAGTGTGGGGCCAGAGGCAATCTATGTGTAATATAAATGTTTATGTTTATATCGTAATTTTTAGGGCTCCGTTCCTTAAAAAGAAAAAAACGGAACCATTATAGGATCAATCTTGTGTCTGCCCTAGGTGTGTAAAAGTAATATTATACGACAGAATTCTGAACCGATTAAGTTGAAATTTGCTGACACTTATGTTATGTTTTTGGTGACCCAAACACAAACTTGTTACGTAACGAAATATATTTTCAATTTGGGGGGAATTTTGGGGGGTATTCCGAAGTATAAGGTATATAAGTTTTTCAAACTGTCTTGTGTGACATGTCCACTGAAAGAGCTTGTTGCGAGGATCTCAAATATATTTTTGGGTATTAAAATATATACCTGAAATGCTTAGTTAAACAAGACAGTTCGGAACCACACATAGTAAACGATTCGTTTCGTTCCGTCAGAGATAGAAAAAAGATTGATTTCGTCCGGTTCTGTTCTTGAGATACAAAGCGCGTGTGTTTTTGTATTTACCTTCGATTGTACCGAAATTTGGAGGCAATCTGACCTCTAAACGAAAGTTTTTTTTCGCCGAGGGCAGGCGGCGCCGCGAACGGCCGAAGTATAGTAAGTTTTGAACTACATAAAAATAAATAAAAATATATGGCTGAAATATGGTGGCACGATTGGGAGAAAAAACAGTAATGTATATTTTCAATCTTTCAGTTTCTTTATCTATGAATCCCTTTATTTTGATATCAATAGGTTTTAAAAAAAACGGTCAAGTGCGAGTAAAACTCGCGCACGAAGGGTTCGCGATGGCACGTAACCAGGGGCACTCATAAGTTTGTATGTGGTATTGAAATAATTGTTGTATGGGAGCCCCCTTAAATATTTATTTTATTCTGCTTATTATTAGTATGTGTTGTTATAGAGGCAACAGAAATACATCATCTGTGAAATTTTCAACTGTATTACTATCGGTTCATGAACTGTCTTACTATCGGTTCATGAACTGTCTTACTATCGGTACATGAACTGTCTTACTATCGGTTCATGAACTGTCTTACTATCGGTTCATGAACTGTCTTACTATCGGTTCATGAACTGTCTTACTATCGGTTCATGAACTGTCTTACTATCGGTTCATGAGATTCAGCCTGGTGAGACGGACGGACGGACGGACATCGGAGGCTTAGTAATAGGGTCCCGTTTGCTACCCTTCGGGTATGAAACCCTCTGATATGCGTATCTTGTACACGAGTGTAATGAAATGCATGTTTTTCATTTTGCCCTAGAACCTTCCACACCTTCCAGATTGAAATGTCCAGCAATAGAGCAACATTTCTAATGCTCGTGGTCGGTTGTCCCGCGAACAGCGCCAAAATCTGTTCGTTCAATTCGACGTTATGTCGAATCACTATCACTCTAGGTTCACTACATATTAGATTGCAAATTTCGCGTAAGGTATGTGTTTTGAAATGTGTGGCGGGAAGGTAAGCGTTTGTTAGGAAATCTTTCTTGATAAATTCTTTGCGCTTCTCGTGCAACACCATTAGCGTTTCCATATGCCATTAAGATGTCCGCGTATTCTTCATTAGAGAATGTAGAAATTATTTAATTATCAAAACCACAGCTAACCAACGCGAAAAACACAAAGAATGAAAAACATATATACGAAAAAAACAAATGTTTGATAAACGCGCCAATTACAGTTTTTTTTCTGGGTAATCTCCCACTGCTGGGCAAAGGCTTACCTTAACAGCCCATTCTGCCAAAAACTTCTCGAAGTCAGCGATACGAGTATCGCCCTGCCGCCCGATACACAATGTTGGCAAATTAATAATCTTAATAATGGTACATATTGATGGCATTATATTATTAAAAAGAAGATAGACCAGCGTACTTTTTTAAAAAACATTAATGAAAAAGCCTCGTTTTTTTATTGCAAGTCAAAGATGATTCGTTGCAGAATTTCACATCTTGAAAGAACATTTGTGAGTATAAAAAATATATTTTAATTTCCAGTAGTTTTGACTACCTACAAAAGAACCGTACAACATTACACAACCAATAACAGTAAATAATTGCTGGTTTTATCAAGAACTTTTTATTTATTAAAATTTAATTCTGTAGGATTTTTCAAAAAAGTAAAAAATATTAAAATGAAAAAATCCGTGGGGCCAAAACTTTTCTTTCTGGACCTAGGAGATAGCAAATGACCGCCATTCTATCCGCCATTTTCATTTGGCAAACGATGCAACAATCACCCTGTATAAAGTCAAATGAATCTGCTATAGTATATTTTTTCGCTTTGGGAGGTCCTCGGGTTTGATTTTCTTGACTATCTGAATTTTGTAAGGGTGGAACTTTAGGTCCGAGCTCTGCCGCATGTTCACTGATGGAGCGCCGCGGGTGATCCCGTACAGAGCGGCCGGCGGGGCGACACGGTCAATGTTTTCGACTGTTCTTACGGTTTTTTTTAATTGTTGAACCACTTAGCCTGAACTTTTCTGTCCACGACTAGATCATTTGAATACTTAGTGCGTCACTTAAACGATGAATTTGGAATCGTCCACAAAACGCGCGCCTCGCTTGAGTGTACGAATTCGCGCCTTTTAAATAAGCTTCCGCCGCGAACGCGCGCTGTGCATCTGACCACCTCGGAATGGTGACTAAATAATCCGCATGATGCACCCCTCCGCGCCGTCACTTTCTTATTTCTTTTAAGTCACGTTCGAGCTAATGCCGAGGCTCTCTCATTCTTTATTATTTGTTCAATATCTTTAAAAATGCGAGCAATCGCAACTATCTACGAGACCGATTTTACTATCTCTTTTCGAGAGATCGGCGACGGAGATCTCACACTGTCTCACATTTTGCCACTCCGCGGCATAACAACGCTGCGTATAAAGACTTTCAGGTTTCGGGCGGTCCGACTTTGGAACGCACTTCCTTGCACTAAAGAGACAGTCCCACTCTTGTCTCTTTTAAGAAACCTACCAAAGAGAACGCCCTCTCTTTTCTTAAAGTTATTGTATGTAGTTGTAGGTACCTAAACACTCCTACATAGCTGACCTTTGTAACTAGGTAGTCAGATGCAAATCTAGAGCAACCTTGATAACTGTCAACAAAGGCAAGCAAAGGATTCATTAGTATTTATAGTTGGATATTGAAGTATCATAGAGAGTAATTAATGGTCCGCATCTGGCTTCACTGCTCTCTTCTACAATATATACCTAGCTCGGGTACAGGAGAGAGCCCTCCTCCTCTTCAGTACCTATTTAGAAGTTACTGTCTTTATTTTTTAGGCATTTAATTTATTCCTAGGCTTTTTATTTATACTAGTTATTGTGCACTGCCTACCCTTTTATAATAATATTTCCCATAATGCCTGGTTTGCTTTAAGAAATCTCTTTTTGATAAGCTCGCCTTCGCATTTTCTTTTAATGTGAGTTTTAAAATATTTGTGTGCACCAACAAATTATGAACTCAAACGGAACCCACTCTATTAGATTTAATTGGTCCCGCCTGCATTTAAATTAAATTAAATTGAACACTTTATCGGTTCTTAATAATTAATATAAGACTTATCTGCATGATTTGTGCTTTTTAGTGTACCGCAGTCGGATTTTATAGTTTTTATGATTACGTCATCTATATCCTATATTTTTCTGCAAATTACGTAAAATCTGTAAATATTTAATTTAAAACAATGGTGTATTCATAGCTTGTGCAAGATTAGTGTATATATTTATGCAGGTGGAGACTTGTTATTAGCTTGTTAGCTATCTGTTATTTCTAATTGTCTTTTCTATTATAGCTGTTAGTCTTCCTAAACCAATAAATAAATTTATCTTTCTGCACTCGCCTGTAGTATGTGCCCACATGTACGCACACATACGCACACCTCACGTCTATATAAATAGGTCTATACAAGAAGGTAATATGAGCCATTATCATACAGAGACATTGAACATTCAACACCTATTATACCTGACGTTACCTGGCTTTAAGCCTAATATTGAGAGTAGCATACTTGACTTCCTTTCCGGTGCGACGAATTTAGCCCTAAACAGCTCACTTCCTGTTTAAAACTCCTAAAATACATGTCATATCCGTTTTGAACCTCAGCAACATTGCGCGCGTAATGTTTCAGAAATGGCGGCAATTGTAGCCAGCGTTATTGCGCGCGCTCAATTTTCAGGTCATTGGCGTTTTGGATTTCTTTCCGTGCGCACGCGTTTAACAAATTTTAAAATATTCCAAGTTACTTTTCGAAATATCCTTGGAATTTTGTTACGGTTATAGTGTTAATTGTTCAGTGTAACAGCAAAAAATAATCCGTTTAATAAAAACCGCGGTAAATAGCCCCGCGTAGTGAATCATCGAGGAGTGATCGATACAGCAGTTCCACTTCCACTTCTCCGGAGAGGAGGAGCAGCCGGAGGAGAAGACATCGGGGGAGTAAGAAAGCATTCAAGGACAAGTAATCTGGAAAAATCGTTCCAAGATTCAGCTAGTAACATCTCGGCAATGCATGATCGTATGCTAAACCGATCGAGTGATGCAATGTTTAGTAACTCACACAATCTCGCAATAAGATATGTTTAATTCTGACATTGAATTTGATAGGAATATCACTCCCTTTGATATAGGAGTAATATTTATAAGTAGCTATTTGTAACTACCCTCGAAAGTACAAACATTGCATTTATCCGAATCTCACGCCGAGAAAATCATAAGTAAATCCAATCCAATCAGGTTAGGTATTTTCCGTTCGCATGAGTTACAAACTTTTATTTTTTTGTGCTGGGGTTCATCTAACTCGAGTGCGCCGAGTCCTTAGATGGCAATCATACTTGGCGGGAACGTAGTGACCGCCCATGGTTATACCACATGGTTTGATCAAGCAGAAGGAGGCGCAAAAAGGGATATTTTCGACGGTCATCTCTTGGCTTGTTTAGCACCAAGCAGATTCCGGCTACAGGGATAAGGTATGTAATACAATCAACGAGAGGTCTTCCGAGGGGGAAAATAATAAAATCGATTCTTATCAATTGCGAACTATTGATGTTGGACGAGTGGATCTCTACTCAATCTATACTCAATTCATTCACGACCATCGCGTAATGATAACCTCGTGCAAGATTTTGCCCTCGGTGGATAGTCCATAACTTATCCCAGTTTTACAGATTTTATGTCCGAGGAAGGAGAAACCTGGAGATTTTTCGTGAGTTTGCCATCCAGAGCAAGGCAAACAGAGAAGGTAAGCCCGCGCCCGCGCGCAGCGGTGTCGCGCCCCCGCCGCCCGGAGCCCGGCTAGCGCTCCGGGGCGCCAGCCTGCGCAAGGCTGGCGCGCGCGCGGAGTGGAATCAGGAGACAAACGACGTCACGGCGACTGCGTGCATTTTCGTGAGTTCGACCTCCTGCTACACTTAGCCCGCGCCCGCGCGCAGCGGTGACGCGCCCCCGCCGCCCGGAGCCGGCTCTGGGCCGCCAGCCTGCGCAAGGCTGGTGCGTGCGCGGAGGGGAGGCAGGAGGCGAACGACGACGCGGCGACTTCGAGCGGCAGCCACGTGTTGGGACCGCAGCCCAGTCTGAGCGCCATGAGTACACCAATCAGCGCGGCTTGGCTACAGAGAAATTGAAAATCCTGCGTGAAGTGACCTGTTGATCAATCTTCGATGGTAAGATACCGCTGATACAGTATCTGCAACTTAGTCCACCTGCAAGGTTTAAAGCGACATTGACATTCAGTTACGTCAGCCGTTAGCGGTTATGCCGGTAGTGCCTGCGCGTAAGGGGACATCGCTACTAAACGCTCGTGTGAGTATGAATTGAATCAGTCTATGCGAGACTGTTCAATTAAACATCTTGCGCAAAGATGTAGATATCTGATGGCTGGTTGTCGTGCATTTCTAGTATCCCGGCGAAACTTGAGATCTAACTCAGTCTCTGCAACGTTTCCATCTGTGCAAGGTTCAAAGCGACATTTTCATACAGAAACATCGCCTGATGTTGGTAGAACGAGGCAGACAGAGTGGAGGCAAACAATTTTCCTACAGTTTTATTGTAACGTTTTACTCATTTACGTGATATCTTAACCCTTTTTAAGCTAGTGACGAAGAAATATAAAATCAACACTATTTTATATTCCATTTATACTAATTACTTTATGTAACTTTCTTTACTTTGAAATCAATAATTTCCATTTTAGCGCTGCTGCTTTAAAGGGATTAAAAGGGAGTTCCAAACATTAGGTATGTGGCTGGAGGACCGGCTATCTATATAATACAATACTCAAAGGGTAAAAGGGTAATCATAAATTACTCTTATTGTGGTGTTGGTCTTACATTTAATAAGTTAAACCACATTGTTAAAGAACTTTGAGTACCTACCTAGCTGATTTCCTCCAACCCCTAATATAACAACGCGTTACAATCTAACAGAGCCGTCGTTTTTCAACCCGACTACTTTCATCAATCCGGCAGTATATGGTCGGCAATATGCCTACTTCACTGCTTCAGACAATTATCATTGTAGCAGTCACCTTTCCGATTCATTATCCAAAGATATAGTCTGCTAATATTATTCAGACAGTTATCCACCAGGATATTGTCGGAGCCATATAGAGAAGTTGTCTACATTACTTCTCACAAATGACCTACGTGTCACTGGACCGCGCAGGTTTTCATAATTCACTAGGTAGGTGGCTGTAAGAATGCACTTTTCAGTATATATCCAAAAGGAGCTGATGACAGTCCTCGAGTCTCTCAGGACATTAATATAAATTTGAGATTATATATACATCGTGATTTTTTCACATCTCCACTATTTATTTAGTTGTTTCTCAATAGTCGCTTTCCTTCGACATATCCCAAGAGAACAGCAAAGGCAGCTTTAACCAAGTCGACGAAATCGAGGTAATCTAACCATAATGTGTCTTGGATGTGGCCGGTGCGGCATACAGCCCACAAGCAGAGTTCCTTAATATTTCTACAACTGTTCCGTACAGTACCTACATAGTAAAGGAATAATAATTATAAAGTAGCAATGGAGTATTGAATATCGGACTGAGCATGATATACATTAGCATATTGAGCGTGGGCGCCATTGTGCCTCTGCCGCCCCGTATGGGAAAAGGCGTGACGCTATGTTATGTTAGGACACCAACCTGGTATTTCTACCAGTGAACTTGTTAAATAATAGACGTGCGTCCTGTACAACCATTTATTACCAGACTAACATGTCAGTGCGCTGCTTTGCGCACCTACCCTACTATCACATACATAACACCTCCACCCTTATTAACAAAAAAATACAAATATAATCTAAACCTAATTTAGAGTACTCTAAAGGAAAATGTAACAAAATAGAATAAGAACATATCTAAGACAATCGTACTTAATAGAAAACACAATTATACTGAGTATAAACTTAAGTACTAAAAATATTCATCGAAACCAAAGCGCACAGGTGGCTTGCGAGTTCGCTTAGAATCAGTACATGGTTCCCTGTTCGCTGACACACTGGGCTCATACACCGGCGGCCCGGCTTCCGCTGCTGCTGGCTCGACTTCCCTCTGCGGTGAACTCTCCACTCTACTCTCCTCTAAGCTGTCGGTACCCCGTTCCTGTTCCTCGCCTCCGGTCATGGGAAACGTTAACGACTTGCGGTTTTGTCTACAGTCCACTATGTTTGGCCTGCTTACTACAAGGGCTACTTCCCTATTAGTAATATCGTTATCTAGTTGCCGGGTAACCCTGTGTTTTAGTTGATTGACATGCCTGTGTATCTCGGTTCCATAAATAGATTTAATTGTGTAATTCGTATTACCATTTCTTTTCATTACCGTGCCCGCTAGCCATTTATCCGTACCCCTGTATTCTCGATACCATACTTGCGCACCCGGCTCGAGTTGACGATGTGTACCGCCCGCTATCTCTTCACTACGCGCTTGACGAGCGGCTACTCTCGTTTCTCGTTCTGGTTTCAGTACATCTAGTCTCATACGGAGGTTTCGGCCCTGTAAGATTTTTGCTGGACTATCGCCGATGGTAGCATGTTCGGTATTTCTATACGCCAATAAGAACCTACATAAAGCTGTATGCACGTCTACATTTTGTTTATATGCCTTTTTAATAGCACGTTTACAGATTTTAACCGCGCTTTCCGCAGCTCCGTTGGAAGCCGGATGATAAGGAGCGCTAAAAATGTGTTCTATACCGTTATGTGTTAAAAACATTTGAAATTCTGAGTTAGAAAATGGCGGGCCATTGTCACTGACGATTTGTTTTGGTAAGCCAAACTTGGCCCACAAGTCTCTTAGCGTAGCTATAACTGCTGATGCTGTGGTTCTTTTCATTCTAATGGCTTCAATCCATTTTGAACATGAATCGACCACCACTAAATACGTCACACCCTTAATGGGTCCGAGAAAATCTAAGTGTAGTCGCGACCAGGGCCGGGACGGCCACGGCCATGAGTGCAAGACGTGGCCGGGCGGCGCGTCTGCCACGGCGGCGCACACCGCGCACGCACGGCACTCTGCCTCCACCGCCTCGTCTATCCCCGCCCACCAAACATAGCTACGAGCTAATGATTTGGTTTTTACTATTCCCATATGTGGGTCGTGTAGCTCTGTGATTACTTTTTTCCTACATGCGGCTGGTACTACTATGCGGTGACCCCACATGACACATCCTAGTTCACTGTAGAGCTCGGTTTTTCTGTTAAAGTAAGGTTTTAGTTCCCTTATTTCCACCTCTGATGGCCAACCATCACTAATGTAACTCAGAACACGACTGAGGATAGGGTCACTACGAGTCTCTCTTCTAAGAACATTGTAATCTAGCAACAGAGCGTCTGTTGCAAAATGCAAATAAGTTTGTTCTGGAATATCTTCCTTTTCAGATGCTACCTCATCTTTCTGTGATTTAATTAGTCGCGACAAAACATCGGCGGTGTTCTTATCCGTCTTAATGTACTCGATTGCAAAATCATACGCTGAGAGCTTAACTGCCCAGCGTTGCAAACGACTGGCTGCTGCACTAGGAATGCCAATATTCGGTCCGAATATGCTCACGAGCGGCTTATGGTCGGTGCGCAGCACAAATTTCCTGCCATATAAGCATTGGTGGAACTTGTCAATCGCGAACACAATCGCCAAGGCCTCTTTGTGGATTTGACTATAGTGAACCTCGTGAGTGGTCAATGACCTTGAAGCGTACGCGACGACGCGTTCGTGTCCGCAGCCCCCGCCGCTGCCGCCCGCCGGCGACGGCGTGCGCTGCGCCAGCACGGCGCCGAGCCCGCGCGAGCTCGCGTCCACCGTCAGCACGGTCTCCATGCCCATGTCGAAGTGAACGAGCGTCTTTGTACTAATGAGTAGCCTCTTTACTGTCTCAAAAGCTTCATTCTGTTCCATGCCCCATTCCCAATAACAATCCTTTTTTAAAAGCTTGTAAAGAGGTGATAAATATGCACTTAATTTATCTATGAATTTACCGTAGAAATTCACCATCCCTAAGAATGATTTTAACTCTGTTACGTTTCTTGGGTGGGGCATTGTTGTGATAGCCTTCACCTTTTCAGGGTCCACCCGAACCCCGTTTTCGTCTATAATGAACCCTAGGTACCTTACTTCTTTTGCTAGGAATTCGCATTTAGACTTTTTAATTTTTAAACCATTTTTTTCTAAAATCTCTAAGACTTCTTTGATTGATTGTAAATGGCTTTCTAAGTCTTTGTTTTTAATCAATATATCATCATAGAACACTACAACACTTGGTAAGTTACTAAACAAATTTATCATAATTTTCTGAAAAATTCCGGGACTGGATGATAATCCATATACGAGTCTAGAATACTTGAATAGCCCCCTGTGTGTGTTTATGACTGTAAACTTCTTTGAATCCTCCGATAATTCAATCTGATTATAGGCTTGAGAGAGGTCTAGCTTCGTAAATAATTTATTCCCACTTAGATGACTAAACAAATCCTCCATTTTTGGAACCGGGTATCTGTCAATCTCTAAAACTTTGTTCAGGGTTACCTTATAGTCGGCACATATTCTCAAACCACCGTCGGCTTTGTTTACCACGACCAGCGGCGTGGCCCAGTCGGAGTGGGTGACCGGCTCGACAACTCCGGCCCGTAGCATGCCGTCCAGCTCGGCGTCGACGCGCTCGCGCAGCGCATACGGCAGCGGCCGCGCGCGACAGTAGATAGGTACCGCGCCCTCGCGCACACTCAGCGCGGCACAGCCCCCGGTGTATTTACCCAATGTGCCGTCGAACAACGATTCATGTCTGGAAATAATATTACCTATAATTTTCTGATTGTTTGATTGATCATCCGATATAACATTGTTGTTTAGCAGGTTAACTTTATGCATTTTAACAGGTATATTCAATTCCGCTAACCATTGCCTACCCAACAGATTTGTGGTTCCCCTGTTCATTACATACAAGTCTAGCGTTTTCGTTTTATTTTCATAACTGACGACGACTTCTATGTACCCCAAGGGCTGAACTGTCGATCCGTCATAAAACTTTAGGGTCAAATTACAGGAATTTAACTGCAAGTTGCTAAATAGTTCGTCATAGACATTTCTACCAATACAAGATAACGCCGATCCAGTATCGACCTCCATTGCTAACAAACGATTTTCAACCATAATATCCATACACACCGGTTTATATTTGCTTAACGCCATCTGGTACATAGGCTGTTCTTCTTCGCTGTCAACATCCGTATGTGTGATATTGGTGTCATCATCGCAAAACATCTCTCCTTGCTCTTCTAACGAGTGAAATGAAGCATGAGCCCGCTCCCGGCCCCCTCTCGCTGCACCGCGCGCCCCGCGCCCCGCGCCTCTGGACCACGAGCCTCGACCGCCGCCGCCGCCGCCGCCGCTGGTGCTCGCTCCACGCCCGATCATGCGGCCTCCGCGTGATGATCTTGTTTCAAAACTACCGGCTGTTCCCGCCGTTTGTCCCCGCCGTCTCGAATGGTTGTACTCCATATTCCTGGATCTTCTGGGACACATCCTCCTCAAGTGACCGATTTCTTGACAAAGGCTGCACACGTAATCTTTATATACACAGTTGCTACCTTGATGTCTGCTGTCTCCGCATCTTGTACATTCGCCGTAATTTAACTTATGCATTCTTTCTGCCAGCTCCACAGCGCCCCGCTCCACAGCATTTGCGTCTCTTTCAGCAGCTTCCAATGATAAGGCCAAAGAAACAGCTCGAGTATACTGTAACTTGTCCTCCGCGAATAGTCTTTGCCGAATTATCTCGCTTTTCAACCCACAAACCAGCTGATCTCGAAGATTTTCATCTAGGGCCGATCCAAACTCGCAAAATCTTGACAGTTTTTTAAGCTCCGTCACATACTCGGCAATTGACTCGTTACTGAGTTGTCGACGTTGACGGAATTTGTAACGTTCCGCCAACTCCGATGGTTTTGGCTGCAGGTGGACAGCCAATAACTCCACGGCCCGTTGGTAGTTTAACGCTGATGGCTTCGTAGGGCTAGCCAACGTAGCCAAAAGTTCATACGCGTCCTCGCCCATCACCGAAATTAATGTCGGTAGTTGAAACTCCGCTGCCACTTTGTTAACCAAGAAATAACTCTCCAGTCTTTCCACATAGCTAGACCAATTCCCGGTCTTTACAGCAAACTCCCGAACCTTCCCGACTGACATTTTGCTAATCAACACTGCAAATACACTGCACAGATAGTTAATATTTTGTCCGTTTGATAGTTCGTATTTGTTTTTCCGCGTTCGCCACTGTTAAATAATAGACGTGCGTCCTGTACAACCATTTATTACCAGACTAACATGTCAGTGCGCTGCTTTGCGCACCTACCCTACTATCACATACATAACAGAACTAGCATAATGACAGTATTTCAAAACTTTTATAACCATTACACATTATTATTTTAATTAATGTTATGGCCATGCTGGATTATCCCAATGAAGTATGTATATTTGACTTTTATGGTCCAGTCCTAGGTAACATGGTTTCAGTTAATGTTGTCTACACAGCTGCGGGTAATAATGAAAACGCGTTCAGATACTTGTAGTAGGTATCTGATCAATGATAATTGAATACGATGGATACTAAACTTCTTTATCACTGTAGGCATTTACAAATATGCTTATTACGCGTAAACTTGTCTTTTTCTCTATGCTTGCCCACTGTAGAAGCATCTTCAGTTGAGTCAGATAGCCACACTAGCTCCTGTAATAGAATCAGCCACATCTAGCTATTCTTCTCAGAAGTGATACGAAAAGGTATTTAGATTAATTGAGTAACTTTATCATTAAAGTCAGATTACAGAGTTGTTCGCCAGTCTTTTGCAAAGACCAATCATATGTGGAAGTACATAATCAGTGGTAATGCATCCAGGAGGCGCACTCCCAATTAAAAATACAGCAATTGTAATTTGATTACACCTACTGCTAATCACTAATTTCATCAATGTTTTGTGTTTAAATCAGATTAGCCCTGTCTGTACAAGGTACAAATTATAATAACTCATTTTCACACGTATTCGATTCGGCACGCCTACGTCTCTAGCTCCGAGTTTCGTAGGTCAGGCGACCGACCTGATATCCTGACCTCACAACTGGAGTCTTGGTAGTCGTCGAACAGAATGGCGAACTAGCAGCCAACCACCGAGCACCAATCTCGGTGAACTTGTACGTAAGTGATGACTAAAGGGAAAACCTACTGGAGGTAAAGCTTTGCATATTCTTAGATTCATATAGATCAGATGAGTCTTGATAGCCAGAAACTAACTAACCAAGTCTAACCTAGCCAGCCCGGAACTCGGCTGGCTTCAAAAGATGACTTCATCAGACCTTTCTTAAGTCTGTGTTTGTTTATATCTATTTGCCTTATTTTTGAGTTGCATTTGCGCAGCCTATCTTTCCATCACGTACACGATGATCCATACACATTCAGTATCATAATTTATATAAGGTTTCCATAAATGAACTCCTAGTCATATCACATTGGCGTTTTTAACTCAGCAGTCGATACCAAACACTACTCAATATTAGGCTTAAAGCCAGGTATACTCGGCGCCACGACTAAAGAGCTTTGTCCTTGAATGCGCAGTAGTCACTTTTCACAAGTGTTTGGCGCGGGGAAGTGAGGAGCGACGGGGGCGGTAGTCAGCGCCGGCACCTGATTCGTTGATCAGTCGCTTCCCGATGCCCGCACCGAAAGCACGTCTCGAAGCTTCTTGAGTACAGTCGCATACAATATTACCCAACGTTATCTTTCGCCCCGGTCGAAAATGCCGAAAAATAAAGTACTGACTAGGCAAGCTAGAAAAATGGTTTACGATGTGAACTGTTATATCAAAAAAGAGTCTGATGAAATACTGATGAAGAAGTCTGATGAAAAACTTAATTGTGGTTTAATTGTTACAAATTATTAGTCAGCGGGAAGAAAAGAGTGTGCAGGACTATTACTACAAGTATCTATATTCACTAGGCCCTAGTGACTAGGGGCTTTCTATGCTAGGGGGTTATTTATATATAGGTTTCAACCTTGACGTTAACAAATGTTGTCAATAGAGAGTACCTATAGTTTATTTGACACAAAGTCCATTATTTACATCGGCTAATATCCCAATCAACAAAATATCAAACAGAGAAAAAATAGAAGTGAAGAAAGTCCTGAACACTCATTCCTTCACACTAACCCTAAAAACGCACTTCGGAATTATGCCGCGACTGTACACATGCGCAGTAATCCCCGCCAGTTTCTCCGAGAGCTCTTTATTCGTGGCGCCGAGTATAACGTCAGGTATAATATAGCAATTTTACCTGAAAATAAAATTGTTATTATACATACTTACCTGGCTTTAAGCCTAGGTAAATCGCTGCCTGCTGTGCACATTACTGTGCATTGCATGATCGTGACACATTCTTAGACACGATCAGCTCTTTATTGAGTTGCCAATGACCTGAAAATTGAGCGCGCGCAATAACGCTGGCTACAATTGCCGCCATTTCTGAAACATTACGCGCGCAATGTTGCTGAGGTTCAAAACGGATATGACATGTATTTTAGGAGTTTTAAACAGGAAGTGAGCTGTTTAGGGCTAAATTCGTCGCACCGGAAAGGAAGTCAAGTATGCTACTCTCAATATTAGGCTTAAAGCCAGGTAAGTATGTATAATAACAATTTTATTTTCAGGTAAAATTGCTATATTTTACTTCAACAATCCCTCTATCAAGGCCCATCCTCACAAGCCTTTTAAAGCGTTTATTTTAATACCCCACACGAGAGTCTTGAAAAAAGTTTGTTCAGCCCGCATATTAAAGAGCATGACATCCCCCTTTTTAAATTAGATTTTCTCAGTGACAATCGCGCCATCAAGACGACTAATGACTTATAATTTATCAAAGTTTTTGACGTTATCATGCGGGAGGTCCCGGGTGCGATACCCCGGCTGGTGACACAGAAAAAAAAATCCCCAGGTCTTGGATGTTTATACGGGTGTGACGTCGCTGTTTCTGGTTCCCACGACACAGGGTATCCTAGTGTGGGGCCAGAAGCAATGTATGTGCCGTATGTAAAAAAAACAGGGGGCTACAGGGGGGTACATCGGCACCACTCTGTAGATGTGAATTGTGCGTTTATCATACCCAGTTAATCTCTGACAGACGGGCATACTTATCAGGTTAATTCGATAATGTACGTTCATTGTATGGAATTGTATATTTCTGATGACAAGATTGTTTTTATTTTGTTGCAGTCAAGTATCACGAAGCAAGTTTCTGAAACGGAGTGCTCCGACGACGACTCAGACGACAGCCCCGAGAAGAAAGACAAAGACAAGGAAAAAGAGAAAGACAAGGAGAAAGTAAATAAAGTTGTTTTAACCATAACTACACATTTGTTTCACACAAGGTTACAGTCGAAAGATCTATTAAAATTCACGACCACCATATATTAGCATTGTCTTTTATGCATACTTTTCACGCCTACTTCGGGAATGCCAATCACCAAAATATGTCGCTACGATCCACAATTCAATTCTTCATGTAAACCAGCATCGCGCTAACGGGCTACGTTAGCGTTCCCTCACAAGACAAGTGATCATATCACCCAAGGGATGGCGCTACGTTAAACAGCTCAATGCTTCATATAAACCTGCCTCGCGCTAACGGCCTACGTTAGCGTTCCCTCACAAGACAAGTGATCATATCACCCAAGGGATGGCGCTACGTTCAACAGCTCAATGCTTCATATAAACCTGCCTCTAACCTCGCGCTAACGCCTCTCCTTACAGGACAAATCCAAGTTCGGCTCACTAAAGAAGCTAACACACCGCATGCACCGCAGCGAGTCCTCGGAGAGTGTACACTCCACCAGCCTCGACCGGAAGTATCTGCGGTTCTTCTCTCGCAGTAAACAGAAGGAAGGGAAGGATGAGGCGAAGACTGGCAAGGTATGATAATTCCCGTATCATTTGACTTAATAGTGGGAATATAGATGGTTATTTCATTATGTTTTAAGAATTGTCAAAGCCCTAATTTAGTTTGTTAGTTGTTTAGAAATAGCTGAAGAGATGGATTCATTTCTCGCTCACGCTCAGAGCTAGAGGTCAATCCTACAGCAGTTTATTAAGGCGAGTTGTAGTCGTGATGTTACTTTGTACAGTAATAGCAAATCTTTTGCATTTTCAGAACAAAGCCACCACAGTACCAACACCAACAGAACACTACCGCATCTACCGCCGCGTGCCCCCCGCCGCGCTGTCTCCCTTCCCCCCTGCGCCCGACACTAGTGCCGTCCCGCTCACACCGGCATCGCCGCCTGGAGACTTCGCAAGACAGAGCAAGAAGATACCCAAACCTATCAATTACATACACGCGTCGAACCCGAACTTGTTAGACTTCGAGAAGAGCGACTTTGTAGCAAAACCCAACTTACAAGTCCCCCTACCGAAACCCAAGGTGATTAGGCTGGATAACTTCAACGTCACCTTAGAGACTTTTATGCTAAAAAAACAGGAGGAAGAGAGACAACAGGTTTACACAAACAGGGTTCTAATGGGGATAGAAAGAGACAAAAAGGAAGATCGCGCTGCTAGCGCCAGTGCTAGCAAAAAAGCCGCAAAGGAGCTTCAAAAGCAGTGGAATAAAATAGTTCCAGATGTGATATATGGAGAGTTACCGACGTATACGGATGACCAACTACCAGTACCGGTTGTGGAACAGATACAGAGCAGAAGTCTGCCTAAAACTCCGGATAGGAGCAAAGAACGACGTGAAACTCCAGAAAGAACAGACAATAAATCCCAAGATGTCATGAAGCCGGTATCCGTTAAAGGCAAAGATGGTTATGAAAAAATCGTATACACTAGTGATAAATCTACTCTGAAAGACGTGGAAGTTATTGAAGAACCTCCTAAAATTTTACCAAGAAAACCGGTAACTCGAAACTCCCCAGATATAGCTAGAAAGTGTTCTTTAGCTACAGCCAAAGACTTGGGATACGAAGTGATATATGGCGAAGACTTATCGCCCCCTAGCCGCGATTCCGACACACAGAGTCTCACATCCCGCTCTTTGTCCAGAAACATATCTAACACTAGCTCAAAGGATTTAGGCTATGAAACAATCTATGGAGACAATGCGGATTCGTTATCCAAGAAGAGTGTATACGATAGGAGGTTTTCTGAAGAGAAACCTCCCCGAATTATGCCGAAGTCTGCGAGAATTCTGAACCGACAGAGTTCCCTCACGTCCCGTGTGACGTCATCTGGTAACTCTTTGATCAGCACCGGCAACGGGAGTGGTGTTGATACAAGCCCGCTCTTCTTGCAAGGAGAAAGTCCAGAGAAATTCTGGTTGAACTCACTCAGGAGAAATGATAAGGTGAGGTGGCTTAACCTTAAGCTCTATCGCATACTTGACACTCTTCTGGTTAGAGGGAAATATCTTCCCACCAAAGATTAAATTGTGTCTTGGCGGTAAAGTCCAAAACCAATTAAATGTTCTGTAAGCTATTTATTGTATATCCGGCTTAGTAACTTTTATAGTAGTTATGTGACTGCTACATAATGGAGGGCATTAATACTCGAGAGTGGGCTTATGAAACTCTAATAATATCACTCGAGAGTTTTAATGCCTAATTATTTACAGTTACATACACTAGTTTATCTACACACATATCATAAGCTCTCTTTAATGTGTTCAGGAACCGCATGTTTGACCGGCATTGTGGCTCTGCAGTTGTTTAGCTTGTTCTGTAGTACCAACTTCACGCAGGCGGGCGTCGGCGTTCGAAATTTGAATGTCAGTACCAACTTCACAGACAAACTAGGGGCGGCACGCAGGCGGGCGTCGGTGTTCGAAATTTGAATGTCATAATATGTAGAAAAACTACACATTATGGTGATAATGTGTAATTTTTCAGATAAGAAATGAGTTTTTACAAAGTAGTTTAACATTATGCTGATCGTAACGTGCGGTTTTTGTACGCAGTAAAGAGGGTTTATGATACGTGTGTAGATAAAATAAGTTTACCTCGATATTTGTGGCTGTCTGTGTGTAAATGCTTATGACTTTCAGTGTTGTGTTCTGTTTAGTGCGACGCATGAATACACGGTTATCTTATCTTAATCTGTCGAGCCCCAGTATCATGTCGACATAACATTTTCCAGTTACAGGTTTAAAATGTTATTATCATGAAATGTGGATATAACACATAACATAACATAACAGAAATACATCATCTGTGAAAATTTCATCTGTCTAATTATCACGGTTCATGAGATGCAGCCTGGTGACGGACTGGTGGACGGACGGGCGGACGGACGGACGGACGGACAGCGGAGGCTTAGTTCCCGTTTGGCACCCTTCGGGTACGGAACCCTAATAATCGCCCCTTTGTGTAAGAGGTTGTTTGTTTGCAAATGCATGTTCCTATTTAACTGCAATACGGTTTAACTGATTTGGATATGATTTTCTTTTAATATGCTTCGGTTCTTTAATAGAATATATAGTCTCGACATGTAAACATGTTTTGTTCGTAACATGAGTCGCAAATGTAGATTTTTCAATGTGTTGTCTCATCCCACCGCGCAGGTACACTCCGGCTCGGCCGCCGCGCCCGGAGCGCCCGGAGCGCCCGGCGCGCCCGGCAAGCTGCTGCGTGCCGCGCAGTACACGCCCGTCACTCTGCCGCCGCCGCAGCACGCTGCACTGCAGCCGCTGCCTGTTGCAGGGTTAGTCAATAATACTAACACTGCAGGCATGTTAACTAATCCGTGGGAATTTCTAATAAGTAAGACAGAGGCTTGCAACACAACAACTTGCTCTGAAATTATCGAAATCGTCCATTAGTTTTGAACCAGGAAAATTATAACAGCATGCATTCATGTAAACACACACACACACACACAAACAAACCACCTCTAACACCAAACGCATATGACTCCATCGCTCCGTTCCGTCCGTCGCGGGTAAAAAGTAAGCTAAAGCTGAAATTCAAAGTTCCGCTGTCGCAGTGCCCAGTCTTGAGTGAATAATTAATTGGCTTTAAACGAATCAGTCGATAACAAAAGTCATTCGATCCAACATGATAAACAAAAAAAAACACTTAAAAATTATTTTGGATAATAAGGTACAGTGGCACCAATGCGCGCCTTTGCTCCCGCTAGGTGGCGCTAGTAGTAGTAGTTGGAGGCAAAGAGTTTCATTCATCTGAGGTTAAGTTCCAAAACATATCACATGATTTTTCAAATACTCTTGACACTGGCAAAATGGAGGAGGCATGCCCTATATTTGAGGAAGAAGTAAATACAAAGATAAACGGGCATTTTGTTCGGACCTATGACCCAGAGCGTCCACTAACAAAACTAGCAGGAGTGTGTAAACGACCATGAATTAGTATTCATGGTAGTCCCAATGGGATGGGACGCATTCCTCAAAAACATGGAATATTTATTTATTTAGCAAAACATGAATTAATATAAAAAAACGAATTTTCATGTATCCGTATGCTTCTATATGTATAAATTGCATACAAAATGCACAATATCTACCTAAAAAGGTACACGGAAATCAATAATCAAAAAAAAAATACGTTTTGCGTTGAAGCGCATAACTTTTTTCCCCCATGCATTTGGATCAAAATAAAAACTTTCCGTGAAATGTTAATACTAAAACTTAACAAAAAAAAAACATTTCATTGATGGACGCGAACTTTGAGGTACCGGGTCAAAAACGCCCGATGACCTTTACTTTTGAGATAAGGCGCCATTCGGTTTATCATTCTGGTTAGCTCATTATTAAAACTAGTGACTCGTGTGAGCTGTAGAGTAGAGTTTATCGCATGAAAAAGTTGTTCAGATAAAAAAGTTGAGTCTTAAAAGCCGGAGACAAACTAGGGACATTTTCCGCAACATGTTGCTGCAGATTGTCAGACAGTATTCCGAAACATGCCCCGCATACATGCCCCACATATATGCCCCACATACATGCCTCACATACATGCCCCACATACATGCCCCACATACCTGCCCCACATATATGACCCACATACATGTCCTACATACATGCCACACATACATGACCCACATAAATGTCCTACATACATGCCCCACATACATGACCCACATACATGCCCCACATACATGCCCCACATACCTGCTCCACATACATGACCCACATACATGACCCACATACATGACCCACATACATGTCCTACATACATGCCACACATACATGCCCAACATACACGCTAGGCAAAGCGAGGCATTAACTCGTTAATCCGTTAATAGTTAATTAACGAAGTTAAGAAATTCTTTAACGATTTAACTTTTATCTTAAACCGAAAAAATTATAACGGTTTACTTAACCTTCCATTAAATTAAACTTCCGTTAAGTTAAGTTCGTTGCATGCCGCTGAAAGCATACATGATGCCGTGATATTTTTGATTGCGCGCCACACTGACTGACTAGGTACTGTAAGTATTGAGCACGGTGCGGCGCCGCTGCCTGCCGCCATCGTCACGCACGGAAAACCCGGCAAACCGATTGCAAAACGAACGTACCCGAATGATCTATAACTAAGTTTGACTGAAATGCAATTGTATGAGAGGATTGGGTGAGAGTGAGCGAGCAGCAGATGATGGACGGACGGATTGGCGGGATTTGTTTTTATTTAGTTCATTTCGTACTTCTTCTTACAGTTAAAAGGGAACATGGCACCAACTAACCGAAATAATAATTCATAACTTTATTTTAATTAAATGTTCTTTTAATTTAATTTAGAATTAATAGGTAAAATAAATACTTACTGTTATAACTTGTTATATTTACTTGTTTCCCTTCAATTATTAGGAAATTATCTAGGTAAAACTTGTTAAATTTAACGAATAACTTTTAACTTGCGTATTTTTTTGTACATTAACGCTTTAACGTTTAACAAACGTTAACTTTTTTAGTAATGGATTAGCGATTTACGAAGTTAATTATTTGATTATCGGTGCCCACCTTTCCATGCCACACATACAAGCCCTACATACATGACCCACATACATGACCCACATACATGCCACACATATATGCCCCACATACATGCCACACGATATTTTATCATAGTAAAATGTTACGGGGCTAGTCTTGTTGCGGGAAATGTCCCTTTGTTTATCTTCTGCTGAAACGTGACAAAAAAGATTTTTTCAAAATGGCTGAAATATGTTGTTTTTTACATTTTATAAATGAATTATTTATAAGGTTTTCCAACAGAAACACTACAGTTTCAAAAAAAACAACAAAAGCAACAAGCCATTGTGTGAATTCAATTATATGAAAACACATCTTGAGTGTATAGTCGTGTGAGTCTTATGTACTAGTTGGACCGAAATGTATAGTATGCAGTTCCATACACCCTTGATGCTCAGAATAAGTTACTGAATTGGGTTTTTTTGGTATTAAAGGTTTAGTATTGTATTTTAAATAATAGCTACATTATCAATGCATAAAATAAATATAAAACAAATATCATAACAGTTATCAACAAGAAATATTTATTCCATTACCTAAATTAATCGTCATTTTGGCTTACTAGCAGTTGGACAACGAATGACGAACGAATCTTCGTTAGCTGACGTAGCCTTGTAACGGCGTAGTGTTCTACAACAAACAATATATTTATATATTGTTCTTAGAATTTAATTATTTCATTATTAACACAAATCAACAGCCAATCGGACTTCCGTTAACTAACAGATACTTTATACGTTAATAATTTTGTAATGATTTATTCCTTATTATTTATAATAATTAATATTGTAATAATTTTTGAATTTATAAGTAATTTAATGAAGTTCAAAACTTAATTTACACTTCCATTAATCTGCGGGAAGCTTCGTTAATAACTTAAAACTAAACTTAAACACTTTGTAAATTAAAATAAGATAAAACTTAATAAGTGCCATTTTCGGATTTAACTATGATTACTGAACAACTGAATGCTCCTTATTCATCGACTTCTTGTGGTGATTTAGAGATTGTAAATCGTAAAATTGAATTATTTTGTTATCACAAGCTATTAAGTATTTAATTTTTGACTGAAAAAGATTAAGCAACTATTGAGTTCTGACTTTATAACGTCCGACAAAGTTACGTCGTTGCATTAAGACGATCTGTCAAAAGACCTACGGTATAGTATTTTCGCTATAAAAGTGCTATTTATTCACTGTTTTCAGTCAAGGTAAAGATTTTTTTTATAGAATTTTGCGCGTTTTTTAGATAAGCACCATGCAAGGCCTCGGTGGAACTGGCAATTGCCCGACTAACTCGTCCTGCAATTGCCTACTTTCTCCGCCACGGAAGTAATGTACTATCGCAGTCTCAGCATTTCGTAAGTGGTCCGAAGTGCCGATGATTTCGAGTTCATGGTTTGTAAATGAACGTCTCGTGTTCCCTCCCCCGCAGCGCCTCGCCCCCCTCGCCCCCTTCCGGGCTGGCCCGCCTGCGCGCCGCGCTCGCCGCCCGCGCCGCCTCCCCGCGCCGCACCCCCGCCGCACCCGTCGCCCCCGCCGCGTCCCCCGCGCCCGCCGCTCCGCACGGACAGGTGAGGGAGGCCCAGTGTGGAGGCATGAGATCTGGAGTGGATGCTACAATCTATTTTTAAGACACACAACACACCATATACTATGTCTTTCTTTCAGCAAAGGTCCATCTATGGGAATGTTCTTATTGAGAGTTTGTTTTATCCATTCCAAAAGGCACTTTTCGATATTGGGAAATTCAGAAACTATAGTCCTCTTAATATTTCCATGTCCATCAGACTCAGTCTTTTTAGAGTCTTTTGATTTTATAATTTTATAATAGGTGGATTCAGGTAAATTAAAGTCCTTCTGAACTTCATTTCGGAATTTTCCGGATTCCAACGCATTCACTATTTTAAGTTTATCACTTAATGACAGTACTTTAATTTTCCGTTTTGACATGATGCAGAACAGAACTTTCTTTCGCAATTGATAAATATAAACTGAGTAAGTCCGACAAACAGGACGGTACACAGGCACACATGTCCATTCGAAAATAATGCGATAGAATAACAACATTATTTAGTTCCACGAAATAGAATAGGTACAATATTGACGAGAAAACAATACAAAAACAATGGTAGGAAGTTCCACGAAAGTTAAGAATGAGTCATAAAATAGCAGATGTTAAATTTGTAAATAAAGCTCGACTGTCCCTTATAGGGGTATAGATATGTAGCAGTCTCACTTACGGAGGTCTATGAGGGAAAAAAGGACTCTCTCTTGCAGAGGTTTCTGTTTCTCGCTAATAGAGGTTTTGGGAGCTTAAAATAATGGCTATTACTCTCACTTATATATGTATAATATAGTGTTCTCACTTATCCAGTTCTCACTTATCCAGGTTTGACTGTAATAATAAATAAAAAATAAAAAACACCATCTAAATTTGGCTGACCGGTTTCCTAGTTAAAATGATAATTTTTGAATCACTCAATCTACTTTTTTCGTCTTTGAAAATTTAAAATGCCAGATAGGTTTAAAGAACTTTATTCTCATAAGAAATTACATTTCACTTAAAATGAGATATGCTTAAAAATACATAGGTAGATTATTTTACGGTACTCGTTGCAATATGTAGCTTTAACTTATTTTTGAAAGTGTTAATACATTCGCAAATCTTTACATCGTTTGGTAAGTTATTGAACATCTGTGCTCCCTCAAATACTATTGTCTTTTTCCCATAATTAGTCCTAGGTTTAGTTAGTTTAAGTTTGATTTTGTTACGAAGATTTCTGTCATCTGATAGGTGTAGTTCAATGTTAGATTTTATGGCATTTGTAGTAATTTTCCTTATTAAAATACATGTGTTATATTTATATAGTTGGTTAATGTTAAATAGTTTAGTTTTCTCGTACAGTTGTTTTGTTGGCGTGTCAAAGGGGTAGTGTAGTAAAACCTTGACAATTTTGTTTTGGGTTCTCTGTAGCTGGTTAAGGTTGGATGGAGCCGCTGATCCCCAGATTTCAATTAAATATTCGAGATGCGATTTGGCTAAGGAATTGTATATAAGGGGTCTTATTCTACTTGGTATACAATGTGCTACCCTTCGAAGTGCTCCTAGTGTGGATATCAGTTTAGATCTGACATACTCAATGTGTGGTCTCCACGTTAGTTTATCATCGATAATTAAACCTAAGTATTTTTCTTGGTGTGACCTTTTAATATATTCATTATTTATTTTAAGTGGCTCAAATTCAGGGATTACTTTATTTTTAGCGGCTAGGATCATATATGAAGTTTTTGATGCATTTATCGTTAACAGATTACTCAGTAACCACTGATTGAGTACTTCTAAATCTCTTTGCGCATCGTGGATTAGTTCATTGATAGAGTTGCCGAAGTAAAACAAGCAAGTGTCATCAGCATATAGCGTAATATTTCCAGTTAGTCCTATCGTATTTATGTTGTTTACATAGATAGAGAATAGTAACGGTCCGATTATGGAACCCTGGGGTATACCATATGAGATATTTTGGAATGAACTTGTGAAATTCTCGATCTTAACAGCTTGACATCTATTGTGTAGATAGGATTTGAACGTGTTCAGAGCCGAGTCTCTGACGCCGAGGTCGCGTAATTTTAGGAGTAGCTTTTGGTGACTTACTGTGTCGAATGCTTTTTTTAGATCTATGAATATGCCAACAGAAATGTTTTTTTTTGTCAATATTTGTTTTAATTTTAGTAATCAAGTCTATAGCGGCCGCAAGTGTGTTTGATTTTGGTCGAAAGCCATATTGTTGGTCAATTAAAAAAAAATTTTCCGTTAGGTAGTCATTAAGTCTATTATACATAATTCGCTCAAATATTTTCGAGATGACAGGCAACACCGATATCGGCCTGTAGTCGCTTGGGTCCGTTTTAGGTCCAGATTTGTATATTGGACTAATTTTAGCAGTTTTAAGTGAATCCGGAAAAACCCCTAGACTCAAGCATTTGTTTAAGCATTGGACAAGTTTTTCAACAATGACATTCTTTAAACATTTGATTACTTTAGTTGAGATTCCATCTAGACCAATGCTTGTATTGATATTAAGGTCATCTATAATGTTATTGAGTTCGTCTATAGTGCATGGCCTAAGTTCATTCAGTATATTGTCGTGAGTGTAATTGTGTCCATACATAAAAATCTGACTACTATCAGTGTGATATTTAATTGGTATTCTATTAGCTAGCTCTGCACCAACTGACGAGAAGAATGTGTTGAATACGTTACAGATTTCAGTACCGTCAGTTACCAATCCGGAATCAGACATAATCTTTGAGGGAGCAACGCTGTTTTTTATTTTGTTAAGAGCTAATGTATTAATGATCTCCCACATTTTCTTTGGCTGATTGTAGGTGTCGTGAAATTGTTTATGATAGTAGTTTTCTTTATATGTTTTGATCATAAGTTTAGCTTTAGTTTGTTCTACTGTAAACGATTTCTTCAGGTCTTCATCATTTGGGTTTATTTTAGTTTCTTGCCATAGTCTATTTCTGGTATTTATGGTATCAATAATATTTTTATTTATCCAGTTGTTCTGTGGTGGATTGAGCACTTTAGTTTTCTGTATTTTTCTGTTTTCAATGTTAACTAATATAAGTTTTTCTAAATTGCAGTAGTCGTCGAGATCTTTATTACTTTGTATTGCTTTTGACATGCTTTTATAAAGATTTTCATAATCAATTGCTGTGTATTCAACTTTTTTCTTTGCTATAGGTGCTAATTTGCCAACTTCTAGATATAGTTGTTTGTGGTCTGATAGTGATGATTCAATGATAGATAGACTGAGGGAATGATTATATACATTCGTACTTACATGGTCGATTATGGTCTTGGTATCGCTTGTTTCTCGTGTACAGTACTTTGGATCAGTTTTGTTCAGTATTTCATATCCTGACTCCTTCATCTCAGTAGTGTATTGTGTAACGTAATTTTCATTACTGAGCAAATCGATGTTAAAATCGCCAAAGACCACAGTCCGATTTCGTTTTTCCAATTGCGATGAGTAAATATCTAAAAAACCATCCATGTCATAACCTCCGTCAGGCTTATATATCACTCCAATATTTAACGATAATTTATCAATGTGTATCCATAGGTAGTGGTTCCCGTTTTCAATTAGATCTTCTGTTAGCTCGAATTTTATAGTATTATGAACATAAATCGAAACGCCGCCGCCTTTGCTGCTCTTTCTGTAATTATATATATGTGTGTAGTTAGGAAGTTCGTATAATTTGGCATCGTCTTCAGACATAATCCATGTTTCTGTAAATACTAGTAGGTGAGTCGTCTTTGGTAGGGCTCTTAGTATACATTTTATTTCATCAAGTTTGCCTTTTGTTCGAATACTACGTAGGTTAGCATAAAGGAATCGTAACGAGGACGGTAGGAGCGGAATATCTTCGTAATTTTGAACTATGTGATGCCTTAATCTTTCTGTATATTTTGTTTTAGGTAGTGGGACAGGATTTAGTTTTTTTGATCGACTTTGCTCCCCGTTATTTGCGGTATTCCTCTAATATATTTGATAACAAGGTCTTTTTCTCCATTTTCCAGGCGCTTAGCGAGATTCATTTTAACCGTAGCCATATACTCCCTTTGAGCTGGGGTCTGGTCAGAGTAAATCTTTGTATGCTCCGGGAACTTGTCCTTATTACGCAGCAATAGTTTAGGTGTGTCGATGTTATTGAAACATATTTTTAAAGGCCGGTCTCTTCCTGGGATATATTTGCCCAATCGCATCGATCTAACTGGTTTGGGGCAGTTTTCATTCGCAGTAAAAGCCAACTTCATAAACTCGTCTGCGTCGTGAATTTGCCGTGCTTTATAGTTTTTATCATTTATTTCGGGTAGACCAACGATTACGATGTTCTTCTCGCGTTCGGATCGCTCTTTGAATTCTCGGATGAGGTTTTCGTGGTTACGAGCGGGCGATTTAGATATCAAGCGATCAGAGGTGTCAGTAGTCTTCAAATCTGATATGTCTTTTATAATGTTCTGGATTTGTTGTTGTGTTCTTGTGTTATCAGACTTTATGTTTTCTATATCATCATTTATCTGTTTTAGTTGTAGAGTAAAATTTTCAGTTGCTGATTTTATATCTTTTATTTCATCTTTGATTACTGTTATGTCTTCTCTTATTATTGAAAAATTTTCATTTTGGGTTTTGGCAAATTCTTTCAAAAACATCATTATTTCTGAGCGAAAATTATCGAGGTCTTCTCTACTTTACCTCTGATCGGTATGTTCCTTCCTCCTTCTGGAGTTAGTGTTTATAAACATTTCATCGTTACAAGTAGAAAGGTTTAGTACAGACCCGCTACCGCTCACGCTTCCGCTTGTCGGTGTAAACTGAGGCGGTGTTCTCTGCAAGCTCATGTTGCCGTGTTGACTAAGGTCAGCTGGAGTGCGAGTGTGACGAAAAATGCAATCGCACTCTTCACTCCGGAGGGGGTGAGGAAGCCGCGCACGCTTCGCCGTGCGGTGAGGGGCGGGTGATCTACACTTGCTCGGGATCGAAGAGTCTTTAATTGTAATTTATGTAACTTCTTATTTTAAACTTTATGGTGTAAACTACACTCGTTTATTTTGATTGATGCAACAACTTAAATATTGCAAATTTGTTTTACGCAAATTTAACAACACGTCTACTTTGCACGAGTAACGGACGACGCACTCATGAACAGACAATCCCTACTTTTACAAGATCTTAATGCGCCAGACTAAATTTTTTATGATGACAATGAGGTTTGACTGTGGTGGGCCGGTTGGTGATGGTGGTGAAGGTGATTTTCGCCTTTGTGAGAAATAAAAAAATAAGAATGCCGGTGACTTTTGTCATAGTTTTTCAGTCGTAACAGACGTCAGAACAAAAGCGAGCTACCTCTTCAACAGTTACAAACAGTTGGTTCGTCTAGTTTTAATCTCGAAAAACAGAAATGGTTTAAGCGTCTGTTTTCGTTAAAATAAATAAACACTAAAATTCTAATAAATATTTTTTTCTAAACATATACATAAACAATTTATTTTGAATTAATAGAAAAAGTTATTTTTATGTATTTTTTCTATGGAGTAAATTTTGCAACCTTCAGGATATTTTCATTAATTTCTAAAGTTATTATTATTAATATTTTTTAACATAAAAATCCCAAATTAATATAAAAGAGTAATTTTGCATCCTTCAAGATATTTTCATTGATTTCTAAAGTTAATATTAGTCATTTTTAATACAAAAAATCCCAGATTAATATATAACGAAGAGGGAGGGACGTCAGGATCTTCAGACATGGCGCAACGGCGAAATAAAACTTTTTCCGATTGTTCACACTTCTTATTATTTGATTTTTACAACGATCTTCTTTAAATACAGCCCGATTGAAAAGATATCGACGGTTTAGATTTCAGGAAACGCGGTAAGTTCAGTGTGGAGAGGTAAACTTGTGTTTCGTAGCGATGATCAATCCAAAGTGCTGGCGTTTCAATCCGTTCCCACCAAGTTGATCTCCAAAAACCCGCGTAAACTCACAAACCACGTTTTAGAAAAACCCAGGCCTCTCATTGGTCGAACCTCGCAGGCTTACCAACCTATCTGTCAAAACAAGTGTTGCCAGCTCCGCACCGACCTCACCCAGGCGGAAGCCTGACGTTTCAAACGAATAACACAGAGTACGAGTTTGACGTCTATAAATCTCATTAATCACGACTACCAACCCAAATACCACTAAGTACTGCTATCGAACATCAGAGGGCGTTGGCAGGATTCCGACACGACCATCATGACATATCACGCGTCCACGCGTGAGGAGATACCTGAGGACAGTAAGTTTCCGGAGAGTAAATAGTGTCACTCGGCCAACCTGACCAAAAAGATAGGTGCGAGTAACTAGCTCTGATATTTGATAGCAATATTTTCATTTACATCCATCAATTATTTAGAAACCAAATTATAGTAAGTCATAAAATAAGAATCATTTTAACTAGAACTGAACAGATCCAAACCAAAACAAGATTAATCCTTGCATCTCATTTCTATGTGCACAGCTCATCTTTACACCATAACCTCTATCCGGTTATACCAACAGTGACCTCTATCCGGTAATCCACCCACCAAGGACCTCTATCCGGTCATGGTCGTGTCACCTCCATCCGGTAACAGCGTCAGAAACTCAAAGCCAAACATCACACCTCATCAGAAACCGCACGCCACCATCAATCAAGGTGGCCGCACTGCAACGGGAAGATCAGGTCCCGAATGGTCAGACCCTTTTACGCCTACGTCTACGCCCCCGCTCGATGGCTGCCAAAATATTTAATTGTATACCGAAATCAATTCAGTCTATAGAAAAAATTAATGTATTTAAAAATGCCCTTAATAAATACTTAGTACGAAAAAGTTATTATACTCTACAAGAGTTTTTTGATGAACATGGCAAAAACTAGGTTTGGAGATTGTGAGACTTGTGTTATTATATCTTAAGTAAAAGTAAAATATATTCTATTATTGTTCTTGTTTTAGAGAGTCTATGAAAATTAATAATAAATAAAATAAGTAATCTAGGTAGTAAGTAAGAATTTAAGTTATAACCTTTTATAATCCTAAGTTAGCAGCGCCCTAGCAGGGTTCTTGTTTGTTCCTGAAAATACTTATCTAAGACCCTATGTACAACAAGAAAGCTAATAAACGTCTATTCTATTCTATTCTACAGTTGCTGTGGGCTATTGGCATCACTCACATCCACCATACTCTAGCTAATGAAAATTAGGTACCAAATTTTAATGATCATAAAACTTATTAGGTTCTGTTCAATTCAGTTCATTTCAAATTAATCACACCCAATCAACACTAAGTAGATTCATTTTGGTCATCAGAGCCATTGTCGATAACACGGTCATCAAAAGTACCACTATCTGGCATTTAAGCAATCTGTCATGAGCGTATTTGTAAGTTCGGTTAGAAGTAAGTGATTTCAAAATGTACTGATTACCTTCTAGGACTTCACTGACTTTAAATGGGCCCTTGTACTTAGGATCAAGTTTTGTCTGGTTGCACTCTTCATTTTGGAGTAGAACGAAATCACCATCAGAGAACGGATTCAGCTTAGCTTTAGTACTATCGAAGCGTAACTTGTCATACTCAGCACCTGCTTGCATGTTTGTATAGCTTGGTTGCTCACCTGTTCTATGTCAACCTCAGGCTCCACGTCGTTAGCGAACATGCCATCTAGTGGTCTAGCTACCTTAACAATTAGTAACTCCAGTGGACTGAACTTAGTTACTCTACTTTTAGTGCAGTTTAGAGCAAGCTGGATATCTGGTAGAGAACCTTGCCAGGACTTTTTACTAACTTCAACTGCTGTGAGCATGTTCTTTAGAGTGCTCATAACACGCTCTACTTGGCCATTTGCTCGGGAACTGCCTGTAGCGATGAGATAAAGCTTTATATCGACAGAGTTACAGAAGTCTTTGAAATCTCTACTTGCAAAACAACGTCCTTGATCTGCAATCACTCTTACAGGGGTCCCAAACAAACATCCGCAAGCTTTTAAAGCTTTAATGCTACTCACTGTGTCAATTTGTAGAGTATGGTGCAGGAACACATACTTTGTGAACGCGTCGATTAGAACAAACACGTACTCCTTTTTGTTATTTTTCCCATTAAGCTTACCGGTGGCGTCGATGTGCACCGTGTGCCAGGGTATAGCGACCTTAGGTATCGGCTGGAGTTCAGCTTGGACCTTACCAGAGTGTGACTTTGAAACCTTACAGGTTACGCAATTCTTGACGAATCGTCGCACATACTTAGCCATACGTTCGAACCAGTAACTCTCGAATACCTTTTCTAGAGTCTTTTGCCAACCCAGGTGCATGATTCCTTCATGCACATTGTTTATTATTGACCACCGAAGTGACCGAGGTACAATGGGTAAAGAGTACATTGCACTCAATTTTACGATGCAAGACACCGGACTTCAGCTCGTACGTTTTCGCAACGTTTTCAGGAAGCTTCTCATTTTTGTAATCGACCAGGATCTGTGAAAGCTCCTGATCACGCTTTTGCTCAGCTAGAAGCCAATTGACCGAAACCTCAGCGAAATTCACGATCCTTTGCTCTACTTTCGAGATGACCTTCTCTTCTACAGGTAGAGGTTCCTAGAGATAAAGTCTACGTAACACACCTACACCTGTACCTACAACTATGAGTTTTGGGCCTTGTTGTTCTTGATCGGAGATGCACATATCCGCCGTCGAAATCCAGGCTCGTGCATCGACATCAGTTTTCTTGGGATCGAAATCTGGCTGTCTCAAATCACACCGCAAATTAGGTTTCTTGATAGCTTGCACCAGCGCCATGAAATTCCGATTTTGTTGTTCGAGAAGTAATTCCCATCCTCTATCTTAGGTTTGGCCATGTGGGACTTCTGGATTACATATTGCGCCATCTTCAGACATGGCGCAACGGCGAAATATTTTTTTTCCGATTCTTCACACTTCTTATTATTTGATTTTTACAACGATCTCCTTAAAATACAGCCCGATTGAAAAGATGTCGACGGATTAGATTACAGGAAACGCGGCAAGTTCAGTGTGGAGAGGTACACTTGTGTTCCGTAGCGATGAACAATCCAAATTGCTGGCGCTTCTATCCGTTCCCACCAAGTTGATCTCCAAAAACCCGCGTAAACTCACAAACCACGTTTTAGAAAAACCCAGGCCTCTCATTGGACGAACCTCGCAGGCTTACCAACCTATCTGTCAAAACAAGTGTTGCCAGCTCCGCACCGACCTCACCCAGGCGGAAGCCTGACGTTTCAAACGAATAACACAGTACGAGTTTGAGTTTATAAATCTCAATAATCACGACTACCAACCCAAAACCACTAAGTTCTGCTATCGAACATCAGAGGGCGTTGGCAGGATTCCGACATATAGAAGAGTATTTAGAACAAAGTTTAATGACACATTTATTTTTTGTAATTTTAAACTGCGGGTCAGACCTGCACACGAAAGGTTCCGTACCATCGAACAAGAAAACTTAACCACTAAAAATAATTAAAATAAAACAAAAAGAGAATATTATGTCGGAACATGGATTAGAACCCAGAACTGAAGATTGCGAAATCGATATCAAACCAATTGCGCCACCACAACAATGAGCTAAGCCGCGAAATCTACTATCATATTTGAATATTGTTATGCTTTGTTAAATCGCGGACGCTTTTAAAACACGTCTCTTGTATCTATACCGCCTTTAATTAATTAATTCTAATTAAAATAATTAATTGGGTAAGAAAAAAATATTTTGGTGATCATTATAATTGTCGCTGTTCATTCTTTGTTGCTGTAGCGGCAACAGAAATAAACATTCTGTAAAAAAAACAATTCTCCACCTATTATTCATGTCCGTCTGACCGACTGTCCGCTGACGGACGGAAAAAAAAAACATATTAATAAGTCATGTAGGGTATCGTTGAAAAGGGCTCTTTAGAAAATTTCAAATATATATTTTTTTATTTTAGTTATGATAATTTCAGAAGTTATGATAAAAAAGTGATAAAAATTACCAATTCTCCCCCTTATTTCAGAAACTATAAAGTCTAAAATTATGGAAAATATACGGAATTTAGAAATTAAAAGAAAGATCACAGGGAAACCCACCCGGAATTGCCAAGGTTTTTATTTATCTGTAAACGACCACTTATAAATGAACCTGGTTACGTACACGGAGCATGAAAGTAGCCGCACCAATAACTTTGAAAACAACATTTCAAAAAACATCATTTCCAAACTATTCACTTCACACCATCCCTACCATTGTACAGTGGTACGGGACCCTTCTTGCGCGAGTCCGACTCGCACATGACCGTTTTTAGGGTTCCGTACCCGAAGGGTTCCAAACGGGACCCTATTACTAAGACTACGCTGTCCGTCCGTCCGTCCGTCTGTCACCAGGCTGTATCTCAAGAACCTAGCTAGCTAGAGAGTTGAAATGTTCACAGATTATGTATTTCTGTTGCCGCTATAACAGCAAATACTAAAAAACAGGATAAAAGAAATATTTAAGGGGGCTCCCATACAACAATTCTTTCAATACCACATACAAACTTATGGATGCACCTGGTTACGTACATGGAGTGTGAAAGTAACCGCACCAATAACTTTGTAAACAATATTTTGCTGTGTAAAATCCAAACTATTCACTCCACACCATCGCTTCCATTGAACGGTGGTACGGAACCCTTCGTGCTCGATTTATACTCGCACTTGACCGGTTTTTTATTTATGTTATCAAATAGTTTATTTGATTGCACATATTTCAGCCCGCCCCCTGCCCGCACTACCCGCACCTGCAGTGCCCGCCCACGTTCGAGCCCGAGAGCTACTCGCTGGCCGCGCGCCTGCCGCCCGGCTCGCTGGCGGAGCGCCCGCGCCCGCGCCCGCGCCGCGACACCTGACCGCGCGCCCGCGCCTCCGGAGATACCCGCCGGCGCTTCGGGAACTTGCAGTGGCCGCGGTGGTGGACCAAGTTGTATAGTTGGGGCCGGGTCAAGCGTGAAGACTAGTGTCGACAGTTCGGGAGTGTTCGGAAGCGCTCGGGACGAACTGGCAGCTCCGGAGATTCCCGAAGCCGCTTCGGTAACTTGGAATTGCCGCGATGGTGGACCAAATTGTATAGATAGAGTAGGGTCAAGCGTGGTGAGTAGCATCGACAGTTCGTGAGTCTTCGGAAGTGCTCGGCGACAGCTCCGGAAATTCCCGAAGGCGAGTCCTCAAGTTGCCGTTACCGCGATGGTGGACCAAATTGTATAGATGAGGTCGGATCAAGCGAGACGAGAAGATTCAGACACAATATTATAATAATACACAATACTATGTAATTGTTAATGGCATCTAATCTGAAAGCTCATTGCAGATGGCGCTGGTGTGGCTAGACGCCGTCTATCTGCTAAACTTGACAAATTCCATTTACTTCTTAAAATATACGGCGGGCTAACCTCGTTAGAGGTTAATTCCGCCAGACTCAAGAATATTTGAAAGATCACGTGACGTGTTTTTAGCCTAACCTCAGATGAATGAAACTCTTTGCCTCTAACTACGCCAGCGCCACCTAGCGGGAGCAATCATTTATGTAAAAGTTGATTGCAGTCGTGACGTACACATTCCCGTATCGCATACAATTGTCATACATTGCATAAGCGGATCATGTTATCTTCTGATCTCACACTCCTTGCCGCTAAGAGTTGTCATACTTTTCATTGTCCCTAATACGGTATTTGACTGCTAGTCAATATAGATGTCACCGTAAGATTGTCAAAACCATTAGTTGATAAACTAACGTTTTTTTTCCCCTTCAGTTGATCAACTATCGACATATAGTATTCTGTAGCGTACTGATTACTATATGACGCGTTAGTTGATAAACTAACGGTTAAAACCATTAAATAGTAAACTGTTTTAAACTTGCATTGCAAATACCAGGGCAAACACTGCGGTAGCTTAGGTGAAGACTAGAGGGGTCGAGCGCAGCGAAGCCCTCGAATAGTTTTCATGTTAGGTTGACATGTAAGAACAAAAGAAACGCAAATTCTAAACCCTGTCGGTCTGGTTTACTATCTGTCGGTAATTGATCAACTAACGCGTTAGTTTATCAACTAACGGTTTTTACTATCTTACGGTGACATAGATACTTTTAAGGAATTGTCAAAACAGTAATTTTGTTCACGAGTTCTATGAAATACTAGCACGTGACGTCATAGTCAAATGCTGTCTTTTCAACACAAAATTGAGTTTATAAAATATAGCTGCTGGAAATAAACAATTCTGATATTGTCAAACATTTGTGTTGAAACAGGTTCAACTTGAGACACGTTTCTAGATTTATCGGACGACCTTGTCTAATACCGGATCAGGTTTTCAGGGGTTGAGGTTGAACGATAATTCTAGCTCTAATGTATCGACCCCCACAGACGAAATCAATTTCCATTAAACATTTTGTGTCGAGGAATATAACAACAGAACTCCGCGGTCTTGTGGCGTCATACTCTCTTTTCACGCAGGAGATGCGGGTACGAATCCGGTGCTTACCATGAATGACCTCTGTAGCGTTGCGGCTCGAGGCTCTGCCTCCAAAGCTAGATGTCCCGGGTTCGAGTCCCAGCTGGGGAGGAAGAAATAAAAAAAAGACAGGGCTTGGATGTTTATGTTTGTTGCGTCGCTGTTTCTAGTTCCCACGACACAGTATAGCCTAGTGTGGGGCCAGAAGCAATGTATGTGCCTTTATATAAATGTTTGTATGTTTTTACGTAATTTTTGTTAAGTACATTATATGAACGTTTTAACAGTGATGGAAAACATCTTGAGGAAACCTTAACATCTCCACAGCTGCGGCGATGGGTTAGCCCCCTATCAAGCAAAGTGGAGTATTCAATAACTGGATAAACGTGGGCGCACTATGTCCTCTGCCACCCCGTATAGGAAAACTCATGTCTCTATCTTTGTTTTGTCCTGAATATATTATTTGCATTTCCGAGTACCGGTGGCTTGGGGCAGATGATAACAACCCGTAATTAGAACATAAATATCCCGACTAACATCATGCAGCTGGGAAATTGTAAATGATTACATAGTTTGTGGAAATATCAATAATTAAGTTGAATAAACCTCTACGAACCAAATAGCCGATTGTTGTGGAAATCTAATGAGAAATGCACAGCCTGTGTTCATTTTGCATGTTACAGGGTTGGTATAACAAATGTATTTGGAAGCCCGTCGCTCTATTCTGTATTCACTTTGATGTTTTCATCGAAGTTCGCCAATTTTACGCAAATCGCAATCACGTACGACCTAAGTCGCAATAAGAGTCAGTTCGTTTCACACATCGCGTTCAGATAGTTCGTTTCAAACATCGTGTTCAGATAGTTCATTTCACACATCGTGTTCAGATAGTTCGTTTCACACATCGTTTTCAGATAGTTCTTTTCACACATCGCGTTCAGATAGTTCGTTTCACACATCGTGTTCAGATAGTTCGTTTCACACATCGCGTTCAGATAGTTCGTTTCACACATCGTGTTCAGATAGTTCGTTTCACACATCGTGTTCAGATAGTTCGTTTCACACATCGTGTACAGTTAGTTCGTTTCATACATCGAATTCAGATAGTTCGTTTCACACATATATCAGAATAACATATTAAGGCTATGGAACGCGAATATTTCACATGTGCTGTCATTTAAAGCGACTGCGAATTGAATGCAGTGTAACAAAATGTGGGCGTGACAAAAAAAAACTTTACGAATTTTTTATGGTCCCACTGCCGATTGGTTAAGTTAAGAAATCAGGATATTTATAGATATAGAGAGTCGTGCAACGGTTGTATACATCGGCACAACAACTACGAGATATACTTGACTACATAATTATGATGATATTTTAAAATATGATATGTTTTTGAAGACATACATGTAGTGCTCAAGATAAGTTATATTATGTAAGATGTTTTTAGTTAACCTTGTTTGTGTGCGAGCTGTCTATACAATAACGTAAGATATTTATTGTTAAAGATAGGAGAATAATCAAGTGCGCAATTGCATCATTTGCAATGTTGCCAAGGTTTGCCGAACTAGGAACCACCACGTGTAAGCGGTGCGTTTGTGTTGTCTTGCCTGGGTTTGTGGTCCTCCCGCCGCCGTACAATTGATGTTTGCCCGGGCTTGGGGAAATTTGGCAAACCTTGCATGCAACGCTGGGTACCCAATAGCGAGCCGTAAAATCATGGTGTGTACAGAGCTCCAAAACTGATAAAGCACATAGAAATCTTCGCCAGTTCTTGCATTCTCGGAAACACCCGAATCATATAATCGTATGAGCCCTTAACATTGCATTTGCAATTTGTATTTTGTTCGAAAGAAAAAGGAGTCAATGTCATGTGTAAACAATCGATAGCAATGTAGATATCGTCTCCCGAACGCTCAGAAATACGACCCTTACCGAACAGTGGCGATGATTTCGAAAAAGGTACAAATTGCGAGTGCAATGTTGAGGGCTCATACGATTATATGATTCGGGTGTATTCGGGAAGACGGCAACAGGCGAACATTTCAATGCGCATTTTCAGTTTTTCAGTACTGTCCGTAGTTTGTGCTCGCAGCGAGCGAATGCCGTTAACACTAGATCATCCGGTTACAGTTATAGCTTAAGATTACCCGGCTTAAATCAAATAAGGTGCGTGCAGCAAAATGCACACAGAAAAAGTTCGAACAATTTCATAAATTATACCAGTAGTTACATATGCTTACCAGTTTCAAGCTATTCATTTGTTTTACTTTATTGCTTGTGTGATGTATGGTAGAGAAGTAGACTTGTGATTTTAGCTTAGTACACAATATGCCTAATACCTAATAGAACTGTAAGTATAGTATTGTCGTATGGTGCGATATGAGTGCTTCATTTTATACGTAAAGATAAAGAAAGAGAATGCATATACTCGTATTGTTGAGCTTTTTGTGATTATATATATTATAATATGAATTGTAAAATAATGGTGCACTGAAATGCGAAGTTTCAAGTGTTTTTAATATATGATCAAAATTTAAAATTGTCCCGTATTAAAAACATTAAGCCGACACTTAGAATCAAAATTCTAAATAAACGATAAATTACTTACAAAACGCTACTACGCTACTGAGTCTTGTTTTTGAATGAAAATACGATTTGAGTAGAAAACTGTCGATACTGCCTAATAATGTAAAATGTGGGTATGTTTTGTATATTTGGACTACACTTAAGTCATCGCGATTTTGAACCTCATTTCATGGTAATACAATTCAATAACCCTAAACTCGATACTTTTCACATAGCCTAATGTATTTCAGCTTATAATATACAGGGTGTGACAGAAAGGTGTAGATTCACAGATTATTATTTTTTATTGAATATAAATAGATAAATTATTTTAATCAACGTCAAAATTTTACTTAGAACTGCAAGTCAATTTTTTATATAAAAAAAGACTACACCGTTTCGGAGGCCCACGGGGTTAAGAAGAAGCGGCAAGAAACTCCCCCATACCTTCTTTTTGAAAAAGTGACTTCACAAACAGGTACCTACTGGTTTCGGTCTAAGGAAATTCGTCGGCGAGTGATAGACTTGATCCATCGCCCATCGTCGAATTTCTGTGCCCTGAGATGTTGTCATATTTAAGGAGGCTGTTAGGTGCGTCACTCCAAACAACTTGCACTATGAAAACGATTTGATCAGAGCGACTTTATTGTCCACTTCTTTTGCTGCGGGCGGGTTGCTGATTTGTATAGGAAAGTGCAAAATAAAGTTGCACTGATCAAATCGATGTTACAGTGAAAACCTCAAATAATACAGCTACACCTTTATATTACACCTTGTTATATAAACCTACCTAATTAGTTGATTAGCTCGTAGATTAGGAAATCTAAAACCGGCGCTATTTTCAGTACCGATAATTCTAGGTATTATCGGTTCCCTTTTTCTATTACTGTAGTTGTTATAGCGAAATGTATATTGGTCCAGAGTGTAATTTATCGTGTGTATTAATTATGACGATATTTTTGGAGACTTATTTGACTTGTAAGAATAGTTATTGCTTCTAATAAACAGCGTGATAAATCCTTATACGTCCGTTGACGTGTCCGTTTTTTATGAAAGATTTTTAAGAAAATATACATAATTGGCTAATATATTTTTATAATGATTCGCAAACAAATGTTGCTCAATGGGTTGTTTAAATAAAATGGCTAACTTTAGTAAGTTTTAAATAAAAAGATAAAGGTAAATATTACTACATTACAATAAATACCCTTTGTTTTACCTACACTATTAAAGTACCATAATCTTGACCAAGAGTAACTTTTTATTGTCTAAAGTAGGTATGCACTTACTTTGCACTTATTGTTGTTATATGTATAGAAGAATATTGTGATGCTGTGGCACATGTCTTGAGTGAGTGTTACTAAACGAGCTCGTCTTACTTTGAGACTAGGCAAACAACATGTAGGTAACATTCGTAATTCAAGTTGATCTTTATTTTCGATAATTAATTTTGCTTTGTGCTCCTGCAGACCTGTATTACTGATAAATTCTATATCCTTAGTTACTTTATCTGTGTTAAAAAGACCTGTATTTATTATCATAAAATGTTGATATTCGTGGATTCATTCAAATAATATTGTTTTACCAAATGACGTAATAAACTTGAACGAAATATCACCGATTTGTTGTTATTCGTCACGAACACTATCCTATCCTATCATAGGATTTCCCTTTGAGTTATAGAGCCACGCATATTGGTACTATCCCACTCTGTCCCAAGTGAATATATAGTGGCGGTCAGCTAAGTAGAAACACACACCATACACCCACTCTCAGATGCTCGGAATAAGCTATAGAATTGTTTTTTTTTTGCATTAATGGTCTATTGGTGTATTTTAAATAATAGCCACATTATTATTGTATAAAATAAATAGAAAACAAATATCATATGAGCTATAAACAAGAATTATTTATTCCATTATCTAAACTAGTCGACATTTTAGTTCACTAGCAGTTGGACAACTAATTAGAAACAAAATTAAAACCTTTCTAAAATACAAACAATTTAATTAAGACAAGAAATATTTATAAAAGTGTATTACATATAACAAATGACATTACCTTAACAATAAAAAAAATAGTTGGATAGCCGTGATTGTCAATTACAGCTAAACAACGACGCGGCAATGACCCTATGGGTATTTCGCTTGTTTCTAGACTAGGGTTGCCATAAGTGTGAGGACTCAGACCGGGACATTTCAAGAAAAACTAGTAAAGGTAGAAAAAACGGAACTTTTATTACAACAATAGGTAACTTTAAAGGTTGAGTCCTTGCCTAAACACAGAACAACTTTTAACACAGCCATTCAATGCCAATTCAATAGTTCTAATAATTTTACAAAATATTGATAAAAAAAAATATTTTTACGAAATCAACATTAACTAAAATAAGTACCTATCTGTCAACATTTTTTTAATTAGCACACTATGTAATCACCAAACATAAAATTATCACAATGTATTTTTTTTAATAAACCCCAAATATAATCAACAAAATTAAATATAACATTCGTGAAACGTGAACGAACAAGTGTCAGCGCTTACGTCGTTCTATCCACGTACGATTAGCCTAGCTAGTTAGTGCGCGTTTATTGGAGGTATTTTACTGTTTATCAAGTCCAGCCCTCTATTAAATAACTATAATTTTTAAACCGGGACAATTTGCTTATCGGCCGGGACGCCGGGACACCATGCTTCAAACCGGGACATGTCCCGGCGTACCGGGACGTATGGCAACCCTATTCTAGAGGGATGTTGCCCCATGCCTCCACAAATCCGTCGTAAAGCGCCAGCGCATTTCCATACTTCGTATCCGACACTTGTTTCTTTACAATACACCACAAATTTTCTATCGGATTGCAATCTGGACTGTTTGCGGACCAATCTTATACCGTCAGAGATTGTGCCCCGTCGAATGCCTATGCACGCTGTAAGCAGTTTGTTACGGATCGGACATTTATTATAAGGACAGTGAACACACTACAATTACAACAAAGAAACAAAACACAGAGATGAAAAATAGCAATGACACATGATATAAAATGAAATGACAGTCGTGGTGTGTCACTGTCATTATAAATGGATTTTTTGACTAATCGCCTGCGAACTGGTTTTTCGGACGCATTACAATGATCATTTTAGGCGAACATTTCCTTTCTTATTTCAGTTGACCCTTTAAAAGGGTCAAGTTTAGCCAAACGTACAAAGTATGTATGGTCTTCTGTGGACGACATTTTAATGCGCATTTTCAGTTTTTCAGTACTGTCCGTAGTTCGTGCTCGCAGCGAGCGAATGCCGTTAACACTAGATCATCCGGTTACAGTTATAGCTTAAGATTACCCGGCTTAAATCAAATAAGGTGCGTGCAGCAAAATGCACACAGAAAAAGTTCGAACAATAAAATAAATAAAAATAAAAATAAAAACCCGCAGAGCTGCTGCTGTCGCCTCCCGACAGCAGGAAAATGACAAGCTCAAAGTTACCTTACTAGAATTAAAAAAATCAAAGGAAATGGTCACCGAATTACTCTGTGAAAGGGAGGAAATTGAGAAAGAGCTATTATCAGTACTTGAAAGTAGAGATAAGCTAAAGAAACAATTATGTGTATTAGAACAAGAATGTAGTGATGTAATTGTTGAGCGGGACAAGCTGCAGGTCACCGTAGATAGCTTCACTGTATGTAGTGCAGAGTACGAGCAAGCCCTGAAATCGATTGATTCCCTGGAGAAAGCATTGTTCGATGCCCATGAACAAATACATGCACTCCAGGAGGAGAAGGAAAACACCGCAGCGTTGCAGACCCAGAGCCTCTACAGTGAAGTCGTAGGGATCAGCCCGCAGCTTGTTACTGTTGCAACTGGAAGCCTTGATGATGTCATTGATTTAACTAATGACACATTGCCCACATCAAGGTTATTAAGTTGCAGCAATAACAAACTAGGTAAAATAAATAGGTATATACGGAAAACTCAGAAATTAATAAAACATAATAAATTGTGTACTAAAAACTTAAAAGTAAGCAAGAAAAATGTAAACTTATTACATGATTTGAATATGTGTGTATTAGAATTAGAAAGTACTAAGTTGATGTATGAAACTGACACACAAAACTTACATTTGAAAATCCAAAGCTTGGAGGATTCATTGAGATCACTAAACAGTGCATATTTGAACTCTAAGAAAGTTATAAATGTATACTCATTGGCTATGGATGATTTAATTCAAGAAATGAACCATAATTGTGAGCGGTTTGAGTCGCTGACCAACAACCATACTTGTCGCTGTGAGCAGAAAGGTGGTTGTTTGACAGCGGGCAACTCTCCGGGCTTGTGTGACAGTTTACCAACACAAGGTGTTACTGATAATAGTTCTGCCAAGTCTGATATGACCACAACACCTGATATTATAATGTACTGTGATGAGATTGGAAGTGGCATGGGCTCAGCACTCCACTCATACTCTAAGGGACATAGTGTTATTAGTAATTGCTCACCTTTTAGCACTGTAGATAATATTATAAATCAAATTTTGAATGACAGCACTATCACAGCCAGTGCCACACTGATAATTTTCATGGGCAATAGGGGAGATGTGAACAAAAATAATTTAATAAAATTTTATGAAACATTGAATGGTCTTAGTGTGAAAAAAATTATATTGTTCACATTTCCCTACTGCAACCAATTGACACAAAATGAAAATGTATATAGACATAATATGAATATAACTATGTACAATTTATGTACATATAATAATAAGTTTGATATTATTGACACTAACAATTATGTTAGTAATTATTTTACTATGACTAAAGGTACATTTTACCTTTCAAATTATTGTAAACGACAAATAGCTATGTCACTATTATATTTATATGACATTACAGCCAAAAATTTGGCTTCTAACTCTGCTTTTACTGAGCAGCCTAATATGAATCTGGTATCAGACCAGAATAACAGGATGCATTTAAATTAGTTCATAGGACAACAGAGGACCCAGGCTCTGGCAACATATGTTCTAGTATATTAGAAAACCCTAAGAATAAGGGAAGCTCACATGCTAAGTATATAAGCCTGGTTCATCAGAATATTCAATGTATTAGAGGCAAAGATCTACAAATAGAGTTATTTTTAAATTGTAATAAAATTGACATTTTGTGCATAACAGAGCACTGGTTAACTATTAATGAAATTATGTTTAGCTTTAAAGATCACCAGGTTGGTAGTTCGTTCACCAGACTTAATTCAATACATGGTGGGGCATTAATCATACTAAACAATCATATGAAATTCAAGGAACGTAAGGACATTGTTTCCTTATCTGTTGAACGAACTATAGAACTTGCAGCTGTGGAATTAGAACAGTTCATCGTTATATGTGTCTATAGGCCACCCTTGAGCGACTTTGAAATGTTCGAGAAAATAATGGAATCCGTCCTAACTATTTCATCACACAGTACGAAACGATTAATTATATGTGGTGACTTTAATGTTAATCTGTTAGAAAGAACTACTCTCAGCGTTAGATTAATAAATCTTTTCTCATCATTTAGGCTTCGCCATTTATTTATGGAGCCAACAAGAGTGACTTCTACATGCATTGACAACATTTTTACTGATGTTATTCCAATCAGTAGAAGTGTTATCAGTGAATTGGTTTCAGATCATTTAGGTCAATTATTTCAATTTGATTCTATTAGAGAACCTGTCAATAAAAAGAAAATTTCGTTTGTGCCAATAACTGCTGACCGGTTAGAAAGAATGACATACTCTTTAGCCCAGGAACTACCGTTTTTGGCTGCTGAACAGTCTCCTAATATAATGTATAACTTATTCTTTGAAACCTTTATGAAACAGTACAGCGCGATATTCACTTCAAAATCGGTTGTGGTTAGTGGTTCAAACGACTTTAGTACGTGGGCTACTGCAGAGTTGCATAAACGCAGGCAAGCATTGTATGCATTGTATGAGGAACGACGGTTCAACATGAGTGACGAATTTAAAGAACAAGTCAAACAGTTCTCCAAACAATTTAAATTAGACTGTCATACAGCTAAACGTAATTTTCTGAGTAGTAAAATTAAGAATAGTTCCGATGTTATAAAAACGACTTGGAAAATAATTAATGAGGAGGCCGGTCGTAGTAAAAAAGCGAGTCACGATTACGAACTAAAAATCAATGGACAGCTTACGAGTTCTAGCTTAGAAGTTGCAACTGAATTTGAATCGTTTTTTACTAATGCACCGGCTTCCACGACTAAGTATTTAAATTCGTCACCTTTGTCTGCTGTTGCAATATTAAAAGATAATGTCTCAGAGTGTGCTTCATACTTGAATTTTAAGCACGTCACAAGTTCAGATGTCGTAAAGGCATTTAAATTGATAAATGTTAAGAAAACGAATGATCTTTGGGGACTCTCTGTTCACGTCGTTAAATCCCTGATCGAATTAATTGCACCTGACCTAGCGGTCATTTTCAACAATTGTATAGACTGCGGTGAATTTCCTGATTTAATGAAACAAAGTAAGATAATTCCCCTCTTCAAAGCAGGTAGTACTCAAGACCCCACCAATTTCAGACCTATATCAATACTACCAACTTTTAGTAAAATTTTTGAGAAATTAATCTTATCACAGCTATTACATCATTTTGAATCAAATAAGCTAATGCATAACAAACAGTTTGGATTCACTCGCGGTCGTTCAACAACAGATGCCGGAATTCAGTTCATTGAAAGTATTTTTGATGCCTGGGAAGAGTCACAAGATGCCCTAGGCATTTTTTGTGACTTATCTAAGGCTTTTGATTGCGTTTGTCATGAAACATTGATCAGGAAATTACATCATTATGGAGTTAGAGACACGTCATTGAATTTGTTAAAATCTTATCTGAACGGAAGAATACAAAGGGTAGACGTAAACGGAGAACGATCACCAGGATCATTGGTTTCTTTGGGCGTGCCACAGGGCTCAATATTGGGACCCTTCCCTCATCTATATAAACGACTTACCCTATCTAGGAAGGGACTGTCATGATATGGTACTGTTTGCTGATGACACCTCACTTATTTTTAAAACAAAGCGAAACCAACACGCTAATGATGATCACGTGAACAATACCATATCAAGAGTGGTAAATTGGTTTAATGTTAATAATTTGCTATTAAATGAGAAAAAGACTAAATGTGTTAAGTTTCTTACTACTAACGTTAAAAATAATCAGACATGTATAACAATTAAAAATGAGGAATTGGAATTGGTAACCAGCACAGTGTTTCTAGGTATAACGTTGGATTCCAAACTCCAATGGGGTCCACATATTGATAAGCTATCGAACAGACTGAGCTCTGCAGCTTTTGCATGCAGGAAAATCCGTCACTTGACAGATTTAAAAACAGCCAGATTAGTTTATTTTAGTTATTTTCATAGTATTATGTCCTACGGTATTCTGCTCTGGGGCAGTGCTGCTGACATAAATACAATTTTTGTGCTGCAGAAGCGGGCTGTTCGTGCGATTTATAAAATGAATAATAGAGATTCTCTTAGAAATAAGTTTAAAGAAGTAAATATATTGACAGTCCATAGTCAATATATTTACGAGAATATTATGTATGTCCATAAGAACATTGTTAACTTTCGAAGAAACTGTGATATACATAACTTTAATACTAGAAACAAGGACAAACTTGCAGTGCCCACTACTCGGCTCCATAAAATAAAAAACTCGTTCAAGGGTAATTGTGTAAGATTTTACAATAAACTCCCAAGCACTTTGACAGATCTATCAATTAATAAGTTCAAGAAATACATCAAGCAAAGGCTTATTTCTAAAGCTTACTACAGTATTAAAGAGTACATAGACGATAAAAATGCTTGGGACTGAATTGTTCTAATTAATTGTGAGCATCCTCACTGCCAGAGTTTCTTTTACTGGACACTTGGAGGCCTTTTACACCTCCAAAGATTAATTTAATTATACAACTCTTGACTGTGGGGACCATTTACATCTCCTATTATCATTGTATTATTGACTAAAGAGACTATACATCTCTGTTATTTATATTTTAATTATTTTATTATGACATTTGAGACTCTTTACATCTCTCAGAAACAATAATTAAGTACTTTTTTTTTCTGATAATATGATACAAATAATAATACCAAATGTTCTGTAAAAAATGAAATGAAATGACATGTGAAAGTGCCCTTGTGGCCTATTTACAGAATAAACGTTTTGAGTTTTGAGTTTTTGAAAATATCTTTATTTGACGTAAGAATAAACAATTACATATTGTACTTACATTCTAAAGGTTGTAAACTTACAATAGGTACCCAACGAATCGTTGGGATACACTCATTCATTTTCGTTAAACTTATACATAATATAATTCTATGAGCACTAGCGCTTAAACTAGGCCTAGCCTGTATCTTAAACGCTAGTTCCTTCCAGTGTTTTGACAAATTGGTTAAGTTGATTCATTAGATGTTTATTCAGCTATATGAAGGTAGAATCTATATAAGTGGTTGCAATTGGTTAGACCATGGTAAATGTGAACTTCGACAAAGTTTTTAAGTGTTGTGGATGAGAAACTTGAATACGAGACTTGAATACGAGATATGAAGTTAGTGCCGTTATTTATTTACTTATTAGTATTCATTTAACTATTTAGTGTTAAGATTTTCTATTCTTTTAATTTTAGAACAATTTTAAAGACTAGAGTTAGAAATTTTAAATAGGCAAATTTTATTATTTTATATAATATTAACAAACAAGCTTTCTATTTTATTATATTCTTGAGTTTTTAGCCATTCAACCAGTTTTATTTTACGTTCATAGATATTAAGGGGATAGATATTTAGGATTTTATTCAGATTATTGTACAACATGGGGCCTGTATAACATTGGAATTTTTGTATGTAACTTGTTTTAATTCGAATAGTGGGACAGACTTTATGTGTTCGTCTATTTGCGATGGCATCATCATAAATTATTTTTTTGTAATTTGTAATTTGTTTTGATTGATAATTATATTTTTTATGTATAGTTGTCTGACTGTTAGGACGTCGCATTCTGAATAAAGATCGACTGTAGGGTACCTGAAAGGTTTAAATTTAATTACTTTGAGTAAGGCACGTTGTGCTCTTTCTAGGTTTATAAGATGCGTCTTTCGAGCACCGCCCCATGACGAGATACAATAAGTCAAGATAGACTCTGCTAGAGCAGTATACACATTTTTTAGTAGTGTGTAATCCGCTACGTGCCTCAGTTTTTTAAAAATATATATAAGTCTCCTTGTTCTCTCCGCTAGTAAGTTAATGTGTGGGACCCATGTTAATTTTTCATCTAGGAGCACTCCTAGGTATTTAATTGTTTTGGTTCTATCTAGAAATGTGCAGTTGCATTTATTTTGGTTGTTGTATTGACAGGTGTGTAGTTGAATTTTGAAATTATTTTCAGGTGGTAACGATCGTATTGTATTCCCAAAGAGAATGAATTTCGTTTTGGTAGTGTTTAGCGTTAATAGATTACGGTTAAGCCATTTTGCTATTCTATTTAATCCAGTTTCTGTATTTGACTTTGCTTCATCCCAAGTTCTACCATGAAAAACACTAGATGTATCATCCGCAAAAGTGAATAATCTTCCGCTATTTATATCTAAATCGCACAAATTGTTGATATACAATAAGAAGAGTGTTGGACCCAAGACGCTACCCTGTGGTACTCCATATTCACAACATACAACGTCATTACTGTAGTAATTTGCCAATTTTACCCTTTGTTTCCTATTTTTTAAATAGTCTTTAAATATTTTCAGTGATGTCCCTCTAATACCAAGTTGTTCCATCTTGTTTAGCAAAATAGAGACAGAAACCGTGTCGAAGGCTTTTGCAAGATCCAAAAACACTCCGATACATTTATTTTGTTTGTCAATGTGGGTGGCAACATATTCTGTAAGTTCCAGTACCGCATCTGCTGTAGATCTGCCCGCTCTAAAGCCAAATTGATTGGTAGACAGAATATTTTCTTTTTCAAGGTACGATATTAATCTTTTGTTCAAAATTTTTTCTACTATTTTAGACAGAGCTGGTAATACAGATATGGGGCGGTAATTACCGACACAGTTTCTATCTCCTGTTTTGTAAATTGGATGGATGAGTGATGTCTTGAATACTTCAGGAAATACACCTGTTTCAATGCACGAGTTTGTGATACGGGTCATAACAGGAACTACTATTGCTTTTAGCATTTTCAGAAGCTTTGTAGGGATATCATCCCATCCTGTGGCACTGTTCGAATTTAAGTTCATTAGGATCGCTTCAACTTCCTCTTCGGAGGTTTCTAGCATGGCCATCGAATTTACTGGATTATGGGTACGTTCAGGATCGTCATTAATGTGCAATTTTTGGGCTATAATTTTTTCAGCTAGTTCTTTACCAATACTAGTGAAATAGGTATTGGCTTTGTTGAGAGCGTTTTGTGGTGTAGTTTCCGCTTTGAGTAGGTCTATGGGTCTTTCTTTTTTGTTATTTCTATTTGTTATACTGTCTATTATCTTCCATTTTAGTTTAGGATTTTTAATGTGTTTGTTTAATTGGCTTTTTTCATAATTTCGCTTTAGGCGTTTTAACAAATCATTGCAATAGTTTTTATATCTTGTGTAAGTAATTTGTAAAACAATATTATTAGTTTAATAAAAGATTTAAATAGCCTTCCGAATTTTTGTCTTCATTGTTAGGTTTGATATCTATGTTTAAATCACCAGCTACAATTAGGTTACGATAATTTTTATATTGCGTAAGTAATTTGTCTAGGGAAAGTAGAAAAGTATCGATGCTTCTTTGTGACGGTGAACGGTAGATACCAATCACAACTGTATGGTTTTCAATTACTAATGCTATACACGTGGCATCATTAAGTGCGACTTCTTCGACTGAGCAATTTAATCCCTGTTTGGTATACATAACTATCCCGTCATTTTGATTGCGATGTTCCCTTGTATAGTGCAAATCATAGCTCAGTAGAGGTGGGAAATTTGCAGCTTTTGAGTTCCATGTTTCCGTTAATATATATATTTCACAGGGAAGGTCTAATCTCTTTAAAAATACTTCAAAGGCGTCAAAATTTTTCGTTATACTTCTGATATTCTGTGTAAGGATGTTTAGATTGTGTTTATAATTTGATGCTAGGATTGATTTGCAGGATTCAACACTACACACTTTAGAGGTTCCTGGTTGAATCTTATCAATGTTTTTAATTAAATTCTCATTATTTAAAGAATCGAATGTTACGGTTGCTTGGTGTGACGTAGCTAAAAACTTGTTTTGTTGATCTTATCATTGTTTCAAAATTTCTTAGTTTTTTTGTTACCTCTGTAATAAATTGTAAAATAAATATTTCATTGTTGTTAACTTTTAGCAATTGCAGATTATCCACGAATTTTGGAAAAGAAAAGAGTAAAAAAATAAAAGATAAAACTACTTCTAGTCAGATGTCTGTTTTCAGCGAGATCAGTTGATTCTCATCCTTAATCTCGATGTGGGATGAGTCGGGAGTCTTACGGAGAAACACCTTCCCGTTGCTGGTCCAACAGAACTTGTAGTCATGGCTTTTCGCCAGGTCTCTGGCCAGGAAGAAGAGTCTGCGTCCTTTACTAGTAAGAGCTTCAGAGACGTAGATTGGTGTCGGTGGGCTTTTAAAACCCAGGGCTGCGGAGTTAAGTCGTTGTGCAGGGTGTTGTTTATTGTAGGTCTTACACGCATTTATAACATCGTTTTTTGTTATCACTGATGTAAATTCAGCAATAATGGTCCCCTTACCAGCTCTCCCATTTAGACGGAAAACATCTCTGATTGCGGCTTTATCGACGCTCACCTGAAGAGCTTTGCCGGTGTTTTGTACAATTTCACATAGATCGGCTTTGCTTTCCGGTTTTTCTGGCAAGGGAATATTCCGTATTTCAATACTGGATGCTTTTGAGGATCGTTGCATGTCGTCTATTTTCATTTCCAGTTGAGCTATATGGAGCTGATTTTGTTTGCGTTCCGCCTCGAGACCTTCCACTTTCTTCTTCATATTCTCATATAGTCCATTGATCATTATCATCGATTTCTCAATTTCTTCGTTTGAGCGTTTGATATCTTTGTTCTGTTCTTTGATCTCTATAACCTCGGCAATCAGTTTTGATAGCTTGGTATCCTGGGATTTTTGCCACTCCTCAAACATACTCTTGAACTCATCTCTAAAGGAGGGAAGTGCATCGTCATCACTTGATTGACGGCATCTTTTGTTACGTTGGGACACAAAAGTTGGAGTGGTGAAGTTAGAGGCTATTTTAGATACGTCAGAATCAGAAGATGTATGCTGTAAGTTGCTCGCAGGTGGGGTACGAAGAATGTTGGACATTTTCCAAGTTCGAAGTTTAAGCAGTCGTTTATAGTGTAAACTCGTTACCAGTTACCTTGATCTCTCGTAGCACCGGATTTGGTTGAGGCGAAGGTCCAACTGTCTTGGTTGTTGGTTTTATTTTGTCACTGTCTTAAATTCAAGAGACCGCCTTTACGCTCTGTGCGCCTAATACTTGGTTCCGAATTTTGATCAAACTTTTTGGAATATTTTGTTTAAGAAAAGTTATTTAATTTAAAAGATACGTCTATTCGCTTTCGCGGTCCAGGGGGAAGGGAAATTTCATAAATTATACCAGTAGTTACATATGCTTACCAGTTTCAAGCTATTCATTTGTTTTACTTTATTGCTTGTGTGATGTATGGTAGAGAAGTAGACTTGTGATTTTAGCTTAGTACACAATATGCCTAATACCTAATAGAACTGTAAGTATAGTATTGTCGTATGGTGCGATATGAGTGCTTCATTTTATACGTAAAGATAAAGAAAGAGAACGCATATACTCGTATTGTTGAGCTTTTTGTGATTATATATATTATAATATGAATTGTAAAATAATGGTGCACTGAAATGCGAAGTTTCAAGTGTATTAATATATGATCAAAATTTAAAATTGTCCCGTATTAAAAACATTAAGCCGACACTTAGAATCAAAATTCTAAATAAACGATAAATTACTTACAAAACGCTACTACGCTACTGAGTCTTGTTTTTGAATGAAAATACGATTTGAGTAGAAAACTGTCGATACTGCCTAATAATGTAAAATGTGGGTATGTTTTGTATATTTGGACAACACTTAAGTCATCGCGATTTTGAACCTCATGTCATGGTAATACAATTCAATAACCCTAAACTCGATATTTTTCACATAGCCTAATGTATTTCAGCTTATAATATACAGGGTGTGACAGAAAGGTGTAGATTCACAGATTATTATTTTTTATTGAATATAAATAGATAAATTATTTTAATCAACGTCAAAATCTTACTTAGAACTGCAAGTCAATTTTTTATATAAAAAAAGACTACACCGTTTCGGAGGCCCACGGGGTTAAGAAGAAGCGGCAAGAAACTCCCCCATACCTTCTTTTTAAAAAAGTGACTTCACAAACAGGTACCTACTGGTTTCGGTCTAAGGAAATTCGTCGGCGAGTGATAGACTTGATCCATCGCCCATCGTCGAATTTCTGTGCCCTGAGATGTTGTCATATTTAAGGAGGCTGTTAGGTGCGTCATTCCAAACAACTTTCACTATGAAAACGATTTGATCAGAGCGATTTTATTGTCCACTTCTTTTGCTGCGGGCGGTCTGCTGATTTGTATAGGGAAGTGCAAAATAAAGTTGCACTGATCAAATCGATGTTACAGTGAAAACCTCAAATAATACAGCTACACCTTTATATTACACCTTGTTATATAAACCTACCTAATTAGTTGATTAGCTCGTAGATTAGGAAATCTAAAACCGGCGCTATTTTCAGTACCGATAATTCTAGGTATTATCGGTTCCCTTTTTCTATTACTGTAGTTGTTATAGCGAAATGTATATTGGTCCAGAGTGTAATTTATCGTGTGTATTAATTATGACGATATTTTTGGAGACTTATTTGACTTGTAAGTATAGTTATTGCTTCTAATAAACAGCGTGATAAATCCTTATACGTCCGTTGACGTGTCAGTTTTTTATGAAAGATTTTTAAGAAAATATACATAATTGGCTAATATATTTTTATAATGATTCGCAAACAAATGTTGCTCAATGGGTTGTTTAAATAAAATGGCTAACTTTAGTAAGTTTTAAATAAAAAGATAAAGGTAAATATTACTACATTACAATAAATACCCTTTGTTTTACCTACACTATTAAAGTACCATAATCTTGACCAAGAGTAACTTTTTATTGTCTAAAGTAGGTATGCACTTACTTTGCACTTATTGTTGTTATATGTATAGAAGAATATTGTGATGCTGTGGCACATGTCTTGAGTGAGTGTTACTAAACGAGCTCGTCTTACTTTGAGACTAGGCAAACAACATGTAGGTAACATTCGTAATTCAAGTTGATCTTTATTTTCGATAATTAATTTTGCTTTGTGCTCCTGCAGACCTGTATTACTGATAAATTCTATATCCTTAGTTACTTTATCTGTGTTAAAAAGACCTGTATTTATTATCATAAAATGTTGATATTCGTGGATTCATTCAAATAATATTGTTTTACCAAATGACGTAATAAACTTGAACGAAATATCACCGATTTGTTGTTATTCGTCACGAACACTATCCTATCCTATCATAGGATTTCCCTTTGAGTTATAGAGCCACGCATATTGGTACTATCCCACTCTGTCCCAAGTGAATATATAGTGGCGGTCAGCTAAGTAGAAACACACACCATACACCCACTCTCAGATGCTCGGAATAAGCTATAGAATTGTTTTTTTTTTGCATTAATGGTCTATTGGTGTATTTTAAATAATAGCCACATTATTATTGTATAAAATAAATAGAAAACAAATATCATATGAGCTATAAACAAGAATTATTTATTCCATTATCTAAACTAGTCGACATTTTAGTTCACTAGCAGTTGGACAACTAATTAGAAACAAAATTAAAACCTTTCTAAAATACAAACAATTTAATTAAGACAAGAAATATTTATAAAAGTGTATTACATATAACAAATGACATTACCTTAATAATAAAAAAAATAGTTGGATAGCCGTGATTGTCAATTACAGCTAAACAACGACGCGGCAATGACCCTATGGGTATTTCGCTTGTTTCTAGACTAGGGTTGCCATAAGTGTGAGGACTCAGACCGGGACATTTCAAGAAAAACTAGTAAAGGTAGAAAAAACGGAACTTTTATTATAACAATAGGTAACTTTAAAGGTTTAGTCCTTGCCTAAACACAGAACAACTTTTAACACAGCCATTCAATGCCAATTCAATAGTTCCGATAATTTTACAAAATATTGATAAAAAAAATATTTTTACGTAATCAACATTAACTAAAGTAAGTACCTATCTGTCAACACTTTTTTAATTAGCACACTATATAATCAACAAACATAAAATTATCACAATGTATTTTTTTTAATAAACCCCAAATATAATCAACAAAATTAAATATAACATTCGTGAAACGTGAACGAACAAGTGTCAGCGCTTACGTCGTTCTATCCACGTGCGATTAGCCTAGCTAGTTAGTGCGCGTTTATTGGAGGTATTTTACTGTTTACCAAGTCCAGCCCTCTATTAAATAACTATAATTTTTAAACCGGGACAATTTGCTTATCGGCCGGGACGCCGGGACACCATGCTTCAAACCGGGACATGTCCCGGCGTACCGGGACGTATGGCAACCCTATTCTAGAGGGATGTTGCCCCATGCCTCCACAAATCCGTCGTAAAGCGCCAGCGCATTTCCATACTTCGTATCCGACACTTGTTTCTTTACAATACACCACAAATTTTCTATCGGATTGCAATCTGGACTGTTTGCGGACCAATCTTATACCGTCAGAGATTGTGCCCCGTCGAATGCCTATGCACGCTGTAAGCAGTTTGTTACGGATCGGACATTTATTATAAGGACAGTGAACACACTACAATTACAACAAAGAAACAAAACACAGAGATGAAAAATAGCAATGACACATGATATAAAATGAAATGACAGTCGTGGTGTGTCACTGTCATTATAAATGGATTTTTTGACCAATCGCCTGCGAACTGGTTTTTCGGACGCATTCCAATGATCATTTTAGGCGAACACTTCCTTTCTTATTTCAGTTGACCCTTTAAAAGGGTCAAGTTTAGCCAAACGTACAAGGTATGTATGGTCTTCTGTGGACGACATTTTCTAGGAATATTCTCTGATATCTTATGTTGTTTCTAATGTCTTATGGCGTTAAATACTTTCTTCACGGATTACTCCAAGTGATCAGCGATCTTTCTATATGTCCAATGGCGATGGAAATGTAAAATAACCATTATTTTTCTGACAGAGCAGCATTTTTTTATCCAGAAATAAGCACAATACAACTTACTACCCATGGTAATTAAATAGTAGATTTCCTACGAGTTCGCAAAGGCTTATATACGAACCGAGAAGTTTACGGCACGATCCAAAGGCGAGGGTCGTAGCGAGGGAAGTACTTTTTTATTTAATTTATGCTCAAAGCAAAAGACGTCAATGGACGCACGGTACTTACGATGTGTAGTATTTTAAAAGTTTTTATTTAACTTGCAATGTTTGTCCGGGTGGAATCTTTTGGGACAAATTTGACCCACTTCCCGATTTCCGATTGAGCTGAAATTTTGCATGCATATGAAAATTGGATGACAACACAATATTTTGATAACATGGAGCTGATGATGGAGCCTACATGTGGCCATGGGAACTCTGCAACAAAACGACGCAACCCTATCGAGTTTGAGCTCGTTTGATTCGTCTTGACAAGTAGGTACTCTGGTCCTAGTTTTTTTAGGGTTCCGTACCCGAAGGGTTCCAAACGAGGGTCCCGTTTGGAACCCTTCGGGAACTTTGTTATTTATCCTACAACCATTAATTATTATATTATACATTATATATATTTAATTTAGTTTATATTTGAGTTTTGTTCTTTTTAGGGTTCCGTACCCAACGGGTAAGAACGGAACCCTATTACTAAGACTCCGCTGTCCGTCCGTCCGTCCGTCCGTCCGTCTGTCACCAGGGTGTATCTCAAGAACCTAGCTAGCTAGAGAGTTGACATTTTCACAGATTATGTATTTATGTTGCCGCTATAACAACAAATACTAAAAAACAGGATAAAAGAAATATTTGAGGGGGCTCCCATACAACAATTCTTTCAATACCACATACAAACTTATGGATGCACCTGGTTACGTACATGGAGTGTGAAAGTAACCGCACCAATAACTTTGTAAACAATATTTTGCTGTGTAAAATCCAAACTATTCACTCCACACCATCGCTTCCATTGAACGGTGGTACGGAACCCTTCGTGCGCGATTTAGACTCGCACTTGACCGGTTTTTTTAAAGTTACGTCTTCAGAGTTTCCCTAATCCTAATTCATAGCCCCATTCTAATGTTAATAGTCGAATCACTAGAAGGTCTCCTTGCTGAAGAACTATACTCTCTTTATTAACGGGAAAATGACCAGTCTACAATAGCGCTTTAAATGAAATGCAGGTTGGCTCAGAAACATTTTGATACAATAACATAGCGATGACTTAAAAATAGAAAAAAAAAAGTAAAAATATATATTTCATTAACGCTCTAACAAGAAGAAAATAATCTTAAAATTGAATCACACCGATCAATTAATTACGTCACACAATTTATTATGATATAACTTGCTGCGAGATTTACTTATGAAGATGTACGTAGTTACCTATCTATTTTATAGAATGTGTTATTGAATTGGCAGAAGATTCTCGTGATATTTAATTGACAGAAGATGTAAATCCCGCAGCAAGCTTTCATATCATAAATTGTGTGATGTAATTAATTAATAGATTTGATTCAATTTAAAGTTTATTTTCTTCTTTTTAGAGTGTTTAATAAAAGCTTTTTTTCAAATGTTATTTTACTTTAGTTTATTTATACCTGAATCTGTTTTTTGAGTTTTTTTTTTTGAGAAAAGCACTATACATGCCTCCGGCCTTGAAAAGGGCTTGCCGGCTTCGTATCACTGTCCGGCCCCCCTGCGGTCGGCCGTATTACCTACTCAGCCGGCAAGCCATTCTTTCCCGGCGTCCGCAGAAATGGTATCTACTATTATACTATATTATTAAAACACATTATCATAAATATAATTGATTATTTTCCACGCCTACCGAACGGCGTGGAATCCTGAGGGGAGTGGGCTTTTGCCAGCGCGTGAGAGAAAAGTGAGTTGAATGATTGTTACTGACCTTTGCCTCCGTAGACAGGAAATCGAAAGCTCGATTCGAGACGGGAATACGGGAAAGGGGCACAGTTTGGGATAGGATATGGAGTGACTCTCACTGTCGCTGCCGACGCTGTCGCCGGCGTGCTGCCTGCCGTGACCGTGGAGTCGCCGCTACCGATACGACGATGTCCAATCAACAGGGATCACTTGACCGCTGACGCGAATCTACTTATTTCCCGACGATGTAGATGATTAACACTCCGACCAGGCCCGACGCCTGTATTTAGTAATTGGTACACCGAAATACCATCAATGGCACGAGGCCCGAACAGACATGTTGTTCTCCCGATGAGAAAAAAGCAAAGATAACCTCCAATTTTTTCCTCTCGTTGGTACGAGTGACAGCTGCGGTCCGTTTCCGCTTAGTGATGTCCCGATTACTCGCGGTCGATCCGCGCAACAAAAAACCGGTGCGTTCCGACGCATAAATATTAAACAATAATACCGAATGTTTTTTTTTATTTCAAATTTAGAACTCAGAAAATGTCATGATCAGTCATGTTTCTAATTAGTTGTCCAGCTACAAGCAGGACGAAATAATGAATGGTTTATGTAATGTTAGAAAAAAACTATGTTGTTACTGGTATGAAGTATCGTTTGTACTTATTCGATACATATTAATTCAGGTTTTTAATTAATAACAATTATATATTATAAACTAAAACTAAACTATAACTACACTAAACTAAATTTAAAATTTCCATGAGTTCGCTGCCGGGCGGGAGGGTGCCCAAGACGCTGGCACTGTTACCTCGCTGTATCGCAATACTGATGCGTTGAGCGAGGTAGGCGCCAGCTCTGCGGTCCCCTGACGCTTCGACGAGCCTCTTAGAGATGTCTTTGAGGACTCTTCGAGCGTCAGGGCCCCACGGCCCAAAGGTCTCAAAGCCGAACGGCATAAACAATTCGTCGCCGATTGCGGCGTATTTGCGGCTTTTGAGACACTCTGCTGCTGCCGCCGCAGCGCCGGCTGTGGCTGAAGTTGCCGAAAGGTGACACGGTACCAGCGTATCTACGCAGGTCGCGTCCCATACTAGCAACCTCACGCTCTGCCAGGGAATGAGCGTCATTCCGTCCGGCCTCCTGCCATCGTCGCGTGCCAGCCCATTGGGTTCAAGTATCACTGGCACGCCACAGCTGGCAAGGGCCCGACGGATGACGTTATTAAGATTGGCATGACGGTACCACCGACCGGCGCTACGTTGGCAGTAGAGGCCGTGGTGACCTGTTTGGTCCACCCTAGCACCGCAGCGGCACCGATGGATTTCGTTTGTCTTTACGCCGAGTCGCAGGCAAACGGCGAGGGTAAGGGTGATACGGTCAAGCAGGGTTCCAATGAGCGTTGATGGAATTGCGCGCAGCCAGTGTCCTGACTCCTTCTCCCTGGTCAAGGCCGGGAGCGCCACATCTGAGATTTTCCGGATCCCCAAGCCAGCGTGTCTGATTGGAAGGGCGGATTGGGTCCAGCTTCGTTCATCGAGATCAATGGTTAAAATTTTGGTTAATGTACTTTTGGTAATATCGTCTAAAAGGTTGAGAATGGGAGGGTATTTTCAAAGAGGAAAGCATCGAAGGAGATAGGTAAATTTGGGTACAAAAAGGCAAAACCGTCAGATAGCCATGTGGGGATTTAGGTTAGTCAGTTTGATAGAATTTCGATTGAATTTAGAGATTTGTTCATCCACGAAGCTGGGGATCCCGTCCTCTAGAACGGGGGCCCCTAGGAGGCGAAGTGAGTCTTTGTCTAGAATTTTAATGTTAGGGGCAGCTGAGTTGAATTTAGAGATGATCTCAGTTTTTTCCGAGAGGGTAATATTATCGGATATGAACAATTCGCATTTTGAGAAATTGAAGTCTAGGCCTATTTTTTTTAATTCTGATGTTAGGTGTTCTAAATCTTGTAATACGTCTTCGATTTGCCTCCTATGGTCCCGTCGTCTACGGTACCAAATGTTGAATTTGGAATTTAGGCTGGTAATGATCGGATGGATAGCCAAACTGAATATTGCCGGTCCGAGTGGGTCGCCCTGCTGAAAGCCGACGGCAGAATTTATAAGATGGTCCCTGAAGATTAATTTAGAATGTTGACTGTAACATTGCCACATATGATTGTAGATAGATGGTGTATGCTCTTTAATTTGGGATAGCAGGGCGCCTCTGTCTACCGAATTGAAGGCGTTTTTCACGTCTACCTTCAGCAGCACGTCACCTCCTCCGTTAGCTAGGAAGGTGCGAGTTGCGTGCACAGCGGCCTCGCAGCCTCCCCTGCTACCGAAACCCAGCTGTACTGGTTGTAAGGTAGTGCAAAGATCTGGTAGGATATACCTACAGCAGATCTTTGACACTATGCGGCGAATGGTATTGCCTACAGCGATGGGTCTGATACCCCCGTCCTTCTTTATGAGGGCACACAGATTAGCACCGTAGAGCACGTCTGTTATGCCCTCGTGTACCTTTCCAGACAACATGAGGCTCGCCAGTTCAGCGATATCCGCCAGAAGAGTCTGCCCGACGTCCCCGACGGCTCCAAGATCAGGTCTTTGTAGATCCACAGATCACTTCTGAAGGACATCACCGCAGATGCGACGTCCTCGGCTGTAGCCTGGGGAGTACGTTCAGAAGGGTTGGGGGATCAGGGAGGTGCAGTGTTGGTGAAGGTGCTGGGTGCTTTGACTCCAGCGCGTGCAGAGTGTCCGGGGAGTCATTCGATACATTATTAATGTGACTACTTAAATATATGACTATATTCCTTTCATATCATTACAAAAATTCCAAAAGCATTCTCAAATTCAATTTTTTTTTTATTTCAGTAACTTTACGTGACAATCGTAGGACTCCCTTGTTATGTTAACAAAAACCTGTGTTAGGGGAGACCGCTTCTTCCACATTGAAACAATTATCTACTTACCTAATAAACCAAGTAAGTAGATAATAGTAATTAGGGTTTAAGTATGTACCTTGTTTAATATTTATGCTTCGGAACGCACCGGTTTTTTGCTGCGCGGATCGACCGCGAGTAATCGGGACATCACTAGCGGAAATGGAACCGCAGCTGTCACTCGTACCAACGAGATGAAAAATTGGAGGTTATCTTTTCTTGTCGGGAGAAAAAACATGTCTGCTCAGGCGTCGGGCCATTGATTGTATTTCGGTGTAACAATTGTCTAATACAGGTGTCGAGCCTGGTCGGAGTGTTAATCATCAACATCGTCGTATCGGACGGCGACTCCTCGTGTCGGCAGGCAGCACGCCGGCGACAGCGTCGGGCAGCGAATAGTGAGATTCAGTCCCTATCCTACCCAAACTTGTGCTCCTATCCCGTATTCCTGCCACGAATCGAGCTTTCGATTTCCGGTCTACGACGGCAAGGTAAAGTAACAATCAAGATTTTCTCTCCCGTGCTGGCAAAAACCCAGCCCCTCAAGATTCCACGCCGTTCGGCTGAGGCGTGGAATTATACAATTTGGTAGCAGGCGCGGTTTCCTAGTGGGAAATCACCGATTCACGGACGGTTGTAGGGTTGTTTTTTTTGCCACATTGTAGTTGGGAGAAAAGAATATCTCAGATTGGCCGGCAAGTCGGCAATGAGTCTGTGGTCGGTATACCACAATTAAAGTTCATTTTCGGTTAGTGAAAGTATAAGTGTCAATTTAGTTAACAATTATTATAAATTTGTAGTCGGAAACTACTGTTTGTGCGCATAAAAGATTGAACAGTCATTCTGCGAAGTAACTAGATTGTATTACTTGCGGTAGAACGTCGGGTTCTATAGTACTGCAGTGTTATTTCGGTTTACAGAGCAGGGTCAGGCTATTTAAGGGGTATTAAGCTGATTTTGCTGACCTCAGTAGAAGTGTGGGTCATATCGGAGGGGCCACTTCTAGAAGGTCACAGCTACCTTCAATATATTAAAAATAGCTTGGATTTCGGAATCCAGTGTGGTTTAGGGTGCTATATTGTTTAGGTTTATAGTCTCGGAGCCCACCACTTATTATTTTGTATTGTTTTCATAATCAAGTTTTGTGGGTTATTTTTGTATTGTGTTTTATGGTGGCATTCTCTAATTGATTTAGAGTGTATATTTATAAGGTGTATGTCCACAGGGCGACCATATTAAATATTGTTTAGGATTTAATTGTTTTAGTGGTTGCCTTGGTTTTAACAACTTAGTTTTAATTTCTGTGCCCAGCGCTGACGGGCAAGTGCTGGTCTCTGGCTGTGTTTAGTTCGGTAGTGAAGCCTAGGACCAGAAACAATTGAATCGGTAACCATGGCACCTTCGCCCTTGACGGTACTGCGGTATGGTGTCCGTGAGGAGATGAGATGGCTCGCCCATACTCATAAGTATGTGGAGCGACCTGACATGGACGATGTCCTGCTCAAGCGTGTGGAGGACGCAATGACACGCGTCGGGAAGGTGTGTCGGCTGGCTGCGGAGGCTGAAGCCCTCGGGCTTACGGATGAGGCTTCGGTGGCTGCAGTGAAGCAGCTCTGCGCGGATGCTGACCAAGCGATGGAGTGCTTGGGCGACATCGAGCGTCGCGCGGAGAAAATTAAGCGGTCGCGACGGAATGACCGCGGGGAGGGTAGCGGAGACCCGCCCCCTAAGGGTGTTGTTGGACGGCTGCCACACCTGGAGATTCCGGCCTTCGGTGGGGCAATTGATGAGTGGCCGGCATTCATCAATTTGTTCGATAGTTTGGTCCACGGTCGGGACGACCTGGACAACGCCTACAAGTTGGCCCAACTATTGATGGCACTGCGGGGTGAACCGAAGGAGTTGGTCGGTCACCTAACGGTCACGGCAGGCAATTACGAGATAGCCCGGTCCATATTGTTTGACCGCTACCAGCACAAACGGCGGTTGGTTGATGCGCAGCTGGGGAAGCTGTTTAGCATCCCACGAGTAACCCGGGATGTTGACATCCGGGTACAGGTGCTCAACCCTGTGCTGGTGGCCACTAAGGCCCTTCAGAACCTTGGTCTGCCGGTAGACCAATGGTCATATATCGTGTTGTATATGGTTTTGTCACGGTTGCCTGCAGCTGTTCAAAGTCGGTTTGAACAGCTGCATGGGGGCAGTAGCTCGGAACTGCCCACGCTCGTCCACTTAACGGATTTTTTGGAGGGTGAAAGCAGGCGATGCGACACATTGGATACGGAGGCCAGTGTGCAGCGCCAACCCGCGCGGATGCGGGAGGGGCCGCGCCCCCCGCCCCCACGGGGGGGTGGGCGGTCAAAACAATTTGGCGTTTTGAATGCCGCGCCGTCAGGTGACGGCTGTGTGCACTGCGACAGTGCCGGTCATGAGGTGACCAGTTGCGCCAACTTTAAGGCGCTCGGGGTAGCTGCCCGCAGGAAGGTAGTCTTCCGCCACCGATTGTGTTTCGGTTGTTTGGGGCCGCACCCGCTGAGCGAGTGCTCACGCGCGTCCCCCTGTGAGTGCTGCGGTGACAAGCACCACATCGTGTTGTGCCTGAACCGGTCAGGCCCTTCGGACGATCACCAGGGTCGGACTCAGGTTGGTCGGTCACAGGGCCCAACCAGGGCCGGACCCAGTCCCCCTCCGGGCAACGGGAGTCACCAACGGGGTGACTGGGGTACCCGCGGACGGGACCGCCCCCGAGGGGAAGGGGGCAGCGCGGGGGGTAACAGGCGGGATAGCCGGGGTTCGGTCGCCGCTGTCCAGGGTCAGCGAGGACTTCGGGCCGCTGGCTCACAGCGTGTTACGGGCGGGTGTCAGATGGCACCTATGAGTGGCGCGAAGGCTGGGAGCCCACCACCTTCTGCACCACCCTGCCCGTCGCTCTGGGAGGCGAACAGGGAGGCGAACAGTCGGAAGTCGCCCCATTCCTAGAGCGCCCCAGGTTGGATCCGCTCTCCCCCCTCCATCCACGGTGGCCACCGGGCACACCGTACACAGTCCGGTATGGTCGGATACCGGGACAGCGAGGGGCCTATTATGCGGGTTGGAACCCCCTGATGTACATACGGTCTGTTATGCCACTGGCATATCAGCAGCCGAGTTACCAGGCCGACGGGGGTCCCAGCGGGTTCGGATCCCGCGGAGGTTCCCGCTAGGGACACGCCGCCCACTTACAGGGTGCCGCCACTCCACAGACGGTCATGCTCCCCACCGCGTCGGTGATAGCGTGGAGTTCGGACGGAAAATCTTGTGTGGCACGAGCACTATTGGACTCGGGGGCCCAGGGGTGCTTAGTCTCGTGCAACCTTGTAAGACGGTTGGGCATTTCGGTAAGGGAGTATCCACATTTCATTCGGGGAATTGGGAACACGGAAGTCGGTTCCGTTAAGGGAGTATGTCGGATTACTCTCTCGTCACGGGTGGATTCATCGGTGAATCTGACGGTCACGGCATTAGTCATGCCTAATGTGATGGGCTCACACCCTCACGTACGGTTGTCGCCCTCGGTGCGACAGTTGGTCGCTGGGTTGTCACTGGCTGACCCGGAGTTCGATATTCCGGGCCCAGTAGACATTTTATTGGGTGTCGATGCCTTGGGATACCTGTTAGTGCCAGGTGTCTACGTGTTGCAGGCGACTGGTCTGGTTTCGGTCAACACCAGACTGGGCCATGCGGTAATGGGTCCGGTCATGCCGGCTGCCCCACGCCTAGCGACTCGTAGTCCCTTATTCGGTTCTGTACTCTCGGAGGTGATACAGAAATTTTGGGAGGTGGAGGAACCACCTACGGTCCGCCGGTTGGACCCGGTTGAAGAAGAGTGTGAACAGTTTTATCGGAACAATACTGGTCGCCTTCGGTCAGGTCGATTTCTCACACGTCTTCCATTCCGGAGTGATCGCCCACCGCTGGGCTGTTCACACCATGCAGCCGAGACGCGGCTTCTGTCGATGGAACGACGCATGAAGCGTGACGGGATTTTCCGGCAGAAGTACGTCGACTTCATGCGGGAATACGAGTCGCTCGGCCACATGTCGGTTTCGGGTATCGACTGGAAGCGTGAAGACCACTGCTTCCTGCCCCATCACGCGGTCTTGAGGACCCCGGAGGGCATAATACGGGTAGTGTTCGATGGATCGGCATCAACATCTAACGGCATGAACCTGAACCAGTGTTTGCATTCAGGGCCGAAGTTGAATCATGACATCGCGGATGTTATCACACGGTTCCGTCGACACAATGTTGTGTTTGTAGCTGACATCCGGATGATGTTTAGACAGACGGTCATTCACACTGACGATAGACGGTATCAGCTGATACTGTGGCGAGAGAGCCCAGATCAGCCCATCAGGGTGTACGAGCTGAACACCAACACGTACGGGCTACGGTCTAGTCCTTATTTGGCGATTCGCACTCTGCGGGAGTTAGCGGATCGAGAACGGTTAAACTTCCCTAGAGGAGCAGCGATCCTGGAGCAGGATCTCTACGTGGACGAAATCTGTACCGGTGCAGATTCCGTAGAGGAGGCGCTCGCTCGACGGGACGAGCTAGTTAAGCTCTTACGGGGAGGAGGTTACGAGCTCCGGAAATGGATGTCGAACTCTCCAGAGTTACTGACTGGTCTTCCGGATGACTACCAGCAGGATCCCTACATTTTTGAAAATTTGGAAAATCCAAATATGTTGTCGGTATTAGGCGTCCAGTACCAGCCGGTGTCAGACATGTTTTCGTATCGGGTCGAGTTGGACTCCCCGAAGGTCTGGACGAAACGGAACGTCCTTTCAACGGTGCCTAGGACATTTGATCCAAACGGGTGGATCACCCCGGTAACATTTCAGCTCAAGTGTTTTATGCAGCAATTGTGGTCTGCTGAGCTGAAATGGGACGACCCGATCAGCGGGTCATTGAGCTCAGAGTGGGACTCGTTCTTTTCGACCCTCCCTGGCATCAATCGGATTTCACTGCCACGGAGGTTGGTCCCCACCAAACGAAACACCGCCACCCTGCATGGGTTTTGCGATGCCTCGGAGAAGGGCTACGGAGCTGCGGTGTATCTGCGTACGGTCGACTCCTCGGGGGAGGTTGATGTGCGGTTGGTCATGGCTAAGAGCAAGGTTGCGCCGTTGCGCACTCGCCTGACCATTCCCAAGTTAGAGCTTTCGGGAGCGGCTCTCCTGACTCGTCTGCTCAACCACACGATGACGGTTCTTCGTGGGTCAATAGCGTTAGAAGATACGGTCTACGCTTGGACGGACAGCCAGATCGTGTTATGCTGGCTGAAGGCTTCAGTTCACAAGCTGGAGATTTTTGTGGCCAATCGGGTTTCGCAGATTTTGAATTCGGAGGTTCCCTTAATCTGGAGACATGTTCCAGGGGAAATGAACCCAGCAGACTGTGCGTCTCGTGGGTGTCACGCTCCGGAGTTGGTTGGACATCCCTTGTGGTGGGGTCCAAAATGGTTGACTCAAGCCGAATCGGATTGGCCAATGAGTCCACGCGTTACCACGACGAACGGCGCCTTGACAGTCGGTGTCTGTACGACGCAACCAGAGCCGGAAGAGGAGTTCAGCCTGCTAGAACGGTACAGCTCGCTCGACAAGCTGGTCAATGTGACCGCCTGGATCTGCCGATTTGCGCGGAATTGTCGGAATTCTGAGGCGCAACGAGTGCGGACACAGGTCCTGACACCACGGGAACGGAACCATGCGTTGTTCGCATTGGTACGGAACGTGCAGACGGTGCACTTTAAGTCCGAATTGGACATTCTGAGACGCGGACGCGTCCAACTGAAGGGAGCTGTGGCTCGGCTCAACCCGTTTATTGACCCTCAAGGATTGCTGAGAGTAGGAGGTCGGCTGCGGAATGCCAACCTGCCTTATGCGGCTCGCCACCCGTTGTTACTCCCTAGGAAAGGGAAGTTGGTCGAACTGTTGATACAGGATCGACACATTCGGAATGGGCATATCGGATGCCACGCCTTGATGGCGTTTCCCCAGCGCGAGTTCTGGATTCTATCGGGAAGACGCTTAGTGCGTAGCGTCATATTTCGGTGCCTGCCTTGTTATCGGGCCAAGGCGCAGCAGGATGCAGCCCCAGATGAACGATTTGCCCTCGGATAGGGTTAACGAAATCCGGCCCTTTGCGGGTGTCGGAACGGATTTCGCGGGACCATTCATGGTCAAGTCTTCACAGATACGGAACGCCAGATTAGTGAAGGCATACCTGTGCGTCTTCGTGTGCTTGGCCACGAAGGCAGTCCACTTGTAGGTGGTCAGTGACCTCACTACAGAGGCATTTATCGCATGTCTAGATCGGTTCATCTCACGAAGGGGCCTCCCGACATTAATCCGTTCGGACAACGGCACAAATTTTGTCGGAGCCAGGCGATATCTGCAGGAGGTCACTCAATTCCTGAACGGTAACCAGGATGCCATCGGTACGGCTTGCTCCCGACGAGGGATTGAATGGGTTTTCAGTCCGCCGGGATGTCCTCATTGGGGAGGAATTTTTGAGGCTGCGGTTAAATATAAATAAAAATATAATAAATAATAAAGTCGCACCTGACGAGGGTCATCGGTGAGACCTCTCTACGCTTTGAAGAGCTTACGACGCTGTTCTGTAAAATTGAAATGACTCTGAACTCGCGTCCGTTGTGCCCGCTCAGTTCGGATCCAAATGATTTGGAAGCGTTGACGCCGGGTCACTTCCTGATAGGTCAGCCCCTTAACGCCCTGCCAGAATACCCATTCGGTGATGTTAAGTTAAGTCGGTTAACTAGGTGGCAGATGTTGCAGCAGATGGCTCAAGATTTTTGGAAACGGTGGTCCCTTGAGTACTTGCACATCTTGCAGCAGCGCCTTAAGTGGACTGACCGGACGAGCCCCCCTCAAGTCGGTGATTTGGTGCTGATTAAGGATGCGAACCTGCCATCATTGAGATGGAGACGAGGACGGATCGTCAATTTGTACACGGGTCGGGATGGCACGCCTCGATCAGCAGAAGTCAAGGTGGGGGACTCGGTCCTCAAGAGAGCGGTCGCAACACTTTCTCGCCTTCCTATTGATTAGGGACAGGTTCGGGCCTGTCCGGGCGGGTGACTGTTTAATATTTATGCTTCGGAACGCACCGGTTTTTTGTTGCGCGGATCGACCGCGAGTAATCGGGACATCACTAGCGGAAACGGAACCGCAGCTGTCACTCGTACCAACGAGATGAAAAATTGGATGTTATCTTTTCTTGTCGGGAGAAAAAACATGTCTGCTCAGGCGTCGGGCCATTGATTGTATTTCGGTGTAACAATTGTCATCATTTAACCATTTTAGGTAGGAAAAAATATTTTGGTGATCATTATATTTCTTGCCATTGTTTATGTGATCCTGCAGCTCTGGCTACCCTTTTATGGGTATATAGCCCTGAATATATGAAAATTACTACCTATCCAGAAACCAAACAGCAAAATATTTATAGATTCACCAAATTAATTATGTAATAAAATACTAATAACAATTCAGTACCTAATTAAATGACACGGTTTGTGCGATAAATATTATCTGGTGTTCATTTATTTACCTAGTAGACTCCTTGGGATAAATGAAGTATGAATTATCTTTTCTTTTCATACAAACAGTAGGTACAGTAAACAACCATATTGTGCTATTCCAAAACGTACACTTCTTAACACTCCAACAACTATTTGCTGTTTATTGCACTTAAAACAATTCGTTAAGGTAGGTAATGGAACAAAGAATACGTGTTTTATACAGTGCAAGCCCTCCGTTTGTCATCATCCCGGACGAGCGTAAATCGGCTTTATCCGGTGGCAGCGCGTACGTGACACGGGGGCTGATGACACGCACACATACGCCGCATGCTTGTAGTAGGTTACCTGCGACGCGTCGGCGTGGTTGTATGAATGTTTGTCTCTGTTCCGTTTCTTTACTCATCTGGTAATACACGATTATCTGTTTTATCTCGCACTAGATTAAGCAGCGTTAGTGAATGTATAGATGAAGGCGCTTTGGTCATTTTCGCGGTTTGTAGGTTGGAGGATTCATTACGTGCGACCAAGAAGACTATGGACTTAAGTCAGTAAACAGTTGATTCCAAACGATAAGAAATTTATTAAGCAAAAGATTCATGAAAAACAGTACAGAGAATATAAATAAGATAATCATTCTAGTTCAAGACGTGTGGGACTGCCGTTCCATCCTCATATAGGCCTGTGCGATTCTACCTATGGCGGGTGCCGCGGATGCACATGCTGCTAGCCCTGATGATGGCGGTTTGAATTCTTGCCAGCCATATTGTGGCAGGGGTCCGGTTCCAGCGGTCCGCCAGCGTTTCGGCGAGGTGTTTAGTGAATGATATCATTTGTGGAGCAAAAACTCCGTCGACAGAGGTTACTAAAGGGGTGAAGGTGGTGAGGCGCGCATCGCAATACTGGCAACTACAACAATGGCATCGCATGGGTTGCAATACTTCCTTTTCTTTTCTTCTTCAGCTGAACGAAGGAGAGCCGCTACGGGGCGTGATTCGTGGGGTGATAAGTCGAAGTTGTCTTTTCTTGTCGGTATTACTGAAAGCCATGTTGATGTTTTTGTTTTCATTTTTGTCGCTATTGATCTTTCTATTGCTCTTTTCTTTTTGGATGGTAATTTTGTTAGAATGCTTTCTAGAGTTTCGTTCTCGTATGTTTATTTTTCCTTGTTTCCTTCCTTTCTTGCGTCACGCAAAGAATTGTAGTGTTCAGCCAGGTTTATGTCTTTTATCTCGGTTAGGGCTGTTGAAAGTATTGTACAAGCCGGTCAGAATATCTGTGCACCTCGCTGGAATGCGGCGCCTCTCCCGCTTCTTCTGTCACCTCTCCGCGCACTCCCCGGTGCGACAGTGTGCGACAGTACGGTTAGCATCTTCGTTGCCGATACACGTCCCGATAATTTTGATATTTTCGCTTTGTTGGTGTTTTGTTTTTTATTTATTATTTATTGTTAAGTTTAAACTGTTTACTGTTAAGTTTGGACTGGTTCGGTTGTTATTAAAATTGTTATAGCTGTTAAACTGAAGTCATGGGAAAAACAATACACAGCGAATCAAGAAATCTAATCTTGAAAGTGCTCAAGTTTTTTGAATCGGAGAAAGCAAATAAACAGTACACCATACCTGTAGACCAAGTGGTGAAACGAACCTGTGCTGCAACTGGGATATCAAAGAGGACTCTAATGAAAATTAAAAATGAAGCCAAAGTACAACCACCTACTTCGCCGGGCGCTAGTCCGACTTCAAGTACTAGTAATAATTTAGAAACCCACCCAGAACCAAAATTATCGACACCGGGTAAGAACCTTTAATAGACTACGCGGATGCTTGTTGGGTCAGTGCGAACGAAGAACAACTGAATAAACTCGAGCGACTCCAAAACCTTGGGATTCGGTTTGTCTACGGGCTGCGCAAGTACGACCATGTCTCCCAGTATCGCAAGGAGCTGGGATGGCTTCCGATCCGTCTTCGCCGTGATATGCACATTCTCTCTTATCTATTCAATATTTTGCGAAATCCCCGCTACCCCACATATCTTCGAGAACGTTTTGAGTTTCTTTTCCCCAGGGATAGTAATCGGAGATCCCACACGGTGTCTCTCCTGTCAACTCCTCGGCATAAAACTGCCGCCTACAAACACTCTTTTAGGTTAAGGGCAATCCGTCTGTGGAACGCACTTCCCTGCACTATTAGGGATAGTCCCTCAATTTTCACTTTTAAGAAAAGATTGAAAGCGTATTTCCTTTCTCTTTCGTAATTAGTATCATATTTATGTAAGTATATGTATGATATTTTGTAGTTTATATATGTGCATGCTATCTAGTGTATTATATAGTTGAGATATATATATTTTTTATTAGGTATATTTTATTTATATTTTAAAAGTAATTTTCGTACGTATGTATACTGTTTTATTGCGCACTAGGACTGTCCTTTTTCATAAACACTCCTGTCTTGCCTAGGTTTGCTGGAAGAAATCTCTTTTTAGAGATAAGCTCGCCTTTGCCTATAAAATTTATTGTAACTGTCTGTTTGTCTATGTTTTCTGTGCAATAAAGAATATGAATATGAAGCTTAAACAGTACAAAAAACGCATCGAAGTAGATGATTTTGACATTTGCGCAATACGAAATATCATCAACAGTTTTTATGCTGTAAAAAAAGAAATCCCAACTTTGAAGAAAATTCTGGCAGCAGTTAAGAGAGACCTAAATTTTCAAGGAGGGAGAACATATCTAAGAAATATTTTAATTAACAAATTGGGCTACAAGTTCAAAAAGTGTAAAAATATCCGTTGTGTATTGACACAAAAGCCGGACATCGCCGCATGGAGGGCTCGCTACCTACGCCGTATGAAAGAGAATAATGACCTTGGCGCTGATAAAAAACCGGTTACCTACCTGGACGAGACGTGGATCTATTCCCACTATACGGTCAGTAAATGCCGGCAAAATAATACCGACAGCAGTGTGAAGAAAAATTTAAATCCGGGTCAACGTTGGATTCTTGTACACGCTGGAGAAAATGGATTCATTGAAGGTGCAGAATTACTTTATAAATGTAAAAGTAAAATCGGCGATTATCATGACGAGATGGACACAAGCAATTTTTTAAAATGGCTCCGTGAAAAGCTTATACCAAATTCACCGCCGAACGGTATAGTTGTCATAGACAATGCACCCTACCATTCGACGCAGTCGGTGAAAGCGCCCACTAGTGCTGCTCTTAAAGCTGACATGCAAAATTGGCTACGTGAACACAATATTCCATTTAATGACAAAATGACAAAGAGGGAATTGTATCCCATTATACTGAGAACAAAGCCGCCGAAAAAATATGTCGTCGACGATTTGATGCGAGAGCATGGCCATGAAGTTGTGCGTCTGCCACCTTATCATTGTGACCTAAACCCTATCGAATATATATGGAACTTGGTAAAGCAAAGGGTGGCAGATAAAAACATTGACCAATCGGAAAAGAAAATAGAACAACTTACAAAAGATGCGATTAAGTAAATTACGCCAGCTGACTGGAAAAAAGAAGTGAATCACGTGGAGAGACTACAGCGAGAATACTGGGAAGAGGATCATCTAGCAGACGACAACATCACACATTTTTTAATACCACTAGGGGAAGACAGTTCGGAGAGTTCAGAAAGTGAGAGTGAGGAAGATACAATGTCAGGCATTGAGTCAATAATTTATAGTGACTGAGTTTAATAATAAATGTTTTTGTAATCAAAATTATTGTTTTTTAATAACAAACCCTTCATCAATGATAAATTGATTTGAATAGGTTAGTAGTTTTTTTTTACCTCCACATTTCTCGAAATAACTTTTTTTCACACCGTACCCAGACCGCCGATATGACGTCACGAGGTCAGGTGCACAGATATTGTGACCGGGTAGTAGATCCCTGTTTTGAGATTTGGTATGCACGGTTTGGTGTGTTGAAGGGGTCAGAAAGGGCAAGTCCGCCTTTGTGAACTGGGAGGGTAAATAGCTGGGTTTCAAGTTTTGTTATTTCGCCTCCGATTAGTGTTGGTATGAATTTGTCGTGTAATGTGTTAGTTAAGGGTTCAAAAAGTTCTTCTGCATTTGTTAAGACACGTAGTAGGAAGGACCATTTAAACTGAGCTGCTTTAAGTAGGGCAGTGTAAGTGGCTTGAGGTGAGTTTTTTCAGATTGTTGTGAGTTTCTCGATGATAGATATCCATTCGGTTACATTATTTTTTACGAAGTCGTCCCCTCCTGTCCCTATGTAGCCTCCTAGGAAGCGGGAGCCGGTAACGATGGAGGCGTTGGTACCGGAGAACGTCTTTTCTGCGGTAGACTTGTCAGTTTCTGACACTATTAGAAATTATTTTTTACCTTGTGGTAAGTATATATATATATACGTATGCTGGGCCTGTTTTGTTTAAGTTGTCCCACCATTGTCGTAGGCTTTGGAAAGTGCCTTGCGCGGAGGAGTCATCGGCGTACCAGCATTGTGTGACTGTATTTTCGGTATTAAGTTTGTTAATTATTGGTAGTGTTGCAAGCGCGTACAGTGGCATTGCGAGTGGGTCTCCTTGGGTTACGCCTTCTCTGCTATATAGTCTTGTATCATAATCGCGAAATACCAATTCAGCGTGGCCATTGTAAGTATTATAAAGAAAGCGGGCGCAGTGTGGCCAGTATATTCTTGCTTGCCAGAGGGCTAGTTGTCTATTCACGGCATTAAAAGCATTGTTCGCGTCAACGAGGAGCATTCCCCAGTTAAAACCAGGTTGGCCATCTCTTTGGAAGACATCGTTCATGGCATGAATGGCGCCTTCGATGCCACTGCCCAGTCCACTGCAGAGCTGTGACTGGCCGCATGCTTCAGTGACTTCAGAGCCTGTTGCTAAGATCATGCATTTGGATAATATTCTTCGTAGGCATTCGAAGGTAAACAGTTGATTCGGTCAGGTACGTAATGTAATGATAATTAAAGTGACATTATATTGATGAGATGTATCTTTGTATATTTTGTGGGTCTGGTACCTGATATCAACATTCATCATGTCAACATTTATTATGTCAACACCACTAGGTCAATAGCTTCATGGGTTTAATTATGTTCTCTGTTTCTTCATAGTTAAGTGTTTTAAGCCATTTAGTATCATTTATTTTGCATTCTCTTGTGCTCATCAAGTATACTTTTTGTATTCTTCTATTTATTGCATTGTATAAGACAATGGACTGCAAGCTCTGTTTCAGGCAGGCAGGCAGGTTGGCAGGTTTTGATCATATTTTTAAATCGTGGTATCCTCAAATTAACCTAGTAGCTAACAGAGCAAGAAAGCTCATTTAGGTCTTTAGACGTCTACGTAACATTTGTGACGTCAATATTATTAAATATATTCACATCACATTAGTCCAATCTGTCATACTATATTGTGTACGGTTTTGGGGTAGCACCTTCAAAACGGAATTCTTAAGTATTGAAAGAGCTCAGAGATACATAATTAAAACTATGCTGGGAAGAAAAGGTTGTTAAGTACGTTTGAATCATATAATGACTCTTATATTCTAACAGTAAGACCACTTTATATTCTCCAGTGCATACAGTGGCATTTATTTGGAAATACTCACTTTTCAAGTGATAGGGTGCATATTATGTGTATTATCGGGATCAGTACCTTTTTAGCAGTTTCAATGAACTTTGTAGGTATATTATTATAGCCTGGTGCGGATTTCGATCTCAGGCCATTTATTATCGTCTCATCTTCTGAGAAGTCGGGCTTTTTAATTCCAACCGAGTTGACTTGAGAAGAAAGTTGAAAGTTGATTGAGATAGTCTTGTATTTGTTGAGTATCAATTGAGATTACTAAACTAAAGATCATGGTTGCATGGTACTGTTTTTCTAATTAGCTGACCACAACTGTAAGTAGTACATTACTGCAGCAGCTGGCAACACAGTCATTGCTGGCAAAGTGGTGACTGGTTGTTGGCACGCCTTATATAGTGTTTTTTTCAAATAATGTAAGGAAATTCAAACAAAGTATATAACAAGTACCTAATTAATCCAAAATAAATGTCGTATTTCGTATTCCTGCGTCATTTTCTTTTTTCATCATTGTACAGTACAGCCTTCTATTTGGAAGCCTTTTTGAAATTCTGGGGACCTTCCGGGTTGCCATAATGCCGAGGAAAAAGATCGTTCCATTTTTTTAATAAACACTACATTTAAGAGATTTCATACAACTTTAACGGGCATCTAAACACTACACAGTTAAGGATTTTCATATATGTACAACCGGCAGCTACTCTTAGTACTGTCCAGGACAGCAATGCGGTACAGAAAGTTGATTTATCTCAAAGAAGGTTGTCACACTAATACTCACATTTCCAAGCATGTTAAAGAAAATAAGCTTTATATTAAAAACCTACAAGGCATACAGTGGATAATAATATCTTCTCAGTGCCACCCCGCCTGGGAAATTATATAATGGTCTTTACAGGTAATGGTAAATGGAAAGGGTGTCTTCGGGAGACTATGTTAGTTTCACCAATGACTGGTTACATATGTCGCCGCAGTATCATGCGGACCGGCCGATGGAGATCTGCCTAGGCAGATTTTTATTCAAAATATTCATTCTTTAGATAGGTAACCCTAGCTTCGCTGGTTGCACATTACAAGTTGAACCTAATACAACCTACAAATTTCAAGTTAGTTGAATCTGAAAGAAATCAGCTGTTGTGTTGCGATCTCGATTGGCCGGTCCAAACGCTATGGGGCGGCGACATTGTTTCTAATATTCCTCAGTCTCGCCAATTTGATTTCCAGAAACGATACCTAAGCTGATAGTGGATCATTTTTATTTATAAATATAAATCTGTCCCTTATTTTCCTACGATATTGTGTCGTAGAAATGCTACTATAAACACAGCCACACATGGTGTCGACAATTTCTATAATACCCTACTAAGCCCCTGAATTATTCTTTCAGCATCAAGACATAAGTCCAATTACAGGAACTTTGCCATTGTGAAGGTAATGTAAATTAATTAAGTTTTGTCGTAGATATCACAATTAGCATAATTCATTGCCCCGCTGGTGGCGGGGGATGTGAAGTGCGGGAGGGGGCCACGGTAAAGCGTCATTTACACGGAGGGATTTTCTCGCTCTAATTTGACGAGTAGAAAGGTATAAAATCACGGTTAACGGCGTTTTGTAAAACTCTTTGACACCGTTTTTTTAGACTAATTAGACCCTGCTGAACACGATTCTGCTAGGTGTCAGCCACTTAACTGCCCCCTTCCCCTCTACCCCCAACATGTTTAATGTTTTTTTACCGAAATTATTAGAGATAGTAAGTTGACTTGGACAAAAACTACATTAAATTATCTACAATATTCAGATATACTAGGTCGGGCATATACGTTTTGTCACATACAATAAATGAAATTGGTGGTGGTGGCGGTAGTGGTGGTGTTTGTGGTGGTGGTGGTGGTGGTGGTGTACATCACGGTGTTGTGACTCAAAGTGTAGCTTTTTGAGCTGCCAATAAATGTGCTTTGAGCTTGTGTCGAAACGTTGTTACTGATTTCAAGTCACGGAGGGGAGGTGGAATGTTATTCCAGCATTTAGTAGCAGCATAGCGAAAACTACCACGGAAAGCAGCAGTTTTGTGTTTTGGACATGACAACAGCAACGAGGATGCTCTTGAATTGGTCGGGTTCCTGCGGGACCAGTTAAGTTTAGAATATAAGTATTCCGGAACCATAAACCTCACCACTCTAAACAATAGCGTCGCGAAATGAAGATTTTTTCTAGCACTAAGTTTTAGAAGATTAGATTTATTAATATAGGGGGTATGAGCGCGGGGTGGCACATTGAAGCAGAACCTAGCGCACGCGTTCTGAACGCGCTGAAGTAGACGATTAGATCGGCTCAGAAGGCGTGCGTCGTACACCGTGTTCATATAATTAAGTTTAGACAGCACTAGGGATTCGCACAGCTGCACACGAAGATCCACACTGAGGAAGGGTCTGATTTTGTATAGTATTTTCAATCTGTAGAAGCAGCTACGCACTGCACTAACGACATGGTTCTCAAATCAGAGGGCACTGTCCATCAGCAACCCCAAGTTACGTATTTCATCAAACCATTCGATGCTCTCTCCCATGATTTTGATGTTAGGCTTCTGAGAAATTATATTTTTTATTTGTTTTTTACTTTTAATGACCATAAATTTTGATTTATTGGGGTTTAGCATACGGCAATTTTGAATGGACCACGCGAAAATACGATTAAGGTCTTGATTGATCTTTTCTACTGCATCATAGGTTTTTTCTGGTTTGAAGGATAAGTATACCTGTAAGTCGTCTGCGTATAGATGATAGGAGCAGCTCTCTAAGCAGTGAGTAATGTCTGCGCTATATAATATAAATAGTATGGGGCCGAGTATTGATCCTTGCAGGACGCCTCTTGTAATTGTAGAATTGGCTGAGGATAAGACGGAACCGTCTCCTTTACGAACTTCCACCCGCTGGGTCCAGTTTTATAAGTAGCTTTGAAACCAGGTGACGTAGCCTGAATCAAAACCATAGAAGGTTAATTTTGACAATAACAGTGTAACATTAACTGCATCGAATGCCCGGGAAAAATCAAGTAAAATCAAGACTCGGGATCTATCGAGCCTAATTTTCTGCAGTCGTGAGTTAAGCAAATGTGCAGTTTTTTTCCGGTAAGCTCGTAGTCCAAGGTCTTCATTCAATACCCTACTTAACTGTTGTTCTACTTAAACTCATCTGGAGAGCCAACAGTTTTTGCTTCCGAACGGGATTGCTTTGTATTCGCGCCTTCACAGCTTTGATCACTATACAGTACGAGAACGACCGCTCAGTTGGCGCGTGACCTCAGTGATTACCGCGACTCTTTCGTCTTTTCGCGTCCACTCCATTTCTGAAAATAAATGAAATTACAGAAAACCTTTGAATTTAATCTTAAACTATTCGTATTTCGATCACTCATAACTTTTTTTTGGTTCGCGTTATAAATTTGAAGTTTGAGGTATGTGACAAAACCTATGGCCCTACCCATGTATATTCGGGGTATATGCTGCGAGAATCAATACTTTTACGACAGAAAGTAAGGTATCGATTTAGGCAAATGGAATTCGCTTTTTGGCTATTTTTTACATCTTTTCTTCATCTCTGTCCGTTTCTTTCGGTCCGGAATTCCGAGTACAAACGCTATAGTAGGAACAAAATAAAAATCTTGCAGTTTTGGCAGGCTTTAAGAAGACTGTTATTAAAATTATTTATTTTTAAATATAATTGAATATTTATTCACAAATATTCACAATAAATCCTTATTCCATATTGGTGGATCCCTGTCTCCCTAACTAGTTTAAACTGTATCTAGGGAAACAGTTCTTCCCGATTATAGTCACAATGTTTGTGAAATTAATAAAGTAGTTAAGCATGTACATTAATTACAAAAACAAAAAGATTTTATATAGTAGACAGAAAATTTAAGAATTATAATAATTAACCAGAGTTATCAAGTGTAGTGTAGGTGTAGTTGTTAGTGTAGGTGTGTGTGTTAGGCTTGTAGTGAGTGCAGTGTGGTGAATGTAAGTGTAATATACTTATTTTAATGGTTTTAGTACGCAGAGTCCATTAGGCTTTCGGTGCCCTCATAATCGTGGGATCTCAGCCAGGTGTAGACTCTGTTTTTTAAAGTGTAGTTTCTTTCTTTTGAGTACTACTACGAATATTACGAATATTACGAATCTACGAATATTTTAATGTAGATGTTTTTTTTCATAGCCAGTTTACTTCTATCTGTAATAGGTAAAACAAAAAAAAAACTCACTTAGGGACACATTTTGGGGGAAAAGAAAAGAATCGTGTTCAGAGTGGTCTAATTATTCTAACATACCCGGTGTCAGGAAGGACTTCTGAGATTTTTTCACTCATCTAAATGGGGCGAGAGACGCACGTTCGAGCATCGTTCAGAAACGAAGCTCGCATACGACTATATACATGTTACGATGTTCGACAATCGCGCTCGGCCTAACTAAATTAAAACTCCAAAGGTGATTTTCACTCAGGCTCGTTGACATGGCGAGACTATCCCGCTACGAGATTTTCGAACGCATGGTTCTCGAATATTCGATCCTCTAGTTTGCACCGAGTAGAGCTATTTTTAGTAGTGCAAGCATTTATCGAGAAACTCTCCTTGTGTCAATGAGCCATAACACGACCTCTTGGCTGGAGGGTCATGATTTAATAAAGTGATCTGTACAAGCTACGGAGGGCCGGCAGAGCCGCGGACAAGTGCTGGCTTTTAAGGCATTAATCTTTCTAGTCGCGAAGTGACCGGGGCCGGGAGCGAATGCTGACAGTAGGCCTTGTTTTTAATAATGTCATCGATAGATTTAAAAGTAGACTGTTAATCGCACCCCTAAGGAGTTGCGAGAAACGTAGGGAATAGACAGATTTATATGTATGCGATAAGTATGACTATCTACCTTGTATCTGGCTGCTGAAACTCTCCAGTCAAAGAAGATGTTTGATTTGAACCCGTAACATGGCCGTGTCTGAATCTATGACTTGATTAGCCCATACAATTCTACACCCTATTATTAAATTAAATACATACAGGTTCATACATTTCCCTGGCCCTACACTAGGATACTTTGTATCGTGTTAATTACCAGACGGTTGAGTGGTTATACAAAAAGGCTTCATTACCTTATTTCTCAACTAGCTCCCGGTCTTCAGCCGAGGTCAAGAGACAGCCGTGCAAGAGTAAAAACTCTTTTATCCTCCGTTCTTGTTCGTCGCGTGTTAATTCATTATGAGCCCGACTCTCGGGGGATTCCTTTATTACTAGTTAGCGCTTCCAGAGCTGATGCGACAAAGCGGGTCTGCGAGCTAACTTTAAAGGTACCACTGTGTAATTTTAAGCTGGCGATGAATTTGGTCAACTAAACAGTGGAGTTGAATTCTCATCCACATGTGTAACGTGCTGTTATAATTATGTTGTAGGACGCGGAGTTTATTATTGTGACATATATTATTGACTGTAGAATCTGACGCAAGATATTTTAGAGACACTGATGTGATGTGTATGTTGGATTCGACCTGGTCGAATTTTACATTTTTCAAGATAATAGTCTGCACTAATATCATAATTTTGGAGTTCTACCCACCCGCTCTGTATTTTTCGACCACACTAAACTAGTATATAATAGAATCCAATCGCCATCCAAAAAATATACAATTTCAATCTAGTATTCCCAAACAGCCTCTCATCCACCACTTGTGATGGTGTCCGCTACATCGGGCCTCATTTGAATAGGTGTCGGGAGATGTTTCATGCAAATGCGGCGCGCGTGTATTGTGGTCCTGCCGACCGGACAATTTGCGATTTTCTTGATAATATTCTATACTCGAAAATTGGAGCATTGCATTACTGGCTAAGCGTGGGCACTGCTGAGCCTTTGCCACCCCACACGAAAAAAGGCGAGACGCTATATTTGTTTTATATCTCTATCTTTTATAACTCAGATATCTCTCGTCGTTTAATAATACTTAGAGATCTCAATCTATAACTATAGACAAAGAACATGGTTTAATCGAGGTATGAACGACTGCCCTAGCGATATATAATTCTGAATGGCTGAATATCAGTATGAAAGCATTAAAAAATTCAGGAAAATAAGAAACTACGCAATTATTGACCGAGCGAGCGAAGGGCTCCATTTCGACAAGATAGGAGGCCGATTTTGCTTTCGTCTGTCTCTATGTCTTTGTGTTCGGTCTAGGGGCCACAGTTTTCAAGCGATCCTCACAAAACTTGTCACACGTGTTCCTTGAATTAACAGATTTTTTTGTCGAGAGCTTTTTTCGCTTTACCCCTTGGGGAGGGAGTTATGACGTCATTTTTTTTTGTATGTTTTTTTTTTTTTCGGAACCTATCGTGTAGACTATCAAATTAAAGGGCTTCATGAGCTGGTTCTAAAATATACTACACTATTACCTTTTGGCCGCTTGTTTTCTAAAAATCCAAGAAATATTTTCAAAACATTCCAAGTATTCCTTCCTCCTCGAAGTAGGAGACGGATTAGTAAAGAGGATTTATACAGACCATGAGATTGAGTGAAAAAGACTATATATTTTTTCTTGAAAAGTCAATAGATTGTATTTTAGTAGTTTACAAAGTTATTGGTGCGGCTACTTTACTACTTGATTTTGATTGAATCTAAAATACTTGCCTATAAATTGGTTCACAGTCCCCCTGTTAGCGAGGTCTACTGCCCACAGGGCCACTAGTTAATATAATATCGTAAAAATCCTCTGAGAGAAGTTGTTTATTTATTTACAGAGACGTTAAATTATAGATTATTTAAAAAAGGGCCACAAAAAATTTAAAACAGTAAAATTGTTTCAATTACATCAACCTATAAAACTTCAAAGTGAACGTAAATAACTGGTATGTGAGGACTAACGACGTCGTAATTGCATATTTGGCAATCGATATTTCGCTAGTTTATATGTAATATTTTGAACATCCATGTTTCAGTCTGACTGTCGTTACTGAAACAGTGAGACTAACCTGACCAAAAGAGATTGTTGGCAGGCTCAAGATACATTTATTAATCACAGGGTCGTGAGTCGAATATTGGTGATATAGTTGAAACGCTGGATAGGGACTCGCCGGGAGTTTGTAGATTTCAGCTCCTTGGTAAACTCAATCCGACTGGTCCACTTCTCCAGACGTCAACAAGTGATTATGCGGTTAGCGCCAGGAGGATATTATTCCTCAGCGTGGAACCAATTCAGAGCTCCGTTAGCGCCAGGAGGATATTACTCCTCAGCGTGGAACCAATTCAGAGCTCCGTTAGCGCCAGGAGGATATTACTCCTCAGCGTGGAACCAATTCAGAGCTCCGTTAGCGCCAGGAGGATATTACTCCTCAGCGTGGAACCCTGGAAAGAGACCAGTGTGAATGATAGGAATACAAAAGCGCTACAGCGCCCAGCTATCAGGCGACGGCTCCCCACACGGAGACTTCCGACGAGGGCCCTGGGGTAATTAGGATCTAAGAGTGCCGCAGTCCAATAGACACTGTATAGAAAAGGGAAATACATAGAGAGTACAAAATACACGAGAATAAGAAAGACTAACTACGAACCAATGCTTACCCATGGATTGGGGATAGTAGGGAAGTTTCATAATTATCAACTACTGCACTTTACAGCAACTAAACATTCAGCTCCATTACAGTACTAAAGGGACTAGCCCATCGCCGCAACTAAAGGTGTGACTTAAAAATTATTGATGCAGAAGATACAACCTCACGTTTCAGAGCTCAAACAATGTCTGCCTCAAAAAAACAATCAGCTGCCAGACGAGATTCCAGACCCGAATTTCCGAATTTTTATAGTTTTAGTTTTTAACTGGCTAATCCGCCAGTAGCCAATATGGTCAAGGAGGTAGTACGTTACATACCCGTCTTGTTTGGGTAGGATTTTACCTGATAAAATCCTCTAAGATACTAACTAAACTAAACTAACTTCCCAAATTAACTACTTAAGATAAAATTCTCTAAAGCTCGCCATCTACAATGTCAGAGAAATATATAACTAACAGTCTAGCTCAACTACATACAAACATCACACATTCGTACCAACAATCAGACATCAGAATTCATACTAAGTTCATACAAGAGTTCACACTAACATCGTGTAAACACAGCCTTACACACAGGGTGCCATTATTATAGCCAAATGCACACCCAGACTAACTGTCAGAAGTTGAAAAATAAGCAAGATCCCTTGAACTAAAATAAGAACCTTAGTACATAAACGCCCCGATAGCTTAGCTACTATCGTAACGCAGAATAACACCAAGAGGGGCAGCTCCCTCAAGTGTTCAAGACTTCCTGCACCGTTAGTGGGTACAGAAAATAATAATAGAGTAGAATATCTATTCTACAACAAAGAGTAAAAAAGTAGAGAATTATAGTTCAAGAGGCCATAAGCTAAAGTAACAGACATTGCAGAGTAACGTTACACAATAAAGAACTTTTACATAGCTGTAGATATAGATGGTTTTTAGAATACAAGGGTCAAAATACTTATTACATACTCCAATTCAGCCTTATTTAGCGACAGATATTTTATAGGAAACGTCATGTTTACTACCTATCTAGTAAACTGTACAAATTTACATGAAAGTAAGCAGAGTACACGACTAACGCCCGGTTTCTGGTACAAAATCAAGCCATTGATCTACCGTTTTGACAGCTGAAATTGATAAAGTACTGTCAACAACAGATTAAATGTACGAGAAATCGGCCGTTAAACACTAACCTTATTTATTATTTAATAGTCCGAAAAGTTTCCCTACTAAAATCTTCACAATTTATTAATTTATTTTTCGTACTGAGAATTTGGAGGAAAATATTTATCAACAATTATAATATGACAACGGCCGTCAGACTGCGCCCATAAATAATGTAGAAATGAGGTAGGTACCCAGATAAACGATCAAATATACTCCTGTCAGACAAAAATAAACACAACAAAATATACAAGCTACGAAAGAAATCTAGCGTTCTACGGCGCTCTTATGGCCTAACTACTCTGACCAGACATAAAACTCTATCACCAATATTCCCTTAATCCGGGCGCCATTGAAACAGTGAGACTCTAACCTGACCAAAAGAGATTGTTGGCAGGCTCAAGATATGTTTATTAATCACAGGGTCGTGAGTCGAATATTGGTGATATAGTTGAAACGCTGGATAGGGACTCGCCGGGAATTTGTAGATTTCAGCTCCTTGGTAGACTCAATCCGACTGGTCCACTTCTCCAGACGTCAACAAGTGATTATGCGGTTAGCGCCAGGAGGATATTATTCCTCAGCGTGGAACCAATTCAGAGCTCCGTTAGCGCCAGGAGGATATTACTCCTCAGCGTGGAACCAATTCAGAGCTCCGTTAGCGCCAGGAGGATATTACTCCTCAGCGTGGAACCAATTCAGAGCTCCGTTAGCGCCAGGAGGATATTACTCCTCAGCGTGGAACCCTGGAAAGAGACCAGTGTGAATGATAGGAATACAAAAGCGCTACAGCGCCCAGCTATCAGGCGACGGCTCCCCACACGGAGACTTCCGACGAGGGCCCTGGGGTAATTAGGATCTAAGAGTGCCGCAGTCCAATAGACACTGTATAGAAAAGGGAAATACATAGAGAGTACAAAATACACGAGAATAAGAAAGACTAACTACGAACCAATGCTTACCCATGGATTGGGGATAGTAGGGAAGTTTCATAATTATCAACTACTGCACTTTACAGCAACTAAACATTCAGCTCCATTACAGTACTAAAGGGACTAGCCCATCGCCGCAACTAAAGGTGTGACTTAAAAATTATTGATGCAGAAGATACAACCTCACGTTTCAGAGCTCAAACAATGTCTGCCTCAAAAAAACAATCAGCTGCCAGACGAGATTCCAGACCCGAATTTCCGAATTTTTATAGTTTTAGTTTTTAACTGGCTAATCCGCCAGTAGCCAATATGGTCAAGGAGGTAGTACGTTACATTACTATTGCAGATTTTTTTGTTTACGAACGTCCAGGTAAAATTAAAGCAAACAACTATGAATAAATTAATTATTTCATACAAGTTTTGCACAATAAATTAATTTAAAAATTTATAAATTCATTTAATAATGCTATTGGCTAGTGAGAAGTAAATTTGAACATTACTGAGGCATACGTTTAGCCCCCTTCTTTGTACTCTGTGAATCTTTTTACCGAAAAAAGGGACTCATACAAGCGGCTGTATGTAAATATTTACATGTTTATGTCTCCCGAAATCAGCTCCAATCCCTAACAATTTGATGAAACCAATAAAATGCAGCTGACTTCGATTACTTTTTGCTCGAATTTATCCTTACCCTTCCGAGCAGACGACGTCCCTATAATGCCAGCCATTTATTGAAATTAATGACTTTCGTATGACTTATCAAAGGTGGACTTGGGATGGAGACGACATCTTTGACGCTGGGAGGCATTTACTCACGTATGAAGGAAATACTTGGTCCTACAGCCCTAAATGTCCTCTCGGGCAAAGCTAAGGAGCAACAAATTATCATCAAGGCATCTTCGAGAACCTGACCAAATTGTGACTTCTTCTTATCTTTTAATTCGCACGCCAAATTAAAAGAAGAACATAGAATTTTCTCAGTCAATATTTTTTACCGTTTGTGTGTGAAAGTCTTGCCCGGTCTTGTTTTTGTTTTAGTAGTGTTTTGTCGCTAGCCACTTCGTCTCAAAGCCGGCAGCTTATCTTGTAATATTTGTTCTTGTTGCGATGTTTGCTTAGTACCTTACTTCTTCGTGCCCCAGAATAGGCCGGACATTACAATCGTATGGCGCCTCTTTTCCTAATTGTTCCAAAGACTTATCAGACAAAAACGAAGCATTTTTAGGCTGGAGAATTGTGGTTTTGCTGCGGAATTATTCCTTTGGCTGTTCAAAGTGGAAGGTTGACGGCAGCTCGTGTGTTTTTACAGAGGGATCGGTTTAGCTTCGATGTCGTAGGATAAACAGCTCGTAATCACATAAGCTTTGTGTGAGAGACGGTGCTGAGCAAACAGGTTTCGCTACTGCTAGAGATTGAACATGGTTTTACAATTCATACTAGCGGCGATGCCCAGGAAAAAAAGTGCTAGTACTGGCTGATTAATTTCCACGCCTACCGAACGGCGTGGAATCCCGAGGGGGTGGGCTCTTGCCAGCACGTGAGAGAAAAGTGAGTTGAATTACTGACCTTGTCGTCGCAGACCGGCGATCGAAAGCTCGATTCGAGACAGGAATGCGGGATAGGAGACAGTTTTGGGATAGGAGAGGAACCGAACCTTGCCGTCGCTGCCGACGCTGTCGCCGGCGTGCTGCCTGCCGACACGTGGAGTCGCCGCTACCGGTACGACGATGTCCAATCAACACGGATCACTTGACCGCTGACGCGAATCTACTTATTTCCCGACGATGTAGATGATTAACACTCCGACCAGGCCCGACGCCTGTATGTGGTAATTGGTACACCGAAATACCATCAATGGCACGATGCCTGAGCAGACATGTTTGTTCTCCCGACGAGAAAAGATAACCTCCAATTTCTCCTCTCGTTTCGATACGAGTGACAGCTGCGGTCCGTTTCCGCTTAGTGATGTCCCGATTACTCGCGGTCGATCCACGCAACAAAAAACCGGTGCGTTCCAAAGCATAAATATTAAACACTGGCTGAACGTACTGTACTCTTAGAAAATCTCTTAGTACGCTCTGTCAATAATATAAAATAAAAAGACAAATCCCGGTGCTGACCATTTACCAATCAGATACTTGAGTAATTTATCTGAAGCACATTATATCGACGTTCTAACAGTGATGGAAAACATCGTGATGAAACCTTCATTACTCCATAGCACTGTCACGCAAAATGGAGTATTGAATAACTGGCTAAAAGTGGACACAATTATGCCTCTGCCACCCCGTATGGGAATAGGGGTGACGCTATGATATTAACGATCTACCTTTTAGTGTGGAGAAATTGCCTGACATAGCGATGTTTTCTGATGACACTTCACTGGTCTTCTAAATTCAAATACAAAAATAATAATTTGATGATGTTAATGATGTTTTGTCTTTTGGTTCACAGTTAAAAATTTACAGCAAAACGCTGGTGAAACTAAGTGTACCAAATTCTCACTTACATATGTCAGGGACCTTGATACCAGTTTAGTGACAGACAGCAGTAAATGGTACAAAGTTTCTTGTAATATCCATTGTCAGCAAATTACAGTGGGGTCCCCACATAAATAAATTAGCTATTAGATTTACTTCTGCGGCTTAGGCACATCAGACAAAACACGGATGTGGCTACAGTTAGGCTAGTCTATCTTAGTTACCTACTTTCATAGTGCCTTTTTCATAGAAGTACAATGACACAAGAAATAAGCTTATAAAAAAGACCTTGAGTTTCATAAAAAAGTAACATGCTTTGCGAGAGCCAATTAGTGGGTTTGACAAACTATAAGACCAACAATTTAAATGAAAACTTTATTCCAGAATTGATCAAAATTAAACAATATTTGCCTTATTTTCAACGAGCCTGAAGAAATATTAAATATATCAATGTCTGGAACAGATAAAACTTCGGGGCTCGCCTCATGAATTAATTTTGAGCATAGTTGGTTTGAGCAAGTTGGTACGACAATGAGTTACGACAAATACATCGTGGTATCTGCTAGATAATCGAGGGATTTTACTATTGAAATTTTCAAGTATGTATGGACAATCAACAATATTGGGGAGGGTTTAACACAAAAAGCATGCGTCCATGAACTGTCTATGGCTTGCTAAAAGAGGGATCCTATGAAAAACAGCAGATTTTTCAACGGAGACGAAATGATGAGCTAAGTCAAACGCCTTCAAAAACTTTCTTTGTCTTTTTTCGAGCCGTTGATGTGGACTTTGTATTGAGGAATCCACACAACAGAATAATACCGATGCTGCAAACCTAGGCACAATAAAGATTCTTATTGGCTTTGGCTAATTTGAAAGGCTTGCACTGCCTCAGAATAATACTTAGCTGCTTGAAGACTTACTCAGTTATGGAATCAATATGTTAATTAAAACCTACCTCAGTGTCTAACAGTATACCTAAATCTCTTGATTAATCGGCTATATTAAAGATGTTACCATCCAAAAAGTAATTAAATCTTACGCCATTATGCTTGCGTGTAAAAGTGATGACATGATATTTTTCACAATCAAGTGTTAAATGGTTTTGGCTGCAGTAAAACAAAAGATTATAAATACCTCTTTGATAGTTAAGACTGTCATTATTTGATGGCATTAAATGGTGAATTTAGCATCCTCTGCATAGACGAGAAACTTACTAAAATTAAGGAATTTACCAAAATAATATGAGATCCCTGTGGTACCCCTGAAGAAATTGGTTTGAAAGATGTTGTTAATTTCTTTACTGTGACAGTTTGACTATGATTATTAATGTAAGATCCGATCCAGCGCAGCAGTTTGCCATGTTTACAGATTCCAATTAATTTCTCAAGAAGTTACGAGTGACTGATTTTATCAAATGCTTTAGAGAAATCGGTAAAGTGGTCACATGTGCTCCCGCTTCCATTGCATGGATAACAAAGTCAGTAAAGTTGATGACATTTGTTTCACCACTGCGACCACAGACAAAACCGTGTTGCTGAGGAATAAAATAGCGAAAGATAACGGAAGTAATATAATCTGAGACTATATTCTCAAACAGTTTACCAAAGATACAAAGTTTAGAAATTGGTTTGTATTTGTCTACTAAATGTCTATTGCCACCCTTATGAATAAGTAGGATCAGTGTTATTTTCCAAATATCGGGGAATCTATGTTTGGTTAATGATTTGCTATAAATACTCGTCAAGAGATTGCAGAGCTGGTCGGCACATTTGATGATAAACAGAGGGTGTATTTAAACATGCCCAGGACCTTTGTGAGAATCTCTAGATTTAAGGGTTTGGAGTACAATATTTTCATCGATTATTAAGGTACCTACACATACCTACATAGCTGACCTTTGTAACTCGGTAGTCAGATGCAAATCTAGAGCAACCTTGATATTGGTCAACTTAGGCAGATTCATTAGTGTTTATAGTTTGAATGGTCCGCATCTGGATTCACTGCTTTCTTCTATATAGCCTTGGGTACAAGAGAGAGCTCCCCTCCTCCTCATTGGTGACCCCGACGTGATCATGTGCCCGTCTGAAGCACCCAACTGAAGGTCATCTTGGAAGACTACACCACAACAATCACAACAATCCTAGTTTGGGGCTAGATAAATGTGTGTCAATAGTGTCCAAGGTATTATTATTATTATTATTATTATGAAGACTGACATCATCAATATTGGATGCGGACCCGCAACATCCACCATCTTTCACGGTCACGGACCTCCAGCACAATAAGCTCAATAAGAGTACAACACATGTTCAGGCTTCTCAGCACCTAATGACCTCGTAGGGGCCCATCAGCTACGAGGTAGCGTAGCGATCAGTTGCCAAGAAGTGTGAACGTCGGCGATTCACCGAGCTAATAATTATTGGGGTCGTTCTAACCTGGTCTGTGCTTCGGTCCCGTCAACCTCCTGTCTCTCTGCAAGGCCCGGGTGCACCCTAGGCTCTTCTTGGTAGACAGGTTCTTCAGCCAACCAGGTATGACTGGCAGGCCAGCTTCGATGAGCACAGTGTTCCAACACAGGTTATGTTACGTGGGAAAAACCAATCGGCCACGTAAATGCGAACTTTATCTGGTTCGGGGAACCACAACACACTCAGCTATATAGACAATCCTGAGGGAAACCCGAATACATTCCAGATGGCTTGCGATTTAATTTCAATACCCTAACCAATACGCGTTACATTGCGAGGGCTTTCGTCTGTCAGTTGTCAAAAAACTGCTAGGTTGGCAGCAACGTCAAATTCAAAATGGCCGTTCAGAAACCATCGATCGAATATCGATTTGGAATCGAACAATCACCCGCCCGGACAGGCACCCACCTGTCCCCTAATCTACGGGCAGCCGAGACAACGTTGCTACCGCTCGTTTTAGAACCGAGCCTCCTACTAGAACCTCTGCAGACCGGGGGGTCCCGTCCTTGCCAGGGAACAAGTTAACAATGCGCCCCCTGCGCCAACGTAGTGGCGGTAGGTTAGCATCCTTAACCAGAACGAGGTCACCAACACTAGGGGGGCTGGTTTTGTCAGTCCACTTAAGGCGCTGTTGTAAGATATGCAGATACTCGAGCGACCAACGCTTCCAGAAATTCTGAGTAAACTGCTGCAACATCTGATACCTTGACAACCGATACAATTTCACTCCCTCGAAGGGGTGCTCGGGCAACGCGTTAAGTGGCTGTCCTATCAAGAAATGGCCTGGGGTCAGAGCCTCCAGGTCATTTGGATCCGAGCTGAGCGGACACAACGGTCGCGAATTGAGAACGGCCTCGATCTTACAAAACAATGTCGCGAGCTCCTCAAAAGTCAGCGCGGTCTGACCTACTATACGCCCCAAGTGCGTCTTAGCTGACTTAACTACGGCCTCAAAAATCCCACCCCAGTGGGGGCAACTCGGTGGGCTGAAGGTTCACTGTATACCCCGACGGGAGAGGGCCGTTCCAATATCCACTTTATTTACATTCAAAAAGTTGACTATCTCTCGTAAGCATCGTTCCGCACCGATGTAGTTAGTGCCGTTATCAGAGCGGATCAAAGTTGGAAGTCCCCTTCGAGAAACAAACCTATCCAAACAAGCAATGAAAGCCTCTGTCGAGAGATCAGCAACGAGCTCGAGATGTACCGCCTTGGTGGATAAACAAACAAACACACATAGGTACGCCTTGTATTGCCCCTTCTGGGTAACATGCACGGCCGCTCTGGGGATATGATCCGAAGATACTACTACATGGCTGTGGGGCCAGTCCGATTCTCTCTTGGCAAGCCAGGGTGGTCCCCACCACAAATGGTGTCTAACGAGTTCAGGAGCCCGACATCCCCTGGATGCACAATCAGACGGGTTCAATTCTCCTGGTACATGTCTCCAGGTCAGTGGGACCTCAGACGACACAATCTGGGAGACACGGTTCGCAACAAAAACCTCTAAGTTATGGACCGAAGCCTTCAGCCAGCACAAAACAATCTGGCTGTCCGTCCACGCGTACACCGTATCCTCCAAAACCACTGACCCACGCAACACTGTTAGAGTGTGATTCAAAAGTTTAGTCAAAAGAGCAGCCCCGGACAGTTCCAGTTTTGGAATCGTCATCCTTGTCCGAATAGGCGCTACCTTGCTTTTTGCCAAACCAAACGCACGTCGACCTCCCCGGTGGAGGTGACGGTTCGCAAATAAACCGCTGCCGCAAACCCTCGTTCAAAGGCATCACAAAACCCGTGAAGGGTTGCCCTGTAATCCCCAGCAGGGACCAATTTCCTCGGCAGCGATACATTATTTATCTTGAGGCCCAACCATTTTGCTAAATCATTCGATACAATGCAGCCCTGAGCTCCAGAATCTAATAGGGCGCGAACGTATGTTGGGTTGCCCGCCAAATCCCAAACAAGCACAGAGGCGATCGGTAACACCACCGTCTCCGGTTGGGGGGCAACAAATGGTTGGGCCGCAAATTCCTTGCGAGGACCCCTGGGGCCCCACTGTGCCTGTAACCGATCAGGTATGCAGCTATACCCCAGAGGGTCCCATTGTACAAATGGCCCACGCGCCGGTTCCATTCCCAACCTACGACGCCCCCCGAAGGGGGGTGGGTGTGAATTCAACCGTGGCCGCTCCATGAGCGGGGGGGACATCACATGCGACCGACGAGGACGCGGCGACGAGCGGGGCGACAACTGAGGCGGCGTCCGAACCGCACCCGCATAGCTCGAAGGTGTCCCATGCCACCCGCCCGTTACGGCCTGCTCAACACACCCAATGTGCCGCTGAGTCGGATGCTGAGTCGCAACCGAGAACTCAGGGCCCCCCATGTGATGACCCTGAGTGCGGCCCTGCACCCCTGGGTGGCCGCGTGCTTGTGGCCCCATTGCCCGCTGAGTCGGATGCTGAGTCGCAACCGAAAACTCAGGGCCCCCTATGTAATGATCCTGAGTGCGGCCCTGCACCCTAGTACTGCCCTGTGCACGTGGGGACGTTGGCCCCTGAGTTGCGCTCCGAGTCGCAAACGAATTCTCAGGGCCCCATGCCGTATCACCCTGGGTACGGCCCTGTGGACGTGGGGACGTTGGCTCCTGAGTTGCGCTCCGAGTCGCAAACGAATTCTCAGGGCCCCATGCCGTGTCACCCTGGATACGGCCCTGTGGAGGCTGTTGGCCGGACCGGTTTATGCACAACAGATTGTTGTGGGCCCCACCACAATATCCGCACATTTTTGTGCGCGTGCAGTCCCTAGCCATGTGTGGCCCGAGGCACAGGAAACACCAGCTCCGCTGCTTGGCCATCCGGCGCCGTCCCTGAACCCTAAGTTCCCCGAACTTATTGCAATTGGCCACAGCATGGCCAATCTGCCTACAACATGGGCAGGTCTCACTATGTGGGGTCAATGCACTCACAGTCCCATATGACTGCCGGTTGGTGCGGTCCTTCCTCGTCGGAGGGCCCCTACTCACAGCGCTCCCGGCAGCTCTCTGTGGCTCCGAAGGATGGGTGACCGTCAACCCCAAATTCTCTGCCCGTCGAGCCTCCTCTCCCAAGAATCCGACCAAGTCGGAGAAGGCGGGCAGGTCCTCGGCCGACCTCCCGTGAGACTGTTCGAAACGAGTCTGCACGTCAGCGGGTAGGCGGGAAAGTACAATGTACAACAGTAGGTACGACCATTCACCAACCGGAAGTCCAAGATTCTCTAGAGCCTTGGTGACGGACAACAATGGGTTCAAAACCTCCGTCTGTATGGCCCCGACCTTGTTCACAACCGGGATACTAAACAAACGGTTCAGTTGGGCATCGGCCAACCTCCGTTTGTTATGGTAACGTCTGCCCAACAATTGCCTGGCAGTTTCATAGTTACCCTCCGTAACTGTCAAATGAGCGACCAGCTCCCTAGGCTCACCCCTCAATGCTGCCACCAGCTGAGCCATCTTGACAGACTTGGTAATGTCCGATCGCAAGTGCACCAAACTGTCGAACAGATTGATGAAGCTCATCCATTCTCCGGACACGCCGTCAAAGGTAGGCATAGTTATAACGGGTAACCTGGTCCCCGATCCCTGATGCGGCAGAGGTGCTTCAATGTCACCACCATGGCTGGACTCGCGCTGTCTACGTATGTCCGCAGCCTTCTGCGTGATAGCAGCTGCCAACTCCATATATTGGTCGACATCCCCTAGCAACCGTGACAGTCTGTCAGGTGCGCAACCATCAACTGATTCCGCCTGCGCGGACAATTCGAGCACCCTGTTGTAACGTTCCTTAACGTCCATAGACCGCTCCAATACCACATCATGCCTATCTAAACGGTCTATCAGACCGTGTGCGGAGGAAAACCATCTGAGTTCCTTAGAAACACCCTTCTGGATTTCAGATAACGACATGATCGGAACAATACTTACTCACAATTTGCAGTAACTCAATTTTATTGGACCCTCCAGTCTACAACCCAAACGAGGGAATCCTAAACCATAACTTAAACAATGCCGTTTTCCTTAAACAATAGGAACCGAGTTTTATATCTATATAAATTCTGTAAATACAATTTAGTTTCCCTTTATCACTACAACACATACAGATAGTCAATATTAGTTCGAGTTATAAATTGCTATAAACTGAAAACAATGCAATAGCCTGCTATCAATAGATGTAACTGCCTATGTTAACCAAAACATTCTTCAATAGCATTACTAGACCACTAATAGATTGACTGACTGGTAATTCAATGCAATTTTCAATTCAATATCTGTCTATCTACTACCAGCAATAGACCTATAGCTTACAATACTACCAATCTATGTGGATATAGGAACAACAGTTACCTAATAACCGCCTATACCTACAGATTGATAGTCCCAATCGTGCGTTCCTGGAGCCCTTGACGGCTGCAAATCTCAGGAAACCACGCTCTAGCTACCAAAATTGTTCAGGCTTCTCAGCACCTAATGACCTCGTAGGGGCCCATCAGCTACGAGGTAGCGTAGCGATCAGTTGCCAAGAAGTGTGAACGTCGGCGATTCACCGAGCTACTAATTATTGGGGTCGTTCTAACCTGGTCTGTGCTTCGGTCCCGTCAACCTCCTGTCTCTCTGCAAGGCCCGAGTGCACCCTAGGCTCTTCTTGGTAGACAGGTTCTTCAGCCAACCAGGTATGACTGGCAGGCCAGCTTCGATGAGCACAGTGTTCCAACACAGGTTATGTTACGTGGGAAAAACCAATCGGCTACGTAAATGCGAACTTTATCTGGTTCGGGGAACCACAACACACTCAGCTATCTAGACAATCCTGAGGGAAACCCGAATACATTCCAGATGGCTTGCGATTTAATTTCAATACCCTAACCAATACGCGTTACATTGCGAGGGCTTTAGTCTGTCAGTTGTCAAAAAACTGTTAGGTTGGCAGCAACGTCAAATTCAAAATGGCCGTTCAGAAACCATCGATCGAATATCGATTTGGAATCGAACAACACAGGTTCGACGCACTACTTACGACACAGGACTGCGCATCACGGCAACGCAACCAAAATTCAAATTCAACCCACTCAAGGACAACGCGGAATTACATATCAAGCAACATACTACATCTCGAGACGCAGCTGCCTCAAAACGTTCACTCAAGCTATTCCCACTAAATAGTTGGAGCGTAATCAGAGCGACAGCATCACGAATAAGAGTGCGATCTACTGACTACAATAGGGTACGAGCGACATCAATCCGGGAGTCACATCCGCTCGTCACCGCTGTTAAGGCATCAGCGCAGACGCGCGCATAACCAGTCAGGAGTGGTGAACGACGGCCGACGCAGGCGGAAGCAGTTGTTGTCCAAGCTGGATAGGCGGGACGCACACTGACGGGAGCAGTTCAACGGGAGACACAACGCATTCTTCAGTTAACGTTGGTCGCCGCCTCAAATAGGGCCATCACCGTTTCCCGCTAACCGCATAGAACACACTAATACTACTAACCTAGAGTCAACAATCCGTTAACATCAATCAAGAAACTGCACGGCTGAAAGGAAATGTTCCATCTGTGTTTTCAAGTGTCACAGAGTACGGCGGAAAAAGCTCCTAACATGACACGATGCACAGCAGCTCTACAAGTTGCAGCACATACCGTCATGACGAGATGCAGACACACTTCGACCCCAATCAGTTATGATTGCAAGTGTGTGCATGTTAATGCAAGCCTATCGACCGATTTTTATACTAATATTATAAAAAAGCAGGTCAAGACGGAGCAAGAGCAAGACAGCAAAAAAATTTAAGAAACCACGGCCTGGCGAAACTTTTTACCTACAGACATTATTTCTAGTGTTTGTTATGGTACCTTAACCTTGTGTCGCTTTATTCATAGCTCAACCAAATTTTAATTTTATCTATTTAATTTATGTGTCACATTTATTTTCAAAATTTAAGGGGAAAGCCTTAAATTAAGCTATACATCCTACGGAGCTGACTTTTGAAACTATTTAGTCAGATGGAAATCAGAGTAATCTTGATATCTGTCAACATAGGCAGATTCATTAGTATTTATAGTTGGATATTTAAATATAATAAAGAGTTATTAATGATCAGCATCTAGCGTTACTGCTCTCTTCTATATACCTTCTATATGAATACTTCTATAGCCTTGGGTACAAGAGAGAGCCCTCCTCCTCTTCAACTGATTATAGGTCAACGACAATTCGTTGATGAAAGCGCAGATGACTCCAAGTCGGGCATGGCTCTGCCTGCAGAAGAAAAGGCAGAGTGAAAATAGTCATAGAACGTATCGCTTATTTCTTGACCATCTGCAGAAATATTGTTGATAAAAGTAATTATTTTGGAATGTTATTTGAATCAGATCGGGATTTGAAAAAATAACCAAAAGTTTTTAGGGTCTTCTACAATTTTCTCTTGGATTAGACTGAAATGGTTATCATAACAAATCGTTCGCAATCCGATAGAAAATTTGTAGAGCATTTTAAAGAAACAGGTATCGGATACCACGTATGGAAATACGCAGGCGCTTTACGACGGATTTGTGGAGGCATGGGGCAACATCCCTCTGAAAACAAGTGAAAAACTCATAGTCAATGCCACGTCGTTGTAGAGCCACCATTCATAATCACGGCTATCCAACAAAATAATAATATGTTTATTAATATAGTAGTGTTATTTGTTATTTTTATTTCTTTTGTCACTTTCATAAATATTTCGTGTTTTTAATAAATTATTTTATATTTTACAAAGGATTTAAATTTGTTTGTGTCTGTGTCTAATTAGTTGTCCAACTGCTAGTAAGCCAAAGTGACCATTAGTTTAGGTAATGGAATAAATAATCCTTGTTGATAACTCACATGCTATTTGTTTTGGATGTATTTTTTCATCAGGGAAGAGAATATGTTGGTGAGGAAGCAGCAAACTTCTTCTCAGACGTTTTTCTCCTTGATGAGCCAGCGCTAGATCTGGATCTGGTAAACAGATCGGATGTCTCATGCTCCGCTAATTACGTACAGTTTTGCATATTTCCTGTAAGGATAAAGAGGAAGCAGCTAAGGCTAACGAGCGCAATTGGACCGGACAACGTCCCTCCTTACTTCTTGAAGGCCTACAGCGATCAACTGGTTTTACCCTTGGGATGAATATTCAATTTTGCTCTTCACCAAGGCAAGTTACCCCACTAGCTGGAAACATTCTCGAGTCAGTCCTACCCCCAAGACAAGTGGAACTGCCTCAGTTGAACAATATCGACCTATAGCGATCCTGAGTTCATTGGCAAAACTGTTCGTGTCGATCATACACGACAAAATCAGTCCGCAGATTGATCCGTATCTGAGCGACTCGCAACACGGATTCAGGAGACGCCGCTCAGTTAACACCAACTTACTGGCGTTAGTCGAGTTTGTATCGGAGTGCATGGACAAGGGACGTCAGGTGGACGTAGCCTATATGGACTTACGTAAGGCGTTCGACAGAGTCGATGACGACGTCTTAATGAAGTAGTTATGTTCCATTGGATTTGCCCCACGGCTGTTGGTTTTCTTCGCTGACTACCTGAAAAACCGCCAGCAATATGTGCGACACGGATGTTTTGAGTCCCAGCCATACCATACACGGTCGGGCGTTAGCCAGGGGTCTATCCTAGATCCCTTGTTATTTATTATTATGAAAAATGACCTGGAATTAGAGCTTATATACGCCAATTGCCTTCTATATGCGGACGATCTGAAAGTGATACTTCCCGTGAGTTCAGAGGATGACTTTAGTTTGTTGCAGGAAGATCTTGAAGCGGTTCATAGGTGAAGTATTCTTATATTCTTGTATCTGAATCGCTGCATGGGTTCCAGTTCTATCGAAACGACAGAATTGGGAAGGCGGGTGGCGGCGTAGCCATTAACCTTCGCTCGGATATTCCTTGCAGAGTTGTAAGTGTCTTGCCGAGTGAGTACTCCGAATCTGCAAAACATATTTTTCTTGAAATCTGTCTTCACCATTCTAAAGTTCTGTTGGGCGTTTTCTATAGTCCCTCACTCCGTATTGATTATTTCGACTCTTTCAAGTCTTTGCTCAATCAGCTGACTCCTCTTTAGAATGATACTCTCATTCTTGGTGATTTTAATACATTTATTCCCAATAATGATTCCCGTTCTGCTAAACTCCAGTCCATTGTAAATTCTTTCAATTTACATATTCTTCTTTTCAACGCAACTCACTCCTTCCCTACACTACACGCCTTCCCTCCTTGATCTCATGATCGTCTCGAATTTGGAAAAGGTTGCGACCCATGGACTGTTTAACTTTTCCTTTTCCTTTCATGACCTGATTTATCTCTCGTATAAGATTAAGCCGCCCAAGAGCAGAGCAAAATTTATCCATATTCGTAGCTTCAAGGGTATTGATACTGCATGCCTTAAATCTGATGCCGCATCGTTCGACTGGTCACCTGGTATCTCCAGTGAGACTGTGGATGACAAGATCCACCATTTTAATGCAATGATTCTGAGACTGTTCGACAAGCGTGCACCGGTTAAGAAGGTCAAGGTAAAACACCTTCCAGCACCCTGGCTCAATGATGCTATCAAGCGCTTGATGGCTAAACGGAATAGGGCCAAAAGCCAGTACAAAAAGATGCCTACAGCCGAGAACCTTGTGCTTTTCAAATGCCTTCGAAACAGATGTAACCGCATGTGTCGTGATGCCAAGCGACGCCACATCTTTCAGTGCATTGAGAGTTATAATCCCTCCCAGGTGTGGAAATTCCTCAAGTCGCTCGATGTCGGTAAGTCTCAGAATCCGTTGGTTGACAATGTTGATCTCAACGGTATTAACAAATTCTTATCAGTCCCCCCTGTTGTCATTTAATCCACTGTGAATGATGACACTCTGCGTTGCCTGCGCTACAGGTCCGCCTCCATCTCCACTCCATTTGACTTCAGTCTTATCGAAATTGATGCAGTTAAGAAAGCAGTGCTCACTATTTCCTCCAAAGCTGTAGGAGATGATAATGCACTGCACTAAAATGATCAGTAGTGTGGTTGACGAGTTACTTCCAGCTATCACACATATCATAAACCACTCTATCTCCAGATGTTCCTTCCATAATATGCGAAAAAAAGCATTAGTTATTCCTTTAACCAAAACATCAAATCCCTCCTCCTTTAAAGAGTTTCGTCCAATATCCATCCTGCCAATCCTCTCCAAAATCCTAGAATCCATTATCCATTCGCAGCTCTCCTCCTACCTTTCCTCTAACAACTTTAAATCAAATCAAATCATTTATTTCTGATAAATAGCTGATACATCCGTTGGAAAATATCTGGTTAAGATTGATGTTTTGAATAGATTCGCTATTTTCAGCCACTTGGCATACAAATATTTGGTTACACATGTATTAAATTTTACACAGTAGAAAGGAATATTTGATTTCACACACTCATTCATAAGATTTTACATAGTAGATAGGAATTAATAAATTGATCGGACGGGGTAACGTGTGCTATTAAAAGAAAAGATCTCAGTTCATTATCATTTATTATCATACTATACATAACATACATATCATTACTCTATCAATGGTTTTTTGACAGCTCAAAATCTGTAAATTTTTGACGTTTGCAATTAAAAATTTCTTATAATGTACGCAATAAGGAAATGTCAAAAGACCATTAATAGAGTGGACAAAGAATGATATGTTCCCCTGTCTTATCTACTACGTCAAAATACGGCATATAAGCCAAGAGGCCTGAACGCCTATCACAAACTGGCAGTAGATGTTATGAAGACTGGACATTGATATACAAAATTCCACTCAAAATTTGAGGGATACTCAAACCCACGCTGTCACTCGATTGGGAAATAGAGGCACATTATTATGAGCAGCAGTGCGTGCTGTGTTTACAGTACCCGACCGATCATGTTATTTTGCTATTAACATGTCAATGGATGAGATTCTGGTGTTTACTTTTCGTACTAAAGGGGAAAATATATCTTTATACTTGATGTTGGTTGGCATTCTAGACACGCATGCTGAATTAACATCTTTATTGGGTACTCAATTTGAGAGAGCCTTCACATTATCAAGTAGTTTGATGATGTCGTTGGAAGTGTCTGTTCATGAGTATGTATAACTAATACATTAAACATTATTTAGTGTACACCCTAAAAATTGGCTTTTCATAATAATAATAATAATAATAATAATAATAATAATACCTTGGACACTATTTACACACATTGATCTAGCCCCAAACTAGGATTTCCTGTATCTTGGGTACTAGACAACGATACACATACTTATTTAGATAAATATTATACTTAGATAGATAAACAACCATGACTAGGGTACAAACATCCGTTCTCATGAAACAAATATTTGCCCCCACCAGGAATCGAACCCGGGACCCTTGGCTTCGCAGGCAGGGTCACTGCCGTCTCGGCTATTCGGGTCGTCATAACTATTGAAGTATTATTAGGCTGATACCTTGACAAAGCCTCGCCGGACCTGGACCACGCCACATCCACTCCACGATCACAAAAAGCAGAACAAAAGTGGCTAAAGCACGATTCACCTGGCACTACATGAGCCATAAAACAGTCCGTGTTCTGAGGGTTCTAATACAAAACCCTGGATGTTATTGCGCGATATCCAAAATTTGCAGGTTGAAACACTCAAATACGCAAAATCCCAACAAATCCCCACCCCTGAAATATTGTTAAGCCTTTGACTCGTATATAGCGCTAGGTACCTGCGAACAAACCCCAATAATAAACATGCTCTACAGAATTTAAGCTCAATTCTAATTCATAAAACATGCAAAAATACGCCTTAACGAGCGATAAATCCCAATAAAAGAAACATAACCATCTAACTGGAAGTGTAAGAAGCCTACCAAGACATAAGAAGCGCAAAGATGCTCGTCTCTACAACCGGGTTCAAGGTAAGCTACACTATCCCTCAACAATTCAACCCGTAACTCGCAAGGAATAAGAAAGCAGAAAGGTTTCGTGGTATAGCTTTCCGAGAGAGTGGTTGTGCCCGCAATGAGCCTTAAACATAATCCCCGGTGGGTTTGTGCCTTGGAGGTGCGGGGTGCGGAGCGGGGCGGTTATTGTAAACGAGTAAAGTTTTTCTATTTCCTCCTGTTTGAACCTCCTTGCTGCGGCGGCGGCGGCGGCAGCCGCCTACCACACGTCCACTAAAGAGTTTTGTAGCTAGTTTATGCATAGGATAAAGTTTATCGGCAGTTTCGTATCCAACGTAATGGATGCATGAAAAATGTTATGTTACTGCGTGGATGATAACGTAACGCACTTTACGGTATTTTAGAGCTTTAATATGCCTATACGGTATTGATAAATGCCGGCCCGCATTTAACAGGTAGGTACATTAGCCAAACCACATTACTATGATAATGAATTTAATCTATGTGTAGTTACCGACATACATATCTATAAATATGTATCGAACCTATTTACCGTACATAATGGTGGTCGTTGATAGACAACTGATTCAGTTAACAACTCTGGAATATATTCTTGGTGATGCTATACAAATATAAGTACTACTTTTTATTTTATTCTATGAAATTTTAGCTTATGTTAAGAAACTTATTTGAGTATTCGAGGAATAAGATGCCTATTTTTTTTAATAATTTTTAAAATATTGGCGCTAGTGACGTCACTTGAACAAAATATTTCAACAGTTGCTTGCAGCCGTTTGTTTCTGAACGAAAAAAATAATATAGTTATTGAAAATTCATAACAACAAAAGAATTCCAGAAATTTAGTCAAAGGCGGTCAAAAACATAAATGTAGTGACCAAGGAGTTTCTTCAGTGATTAGCAGAATATTTATCGATATCAAACACTGTGCAACTTAGGACCGAATTTCAAGCAGAAATATGTTTGTTATGGACCAAGTGATTAATCAGGCCCTATAAACAATGCCAGCGCAGTTTGAATATAATGCCCCAAATGAGCGGGCAGTGTGATAACAGCTGCTAGAATAATCAAAGCACTCGGGCATTATGTATAATGCCCATCTCCGTTAAGGCAGTTTTTTTTATTTTAAACTTAGAGTCAACATTTAAAAGCAAATAAAATATTTCCTTTCATTGGCACCTGCTGCCCTGCGACAATCAAAACTTAAATTTACTGGATTTTACCTTATCAATAATCAGACATTTAATGTATACTTGTTAGGAAGAGATTTGTGAACTTTTATTAAGTATTTTGTTGTTAACCTGTTTACAATTAGATAAAACAAAAAAATCTTCAAACAATAATGATGATAATAAATGTAGCCCATTAATGTCCCCACGAGGAGCACCTGGTCTTTAACCGGATTCGAGTAAGATTAAGCCACGTGGTGATGGTGTTACACATACACAGTGCCAAATTAACCATGAGAGAAATATTTGAGTCGGCAACTTGTTGTTAATAATGATGTCTAAGAATGAATTAAGTATGTGAATCGAAAAACATTGACAAATAATCGATTGAAATATATAAAAAATAACAAAGTTCCCGACGAATTGTGAACCTCCTCCTTTTGAAATGAAGTAAACCCGTTCGAATTTACTTCAAGTACAATCGGGTGGTTGCATTCAGACAAAAAAGCAAATATAATCATATGTGAGATCCCCTTCAATAAACACCTGCGGGAACAAAAAATGAACTAAAGCCTCAGACTGATCCGTAACCAATATAAGAACGTCTCATTCCTTGACATGGATTATAGAAGATTCCCGTTAAGTAAGTATACTTTTTCAAGAAACCTTAGCAGGTCCCTGTTAAGGATACTCTTGAAAAATGATTATGCCACCGAAAGAAACAAGTACGAAAACATGCTAAACTGTAGACACACCATAAATATGATACGGGACCATAATCAAATAACATGCAAGGAACAGGTAGACAGGTATACACAGACTTATTCAAACTACAGTAAATCTAACAACACGAGTTGTGAACATGTAAATAACAATAATTTAAGTAACGACATTGCAAATAATATAGTAATAAATGACTCCAATGATAATGATAACAATAATAATGAAAACAATGATAACGATGAAAATGATAATAATGATGGCAATGAAAACTGTGATAATGCCAACACGATTAACAACAATAGTGAAAATGATCAGAATAATAGGGATTTTTTTCGTGTATAAACAAATTAACATATTACATCAAAATATTAGTGGACTTATAAGTAAATGTGAACTTTTAGCTTTAAATTTAGATGAGTTAGCTTGTGAAAACAACTCAATAGACATTATATGTGTAACGGAACATAATATGATGCAAGGTGACGAAAATCAGCTAACTATTCCGAACTTTTACTTATCGTAATGTTATGCACGCATGAACAGAAAGTGTGGATCGTGTATATTAGTTAGAAACAAACACAAATCCAAAGATTTAGAAAATATAAGACGTTTTATCATACCTCACACAATGAAATGCTCAGCGCTTGAACTTATTGACCACAAGATATACCGAAATATAAAAAAGAAGATAATCTATATGATATTTTACAGAAATATGCATGTAAAAATAAACACTGTATAATAGTAGGCGATTTTAATATAGACATTTTAAATAATAGTGTAATAACTAGGCGTTTCGAAGAGCTAATTATGAGTTTCAATTTAAAAATATCAGTTAAGGAACCAACAAGACTGATTAGTGGTACTTTTCTGGATAACGTAATACACAAATACTAAGATGTCCAGTACAAAAATTTTGCAATCTCAGTCACTATGAAACGAGACTATTGTCAAGAAAATATGATCAAATTTAAAAACTATCTTAGCAATTTAATTTTGTTAACGTGTACAGTACATCAGATCCAAATGAAGCATATACTGAATTTTATAACATCTTTAAATTACTGTATGATTTATGCTTCCCCAAGGTAAGGGTAAACATCCATGTCAAACGAAGGCCGAAATGGATGTCAAAGGGTATTAGGAAATGTAGGAAAAGAAAAAGGGAACTGCTATGGATATACAGGCGAAACCCTATTACAGAAAATAGAAACATTTTCAAGACCTACTCACAAAAATTACAAAAAATAATAATATTAACACAAAAATCTCAAAATAATTATAACATCCAGTCATCACAAAACAAATCAAAGGCCACGTGGAGTATCATCAATTGTACAAAGTTAAATCAAGCACGGGAACAAATTGAACAAATAAAACAAAACAGTGCTATAATAAAAATCCTACAACATAGCTAAGGCTTTCAATAATCACTTTACAATAACAGAATCTTTATGTAACAATAATAATTATAATATATTTAAAACATCGATGACTTATAATAAGTCCAATTCTATGTATATTAATCCAACTAACTATATGGACATCACACGCATAATTATGACTTTAAAAAATACTAACAGCACGGGATACGATGAGATATGTACGAAGGTAATAAAATATGTTGTACATAATATCAGCCCAATAATAAGCTTCATAATGAATTTATGTATAGAGCATGGTACATATCCCAATGCCCTAAAATATCTATAAGCCTTTATTTAAAAAAGAAGCTCAATATAAATTTCTTCAGACCGATCGCTCTCATACCTATATTTTCAAAAATATTTGAAAGAGTAATATATAATGCCCTATATAATGACTTAGAAAAAAATGATATCTTGGCTTCAGAAAACAAAAAACCATTAACAAGGCCATCTATAATTTTCTACAAAAGGTTATAATAAATCTGGATAGTAAGACACCAGTGTCAGCCATTTATATGGATATGACGAAAGCTTTCGATTATGTAGATCATAGAATATTACAACAAAAGCTACACACGTATGGAGTCCGAGGCAACATTTTAGATTTGTTGACATCATACTTATCTGATCGAAGACATCTCATCCTATGATTCTATTTGCTGATGGTAGTACGGTAGTATACAGGATGACTGGTAAGTCGACCTACATACGTTAGGAGATGCTAGCACGGATAAAAACCAACCATTGTTACTACGAAACACCCTACCCGAAAATTTACCGTTTTCGAGTTAGGGGCCTTTAAAGATTTTCGAGGAAAAATCCCACTTTTCAACATATTTCGCACCAATTTTCCTAATCTAGGTGATTAAGTCCAGGTATTTTGCTGGTATTAGGTAAAAATAGAGTTAATGTAATATTTAGAAACAAAAAAGAAGCGACCACAGCAAAAAAAAACCTATAATACAGGCTTATGGTGAAAACAGAATATCGCATGTTTACTTAATAAGTTGACTTTGAAGCAGTGTCACCAAAAAAAATTACTAGTAACTGTTTGTGCAAACAAAACCTAAAACATCTCCAGTTCTCTAGCTATTCAATGAGGTACAATAGTCAAATAAAATGTTTATTATTCTTGGGAAAATTGGGTGAAAAAGTAGATAAGGTAGCGGACTCTAAGATGACAGACTGACAGTCGCTTCAAACTTATAACACCCCCTTTTGGACATCGGGCGATAAAAATAAAATAATTTTGCCCTTACAATATCTTAAAATCCTTTTTTTTAAATCACCGGTCATCTTAGAGTCCGCTACCTTATCTACTTTGTCGCCCAATTTTCCCAAGAATAATAAATATTTTATTTGACTATTGTACCTCATTGAATAGCTAGAGAACTGGAAATGTTTTAGGTTTTATTTGCACAAACAGTTACTAGTTTTTTTTTTGGCAACACTGCTTCAAAGTCAACCCATTAAGTAAACATGCGATATTCGGTTTTCACCATAAGCCTGTATTAAAGGTTCTTTTTGCTGTGGTCGGTTATTTTTTGTTTCTAAATATTAATTTAACTCTATTTTTACCTAATACCAGCAAAATACCTGGACTTAATCACCTAGATTAGGAAAATTGGTGCGTAATATGTTGTAAAGTGGGATTTTTCCTCGAAAATCTTTAAAGGCCCCTAACTCGAAAACGGTAAATTTTCGGGTAAGGTGTTTCATAGTAACAATGGTTGGTTTTGATACGTGCTAGCATCTCCCAACGTATGTAGGTCGACTTACCAGTCACCCTGTATAAACAAAATATGAAATTTAATAATCTGACATTTGAAAACAAATGAAATCAATTACTCAATCAATGTCATAACTACATGACTCAGATATAATAATTTGAAGATAAATTTAAATAAATCTTACATAATGAATTTTACACAATTAAAGGAACGAACACCATTACATATCAAACATGACAACACAATCACTAACGAAGTGTAGGTCACAAAATTTTTGGGACTGCAAGTTGACAATAAGACATAAGACATAAGACATAAGACGTTTATTCGTAATAGGTTAGTATAACATGTCATTTGGTATTAATATCAATACAAAAATAGCAAAAATAAGTCTTAAGTAATCTTGTACAATATGTCATGGTCATCAAAAATATAAAAAATATGTAGTTCAAATGTCAAGTAAGGCTTCAACCTGTAGAGGGGGCTGTACCTAATTATAAATAAATTTTACCTAGATCGTGAGTGCGTTACGAATTCCTCGTGGCTGTAGGGCGTCAACTCAATAAGCCACCGCTTTAGTCTGGCTTTAAATGCCCCGGTACTTGGAGCGGATGTGATGTGCCCCGGCAATTTGTTGTAAATCGACGGACCCATCGCATGTGTCGATTTACATGTTTTCGTCAGACGGCGGGAGATTGTGACCAAATTATTGGCGTTGCGTGTTGCGTACCTATGGACATCTTTATGGGCGCGATAGGCGTCTATGTTTTGGTGAGCATACACAGCCACCTGGAATATTACCACAGCCGGTAAAGTCAAGATATAGAGCGATTTGAACAGCGGCCTCGCGGGTGTGTCCAGGGGCACTCGCGCGATGGCTCTTACTGCTCTCTTCTGCATCCTGAATGCGCGCTCCCAATCAGTGGCGCGCCCCCAAAGCTCTGCGCCATATTGGAGCAGAGAGTGTACGGTCGCGAAGTAGCAAGACCGAACAACCTCCTTTGGAACAGTCCACGAAAGGCGATGAAGCGCGAAACACGCACTTGCCAACTTTCGACACAACCTGTCAATGTGCGCCTCCCAGGTCAATCCCCTATCCAATTGAAACCCGAGAAATCCCGCGACATCTATTTGTTCTATAGGAACCCCGTTAACCTGAACCGACATTCTTCGTGGGGGGTTTCCTCCCAGCTGAAAGTGCATGAATTGGGTTTTCTTAATGTTTAGGATAAGGCCATTTTGAGAGAACCATTCGGAGAGTTTAGCGACAGTGATATTAAGTTTCTGTTCCAGCATGACCAGGTCTGGTGCATATACTATTCCAGCTACATCATCAGCGTACATTAATACGTCGGCAGTATCTATGTTTTGTGGGAGATCGTTGAGAAGCAGAGAGAACATGATGTTGGACAGGGAAGAGCCCTGCGCGACACCTATCGACGTGGTAAGAGGATCGGATCTGACGGTGCCTCGGTCGCCCACCACAATCTGCGATCTGTCTCGCATGAAGCTGGTGAGAAGGGAATGCGGTGGGCCGACAATTCCATAGTGGACCAGCTTAGCCGCAATTACTGCGTGGTCTGCCACATCAAACGCCTTTGACAGATCGCAAAATAGGACTGCCACATGCGACCTGCGTTCACGCGCGTTCAATGTGCGATGGATTATGTCCCGGTGCAGATTATGAACACAGACAATCCCAATCTTTTCCCACAGAAATTAAAGGATTACCTAGCTCTTGAGGCGTATTACTCAATCGAAGAATATTTAAAATTATACTGTGTTGACATAATACTAATCGAATACGTTCTTAAATCGCGATTTTTTTATTATTTAAAGTGGGAGCAGTATACAGTAATAAACACAAAATAACCTAACTTATGTACAAATATTAAATTAAATAAAAAATATCTCTCAGATCGCCGCCGTCGAGAGGCAGAGTGCCCAACATGCTGGCACCATTGCCTCGCTGTATAGCCAGGCTTATGCGCTGGGCGAGGAAGGTGCCAGCTCTTGGATCACCCGACGCTTTAACGAGTCTTTTCGCAATCTCTTTAAAGACTCGCCGTGCGTCAGTTCCCCACGCCAAACGGCACAAATATGTAGTCCTCCCCGAAGGCGGCATACTTGCGCCGCTTGAGACCCTCCGCAGAGTCCGCTGCTGCGCCGGCCCTTGAAGAAGTCGCTGATAAATGGGATGGCGCTAGTGTGTCAACACATGTCGCATCCCACACCAGCGACCTCCCATGCTGCCATGGAATGAGCGTCATTCCGTCGGGCCTCTTACCGTCGTCGCGGGCTATGCCTGGGGGTTCGAGAACCGATGGCAAGCCCGCGCTGGAAAGGGCCCGACGGATGACGTCATTCAGAGCAGCATGTCTAGAGAGACGGCCAGCGCTGTAGTTGCAGGACAGGCCGTGGTGTCCACGTTGGCACACCCTGGGACCGCAGCGGCAACGATGTATCTCATTAGTTTTTACCCCCAGTCGTAGACAGACGGCCAGCGACAGGGTGGTCCTTTCAAGCAACGTGCCGAGCTGTCTGGAGGGGATGGCATGTAGCCAGTGCCCTGACTCTCGCTCCCTGACTGCGAGCAGACGAGCACGCTCTGCAGGGTTAGTTGCGGCGTTAAGGAGGCTCTCACGCCTTTGGAGGCAGAGCGGCTCATCCCACAACGTTTGGGATTTTGAGTTTAGTGGGGAATTTTGACCCGGACAGGCTTGCGTCCAAGCGCTCCTGGCATCGGCTAGGCACGTAACCTCAACATCACCAAGTGAAGGGTTAATTATTTTACCGAAGAGGTCACGTGTACCATAGGCCGAGGACAGGAACGCTGGAAGCGCGACATCTGATATATTTCGGATTCCCAGGCCACCGTGTCTTATAGGCAGGCATGCCTGCGTCTAGCTGTTGTCATCGAAACTGTAATTTAGGATGTCTGTTAGGGTTTCTTGTATGAGGTGATCGAGAAATAAAAGGGAAGAAGGGTATTTCCAATGTGGGGCGCAGCGGAGGACATACGTCAATTTAGGCACAAAGAGGCAGAAGTGGATGATTGTAAGGGTGATGTGGGGGTTCAGATTTGTCAGTCTGTCAAAAGTCTCCTCGAATTTGGAAATTTGCTCAGTTATATAGCTGAGGATCCCATCCTCTAGGACTGGAGACCCCAGGAGGCGAAGTGATTGTTCGCTAAGAATTTTGATGCCAGGTGCTAAATTGTTAAATTCTTGTTCAATAATTATTCTTTGAGATGATTGTAGGTTTTCCGGTAAATAAAGCTCGCACTTGGAATAATTTAGGTCCAGACCTATCTTGCCAAATTCAGTTTTCAATGTTTTTAAATCTTTATGTACAGTTTTTGCGTCGCCTCCCAGGGTACCGTCGTCGAGGTACCATACGTTGAATTTTGAATTAAGGCTTGTTATGGCCGGATGGATTGCCAAACTGAAGATGGCCGGTCCGAGTGGGTCACCCTGCTGGCAGCCAACTACTGAGTGTAAGAGATGATTATTGTATAATAATTTTGATTTTTTACTGTAGCATTGCCAAAGGTATTTGTGTATGGACGGGGTGTGTATTTTAACTTGTGTAAGCAGGGCACCCCTATCTACCGAATTGAATGCATTTTGGACGTCTACTTTCAACAGCACCTCGCCTCCCTGATTGGCAAGAAAGGACCGAGCCGCGTGAACAGCGGCCTCGCATCCTCCCCTGCTGCCAAAGCCCATCTGCGTCGGTTGAAATAAGTGCCCAAGATCTGTTCTTTAATTAATATTGACTTTACTTTTGTCTATTTCTAATCAATCTCAATTTTGAAATTTTTAATTCTTTTAATTTATCACTTTATATGTATGCATTTGTTATTTTTATTTCTGTTTGTATGCCTAATGGCTGGATGTAAGAACACTACCCATGTAAAATGTAAGAACTAATCTAAAACTACGATCCACAATAAACGTTCTGATTCTGATTCTGATTCTGTGAAGTCGGTTTATAATTTAAACAAAAATTAATACTTTAGAACAAAACCGATTTCAATCAAAGCATATTTGTTACAAAACATGCAATATAAACATACACATCTTAATTAATTAAAGAGTTCCCTTGTATTTATACTTACATTTTATCGCTGGCTACTTTTCCGCAACTCGAAGTCCTTAAATTTGCGCCATTTTTGCGTGACGTAAGTTGGGGGCACTACTCCTGTCAACCAAGCACCTTCAGGAAGCCTAGCAAATCCTTGATGTTGCCGGCGACTTCCTGGAGCGACCTCGGCGTCTCAAAGTGTATTGCCCGGTAGATGGCCACGCCGGAACATTTCAAAAGGACGTGGGTGGCTGTCCGTAACACCTAAAGTGTGTAATTATTTGTTTAGCAACGCGTATTCAGTTATAGCTCCGGCTACCAAGCGAAGCTGTGGCCTCATGAGCTTCAGAAGCTTATGCGATAATCCAGGTCTGATCATCGGTAAGGCCTGTCTGGCTTGCTTGCAGGTATCCAAGGTTGACCAATAACGTTGGTGAGTTATCTTTGTGTGTTGTCGTAGGGTTTTCCTCAACCAGCTGATTGGCAGTGGTATTATGGGTTCTGGTCCCTCTACCGTCTGTTCCGAACCCAACCTTGCCAGTGCGTCAGCTGCGTCGTTGCCGCGCGAGCCACTGTGTCCTTTTATCTACAGAGGGTAATAGTATTGTGGTTACGTATCTCTGACAGGGCTTGGTGATACTCGTATATAAGCCCAGAGCTGGTGGTTTTACTTTGTAGGGCTTGCAGAACTGCTTTGCTGTCGGATAGTATGCCGATAAAGAAATCCTTTACCTCTCTTTCTTCGATAACTCTATTAGCCGTTATTTATTTATTTATTATATAAAACCAATTCTAGCTCACAGTATACACCAAAATGCTGGCATTGGTAATTAGAGGGTACATTCACAACTGTAACATAGATATAGATAGAAAGGTATTACAAACTTACTAATATAACATGTAAAAAATATCAGTATCATGGACATTGTGATGGAAGCCATCTAAAAGTGCTAGAGCACGAGACGTGGGCGAGTTAGCTATATAACGAGACCGAGTAGCCGCTATTAGAAGCGGCCACCAACAGGATACCCAAGTTTTGTTTTGTGTTTGTTTCCGAATAAACTGTGTCCTTGTATAATTTTCAGATCTCTAGCATGAAATTCTGTTTTTATGGGAACACGCATACAAACTTCCATCCCCTAATTTGAAGGGTGAGGGTGATTTACTTAAAATCCCGAAATATGTATTTGATTATTTACAACAAGGAGTCCCTCTTTAATTTTTCAGTCCTCTATCGTCAAAATTTGCGGAAGTCTCATACAAACTTCCATCCCCTAGTTTAAGGGGTTGGGGGTAAAAATTCCAAGTTTTAGTATTTTTTGTTGTTTGTATTTTACTAGTTTATATACAAAATATCAGCTTTCTAGGACTCGAGGAAGTCCCTAAGAATTTTGATGATCATCAGTGAGTCAGTGACGAAATTGGGGTATTTTAGATATCAATAAAATCTAAAGAATATATAAGAGCTATGCTATTGAAACTTTCTTGAATATTAAGCCCACTATTGACATCATATCCCGAGAATTTTGTTCAACTGCTGCAACTGCTTAATCCAAGCCCATGCTGTGAGGAGTCAAGGCAATTGACGAAGCACTTCGAGAAAAGGTAGATAAGTGCCCGTGCGCTTCGTGTGCTCGTCTTGGCGGGGGCACTGTCGTGCCCCCAGATCACAAATCACTCCATGTTTGGGCCGACTTTGTCCAAATTACATACAAAATTACATAAGACATAAGACAGTGTTCAACACTGTAACTATTTGGTGTACGCGAATGACCTAATGGTCTATAGAGAAATCCACTCTGCAAATGACACCGTGTTGCTTCAACAGGACCTGGACAGACTTGACGCTTACTGTATCCGTAACATCATATCGCTTGCACACAATATCTTTCAATACATCAGATTCACTAAATAGGTGATAGAGCGTAATACACGTGAATACCATATAGGCGGACATGCACTGCAAAGGGTTACATGTATGCGGGACTTTGGCGTTTACTTTGACGAAAAGCTGACTTTTGACGCACACATCACACCATCAGATGCTTGGATTGCTCCTGCGTACAAGAGCACAAAGAGCTTTAAGAAACCCAAGTCCTTCCTCACGATTTACGGCTCACTTGTTCGTTCACATCTTGAGTATGCATCCCCTATTTGGAATCCTTTCTACGCGACACCTAATCAAATCAAATCAAAAATCATTTATTTCCATAGGATGTTGTTACATCACTTAGATCCGTCATAACATTTTTTTGGGTGAGTTCACTAACACAAAAGCGGAATCTGTGGAGAAGAGCTCACCGAAGAAACTCCACAGTCGTCGCATCTTTTGCGTTTCCTTTTTTAAATAAAATATTGTCAAATTACAAAATGAATGCTAATTATATATCGAATCAGCCTGTTACTCAAACAATCTATTCCCATGGACATCTGTCCTCTAAGTAATTAGATATCCTATAGTAACCTTTTTTATACAATTTCTGTTTTATTATTATTTTAAACTTGTCTAAAGGTAAGTTTTTAATATCAGTAGGGACCTTATTGTAATAGCGTATACAATTGCCTTTAAAAGAATTACTAATTTTATGTAGTCGGCTTACATAAGCAACCAACTTGTCTTTATTTCTAGTATTAAAATTGTGTATATCACTGTACTTCTCAAAATTAGTTATATTTCTTTTTACATACACAAGATTGTCATAGATATATTAAGACACAAATGTCAGAATATTGATTTCTTTAAACTTTTCCCTCAGTGACACTCTAGGCCCTAATCTATAAATTGCACGAACAGCCCGTTTCTGCAGAATAAATATACTATTAGCATTTGCAGCGTGACCCCACAATAAAATACCATAGGTCATTAGACTATGAAAGTAACTAAAGTAGACTAGTCTAGCGGTGTCTACGTCGGTAAGAGCTCTAATTTTTTTAACTGCAAACGCTGCCGAACTCAGTCTGTTCGACAATTTATTTACATGAGGATCCCATTGTAGTTTGGCGTCTAAAGTAATGCCCAAAAAGACAGTCGACTGCACAAGGTCCAATCTCTGTCCTTTTATAAATATGTCTGTAGTTACCGGGTTCACATTGGGTAACATGAATTTAATACATTTAGTTTTCTTTTCATTAAGTAATAAATTGTTAACAGTAAACCAGTTCACTATACTAGAGATAGCATTGTTTACCTCGTCATAATTTGATTGCTGTCTTTTAACTTTAAATATCAAAGAAGTATCACCGGCAAACAATACTAACCTATGTGTTCGATTCCAAATCGATATTCGATCGATGGTTTCGGAACGGCCATTTTGAATTTGACGTTGCTGCCAACCTTGCAGTTTTTGACAACTGACAGACGAAAGCCCTCGCAATGTAAACGCGTTTTGGATAGGGTATTGAAATTAAATCGCAGTCCATCTGGAATGTATTCGAGGTTCCCTCAGGATTGTCTATATAGCTGAGTGTGTTGTGGTTCCCCGAACCAGATAAAATTCGCATTTACGTGGCCGATTGGTTTTTTACCACGTAACATAACCTGTGTTGGAACACTGTGCTGATCGAGGCTGGCCCGCCAGTCACACAGGAGGTTGGCTGAAGAACCTGTCTACCAAGAAGAGCCTAGGGTGCACCCGGGCCTTGCAGAGAGACAGGAGGTTGACGGGACAAAAGCACAGACCAGGTTAGATCGAACCCAATCATTTTAGCTCGGTGAATCGCCGACGTTCACACTTCTTGGCAACTGATCGCTACGCTACCTCGTAGCTGATGGGCTCCTACGAGGTCATTAGGTGCCGAGAAGCCTGAACACTTTGGTAGCTAGAGCGTGGCTTCCTGAGATTTGCAGCCGTCAAGGGCTCCAGGAAGGCACGATTTGGGACTATCAATCTGTAGGTATAGGCGGTTATTAGATAACTTGGTTGTGTTCCTATATCCACATAGATTGGTAGTATTGTAAGCTATAGGTCTATTGCTGGTAGTAGACAGACAGATATTGAGTTGAAATTTGCATTGAAGTACCAGTTAGTCAATCTATTAGTGGTCTAGTAATGCTAATGAATGTTTTGGTTAACATAGGTAGTTACATCTATTGATAGCAGGCTATTACATTGTTTTCAGTTATAGCAATTTATAACTTGAACTAATATTGACTATCTGTGTGTGTTGTAGTGATAAAGGGAAACTAAATTGTTATTTACAGAATTTATATAGATATAAAACTCGGTTCCTATTGTTTAAGGAAAACAACATTGTTTAAGTTATAGTTTAGGGTTCCCTCGTTTGGGTTATAGACTGGAGGGTCCAATAAAAATGAGTTACTGCAAATTGTGAGTAAGTATCGTTCCGATCATGTCGTTATCTGAAATCCAGAAGGGTGTTTCTAAGGAACTCAGATGGTTTTCCTCCGCACACGGCCTGATAGACCGTTTAGATAGGCATGATGTGGTATTGGAGCGGTCTATGGACGTTAAGGAACGTTACAATAGGGTGCTCGAATTGTCCGCGCAGGCGGAATCAGTTGATGGTTGCGCACCTGACAGGCTGTCACGGTTGCTAGGGGATGTCGACCAATGTATGGAGATGGCAGCTGCTATCACGCAGAAGGCTGCGGACATACGTAGACAGCGCGAGTCCAGCCATGGTGGTGACATTGAAGCACCTCTGCCGCTTCAGGGTTCAGGGTCCAGGTTACCGGCCATAACTATGCCTACTTTTGACGGAGTGTCCGGTGAATGGATGAGCTTCATCAATCTGTTCGACAGTTTGGTGCACATGCGATCGGACATTACCAAGTCTGTCAAGATGGCTCAGCTGGTGGCAGCATTGAGGGGTGAGCCTAGGGAGCTGGTCGCTCATTTGACAGTTACGGAGGGTAACTATGAAACGGCCAGACAATTGTTGGTCAGACGTTACCATAACAAACGGAGGTTGGCCGATGCCCAACTGAACCGTTTGTTTAGTATCCCGGTTGTGAACAAGGTCGGGGCCATACAGACGGAGGTTTTGAACCCGTTGTTGTCCGTCACCAAGGCTCTAGAGAATCTTGGACTTCCGGTTGGTGAATGGTCGTACCTACTGCTGTACATTGTACTTTCCCGCCTACCCGCTGACGTGCAGACTCGTTTCGAACAGTCTCACGGGAGGTCGGCCGAGGACCTGCCCGCCTTCTCCGACTTGGTCGGATTCTTGGAAGAGGAGGCTCGACGGGCAGAGAATTTGGGGTTGACGGTCACCCATCCTTCGGAGCCACAGAGAGCTGCCGGGAGCGCTGTGAGTAGGGGCCCTCCGACGAGGAAGGACCGCACCAACTGGCAGTCGTATGGGACTGTGAGTGCATTGACCCCACATAGTGAGACCTGCCCATGTTGTAGGCAGATTGGCCATGCTGTGGCCAATTGCAATAAGTTCGGGGAACTTAGGGTTGAGGGACGGCAACGGATGGCCAAGCAGCGGAGCTGGTGTTTCCTGTGCCTCGGGCCACACATGGCTAGGGACTGCACGCGCACAAAAATGTGCGGATATTGTGGTGGGGCCCACAACAATCTGTTGTGCATGAACCGGTCCGGCCAACAGCCACCACAGGGCCGTACCCGGGGTGACACGGCATGGGGCCCTGAGAATTCGTTTGCGACTCGGAGCGCAACTCAGGGGCCAACGTCCCCACGTCCACAGGGCCGTACCCAGGGTGACACGGCATGGGGCCCTGAGAATTCGTTTGCGACTCGGAGCGCAACTCAGGGGCCAACGTCCCCACGTGCACAGGGCAGTACAGGGGTGCAGGGCCGCACTCAGGGTCATCACATGGGGGGCCCTGAGTTTTCGGTTGCGACTCAGCATCCGACCCAGCGGGACATTGGGTGTGTTGAGCAGGCCGTAACGGGCGGGTGGCATGGGACACCTTCGAGCTATGCGGGTGCGGTTCGGACGCCGCCTCAGTTGTCGCCCCGCTCGTCGCCTCGTCCTCGTCGGTCACATGTGATGTCCCCCCCGCTCATGGAGCGGCCACGGTTGAATTCACGCCCACCCCCCTTTAAGGGGAATCGTAGGTTGGGAATGGAACCGGCGCGTGGGCCATTTTTACAATGGGACCCGCTGGCGTATAGCTGCATACCTGATCGGTTACAGGCACAGTGGGGCCCCGGGGGTCCTCGCTAGGAATTTGCGGCCCAACCATTTGTTGCCCCCCAACCGGAGACGGTGGTGTTACCGATCGCCTCTGTGCTTGTTTGGGATTTGGCGGGCAACCCAACATACGTTCGCGCCCTATTAGATTCTGGAGCTCAGGGCTGCATTGTATCGAACGATTTAGCAAAATGGTTGGGCCTCAAGGTAAATAGGTATAATAAATCAATACGGGGCGTGGGGAATGTTACGGTTACGAATGTAGTTGGTCAATCGGTGATCACGTTCTCTCCACGTTATGACATTTTGACAAAAACATCCGTGCAAGCTTTAGTAATGACGCATGTCATGGGCAGACACCCCTTGGTGAAGTTGAATCCGGCCGTTCGATTCCTGACATCAGGACTCAAGTTGGCGGATCCCGATTTTGACACTCCAGCCCCGGTCGACCTGCTACTGGGAGCAGACGTTCTGGGTAGGTTTCTGTTGTCGGATCGGCGAGTTCTTCAGCCGGACGGGTTGATTGCTGTGGATACTAAGTTTGGTCACGTGATCATGGGTCCGGCATTGCCAATGGTTAGGCCTGCCGAGTCAGATGGCATACTTATTGGCTCAGCGTTGTCAGACGCTATCCAACGTTTCTGGGAGATAGGGGAACCTCCCACCGTTCGTCGAGTCGACGCAGACGAAGAAGAGTGCGAGTTGTTTTACCAGAATAGTACTGGTCGCCTTCGTTCTGGTCGTTTTGTAACTCGACTGCCTTTCAGGGCCGATCGACCGCCACTAGGAGAATCTAGGAAGATGGCTGAGACGAGATTGATGTCGATGGAGCGTAGGATGACAAGGGACGCCGTATTTAAACAAAAATATGTTGATTTCATGAGGGAGTATGAGTCGTTAGGACACATGTCGGTATCGGGTGTGGACTGGAGATCTGAGGATCAATAGTCAATAGTCAATAGTCAAAGTACTTTATTACTGTAGATATTTACATATACTTAGCAAACGTCATTTTTTGCCTCTTCTCTACATTGGACCACTGTGGGAGAAGAAGGGCGTAGAAACTCCCACAGATTTATTTTTAGATCTCTTTTAAAAATAGGTTGTGCTTAACTAATACAAATATGAAAAATTTAATTGTTATGATTAATAAGCAGGAATAAATAATTACAAAATTATTAACAGCAAGGTCTGTGTTGAGCCAGATTAACCCCATACAGTCCTGTCATTTAAGTAATCTTGAACATTGTAATATCCCTTTTTCGACAAAGTCGCTTTAACATGCTTTTTAAATTGCTCAAATGGCAATTTCAAAATCTCCAGAGGTATCTTATTGTAGTAGAGAATGCACTGACCCTTGAAAGAATTGCTAACCTTCGCGAGTCTAAAACGGGGCGCACATAGTCTGTGATTATTTCTTAGGTTAACATTACAGCTGTCGCTAAGTTTGGAAAATGTTGTAAGGTTCTTGCGTACATACATTATATTTTCGAAAATAAATTGACTAGCTACTGTTAGTATGTCAATTTCTTTAAAAAGCTCTCTTAAGGAGTCTGTTCGTTTTAAATTATAAATTGCTCGAATAGCTCTTTTCTGTAAAATAAAAATAGTTTGAATATCCGCTGCTTTCCCCCACAACAAGATACCATAGGACATCACACTATGAAAGTAACTAAAATATACTAGCCTAGATGTAGCCACATCCGTGCTTTGTCTGATGTTCCTAACAGCGTAAGCCGCAGAACTTAATTTACCAGCCAATTTATCTATGTGGGGTCCCCACTGCAATTTACTATCAATGGTTATTCCAAGAAACTTCGTATCATTTACCAATTCTAACGTGCTGTTGTCTAACACCAAACTGGTCTCAACTTGCCTGACATTTGGAAGTGAGAATTTGATACACTTGGTTTTACCAGCGTTTAACAATAAATTATTAACTGTGAACCAATTCAAGGTTAAAGACAATACACCATTAACATCATCAAAATCTCCTTTTTGTCTTTCAATTTTGAAGACCATTGAAGTATCATCAGCAAACAACACTATGTCAGTTAATTTCTCCACCATGAAAGGCAGATCATTAATATATACCAGGAATAAGAAAGGGCCTAATATGGAACCTTGTGGAACGCCAATTTTAACACCCGATCCATCAGATTTTACGCCGTTAACTTCTGCCTTTTGAATTCTATTGCTTAGGTATGATCTTAGTAGATCCAACGCTTTATTTCTAACTCCGTAATGATTTAATTTAATTAATAGCGTATTATGATCAACACAATCAAACGCCTTCGACAGGTCGCAAAAAACTCCGATAGCATCCTGTGCGGCCTCCCATGCAGAATAAATATGAGATACAAGGGAAATACCTGCATCCGTAGTCGATTTACCCCTAGTGAAACCATATTGTTTAGCGTGGAGTTGTTTTGTACGGTTGAAGTGTGAGAGCATTTGATTGAGTATAATCTTTTCAAATATTTTACTTAGCGTTGGAAGAACAGATATTGGTCTGAAATTTGAAGGATCGCCCTTATCTCCCGATTTGAACAGCGGTATAAGTTTACTGTGTTTCATGAGGTCTGGAAAATCCCCATCGTCAACACATTTATTGAATATATAAGCTAAGTGTGGGGCTATTACTAGAATTACTGAACCAATGACTTTGACTGATATACCCCACAGGTCTTCCGTATTTTTTAAGTTAAGTAATTTAAACGTTGTGACAATGTCCTGGGGATATACATGATGAAATTTTAAATATACATTACTGACGCTAGTGTTATTTTTTAATAAAGTCTCTGCTTCAAATGGAGATGAATTTAGACTGTCCGTTGTGAGTACGGGTACATTGGTGAAGAATGTTTCAAAAGCTCGAGCAACATCAGCGTTGGATTTAACAACATCATCACCTATCTTTAGGCAGAAATCACTGTCCCTTGGTATAACTTTGCCAGTTTCGCGGTTTATTATTTGCCAAACTGTTTTCATTCTATTATTTGAATTTTTAATTTTTCTATTAATGTGTAAAGTTTTTGCAGTTCTACAAACCAACTTGAAAGTTTTGGAATATTTTTTAACATAGTCATGAAATTTTCGATCAAAGTTATAGGTTTTTTGATCATAAAGGTCATACAAGATAACTCTACTTTTACGAATTCCAAACGTTGCCCAGTCATTAAATTTTGATTTACCGTTGTAGTCACTGACTTTCTTTAATTTGAAAACTTTATTGAATTCTGTCTGAATAATGTTGAAGAAGTCTGAGTAGATTTTGTTTGGGTTCTGTTCATTAAAATCCGGCACTGGCAAATTTATATCTAAGTTTTTCGTATATGTCTCTAGTCTATGGGATGTAATAGGCCTATAAAATGTTGGACCAGTCTTATCCTTAATACTAATTGGGAATGAAACTGTTTGACCACTGTGATCGGAGGGTAAGCAGTTAATTACACTTTTAGTTGTGAATGCACAGTCACAAAAAACGTTATCTAAGCAAGTTTGGCTTGTAAGTGTAATTCTAGTCGGCTCTAGAAATACATGACATAAATTAAATGATTTGAACAGAGTTATTAATCGTCGCTTCAGTGTTGTATCTACAAGCAGATCTACATTAAGATCGCCACAAATAATTAACTTTTTTCTGTTATTACAAAGTTTAATGAGGGCTTCCTCCATAATTTTCTCAAATATTTCGATCATTGTTTCCTTCCACACCATGCCGTCCTACGAACCCCTACCGGCAAGATTCGAGTTGTTTTTGATGGGTCAGCACCTACCTCGAACGGGATGTCCCTGAATCAGTGTCTACATTCGGGACCCAAGTTGAGCCGTGATATTTCGGATATTCTCACGAGCTTTCGGAGGCACCAGATTGTATTCGTCGCAGACATTCGGATGATGTTTAGGCAAACGGTAATTTATCCGGCTGACAGAAGGTATCAGTTGATACTTTGGCGTGAGTCCACGGCCGAGCCAGTCAAGGTCTATGAGTTGAACACGAACACGTATGGGTTACGGTCTTGCCCGTATTTGGCGATGCGTACCCTGCGGGAGTTGGCGTCGCGTGACCGCGTGAGCTATCCTAGAGCCGCCGCTATCCTGGAGCAAGATTTGTACGTCGATGACGTCTGCACAGGGGCAGCCAGTGTAGAGGAAGCTCTGGACCGACGTGACGAGCTCATTCAATTGCTGGAACGAGGCGGCTATGAACTACGCAAGTGGATGTCCAACTCCCCTGAGTTGATGGCTGGTCTCCCAGATGAGTTTCAACAAGACCCGCATGTTTTTGAGAATCCTGACAACCCTAACATGTTGTCAGTGCTTGGAATTCAGTACCGGCCCGTCCATGATGAGTTTACCTATCGGGTGGTTTTAGAAACACCGAAGGCCTGGACGAAGCGGTCAGTACTGTCAACGATTGCGAGAACGTTCGACCCGAATGGATGGATTTCTCCAGTCACCTTTGCTCTCAAATGTTTTATGCAAAGGCTATGGGCGGCTCAGTTGACCTGGGACACCCACCTCTCAGGTGATTTGTTGACTGATTGGACGCGAATGTTCACCTCGCTATCGGACATAAATAATGTATCGCTGCCGAGGAAATTGGTCCCTGCTGGGGATTACAGGGCAACCCTTCACGGGTTTTGTGATGCCTCTGAACGAGGGTTTGCGGCAGCGGTTTATTTGCGAACCGTCACCTCCACCGGGGAGGTCGACGTGCGTTTGGTTTTGGCAAAAAGCAAGGTAGCGCCTATTTGGACAAGGATGACGATTCCAAAACTGGAACTGTCCGGGGCTGCTCTTTTGACCAAACTTTTGAATCACACTCTAACAGTGCTGCGTGGGTCAGTGGTTTTGGAGGATACGGTGTACGCGTGGACGGACAGCCAGATTGTTTTGTGCTGGCTGAAGGCTTCGGTCCATAACTTAGAGGTTTTTGTTGCGAACCGTGTCTCCCAGATTGTGTCGTCTGAGGTCCCACTGACCTGGAGACATGTACCAGGAGAATTGAACCCGTCTGATTATGCATCCAGGGGATGTCGGGCTCCTGAACTCGTTAGACACCATTTGTGGTGGGGACCACCCTGGCTTGCCAGGAGAGAATCGGACTGGCCCCACAGCCATGTAGTAGTATCTTCGGATCATGGCCCCAGAGCGGCCGTGCATGTTACCCAGAAGGCTGAGGACCCTGACGCCGGGTTTCGGCTGGACCGGTATAGCTCACTTGACAAGTTGATAAACGTGTCCACTTGGATTAGGAGATTCGCTCGAAATTGTCGTACTCCTCGCGATCAGCGAACGTTGAACCCTATTCTGACTCCGGCAGAGCGAAACGAGTCGCTACTGAATTTGGTCCGGTTGGTACAGTCCTCGAAGTTTGGGGCAGAATTGGAGATTATACGAAGTGGACGTTCGAAATTGAAGGGAGCCGTCGCGCGTCTCAACCCCTTTGTTGATTCGACCGGGTTACTTCGGGTAGGAGGAAGATTGCGCAATGCGAATCTGTCGTATTCGGCTCGTCACCCACTTCTGCTCCCCAAGGGGGGACAGTTAGTTGAATTGCTGGTGACTGATCGTCATATTAAAAATGCGCATGCCGGCTGTAACGCGTTGTTGGCCACGCTCCAGCGGGAGTTTTGGATCTTATCTGCCCGCCGTGTCATACGGAACATCGTGTTTCGGTGCATGCCTTGTTATCGACTTAAGGCTGCCACGATGCAACCTCTCATGGGGGACTTGCCCCCTGATCGTGTGAATGAGGTCAGACCGTTTTCAGGTGTTGGTACGGATTTTGCCGGACCGTTTATGGTGAAGAGTTCACGATTGCGTACCGCTAAGCAATACAAGGCGTACCTATGTGTGTTTGTTTGTTTATCCACCAAGGCGGTACATCTCGAGCTCGTTGCTGATCTCTCGACAGAGGCTTTCATTGCTTGTTTGGATAGGTTTGTTTCTCAAAGGGGACTTCCAACTTTGATCCGCTCTGATAACGGCACTAACTACGTCGGTGCGGAACGATACTTACGAGAGATAGACAACTTTTTGAATGTAAATAAAGTGGATATTGGAACGGCCCTCTCCCGTCGGGGTATACAGTGGACCTTCAGCCCACCGAGTTGCCCACTGGGGTGGGTTTTTTTGAGGCCGTAGTTAAGTCAGCTAAGACGCACTTGGGGCGTATAGTAGGTCAGACCGCGCTGACTTTTGAGGAGCTCGCGACATTGTTTTGTAAGATCGAGGCCGTTCTCAATTCGCGACCGTTGTGTCCGCTCAGCTCGGATCCAAATGACCTGGAGGCTCTGACCCCAGGCCATTTCTTGATAGGACAGCCACTTAACGCGTTGCCCGAGCACCCCTTCGAGGGAGTGAAATTGTATCGGTTGTCAAGGTATCAGATGTTGCAGCAGTTTACTCAGAATTTCTGGAAGCGTTGGTCGCTCGAGTATCTGCATATCTTACAACAGCGCCTTAAGTGGACTGACAAAACCAGCCCCCCTAGTGTTGGTGACCTCGTTCTGGTTAAGGATGCTAACCTACCGCCACTACGTTGGCGCAGGGGGCGCATTGTTAACTTGTTCCCTGGCAAGGACGGGACCCCCCGGTCTGCGGAGGTTCTAGTAGGAGGCTCGGTTCTAAAACGAGCGGTAGCAACGTTGTCTCGGCTGCCTGTAGATTAGGGGACAGGTGGGTGCCTGTCCGGGCGGGTGATTGTTCGATTCCAAATCGATATTCGATCGATGGTTTCGGAACGGCCATTTTGAATTTGACGTTGCTGCCAACCTTGCAGTTTTTGACAACTGACAGACGAAAGCCCTCGCAATGTAAACGCGTTTTGGATAGGGTATTGAAATTAAATCGCAGTCCATCTGGAATGTATTCGAGGTTCCCTCAGGATTGTCTATATAGCTGAGTGTGTTGTGGTTCCCCGAACCAGATAAAGTTCGCATTTACGTGGCCGATTGGTTTTTTACCACGTAACATAACCTGTGTTGGAACACTGTGCTGATCGAGGCTGGCCCGCCAGTCACACAGGAGGTTGGCTGAAGAACCTGTCTACCAAGAAGAGCCTAGGGTGCACCCGGGCCTTGCAGAGAGACAGGAGGTTGACGGGACCGAAGCACAGACCAGGTTAGATCGAACCCAATCATTTTAGCTCGGTGAATCGCCGACGTTCACACTTCTTGGCAACTGATCGCTACGCTACCTCGTAGCTGATGGGCCCCTACGAGGTCATTAGGTGCCGAGAAGCCTGAACACTATGTTTTGCTTTAACAAGGTAAGGTAAATCATTAATATATACTAAAAACAAGAAAGGACCAAGAATTGAACCTTGCGGTACGCCCATACTTATTGAAGACCCAGGTGATCTTTTCCCATTAACATCGACCATCTGAACCCTATCTGTTAGATATGACTCCAGAAGGCCAAGGGCCTGATCTTTTACACCATAATGGCGTAACTTCCTGACAAGAGTGTCATGATGGACGCAATCAAAAGCCTTGGATAGATCGCAAAAGATACCTATTGCATCCATTGCCAAAACTATTGTCGATTATCAAAACTATTGTCGATTAGTTCAACACCAGCATCGGCTGTTGAACGACCCTTTGTGAAACCAAACTGTGCAATATGAATTAAATTATTGAGATAAAAATGACTTTGCAATTGATTAAGTATGAGTTTTTCAAATATTTTGCCAAGCGTTGGTAGTATCGATATGGGTCTAAAATTGGTGGAGTCTGATGTACTACCAGCTTTGAATAAAGGTATAACTTTACTTAGTTTCATCAAGTCAGGAAACACACCATTATCTATACATTGATTAAATATACAACAAAGGAGAGGTGCAATACAATCTACAATGGAACTAATAATTTTTGCTGATAGACCATGGGCGTCAGCTGTCTTTTTCATTTCCAGGGATTTAAACGCTTTTACAATGTCTTCATTATTTACGTGCCTAAATTTAAACTCTGTTTTACATTCCTCAAAGTTTTGTTTAAGTATAGATTCAGCAGCGGAAGATGAATTTAAAGATTTGGTTGTTGAAACTGGAATGTCCGTAAAGAAATTTTCGAAAGCTTTTGCTACTTCTAGGTCTGTACTTAGCAATTGATTATCTTAAGCTTGAAGTTATTATGTGTAGCTTTGGCCTTTCCAGTCTCTCTGTTTATAATTTGCCAAGTTGTTTTCATTACATTGCTACTAGATTCAATTTTGTTTTTAATGAAATTAGATTTAGCTACGGCACAAACGCGTTTAAACATTTTTGAATAACTACGAACATAATCTAGAAAGGCCGTATTTTTGTTATATGATTTCTCTTCATAGAGTTCATATAATCTTCGTCTGCTCCTATGAATTCCAACTGTCGCCCAATCACTAAACAAAGCCTTGTTATTTACTTTTATAGTTTTTGATTTAAATACCGTATCATATTAATTTTTGACAAGGTTAAATACTGAGTTGTACAACAAATTTGGATCGTCACTGTATGGTATTTCCCATAGTTTATCTAAAATATTATTCCTGTAGTGTTCAAGCCGAGTGTCACTAACGGGCACACATGTAATATCCTCTTTTTGGTCCTTTTTTATTTTAATATTGAATATACCTATCTGACCAGAGTGATCAGAGGTTAATTTATTGATGACCGATTTGAAAATGGGCGTAATGTTAGTAAATATATTGTCAATGCAGGTAGCAGATGTTGCAGTAATTCTAGTAGGCTCCAAAAACAGATAGTTCATGTTGTGACATAAAAATAAAGATTTTAATCTAGTACAAATATTATTATCCTCTAACATATTAACATTAAAATCACCACAAATTATAAAAAAAATGTTTTTATCGCTGATTTTAATCAACACTTCATCCATTTTCTTTTCAAATAAATCAAACGATGAATCTGGTGGTCTGTATACGCTCATTACAATAAGTTGTTCAAGTTCAATACAGGCTATTTCCATGGTACGCTCAACAGACAGGCTCACTATATCAACTCGTTCCTTATATTTAAAACTATTATTTACAAGTATTAAGGAGCCACCGCGATCAGCTGTTTTTCTGTTGAACGAACTAGCAACGTGGTGGTTATTAAAGTTGAACATGAACTGATAACTCTTTAAAAAGTGCTCTGTTATACATAAAATATCAATATTATTACAGTTCATGAATAACTCAATTTCCAGTTCTTTACTTAACATGCCCTGTATATTTTGATGAACCACGTTTAAAATATTCTTACTTTTACATTTTTCATTACTAGTAACTTGATCTAATGGGCAAGATGAAGGTATATTTATACAAATATTAATATTACTGCCAGAGTTACTCTCTGTTGTCCTATGGGTTAATTTAAAGAGCTTGGAACAGATTCCAAGGAGTACATGTCATTATTATTACACTGCTCAATAGAAGCAGGCGTTTCATTAGTCAAAAACTTGACTGAGTTCAAAATAAAATAAGATAGTGACTGTGCTATTTGTTTTGTATAAAACCTAGATAGGTAATACCTATCCTTAGTCAAATAAAAATATTTTCCAATACAAATATTGGTGTCTATGAAATGAAATTTTTCAGTATGACCTAAACTAATTACTACATGACTGATTAATGTTTGAGTTTGAAAAATGAAACCTCCCTTTCAAGCGGTGATTCAAGGCTGATTCTCTCACAGAAAAAGGAAACTCCATTAACTCTACCAGTGCTTCGGAAATACGCCCTTTAGATAAGATAGCACCAAGAAACTCCAAACGATGGCAGGGGTTGGAACTTGAGGCGAAAATTAGTAGAGGAATCTCGTGGCACCAGTCCACACGGGCCTGTTTTTCAGTGTCTGAGAGCAAACGCGGGATCCAAAGACAACAAAGCGTCCTCACTCCAGGATGCTGATCCAAAATAATGTGAACGCTGCCTGAACTAACGCCAAGAATCTTTTTGATGTCAGAGTACGTAATTCGTGGGTTATCTCGAACCATCATTTCAGAAGTCCGCACATTTTCTGCAGTTACTCCTGTTTGTATATAACTAATACAAATCTATATTTGTATTGGTTAAGCACAAGCAATTTTAAAAGAGATCTAAAATCTACCTGTGGCAGTTTCTACGCCCTCCTTCTCCCACAGTGGTCCAATGTAGAGAAGTGGCAAAAATGAGGATTGCAAAGTATATGTAAATATTAGTCCTTACATATGAAATTGGCGTTTCGCCGTACTGGCCACTTTGATCTCAAATATCTCCTCTATGGTTAAGAATTCAAAATTCAAATTTATAAAGCTATTTACTCATGTATTTGTGTTTCTAAAATTATAATTCATTTGTTTTTTTCCTCAATTGTTTTTTTTCTTGCGTCACTCAGCTTACAAAATGGAAAACTTGAAATATCGCGTTATTTACGATAATGAGTTCTACCGTGGCACCAGAGCTGCAGAAACGGCTCGAAGGATTAGTGATGTGTATGGCAACGGTGCCGAAATAGAAAACACAGTGCGTTTTTGGTTCCAACGTTTTCTTTCTGGAAATTTCGACCTGCAGAACAAGCCCCGTGGACGGCTGGAGACCAAAGTTGATAATGAAGAATTTAAGGCTATTGTAGAAGCGCATCCATCGCAAACCACGTCCGAGTTAGCATCAGGCTGCGGTGTTAGTGATATAACTGTTTTAATCCACTTGAAGCAAATTGGGAAGGTGAAAAAGCTTGAAAGGTGTGTACCCCACGAACTGAGTGAAGCAAATCAACAAACGCGCATTGACTGCTGCGTTGCATTACTCACCCGGCACAAAAATTAAAGGATTTTAAATCGAATCATTACCTGTCATGGAAAGTGGATCCTGTACAATAATCGGAAGCGCTCATCGCAATGTCTGAACCCTGCCGAACCAGCCAAACCATGCCCCAAGCGAAAATTGACTCCAAAAAAGTTACTTGAGAGCGTTTGGTGGACTAGTGCTGGTGTCGTTCACTACAGTTTTCTTAAATCTGGCCAGACGATTACAGCAGATGTCTATTGTCAGCAACTGCAAATCATGGTGGAAAAGCTAGCTGATAAACAACCGAGGCTGGTCAATCGCTCCAGGCCACTGCTACTTTATGATAACGTTAGACCACACACTGCACAACAGACGGCTACCATATTAGAGGAGCTTCAATTGGAATGTCTAAGACATCCACCGTACTCTCCGGACCTTGCTCCAACAGATTACCATTTTATTCGAAATTTGGATAACTTCTTAAAAGGGAAAAAATTCAATTTCGATGGGGCAGTCCAAACCGCCTTCAAAGATTTTATTGATTCCCGTCCGAATGTTTTTTTTAGTAAAGGGATCGAAGAACTACCTATGAGATGCAAAAGTGTATAGATAGCAATGGCACATACTTTGATTAAATAAATATATTATATTAAAAAAAAATGATTTTATGTTCCTCCCATGCAAAACGCCAATTTCATATGTAAAGGACCTAATATTATATCTACAGTAATAAATACATTTGGAATTTGGAACAGTTACAATAGTTTATTATTAGCTCTCTTTGAATTGTTCAGGAACCGCATGTTCGACCGGCATTGTGGCATTGATAATTGCTCTGCATTTATTTATCTTGTTCAATAGTACCAAATTCACAGACAAATTAGGGGCGGCACGCAGGCGGCCGTCGACGTTCGAAATTTGAATGTCATAATTTGTGGAAAATTGATACATTATGGTCAAAATGTATCAATATTCAGATAAGAAATGAATTTTACCAAGTAGTATAACATTATGCTTGTCGTAACGTGCAGTTTTTGGACGCAGTACAGAGGGTTTAGGATACGTATGTAGATAAAAATATATGATACAAATACGAGCATCTCAAAACTTATCGAGTGTCCTACGTAATGTAATTATGTTGATTTTTTGTTGTCTTTATTCCATATAGTATATTTTGTGTTTCCTTTCTCCATACAACCGTTACCGTGTACTATGTGTGTGTAGTAGACTAGTTTAATATTTATAGCTGTAGGGTAATATACTTAGTATAGATGAGTAAAAACACAAAACTACGCCGTTATTAGTATTTGATAGGGTTAATGATGTGCAAACCTTTAACTTAATTTTTCTCAGTTTTATAATTTATGGCTTATGTTTAAACGATTACCAAAAACGCACCTATTTTACTACCAATAAATTCGAAATGACTGCGAGAATGGATAAATGTCCACCAAATTTTGTTTGGATAAATGATCACCAAACTTATTTTTATGTTTTGTGTACTTAAGTTTATGTTTTAAGTATTTTTGTTGATCTTACATGTTCAACCTAACACGAAGGATAAAGGGGGCTTCGCTTCGCTCACCCCCTTTACCCTTCACTTAAGCTGCCGCAGTATTTTGCCCTGATATTTTTGCAACTTTTGGTGTTCATTTATCCATTTTGGGTAGGAAAAAAATATTTTGGTGATCTTAATATTTGTTGCCATAAGTCTATTTTCTATTTCATTTTATTTTATCTATTAAGAACACCAACAGCATTACAGTTTAATTCTCTTAATTCAATTACCTACTTATGTACTACAGCCAATTATAAGTTTCCATCAATTACTTAATTCAAGACTCCTTAAATGATGGGGTTAGTAAACTAGATAAGTTATTTATTCAGAACTATGTTATGTGTATACTTGAATATGCTACAAGTACTTGGAATCCCCACTACATCACATCAGCAAAAGATTGAAAAAATTTAATCCTCTCCAAACTAAATTTTTATGGATTTGACATGAATTCAATCAGGTGGATCGAGAGTTACTCGACTAATCGCTATCAACATGTTATTATTAATAAAAATGATGGATCAGTATGCTCATCCAAGTGCGTTCCTTCGAGTAGAGGCGTCCCTCAGGGCTCAATTCTGGGACCGCTACTCTTTATTTTGTACAGTGCGGATATTATAGGTAGTATAAAACATAGTAGGTGCCATTTGTACGCTGATGACCTTCAGTTGTATATAGAAGCGAACAATGATAACATTGAGGAGGCTGTCAGACGTATGAATGAAGACCTTGCTAGTGTCTCCCTATGGTCTGCCAATAATGCTCTGGTTTTGAACCCCTCCAAGTCAAAACTCCTAATTCTTGGCTCAAAACATCAAGTGAAAACTCTTACTGACTTTGACCCTGAAATAACAATTTCAGGTGTACGCCTGGATCGAGTCAGTGAGGCACGAAACCTCGGCTTGCTAATGGACAGTGAGTTACGGTTTGAAAAACATATAGTAGAAGTGGCAAAGAACTGTTTCTATCGACTCAGGGTCTTGTACAAGATAAGAAGATTTCTTAGTATCGATATGCGAGTCAGGTTGTGCGAATCCCTGGTGCTGTCTAAAATTAACTACGGGTTGTTGGTGTACGGCCCATGTCTATACAAGCGAACTGAGAGGTTGATCCAACGGGTACAAAATGCTTGCGCTAGGTACTGTTTCAACATTCCTCCGCTTACACATGTTACATCGTACTTTAATAGTGCTGACATGTTGAAATTAACGGCAAGACAGGATCTTTACTTTTCTACTCTTCTATTCCGAGTCATACATACTGGTAAGCCTGAAAAGCTCACCTGGAGAACTTCGCGCCACCACAACATTAGAACTGCCACCAGTGTCTTGTCCGTCCCCCGCCACGGGACTGCGGCGTTTCGTGGTAGCTTCAGGTATCTTGCCACAAAATGTTGGAATAATATACCCCCTCCACTCCGAGAGCTCAAATCAATATATAGATTCAAAAATATAATTCGAGAAAGGTTACTATTCCAACAAAAGCAGAATACCTGAAGCTACCATGACAAAGTGCTGCGTACCGCGTTCTACCACTCCAAAATTGACCTGATACCGCAATGTGTATACCAAATATACTTTTTCATTGTGTACGTAATTTCAACTCTTGTGACATTAGTAATTCATTCAATACGACATTATTATTCAATACAATTTAATCCATATAACTATTTATTCACTAACCCGCAATACAATTTTATTATCTCCATCTTATTTTTTATTTAATTTTTTCCGTATTGACATTTTATTTATTTTATTTACACGTTTAGTGTTAGGTTGTTAATTTTAGTACACTTGCCACCTGGTGACATTGACATGTCTAAATTCAATCATACTCTGGGTCCTAGACTGAAAACCAGCGTCACAGGTTTTCCTGTGACACTACGCTGAGTCTGAGCCCTTTTGCTATCGCAGCATGTGCACATAGCAGTGAAACAACTCACAACTTAATGTGGGTTTCTTTAAAAATTAGACATGAATTGGAAATTATATATAATTTTTTAATGTTATTGTAGATTTTGTTTGTGATTTTAATTGTGTTATTTTTATTTTTATTGTGTTTTATTCTTATTTTCTCATGTGTTTATGCTGATACAGTAAATAAATGGCATTCTATTCTATTCTATTCTATTCTATACTACGTACATATGCGAAGAACACCTTTTTTATGCAAGATATATCCCTAAAAGGTTGGCAGGTGCGCAGTACAAACCCTAAATTTTTATAGGCTTTCCTGGTGATGATATCTACATGCTCGTTCATATTTAATTGATGATGCAGGTGTACGCCAAGATCACGTACTAGTTGAACACGTTCAATAGGCTGATCCTGGATTGTGTATGAGAAGTGCAAGGGACTGGTTCTCCGTGAAAAGGATATTAATTGAAATTTGATGAACTTTATTCTATTAGTGATGTAATATTTGATAATGTGTTTAGGTTATTTTGAAGGTAAGCACAGTCCGTCGGTCCCTTGATCTCCACAAATATTTTTGTATCGTCTGCGTACATAAGAAAGGACGCACTACGTTGAAAAATTTACTATCTTCGAAGGGCCTTAGCTTGATGCCTGTAAGGTTCATAGAGTTGCAATAGGGCTAACATTGTTGCATTAATTTTAAAATTAATTAATTTGTTTATCGCAAACGGTCCTATGCATGACAATAGGTAATTAAAGGGCTTGGTTTTACACCATAACACTACATAATTATACCCAAGTTTAGCCAGATATTCAATACTCTATTTTTTGTGACATGGGGCTAGCCCGTCACCGCAGCCGCCGCATTGAAGGTTTTCTCACAATTTTTGCCACCACTGCCGTCGTAAAGCTGGCTACCCACTATGGGATAAATATATATATTATACCTCAAGTTTTCTTTTTTAATATTATATATTTGCCGTCATCATACAAAACAAAAGATTTCTTGAGTTGTAATTTTATTATATCCCATAGTGGGTAGCCGGATTAAATGTACTTGTTCTTATATCATTGTTACTTGGTCACCACCGCATTCAAACACGCATCTCCAGCGTGAGATGCGAACATGAGGCCACTTGAGCAATTAAAAAAAAAATACAGTTTTATCTTGTTTTCGCTATATCGTGTTTGCGAGTGAACTAGTCGTCTCACAGACTTCAATCTGTGCTCTAATGAAAGCCAATTTAAATTAATACAACGATTTTAATGATTTGTCACTCATCAACGCAAATAAAGATTTCTATTTCTATTTATTGTCATAGGACGAGCGATTTTGTTAATATTTCGATCCGCGCGCATTCTGATTCGTTTAGAACATGCTAGCTGGACAAAAGTCACCTCCTAATTTCCAAGAATTAGTAGTCACATGTCTTTAGCAACCCCCCAGAGGGACCATTTCCAAGAATTGTTTGTGTCAAACTGAGGATGTCAATAAGTAATGACAGGGGCGAGTGTTACGATTTTGTATTTGATTAATTCTCGTCACTTGCAAATTTGCTACAGGATCGAAAGGTTCTCATGAGTTATTTTGTGTAAAACCAAAAGTGTTGTGCTATAGATTTTATTGTTGAAGGTATGTAGATTATGGTATCATATTAAAACCTCTCCTAAATATCTGTTTTGTTTTCAACTTAACTGTCTCAAATGTAGTCTGAAAAACACAGTAAATTTTTACCTTTTTAAAAGTTTAAAGGACCACATCTTTTTGTTTCCACTTTTTTAATATGATTTAGACATAACCCTTAGCTTAAATTAGGATAAAATTTCACTGCGCGATCTTTGTACATCATTTTTTACTATATATTTTTTTCAGAACACGTTCTCACTGTCTCGAAAATTGTCTTTTTGATGAATGGGCGAAAGACGATAAAGAAAACCGTAATTCGCGGATTTTTGACTTTATCTCTATGAGGTTTGACCTCTGAAATATCACTGAAGAGTCACGTCGGGAAATGCAACTAAAAATCGCATCATATTCAAATAAGATAGTGGAAAAAAGGACCTCATCAGGACGTCATCAAGATCGATTCTTAACTAACAAAAAAAAATGTTTAGAAGGTGCTGGCTTTCAATTCAAGGTTGATGTGATCGGCCCAAAGGCGTCCACATCATCAGATACCGAGAACCGCACCCCGGGAAGGCCAAAAAGCAGCTTTATTCTAGACGAAGAAACGGCGTGTTGAAGAGGCTTTGAACATGTGGCGCGGGAGCAAAACAAGCTCGACCCCTATAGCGTTCATGGAGCTGCAGTTGAGCTTATATTATTTTAAATTTAATTAAGTTTAAAAGTACTGAGTTTCCTTTATCAGAAAACGCACAGTTTATGACTTTTAGAGCAAATCTTGGGAAAAAAGCCCCAAAATTTCTGGATTTTGTAGCTGCTAAAAGTTGTCCCGAGATATCTCGTGTTATCATTTTTGATATTTACTCATTTGCACCTATATACACAAGAAATAATAGTAATAATAACATAATCTTTTGAAACAAACCCTTCGAACGCAACACCTATGTAACAAAACAGCTTCGAAGCTCTACGGACTGGTGTAGTAGCCAAGAACGCAATTATCTCGTTATGGTTTTCTCAGTTTGGTGCCCTTGAAATTTTTATTCATTCCCATAATATTACGATCATGGTTGACATCACAGTTGTGAATCCAAGCTCTTTTTAAATACGTCAGACCTAAAACCAATTAGTTATAGAGATTAAATATCTTATTATTTCATAGTTATACGCAGGTGATAAATACCCCGCGTCCTATTTCCTCGCATACAACACTGTAGCGGGGATTAAGTGCTATATTATATGATAATCGGCAAAGCAAACAGATTTCACGTCCATTGTCCGTTAGATAGAACCCAGAACACAAACCCACTATCCTCCACTATGAAACTACGTGATATGCATCCTAAAATGTGCACAACGCCCGAAACGAATCCAATGCTTCGTTTGTTACCAATTCAATGCTCTAACCTCTCAAGTATCCTTGACAAAACAGAAATGTATGGTATATTTTGAGGGCCAAAGCGATAGTAACTTTCCACCTCGGTATCCATTCGTGTGAAGTCCTGTGCGGGTAAATAATTAGACAACGCTTTGCGTGGACGCCAGCTGCCATATAAGCGGTGGTTTTCTAATAAGATAACGAACTAACAACTTTCCCGCTACCCTGTATTAAAACATCGTGTTAAATGCGCTTTGTCCTCGAGCGTACTAATTGAACAGTACACTATGCTCGTATAAGCAGAACCTGCTTACCATGGAGAAACTTCGAGAAATTTGATACCAGTTTTTGAATAGCAGGTAAAAACACGGAGCAAGTCTTCGGAACGGCTGCCGAGAAGAAGCCTTGTTAATGTTAGGACATGAGGCGAGCGAACAATAGATGCGGGCATATTGTGAAGCACCTCTTTAGTCTCTATCAGTTTAGTTTCAACGCCGAGACTCCGCAGAATCTTGAATTAAGTAACTATACAAACAGACAAAGTGTCACGTCTTTTCCTATGCGGGGTGGCAGAGAACGAACTAGACAAACAGATGGATATTATGCAAAAAATAACAAAGACACTTGATCTGACACCTGAATCAAACTTAATACTCATGTTTGGAAATAGGAGTGAGGTAAACAAATGGGACCTAATTAAATATTTTAAAACACTTTGCTCACTGAATGTTAATACAATTGTTTTGTTTATATTCCCATACAGTAAAAGCTTGTCAGAAGCTGAAATTGAACTTAGGTATAAGCTAAATATGACATTACATACAATGTCATATAAAAAGGCTTATGTTTAAATGATTACCAAAAATGCACCTATTTTACTACCAATAAATTCAAAATGACTGCCAGAATGGATAAATGTCCACCAAATTGTGTTTGGATGAATGATCACCATACTTCTTTTTATGTTTTGTGTACTTAAGTTTATGTTTTAAGTATTTTTTGTTGTTCTTACATGTTCAACCTAACACCTATACCTTCACCTAAACCTTCACCTAAGCTACCGCAGTATTTTGCCCTGATATTTTTTGCAACTATAGGTGTTCATTTATCAATTTTGGGTAGGAAAAAAATTTTTTGGTGATCATTATATTTGTTGCCATATAATAATAGTTTAATTCAAATCCTAGTCAAGTGGTCAAATCCTCGGTCCCTCAAAACGCCCAATGTCCTTGACCAATGCCCTACCCTGCGAGCCCCAAACCCCTGTGGTCTCGACGGCCAAAGGAACAAACAAATAACTTCCTATTAGCTGTGCGTATTTAATGCATTTCTTCCGCACTGCCGACTCAGCAGCAGCACCCGGGGTTACCATAGTTCAGCTGATGTGGGATGGTGCGTTCGTGCACACGTAGGTCGCATCCCATAATAGGCAACAACCTCTCTCCCACGGTATTAACGTGAGACCGTCCGGAAATTTCCCGTCGCTGAGGCTCAAACCCGGAGGTTCTAGAACCGTCGGAATATTGGCAGAGCCAAGCGTCCTCTGGACGATGTCGTTAATTAAGTAATGGCGAGAGAGTCTCCCTACACTCCGAACACAGTGCAGCCCATGGCGTTCCAACGAGTCAACCACCGCACCACAAACACAGCGACGTGGTTCGCAGATGTCGCAACCTAACCGAAGCACCACTGCCACACGCAGAGAGTTGTCATCCAAAAGCTGCCCAACTGCGGAGACGGCCACGCATGCATCCAGGCGCCAGACACTGGCTGGGAGATTGCACGCAGGCGAGCAAGATCCGCTCCCGAGCTCTGCGCCAGAAGCCCGTCAAGGGATGACCTGCAAAGGTCTTCATCCCAGGCACGCTGCACGTCAGGCTGAACCGGCACATCTCTCCCCGGGCCACGGACCTGCCACAGCCGCAAAGCCTCGGCCGCAAAAGGAATTTTCAAATTGTCACCATTAATATTCAAAATGCGAGAGACAAGTTTAAACACCCCATGCGAAGAGGCCATGAAAGCCGGGAGCTCCGTGTCCTGTAGGCGACGAACGCTGAGACCACCAAATCTGATAGGAAATGCTGCCTGTGACCACTGGGAGGGAGACATCTTCACATTCAAAATCGTCTCCAAAATTTTCTTCAAAGCAAGGTCGTATGAATCTGCCTCCCCCCTGCACATCTAGACCGGAGCAGTTCGCAAAGAATATGTTAAGCTCCGCTGGGACAACCATTTTCGCAGAATAAAAAGGGCCACATGTGCGGAAAGCTCCTTCAGATGGGGCAAAGCTACAACCAAGGCCTCCATCTTACTTCGCTGAACGCCCGATGCACCTTCTACAAATATGGGCGCCCCAACAGGGTTAAATCTGTTTTATTAAGGACCTTCACCCCCGGCACTAAACGTTCAAACTTCGCTCTTGAGCCTTGTGCCAAAATTACAGAGCACGGGAATAACTCACATTTCTGTGAGTTTAGCTGTAGCCCGAAGACTCCTAGACCTCGAATAATTGACTCCAAATGGGCCAGGACTACATCCGGAGGTCCCCCGATAGTACCGTCATCCAAGTACCAAACATTCAAAGGGGAACTTACAGATTTCACAATATCCTGTATCGCCAAGCTGAATATCAATGGCCCTAACGGATCACTCTGTTGCGCGCCCACTTGAGACTCTACCAGGTTTTCCCAAAAAAACATGTTTGTAGTACCAGAGTAACACTGATGGAGAAGAGGGTAGAGAGAAGAAACGCAATCACTAACTTTGCTCAAAATAACGTCACGCTCAACTGAGTTAAAAACGCTTTGTAAATAATCCTCTACAATGACTTTATCAGTGTTTTCTGGATCGAATGCGAATGACCGGGTGGCGTGGATTGCGGTTCATGCGAACATTCATATTATTGTATACAAATTGTAAAATAAAATAAAATAATGCATTGTTACCAGCTAACTAAAATTAAAATTTTCTTAGCACAGTCACTGGTCGTGGCGATGTGCTACGTCGTCGTAAGCTTTCGAATTATTCTTCACCAATGTACTCTTACTCACGACAGAGCTTCTAAATTTATCTCCATATGAAGCACAGACTCTGTTAAAAACAGTACTAGTATCAGTCATGTAGATTTTTTTAATTTCATCATGTTTATCCCCAGGATATTGTCAAGACATATAGACGTGTAACTTAACTTAAAAAATACTGAAGACCTGTGGGGTATATCAGTTAAAGTCATTAGTTCAATAATACCAGTTATAGCCCCACATATAGCTTATATATTTAATAATGTGTTGGCGGTGGAGCTTTCCCAGACCTAATGAAATACAGTAAACTGATACCTCTGTTCAAGTTGGGAGACAAGGGTTGTCGTCCTTCAAATTTCAGACCAATTTATTATTATATTATACTTTATCAAATGCTCAATCAAATGCTCTCACACTTCAACCATACAAAACAACTCCACGCCAAACAATACGGTTTCACTAGGGGTAAATTGACTACGGATGCAGTTATTACCCTTATATCTCATATTTATTCTACACGGGAAGGCGCACAGGATGCTATCGGTGTTTTTAGCGATCTGTCGAAGGACTTTGATTGTGTTGATCATGATGATATGAAACTAAATCATTACGGAGTTAGAAATAAAGAGTTGGATCTACTAAGATCATACCAAAGCAATCAAATTCAACAGACAGAAGTCAACGGAGTTAAATCTGATGGATCAAGAGTAAAAATTGGCGTTCCACAAGGTTCCATATAAGGCTGTCAGCTGGTTGTTTGCTTGTTTGCTAATGATACTTCACTGGTCTTCAAAATTGAAAGAAAAAAAGAAGATTTGATGATGTTAATTTACTATTGTCTTTAACCTTGAACTGGTTCACAGTTAATAATTTATTGTTAAATAGTGGTAAAACCAAATTTATCAAATTCTCACTTCCAAATAACAGGCAAGTTGAGACCAGCTTAGTGTTAGACAGCAACACATTAGAATTAGTAAATGATACGAAGTTTCTTGGAATAATAATTGATAACAAATTGCAGTGGGGACCCCACATAGATAAATTAGCTGGTAAATTAAGTTCTGCGGCTTACGCTGTTAGGAACATTAGACAAAATACGGATGTGGCCACATATAGGCTAGTATATTTTAGTTACTTTCATAGTGTCCTGTCCTATTGTATTTTGTTGCGGGGAAAAGCAGCGGATATTCAAACTTTTTTTTTTTATTTTACAGGAAAGAACTACTTAAATAATTTGTAATTTAAAACACACAGAATCCTTAAGAGAGTTTTTTAAAGAAATTGACATATAACTGTAGCTAGTACAATATTTTCCAAACTTAGCAATAGCTGTAATGTTAACCTAATAAATAATCACAGACTAGTTGCGCCTTAGTTTAGACTCATGAATGCATTCTCTACTACAACAAGATACCTCTGGAGATCTTGAAATTGCCTTTTGAGCAATTTAAAAACCAAGTTAAAGCGACTTTGTCGAAAAAGGGATATTACAATTTTCAAGGTTACTTAAATGAACGGACTGTATGTGTTTAATCTAGCTCAACAGAGACATTGATGTTAAAAATTTCGTAATTATTTTATCCTGCTTATTAATTATTGTAATTATTAATATTGTAATATTTGTAGAAGTTAATCCCAAGCAATTTTTAAACTAGATCTAAAAATCAATCTGTGCAAGTTTCTACGCCTTTCTTCTCCCAAAGTGGTCCAATGTAGAGAAGTGGCAAAAAATGACAATTGCTAAATATATGTAAATATATTTATTATTCTGGGACTATTTGACAATGACATGCACCGGTCAAGAAGGTTAAGGTGAAACACCTTCCAGCACCTTGGCTCACCGACGTTATCAAACGTTTGATGGCTAAAAGGAACAGAGCCAAATGCCTGTATAAAAAAGTGCCTACAGCCGAGAACCTTGCCACTTTCAAACGCCTCCGAAACCGCTGTAATCGCATGTGTCATTATGCCAAGCGCCATCATATATTTGAGTGTATGAAAAGATACACACCTGTTCAAGTATGGAAATTCCTTAGAACGCTTGGTGTCGGTAAGTCTCAGGATCAAGCGGCTGGCATTGTTGATCTCAACGGTCTCAACATTTTTTTCTCAGCTCCCCCTGTCGTCATGGATCCCACCGTAAAAATGCCACTCTGTGTCACCTGCGCTCGAGGTCTGCTCCCACCTCCACTCCATTTGACTTCAAGACTTGTCGGAATTGATGCGGTTAAGAAAGCAGTGCTCTCCATTTCCTCCAAAGCCGTGGGTGACGATAATATCTGCTCCAAAATGATCAGCAACGTATTTGACGAGCTTCTTCCAGCTATCACACATATAATAAACTTCTCTCTCTCCAATGGTTCCTTCCCTAATGTGTGGAAAAAAGCCTGAGTTATCCCATTACTAAAAACATCAAATCCCTCCTCTTATAAAGAGTTTCGTCCAATTTCCATTCTGCCTATCCTATCCAAAGTCCTCGAATCCATTTTCCATTCTCAGTTATCCTCCTACTTATGCTCAAACAACTTGCTGAATCGACTGCAATCCGGTTTTAGGCCCGGTCATAGCACTGTCACGGCCTTGCTTAAAGTCACCGACGACATCCAGCATGCGATGGACGAGAAACAGCTCACTGTGCTTGCACTGCTGGACTGTAGCAGCGCCTTTAACTGCGTTGTTTCGATATCCTCGTTGAGACCCTGAAGTTCTTGAATGAGTCCTCTGTCTCTGCTTGCTGGTTCGACTCTTATATGAGAGGTCGCCAGCAACATATTAGGTCGGAGGTGACTTTAACGGAGTGGTGTGACCTTGTTGCGGGGGTCCCTCAGGGTGGTATTCTCTCCCCTTTTCTTTTCTCCGTTTTCATAAATTCCTTCTCGGATGCTCTCTCGTCATCATACCACCTTAACGCAGACGATCTCCAGATTTATCATAATTTTTCTCCCTGTGATATGGTGTCTGCTGTAGAGATGTTAAATGCCGATCTCGAGCGAATTAGGGACTGGGCCACTTCTTTTGGACTACTTGTCAACCCTAGTAAGTCCCAGGCTTTGATTATTGGTTCCAGGTTTTCCCTTAACTTGTTACAGAATCTGTCCATTGCCCCTATAACCTATGATGGAACTATAATCTCATATAGTACTAAGGCTAAAAATCTAGGAGTTTTCTTCGATAACCAATTTTCCTGGTCAGCGTACGTCAGCGAGGTCAGTAGGCGAGTCTTTGCCACTTTTCACTCCCTCAAACGACTACAATACTTCCTGCCTCGTCAGACAAAAGTAACGCTTGCCCAGTCTCTTCTCCTTCCCCTGATCGATTGCGCTGACGTATGCTGGGTGAGCGCGAATGAAGAGCAACTGAACAAACTCGAACGACTTCAAAACCTCGGGATTCGGTTTGTCTTCGGCCTGCGCAAGTATGACCACGTCTCGGAGTATCGCAGGGAGTTAAAGTGGCCCCCTATCCGTCTTCGTCGGGATTCTCATATCCTCATCTGCCTCTATAACATCTTATTTAATCCTCGCTATCCTGTCTTCTTACGAGATCGTTTTGAATTTTTGTCCTCGGATAGGCCTCGGAGATCTCACGCTCGGTCACTGCTTATAACTCCGCAACACAATACAGCCGCATATGAACATGAGTTCAGACTACGAGATATCAGGCTCTGGAACAAACTTCTTAGCGCCATCAGAGACAGCCCGTCACTTTCTATTTTTAAAACTCGCTTAAAAGAACACTATCTTTTTCTTCCATACTAGATTTATGAAGGTATATTGCTTTGATATATATGTCTTATAATTTTGTCTATTTGTAGTGATATTATGTATTTATGTAAATATTAGAATTTAGTTTATTATTTTAATATTTTTAACGTTGTGCACATAGGTCTACCTGTTATTTCATGTATTCTGTCCATATTAGGTTTGCTGGAAGAAATCTCTTTTTAGAGATAAGCTCGCCTTTGTACACCTAGTTTCCATTTTGATGTATCTGTATCTTCTGTTTTTGTGCAATAAAGTATAAAGAAAGAACTAAATATCTAAAGTAATAAAGATAATTGATTGATTGATTGAAGTCGGTTTTTTTAAGTTTTTAACTTGGTGAGTTACAGGTTAAAACTTTATAGTCAATCTTCTGTATTTTCTGGTGTGACCTATTACTTGTTTATGAAATGTTAACTTAAACGCGAACGTTTGAACCGTTGAAAGTTGTCTTTTGAGGCGCCCCATCCTTTAAGGCTCTTAAAATGCCTGCGGCAGGAAACTTCTTTTAATAAATAAATAACGAGAGAAAGCCACCGTCGTCGTTACAGACACTTCATAAAGAATTTAGCGAGAAGAATTGTTGCCGTCTAACGTATTCAAGACAATAACCGTGAGAATTATGAGATCACCTAAACCCGACTCACTGCCACGAGCAAAATTCAATACGCTTCATCTCCCGGAAAATAAATTCTGCAAAAACGTGTCCAATGTCTCATTCTGCGGGTGTGGCAGTCAACTCTCTGAAAGTATAATTTTGACAAAGACAACAAAAATTCTGCACCCCGAATGAAAATAAATATTCGGGAGGAAAATAATGTTGATGCGGAATGAGACGGCCGAAATTCAATAGTTGCCGTAACGTCTAACCTACCTCCGGCCCGCTGGTTATGCCGCTCTAGCGTTCCCTTGCGAATCGAACGCTCGCACTCCTTTATGTCGTTGTTGAAAGATTTTTATATCGATATAGGAAGAACAAACAGTAAACCAATAAGGGATTTGTTTAAAAAAAAACAAGTAAGCCCCGTATGCTTATGCCTTTGAGATATTCTTGCACCAGCTTCCTATTCGGGATTTGAAGCGATATCGAGCGATCAGCCGCATAATCAGGGGGAGGGTAAGTTTTTCACTAAAGCCCTCCCTGGCAGTGTCTCGGCGGGTCATAGTTTGCTCACGAAGTAAACAGTTTATGCAAAACGGGAATTGAATAAAGGTCGGGATCGCGAGCCCCCGGCGACGACGCGGGGGCTTCCTGTACGCGCCAATCACCTGTCACTCCTACGTGAACATGAACTACTGTGTTTTTTAAACATAAACGTTTACAGGCTCATACATTTCTACTAGCCCCATACTAGGATACCCTGTGTCGTCTGAACCAGAAACAGCGACGTCACACACATATAAACATCCAAGAACTGGGTTTTTTTTTACCCCCAGCCGGGGATCGAACCCGGGACCTCTCGCATGGTAGGCAGAGCCACAACCGCTGCGCCACAGAGGTCGTCATTTTGGTAATATACTGTACGTTTGTATTTGTTTATATATTACGACTTAAAGTGGCAGTTGGTACTAAGTCCTCTCACGCACAATGTACTGAGCGAGATAAAAACTGGACGTCGTCTCTACCTAATGGGATAATACCATATTACGTGCTAAAGTTGCTCAGATCAAATCGATTTCTTAATAAAAATTGTTCAGAGGTCCCTTACAATCCCTTAAACTTTTCCCCACTCTGTTACACTCGGTTCATCTAAGGGCCGAATGCACAAACTATGTACTACCCAAATGAAGTGTCGCTTAAATATCATACTTGCGCGTTTGCTAAGCGAGAGAGTGACAGCATGACTTGAGTGTCCACATTACTTTGAGTTGTCAGTTGTGCATCCGGAACTCAGGCCCGCATTAATAAACCCCTCTCAGCTCCGATAGCTCTCTCAAGCTCGTGAAAATGACACATTTGATATGCCAAATATGACATATCTGAGACAACTCTCAAGAGCTGAGAGAGTTTTGTTTATTACTCCGGAGTTGCCCGGCTCTTGTCTCGCGAGCACTTTGCACCTCACAGCGCAGTACGTGTGGCGTCGATATGTAGATATTGCGGGGCACTTGATATGCGAGCGACAGGCGAGCGATATCGCGCCGCCAGACAAATCTATTAAAATCTTTCAGGCTGCGGGCGGTCCGACTTTGGAACGCACTTCCATGCACTATAAGAGACAGCTTTTAAGAAACGTATTAAAGAGATATATACTACATAAACTTAACATATAAATACATACAATTATTAATATGTAAAGTTTTTGTAGTATATATCGGTACTTACATATTTAGTACCTATTTACTGTCTTTATTTTATAGGTATTTAATTTATTCTTGTTTAATTTATACTCGTTACTGCGGGCTGCCTACCCTTCTCGGATAATATTTCCTTTAATGCCTAGGTTTTCTGGAAGAAATCTCTTTGTAGATGCACTTCATCTTAATGTAACTGGTTATTTATTGGGTGCAATAAATAATTATGATTAATTAATTACAAACCAACTTCTGCTAGATTCCGTTTGCACGGGCTTAAAAATTGGCGTTAATCATGATAAATATGTTAATTCAGATTCAAACCTACCTGTGGACCAATTTAATCCAAATCCGTTCTGCCGCTTTGGTGTGGTGTCATTTTGTACATTTGAAACATTTCTTTATAATCGACAAGGAGCGAGCATATGTTACGTTGAATCAACTCAAAAAATAAAGACTCCATTAAGCATATGAAGACATATGTAGGTCCGCAACGAAAGCAATTAAAAAATAATTTACAAAACGTCACACGTAAGTTTACTTTACCTAGTTATTCAATCCTACATTTACATATATTTACTAGACTGTAAATAATAATAATAATAATACCTTGGACACTATTTACACACATTGATCTAGCCCCAAACTAGGATTCCCTGTATCTTGGGTACTAGACAACGAAGATAAATATTATACTTAGATAGATAAACAACCATGACTAGGGTACAGACATCCGTTCTCATCAAACAAATATTTGCCCCCACCGGGACTCGAACCCGGGACCCTTGGCTTCGTAGGCAGGCTCACTGCCGACTCGGCCATCCGGGTCGTCATGTAAATGTACTCTATGTTAATGGAGCATTTAATAACAATTTGAATTTTCAATTCACAATTCTATACTATCCACAGTTCTTAGATTTTCTCTCTGCTGAAACAACTAGGAAGCCGGACGGGTTTTGATAACCTGCGCAATAAGCATGCCGCCGACGCCGTCTGTCTCTCTTGGGGGTAAATAAACACATGGTTGAACGATAGGAGGATTGCTCCTTATAAAGAACGTTAGGTACAGTTCTGACGGTGATAGCAAACACCGTGAGGAAACCTTCATATATCCATAGCTGCGGCGATGGAGTAGTTCCTTCAAAGCAAAATGGGGTATAGTATAACTGGATGAAAGCACAAGCGGCGCAACTGGGAGGCTTCTGCAATCCCAACTGTGTTAAGTGGGAACCTGGCCAACAGGCAATCATTTTAACGTGCTTGACTAACTCTTTTTAGCGGCTGTCAAAAGACTGGTGCAAGTCGGCCTAAACCTTTTCGCCGACAAGCTAACCTCATCTTTTCCCACCATTAACAAACAGATATACTGATTAATTTTCAAACTTGCTTCTCTTTGTTTTGTACTTTCGCATTAACTTACCGTACCTACTCCGCGAAACAAATCAAATTCAGATAACGTAATACTTCGTCCAGATTCACGGGAATAAATGAACAATGGAGACTCCCGCTGATTTTATTACTACTGAGAGAAAAATAAATATGTATATAATTATTACGATCTCTATTTTAGCCTCTCTTTTAGTTTTCTATTTTAAAGGACTTGTTTCATAATGTCCTGATAAATCCGTTTGACAGATCACAATTTGTCTGTCACATAGGGTTTTTCCGGACATTGTGAAATAGACTGTCTCTCTATTTTATGTCTTATTTACATTATACGAACGTTCTATCGATGAATTCTTGTTAAAACCTCGACAGCTGCAACGATGGACCAGGCCTTCGACCCGCAGGATAGCCTAAGGATTACTTACTAACATAACATAACATTCACATACAGGCACATTCATTGCTTCAGACCCCACACTAGGATACCGTGTAAACATACAAGATCTGGGTTTTTTGCTGGGCTTTGAATACGGAACCTCTCGCTTGGGAAGCACAGTCTCGCACCGCAACGCCACAGAAGCCGTAATGGGCGCAACTGTGCCGAAGCCTTCCCGCGAAAAAAAGGGCGAGAAGATACCAACTCCGTACCGCAGGCCCCAACCTTTGAGGTCTGATTAAAAAGTCTTTACGACTTTTCCCTATGAGCGGCCGAATCAAACCGTATCGCTTTACTGCCAATACGACGGATGTAAAGTGTTTTGAAGCTATAAAAGCTATCGTTAAAAGTAAATTTGGGAGTTTGTCGAAGCTCAATTACGTTGTTTATGTTTGCGCATCGGGTATTGTCGTCGGTTTAGTGGAGCTGTATTTGGTGAGCTCTTATGTTGCGTCTGGTAAAGACTTGCTATAAAATAGTTAGTTTTGCTTTATTATTTCATCCCTCGACACGGAGACTAAGATTAAGAAGATGACGACCCGAATGGCCGAGTCGGCAGTGACCCTACCTATGAAGCCAAAGGTCCCGGGTTCGAGTCCCGGTGGGGGCAAATATTTGTTTGATGAGAACGGATGTTTGTACCCTAGCCATGGTTATTTATCTATCTCAGAATAATATTTATCTATATAAGTATGTGTATCGTTGTCTTGTACCCAAGATTCAGGGAATCCTAGTTTGGAGCTAGATTAATTTGTGTAAATAGTGTCCAAGGTATTATTTATTTATTAATTTATTTATTTATTAACTTCTCTTGTTAACTTCTCTTGAGAAGTTATTATAATAGGTCTGAAAATTGAAATAGGTAATTTTGTGTTTTCTTTACGTTTTAAGACCTGGAGAATCATTTGCAATCATTTTTAGAGTGATGTCTGTGTGTGTGTGTGTGTGTGTGTGTGTGTGTACGTACGTATGTACGTGATCAAAATTATGGAATTCGTTTTCTCAATAACTACTGGACCGAATCGCTTTGATGACCATATCAATCGATACGCCACGTCATGACTTAGATCTGAAAGGAGTCTAGAAAAAATCGGTCCAGCGGTTCGTTTTTTATTTGTAAAAAACTGACTTTTTTGAACACGCAACGTTAATTTTGTATGTAATTCCAAGTATTGAGGGGTAGATGTGGGTTTTTGAGGGTGCTGGTTTCGAATCTTTCATCAGTTTTTTAAAATTCAAAATGGCGGACCCACTATGACGTCATCTTTTTCGTGAAAATTCTTTAAATTCGATAAAATTTATTAATTATTGTGTAATGTTAACAAGAGAAGTTGCTTGTACGGTACTTGCTGCCGAACCGATTTTTTATTTATTCATTATCAGCCTCCATGACATCCAGGCAGTGAGTCCACTGGTCTGTATGGTTCTCCTCACGTATACGCCTTCCAACTCGATCCTATATGACCAGCGTTGTAGCCTATTTATCTACACATACTCCATACTTACACACAAACAATTACAACTTAAAACTATTAATATTTATACTTACATACTTAATCAAACTACACAAAAATACTGACTACAAATATATATATATATATAAATAACATATATAACTAAATACATGTATATATAATATAGATATATAAGTAGCATACTTACCAACTTATTATCGACTGGTCGATACATCGATAATGCCCGTTCGATTCTATCGAATGTCCGAACTCCCTAGCCCTCCGCGGCGACCTGTTCCACGATGATAACGCGTGATCGGCATCGCCGGACAGAAGTCAGCCAAACCAATCAGTCACCTATGAAACATAACGCGGAACGCACGCTCGCCGCCATCGCTCCATGCTTACGCTTTGCTTCATGTTTGATGTTAATTGTATATAGATTTGCTTTCCTATCGCTGATAATATAATATATGTGCTGTGTTTTTTCTCCTGCCTATACTAGACTATGACTCTGTGCTTGTGCTTCCTATTCTTTTGTGCCTTCTGTCTTGAAACATACGTGGATAACCTGATGTGTCTTACGGATTACATGGACTAAACCAGTAAGTACTTTGTTTTACTGGCGCCGAATCACCACAACCATCATCATAACCCACACTGGTGACCCCGACACTGAACATGGAAGACAAAAACAGCGACACGCAAGCCCCGAACCCCGGTACTAGTGATGGAGGCAAGTCGACATTATCGACATCGATAAATGCGGCCAGTATATTTAAGGTCGGAGTAAAGGTACCACCATTTTGGGCAGAAGAACCCGAGATTTGGTTCGCTCAGGTTGAAGGCCAATTTGCCATATCGGGGGTTACTAATGATACCACCAAATTTATTTATATCATTGGGCACCTTGACAACCAATACTCCAGAGAGATCAAAGATATCATAATTAACCCTCCAGCGACCAACAAATACCAGAAACTAAAGACCGAGTTGGTGAAGAGGCTGAGCGATACAAAGGAAAAGAAAGCTAAACAGCTATTGATGCATGAGGAACTAGGGGACCGCAAGCCGTCCCAATTCCTTCGCCATCTAAAAGGTCTAGCTGGCTCAAGCGTAACCGACGAATTTATGAAGACCATCTGGATTAGTCGCCTACCCGTCAACATCCAGACAGTGCTCGCAGGTCAACCAGCTGCAACATCTCTGGACGACCTCTCAGACTTGGCAGATAGAGTGCACGATATTATTCCGCCCGCACCAAAGATTGCTGCAGTAAGCGACGGCGTACCCAGCTCCATCATCAACGAGCTTGCACACGAGATTTCTGAGCTTCGAAAGCAGTTCCAGAACCTGTCTGAAGGAAGGAGTTCCAGATCTCGTACACCAGCTTCGCGTAGCAAACGCAGTCCTAGCAGGCAGCGCTCGCAATCCAACTACAGGAAGTACCCAGTATGCTGGTACCATAGCAAGTTTGGAGAGAAGGCCGGCAAGTGCATCCGTCCATGTGACTACAAAGCGGAAAACCCCAGGGGCAGTCGATAATGGCGGCGGACGATTGCCCTTCCACTTCAACTGGCCGTCTATTCGTCACCGATCGAACCTCGAAGACGCAGTTTTTGGTCGACACTGGTAGTGACCTCTGCGTCTTCCCACGGTCGGCGCTCCATGATCGACGTGCAAAGACTAATTACAGTTTGTGTGCTGCTAACGGTTCAAATATTTCTACCTACGGTTATGTAAACTTAGATTTGGATTTAGGCTTACGTAGAAGTTTTGCTTGGCGTTTTGTAGTTGCCGATGTAACTAAACCAATAATAGGTGTAGATTTTTTAAATTTCTATAGCATTATTGTAGACTGTCGCAATAAACGCCTCATAGATAATTTAACATCAATTGCAGCTATTGCCACCACAGCAGATTGTAAGAGCGTGTCTTCCGTGAAGGTTGCTACTGGCGAAACGCGATACCATCGTATCCTCGAAGAGTATCCGGAGATAACTCGACCAGCCGGTAAACATCACCCATCACCACATAACACTGTACACCATATACGCACTACACCTGGACCACCAGTTGCTACTCCCCCTCGTCGTCTAGCTCCGGATAAGCTGAAGATCGCTCAGCGTGAGTTCCAGTCCATGCTTGCTAGTGGCACAGCCAGGCCCTCCGAGAGTCCCTGGTCATCGGCTCTCCACTTAGCGCCGAAGAAAGACAACGGTTGGCGCCCATGTGGAGACTATCGTAAGCTCAACGCACGTACGGTGCCTGACAGGTATCCGATCAAGCACATCCACGATTTCACACACAGCGTTGCAGGTTGCACTATTTTCAGCACATTAGATCTGGAAAAAGCTTACAATCAGATACCTGTCAGCACTGAAGACATTCCGAAGACCGCCATAACAACTCCATTCGGGTTATTCGAATTCCCGTACATGACGTTCGGTCTTCGTAATGCAGGACAGACTTTCCAGCGTTTCGTTGACGAGATGACGAGAGGACTTGACTTCGTCTATTCTTATCTAGATGACTTTCTGATATATTCCCGCAGCCCCGAGCAACACGAGGAGCATCTGCGAGCTGTCTTTCAGAGGCTTAAGGATTATGGGATGTTGGTGAACACCTCAAAATGCGTCTTCGGTGAAAGTGAAGTCACTTTCCTGGGATACAGCATTTCAGAGAAAGGATGTAGGCCCCTAGACTCCAAAGTAAAAGCGGTAAAGGATTTCCCTCCTCCAGCAACCGTCCGGCAGCTCAGAGCTTTTTTAGGCATGCTCAATTTTTATAGGAGATTTCTTCCTCTAGCGGCCCAAATACAAGCCCCGCTGCACGCCTTGCTGAGTGGTTCGGCCAAGGGATCGCAACCGATCACACTTTCTGGTGAGCAACTAATAGCTTTTGAAGCTTGTAAAGAAAGCTTGTCTAATGCCACCTTATTAGCTCACCCTGATTGCGCCGCCAGCCTTGCCGTTATCACCGACGCATCCGACAAGGCCATCGGAGCTGTTCTCCAGCAGCTGAAAGACGGCGCATGGGAGCCGCTTGCCTTCTTTTCTCGCAAGCTGACACCATCCCAGACTAAGTATTCTCCCTATGACAGGGAATTACTGGCCATTTACGAGGCTATAAAATATTTTCGGCATATGCTCGAGGCCAGGCATTTCGTTGTGTATACCGACCACAAGCCGATCAGTTTTGCATTTCACGAAAGAAAGAAAAACTGTTCGCCAAGGCAGTATAGGCACCTAGACTTTATCTCGCAGTTTACTACTGATATCCGGCATATATCTGGTAGAGATAATGTTGTCGCTGATGCTTTATCACGTATAGAAGAACTGGGAGCTCCAGTTAACCTCGAAACACTAGCCGATACACAGGAGTCAGACCAAGAGCTGCAAGAGCTGTTACGCAATGGCTCATCCTTGCAGTTGCAGAAACTTCACGTTCCCAATAGTCGATCACCTCTGTACTGCGACGTCAGCACGCCGACTTCCCGGCCTTATGTCCCGAGGATCCATCGTAGACAAGTCTACGAGAGCCTACACTCCCTCAGTCACCCAGGTGCTAACGCTTCCGCAAAGTTAGTCGCCGACAGGTTTGTCTGGCCTGGCATACGGAAGGACTGCAGGGAGTGGACGCGCACTTGTCTTCAGTGTCAACGCGCCAAGGTAAATCGCCACGTTACCGCCCCCCTTGGCACCTTTAAACTACCACAAGCCCGCTTTAAAAATATCCATCTTGACTTGGTCGGCCCGCTTCCCTTATCACGCGGCTATCGGTATTGCTTAACCGCTGTGGATAGGTTTACCCGCTGGCCTGAAGCAATACCGATAGAGGACATCACAGCTGAGACCGTAGCAAAAACGCTGCTATCAGCGTGGATAGCCCGATTTGGTTGTCCAACAGACATAACAACGGACCGCGGAAGCCAGTTCGAGTCGGCATTATTTCAATGTCTGTCTAAGCTAGCAGGTTTTGAGCATAGGCGTACAACGGCATACCATCCTGCCTGTAACGGTCTCGTTGAGCGATTCCATAGGCAGCTCAAAGCCGCAATAGTGTGCCACGCGAATGAAAGGTGGACCGAATCATTGCCCTGGGTTTTGTTAGGCATCAGGACTGCATTTAAAGAGGACTTGCAGAGCTCTTCAGCAGAACTGGTATACGGGGAGCCACTGAGACTCCCTGGAGAGTTTTTCAACCCTAGCACGAGCGGAACAACCGACATATCGGAGTTCTCTACTAGGCTGCGACTCTTTGCTGAAAAGTTGAAACCCGTGCCAGCTGCCCGTCATAGTAAGCCTAAAGTATTTATTTACAAGGAGCTTACTACCTGTGATCACGTGTTCCTTCGTGAAGACGCATCGCGAGGTTCTCTTCAGCCAGCTTACTCCGGGCCACATAAAGTACTTTCCAGAGGAGACAAGGTATTCAAAATTGTTGTAAATAATAAGGTGAAGACAGTGTCTATAGACAGACTTAAACCCGCTTTCACACTACCTGACGATGTAGACATACAAAAAAGTCTCCCTATACCTATTGTCTCTAATCCAGTTCCTGCTCCAAGGAACTATGTCACTCGTTCTGGCCGCCAGGTCAGGTTTCCAGATTATTATCGCCCTTAACGGTCTCTGGAGGGGAGTGGTGTAGCCTATTTATCTACACATACTCCATACTTACACACAAACAATTACAACTTAAAACTATTAATATTTATACTTACATACTTAATCAAACTACACAAAAATACTGACTACAAATATATATATATATATAAATAACATATATAACTAAATACATGTATATATAATATAGATATATAAGTAGCATACTTACCAACTTATTATCGACTGGTCGATACATCGATAATGCCCGTTCGATTCTATCGAATGTCCGAACTCCCTAGCCCTCCGCGGCGACCTGTTCCACGATGATAACGCGTGATCGGCATCGCCGGACAGAAGTCAGCCAAACCAATCAGTCACCTATGAAACATAACGCGGAACGCACGCTCGCCGCCATCGCTCCATGCTTACGCTTTGCTTCATGTTTGATGTTAATTGTATATAGATTTGCTTTCCTATCGCTGATAATATAATATATGTGCTGTGTTTTTTCTCCTGCCTATACTAGACTATGACTCTGTGCTTGTGCTTCCTATTCTTTTGTGCCTTCTGTCTTGAAACATACGTGGATAACCTGATGTGTCTTACGGATTACATGGACTAAACCAGTAAGTACTTTGTTTTACTGGCGCCGAATCACCACAACCATCATCATAACCCACAGCGTCTATCGACTATTGTCGACTATTATATACGAGTAGGTATGACGCCGAATCCTCATTCTAGTAAAGTAGAGGTACTTAATACATTCCATTTTATACTTACATAAGATCTACAAAAACTGTCTCTCAAAGTACTAAAATAAAAGCTAAGTTAAGCTTTAATGAGATGATAAGATACGGAATTCAGAGGCAGTAAGCTTTATTTTGATAGTGCACTTACATAAGCTTTGAAAATATTTTCGCTTGCATGATAATATGGGCAATAAATATGTAGCCATGGCTATGAACGACGTCAGGTAAGTGAAATTGTTGATAAGTGAATAAAAAACTGATTTTGCAACTCAAATGCTATGCGAAAACGCCGCTTCGTTCGTATTTCAGTCACTCAAAGAGTATTTCAGTTGGCTTAGATGTTTTTTGATCGCTTCTTTTAATACTATATTCGATATAACATAGGTTTTCTTCAAAATACAAGTAGTACGTATCATGTCTTAAAAAAAATAGAATCGAGTATCTGGCTTGACGTGGACACCGTGCCTCAGCCATCCCGCATGTGAAATGGGCTGGGTTGTTTGTATCATGTATTACCCTGCATCCCCGTCCCGGGCATCAGCGGGGGTGAGGTAAGGTCGCTACCGCGGCGGGAGCGGGGTGTAATTACTAAAGCGATGACGCGCTCTGCGGGGTGTCACGCTAAGGGGTTAAGTGTTACGATCTCTGTAAGTGTTCAGCTATTTGTAGTGAGGAGTGTTACGAGCTCATAGTGTTATTACGAGGAACGAGCGGTGTGATATGGAAGTGTTTTAGTTCCTGTTACGATGTTAATGTAGCCATAAAAAATGCATAGTTTGATTGCCCGCCTTTTCCCCATGTGGTGCGTTAGACATGAGCCCACGTTAAGTGAGCTATGCAAAGGTCTATTTTGGGTGACAGGGGGATAGGCGACATGAATGATATATATGTCACCGTAAGATTAACAAAACCGTTAGTTTATAATCTAACATCTTTTTTCTCGTTAGTTTACAAACTATCGATAAATTGTATACTGTACAGTATTACTTAATAATAATAATAATAATAATAATAATAACGTTTATTGCCAAGAAAAATACAAGGATAGTACCTAATTTGACATTGATAATTTTAGGCAATAGGAAGTGGCTCAGCTCCTGCTGACACAGAGCTGCTGCCGGGGCTCTGTGGAGCGCTGATGTTCAGCCTCTCCCTCTTCCCTTAGATTTGGAGCGGTGTAAAATGTCATAGAGGGTCACCAGGAGAAGTTAAACTTATTCAAGACAGTGTTAAAAAATTAGATCACTAAATTGTAACAACACTTAATTACTAAATTATAATAACATTGGATAAATTACAATAAAAACGCAAAATAATTATCATTTGGGGCATAGTAGAGTAGTAGTGGTTGGTATTTTTTATGTTGTACTTGTGTGTGTGTGTGTGTGTGTGTGTGTGTGTGTTTGAGTGTGTGCGTATGTGACTGTAGCTTGCGGGCTCTTTCTTTAGAAAAAGTTTTTTATTTGTATATCATTCCTGTAAGCATGCTTCAGGTTCTCTGTATGAATTTGGCGTTTGATTAGAGCTGCTCTATATTTTATCTTAAATAAGTTAGTACTAACTTTAGTTCTCAGAGGAGGATGCAAATCATTCCATATACTTGCGGACATAAATCTGAAGCAGCTCCTGTAACGGACTGTTTTGTGTGCTGGTATTTTTAGTTTATTAATTTGACTGTTTCTCAAAGCTCTGTGGGTTGAGTTATTGACCCATTGCAGCTTTTCAAAAAGTTATTCTGGTTTTTTGTTCCATATGATTACTTACGATTATAATGAAACCGTTAAATTACTGGTTTAAACTTGAATTGCAAACGAACTACCAGGGCAAACACTGCGGTAGCTTAGGTGAAGACTAGTGGAGGAGAGCGCAGCAAAGCCCCCGAATCGTCATCGTGTTAGGTTGACATGTAGAACAAAAAAAATGTAACTTCTTAATCCTGTCGGGCTGGTTTACAATTTGTCGATAGTTTACAAACTAACGTGTTAGTACAGGATCTCCGTAAGATTGACGTGACATATAGAAGGTTAGCAATTCTTTAAAGGGTGACGACCGGTTCAGTCTAGTGGGTAATGACTGATCCTGGGTTCGAATCCCGGTAAGGGCAAATATTTATGTGATAACCATGAAAATTTGTTTTTTAGTCTTGGATGATTTCTACGTATTTCCATAAGAATTTTTCTCGATTAAATATATCGTCGTCTAGTACCCATAACACAAGCCTTGTTGAGCTTACGATCGGCCTAGTTTGATTTGTTTAACCTCTTGAATACTTTTCCACTTTTTCGTTACAGGTTTTAAATTTTATTACCATGGCATAAGGTTCAAAATCGAGACCCGTCCCAACTACCCTCGGTTTTTGAGAGGTTAAGATTTCCCTCTAATATCTCCTTCTATCTATATCCTCTTATATTTTTTATTTTATTTATTTCTACCTGGACCAAAGTATAACGTTCCAAAACCCAACGTTAAAAGAAGTAGAGTGTAGAATAAATATCGCCTGGGCGAAATGCTATTCACAAAAAAAAAATTTTAAAGCGGATTAAAAATACCGATGAGACTAAAGAAAAAGGCAATGGACACGACAATACTTCCCACTCTACTCCATGGATGTCAAAATTAGGTCTTGATACAGAAGATCATCAAAAAAATACAACTGTTTGGAACTGAACGCAGTCGTACATACGTACTCGTTGGTGCAATTCGGGACGCACCTTTTTCTCTCGTTATGTCAATGTTTGTAATGAAAATCAAGTTATATAATATAAATCCATTTCCAAAATGCGTGTTTGATAGTCAATATTGTGACTCCGCGTCATTGCGAGTGCATTCGGTGATACATTTTGGCCAGATCGAATTGTCGCGTGTGTTGGACGATCTCGTCGGGAGACGCCGCGCTGTCCCGATACCGTGAGAACATTGAGTTCCGCGGGGAATCACGCTAGTTAGAATAAGGGTATAAGTGTCGCACGTGCGTTTGAAACCTCCCGGGAGGTCCGTGCTTTTAAAACTAAGTGGAACACTGTGTCACTTGCTGTCGGCAAGGAGACGTAGAGAACGCGTAATCGTAAGAAAGCGGTATGTTGCTGGGCTCACCTTTAGCGGATGACCTACTCGCTGGGGCGTCCAAACTTTTTTAGCATCATGTTGGGGTAATTTGATCATCTTCCTGAAAGTTTCAGGGTGCGGAAATCAATAGTTTTTAAGATATGATTTTTTGAAAATCTGAAAATACTTTGTAAAATGATGTAACGCAACGCAAATAATATGTTTTTAATCTTGTCTGTGGTCAAAATACATTACCTTCATACTTTGTACACATATTTGAAAAGATGAGAATTCTCTAAAAAAAAGGATGAAATGTGGAATCTTTTTTTAATAATACCTATTTTAATAAAAATGTTCATTTAACTTGCAATTTATGTTTGTTTATTTATTTTACGTCAATCAAAGTTAATTTAGTATTTCTTTCGTAAAATATCACTTTTGACAATAATAAAGTTGTAATTTTTGTTTAAAACGGAACGCATTTTGTTGGGGCGTTTTGCCGCGTTTTTGGTTGGGCGGCAAAGTAGTAGTCCCTTTTCTAGTAGTTTCGCGAATGTTCTATTTTCTTGTTCTCTCGATATTTACAAGCAAAAACAACTGGCTAGAGTAGGTTATTGTGGCTACTTTTCAATCGGGTTATAGGTTATGTTAGAACGTTGAAGAAGCTAAACCGGAGCGGAGCGGAGCGCAGCGTATGCAAACAAAAACGATTGGCTAGAGTAGGTTATTGTGGCTATTTTTCAATCGGGTTATAGGTTATGTTAGAACGTTGAAGAAGCTAAACCGGAGCGGAGCGTATGCAAACAAAAACGATTGGCTAGAGTAGGTTATTGTGGCTACTTTTCAATCGGGTTATAGGTTATGTTAGAACGTTGAAGAAGCTAAACTGGAGCGGAGGGGAGCGCAGCGTATGCAAACAAAAACGATTGGCTAGAGTAGGTTATTGTGGCTACTTTTCATGTAAATTTTGATGATAGCATTATGGAGTATTTGTGGAGGAGAAAGGTGTCGAGGCAGAAAAATGACCCTTTCGAAGAAAGCAACTAGGCATTTCCGTGCGGGGGGGGGGGGGGGGGATAGTGGGGGGGGGGGGGCATCAACCCCTTCCCCCTCCCCCCACTTAAAGATCAAGGTCAGTCTGAATTTTGTTATATTTTAACAACATAACCTGAAAACTTTAAATAATTATATCTCAGAAACTAGGCATTTCCGCGGGGGGGGAGTAGTAGGGGGGACATCTACCCCCCTCCCCCATCCCCCCCTACCCCCTCAGGGTCAACAATAGTCAATAGTCAATAGTCAAAGTACTTTATTACTGTAGATATTTACATATACTTAGCAAACGTAATTTTTTGCCTCTTCTCTACATTGGACCACTGTGGGAGAAGGAGGGCGTAGAAACTCCCACAGATTTATTTTTAGATCTCTTTTAAAAATAGGTTGTGCTTAACTAATACAAATATGAAAAATTTAATTGTTATGATTAATAAGCAGGAATAAATAATTACAAAATTATTAACAGCAAGGTCTGTGTTGAGCCAGATTAACCCCATACAGTCCTGTCATTTAAGTAATCTTGAACATTGTAATATCCCTTTTTCGACAAAGTCGCTTTAACATGCTTTTTAAATTGCTCAAATGGCAATTTCAAAATCTCCAGAGGTATCTAATTGTAGTAGAGAATGCACTGACCCTTGAAAGAGTTGCTAACCTTCGCGAGTCTAAAACGGGGCGCACATAGTCTGTGATTATTTCTTAGGTTAACATTACAGCTGTCGCTAAATTTAGAAAATGTTGTAAGGTTCTTGCGTACATACATTATATTTTCGAAAATAAATTGACTAGCTACTGTTAGTATGTCAATTTCTTTAAAAAGCTCTCTTAAGGAGTCTGTTCGTTTTAAATTATAAATTGCTCGAATAGCTCTTTTCTGTAAAATAAAAATAGTTTGAATATCCGCTGCTTTCCCCCACAACAAGATACCATAGGACATCACACTATGAAAGTAACTAAAATATACTAGCCTAGATGTAGCCACATCCGTGCTTTGTCTGATGTTCCTAACAGCGTAAGCCGCAGAACTTAATTTACCAGCCAATTTATCTATGTGGGGTCCCCACTGCAATTTGCTATCAATGGTTATTCCAAGAAACTTCGTATCATTTACCAATTCTAACATGCTGTTGTCTAACACCAAACTGGTCAAACAAAAGTAGGTCATCCGCTAAAGTCCTTCCTGTTGCTGGGAAGGAGCTCTTCACTACAGCTGGACACATACCCAAGTTATCTTTGAATAATACGTTTGTGGCTTGGCGAAACGCTGACAGATCTGACCTCTATCACGGTCGGATGAGTGTTTCTACTAGGTATGGGCCCCTAGTCTGGACACGACCCTGGTGGACGCCAGATCAACAAGTGTTCCAGAAATAAGCCGAGATAAGTATACTAAACATCAAAATAAGAGACAGACAAAAAAATAAAGAAATACGACAGAAAACAAAACTAATCGATGCAGCAAAACTCGCATGTCAGCTCAAGTGGAGATGTGCAGGCCATATCGCTCGGATGAATTATGGCCGGTGGACAGAACAGAGTCTGCACAGGTACCCTAGCGAGGAAAAGAGACAAAGAGATTGCGTCCGTTCCGGCAAGACGACATCGAGGACGCTGGTGGGGGAGTGACCTGGACTAGACTGGCGAAAGATAGACCAATGAAGAGAGAGGAGGCCTTCACCCGTAAATGGGTATTCTAATCAAACAGTTGCATATTATACTTTTTTGTTATTTCTTCTTCTTTTTTATTTCCAGTCTGGAGATGTAGTTTGCTGATAGCCAAATAAATTGCTGGCTGTGTCGGTAAAAAAGACTTATATCCTCTCCCACTCATCCTCGATAGACGCGGTTTTGTCCCATCTAGCGTGTACTTGGTGCACCTTGCTCCCAACAATCTCCACTGTCTCGGGGACTTCGGTCATGCTCAGACATATGTGCTTCTCTCCCGGGGGGTTAGAAGAGTGAATATTTTTTGAAGCAAGGCGAGCCACTGTCAATCACAGGAAGTGATCTCTGGCGCAGTCTGCACTATGAAGCAAGCGTGTATAGAGAGTTTCTTATAAGTCCTTCTTCCGAGTTAGGACAAGATCGAGCTGATGCCAGTTTTTGGAGCGGGGATGCTTCCAAGAGACTTTTCTCATATACCTGCCTCTAATATATGTGTTGGTAACGTACAGCTGGTGTATAAAGCAAAATTCCCACAAAACTTGTTCGTTGTCATTTTGCTTTCCACGCCGTGTTCGCCTAGGCAATCAAGCCAGGAGACGGCGACCTGTCCCACACGGGCATGGAAGTCTCCCAGGAGATTTAGTCAGTCGCCCGGATGCTCTGCCCGCACCGCTTTGTCTAGTTGGTCGTAGAACTGGTCTTTGGATACAATTATTGAAGGAAGTGTTGGAGCATATGCTGAAATGATGGTGACAAACCCGCACGAGGTGTTGAAGCGCAGGCCCATTGTGAGCTCCGAGATACACTCAGGACTCTCAACTGAGGATAATCAATACATATACTTCTCTATATTGGACCACTGTGGGAGAAGCAGGGCGTAAAAACTCCCTCAGATTGACTTTTAGATATCTTTTAAAATTGCTTGTGTTTAGCTTATTATAAATATTACAATATTAATAATTATTTTTAATAATCAGGAATAAATACTTATATACTACTACAGATACCTCTGAAGATCTTGAAATTGCCCTTTGAGCAATTTAAAACAATGTTAAAGCGACTTTGTCGAAAAAGGGATATTACAATGTTAAAGGTTACTTAAATGACGGGACTGTATGAGGTTAATCTGGCTCAACAAAGACCTTGCTAATAATAATTTTGTAATTATTTATTCCTGCTTATTAATTATGATAATGATATATATAAATCTATATATATATATTTATATAGATTTTTAAATCACTTTTAAAAATCATTTTTAAAAGTGATTTAAAAATCTATCTGTAGGGGTTTCAACGCCCTTCTACTCCCACAGTGGTCCAATGTAGAGAAGTGGCAAAAAATGACGATTGCTAAGTATATGTAAATATCTACAGTAATAAAGACATTTGGAATTGGAATTTATAATTTGCAGGAGGCAGCATAGAATGGACAGAGGGCAAAAATTCTACCAACAATGCTGCTGATGCTGTAAAGGTATAAGTTTCAACCTGCACTGTAAAAACAGAATATGGGGCATATTACATTGCAAATATGCCTAACAAAAAGTGAGGCTTTGGGCCTGGTAGTTTTACAATTCATATATAAATAGTACCGATGAGCTAGCCCCAGTCATGCTTAGCTTGAATTATAGTGATAAACAATCACCACACCATATAAATTAATCACTCGCAATAAATTTCAACATACAAAACAGTATATTTAAACTTAAATACATCACTTGATAGCTACGAGCCGTTATGGGCGACTACGCCGTAGCTACGAGGGGCTACGCTGCTACGAGAGGCTATCTTGACACGGATATATTCCAGTGAATTTATTTGAGCTCCGAAGCCGACAGTTTATTCGCTAGACCAGAGATGCTGCATGTTTAAAAACTTCAACCGACTGTACAGGGTTGCCGCTGAGTAATTTTACTCGACTGCAGCGAAGCGATAAAGAGGAGGGTTATGAGTTTAACCTGTATGCATATGTATGTATATCTGTTCCTGTGTCCCATCGTAACATCTCAACGGTTCAACCATTTTGATAAATGATGCGTAATTAGATTCATCTTGAAGGCGCGAGTATCTAAAATTAACAATAATGATTTGAGTTTAGTTTTATCCCACCAAAGACATTTTTTATATAAAATTTGCCAAGACGAACCATATGGCTCTAACTGTCTAAAAGTTATCAGATCTCATGTAGAGCCAAGCTTTTAATACTACACGCCCTAACTCTACAAGCCCTAACTTCACAAACTCCACACCTTATTCAAAATATGTACTTTATTTACAAAAAATGCTGAATTGTGTATTTTATTACTTAAACAAGGAGTCCCTATATCAATTTTCAGACCTTTAGCATCAGTGTCATACAAACTTCATCCCTTTGTTTAAGGGGGGCTGTAAACATTCCAAATTGTCCAAAGATGTTTATTTTGTTAGTTTACTAAGACTAGCTTACTAGGACTTCAGGAAGTACCTTAAGAATTTTGATGATCATCAGTGAGTCAGTAACGATAACGTAGTTTTTTAGATATCAATACAATCTAAAGTTTAAAAGCTATGCAATTGAAACTTTTTAATAATATTTAATGAGTCTACTATTTATATCATATTTAGAGAATTTTGTTTGGCTGGTACATACCATGGTAATCCAAATCCAAGTTATGAGGGTTAAAAAAAACGACGAAGCGCTTCGAGAAAAGGTAATAGTGCCTCGTCTTGGTGGGGGCACTACCATGCCCCAGATACTTTTTAGTGTACCGCAGTCAGGCTTTTAAGTTTTTTTAATTTTGTCATTCATAAATGTATCTCCCACAGTGGTCCAACAGTAAGAAGACAAGAGCTAAATAATTATATTTACCAAGTGTATGTAAATATCTAGAGTAATAAATAAATTTTTGATTTGATTTGACTTACTTTTTTATTAATGGCTTGCTTAGGTGCGGCACGGCATCCATCCTTCATACATTCATCGACATGGCAGACGTGATTCGGTTACCACCGTATATTAGCCAAACTCAGGTGAGCGCCTACTCTATTTTTCCATATTATCACCGCCTTTCCTATACCCAAAGAAAATACAATCACGAAGCGTCGCCGTATTCAGAGTTTAGTAAACCATTGATCTGATTCCAAATTTGAATGTTCTTACCTACAAAACAACTAGTAATCCGATTTCGAATGTATGAAAATTCCGGTCCGGCCCACCAGGGCTGAATGTCAAATTACCATCTGTCTGTAACACCCTCTTTCTGTCTCTTTCCCAAAATGACTGAAATGTATAATTACCTAATTTCCATATGCCTGAAAAAAGAAAATGACAATCGATGTACAGTCGTTACAAATATATACTTCGTAGGTACCTACTGACTTTTAACCTTAGATGATTTTTATAAGTAAAAGACGTGTCAGAGTAAAACTAACTTAAGTTTAATTCTGACGACCCGAATGGCCGAGTCGGCAGTTACGCTGCCTACGAAACCAAGGGTCCCGGGTTCGAGTCCCGGTGGGGGCAAATATTTGTTTGATGAGAACGGATGTTTGTACCCTAGTCATGGTTGTTTATCTATCTAAGTATAATATTTATCTATTTAAGTATGTTTATCGTTGTCTAGTACCCATGATACAGGGAATCCTAGTTTGGGGCTAGATCAATGTGTGTAAATGGTGACCAAGGTATTATTATTATTATTATTATTATTCTTGTTAAAAAATAGGCATATTATTAATTCAATAAAAAATGTGGAATAGTGCGGGATAGATAAATATATAAGAAAACGTTTCAATTGAATATTATCTACAGTAGACATACTTAAATATAATTTAGTTGTAAAGTTTCCGTAATGTTGCTACACTTTCTAAGAACTCAAAAGAGGTTTTTTTGTCATCATTTAGCTCCTGCAGCTAATTTTTGAAGTAACGGTCGAAGGCTATTTCCTTGCGCCATCGACGTGCACCTGATAATACCGCGTTTCTCGTACGTGTGTCCTGGTATTGTGCTTCTTTCTTTAGCACATAAATGAAGCGAATTAGTGTTGGTTTGTGTGGCATTCTTATATTAAGCCGCCTGTTCCAGCTTTATAAAGGGTTATTGCTGCGGCGGCGCTTATCGGTTCCGCAGCTAATGGTAGGGACCATGCTCACCCACTGTTTTTCAAAATATGCTTGAAGCTGTATTTCAAAATATGCTTGAAATTGGCCCATTTTTTCTGATTTTTCCATTTTCTCTGTAATGGTTTGCCAATAGGTAGTTATATGTTGCGCTGGCAACAACGGGAGACTGGCACACAACCGGGTAATACGTAGTCCAGCAGGGTGCTCGCAGATTCCTATTGCCTTTGCCTTCTTCTACACTGCCTGGTTGAAGTGGAAGTAGTACCCAGTTATAATTGCGTCAGGAAAAGTTGACTTGACGGCGATCATCTGTGCTTTCTCAAAGTCACTAGTACTTCGTCACTTCAATAGTAATAGACAGTTGGTGCCATATTAAATTGAAAAGCCTCGTGTACGTGATTTCAGTCTTATGAGGTAATAAAGCGTACAGTACTTGTACCACATTTGTGACCTCGACGCTGGTGCTTAAATCTATATTTACAGTATATAATTGATTGAAGGGTTTTGGGACTCTTTTAAAAGTCCCATCACCCGAATACTGCTTCGACTGTCCATTTTTCACAGCTTCAAGGCCCACTTTTGTAGAAATAAATTAAAATTTTCTCTGTGTCACCATCTTTAGCCACGAGGAAACTTTCAGCTAGTATTTTGGGCACTGTCACGTCTTTTAGTTCGGAAAATTCGGTTCTGGTTTGTTCCGAAAATGTGTGTCTTGTTCGGTAAAGAGCGCTTCTTTTTTCTTCATACGAAGGCATTTCAACGTCTTCGGTATCTTCATTATTACTTCTCTCATAATAGTTTGCCACGTGTTTTTTTTTTATTGGTGTCATTTTATCGCGTATTTCTTTTTTGCAGTCGTCAATTACTTTATCTCGAATATTTTGAGAATGGTTTACCTCGCACACATGTGAGCTGCTGGGCCTCACTATGGCGTTTTTTAGAGTATTGATGGTCAGAGATGCGTTGTAAATTAGTACACCTCCATATAGAGTTGCCACTTTTATTGGAATTCCCAAAGTTATATTTGTGTCGATCATATAGAAGGCAAGGCTTCCCCTTCTGATTTTCAGTGAAAACGATGTCTTTTTTTATTTCCATTTGGCAAAATTGATGAAATCTACTATTCTGAAGTATATAAACAGCGAAATTTGTTTAAAAAATATATATGTTAATTAGTAGTTGTATTTGAAATGGCCATGCCAGAATGATCTCAGGTCAAGGAAACTCTTTATTGAAACTCCTCTAAGAGTATGATTGATGAAATGGGACCAGACAAAAAAATTCTAGCTATAATCTATTTGACATGAGCTGCCATATTATAAAAAAGCACTATTTGCTTCTCACACAGGAGATGCAGGTTCAAATCCCGTTGCTGATCAAACCAAGTTCTAGACGGTTATACGGACGGACGTTCTAACATTGATGGAGAACATCGTGAGGAAACCTACCTTACGGCATAGCTGCGACGATGGGGTAACCCCTGTCACGTAATTATATTAATCAATTGTGGTTTTGTTCACCCAATTTTATGTTATTTTTTAAACTATTTGCATTTTAAACCGTGGTGTGGACTTAGTTCCCAATTAAATAATAAGCAAGATGAAGCATTAAATAACTGGCTAAAGGTATCTACACTAGATGATGTTCAACTGGAAAAGCACCCTAAACAATTTTTCATCGACTGTACAAAACGCCAAAGGTATTCAGACATTCAGTCATTAGTGGAAGGTGTGGTTATGGATTTCAGGCATTTTGGGAAAGAGGCAATATGAGTTTCGGGTGTTACAGACAGATGGTAATTTGACATTCAGCCTTGGTGGGCCGGACCGGAAAATTCAAAATATAAGTTTTTGCCGTACGAGTCACCAATTTTAGCAGCTCAAACTATCCGTTCAGGGGCTAAGTTTTGGAAAAAATATAATAACATGCATTTTTGACGTGAAATCTGTGAACTTGTGAGAGTTTTGTGTTTTTTGTGAGTCTGCATAATTACTTCTTGAAGGTGTGCAAGCAAACATCTGAGTAGCACCAACTCACACATTACCTTCCCGCTGTTTACTTTCACGAGAACACTTTAAAACATATCTAATTTCCACTACAAATTATAAGAACGGCGTGGCGATGTGGTTAGTGGTGGCAAACATGACATAGTGTTCGAAGAAGTATTACCCAAACTGAGCCAGCGTGATGAAGTGTGGCTCAATCCTACTCGTATCCGGTTAAAGACCTGTCCTCCTCGGTTGGGACATTGATGGGCTAGATAGAGATATTTATCTCACCTCATTATTCCACGGGAAGTATCATTAGGCTAGGATTAATCTTGGTTCCGAAAAGTGAAAAAGGGGTATCTATCACTATCAAATAAAAAAAAAATGTAATTCACTTAGAAACATAATGTAGGTGCTATTTGAAAGCTAATGAGATGGAAAATAATATTTACCCATATCATAGTTCTTTTTTGGGAACCAAATTCTGAATTAAACTGCAATTACTAAAAATGTATCACAGTTGTTCAAAAACAAAGCGTAATTTTAGTAAGCAGTTAACAGTTTTTGTGATTTTTTATTAACTGGCAGTACTGCCTACTTTACATCATTATAATAATAATTAATTTGATTACGACAAACCCTTTCAGTCCAAAGCTATATTTTTTTTTGCAATTGTTGCATGGCTCACGAAAATTTATAATTAAATGGCTGAAAAAAATATAAGATGGGATTTTTTAAACATCTTTTTGTAGATGAAATAGGGTCCTCTGTTCAATATGTCCAGTTTATGAAGAATCACACTGTACAGGTATATAACATTTATTTATATAAGTATGTGTATCGTTGTCTAGTACCCAAGATACATGGAAACCTAGTTTCCGCTAGATCAATGTGTGTAAACAGTGTACAAGGTTTTATTATTATAATTGTAATGTAGAAAAACCTTTGCGTGCCTGTGATAATTTGCGAAATATTCTATAGACACCTTTGTTATATTATATTTTAATAGAATTAATTATGAATTATTTAATTAATTTGATGTTGTTCGACAGTTTTGACAGGAGTTTAATGTGTGTCGTTTTTATATTACATGTCTTTTTGTTTGTGTTATTAGGATTATTATTGTCTTTTTAGACTTTAATTCATAATTCATAATTTCTATATTGCACACAAATAATTATATTGACAAGATATACATTAAAATAGTGTACAAAGGCGAGCTTATCTCTAACAAGCGATCTCTTCGAGCAAACCAAGTCAGGTTGAGATAGGTTAATCACAGAGCACGGGTAGACCTATGTGTACAACATACCTTAAATTACAACTCAATAAACTACATACATAAAATATACATCCTAAATATAAATAAATATTAAATATATATACATATATTAATTATAAATACATAAATACTACTTATATTTCTAAAGAGATAGGAAGTGCTTCTTCACACGACTTTTAAAAATATTGAGAGTAGGACTATCCCTGATGGTGCAGGGGAGTGCATTCCACAACCGAATGGCCCGGAGTCTAAACCCTTGCTCGTAAGATGCGGTGTTATATTGTGGGGTCGTGAGTATAGAAACTGTTCAGGCTTCTCAGCACCTAATGACCTCGTAGGGGCCCATCAGCTACGAGGTAGCGTGACGATCAGGTGCCAAGAAGTGATGAACGTCGGCGATTCACCGAGCTAAAGTTATGTGGGGTAGATCTAACCTGGTCTGTGCTTCGGTCCCGTCAACCTCCTGTCTCTCTGCAAGGCCCGGGCGCGCCCTAGGCTCTTCTTGGTAGACAGGTTCTTCAGCCAACCAGGTATGACTGGAGGGCCAGCGTCAATGAGCACAATGGTCCAACACAGGTTATGTTTCTACGTGGTAAATACGAATCGGGCACGAAAATCCGAACTTTATCTGGTTCGAGAGACAACGGCACACTCAGCTATATTAATAATCCTGAGGGAATCCCGAATACATTCCAGATGCCCTTTGATTTAATTTCAACAACCTAACCGACACGCGTTTTCATTGCGAGGTTTTTTTTTTGTCAGTTGTCAAAACTGCCAGATTGACAGCTAACGTCAAATTAAAATGATCGTTCAGAAACCATCGATCGAATATCGATTTGGAATCGAACAATCACCCGCCCGGACAGGCACCCACCTGTCCCCTAATCTACGGGCAGCCGAGACAACGCTGCTACCGCTCGTTTTAGAACCGAGCCTCCTACTAGAACCTCTGCAGACCGGGGGGTCCCGTCCTTGCCAGGGAACAAGTTAACAATGCGCCCCCTGCGCCAACGTAGTGGCGGTAGGTTAGCATCCTTAACCAGAACAAGGTCACCAACACTAGGGGGGCTAGTTTTGTCAGTCCACTTAAGGCGCTGTTGTAAGATATGCAGATACTCGAGCGACCAACGCTTCCAGAAATTCTGAGTAAACTGCTGCAACATCTGATACCTTGACAACCGATACAATTTCACTCCCTCGAAGGGGTGCTCGGGCAAAGCGTTAAGTGGCTGTCCTATCAAGAAATGGCCTGGGGTCAGAGCCTCCAGGTCATTTGGATCCGAGCTGAGCGGACACAACGGTCGCGAATTGAGAACGGCCTCGATCTTACAAAACAATGTCGCGAGCTCCTCAAAAGTCATCGCGGTCTAACCTACTATACGCCCCAAGTGCGTCTTAGCTGACTTAACTACGGCCGCAAAAATCCCACCCCAGTGGGGGCAAATCGGTGGGCTGAAGGTCTACTGTATACCCCGACGGGAGAGGGCCGTTCCAATATCCACTTTATTTACATTCAAAAAGTTGACTATCTCTCGTAAGTATCGTTCCGCACCTATGTAGTTAGTGCCGTTATCAGAGCGGATCAAAGTTGGAAGTCCCCTTCGAGAAACAAACCTATCCAAACAAGCAATGAAAGCCTCTGTCGAGAGATCAGCAACGAGCTCGAGATGTACCACCTTGGTGGATAAACAAACAAACACACATAGGTACGCCTTGTATTGCTTAGCGGTACGCAATCGTGAACTCTTCACCATAAACGGTCCTGCAAAATCCGTACCAACACCTGAAAACGGTCTGACCTCATTCACACGATCAGGGGGCAAGTCCCCCATGAGAGGTTGCATCGTGGCAGCCTTAAGTCGATAACAAGGCATGCACCGAAACACGATGTTCCGTATGGCACGGCGGGCAGATAAGATCCAAAACTCCCGCTGGAGCGTGGCCAACAACGCGTTACAGCCGGCATGCGCGTTTTTAATATGACGATCAGTCACCAGCAATTCAACTAACTGTCCCCCCTTGGAGAGCAGAAGTGGATGACGAGCTGAATACGACAGATTCGCATTGCGCAATCTTCCTCCTACCCGAAGTAACCCGGTCGAATCAACAAAGGGGTTGAGACGCGCGACGGCTCCCTTCAATTTCGAACGTCCACTTCGTATAATCTCCAATTCTGCCCCAAACTTCGAGGACTGTACCAACCGGACCAAATTCAACAGCGACTCGTTTCGCTCTGCCGGAGTCAGAATAGGGTTCAACGTTCGCTGATCGCGAGGAGTACGAAAATTTCGAGCGAATCTCCCAATCCAAGTGGACACGTTTATCAACTTGTCAAGTGAGCTATAACGGTCCAGCAGAAACCCGGCGTCAGGGTCCTCAGCCTTCTGGGTAACATGCACGGCCGCTCTGGGGCCATGATCCGAAGATACTACTACATGGCTGTGGGGCCAGTCCGAATCTCTCTTGGCAAGCCAGGGTGGTCCCCACCACAAATGGTGTCTAACGAGTTCAGGAGCCTGACATCCATTGGATGCACAATCAGACGGGTTCAATTCTCTTGGTACATGTCTCCAGGTCACTGGGACCTCAGACGACACAATCTGGGAGACACGGTTCGCAACAAAAACCTCTAAGTTATGGACCGAAGCCTTCAGCCAGCACAAAACAATCTGGCTGTCCGTCCAAGCGTACACCGTATCCTCCAAAACCACTGACCCACGCAACACTGTTAGAGTGTGATTCAAAAGTTTGGTCAAAAGAGCAGCCCCGGACAGTTCCAGTTTTGGAATCGTCATCCTTGTCCGAATAGGCGCTACCTTGCTTTTTGCCAAAACCAAACGCACGTCGACCTCCCCGTTGGAGGTGACGGTTCGCAAATAAACCGCTGCCGCAAACCCTCGTTCAGAGGCATCACAAAACCCGTGAAGGGTTGCCCTGTAATCCCCAGCAGGGACCAATTTCCTCGGCAGCGATACATTATTTATGTCCGATAGCGAGGTGAACATTCGCGTCCAATCAGTCAACAAATCACCTGAGAGGTGGGTGTCCCAGGTCAACTGAGCCGCCCATAGCCTTTGCATAAAACATTTGAGAGCAAAGGTGACTGGAGAAATCCATCCATTCGGGTCGAACGTTCTCGCAATCGTTGACAGTACTGACCGCTTCGTCCAGGCCTTCGGTGTTTCTAAAACCACCCGATAGGTAAACTCATCATGGACGGGCCGGTACTGAATTCCAAGCACTGACAACATGTTAGGGTTGTCAGGATTCTCAAAAACGTGCGGGTCTTGTTGAAACTCATCTGGGAGACACGCCATCAACTCAGGGGAGTTGGACATCCACTTGCGTAGTTCATAGCCGCCTCGTTCCAGCAATTGAATGAGCTCGTCACGTCGGTCCAGAGCTTCCTCTACACTGGCTGCCCCTGTGCAGACGTCATCGACGTATAAATCTTGCTCCAGGATAGCGGCGGCTCTAGGATAGCTCACACGGTCACGCGACGCCAACTCCCCATACGTGTTCGTGTTTAACTCATAGACCCTGACTGGCTCGGCCGTGGACTCACGCCAAAGTATCAACTGATACCTTCTGTCAGCCGAATGAATTACCGTTTGCCTAAACATCATCCGAATGTCTGCGACAAATACAATCTGGTGTCTCCGAAAACTCGTGAGCATATCCGAAACATCACGACTCAACTTGGGTCCCGAATGTAGACACTGATTCAGGGACATCCCGTTCGAGGTAGGTGCTAACCCATCAAAAACAACTCGAATCTTGCCGATAGGGGTTCGCAGGATGGCATGGTGTGGAAGGAAACAATGTTCCTCAGATATCCAGTCCACACCCGATACCGACATGTGCCCTAACGACTCATACTCCCTCATGAAATCGACGTATTTTTGTTTAAATACGGCGTCCTTTGACATCCTACGCTCCATCGACATCAATCTCGTCTCAGCCATCTTCCTAGATTCTCCTAGTGGCAGTCGATCGGCCCTGAAAGGCAGTCGAGTTACAAAACGACCAGAACGAAGGCGACCAGTACTATTCTGGTAAAACAACTCGCACTCTTCTTCGTCTGCGTCGACTCGACGAACGGTGGGAGGTTCCTCTATCTCCCAGAAACGTTGGATAGCGTCTGACAACGCTGAGCCAATAAGTATGCCATCTGACTCGGCAGGCCTAACCATTGGCAATGCCGGACCCATGATCACGTGACAAAACTTAGTATCCACAGCAATCAACCCGTCCGGCTGAAGAACTCGCCGATCCGACAACAGAAACCTACCCAGAACGTCTGCTCCCAGTAGCAGGTCGACCGGGGCTGGAGTGTCAAAATCGGGATCCGCCAACTTGAGTCCTGATGTCAGGAATCGAACGGCCGGATTCAACTTCACCAAGGGGTGTCTGCCCATGACATGCGTCATTACTAAAGCTTGCACGGATGTTTTTGTCAAAATGTCATAACGTGGAGAGAACGTGATCACCGATTGACCAACTACATTCGTAACCGTAACATTCCCCACGCCCCGTATTGATTTATTATACCTATTTACCTTGAGGCCCAACCATTTTGCTAAATCATTCGATACAATGTAGCCCTGAGCTCCAGAATCTAATAGGGCGCGAACGTATGTTGGGTTGCCCGCCAAATCCCAAACAAGCACAGAGGCGATCGGTAACACCACCGTCTCCGGTTGGGGGGCAACAAATTGTTGGGCCGCAAATTCCTAGCGAGGGCCCCCGGGGCCCCAATCTGCCTGTAACCGGTCAGGTAGGCAGCTATACGCCAGAGGGTCCCATTGTACAAATGGCCCACGCGCCGGTTCCATTGCCACCCTACGACGCCCCCCGAAGGGGGGTGGGCGTGAATTCAACCGTGGCCGCTCCATGAGCGGGGGGGACATCATATGCGACCGACGAGGACGAGGCGACGAGCGGGGCGACAACTGAGGCATCGTCCGAACCGCACCCGCATAGCTCGAAGGTGTCCCATGCCACCCGCCCGTTACGGCCTGCTCAACACACCCAATGTCCCGCTGAGTCGGATGCTGAGTCGCAACCGAAAACTCAGGGCCCCCCATGTGATGACCCTGAGTGCGGCCCTGCACCCCTGGGTGGCCGCGTGCTTGTGGCCCCATTGCCCGCTAAGTCGGATGCTGAGTCGCAACCGAAAACTCAGGGCCCCCCATGTGATGACCCTGAGTGCTGCCCTGCACCCTAGTACTGCCCTGTGCACGTGGGGACGTTGGCCCCTGAGCTGCGCTCCGAGTCGCAAACGAATTCTCAGGGCTCCTTGCCGTGTAACCCTGGGTACGGCCCTGTGGTGGCTGTTGGCCGGACCGGTTCATGCACAACAGATTGTTGTGGGCCCCACCACAATATCCGCACATTTGTATGCGCGTGCAGTCCCTAGCCATGTGTGGCCCGAGGCACAGGAAACGCCAGCCCCGCTGCTTGGCCATCTTTTTTCGGCTGGCAACCCCAGACCGAATAGCTGACGTTGTAAACAGCTCTGTAGTTTTTATTTCAATTAAATTAGTCAAAATTGCTTTTCTGCACGAGTAAACTTAATTTAAGTAGTAATTAGTGATTAAATAATGTGTAGATAAGAAACAGCTGTGCAAACATACAAGCTTTGGAAAAAACAAGACCAATTGTACCGGCCGATTGAACTGTCAAAATCAGTTCAAATAGCAACGACGTAAACGGGGGAAGTATCGTTTTATTTCTGTATTTATATCAATAATCTCACCTTTCACACCCGTAACAAACTAAACAAACCTTCATATAAGTGAAACACTTGCCGTACACTCACTCAGGTACCGTTTTGTCTCTCTTTACTTGGCAAAAGCGGAAGCAAAGTTGAAGACGCAACATTCTGCCACATTCAACAAAAACACACACTTAACACCTTCATTGTGCAATAAACTCCCTAGTGTTCGCTAGTATTCCACCCGGTCATACACTGACACCTATTCGCGGTTTTTTTTCAGGCGAAAAAGGGTGCAATGCTGACACGAAGCAAGATGAGCACACGCGATGTGGAGTTGAAGCTGAAAGCGACCTTGCTGGAGCTCAAGAAGAGCCAAGAGCTTTGTGAAATACTTCTACGAGAGCGAGATGAGTGTGAAGAGGAGATAGATAAGCAAATTAAGAAAAATTCGGCGCTAAAAGAAGAGCTCAGTGAGTTGGACATCCAATGCCAGGATCTCAGTGCCCAGAGAGATGAACTACAACACCAAGTCGACTCATTTTACAAGTGTCATGATGTCCACCACGTAGCATTGCAACACATAAAATCACTTGAACAAAAGCTTGCAGAGGCACACCACGAGCTTCAAGTTTTCAGCGAGCGGGAGGAACAGCGAGACAGTGCTACAACCAGGGCCTTATATAATGAGGTCATGAGCCAAACTGGCATACCAACTATTGACCTAACAGCTTGTGATCTCACGTCTGATAGTCCTAATAGATCGCAATCAGTAACCACTATGAGCTGTAGTAAAAATAAATTAAAGAAATATGTTAAATTGAATAATTATATAAAAAAAACACAAAAACTAGCTAATAGAAATAAAATATTTTGTAAAAATGTAAATTGTAGCAAGGAACGTGTCGAATTAATTAACGAAATCGATGATTGTAGATTATGTTTGGAAAAAACTACAGAAAAGTACGAATGTGACACACGGCGACTCCAGTCAGATATGCATATTTTAAACTCATCATTACAAAGTATTATACGTAAATATGAGTCAGCACAATACGAAATTAAGGAACATGTGTCGGCTATGAATAGTTTGTTGGAGACGTGTAAGTATAATTATGACACTTTCATATCTTTGACCGACAATCACATCTGTGATTGTAAACAAGCTCCAGCGGACTGTTCCGTGCCGACCGTGTGTCCCGCCGAGCAGCCGGCCGAACAGCTGATACTGACCCAGGCGCCGCCGTCAGTCGACTTGAGTACTAATAGTGTTATCAATAACGCCTCCTTCTCTCGGACAAAGGATAGGTATATAATGTACAGCGATGAACTTGGAAAAAATATGGGTTTACAACTTAGTCAGCGCGTGGGCCAGGCAATATTAAATAACTGTATGCCTGGCGCCACATATTCACAAATATTAAACAAAGTGTTGTCATCGCAGTTTTTAGAACCAACCACCCTAATTATTTTAATTGGTAGAAGGGAAAATGTATCTAAAAAACTAATTACTAAATACTTTTCCAAATTAAATTCTTTACAAAATGTAGATAGAATAATCTTGTTTGCGTTTCCCTTCAGCCAATCTTTGTCACAACATGAAAATCATATAAGACATGATTATAATACATTTATACACACATTAACATGTCGTCATACTGAAAAATTTCATTTCATAGACACCAATATTTGTATTGGAAAATATTTTTATTTGACTAAGGATAGGTATTACCTATCTAGGTTTTATACAAAACAGATAGCACAGTCACTATCTTATTTTATTTTGAACTCAGTCAAGTTTTTGACTAATGAAACGCCTGCTTCTATTGAGCAGTGTATTAATAATGACATGTACTCCTTGGAATCTGTTCCAAGCTCTTTAAATTAACCCATAGGACAACAGAGAGTAACTCTGGCAGTAATATTAATATTTGTATAAATATACCTTCATCTTGCCCATTAAATCAAGTTACTAGTAATGAAAAATGTAAAAGTAAGAATATTTTAAACGTGGTTCATCAAAATATACAGGGCATGTTAAGTAAAGAACTGGAAATTGAGTTATTCATGAACTGTAATAATATTGATATTTTATGTATAACAGAGCACTTTTTAAAGAGTTATCAGTTCATGTTCAACTTTATTAACCACCACGTTGCTAGTTCGTTCAACAGAAAAACAGCTGATCGCGGTGGCTCCTTAATACTTGTAAATAATAGTTTTAAATATAAGGAACGAGTTGACATAGTGAGCCTGTCTGTTGAGCGTACCATGGAAATAGCCTGTATTGAACTTGAACAACTTATTGTAATGAGCGTATACAGACCACCAGATTCATCCTTTGATTTATTCGAAAAGAAAATGGATGAAGTGTTGATTAAAATCAGCGATAAAAACAATTTTTTTATAATTTGTGGTGATTTTAATGTTAATCTGTTACAGGATAATAATATTAGTACTAGATTAAAATCTTTATTTTTATGTCACAACATGAACTATCTGTTTTTGGAGCCTACTAGAATTACTGCAACATCTGCTACCTGCATTGACAATATATTTACTAACATTACGCCCATTTTCAAATCGATCATCAATAAATTAACCTCTGATCACTCTGGTCAGATAGGTATATTCAATATTAAAATAAAAAAGGACCAAAAAGAGGATATTACATGTGTGCCCGTTAGTGACACTCGGCTTGAACACTACAGGAATAATATTTTAGATAAACTATGGGAAATACCATAGAGTGACGATCCAAATTTGTTGTACAACTCAGTATTTAACCTTGTCAAAAATGAATATGATACGGTATTTAAATCAAAAACTATAAAAATTAATAACAAAGCTTTGTTTAGTGATTGGGCGACAGTTGGAATTCATAGGAGCAGACGAAGATTATATGAACTCTATGAAGAGAAATCATATAACAAAAATACGGCCTTTTTAGATTATGTTCGTAGTTATTCAAAAATGTTTAAACGCGTTTGTGCCGTAGCTAAATCTAATTTCATTAAAAACAAAATTGAATCTAGTAGCAATGTAATGAAAACGACTTGGCAAATTATAAACAGAGAGACTGGAAAGGCCAAAGCTACAAATAATAACTTCAAGCTTAAGATAGATAATCAATTGCTAAGTACAGACCTAGAAGTAGCAAAAGCTTTCGAAAATTTCTTTACGGACATTCCAGTTTCAACAACCAAGTCTTTAAATTCATCTCCCGCTCCTGCTGAATCTATACTTAAACAAAACTTTGAGGAATGTAAAACAGTTTTTAAATTTAGGAACGTAAATAATGAAGACATTGTAAAAGCGTTTAAATCCCTGGAAATGAAAAAGACAGCAGACGCCCATGGTCTATCAGTAAAAATTATTAGTTCCATTGTAGATTGTATTGCACCTCACCTTTGTTGTATATTTAATCAATGTATAGATAATGGTGTGTTTCCTGACTTGATGAAACTAAGTAAAGTTATACCTTTATTCAAAGCTGGTAGTACAACAGACCCCACCAAATTTAGACCCATATCGATACTACCAACGCTTAGCAAAATATTTGAAAAACTCATACTTAATCAATTGCAAAGTCATTTTTATCTCAATAATTTAATTCATATTGCTCAGTTTGGTTTCACAAAGGGTCGTTCAAGAGCCGATGCTGGTGTTGAACTAATCGACAATATTTTTGATACCTGGGAAGACGCAATGGATGCAATAGGTGTCTTCTGCGATCTATCAAAGGCTTTTGATTGCGTCCATCATGACACTCTTGTCAGGAAGTTACGCCATTATGGTGTAAAAGATCAGGCACTTGGCCTTCTGGAGTCATATCTAACAGATAGGGTTCAGATGGTCGATGTTAATGGGAAAAGATCACCTGGGTCTTCAATAAGTATGGGCGTACCGCAAGGTTCATTTCTTGGTCCTTTCTTGTTTTTAGTATATATTAATGATTTACCTTACCTTGTTAAAGCAAAACATGGGTTAGTATTGTTTGCCGATGATACTTCTTTGATATTTAAAGTTAAAAGACAGCAATCAAATTATGACGAGGTAAACAATGCTATCTCTAGTATAGTGAACTGGTTTAATGTTAACAATCTATTACTTAATGAAAAGAAAACTAAATGTATTAAATTCGTGTTACCCAATGTGAACCCGGTAACTACAGACATATTTATAAAAGGACAGAGATTGGACCTTGTGCAGTCGACTGTCTTTTTGGGCATTACTTTAGACGCCAAACTACAATGGGATCCTCATATAAATAAATTGTCGAACAGACTGAGTTCGGCAGCGTTCGCAGTTAAAAAAATTAGAGCTCTTACCGACGTAGACACCGCTAGACTAGTCTACTTTAGTTACTTTCATAGTCTAATGACCTATGGTATTTTATTGTGGGGTCACGCTGCGAATGCTAATAGTATATTTATTCTGCAGAAACGGGCTGTTCGTGCAATTTATAGATTAGGGCCTAGAGTGTCACTGAGGGAAAAGTTTAAAGAAATCAATATTCTGACATTTGTGTCTCAATATATCTATGACAATCTTGTGTATGTAAAAAGAAATATAACTAATTTTCAGAAGTACAGTGATATACACAATTTTAATACTAGAAATAAAGACAAGTTGGTTGCTTATGTAAGCCGACTACATAAAATTAGTAATTCTTTTAAAGGCAATTGTATACGCTATTACAATAAGGTCCCTACTGATATTAAAAACTTACCTTTAGACAAGTTTAAAATAATAATAAAACAAAAATTGTATAAAAAAGGTTACTATAGGATATCTGATTACTTAGAGGACAGATGTCCATGGGAATAGATTGTTTGAGTAACAGGCTGTTTCGATATATAATTAGCATTCATTTTGTAATTTGACAATATTTTATTTAAAAAAGGAAACGCAAAAGATGCGACGAATGTGGAGTTTCTTCGGTGAGCTCTTCTCCACAGATTCCGCCATTGTGTAGTGAACTCACCCAAAAAAATGTAATGACGGATCTAAGTGATGTAACATCCTATGGAAATAAATGATTTTTGATTTTGATTTTTTGATCTGGCGCCGTCCCTGAACCCTTATTTCCCCGAACTTATTGCAATTGGCCACAGCATGGCTAATCTGCCTACAACATGGGCAGGTCTCACTATGTGGGGTCAATGCACTCACAGTCCCATATGACTGCCGGTTGGTGCGGTCCTTCCTCGTCGGAGGGCCCCTACTCACAGCGCTCCCGGCAGCTCTCTGTGGCTCCGAAGGATGGGTGACCGTCAACCCCAAATTCTCTGCCCGTCGAGACTCCTCTTCCAAAAATCCGACCAAGTCGGAGAAGGCGGGCAGGTCCTCGGCCGACCTCCCGTGAGACTGTTCGAAACGAGTCTGCACGTCAGCGGGTAGGCGGGAAAGTACAATGTACAACAGTAGGTACGACCATTCACCAACCGGAAGTCCAAGATTATCTAGAGCCTTGGTGACGGACAACAATGGGTTCAAAACCTCCGTCGATATGGCCCCGACCTTGTTCACAACCGGGATGCCAAACAAACGGTTCAGTTGGGCATCGGCCAGCCTCCGTTTGTTGTGGTAACGTCTGACCAACAATTGCCTGGCCGTCTCATAGTTACTCTCCGTAACTGTCAAATGAGCGACCAGCTCCCTAGGCTCACCCCTCAATACTGCCACCAGCTGAGCCATCTTGACAGACTTAGTAATGTCCGATCGCATGTGCACCAAACTGTCGAACAGATTGATGAAGCTCATCCATTCACCGGACACGCCGTCAAAGGTAGGCATAGTTATGGCAGGTAACCTGGACCCCGATCCCTGATGCGGCAGAGGTGCTTCAATGTCACCATCATGGCTGGACTCGCGCTGTCTACGTACCTATGTCCGCAGCCTTCTGCGTGATAGCAGCTGCCATCTCCATACATTGGTCGACATCCCCTATCAACCGTGACAGCCTGTCAGGTGCACAACCATCAACTGATTCCGCCTGCGCGGACAATTCGAGCACCCTATTGTAACGTTCCTTAACGTCCATAGACCGCTCCAATACCACATCATGCCTATCTAAACGGTCTATCAGACCGTGTGCAGAGGAAAACCATCTGAGTTCCTTAGAAACACTCTCGATATTTACTCACAATTTGCAGTAACTAAATTTTATTGGACCCTTCGGTTTATAACCCAAACGAGGGAACCCTAAACTATAACTTAAATAATGTTGTTTTCCTTAAACAATAGGAACCGAGTTTTATATCTATATAAATTATGCTACACTTCTAATATTCTAATCCTGTAAATAACAAGTTAGTTTCCCTTTATTATTATAACACACACAGATAATAGTCAATATTATTTCAAGTTATAAATTGCTATACACTTGCTGCACAATAAACTGAAAACAATGTAATAGCCTGCTAACAATAGATGTAACTACCTATGTTAACCAAAACATTCATTCAATACCATTACTAGACCACTAATAGATTGACTAACTAGTAATTCAATGCAAATTTCAATTCACCTACAATGTACCTAATACAATGCGTACCTAAGTTGAGTACCTACTATTCTGAGTCACATCTCAGTACAACTGGTCATTTAGGGAAAACTGTAATATCTGTCTGTCTACTACCAGCAATAGACTTATAGCTTACAAATACTACCAATCTATGTGGATATAGGAACAAACAAGTTACCTAACCGCCTAGATACCTACAGATTGATAGTCCCAAGTCGTGCTTTCCTGAAGCCCTTGACGGCTGCAAATCTCAGGAAACCACGCTCTGCTACCAAAGTGTTCAGGCTTCTCAGCACCTAATGACCTCGTAGGGGCCCATCAGCTACGAGGTAGCGTGACGATCAGGTGCCAAGAAGTGATGAACGTCGGCGATTCACCGAGCTAAAGTTATGTGGGGTAGATCTAACCTGGTCTGTGCTTCGGTCCCGTCAACCTCCTGTCTCTCTGCAAGGCCCGGGCGCGCCCTAGGCTCTTCTTGATAGACAGGTTCTTCAGCCAACCAGGTATGACTGGCGGGCCAGCGTCAATGAGCACAGTGGTCCAACACAGGTTATGTTGTTTCTACGTGGTAAATACGAATCGGGCACGAAAATCCGAACTTTATCTGATTCGAGAGACAACGGCACACTCAGCTATATTAATAATCCTGAGGGAATCCCGAATACATTCCAGATGCCCTTTGATTTAATTTAAGCGTTTTCATTGCGAGTTTTTTTTTGTCAGTTGTCAAAACTGCCAGATTGACAACTAACGTCAAATTAAAATGATCGTTCAGAAACCATCGATCGAATATCGATTTAAAATCGAACAGAAACTGTGTGGGTCCTCCGAGGCCTGCTGGAAGAAACAAATTGAAAACGGTCTCGTAGGAAGGTTGGATAGCGTGGATTCCGCAAAATGTTGTAGAGGAGGTGGAGGATGTGAGAATCCCGACGAAGATGGAACGGAAGCGACTTCAACTCTTTGCGATGCTGTGATACATGGTCGTATTTGCGCAGCCCGAAGATAAACCGAATCCCGAGATTTTGAAGTCATTCTAGTTTGTTCAGTAATTCTTCGTTAGCACTGACCCAGCAAACATCAGCATAATCGATGAGGGGTAGAAGAAGAGACTGAGCGAGAGTGATTTTGGTCTGTCGAGGCAAAAAGTATTGATGTCTCCTGAGAGAGTGAAAAGTAGCAAAGACTCGTCGACTGACCTCGTTGACATGAAATGACCAGGACAGTTGGTTGTCGAAGATGAGACCCAGGTTTTTAGCTTTATCGCTATATATGATGGTGGTACCATTGAAAGTGACAACTGGAGTAGGCTGTTGCTGTAACAGTTTTAGAGAATATCTTGTACCTACAATCATAACCTGGGAGTTACTCGGGTTAACCAGGAGTCCGAAGGATGAAGCCCAGCTTTTTACACCCTCAAGATCTGCGTTTAGTGCCTCCACAGCAGAGTTTACATCATTAGGAGAAACGTGGCGATATATTTGGAGATCATCAGCATAAAGATGATATGAGGAAGACAGGACATCCGAGATGGAGTTAATGAAAATCGAGAATAGGAGTGGAGAAAGTATACCGCCTTGAGGGACGCCTGTAAAGAGGTCACACCATTCAGTGGAAGTCTATTAAGATACGCTGTTGCCGATCCCTCAAATAAGAGTCGGACCTGCTGGCAGAGGAAAAGGAGACGTTCAGGGATCTAAGAACCTTAATGAGAATGTCGATATCTACGCAGTTGAAGGCACTACTGAAGTCAAGTAAAGCTAAGACGGAAAGCTGTTTGCAGTCCATGGCTAGTTGGATGTCATCTGTGACTTTCAGCAAAGCCGTGACGGTGCTATGTCCCGTACTGAATCCTGACTGGAAAGTGTTTAGAAGATTGTTGGAGGAAAGTTGATAGAAGAGCTGGTTATGGACAATGGTCTCAATGACTTTAGAGAGGATGGGCAGGATTGAAATGGGGCGATACTCTTTGAAAGAGGCGGGACAGGGAGTTTTGGGTAATGGGATGACTAGCGCTCTTTTCCACACTGTGGGGAAGACGCCATTTGATATGGAAAAATTAATAATATGTGTGATAGCAGGCAATAGTTCGTCTAGGATCAACAGTAGCATTTTAAGGCAACTTTTGTCATCGCCTAGACGCTTTTGAGTTGACAGCCAATAATGCCTTCTTGATCGTTTCGATCCCAACATTGCTTAACTTGAATAGTGTGGTGTCTGGTAAGGTCTTAGAGCGAAGGCTCTGAAGCTTAGAGTGTTTGACAGCGGGATCCATCACAACAGGCGGGGCAGAAAGAAACTGGTTGAGACCATTGAGATCTACATTACCAGCTTGTAGGTTCTGGGACTTACCCACACCAAGCGTTCGTAAGAATTACCACACCTGGGCTGGAGTATAATTCTTAATGCATTCGTGGATGTGCCGACGTTTAGCATCGCGACAGAGACGGTTGCAACGATTGCGAAGCCATTTGTAGGAAAGGAAATTGTCTTCTGTCGGATTCTTGCGGTATCTACATTTGACAGTGTTCCTCTTGGCCATTAGACGCTTGATAGTGTCTGTTAGCCAAGAAGCAGGCAGGTGTTTCACTCTCACTCTTTTTATGGGTGCGTGCTTGTCATAGAGACCCAGGACCACAGAATTGAAATTGGCAATTTTATTATCAACGTTCTTACTTGAAGTGACAGGGGACCAGTCAATCGATATGGCATCCAACATAAGAGAGTGTTGGTCGATATGTTTAAAGTTACGGATGTAAAGAAATTTAGCCCTGCTCTTGAGAGGCCTAATCTTATACTAAAGATAGACGAGGTCATGAAAAGAGAAAGGAGAATTTAGTTGTCCGTGTAGGGCGACCTTGTCCACATTGGAAATAATCATAATATCGAGAAGTGAGGGAGAGAAATGTGGTTGAAAATGGGTGGCATCAAGAGGCAGAATATGCAGATTGAAGGAGTCGACTACGGACTTGAGTCTGGTAGAACGTGAATTATTTTTAAGGAGACAGGTGTTGAAATACCCTAGAATGAGAGTGTCTTTATATTGTGGTGTAAGTTCGTTGAGAAGGGATTCAAATGAGTCGAAGTAGCCGATGTGAAGAGAGGGGCTATAAAGAACACCGAGGAGGACCTTGTTATGGTGAAGAGTTATTTCGAGAAATAAATGTTCAGAAGACTCGGAGTACTGACTAGGGGATGCGCTGATCACCTTGCACGGAATTTCCGCACGCAGATATATAACGACGCCCCCATCGGCTTTCCCGACTCTGTCCGGCATTCCTATACAGCCTGTATCCTAGAAGAGAATACGAAGAAGATGACAGTGGCTTTAGGAACGACTGAGAGACAAGAATGCCGTCCACGCATTGATCACAAAAACCCTCGAGAAGGTCCGGATAGCTGGTATGTATACTTTAAGCATTGATATGCACGATGTTTAAATTTTCCTCTACACCACCGAAGACAGTCCTAATCTTGACGGATAAGGGTTGCTCCAAAGAGGAGACGCCGCTTTCCGCACTCAAAAAGCTGTCAACATCGTCGTTTGAAGCACAAGAGAAAAAACTTTGATTAATAATATCAGGTGGATTGGTATCCATATGAGTAAATACTTATTATAAATAATATTAAACCTATGTATTAACTAATAAATATTTTTTAAATCAATAACTAATTAGAACGACTGGTTTTAATCACTAAGCAGTATGCTTAGACCTAGACTCTTCTTAAGAGTGATGAAAGCGATCATTATAATATTATAATGATCGCTTGTAATGTTTTTTTAGATTATATAATCTAAAAAAACATTACAATCGAGTATATATAGTGTTGCTAGTTTTCGCTGAACAACAATTAGCAAAAAACAAAGATTAATTTTAAATACATATATGACATCGTTGCATTACACGAACACGGCAGTCAATAAAAACAAAATATATATATATATATATATATATATATATATATTTATTATATGCACACAAAATAGAAAACAAAACGAAACGCAACCACGTATCTGCATCCGAATGAAGACGTGATTGCGTCAAAGTGACAGTGACAGATGACAGCAGACAGAAAGGAAACAAAAATTAGAAAAAAAGAACTTCACAAACTCCACATACACGCGCAAATGAAATAAAGTACGCTTGTAAATGAAAAATACATACATATGTAATGAAAGCTGACTACCTTGCAGTTGTTAGAGAAAATATTCATTCCATGGAAAGAGACCTGTGCACGAGCGGTAGAGATATGTAGTCTTGTGGAGATGCGATGACATAACCTCACTTAGCTTGTGCGCCCCTCCTGGTCGTGACGGACTTGATGGAGCCAGCGGTTGCACTCGCAGCGGGCTTCTTCCCCTTGTCAGGCGTTGGCGAAGGGGCGTCCTTGCTCGGACACCTCGACGTCAGCAGTTTCAGATCACCCCAGCACTCCACTTCATGGCGTGTTTATTAAAAATTCGGTCACAGTTGTGCCCGAACCCTTGAGTGCTTTCTTCAGTCCCCACACCTCGCTGCTGGCTGCCAATATCGTGAAGCAAACAAGCAGCGGTCTGGTTTTCGCCCCTTTTGCACCTAGTCGATGAACCACGCTGATGGCACCAATACAGTGGACGGACACCTTGAGTTGGTCAGCAAGTACCCCCTTCAAGACAACATCTGGCGGCTCATCGGCCACCTCAGGCACACAATGCACCAGCAGCACCTTTCGCCTAGAAGCAGTTTCATGCCGGTTCAATCCCAGTGTCAGTAGCTGCAGCTGAGATTTAAGCATACCAAGGCACTTCCAACTGAGGGATTTAAAGTTGGCGAACTCACTTGCGAGGATTGCCAAGTTCTTCGGGGCAGGAGCAGGTGTGGCAGCATGCAGATCCCTCTCATATTTCTCCATTCGTTCACCAAAGGACTTGACAATGTTCTCCATATTAATTACCGACTCAGCATGCAAATCCATTGTTGTGGGATGTTATTGTGAAATGATTTATGTAAGATAAACAATTGAATATGTGATTTATTAGAGTCCAGTTCAGTATTCTTATAAATAAATTTCCATTAAATGGTTAATTGTATTTTTAATTAATTTTAATTTGGGAGCTAATAAAAATGATTGTTGTAGTTAGGACTACCCTCTACCAAAAGTATTATGTAATATGATAAATAAATAATTAATGTAATATGAATGTTGTGATCGCCTGTGATAGGTATAATGAAATTCTAACTTATAAGACATTCTCGTTATAAGTTAGAATCATAAAGAAATTAAATTAAATCCTGCATTATATTTACTGTTGGTGTTCCATACATAAATTACTAAAAAGTATCGTTAAATTAGGTTAAGCAAGATTAGATGAGTTAAGATTGGGTTAGGTTAGGTTGTGCAATTATTAAATATCTTGAATTTCACGCAATTCACACTGCGGTCATGCTTATTCGATGCATCTAAGCTAGGTCTACCTCTAGTGTCACTGTGGGGTGTGACTTATAGGACATCCTGTATAAGCACAAACTATTAAATGAAACACGTAAATTAGTTTCAAAATGTCTAGGGAAATAACGCCTGTTCTTTATACAATAATTAGTTACATAACAGGCATTGTACTTAAACACGGAAAATATACTTTTCTTACAAAACCCCGCAATGTAAGTAGATATAATCTTTCCTTACGCCTCAACGATAACCCTGTACACTTACTTAGTTACATTCGAGGTGGGCATGAATAATAAATCCTAACTTTGTGAACGTACCGCGACTTATGGATGCCGCCGGCATTCGAATGTAGCGGAATTAAAGGCTTTACGGTGGCTCCGATGGGCTGAATGTCATCTCGATGTGAAAATGCTGTAATATCCTGGGTTAATTTGCTGATGTGAGATATCAGCTCTGCCATGATCAGTGGTTGCCAGCTGGTCGGTCTGTTCTTGATATTCATTATGTTGCTGTCGTTGTTTATGTTTCAATGAGGGTGCTCGGCCCCTAGAGCCCTCCATCTCCGGCGGCTCCCATGGGCTGAACGCTTATACACAGGAAGCTACTACAATAAACCAAACCGGTTAGTAGGTATCTGGTAACCAAGGAAACGAGTTATAAATGAGTCCTTAACCATGTGCGCTGTTTTTGGACTCCTATTTGATTCAGACCTCTTTGAATATCACATCTTTCTAAGTGATGTGCCTGTTAAACACAAACGAGTCGACTACTTCGACTTCTGAAAAGCTTTTGAGAAAGTCATACACGAATTTTTGGTAATGTCTTTCCTTGCGGTACCCATGGATGTCTGCTCAGATAGGGTGAAAACTTATCTCTCAATTTGTAGTCAATGATTGCATAAACGGTTTCAAGATAGCTCGAAAGCCTTGCCTTCTGGCGTTCCTCAGAGTTTACATCTAGATCTCCATTTATTTATCATATTTACTAAGGATTTAGTAAATCTCTTGAAAAGTGCTGCCTATTCTGTGCTGATGACCTAAAAATCGGTTTTAAAAAAAGGTTAAGTGCGAGTTGAACTCGCGCACGAAGGGTTTCGTACCACCGTCCAATGGTAGGAATGGTATGGAGTGAATAGTTTGGATGTTACATAGCAAAATGTTGTTTATCGGTTCGGCATCTTTCACACTCCATGTACATAGCCATGTGCATTCATAAATTACTATGTGGTATTGAAAGAGCTGTTGTATTGGAGCCCCTTTAAATAATAATTTTATTCTGTTTTTTAGTAATTGTTGTTATATCGGCAACAGAAATACATCATCTGTGAACATTTCAACTGTCTAACTGTCACGGTGAGAATCAGCCTGGTGACAGATGGACAGACATGCAGCGGAGTCTTAGTAATAGGGTCCCGGTTTTACCTACTGGGTACGGAACCCTAAAAAACATTAATTCCGTAGACGACTGCATATCCTTGTAGAGTGACCTCATTACACCAGTGGTGCTCTTCTCCAGCAGAATGGATCATGGGGAACAGGTGGATGTAATATATCTTGATTTTCAGAAAGTGTTTGTCAGAGTGGATAATGATGTTCTCCTTAAAAAACCATCAGCACTAGGCTTCACCCCAAAATTGCTAAGATTCTTTACTGACTATCTTCGAAAGAGACATCAGTTTGTTCGGCATGGATGTCATATTTCTAGGATATATCACCTGTTGATGGTGTAACCATCCGATGTGAGTCAGGGGTCAATCTTGGGCCCATTATTATACTCCTTAATGATCAATGACCTACCTGCGAAGGTCAAGATGCATCCTGTCTACTATACGCAGAGTTGTCGTTGAATTCAGAAAGATCTGAACGCAGTGTATAACTGGAGTATTGGAAAAAGACTATTTTTCAATCCCGCAAAATGTTATGTTCTGACATTTACCCGTTCTACAAATTCCATTGAGGTTGCATATAGGCTCAGTTAAGGACCTAGGAGTCGTGTTCGACCCCAAATTGACTTTTCACAAACACGTTGAGTCTCACCCAGCCAGCTGCTTAAGTACGCTGGGGTTTGTCATGAGTAATGCGCGCGACTTGACAAGCCCCAAAACAGTCGAAACTCTCTTCACTGCCCTGGTCCGTAGTAAACTTGAGACCTGCTCAGCAGTTTGGAACCCATACGAAAATAAATATGTTCTCATGTTTGAAATGGTCCAGAAAAAATTCCTTAGTGTATTGAATGAATGTGGGGTATCACAGATACTATAATATTATGTAATATATAATTATGTAATATATAATTATGTAATATTTGCCCGACAGGCGCTGCAGGCCACGCAGGCGGAGCAGTCCACTGCTGCGGCGCCGGTGCTGTATGCCCTTCGTGCAAGCTCAAGGGCAACGGCCGCGACCAAGGACACTCGTGTTAGTGATAAGAGTGATAATAGTGAAAAGCATTGTGAAGTGTGTGGTTATAAAAACCACTCAAAAGAGAAGTGTCGATTCAGTAATTATAGCTGCAAAGTGTGTAACCAAAAAGGTCATTTGAGACGTATGTGCAAGTTTCGTATGCAAAACAACAATTATTTAGCTGCGGATGATAGCGACACTGTTGAAGGTATTTATGATTTGTTTAATATAAAATCGATAAACGGTAATCCTATGCGACAGATGGTTACGATAGCAAACAATGATATAGTTTGCGAAATAGCTAGCGGCAGCGCAGTTTCAATTTTGCCTCAAAAGATTTATCGAACACATTTGTCTCAATACGAATTAAAAACATGCAAAATTGTGTTGAATTGCTATAACGGGACTAAGATTACACCGCTAGGATGTTTGTTATTACCGGTGACCTATGAAGGCATGACAAGATCGATAAAAAAAATTGTCATTGCTACGCATTACAATCAACCGCATTACTGGGTCGCGATTTTATTAGTTCGTTCAACTTACAGTTATGCAGTGCTGATGCTGACTGTAATAATATACAACAGGACAATTGCGCAACAATCATCAGAGATAAGTACGCAAAGCTATTTTCTAATGAATTAGGTACATTCAATAAATACAAGATTCAATTAAAGTGAAACCTGACGTTGAGTTGAGATTTTTTAAGCCACGCCCGGTACCGTTAGCATTAAAATCTAAAGTGGAAGAAGAACTTAAGCGACAAGTATATTTAGGTATTTTGGAAATGGTTGAGCATGCCGAGACAGCTACACCGATTGTGCCCGTGTTACGTCCCGACGGAAATGTGAGAATTTGTGGTGATTACTCCGTCACATTAAATAAGGTGTTATTTATGGATAACTACCCTCTTCCCCGTATTGAAGATTTATTTGCAAAGCTGCATGGTGGGGAAGATTTTTCAAAATTGGATCTTTGGCGGGCTTACAATCAACTGGAATTAGATGACTCGAAAAACCTCACTTGCATCAACACACATAAGGGTTTGTTCCGTTACAATAGACATTTGGATTCTGTAATGCGCCTTATATTTTTCAACAAACAATGGAAAATCTAATTGGTGATATTGAGGGCACTTGTATATTTTTAGATGACATACTGGTGACAGGGAAAAATAGAGTCAGAGTCAGAGTCATTTTTTTATTGAATATAAATAAATACATTATCTTATTCAACGTCAAAATTATACTTAGGTTCTTATAACTACAAGTCAATTTTTTTTATATAAAAAAAAGACTACACCGTTTCGGAAGGAGGGCCTCGGGGTTAAGAAGAAACGGCAAGAAACTCCCCCATACCTTTTTTTTTTTAAAGTGACTTTACAACAGGTACTGGTTTCGGTCTAAGGAAATTCGCCGGCGAGTGATAGACTTGATCCATCGCCCCTCGTCGAATTTCTGTGCGCTGAGATGGTATGGACCATGCAGTTTTGTCATCTAAGTATTCCTTAATACTATAATAGGACTTTCTTATCAGCTCATTTTTAACATAGTTTTTGAACCTCTTTTCAGGAAGGATCAATGGTTCCTATGGTATTTTATTGTAGAAGCGAATACAGTGCCCCATGAATGATGTGCCTACTTTACTTTGTCTAAATAATGGTAGTGCTAACCTATTTTTATTTCTAGTGTTAATTGTATGGCTGTCACCTACAATTTTAAATAAAGCTATGTTTTTTCTTACATGCATGATATTCTCGTATATATATTGACAGGTAACCGTAAGTATATTAATTTCTTTGAATTTTTCTCTTAATGATTCTCTAGCATCTAATTGATATATCGCCCTGTTCGCCCTTTTTTGTAAGAAAAATATCGTTTTTATATCTGCTGCTCTCCCCCAGAGCAATATTCCATAAGACATAATACTGTGAAAATAACTGAAGTAAACCAATCTGGCAGTTTCAACATCTGTAAGATGTCTGATTTGTCTGACCGCAAAAGCGGCTGAGCTAAGTCTTCGTGCGAGATTAGTTATGTGAGGACCCCATTGAAGTTTCGAATCTATAGTGATTCCGAGAAAGATTGTGTCTTCAACGAGGTCCAATCTTTCAGATCCTATTCTAACACTGCTTTCAACCTGTCGTACATTAGGCAAACAAAATTTGATACATTTAGTCTTCTTTGAGTTTGTAGTAGTCTTCTTTAAGTAGACAAATTCACATCGAGAGGTTAGAGAAAGTATTACAGAGATTAGAAGAAGCAGGACTGCGACTAAAACAAGATAAATGTGAACTATTTAAGGATTCTGTCAAATATTTGGGATTTATTATAGATAAAAATGGCCTACGTAAATCACAACAAAAGGTGGAAGCTATTTTAAATTGCAAAAGCCCAAAAACAATCAGCGAGCTAAAATCTTTTTTGGGCATGGTAAACTACTATCGGTGTTTCATACCCAATACGTCTAGTGTGCTTAGCCCGCTACATCTGTTACTACAAAAAGGGGTGAAGTGGGAGTGGGGAGATAATCAGGAAAAGGCGTTCCATAAAATTAAAGAGGAGTTAACATCTGATAGAGTGTTAGCGCACTATAACCCCGAGTTACCGATCGTGGTGACGTCAGACGCAGGGCCTGAGGGCCTCGGCGCGGTGCTGGCGCAGAAGCAGGCGGACGGCACAGAGCGGGCGATCGCATACGCGTCGCGTTCCTTGTCAAAGGCGGAACGCAACTACGCACAAATTCAAAAAGAAGCAACTTCTATTGTGTTCGCGATGAAAAAGTTTCTCCATTATTTGTATGGACGCACGGTCCCATTTATTTTAAGGACCGACCATAAGCTACTTATTACTATATTTGTAAATAAAAAGGTGTTCCGAAATTGGCAGCAAATCGCTTACAACGGTACGCTTTATTTTTATCAGCTTACAATTTTAATATAGAGTACGTTAAGGGTGAGGACAATGTTGCAGATTTCTTATCTCGGTCAACTAGTGACAAAGAAATCATCGAATCAGTGAAACAGGGTGAAGATAGGAGTTTGTATATAAAATACATATCAGACTCAATGCTAACACCAATCATAATGAAAGATGTTGAAGTCGAAACGGAACGAGACCCGATCTTAAACAGGATAGTAACATTTTTAAAAACTCGCATGCCTGCTAAATGTAATGAAGAGAATTTAAAACCGTATTTCGCATGTCGTTCGTAACTATCACTAGAAAATGGGTGTATTTTGCGGGGTCATAAATTGGTGATTCCATCAAAATTTCGAGAACAATTGTTAGAAAAACTGCACAGTTCACATTTCGGAGTGGTAAAAACAAAGGCAGAGGCCCGGTCGTGAATGTGGTGGCCCAATATTGATAAGCATATAGAAGAAAAGATAGGCTCCTGCAGCGTTTGCAATACGTTACGTACGGCCCCGCCCCGCTCGCCGCTCGCTCCGTGGCCCCACCCAGAGCGACCGTGGGAGCGCGTGCATATTAACATGTTTACGATATTTAGTAAGCAATTCTTAGTGATGGTTGATGCCCATTCAAAATGGACTGAATGCAATCTGATGCAAAAGACAGATAGTGCGGCGATTTAAGAAAAAATAGGAGAAATTTTCAGTAGATTTGTTTAGTGCGTATGTTAATTACAGACAATGCATCGAATTTTGTGTCCAATTGATTTCAGGAATTTTGCAGAATTAAAACACTTAACTAGCGTACCTTATCATTCAGCAACGAATGGGCAAGCTGAGAATAGTCAAAACTATAAAAAAGGGTTGAAATTTACATTAAAAGCGAATGATAGTCATAGCACAATTCAGAAGAAAATTAATAAATTCTTGTTCGATTGTAGGAATTTAATACATTGTACAACCGGTTTTTCACCAGCACAACTAATGTTTGGCCGCCCGTTGCGCTGTCGTTTCGATCTGTTGCGGAACCAAGTATCAATAAATAATCATAATGATAGTGTAATGAACAATCCGTCAACAGTGCCGTTGTCAACACAAGCTAATAGAAATGTTTCTTCCAAACAGATCTCACAATGTGAACAGTACGGCGGGAAGCGGAACACAAGTTTCTCAGTAGGAGATAGAGTACAATACATAGAGTCAAAATTTTTTATAACAATGGTAACAAGAATACATGGAAAACCGGCTTAATTAAGGAAAAAGTAGGTACAAGAATGTTTGAAGTTTTTATACCAGAAATCAACATAAATGTAAAAAAAACATGTAGATCATTTGTTAGCATATAAGGGTTCAGATCAATTGGCACATGAATGTGATGATGATTTAACCTTTTATGATTGTACTGATGTAATAACAGCCTCAACTGCATCATCAGAACTGCAAGAAGCGCATCTCGAGAGAGAAGGGGATAGTGGTGATCAAATCGTTCGTGATGATGCATTGGTAGACTGTTCCTCGGATGACGGCACTGGCACAGCCGAGTCTGAGTCAGCTGAATAAACGGAAGGCCACCGTTATCCATTACGTTCCACAAGGAATCCTAATCTTTTCTATTTAGAATAGTCTAGATGTAGGTTTAGGTAATTGTGTTAGTTAAGTTAGATATATTTCTTAGATATGGTGGAGGGATTGTAGTGTATGAATGTGGGGTATCACAGATACTATAATATTATGTGGGTATGTGGATTTTGATATGAAGAGGAGTTTGTGATTGAGCATTAAACGTGTACCAGGCTACTCCTTGGTTTTATTCTAATATATCAGCAAATACACAATACTTAGGTTTCGCTATTTAAAAGAAAATACGGATACTATCCCCATTTCTATCCAACAAGGTTTTTACTAGGTGTCCTTGGATATAACTCGTTGGAAGTGAGGCGCGACACAGACTAGTTGATCTTATCTGTACAAATCCTTCGAGGATCTGTGAAATGCCTCACACTGCTGGAAAAACTGTTAAGACTTCATGTCCCCGATAGGTTCCTTGTCAGCCAACGAAGGCATAGACCGCTATTTTCAGTGGAGCCCTTTCGCAGTGAGGCGCGACGCAGGTCTCCGTTGCTGCGCTCACTTCAGGGGTAACAGGTAACAAACCTTGCATCACATTTTTCCTTCTGTTATAATAGGATTTGCAGTTAATCTCTCATTTTCACAATCTACTTGAGGAAGAAGTCAGGTTTTAAAATAAATTGAGCAAACGAAATAAATAAATAAACAAATTTAGGGCGTTTATAAATTTTTAAATTTCTTTTTCATTTGATCGGCGTTTCGAAATCAATCTCTTTATTGATTGGAACTAACAAATAGAACGTTGGGATTACTTAGTATGTGCCAAGCTTGGTGTCATGAGCTGGTGATGGAATGAGGACTTGGCGACAGTACTTGAACTCAGGAGCCACGATATGTAAGGCAGTCGTGTTTGGACTAAATTTTTATGAATAATGAGGACTTGGAGACAGTACTGACTATCTCCAAGTACTCATTCCATCACCAGCTCCTGACACCAAATTTACCAATACAGCTCATCATCCTTAACAAATTGAGTCCAAACCTGACTGCCTTACTATGTCTGGTTCTTGAGTTCCTGTACTCATCCAAGTCCTCATTCCATCATCAGCTCATGACACCAAGTTTGCAAAACCAGTTCATCAATCTTAACTAATTGAGTTCAAACACGACTGTCTTACTATTCCTGGTTCCTCAGTTCTAGTACCCATACAAGTCCTCTTTCCAGCATCAGCTAATGACACCAAGTTGGCGAAACCAACTCATTATCCTTAACAAATCGAGTCCAAACACAACTGCCTTACTATTACTGGTTCCGGAGCTTCAGTACTGTCTCAAAGTCATCATTCCATCTCGAGAATGAGGACTCGGAGACAGTATCATCTTTAAATATGTTTGAATTAATATAATTTACCTATAAGTAACCGTAACATAGTAAACCGATATTTGATAAACTAACGCGTTAGTTGATATATTATCGGCAGATAGTAAACCAGACCGACAGGGTTTAGAATTTACGTTTCTGTTGTTCTTACATGTCAACCTAACATGAAGACTATTCGGGGGCTTTGCTGCGCTCGCCCCCTCTATTCTTAACCTAAGCTACCGCAGTGTTTGCTCTGGTGTTTCTTTTGCAATTCAAGTTTAAACCAGTTTACTATTTAACGGTTTTAACCCTTTGTTACTAACGCGTCATATGGTAAGCAGTACGCTACACGCTGTCGATAGTTGACCAACTAACGAGAAAAAAAAACGTTAGTTTTTCAACTATCGGTTATGACAATCTTACGGTGACATATACATATATAAGGTGACATTTATTATTTTATCTAGACACGTATCATAAACTCTCTTTACTGCGTCCAAAAACCACATGTTACGACCAGCATAATGATAAACTTTTTGGTAAAAATTAATTTATTATCCGAATATTGATCATTATGACCTTAATGTACCAAAATTTGTCAAATTATGACAATCAAATTTCGAACGCCGACGCCCGCCTGCGTGCCGCCACTAGTTTGGCTGTGAAGTAAGTACAAGCTAAACAACTGCAGAGCAATGATCAATGCCACAATGCCGGTCGAACATGCGGTTCCTGAACAGATCAAAGAGAGCTTATGATATGTTTGTGGATAAACTAGTGTATGTAACTGAACATAATTAGGCATTAAAACTCTCGAGTGATATTATTAGGTATTAATGCCCTCCATTATGTAGCAGTCACATAAACTACTAAAACTGCCAAGTTCATACTAAAGACTCAGTAAGTATTCGGTCATTTGATTCTTTAAGACACGTGACAGTGGGTACAATGACGCTTACGATATCCCCGACAAGCTAAACTGCATTCTAGTATCTGGTACTAAGGTTCAAAAGCTTGGTTCACCATTCATTCTCGGTTTCGCTTTACGCAACGCACAACCAAACTCTTGCTTATTCCAGAGGTTATTGATACAAATTTATCTTCTTTAAACTTAAAAAACAACAAATTGAAAGAACTTAAATTACATGTATTGCAAATAAAACATCTAAAAATGGGGTATGGAAGACACAGTGGCGTAGCGTGCCTTGTCGGGGCCCCGTATAAAATTTTTTTTGGAGGCCCTTATATGGAGGTAAAGATTTTTCACAAAAGAACAATATTGTTTGTACTGAATTACAATGTAATGCACATTTATATAAAGCGCGTAAATAAACAGTGCACTGCACTCCGTGGTTTAACATCCAATGCAAAGTACAACAACGTACACGTACATCGGGATATCGATGAAGGATTCCCGGGGATTCCCCGCTGAGTTGAAGATGAAGTTAGTAAAACGGGGAAGTCCCGCAGCCCGCCATAATGATGTAGTGTTGCCAACTTTTGAACGCACGCTTAAGGCGAGAAAAAAAGGAATTGCTTTATAGAATTTTGTCATTTGTAAAATAAAATAAATTAGAAAGTTTTTATTCTTTTTCCTTACACACTTTGGGGGCCCCCGTGGCGCGGGGGCCCCGTATAATTGATACGGCAAATGCGGCGGTAGCTACGCCCCTGGGAAGACATCGCTAACCTATCACAACGTAACCCCAGACCCGATTATGGGGAACGTTGAGAATCTATTACTTCATCGGATTTAGCCTCGCGTCTATGAACTCGATTACTTATGACAACAGAGTAGAAACTTGCATAAAACACAAACAATCAATTTTCGAGCTTGATCTGAAACAAAATACACAATTTGTAGAATTTGCCTCTGTAAAGGAAACTAAATCTCCTTTATTATACGTATGTGCCGGTTTCCTGCCCTTGTCATAGGCCTGTTTTTGTTTGACTTGTGTGAATGGAGAACGGCCTCGATCTTACAAAACAATGTCGCGAGCTCCTCAAAAGTCAGCGCGGTCTGACCTACTATACACCCCAAGTGCGTCTTAGCTGACTTAACTACGGCCTCAAAAATCCCACCCCAGTGGGGGCAAATCGGTGGGCTGAAGGTCCACTGTATACCCCGACGGGAGAGGGCCGTTCCAATATCCACTTTATTTACATTCAAAAAGTTGACTATCTCTCGTAAGTATCGTTCCGCACCTAATGACCTCGTAGGGGCCCATGAGCTACGAGGTAGCGTGACGATCAGGTGCCAAGAAGTGATGAATGTCGGCGATTCACCGAGCTGAAGTTATGTGGGGTAGATCTAACCTGGTCTGTGCTTCGGTCCCGTCAACCTCCTGTCTCTCTGCAAGGCCCGGGTGCACCCTAGGCTCTTCTTGGTAGACAGGTTCTTCAGCCAACCAGGTACGACTGGCGGGCCAGCGTCAATACGCACATGGGTCTAACACAGGTTAAGTTTCTACTGGTAAATACAAATCGGGCACGAAAATCCGAACTTTATCTGGTTCGAGAGACAACGGCACACTCAGCTATATTATCAATCCTGAGGGAATCCCGAATACATTCCAGATGCCCTGCGATTTAATTTCAACACCATGATCAAAACGCGTTTAAATTGCGAGGGCTTTCGTATGTCAGTTGTCAAAACTGCCAGATTGACAGCTAACGTCAAATTAAAATGACCGTTCAGAAACCATCGATCGAATATCGATTTGGAATCGAACAATCACCCCCCCGGACAGGCACCCACCTGTCCCCTAATCTACGGGCAGCCGAGACAACGTTGCTACCGCTCGTTTTAGAACCGAGCCTCCTACTAGAACCTCTGCAGACCGGGGGGTCCCGTCCTTGCCAGGGAACAAGTTAACAATGCGCCCCCTGCGCCAACGTAGTGGCGGTAGGTTAGCATCCTTAACCAGAACGAGGTCACCAACACTAGGGGGGCTAGTTTTGTCAGTCCACTTAAGGCGCTGTTGTAAAATATGCAGATACTCGAGCGACCAACGCTTCCAGAAATTCTGAGTAAACTGCTGCAACATCTGATACCTTGACAACCGATACAATTTCACTCCCTCGAAGGGGTGCTCGGGCAAAGCGTTAAGTGGCTGTCCTATCAAGAAATGGCCTGGGGTCAGAGCCTCCAGGTCATTTGGATCCGAGCTGAGCGGACACAACGGTCGCGAATTGAGAACGGCCTCGATCTTACAAAACAATGTCGCGAGCTCCTCAAAAGTCATCGCGGTCTGACCTACTATACGCCCCAAGTGCGTCTTAGCTGACTTAACTACGGCCTCAAAAATCCCACCCCAGTGAGGGCAAATCGGTGGGCTGAAGGTCCACTGTATACCCCGACGGGAGAGGGCCGTTCCAATATCCACTTTATTTACATTCAAAAAGTTGACTATCTCTCGTAAGTATCGTTCCGCACCTATGTAGTTAGTGCCGTTATCAGAGCGGATCAAAGATGGAAGTCCCCTTCGAGAAACAAACCTATCCAAACAAGCAATGAAAGCCTCTGTCGAGAGATCAGCAACGAGCTCGAGATGTACCGCCTTGGTGGATAAACAAACAAACACACATAGGTACGCCTTGTATTGCTTAGCGGTACGCAATCGTGAACTCTTCACCATAAACGGTCCTGCAAAATCCGTACCAATACCTGAAAACGGTCTGACCTCATTCACACGATCAGGGGGCAAGTCCCCCATGAGAGGTTGCATCGTGGCAGCCTTAAGTCAATAACAAGGCATGCACCGAAACACGATGTTCCGTATGGCACGGCGGGCAGATAAGATCCAAAACTCCCGCTGGAGCGTGGCCAACAACGCGTTACAGCCGGCATGCGCGTTTTTAATATGACGATCAGTCACCAGCAATTCAACTAACTGTCCCCCCTTGGGGAGCAGAAGTTGGTGACAAGCCGAATACGACAGATTCGCAGTGCGCAATCTTCCTCCTACCCGAAGTAACCCGGTCGAATCAACAAAGGGGTTGAGACGCGCGACGGCTCCCTTCAATTTCGAACGTCCATTTTGTATAATCTCCAATTCTGCCCCAAACTTCGAGGACTGTACCAACCGGACCAAATTCAACAGCGACTCGTTTCGCTCTGCCGGAGTCAGAATAGGGTTCAACTTTCGCTGATCGCGAGGAGTACGACAATTTCGAGCGAATCTCCTAATCCAAGTGGACACGTTTATCAACTTGTCAAGTGAGCTATACCGGTCCAGCAGAAACCCGGCGTCAGGGTCCTCAGCCTTCTGGGTAACATGCACGGCAGCTCTGGGGCCATGATCCGAAGATACTACTACATGGCTGTAGGGCCAGTCCGATTCTCTCTTGGCAAGCCAGGGTGGTCCCCACCACAAATGGTGTCTAACGAGTTCAGGAGCCTGACATCCCCTGGATGCACAATCAGACGGGTTCAATTCTCCTGGTACATGTCTCCAGGTCAGTGGGACCTCAGACGACACAATCTGGGAGACACGGTTCGCAACAAAAACCTCTAAGTTATGGACCGAAGCCTTCAGCCAGCACAAAACAATCTGGCTGTCCGTCCAAGCGTACACCGTATCCTCCAAAACCACTGACCCACGCAACACTGTTAGAGTGTGATTCAAAAGTTTGGTCAAAAGAGCAGCCCCGGACAGTTCCAGTTTTGGAATCGTCATCCTTGTCCGAATAGGCGCTACCTTGCTTTTTGCCAAAACCAAACGCACGTCGACCTCCCCGGTGGAGGTGACGGTTCGCAAATAAACCGCTGCCGCAAACCCTCGTTCAGAGGCATCACAAAACCCGTGAAGGGTTGCCCTGTAATCCCCAGCAGGGACCAATTTCCTCGGCAGCGATACATTATTTATGTCCGATAGCGAGGTGAACATTCGCGTCCAATCAGTCAACAAGTCACCTGAGAGGTGGGTGTCCCAGGTCAACTGAGCCGCCCATAGCCTTTGCATAAAACATTTGAGAGCAAAGGTGACTGGAGAAATCCATCCATTCGGGTCGAACGTTCTCGCAATCGTTGACAGTACTGACCGCTTCGTCCAGGCCTTCGGTGTTTCTAAAACCACCCGATAGGTAAACTCATCATGGACGGGCCGGTACTGAATTCCAAGCACTGACAACATGTTAGGGTTGTCAGGATTCTCAAAAACGTGCGGGTCTTGTTGAAACTCATCTGGGAGACCAGCCATCAACTCAGGGGAGTTGGACATCCACTTGCGTAGTTCATAGCCGCCTCGTTCCAGCAATTGAATGAGCTCGTCACGTCGGTCCAGAGCTTCCTCTACACTGGCTGCCCCTGTGCAGACGTCATCGACGTACAAATCTTGCTCCAGGATAGCGGCGGCTCTAGGATAGCTCACACGGTCACGCGACGCCAACTCCCGCAGAGTACGCATCGCCAAATACGGGCTAGACCGTAACCCATACGTGTTCGTGTTTAACTCATAGACCTTGACTGGCTCGGCCGTGGTCTCACGCCAAAGTATCAACTGATACCTTCTGTCAGCCGGATGAATTACCGTTTGCCTAAACATCATCCGAATGTCTGCGACAAATACAATCTGGTGTCTCCGAAAGCTCGTGAGAATATCCGAAATATCACGACTCAACTTGGGTCCCGAATGTAGACACTGATTCAGGGACATCCCGTTCGAGGTAGGTGCTGACCCATCAAAAACAACTCGAATCTTGCCGGTAGGGGTTTGCAGGACGGCATGGTGTGGAAGGAAACAATGATCCTCAGATCTCCAGTCCACACCCGATACCGACATGTGTCCTAACGACTCATACTCCCTCATGAAATCAACGTATTTTTGTTTATATACGGCGTCCCTTGACATCCTACGCTCCATCGACATCAATCTCGTCTCAGCCATCTTCCTAGATTCTCCTAGTGGCGGTCGATCGGCCCTGAAAGGCAGTCGAGTTACAAAACGACCAGAACGAAGGCGACCAGTACTATTCTGGTAAAACAACTCGCACTCTTCTTCGTCTGCGTCGACTCGACGAACGGTGGGAGGTTCCTCTATCTCCCAGAAACGTTGGATAGCGTCTGACAACGCTGAGCCAATAAGTATGCCATCTGACTCGGCAGGGTTAACCATTGGCAATGCCGGACCCATGATCACGTGACCAAACTTAGTATCCACAGCAATCAACCCGTCCGGCTGAAGAACTCGCCGATCCGACAACAGAAACCTACCCAGAACGTCTGCTCCCAGTAGCAGGTCGACCGGGGCTGGAGTGTCAAAATCGGGATCCGCCAACTTGAGTCCTGATGTCAGGAATCGAACGGCCGGATTCAACTTCACCAAGGGGTGTCTGCCCATGACATGCGTCATTACTAAAGCTTGCACGGATGTTTTTGTCAAAATGTCATAACGTGGAGAGAACGTGATCACCGATTGACCAACTACATTCGTAACCGTAACATTCACCACGCCCCGTATTGATTTATTATACCTATTTACCTTGAGGCCCAACCATTTTGCTAAATCATTCGATACAATGCAGCCCTGAGCTCCAGAATCTAATAGGGCGCGAACGTATGTTGGGCCCCCCACGTAATGATCCTGAGTGCGGCCCTGCACCCTAGTACTGCCCTGTGCACGTGGGGACGTTGGCCCCTGAGTTGCGCTCCGAGTCGCAAACGAATTCTCAGGGCCCCATGCCGTGTCACCCTGGGTACGGCCCTGTGGTGGCTGTTGGCCGGACCGGTTTATGCACAACAGATTGTTGTGGGGCCCACCACAATATCCGCACATTTGTGTGCGCGTGCAGTCCCTAACCATATGTGGCCCGAGGCACAGGAAACACCAGCTCCGCTGCTTGGCCATCCGGCGCCGTCCCTGAACCCTAAGTTCCCCGAACTTATTGCAATTGGCCACAGCATGGCCAATCTGCCTACAACATGGGCAGGTCTTACCATGTGGGGTCATTGCACTCACAGTCCCATATGACTGCCGGTTGGTGCGGTCCTTCCTCGTCGGAGGGCCCCTACTCACAGCGCTCCCGGCAGCTCTCTGTGGCTCCGAAGGATGGGTGACCGTCAACCCCAAATTCTCTGCCCGTCGAGCCTCCTCTTCCAAAAATCCGACCAAGTCGGAGAAGGCGGGCAGGTCCTCGGCCGACCTCCCGTGAGACTGTTCGAAACTAGTCTGCACGTCAGCGGGTAGGCGGGAAAGTACAATGTACAACAGTAGGTATGACCAACCGGAAGTCCAAGATTCTCTAGAGCCTTGGTGACGGACAACAATGGGTTCAAAACCTCCGTCGGTATGGCCCCGACCTTGTTCACAACCGGGATGCTAAACAAACGGTTCAGTTGGGCATGGGCCAACCTCCGTTTGTTGTGGTAACGTCTGACCAACAATTGCCTGGCCGTCTCATAGTTACCCTCCGTAACTGTCAAATGAGCGACCAGCTCCCTAGGCTCACCCCTCAATGCTGCCACCAGCTGAGCCATCTTGACAGACTTAGTAATGTTCGATCGCATGTGCACCAAACTGTCGAACAGATTGATGAAGCTCATCCATTCACCGGACACGCCGTCAAAGGTAGGCATAGTTATGGCAGGTAACCTGGACCCCGATCCCTGATGCGGCAGAGGTGCTTCAATGTCACCATCATGGCTGGACTCGCGCTGTCTACGTATGTCCGCAGCCTTCTGCGTGATAGCAGCTGCCATCTCCATACATTGGTCGACATCCCCTATCAACCGTGACAGCCTGTCAGGTGCACAACCATCAACTGATTCCGCCTGCGCGGACAATTCGAGCACCCTATTGTAACGTTCCTTAACGTCCATAGACCGCTCCAATACCACATTATGCCTATCTAAACGGTCTATCAGACCGTGTGCGGAGGAAAACCATCTGAGTTCCTTAGAAACACCCTTCTGGATTTCAGATAACGACATGATCGGAATGATACTTACTCACAATTTGCAGTAACTCAATTTTATTAGACCCTCCAGTTTATAACCCAAACGAGGGAACCCTAAACTATAACTTAAACAATGTTGTTTTCCTTAAACAATAGGAACCGAGTTTTATATCTATATAAATTCTGTAAATAACAATTTAGTTTCCCTTTATCATTATAACACACACAGATAGTCAATATTAGTTCAAGTTATAAATTGCTATAAACTGAAAACAATGTAATAGCCTGCTATCAATAGATGTAACTACCTATGTTAACCAAAACATTCATTCAATAGCATTACTAGACCACTAATAGATTGACTAACTGGTAATTCAATGCAAATTTCCATTCAATATCTGTCTGTCTACTACCAGCAATAGACTTATAGCTTACAATACTACCAATCTATGTGGATATAGGAACAACAACCAAGTTACCTAACCGCCTATACCTACAGATTGATAATCCCAAATCGTGCCTTCCTGGAGCCCTTGACGGCTGCAAATCTCAGGAAGCCACGCTCTAGCTACCAAAATGTTCAAGCTTCTCAGCACCTAATGACCTCGTAGGGGCCCATGAGCTACGAGGTAGCGTGACGATCAGGTGCCAAGAAGTGATGAACGTCGGCGATTCACCGAGCTGAAGTTATATGGGGTAGATCTAACCTGGTCTGTGCTTCGGTCCCGTCAAGCTCCTGTCTCTCTGCAAGGCCCGGGTGCACCCTAGGCTCTTCTTGGTAGACAGGTTCTTCAGCCAACCAGGTATGACTGGCGGGCCAGCGTCAATACGCACATGGGTCCAACACAGGTTATGTTTCTACTGGTAAATACAAATCGGGCACGAAAATCCGAACCTTATCTGGTTCGAGAGACAACGGCACACTCAGCTATATTAACAATCCTGAGGGAATCCCGAATACATTCCAGATGCCCTGCGATTTAATTTCAACACCCTGATCAAAACGCGTTTACATTGCGAGGGCTTTCGTCTGTCAGTTGTCAAAACTGCCAGATTGACAGCTAACGTCAAATTAAAATGACCGTTCAGAAACCATCGATCGAATATCGATTTGGAATCGAACAACTTGCTTGCTGTCAATTCTCTCCTTAACTTTCTCTCACGTGTCAGAAATGTTTTCATCTTCACGTGTTTCTGCCGCTATTTCATTCAGAATATAATTATTTTTGCCGTTCATGGAAGAACCAAACATGCCTTAGATGGAGTTCTCCTTATAGTTTTCTGAATCGTGTTATTTAGTCCCCATTGAGTGGTGCCAATATGACTTTCTCAATCCCTTTCTCCGTGTTTGACGGACATGGCTCTCAAGGAGTGGAGAATGGTTCGATTGAAACTTTACACTTGGCCGTTCGATCTTGGGCTTGCTAGGGAATTCAGGATATGTTTTATACCCTTTTCATTACGGAATGTTTGAAAACTGTCTGCCGGGAAGCAGCTTCCGCGATTGCTCACCAGACGATCAGGATTTCTAAAAGTACAAATTATATCATCGAGAGCCCTGATGGTGTTTTGATTTTCGTGTTTCGAACGGGTTTGATAAGGCAAAACTTTGTAAACCCGTAGACAAAGACAAGTAGGTAAGTGAAACCTCACTTTGACTTTACGAAGGGTCCAAGGTTGTCCACAGGTACCGTGTGAAAAGGCTGTTCGACCTTGGCGATGGGGCGGAGTTGAATTTCTTGATTTTTGGAATGATTTTTCACGTAGGCAATGCACTAGCACTTTTTCACATATCTTGACATTTTGGAAAACCGTTTTTTTTGTTATTCTTTCGAGGGTCTTCTCCACATAAAAATGCCCAATATCACCATGAGTAAGGCGGCACAGCTGCCACCTTGCACATTTCGGAACTACTCACCGTAAATTATTCTTGTCGCCGCCGTAAATTATAACTGGTACAGTTTGCTCATTCATTTCATAATTATCTTTTATGTAAAGTCCATTTTCGTCAAGATCAGAACTTAATAGTCACAGATGCGGTATAGCTCGCTGTCACCGAGCTAGAGGGTGTGAAGCCTATTGCCCTCAGTAATTAACATCACAGCAGGGAATTGGTCAGTGTAAGAGTCATTGCCATAAAGCGTCGACGTGACTCATCTTCACGCCCGCTCTATATCCGATAGAAAAGTCGAATTCTTGAAGTGCTAACCACCAGCGTGCGATCCGAGGGATTAAGTTCTTTTTGGTAAAGGTAGAGCGGGGCGCATTACAGTCAGTCACGATCTTAAATTGTTTCCCCAACAGGTAAACTCTGAAACTACGCAATGAACATACCACAGCCAGCGTCTCCAATTCATACGAATTAAAAATCTTGTGTTCTGGAAAATTTTTCCGGCTATAATATGTCTGTAGAGCGCTGCAATAATATGCCCTCAATGCATTGCCGTCTAGCGTCAGTGTGAAGCTCGATTTCAGTATTGAGATCCTATATTACTAGTATTGGTCTCTTAAACAAAATTCTCTTTAGAGTCTGGAATGCCCACTCCCAAGTCACATCCTTTTTCAGAAATTTACTGAGCGGAGAGGCAATACTTGCAAAACCTTGGATACATTTTCGAAAGTAGTTTGCCAACCCTGAAAATTGTCGCACATTGCGAACATTCCGAGGCTGTGGGAAGTTCACAACGCTCAAAATCTTCATTTCACCCAGGCGGACTCCGGATACGCTGATTTCAAAACCTAGGTTATCAAATATTACTACGCAAAAACTCACATTTTGTCAAATTCAACGTGAGATTCCCCTTTTCAATGACCTGTAACACTTCCTCTAGGCGTAATAAGTACTCTGTAGCATCCTTTCCAAATATAACGATATCGTCAATATAAGCCGTAGCTTTACTAAAACAAACATCTCCTAATATTGAATTTATTAGGGGGGGGGGGGGGGGGAAGGGGACAATTTTTCCACTGTCTCTTTAACGATTTACTTTGAGGAAAAATGGTTTCAGAAACCTCAATATCATTTTTAAAGACCTATCTATAAATACCCCACACATATAGGTTTGAAGAAAAAAAAACTCGACTCTTCGTATGCGCACTTGAAATGTAACCAATCACCATTGAATGCCCGTAACTCACGAGGTGTGGACAAGCAAGTGAGAAGGCGGTCCTCGCGCTGGGTTCTTGAAGTAACCATCATATCCTTGAGCGAGTAGGCTAGCTGGAGAACACCTTCGACTTGCATGTCGTGGGTGGGTGCGCGGCCAGGGTTCGTGGATGCGCGCGCTGCTGCCGCCGTTGCTGTCGGTACCACCGCTGCGGGCGACAGAACTCGGCTCCTCTCTAGCCATTCCTCGACTTGGGGTTGATTCACAGGGCTAGAACATCTGCTACGACTGGCCCTGGAACCTCATATAGATGAATACTGTTTGCAGGAATGACTGAGGTCCAGGATTTCTTTGATTCACAATAATATATATATATTTGGAGATAAATTAGGTGTTTATTCTTCGGTGGTTGGTGACAGAGAGTGAGAGACATTTCTCAAGTGCATAGAATACAAAAGTTATATACAAAGTGTCGCCATCTGTTTGTCTAACTCGAGTTCTAAAGTCAATACACAAATATAGATGGCGTTGTTAGAAGTTACACATAAATATACAAAGTGTCGCCATCTGTTTGTCTAATTCGAGTTCTAAAGTCAATACACAAATATGGATGGCGTTGTTAGAAGTTACACATAAAAATGTACAGATGGCGCTAGTGGTATAAGTTTACGTTGTCGTTAGACATGCTGCCAGCCTAAATTAGAATTTATTATAATATGCTGAAAGGCTTAGTCTAAAGAACTAAATTCTTAAATTCTATTTTGAATTTAGTTTTATTCTAGGTCTAACTAATAGTTATAAATAACTAACAGTTACTGAAATCTAAATTAAGGTTTGTCTAGGAATTTACATATCCTGTCTAGAAACTTATCTAGGAATTTACCTACCTATCTATCTATGTAGCTAGGTCAAGTGAAATGCAAGAAGAATATACGTTTATTTTTTAAACAAACATATGTACATGATTATTACCTACATGCTTGATGTTTATTGGTTCAAAATTAGACATAGATATGTTTAATTACATTCTAGGTTAGATATAAATTGGATTACTGAACGCCAGTTGGAAACGTACATATGTTATTAAAAATTGGACATAGATATGTTTAATTACATTCAAAGTTAGATATAAATTGGATTACTGAACGCCAGTTGGAAACGGACATATATTATTAAACGCACGCTTGATGATTCCATTTTGAGTCTGTATTGAAACCACTCTTGTGACGCCGTCCCGTCCTTGGTGCTTGTCGATGATCCGTCCCATCCTCCATCGGCAGGGTGGCTGCTGCTCCTGCCTCACCAGGACCAGCGTGCCGGCCTGCAGGGCAGTTCCTTTTGAGGTTCTCCATTTCGTACGTTACGACCACCTCTTCCAAAAATCTTGTTGTAGCTGTTGAAGTTGTTCATATTGTGTTAGTTTATTTGGGTTGATATCTTGGTAGTCATAGTCCGGTAGACCTGTAGTGGTTCTACCGATCAGGAAGTGAGCTGGCGTTAGGATAGGGAAGTCGTCAGTGTCGGCAGTAGGTATAGGGCTTAGTGGTCGTGAGTTCAGTATCCCTTCTATTTGAGTCAGTATAGTAGAAAACTCTTCGTAGGTTAGTAAAGCTTCTCCACAGACACGTTTCAAGTGATATTTACAGCTTTTTACTGCAGCTTCGTGTAAGCCACTCATATGTGGCGTATAAACAGGTAAGAACTTCCATGTGATGCCCTCATTGGCACATGAAGTTGTCAGCTCACTGGAAAATTGCTTTAAGTACTCATGTAGTTCAGTTAATTCCCTATTGGCCCCCCGAAAGGTAGTAGCATTGTCACTTACAATTTCCTTCGGTTTACCTCTCCTGGCTGTGAACCTTCGAAGGGCAGCCAAAAATGCAGCTGACTCTAGACCTGAAATCAGCTCAATGTGAATTGCCTTCGTCGAAAAACACACAAATATAGCTACCCAGCATTTATAGGCCTTGAACCCACGTCCTCTCCTATCTCGGATAGCAAAGGGACCCGCATAATCAATGCCCGTTGTGTGGAATGGTGGTGAGGGGGTAACTCTTGAGGTAGGTAGATTACCCATAATAGGTATGTGTGTTTTAGGTTTGGCCCTGAAACAGGTGACACATTCTCGTAGAATTCTATTTGCTAGGCTCTTACCATGAATCGGCCAGTACTGTTCTCTTGTCGCAGAGAGTAGTAGTTGCGGTCCGGCATGCAGTAGTCTGATGTGCTGGGATCTCATGATGAGTTTGGTGAGTGTGTTGTTGTTATGTAGAATTATAGGGTGTTTTTTATTATATGAAAATTGTGAGAGACCTAGACGACCGCTTACGCGCATAAATGTGACGGTGGAGGTACGTTTATTGCAGTATTAAAGAAATATGACTCTAAAAGGATGTCTGACTGGGAGAGTGGATGCGAAGACTTATGGGTAACTATTAACATAAAGATAACCGAAACAATTAAACAGCTAGCGTTTTGTGCGGTATACCTTCCCCCCCCTGTAAGCATACCAGCACTGAATATATTTCTGAAAAACTGCAATCGCGTCTTGGAACTCCATGACCTAAAACATGCATAATGGGCGACTTTAACATTAGAGGAATTACAGGGAACTCATCAGGGGATTGTATGCCAATTCTTGCCTCAGGAGCAATAGAAAAATGCCTTACAGACTTTTTGACGTTAAATAGCTTGTCACAGAAAAACAACATCGTGAATGCAAACCAAAACATTCTGGACTTGATAATTACTGATATATCCAGTTGCAAAGTATCTTTGGCTAACGATATTTTATCAAAAGTCGACCACTACCATCCACCACTTGAAATCAGCTTATTATCCGCCACAGAGGTCTTCCTTGCAATAGTAATAACCCACGCTATAGTTTTTTCAAAGGTGATTTCAACGCGATTAACCATCAACTTAACGGCGTAGACTGGGCTGATCAATTGGGTGCAATGAAAAACGTTAACGACATGACAGCCCTATTATATCACGAGCTCCAAGATTGTATCAGTAAATTTGTACCTTTAAAACAACATAAGAAAGCAAAATTCCCGTCGTGGTTTAATAAAAACCTCATTAACCTACTACGCGAGAAAAACAATATTCGGAGACGCTTTAAGAAATACAAAAACCCTTTAGACAAAATATCATTAAAAATCATCAAAAATAGGTGCGAGAAACTCTCAGTCAGCTGTTACAACGCTCATCTCAAAACCCTAGAGGACAACATCCACGATAACCCCAAATTGTTTTGGTCTTTTATTAAAAGTAAACGAAGTGGTCAAAGTAATTTCCCTCCAACCATGAACGATGGATCTGTGTCTGCAACCAAGGGTGAAGAGGTCTGCGAGTTGTTTGCATCCTATTTCCTCTCTGTTTACAATACATGTTACCGTAATCTCACCATATTAGATACCAAAGAAGCACACAGTGATAGCTTTTCCTCACTTGTAATCAAACGAGAAAACATATTTTGTAAACTTAAACAGCTTGACCCTAATAAAAGTCCAGGTCCCGATGGTATACCAGCCATATTGATAAAGGCATGTTCGACTAGCCTAGTAGAACCTCTATACCACATTTTCAATTGCTCCCTCAAGACAGGCACATTTCCAAATACATGGAAAAGAGCTAGAGTAGCCCCAATCTTCAAAGGAGGTGACACCTCATCGGTGAAAGACTATCGACCTATCTCCTTACTTTGTATATTCGGCAAAATTCTCGAATCCTTGATTTGTCCACATATTCAGAGACATTGTAAACAAGTCATAACTGACTACCAGCACGGCTTCTTAGTGGCTCGGTCGACTTGCACTAACTTTGTTTGTTTTGAGGACACACTGGTGGAGACTATTGAGAAGAGCAAACAGGCAGATGTAATTTACACGGATTTCAGCAAGGCCTTTGACAAAGTCTCCCACCAGGTGTTGTTACAAAAATTAAGATCCTTCGGCTTTACTGGCTCAATGCTTACGTGGCTAAAATCATACCTGAGCGATCGCAATTATCATGTGGTAGTTAACGGATTTTCGTCAGGCCATCTCAACATAACTTCAGGTGTCCCGCAAGGATCACACCTAGGTCCTATACTCTTTAACATATTTATTAACGACCTGCCAAAATGCTTCCGTAACTCAACACCATTCATGTACGCCGACGACCTGAAAGCCGCCAGAGTTATAGACTCACCTGATGATTCATCACTCCTTCAGGAAGACCTAAAGCGACTAGTAGGTTGGTGTCATGATAATGGTATGCAACTTAATGCTTCAAAATGTTCGTACGTTAGCTTCTCGCGTAAATTAACCAACATACCTACAAAATACCACATCGACGGCACAGAACTAAAACAACGGGATACAATCAAAGATCTTGGCATAATTTTTGACAGTAAACTCACTTTTATCCCCCACATAGACCACACCATAAAAAGGGCATCAAAGATGTTAGGGTTTGTCATCCGAAATGGGAAAGTTTTTAAACATCCGAAGACCAAAATCCTATTGTACAACAGTCTCGTTCGTAGTATACTGGAATACGCCAGTGTTGTGTGGCGCCCACACTATGCGATACATATGCTGAGGCTTGAGCGTATCCAAAAACGGTTTATGTGGCACCTTGCTTTTACACAAGGAGTGGCCAAAAAAGTAAAATCTTATAAAGAGAGACTAGAGCACTTTAAAGTGCAATCATTATCAACGCGCTTCGAATATATTGACCTCTCATTTCTCCATAAAATTTTAAATGACACCATAAACTGCCCTCCCTTACTATCTAAATTCAATTTAAGGGTGCCCCGCAGACGCCCTCGCAACCCCACTACACCACTCTGCCCTCCTCTACGTCGAACAGTACTGGGTTCAAACTCCGCAATCCCGCGGCTCTGTCGGAGTCTAAATGAATACTCAGACATATTTGACATATTTCATGACTCATTAGGTAAACTTAAGAAAATACTCTCGTCAAACTCTGTCACTCGGTAACATGTTTTTATTTTACCTTCATATTTTGTCTTTACAAAATCTAAATATGAATATAGTTTGCTAGTTTAATATAGATACTCGTCATTGTTAGTTTGTATTTGCAACTCTTGTAGCAACACAGATACACATAACGAATGTGGTGTTCACTTATAATTAATTTGTGCATTAAGCTCTGTTTAGTCCTAACTCCTATTTATGTAAGTAACCAATGTTCAAATTGTTAGTGAACCAAATAAAGAGAAAAAAAAAATATAATAAGTCCGTTATCGATAAATGGATTTAAGCATAATATCGGTGAATCCTGCCGGATAGGTTTGTATTGTTGTAATAGATTATACTCGGTTGGAAATGATTGCTGTTGTGCAACCTTAATTATGCGATTTTGTGATTCTATTAGTTCATTTACCGTTATCGGCCCAGTTTGTTTGTCTGTGTTTTTGAGTTGTGAATGAATCGTAATAGGTAGGCAAGTACTCTATATAGCATTGTGTCGGTGGAGTATTTGCAAATTAGGTCTTGTATAATATTACATATTTGAATGTTAGTAGAAATGTTACACAATTCTTGATTTTTCATTTCTGGTACAATAGTTTGTACTGTAGGTGTACTATGTTGGGGCCATTCTGATGTCGGTTTTGATAGCCACTCGGGTCCTACCCACCATAGGTGTGTATTCGCTAACTTATCAGCAGGTAGTCCTCTAGTTAGTAGGTCTGCCGGGTTGTCTCCGGAACGGACCCAGTACAAGTCGTCACTGGTGGTTAGATTTTGTATTTTTGTAACTCGGTTACTGACAAAGATATTCAACTTGTGTGGTGGAGTTTTTATCCATGCCAACACAACATTTGAATCTGACCATAGGTATTGTTTTGTTATTTGACATGTTAGTGTTAATTTAACTTTTGTGTATAGTTCGGCTAACAAGAGTGCTGCACGTAGCTCTAGGCGTGGGATTGTTTCCTTCCGTGCTACTCGTGACTTCGCACACAACAAACGAACTTGAATGTTGCCTTGTGTGTCTATGGATCGTATATATATTGCTACGCCAAAAGCGGTCAATGAACTATCTCCAAAGCCGTGAATTTCGATTGTTATGTAATCGTGAATAATAACATGTCTAGGTATTGTTAGTGTGTTTAGACAAAATAGGTTTTTATAAAAGCATCTCCATTCTTCTGATAGTGATGTTGGTAGTTCTGTGTCCCAGTCAGACTTGTCTTGCCAAAGTTTTTGTATAAAACATTTGGCAATGACTATTACTGGTCCTAGTAGACCTAACGGATCAAAAACTGACGAGATTAGGGACAGGACTTTACGTTTAGTTAGCGCCCTTGGTACTGGTTGTTCTTTCAACGTGCATAGTAGGTTGTCAGTCTCGTTTGACCATGCAAGTCCTAGGACTTTTTGGGTATTGTCTCCAAACTCTGTTGGAGTGTTAGTAGTGGAAGTTGGTGTGTTTGTACTCACCCTTCGTAGAATGACTGGGGAGTTAGATTTCCATTTTCGTAGGTTGAAGTTTGCGGTGCTCAGGATGCCGCTTATCTGCACGGCTGTCTCTGCTACCGTTACCTCGTCATCTCCACCGTGGAGCAGGTCGTCCATATAGAAGTCGGAGCGGATCGCTGCTGCTGCCGCTGGAAACTGGGTATTATTTTCGTTAGATAGTTGCAATAGGCACCGTGTAGCTAGGTATGGAGCACACTTCAACCCAAAGCTAAGTGTGGTTAGTAAATAGGTTTTAAGCATTTTATATGGTTCATCTCGCCATAGTATGCATTGTAGATTGTGTTGTTCGGGGTGTATAAATATTTTTCTATACATTTTTTCGATGTCTGCGTTCACAACATATTTATGCTGTCGAAATTTTAATAAAATGTTAATTAGATCGTCTTGAAGTGTTGCACCTTTATGTTGAATGCTATTTAATGACTTTCCCGAGGCGGTGGGACAGGACGCATCAAAAACTACTCTAAGAGGCGTGGTGACTTTTTCGGGATTGATTACAGCATGATGTGGTAGAAAATTTCGGGGGCCATTAGCTGTACCGTTATCTTCTACCATGTGACCAGTCTCTTTAAAATCTCGCATGAATTGTACATACTGTTGCTTTAGTGGGGTGTTTCGTGAAAGTTTTGATTCTAGGTATTGAAATCGTTTATGAGCGATGTGTAGAGATTTCCCCAAGGATGAGGCCGGTTCATTCAGGGGCATGCTGACAATGAAGTTACCCTCAGTACTTCGCATATGAGTTTTAAAACTTTCTTCACATGCGTTTACCATTTCATCATCGGGTATCTCCAACTCTGAATCATTCATGTCCCAGAATGTTTCCAGTTGTTTATTTAGTATGAGATTGCAACACACCTTTTTTTGAGTGCGTTGGTATATAGAGATTGCGCCTGATATGACCCACCCGAGTTTCGTTTTCTGTAGTATAGGTAGGACATCTCCTAGTCTATGTTGTCCTATACATAGTAGGTTGTAAAATTGTTCTGCACCCAGAACTAGGTCAACGTCACCCGCTTGATGGAACCTGTCGTCCGCCAGTTTGAATCGGTCTGGAATTTTCAATTTTTTGATATTAATTGTGATTTTAGGTATACTGCAAATTGTGGGTACAACAAGAGAGGACAACTGGGTAGTAAATTTACTGTCGGTAGATTCTAGTTCGATGTTGCAAAGGTGATCGACTTTCGTCACGCTTTCATTGAAACCCATGACCTCCATGGTGATACCATGTCGTTTGAGTCCGAGTTTATTGCATGCATTTTCGGTAATTAGGTTAGATTGAGAACCAGAATCGAGAAGGATTCTCAAAGTTTGCTGTTGGTTATTTATGTCCTTTACCTTTACTTGTGCGGTTGACAAAATAACAACTTTATGTTTGTTAGGTTGTGATTGTTCGGTGTCCTCCTTAGAGGTTGAAGTATTTACTATAGTTTGCGTTGGTAAATCGGTAGGTGTCCTTTCTGTTACGGGAAGGCTAACATTTCGGTTTGTGTATGAACTCGGTTCACCACGGTTCCGGTTTTCACTCACGGTTTGTGAGTCATATGTACTTGGTTGGGGTGAACTCGGTTCACCTAGTGATTGTGAATTGTTTGTGTATGTGATGTGCAAAAGCGTGTGATGTTTACCTTTACATTGTCTGCACTGACTGGCTCGGCAGTTGGGTAGTGCATGGCCTGCTCGGAGGCAATTAAGGCACAATTTAAGATTCTTGACCGTTCTTATTCGTGCTGCTGTGTTCAGGGCCAAAAACCTAGTGCACTGGTTAATGTAATATTTTTCTTTACAATATGGGCATTGATTTATAGGTATATATGTATTTGTTACCACTGGTTTCGAGTTGGTTCTGGTCGAGGACGAGGACGAGGACGTGGTGACCAAGGCGTTTCTGCTTGGGTCGGCTGGTGTGTCGGACTCGGAGGGGCTAGAGGCTAGAGCCTCCCTCAGGTCCGCCTGCATCCGCAGGAAGTCTTTGAAGTCCTGTAAGGAAGGCAATTCCCTTGAACTTATTTTCTCCTCCCATTTCCTCTGGAGGATTTTGTCTAATTTTGGAACTATAAAAAATATTATTAGGATATCCCAATCTGTTATCGGTATATTCAGATTATTTAGTGTTCTGAGATGTTTAGATATGTTATCTATAAGACCTCTTAGGGCCATGGGGGTTGAGGGTACCTGATCAATGTGAAACAGGCCCCTAAGATGTTTTTTTACTAAAACCTTCGGATTGTTGAATCGCTCGCACAGTAGCTGCCATGCGAGTTTGTAGCTCTCATCGGAGTATTCCAGTGAGCCGAAAACCTCCAATGCATTGCCCTTCAAACAATTGCGTAAGTATTTATATTTTTGAATGTTTTTTAGGTTACTTTGATTTATTAATGCATAGAATGTGTCTCGGAATTCAATCCAGCAGGTAATGTCCCCGCTGAATATCAGTAGTGGTATTTCTGGGAATTTAATTGAATCATGTGATTCTGGGGGAATTGATTGCTGAGTCGTGTCGAAACTGCTAGCTACGGGGGGAGTTTCGCCATGAGTTTGTAACAATTTTTTACCCCGTGAGATGAAGGAGTAATAACTGCTTTGATATTTCTCCCTTTCTATCAGTTCACTTTCTATGTTTGTGGACAGGGTTTCTATATTGTCTTGGATGGTCTCAAACTCAGCGAATGTTTGTAACATTTTTTCAATTCTCAGATCCAATTCAATTATCTGCTCGGCAGTTAAATTCTCGTCTGGTAACGCAGAAACAAATTTAATGAAAAGCGTGAGCTTCCCCTTGACAATGCCGCGTTTTTTTACACAGTTTTTTAACTTCTTTGATTGAATTTCTGCTACGGATTCGTCCGAGGGCTCCGACATTTTTTTTCAGGTTACTTTGTTACTGAATTGAATGTGAGATTTGTGAATGTTTAGGTTATGTCGTCGTAAATTGTTGTTAGTTTATAAGGAAAGAAGGATACGGGATTGCCAACTCACGTGATCGGTAGATACTTAGGTATATGAGGGGTCTCTCGCCGCAGATCGGTAGACGTGTCAGCTTCCATGCTGTCCACGCTGGTATGACGGCGTCCGGAGGCCGCGGATGTGTCCGCTTGCTCGGCAATGCTGGTCCACTTCGCTCGGTGTGATGATCCCCGGATGCCGTAGGTCGGTAAATGTGACAGCTTGCTCGGCACGCTGTCCACGTTAGTGGGCGATAGAATTGTAGGTTAGGTATTTGCTCCTGTCACTAAATTTGTGATGAATCCTGGGTTTCCCTTTTCCCTGTGTTAGATAAGCGACGTGTAGACTCCTTGGCGCCGTGGCAACTCCCCAGAATCTTGACCTTTCTTCGGGGAAAATGGCGGAACCGCGTGCTTGTCGTCTTTTTCCGTCGATTTTTACGTGTGGTTTTTTGCGTTGCTGGCAATTCTGCTCCAGCGCAATCACGTCGGGGTCACCAAAATGTTTGCAGGAATGACTGAGGTCCAGGATTTCTTTGATTCACAATAAAATATATATTTGGAGATAAATTAGGTGTTTATTCTTCGGTGGTTGGTGACAGAGAGTGAGAGACATTTCTCAAGTGCATAGAATACAAAAGTTATATACAAAGTGTCGCCATCTGTTTGTCTAATTCGAGTTCTAAAGTCAATACACAAAAATAGATGGCGTTGTTAGAAGTTACACATAAATATACAAAGTGACGCCATCTGTTTGTCTAATTCGAGTTCTAAAGTCAATACACAAATATGGATGGCGTTGTTAGAAGTTACACATAAAAATGTACAGATGGCGCTAGTGGTATAAGTTTACGTTGTCGTTAGACAAATACTTTTGCTCAACCCTAGCTAAATCGCATTCTAGCCTATTGTCTATTAGCTGCTTCTCAATCTTCGTCTTGGCTTCGGCAGCTGCTAATTCCAGCTCTTGATGAGTGACGCTAATTGCGCTTGATGAGTGACGATGATGATTTCTCAGAGCAAGCTGTAGATTCCGTTTTTACTCCATCGGATGCAGGAATGAACTTTGTTGGTTGCGAACGTTTTAATGGCGGCGCTTGTTGGGGTCCGGCCGCAAGCATGCGGTGCGTTTCGGATTCTAACCATTCCTAAAGATCCTCTCGTTCCTTTGCTGTTATATGTTTATCCTTATCTGGTGGACTGTGTGTGGTACATGGTGGTGACATTTGGCTCCAATGGCCAGATTTTGTAGAGGATGGAAGTACAACGATATATTTTATATAATACTAGAGTGGCGATCGAGGCGAAGACGTGCCTGGTATCGTGGTGGTGCTTTAGTTTCAACTGACTGCAATGAAGATGAGCCGCAGCAAGCAAATACTTTTTAAAACCATTCGATCATTACATCGATAGCGCTTTTATTTATTTGTAAATAAGGTTCATTTTCACAAGAAGATAATTGCAAAGACCTAGCCTAATTAGATACTTATTTAAATGAAATTAATATATTTATTATAATTATATAAATACATAAATCTAGACGACCTCTGTGGCGCAGCGGTTGTGATCCGTGTGGTAGGTTGAGGTCCCGGATGCGATCCCTGGCTGGGGGTAAAGCAATAAAAATCCCCAGGTCTTGGATGTTTATATGTCGCTGTTTCTGGTTCCCTCGATACAGGGTACCCTAGTGTATGGCCAGAAGAAATGTAAATGAAAATTTATGTAAATGTCTATTGTTTAATATAAAAACGTGGTGCGTCGCTTACAATTCTCCTATTGCAAGTCAATCCTTTGGTCAAATTCAAGTCGGTCGGGCCTCGGGGGTCAATAAGTCCAGTGATGAGGTCTAATGGTCTTCATATCGTTAGAATATGTACAGACTTGTTGTATTCTATAATAGCGTAGGGAATAGTAATTTGGGCAAGTTCATTCCTGTGTTTTATTTCAAGTCTCAGATGCTCTAGAAGTGTGCTGTGAAACAATTTTATCAATTAATTTTGGTTAGGAGCAACATATGCTTATTGTGATGTATCTTATGCAATTTCAGAAACACTGAAATATCTTGGTTTATAACTTCAGTACCGACGTCGGATGTGACATTCATTGGAAATTTTTAATGTGTGTGCTGACAGTTAGTAGAGACTTGACTCTGCTAGGGTCTGTGCTGTCAGGTATTTTGTAAGCTTGTGGCCAAGGTAAATTTTATTTCAGCACCTTTTTCAAGCACACTGTCATGTGTATAATTTGGAGTAATTTAACAGTCCAGGAAACCTTTTATCTGTTTCGTGGTTTTGTGAATCGGATTTAGCTCAATTGCTGAAATTTTGTCAGGTTTGGACTTAATACCATCGAAGGTGATACGTAAATAGGGAGTTTCATGATTCGAAAATTCAGATTTATGTAAATCTGGATTTTTAAGTTATATTCTCGCATTCTCTGCAATATTTTACGTATGGGTAATTTCACTGTGTGCTTCCGTAATTACGATGAAAATACTAAAATGTCATCAAGGTAAATCACGCAAAATACATTTAGAAAGCCTCTTAGCATGTTGTCCGGTATTCGCCAGAAGGTTGAGAAGGAATTTTTAAGTCACAAAGACACGCATAAATTTTAAGTGCTCGGCGCAAAAGTGACTTTGAAAGCTTTTTTGTTAATACTTTTAGGTTGGGTTTCCAATCAATAAAAATCGCTTCCCATATTGAATTACTAGCAATTTCCTGGCTTATATTATAACTGGCTTATATAACTGGTATTGCTTGAAAAAAAGACTCTCACCAACCACCCGAATAAGCTGGGTTCCACCCAGCATTCTAAACAACAGATCTTCTCCAATATCTCAATAAAATCATCGAAAAATATAACGAATTCAATAATAATAACAATAATAATACCTTGGACACCTTTTACACACATTGATCTAGCCCCAAACTAGGATTCCCTGTATCTTGGGTACTAGACAACGATATATATACTTATATAGAGAAATATTATACTTAGATAGATAAACAACCATGACTAGGGTACAAACATCCGTTCTCATCAAACAAACATTTGAACCCCTCTACCTTGCCTATGTGGATTACTCTAAAGCATTCGACAGCATCACTCATGATTCCATATTCAAAGCTCTCTATAACCAAAATATAGACCCCACTTATATCAACATTATCAAAACGATATATAACAATAGCTTTGCCAATATAAAGTTGCAGTCATCTGGACCAACATTCAATATAGATAGAGGTGTGAAGCAGGGCGATCCTCTATCGCCAAAGCTATTTACCGGCACCCTAGAGGAGGCATTTAACAGCAAGCGGTCCCATATCCCCCAGGACAAGGGCATTGTTGTTGGTGGCAGAAGGCTCACAAACCTTCGCTTCGCCGATGACATTATTCGCGTCACCGGTACTACGTTCAATACCTTAGCACCGCAAGCCTTGATGTTAGACTAATGATGAATCGGACAAAACTGCAGGTCATGACCAACAGCACCAAACTTAGGGTCGAGGTTGATGGGCAGGAAATACAGTATGTCGACGAATACATCTACTTGGGCCAGTTAGTATCCTTTGAAAACAGGCAGGATAAGGAAATCGATAGACGCATATCGAACGCCTGGAAGAGCTACTGGTCCATGAAAGAGCTGATGAAGGGAAACCTTCCATTGTCACTGAAGCGTAAACTTGTCGACATGTGTAAACTGCCCATCCTAACCTACGGTGCTCAAACTTGGTCGCTGATGGAGATCCAGACGTCCAAACTCGACGTTTGCCAAAGAGCGATGGAGCGAAGTAACCGGTGTCAGGCTGACCGACCAAGTTAGAAACACGACACTGCGCTCCATCACTGGCATTGCTGACGTTGGCGCAAAGACCGCTAGGCTGAAGTGGGACTGAGCCGGTACAGCATGCACCCCCAAAAATGGGCCAAACTGACCACCGAATGGGTGCCCACTGATTCTCATCGGAATAGAGGCAGGCTGAGACGTCGATGGTGCGACGACCTGGACAGGTTTTTGCCGGACTGGGTGGGGGCAGCACAGTACAGAGAGGAATGGTCTGAGATAGGGAAGGCCTTTGCTTAGCAGTGGGACACTATGTAGGCTAAATAAAAAACAAAAAAAAAATACCTTGGACGCTTCTTACACACATTGATCTAGCCCCAAACAAGGATTCCCTGTATGTAAGTGTGCATTTTATTAGGTCATTATCAGATGGGCTCGAAACTTCTACATTTACTCGATTAGATATATAGACAATCATTTATTTTACAACCACATATTCCTCCTCTTGCCTTCGTGCCGTGCTCGAAACTAGACGTGTACTCGATCATTTCATCAAGTCATCAAGCAACTATAGTGCTTAAACTCTCTTTACGTGAGTCTAAATTTGTTATTTCTATCTACATTTGCAATAAATTGTGACGCGTAAATTCACTGGACGCTTTCGGCGAAACCAGCTACGTGTGACCGCGAGTAAATGAGAAGCACACTCAACATAATTCTCCTCTCCCTCGCACACGGATTGAAGCAGCGAGCAGCAGCGCTTGCGAGGCGCCCCTCACCCCTTGGCCAGTGAAGGACGGCCCAATTTCGATCCTGCTCACACACCCGTCAGCCCGAAACCAACCGGACAATTTTAACATCATCATGTCGAAATTACTGCGATCCCCACCGATGAACTTATCTCACTCAGAGTCGGACTTGTCCGCGTTACAGCAAAGCGAGCTCCACCCGGCTGATCACATCACACAAAGAGCAAAAAGACCTCGTTCCGCCCACAATGACACCGGCGCGGAACTAGACGATTTCAAAATGGAAATTAAGAATATGATATCCGAGTTTGTGTTTTCTCAAACAACCAGATTGGACACGCTGGAAAAGCACATCCTGGACATTAAAACACAAAATACGAAGATAAGCGAAACAAACTCAGAAATTGAGAAAGCGATGACCTTCATGTCGGACCAAGTAGCATCTATAGAGACCAACATTGTATTTCTTGATAAGGAACGTATATCTATGGCCAAACACCTGACTCAACTCCAGGACCGAGTTAATCGCTTTGATCATCATCTCCTAAAGACATCCATCGAAATACGCAAAGTCCCTAAGAGACCTAAAGAGTCAAAGCAGGAACTCTTCCAGATGGTCCAGGCTCTATCGAATAGCCTCGATATTAGCGTTCCAATTGCTGATATACGAGATGTAACCCGTCTGCCATCGAAAAAAGAAAGCAAATTTTCTACGGTCATTATCGACTTCAACAATACCCTCTCCAAATCAACAGTGCTGGATACCGTAAAGCGGTTTAACAAAAATAAAACTGATACAGATAAACTGAACTCGTCACATCTAGGATTCACTGGTGAAAACTCTGCTATTTACATCTCAGAACAGCTCAATGCAACCGCCAAGAAGCTTCACTACCTCGCACGCAACTTCGCCAAACAACACCACTATGATTTTTGCTGGATTTCAAACGGAGAAATTATTTTAAGAAAGAAGACCGATAGTCCGTACATTATTGTCAAATCCGAATCTCAGCTACAAGCTCTAATAGACCCAAAGCCTGTTTGACTAGCAATGCTTTTAACTACTGTATGTTATCAATTTTATATTTATATAATTTGTTTTAACACTACTACACATACTTCATTCTCACGGCAAATACATATCACAAACACCACAATAGAAATATTGATAACACAAACACTCTGCACTCACATTTACACAACCTACCTCTCATCTACAAATACCTACTTACAACTAACAGCCAAAATTATAGCACACAAGTATCATCTTATTATTATTACAATTAAATTGAACATAGTATCCTACTTACAAGTTTATTTGAATGCCTCCACAATGAAATATCCTACCACTGTCAACATACTCCACCCGAACTTAGCTCTGACTCAATCAAATGGCTAACATTAGATCCATAATTACCAGTTTAGACGAACACACCGTGTCAAATCTCATTACTTGTACACCAGAAGACTGTAAAATATACACTACCCAATCTGATAATCAGCTAAAAATACTTACGCTATCACATCGTATGCTACATACATATTTATGCAAATGCCTTTCAGTTGACTTAACATACCATTGTAAACGTCCTCCTCCTGAACTCGGCTTTGTTTTGATCCAATGGCGAATAATGTAACCTCCCTAATTAATAGTCTGGACGAACATAATGTGTCAAATGTCACTACCTGTATCCCAGAGAACTGTAAACTATACTCCACCCACACTGGCAATCAGCTAAGAATACTTACACTCAATATCCGCTCAGTTAACCGTAATTTCCTATGTCTTGAGACCTTATTACATAGATTATCAGTTGAATGTAACATTATTGTCCTTTCGGAATGTTGGCTTGATTGCGCGTCTAACACTAACATTCCAACATTAAATAACTACACTTCTATACAAACTACTAAACATCTTAATCAAAGTGACGGTGTGGTTGTTTACATTAGATGTGATCTTGCCCACTCAGTGGAAGAACTTGATTTGACTGGTACCGCCTCTGGACTTTTATTAAGACTAGGCTCAGAGACAGCAGTGATTTGTATTTATCGCTCGCCCTCCAACTATAATATCGACCCTTTCTTACAATGCCTTGATAGAATTCTACCAAACCTAAAAAACTATGGAACAAAAATTTTAATAGGTGACATTAATGTAAACATTACACCCTCATCGCTTGATGCTGTATCACATAGTTACCTAAACCGCCTTGCGTTTCACGGCTTTCTTCCCACGCATGACCTACCAACCATGGAACCAGAGGTTCCAGTTGCTTAGACCATATTTTTATTCGATCTCAACTCTCATCCCACACCTTACTGATAGAGTCTCAAATAACAGATCACCTTCCGACACTATTCCTCTTAAACAATAAGCCATCCTATAAATCTGATAATATCACTATTTTTAAAATAAATTATAGTTGACTTGATATTGATATACACAATGCTAACTTATCCACCATTCTTAATATGACCGGCCCCGAGATTGCAACAAATACATTGATTAGTACCTTATCAGGGATGATTTTAAAAAACACAACAACTTCGACTATTCCCAAAAAGCGCAAGCCTCTTAAGCCCTGGATAACTCCAGGTCTTATAAAATGTATGCGCAACAGGGATCACCTACATAGAAACTGTAAAGCCAACCCAGACAACGAAATACTAAAATTAACCTACGTCAGATACAGATTTTTTTGTACCAAAATTTTGAAGAAAACCAAAAGACAATTTGACACTATTGAGCTAGAAAAGGCAAGCAAAAATATTAAAAACTTATGGGTCACAATAAGAAGACTAACCAACTCCAGCAAATCTGTAAAATCACTTACAGAGCTTCTTAAAACTACTGTTCGATTCCAAATCGATATTCGATCGATGGTTTCTGAACGGCCATTTTGAATTTGACGTTAGCTGCCAACCTAGCAGTTTTTTGACAACTGACAGACGAAAGCCCTCGCAAAGTAAACGCGTTTTGGATAGGGTATTGAAATTAAATCGCAGGCCATCTGGAATGTATTCGGGTTTCCCTCAGGATTGTCTATATAGCTGAGTGTGTTGTGGTTCCCCGAACCAGATAAAGTTCGCATTTACGTGGCCGATTGGTTTTTTACCACGTAACATAACCTGTGTTGGAACACTGTGCTCATCGAAGCTGGCCCGCCAGTCGTACCTGGTTGGCTGAAGAACCTGTCTACCAAGAAGAGCCTAGGGTGCACCCGGGCCTTGCAGAGAGACAGGAGGTTGGCGGGACCGAAGCACAGACCAGGTTAGATCGACCCCAATTACTTCAGCTCGGTGAATCGCCGACGTTCACACTTCTTGGCAACTGATCGTTACGCTACCTCGTAGCTGATGGGCCCCTACGAGGTCATTAGGTGCTGAGAAGCCTGAACATTTTGGTAGCTAGAGCGTGGCTTCCTGAGATTTGCAGCCGTCAAGGGCTCCAGGAAGGCACGATTTGGGACTATCAATCTGTAGGTATAGGCGGTTATTAGGTAACTTGGTTGTGTTCCTATATCCACATAGATTGGTAGTATTGTAAGCTATAGGTCTATTGCTGGTAGTAGATAGACAGATATTGAATTGAATTACCAGTTAGTCAATCTATTAGTGGTCTAGTAATGCTATTGAATGAATATTTTGGTTAACATAGGTAGTTACATCTATTGATAGCAGGCTGTTACATTGTTTTCAGTTTATAGCAATTTATAACTTGAACTAATATTGACTATCTGTGTGTGTTATAATGATAAAGGGAAACTAAATTGTATTTACAGAATTTATATAGATATAAAACTCGGTTCCTATTGTTTAAGGAAAACAACATTGTTTAAGTTGTGGTTTAGGGTTCCCTCGTTTGGGTTGTAGACTGGAGGGTCCAATAAAATTGAGTTACTGCAAATTGTGAGTAAGTATCGTTCCGATCATGTCGTTATCTGAAATCCAGAAGGGTGTTTCTAAGGAACTCAGATGGTTTTCCTCCGTACACGGTCTGATAGACCGTTTAGATAGGCATGATGTGGTATTGCAGCGGTCTATGGACGTTAAGGAACGTTATAATAGGGTGCTCGAATTGTCCGCGCAGGCGGAATCAGTTGATGGTTGCGCACCTGACAGGCTGTCACGGTTGCTAGGGGATGTCGACCAATGTATGGAGATGGCAGCTGCTATCACGCAGAAGGCTGCGGACATACGTAGACAGCGCGAGTCCAGCCATGGTGGTGACATTGAAGCACCTCTGCCGCTTCAGGGTTCAGGGTCCAGGTTACCAGCCATAACTATGCCTACTTTTGACGGCGTGTCCGGTGAATGGATGAGCTTCATCAATCTGTTCGACAGTTTGGTGCACATGCGATCGGACATTACCAAGTCTGTCAAGATGGCTCAGCTGGTGGCAGCATTGAGGGGTGAGCCTAGGGAGCTGGTCGCTCATTTGACAGTTACGGAGGGTAACAATGAAACGGCCAGACAATTGTTGGTCAGACGTTACCATAACAAACGGAGGTTGGCCGATGCCCAACTGAACCGTTTGTTTAGTATCCCGGTTGTGAACAAGGTCGGGGCCATACAGACGGAGGTTTTGAACCCATTTTTGTCCGTCACCAAGGCTCTAGAGAATCTTGGACTTCCGGTTGGTGAATGGTCGTACCTACTGTTGTACATTGTACTTTCCCGCCTACCCGCTGACGTGCAGACTCGTTTCGAACAGTCTCACGGGAGGTCGGCCGAGGACCTGCCCGCCTTCTCCGACTTGGTCGGAGTCTTGGAAGAGGAGGCTCGACGGGCAGAGAATTTGGGGTTGACGGTCACCCATCCTTCGGAGCCACAGAGAGCTGCCGGGAGCGCTGTGAGTAGGGGCCCTCCGACGAGGAAGGACCGCACCAACCGGCAGTCGTATGGGACTGTGAGCGAATTGACCCCACATGGTGAGACCTGCCCATGTTGTAGGCAGATTGGCCATGCTGTGGCCAATTGCAATAAGTTCGGGGAACTTAGGGTTCAGGGACGGCGCCGGATGGCCAAGCAGCGGAGCTGGTGTTTCCTATGCCTCGGGCCACACATGGCTAGGGACTGCACGCGCACAAAAATGTGCGGATATTGTGGTGGGGCCCACAACAATCTGTTGTGCATGAACCGGTCCGGCCAACAGCCTCCACAGGGCCGTATCCAGGGTGACACGGCATGGGGCCCTGAGAATTCGTTTGCGACTCGGAGCGCAACTCAGGGGCCAACGTCCCCACGTCCACAGGGCCGTACCCAGGGTGATACGGCATGGGGCCCTGAGAATTCGTTTGCGACTCGGAGCGCAACTCAGGGGCCAACGTCCCCACGTGCACAGGGCAGTACCAGGGTGCAGGGCCGCACTCAGGACCATTACATGGGGGGCCCTGAGTTTTCGGTTGCGACTCAGCATCCGACGCAGCGGGACATTGGGTGTGTTGAGCAGGCCGTAACGGGCGGGTGGCATGGGACACCTTCGAGCTATGCGGGTGCGGTTCGGACGCCGCCTCAGTTGTCGCCCCGCTCGTCGCCCCGTCCTCGTCGGTCACATGTGATGTCCCCCCCTCATGGAGCGGCCACGGTTGAATTCACGCCCACCCCCCTTTACGGGGAATCGTAGGTTGGGAATGGAACCGGCGCGTGGGCCATTTGTACAATGGGACCCTCTGGCGTATAGCTGCATACCTGATCGGTTACAGGCACAGTGGGGCCCCGGAGGTCCTCGCTAGGAATTTGCGGCCCAACCATTTGTTGCCCCCCAACCGGAGACGATGGTGTTACCGATCGCCTCTGTGCTTGTTTGGGATTTGGCGGGCAACCCAACATACGTTCGCGCCCTATTAGATTCTGGAGCTCAGGGCTGCATTGTATCGAATGATTTAGCAAAATGGTTGGGCCTCAAGGTAAATAGGTATAATAAATCAATACGGGGCGTGGGGAATGTTACGGTTACGAATGTAGTTGGTCAATCGGTGATCACGTTCTCTCCACGTTATGACATTTTGACAAAAACTTCCGTGCAAGCTTTAGTAATGACGCATGTCATGGGCAGACACCCCTTGGTGAAGTTGAATCCGGCCGTTCGATTCCTGACATCAGGACTCAAGTTGGCGGATCCCGATTTTGACACTCCAGCCCCGGTCGACCTGCTACTGGGAGCAGACGTTCTGGGTAGGTTTCTGTTGTCGGATCGGCGAGTTCTTCAGCCGGACGGGTTGATTGCTGTGGATACTAAGTTTGGTCACGTGATCATGGGTCCGGCATTGCCAATGGTTAGGCCTGCCGAGTCAGATGGCATACTTATTGGCTCAGCGTTGTCAGATGCTATCCAACGTTTCTGGGAGATAGAGGAACCTCCCACCGTTCGTCGAGTCGACGCAGACGAAGAAGAGTGCGAGTTGTTTTACCAGAATATTGCTGGTCGCCTTCGTTCTGGTCGTTTTGTAACTCGACTGCCTTTCAGGGCCGATCGACCGCCACTAGGGGAATCTAGGAAGATGGCTGAGATGAGATTGATGTCGATGGAGCGTAGGATGACAAGGGACGCCGTATTTAAACAAAAATATGTTGATTTCATGAGGGAGTATGAGTCGTTAGGACACATGTCGGTATCGGGTGTGGACTGGAGATCTGAGGATCATTGTTTCCTTCCACACCATGCCGTTTTACGAACCCCTACCGGCAAGATTCGAGTTGTTTTTGATGGGTCAGCACCTACCTCGAACGGGATGTCCCTGAATCAGTGTCTACATTCGGGACCCAAGTTGAGTCGTGATATTTCGGATATTCTCACGAGCTTTCGGAGGCACCAGATTGTATTTGTCGCAGACATTCGGATGATGTTTAGGCAAACGGTAATTCATCCGGATGACAGAAGGTATCAGTTGATACTTTGGCGTGAGTCCACGGCCGAGCCAGTCAAGGTCTATGAGTTAAACACGAACACGTATGGGTTACGGTCTAGCCCGTATTTGGCGATGCGTACTCTGCGGGAGTTGGCGTCGCGTGACCGTGTGAGCTATCCTAGAGCCGCCGCTATCCTGGAGCAAGATTTGTACGTCGATGACGTCTGCACAGGGGCAGCCAGTGTAGAGGAAGCTCTGGACCGACGTGACGAGCTCATTCAATTGCTGGAACGAGGCGGCTATGAACTACGCAAGTGGATGTCCAACTCCCCTGAGTTGATGGCTGGTCTCCCAGATGAGTTTCAACAAGACCCGCACGTTTTTGAGAATCCTGACAACCCTAACATGTTGTCAGTGCTTGGAATTCAGTACCGGCCCGTCCATGATGAGTTTACCTATCGGGTGGTTTTAGAAACACCGAAGGCCTGGACGAAGCGGTCAGTACTGTCAACGATTGCGAGAACGTTCGACCCGAATGGATGGATTTCTCCAGTCACCTTTGCTCTCAAATGTTTTATGCAAAGGCTATGGGCGGCTCAGTTGACCTGGGACACCCACCTCTCAGGTGATTTGTTGACTGATTGGACGCGAATGTTCACCTCGCTATCGGACATAAATAATGTATCGCTGCCGAGGAAATTGGTCCCTGCTGGGGATTACAGGGCAACCCTTCACGGGTTTTGTGATGCCTCTGAACGAGGGTTTGCGGCAGCGGTTTATTTGCGAACCGTCACCTCCACCGGGGAGGTCGACGTGCGTTTGGTTTTGGCAAAAAGCAAGGTAGCGCCTATTCGGACAAGGATGACGATTCCAAAACTGGAACTGTCCGGGGCTGCTCTTTTGACCAAACTTTTGAATCACACTCTAACAGTGTTGCGTGGGTCAGTGGTTTTGGAGGATACGGTGTACACGTGGACGGACAGCCAGATTGTTTTGTGCTGGCTGAAGGCTTCGGTCCATAACTTAGAGGTTTTTGTTGCGAACCGTGTCTCCCAGATTGTGTCGTCTGAGGTCCCACTGACCTGGAGACATGTACCAGGAGAATTGAACCCGTCTGATTGTGCATCCAGGGGATGTCAGGCTCCTGAACTAGTTAGACACCATTTGTGGTGGGGACCACCCTGGCTTGCCAAGAGAGAATCGGACTGGCCCCACAGCCATGTAGTAGTATCTTCGGATCATGGCCCCAGAGTGGCCGTGCATGTTACCCAGAAGGCTGAGGACCCTGACGCCGGGTTTCTGCTGGACCGGTATAGCTCACTTGACAAGTTGATAAACGTGTCCACTTGGATTAGGAGATTCGCTCGAAATTGTCGTACTCCTCGCGATCAGCGAACGTTGAACCCTATTCTGACTCCGGCAGAGCGAAACGAGTCGCTGTTGAATTTGGTCCGGTTGGTACAGTCCTCGAAGTTTGGGGCAGAATTGGAGATTATACGAAGCGGACGTTCGAAATTGAAGGGAGCCGTCGCGCGTCTCAACCCCTTTGTTGATTCGACCGGGTTACTTCGGGTAGGAGGAAGATTGCGCAATGCGAATCTGTCGTATTCGGCTCGTCACCCACTTCTGCTCCCCAAGGGGGGACAGTTAGTTGAATTGCTGGTGACTGATCGTCATATTAAAAACGCGCATGCCGGCTGTAACGCGTTGTTGGCCACGCTCCAGCGGGAGTTTTGGATCTTATCTGCCCGCCGTGTCATACGGAACATCGTGTTTCGGTGCATGCCTTGTTATCGACTTAAGGCTGCCACGATGCAACCTCTCATGGGGGACTTGCCCCCTGATCGTGTGAATGAGGTCAGACCGTTTTCAGGTGTTGGTACGGATTTTGCAGGACCGTTTATGGTAAAGAGTTCACGATTGCGTACCGCTAGGCAATACAAGGCGTACCTATGTGTGTTTGTTTGTTTATCCACCAAGGCGGTACATCTCGAGCTCGTTGCTGATCTCTCGACAGAGGCTTTCATTGCTTGTTTGGATAGGTTTGTTTCTCGAAGGGGACTTCCATCTTTGATCCGCTCTGATAACGGCACTAACTACATAGGTGCGGAACGATACTTACGAGAGATAGTCAACTTTTTGAATGTAAATAAAGTGGATATTGGAACGGCCCTCTCCCGTCGGGGTATACAGTGGACCTTCAGCCCACCGATTTGCCCCCACTGGGGTGGGATTTTTGAGGCCGTAGTTAAGTCAGCTACGACGCACTTGGGGCGTATAGTAGGTCAGACCACGCTGACTTTTGAGGAGCTCGCGACATTGTTTTGTAAGATCGAGGCCGTTCTCAATTCGCGACCGTTGTGTCCGCTCAGCTCGGATCCAAATGACCTGGAGGCTCTGACCCCAGGCCATTACTTGATAGGACAGCCACTTAACGCGTTGCCCGAGCACCCCTTCGAGGGAGTGAAATTGTATCGGTTGTCAAGGTATCAGATTTTGCAGCAGTTTACTCAGAATTTCTGGAAGCGTTGGTTGCTCGAGTATCTGCATATCTTACAACAGCGCCTTAAGTGGACTGACAAAACTAGCCCCCCTAGTGTTGGTGACCTCGTTCTGGTTAAGGATGCTAACCTACCGCCACTACGTTGGCGCATGGGGCGCATTGTTAACTTGTTCCCTGGCAAGGACGGGACCCCCCGGTCTGCAGAGGTTCTAGTAGGAGGCTCGGTTCTAAAACGAGCGGTAGCAACGTTGTCTCGGCTGCCCGTAGATTAGGGGACAGGTGGGTGCCTGTCCGGGCGGGTGATTGTTCGATTCCAAATCAATATTCGATCGATGGTTTCTGAACGGCCATTTTGAATTTGACGTTAGCTGCCAACCTAGCAGTTTTTTGACAACTGACAGACGAAAGCCCTCGCAAAGTAAACGCGTTTTGGATAGGGTATTGAAATTTAATCGCAGGCCATCTGGAATGTATTCGGGTTTCCCTCAGGATTGTCTATATAGCTGAGTGTGTTGTGGTTCCCCGAACCAGATAAAGTTCGCATTTACGTGGCCGATTGGTTTTTACCACGTATCATAACCTGTGTTGGAACACTGTGCTCATCGAAGCTGGCCCGCCAGTCGTACCTGGTTGGCTGAAGAACCTGTCTACCAAGAAGAGCCTAGGGTGCACCCGGGCCTTGCAGAGAGACAGGAGGTTGGCGGGACCGAAGCACAGACCAGGTTAGATCGACCCCAATTACTTCAGCTCGGTGAATCGCCGACGTTCACACTTCTTGGCAACTGATCGTTACGCTACCTCGTAGCTGATGGGCCCCTACGAGGTCATTAGGTGCTGAGAAGCCTGAACAACTACCATATCACCAATACACTCATGCAATGAAGTAAATAAGTTTTTTGTGAATATAGGCAGGGAGCTGGCTGATGGTATATTACAACTACCACCATCGACAATATCAATCCCACCACCTCAATCTTCTTCCACACCGATGACATCCTCCTTTGCTTTACTAGAGACAGATCCAGATGAAGTTTTAAGTGTTATACGGTCACTGAGACCATTTGCTGCTACCGGTTGGGATGGAATCTCTACAGCAATTCTTCAGAGATACATAAAACCTCTGGCTCCTATTCTTAGCCATATCTTTAATCTCTGCTTCCTGAATGGTATCTTTCCAAATAATTTTAAAAAGGCTATTATTCATCCCATTTTCAAGAGTGGAGATAGGTCGTCTCCAACGAATTATCGTCCGATTGCTGTCCTTACGTCGCTCTCAAAGATACTTGAACGAATTATAAATACTTCTCACCTATCTAAAAAATAATAAAATCCTCTCACCGCAACAATTTGGTTTCCGCAAAAACAAATCCACAACTGACGCTGTTTTAAAACTTATCAATAATACTGTTCAAAACCTAAATAATAACAAAAAAGTCTTAACAATATTTTTGGACCTCGCCAAAGCATTCGATACTGTACCTATCCCCACTCTTTTATTTAAGCTCTCTTCGATAAGAGTTAGAGGCACTCAACTTGATCTGTTTCGGTCTTATCTCACGGGACGTTCCCAAATGGTCAAAATTGAGCAACATCTTGGCGACGAACTTGAAATATCCTATGGGGTACCACAAGGAAGCGGTCTCGGTCCATCGCTGTTTCTGGTATTCATTAATGATCTCTGCAACCTCGATATTCCCTGTGGCTCAATAACTTCTTATGCTGATGATACTGCTTTAACGTTTACTGCCAACACTTGGATCGAAATACAGGGTCTTGCACAAACTGGTTTTAACACCGTTCAAAAATGGCTGCTTACACACTCCCTAACACTTAATACTACAAAAACTAAATTCATTACGTTTACTGCTTCTTCGGTCACTATGCCTCCTTTAGCTCTTACTCTTCGTGCACACTCGTGCACAGACCAAATTAACTGCCAATGTCCGGAGATTTCTTCTACTGATACCATTAAGTATCTCGGTGTCACGATAGACAAACACCTCACTTTTAAAGCCCACATTGACAGCCTCAGCACTAGAGTTCGCAAACTAATATACATATTCGAAAATCTTCGAAACATTGCTAGTGCAACCATCATTAAAAATACTTATCTTGCCCTTTGTCAATCTATTATAGCCTACTGTATCCCCTGCTGGGGAGGTGCCGCAAAAACAACAATGAAACCCCTAGAAATAGCTCAACGCACCATCCTTAAAGTGGCAACTAAACGCCCTATTCTATTTCCCACAGTTCAACTATACAGTCTTTGTAAGGTACTATCAGTCAGGCAACTATTCATTTTTAATACAATAATATTGCAACACCACCTCACACCATACGAACCTACTATGAAACGACGTAAAGATAGGATTTGCAATGTTCCCTTCCCAAGATTAATTTACACAAAACGCTTTAACCTTTATATTGGTCCCTTTTTGTATAACCTGTTTAACAAGATTGAATATATTTATCCGCTTCTGTCTCATGAATGTAAACAAATAGCAAGTAATTACTTAAGTAACTTAACGTATGATGAAACTGAAAACCTTCTAAAACCCTATTCCTAATATTTTTCATACAAGTAGGTAGGTCGAACGAAAACACAGACATATACACACGCTTTCCAAACACACCACACAACACACCCTCACACACTATTATACACTTACACAACTTCACAAACACACACACGCACGCACACACACATACCCACACACCACTTTGTTATATATTATGTAATACATTTAGCTAATCCTAATTTATAGGTACTTGCCACCTTTAAATGTATGTTAACTGTATTATGCTTACCTATAGGTACTTACATTAGAAGCATGAGCCTGCTTTTCATTAATACAGGCTATTAAAATAGCCCAGCAATGAGAGCAGTTGCATTTGCAACTTTTGTGATTCAGAAACCTGTGGCGTAATCCTACTAAAACAAAAATTTTGTACATTTTCTTTTGGAGATTAAATGAATTTTATATTTTTTTTATTTTTATATTATATGCTGATATATGAAAATGTCATTATTGGGTACATTGGTTGACACTCTAATTATACGTGTGGATCGAGCTGGAACAATTATCTTTTTACACATTTTTACTCTTTTGCTATTCGTATATTAAAATAGGATTCGTTGCAAATTTAGTTAATAATTAGCTCGATCCAAGGCGTATGTTTGTCTTTCATTGTTATAACAAATCATATCCAATTAATCTATCAAAAATCATGACGAAGTTTGTAGACAGATAAGTTTATCGGTAAGCAGTCGTTGGATTCGAAGAAGTAGCAAATTCTCATTGAGTGGTCATTTTTCGTGGTTTCATTAATGTTTATTACAACATAGGGATCGTAGTCCAGGGGCATATATAGGAAAACAAACGACAGCTTTAAGGCTAATAAATTATTGGTTTACTACTGTGTCGAAAGGTATTTTCAGTGGAGGATTCAAAAATTCTATGTAGGAGTTGTCTTCGGTCCTGGATATTTAGTTCTAATCTGGGTTATTCTCTTTAACCTTTAAATGGTTCATAGCTGTATTGTCTTTTAGATTGAATAAGATTATTGTTAATGATTTATTTTTAACCTCTCACAAACCGAGAGTAGTTGGGACGGGTCGCGATCTTATGCCATGGTAATAAAATTTAAAACGTATAACGGAAAAGTAGCGTTAGCTAACGTCGGTGGTATTCAAGACGTTAAATGCTGGTAAAAACCAAGTGTATCTCAATCTCACTTCTAAATGTCAGGCAAGTTGAGACGAGTTTTGATAACCGTTGATGGCAAATTGCAGTGGAGATCTCACAAATATAAATTTCTGGTTGATTAAGTTCTGCGGCTTACGCTGTTAGGAAACCCAACCAAAACATGAATGTGGCTTCATCTGCGGTAGTCTATTTTAGTTACATTCATAGTGTCATGTCCTATGGTTTTTTGTTATAATAGAAAGCAGCGGATATTCAAACTAACTTATTTAACAGAAAAGAGCTATTCAAGCAATACCACGCGAGCACCGGCAATAATATCTACCAATAGCCACACCGTGCATCGCGCGGCGCGATTGATGATGCGAGTTGAGCAGTGTGTGCCAGACGGGGACCATCAACGCAGAGAGAGGAGGAGAACGAGGGGCAGCGCGAGAAGCATAGTGTAGCTTGGGTTTAAAAAAGGTTTTAAATTACCTATATAGTATAATTTTGTTTTACAAATAAAAGAATAGAACGTAAACTCTGATTTTTGTACAACAAGACCAACATGACAGTTGGATTCGCCCATTTCTACTTTTAATTTTGCAAGCTTTATACGCAAAAAGTTCAAAATTTCAACCCGTTTAAATGTCAAAGTAAATCATGCTGATAGGAGATAGTGTAGTTAAAATCGATTCAATAAAATTGAAGACATTTCTATTCTATTTAAAAATAGTAATAATTAATCGATCGATCGTTCAATAAAATGAATATAGAAATGGGTATTATTCTAATAATCGTCACGAATGAATTGGCCAACTGTGTCTACAACACTTTTTTTCTACCATAAAGTGGCAACCCACTTACTGTCATATTGGTTAGTTGATACGTAGTATCTTATTATATATCTGTGGTTAGTTGTACATAAATAAGGGTTTAGTTATGTTGTTTGTGAGGTAAATGTAGAGTATTATTGAGTATGTACTGATTGCGAGGATGTTACAGTGTGTTACGTAGGTATGTGTATAGTGACCCGTGAACACAGAGAAACACGAGCTTTCCAGGGACCAAAAGGCTTTTCCAGGTACACTTTCTGTTTTCCGTTACTTCAAACTGCACTCACACACTGATATACGGGATAAAACAAAGAAAATAGAACAAAGAAAATAGACAAAGTCGACCCTCACACAATAACACAAATTAGCTGTCAGAAACTGTCACCTCCTCAACTGACAGCTACCAGTGTGGCCTGTCACAAAAACTGTGAGAACCACAGATTAACGAAACGGTTTGCTAAAAATTCTAAGGTGAGAACGTTCGAAAACCTAAACTAAATTTATCATTGCTGTTTGCCTGGATAGCGGTCACAAACCACAACAATGAGTACGCACGGTGCTGGCAACTGCTATGCATGCCAAGTTTTGCTGATGGATACGGAGGAGCGAATTCAGTGCATGGTAGAAGGATGCAATAACATATTTCATCTGCTATGTATCTCTGGCGCAGATAAACTTATACCCGCTGCAAAGATGAATTGGGCCTGTCCAGAGTGCCGCGCCTCTATCAAGAAAGTCGGTGATAACACTCAAACGCCAGTAGGAGCCGCAAAATTGAAGGCGTCTTTCATTAATGATAGGAAAAGAGCGTATTATAAAACAGAAGAAGAGGACTATGTTTTAAAGACAACTGAATTCCTAGAGATAATGGCGGAGATAAGAGATATCAGAAAGGATATCTCTGATATAGCGGGGAGCCTAGCTTTGTTGACCTCAACGATGAGTCAACATCAGGTGGTCATTGAAAAGTGCTAGACGGTTACCGGAGCGGTCTCTGCCAAGCTGGATAATATAGAAGTACGGGCAAGGGCTGAGGAAGAGCAAAGAAAGAGTTCTGCGCGCCCCAAAGCTCAAAAGTCCTATGCAGATATGGCCTCTAGTCATCACAAGCAAGAGAGCAGAGAGAATAAAAAAAGCAGCCTGAAAAATGCCAAGCCAACTCTACCCACCGGAACGACACCGGAACCACAGACGGCACCATTGGAAGGCATTCAAAATTCATCCGAGGAATCCGGGGATGAAGGTTGGACAGAAGTTCGGAGAAAAGTTCGGCGACCCAGGTCCCTATACTGTACTGCTGGACCTAGTGTCACCTCGCTGAAGGCAGTAGAACGGCGGAAATATTTCCATCTTTGGAACATGCTCTCCGGAGTTGACGAAGTAAGGAGCTATCTCCAGCAGCTTTGCTTACCGAGAGCAGGAACAGTTGATGAACTCAAGCCCAAAGGGGACTATAAATCTTATAAGATAGGTGTCCCAGCAGATATCTTCGAAAAATGTTCATCTATCGAGATGTGGCCTGAAAATGCTAGAGTGAAAGCCTGGATACCCTTTCGAGGAGCTCAACCGAAGACTGGCACTCGGGGATAATCTCCGAGTCAGCACAGGGAAGACTCTCGATATTATGTACCAGAACGTTCGAGGTATTAAGAGCAGGCTAGAATACTGGCGTAATAACCTTCCTTCACTAGGACAGGACCTCGTCGCTGCTACGGAGACATTCCTGGACTCATCCGTTGGAGATGCTGAGGTAACGGCGGGAGGTTGGAGCGTGCTGCGCCAGGATCGCCCCACCGCGTGCGGAGGCGTGCTGCTCGCGGCCCGCCCCGGCATCACACTACGCCGATGCCGGGACCTCGAAACAGATCATGGCGAAGATCTTTGGGCCAATTTCACATTGGATGGTGTCCACTTCACAGTCTGTGTGGTCTATGTGGACCCCAGTAAAAAGAAGAACGGGAAACCAATCTCAGAGGCGGAAAAAGATGCTCAATATCTAAGCTGGTTCACCAAAACGGAAGGAAATAGGTCAACCTTAAACGGAAACCTTATTATTCTCGGTGACCTCAACATGAATAGTGCATCAGTGTCTATTGTTAATTATTATTGCTATTTTCTGAGTGTTTGTTGTATGTATGAGACGAATGATGTGATGAATGCTCACGGGGGCGTGCTTGACGTGGTATTACTGCCGGAGAGCGTATGTGGTGTAACCGTGCGCACCTCCGTGTCAGGCAGCCTGGTGCCACACGCTGACGCCTACCACCCGCCTCTCGACATCATTGTGCCACTGTCGTCAATGCAAGGCGCAGTCCAGCGATCCGGCCGCTTGGATCCCAGCAACATTGACGGTCACAATGACTGGAATTTTGCCAAGGGCAACCACACAGTCCTGTACGAACACATGTCTAGCGTCACTTGGGACGATATTGCTGAAGCTCCGGATGTGGACACGGTAGTTGGTCGTTTTTACGACACCATATACGATATTTTCAATGCGACAGTGCCGAAAAAAAAACAGGAAATGTGTATCTACTAGACGCTACCCAGTGTGGTATACTGGGGATATAATACACGACCTGGCCGCCAAGGCTAAATTACATTGTAAGTGGAAGTCGTGTAAGAGACCAGCTGACTACGCCGCATTCAGTGAGCTGAGAGCCAGTATTAAGTGCCGCATAGCTACAGCTTACATGAACCACATGGTGAGTTTAGAAGGTAATATCAGATACAACCCACGCGCGTTCTGGAAACATGTGAGCGGCCTCAGATCGAAGGGTGGTTTCGAACCTCGGGTCATGCATCAGGGGCAAGAGTGTGCCGGAGAAGAAGCAGCAGCCGCATTTGCAGACTACTTCTCCGGCGTTTTCCTCAGTGACAAGCCGGCGCTGGCACCGGATCTGGTAAACAGATCCGATGACTCGCGTACTGCTAACTACGTCCAAATTACACATGTTTCCCGTAGGGATATAGAGAAAGGACTGAGGCAACTAAGGCCAAGGAGCGCAATTGGACCGGACAACGTCCCTCCTTACTTCTTAAAGGCCTATAGTGATCAGCTGGTACTGCCTTTAGGTTGTATCTTCAACCTAGCTTTTGAGCAAGGGAAGTACCCCACCAGCTGGAAGCTCTCTCGAGTCAGTCCTGTACCCAAGACTAGTGATACTGCCTCTGTAAATCAATATCGACCGATTGCGATCCTGAGTTCATTGGCAAAATTGTTCGAGTCAGTCATATACGGTAAAATCTATCCACAGATAGCGCCATATTTGTGCGACTTGCAACACGGATTTAGGAGTCGTCGCTCAGTAACCACCAACTTACTGACGTTAGTCGATTTGGTCTCAGAGAGCATGGATCGGGGATGTCAGGTGGACGTCGCCTATCTGGACTTTCGTAAGGCGTTCTATAGAGTTGATAACGATGCCCTAATGAAGAAATTGTGCGCCATAGGATTTGCCCCAAGGCTGTTGGTCTTCTTTGCTGACTACTTGAAAAACCGCCAACAGTTTGTGCGACATGGCTGCTTTGAGTCCCAGCCGTACCACACGCGGTCGGGTGTTAGCCAAGGCTCTATTCTTGGTCCGTTGTTATTTATCATCATGATAAATGACCTAGAATCAGTGCTAAAATATTCTAAATGCCTACTGTACGCGGACGACCTCAAACTAGTACTTCCCATAATGTCAGAAAATGACTGTAGGCTACTACAGGAAGATCTAGATGCGGTCTATAGATGGAGTGTGAGCAACAAACTCCTATTCAATAGTGAAAAATGTTGCATAATGTCTTTCACGCGCTCTCCTCGGCCTATTAGCGTGACGTATACACTCGGCGCGGAGTCCTTGACTCGAGTGTATTCGATGAACGATCTCGGTGTTACGTTTGACCCTAAACTTACATTTCATGAGCACATGAGCACTTTAGCCAAGGAATGCTTTAAAAGATTGGGGTTTGTGATTCGGAATAGAAAGGGATTCCGTAATCTGGGTGTGGTACAGCTTCTTTACACTGCCCTAGTGAGAACCAAACTGGAATCTAGCTCGGTTGTTTGGAATCCACACGAAAGCTCATACGTCCTTATGCTCGAGAAGGTACAAAAAGCTTTTTTACGATACCTATATAAGAGGAAATTTGGGTACTACCCTTATCTCTATCCAACCGCTTTTATATTGGGTATGCTTGGATATAACTCACTAGAGGTGAGACGTAACACTGAACAACTTCTGACTGTGTGTCGATTGTTGCGAGGCGACAGTGACTGCGCGACGCTTGTCAGTGCGGTATGCGCGTTATTTGTGCCTGACAATTATGTACGCGGGCGCAGGCACCAGCTGCTAGCGGGCGGCTCGCACGGTGGCGCGCCGGCAGTCTCCGCTTGTCCGGGCGCGGGACAGCCTGAATGCTCTGTTGGCGGTAGCACCACTGAACGATCTGTTTGGTGATGCATGGAGGGACATTGTGCGAATGTGTGGCAGGTTCTGCGAGATGATGGAATGACAGTAATGTCAAATTATAACATTGAATTTGGTTTTTTATTAATTGATTTAATTGATTTATGATTGATGACATATTGTGAATTTTAATTTGGATTGTAAATATTTTATTTTATTGGTATATATCTGTAATTTATGTCGATTTGGCCTCGGCTGTCAAGGCATAGATAAATTATGTTAATAAATAAATAAATAAATAAATGTAATAGAGCAGGTTTATCATATTTAATTTAATTTTAGTAACAGATTTCCTTATTAATTTTCAATGTCGTTTACAGTAACTTGTATTATTTATATGCTTTCTTGGTAGTATTTTTTTAATTAGTTTATCTACACACGTATCATAAACCCTCTTTACTGCTTCCAAAAACCGCACATTACGATCAGCATAATGTTAAACTACTTTGTAAAAACTCATTTCTTATCTGAATATTGAACATGATGACCATAATGTGTAAATTTTCTACATATTAGAATATGCAAATTTCGAACGCCGACGCCCGCCTACGTGCCGCCCCTACTTTGTCTGTGAAGTTGGTACTACAGAACAAGCTAAACAACTCAATACCACAATGCCGGTCAAACATGCGGTTCCTAAACACATCAAAGAGAGCTTATAATATTTTTGTAGATAAACTAGTGTATGTAACTGTACAAAATTAGGCATTAAAACTCTCGAGTGATATTATTATGAAATATTCTCGAGTTTTAATGCCCTCCATTATGTATCAGTCACATAAAATACTATTATTGCAACTATTTTTGTTATGTACTTTATATTTCCTTTTATTTTATTTTATTTTATTTTACTCACTAGATACAAAACACTATATCAACTAAAGAGCTAATAATAACCTCCCACAATTATTTAACTACACGCAAAACGTTATTGCATTGAAGTTTTAAATTAATGTAAAGAATGACACAAAGAATTTGTAAAAATACACCTAACTTTTTAGTCAGAACTACACGCTGAAGTACAATTACGTTATTTAGGAAAATATCTACTTACAGCAATATTAGCAAATGATAATATGAAGATATCATTATTCATAAAACAGTAATACAATCGACTGTCAAACACACCACTACTTCACCCAGCATTGTCCAAAGATGTTAAAATTTTACGAATCATATGAGCCCTTAATGTTTGCGCACTGCTCCAGAATATATCAATGTCATCATTATCACCGTCATCAACACCGTCAGCACCATTGTCGCCACTATCACCGAGACGGTTAAAAGTAGAACACGCTCTTATCAAGAAGGAGTTCTCTCTGTAATTGCTATGCACGAAAGGCAATTGGAACAACGGCCGTCTGCGAACGTTACGACTAGGGACCTTAAACTTAATTTTACCAAGCAGCGATGGACAGTCAACAGTGCCCTTAACTATTTTCATCAGGAATACCATATCTGAGATATCCCTGCGAAGTTTCAGTGGTAACAAATGTAAACGTGCACAGCGATACTCATAGCTGAGCTTTGGCAACTTGAACTTAAAGCCGATATATCTTGTAAATTTCTTCTGAATCCGTTCAAGTCTATTGATGTAGACGTCGTAGCACGGGTTCCAAATCTGCAAAGCATATTCCAGATGACTGCGGACATAAGCACAATATAGAATTTCAATAGTTTTCATTCGCTTAAACGCCTTCGACGACCTCATGACGAACCCCAATGCCTTAGAGACTTTACTGACAATTGCATCAATATGATGGTCAAAGATAAGTCTGCTGTCAATAACAACACTAAGGTCTCTGCTGTCATATACTCTAGAAAGCGGAAGATTCTTAATTTGATAATTATTTATGTACGGTTTTAATTTACGGGTAAAAGTTATGAAGAAACACTTGGTGACATTTAAGTCCAGCTTATTTGTTACGCAGTAGCCGTCAAGCCTATATAAGTCACTTTGTAAGAGTTCACCATCCGAGACCCCATTAACAACTCTAAAAATATTCATGTCATCTGCAAAAAGCAGAAATCTAGAGGTTTGAAAACATTGATCAATATCATAGATAAATAATATAAATAGCAGAGGACCAAGAAGCGATCCTTGTGGGACTCCAGACGGAACAGTCATCCAGGACGACCTGAAACCATTAAGAACTACGGCTTGAGATCTTCCTGCAACATACGAAGCAAACCATTTGAGCAGATCGCCTCTAATGCCAACTCTGCTGAGTTTCTTCAGTAAGATGTCGTGATCGATGCGATCGAAGGCTTTACTATAATCAGTATAAATGACATCGACTTGGTCGTTATTGTCTATACGCTCACTGATATAGTCATGGAAAAGTACAAGGTTAGATACCGTCGATCTGCCCCTTAAGAAACCGTGCTGCATAGGACTGAAACTAGATTTAAGCGCTTCATATAATTGAGTATATACGACACGCTCAAGAACCTTGGCTATAAGACACAATTTTGAGATAGGCCTGTAATGTTCAACGCGCTCACGGGAACCTTTTTTATATATGGGGGAAATAAAGCAGACTTTCAACGAAACGGCATGATACCTTCGTTGAGAGATCTTTTAAACAAAATTGTGATGGGAATGGACAGCTCTTTTGCACATGCAACTAGTAACGAAGCCGGTATAGCATCAGGCCCGGCAGACTTGCACAGGTCGAAAGACTGAAGGAACTTATGAACATAGGAGCTATTAACTGCGATACTAAATATATTGCACAGACACTGCGGTTCGACATGTGTATGTGCTTGACCCACATTATCATTGTCAGAGCTGGATGTAATAAGAAAATTAGAATGAAAGTAATCAGAGAAGAAATTACTGATGGTGTTGCCATTGTCGGACGTTTTACCATCGTAACACATATTCGAGGGAAATACACTACCTTGGCGTTTCGACTTAATATAGGACCAGAAGGTCTTAGGATTTTTAACGATAGAATCTTCAATTTTAGCTATGTAATTAGCGTGGCATTCACGCTCCATTCTACTTACTCGGTCACGTAAAATTAAAAAAGACATTTGGTCAGAAAGATTTGAACTTTTCCTTTATGACTTTGATTAGAGCTGTGCTAAACCAAGGTGGGTAATTGTTCTTAGATAAGCTGCGAGTAGGAACATATGAGTCACGTAGTTTATAAATTAATGTATAGAAAATATCAACAGCGTCATCTACACTACCACTACCAAGCTTAACTACCCAGTCAAAATCATGGATGTGTTTACGTATTTGCTTATAGTCGGCTTTGGAATAATTAAAGGAAACATGCGGTGATTAATTCCACGCCTCACCGAACGGCGTGGAATCCTGAGGGGTTCGTGCCTTTGCCACGTGAGAGAAAAGAATTGATGAAATTGGTTACTGACCTTGTCTCCGTAGGCAGGAAATCGAAAGCTCGATTCGAGACGGGAATTCGGGAAAAGGGCAGAGTTTGGGATAGGATATGGGGTGAATCTCACTGTCGCTGCCGACGCTGTCGCCGGCGTGCTGCCTGCCGACGTGGAGTCGCCGCTACCGATACGACGTTGACCAATCCACACGGATCACTTGACCGCTGACGCGAATCTAATTACAATCAATAGCCCGACGCTATGAGGTAGATTTACACTTCGACCAGGCCCGATGCCTGTATGATAATTGGTACACCGAAATACCGTCAATGCCACGGGGCCCGAGCCGCCATGTTATTCTCACCGATGAGACCAGACCAAGCGATAACCTCCAATTTTACATCTCGTTTCCGATACGAGTGACAGCTGCTAGTTCTGTTTCCGTTCCGAGTCGCGCAACAAGAGGAGGTGCGTTCCGAAGCACAAATATTAAACAGTCACCCGCCCGGACAGGCCCGAACCTGTCCCTAATCAATAGGAAGGCGAGAAAGTGTTGCGACCGCTCTCTTGAGGATCGAGTCCCCCACCCTGACTTCTGCTGATCGAGGCGTGCCATCCCGACCCGTGTACAAATTGACGATCCGTCCTCGTCTCCATCTCAATGATGGCAGGTTCGCATCCTTAATCAGCACCAAATCACCGACTTGAGGGGGGCTCGTCCGGTCAGTCCACTTAAGGCGCTGCTGCAAGATGTGCAAGTACTCAAGCGACCACCGTTTCCAAAAATCTTGAGCCATCTGCTGCAACATCTGCCACCTAGTTAACCGACTTAACTTAACATCACCGAATGGGTATTCTGGCAGGGCGTTAAGGGGCTGACCTATCAGGAAGTGACCCGGCGTCAACGCTTCCAAATCATTTGGATCCGAACTGAGCGGGCACAACGGACGCGAGTTCAGTGTCATTTCAATTTTACAGAACAGCGTCGCAAGCTCTTCAAAGCGTAGAGAGGTCTCACCGATGATCCTCGTCAGGTGCGACTTAGCCGATTTAACCGCAGCCTCAAAAATTCCTCCCCAATGAGGACATCCCGGCGGACTGAAAACCCATTCAATCTCTCGTCGGGAGCAAGCCGTACCGATGGCGTCCTGGTTACCGTTCAGGAATTGAGTGACCTCCTGCAGATATCGCCTGGCTCCGACAAAATTTGTGCCGTTGTCCGAACGGATTAATGTCGGGAGGCCCCTTCGTGAGACAAACCGATCCAGACATGCGATAAATGCCTCCGTAGTGAGGTCACTGACCACCTCCAAGTGGACTGCCTTTGTGGCCAAGCACACGAAGACGCACAGGTATGCCTTCACTAATCTGGCGTTCCGTAGCTGTGAAGACTTGATCATGAATGGTCCCGTGAAATCCGTTCCGACACCCGCAAAGGGCCGGATTTCGTTAACCCTATCCGAGGGCAAATCGCCCATCTGGGGCTGCATCGTAGCCGCCTTGGCCCGATAACAAGGCAGGCACCGAAATACGACGCTACGCACTAAGCGTCTTCCCGATAGAATCCAGAACTCGCGCTGGAGAAACGCCATCAAGGCGTGGCATCCGATATGCCCATTCCGAATGTGTCGATCCTGTATCAACAGTTCGACCAACTTCCCTTTCCTAGGGAGTAACAACGGGTGGCAAGCCGCATAAGGCAGGTTGGCATTCCGCAGCCGACCTTCTACCCTCAGCAATCCTTGAGGGTCAATAAACGGGTTGAGCCGAGCCACAGCTCCCTTCAGTTGGACGCGTCCGCGTCTCAGAATGTCCAATTCGGACTTAAAGTGCACCGTCTGCACGTTCCGTACCAATGCGAACAACGCATGGTTCCGTTCCCGTGGTGTCAGGACCGGTGTCCGCACTCGTTGCGCCTCAGAATTCCGACAATTCCGCGCAAATCGGCAGATCCAGGCGGTCACATTGACCAGCTTGTCGAGCGAGCTGTACCGTTCCAGCAGGCTGAACTCCTCTTCCGGCTCTGGCTGCGTCGTACAGACACCGACTGTCAAGGCGCCGTTAGCCGTGGTAACGCGTGGACTCATTGGCCAATCCGATTCGGCTTGAGTCAACCATTTTGGACCCCACCACAAGGGATGTCCAACCAACTCCGGAGCATGACACCCACGAGACGCACAGTCTGCTGGGTTCATTTCCCCTGGAACATGTCTCCAGATTAAGGGAACCTCCGAAGTCAAAATCTGCGAAATGTTTTTTAATGGGGTGAAGAATGCAACAGGTATATCTATATGCAAAGCCTTATGGTATGGGTCCTCTGGTAGTAATGGGTCAGGACATGACATTACCACGACACTTTCATTCGACAATACTAGATCCAATACACGACTAAAGCTGTTTTCAAAACTATTAAATTGTTGAAGACCACAAGTGTTAAGAGTGTCAATAAAATCTTTCACATACCTACCAGATTACATGGATAAAGACCGCCATCAATGGAAGACCAGGTTATACTACTCATATTAAAGTCTCCGACTATTAAAAATTTATCATGGACTTTGTCAGTCATTAAATGAATTAATTTGGAACAAAAGTTTTCAAGTTGTGTCTTAAATCTATTATGTACCAAGATTTTCGTCACACAGATAGAGTGAACACAGATGTAACGTAGTAACGATTTTTTCGTTACAAGTCAATGGAATCGTTACCCATATATCTTCTGCGGAGGACTGCCAACATGCAATTGATCTTCGAACATAATTCGCGCATAACAGCTATCAATACGCCTCCCCCTCTTCTCTGCCCAGTTGATGCATAGTTACGGTCGCGACGCCACACTAAGTACCTATCATCGAAAATTTCATTATCTGAAAATTCATCTAGAAGCCAGGTCTCGGTTAAAGCGACAATATCATAGTTATTCAATAGGATATTCTGAAAAATTGTATCAGTCTTTGGCCGCAGTCCCCTTACATTCTGATAGTATAGATTTAAATTATTCACGGCGTTGTAATATCACAAACTAAATAGATGTCTAAGCAAAAACTAATTAAAAAATAAAGCGGGCAAAGCAACAAGCACTTGCTGCGAACTCGGTAACATAGGAAAGGGTTATTATCAAAGCAATGATCAGTTATAGGCAAGTACGGTAGCGGACGGCATTTTGTCATTAATATTCATCGATATTCAAGTCTGTGTTAATATTACACTTTTTAGTTCTTTGAATGAGTATATCTCTAGTTCTTATACATTCGACAACTCCTATAGTATAGTGTAACGGTCGTGTTATCGGTAATAATTATTTAAAGGCCGTTAATTTTAGTTAGCGCTGCCGCGTTTGCATCATTCTTATTATGATACCTAATCATATGTTTTAAGCCTATTATCGGTTCCTTTCATCTCAAAGTGTACCTTTTCGTACAGGAGTGTTTTATACCTCGGGTTATTGGTATATGGAAGTAAAAAAATTTGACTGTAATATATGAAAAGGAACTTAAATGATTACTTTCACTAAAATTAAACTAGTATTAAACCTGCACGATGGTTTAACGATATCGTCGAGTCGACGGGGTGTCAGTGTATATGATTGTCGCGGGATCGTGAGCAAAAGTCCCTATAGAGAAGGAGCCAATGCCCAGCAGTATGTTGATGAGTTCTGTGCATGATGATGATGATGATGATGGTAAAATTACCATTTAACTACCACTCGAAAGATGTTTTAAAAATCACGAATGACGTGCTTCGATTCCGAACTCGTCCGTGATTAATATGATACACGGAAAACATAATTGAACTTGCCCATTGATTATGCTGCTCAAACAATCGTGAAAAATAGCTCATCTGCTATGTTTTACGGTGCGTTACATGTTGACGACGATGTTTGATGACCTCTGTGAACTCTTTGGTGACTCTTTGAACGCTGGGTTGGAAGAAATAATAATAAATCTACAGGTATCAGAAATTGGATGTTTATATGTTAGTGTTTCCACGACAGAGAGTATCCTGGTGTGGGCCAAAAGCAATATTAGTGCCTGTATTTGTAAGTTTATGTTAATAATAACCCGGCGAGTACGAGCCAGGATATTCATATCCTGTATTTATATCGTATTTATACAAATAAAAAGTATGATATTTTAAATAATCGTTTGGCAACACTGGCGCGCTGAGTAGCTGGAGTCAGGGTAGACGCGCGGGAGAGGATAGTAGCGTGAAGTGTTGACCGGTATATTTGCTTCAGTTCGCGCAAACCTGTCTCGGGCACGTAAAACCCTGCTTCCATTCAATTCTGATGTATTTTTTACGTAATGTATTTATATGTTTTCTCGATCCCGGAATACTTGGCTTCGTAGGCAGGGTCACTGCCGACTCGGCCATTCGGGTTGATAGCGGCAATGGCATATGGCAATGGTTGTTCAGATATGATTGGTCTTGAGTCATAATTATGATATTATTGATTGTTCTGATATGATTGGTCTTCAACTAATAGCACAATCGCTGGACGGATCGGACGATCTCACGACGATTTCCATTCATTACACTAAACGATACAAAACGACGAGCGGCGGCGTCGGGTGGAAGCCATTACTCGTTAGCCGAACGCGCGGGGGTTCCAGGCGAGTAACATGACTTTACCGGAGGTCGGAAATGAATGATAAGCACTACTATGAGACATTAACAATCATAATATTAAGCATTTTCACATGCGGGGTGATAAAGGCGCAGTTTCGCCCAACTTTAGCCAGATATTTGATAGGTACTCCATTTTGGGTGATCTATATTCTAATGTATTCCTCTGCCAGCCTAAATGTAAAACACTTAACCGTTTCATTGTTCTAATGACGATGGACCGCAAAATCGAGTATTGAATAACTAGCAAAACATCTGGAAGAAGGCATTGTTTGTTTTTTTTTTATAAAATTTCCTGAATTACTTAAGACCAAACGAAAAGACACATAAATAATATCAGTAAGATTTAATATTCAAAGCGCCTCTACTGAAGTGTCCTACACTGCGCGAGGACGTGATTACAGTCCGTATTATCACGTTCACTTTTCAACCCACATGAGCGATTATCGCATGTATACCCTTCAAACAGAGGCCATGGCCCGTGGCCGGGAAATCTGGCGGGTCGTCCGGCACAATGAATGAATCAGAGTTTTAATTAAACCGGCTCATTTTTTACCAACGACATTGCATGCGCGTACTTAAATTATAAACTTCATATTGGATACGTATATTTTCATGAAATTCTCTCTGTCGAATTTTTAATCAAAGATATTTATTGATTGGCATATCTATTATTTATTTACATAGCTAGCTGATGCCCGCAACTTCATCTGCGTGTTCCTAATATCATCTACCGAAATAACGTTACCCTCCTTCTGGTGCAGTCGGATAAAAAGTATTCTATATGTTAATCTAGCTCATACATTATTTCTGTGCTAAATTTTATTTAAATTCGTTCTGCCGTATTGAGGCACAGACACACTAACATCCAAACATCCCAACATCGCTACTTTCACATCCAACTAATATTATAAATATGAAAATAGTGATGTTTAAATGTTTGTGAGTTTGATTTTCAATCACGCTAAAACGGCTGAACGGATTTAAATGAAATTTAGCAAATAAATGCCTTGGACTTTGACTTTGACTCTAGCACAGAGTTAATTTATGAGCTAGAGTAACATATAGGATACTTTTTATCCGACTGCAACAGAAGGAGTTGATGTGCCCAAAGCTACTGCTGCGCTCTCGGTTGCTGCTCCCACGGCTGCTGCAGCTTCGGGCATGGACAAGCATACCCTCCCCCAGCATCAGGCGCAAAGAAGTGCCGCCGCCGTAGCCAAGAAGTAGGTCGCTACGTCATTTTATCCCAACAAATTCTGCTGCCCGAAGTGTTTCCCATAATTGTGCGGATAATATGGAATTTCTTGTTTTGGCAGATAGGTATATAATTTATTGTCTATTCAACAAAATTCAAATCTCAAAACAACTCTACATCTCTAAATGTCATGTGTCAATCACAGATTAATCATTATATAGGTGTCAATGAGTCTCATTTATTTTTTCCTCAAGGGAACGTGCGGGGGTTCGTGTTCCACTTACTCTATGTGTATCTTTTACTTTGTCATCCATCACGTATGAGACGTCATTTCTGTCTGATTCGACTTTCAATATATTTTCCTGTTTTTATTTACGATTACTCTGTTATCAATAAACATGTAAGTTTTTTTTTCATGTTTTCACTGCTGGCCTGCTATGTGGTATCGGAATGGAACGAAATGTAGTTCACGTTCCATTCAAACTAAAAAAACGTCGTTCCAACGTCTGGCTTGTTCGTTTTGAGTGTGTTTTCCCCGCAATCCCAGTGTGAGTAGGTTCAGGCTTTTAGTATTTTAATTGATTTAGTGTTATATTAGCGATTTGTTTTATATTATTCTACAGCTATTGTGGGTAGTAGTATGAAAGTATATATGGAACGAATTGCTCTCTTCTGTAGCACAAATACCAATTGTTTATCTGCGGCTCTAACACATAACATAATACAATATGACATAATGCTGTGAAAGTAACTGAAATATGCTAATCTTGCAGTGGATTCATCAGTAAATTGTCTAAATTTTTGTACAGAAAAAGCTGCAGAGTTCATATTTATTTTATTTTATTGATATCATATATAGTTTTAAAGATAGTCTTTTCTCATGTTCTTTCACCGGTGACTCTCTTGGTGCAGGAGGTATCGAGACCCTGGCGGGCGCGTCACTGTCCATCAACCTGAAACGCGCAGTCACGCAAACAGAGTTAAATTCAATATCGTACATATTAAAGCACAGTCTTCCTGCTTGCTATGCTGACCTCCTTGAAGCTTTCAGCGATCAGAGCATACTTGGAGTTCTTCTCTCAATCCTTTCTCAAACCCTCTCTTCCTTCTTCCTTGTGTCTTAGCCAGGGTTCAGGCTATATCAGGGAGTACTCAGACCGACCCGAGGCAACATATCAAAAACAGCTATGCTGTCTTTTAACAAAATTAATTGGTTTGAATTCGACTATTTGTGTTATATAGTGTTGAATATCTGTTAACTAATAGTGTGCCAGTGCTTAATGTGATCAGAATTGTAATTGTGATAAAATAATCGATCATGGACCGACATACAAAGGACGATTCAAACTGCCAACGGACAAACCCGGGGAGTATTGCTTTCTATTATTCCTATTTTACAAGTATACAACTTGAACATTAACTATATTATTAAGCAACAAGTGTATTGGACACTACATACTGCTCATTTATCACTATTGTAAGAAACGTCTATTCCAACACCGCGGCGTCTTTTGTTTTGTCTCTTAGCACTTGACAATCTGTGGAAGTACAAAACATTAGCGTTCAAACTCATATTTATTACACGATATACATAACTGCACTGATAGGTTAGATCTTGGCAATTCGTATGAATATGGTGTAAGTTTGAAGCAAATCAGCGCTTGCTTATTGTTAGATAATTAAATATAACTTTCATTAGTTCAGGACGTTTATATTGTTAACCTATACTTACGTAAGTAACAATTTAAGGGAAATATTAAACTGCACATCAATCATACTGATTTGCATAGCAAATATACAGATTTTCACAGCAAATGACAGGGCAAAATGCTGCGGTAGCTTAGTTGACGGGTAAAAGGAGTGAGAAAATCGCAGCCCCCTTTCGTATTAGGTTGAACATGTAAGAACAACAAAAATATTTAAAACTTAAAAAGTATTTATGCTAAGAAAATCTATATTTTTGCTGTGCGATTAAATACTAGCCATAATTTAATTGAAACTTGACTGACTTTGACAAATAATAGCTAAATAGGGAATAAGAATCTATCATATTAGTGCATCAGATACTAACTGCAAGTCTTTATTCCTTTTTATTTTATTTTATTTTTGTCTAGAACAACCATTTTTTATTTTATTTCCAGAAATACTCTAACGTAACTACGCGGAGAAGCAGAGCAGAGAAATTCAAAACTGCAGCAACAACTATTGGAGGCAGCAGATTTAAACAACAGGCTACTGGAAGAGCGCATTGAAAATGATTTTGAAACTAACAGCCAAGAGAAGTATGAAGTTGATGTTGAATTTATTATTTCATTTGCAAAAATCAATTGATTACTTATTAATCGATTTAAATATGCAAAAGTAAGGCCATCTTTTTATGTTTTTTTTTATCGTTCTGTCAGTGTTAGGAGTTGGTCGATATTGCTTTCAAGTGACATATATAAAAATAAAATCTCAATTAAACTATAAACGGTGTTTGCTGTTTATCCGAATCATAGCCCAATAATACCAATAGGTTATGGGCCCAGTATACGCAAAGAAAACATTGGGACTAAATTAAAAACTCGGAAGTTTGAAATACTGTAATAAAAAATGGATGGTGTAAAAATGAAACGTAACATAAAACCTTTCAATGGTGAAAAATACAGCGTTTGGAAGTTTCGAATTCGCGCGCTATTATGTGAGCTGGACGTGATCAAAGTGATAGACGAAGAACCAATAATATGCAGTAGTGAGTGGGACAAGCAAAATCAAATTGCTAAAAGTGTCATCGTGGAATATTTATCCGATTCCTACCTCGGTTTCGCTAAAGAAGATAGCACGGCGAAGGAAGTGTTCAAGAGTTTAGATGCCCTGTACGAGCGCAAAAGTATTGCTACTCAGTTGGCATTGCGAAAAAAATTGTTAGCGCTAAAACTGCAAGGTGATATACCACTCGTCAAATATTTCGCTATTTTTGATGACCTCATCGCAGAATTACTAGCCGCGGGTGCTAAATTGGAAGAAACTGATAAGGTGGCTCATTTATTTGTGACACTACCCTCAACTTATGACGGCGTTATGACCGCGATCGAGACTCTAGCAGAGGATAACCTGACTTTAGCATTCGTTAAAACAAGATTGTTAGACCACGAAGTAAAACTAAGAAACGAATCTACCGATACAAGTGCTAAAGTACTACAAATTGAAAAGAGGCCGTTTACCTCGCGAAAACGTAAATATGAGAACCCTCATACCTCAAATTTACAATACAAGAAGGACAATCGAACTAAAAAGACCTCATTCATGAAGTGTCATCATTGTGGACGTCAAGGACATGTGAAAAATGACTGTTTTTATTATAAAAGAATGATGATCCAGCCTAAAACCATGGAAAGGACAAGAACAGTTCAGGCCATTGATACTAGGCAACCATCCACATCGACAAATATGACGGATTTGCATTTATGACGGGACAATATCAAGAAAAGGATCAAGAGGACAAAATAATCTTTTTGTTGGATTCTGGAGCATCGGATCACATAACGAACAGGGATCATTTTTTCCTTGACTATACGAATCTGCTAACCCCACTTATAATTTTAGTAGCTAAGGATGGTGCATTTATTTCAGCTACCAAAAAGGGAACCCTGCGTGTTACCAGTGACACGGGCATTCAAGGAGTCTTGGAGGACGTACTGTTCTGCAGTGAGGTCCCATACAACTTATTGTCAGTATCAAAGATGCAAAGGGCGGGACTGACAATAATTTTCGACAAAAATGGAGTCAAAATCATAAAAGACGGTACAGTAATAATGACAGGTAGGTCAACCAATAATTTAATTGCTGTAGATTTTGTAGCGTCTGTTAACATGACTCACCCGAATTACCAAGCAGGCAGCAGTGCCCAAAATAATTATACTTTGTGGCATCAACGTTTAGGACATATTAGCAAGACGAAATCCTTAGAGCTAAAGAATAATAAAATGGTTGATGACACAGAGCAAATTAATCCAGTAATGCCAAACGATGATTTATGCGTAGCATGTATAAGCGGGAGACAGAGTCGATTGCCATTTAACCATGCCAAAGATAAAAGTCATATTAAGCGACCATTATACGTAGTTCATTCTAATGTCTGTGGACCCATCACTCCTACAACAGTTGACAAAAAAAACTATTTCGTGTTATTTGTTGACCAGTACACTCATTACTGTGTTACCTACCTGCTAACTTACAAATCCGATGTATTCGCGGCATTCAAAGATTTTGTTTCAAAAAGTGAAGCAAAATTTAGCACCAAATTAGTTAATTTGTATTGCGATAATGGTGGAGAGTATTTATCTACCGAAATAAAAAGCTATTGTGTTGAAAAGGGAATCACTTATCATTTGACAGTTCCGCGAACTCCGCAGTTGAATGATGTTTCTGAACGAATGGTACGAACTATAACCAAAAAAGCTCGTTCAATGATAAACGGTGCACAACTAGATAAACAGTTCTGGGGCGAAGCAGTGTTAACTGCTGTGTATTTGTTAAATGTAATACCAACTAAAGCTCTCAGACAAACACAAACACCATTTGAAATGTGGCATAGTAAAAAGCCTCAAATTAAATATCTGAAGGTTTTTGGTTCAACTGTGTATGTTCATATCAAAACGCATAAAGCAAAATTTGATAACAAGTCATGGAAAGGTGTCCTTATGGGATATGAACCAAACGGTTACAAAGTTTGAAACCCAGAAAGCGAAAAATATGTTGTAGTCAGAGATGTTATAGTAGATGAAATAAATTTTCTGCAGTCCAGGCCTACGCTAAAGCCTGAAGAGAATATTCAAAATTCTCATGACAAAACTGATAACGAAAATATGCCTAAATCGGTGTCACCAAACTTTCAGAACTCTGACAGATCGAAATCAGATAATCTGATGATCATATTTGCCCGACTAAAATTCGCAAAATAAACCATGACGTACAATCTGATCTAACGGTTGGTGTAAATAATGAGAATAGCTCTTACCGGATGCAGGACACAGAAAATATTAATGTTGACACTGAACTGAGAAGGACTGATAGGCTCAAAGGTCAGCCACCTAAATCTTATACAGAATATGATAATGACTATCTGATGTGCGCTTATTCCACTTTATGTACATTACCTAAATCTTACGACGAAATCAAAATACGAGACGACAGAGTTCAATGGGAAGACACAGTTAGGGATGAATTAAATTCTCTCTCTATAAATTACACATGGACTCTTGTACCAAGGCCTGAAAACAAAAATATCGTAGACTGTAAATAGATTTTTACAATAAAACATGATGAATTCGGTAAGCCTTTACGGTATAAGGCTCGCCTTGTTGCTAGGGGTTTCAGTCAAGAATATCTAACGGACTAGAATGAAACATTCGCGCCAGTAGCTAGGATAGCCAGTTTCAGACTATTGATAGCCTTTGCTAACCAATTCAATTTGTCAGTCCACCATATGGATGTTAAAACAGCATTCCTCAACGGTGAGTTAAAAGAGGAAATCTATATGAAAATTCCTGACGGAGTAATTGGCAAGGACAATCATGTCTGTAAATTGAACAAGTCCCTTAATGGACTGAAGCAAGCTGCTAGGTGTTGGTTCGAGGTATTTGAAAAATCTCTTAAAGCAAAGGGTTTTCTAAATTCAACAGTGGACAGGTGCATTTATGTACTAGATAAAGGTGATGTTCATAAAAACATTTATGTAGTTCTTTATGTAGATGATTTGGCCATAGTTTGCGGTGACATTGAAACAATGAAAAACTTTAAAATGTATTTAATGAGCAAGTTTGAAATGAAAGACTTGAATGATATAAAGTTATTTTTAGGTATAAAAGTTGCCAGGTACGATGATAAAATAACATTAGATCAAAGTGCATACATAAAAATTGTTCTGAGTAAATTTAATATGAAAGATGCAAATTCAGTAAAGACCCCTTTAGAAAGTAAACTGAATTATGAGGCTTTGAATTCTGACGAGAAACATGACGCCCCATGTAGAAAAGTCATAGGTTGCTTGATGTATATCATGTTATGCACTCGACCTGACTTAAGTACAAGTGTAAATATACTATGTAGGTATGTAAATAAAAATAACATAGAGCTATGGCAGTGTCTCAAAAGAGTACTGAGGTACTTAAAAGGTACTATTGAATTAAGGCTGTGTTATCAAAGGTGTCAGGACTACAAAAATATTCTATGTGGATATGTAGATTCTGATTGGGGTGGTAATGATACAAAAGACAGAAAAAGTACAACTGGATACTTATTCAGAATTTTTGATAATTGTACAATTACTTGGAGTACAAAGAAACAAATGTCTGTCGCAGCTTCATCTACTGAGGCTGAATATATGGCATTGTTTGAAGCTGTGAGGGAGGCGTTGTGGCTTAAATCTCTTGCGATTGGTATCAATATGGTTATAGATCAGCCCATTCTGATCTATGAGGACAACAATGGGTGCATTAGTATTGCCAATAACCCATCAAACCATAAGCGATCTAAACATATTGATATTAAATATCATTTCTCAAGAGAGCAAATTGAGAAAAACGTAATAAAACTCAATTACATACCCTCACGTCAGCAGCTGGCGGAAGCTTTGACAAAGCCGTTGCCTGCCATCACTTTTCAAGGAATGAGAAGCCAGATGTATGTAGAATAGTTTTCTGTATTTGTGTTGATGAACTTAGAATTACAGTTTTTTGTTGTTGTATATAATGTAAATAATGAGTTCTATAAATTCATTTCATGAAGTGAATGAAATGATTTGATTAGGTTTTTATGGGTTTTCCCTAATCCTGAGCAACGAATGTTGGATCATCATATTGTAATTTTTCCCAGTGAACACTTGAAAGTTATACTCGGTCCGTTTAGTTAAATTAGCTTTTTTAATTGTATAATGAAAATTAATTTTTGAGCGGGCGTGTTGAATTTATTATTTCATTTGCAAAAATCAATTGATTACTTATTAATCGATTTAAATATGCAAAAGTAAGGCCATCTTTTTATGTTTTTTTTATCGTTCTGTCAGTGCTAGGAGTTGGTCGATATTGCTTTCAAGTGACATATATAAAAATAAAATCTCAATTAAACTATAAACGGTGTTTGCTGTTTATCCGAATCATAGCCCAATAATACCAATAGTTGACTGATATGTGCATAGAAAAAAAATACAATGAATCTTGCCACATTACCTTTATCCAAAAATAATGAGAAGTAGCCAATTTAAGCACAATCCCTTCAAACCATTCAGACAAGCAGCAGAAAAATTAAAAAATATTAAAAATTAAATTCATTCATGAATAAAACTAGTGGGAATTTCAAACTACTAAAATTAGCCATAAAACGGTAACCAAACAGAATATCTAGAATCTTCTTACTGCAAGAGCTCCGGGGAAAAAAATTAGGTTAACAGTCAGACCACCAAGATGCCCGAGTAGAAACCCAGCATCAACGTGACCTCCTGGCAAATGCACTACAACGCTATGCTAAAGAACGAGTGAGTTAGCCGAACTCAGAGCTGCGACGCCTGAGTTATTTCAGCTACATCGCCAGAACGCGGAGTTGGTGGGCTTTCCAATTGAAGACGAGGAGAATGAGACCACAAGCCACCAGCAAGGAGGACGAGCCCATATCACAAACTCTGGTCTTGACCCCCCTCAATGTGAGTGTTGCAGCGTCTACCGCAGTCCCGCCGAAGAAACAGCGTCGCCGTCCTCGACGAGGAGGCACCTCGCAACTCAACAGCGAGAGCACCGCGCCTCTCGCTATCGCGCATATCGCGCTGCCTGCTGAAGCGTGTGTCATACTGCATGCTGCCCCGAGGGCCAAGCCGCTCCTCGTTACGCGCGTTGCGACGCTCGCTGCTGCAAATGCCGCGCCACCCGCCGGCACGTGTATCGCACCGCACTCCAATACGTGTGTCCCACCACTCAACTCCACTCGTGTACTGTCAACTACCAAAACAAGTGCTCAGAGAAAAACTCAATTGTTCTCCGACAAATTAGGTACAGGATTTGGACCTCTACTACATTACCGGCTTAACCAAAAAGTAACATACATTTGCTGTCCTAATAATTCATTTGTAGATCTTGTGAAGACAATTAGTCATGGAATCTATGATGAGTACAGCACTATTGAAGTTATGGTGGGAAATCATTCAAACATTAATTGGAATAATTTGAGCAACACTGATTTGATTTATTCAATAATAAACATTTCACAAAAATTACAGAAATTACAAAAGAATACAAAATAAGAAAGGTACAGTTTCATGTTATATAAACTTAACTAAAGATAGATACATCATATGTTTATGAGAATAGGTGTTGGTAATAAGCAAAAATAACATCAGAGTCGATACTCCCCAAGGTAGGGTTTCCCCTGTGTTTTGGGATAAGTAGCGAGGCTCTTCCCCTAATGATATGAACGAAGAAAAATTAGCAGACCAAATCAAGTACTTTTACAGTTTCAATGTAATGCAGCTATCTAAAACTTAAAAAAGGTAATTTAAAGTTTAAAATTCGTCATTTAGTGCCTAAAATAGTTAGTATTTGGGTGTGTGTGAGTATTTGTGAGTGTAAATATGGGTGTGTGAGATGAGAAAGTGTAGTGGATGTATGTGAAGTGAGGTGTGTTATGAATGTTTGTGTATTTTTACCATCATTTCTAAAAAATACGTAAGTATGTGCACCTAAAATATAATTATCAAATATGTATTTATCAAGTATTGATTGTACCATTTTATTTATTTTGTTATCCTTATTATTGTGAAATGGCGATGAAATTTTCTGTGTCGTCATAATTCATCGATCTTAACCACTTATAAGTAAGCTTTTTGCATTCAAAATTTGGTTTAGGATATATATACACAATATTGCAGGTTTTATTGTATAGATAGGGCCCTAGAAATTTAAAAAATCTCTGCATAAATCTTGTCTTTGTTGAGGTGGTTATAAAAACTTTATCTTTTCGTCTTTTAGAACTAGGTGTATACTCAAGAGTTTGGTGTTGTTTTAGCAGAATATTCTGAATAAAAAGTTGTCTAACAGTCAAAACGTCACAGAAATGATAAAGTTCTTCGGTCGGAAAGATCCTGGGTTTAAAGGTGCAGACCTTTAAAACAGCACGTTGAGCACGCTCCAGTGACAAAAGAGTTCCCTTATTTGCACCTCCCCAACATGTTATGCAATATCTCAAAAGAGATTCGCATAGAGCGAAATAAATATTTTTTAGTAGTGATGCATTGGTAACGTGTCTCAAATTTTTAAATATATATATTAGTTTGCGGACTTTGCCACTTAGAGTTTGTATATGTTTTTTAAAATTTAAGTTCCGATCCAATGTTATGCCTAAATATTTGATTGTAGGGGTTCTTTCTAAGGTTTTACATGAGCAGTTAGTTTCATCTTTACATATATGTGAGGTCAAATTAAAACCAGCAGAAGGTTGGGTCGTGTTGTTTATAGAGAAGGTCAAATATTTAGTTTTATCGGCGTTTAAGGTTAAAATATTATGCTGCAGCCATTTCGATATTATATTAAAACCGTTTTGTGCGTTTTCAAAAACTTGTGTCCAATTTCTTCCTTTGAAAAGCAGAACGGTATCGTCAGCATAAGTTACTATGTAGCCATCGGGAAGTTTAAGGCTGCAAAGTTCATTAATATATATCAAGAATAGAGTCGGTCCAAGAATGCTGCCTTGAGGTACCCCCCACTCTACTGGCTGGGTAGTGCTCATATATTCACCTATTTTTACGCTTTGCTTTCTATCAGATAGGTAGCTTTTGAAAAGATTGAGTTGGTTACCCCTTACACCAAGAGAATCAAGCTTAGATACAAGTAGTGGGATCGAAACCGTATCGAACGCCTTGGCCAGATCAAGAAAAATCCCCAAACATCTCTCTCCTCCATCCAAGGCCTCAGTTATGAAGTCAGTGACTGCATGAACAGCATCGGAGGTAGATTTTTTGGAACGAAAACCAAACTGTCTCTCTGACAAGATGTTGTTGCTTTCTAAAAAGTTCATTAATCGGTTGTTTATTATACGTTCCAAGATTTTAGATATGGATGGGAGAATCGAGATAGGTCTATAGAAGTCGGCACGGTCCCGATCACCACCCTTGTGAATAGGAATCACTACTGACCTCTTCAAAGCATCAGGGAAAATACCAGTATCCAAACAGAGATTAAATATGTAGGACAGATAAGGTACTATGATTTTGTTATTTTGCTTTAAGATTTTGTTCGGGATATTGTCCCAACCTACTGAGCATTTATCTTTAAGCTGCATGACAAGTCTATTTACCTCATCAGTGTCCGTACTAATTAGGATGAGCGAGTCTGATCTACTGACTGGCATGACGCTCTCCTGAATTGTTTCCTGATTTTCTATATTTTCTGCTAACTTTTTACCGACATTGACAAAGTATTCATTAACAAATTCTATCGAGTCTTTAGCTGATTTTTCAATTTTTAATAATTCATTTGGTTGATTTTTTGTTTTAGTAGTAGATGTTATTGTTTTTATGGCTTTCCAAATTTCCTTGCTGTTTAATCCGGCTTTATTAAATAAAGACTTTTCGTAATTTCTCTTAACTTTCTTTAATAGGTTGTTGCAGAAATTTCTGTACCTGTGGTAGGTTACTTTTAAGGTCTCATTCTCTGGGTTTGACATAAACTTTTTATGTAAATTGTCCCTATTTCGTAGACATTTTAGCAGACCAGGCGTTAGCCATGCTTTGATGATCCGTTTATTTGAAGGTACCTTATGGGTTGTCTTGTTTTTATCCAGTACGGTCTGTATCAATCCAATAAATTCATCTAGAGCTGTGTTGGGATCATTTATTTGGTATATGTATGCAAAATTTATATTAATTAGATCATCTGCAAATCCCTGGAAATTTATTCTACTATAGGTACTAGGTGGGACTACGATCTTCTTCTGTTCGAGATCCAGGCAAAAAAGGACAGCCTTGTGATCTGTAACTGTAGAGTGAAGAACAATTGTAAGGAATTCCTTCTTAGTTTTAACTAGAACATGATCCAAGCATGTGCGACTAGCGTCTCTCGTAACAAAGGTATGGCCAATAAGTAGACCGTAAGAGGCTAAAATATTTAGGTATGGTTCAGCATCTAGATAATTATTCTCTGGATTAATATCGATATTGATGTCACCCGCTACAATGATATTTTTAAAGGCAGAGATCTCCTGAATTGACTCGCTCAGGGATGCTAAGAAGTTATCGAGCTTTTTATATGAAGGTGAGCGATATATAGCGACTATGGCAGTGTCATCACCATACTTGATCAGCAAACTATTTCCCTCTTTAAATAACGGTTCTTGTATTTTAATATTCAGGTTGTCTTTGAAGTAGATGACAACCCCATCATTCTGATTGTTGAACGTTTTGTTGGCATATGAATTATAGCCCACTAGTGTAGGGATGATAGGCGCACATGATAGCCAACACTCGGTTAGAATAATAATGTCACATTCAAACTTTAGATCATTGAGAAGAGCAATGAATCCAGGCATATTACAGCCAATACTCCGTATATTTTGTGTTATTATACGAAGCTGATTTGCAGAAGCAGGGCAATGTTTATGGCAGTTTAGAGTATCTGTAAGTACAGCGTTACAAGTAAGAAAATCATCAAGATCATTATTTATGTCATTTATAGAATCAAATTTTGATAGAAATAAATAAATTATCAATTCCAATACGATACTGAAAGATAGAGCTTTCGCAAAACCGACAAAAGAAAGTCCCTATAATATGATTTAAGCCGTATTTAATTATGCTTTGTGAAATTGGGTACCCGCGCAATTGTTTTACTAGTTCAGATTTTGATAACGAACATATATGTATATCTGGTGTGAGTGTTGGAATAATATTGAGTTTTATGTGTGTTTTTGATGTGTATGTGTGTGTAGAATTGTTGAATGTGGTTATAATGTAACGTGTGTTAAAGACAGAAGTTATTTTGAAAGAAATTAAGAGAGATACAATACAACTGATGACCATAGATATGCTTATGAGTCTACCTAAAACTTTCTTTATAGTTGGAACAGAGTTATAATAGAGTCATTTTGTAGATTTAAGCTTTTCAATGTCACTTTCACACGTAACGCGTACATACGGCAGATTTTCTGCTTTACGAAGATAAATTAATCCACGCGATGACCAGCAATACATATAGTTGAACTCCTTAGCAAATTCACGAGCCTTGTAAAATATTTGCTGTGTCTTGTGTGTTAGTGTTTCCGAAATAAATACGCCCTTTTTAGGTCCTACGACATTTAGATGAAGGGTGTTCAGTTTGTCATCGTTAGATTTATTCTTATTAAAATCTTTTACGGCCCGCAGCACGCTATCTTTCTTTATAATGCTACAGAAATCGACCACTATGGGTCTCGTAGCGTCTTTTCTAGCGCTAGTTCTGTAGATATCCTTTACTTCCGAATCTTCAAGTTTGATGCTCAAAGTAGATGACAGAGTCTTCAGCACATTACAGAGATCACTTTTTGATTCCGGTTTATGGTCTTCGACCGGTTTGCAAGGTATATTGCGGATCTCAAGGCAGGATGATCGGGATTTTCGCTCAAAAAACTCCAGCTTCTCTTCTAGGGCCAGTATTGTTTTCTTATCTAGGCGTTTTTCCTGTTCTAAGTCCTCAATACGCTTAAGCATTTCGTCATACTTTTCCGACATGTAGTCAATGCTTTTAGTTATCTCGTTATTTTGATCTCTAATGACCGTCATGGATTCTTGGAGAGCGTTTAAGCGAGATTCTACACTCAGTGTGAGTGACGAGAACATGCCGCGCATCGTATTCATAAATGCTCGAAAGTCTTGTGTGTCATCTGAACCGTCATGCTTTCGTTTTCCCGCGCGAATGCATTCACCCTCGTTCAGATTAGGCGTTGAGCCATACTGCTGCATTGAACTGCCCAGACGAGCTGCACCACTCAATAAAGGAAGCGGTATCGTGGAGTGTGCATGCAGAGTCGAAGATGCGGCGGGGACGATGTTTGCGCTGGCTAGGGATGCGTCACACAGAGCGGGGGTGCCATCTTTAGTTAACACCGCTTCCATGTTTGCGGGGCTCTGTAACTTGGGCGTGGGGGGAGGGGAGCGTTGTACCTTAGTCATAGTGGTGAGGTGTCACGTAGTCCGCCAAATGTACCAGGATCGCAGAGTCGCGAGGAGCTAAGCAAGAACTTAGACGGCAAGTGTTCCGTGATTGGTCAGGAGGCGACGCTATTCTCTTTCCAGGGTTACTACCCACCGTCAGCAGTAGCGGGTGTGTCAGGGCGGGACGGCCAGTGTTCCGTGATTGGTTGAGGCAGGGCTATACTCTTGCGCAGGGTTACCACCCACCGTTAGCTGTAGTGGGTGTATCAGGGCGGGGTAGGTATGCGGGCGTGGTCAGGGTCTGGGTGAGAGGACTGGGTGACTCACTCGTGGCCGAGGACAGCTTCCGTCTGTAGGCTCCCGGCTGTTTATGCACTCCTAATATTATGCGCGGATTAAATTGAATTTAAAACTTTTAAATGGTTAAAAATAATTTGATAAGGGTTTGGCACGTCTACTCAGGTCGAGGTCCGAGGGGGGAGAGGAATGATTTGAATAAAAGTGTTTTAACACTTCTAGTCTTACACATAGGATGAAATGCAGATTTTTACTAAGCAATTTTCCATACATACAATGTAATTTGACAAAACTACAGAATAAATCTGTGCATAGAATGAATATTCATTTATTTAATTTAACGTGTAATCACAGTGATGTTATTTTATATTTCGTCATGAATAATTTTATTCATAACTTTACACTGACTTAGGATACGTTGTACCTGTCTAATAAATATAGAAAAATATTGAAACAACGATTCATAACTTTTTTCGAATCATTTAAGTTATGTCATCTACATATTTCTAAAACCGACTAGATTTACACATACCAGCCAAACTTGCTTAGACAAGGTTTTTTGTGACTGCATTCACTAGTAATAATATAGTTAACTGCATAACGCTGAGGTTGCTCGAGCTTTTAAAAAAAAAAACACCAATGTACCCTTACTCACAACAGATCGTTTAAATTCATCTCCATGTAAAGCAGAGACTGTATTAAAAAACAACACAAGCGTCAGTAATGTATAGTTGAAGTTTCATGTATATCGCCAGGACATCGTCAAAAGGTTACGATTACTTAGCTTAAAAAAATACTGAAGACCTGTGAGGTATGTCAGTCAAAGTCATTGGATCAGTAATTCTTGTTATAGCCCCGTGTCACTAGGGGTAAGGGAAGTACCTGCATATGGATGCAGGTATTTCCCTTACCCCTAGTGAAATGGAATATGGAGTCGATTTGAATATGGATGCAGGTATTTCCCTTATATCTCATATTTATTCTGCATGGGAGGCCGCACAGGATGCTATCCAAGTTTTTTTGCGATATGTCGAAGGCGTTTGATTGTGTTGATCATAATATGCTATTATTGAAATTAAATCACTACAGAGTTAGAAATAAAGCGTCGTGTTTAATATTTATGCTTCAGAACGCACCGGTTTTTTGTTGCGCGGATCGACCCCGAGTGATCGGTACATCACTACTACATACTAGCTGTCACTTGTATAGAAAAAAAATTACTAGCTAGCTGTCACTTTTGCACATGGTAAATTTGTCGGCGCCAGCATCGGGAGGCTTGGCTGAATGTTATTTGTAATAATCACGGAACAATCGTCAAGAAATAAGTAGATTTCACGTCATCGTAGTGAGTGCTTCGTGCTGTGAAAGGTTGAAGTGGTTCGGTCACCAATTCGTCGCGGTCGGATAGTGGCCCCTGTAGTCGGCACCATCACGACGGCACCAGCGGCGGACTACGACAGGAGTAAGATTCGACTCCCATCACCCCCCACCCTCGTGTTCCTCATCACGTACTCCCGCCTCGAATTGAGCTTTCGAATGCCGGTCCACGGCGTCAAGGTCAGTACTGCTTTGTGACATTCCAATGAAAAACAACCCTACCAAGATTCCACCCCTTTCGGTTAAGGCGTGGATTTTAACATTTTGGTAGCAGAGGCGCGGTTTCCTAGAAGGAAGGTTGTAGGGTTGTTTTTTTGTAGTGGGATAGGGTACCTCAGATTGGTCGGCAATCATTTTGTGAGTAAGTCTTGTGGTCGGTATACCACAATTTAGGTTCATTTTCAGTTAGTGAACGTATAATTGACGATTTAGTTAACGATTATTATAAATTTGTAGTCGGAAACTACTGTTTGTGCGCATAAAGGATTGAACGGTCATTCCGCGAAGTAACCATAATGTATTACTTGTGGTAGAACGTCGGGTTCTATAGTACTGCAGTGTTATTTCGGTTTACAGAGCAGGGTCAGGCTATTTAAGGGGTATTAAGCTGATTTTGCTGACCTCAGTAGAAGTGCAGGTCATATCGGAAAGGCCACTTCTAGAAGGTTCACGGCTACCTGAATTATATTAAAAATAGCTTGGATTTGATATCCAGTGTGGTTTAGGGTGCTATATTGTTTAGGTTTATAGTCTCAGAGCCCACCACTTATTTTTTTTAATAAATTTTATTTAATATTTTTTACTGTATTTTATAATAAATTTTTCTATGTTATTTTTTATTGTGCTTCATGGTGGCATTCTCTTATTGATTTAGAGTGTATAGTTATAAGGTGTATATCCTCAGGGCGACCATATTAAATATTTCTAGGATTTAATTGTTTTAGTGGTTGACTTAGTTTTAATTTCTGTGCCCAGCGCTGACGGGCAAGTGCTGGTCTCTGGCTATACTTAGTTCGGTAGTGAAGTATAGGACCAAAGTCTATTAAATCGGTCAACATGGCACCTTCACCCTTGACGGTACTGCGGCATGGTGTCAGGGAGGAAATGAGATGGCTCGCCCATACTCATCAGTATGTGGAGCGACCGGACATGGACGATGTCCTGCTCAAGCGTGTGGAGGACGCAATGACACGCGTCGAGAAGGTGAGTCGGCTGGCTGCGGAGGCTGAAGCTCTCGGGCTTACTGATGAAGCTTCGGTGGCTGCAGTGAAACAGCTCTGCGCGGATGCTGACTGTTCGATTCCAAATCGATATTCGATCGATGGTTTCGGAACGGCCATTTTGAATTTGACGTTGCTGCCAACCTTGCAGTTTTTTTTGACAACTGACAGACGAAAGCCCTCGCAATGTAAACGCGTTTGGATAGGGTATTGAAATTAAATCGCAGTCCATCTGGAATGTATTCGGGGTTCCCTCAGGATTGTCTATATAGCTGAGTGTGTTGTGGTTCCCCGAACCAGACAAAGTTCGCATTTACGTGGCCGATTGGTTTTTTCCCACGTAACATAACCTGTGTTGGAACACTGTGCTCATCGAAGCTGGCCTGCCAGTCATACCTGGTTGGCTGAAGAACCTGTCTACCAAGAAGAGCCTAGGGTGCACCCGGGCCTTGCAGAGAGACAGGAGGTTGACGGGACCGAAGCACAGACCAGGTTAGATCGACTCAATAATTAATAGCTCGGTGAATCGCCGACGTTCACACTTCTTGGCAACTGATCGCTACGCTACCTCGTAGCTGATGGGCCCCTACGAGGTCATTAGGTGCTGAGAAGCCTGAACAACTTTGGTAGCTAGAGCGTGGTTTCCTGAGATTTGCAGCCGTCAAGGGCTCCAGGAACGCACGATTTGGGACTATCAATCTGTAGGTATAGGCGGTTACTAGGTAACTTGGTTGTGTTCCTATATCCACATAGATTGGTAGTATTGTAAGCTATAGGTCTATTGCTGGTAGAAGATAGACAGATATTGAATTGAATTACCAGTTAGTCAATCTATTAGTGGTCTAGTAATGCTATTGAAGAACGTTTGGTTAACATAGGTAGTTACATCTATTGATAGCAGGCTATTACATTGTTTTCAGTTGATAGCAATTTATAACTTGAACTAATATTGACTATCTGTGTGTGTTATAATGATAAAGGGAAACTAAATTGTATTTACAGAATTTATATAGATATAAAACTCGGTTCCTATTGTTTACGGAAATCAACATTGTTTAAGTTATAGTTTAGGGTTCCCTCGTTTGGGTTGTAGACTGGAGGGTCCAATATAATTGAGTTACTGCAAATTGTGAGTAAGTATCGTTCCGATCATGTCGCTATCTGAAATCCAGAAGGGTTTTTCTAAGGAACTCAGATGGTTTTCCTCCGCACACGGTCTGATAGACCGTTTAGATAGGCATAGGAACGTTACAATAGGGTGCTCGAATTGTCCGCGCAGGCGGAATCAGTTGATGGTTGCGCACCTGACAGGCTGTCACGGTTGCTAGGGGATGTCGACCAATGTATGGAGATGGCAGCTGCTATCACGCAGAAGGCTGCGGACATACGTAGACAGCGCGAGTCCAGCCATGGTGGTGACATTGAAGCACCTCTGCCGCTTCAGGGTTCAGGGTCCAGGTTACCGGCCATAACTATGCCTACTTTTGACGGAGTGTCCGGTGAATGGATGAGCTTCATCAATCTGTTCGACAGTTTGGTGCACATGCGATCGGACATTACCAAGTCTGTCAAGATGGCTCAGCTGGTGGCAGCATTGAGGGGTGAGCCTAGGGAGCTGGTCGCTCATTTGACAGTTACGGAGGGTAACTATGAAACGGCCAGACAATTGTTGGTCAGACGTTACCATAACAAACGGAGGTTGGCCGATGCCCAACTGAACCGTTTGTTTAGTATCCCGGTTGTGAACAAGGTCGGGGCCATACAGACGGAGGTTTTGAACCCATTGTTGTCCGTCACCAAGGCTCTAGAGAATCTTGGACTTCCGGTTGGTGAATGGTCGTACCTACTGTTGTACATTGTACTTTCCCGCCTACCCGCTGACGTGCAGACTCGTTTCGAACATTCTCACGGGAGGTCGGCCGAGGACCTGCCCGCCTTCTCCGACTTGGTCGGATTCTTGGAAGAGGAGGCTCGACGGGCAGAGAATTTGGGGTTGTCGGTCACCCATCCTTCGGAGCCACAGAGAGCTGCCGGGAGCGCTGTGAGTAGGGGCCCTCCGACGAGGAAGGACCGCACCAACCGGCAGTCATATGGGACTGTGAGTGCATTGACCCCACATAGTGAGACCTGCCCATGTTGTAGGCAGATTGGCCATGCTGTGGCCAATTGCAATAAGTTCGGGGAACTTAGGGTTCAGGGACGGCGCCGGATGGCCAAGCAGCGGAGCTGGTGTTTCCTGTGCCTCGGGCCACACATGGCTAGGTACTGCACGCGCACAAAAATGTGCGGATATTGTGGTGGGGCCCACAACAATCTGTTGTGCATGAACCGGTCCGGCCAACAGCCACCACAGGGCCGTACCCAGGGTGACACGGCATGGGGCCCTGAGAATTCGTTTGCGACTCGGAGCGCAACTCAGGGGCCAATGTCCCCACGTGCACAGGGCGGTACTAGGGTGCAGGGCCGCACTCAGGGTCATCACATGGGGGGCCCTGAGTTTTCGGTTGCGACTCAGCATCCGACTCAGCGGGCAATGGGGCCACAAGCACGCAGCCACCCAGGGGTGCAGGGCCGCACTCAGGGTCATCACATGGGGGGCCCTGAGTTTTCGGTTGCGACTCAGCATCCGACTCAGCGGGACATTGGGTGTGTTCAGCGGGCCGTAACGGGCGGGTGGCATGGGACACCTTCGAGCTATGCGGATGCGGTTCGGACGCCGCTTCAGTTGTCGCCCCGCTCGTCGCCTCGTCCTCGTCGGTCGCATGTGATGTCCCCCCCGCTCATGGAGCGGCCACGGTTGAATTCACGCCCACCCCCCTTCGGGGGGCGTCGTAGGGTGGCAATGGAACCGGCGCGTGGGCCATTTGTACAATGGGACCCTCTGGCGTATAGCTGCCTACCTGATCGGTTACAGGCACAGTGGGGCCCCGGGGGTCCTCGCTAGGAATTTGCGGCCCAACCATTGGTTGCCCCCCAACCGGAGACGGTGGTGTTACCGATCGCCTCTGTGCTTGTTTGGGATTTGGCGGGCAACCCAACATACGTTCGCGCCCTATTAGATTCTGGAGCTCAGGGCTGCATTGTATCGAACGATTTAGCAAAATGGTTGGGCCTCAAGGTAAATAGGTATAATAAATCAATACGGGGCGTGGGGAATGTTACGGTTACGAATGTAGTTGGTCAATCGGTGATCACGTTCTCTCCACGTTATGACATTTTGACAAAAACATCCGTGCAAGCTTTAGTAATGACGCATGTCATGGGCAGACACCCCTTGGTGAAGTTGAATCCGGCCGTTCGATTCCTGACATCAGGACTCAAGTTGGCGGATCCCGATTTTGACACTCCAGCCCCGGTCGACCTGCTACTGGGAGCAGACGTTCTGGGTAGGTTTCTGTTGTTGGATCGGCGAGTTCTTCAGCCGGACGGGTTGATTGCTGTGGATACTAAGTTTGGTCACGTGATCATGGGTCCGGCATTGCCAATGGTTAGGCCTGCCGAGTCAGATGGCATACTTATTGGCTCAGCGTTGTCGGATGCTATCCAACGTTTCTGGGAGATAGAGGAACCTCCTACCGTTCGTCGAGTCGACGCAGACGAAGAAGAGTGCGAGTTGTTTTACCAGAATAGTACTGGTCGCCTTCGTTCTGGTCGTTTTGTAACTCGACTGCCTTTCAGGGCCGATCGACCTCCACTAGGAGAATCTAGGAAGATGGCTGAGACGAGATTGATGTCGATGGAGCGTAGGATGACAAGGGACGCCGTATTTAAACAAAAATATGTTGATTTCATGAGGGAGTATGAGTCGTTAGGACACATGTCGGTATCGGGTGTGGACTGGAGATCTGAGGATCATTGTTTCCTTCCACACCATGCCGTCCTACGAACCCCTACCGGCAAGATTCGAGTTCTTTTGATGGGTCAGCACCTACCTCGAACGGGATGTCCCTGAATCAGTGTCTACATTCGGGACCCAAGTTGAGTCGTGATATTTCGGATATTCTCACGAGCTTTCGGAGGCACCAGATTGTATTTGTCGCAGACATTCGGATGATGTTTAGGCAAACGGTAATTCATCCAGCTGACAGAAGGTATCAGTTGATACTGTGGTGTGAGTCCACGGCCGAGCCAGTCAAGGTCTATGAGTTAAACACGAACACGTATGGGTTACGGTCTAGCCCGTATTTGGCGATGCGTACCCTGCGGGAGTTGGCGTCGCGTGACCGTGTGAGCTATCCTAGAGCCGCCGCTATCCTGGAGCAAGATTTGTACGTCGATGACGTCTGCACAGGGGCAGCCAGTGTAGAGGAAGCTCTGGACCGACGTGACGAGCTCATTCAATTGCTGGAACGAGGCGGCTATGAACTACGCAAGTGGATGTCCAACTCCCCTGAGTTGATGGCTGGTCTCCCAGATGAGTTTCAACAAGACCCGCACGTTTTTGAGAATCCTGACAACCCTAACATGTTGTCAGTGCTTGGAATTCAGTACCGGCCCGTCCATGATGAGTTTACCTATCGGGTGGTTTTAGAAACACCGAAGGCCTGGACGAAGCGGTCAGTACTGTCAACGATTGCGAGAACGTTCGACCCGAATGGATGGATTTCTCCAGTCACCTTTGCTCTCAAATGTTTTATGCAAAGGCTATGGGCGGCTCAGTTGACCTGGGACACCCACCTCTCAGGTGATTTGTTGACTGATTGGACGCGAATGTTCACCTCGCTATCGGACATAAATAATGTATCGCTGCCGAGGAAATTGGTCCCTGCTGGGGATTACAGGGCAACCCTTCACGGGTTTTGTGATGCCTCTGAACGAGGGTTTGCGGCAGCGGTTTATTTGCGAACCGTCACCTCCACCGGGGAGGTCGACGTGCGTTTGGTTTTGGCAAAAAGCAAGGTAGCGCCTATTTGGACAAGGATTTCACGTCATCGTAGTGAGTGCTTCGAGCTGTGAAAGGTTTAAGTGGTTCGGTCACCAATTCGTCGCGGTCGGATAGCGACCCCTATAGTCGGCACCATCACGACGGCACCAGCGGCGGACTACGACAGGAGTAAGATTCGACTCCCATCACCCCCCACCCTCGTGTTCCTCATCCCGTACTCCCGCCTCAAATTGAGCTTTCGAATGCCGGTCCACGGCGTCAAGGTCAGTACTGCTTTGTGACATTCCAATGAAAAACAACCCTACCAAGATTCCACCCCTTTCGGTTAAGGCGTGGATTTTAACACGTTGGATCTACTAAGATCATTCTTAAGCGATATAATTCAAAAAGCAGAAGTCAACGGCATTAAATTTGATGGATCGAGTGTGAAAATTGGCATTCCACAAGGTTCCATGTAAGCACCTTTCTTATTCCTGGTATATATTAACAATATGCCTTTCATGGTGTAGAAATTGACTGACACAGTATCGTTTGCTGATGATACTTAAATAGTTTATAAAATTAAAGACAAATAGAATATTTTTATGATGTAAATGGCGTATTGTCTTTAAACTTGAATTGGTTCACAGATATTAAATTATTATTAAAAGCTGATAAAACCAAATTTCAAATTCTCACTTCCAAATGTCAGGCAAGTTGGGACCAGTTTAGTGTTGGACAGCAGCACGTTAGAATGAGTAAATGAAACGAAGTTTTTTGGAATAACCATTGATAGCAAATTGCAGCGGGGACCCCACATATATAAATTAGCTAATAAATTAAGTTCTGCGGCTTACACTGTTAGGAACATCAGACAAAATACGAATGTGGCCACATCTAGGCTAGTATATTTTAGATACTTTCATAGTGTCATGTTCTATGGTATCTTGTTGTGGAGGAAAGCAGCGGATATTCAAACTATTTTTACTTTTACAGAAAAGAGCTATTCGAGCAATTTATAATTTAAAACGCACAGATTCCTTAAGAGAGTTTTTTTAAAGAAATTGACATACTAACTGTAGCTAGTCAATTTATTTTCGAAAATATAATGTATGTACAACCTTACAACATTTTCAAAACTTAGTGATAGCTGTAATGTTAACCTAAGAAATAATCACAGACAGTTGCGCCCCGGTTTAGACTCGCGAAGGTTAGAAATTCTTTCAAGGGTCTAGAAATTCTCTTCTACAACAAGATAACCTCTTGAGATCTTGAAATTGACTACTTGCGCCCCGGTTTAGACTCGCGAAGGTTAGCAATTCTTTCAAGGGTCAATGCATTCTCTACTATAACAAGATACCTCTCTGGAGATCTTGAAATTGCCATTTGAGCAATTTAAAAACCATGTTAAAGCGATTTTGTCGTAAAAGGGATATCACAATGTTTAAGATTACTTAAATGACGGGACTGTATGGGGTTAATCTGGCTCAACACAGACCTTGCTGTTAATACTTTTATAATTATTCATTCCTGCTTATTAATTATGATAATGATATAAATATATTTTGTATTTGTTAAGCACAAGCAATTTTAAAATCAATCTGTGGGAGTTTCTTCGCCATGCTTCTCCCACAGTGGCCCAATGTTGAGTAGTGGCAAAAATGACGATTGCTAAGTATATGTAAATATCTACAGTTATAAAGACATTTGTAATTTGGAACAGCTCATAAGCTATATCTGTGCTAAATTTCATTCAAATATTTTCAGCAGTTTTAGCGTGATTGAGGGAGGCATAAACACACAAATAAACAAACATCCAAATATCTCTGCTTTCACATTCATATTATTAGTAGGACTAGCTGATGCCCGCAAATTCATCTGCGTGTTCATAGGAATTATCTCTCACCGAGATAACGTTACCCTCTATTCTTCTAGCTTATAATTTTTCTCTGTGCTTAATTTCGGCGGAATCGGACCGCACCCGAGGCTACACGTCAACAACAGCTGTGCTGTATTTTAAATCCCCAACTAATGCTCTCCAGGTTGAATGTGTCGATCCTCCACTTCATCTCCGCAATCAGTATTTATGTGATCGATTTTTCTTTAAGCTTGTTCAGGTTTCTTCTCACCCCTTACTCTCTAAACTCCGAAGACTCTTCCAGATCACTACGGCTCAAGGTTACAGATCCCTGAGGGATCTTCCTTGTTTACTTCGAAGTTTCATCAACTTTTTCCGTATCCGTCACCCCATATTCCATTATGAAACTTTTCCCCTCTATTCGTTCCCATATCATTGTCTTATTTTTAAACCTCAAATCTTATTAGATTTTGGCATTCAAAAAGATTCACGTCAACCCAATAGGCAATTTAATAGAATAATTACAGAAAACTGGTCAGAGTGGCTGCCCATATTCACGGATGCATCCAAGCTTTCCTCTAGCGGGAATGTTGGAGCAGCCGTGTAGATCCCTAAATTCCGAATTATCTTAAACTTCAAACTACCTCCGGGTTCCTCCGTTTTTTCCGGGGAGGCGACGGCAATCCTTGAAGCCATCTTGTATGCGGAATCCCATTCGTTGGATAACACTTAAATTTTCTCGGACTCCTTAAGCTCTCTTCACGCAATTTCTGCTAACCCATTTAAATCAAAACTTAAGTCCCCTCTTGTACTAAAGATTCGCCATGCTCTGTTCAGGTGCCTCTCTCGGGGTATCAACATTATACCGGCTTGGATTCCAGCTCACAGTGGTATTTCGGGTAATGAAATAGTTGACTCTTGTGCAAAGGAAGCTGTGGAATCTGGTGACTTATCACACTTCAAAATTCATACCCAAGACTTAGTATCTTCGGCTAAGACTCGTCTGAAAAAATCATGGGAATCTTCATGGCAGTCATCTAGAACTTTAAAGGGTAGGAATTATGGCGAAATTATTATTATTATTATTATTTATTATTATTTTATTATGCACAAGCAGCTTAAAGCTGATGCGTGCATATCAGTTCACATTTCACAGCACTTGTTTTATACAATTGTCAAGTCTATTTTTAAAACTGTTCACTGATGGTGCACTAATAACAGTTTCTGGAAGTCTGTTCCACTCGCCGACCACTCGGTTTGATAGAAGGTGTTTGCGTGGGTTACTTGTAAACGAGAGCCCTTGGAGTTTCAGTGTGTGTCCTCTGAGGTGGTGATTCTGGTTCATCGTAAACATTTCCTTCATAGTCGATACATCATAGTAGCCAGTTAGAATCTTATATGTTTCTATGAGATCTCCACGTTTACGTCGTTGCTCTAGAGTGCTCAATCCTAGCTCTGCAAGTTGCTGCTCATAAGGCTTGTCACAAAGTCCTACTACCATCTTGGTTGCTTCAATTCAACCGTCAATACCTAAAAAAACCTTGGTTTTTCAAGTACAGGGAAATGCGTAAGACTGTTACATCAACTATCTGTCGGCTTCGACTGGGACACTCCTGCACGCCAGTGCATCTCGCTAAAATTAGGATAAGGGATAGCTCTCTTTGTGAATGCGGCCTGGCTGACGGTACTCCCGAACATTTGTTTTTTGAATGCACTAAACTTCAAACCTCATTGTATGACATCCTCCCCGGTAAGATCCCCCGTCCCGTCAATCTTAAATTCTTATTGACTCTTTCGGACCCTTCCTTTATTCACATGCTTTCTAAATTTATAACCTCTTACAAGATAAAACTGTTGTTAGATGTAGAATTATTATTTTATTTATGTATGTCTTCTTTTTATGTCTAACACCCTTAATATGTAATCACTTAACATTTAAATTATATGTTAATTTGTGCTGTCCTAATTGTTGTTTGTCCGGTCCTTTTGTTATAGAGAGATCTCAACTCAAAGGAAGTTTCACCGATAACTGTACAACGTGATCCCCTTTGTGTCATCTTCAATACGTAATATTGGCGGAATTACTGTAGGGATCCACAGTAGAAGCCATCAAACCAAAAAATTGAATTGAATTGAATTGAACTAAATAATTTTGTTTAAATTCGTCTATTTGTGAATATGGTGTTAGTTTTTAGTGTTTGTTAAGTCATTTAATAGTGTCCCAGTGATAAACGTGATCAGAATTATAATTGTGATAAAATAATCGATCACGGGCCAACAGACCAAAGGACGATTCAAACTGTCTTGACACTGTGTTCAACTGACATTGTCTTGCCTTTCCCTTGCTACATAGCGAGTATTTTTTGTCTTTGTTTTCACATTACTAATCATAATGATGACTCGCAATGCTTTCTCTCGCCAAGCGGTGTCCAGACTCCAACTGGTTTTGCAGGAATTAAAGCAAGCAAAGGGACAGGTGGAACAATTAGAAGCAGAAAGAGATGAAAATGATAAAAAGTATCTTGGAAACCTTAGAAAACAATTAAAAATTAAAGAGGGAACTGTCCGCGCTACATTCCATTAATATTTCTATTACTGAGGAACGGGATAGGCTGCAACTAATTATAGATGGGTTTGATGAGCACTGTGGCACTGAGTTTGAGTCTGTCCTGCACAGAACTTCAATCCTGGAGAAGGAACTGTGTGATGCCCACCAACATATCACACAGCTGGAAGAAGCGGCTATTAACTCTGCCACAGTGACCACGCAGAGCTTATTTGATGAATTGGTAGCAGTAAATACTTCCTTGGGCCATGTCTCTGTTGCGGGCTGTAGATTGCCCACTATGACTATTGACTTTACTAAGTATGACTCAGTGTGTAATGTGGCAGCCAGCAGCAGGGACAGCACACAAAAATTCAAACTAAGTAAAAATAAGTTAATAAAATATGTCAAAATTAATAAGTTTATAAAAAAAAAACAAAAATATGCTAATAAAACAAAAAAAGGTTGTAACAAAGCTTCATAATAAAAGAAGGGTTTTAGATAAACTGGAGCTGTGTACTGCTCAGCTTAATTATAATCAGATTAGCTATGAGGACAACATGCATGAGCTAAGATGCAAACTTGACCAGGCAGAGCGCTCCCTGGGGCACTACATTAGCCTCTATGACAAAACCAGAGCGGAAACCAGGGAACTGAATCTAGCTATGGATGCAGTTCTCAGTAGCCAGGTTAGCCTAGAAACTAAAATATTGGAGAGCTGCTGTTGTGTGCCGGACTGTGCTCCGTCAGCTACTTCCCTTCTGGATGTTAGCACTTCATATCCAGGTATAAAAACAATTATGTACAGTGATGAACTTGGAAAAAATATAGGCCAATTATTAAATATGTATATGGAGCATGCGGTAATAAATAATTGTTTACCCAACTGTAATCTGCATGATATTATGCAAAAAGTAGATAATGCTACATATAGTGATGATTGTTATTTAATCATATGCCTCGGTAATAGGGGTAATGTGAACAAGTCTGACTTAATTAAATATTTAGACAAGCTCTGTTCTTTAAAAGTAAAACAAATTGTTATGTTCACATTCCCTTACAGCGACAGCCTGCTACAATCAGAAAAAAACCTTAGATATAAGCTGAATATGACCTTGCATACTATATCATGCAATAATAATATACATGTAATGGATACTAACAATTTTGTTAGAAGAAATAAATACTATTTGACTAAAGGTAAATATTACCTTCCTAGTTATTATAAAAGACAAGTAGCAATTTGGCTACACATAATGCCTCTATTGAGCATTATACTGATATTTCAAACAAATCCTTGGAAGCTTTTCCAAGTCATTTAAATTAGATACAACGACAATAGAGGAAGTCTCTAGCCCATCAAATAATATTAATAAAGTACATAATAAAAACAGAAAAATTCAATATTGTAAAATAAATGCAAAGTTTACTAATCTGGTCCACCAGAATATTCAAGGTATTAGCAGTAACTTATTAGAGTTGGAATTGTACATGAACTCTTTTAATATTGATATTTTATGGTTAACAGAATATTGGCTAAAAAGCCATGAGCTCATGTTCAATTTCAGTAACCACCAGGTTGGTAGTTCTTTTTACAGATCACATGCTATTCGTGGAGGCTCTCTAATATTTCTAAATAAACACATAAAGTTCAAAAATCGTAATGACATAGTATGTTTATCAGTTGAAAGCCACATTGAAGTAGCATGTGTTGAATTGGAGCGCATAATTGTAATAAGCGTTTACAGCCCACCATCAGGTTCATTTGATGTTTTTGAAAAAGTCATGGATGACATATTATTCAAAGTATCAAAATCTAATAAAACTCTTATGATATTTGGAGACTTCAATGTAAATTTATTAGAAACTTTCCCCCTTAGTACGAGACTAACTAACTTATTTAATTCTCACAACTTAAAGCCACTTTTCATGGAACCTACTCGAATAACTGAAACCTCAGCAAATTGTATAGACAATATATTTGCTTATCCAAATGAAAAAATTGTACTTAAAAAAATTATAAGTAATATAAAGTCAGACCACTTAGGTTGTTTAATATTTATGCTTCGGAACGCACCTCCTTTTGTTGCGCGACTCGGAACGGAAACGGAACTAGCAGCTGTCACTTGTATAGAAACGAGATGACGAGTTAGAGGTTACTTTCTTGACATGGAAAAAATGTCGGCACATGGCGTTCGGGCCTTGGCTGTATTTCAGTAGTAATAATTGTCTAACACAGGTGTCGGGCCAGGTCGGAGTGTTAATTATAATAAGCATGGAACAATCGTCGGGAATAAGTAGATTCACGTCATCGGAGTGAGTGCTTCGTGTTGTGAAGCTTGAAGTGGTTTGGTCCCCAATTCGTCGCGTTTGGCAGCGACGGCGACAGCACAAGGGGTGGGGGGAGAGGAGTCGAATCTTACTCTCGTCGTAGCCCGATGCCGAACGCGACGAATTGGGGACCAAACCACTTATAGCTTCACAACACGAAGCACTCACTCCGATGACGTGAATCTACTTATTCCCGACGATTGTTCCGTGCTTATTATAATTAACACTCCGACCTGGCCCGACACCTGTGTTAGACAATTATTACTACTGAAATACAGCCAAGGCCCGAACGCCATCTGCCGACATTTTTTCCATGTCAAGAAAGTAACCTCTAACTCGTCATCTCGTTTCTATACAAGTAACAGCTGCTAGTTCCGTTTCCGTTCCGAGTCGCGCAACAAAAGGAGGTGCGTCCCGAAGCATAAATATTAAACAGTCACCCGCCCGGACAGGCCCGAACCTGTCCCTAATCAATTGGAAGGCGAGAAAGTGTTGCGACCGCTCTCTTGAGGACCGAGTTCCCCACCTTGACTTCTGCTGATAGAGGCGTGCCATCTCGACCCGTGTACAATTTGACGATCCGTCCTCGTCTCCATCTCAATGATGGCAGGTTCGCATCCTTAATCAGCACCAAATCACCGACTTGAGGGGGGCTCGTCCGGTCAGTCCACTTAAGGCGCTACTGCAAGATGTGCAAGTACTCAAGGGACCACCGTTTCCAAAAATCTTGAGCCATCTGCTGCAACATCTGCCACCTAGTTGACCGACTTAACTTAACATCATCGAATGGGTATTCTGGCAGGGCGTTAAGGGGCTGACCTATCAGGAAGTGACCCGGCGTCAACGCTTCCAAATCATTTGGATCCGAACTGAGCGGGCACAACGGACGCGAGTTCAGTGTCATTTTAATTTAACAGAACAGCGTCGCAAGCTCTTCAAAGCGTAGAGATGTCTCACCGATGATCCTCGTCAGGTGCGACTTAGCCGATTTAACCGCAGCCTCAAAAATTCCTCCCCAATGAGGACATCCCGGCGGACTGAAAACCCATTCAATCCCTCGTCGGGAGCAAGCCGTACCGATGGCACCCTGGTTACCGTTCAGGAATTGAGTGACCTCCTGCAGATATCGCCTGGCTCCGACAAAATTTGTGCCGTTGTCCGAACGGATTAATGTCGAGAGGCCCCTTCGTGAGACGAACCGATCTAGACATGCGATAAATGCCTCTGTAGTGAGGTCACTGACCACCTCCAAGTGGACTGCCTTCGTAGCCAAGCACACGAAGACGCACAGGTATGCCTTCACTAATCTGGCGTTCCGTAGCTGTGAAGACTTGACCATGAATAGTCCTGCGAAATCCGTTCCGACACCCGCAAAGGGCCGGATTTCGTTAACCCTATCCGAGGGCAAATCGCCCATCTGGGGCTGCATCGCAGCCGCCTTGGCCCGATAACAAGGCAGGCACCGAAATACGACGCTACGCACTAAGCGTCTTCGCGATAGAATCCAGAACTCGCGCTGGAGAAACGCCATCAAGGCGTGGCATCCGATATGCCCATTCCGAATGTGTCGATCCTGTATCAACAGTTCGACCAACTTCCCTTTCCTAGGGAGTAACAACGGGTGGCAAGCCGCATAAGGCAGGTTGGCATTCCGCAGCCGACCTTCTACCCTCAGCAATCCTTGAGGGTCAATAAACGGGTTGAGCCGAGCCACAGCTCCCTACAGTTGGACGCGTCCGCGTCTCAGAATGTCCAGTTCGGACTTAAAGTGCACCGTCTGCACGTTCCGTACCAATGGGAACAACGCATGGTTCCGTTCCCGTGGTGTCAGGACCTGTGTCCGCACCCGTTGCGCCTCAGAATTGTGACAATTCCGCGCAAATCGGAAGATCCAGGCGGTCACAGTGACCAGCTTGTCGAGTGAGCTGTACCGTTCCAGCAGGCTGAACTCCTCTTCCGGCTCTGGTTGCGTCGTACAGACACCGACTGTCAAGGCGCCGTTCGCCGAGGTAACGCGTGGACTCATTGGCCAATCCGATTCGGCTTGAGTCAACCATTTTGGACCCCACCACAAGGGATGTCCAACCAACTCCGGAGCGTGACACCCACGAGACGCACAGTCTGCTGGGTTCATTTCCCCTGGAACATGTCTCCAGATTAAGGGAACCTCCGAATTCAAAATCTGCGAAACCAGATTCGCCACAAAAATCTCCAGCTTGTGAACTGAAGCCTTCAGCCAGCATAACACGATCTGGCTGTCCGTCCAAGCGTAGACCGTATCTTCTAACGCTATTGACCCACGAAGAACCGTCATCGTGTGGTTGAGCAGACGAGTCAGGAGAGCCGCTCCCAAAAGCTCTAATTTGGGAATGGTCAGGCGAGCGCGCAACGGCGCAATCTTGCTCTTGGCCATGACCAACCACACATCAACCTCCCCCGAGGAGTCGACCGTACGCAGATACACCGCAGCTCCGTAGCCCTTCTCCGAGGCATCGCAAAACCCATGCAGGGTGGCGGTGTATCGTTTGGTGGGGACCAACCTCCGTGGCAGTGAAATCCGATTGATGCCAGGGAGGGTCGAAAAGAACGAGTCCCACTCTGAGCTCAATGACCCGCCGATCGGGTCGTCCCATTTCAGCTCAGTAGACCACAATTGCTACATAAAAATGAAATGTTACCGGGGTGATCCACCCGTTTGGATCAAATGTCCTAGCCACCGTTGAAAGGACGTTCCGTTTCGTCCAGACCTTCGGGGAGTCATACTCAACCCGATACGAAAACATGTCTGACACCGGCTGGTACTGGACGCCTAATACCGCCAACATATTTAGATTTTCCAAATTTTCAAAAATGTGGGGATCCTGCTGGTAGTCATCCGGAAGACCAGACAGTAACTCTGGAGAGTTCGACATCTATTTCCGGATCTCGTTACCTCCACCCCGTAGGAGCTTAACTAGCTCGTCCCGACGAGCGAGCGCCTCCTCTACGGAATCTGCACCGGTACAGATATCGTCCACGTAGAGATCCTGCTCCAGGATTGCTGCTCCTCTAGGGAAATTTAACCGTTCTCGATCCGCTAACTCCCGCAGAGTGCGAATCGTCAAATAAGGACTAGACCGTAGCCCGTACGTGTTGGTGTTCAGCTCGTACACCTTGATGGGCTGATCTGGGCTCTCTCGCCACAGTATCAGCTGATACCGTCTATCGTCAGGGTGAATGACCGTCTGTCTAAACATCATCCGGATGTCAGCTACAAACACAACATTGTGTCGACGGAACCGTGTGATAACATCCGCGATGTCATGGTTCAACTTCGGCCCTGAATGCAAACACTGGTTCAGGTTCATGCCGTTAGATGTTGATGCCGATCCATCGAACACTACCCGTATTTTGCTCTCCGGGGTCCTCAAGACCACGTGATGAGGCAGGAAGCAGTGGTCTTCACGCTTCCAGTCGATACCCGAAACCGACATGTGGCCGAGCTACTCGTATTCCCGCATGAAGTCGACGTACTTCTGCCGGAAAATCCCGTCACGCTTCATGCGTCGTTCCATCGACAGAAGCCGCGTCTCGGCTGCATGGTGTGAACTGCCCAGCGGTGGGCGATCACTCCAAAATGGAAGACGTGTGAGAAATCGACCTGACCGAAGGTGACCAGTATTGTTCCGATAAAACTGTTCACACTCTTCTTCAACCGGGTCCAACCGGCGGACCGTAGGTGGTTCCTCCACCTCCCAAAACTTCTGTATCACCTCCGAGAGTACAGAACCGAATTATGGACTACGAGTCGCTAGGCGTGGGGCAGCCGGCATGACCGGACCCATTACCGCATGGCCCAGTCTGGTGTTGACCGAAACCAGACCAGTCGCCTGCAACACGTGAACACCTGGCACTAACAGGTATCCCAAGGCATCGACACCCAATAAAATGTCTACTGGGCCCGGAATATCGAACTCTGGGTCAGCCAGTGACAACCCAGCGACCAACTGTCGCACCGAGGGCGACAACCGTACGTGAGGGTGTGAGCCCAACACATAAGGCATGACTAATGCCGTGACCGTCAGATTCACCGATGAATCCACCCGTGACGAGAGAGTAATCCGACATACTCCCTTAACGGAACCGACTTCCGTGTTCCCAATTCCCCGAATGGAATGTGGATACTCCCTTACCGAAATGCCCAACCGTCTTACAAGGTTGCACGAGACTAAGCACCCCTGGGCCCCCGAGTCCAATAGTGCTCGTGCCACACAAGATTTGCCGTCCGAACTCCATGCTATCACAGAGGCGGTGGGGAGCATGACCGTCTGTGGAGTGGCGGCACCCTGTAAGTGGGCGGCGTGTCCCTAGCGGGAACCTCCGCGGGATCCGAACCCGCTCAGACCTCCGTCGGCCTTGGAGTAACTCGGCTGCTGATATGCAACCGGCATATCAGACCGTATGTGCATCAAGGGTTCCCAACCCGTATAATAGGCCCCTTGCTGTCCCGGTATCCGATCATACCGGACGGTGTACGGTGTGCCCGGTGCGCACCGTGGATGAATGGGGGAGAGCGGATCCAACCTGGAAGGCTCTAGGAATAGGGGCGACATCCGACTGTTCGCCTCCCTGTTCGCCTCCCAGAGCGACGGGCAGGGTGGCGCAGAAGGTGGTGGACTCTTAGCCTTCGCGCTACTCATAGGTGCCATCTGACACCCGCCCGTAACACGCAGTGAGCCAGCCGCCCGAAGTCCTCGCTGACCGTGGACAGCGGCGACCGAACCCCTGCTATCCCGCATGTTACCCCCCGCGCTGCCCCTTTCCCCTCGGGGGGGGTCCCGTCCGCGTGTACCCCAGTCACCCCGTTGGTGACTCCCGTTGCCCGTAGGGGGACTGGGTCCGGCCCTGGTTGGGCCCTGTGGCCGACCAACCTGAGTCCGGTCCTGGTGACCGTCCGAAGGGCCTGACCGATTCAGGCACAACACTATGTGGTGCTTGCCACCACAGCACTCACAGGGGAACGCGCGCGAGCACTCGCTCAGCGTGTGCGGCCCCAAACAACCGAAACACAATCGGTGGCGGAAGACTATCTTCCTGCGGGCAGCCACCCCGAGCGCCTTAACGTTGGCGCAACTGGTCACTTCATGACCGGCACTGTCGCAGTGCACACAGCTGTCACCCGACGGCGGGCAATTATGAGATAGCCAGGTCCATATTGTTTGACCGCTACTAACACAAACGGCGGTTGGTTGATGCGCAGCTGTGGAAGCTGTTTAGCATCCCTAAAGTAGCCCGGGATGTTGACATCCGAGTACAAGTGCTCAACCCTGTGCTGGTGCTTCAGAACCTTGGTCTTCCGGTAGACCAATGGTCATATATTGTTTTGTATATGGTTTTGCAATACATTAGACTAGAAATTCAACTTAAAAAAAAATCTACAAGAAAGATACAATACATACCTGTGACTGCACATCGGTTTGAAAGGTTTAAATTGAATTGAGATAGCAAACTACCTATCAATTACTCTAATAATAACCCTAATGAGTCATATTGCAATTTTTTTTACAAATTCAGCAATGCGTTCAATGCAGTATTTACTACCAGATCGATTGTGGTCTCAGATAAACATAACTTTAGTAAGTGGGCCACAGTAGGTATACTTAAAAGTAGACAAAATTTATATGAATTATATAGTGAAAAACAAAGGAATCATAGTGAAGAGTTCATGGATAAAGTAAAAAGGTACTCAATAAATCTTTAAAAAAGTTTGTCAAATTGCAAAATCAAATTATATCAGATCTAAAATAAGAAAAAGTGATAACAAAATTAAATTAACTTGGGATATAATTAAAAGTGAGACTGGAAAGGTCAGAATTAAAAACAACGAATATGAATTAAAAATTAATGATATTACTTTCAAAACTGATATTGATGTAGCTAAAGCGTTTAAAATTTTTTTACTGACATCCCAATCTCTACTACAAAGTCTTTAGACTCTTCCAAAGTAGTCGCTGAATCTTTGCTAAAAGTCTATGTACCTAGATGTGAAAATCAATTCTCGTTTAATTATGTAGATGAAAAATATATTATTAAAGCCTTTAAATCAATAAATGTTAAGAAAACTATACAGATATACACAGAAATATCCCAGACCTCTGGGATATTTCTGTTCATGTTGTGAAGCCCCTAATACATGTTATTGCACTTGATTTAGCTTTCATATTTAATGCATCTATTGATGCTGGCGTGTTTCCTGATTTAATTAAACACAGTAAAATAGTACCTTTGTTTAAATCCGGTAGTACATCTGACCCTTCTAACTTCAGACCGATATCGGTATTGCCTATATTTAGTAAAGTATTTGAAAAAGTAATTTTAAATCAACTTCTTACACATTTCAACACCAACAACATGCTCCACTGTAAACAATTTGGTTTTACACAAGACAAATCAACTACTGATGCCGGTATTGAGTTAATATCACATATATATGATGCCTGGGAGGAGTCGCATGATGCTCTAGGAGTATTTTGCGATTTGTCTAAGGATTTTGATTGCGTTGACCATGTGACATTGATCAGGAAATTACATCACTATGGAATTAGGGATAACTCTTTAGATCTTCTCTCTTCTTATCTAAATAACAGGATACAGAGAGTTGACATTAATGGAAAACGATCTCCAGGGTCTGTTGTTACTATGGGTGTACCGCAGGGTTCCATACTCGGGCCATTCCTGTTTTTGGTTTATATTAATGAAATCAAAAATCAAAATCAAAATCAAAAATCATTTATTTCCATAGGATGTTGTTACATCACTTAGATCCGTCATTACATTTTTTTGGGTGAGTTCACTAACCCAATGGCGGAATCTGTGGAGAAGAGCTCACCGAAGAAACTCCACAGTCGTCGCATCTTTTGCGTTTCCTTTTTTAAATAAAATATTGTCAAATTACAAAATGAATGCTAATTATATATCGAAACAGCCTGTTACTCAAACAATCTATTCCCATGGACATCTGTCCTCTAAGTAATCAGATATCCTGTAGTAACCTTTTTTATACAATTTCTGTTTTATTATTATTTTAAACTTGTCTAAAGGTAAGTTTTTAATATCAGTAGGGACCTTATTGTAATAGCGTATACAATTGCCTTTAAAAGAATTACTAATTTTATGTAGTCGGCTTACATAAGCAACCAACTTGTCTTTATTTCTAGTATTAAAATTGTGTATATCACTGTACTTCTGAAAATTAGTTATATTTCTTTTTACATACACAAGATTGTCATAGATATATTGAGACACAAATGTCAGAATATTGATTTCTTTAAACTTTTCCCTCAGTGACACTTTAGGCCCTAATCTATAAATTGCACGAACAGCCCGTTTCTGCAGAATAAATATACTATTAGCATTCGCAGCGTGACCCCACAATAAAATACCATAGGTCGGTGTCTACGTCGGTAAGAGCTCTAATTTTTTTAACTGCGAACGCTGCCGAACTCAGTCTGTTCGACAATTTATTTATATGAGGATCCCATTGTAGTTTGGCGTCTAAAATAATGCCCAAAAAGACAGTCGACTGCACAAGGTCCAATCTCTGTCCTTTTATAAATATGTCTGTAGTTACCGGGTTCACATTGGGTAACACGAATTTAATACATTTAGTTTTCTTTTCATTAGGTAATAAATTGTTAACAGTAAACCAGTTCAATATACTAGAGATAGCATTGTTTACCTCGTCATAATTTGATTGCTGTCTTTTAACTTTAAATATCAAAGAAGTATCATCGGCAAACAATACTAACCCATGTTTTGCTTTAACAAGGTAAGGTAAATCATTAATATATACTAAAAACAAGAAAGGACCAAGAATTGAACCTTGCGGTACGCCCATACTTATTGAAGACCCAGGTGATCTTTTCCCATTAACATCGACCATCTGAACCCTATCTGTTAGATATGACTCCAGAAGGCCAAGTGCCTGATATTTTACACCATAATGGCGTAACTTCCTGACAAGAGTGTCATGATGGACGCAATCAAAAGCCTTGGATAGATCGCAGAAGACACCTATTGCATCCATTGCGTCTTCCCAGGCATCAAAAATATTGTCGATTAGTTCAACACCAGCATCGGCTGTTGAACGACCCTTTGTGAAACCAAACTGAGCAATATGAATTAAATTATTGAGATAAAAATTACTTTGCAATTGATTAAGTATGAGTTTTTCAAATATTTTGCTAAGCGTTGGTAGTCTGGTGTCGTAGTAGTAGTAGTCGTAAGTGGTGGTAGTCGTATGGGTCTAAAATTGGTGGGGTCTGATGTACTACCAGCTTTGAATAAAGGTATAACTTTACTTAGTTTCATCAAGTCAGGAAACACACCACTATCTATACATTGATTAAATATACAACAAAGGTGAGGTGCAATACAATCTACAATGGAACTAATAATTTTTACTGATAGACCATGGGCGTCAGCTGTCTTTTTCATTTCCAGGGATTTAAACGCTTTTACAATGTCTTCATTATTTACGTGCCTAAATTTAAAATCTGTTTTACATTCCTCAAAGTTTTGTTTAAGTATAGATTCAGCAGCAGCGGGAGATGAATTTAAAGACTTGGTTGTTGAAACTGGAATGTCCGTAAAGAAATTTTCGAAAGCTTTTGCTACTTCTAGGTCTGTACTTAGCAATTGATTATCTATCTTAAGCTTGAAGTTATTATGTGTAGCTTTGGCCTTTCCAGTCTCTCTGTTTATAATTTGCCAAGTCGTTTTCATTACATTGCTACTAGATTCAATTTTGTTTTTAATGAAATTAGATTTAGCTACGGCACAAACGCGTTTAAACATTTTTGAATAACTACGAACATAATCTAGAAAGGCCGTATTTTTGTTATATGATTTCTCTTCATAGAGTTCATTTAACCTCCTGCAGCCCAAGTATTTTTTCTTTATCTAAGAAGTAACGCCCACGGTCCATTGTAAATGACAAAAGCTGCCCTGAGCCTTGCAGCCCAAGGTGCTATTAACTTATTTTAGTACATTAATGTGATGGTAGTTTTTTTTTACATTTTTCATGATTATAGGATTGTGAAAGGACATGTTTTTGTAAAAAATATATGAAAATAATCGGTTCTTTTAAATGGACACTGGGCGTTTATTGCGTATATTGAACTGATCTATTTGTCTATCTGAAAGGACAAAGGGACGTTATAAAGTATACAAATTAGTATGAAATAAACCAACTATATTTAATAATTCTTACAACGAAGGGCACTTAGTATCAATAGGCACATAATATTTCGGAGATCAACAATAGCTCTTATCATAATTAAGCAACAGTATTGTCAATTTTTACTATTTTGCAGTCCCTTTCATTAGTAACTACTTAAAAAACCAAATAAACTCTAAAATTATACAATAAAATAAGCTATTAAAATAAACAATATCTTCTTTTAAATCAAACAATAACAAAAAATATGGAGTCCTGAATTGATGTAAGTTTGTACCTACTACCTATTACTACTTATTCTTCAGAATGAAAGGCTTCAAAACAATTTCGTTGTTTTGTAAGACACAATCTTATATTACAAGATTTACAAATAAAATAAGTCTTATTTGTGTGACAGCGCCTGCACCTGCCTTGTTTATTTGCAAATATAGGCAAATGTTTAGCATGAGTCAGTCTTTGTAGTTTTGTGGGTACCTGCATACTAGGCATCCCTCTACATCTCTTTCTGGTCCCAGGAGACGCCTCAACAACCTCGTCCAATTCATCATTATGTGTTCCCTGAAGATATTTTTCAATCAAAATCTCTCCCAGGTTGATTTTATACTGTCTCAACTGGTCAATTTTTTGTGGTTTTTTGCTGTTTGATCTTGTTTGTACAGTAACCAAGAATCGGATACAGCTAGATCAATCATGTGAGCAATGAATCGTTGTGTCCACTTCTTGCTTCTATATCTGTTAGGGCATACCGCAAGAATTCGGTCTGCTAAGTCTATATTTTTTTATTTTAGTTTTTAATCACTCTTGGTCGGTTTACGGTGATATACTTCTTTTGAGTTTTGCACCAACGTAGACACTGATCTTCCTCTTCTTTGGCCTCTACTGATGACATCATGATAACTGGTTTATTATCATACCATTTAGTGACAGCTATTTTATCATCATTCTTGACAACAACATGACTGCTGCCTCGTCCTGCCCTCTTGAGATCTTTATCAGGCTTTAGTAATGTTCGAACATCTCCAGGTATGCGGTTCTTCATCAGAGTGCCTGAACAACCTATACCTTTTTTATCAAGTTCAACGATAAGTTTCTCACTTGTAAAGTATCGGTCACAGTACACGACATGTCCTGGCACCATAGCTTCAATCAAAGGCAGGACAGCCTTTTCTCCGAGGCCAAAATTGGTACCATCATAGTTGGGATATGTAGTAGCTCCTTCATAAATGTGGAAGTCACAAATCATTCCTTTTGGGTTGGCTAAAACAAACGCTTAAAAAATACCCACTGGATTTGGCTTCCCTGGACAATATATCCGTACTCCGCATGCCCCAGTAAACGGAATAATCATCTCGTCGATGGAAACATACTGCTCCTTCTTTTGTTTACGGCAAACAGACTGCATTTTTGTTATGACTGGGCGAACTTTCCAAAGTTTGTCTTTTGACTTCATATCAGCTGTTATGTCTTGATCAAAAACTACTTTCAGTGAATTGCGAAGAATTAAAAATCTGTTCCGGGCCATGTTATCGGCGATGATATTTAAACGATATTTATTCATCCAGTACATTCTTAAAGAGGGATAACTAACACCTGCCATCACCAAACAAATGCCTATGTACACATAGAACTCTTCGACAGTCAGTTGTAGGCTTTGGCCCGTTTTGAAAACAGTAGTTTGGTTAGTTTTCTCAACCATCAGGCAAATTAACTCCTCGTCAAAGTAATGAAAAAAGAAACTTGCTTTGTCAAATTCTTCAGTGTCCTGAGGCAAGTATGACGGCTCTGACAAATTAAGAGCTTTAGGAGTAAATTTTTATACCGTCCAGCTAGGATTCGTAGATCCGGATTGTGAAGTAGACTGAAAATTTCTCCTACCTCCACGTTGCCGTTGGCTCCGAATCAATCCACCTCTGTTCGGAGGAGCACGACTCGTGCCAGAAGTTCTGTGTTCTTGGTTTGGCCTTGGCCTTTCTTGTTCTGATTCTGAAGAAGATGATGAATCATTTTCATGATCGGAGACAAAATACTCTTCGTCTCCAATATCTTCATCACTGGGGTTGAAGTCTTCGATATCTGACTCATTGAGACATTCTTCAATGTCGTCATCTCGCAAAACTGAAAATAAAAATGTTGAACTATAACAGCCCGTTGTCACTTACAAGGTACAAATGTATTGAACCAACAAATAGTGTTAATGCCCGATGTCATTTTTGTTGTACAAACAGGTCTAAAAAAATATATATTCGTCAAACCAATAAAATAATTGTAGGTACAAGTACTCCTATCCCTAAGACATATAATTTGATAAGAGTAATATAATTAATAGCAACGATTTACTAAATAAAGATGGATTTAACTCACGCCGTCTCGTGATGGGTGGCATCTTGGTTTATTTTTCACCATGTGGCAATCGTCAGTTAAATATTCTTCTTGGTTTTTGATGAGTCCACAAAACGACCAATAGCGATAAAGTATCGAAATAGCGGGATATTCAAATTTGAAATGAGGTCAAATGTTTTGTCCTTTTTGTTGGACAGTGGGCGTTGATTCCATAAACTTGGTTAACAACGCTGGGCGCTTACAGAGTAGTACAGTAAGTCAATCGTAAAGGACATTGGGCTGCAGGAGGATAATCTTCGTCTGCTCCTATGAATTCCAACTGTCGCCCAATCACTTAACAAAGCTTTGTTATTAACTTTTATAGTTTTTGATTTAAATACCGTATCATATTCATTTTTGACAAGGTTAAATACTGAGTTGTACAACAAATTTGGATCGTCACTGTATGGTATTTCCCATAGTTTATCTAAAATATTATTCCTGTAGTGTTCAAGCCGAGTGTCACTAACGGGCACACATGTAATATCCTCTTTTTGGTCCTTTTTTATTTTAATATTGAATATACCTATCTGACCAGAGTGATCAGAGGTTAATTTATTGATGACCGATTTGAAAATGGGCGTAATGTTAGTAAATATATTGTCAATGCAGGTAGCAGATGTTGCAGTAATTCTAGTAGGCTCCAAAAACAGATAGTTCATGTTGTGACATAAAAATAAAGATTTTAATCTAGTACAAATATTATTATCCTCTAACAGATTAACATTAAAATCACCACAAATTATAAAAAAATTGTTTTTATCGCTGATTTTAATCAACACTTCATCCATTTTCTTTTCGAATAAATCAAAGGATGAATCTGGTGGTCTGTATACGCTCATTACAATAAGTTGTTCAAGTTCAATACAGGCTATTTCCATGGTACGCTCAACAGACAGGCTCACTATGTCAACTCGTTCCTTATATTTAAAACTATTATTTACAAGTATTAAGGAGCCACCGCGATCAGCTGTTTTTCTGTTGAACGAACTAGCAACGTGGTGGTTATTAAAGTTGAACATGAACTGATAACTCTTTAAAAAGTGCTCTGTTATACATAAAATATCAATATTATTACAGTTCATGAATAACTCAATTTCCAGTTCTTTACTTAACATGCCCTGTATATTTTGATGAACCACGTTTAAAATATTCTTACTTTTACATTTTTCATTACTAGTAACTTGATTTAATGGGCAAGATGAAGGTATATTTATACAAATATTAATATTACTGCCAGAGTTACTCTCTGTTGTCCTATGGGTTAATTTAAAGAGCTTGGAATAGATTCCAAGGAGTACATGTCATTATTATTACACTGCTCAATAGAAGCAGGCGTTTCATTAGTCAAAAACTTGACTGAGTTCAAAATAAAATAAGATAGTGACTGTGCTATCTGTTTTGTATAAAACCTAGATAGGTAATACCTATCCTTAGTCAAAAAAAAATATTTTCCAATACAAATATTGGTGTCTATGAAATGAAATTTTTCAGTATGACGACATGTCAATGTGTGTATAAATGTATTATAATCATGTCTTATATGATTTTCATGTTGTGACAAAGATTGGCTGAAGGGAAACGCAAACAAGATTATTCTATCTAAATTTTGTAAAGAATTTAATTTGGAAAAGTATTTAGTAATTAGTTTTTTAGATACATTTTCCCTTCTACCAATTAAAATAATTAGGGTGGTTGGTTCTAAAAACTGCGATGACAACACTTTGTTTAATATTTGTGAATATGTGGCGCCAGGCATACAGTTATTTAATATTGCCTGGCCCACGCGCTGACTAAGTTGTAAGTTCATCGCTGTACATTATATACCTATCCTTTGCCCGAGAGAAGGAGGCGTTATTGATAACACTATTAGTACTCAAGTCGACTGACGGCGGCGCCTGGGTCAGTATCAGCTGTTCGGCCGGCTGCTCGGCGGGACACACGGTCGGCACGGAACAGTCCGCTGGAGCTTGTTTACAATCACAGATGTGATTGTCGGTCAAAGATATGAAAGTGTCATAATTATACTTACACGTCTCCAACAAACTATTCATAGCCGACACATGTTCCTTAATTTCGTATTGTGCTGACTCATATTTACGTGTAATACTTTGTAATGATGAGTTTAAAATATGCATATCTGACTGGAGTCGCCGTGTGTCACATTCGTACTTTTCTGTAGTTTTTTCCAAACATAATCTACAATCATCGATTTCCTTAATTAATTCGACACGTTCCTTGCTACAATTTACATTTTTACAAAATATTTTATATCTATTAGCTAGTTTTTGTGTTTTTTTTGTATAATTATTCAATTTAACATATTTCTTTAATTTATTTTTACTACAGCTCATAGTGGTTACTGATTGCGATCTATTAGGACTATCACACGTGAGATCACAAGCTGTTAGGTCAATAGTTGGTATGCCAGTTTGGCTCATGACCTCATTATAGAAGGCCCTGGTTGTAGCACTGTCTCGCTGTTCCTCCCGCTCGCTGAAAACATGAAGCTCGTGGTGTGCCTCTGCAAGCTTTTGTTCAAGTGATTTTATGTGTTGCAATGCTACGTGGTGGACATCATGACACTTGTAAAATGAGTCGACTTGGTGTTGTAGTTCATCTCTCTGGGCACTGAGATCCTGGCATTGGATGTCCAACTCACTGAGCTCTTCTTTTAGCGCCGAATTTTTCTTAATTTCAATGACCTGCCACATCTTGTCAGAGATAATCATGAGATTGTACTGTTTGCAGATGACACTTCACTTTTGTTTAAAATGACGCAGTTTGAACTTTGACGATGTGAATAATGCAATCTCAAAGGTAGTCAATTGGTTTAGTGCTAATAATCTTTTACTGAACAATAACAAAACTAAATGTATTCGGTTTATACTCCCCAATGTTAAACAAGTCTCGGCTTATGTTAATGTTAAAGGTGAAAATTTAGAAATTGTAGATAGCACGGTATTCCTAGGAATCACCTTAGATAATAAGCTTCAATGGGGCCCACACATAGATAAGCTATCAAAAAAACTCAGTTCCGCAGTTTATGCAGTTAAAAAAATCCGTCTTTTTACGGACGTTCAAACAGCTAGACTAGTTTATTTCAGCTACTTCCATAGCATTATGTTTTACGGCATACTGCTGTGGGGGAACGCTGCAGACATTAACATAATATTTGTGCTGCAAAAGAGGGCTGTTCGTGCAATCTACAATGTGGGTCCCAGAGAGTCACTGCGTTGTTAATTTAAGGAAATTAATATTATGACAGTGCCGTGTCAGTATATTTATGAAAACCTAATGTACATCCACAAAAATATTGATAAATTTCCTAAGAATAGCGACAGGCACAATGTCAACACTAGAAATAGGAATAAACTGGCTATACGTACTACTAGGCTCCATAAGGTTAATGTATCTTTTAAAGGGCAATGTATTCGTTTTTACAACAAAATACCGACTGAGTTAGTTACAAGAATTGTCTGTAAATAAATTTAAAAATGTTGTTAAAAATCACTTATGTAAAAAAGCTTACTACAAAATATCAAATTATGTAGAAGACAAGAAAGCTTGGGAAGGTGTTTGCTCCAATTCTGTAAAAAATAACGTATAAAGCTGGAGGTTTCTAGTCGCCTCTTTGCCTCCAGCATCTAAAACATTGAGGTGACGGAATTCAAATTGAGTTCTATATTTCCCTGTACCTTATACATGTTTTAGTTTAAAATTTGACATTCTCCAAATGTTACCTATGTGTTTCTTATGGAAATAAACTGTTTTTGAAGCCGTTTTAGCGTGATTGAGGCACAAATACACAAAGATCCAAACATCTTAACATCGCTACTTCCACATTTATAATATTAGTTGGATTAGTTATCATAGAATGAATTAATTGGTTTACTACCAAATTAACTCTTATGCCACGTTTATTATCAAATGAACTCCTGTATATTCAATAAAAATATAAATAATATAATATTGTTAGAGTAGCTGTGTAGGAAAAATACCAGTTGGTGCCAGACAGTATAAAAGGCGGTGCGCGCCACGCGCTCGTCCCTATACTCGTCGTTCGCCGCTTGACCGATACGCCGATCCCTCTCGCGCGCACGCGCGCTTCTCTCTCGCGGTCACGTGAACCCCGCCTGTGCTCGTTCATGGCAAAAGGAACATTCCGCCATATAGTGTCTGTGTCAGTGCCCGATTACAGGAGTGTGTGTACCGCTGGTGGTTTGGATTTGGCCTGAGGTGGGTTTAGTGTTTTACACAATAGGTACACAGACACACTTAGGTACACACGCCTCCCTGCTCAGGCAGGGAGGGTCGTTATCCCCTCCTGTGGCGACAGACTTTATTGCTCCCCCCCCCCCCTGCTGTAAGCCTTTTTTTTTTAAGATGGAACAGGAGCTACACGAGCTCCGGCTCGCAAATCTTGCACTTTCCCAAGAGCTCAGCCAACTTCGCGCTGAGAGAGGGTCCTGGGCTGACTCACGAGTCTTGTTCTCGCAACAAGACTCGATTGAGCAGTCGCCGTCCTCTCCGCCTGAGAGCGGGCTGGCTCTCAATAGTAATCACGTACCCACTGTGATTCCCCTGGAACAGACAAGACAGACTTGCGCCTCGGTGAATAACTCCCCCGATTCAAATGAAGTCGTGATGGATCAGGACAATTCCTATTCTGACCCAAGGAACTCGTTCCACGGGCTTGCGGAGGAAGGAGAAACTTCCGTCTCGGAAGAAGACTCCACCTCCAGTCCCCCGAGGCAACGTAGGAAACGGGCCCTGAAGCGGCCCCCCACTCCAGATCCTGTCAATTCTGTCGCCAAGGTCGGTCGCCCGTCCGAGGCCGTCCCAACCCCGTCTGCCGCAGCCAAAACTGTGCCGTCGCAGCAGTCAACAGTCGGAGCAAGTGCCCAAGGCACGCGCAAAGCACTTCCGCCTAAGATCTGCATTAAAAATAAAGAGATGTGGACGAAGATTGATGGAGCGCTCAAAGAGCGTAAAATCAACTTCATCCGGGCAACCAACACCGCACAGGGGATTTTAGTCCAATTACAGACCTCCGATGACCACCGGGCTCTAACTAAGTTCCTAACCGCGACTAAAATAGAGTACCATCACTGGACTCTACCGGAGGATAGAAGACTCCGTGTGGTTATTAGGGGTCTTCCCAAGGAAATTGGAAGCGAGCAGGTCATGGAAGACTTGAAGGCGAAAAACATTCGTGCACAGGATGTACAATGGTCGCTCCAAGTTACCGTACGACCTGGTACTGGTTGTGGTCGATCTATCACCACAGGGTTAACAGATCTTCCAAGTTATGGAGATCTGTCACATCTCAGGGTTGAAAATTGAGAACCCACATAGGAAAAACAAGCCGCTCCAGTGCTTTAACTGTCAGCTGTTTGGCCACTCGGCCAAGAACTGCCACAGAAAAGGCCGCTGTGTCAAGTGCCTGGAGGATCATGCTCCGGGGGCTTGCACACGTCCATCCAACCCCAAGGAGTCAGACGGCCCACCAGGGTGCGTCAATTGTGGCGTGCTCGGTCACACCGCAGCCTACGGAGGCTGTCCGGCCCGACCTAAGCCGCGCCAAGCTGTACGGGCGAAAGCCCAAGCCCCGGCCCCAACTAACATAGGCCAGGCTCATGCTCGCCCGAGCCAGAATGCCTGGGCTAAGCCACTTAGTTGGGTACAGGGATCATCGGGGCAGCACACCAGCTTCCCCCCTCTTCCCCCTTCTCGGCAGTATCACCCTACTCCCACTACTTCCGCTGTGGCTAACATGCCAAGCAATACTCAAACAGCCCCAGCTGATTTATCAACTAGAGCCACCCCCCCTAGGTCATTAAGACCACCTCCACCAACAGAAAATAGGGACTATCTGACAGACCTACTGACCATCTTGGACAGAATAGACCCAGACGAAATTGATGAGTTTTTACTCAAAATTGACACTGCAGCACTAAAGCAGGACCCTGCTGCTGCCTTGCGAGCCTGTCAAGCTCACAGGTCACTGATTTCGGCGATCAAAGGCGTTCTCAGGAACCGTAATGTATATTCTCCGTAATGGATACCACACCCGGTAGGATTAAACCTAGTGCATTGAGATTGGCATTTTTTAACGCTGATGGTTTGAAGAGACAAAGGGACTTAGTATCCGCCTTCCTATCAGACCACCAAATTGACATTCTTCTTGTACAGGAAACTTTCCTCAAACCCCAGCACAGAAACCCCAACATTTCTAATTACAAATTGATTAGAAATGATCGCACTAATGAAAGACTTGGGGGCACGGCAATCTATTATCGGAGAAGCCTGCACATCTCCCCGTGTGACTGTCCACCACTTCAAAACATGGAAGCCTCAGTTTGCCGAATAGCAATGAGGGGTCATGAAACTATTACTATCGCCTCATGCTACCAGAGACAGGGCTCAAATGACAGTCGTAGGCGTCTCGAGGAGTCTGACATCTCGTCCCTGCTTAGTTTAGGCGATTCTGTCATCATTGCGGGTGACCTCAATAGCAAACATGTCGATTGGAATTGTAGAGTGACGAACTCCAACGGTCCTCTCTTAAAGAAAGCAACCGAGAAACTTGCTATTGAACTAATAGCCCCAATGACTCCTACTCACTTCCCTAAGAGTAACCCAGACTCTGAAGGAGACATCCTCGATATCATGCTTCTTAAAAACATTCTTCTCCCAATAAGAGGGATTAAAGTATACCATGAATTGCTATCCGACCATCGCCCCGTGATATCTATACTTGGTAATATTGAACCCCTCCCGCCCGCCATAAAATCAACTATAGACTGGACTTTGCTCCACAACACCTTTAAGGCAAACTCTCCCTCCGTTGAATTAGAAAAAAATCCACAAGTTATCGACTCTCAATCTGATGTTAACTTAGCTATAAAATCATTGACTTCGCACATCTAAAAGTCAATCCAAGCCTGTTCAAAGCCAGCCAACCCATCTGGTGATAGTAGGTGGAGTCTTCCTGAGGATATACGCGACCTCATCCGTGAGACGCGCGCTGCCACCAGAGCCTATGATAACTTCCCGAGCTCTGACAACAAAATCGCAATGCGTAGTTCCCAACAACTTGTTAAAACTGCCATTAAAGACCATAGATCCCAGAGATGGGAACAACTTCTGATAGAGCTCACCCCAGATCATCAGGCTTACTGGAGATTAGCGCGCACTCTCAAATCGGACGCGGTTGTGGATATCCCAGCACTCTCCAGACCTGACCAATCACAGGCTTTCGAGGATGCTGACAAGGCTGAGTGTCTGGCTGACAGTCTAGAGAGCCAATGTTCATTGTCAAATGAACCCTTTGACCAGTCTCACGTAGACCTGGTGGACTCTGAAGTCGCCAGACGCTCCTCACTTCCTCCCCAGGATACTGTAGAGCTAGTTAGCATCAATGAGGTCAATCATATTATTAAGGAGCTTCACTCCAAAAAAGCCCCAGGCTCTGACGGAATTGCTAATCGGGTTCTAAAGAATCTCTCCTACCCCCTTCTAGTCCTACTAGTGACCATTCTTAATTCCGCCATTGCCACTTGTATGTTCCTGGATGCATGGAAGGAAGCTGATGTGATTGGGATACATAAACCGGGTAAAGATAGATCGAAACCAACCAGTTACCGCCCTATCAGCCTCCTTAAATCTTTTGGTAAGATTTATGAGAGGGTGATAAACAATCGATTGAAGGCGATAGCCTTCGGCCGAGGGCTCGTCCCGGACGAGCAGTTCGGCTTTAGAAACGGACATTCCTGTGTCCACCAGGTACACAGGATAACTGAATTTATCTTGGACGGATTCAATCGGCGAAAGCCGACAGGCACAGGCGCTTTATTCTTCGACGTGGCTAAAGCGTTTGACAAGGTTTGGCACAACGGCCTCATATACAAGCTGTACAACATGGATTTCCCTGACAGATTAATTCTTATTGTGAGAGACTTTCTCTCCAATAGGAGTTTTAGGTACAGAGTGGAAGGCACTCACTCTAGACCTCATCCAATCAAGGCGGGAGTACCACAAGGCTCTGTGCTCTCGCCTCTCTTATTCTCACTCTTCACTAGTGATATCCCCAAACATCACAATGTACAGCTTGCCCTCTTCGCCGACGACACTGCTCTCTATTACTCTGGTAGGAATAGAGAAATAGTCGTCAAAAGGCTCCAAACTGCCGCCACCCTCTTGGGCGACTGGTTCAAGAAGTGGCGGATCGAACTCAACCCAGAAAAAAGCCAGGCTATATTCTTCTCTCGCTTCACAACACTCAGTGAGTGGTCTCGTTTACCACAAATCTCCCTGTTTGGACGCGCTATTCCATGGACTCGCCAAGTGAAATACCTTGGAGTGACTTTGGATAGCCGTCTCACCTTCGGACCGCACATTAAAATTGTGAGGAATAGGGCCAAATTCATCCTAAGTCGGCTTAACGCGCTGATTCAATCTAAGAGCAAACTCTCTTTACGTAATAAGCTAAGATTGTACTTAGCTTGCGTCCGTCCCATTTTCACATATGCTAGTGTGGTGTTTGCGCATGTAGCCAAAATCCACATAGACAGTCTTCAAATCCTCCAAAATAAATTTCTACGCCGAGCCACGGGTGCCCCATGGTTCGTGCGGAATTTTGATCTCCACAAAGACCTGAAAGTGCCTACCATCCGCGACTTCATGAAAAAAGCTTCTACTCGATACTTCGATAGAGCTCAACATCACTCCAACCCCCTTATTCGTTTCGCGGCTGACTACGCTGCAAACCCCGAGGCAACCCAACCGAGAAGACGCCCCCGTAACATCCTTTTAGACCCGGAAGACGCCATTACGGCGCAATTAAATTTACTGTTACCCCCGGACACAGACAACCCCGACCCGACTCTTCCCACCCGCCCCTTATACATCCACCGCCCGCGCACGCGCAGGCGGAGGCGGCTTACAAGAACACCCGCACCAGACACTGCACAAGCCGAAAGCACCCCACATGACGCCGTACACTCTACGCCGGCACAAGTCACACTTAGACGCAGCGACACACCTTAGTTGTGCCCGGCTACGTTAAATCACACCACTCACCACAACCCTCCCAGGTTGGGCCTCTCCCCCGGTAGGGCACGCACTCACGTGAAACAGAACAATTGTGGCGGGGACTATCTGTTCCGCCCCCCAAGGCAAAGTTTTTAAAGACTAAAGTCTAAAACAAAAAAAATCAATTCCATAAAAAAAAAAAAAGCTCGTCCCTATTCTGTTCCGCACCGCTGCTGGTGTAAGACCCATCCATTTATCTCTGTTTGTGTTCGAGTGTCTTTATTTGTCAGGTTGATTTCTCATCTGTTTGAGTGTTTTAATTTTCAGGTTGATTTCTTATCATTCGTGTATAAGTGTTTTCAATTATCCGTTTATTTGTGAAATAGTTTCTTTTGTTGATAAAGGTAATAAAGATTTTGTTACATTGTAGCCTTTTTTTTAATTATTTTCGCTCGAATCCGCTAATAATATATAATTATAATATTTATAGACAATATAGACAATATCAGGAATACCGATCTTCACATAAGAAATTGTTTTGCTCTGAAAACAAAAATGTTTATTTTAATAAAACGCATAGGATACTTAAATAATTACACTGTTAAACTTAAATCACACTATCCTACCTGAAAAAAAAGAAACGACATTAAACGTTTCTTATTCAAAGTCAATTCCCTTTTTATTATAACCACAAACTATGTGCTCCATCCATCCTCGTGAATACCATGAGCTTCTGTCAAAACATAGGCTGCTTTACCAATGGTGGTAGCCGCCATTACTCACAGCGCCATCTACAGAATAAACTCGGCAATTGGTAGCTGTTTTACCGACCTCAGTCACAGCATATTTAATAAGCCAGAGCGCTACACAACACATATGTTAAAAACATATGGTTTCTTTACATATATATACAATAAATAAATAAATAAATATATATAATAAACTTTGGATGACATTATTCATGGCTTAATTTCATCCATCAGGCAATTTTATCTTCTGGATTGTGAGTTGTCCCCCACATTATCTACAAGAGGGGTACACACGATCTTTAATCGCAACTTGCATACACTTATCAGACTAACAGTGAATTTCTTCTTTTAACTTGTTTCCGAATGTTCGCATGTTTACCCCACAGTAAATACTTAAGAAGTGACACACCCAACTTTCCTTTTGAGTACTGCCCTAAGACCCTTCAACCACAACCTCAGAAGGGACTTTAATATGTGCTTGATCATACACCTTCGTATGATCTAATTATATATCAAATTACGTTGATGTACCCTTCTGGGCTGTTAAGGTAGGCTCTTGGGTAATTTAATAAAGATACAATGCTAGTGGGCAGACCACCTACCGGTTGGTCCTACAGGAACGCCAAGATATGGCTGGTACATTGGTGCTACAGTTCTTTAAAGAAGAGGCATATGCTTCAGCAGTGGTGTGTCGATGTGGGGTGAGAATTTTGATGATATTTAATGCAGGTATTTACGACATTATTATATAATAATGTCGTAAATATATAAAAATAAAAAGGTATGATAATGGATCCGGATCCGGTCTAAAAGCCAAACACCGAGAATTTGGCTTTTATTCTCGGTGTTCGGCTTTTAGACCGGATCCAGAATACAGAGCTGCGCCCCCGAACAAAGATAATAGATGTAGCTCAGAAGGCTGCCCAACTAAAATGGGACTGGGCTGGCCATGTTGCTCGGATGCTGCCGAATAGCTGGGCTAAGAGAGCCACAGACTGGCTCCCAGAAAATGCAAAGAGAAAGCATGGCCGACCCAGGAAGAGAAGGAGTGATGAGTTGGGTCTATGGGACAAGGAGTGGAGGGAGACCGCTCAGGATCGGATAGAGTGGAAAAGGGGGAGAGAGGCCTTTGCCCAGCAGTGGGACGTGGTGGGCTCGTAATAATAATAATAATGATAATTCAGCATTTGCAATTAATGAACGTAATTTTGTGTTTGAAGGGGCCAGTGTCTCTTAATGAAACATGAAGCGCATTTACTACAGTACTGTTATTCGTATTTCAGATACTCGGGGCCCCTGGATTCGTACTACTCTCGTAATATATAAGATGACAGTTCATAAAGTATCTATTTTGAAATGAAAGTACTATATTATCATGAAATTTGTTTTTTCTCCAAATATCTACTTGCGACATTAATTCGAGTATAATTTCAGTTTTGTACCTACAGCAAAAAGGATCGACTTTATCTATGCCGACCTTTTTCATCACCAAAAGGTCGCATTTGGCAGAGAGCGGGATCCTCTATTTTTGGCAGCCCAGCTTCCAAAACTCAGACGATAAACATTCTCAGAGTGTGTTCCTCACAGGTAAAGTTTAAATCATGTTTGCACCTAATTAATATTTCGCAACTCTGTGTACAAACTGGAATTACTAGTTTCTTATGCGTCAGCTTCTTGGCTGGAAGTTTGGCAAGCTAGCGGCGTGGCAACGTCGCGCCAGTCGATGGCAACGTTGCGCCAGTCGATGGCAATATATTAATTATCTTGAATAAACAAAGTGAACGTTAGTAATGTTCGTGCTCGCCCTCCGCTTAAAAGAAAATCGTGTTCATGGCTCTTACAGGCGATGTAACGTAATAAGCGAAATATGACAATTTAGGGATTTTTAGTACAATGATATAGCGTGTAAATTTCGACAAACATACCAAAAGTCCTGACCCCACTGAGGTGAGCCCTAAGAGGGATCGTTTTTTGGTGTTTTACTTACATCTCGAAAACGAGGCGTTGTAGGAAAGGGGATTTATGTTGTTAAAATATATGCCAGTATGGAGTTTACACGTTGCATAATCCCACTCCATATAACTCTCAATTAAAAATCTCCTTCTCCTTTGAGTGTCCGTAAACTATGAGTTGAGAGTGCATCCAGCCTTTAGCACCTGTAGTCCATATTATATTGGTAGAACTGCGCCTTGTTCTCCTTCTGAATAAAATAAGCATTCAAAGGTAACTTCGTCAAGCCAAAGAAAAACCGACGCTACCTCTAAACGCCAATTCCATTCTCTATGGTCGTAGAATTGCCACACAAGCAAGTCTAAACCAAAGAGAATTGTACCTATTAGAATAACGGTCTCAAAGAGAAATTTTCATTTACGTGGGGCTTTCGCCAGATTCCGGTCCTGTGTCAGCGGAAAATTGATTTTACGGGTGTGTTCAATAAAAATTCTATCGTCACATAAAGTTGAAACGCATTCGATATTCGGACTTCCAGTTGGAGCCAGCGCATAGTGCAGTTTGGAAATATTTGATATTTGGGTACATCTAAACTGGCTTAATAAAAGTTTATACGCCATTCAAGCGATTCCCGTGGCATCACGACTGAACTGATGGAAAAACAAGTTTGGAAATAGAACCTATCACAACGGGTCCAAAGCTGTCGGAGAAGCTGATAGATTATTTCGTTAGTTAGTTTTGAAATATTTAGAATTTCACTAAATTCCCTGTAATATACGAGTACGTTGTGAAAAAGGGTAAATATAATAGGACAATAATGAGGTAAATATAATAGGGTTTGTATTATAATATCGAAGTAGAAAAGCCTATGTACAGAATCCCGAAAATTAAAACACCGAATGTATGTTTACCTGAAAGTATGAAATCCTGAATGTACAGAATCCCGAAAATTAAAACGCCAAATGTCTGTTTACCCGAAAGTATGAAATCTCGAAATTAGGAAATCCCGATAGTACAAATTTTTAAGTAATTTTTGTTGTTCTTACATGTTTAACCTAAGACGAAGGATAAAGGGGGCTTCGTTTCGCTCACCCCCTTTACCCTTCACCTAAGCTACCGCAGTGTTTTCCCTGATGTTTGCTGCGCAAATCAGTATTTTTGATATCAACAAGTAAGGACAACAAAAAATAATTCTACTATCGGCATTTTGAATTTCGGGATTTTGGAGTTCGGGATATAGAACTGAGTTTTTGAATTTCGATGTTCAAGACTTAGGGATTTCAATCGAATGTTATATGAACGTTCGGTATTATAATACGTACCCAAATTAAATAGTATAGGTACATGTCAAAATGAAGGTTGTATAGTATCACCTTTTTTATCACAATCAAAATCAAACAAAATCAAATCGGACTCATACAAAATTATCTTCCATCTCTTTTTCTATTACTACCTATATATCATTTGATATACTGGGTATCTAATAAATTTCCAATTTCAAACGTGTTTGTCGAAATAATTGACCGAATGACCCGTCGAATATCACAATCTTCAGTACCTTTCAAGCTTGTTCACGTGCTTATGAATGGATTATTTGGGGAAGAGGCAGCTGACGCCATTTTAAATATACACAAAAATCCAAGTACAATTGCAAGCCACCAGATCAACATCGAATGCTCAGGGTCGATGCGGACCTGCGCATTACTATGCTAAAGCGCCTGCGCCAAATGGAATATTACTCTGGGGGAGAGCAGCAGATATAAATACGATATTTGTCTTACAAAAAAGGGCGATCAGGGCGATATATCAATTAGATGCTATAAAACCATTAAGAGAAAAATTCAAAGAAATTAATATACTAACGGTTACATGTCAATATATATACGAGAATATCATGCATGTAAGAAAAAACATAGCTTTATTTAAAATTGTAGGTGATAGCCATACAATTAACACTAGAAATAGAAATAGGTTAGCACTACCATTATTTAGACAAAGTAAAGTAGGCACATCATTCATGGGGCACTGTATTCGCTTCTACAATAAAATACCACAGGAATCATTGATACTTCCTGAAAAGAGGTTCAAAAACTATGTTAAAACTGAGCTGATAAGAAAGTCCTATTATACTATTAAGGAATACTTAAATGACAAAACTGCATGGTCCATACCATCTCAGCGCACAGAAATTCGACGAGGGGCGATGGATCAAGTCTATCACTCGCCGGCGAATTTCCTTAGACCGAAACCAGTACCTGTAAAGTCACTTTTAAAAAAAAAAAGGTATGGGGGAGTTTCTTGCCGTTTCTTCATAACCCCGAGGCCCACCTTCCGAAACGGTGTAGTCTTTTTTATATAAATAAAAAATTCGTTGTAGTTATAAGTAAGTATAATTTTGACGTTGAATAAGATAATTTATTTATTTATATTCAATAAAAAAATGACGCTGACTCTGCTGGTGTGCGGGACGACAAAGCCTCCGCGTTTCCTCTTTACCAGCTGGCCATCAATACTGATCTGGACAATACTTTCATTGGCATATTATATTTGATTGCTAAAAACATCATGTTTGTAAAGTTTAAAATTTAAGTCAATGCGCATAATGTAGGCAAATTTTCAGCTTTTTTAATACTTAAAATAAGTTTTCCCTTTCCGTGAATCCCGTTTTATCACTCATGCGGTGTTAGTGAGTCATCAATACCTAACTCTATCATAAATAAATCAAGCGGTTTCTTACTGTGAGACCCCCCAGATGTTTCGCCATAGGGTGCGGGGCGTGGGTGCGGGGCGAGGGGAGGTGCAGATACGAGTCTAAGCCGCGACTTGCGACTTACAAGTCAATTAATGCAATCATAACACAAATTTGGAGCCCCGGGGTTCGGGGCGGGAACACGGGTAAGCCTACTGAAATAATGATGAATTAGCGTGGAATCCCGTACTATTAGACGAGTAATAATTGGTTGTGATCTCGAAAACGGAGCTATAGATTTTATTGAAAATAGATACATATGGTTTTTGCAGGTGATCGGATTGAGCAGTAAAATATCGGTGAGTTCACTGCAGCATGTACAAAGACAAAACTTTGGTCAAAACGTCATAACGCAGACCCGTAAATCTATTCAATCCCTAGAAAGTTCGCCTGCACGGTGAAAATTGTTAGGAATAAATAGCAGAATTTTGAAAATGCCGTCAGTTATTTAAACTACGAGAATTTCTAACCAAACGTGATATTTGCTTCCCTTTGGTATTTAATTTTCATCGTGGTTTGGTTACACTATTTTCCACTAATGTAGTTGTGAATAAGAATTATTGTTTAATACCTCGCAGTGAGTTTGACTATTGTTTGCAATTCTAGGAAATTTACAGTTGTTGCATAAATAATTTTAATGTAAAATTTTGTAACCAAATGCAAACAAAGTTATGATGATGATAAATCTCGTGCAAGAATTATTTGTGACCTACCCAGGATATTTCTCTAGATAAGCTAGCATATATCACGATACTTGTACTGAGAACCACGATACTCATTACTCTATTTACTTTCGCTTTATGGTGGAGAAATTTACTGACATACTGTTGTTTGCTGATATAACTTAGGAATGTTTGATGATGTTAATTTATGTCATTAACATTGAATTGGTGCAAAGTTGATCATTTATAGTTAAACGATAGTGAAACCAATTATCACTTCCAAATTTCAGGCAAGTTGAGACCAGTTTAGTGTTAGACAGCGACCCGTTAGAATCAGTAAATGATACGAAGTTTCTTGGAGCAACTATTGATAGCAGATTGCAGGGACCCCACATAGATAAATTAGCTGGTAGGTTAAGTTATGTGGCTAACGCTGTTAGGAACATCAAATAATAATAATAATAATACCACGAAATAATAATAATAATATTGTGAGGATGGGCCTTGATAGAGGGGTTGTTGGAGTAAAAGAGATGTTGAATGTTCATATAACAGTACAGTCCTACTTATATAGACGTAAGGTGTGAGTGTGTGTGCGTACATGTGGACACATACTGCAATATAATGAAACACGGATTAGCTAAATTCCTTAACAGTCGTAGTTTCAAGGGCATGGATATAAGCTTCCTTAAATCTAACGCCTTCTCTGTCGACTGGTCCCCTGTCTAGGGTAGTAAGACCATTGATGACAACGTACGGAACTTTAACTCTGTTATGCTGAGCTTGTTTGATAAACATGGTCCGGTCAAGAGGGTTAGAGTTAAGCATCTTCTTGCGCCGTGGCTGACGGATACCATCTAGGGTCTAATAACTAAGAGAAACCGGGCCAAGTGTAGGTATAAGATAGAACCGACCGACGAGAAACTTTTACTTTTCAAACGCCCCCGTAACCGTAGGTAGCACTCGCGTGTGTCGAGATGAAAAAAGCCGTCGTATCTACAAGTGTATTGAGAGCTATAACTCCAGCACAGTCCTGGAAGTTTCTGAAGACTCTCGGTGTTGGAAAGTCCCAGGACTTGGCTGCTGGCAATGTCGATCTCTGTGGTCTCAATAATTTATTTGCTACTCCCCCTGCCGCAATGAACCCCCTCGTCAAGGATGCTTGCCCTTCGTAAACTAACGTCCAAGGCAACAGCCCTCAACTCACCATTTAACTTCATCCCTGACGGAATCGGCGCAGTAAGGAGGGCAATAGTAGCAATCTCGTCGAAGGCCATAGGTGAGGACAAGATCTGTTCTCAGATGATAACCAGTATCATTACTACTGGTAATAATCTGAGACATTACCTCTAATCACCCACATAATTAATCTGTCGCTGCACCAATGTTGCAACCCCAGCCAGTGAAAAATGGCAGTTGTGATTCCCCTAGCTTAAACGTCCAATCCCGCCTCCTTTAAAGAATTCCGTCCCATACTTTGAACTGGCATCACCATAAGGTGATATTTTCCCGCTATAGGTTTTGAATTTTAGTACCATGGCAGGAGGTTCAAAATTTCAATGCCTTATATCCAGGTCCAGGTCTCCAGCGGTAAAACCATAAAACAAAGTGTACCATCACGCTTCTTCCTGTACTTGGTATCAGAGGCTCACTAGCGCCCACGTTGAGCCGTAAGCCTACTATGTTGCGATGATAACGGTAATGATACTTTTGAGATAAAAATGACTACCACTTGTACCATGGAACAACTGGGACGAAATCGTCTCAGTTGTCCCATAATGGGACAACTGAATAAGACAAGTGGGATAGACGAAATTATAAGATACCGTCCATCCTCCATTAACCCCTCGGTACTGCCAAAGGGATCGCTATTTCGAACCTCATGCCATGGTGATAAGATTCAAATTCTATAACGTTAAGCTTATGTATATACAGGTTTCCAGAAACCGAAGGGTTAATTCAATACTCCATTTTGCGTGACAGGGGCTACCCAATTTCAGAATCATAAACATACCTCGCTACTTACACCTGTTCTACACTTCTAAACCCAATTTCTTCATACATCGTCTTTCATCAGGTCACAATACATCTATGTCGATACCAATTTATTCTATAGCAAACCTTTTAGGCGATGTCTCGGCAAAATCTAGAGGGGATTGGGTCAAAAATGTATTCGTCAGTCCGTCTGCCCCTACATCCGTGTTATTAGATAGATCCGCAGGGCAGAGTGGCTACATGTTATGTCTAACATTTGTTATTAACTAAAGAGGAATATGCCTCTTTGTAGAATTTCCTCGAATGAACCTTGAGAAATTAGTTCTAGTTGTCAATTTAAGGTACGTATTTTATGGAGGTATGTATGAATGAATGAATATTTTTGCTCCATAGCTACAGCGACGTGCCGGCCCCTTTCATGGTAAATGGATTATTTAATAATAGGAAAAACGTAGGCGCAACTGTGCCTCTGGATCCCGTTTAGGAAAAGGCTAGCCCATCGCCGACTTATTAATGTTAAGAAATCGACAGATGTACAGTAAGATTACGTTTACTTTCCGCTCGACACTTCTCGGTTTAGACGCTAAAAGTAATCGAAATGTCCTGGAAACTTGAAATTTGGCACAGAGGTGTATTATGAAGAGTTACATCACTAGAACAATCTGTAAACTGTCAATTGATTTACGAATAAAAAATAATTAAAAAGGCGAAAGTATCGAGTGGTAAGGTTAAAATAATCGTGCTGCACCTATGTACCAATATCTTAGCAAGTTGAGGTCCTTAACAGTGTCTATCTACCCCTTTTCTGGAAAAAGGGCGTGCGTGAGCATATTTATAATATTATTTCTGTACATATATATTTACAGTATGGCGATGGGCAAGCCAGAAATTGATTATTGAATAACTGTCTAAACGATAGCGCAGTTATGTTATGTAATGTTATGTACCGTAAAACGGGGTGAATAGGGATGTAGGGGGGAAAAGGGATAAAACCGATGATAAAGTTTGGATACACATTTTAAGGGACTTTTATGTCTACCATTTGTTAGGTTTTTTTGGATAGTAATGTATTGATTTTATAAAATGGCAACACTAAATCAGCATGAACTAAGTCGCAAGTTCATAAAATTTCTCGTTGAAAACGACACGTCACAGAGGGTAATTTTGTGCTCCCCGAAACATTACTTTTAATTGTGATTTTTCGAGTAAAACTGCTCAAAAAGTGTGCTTATGAGGTCAAGTAATCATTGACGAAGCCGCTAAACTGTTAAAAAGTATGTGCTGTTTCCTTATAATTGGTATTTTATGTAATTTTTCTCAACAATAGTAAAATGTTGTGTTTTCGGGGTGAAAAAGGACGGGATAAATGTAAATAGGAACGAAAGTCGAAGTGAATAGATACGATTACTGGCTAACTAGAGACGATTATTTAGAAAAAAGGTACGACTAAGCCCGAATAGAGACAGGGTTGTCACACATAATTTTTCAATTCACTATAAAAGAATAATTAGTTCGTTAGGTACCTACCTACTTTTTTATTTTGGTCCTCACCATATCGTGTATGTGATGATTTTTATCCGACTGCTTTAGAAGTATGATTTGCTTTAATGTATGAATTGCTGTCAGTATATTTGTATGTATGTATCAATGATAATTTAGTACACACTACAGCCAAAAAGGCTGGACGGATTTTAACAAATGAGGTGTCGTTGGTTTTGTAATAAACATGAGAGTATCATAAGCTATTTAAGTTTGGTAAAAAGTTAATAAGTTTGATTTTAGATAGTAAAATGTAGTTTACAATGAGGTAAAGTTTTTCAATGGAACATGGTCAAATATTTTCTTAAAGTAGAGTTTTGTCCCTATTCACCCCGTTTTACTACAGTACAAATAAGTGTACCGTCACGTCCAACGATATAAAACAAATAATCCTGACTAGCAGCATAAAAATCGTGTACCGTCCAGCGCAAAGAAATTCTCAATTCTCATTGCGCATATTTAATTCTGAAATGAAGATAAAACTAGGACGTTAGAGCGTCCCGCGGCGGCCGCAAAGTGCCCATTAGGGAGCATACACACTACACGGTGCCGCAGAGCAGTGGAAAATGAGCAGAATGTTACTTATTTTCCTTGATGAGGTGGCGGAGGCGGACTTTTTGGGTAGTTTCGATCATTTGGTCGCAATTACCTTAACAATATACTATGAGTTAAGAACATATCAATTGGTATCTCTGTCCTTCATCTAAAGCTTAAACAAAGCTTAACCTCCAGATGATATTGATAAATCTTCAATAAAGGTTTGATTTAATGACAGTAGTGTGCCACCGTGGATTAAAGTCTGATAGAGTGTTCTAGATTATTCTAGATTCAATAATCTAGGGTTGATCTTTTGTTATTCACCGAGCGAGCATCTCTTTTTCAGCTTGGGCAAAAATGCATTCGTATGCCTAGATTTATGTCCGGGTTTCGGTCCGTCTGTCTGGCTGATCTCCAGAACAGGTCGCATTTCTCAACCGATTCTCGTTTTGTAAGCAAGTTTGACAATTATATGGAATTTTCTTGTTGAATTGGTATTTGGAAATTTTTCAAAATGGCGGAGATTTGGGGTTGATTGTGTTAAAAAACCGCTATAGCCGTTTGAAAGACACAAACAAATTAGATATTTTTGGATTCGTGGAGACCATGAAAATGACAAATGTTACATAATTTTGGTTAATATTAAAAAAAATGGATTTTAGATCGCAAAATGTAGTTTACAAAGTTATTGGTGCGGCTACTTTCATACCTCATGTAACTAACAGGATGCATTCATAAATTTGGCTGTCGTATTGAAAGAAAATGCAGTCGGGTTAAAAGTTTTTCAAATAATTCCACTTGTTCGTGAAGTAGAACATAATGACGATAGAAAACACAAATTTCCTGTGTCGCTCGCAGGTCTACAACTTACAGAGCCACTAGTCATACTCCTTGTTTTTATATTTCTCTACACTGTGCCCACCACATGCATATAAGCACTGGTCCGGATGTACGAATGTACGCAGTTACCGTACGCGTATGCACAAAATGCACATTATAGTGTAACTAACGAGAATGAGCTGGAATAAGCTAAGCTGTGTTAATGTGAGATTAGCTAGCGCGCGCGTGCTGCCACAATGCAGCAATAGAAGGTTTAAATTTGATTGTATGAGTTTTTATTTCGCTTTATGTGAATTTACAGGATGATTTGTATTTACTACATTGTCTCATTAAGAGGTACATTTGGAATAATACTTTCTTAGGCCGCGTTCACGAGGCGGCGCGGGGCGGTCGGTACGTTGCCTTTGTCCCGCGCCTCCGCCCTGTACCGCTGTTTTCGTAAACTATTTTTTTATGAATCTATGCATTGAAACGCGCCACTCCTCCACTCGCGCCGCAGCAACATTGTTGCCACGGATGATGGTATTTGACAAGATAGTCCAATAAACCTAGAAACGTGTTTCCTATTTAAAAAAAAACTTTTGAAAATATCAGAATTGTATATTACCAGCAGTTATACTAAATTTTGTGTTAACAAGACTGCATTTAACTTTACTTATTTCATAGAACTCGTGAACAAAATGACCATTTTGTCAGCTCCTGAACAGTATCTATTTTGACTGGCAGTCAAATACCGCATTCGTGTATACGACCTTAGTGTTCCCCGGAACTATTTAAGAAACCCCTGTTTGAAATGATAGTTTGAGGAATGCGAAGCTCACCGGGTCAGCTAGTCTTCTTAATAAAACGCTAAGACTGACTGACAGTCAACGCACAGCATTAGGCCTAAGTTTAGGCCGAAATTTAGACCTATTGCTGTGCGTTGACTGTCAGTCAGTCTTAGCGTCAATTGTCAATTGTCAATTGTAAGACGGGCTGGTTTCCGCAACTCGACGACGAAAGCGCCTATTTTGCGTGTGGGTGGGAATGCGACATCATTCGAGCCAACCCAACTCCTCCAGGAACGCCAGTAGGCCCTTTACGTTACCGACTATCCCTGGAAGGTCCCTCGATTGACCGAGGTGTTTAGCCCTGTAGTCCGCTACTCCTGTGCACTCCATGAGGACGTGAGCAGCCGTTTCTTCTGCCTCCAAGCAGGCTCTGCAAAGGGGGCTGTCAGTAACACCTAGGACATATAGATGCTTATTAAAGAAACCATGGCCAGTAAGTGCTGCAGTTACCAGTCGCATGCGCGGCCTACTAAGTCGAAGCAAGGTCTTAGCCAGCCTAGCGCTAGGGGACGGCAAGGCCAGCTTAGCCTGCCTGCACTCCTCATGGTTTGTCCAAAGAGTGGCATGATCATTCCTGGTCGACTCTCTCAGAAATGAGCGTACCATCTTGAAGGGAAGAGGGATGATAGGTTCGGGACCATACGCTGTCAAGCTAGATCCTTTACTCATCCGCTGCATCGTTACCTCTTGATCCGCTGTGTCCTTTTATCCATTGAAGGATTACGCGGTTATGTTGACATACCTCCATTAGTCGTTTGTGACACTCGTAGATTAGCCCTGAGTTAATAGTGTTGCTATTTAGGGCTTGTAGGACGGCCATGCTATCCGAGAGGATTCGAATGGAGGAATCTCTTACCTTTCTCGATGCTATGGCATTAGCGGCCGAGATGATGCCCATGCATTCAGCTTGAAAGACAGTATTATGGGCACCCAGTGGAATGGCTATCTTGATGTTTAGGTCCTCCGAGAAGGTGCCTGAACCAGTGCCTGCTTCAGTTTTTGAACCATCGGTAAAAATTCTGAGCTCTTTAACGTCGAGCCCCTCAACCCCATGGTCTTCATGTAACTGTATATTGTATTTTTTGTCAAAAACAAATTGTTTAGGGATTCTGTCACTGCAAGCCATAGAGATGGGAAATTTTTTGTAAACTTCCCCTAGGATGGCGGTGTGTGAGGTCCTGTTTTCCTCCAAAGTCCTAAGGTGTTGAGTCTCACCGCAGATGACGCAGCCTCCTGCTTAATATACAGCTGGAGTGGCGGAAGACACAGCATGGCCTCCATTGCTGCTGTTGGAGTAGTTCTCATACTACCTGTGATAGCCATGCAGGCCAGCCTTTGGAAGCTTTGGAGTTTGCTTACCATTGTGGTTAGTGTTATGTATGTGATAGTAGGGTAGGTGCGCAAAGCAGCGCACTGACATGTTAGTCTGGTAATAAATGGTTGTACAGGACGCACGTCTATTATTTAACAGTGGCGAACGCGGAAAAACAAATACGAACTATCAAACGGACAAAATATTAACTATCTGTGCAGTGTATTTGCAGTGTTGATTAGCAAAATGTCAGTCGGGAAGGTTCGGGAGTTTTCTGTAAAGACCGGGAATTGGTCTAGCTATGTGGAAAGACTGGAGAGTTATTTCTTGGTTAACAAAGTGGCAGCGGAGTTTCAACTACCGACATTAATTTCGGTGATGGGCGAGGACGCGTATGAACTTTTGGCTACGTTGGCTAGCCCTACGAAGCCATCAGCGTTAAACTACCAACGGGCCGTGGAGTTATTGGCTGTCCACCTGCAGCCAAAACCATCGGAGTTGGCGGAACGTTACAAATTCCGTCAACGTCGACAACTCAGTAACGAGTCAATTGCCGAGTATGTGACGGAGCTTAAAAAACTGTCAAGATTTTGCGAGTTTGGATCGGCCCTAGATGAAAATCTTCGAGATCAGCTGGTTTGTGGGTTGAAAAGCGAGATAATTCGGCAAAGACTATTCGCGGAGGACAAGTTACAGTATACTCGAGCTGTTTCTTTGGCCTTATCATTGGAAGCTGCTGAAAGAGACGCAAATGCTGTGGAGCGGGGCGCTGTGGAGCTGGCAGAAAGAATGCATAAGTTAAATTACGGCGAATGTACAAGATGCGGAGACAGCAGACATCAAGGTAGCAACTGTGTATATAAAGATTACGTGTGCAGCCTTTGTCAAGAAATCGGTCACTTGAGGAGGATGTGTCCCAGAAGATCCAGGAATATGGAGTACAACCATTCGAGACGGCGGGGACAAACGGCGGGAACAGCCGGTAGTTTTGAAACAAGATCATCACGCGGAGGCCGCATGATCGGGCGTGGAGCGAGCACCAGCGGCGGCGGCGGCGGCGGCGGCGGCGGCGGTCGAGGCTCGTGGTCCAGAGGCGCGGGGCGCGGGGCGCGCGGTGCAGCGAGAGGGGGCCGGGAGCGGGCTCATGCTTCATTTCACTCGTTAGAAGAGCAAGGAGAGATGTTTTGCGATGATGACACCAATATCACACATACGGATGTTGACAGCGAAGAAGAACAGCCTATGTACCAGATGGCGTTAAGCAAATATAAACCGGTGTGTATGGATATTATGGTTGAAAATCGTTTGTTAGCAATGGAGGTCGATACTGGATCGGCGTTATCTTGTATTGGTAGAAATGTCTATGATGAACTATTTAGCAACTTGCAGTTAAATTCCTGTAATTTGACCCTAAAGTTTTATGACGGATCGACAGTTCAGCCCTTGGGGTACATAGAAGTCGTCGTCAGTTATGAAAATAAAACGAAAACGCTAGACTTGTATGTAATGAACAGGGGAACCACAAATCTGTTGGGTAGGCAATGGTTAGCGGAATTGAATATACCTGTTAAAATGCATAAAGTTAACCTGCTAAACAACAATGTTATATCGGATGATCAATCAAACAATCAGAAAATTATAGGTAATATTATTTCCAGACATGAATCGTTGTTCGACGGCACATTGGGTAAATACACCGGGGGCTGTGCCGCGCTGAGTGTGCGCGAGGGCGCGGTACCTATCTACTGTCGCGCGCGGCCGCTGCCGTATGCGCTGCGCGAGCGCGTCGACGCCGAGCTGGACGGCATGCTACGGGCCGGAGTTGTCGAGCCGGTCACCCACTCCGACTGGGCCACGCCGCTGGTCGTGGTAAACAAAGCCGACGGTGGTTTGAGAATATGTGCCGACTATAAGGTAACCCTGAACAAAGTTTTAGAGATTGACAGATACCCGGTTCCAAAAATGGAGGATTTGTTTAGTCATCTAAGTGGGAATAAATTATTTACGAAGCTAGACCTCTCTCAAGCCTATAATCAGATTGAATTATCGGAGGATTCAAAGAAGTTTACAGTCATAAACACACACAGGGGGCTATTCAAGTATTCTAGACTCGTATATGGATTATCATCCAGTCCCGGAATTTTTCAGAAAATTATGGTAAATTTGTTTAGTAACTTACCAAGTGTTGTAGTGTTCTATGATGATATATTGATTAAAAACAAAGACTTAGAAAGCCATTTACAATCAATCAAAGAAGTCTTAGAGATTTTAGAAAAAAATGGTTTAAAAATTAAAAAGTCTAAATGCGAATTCCTAGCAAAAGAAGTAAGGTACCTAGGGTTCATTATAGACGAAAACGGGGTTCGGGTGGACCCTGAAAAGGTGAAGGCTATCACAACAATGCCCCACCCAAGAAACGTAACAGAATTAAAATCATTCTTAGGGATGGTGAATTTCTACGGTAAATTCATAGATAAATTAAGTGCATATTTATCACCTCTTTACAAGCTTTTAAAAAAGGATTGTTATTGGGAATGGGGCATGGAACAGAATGAAGCTTTTGAGACAGTAACGAGGCTACTCATTAGTACAAAGACGCTCGTTCACTTCGACATGGGCATGGAGACCGTGCTGACGGTGGACGCGAGCTCGCGCGGGCTCGGCGCCGTGCTGGCGCAGCGCACGCCGTCGCCGGCGGGCGGCAGCGGCGGCGGCTGCGGACACGAACGCGTCGTCGCGTACGCTTCAAGGTCATTGACTATCCTCAGTCGTGTTCTGAGTTACATTAGTGATGGTTGGCCATCAGAGGTGGAAATAAGGGAACTAAAACCTTACTTTAACAGAAAAACCGAGCTCTACAGTGAACTAGGATGTGTCATGTGGGGTCACCGCATAGTAGTACCAGCCGCATGTAGGAAAAAAGTAATCACAGAGCTACACGACCCACATATGGGAATAGTAAAAACCAAATCATTAGCTCGTAGCTATGTTTGGTGGGCGGGGATAGACGAGGCGGTGGAGGCAGAGTGCCGTGCGTGCGCGGTGTGCGCCGCCGTGGCAGACGCGCCGCCCGGCCACGTCTTGCACTCATGGCCGTGGCCGTCCCGGCCCTGGTCGCGACTACACTTAGATTTTCTCGGACCCATTAAGGGTGTGACGTATTTAGTGGTGGTCGATTCATGTTCAAAATGGATTGAAGCCATTAGAATGAAAAGAACCACAGCATCAGCAGTTATAGCTACGCTAAGAGACTTGTGGGCCAAGTTTGGCTTACCAAAACAAATCGTCAGTGACAATGGCCCGCCATTTTCTAGCTCAGAATTTCAAATGTTTTTAACACATAACGGTATAGAACACATTTTTAGCGCTCCTTATCATCCGGCTTCCAACGGAGCTGCGGAAAGCGCGGTTAAAATCTGTAAACGTGCTATTAAAAAGGCATATAAACAAAATGTAGACGTGCATACAGCTTTATGTAGGTTCTTATTGGCGTATAGAAATACCGAACATGCTACCATCGGCGATAGTCCAGCAAAAATCTTACAGGGCCGAAACCTCCGTATGAGACTAGATGTACTGAAACCAGAACGAGAAACGAGAGTAGCCGCTCGTCAAGCGCGTAGTGAAGAGATAGCGGGCGGTACACATCGTCAACTCGAGCCGGGTGCGCAAGTATGGTATCGAGAATACAGGGGTACGGATAAATGGCTAGCGGGCACGGTAATGAAAAGAAATGGTAATACGAATTACACAATTAAATCTATTTATGGAACCGAGATACACAGGCATGTCAATCAACTAAAACACAGGGTTACCCGGCAACTAGATAACGATATTACTAATAGGGAAGTAGCCCTTGTAGTAAGCAGGCCAAACATAGTGGACTGTAGACAAAACCGCAAGTCGTTAACGTTTCCCATGGCCGGAGGCGAGGAACAGGAACGGGGTACCGACAGCTTAGAGGAGAGTAGAGTGGAGAGTTCACCGCAGAGGGAAGTCGAGCCAGCAGCAGCGGAAGCCGGGCCGCCGGTGTATGAGCCCAGTGTGTCAGCGAACAGGGAACCATGTACTGATTCTAAGCGAACTCGCAAGCCACCTGTGCGCTTTGGTTTCGAGGAATATTTTTAGTACTTAAGTTTATACTCAGTATAATTGTGTTTTCTATTAAGTACGATTGTCTTAGATATGTTCTTATTCTATTTTGTTACATTTTCCTTTAGAGTACTCTAAATTAGGTTTAGATTATATTTGTATTTTTTTGTTAATAAGGGTGGAGGTGTTATGTATGTGATAGTAGGGTAGGTGCGCAAAGCAGCGCACTGACATGTTAGTCTGGTAATAAATGGTTGTACAGGACGCACGTCTATTATTTAACAGTTAGTTTGGTCCTGGTCCACCACACCACAGCTCCGTAGCAGACAAGAGGACGGATCACCGTTACGTACAGCCAAAGAATGATGTTGGGAGAAAGTCCCCACTTTTTCCCCACCATTCTCCGACACTGTTTGTTGTCGATGTGGCTAATCCAGTTGAGCTTGCTGTCCAAGGTTATGCCCAGGTACTTCACCTCAGTTGCTAGCTGGAGTTCCGTTCCAAAGAGCTTAGGTAGGGTATACCTACCAAGAGCCCTATTGTTAGTGAAAATGACCATTTCCGTTTTTGTTGGGTTAACCGCCAGGTCATATTCTAAACACCAGCGCTCCACGATGCGAAGAGCTGTTTGTTTAAGGTTGCATACTGTGCTCGCGAATTTACCTGTGATGAGGATTACCAAATCGTCGGCGTATCCTACGGTGTAGTATCCATTAGCGTTAAGCTTGGTAATCAGGTCGTTAATGACCAGATTCCACAGAAGCGGGGAGAGCACTCCTCCCTGCGGGCATCCCCGCACTACCTCCGCCGACAGGGACTCTCCAGCTAGACGCACGATACGTTTGTTAAGCATGTTTGTGACCCAGTTGTTTACAGCTGTTGACACCCCATGCCTTGTTAGAGATGCACTTATACTGCTATGCTGCGTCTTGTCAAAGGCACCTTCTATATCAATAAAAGTTCCAAGACAGATGCATTTGTTTTGAATCGCCTCTTCAATTGTGGATACAACTGCATGGAGAGCCGATTCAGTAGACTTACCCAAACTATATGCATGCTGATTCTTGTGTAAGGGTATATGTTTTAACGCTCCATCTCTCAGGTGTCTCTCGCACAAACGTTCGAGAGTCTTAAGCAGGAACGAGGTGAGACTAATCGGCCTGAAAGATTTAGCGTTAGTGTAGTCGCTCCTTCCTGGCTTCGGTATGAAAATTACGTTTACTACTCTCCACCTTTTGGGAACGTATCCGAATCTAAGACATGCTTTCATGATTCGGACCATTATATTGATGACGGGTTCCCCCCCCCCCCCCCCACTGTAGAAGTGCTGGGAAGATTCCATCTGGTCCTGCTGATTTAAAAGGTTTAAAGCTATTAATGGCCCATCTCACCTTGTCAGCAGTGATAATATTATTAGTTATGTCTAAGTGGTCGACAGCTTCATGGTGAACCTCTTCCGGCCACACAATCTCTTGAATAGTTCTACTTCCGGGAAAGTGAGTTTCCAACAAGAGACTGTGTGTTTCTGTGGTGGAAGAGGTATATGTTCCATTGGGTTTTTTAAACGACCCTAGCCTGGAGTTGCCTTGTTGAGCTAGTATTTGCCTTACCCGATTTGCTTGATCAACGGTTTCAATGTCGCTGCAGAATTTCCTCCATGAGTTGCTGCTTTTGAACCGTAGTCGTTTCTTGTACTTGGATTTGGCATCTTTATAGTTGTCCCAATCCTCATCAGCACTGGTGTTCATCGCCCTGTTTAGCAGTCTTCTGATCTTAGCACGCATCCTATCTAGATCAGGACCCCACCAAGGCTGCCCCTTGATGTTGGTAGGCGCTGGTGTGCTAAGCGGGCAAGTTGAATGGTAGCAGTCTATTGAAGTATTTGTAAAATCTGTTACCTGTTGTTCGATTTGTTCGGGTCCCTCCGGATCTGGTAGAGTCTCAGCCCAAGCAAGTCTTTCACCTAGGATAGCTCTGTACCTGGTTCTGTCAGTCTTGCGTGGGTTTCTCTTAGGGACAGTTGGGGAGAACGCTGCGTTGATATCGAAGCGTATCCATCGATGATCAGAGCATGACGCCTCGTTGGACACATGCCAGCCCCCAACGTCGTCGGATATGTCCGCCGTTGCCAGGGTGATATCAACGATAGTTCTGCTCCGCTTGGTAACAAAAGTTGGTTCAGAACCTATGTTAAGCACATTGAGGTTTGTATTAAATAGGTATTCAACAAGTGTCTTACCTCTGCTGTTCATATCTGGCATGCCCCACAGTGGGTGATGCGCGTTCGAGTCGGCCCCAACGATGAGCTGGAGGCCCGACTTCTCGCAGTGGTCCACCAGCCGGCACAGGTCGTGTGGAGGCGGGTTGTCCTCCGCAGGCATGTAGGCGGAGGCCACCACGAGTTCGCGGCACCTAGCTGTGTCGGGCAGTTGCAGCCTCATGGCACACAGGTCCCTGGAACAGAACTCTGTTAATGGCTGTGCTGGGATGTTGTTAGTAGTAATGATGCACGTTCTAGGGTTATCGTGATCAGTTGTACCGAAAAGCTTACCTCTCAAATTGGCGAGCCCTCGAATGCTACCGCGGTTGATCCACGGCTCCTGGATCAGAGCCACGGCAGTGCTGTTTGCCCCCAACCAGCGTCTTAACTGGGCCGTTGCAGTTTGGCTGTGTTGGAGGTTGGCTTGGAGGATTTTACAATCGCGGGAGAGGGACGCCATTTTTGGTCAACCCCTCCTCCACCTCCAAGACGAGTTCCTCCTCCAGCCGCATGGACAGCTCCTCGCCCTCAGAGGGCACCACTGCTGGTTCTGGCTCATCGCCTTCACTAAGCAGCATGGCCTCCCAGTGCGCGTGCTCGTCCTGCGGTTGAGCAGCAGAACTTTCCCCGACTGCATCGGGGCCTGTTTGCTGCCGCTCTGGAGTGGAACTCTGGGGCATAGCTGTTCTTGATGAAACCCCAGTGATGACCAGCTTAGAGCTGGTCTGCGCTACCACCGGTGGTTCCTTCACAAATTTCCCACCGGGTCCCTGAAATTTAAGGTAGACCGAACCACTACCAAAAAGGAGCTGTCTGCCCCTTCCCAGCAGGGTCGGCACCACATCTTCAGGAACGTCTGTGATAAGAAACAGGTTGTCCTGCTGCTCATCCACTTTCTGGAGGAGCCATCGGTCAACCTGTGCCCACTTGTTCATGAAGTGGAGGACTACGCCGACGTCGGGCGCAGACTTCCACTTGCCTCGTTCGTTGGGTATGAGCACCCCACATCGAACCCTGCGGACCATCTCCGATTGGCGTTTCACCACCAACTGTACGTTGGATGGTGTAGACACACCGGAGACACACTCCCGCAGCCAGTTCAGGGAGTACTCGTCCTCCACGAACAGTTTAAGGTGGCCGTCCTCGTAACGAGGCATGCCACCGAATTTGGGGTTTTCCTTGCTCGGATCCGCCAACGCTTCCCTCAAGATTTTGTCATCAATCTCGTTGAGGATGAGCGTTGACAGATCCTGTGAAATATGACCAGTAGCGACGTCAGTTACGGCGATGTACTGGTCAGATTTCACCTTCTGAGCATAGGTGACCCCAGCTCTGCGCGCTTCCGTGCACTGCTTTTTAGGCTCCACTCGAGGAGAATTACTGTCCTCCAGTCGAGCCCTCTTAGCAGCCGCGCGCTCGTTTTTGCCGGATCTCTTGGCAGATTTCAACTTCTTGTTAGAAGTTGGACCACCAGAGAACGCTACGGTAGGTTTAGCCCCGTTTGAGTCTAGGGTTGCCCCTTTGACACCACGGGAGCCGGTCACCTTACCCGCAGCTCCGGCTGTATTAACAGCGGGACCGCCATCGGTCGCCACCGTGGCAGATGGAACCCCATCTACGCCGGCAGCGGCCGATGTGGCAGCCAAACGCTGTTTTTTCTTCCACCGACGATTCGCCTTACGCCCTGGTCCGGTTTGCACCGTATCTGGACGTCTAGTCGATGGGCCCTTCCCTTGCAAAGATTGCTTGGGTGGTTTACCCTTTCGACCAACCGTCGTCCAGGCGCTGGCGAAATGCTCGGCGATGTTTGTCGAATGGCTCCGCGCACCGGGTTGCCCCGTGGCCCTGCCTCTCGACTCACTTTCGGGCTTTTTGCAGCTAACCTCCACAGTGGAATCACTACCGGTTTGCACCGGTAGGTCACTGATGGTGGCAGTGCGCCCAGTTGAGGCTTGAGTATCTGCCGAGGCAGATTCTCGCACCTGTTTGGAGACGCTTGCGGTTTTCACCGCTGGAAGCGTTCCAGATGGGTTTTTTGACCTGACACGATCCATGGTCAAATGTATAGAGATTCGTCTACTCGATTTCCCACCCTCCACGGAGCCCGCACAATTGGGAGCGCCTACTCGCTTGGAACAGCTTTCAGTCGCTAGGAGTACCGAGTAGATATAGGAGCATAGGGCTGGTACTTGGCGCGACATCGGGAGCTCGCTTCTGTGGACGATGGGAACCAAGGTGTCAGCGATATGGTCCCACCGCCGTAGTCACCGAAGCTTACCCCGTCAGCATGACCCATCCCACCGCTATGACTGACGCCTTAGCGGACCCTACACCCCTAGCCGTGGCCCTCTGACGGGACACTTGGCCGTTACCCCAACCCGCGGCTACGGGCGAGGCTACCGTTTTGCCTGAAATCCAGGCCAAAGAGGGCGTGTTGCCTTACGAAGCTAAATCCACAGCAACGCTCGGCTCAACCCCCCAGGACCCCGTCATCCTGGCCTACGGTGATCAACTGCGCAGACCACAAGACGCAGGTGAGTGTAGATAGTCTGCCGGGTACACCCACCTTAACCGACAGAACCGAAGGGACTTTTAGCCATCGGCTAGTAAGAAGTCCGGGGACCAGTCACTAGCCGCTGTTACCAGGGTGCACCAGGAGGAAGCAGAAGTTATGCAGTCGGACGTATCCTTCTGCATCACTTCAGCACCCCCACACTAGGAGGTAGTCGCTCAGAACACCCTCAGTCTTAGCGTTTTATTAAGAAGACTAGCTGACCCGGTGAGATTCGCATCACTCAAAATTTGATTGCAAAATAAATAATATGGTAAATACGCTATGCAAAACGTTGCATTGGCGCGAAAATTAGTAGGTAATAAAATTGTTGGACGTCATCACGCGAGACATCCCATGGCTTATGTACTATCTGATCAAACCAAGTTTGCACCTCGCTGGAATGCAATGACGTTAGAGCGCTGTTATGACTTTCCGAATCCAGGTTATAAATTTCAAGCTTGTCTGCTAGAAGTACCTTAGAATTTTGAGGATCGGTGAGTGGGTCAGTCAGTGATTCAGTGACAAAATAAAGTAACGTTGACTTTGCCGTAGTTTTAAATCTACTAGTTTAAATTTAATGTTATCTAAGGATATACCTAGGTATGTGAAGCTCTCTTTGCAATAAAAAATTCAGGCTTCTAGGTTTCGGGGAGTCGAAAATGCTCTGATTGGCTTCCAGTAAACGATGGTAAAGACTGTGCTCGACGCTTCAAAACAAAATAACATCGTACCGTAAAAACAAAATCACATCGTCGTAACAATTAAAATATTCCAAATGTTGTAGTGTGAAAGACAAAGTGTACTACCTTAAATACCAGAAGCGATAAAAGTATTTATTTTTATAAGGATCAATTTGCTACGACCAAATTTGCGTTAGAAATAAGGTATCATTTTTTATTGTATATATGGCAGTTTTTTTTCTTCTAACTTGACACTTATCAGTATATTTTGGACAATTCACACAATATCTTTAAAAAATTTAGACTATGAGTTACTCTGATGTATAAGCTACATTATTGTGAAATTTAAATAAAATTCTTCTAGTAGTTTTTTGCGCAGAAGAGTAACAAACACACATACATATGTACTTACAAACTTTTATGATATTATTAGGATAATTTATTTATTTAAGAGTAATGATAAGTAAATATTGATTCTTAACATCAAGTAGTATGTAGTAGTGTAGTAATGTATTACTAGTGTAGTACTAAATAAAGATCAATTTATGAGTCAATTTAGACCAAAATAATGCAAAAGATAAACTGAGGGTTTCTGGATAATTTATCTAGAACAGTTTTGATTGAATTACTATTGAAACTACGTATAACTTAATGTAACAAAAGCCATCATTTTATGGGTCTTTCATATACAACCCAATTCCGATACGTTCGCAAATTGAATATCCTAAGTCGCAATAAATTTGTCGTCCTTAAATATTTATCGTTGTCCGTTAACCGGAGTTTAATTGCCTGTTAATCTGGTAAAACGAGCACTAACCCCGGGTTAAGTAATACCCGCTCTTAACCGGGAACTGCTGTTTTCGCTTAATTAATACAATTAAAAACGTGACAAGCGTTTTGTGGCCTTGTTGATCCCCCCGATCCATTTAGCTTCCGGCTCTTTATTTCATTTTATATTATTCGGCAAACTTATATTTTTTTAATGATTTAAGGTTAAGATTTATGCCTTAGTCTTAGCCAAATACATACTAAGATTGAGACAAATGAATTTTGGGGGGTATTCAGTCTATTCTAGTAAAGTCCCAGTGAAGTCTAATTATATTTATCTGTCTTTTCGGTCCTAATGACAAAGCGTAACTAACTTAATTACCTAACCACAGATTATATTCAATGCATGTATGTGCTGCCACATACATCTCCTTCTTACAAAAAATGCATATAAAATTACACCAACAAAAATAACATTACCATACTAACACGTTGAAATACTGCATTTAAAACATAAAAAACAATACTCAATGAAATATCACAAATTAATAATTACAACAACCAACAATGCCTAAAATAATTAACAGACACTTTTTTGAAATATTATTTTTTCAAATCAATATTGCAGATCATTGATATCCAGTAACACGCTACTTTATTTATTGATTAACTTTAACATACATAACTATTGAGTCGCTATTTGCTTACTAAGTACCTAGGCCCTTTTCAAATACCAATAAACTGACTTGAACAATTGTTACTATTGTTACACTTTATATCTAGAATGTTTATAAAAAAATTGCTGGTTGATTAAAGAATCTGACTATAGGTTTAACTTACATACCGATTCTAGTCCTAAACTCTACCGGTAAAGGTGCGTTTACATGGTCGTATTTATTTATAGATTTTTCAGTCTCTGAATTTTGATCATACTTTTTCTCACTTCGGCCTTACTCTGTTCTAAATCTACTAACATAAATGCCGGTTTTCACCTATCTGTTGAAATATTGGCAATACGTTTTGAGTAATTGTACGCTAAATACCTTAATCTGTTCTACTTAAAACAAGATATGGGCCTTGATACGCTGGCGTTAAAGGTTTTTTACATTGTCGTCTCTAATAAATACATGGCTGCAGTTGCTCAGCTCCGGATGCACGAAAAGTGTACGTGAGTCTTTATTTTTGCATGTTTGTTGCCGCCTTTGCGCAACTTATTCACATACGTGCAATCAGCTAACCTATTACTTTTGTTATACTCACCATTCAATTCTCCGGGCAATCTCAAGCTTTTGCCAGAGAGCATTTCCGCTTCTCTGATGTTCGAGTCTCTGCGTCCAACTACACGCAGGCCTAGCATTACCGTTGGTAGCACCTCGATCCACGATGACTGAGATGAGATGAGTCTGGCGGTTATAGATGTCTTAAGGGTACGATGCCACCGCTCCACCATCCCAATACTTTGCGGGTGATAGGATGTAGTCCTTATCCTTTAGACTCCTAACAACTTCATGAGAGAGTCGAATAAGTCACTCTCTAGCTGTCTCCCTTGGTCAGTTGTTATTCTTACCGGTATTCCGTACCAACATATCCAATTTGGTGGGTCACTAACTTATGGGAAAAAAATAAAGTTGTTTGATCTTATTGTAATAGTGATATTATGTTGTGTTATGCCTAAACAAATAATAATCGACCTTAAAAAGTTTATATAAGCCATGTCTTTAGCCCGCACATGTGGTTTAAAATTGGAAAAATCGTAAAAAGAACAATTTTGTCAGTCCTATATATTTTTCAAAAGAAACAGATTTGTATAAAAATAAAAAAAATGTCTTAAAAGTACGAGCTATTATCATATAATACCTCTGCAATTGAAGACCATTTTAAAGTCTTTTAAAAAAAATGTAACTTTCAATGGTTTTGCCACAAAATCACGTTTGCTCTCAAATCGGGGCATAAGGTTTCTTGATGCTAATTTTGTTTGTATTAAACCTTCACTAGATTTTGTATCGCATAAAGACAAAGATGCTTCTGTCACTATTTTCACAGAACTCTCAACCACCTGCGTGTGACATGGTAGCTTAAAAAAATTAAACTTTCGTCGCCCTCTGACTCAATAACCTCATTTATTTCTTAGTTAGTGACGTGTCGCAGAATTGGTGGTTCGAAAAACTGTTTTTGCCATAATATTTCAGAGGTGTTTAATTAACCCTTTATCACATAATAATTTCACTATTACATTTTTTTTTGACCCGCGCTATTATATATTTTTTAGAATTTACTGAAAAACGGAAATAAGCTAATTGACCGAACGAGCGAAGCGAGCGAAGGGCTCAATTTCAATGAGATAAGAGGCCGATTTTGCTTTCTTCTGTCTCTATGTGTGTCTGTCAGTTCCGGTCTAGGGGCCACAGTTTTTAAGCGATCCCCACAAAACTTGTCACACGTGTTCCTTGACTTAAAAGCAATTTTTTGTCGAGAGCTTTTCTCGATTTTCCCCTTGTGGGGGAATTATGACGTCATTAATTATTTGTATTTTTTTTCCTTTTTTTTTCTGAAACCTATCGTGTGGGGTATCAAATTAAAAGGCTTCACGAACCGGTTCTAAAAATATAGTACACCATTACCTTTCGGCCGCTTGTTTTCTGAAAATCCAAGAAATATTTTTAAAACATACCAAGTTTGGACTCCTCGAAGTAGGAGACGGATTAGTAAAGAGGATGAGAGTGAGTGAAATAGACTATAACTATTTTCGTGAAAAGTCAAAACATTGTATTTTAAATCGCAAAATGTAGTTTACAAAGTTATTGGTGTACTTTAATACTTGATTTTGATTGAATCTAAAATACTTACCTATAAATTGGTTCACAGTCCCCCCTGTTAGCGAGGTCTGCTGCCCACAGGGCCATTAGTTGATAAAGTTTAAGGAGCTCTAAAAGAGGAAAATTATGGTACGGTATAAAAATAATAATAATAATACCTTGGACACCTTTTACACACATTGATCTAGCCCCAAACTAGGATTCCCTGTATCTTGGGTACTAGACAACGATATATATACTTATATAGATAAATATAATACTTAGATAGATAAACAACCATGACTAGGGTACAAACATCCGTTCTCGTCAAACAAACATTTGCCCCCACCGGGACTCGAACCCGGGACCCTTGGTTTCGTGGGCAGCGTCACTGCCGACTCGGCCATTCGGCCATAATGAAAACAATCTGTAATTTTATATTAAAAATATTTTATTTACTTTTTAATAAAGACTACTACTTTTTTGTTCAGGATTGTTTACGATAAAGGCAAATTAATACAATCATGTAACGATACAGTATTTAAACTAGAATATCACATTGTGAATAACATACATTTGTTGAGACCTATGAATTCAGTGTTTTTTTTTGTCAAAGCATTCTTTATTCTTTTTTTTTGTAATCTTGGGCATTATATAATAAAGTGTTCTACGAGGCTGGCCACGGCAATTCAGCTCGCCGTGGCCAGCCTCGATCTAAAGCCACGAGTGTTTCCTGACGCTGTCATGTACGTACTAAAATACACAGATTCTATAAAAATAGAAGGTGCAATTCTATTCCATAACTCGAATAAACAAATATATATCAAACATATTTCACTTTTAATGTACTTTAATACTATGCTGATTTTAGTAGTCTTTCTATTTTATGGTCTCGAATGAGGTCAAGTGACATAAACAGTGCTTTATCCCCTTGTGTGTATTATCTACTATTATATTGCAATTCTGACGGTGTGTAACATGAATTATGCAAGTAGTACTTCCCCATATCAACATAATATCTTTGCCACTGCACATTATTGTTGTAAATAATGTATTTCCATTCCATCTCACAATATTCCAATATCGCAGCAATTTCGACGGTAATGATAAGTCGTCATCAGCCGTTGATATATGCGCAAAACTACGCTGATCGTTATCGCCCTTTTGTACTCTACTGCAAGGAAATAGGGGCGATATCGAATCCAGCAAATGTGTATGCGTTCGTACATGAACACAAACGATTAATATAGATCTCGTGGAATTACCGCGGCTCGATCGAAGTGCTTGGGAAGAGTTCAACGCGAGCCCGCCGCGACCGCCACGCTTGAATTGGCTTTCGACGGTGTTTCCAAAACAAGTTGTATCGCAATCATATTTCTATATATCTCCCATCGGGTTGCAAAAAACACACATTTTATTATAAAATCTTCACTTCCATCCCTTCATTTTTAATCATGATCAGCCCGCAGAAGTAATGGACACCGGCATGCCGTGTCAAATGACTCCCACTTAACTTGAGCCCTGCAGATAGCCGCACCGCAGTGATCGAAACACGAGAAGCTCACTTAACTGGATAAATAGAATGAACAGTAAAGTACATTGAATTATAATGCTCATACCACACCTACATCTGCGGCAATGGGCTAGCCCCCTATCACACAACTGTGCGTCTGCCACGCCTTATGGAAAAAGACATCAATCTATGTTGTTTTTATGACTTCCACGCTAGGTATAACATAGATAGTGTGTTGTATCGTAATACGAGCCTGCATGCGAGATGCGACTCGAGCTTGAGTGAGATACATCGAACAATAGCCGCGGAGTGACAGCTCGCACGAAGTTATGCGGAATGGAAGTGGCATCATCACTCATCTGACTTTCAGACACTTTGAGGAGTATTTGAGTGGTATGAGGTCAGTTCTAACTCAGTGTTGTTTATTTTCACTCCATTGTACGGTTTGTTAACCTGAATATAGTCCCATCCGGAAGAAAGTATGGAGCTGTGCATTCATATAGCTTTTACCTTATATATGTGCTTCAATATTGAAAGAGGAACAAGACGAAAAAATAAATCTTGTTTCTCTTGCAGTTCTTTTATTTGATTGGAAATTGCTATAGCTAGAAAGAAATCGTCAAAGGTAAACATTTTCTTTATTAAATTATCAACAAAACAATGTATGAATCTATGTTGATAAGAACTATAGTTTAGAAATATGATAATATTCATTAGTGTAAGTGGGAAATCAACTCAATGATTTTCAAAGCTCAAAAATTATATTCTACGTGTTCCTCTTCAAATATTGAAGCACATATATAAAAACTACATGTATGCCAAGTTTCATGCTTCCTTCCGGATGGACCGATATTTACATATTTTTGAGCTAACAAGTCGTACTAACAAGGTAAACATATGGAAAACAAGTTTTAAAATTTTGTCGTCCCATCATCATAAAGAAGGACCGGACAAAATGGTCCTTGATACCAATAACGACGTGACATATGTCATTATAAAGGTATTTCTATATACTAGAATAGGTACTACGTAAGCTCGTACGAAAAAAGTTATGGCGACACAAAAAACTTATTTTCATATGAAAAAAATTAATTATTTCGTATTTTATGAAGTTATAGTGCAAGTTACAACGTCTTTATCACTTTTTTTCCACAGTAATTTGAAATGAGCCCCCATAATAACTATTGTAGTATATTGAAATACCTTTCTAACTTAGACTATTTACTCTATAGACGGAGTGTCATTGTCGCGATTGCGTAGAAAAATAAGGCGCACAACTGTGGGCCGCCATTCAAACAGTCTGCTTTGAGCTGACATTGGAGACGCACGCGTTGTACAGTTTCACAGGTCATCAAAATTTGATAAAAAATGCCTTGCTGTGCGATTAAAGTGTGTAGAAATTACAAAGGACGAATAAAAGCAAATCACAAGCCATCATTTCATCGGGAAGTCAACCTAAATTCGTTGTATTTCGTAAAACATTAAGTAAATTTCTTGTTGATTTCACATGATTCACACTTTACGTTTTATTAGTGTTGCTAGTTTTTCAATGCAAAATTTCCCCACAAATTACAACTATGCTCGCACCTAAGTGCCTTTGAACATGAGGTGATAAACTAGCATCGCCTTTTTCCATACGGGGTGGCAAAATCACAGTTGTGACCAAATTCAGTGATACTTCGTAGTTACTAGTCCGATTTGCTTCAAAATCTATACCTGGGAATCCGGCTGGAGTCAACACACAAGTACAACTAAAACATAATAATGTAATAAATGATGTATATGTTACGGCTAAAGCTAGGTGTGAAACTAAACTTAAGTTTAGCCGGCTAGTCTTAAGATTAATTTCGAGCGTCGGCTAATGTCCGAAATAATGTTCATTGCGATAAATGATTTCAACATTAGTCGGCTAAACTGCAGTTTAGCCTCGACGCTGTTGAGGCTAAAGATGGGTGAGAAAATATGGTTGACATTAGCCGACTAAACTTAAGTTTATTTTTCAGTATACCTAGGCTCATGCTGAAAAATTACCGTCTTAATCTGGAATAAGTGATGATGTGGGATGTAGCCGTAAACACTGCGGTAGCTTAGGTGAAGGATAAAGGGGGTGAGCGAAGGGACGTAAGAACAACAAAAATACATATCTCGTCTTATTATAGTTTTTTTCTCTCACCCCCTTTACTCTTCACCTAAGCTACCGCAGTGTTTTGACCTGATATTAGAAATTGCTTTCTCATCTGAATAAAATTACCTCACCCCGCTCCCCGCAGTCGCACGAATACTTCGTTTTTAACATTAGCTAACTAATGTCCAACATTAACCGAAACGCATTGGCTAATGTGCAATCTAGCCGATTAAAGATGACATCCGTTATCACAAACGAACATGACTTCGGACATTAGCCGAGGCTCGAAATTAATCTTAAGACTAGCCATTTTTATTATTTAGAAGTCTGATTTCACATCTCTTACTGCATTTCCAATTAAAAGATGGGCCTGAAAAACCCTGCGCATGTAAGGTGGGGTTTTTTTTTGACGCTACCTATTGAAAAAGGATTAAATAAATACTGTCATTTTCTTTTCAGTAATTTGTTTACCAGTTGCTATATAAATTAGTTTATTACTTGAGAATATTATGCATTATGTAGTGCCTATGAATATTAGACATTATGTAGTACCAAATTAGTCATAAACTCAAACTCAAAACTCAAAAGTACTTTATTACTGTAGATATTTACATATTCTTAGCAAACGTAATTTTTTGCCTCTTCTCTACATTGGACCACTGTGGGAGAAGAAGGGCGTAGAAACTCCCACAGATTGATTTTTAGATCTCTTTTAAAAATAGGTTGTGCTTAACTAATACAATTATGATTTATTTTTATTTAATAAGCTGGAATAAATAATTACAAAATTATTAACAGCAAGGTCTGTGTTGAGCCAGATTAACCTCATACAGTCCTGTCATTTAAGTAATCTTGAACATTGTAATATCCCTTTTTCGACAAAGTCGCTTTAACATGCTTTTTAAATTGCTCAAATGGCAATTTCAAAATCTCCAGAGGTATCTTATTGTAGTAGAGAATGCTCTGACCCTTGAAAGAATTGCTAACCTTCGCGAGTCTAAAACGGGGCGCACATAGTCTGTGATTATTTCTTAGGTAAACATTACAGCTATCGCTAAGTTTGGAAAATGTTGTAAGGTTCTTGCGTACATACATTATATTTTCGAAAATAAATTGACTAGCTACTGTTAGTATGTCAATTTCTTTAAAAAGCTGTCTTAAGGAGTCTGTTCGTTTTAAATTATAAATTGCTCGAATAGCTCTTTTCTGTAAAATAAAAATAGTTTGAATATCCGCTGCTTTCCCCCACAACAAGATACCATAGGACATCACACTATGAAAGTAACTAAAATATACTAGCCTAGATGTAGCCACATCCGTGCTTTGTCTGATGTTCCTAACAGCGTTAGCCACAGAACTTAATTTACCAGCCAATTTATCTATGTGGGGTCCCCACTGCAATTTGCTATCAATGGTTATTCCAAGAAACTTCGTATCATTTACTAATTCTAACGTGCTGTTGTCTAACACTAAACTGGTCTCAACTTGCCTGACATTTGGAAGTGAGAATTTGATACACTTGGTTTTACCAGCGTTTAACAATAAATTATTAACTGTGAACCAATTCAAGGTTAAAGACAATACACCATTAACATCATCAAATTCTCCTTTTTGTCTTTCAATTTTGAAGACCAGTGAAGTATCATCAGCAAACAACACTATGTCAGTTAATTTCTCCACCATGAAAGGCAGATCATTAATATATACCAGGAATAAGAAAGGGCCTAATATGGAACCTTGTGGAACGCCCATTTTAACACCCGAGCCATCAGATTTTACGCCGTTAACTTCTGCCTTTTGAATTCTATTGCTTAGGTATGATCTTAGTAGATCCAACGCTTTATTTCTAACTCCGTAATGATTTAATACCATACCATTAGCTACACCAAAGATAGATATTTAAGTTAAATCTGTGAAGATAAAAAATAGATAGTTGCGTACTTAACCGAAATTCAGCTAACATAATATGGTTAAAATGAGTTTAGTTTATTCACCTAGTTTATTTATTTAGGTTATACTGTAGAATAAATGATCGAAGGTAATCCACCAACTTGTACAGTTTCCCTACTTTTTCCGGTAGTATTGCTTTTGTGGCAACATTTGACACGCACACAGATTAACAGGTCGCGAGCGTTCCAACATGTCGACACGCACACTAGCATGCTAAAGTTGGCCTGTTTTCTCCGCTGTCATTCAGTACTGACGCGGTAGCTTTCTAATGACATATGTCATGACGTTATTGGTCTTTGGACCAGCCTCCATACATTTTTGCCGGTCCTCCTTTACAGTGATGAGTTAAAAGGCATCCTTGTGTACAAGTAAATATAATGCTATTCTGAGAGCAAAAGCTTGACTATTTATTTAAAGTCACCTCTTTCATACCTCTCAGTTTGTTTGGTCAACAATTTTTCAATAACTTGCTACGTCAGTCAGTGTCACCTCCACCTCATCCCAGATCTTCAACAAGGTGTCGTCGAAACGAAATGACGCGCCTCATCAGGTGAGAGGCTCACCCCTTTTAGCATAATGTCGCCGACCTGCAGCTAGTGTTTACAGCGAGACTTTATCTCTGGCGCTGTAGACGTTGGCTTGTGCAGGCATACTACGATGTACTTGCAGGTACAGTAAGGATTGGAGTTAGCTGAACATCGATGAGATTTGGCCGGTCACTACTTATATCTGCGCTTTGGTAGCACTGCCGCCTAGGAATATGGGTTAGACTTCGACCTATCAGGCTCTGGAGCAAACTCCCCGGCGCTATCAGTCCATCACTCAACATTATTAAAAGTCGCTAAAAAGAACGTTATCTTTCTCTTCCATATTAAAACTTATTATTTTAATTAACGTATTCAATGTTGTGCACACTGCACAATCTATGTGCCTGTTTATATATACCTGTCGCCTAATTTGTCCTGTCCACCCTTGGTTTGCTGGAAAATATCTCTTGCAGGATATAAGCTCACTTTTGCGGATGTATTAATTTTCCATTTACCAGTCTGCAAAAACTATATTTTTAAGCAATAAAGTCGTAGAGAGAGTTAAAGAGTATTAGAGTTATATGTATTCTAAATTAGTTTGCAGCCTGACCCGTGGAAATTTCATTACTTACCGTATTTGCGAATATTTATTAAGTTAGGGGTTAGCGGCAGCAACGTCGGCAGCTTAAGCAGACATTGGACGGCGCGCCAGAATGGAGTTTTAGCAGGTTACAATATGCTGTTGGTTGGTTCAGTTCAGAGTAATTCTTGCTTCGGTCACCCACTTTTGTTGGTTTGTAATTTTAGTAACACTTAAGCAAAAATATGTTAAACAGATTAGGGCAGAGTAACCTTAAGTCGCCATCCCCAATGGTCGTCCGTTTACTATTCAAACCGCTACTAAAAGTGTGTTTACTATTATATTTACACGCAATGGTATTAATATGATTCTATGCATTCTGATTGTATAGGTACATCTCGCACATCACATTATGTTTAACCATTCGTTTAACGTGTAACGAATTTAAAAGTCATAATTTTTCTTTGTCTTGGTTACAAAATGGAAGACTTGGTGTCTTCCATTATGACAGTAAAACATATCAAAACTTCCATTTTTACTAACGATGACTGGGTTCGTTTTTTCAATTGCTGACATGTTTTAACCATCATGATTGATTTAAAAAATATGTCCGACTATGGGGACTGGACTATTTTGACATGTGTTGTGCCGGTTTGGGCGAACACTGGATCTTATGTGAATGTTTAGTTTAAATTCAAAATTGTTTACCAGCAAGATCTTTAAGCGGTAAGCAACCTAACGGTCTGAAGTGAGTACCGTGGGAGTCAGCACACATGCGACCGTGAGTACACGTTTGCTCCATCCTACCTCAGCTCAATTGTGGTAACCTCATAAACATAACATGATCAGTTGGTTCTTTGGCCGTCGAGACCATGGGGGTGTGGGGTTCACAGGGTAGGGCCTTTATCAGGGACATTGGGCGTCGCTTGAGGGACCGAGGATTTGACAACCGCCCTGGAGCTTTCCTGGCCCAGAGTATCTCGCTCGCTATGCAGGGCGACAACGCAGCCAGTGTAATGGGTACTTCTGGCCCGGGCAGGTTTTGTGGCGGTTTGTATGTTGATTTGTCATTTATAATTATTATTTAAGTTGTAACGAATCTTTGTGTAGATTTTTGGGATCATTATATTTTGATCATAAAGACATATCATATCTTGAGAAAAACCTAATTCTCCAGGCCCCATAAACCGACTGCCTGATAATTAAAAGGGCATTTAGTATAGATATATGACATAAAAAATGAACGTTCCAGTACGAGACGGACTCTTATTTCAAAACTCTCTTCAATAGGAGCCAGAGGCGCACAATATGGTTTTTTTCATTCCTACCTTATAGGATAGGTTATAGGATCTGAGCGGGGAGTTGGAGATCTACTACGGAGTACCTCAGGGTAGTATTTTGGGACCTAAGCTCTTCCTCATCTTCATTAACGATCTATACAACTTATCCCTCACAAATGGCTCCATTATTACCTACGCTGATATTCCTTTTCAATGCAAATACTTGGATAGAGCTACAAGCTATTGCGCAGACCGGCTTTGCGAATACTTCTACTACCCGCTATGTATATTTTTGAGGTTTGTTTGTTTGTAAAGAAAAACATTGGAGATTTCCAGAAAAAACTAAGCACTTTCCTTGCTAGGTATCCAAATCGGTTAGTTAATATCCCATATGTGTGTAAAATTGTACAACTTACCAGTGGCGGACTAAGGGGGGAGGGGCGGAGGGGGCGGCCCGCCCTGGGCCTCTAGTCATAGGGGGCCTCCAAGTTTCGAGAAGTCTCGAGGAGTCCTTTTCCGTTAAATCCCAAATAAGTCCAAAATCTGTTTAGTACGTAAGAAGTAGTTTGGTGTTGGAAGAATGGAGGCCCCTTACGCATATTAAATATAAACGTAGGAAGATACGATTATATTATATAAGATTACATACAAAAATTGACAATTAATCAAAAGTGAATAATGAAATAGAAAAACTTGTATCGAAAAGATTTTTTATTTCGTTCATTTAATTACGTTTAAAAACTTTCGCGCGTTCGGAATATCATATATACGTAATTAATTCGTCGACAGCACGACTGATGGCAGCACTTCTGCTTTACGGCGACGTACGACAATCAGCAGGTCGCGTGAGCAATGCGCTTGTGCGCAGTATATAAAAGTAAAGGACGGCACATGGAGCACGTCTAATTAATTCCTAGGGCTTAAAAGTGCTGGTGAAAGTGCATTGTCGTTATTTTCACTCAAACACGCTCACTAATTGGCTCATGCCCGAAAGCAGGGTATTCCCCCCGAAACTTTCGGGAAATACCCGTCGGAACAAGGAAAACCCAAGCAAACAGATGACTAATATAAAGTTTAATAAAGTGTAAAGTATATTCAGAGTTACGAAGTAACTAGTCAATTTTTTTCTTGTTGTTTCTTGTTGTTGTGACGTGTTGAATTGGACGAGTTCAGAGTTCAAACAGGGATCGTATTATCGCGTATCTAAGAACGGAAAGTAGTAAGTACCTACATTACTAATATGGTTATTGTCAATTTGTAGTTTTCTAGTACGTATTGTCGGAATTGAAAGTGCCTGGACCTTTAAGGTTGTTTAGAAGCTATAAAACATTTGAATGTTAATTTTTCAATAAATAGCTTCTTAGTCGTCATAAAAATTTTATACGACCTCCTGTACTTTATGTAAAAACATACCAAATTTTCAGAACTCTGTCATCATTACTTCAACCTCCTTAAGAGTTAAAATAAAAAACAATGAGAAAATTCTGAAATTTTGGTATGTTTTTGAATGAGGTATTTAAGAGGTCGTGTAAAAATTCAAATGCGTCAATGTCAGGTGTACATGGAGGAGTTCAACGAAAAATACGAGATGTCAATCCAAAAGCTCTGTTTAGTCCATGTGCCAATCATTCCTTAAATCTTTGTGGAGTCCATGCATTCTCATGCGTTCCGTCTAGCGTCACCTGTTTTGGAACTATAGAGAAGCTATATTCATTCTTCTCGTCCTCCACACATAGATGGGAATTACTTATAGAAAAAACAGGAAAAAGTTTAAAACGTTTGTCCGATACTCGCTGGAGTGCTCATTACGATTCAGTTAAAGTTGTAAAAGAAAACGTGGAAACAATTGTGAGCACTTTGGAATATATGCAAAGTCCATCTAAAGCAAATATTGATACAAGATCAGCAGCAAGCTTGCTCCTTCCAGCTATATGTGATTTTCACATAGTTTTAGAATACAACTTAAACGTTTCTTATTTGAAAGCCAAAAAAAGCAGGAGGGTCATAAACACGATACGAGTATTATTTAGTATTATTTTGTAGGTATCATTTATTTCAATTTTTAAATTGCACTGGAATTGAGCGCACAAAAAATTTGTATTCAAATTAATTAATTATTTCCTTGCTAGTATTAAGTACCTAGTTTTTTATAATCTTTAAGCCGTTTTCTTTTCACTTTTTTTTCTTTCTCTTTCTCTTCTATACGTACCTTACTCACTACAATCCTGTTTTAGTGGTTAGATTGTCCGTGGCATCACCGACCGGCTCTGACGGAAGACCAGCGTTGGTTGCAAACCAGCCAGCATTATGCTGAGTCAGGGTCCGTTTTGCGACACACAAGCTTGTTGTAGAAATTTTGTATTATATATTAGTGTAAGTGCCTGTCTCGCAAATAAATTATTATTCTATTCTATTCTATTCTATTCTATTCTATTTTACTTTTTTGACCTACATTAAATTTTGGCACTCGATACTGGAGGAAGTGGATTTAGTCCAACGATACCTACAGTCTCCAAAAAGGACTCACCAAACTAAAAACCCTGAATGAGTTTTTAGTTGCAGAACGAAATACGATTATAGACAATGCTGTTGATTTTGGCACTCAAAAATGCAATGATATGGACATTAACATTGACCGACGAGGAAGAAGAAGGGTAAGAAAAATAATGCCGGGTGAACTAGCTCATGACGCTGGATTATCAATTCAAGAGGAAATTCGTCGATCAATGTTTGAGTGCATAGACCGATTTATACAAGAATTATCGCAATGATACATGGCCATGGAGCAAATCAAGAAAATTTTCCAGATTGCTGAAACAAAGTTTATGCTAGAAGCGTCCGATGACGCTCTGGCTGTAGCACTGACAAATCTGGTAGAAATTTACGATGAGTTTGATACATAGCAGGTAGTACAAGAAATAAAACGGTATCGTAGGCATCTACGTGCAACCAATACGAGCGTGGACGTTGCCGCTAGATGGACAGCTCAAGAAATCCTTCAATTTATCGTTAAATGGGACTTCAGTGAATCATTGCCCTGTATATCACTGATAATGCAATATTTTTTGACCATTTGTGTTTCAGTCGCATCATGCGAGAGAAGTTTTTCCAAACTGAAACTTATAAAAAGTTATCTTCGATCTACGATGAACCAAGAACGGATAGTCAATCTATCGATTCTATCAATTGAATGAAAAGTTTCGAAAGAAATAGATTTTAACGACGTTATTGAGAAATTCAGTAAAATAAAGGCACGAAAACATGTTTAATAGTTTAAAAAAAATAACAAGTATAAAATAAAACTACTATAACAATGATACGATAATTGTAAAAGCTTTTTTTTTTCGACATATAAAATAAACATTCTTATTATATTCTTCATTATTTCTTTGCAAATTGCCGGTTACTCTGCTGAATATTGAACCGTATTCTAACTTTCTAACCCATATCGTACGTTGAACGTGTATTACAATTACATAAAGCTTAGAGCACATACATTATAAATACTTATTTTTTTTTTATCAGCCATTACGTGTATATTATTCATTTTTGAGAAAATGTAAACTAAAAATACAAAAATTTCTGAGCAGACCGGGGCCTCATTCAGTGTTGCCGCCCCGAGCCTCCGACAGGCTTAGTCCGCCACTGCAACTTACTACCAGACTCACTTAAAAATCTAAACTGCTATGCCCATAAATGGAAATTATTTGATATTTTATTGGAAAATTGTATTTATAAAACTGACGACTTTTATGAATCAAAATATTAATTATTTATAATTGTACCCTATAATCACGTTGACATTTTAAAGCTTCACACTTGTTTTTAATGTTTTTATTTTTTTGTTAGTATTGTGACATTTTCATATTATGATTCTTTATTTAATGATTTTATTTTATAGATATACATGTATAGATATAATGTAAATTGTTTTTATTATTTATAACTGAGCCATCTGCCAGTATTTCTTTAGGTTTTTCTGTTTTCCAATATTTGTATGCCTGAATCTGGCGCAGACATTGAAATGGACTATTTATTATATGTTACCAACTCGTTGTACCATATTTGCAAATAAATAATTTTAATTTACTTTACTTTACTTTACTTTGACTGTGTATTTAATTGGCTACTAGCAAACTCGCTAACTCTAAATAATATTTAAACTAAATTTGTCCCTTTCACCGTCACCTCCGTAAACCAACCAACATCAAATATAATTATTAAAGCTCACTCTTACGACGATCCCCTAATTTGTTCAAGTCCCCATATTGCTCAAACCGATATTATCAAATATCTAGATATGCACCTAAATTTTAAAAGCCACTTATATTTATTTCTATTCGAAACATTTTGCTCATTCATCATAATTAAGATGACTTATCTAGCCCTCGTTCAGTTGATTCTAACCTTTTGTATCCCCTGTTGGGGTAGAGCAGCTAAAACACATTTAAATCCTTGGAAATCGCCCAAAGAGGAGTTTTGAAAATAGTTACCAAACGCCCAATATACTTTTGTACCTCAGAACTCTACAAACGTTGTGACGTCCTCACCGTCAGGCAAGTAAACCTGCTTAGTAAACATGTATGAGTCACATAAATGAGTAATTGTATTTATGAGACCAAAATACGAAGGTGTTTAATAATTGACCAAGCGAGCAAGATGTGTCGGGATTTCTGTATGTTCTCATCTCGCATTTTTTAACCGATTCTCGTGAAATTTTGTGGACATCTTTAATAATTGTGTTAATGTTAATGTTTTTTTTTTGTCAATACAGTTTTTGTAAATTTTGGCAAAGGACGGAGATTCAAAACTGCGAAAAATATATATTCTTACTTTAATCAATTCAATGTAGGAATTTAGTAGCGGATCAGTATTCAGCCTTAGATGCCTGACAGTAGAGGTTCGACCGCCGACTACTGGTGAAAACAGGCATATGTTTTAAAACATGCTTTTTATCATTTTAATTATGGCCCAGAGGTTTTCTTTAATCATTATAATAAAATCTATTAACCAATGTATCCAAGCGGGGCTTGTGTCCACATAAAAAATAAATAATTATTGTGTCCAATGATCCCGTTGTACAGAGTCACGAAATAAATCATAATATGTTATTGATGTTGATTTCTTTAACTGTACCTAATTTGTCATATATTAATCAAATACTTGAATATATTTTTAATTTACATAATAAATAGTGTCAAAATAGTATCACAAAAATCATCACATAAAGGTTTTACTCAGCAAAGTTTGGTAATAAGCACTCAAAACATTACATAAAGTAACTACCTTACTTTACTTTATTTACTATTTTGAGAAATAATATAATGATAATTTTTTTTCAAACCAGTTTCGAAATATTACGAATGGTAATATAATAGAAAATTCCAAAAATCAAATATTTATGGCTTATAAATTTATATTACATATGCGTGGTCTCGCGATCACAGCTCAGTGAGCTGCGTCATGCGGCATCGCGGAACCACGCTTTATGGTTCATCTATTGTAGACTAAAATAAATATCCCTTTTATGACCCACGGCAAAACCGCTTCGATAAAATTATTATTCATTATTTCGTGTCTCTGTACAACGGGATCGGTGGAAACAACAATAATTATTTTTATATGGAATCTGATCCTGGGATCAGTGGGCACAAATCGGCGGGATCAGTTTCCACATTGATCTGATCCCGGGATCAGTGGACACTAACCCTCCCAGCGTACCAAATATATTTTTCTAAGAAAATCCAGTAAAATGTTACGATGATTACTTTTGGTAATTTCAGCTAAATTGCCGCCTACAGCCCTTCTACCCTACTTAACATATTTTGGATCAAATCATATTTAGCCATGTTTGTCTCTGTCTTATAAAATGTCAACGATGTCTTTGTAAATCAGGTTTTCTTTTCTGAAATCTGAATTACAAAAGTAATTATTATGTACTCTTAATAACGCAGTACGGCCGTAGAAGCGGTTCACCTCTGACATCATAAACTCTGTAGCCGTAGTTATGGGCTAGCGCTAGGCATCACTTGTCTGGCTGACGAGTGTCTTCCAGAACGTCAAAGGCTTTTTAATGAAAATGTTTCACATGTGAAGTGTTTTGTCGCTGAGATAAGGGAAACAGGGGAAAGGGCGAATTAGCAACGTTTTTAATTTACTTTGGTTGAAACAATTGGGACTTATGAATTTTAATTTAAATAAGGATAAAAACAATCTATACTTATATTAATTCACCAAATTAAAATCTTTAAAAAAACCGACTTCAAGTTCAAGCACTATTTCTTCCTCCCCGGTCGGCATGCGAATGAAGTCTGTGTACATGAAAATTCCTCATCAAGTCTTTTGCTGCACAGAACCACAAACCACAGTGTCATCTCATATATGCATCTCATTTTTGAATTTGTTGATTTTTTCGAAAAATGCTACGTCAATTTTATTAAAATTTATATGGGATCACCTCTGAAGTATGACCTATCAATCAAAACAAGAATAATAAAAATCGATTTATAATTGATGGCGTAATCGCTTAATAAACACACAAAAAACAGACGAATTGAGAACCTCGTCCTTTTTGAGGTTGGTTGAAAATGAATCGCTGTACGTTAGTCTTACTTGATCTATAAAATGGCGCGTCCAGTTTGAATAATTCCTATTTAAATTTAGTCTCCTCAGTCCGGAAGAGGTTTAGGTAAAAAGAAAATAAGGGAAAAACGCAGAGAAACTGCCATAAAATTAAATAATGTTTTGTGAGGGAAGTGGAGAAGTCTCAGTTTCCTATCGCTAGATGGCGTAGGTAGCCATAGAAGTCTCCTTTGCCCTTGATTATTGGCTAGTATTTAATTAAATCAAAAATAGAGATTTTCACAGCAAAAAGAGGTAGTCCACGAATAGCACCTGTCTGAATAGCACCTACACGAATAGCACCCAGGTGCTATTCGTGGACTAAAATTTATTTTTACATTTTTGTCCACGAATAGCACCTACGACTAGGCTAGGTGCTATTCGAGTAGGTGCTATTCAGACAGGTGCTATTCGTGGACTACCTCAGCAAAGACACTTTTATGTTTTAAGTATTTTTGTTGTTCTTACAGCCCCGCTTTGCTCACCCCCTTTAACCTTCACCTAAGCCACCGCAGTAGTTTACCCTGATATTTGTGAAAGTCAGTATATTTGCTGTGCAAATCAGTATTTTTGATGAGCAGTTTAATATATCCCTTGATAAATTAGGTAGGTGATACATTTAACTTCTTTGTTGGTAGCGGACTTTATGTTTCACAGCTATGCGATGAAAATAGTTACTACACAAAGGATAGATGGCGTTAGTAGCAGATAAATTGCTAACAACTTTTATTTAACGACCAACAGTTTCATTACAATTTTCATGCCAACGCGACAGTTCAGGGTATGTACCATGTTACTTATTTTATCAACACACGTATCATAAACCAATATCAAAATCAACTGCGTCCAAAAACCTTATGTTATGACCAGCGTAATGTTACTTGGTAAAAACTCATTTTTTGTCTGAATATTGATACATTATGACCATAATGTATCAATTTTTGTCATAAGGACATTCAAATTTCGAACACCGACGCCCGCCTGCGTGTCGTCCCTAGTTTGTCTGTGAAGTTGGTACTACTGAACAAGCTAAAGAGCAATGGTCACAGCCACCATGCCGGTCGAACACGAGTTTCCTGAACAGATCAAAGAGAACTTATGATATGTGTGTAGAAAAACAGTGTATGTAACTGTACATAATTAGGCACTAAAACTCTCGAGTGATATAATTATGAAACTCGCCTCTCTCTAATTTTAAAGCCCTCCATTACGTATCAGTCACATAAACTACTATTAAAATAAAATTTGAGTTGGTACAAGTTCACCGGGTCAGCCTGTTGAACATAAAGTTTTCCGAACTGCGTGGCACAGGCACAGTTGTGCCCACGTTTAGCCAGTTATTCAATACTCCTTTTTGCGTGACCGGGGGCTAGCCCATCGCCGCAGCTATGGAACAGAAACATTTACATACAGGCACATACATTGCTCTCTGGCCCCTCACTAGGATACCCTGTGTCGTGGGAACCAGAAACAACGACGTGACACACATATAAACATACAAGACCTGTGTGTTTTTTTTAACCCCTGCCGGGGATCGAACCCGGGACTTCTCGCATGGTAGGCAGAGCCACAACCGCTGCGCCGCAGAGGTCGTCGGATGAAGTTATGAAGGTTTCCTCACGTAGTTTTCCATCACTAGAACCTCTGTATAAAGTACTTCAATTCAATAACTTATCTCATGTTACCCATGTCAGCATCGGATTCAAAATCGCATCTCCTGCATAAGAAGCGAGAATTCGGGTTAAATGTTCCTTCTTAATAATAGTATGATACAACTTTTTTAATGCAATAAAGTTCTTAAGGCCGGTTTGTCTAGCTAGCTTATCAAACTTCCTTCCATTTTATTAAAAGCCGTTATCCAAACATATCACAAGCACCTGCAGAATTGCCCTCAACATCTACAGTAGTTAGCATTACGTCGTCCGCTCGAGACTAAATTCAACGCTGACTTAATGACGTCATAAATACCCTCCCCCTTCCCCTTTACCCCCAGGGCCTCACTCCAAGGAGGATAATTTACATCGTAATTGCGCGCCATCTATTAGCCGACGGAAACAACTCGTCTAGCAGGAAGGCGAAGGTTATTATGATAAAATAATCGTGGGAAACGGGATGTTTCTAGAAACGTAATGAACTATACTATACTGTGTACTGCTTTACTGGATACGAGAATAAGAATAAACAAACTCAACTTCTATTCCCATACAGAGAGAAAGGCACTTGTGCCTGAGTTAAGCAAGTAATTCAATACTCCATTTTGTGCAACTGGGGGCTCACCCATCGCCACAGCTCAATAGATATAATGGAAGTTTCCTCAGGGTTTCACCCTAAACGACAAAATATTCATTAAAATAATGAGCTAGACTGCGCTGTCTCTTCATATCATAACACAGATGGCATATTATGACATATCCAATCGTCTAATGCGTACCCCCTCCCGACTTATCCCCAACACCCTTGCCTCATCCCCCGAGCGAAACTCATTCGCGGTATGAAAACGGCAATAATTCATTGTAGGACATGATATTCTACTCGTAACTGTGATGTCTGGTTCATACTTTGCTTAGTGCAGGTATTAACTTGACTATAACGAGCGTGCTGAGGATATAGTCAAGTAGAATCCTTATACTCATAAGAGAGAGTAAAAATATTTCATTTAAATCTTTCTATGATTGAGTGATGTTAGTTAGACTTTTGTTATAATTATAATAATCACATGCATTGATTGAGATGCTATAACCAATACTCTTTCACTTTGCTATGAATAAAGATACTCGCCCTTAAGGTAATACGAAACAAAAACGAATATGAATATAAACGAAAGTGACAGCATTAATAACTTTCACATGAGAAAGTAAAGAGAGAGCAACAATGTGGTCAACTCAAACTAAATTAACGTAGCGCCAAACAACATATAAAAAAATATTAAAAAACTAAGCTATTTTATCCAAAAAAAATCAAGGAGAGTTTACGAATACATAATATCCGCATTTTAAATTTTATTCCGCAATGAAATTAGTTAGGATTTCAGAATTTCAAGAGAAAATAAAACAATTTAGAGGCATTTTCGTGATTATATTTTGAGAAAATTTCATCCAATCGCGTTTTACTTCAGTGACAATCTTAATAAAATACTCAATAAATGTTAACTTAAAAATCAAATCTGTAGATGACTTTATAGTGGAGTAGATGTTTTCGAAAAAAAACACTTTTTATTTCGTATCACCTGATGGAAATATACTTTCTTTGTGTAAACCAGTCTCGAGTTTCGGGAGTGACTTGCTTCTTTGTCTGGGAATGTTCTTTTTGTTTGTTGCCTTTGATAACTGTATACAAGTCATACAAAATGTATTCGTCTTAGCAGTTGTGGTAATTGATAACACAGTATATTAGAAAAGTTTAGTCGTCAATGTGCTAATTAAGGACATGAGAGTTTTAAGAAGATGCTTGAAATATATTTGTTGAGACAATGAAAATTAGGTAAAGAAGTAAGTCCTAACCTCAACAACCTTCGCATATAGTCACTTAAAGTAAATGGTATACCAAAACTAACCCCCTCCATAAACTCCCCTCGGAAGTTAAAGCGACACATAAGTGATGTTTATTGATATACCCCTATTTATGAAATGTTTGATATGAAGTTTTTACCTAAAAGAATCGTTAGAAGCGTCATAAATAATAATAACATTACCTAAATGTACTTAGAATGTTATAAACGTGGGTATAATTTGTGTTGTGGTTATTTATAAAATAAAAATAAAACTTTTATAAATAATCAAAATGCATATCGATTAAGTAATTTAATTTATTTTAGCTTAGTTTAAAAAGGGTTTGCCTTGAAAACCAGCGTTGTGTGCTGCCACCACACCATACAACATATGCTGAAACCAAACCTTTTTGACACATAATTCATTTCATTATTGTATCAATGTATAAAATTCTCTGATGTGTGTTAAATAAATGCTTTTTCTTTCTTTCTTTCAAATGTCTGTCTTTACTTGTAGTGAATAATTATTTATTTTTATTAACAAGGAGTAAGTTCATATAAACGTAGCTATATAAAATTATTATTATTTATTAAACAACAGCTAACCATAGAAAAATAAAGAAAAAGTAAAAGAATTAATAAGTAAAGAAATTGGGCTAGATCCCTGCCGCCGTCGCTAGGCAAGGTGCCCAGAAGGCGTTGCTTTGTTGTACAGCGAGCCTCAGCCTCAAGATAGGCTCCAGCCCTCTGGTCATTAGAGGTGTCAACCAGGGGCGGGGAAAGTTCTTTGAACAGCGCTCGCGCCTCTGGACCCCATGCACTGAGGGTTTCTACTCCAAAAGCCACAAATGTGTACTCAGGCATGGATAGGATAGACAATGGCCACATAACGGAGCGTAGATCGATAGTTATTATCTAAAATCTAGATGGCGCTGTGCTCAGAAAACTCAAAGATTTCCAAAAATTCCCATAAGGGATATAATTGACACTGATAATTCAACTTTTGTCTGACTCATTGTCGATTACAACGCATACGGATTTTTATGCAACTTATAAGATACTATGCACAGCGCCATCTAGGTTTTAGATAGTAAGTAACTTTCTATCTACGCCACATGATATGGCCTTTGTCTATCCTTTAATTCTTTATATCCCAGCCTCCGGTTATCCTATTACCTTTTTCTACCTTTTACGAATGTGATCCTCTTATTTTATAAGGGTCCAAAAAATATGTTTTCTTTTAAATATTATAAAATTAAAAAATATTTGTGTTTGCTAATTTTTTTTAAACTGTAGAACCATACTGGAACCTAAAACCAATTGGGAGCGTGTAAAAAAATTGGAAGCAATAATGGGTAAATTGGCAATGCGATTGTCTATGAATAAGAAATGAACATGTAAAGTGAGGAAAACAGGATAATTGGATTTAAAATAAGAACAGGTACGAATGGAAGTATGTAAAAATAAAACTGGTCAAGTGCGAGTAGAATTTCGGATCCACACATGAAGGGGTTCATACAAGTGTACACGGAAAAAAGGAAAACGACAGCCTTTTGTAACTTTTTAATTTTTAATAATAAATATTAAATACTAGGTAGGACTACATTCAGGGCCTTACATCGAAATATTGAAAAACAGTTTTGTGATTATAAATACATTTCTTCATTATAAGAATGTATTGTTTAAAAGAGATGCGTCAACATAAACGGGCACGCATGTCGCAGCTCAGGTTTGCAGATGACCATACTCACCTCCAAAGATCATTACTTATCGCTCACTAAATGTGCCGGCCATAATTTTTTTAAATGACACCGTGCAGGTAGTCAGCGATTACGTCTATCTTGGACATCGTTTATCCTTTGACCGAAATGCACAGGTGAAGGAGATTGAAAGGCGCGTCGGATCATGGTGGGCCGCTTTCGGGAAACTCTTAATTTATATGGTTTATCTTTCACTCTGCCAATCTATAATTACTTACTGTATTGTCACCTGGGGAGGAGCAACGAAAACCACTTTAAAACCGCTTGAGATAGAACAGAGAACTATTCTAAAAATTGCGACCTTTCGGCCTATCCTATATCCTACAAACGATCTTTATAGCGAGTGCAAGGTTCTAAATGTAAGACAACTTTTTATATTCAGCACAGTTATTCTTCAACACACTAATACTCCCTACATTGAAATCACTAAGCGACGCAAAGATCGTATTTGCTGTACTATAATGCCAAATTTCACCTTCACTAAAATATTTTTTCCATACTGTTTGAGTTGATGCCTTGTTGGGGTTGTTGATTGATACACAATGTTAGCTTGAACACTGAAGTGACTTTAATTCACGAATAGTTAATGAGGAAATGTTGAAATGTTATGAATGCACCCATCACGCGAGGATCCGTAAAATGCACTGAAAATAAGTAATCGCGAGTGGCCGACTATACAGGCGTCAGCAAAAGGTGTTCGGTTCCCGAACATATTCCCGGGGGGCAAAGATAAGCGTTCTGGGTGCTTTCATGTTAAATGTTAGGAGTTAATGTGGTGATTAAACAATAAAGAAAATTACAAATCATGTTACAATATAGGAAATTATGTTAATGTTAGTACTTATGTAAAATATTTATTCATCACTAAACACTATTTTGCGAAACACTGGGGATTTCACATTGTCCATGTTGAAGTCATTCGCTGGTGCACTATGACGATGTTGATTGTAGTTGTGTTTAGCTGGGGCCTGGGCGGAGGCGGGGGAAGGGGCGCTCACAGCCGGCTCGCTCGTCGTTGCTGCTGCTGGTGCCTGGGGTGTTCTCCAACTACGGCGTGATCGACGCCATAACCATGCCAGCACTAACAGTACAATGATACCGTAGATCAGTGCGTAGTGGTGAATATTATGGTATGAGACCTGGGTTCCATCTTCATCACTTTGACTCTGTTTCATTAGCCTCAGCTTCGCTTCTATGTCCTGAGATAACCGATCTCTTTCTTTAGTTTCATTTGTCGCATTTCCATCTTGCGTCTCTATCGTAATGTTAATTATGTGATTGATCGGGGCTATGATTGAAGGTTGAAACTCATCTTTAATGTTTAATTGACTTCTGTAGTGTTTGTGCCCGTAGATCGTAAAGTCCTTTGTTTTGATTATGCAGTAATCATCGAGGCTAATGACACTTGTATGCGTCAGCTGGTGTGCGGTAACGCGATCTCCGCATATTGTTCGTAGTTGGCATTGCTCGCAACAGAAGTATAGATAAATGTTTTCTTTCATAAGTCCGACCCAGTTATTTTTACACTTAGCGACGTTTATTTCACATTTGCTCTCTGTTTGCACACACAAATCAATATCAAACTTCATCTTGTATATAGGGTTTTGAAGGTTGCACATGAATGTTGAACTGTCTTCGATTATGCATTTCTGTATATTCTCCTGTGTTACGGGTATATATCTGTCCTTTTGTAGGTTTAGCGCCACATACTCGGAAATAGGCACGATTGATATCATATTTGATTGTTGCACTTGCGGCACTGGAATGACGTGGTACAGATCATACTGTTCTCTGCTGACTAGGGGGATTCTGATTTCAAAGATGAAATAATCTTGTGTCATTCTTGCTCGAACTTTTAGAAGTTTGTAAAGCTTCGTAAAGTCTGTATGTATGTTTTCAATCGGTAATGTTACTACGCTCGATAATAATCCAGTTATTATGTTTAATTGTTCTTGAAGTTGTTTTGGCGTCAATAAATGTAGGTTAAACTGTCCCTTAAATATGTCTGATATGGTATCCAGCATCATATTCTGTATTTCTCTTAAGATTTGTAGTATGTTTGTCGCTGCAATAGCTGTCAATGTAAAGTCTCTTTCTTTCTCTGCAATGTTAATCTCCTTCAGAATATTTTTTGTTGCTGCGTCAAGACTGTTCAAATGTTTATTAATAATTTTATGTTGTTTTTCCATGATTTCCTCCGTTCGTTTTAGTAGATTATGTTCCGACTCCAACACTGTCGTCTGATTAATCCATAATTTCTTTAGATGAGATTGATTTTTCTTAATAAGCGCTATGTCGCGTGAGTACTGTTCTGCGAAATGTTCGTCTAGTACCCCGAACAGGCTATTAGCAAGGTAACCGACACCGTTGATAAGACCTCTGCGGCGGTGGCGGCGGCGGCGTCTCGCTTGCTCCGTGAAATGCTGAGTTGACAAAAGCTGGTCGTAGTACTCCAGCTCATTGAACTCATGTCTCAGTTGAGGTATGATCATGTTACACTTATTGTTTATTTCCAGACTGTTACACATATTTTCGAGATATTTTAAGAGTTTTTCTGTTGTTTGTGTTCCGGCCCAGTATGGACTCATATCATAGTATGTCACGAGTGTCCATTGATCTCTTAGTACTTTGCATTTTTCTCGCTGTCATCTTGTTTTTGTTCTTCGGATTGTATTGGGAGCAAGTTGAGCTTGACTACGGGGCGTTTGATATATCCAGTCTCTGTTTTCAATGTCACTACCCTCACGTAACCGTCTCTTCCTGGATGTATCTCAACCACTCTGCCCATTGCCCATTTTCCGACAGGCATGTTATCTTCTCGAATGGTCACTAAATCGTCTACTTGGATGTTTCTTTTTGGTTGTGACCACTTATTTCTCGCTGTTAGTTGTGTTAGATATTCGTCTTTCCATCTCTTCCATATTTGTTGTAAAATCTGAGTTGTTAGGAACCATCTTGTTCTCGCATCCTCTCTGGTTTCTATCACTGTTACACCTGCTCTCCCGGTTAAGAAGTGTGCGGGAGTTAAGAAATCCAAGTCGTCCGTATCTTCTGTCAGGGCGCACAAAGGCCGGGAGTTCAAGCAAGCTTCGAGTTGCGATAATATTGTTGAATATTCTTCAAATGTTAGGCGTTGTTGTCCGACTACACGTTTCAAGTGGTGTTTGAGGCTACGCACTGCTCTTTCCCAAATTCCTCCTGCGCTTGGCCAAGCGGGCGCATTAAAATGCCATGTTATGTTCATGTTTTCCAAAACTCCTCGAAAATTGTCATCCAATGTTTGTTTCACTTGTTCATACTCTTCCTGTATTATTCTGTTAGCGCCGACAAAGTTAGTGCCACAATCACTGTACAGGTGGCCGGGGGCTCCTCTCCTGGCGGCCATCCTCCTCAATGCTGCTAGAAATGCTGAGCTGGTAAGGTCTGACACCAACTCCAGATGAATGGCTTTGGTCACCATACATATGAACACGGCGATATAGCCTTTCAGTGACCTTGCGTTTCTTGTTCTGTTCGCTTTTATCTCCACAAACCCGGTGTAGTCGACCCCACATTGGTAGAAGGGTTGTGAAGGCTCTACCCGAGCTGCGGGTAAATCTCCCAAACCAAATGGTTTTGTTTGCTCGGATTGTTTTTTCTGCAAGTCACGCAGTTACGCAACTATTTCTTCACTGCGTTGTTTCCTCCAGGGATCCAGAACTGCTGCCTGAGATTCGCCGAGGTCAGGCGTGGACCTCCGTGGAATGTTAGTTGATGAGCTTCATCTATCAAAAGCTCTGCCAGTCGACTCCCTCGTGGTATGATTTTTGGGTGTCTCCTTTCCTTGTTTATGTTCGCGTTCTCCAACCTCCCACCAACTCGTAAAACTCCTAATTCGTCAATGAACGGATTCAAGCTCAAAATGTTACTTTTTGCCTCTATTTGTTTATGTTTTCGCAATCGTTCGATTTCCGCTCCATACTCTGCATGTTGCACGTATTTTACGATCAGCGTTTTTGCGGCGGCCAACTCGTGTAACGTGAGATAGCTTGGCAATTTGTTACGTTTACTCGGTGCAGCTGTCCTTAGTAGCCAAGCTACAATACGTGTTATTTTATTGAATGAGCTATGATTGTTTAAAAGATCGTCGATCAAATGTTTCTCTCGTTCCATAACGACTGTTGATTGTTTTTTGCACATTTCCTGTTCTGTTGTGTAATTCTCCGGCTCGGTATTTTCTTTCTCAAATGTTGACAGCCAAGAAGGCCCATTTTTGTTGTCTGTTAGCTGTATAGGGTATTGACCCCGACTCGCTGCGTCAGCAGGGTTTTCTTTCGTGTTCACATACCTCCAACTTTGACCCGGTATGACTTCTGTTGTTTTTTGAACTTGATTCGCCACATATGGTTTCCATCGGCTCGGCTCTCCTTGTAACCAACCTAATGTCACCATCGAGTCAGTCCATCCACAGCTCTCAAGTTTATGTTGATGTAATGCTTCTGCAATTTTTCTCATTAGTTTTGCCAGTAAATAGGCTCCGTTAAGCTCCATTCTAGGAAGTGTTGATGCTTTTTTGTGTGGAACGAGTTTTGTTTTGGCTGACACCAGAACCACTATTTGTTTGTTGATAATCTTAGCATAAACCACACAGGCGAATGCGACTGAGGACGAATCGCAAAAGCCGTGAAGCTATATTATATCTCCCCTTCTGCTTCCAATCCATCTGGGAATTTCGATTTCGTTAATGAGGTTAAGTTCCGCCTTTAACCTTGCCCATTCCTTCTGAATGTTTTCCGGTACTTCGTCGTCCCACTTAATGGTTTCACTCCATAGTTGTTGGAATAAAAGTTTTAGTTTTGTTGTAATGGGGGCTAGCCATCCCTTTGGATCAAACAGTTTCGATATCTCAGACAACAAGCTTCTTTTTGTATGTTTCCCTCTCTGTTCTGGAATGCTGTATTGAAACGTGAAAGTATCTTTATCTGAGTTCCAGTCAATGTTTTACTAATGTTGTCTGTTTTAAAATTGAAAATTGTGTCTTCTGTCCGGTTACGTTCCTCTTTGATATCTGCCAGTAGTTGCGGTTCACTTGCGGACCACTTCCTGATATTAAATCCGCCTGATTTCATCAATAAGTCCAACTCTCTTATCAGTTTCTTTCCTTCTTCAATCGTATCTGATCCATGCAGCAAATCGTCCATGTAGAATGCTGATTCTGCAACTTTGGCTGCTTCAGGATATTGCTCTCGTGAATTCGCTGCCAATCTTTTCAGAGTCATCATTGCTAAGAACGGCGCGGCGCGTGTTCCGTACGTGACTGTTGATAGACTAAATATTTGTATGGGTTGTTCTAAGTCTGATCTCCAAATAATTTTCTGGTATCTTTGGTCTTCTTCATTTATTAGTATCATGCGAAACATCTTCTCTATGTCTGCCATGTAAACATATTGGTATTGTCTCCATCTGAGCAAAAGTGTTTGTAGGTCAACCTGTAAATTCCGTCCTGTATACATTAAGTCATTAAGACCACATCCTGTAGATGTTTTGTTTGATGCGTTGAATACAACTCTATATTGCGTTGTCAGCGAGTCGATTCGCTCGACCCCGTGGTGCGGCATGTAGTACTCAGGTGTCTCGTTGCTATTTGTCGGTTTCATATGATTTAAGGCTCCGTACTCCTCCATAAATGTTTTATAATCCGTCGCTAATTTACTTTGTTTATGAAACTTTTTCTCCAAATTTTTAAATTGTGCTAAGGCAGTCTGTTTAGACGACCCTAGTTTTGTCTCGATGTCTTCTTTGAGTGGTAATCGTACTTCATATCTCCCATTTTCTTTTCTGGTAGTTGTTTCGTTGTAGTATGTTATGCAATGTTGCTCTTCTACTGATAAGTTTGACTGTTCATTGATCTCCTCCAACTCCCAAAACCTTTTAATCTCATCTAAATCTTGCCTCACTATGTTGCATTTGTATGTCTTGGCGTTTCCACACAGTAACCAACCAAGATGTGATTGTTGTACGAGCGGCTGACGTGAGTCATTCTCCTTAATCATTCCGCTGAGTATAATTTGTGAATATATTTCTGCTCCAAGTAACACGTCAACTGGGCGGCAAATGTAAAATTCCGGGTCGGCTAATGAAATATTTTTGATTGATGTCCATTCCGGCTTTGCAAATGTTTTGTTAGGTAAGTTACCGACCAGATTGTTCATTATGATGACGTCTGTGTTAAAAATGTATTAGTTATGTATAGATTTGCATTCTATGTGCATCATTCCCTTTCCATTTGTCTCTTTCTCTCCAATACCACAAACTGATCCCTTGCAGTTGACACGTTTAATTTTTAATAACTGGGCTGTTTTCTCCGTAATGATGGAAATTTGTGACCCTTGGTCCACCAGCGCTCTCAGGAGATGATAAGTACCATCGCTTCCCTTCACTTTTATCATGGCGGTTGACAACAAGACCTCCGCTGTCATGTTCAAATCACTTTGTTTCGACACGTGTGAGTTGTTATTGCAGTTCAGTGCATCCTGAATTATTGTGTTGTGTCTCTTGTTACATTTGCGGCATGTTTTTGATGATTTACATTCGTCGCCATTGTGGCTGAATAAACAGTTGATGCAAACTTGAAGTTCTCGTACTTTTTTTAGTTTTCTATCATTTTGTAATTCTAGGAAGTATTTGCAGTTATACAGGCCATGTTCGTTGTTGCATAGTGGGCATTTTATTGTCGTCACGTTGAATGTTGATTTTGTTACTGGCGGTCTTTCTTTATTGTTCGAAATATTTGTTCGAGTATTATTTGAAGATGATGAACTTGGCTGATAATGATGATTGTAAGATGCTCTTTGTTGATTGTTCTCTCCTTTTCGTCGACTTGTTTCCATAGCGGTGAATTTTCCCTCCAGAAAATCAATAAAATCGCTCAATATTGGTAGTTCGCGGCGATCTTTTAAAGAGTCTATGTACTCTGAGTGGCTTTCGCTATCCAATTTCAAATCCAATATATGTACAATTAGTGGGTCCCATGTTGTTATGTCTACTCCTAAGTTCTTGATCGCATTGAGTGTTTCTTGGGCCACATCGTGCATCCTCTTGATCTGTTCTAGGGACTGGTGTTTCATGTTTGGTATTTCTAATAGTGTGTTGATATACGTTGTGAAAATAAGGCGTTTGTTGTTGTACCTATGGTTCAGAATGTCCCAGCAAACGGTATAGTTGTCAGAGCTAATATTGAGGTGCTGTATCAGACGCTCAGCTTCTCCACGTACCTTCCCTTTCAGAAACTGCATCTTTTGTGCGTTAGACAACGAAGCATTCTTGTGAATAGTTTCAGTAAAGAGGTCTTTAAAAGACATCCACTGGTTGTAATTTCCATGATATACCGGTACCTCCATTTTAGGGGTTGTTTTGTCTCTGTGGGTTTCTGACCACATTTTTGAATTAAGGTTCTTTTTCAGTTTATTATACTGCTTCTCGTTGTTGTTAAATAATGCCTCGAACTGTTCATTATCCTCTTCATTAAGCAAACCTTCTAGTTCCCAATGCAATGAGTCGATTGTCGACCAACGCGTTTCCAAAGTCTTCAGAGCATCTTCAAACTCCCATTTCTCTGTTATCGCCTCTACATCTATGTTCGTAATTGTTCGCTGAAAAGCCTTGTAGTTAGCCGTCTGCTTACGTAGCTTGTCGTCTAATTTTTTGTCAATGTTAGTGATCTCCTTCGACGTTCCAGATTGTTGTTGTAGCTTCACATATTTCTCCAAATAGGCTAATGTTTCATAGTAAAATATTTTTGTTGTCTCGTAATGTTCTCCCTTGAAATAATCGTGCGATTTATCTTCATACTGACAAAGGATGAGATGATTCGCGTGAAATTCACGAAACAGCTCTGTCAGTTTCTCAATCCTTTTACTTGCTATGGTTGGCTTACTCTCAGTTTTTTATTTTTTGAAGTTGACCAGCAATTTCTCCATGGATGCCGTCGTCTCCACTTGTTTGCTCATTAATTCCTCCATTGTTGGTTGTTAATGTTTTCTGTCGCTCTTGGAATGTTAAGATAATTGTTGTTGTTTAATGTTAATGTTCTCCGACTCTCTCGAAATGTTTAGATGTTTGTTGTTCGGCACTCACTCCTTTTTTGCTGATTACCCGGCGAGCTTCACGCGTGAAGTTTGCCCTTCTCAATCCAACTGGTGGAACCCGCTTCTGGGAAGCCAGTGAACCGATTGCAATCACGCACGAAGTCCAACCGAGTGGCTCGAAGGACCAATGTTTGAGTTGATGCCTTGTTGGGGTTGTTGATTGATACACAATGTTAGCTTGAACACTGAAGTGACTTTAATTCACGAATTGTTAATGAGGAAATATTGAAATGTTATGAATGCACCCGTCACGCGCGGATCCGTAAAATGCACTGAAAATAAGTAATCGCGAGTGGCCGACTATACAGGCGTCAGCAAAAGGTGTTCGGTTCCCGAACACATACCTCGGCCCATTTCTTTAAAACAAAATAAACTCATGCTTACCTGTATACGGGCACACCCAGACAAATTGTCGGCAAAAAGTCCAGTCTTTTCTTGTCAACTTAACTTATGAGGAATCGGAAGCATTCATACATTCATAAATAAAATATAATTACTACACCTTTTAAATAGATCATCCACACTACATACACTACCGAATGCACAAACATCCAAACACACACACACACACACACACCAACATACACACACACCCTCACACACACCCACACACACACACACACACACACACACACACACACACACACATACACACACTCAAGCTTACCTTGTATAAAACAAACTCTGTTAAATTATAATAAGTTAAATTTATAATCTATGGTCATTGTTAAAGTTATAATAAACAAAAATAAAAGTAAAAACGTAAGTAAACATAAATGTTAAAATAAACAAAGGAGGTTTAAAATAAGATACGTTTTAAAACATTCTAATCACCTATGTAAGGGGCTGGGCCTGGTATTCCTTAACACAGATTATTACATAATCTAGCTAGGATACCAGCTGGTCTCACATACTAAATGTACTAAAAGGTCTATTATGTATTTGTTTGACTTTGTTTGCTTACTGTACATTTCTTTTTGAAATAAAATATATTTGATTTGATTTGAAACTAAGTGATTTCTTCAAATCCTTACTCCCACAACTCACGCACCACTTCTAGGGCGTAGGGAGTCTGGGTCAGGTCAATGGAGCTCTTCAGGTAGCGTGGCAGGCGGTGGCCGCCGGGCGGGCGCACGTGGTACGGAGCCAGTTCGCGGCTACGGTTTGTGTGACGCATCCGCACTCGCGAACATGCTCTTCTCCAGCCTCTGGACAAACTAGTCCACTGGTTCCTATCTTAGGTCCCTCTGGATCATCGCGTTCCTCACGCAGGTGCTCAGAGAGAGTTTCACTTGGGCTCGGAGTCTCTGTTTGTTCGTCTCCGAGCACAGAGAACAACATACCGGCACCGCGCAGGTAAGGCGGGATCCCGGAGCACGATATTTTAAGATTACCCCAAAATTACATTTTTCTCTGCATGGTTTATGCTCAATTCCATGAGGTTCTTCTGAACCTCAATGCAGAGCAGGTCTATAGTCTCTGCGAAGACGAAGTCTAAGGGCAGGACTATATTCGGGCTGGTTATGTTGGACCAGGTTCTCCTGGCCTCGGCCAAGCTCGTGACCTCGACGTCAGCGTCACAGAGTGACGGGTGCACTATTTTACCAGTGAGGCTGGACGTGCTGTGGATCGAGGAGAGAAACGATGAAAAACGATCTAATCAATTTGTCTTAACTGTCAAGTAGGTCTGGCCTTTGCCACAAAGTTGTGAAGCCCAGGACGTTGGTAAATTTTGAGACGAATAAACTAGATTTAAAAACAGTATATTCCATGTGGGGGCTAAATTGACTTGTCTGTTACCAAAAAACCAGTTACTTTTGGCAAATGGAAATAGTGGCTAATGTTATGGTTAAACGAGTGATTTGAGTAAAGGAAACTAATTATTAAGTGAGTTTTCTAAGTAAAAATAATCCTTATGTTGTATCATGATGGGACGAAACGAGAGATGATTGAAATTGAAATAAACACTTGCGAAAAGTCCACAACTCTGAAGGAGATGCTGTTCAGTGGCTGATTTGATTAGGCTGCAGCCTTTGTGACGTGGACGTGAACGACCAAACGCTAAATAAATACACTTATTTCGACTTGCACCAGATTTTTGACAGCGACTTAATGGAGTTCAAACACTATAAGTATAATACGGTCAATTAACCTTACCAAGCACGGCAAGCTTATTGCCTGTCAGCCAGGTTTCTATTTAACATGGCCACGTTGTAAGTATTATATTTAAACTCCATTTAGCGGCTGCAATCAGTCTGCTGCAAGACGATCTTAGGCCAACAACTCCGACAGCGAGTCAAGAATATTCTCTGAATAACTTTGACAAATCTATACGAAATATGGAGTTGTCTAAGACATTCAGACAATATATTGACTTGCGTTCGAAGTTGTGTAAATAACAGGTGAATGCATAGACTTCAAATACTTAGTGCCACTAGCTAGAAAGCGGAATAAGACTTATATAACTCGAGTAAACTTGGTTGCATAGAGTTGTCAAAGTTTTCTCGAGTTAAGTCTTATTCCGCCTTCTGCTAGTCGCCCTTAATGTCATGTTAACAGGGCCAGCTTGACTTTGACTGCCTGCGCAAGTTTGAGTTGTATTTTGCCATTACATTAACTCATCAAAAACCACGCTTTTTTATCACAAAAGGAATCAGTTTCGTATCAACATGGACAAGCGGACAATAGAGCTCACCATACCCAGCCGTGCCGTGTCCACACCAGCCGGTAATTTCCCGCAAGACTCGTAAATTACTTGCACGTTACACTACCACGTTTACAGTAAGCTACACCTTTGCATTGTGATTTTAGTCTCTAACACCCTCGAGTTAAGAGCGGTGTTAAAGGTGTAGTTGATGTAATACGTCGGTTATCTAAAGTCGGAGGCATGGAGCAGTGACGGGGAGCGGACAGTGCTTGTTACGATGCAGTGTGTACCTGCATTACAGTCTGCATTGTTACATCTAGTTTTATGCTATTTTAGTCTGTTGGGGAGATTTGATAAGAACCTATTATGAAAACATCTTGCAATAGCAACTGCAGCTTAAATATCGCAGTGTTTGACCAATTGTAATTTGTTTAGACAGTTTGTTTAGAGTATAAATTGTGACGCGTATTAATGAACGCGTATTATGGAACGATTAATCTTTACTGCCGTATCAAAGCCTCTCTTTTTTGTTATTAAATAAACATTTTTGGTGCTAGACAAGCCCTCTGTCGGGCAACGGCTCGTCGCTAAACATAACAATCCCCACAAACTGAAACTCACGTTATTGCTAAAAAAAAACAAGTACACACGCACATCACGATCATGATTCTTCACAAATTACCTTTAGATCCACAAACTTCTCTGACCCCGGTGACAGCCTCGTTAGCATCAATGGCTTATGAATGAGATTACCTTTCGCCGCCGGACCAGATAAGTTTGTGGATCTATACTAAATGTTGTAATGAGAGAACAGCATCAGAAAACAATATTTCTACAAATACTAATACAAACACATAATATTAGCTTTAAAATGGATGAAGAAAGGTAATTACTCACACCTACGAAATATAAGCTAAATTTTAGTAACATAACTCATTGTTTCTGTATATGTATATCTCGGTTGTTGGTACAAAGTTGTTCTCGCAGAGTTCTCTAAACATCGATTGGGGCGTTTTGGGATCACACGAAGTAATTGCTATAAGTTGTGCAGTGAACGCAGTCCTACGCGGATATTGAGAGACGGATATCCTAAATCCAATGTTTTGTACCTAGTTCGAGTATACTCGTACTCATAATTTCAAATTTTACTTATATTCTTCACGGCACTGATCTGTGCCTTTCAGAAGCTCCTTGTTCATTCGGCCTAAAAATATTTCAGTGTATGTCTTGTCGAACCATCAAAATCCTGGTGTTTCATTGTGTCGAACCACCCGGTCACAAGTGTCTAAACCCGTTAAATACTTTTGACTCATACTTCAAACTCAAGTTATATATTTCACCGTAAGATTGTCAAAATCGTTAGTTGATAAACTAACGTTTTTCTCTCGTTAGTTGGTCAACTATCGACAGATAATAAACTATAGCCTAATGCTTACTATATGACGCGTTAGTTGATAAACTAACGGTAAAAACCATTAAATAGTAAACTGGTTTAAACTTGAATTGCAAACGAAATACCAGGGCAAACACTGCGGCAGCTTAGGTGAAGTCTTCGTGTTAGGTTGACACGTAAGAACAAAAGAAACGTAAATTCTAAACCCTGTCGGTCTGTTTTACTATCTATCGATAGTTGATCAACTAACGCGTTAGTTTATCAACTAACGGTTTTGACTATCTTACGGTGACGTATACAACGTGAACTCTATGTGCTAACTCCGGTGTGCCTCTGAATATCATCTATGGAGCTCCCTCGAGGTGTTTGCTTCATAAGTGCATCTACAAGTAGACGTAACTTGGTGGTGTGTGAACACTATCTAGATGTCTCTTTGTGGAGTGTAACTTGGTGGACGACGAACACGATCTAGATGTGACTTGGTGGTGAGTCAAATCGACTGAAAAACTAGGGACACACTGCTCGGTGTTGATAAGTAATTGATCAAAAATTATCGGATTGTTTCATCCACCTCTGTAGCGTACCGATCGAATTTCCGCCTGTATTGCATCATCCTGAATATCTATTCAGGCTATTTGTATCCACAAATTAAACTTAACAAAATGTGTGCAACATATATTGGTTTACATATGTAAAGATGTAACAATGAGTTCAGGATTGATAACTTAGTTTATGGGTTTCAACTAAAGACCTAGTTTATTTATATGACTGGAAAATTTGTTCGCATTGAAACTAGACTAGAATAATGATGGGATAACAAACAGTTCCCAACAACACTCGGGAAGTGTTGAAATGATAAATCTTGTGACGCTAGTGAACAGGGGCGGTAATTTATTTTTCGCGTGTTTAGAGCGGGGCGGCGGCGGTGGCACGCAGGCCGCTGACACCTCATTTTAGATCTAAATTAAAATTAAACGTGAGTTTCCATTTCTATCTGTAAAGGACGTGCTATGCCTGTAGGACGGAGGGAGGAGTTTGAAGAGCACGGCAGTAAACGTAGACGTATAAGCAGTATAATATAAAGATCAACAACTAAACAAACATAATCCCTTTTTATATTTGGTGTAGCAAACGCACATTTGTACCCACGTTCAGTCAGTTATTCAGAACTACACTTTCCAGGAGGAACACCCGGTGGATTGTTCAATATCCAGTCGGAACCTCTTCGGAATCCACTTTATCAAAGCGTTACATCCCAAAAACGCAATTCAGTAGTATTCAAACCAGTCGGGAATCCCGCACCGTTTCATTTCGTCGGTACGGAATGCCCGTTGGTCGGCTGCGCGGGCAATCCGGGGACATTCCGTGCGTGCCGGACCGACCGTCACTCACGGGGGCGGCGCCAGTCTCTGATACACTAGTACTACCGATATAGTACCGTTACTTCTGTTTATGTTTGTGTACATACTTTAATGCAATTATTATTCTTTTGAGTACAACCTAAGGCATAAAGACAAAAAGCTTTGTTCTTAATCTCAAGTCCACTTTGACAATGCATGGATATTCTGTGATATAGTCATGGTTGATCCGCGAGGGCTAGGGCTTAACTCGCCTTTTGTCTTTCGGGCTTATCCAATCCCGTCTCCTAAATATTCACTAACGACAGGAATAATCGACTCTGTTTATGCTTATTTTAACTTGTAGTTTAATGTTGAGAGCTGTTGACAAGAGGTGACAGCTCGCTTAAGATACAAACACTTGGCGCCAACTTAAAGGATAAAACGGTCACTTTTCCAGTCGATTTGCTTTGTATCTAGGGGGATCCAATAATCCACAGACGGATATCATTAAAGTAAACAGTATGTGACACCAAAACCAACAAACTGATCCGCAACTATTCTTAATAAAACAAGAAATCTGTTAGCTGGCCACAGACGGATATCATTAAAGTAAACAGTATGTAACACCAAAACCAACAAACTGATGCTTAACTATTCTTAATAAACCAAGAAATCAGTTAGCTGGCTACAGACGGATATCATTAAAGTAAACAGTATGTCACACCAAAACCAACAAACTGATCCGCAACTATTCTTAATAAACCAAGAAATCAGTTAGCTGGCCACAGGCGGATATCATTAAAGTAAACAGTATGTAACATCAAAACCAACAAACCGATCCGCAACTATTCTTAATAAACCAAGAAATCAGTTAGCTGGCCACAGGCGGATATCATTAAAGTAAACAGTATGTAACACCAAAACCAACAAACCGATCTGCAACTATTCTAAATAAACTAAGAAATCAGTTAGCTGGCTACAGACGGATATCATTAAAGTAAACAGTATGTCACACCAAAACCAACAAACTGATCCGCAACTATTCTTAATAAACCAAGAAATCAGTTATCTGGCCACAGGCGGATATCATTAAAGAAAACAGTATGTAACACCAAAACCAACAAACCGATCCGCAACTATTCTTAATAAACCAAGAAATCAGTTAGCTGGCCACAGGCGGATATCATTAAAGTAAACAGTATGTAACACCAAAACGATTAAACTGATCCGCAACTATTCTTAATAAACCATGAAATCAGTTAGCTGGCCACAGGCGGATATCATTAAAGCAAACAGTATGTAACACCAAAAACAACAAACCGATCCGCAACTATTCTTAATAAACTAAGAAATCAGTTAGCTGGCCACAGGTGGATATCATTAAAGTAAACAGTATGTAACACCAAAACCAACAAACTGATCCTGTTCGGGAAAAAAACACCTTTTGCTGACGCCGCCGACTGTGTAGTCGGCGACTCAATTTACTTTATTTATTGCATTTTAAAGAACCGCGCGTGCCGGGTGCATTCATAATATTTTCATATATAATTATCTAAGGTACAACATAAACCGTGAAATACAGTAATTTAGTGTTATAACATTGTGTTTTCACTTCAAACATCAACTCAAACAAGGCCTCACCCCAAACATTGGTCCTTTGAGCCATTCGGCTGGACCTCGCGCGTGATTGCAGTCGGTTCGCTGGCCTCCCAGAAGCGGGTCTCACTAGTTGGATTGAGAAGGTGCAAAAATCACGTTTGAGGTTCGCCGGGTAACTAGCTAACAGGAGTGAGTGCCGAACAACAAACATTTATAACATTACGAGAGCGACGGAGAACATTAACATTCAAAAACAAATAACATCGGGAGCGACGGAGAACATTAACAATGGAAGAATTACTGAGCAGACAGGCGGAGACGACGGCAGCCAAGGAAAAACTGCTTGTCAACTTCAAGAAAGAAAAAACGGATAGTAAGCCAACTATAGCAAGTAACAGGATTGAGAAGTTGACGGATCTGTTTCGTGACTTCCACGCGAATCATCTTATTATAAGTCAGTACGAAGATAAAATGCATGATTACTTCAAGGGTGAACATTACGAGACAACAAAAACATTTTATAACAAGACATTAGCCTTTTTGGAGAAGTATAAAAAGGTAGTGCAGCCACAAACATCAACAACAATATCATCAGCATCGTAACAAAAATATGGAACGACAAAGGAGAGTACTGACATTCATACAAAACTAGACGAGAAGCTACGTAAGCTGGCGGCTAACTACAAGGCTTTCCAGAGAACAATATCGAGCATAGATGTAGAGGCATTAACTGAGAAATGGGAGTTCAAAGATGCCCTAAAGACTTTGGAGACTCGTTGGTCGACAATCGATTCATTGCATTGGGAACTGGAAGGTAAGCTTAATGATAAAGATAATGAAAAGTTCGAGACAATATTTAACAATCACGAGAAACAGTACAACAAGCTCAAAAAGAGCATCAACTCAAAAATGTGGTCAGAAACACACAGAGACAAAATAACCCCGAAAATGGAGGTACCGGTTTTTCATGGCAATTACACCCAGTGGGTGTCCTTTAAGGACGTGTTTTCGGAAACTATCAACAAGAACCCTTAGTTATCTAACGCACAGAAGATGGAATTTCTGAAAGGAAAAGTACGTGGAGAAGCTGAGCGTCTGATACAGCAACTCAACATTAGTTCTGACAACTACAAAGTGTGCTGGGATATCCGGAACCATAGGTACAATAACAAACGTCTTATTTTTTCAACATATATTAACACACTACTTGAATTGCCGAACATGAAACACCAGTACATTGATGAGTTAGGAGTCCCAGTTAACAAGGAGAGAAAACACCCGAAAATCATACCCCGAGGCAGTCGGCTGGCAGAGCTTTGATAGAAAAAGCTCATCAACTAGGTGTGGGGCTATAACAAGTATTATTGAACCAATGACTTTGACTGACATACCCCACAGGTATTTTTTTTTTAATTAATGTAATCTATACGTTTTGACAATAACCTGGGACATACATGATCAAATATCCCAGATTAAATAATTCCAGTACCGAACGTGCTACAACGTAATATGATAACAATCGTTCCAATATCAGAGTATGTGGCGTTAAAGACAGATATAAACCCGTATCACAAGAAAATCTACGAAAATGCATAATAGAAGACAGTTCTACATTCCTGTGCAGCCTACAAAACCCTATTTTCAAGATGAAGTCCGATAAAGATTTATGTATGCAAACAGAGAGCAAATGTAAAATAAATGTCGCTAAGTGTAAAAATAACTGGGTCGGACTTATGAAAGAAAACATTTATCTATACTTTTGTTGCGAGAAAGTCAACTAAGAACAATATGCGGAGATCGAGTTACCGCTCACGAGCTTACGCATACAACTGTCATTAGCCTCGACGATTATTGCGTAATCAAAACAAATGAGTTTACGATTTAAGGGTACAAGCACCATAGAAGATAGAAGTTACCACAGAATAAGTTTCAACCTGCAATTATAGCCCCGATCAATCACATAACCAACATAACCAGAGAGACGGAAGATGGCAACGTGACAGATCGAATAACGAGAGAAAGAGATCAGTTATCTCAGGAGATAGAAGCGAAGCTGAAGCTGATGAAACAGAGTCAAAGTTATGAAAATGAGACGCAGGTCTCATACCATGACATACACCATTACACACTGATCTACAGTATCCTAACAGCTATGATACTGTTGGCTCTGGCATGGATATGGCGTCGATCACGTCGCAGTTGGAGAACACCCCAGACACCAACAGCAGCAGTGGACACACGGCAGCCCGCCCCCGCCCACGTCCCCGCCCCCGCCCCGCGCAACTACACTCAACATCGCTATAGTGCACCTGTGAAAGTCAGCGACAGTGAGATTGAAATGGAAGTGATTAAAGTGGACAAGTCGCATACTCCCGTGTTTCGCAAAATAGTGTTTAGTGATGATTAATACATATTTTAACTAACATAAACATAATTTTCTTTGATATTTCATAACTTGTATCACCACATCAGCTACTAACAATAAAACATGAAAGCACCCCTAACGCTTATCTTTGCCCCCCGGGAATATGTTCGGGAACAAAACACCTTTTGCTGACGCCGCCGACTGTGTAGTCGGCGACTCAAGTTAATTTATTTAGTGCATTTTAAAGAACCGCGCGTGCCGGGTGCATTCATAACATTTTCATACATAATTATAAATACAGTGATTTAGTGTTATAACATTGTGTTTTCACTTCAAACATCAACTCAAACAAGGCCTCACCCCAAACAGATCCACAACTATTCTTAATAATCCAAGAAATCAGTTAGCTGGACACAGGCGGATATCATTAAAGTAAACAGTATGTAACACCAAAACCAACAAACTGATTCGCAACTATTCTTAATAAACCAAGAAATCAGTTAGCTGGCCACAGGCGGATATCATTAAAGTAAACAGTATGTAACACCAAAACCAACAAACTGATCTACAACTATTCTTAATAAACCAAGAAATCAGTTAGCTGGCCACAGGCGGATATCATTAAAGTAAACAGTATGTAACACCAAAACCAACAAACTGATCCGCAACTATTCTTAATAAACCAAGAAATCAGTTAGCTGTAAGTTTGCTTCACCAAAGTAGCCGAGGAATGCCTCTAGTGCCACTGCCAAGAGAAGAGGAATGCCGCGAGCAGTGAGCTAATTAAATCGCAAAATTTGCATTTGCCATCTAAATGAATTCAGTTGTGAAATGACTTTGAATTCATCTGTTCAATTGTAAAATAGTTTGAATTACGTTAGATTTAGTTTGAAATAATTACGAACATGTCACCTCGTCTAAGAAAAATAATAATGGAATTATGTTTTTGTGATAAATGATTAAAGACATGTAAGACAAAGTGAGGAAACCTTCATTATATCCGTCCATAGATGGTGCAATGGGCTAGCCCCCTATAACGCAATATGAAGTACTGGCCCATTAATTGACTTTGGGTACCTTGGGTACCCAAAATGCCGTTATAGGTTATGAATTCTATTACAATGGCATAAAGTTCAAAATTTCAACCCGTTAAAATGTCAAAGTTTCTGCCACCATGAAAAAAAACGTGACGCTGTTCGTTTGTTTGTTTGTTCGGACCTAAGTCAAAAATACAAAACATCTTTATTACTATAGATATTCACTACACATAATAAACGTTATTTTTTGCCTCTACAAATAAAATGCATCATGAGGAGTAAAACCTTTAGCAACGCATGAAGTCTTACTGACTTATTACACCTCAATGAGACCAACTTTATAGCGTTACAGCACTCATCAAAGTTGGTTAAAATCACGTGTTTTCCAAAAAAACTCAACTGCTTGGCAATGCTTAAAAAACCGTGCTACTTTTAATTTTATTTTTTGAAATTTTAGCCTATTTTAAGAAACCGACTTGAATATTTGGATTACAAGTCTTTTTAATAAATAAAAAAACTGCCGATAGAAGTGAAAACTAAGGCTGTTTCAATTAAAATTTTATCGAAAATATTCTGGTTGCCGGGCCTGCAATTTGTGGATTATACATGACTTGAGGTACATAGGGCACATCTCTGGTGGACGGGCCTGCTATTTGAGAGCTGCTGTTGCTGAATGCTGTGTGGCACATTTTTCCGGTTAGATATATTTGGTGTTAGTAAATTTGATGTCCTTATTTTATCTCGATACCGCTTAGAGTTTTGCTTTTGTCTGTCCTTTTTCATTATCAGCAGCAAAGCAGCATCCATGGACAGCGCAGCGAACTCATTCTTTTTCTTTTCTCTGTATAGTTTAGACTTTTCTCTGTAAAAACGTAATCTTGTTCTTTATCGGCATCAGTAAGGCCACCGATAACCAGAGCAGCGTTCTTTTCTTTTCCTTTCTTTTCTTTTCTTTTCTTTTCTTTTCTTTTCTTTTCTTTTCTTTTCTTTTCTTTTCTTTTCTTTTCTTTTCTTTTCTTTTCTTTTCTTTTCTTTTCTTTTCTTTTCTTTTCTTTTCTTTTCTTTTCTTTTCTTTTCCTTTCTTTTCTTTTCTTTTCTTTTCTTTTATTTTCTTTTCTTTTCTCTTGAAAGAAAAGAAACTTTTCTTTTCTTTTCTTTTCTTTTCTTTTCTTTTCTTTTCTTTTCTTTTCTTTTCTTTTCTTTTCTTTTCTTTTCTTTTCTTTTCTTTTCTTTTCTTTTCTTTTCTTTTCTTTTCTTTTCTTTTCTTTTCTTTTCTTTTCTTTTCTTTTCTTTTCTTTTCTTTTCTTTTCTTTTCTTTTCTTTTATTTTCCTTTTATTTTTTCTGTATCGTTTAGACCTTTCTCTGCCTTTTTGTAATATTTCTTCCTTTTTTTTTGTGGTAATCATCAATCTTTCACTTTCTGTTTCAAAATAAGTCTTTGGTCTCTGCCTACCCCTCTTCCTGGAAATAGGCGTGAGATGTATGTCCTAAAAATCTAAAATTGAGAGTAATTATCAATCAAAAGCTGCACATATTCCATAAGTCTTAATTAACAACAGGAATCTAGGTCTCGGAGAACTCACGCATTTTCTTTGCTCACAACTCCACAGCATAACACCGCGTCTTATGAGCACGGGTTTAGACTCCGGGCCATTCGGTTGTGGAATGCACTCCTGGCACCATCAGGGACAGTCCTACTCTCAATATATTTAAAAGTCGTCTGATGATGCATTACCTCTCTCTTTAGAATTAAAGGTAAATATATAATAGTAGTATGTTAGTATTATATTACAAATATTTAGTATATAATTATAGTAATTATATGTTTTATTTTATTTATTAATATTTATGTAAGTACTCGTTTATTTCGGCATATTGTTGTACACATAGGTCTACCCCTGCTCAGCAATCAACTTTTCCAACTTTAACCTGGTTTGCTGGAAGAGATCTCTTATTAGAGATAAGCTCGCCTTTGTACACTATTTTTATGTGACTCTTTTTTTATATAATTTGTGTGCAATAAAGAAATTATGAATTATGATTATAACCGGCTAAAATTCGGAAAAGCAACGGAAATGTGTTACCTTATGTATGAAAAGGCGCATAGGGAGCTTACTTGATTGATGGAAAAATAACTATGGAATGAATAACTGACTTGTTACCCCACATCCAAGTGCATAAGCGTTAGGCAACGTACCGATGATATGACCGTACCGTACAAAATAGTCGCCCACCATACACCAAAACACAAAACAAAGAGCTTTCTAAATCGAAATCGCAAAGCGTATGCAAAGCGTCTAGAAATTCAGTAAGGCTATGTACTAGCAGCTGTCAGATTCAAGCTGTCAGTTTAGTCAGTTTTATCGCCTTGATAATTTCACCGACTGCTGAGTGCGGATATTAGATTTAGATTAACGCTTGCTTGGTGGATAACTCATGTTGGATAGTTGTTCGTCAGTTGTCTCAGTGAGGACAGTTTGATCAGGGATCACGCGGGTCACTCTTAAGCCTTAGACATACTGGGGACAAACGGAGCAACATGTTTAGAAAACTGTCCCTTAACAGCAACGAGAATGTTCCGAGACACAAGACACAAGTGTAAGCGATACACTTTCGCTTTTCCGGTGCGGGACCAAGCAACATCTCACAGCACGCAACAACGTAAACTGGAACATAGAGGTGATGGCAGCTGGTGCACAAGTCATGCTCGTGAAAGGGTGCTGCTTGGGGGGACTGAGTCTGGTTTCTCATAAGTTATATTCATTACAGCTTTTGCTTGCTCTTATTTATTTCTTTTGTAAAATTGTTATTTTGAGCCATCTTATTAGCACTTATAGATACGATGTTGTAATATTGTCATAAGATTAGATAATTTTTATGTTATTACACATAGTAGCATAAAAATATATGGTGGAAATTGAAAAAAATTACATCCCCTTAGAGTTTTTTGGAGCTATCTTCTCTGACGGGTGTGTATCTGAAGCCTGGTTGAGTTAATGGAGTTTCCTTTTCCGGTGCGAGATTCAGCCATGAATCACCACTTGAAAGGGAAATTTCCTTATTCAAACTCAAACTCAAATTTTTTTTTTCTTCATGTATAAGTGTCTGAATTATAAAGTGCATTATTTATGCCTTCTTACTATAAAAATATTTGAGTTGAGTTTGAGTTTCATGTTTCGGGATACTATCCGACGTTGCAGTGTCACACAGATTGAGCGTTGTGTGACATGTCGGGGGACATTCTGCCCCATAGTTTATCCGAGGCTTAGGCGGCCCCCCGTAGTTCCTGGACGGACCCGGGCGTGTGACGGGTTGCAAATTACTGGGCAATACGCAGTGTTGCGAAAGGATGAGGTATTGGTAAACATAAAGGGTGAACATTTCGATGCAAATATTTATTAGAATCGTTTAAGCATTGCGTCACACCTTTTTTATACAGGTTGGCAGGGGCTCGGTGCGCCCATGTTTAGGTAGTTATTCAATATTCCAAGCATACAAGAAAGGTAGTGTATTACTGTAGTACTTACTATAAAAAAATTGAGTTTTGAGTTATAGTAAAAATGAACCCCAGTCGAACTAGTCAGGCACTATTGAAATTTCCTAGATTTGCACCTCGTTTTGTCGTTCCATTTTACAGTTTAAGGTAATTCTATTGTTAAACAACAAACCTTGTTCGTTTCACCATGTCCACACGAACGTCTGGCTTGTTTGTTCTTTGAGACGGTCGAATGCTAATGCTCTAACGTTTCAACTCAGCTCAACCGGAAATTTAACTGAAACATTCTAGGAGCGTCGGCTTTGTAATGTGCTTAACTGGCAATCGTGAAGACTTGATTTGTTCGTCACCACAACTATAACTATGTACTTTCTTTTCTAGTTACACTTTTCATAGTCAAACTTATCTTAATGAAGAGATCCTGTAAACTCAGAAGTATTGTCTCGCGTCTCAGTTCAGACAAATGGCCACTTCAAATAGTCAAACGAAGTCGAATCCAAACAAAACTACTCTACAACGCTTTTTTTCAGTCACGTGATTTAGGCACAGTGATTTCTGAACAACTTTCACTACGAAAACAATTTTATCAGAGCTACTTTATTTTTTAATTCTCTATTCTCGGCCGAGTATCAGCTGATTTATATAGAGAAGTGGAAAATAAAGTTGCTTTGCACAAATCGGTTTCACAGTGAAAGTTCTTCAGAATTATGATGACATTGAATCGGCAATGGATATCAAGCGGATCACTGTGTTAGCGTTACTAGACTTTAGCAGTGCCTTTAACTGTATTGATTTTGACATCCTCATTGAGATACTGAAGTCCCTGAATGTCTGCTCGGCCGCTGCCAGCTGGTTCGGCTCCTACCTGAGAGGTCGTCAGCAGCGTATTAGGTCCGAGGAGACTTCCACGGAGTGGTGCGACCTTTCTTCTGGAGTTCCTCAGGGTGGTATTCTTTCCCCTCTTCTTTTCTCCGTCTTCATCAATTCCATTTCGGATGCCATTTCTTCTTCTTACCATCTTTATGCCGATGATCTGCATATCTACCGCCATTTCTCTCCAAGTGATATGATTTCTTCTGTGGGTGCATTAAATGCCAATCTCGAGAACATCAGGGGCTGGTCTCTGTCTCATGGACTACTTTTCAATCCCAGTAAGTCGCAAGCCATGATTGTTGGCTCCAGACACTCCCATAGTGTGTTACAGCATCTGCCTCTTGTTCCTGTAACTTATGATGGAACCATAATTCCGTACAGTACTAAGGCAAATAATCTAGGAGTTATCTTTGACAATCAGCTTTTATGGTCTGCTCACGTCTGCGAAGTTAGTAGACGAGTCTTTGCCACATTTCACTCCCTCAGGCGCCTTCAAAACGTTCTGCCTCGTCATACTAAAATTACTCTGGCCCAGTCTCTTCTACTTCCTCTCATTGATTACGCAGATGTCAGCTGGATCAGCGCGAACGAAGAGCAACTAAACAAACTCGAGCGACTTCAAAATCTCGGGATTCGGTTTGTCTTCGGACTGCGTAAGTATGACCATGTCTCCCAGTATCGTAGGGAACTGCAGTGGCTTCCAATTCGTCTTCGCTAATTGACCTTATCTTCGCACAAACCTGTGATATAAATTGAGTCCGGTTCAGGTAAAAGACATCGGCCCCCGCAAAGTGTTTCTCGTACACAGAATATTGAAGATCATTACCTCTCTCTACCATAGTATGTATATATAATTTGTATGTGTATGTTATGTATGTATATAACTTGTATGTGTATGATATGTATGTATGTATATAATATTATATAAATTAGGTGTAGTAGTAGTATTAGGTATATGTACCTACTTATATTATTATTGTGTATGAATTATTATGTTGTGCAAATAGGTTTTACTCTCACAATCCACTTTCCTTTCCTATCTGGGTTTGCTGGTAGAAATCTCTTTTATAGAGATAAGCGCGCCTCTTGTACATATATCTTTCTTTGTATATCTCTGTATGTTTGTTTTGTGCAATAAAGTATTCATTCATTCATTCAATTATTTCCCTTAACAACTCCCCAAAATATGACTACACCTTTTTGTTACACCCTGTATGATCATGTTTATGCTTATAATGCACAGGAGTCATTTATTTTATTATTTATTTATGAATTCCGTAAACGATATATTTTGCGAGAAATCTGAGTTCAAATTGCGAAAAAAATACATTATGAAATTTCATACCTACAAATAACTACATACTCATTACTTAAACACAGTTACACGTGCATATACAGGACACATAATTTTGTTAGTAATAAAAAATTTGCTATATCTATATTCTTCGGTTCCTCGCTGGCGGCATTTATAGTATTTTCCCAAAATGGCGGCGACGGGCTAGCCCTAAATGGAGTCCCTATTGAATAACTGGCTAAACATGGACAACGTGTCCAGATCAAGGTCATAATTATTTTGTTCTAGTTTTCCGCGTCTTACTGACAGGGTTTTGCTTTTATCAATGCCAAAGTCCATTTTTATGTCTTGTTTGTTGAGTTGTTGTAATTTTTGAGTACAGTCGGCCAATTTGTTCAGTTCAATTGTATCGAAGCTATATAATTTTATGTCATCCTTGTATAAGAGGTGTCATAATAAAACATGTCTATCGTTATTATTATTATTATTATTATTTATTATGCACAAGCAGCTTAAAGCTGATGCGTGCATATCAGTTCACATTTCACAGCACTGTCAGCAATTGTCAAGTCTATTTTTAAAACTGTTCACTGATGGTGCACTAATAACAGTTTCTGGAAGTCTGTTCCACTCGCGGACCACTCGGTTTGATAGAAGGTGTTTGCGTGGGTTACTTGTAAACGAGAGCCCTTGGAGTTTCAGTGCGGGTCCTCTGAGGTGGTGATTCTGGTTCATCGTAAACATTTCCTTCAAAATCGATACATCATAGTAGCGAGTTAGAATCTTATATGTTTCTATGAGATCTCCACGTTTACGTCGTTGCTCTAGAGTGCTCAATCCTAGCTCTGCAAGTCGCTGCTCATAAGGCTTGTCACGAAGTCCTACTACCATCTTGGTTGCTCTTCTTTGGACTTTCTCCAGCAAGTCTTTGTCCTTCTGGAAGTAAGGGCTCCATATTTGGAAAGCATACTCAAGGAGTGGTCTGACATAAGTCTTGTAAAGTCTCAAGAATAATTCTTTGTCAATATAATCAACGGATTTCCGAATCATATATGTTAGCGAGTTGGCTTTCTTATTAGTTGAAAGTATATGAGTCTCCCATTTAAGGTCAGTTGATATTGCGACCCCTAGGTCTCTTTGTGTTGTAATAGGATCCAGTGTTTGCATATTAATGCTGTATGGTAACTTTGGATTATTGTTCCCAACATGCAGAACCGTACAGTTTCCAGGATTTAAGGTTATTAGCCAATTCTGTGTCCATTCAAAAATGCGGTTCAAGTCTTCTTGTATTATATTGTGCGATATTAGCGGATTTCCCATGATTTTTGTATCATCTGCAAACAGTGAAAGTCCAGACTTTATTATTACCTTTAGGTCAGTTAAGTATACGCAGAATAAAATTGGTCCAAGCACTGATACTTGTGGGACACCACTCAGGACGTTGTAGGAATCTGAGAGGTCATTCCCAACTCTCACTCTAAAGGTACGATCGCTCAGGAAGTTTTCTATCCACATAAGAAGGTTACCACGAATTCCAAAGTGTTGCAGTTTCGAGACTAGTCTTTTTATAGGAACGCGGTCAAACGCTTTCTCATAGTCTAGATAAACCACATCTGTGGGCACGCGGTCATTCCAATTTGCTATCCAGTAATCTAGGCATAGCAGAAGGTTGGTCACCGTGGATCTTCTTGGAACAAATCCGTATTGTTCATCAGTTATAACCTGCTATTTGGGTAGGAATTCGTGGATTTTTGTGACAATTATCTTTTTCATTGCCTTGCAGATGATGCTTGTGAGACTTATTGGGCGATAGTTGGCTGTGACAAGTTTATCTCCTTTCTTATAAATCGGCGTCACAACTGCTTCTTTCCAGTCATGCGGTAGACTACCCGTTCTAAAGGACTGTTCCATAATAGATGCAAGTTTACAGTTCAGAACATTTTTGCATTTGTTGAGCAGAATTGCAGGTATCCCGTCTGGTCTCATAGCTGTGTCATCGTTGAATGTTTTCATCACCTTTGTGACTTCATCTGGCGAAAACTCAATATGGTCAAGTGAGTTTAATAAGATTGGTACATCTGGAGTAGGAATTTGTAAGTTGGGCTGTTCTCTTACATAGGATTTTTCAAATTGATTTGCAAAGATCTCGGAGACTTCATTGTTTTTACAAGTAACCGTCCCTGTGGATTCATCTTTAAGCCAAGGTGGTACAGCTACTCTGGATGTAAGCTGTTGGCGAATGTAACCATAAAAGCATTTCGGGCTACTGTTAACTATTCTTCTTTCAAACTTAATCCTTGATTTCCTGACTTCTGCAATGATTCTATTGTTTATTTTTCTGTAATCTTCATATGTCTCTGTTGTTTTTGTAAGTCGATATAGTTGCCATTTTTGAAGTTTTTGTTGGGTGAGTTTGACTATCTCTGGGCCTATCCATGGTTTTCTGTGGTTGCGGTATTTGCTCGGTCTTCGAAGATGTATTGTTGTTTCTATGGTTTGTATTATAGTAGTCTTGAACTCATCCCAGGTATTGTTGACGTCGTTGTGACTAGGACTATTTATGTATTTAGAAGCCAACATAGACGACACAGATTCATAGTTAGCTCCAAAGAAGTCTCTTCTCGGGGGCTTGTTCAACGATTTTGATAAAAATCCACTCTCAAATTGCAGTGTACCAATTAGAACCATGTGGTCACTTTTACCTATTGGTGGGTGATGAATAATGCTTGTGCATAAAATCAAAATCAAAATCAAAAATCATTTATTTCCATAGGATGTTGTTACATCACTTAGATCCGTTATTACATTTTTTTGGGTGAGTTCACTAACCCAATGGCAGAATCTGTGGAGAAGAGCTCACCGAAGAAACTCCACAGTCGTCGCATCTTTTGCGTTTCCTTTTTTAAATAAAATATTGTCAAATTACAAAATAAATGCTAATTATATATCGAAACAGCCTGTTACTCAAACAATCTATTCCCATGGACATCTGTCCTCTAAGTAATCAGATATCCTATAGTAACCTTTTTTATACAATTTCTGTTTTATTATTATTTTAAACTTGTCTAAAGGTAAGTTTTTAATATCAGTAGGGACCTTATTGTAATAGCGTATACAATTGCCTTTAAAAGAATTACTAATTTTATGTAGTCGGCTTACATAAGCAACCAACTTGTCTTTATTTCTAGTATTAAAATTGTGTATATCACTGTACTTCTGAAAATTAGTTATATTTCTTTTTACATACACAAGATTGTCATAGATATATTGAGACACAAATGTCAGAATATTGATTTCTTTAAACTTTTCCCTCAGTGACACTCTAGGCCCTAATCTATAAATTGCACGAACAGCCCGTTTCTGCAGAATAAATATACTATTAGCATTCGCAGCGTGACCCCACAATAAAATACCATAGGTCATTAGACTATGAAAGTAACTAAAGTAGACTAGTCTAGCGGTGTCTACGTCGGTAAGAGCTCTAATTTTTTTAACTGCGAACGCTGCCGAACTCAGTCTGTTCGACAATTTATTTATATGAGGATCCCATTGTAGTTTGGCGTCTAAAGTAATGCCCAAAAAGACAGTCGACTGCACAAGGTCCAATCTCTGTCCTTTTATAAATATGTCTGTAGTTACCGGGTTCACATTGGGTAACACGAATTTAATACATTTAGTTTTCTTTTCATTAAGTAATAAATTGTTAACAGTAAACCAGTTCACTATACTAGAGATAGCATTGTTTACCTCGTCATAATTTGATTGCTGTCTTTTTACTTTAAATATCAAAGAAGTATCATCGGCAAACAATACTAACCCATGTTTTGCTTTAACAAGGTAAGGCAAATCATTAATATATACTAAAAACAAGAAAGGACCAAGAATTGAACCTTGCGGTACGCCCATACTTATTGAAGACCCAGGTTTTCATCATTGCATAGTATAAGATCTAGCAATGATTCTTCATTGTTACGTTTTCGTGTAATATCTGTTACTAGTTGGTATAGATTGCTATTGGTAAACATATCCACAAATTTTTCATGAAGCGGTTTGTATCCATCTAGGTTTTGTAAGGGCCACACAAGGTCAGGAAGGTTAAAATCTCCCGCAATTAAGAGGTTTTGTTTTGCTTTTTAATAATAATAATAATAATAATAATCGTTTATTCTCAGGCAACATGACCCATAGTTATAAAATAGTCACAAAAATAACAATAATTTAGGCTAAACTAAAATAAAATAAATAAAAATATGAAACCTTACTTTTGGTTCCCACTGTGATGCACAGATAACCAATATGCGAAAAAATTACTTTTCAGACAACTGGCAATATTCGTCAAAATTCCATTTTTAGATTCCCGTAATCGAGTGCGAAAGGCGGCGATACGAGATCTGAGGATCGCGAAGAAGTCGGGGACTCTGGCCTCCGCGAACATGGTCGATGCGCTACAAAAACGAGGTTTTCTAAGCAATATGCGGAACGCGTCATTATATTGTATACGTAATGTGCTATACGATCGTTTTGTATAGCTTGTCCAAAGATGGCAGGTGTATAAATTTTGACAATAGGCCTTAAATAACGTTATTTTCACTTCCTCGTTGCATTTAGAAAACCTGCGCGCGAGCATATTGCACCGTACTGCCAGAGCCCTGCGCTCCCTCTCGATATCCTCATCGTCAGTGAGATGTTCAGTCGAAATATGTCCTAGGTATTTAAAGCTCTTTACAACCTGCACCGGCGACCCGTTCAAATATAACGAAGGTATCCTCTCCGGACCCCTTCCTGATCGAAACACAACCATTTCTGTCTTTTTGACATTATATTTTAGACCATGTGTTTCGGCATATCGAACACAGATGTCTAAAAGCTGTCTAAGACCGCTAATTGAGGGGCTGAGGAGCACCATATCGTCTGCATAACTTAAGTTATTCATACATACGTTACCAATATGGCATCCGATTCTTGTGCTCCTCAGCTCCACAATTAGATCGTTTATATACAAGTTGAAAAGGTCCGGAGAGGTCAAACCACCTTGACGTACGCCACAGTCTAACCTGTAGTCGCTAGACAAAGTGTCGCCCCACCTCACATTGTTCGTCTGGTTTTCGTACCAGTATTTCAACATATTCACCACATCCGCGTTAACCTTTGCTAAATTGAGTTTTTCCCAAAGTAAATTGTAATTTACAAGGTCAAAAGCTCGGCTCAGGTCTAGAAAGCATTCATATACTGAGGTTTCTCGTTCTGTATAATATCTGACCGTATGCTTAAAGCTGAATATGGCTGAATCCGTCGAAAGACCGGGACGAAAACCAAACTGCGCATCATCAATATCTAACCCATTCGCCAGTACAGGTTGCAAGAGCCGCTCGAATATCTTGCCGACTATGGTACCCAGAGATATCGGCCTATAGTTGTTAATAGTCGACAAGTCACCAGTTTTATTTTTGGGGACTGGAACCACCACAGTTCTCATAAGGTTATCCGGTAAACAACTATACCTAGCACAAGCATTAAACAGCTCCGCCAATACTCGAAACATTTCGTCACCGGCGTAGAGGATGTGTTCCACGCTGAGTGCGTCGATGCCGGGCGACTTACCGCGCCGCATGCGCCGCACCACGTCCGCAACGTCACGCGCCGTGTGGACAAGGCGCGGCGCTGACGATGGCTCGCTCGCCGTGGCGGCACCGTGCGGTGACGCGTCGGGCGCATCCCCCACACCGGCCGGCGGTAACACTTTAAAATGATCGGCAAACTTATTTGCTATATCCCTAGAGTCATGTTTCTCATCTATGGACATTGGCGTACTGGTTTTATAATTTAACTTCTTGGTTGCATTCCAAAATTTACAGAAGTTTTTCTCTTTTCTACTCACCGCTAATACATTCATTTTTATAACTTCTTCATTAGTCTGACACCATTTCAATTTTCGTTTAAATTCTTTTCTACTATTACACATGTTATCATATACCTCACCTGAGCTAGGTTTATTAAACAACAACCATAGTTTGTAATACATTCTAGCATTCTGATGACTATTTTGAACGTGGTAGTTCCAGCCCAGCACATTTCTGTGCTTTTTATTTGCATCACAGTGGGAAGCATGACTAGAAATGGCAGCGGTTTGTATAATATTAACAATGTCATTATAAAACTTATTTATAAATTGTAAAGGTTCAAAAATATCACAGTTAAAATTAGTCATACATGTCAGTCTCTTCAGGTTATTATTACATAACATTCCATAATTAGCAATCTGTTCGTTATCTCTATTACCCCAGCGAATCTTATTGTTTACAGAGGTGCTTACATTTAATCGCTTAGGTACTAATTATCCTGCAAGTCACACGTAACAAAAAGGGGTAAGTGGTCTGACCACCTAATATCATAGTGAACAGTCACGTTAGTGATGGTATCCCATGCAGCCTGAGTTGTCACACAGTGATCTAACCATCTGTGTGTGCCGTGCGCTGCACTTATAAATGTGAATGTATCCGAGTCGATCCCCAACTTATTAATATCTGCACAAAGCATATTGCGTTCCGCACAGAACGTCAATAACTCGTCACAAAATTCTTCACCCGGGTGTGCGTTCCTATCTCCTAGGATGTAAGCAGCCTCGAGACCTGCATCATCCACCAGGGCATACGCATACGCCAGAGTGTCCGTAAACTCGGGTAGGTTCTTCTGCACGTCCACCGGCATGTATAAATTAATTATTAAGAATTGACGCTCATCAAACGTAACTTTCACTGCCGACACTCTATTACTAATACATTCCACGATAGACACACTTGTAAACACTGATTTGCGCCACAGTATAGCTAAGCCGCCGTATGGCCTCCCACGTAGAACGCCGGTTCCCGTATCAACAGACGACTTTGCACAACATCCAAAGTTCTCGTCAATTTCATTAATAAAATTAAGATCGTGAGGTAACAGCCATGTTTCCTGGAGGGCAATTATGTCCACTTCTTTACACAGAGATCTTATATACCCAACTGACTTTTTTATACTCTGGCAATTAAAGGACACCATAATAATACTTGTAGTTGTGCTATCCATTATATTCAATTGATTTAGCGGTCGAGCGGCGCTCTCGATAACGTCTATATACAACGCCTACCTCCCAGAAGTCAATACTCAGGAATTTCTCAATTTTTTAGCTAAGTTTAGTTACTTTAAATGAGTTGAAAGACTTTTCCTCCCATTGCTTCAGTAATTCTACATTTTCGCAGGTTTCATTCATATCCTGTATATGCGCCCTTATATCATCAGTGGTAACGTGTTTTTTAAGACGCGACACATAGATAGAACTGATGGATTCCGCAGCCTGCAGGCGACCACTACCACTAACCAACGTTCCACGCATGTTTCTTTGACGATTCGATCGCTTCTTGGGTTTTTTACGTGATACAAGGGTGAATTCACTCTCATCAATAATACTCCTAGTTTCTATGTCATCTAGCGGCCGTCTCATTATCTGCGACTGAGTCTGTGCGATATCTCTATAAGTAGGCATAGCGACATAAGTATTCGTTTCAGGGTCAGCTGTGGCGGCGGCGGTGGCGGCGGGACCCAGCTGCGAGTGCAACGACGTCGGTGAACCGGTTTTCGTCATAGGCTCACGAGTGTTTGCTAATTGATCGTTATAAACAGCTAGCTTATTATTCCTTCGGTTATTTTTTTGGAGGTTTTTTGGGTGGTTAGGCGGGGCGGTTAGGGGTGTCGGTGATGCAGATTCCTGTGGGGTACTTCTCACACACACATCTGCCACAGATGATCTCAGACCCTTAATCTCACTATACAGCTTCGTCTCCAGATCCTGGAACTCCACTTTGGAGATCGCGTCAGTACGTAGTGTTTGAAGTTCATTCTTCAAGAAGGTTATATCCTTCAAAAGACGCGTCACATCCACGTGGTCGAATGCGACTGGTTGCAGGCGGTTGAGGTCTTTAGCAACAAAGACAGGTTGCTCGTCTGGGTCAGTTTCCTTCAAAAGTTTGATGACGTCTTTTATATTCTTTTTGCTTTTATCCTCACCTTTTCTGTTAATGACACGGGTTCCGTCCGAGATTGCATTACACAGCAGAGATTTACCGGTTTCAATCTCCTTGTCGTCAAAATTTGAGCTACATATCTGCACAATACTTATTTCATCCAGCACATTGTATTTATTTTGAAAAAATGTCAAAAACTCGTTCACTATCATTTTGTTGGCCATTGTCCGATAGGCAATGCGCAGCGCAGTTGCGCAGCGCCGCGTCTCAGACACACGATCACACGATCAATGCCGCGGGCTGACTGACTGTTTTTGTATCGTTTCGAATAGTAGTTGATCTGAGGTTTTATAGCTGTACTCTGTGGGACGGTAGACTCCTCCGATGAGTAATTTAAAATTGCCATAGGTGATGTTTACCCAAAGGGCTTCCACCTCAGGTAAGTTGTTGAAGGTCGTATGTAAACTAGTTACAATAGGTATGTTGTTGTGTTCATGTGCAATATATATGGCTACTCCTCCATATCCACTGTCGTTGCTTCTATCATGTCTAAAAAGCGTATATCCCCTAATGTCTATCAAGTTGTTTGTGATTTTGGATTTTAGTTGGGTCTCTGTTATAATAATAAAAGTAGGGTTTGTTTTGCCAATTTCCAATAAGAATAAATCTCGTTTTGCCTTTAAAGATGCCAAGTTCGTGTAGAAAAACGTTAATTGTGTCAGACAATTAGTTAAGACTTTTTTGTGGTTTCATCGATGTGTGTTGTTATGATCGGTTTGTTGTTAACATATCTGATGGTGAGGTTATCCTCACCTTTTTCGATTCGTTGTGTGAGTTCTCGTCGCAGATTTTTCAGGTGGTCGCGCTGGCACGGGGTTAGGTCATTTTTGGGCGTAACCCCTCTAAGCTATTTACCATTCTTTAATACCTGGATCGCTGCTTTCCTGTTTGGCAGTACTAGTTTGATAAGCCGAGGGCCCGAGCCAGGCTGGGGCTTTCCCAGGCGTATTAGGGCCACAGGTGCCACTGGCTCGGGCAGTGAGGCCAATGCCTTCTCCACCTGCTCCTGGTCAAAAATCTTCCGAGCCTCTTCTGAAGTTGGCTCATCCCCATCCGCGTTATTTGGGTTATTTATTTGAAATCCGTTCTCAAGCATATTAAGACTAAATGAAAGTGGGTTCAATGCCAGACAGAATAAGAGAAGACTGAGAGCATCTCCTTGGAACATGCCTCGCTGAATTTTTATGATTGGTGTGACATTAAATATTTCTTTCAGTTTTAAATTTAGTTTGGTGTTTCAGTTTAATTTTCTACAGAAAGCCAAAGCTTTCTGTAGAAAATTAACTATTGTAGGGTGAACTTTGTTATGCTTCAGTATGTGTATTAGCCAGGTATATGGTAAGGAATCATAGGCTTTGCGTTAATCTATGTACATTATGTTAATATCTATTTTTTGTTTGTTTGCTTGTTGAATAGCTATAGAGTCTATTGTGAGCTGCTCTTTATACCCTTGGGTATTTTGACGAACATGGCTCGCGCGGCTTTGGCCCGGTTGATGCAGAATTGCAACATCGGGATCATGCGCAGCGAGCAATCGATGTTGCAACCGAGGTATTTAACCGTCGATTTCCAGTCGATGTCTCGGCCCCTCAACTGTAGTGGCGGCGGACGGCGGGAGCGTGGGTTAACAGGGTTGCGGCTGGCCCGGCGCATGTATGACTGCACCAGCCGCCACGCACATCAAATTCAAATTCAAATTCAAATCATTTATTGCTGTCACATTACATTAAAAAACGACATCTCAACGACATAGCTCCGCACGACCACCTGAAGGCAGTCATAAAACCTAGAGAGTTGCTGTCCATTCCAACATCGCCAGTGTAAGCCCACAGAAGAGGGCGAAAGCACGGCACGGTGAAGATGAAGAAGCTTCCACACCGTTGTCGCCAGTATATGGCAATAGACGGCAAAAGCACGGCACAGCGAAGGGAACGCGAGGGACGTGAACCGCGGTGACTAATAATTATTATAGGCAACAAATGTAATCACCAAAGTATTCTTTTCTTACTCAAAAAGGGTAAATGATCACCAAAGGTTGCAGAAAAAATCAGGGCAAAATACTGCGGCAGCTTAGCTGAAGGGTAAAGGGGATGAGCGAAGCGAAGACCATGGAGTGTAACACTATAATATACTCTCAGCATTGTGGTTCTTGAAATATCAAATGGAGACCCAGATTGCCCGACCCGGGTCTAGCTGACGCGGTGCACCTGCGCTCGAGGCACAACTCATCGAAATAAGAGAAGAGATCGTGATCCTAACAATAGTAAAAATACTTGCCTGGGAAACTTATTAAACTCACCCCTAGAACTTCATCATCATATAAAAAATACTGTTCAAGAGTGAAGTTGAACCTTGGAATGAAGTTGTACCGATTATACAAACAAATGTTTGAATTCGAAATGTACATTACGCTAATTACGCTTCATAGGTCCACTATTTAAAGGCCTGAAAGAATGATGACTTTTGTAATTGAATATCTATGGAATGTCTAAATGAATCCGAGGTTAGAGCTAACTCGCTATCTATCTTTGAAACTAAGCAGACATTTCCAGCAAATCGAGCAAAGAAAATATTCCAATAAAATGTCTGTCACAATTCTTTAGCAAAGAGTACTGTCACGAAAGGCACGCGCACTTGTCGTATTTTTACATTATGTGGTGTCGTGGATTCTTCTCAAGTGTCGGAGTGACAAGGAGCATTTGATTTCCCATTGATTGAAGGCCCATGGAGTTCATAGTTGGCGTCATCAGCGGGAATTTCAGGAATAACCACTCTATAAGTTGTAAATTGACTTCACGACTGTATCTTTAGGGGCTTTGCATTTATTATGTAAGACGATTTGGGAAGGGACGGACCCCGTCCCTCCCACAAGCTGTTCTTGCATGGGGGTGGGGAGCGGTCTAGATTGTTCTAACGTTGTTCTAATTTATTTGAAAGCTCCTGGACTGATTTACTTTTTGAGTTAAATATATTATGTGACATCGGTTCATATTAAAAAGTCAGAAACTGTTTAAAAGGAGATGCTTGAAGCTTTACTCAGCATGGATAATAACTTACCTAGCTAATATAGTTTTAATATTAATTTATTACTGCGTCGTTGCTTATTTTATAAAATGGAGTGTTATTGTTTTGAATTTTTTGTCCCCCTTCTAGACAATTTCTTTCACAAGAGTTGTATTATTTTATTTTTAGTATTATGAAAATCTGATGAGTTCCCGAAACTTTTGAAACGTGAAATACCGATGTTCAGCCGTACAATGTATCGCTAGGTACAATGCTTTACCTCTCTGGGAAGTCATCTTACATCAATCAAGCCATCTCCATTGTCTTACATAATAATTGAACAGCCCCTTACATCGGGTACATGAAAATAGTTTACCATTCAGGCGACTCGCGCGATATCTCTAACTTTCGCGACCTCGTCGAATACTCAATGCGAACCTGTCAAATTACCTCCTGCTCCTGCACAATTTTCAACCCAAACCAGTTGTAATAAGAGCGCGGCTTCTACATTTCGCCGTTGGGGACAAAAGCTGGAGTTAAAAGTTTGGAGACGTTATCGTTGACATCGCTAGTTTTAGAGTTAAATAGCCACGTAGTTCTACCAACGAAAGTTTCGCGGGAGTCGGTAATGCAACTTAGCTTTAGCTATCCGGTAACTGCTTTGCATGAACACAGAGTTAACAGACTACTCGGTCTGAAGATAAACAAACGATGCTCTGCCACCCCGTGCGGGAAACGGCGTGACGCTATTTTATGTTGTTGTTAGGGGGTCAACAAGCACCAATGGATTTGACCATTATACAAAGACAAAAAATACGCGTTGAAGCTGACTCACCGCAACGCATTTTTAGGGTTCCGTACCCGAAGGGTTCCAAACGGGACCCTATTACTAAGACTCCGCTGTCCGTCCGTCCGTCCGTCCGTCCGTCTGTCACCAGGCTGTATCTCAAGAACCTAGCTAGCTAGAGAGTTGAAATTTTCATAGATTATGTATTTATATAACAACAAATACTAAAAAACAGGATAAAAGAAATATTTAAGGGGGCTCCCATACAACAATTCTTTCAATACCACATACAAACTTATGGATGCACCTGGTTACGTACATGGAGTGTGAAAGTAACCGCACCAATAACTTTGTAAACAATATTTTGCTGTGTAAAATCCAAACTATTCACTCCACACCATCGCTTCCATTGAACGGTGGTACGGAACCCTTCGTGCGCGATTTAGACTCGCACTTGACCGGTTTTTTTATTTTTTTATTTATTTCTTCAACCGCTGATTTTTTATGACACTACGTTTTAAGATACTTCGAATGCGTTTTTTTTTATTTGATGCAAGAAACTTATCAATATTACATTATCAATCCCCGAAATAGCAAGTTTTAGGTGAAAAACATATATTTAGTTTTAGTTGTAATGTTGTCAAACTGTACAAGTAAGAAAAAGGACTTTATAACTTATACTTTTTCGGGATTTAGGAAGTTTCTGCTATAAGAGGAATAGCGCTTTAAAGATGGGCATTTGACGATACCAATAGGCCTTAAGTCCTATTGGAATATAGTGTTGGTTCGACAGCAATAGAAGTACATCCAGATCTATCTAAACTCCCTCTAGATCAGAAATCCCAAACTAACGTATACTTGCCGTCAAACAGCCAGTCTGTGCGAGCAAGACAGCTACACAACAAGTTGACTAAACTGGGTTGTTGGAGCGAGACGGAACGATGCGCTTGTCGACTGCCAAATTAGTACAGTATTTAGACAGACCTAAGTTGAGACTGACACGAGGTCCTACTACGAATGGGATAGACGTTGAAGTTTGATTAATCTGAAACTTATCTAAACGAAATCATTATCATGATCATAAACACCACCATGTTCAGTTTAGCTCATGGCTAAAGTTAGAACTTCATTTGGTCTAAGTATACAACACTATAACAAAATACCGTAAGAAATATTAAATTTGTCAGAGAAGAAATTTAAAGGCATTGTTAAAAAAAACATTATGTTATAATAGTAGTTTATGTGACTGCTACATAATGGAGGGCATTAATACTCGAGAGTGGGTTTATAATAATATCATTCGAGAGTTTTAATGCCTTATTATGTACAGTTACATACACTAGTTTATCTACACACATATCATAAGCTCTCTTGGATGTGTTCAGGAACCGTATGTTTGACCGGTTGTTCTGTAGCACCAACTTTACAGACAAAGTAGGGGCGGCACGCAGGCGGGCGTCGGCTTTCGATATTTGAATGTCATAATGTATAGAAAAAATACACATTATGGTCGTAATGTGTATTTTTCAGATAAGAAATGAGTTTTTACCAAGTAGTTTAACATTATGCTGATAGTAACGTGCGGTTTTTGTACGCAGTGAAGAGGGTTTATGATACGTGTGTAGATAAAGCATATTATAGGTTAGATGATTACATTAATGACAAATTATGGAGCTCTGATTTTCCAGCGCAGCACAAGAGCCACGCACACGATTGTAACACAAGACCTATTTTTGAAAAAAAAAATAGAAACAGAAAAGAAAAGTAGGCTGTGTTTCAGTGTACAAGTTTCTTGCGCTGCTTCTTCTCCGCTGCCATAACACTTTCCGAAGTGGTAGTAGTTTTTCTTGCATTATATAGATTCAAATGACGTTCAAAAAGTGTTCGTAAGAATCTATTTTGAGTAAAAAATCAAGTTTGAACTTTAAGTTTGACTAATGGCAACCCACTGATGGGCACAGACCTGTTCACTATAGCGCCAATCCTCACGATACTGTTCCAACCGCAACGAATACCTTCTCTACTGTTTTTTTATTTGTAAACACACTTGTACCTAAATATACAATGAACTAACGTTTTTTTAAAAAAAAGTTTAGAATATTTTAAACATCCAGGCACCATTACGTCGATGCAAAGCCATATCTTGAATCACCTCACGCGTCAACAATTGACGAGATTCAGCTTTCTGTGTGCTTGTTTTTTGAGTTTCTACTGAGAAGGGACATTGTGCCTCTGCCTCCCCGTATGAGAAAAGCAGTGACGCTATGTTGTTGCCGGTTTTCGAATCTGCAGTGGTCGCAGTAGGCCCCCAGAGCGGGAGGTAGTGGTCCGAAACTTCAAGTGTTTGTACTATTGTTAACTTCTCAAGTGGGAATTGTCTTAAGTGCTTTATGAGCTGAATCTTTTATCATCTCATTGTCTGTCTGTCCTTGTTCATTTTTAGTTGCTGTTCTGAGGAGTAATCACACTAATTGGTGTGTCGAAGATTGGCACGTACTCTACCGGCTGCTAGGGAAGTCAATCTGAACAAATTTCTGAACAGGTGTCGCTAGCAACCCCGTTAAATATGACTACACCTTCCTGGAACACTCTGCTTGATACTGATAACTTATTGGCCAGTCACGTTTACTTTCATCATCATAAGAAAAAAATTGCATTCCGGTATTAATTCAGATGGTTTTAACAGTGTCCATGTCCAATAAACATCTGCGCTCGTGACTGTACGCTAATTGTTCTTAGCTGAGGGGAAGTCAGACTTATTTGCACAGATTGATAGAGTTATTGGTGAAGATTACTGCTGCGCATAATGGAGTATTGATAATTCAATTATTGTTATTTACAACGTTCAACGTTAAGCGACAATAAGCTATATCTCCGGTATATCAGAAATTGAAATTTCTCGAGTAGTGAGAACATTTTAGTTCGCTAGCTTTTGGAACCAGATTCGGCCAGCTTCCAACCATGGTGCCAGATAATAACATAACAGACATTATGCTTTGTGTCATAAAGATCATAAACCACTCTTTTCTCCCTCAAAAACCGGGTAAAAGAGCTCTTCCTCTCTCTTTCATGATAGTAGTAATAGTATATAAGTATATGTATATTATTATTATATTTATTATTATATTGGTTATATTGATATTTATTTAAAAGTTTGGTTTATAGGTAGGTATTTAATTGTATATCTTTGATGCATATTGAATTTACTTAATGTATTTTATTATAGATAAGACATTAGATATGGCACCACTTACTCTTTCTTGGTAAATTTTCCTGTCATGCCGTGGTTTGCTGTAAGAAATATCTTTTTGGAGATACGCTCGCCTTTTTAAATATGTTTTCCATTAATGTATCTTTTTATATATCTGTGTGCAATAAATAATTAGAAATTATGAAATCAACCACGATATGACAAATAAAAAAAAAAAAACTTCGATAAATCAAAATTTTTAATTTGTCGAGTAGTAAGAACATTTTAGTTCTCTAGCTTTTGGAGCCGGATTCGGCCAGCTTCTAAGCAAGATAATGACATATCATACATGATGCTCTGTGTCATAAAACTCATTAATCAACCACGATATGTCAAGGAATAGCCGTTCTTTGATATTTCAGAAATTAAAACCTGTCAAATAGTAAGAATAATTTAGGTAATATTAAAATATTTTGACCTGCTATGCTAAACAGGTCGTCAAATAGAAGCCCATCTATTAAAAGCACCCACACAGATGGCGGCCACTATTGGATTTATAGCAAACAGGCCACCAGAGGCCCACCGCAAGTTGCTTGCCGTGGTTTCCTAAATCATTAAGACCCTAATTTCAAGGACTTGGTACAAAGTGCATGATTCTTAAAAAATTACACTCAACTATGTGCAATAAAGAATCTATGAATTATGCCAAATAAATTTAAGTCAAGTTGAAGTAGTTTTGATGCAAAAAGAACAGGATTTTCATAGTATTTAATACAAGAAAAAAAATCCCCCGTAAAAAAGAGTAGATACGTATAAAAAGTACTATCGATAGACAACCTTTGTACGAGTTAACAAAAAAGCTGCTTCTTATTATTGACATTGTTGTAGGTATTTGGTAATTCTTATAATAATAAGAATAAAATGAAATACTCTCCAACATTTCTCCTTGGAACCACTCTCTATATACAAGTATCTTATACTGCTCCCAAAGAGTTTTTAAAATGGAGTAACCTTGCCGAAGCACGAATTTCGATGTCAGTAGTTTATTAGCTTTTATTTACATAATTTCATCTATCCCGGGCTCTGTCCGTTTGTAATGAAATCTTGCAAGTAAAATTTAAATCACTTCCCGGTTTCCTATTGAGCTGAAATTTTGCATGCATGCGTGACACTGCCATATTTTTATGACATGGAACTGATCTGATGATGAAGCCGGAAGATGGCCATTTGCCATGGGAACTCTGTAATAAAACACCGTCAAGCTTGGGGTCGTTTTATGTGTCTTGAGGATATTCAGGGTAGGATGATGGAGCTAAAGGCAACCAAGGGAACTCTGTAATAAAACGACACAACACCATCGATTTTGGGCTCGTCGGATTTGTCTTGACAAGAACTCTGGTCTTTGATTAGGTTCTTACTTTTTACTTTTTAGGGTTCTGTATCAGTCTTGTGATGTGTGCGACGTTTGCTACAATTTGCACGATTTTCTTTGTCGGTACTCTACGTAGTATCATTATTCATATTTTTTTGCACACATATAAATATTGTACATATGGCATGCAATCAGATGTACAAAGGAGATAATAACTCTAAGAAGAGTTCCGTTTTCCGAGAAATATTACAGTCTACTGTATTTAATATTAGAAGACTTCATTCCAATGGCGCTTCTAGTGGTAATTATTCCTAGCTCGCTCCAAAGCACGGGTGAGTTCAACTCGGCCAAAAAATATCACCGGCAATTCCAGGAAAATATTTCTTACGAACAAACAAACAGAATATACATTCAGAGTCATTAGTAGTGAGGGAGCAAGCTCATGAGGCTGCGTTCGCAAGTGAGTTGACTCCTCAATGAATTTTCAACTTACTGTCCATTTGCTGTAAGAATTTGGTTCGGCCTTTAGAGCAGGCTACTTTTATTGCCGGAAGCATTCAAATAAAGTAATAACTCGTATGCTGCACTCTCTGCTCAGCAGCAACCTAGACCAGCCAATAAAAAAAAGTTCCAAAAATCCAAAGGAAATAAGTGATTATATTGCAATGAGGTAAGGAAAGTAAAGTAAAGTAAAAAAAAACGGCCAAGCGGTTCCGTACCACGTACAATGGCAGGGATAGTGTGGAGTGAATAGTTTGGATTTTACTCAGCAAAGTGTTGTTTACAAAGTTATTGGTGCGGCTACTTTCACACTCTATGTTATTAACCAGGTGCATTCATAAGTTTGTATGTGGTATTGAAAGAATTGTTGTATGGGAGCACCCTTAAGTATTTATTTTATTCTGTTTTTTACTTGTGTACTTGTTGTTAAAGCGGCAACAGAAATACATCTGTGAAAATTTCAACTTTCTGACTATCACGGTTCATGACAGACGGAGAGACAGACAGCGGAGTCTTAGTAATAGGGTCCCTTTGGGTATGGAAACCTATAACGAACTGGGATGCGAAGACTCTATCTGGAAAAGCCCAACAAAAGCCCAAAAAGTTGATGATGACGATGATGCTTAGGTAACTTAAAGGGATGTACAATTTTCTGGTCGAAAACTATGAGAAGCCGGAAAACGCGTATGCGTAGCCGTGCCCTCGTGCAGTGCAGCTAGTATAAATTAAGAACGTATTAATATAAAAGTAAGGTAATTGCACAGTTACATACATAGCGCAACTCCTTTTCCCACAAGAGGAAGCAGAGGCATATGTACGTGGTCAGCACCGATATTCGAACCTGCATTTCTTGTGTGAGAGGTGAGGTTGTTATCTCTAGACCACGGAAACTCTTAGATACGTTTACGATAGGTCTCTATGTAGGCATGTATTTCACCAAAAAACTTTTTTTGTGATTTAACTACGAATATACAGTTTTCGGATTTCATCCGTTAAGTGTGCTATAAGACCTTGGTTTTTGCAAAATTTCAAGATTCTAGTTCAACGGGAAGTACTCTATAGGTTTAGTTTTCGTTGCGAGTGGAGTATACATGCGCCTACGACACTCCGCTATAATAATATAATAATAATAATACCTTGGACACTATTTACACACATTGATCTAGCCCCAAACTAGGATTCCCTGTATCTTGGGTACTAGACAACGATACACATACTTATATAGATAAATATTATACTTAGATAGATTAACAACCATGACTAGGGGACAAACATCCGTTCTCATCAAACAAATATTTGCCCCATCGGGACTCGAACCCGGGACCCTTGGCTTCGTAGGCAGTGTCACTGCCGACTCGGCCATTCGGGTCGTCGAATGGGCCTCGGTCGTGTGCGGTTGTGTGGTGTTGGGGTCAATATCTGTGTTGTCAATTACCATCCCCAAGCCACAAGTGGCGACAGAGGAAAACGTGTTTTTTTATGAAGTATATAATTTTGATGGAAAAGGAAGAGTAGTAAGTAAGCAACAAAAACTTGTAGAAAAACATGTTGATTATCAAAATGATCAATCTAAACCTTTCGGTGAAAGCAATGTTTAACAGTTAAATGCAATACAGTGAAATTCCATGACTGCACAAATCAAATGTCAACAACTTTGTTGAACGATAATAACCCTAGTAATAAGAGCTAGTAAAATCAATGAATCGTATGTGCTTATTTTTAATACGAAAGAAGCCGTACTTTTACCACAAAATCATAGTACGGCAACACTCAAACCGACACGTTTCGATAATGCACCGATTCTATGAAAAATAATAATTAAGTTAGGCGGTTCGCTGTGAGAGACCCAAACGAACCTACTTAAAATACAAGGCTACAAACATGGGCAGAACTGTGACTCTGCTACGCCGTATGGAAAGAGGTTTGACGCACAAAATGACAGTATTTTTTTAAATCATTGAGATCTTAAAGAGCTCCGTAAATTAACAATGACAAAAAAGGGATATACGATGTATGAATTTTGCAACACAACCAACAGTAAGCGTAACTCATAAGCGGCGGTCTCTGATTGCCGAGCATTTGTCGCGGTCCCGCGCGCGACATAAGCGATCGCATTCGTTACTCCGCGACATACAACAAACAACACAGACATCACTATTCTTCTTACTACGGAATGGGCTTTAAGACTCTAGGTAGGATATACTTACCTTTATTATTACTTGTGTCGTAAGAATCAAAATCATATTGCGATGGTGTATGATACCTTAAACGCTTGTTTTGTGAGTAATGAAGTCACTGTCGCAAGAGTTCTGTATGAATAAATGACTGAATGATGCTTCTCCAGCCAGGGTTCTCTGTTCCGGTCTTTCGGTCGACATACCAGAGGGCATGAGTTTTGAGGAGGGCGGAATGACCTGCTCGATAGAAAAGGAAGAAGAGTGAATTAAATCGACCGATTCTTCAGCCTGGTATGCGGAATGGAGAGGATGTGGGATTTGGAGAGCAGCTGTGTGTTTTCTTCAAGTTCTTGTTTTTCTTCTATTTTCAGGTATTGTTATTGGTTGAGTTTTCTGAGTCGTGTTCGTAAAGTCATTGTAGTAAGAGTTCATGTTACGTACCAGAAAATGTTTTACTACCCCACGAAGTTAACTTGGCACCAGCGAAAAATCCGTTTCCTCTCCGGTTCTCGCTCGGTCTCGCCTTCGGCGCGTCAGTAGGTCACTGACGGACACTACGACGTCGTCAGAGCGAGGTGCCAAGTTAACGTAGGCATGCAGTTCTGTGGTTGATACAAATATTGTAGGTGGACACATTGGTTTCTAATATCATCTACACACATCAAATAACAAAGTGAATTTTCATTTGTTATATTCATTTGGATACGAGCACCTTTAACAATGTATCTTGATGTCACAATTTCAACAACGGGTTTCTAAAACATTGATATTTTTAGGGTCCTTTACCTTAAAAGATATGTTCCCTACTCTCTAGAGATATTCCCTGAATTATTATTATTACACTCTGAACTATGGTTTAAGTAAGGGGCAGCATGCGGACCAGTGACATCTGTGGGCCACCATAAGAACCAAAAAGGTTTGAATTAGTAAAGCTAATATGCGCTTTCTTCGCATTATGGTTCTAAGAATGAGTATTCACACCATTATCTGTCTTTTGTCAATTTATCAGCAATAAGCCTTATCAATTACTTGGAAGGAATAAAATATCCACACCTAATCCAAATGAGAAGGCTTCATAAAACCATCTGTGGTAATACGTTATCAGTGCTAATACGTCTATGGGTTCAGCTGATATTTTTGTTTCTCTTTTAAAGAGGGGTGTTAGCTCCCCAAATCCTCGCTTTTGTCGCACTCTCATTGTGATTAAGACTTCATAAATGATTACCAGCGACGTTACATCTGTTTTTCCAGCTGCTGTTAATATTTTACTTATTATGAGAGCTCCTATAACTACCCTAAGGGTGGGAAAATAGGGGCGATTTATTTTTCACTCTCAGATTTTAATTTTGAGTTGTATAATACAATTAAATAATAAGTAGACTATAGAATTAGTAGCCACAAAAAAAAAAAGAAAAAAAATAACCGAAAAACTGAAAAGCAAAAATAATAAACCTTTATTATTTACCCTAACAAATAAGTTCTTAAACTAATAAAGTATACCTAAGTAATTATTTTGAGTTTTTAATTGACCTGAACCTAATGTAAGAATACCTATGTAATTTTGAGTCGGCGCCAAACAAGCAAATTAATTTATTACGGCAAGCGTGATTCGCAGCGCCGAGCGTTCACGAAGTTAATGTCAGCGAGGCAGCAACCCGAGCAGGCGCACACGTGAGGGCACACCTGCCTCGTTGCGACTGTTTGTGCGGAATTATCAATAACTAACAATTTTTCACATCCCTACAACTTTCTTTAGGAAGTTTTGTAAAAGATAGATTGCATCAAATGACCCACAATACTTATATCTAATAAATAAATAAAAATAAATAAAATAAAAACACACGTTTGGTTATATTTCTAAGTCTGTATTCACTGGGTTGTCATACTTTTAGGTTCACTTTCAACCATAAGATTTTAATAGTTTTTATCGACACACGTATCATAAACCCTCTTTACTGCGTACAAAAACCGCACGTTACGATCAGCATAATGTTAAACTACTTGGTAAAAACTCATTTCTTATCTGAAAAATTACACATTATGACCATAATGTGTAATTTTTCTACACATTATGACATTCAAATTACGAACGCCGACGCACGCCTCGTGCCGCCCCTAGTTTGTCTGTGAAGTTGGTACTGACATTCAAATATCGAACGCCGACGCCCGAAGTTGGTGCAATAGAACAAGCTAAACAACTGCAGAGCCACAATGCCGGTCAAACATGCGGTTCCTGAACATATGATATGTGTGTAGATAAACTAGTGTATGTAACTGTACATAATTAGGCATTAAAACTCTCGAGTGATATTATTATGAAACTCGCCTTCGGCTCGTTTCATAAACCCACTCTCGAGTATTGCTGCCCTCCATTATGTAGCAGTCACATAAACTACTATTACGTGGCAAATAACACAAAATTACTGAATTATACTTTGCGAATGAAAATTAGAATAATTTCAGTGTCTTGTTAATGACTTAACGCCATGGCAGAACAGCTGTTAGTTGTGTGACACATTTTATGTCTTCGTAGCAGTTCAAGAAAAACTCAGTAGCCGTCGCCATCTTATGGTATAATGTGTAATCATATTTTATTTCACAGCCCATCTCCTATTTATCAAAGCGTGATGATATGTTCCACAGATCCGTTGTATGATAATTTGATTATTTTTGAGCGGTGACCCCATTTCGATAGTTTTTAATTATCGAGCCCCAAACTTAACCTCCCTCCCCGGATTTCATAGCGAGCTGTCGTAAATAGGAACCGTATTAGATTATAATTTAAAATTTTAATCAATTTTCAATATTTTAATTCGAACAAAATATTAGGAGCGCATTACTTACTGGTTCAAATTCATGCGCCATAACTTCCGCCACACAGCCAGTGATCACATGTCGCCGGTAGTACGCAATCCCCACGCACCCACGAGGACTCCATTCGACTAGACGAAGCACCGCCTCATGCGCGTGAATACCACCGCAGCGATACACCTCATGCTATACACTCAGTGATCTCAGTGGCCCGGCATTCATCCTGAGTAAGCACCACCGCCCGTGCGCAGCCAACAAATCAGTGCGCAGGTCCTTGTACGCTGGACGTAAGTGAATTCGCTCCTACCTGTCGATGGCCAACAGCCTAAGCTGACCTATAATAACCACAGTATCATACTCACTGTTTTCTGCTGGCCTGATATCTTGAGCCCGGACATATCGCACCGACAAATAAAGGCATAACTTGCAAGGAGCATAGTTATCACAAGAGTGTGCCAGGGCTAATTTTAGTAAACTAGCCCTAACGATCTTGAAGCCCTCCAAAATGGCCAAAAACATTGTCTATGACTGCGAAACTGTGACTGCTTGTTGTCGTGAGACCATCACTAGACGGTACGCACCAACAATGCTCAAGTGCATCAAATGTACTGAAAGTTACCAAGAGCAATGCATCCTTCCAACCAACACTGGTTCTACTAAACTGGGAAAAGAGGAAATAACTTCCTGGACGTGTCTCAAAAAATCCAAGAGGAATTATTAGAGACAACACTCCCATTACTCCCGCCAAGGTAGATATGGCCAAAGCCAGTGAGGCAATGACGATTGTGGACTGTTCCGACTAACTTTGTAAACTACATTTTGCGGTCTTAAACACAATTTTCTTTTCACTAAAATTTAACTGTTACTCGCACAGTCTCTACATTTGTAGAGACTGACACACGTCATTTGTTAAAATCCGTCAAGCTATTTGTATTGTCAGGTTTTTTGAAATTTTAAAACCCCCACAACTCCGTCATTTGAAAAATTTCTAAAAACTGAATCTATTTAATTTTTATTAATTATCAAACCTGCTCACAAAAAATCTCGAGAGTCAATTAAGGAATGCGGCCTGTAGACATACGAAAGCATTTTTGCCCAATTCTGAAACAAGACGCAACACTCGCTTCGAGTGCTCGGTCAAAAAAAAAATTCTAACAAAATAAGAAAAGAGTAAACGAATAATATAAACAACCCTAAAAGTAATTCTTAAGACGTTAAACTTAAACGTGAAGTTAAATATGAACCAAAACACCCCCTTAAATGAATTTTACTTTGTCCCGTCAAGAATGGCCTCTTCATAAACAAATAAGTACAGAGGTCAGACCTGCAAATTTATTCGCGCCACCTGCCCGGCTCAATATCCACTTTGTGCTAAGATTAATAAGGTTTATAATGGCTCCGTTGGTATGAGGCCATCAGGAGTCAGCGCCGGGTGGGCTTGTCGGACGATCTATCAACACCTCGGCTGAAAACAGTCTTACATTTTGATGTAGATGAGTTATTTATTGATTTATATGAAGCAAACACTCATCCAAATTAGGCCATAACTCACTGAGGTATTTTAATTTTCTTCAAACCTTTAAGGAGTGATATAACATAACATAGCGTCACACTTTATCCATGTGGGGTGGAAGAGGCACAATTGTGCCCACTTTTAGCCTGTTATTCAAGGCTCCATTTTAAGTGTCAGGGGGCTATCCCATCGCATCGCATCGTTTCTTCACGATGCTTTTCATCACCGTTAGAACGTCCGTATGACTATACGGTCTACTTAAGATAAATTATTTATCTCATTTTTACATAGTCAGCACCGGGACCCGAAGCTGCACCTCCTGCGTAAAAAGCAAGCGTGAACCCCACTAGACCACGGACCACTTTATGGAGTAAGTGTAGTAATTTACACCATCATCGTCCCTACCAATAGGGACTAAGACCCCGGTGCAGAACAGCTCAATGTTTGATATGCACTCAATCTCGTGGGGTCTCTGTATCAGCGACCGATAGTGCCAGTATGACAGCAGCTCTTAAAAAGGGGACGAAAACTGTCAAAGTCATGAGTTCCACGTAGAGAGCGCTATAATTGTCTGAGACCAACGCCCTTATTCAGTTACTGCCAATCAGTGTCAAATTGACACTAACTGCGTTGGATGTATGAGCGAACTGTTAAATCTCCACAGTAATCGGACGATTTGAATTACAGAATAAGGGGCAACACAGAATAGGTTAGCAAAGAATTTCGTTCATCGGAGGCTACAAATGAAGTAATTAAAGCAAGTTTTGTTATGAGGTTACATATGAATCACGGATTAAGTAAGTATAGCAAGATAAAGCAACAAATTTCGTTATTCAGAGAATGGAATTGTCAATATCCGTGGAACTTTGCTGTTGACAATGTTTGACAAGTCTCAGACTCATAGTGCCCTCTGCTAAAAAGCTTTGAGTAATCTTCGCCATTGAGACAAACCCAACTACACCTCATTGACCGAGAGATCGAAGCGTCTCCGCTTCAGCTTGGGCAAAAATGCTTTCGTACCGATGTCTTGATTTCTGTCCGGCTCTTCTCATCTATAGGACGCATTTCACAACCGATTCTCGCAGCAGGTTCGATAACTAAATGTATTTTTTGTCGAATCAGTTTTTGGATGTGTTTCAAAATCTCAGAGTTTTGGGGTTGAAAATGTAAAAAAATAACAATACAACCCAAACAGCTTGACATGTATAAATTAGGTGAAGACCGTGAAAGATACATAAGCTAAATAAATTTGGAGCTCAGACTTGGTCTTTGACTAACTTCCAAAATTCTAGACCTGAAGTTTGCCAGCGAAATATGGAGCGCAGTATTTTGGGGGTCCGGTTATTGGGGTTGCGCTTGAAAACTCAAATAAAAGACGTAGCGGAAAAAGCAGCCGAATTTAAGTGGGACTGGGTCGGCCACGTCGCTCGTATGGAAACACACCGATGGGTCAAATTAACATCTCTCTATAGCTCCCAAAACGAGGACGTGGTCGCCCCAGATAGCGCTGGAGTGACGAGCCTGAGGGACCAAGACAATAGCTAACTGGTGAGAAAGAGCCCAGGAGCTTGAAACATGGAAAAGGGGAAGAGAAGCCTGTGCCTCCTAGCAGTAGGAAGACCTTGACTAATAATAATAACTCGAGACTCTGTAAGCTGTATACCTCGCTAGTAACACTTTCTTTTAATAAAACATATCAACTGTAGTGTTATGTTACTTACATGCTATTTTCCAGTCTGTTCAGCTGGATACTTGCTGAGCTGTACAGCTTGATATTTGGTATATTGGTATATTGATATTTGACCCTGTAACGTTTTAAACCATAAGAACACAATAACAAATCATTTTCACTTCGTATTTTCACACTATCAGCACTTCTAAATCGATAGCGAAGGGGTTTACCTTTGGTGACCTTGTATTTGGCTTTCTCCGAAACTCTGCAATCTCGGGCTTCGTGCGCGCTGGTGCGCTACCCTTTTATCTATCGCTGTTATGTAATTTTGGCTATGTGAACTTGTTGATTTTTCTATTACGAGCCTGAAACCAAAATCTGACATTTATTTTGTTGTTGTTTACCTGGTTGTCATGGCAATGTCTATTCAAAGTCGTTAGCGGTCTGATATGTTTGCTTCAATACTTTTACAAAAATACTTTTTCTCTCTTGGCCACTCACAAAAATTGCTTTTAATTTAAATAATTATAAGAACTCTCCAAAAAGGGTATAAGAGCGGAACATTTCTGAAATTCTGGAGTCTCACTTCAGCTCTCAAGCAAGAAGCATCACCTAAAGGCCTTATCCCGGGGTCGCACTGCCCCGGGATCCTGCGAGCCTCTACTACTACGCCTCCTGTCTTGGCGAGCCTCTACCCTGGCCACCGCTTCGTTGGGTCTCCACTTCACCTGCCCGTTCTCTGCTTCACCTGCCCGTCGGTGACTTTAGGCCGACTCGTTGCGGGCCTCTACCCTGGCCGGCGCTTTACTACCAGGGCCCCTACTCCTGCTGCCCGTCGGTGTCTCCAGGGCACTGATGACCGATTGGCCGCCGGCCACGCTCTCCATCTGCAAGTGCTACGTCGCCCACCAGTGCTTCCACTGACCGGTTCGCCAGACCGGTTCCACTGCTCCTTCTGCTCCTACTCTCCGTGTCCTCCGTTTCTTTTTTTTTATCTAATATCTGTATTTTTTAAAAAACCTGTCTCACCTCATTCATCCTCATCTTCCTTTCATTTTTTTATAAAAAAGAGTCACTGTATATACACCTAATAAACTGTCATTTCTAAATTTTATCCTGGTTGTTTTCTGTTAGGTTCTGGTTAGGTTCATATCGTTACACGACACAACTTATGAATGCACCTGGTAACGTACATGGGGTGTGAAAATAGCCGCACTAAATTGTAAATTACATTTTGCTGTCTTAAATCTAAACGGTTGACTTTTTACTAAAATGATATAGATTGCTACTATAGCGGTCTCTATAATTCCAACGATTCCTCATTTATTGAAATCCGTCAAGCTGCTTGGACTGCAGCAGTTTTTTTATTTTAAAACCTCACGTTCTCCGCCATTTTGAAAATAATCCAAAAATGAATCGACAAAAAAAAACATTTATTTATCGAACCTGCTCCCAAAAATTCACGAGAATCAATTGGGAAATGCGGCCTGTAGATTATAATATCCGGACACACATACAGAAAAACGAAAGCATTTTGCCCAATCCTGAAACGGAGACGATTCGCTCGCTCGGTCGATTATAATTTAGTGAATAGTCAATAGGTTCGATTTAACAGAGCATACTGTAGTTAACAAAGCTTTAATTGCGGCTACTATCATACTCAATGTAAGTTACAGTTCATAAGTTTGTTATTACTGTTGTTTATAATATGGAACGTGTTCATCCGATTAACTTCAAGGGGTCGGAGGTGTGGGGTTGAAAAATAATGAAAAAAAAAGAAATAAGTTTCCTGTGTCACTTGCGAGCTCTGCAGCTCACAGAGCTACTAGTAATAAATGTTAAAAACCGTGAAACCTTATTATGGGTTGCAACGCGTGCTAAAGAAAAGGTCATACAGATGGACATTGTCGAAAACACTACCCTTACTTATGGAAAAAACATATTTTCCCGAACGAAGTAGCAGAGGCAAATTTTTGTTCACATTTAGCCATAAAATTACCTTAGTGTTATCAAATTAGAAACTACCGGGAAAACAGGGGAGCATAGCATAAGGTTAACTGTGGCGACATCTCCGAAGGAGCACGCTAAAGTTCACCAAAGTCCCTTTGTGTCGGTAAAGAACCCCAAACAATGGCTCAAGATAACTTTGGCCCTGTTAAATAAAGACGACAGTTTTATTGAAAGTAGGGCCGTTTTTTTTCTTCTGTAATTTCTCGGGATCCCTTCAGATGGTGGTGCAAGTTACAGGGGACTTAACATGCTTAGTTCAAAGTCTTACTAGCTGTAAATATTTCATGTTCTTATTTCTAATGTGTTCAATGGGAAGGGTTAGCAAGCCTTATGAAGAAAGATTCCTTTACATATTTTAACGCCGCATATACGAGAGGGTACCTACTCATTGCTAAATACCTAAATGAATGACACCCAGCGTTCCTACATTCACCACGATGTGCCAAATGTAAAAAGGATTTTTTCTCAACTAAAATTTGCCCAACAATGGGAAACGCCACAGGCTACGTAAATATTAGTAGTTGTTTAATTCCACGCCTCAACCGAACGGCGTGTAATCATGAGGGGCTGGGTTTTTGCCAGTACGGGAGAGAATCGTGAGTGGTACTTTACCTTGCCTCAAGCTCACACTTGTTAAGCCCCTTTTTAAAAAAGAAAATAAAGAATTAATGGAGTACTACAGACCAATTGCCTTGATCTCCATTTTTTCTAAAATATTTGAAAAGTACTATTACAATGAATTAAATACATATTTAGAAAAAAATTACATCCTTTGCGACGAAAAAAAAGGTTTCCGTCGAAGTAAAACAATTAATATGGCAGTATATGAATTCCTAAAAAATGTTATGTGTCAAATGGATAAAACATCTCCAGTCTGTGCTATATACTGCGACATGACACAAGCGTTTGACTATGTGGACCACAATATCTTAGTAAACAAGCTTGACGCTTACGGGATAAGAGGTAACATTCTGGATTTAATACGCTCATACTTAACAAATAGATTTCAAATTACAGAAATTTCAAAGCTAAACTATAAAACAAAGACAGAAGAATCTTACAGATCCAAAGCACGTAAAACAACTCACGGCGTGCCCCAGGGCAGTGTTTTAGGACCGCTATTATTTATTATATATATTAATGACATGCCAAAAACGATCAATCATCCGATATCTCTATTTGCTGATGACAGCACAGTTACTATCAAGCATAAAGACGGTAATTACAAATTTGACATAAATAATTCTCTGACATCTATAATAAAATGGCTTGACAACAATAATTTAAAAATTAATCTTAATAAAACCAACATCATGCACTTCAGCCAAAGGACAATAAATTTAAAAATAATGACATAAAATTAACGTATCAAAACAATACCATAAATGAAGTTGAAAGTACCAAATTTTTGGGGTTGACAATAAACAATAAACTGAACTGGAAAGACCACATTAATGAAATGACAAAAAAAATCAGCAGTTCTTCCTATGTTCTACACAAACTGTCAACAATTGTCAGCATAGAAGCATTACTTACGGCATATTACGGACTAGTAGAATCAGTCCTTAGATATGAAATTATATTCTGGGGCAATTCAACGGACAAAGAAATAGCTTTCAAAATACAGAAACGATGCTTACGAGCTATGTTTCATATCAAGACTATCGAATCATGTAAGCCCCTTTTCACCATGCACCGAATTCTTACACTTCCGTCATTGTATATACTCGAAGTAGCAACATTTGTGAAAACTAACCCTCATCTATTTCCACACCTTTCCGAAACGGTGACTCGAAATAGACGTGACGAAGAAAGACTGCGCCTTTTCTCCTCGAAAACGGCATTACTTCACAAAAGCAAATATGCTATGTGAAGTAATTTATTAAATATGATAGGCGCCATGCAAAATATGCATGGCGCCTATCATATTTAATAAAATACCGACGAGTTACAAACAATTAAATTCACATCTATTTAAGAAAAAGCTGAAATTACTACTCATTGACAAATGTTATTATAATGTACAAGACTTTTTAAGTGATAAATTGTAATCTATTTTGACATAATCTTTAATTTTAATGACTCAATCATGTAATATAAACGTACTAAGCTAATACAATTTTGACCATCTACCGTAGATGTAATGTCCACATTTTAATGTTTTTTGAATTATTTTAAAACTATAAACAAAACCGCGGCCAGACTTTTCCGTCCACTCAAATTTGTACGCTGCTATCAGCAGAACATGTTGGGTCTAATGTATTGTATATCTCTATCAAAAGTTGTATGTTTTTATTTTATGTAACTTGTTTGACACGTGTTCTTAGCAAATAAATGTATCTTTATCTTTATCTTTATCTTTATCTTGCCGTCGTAGACCGGAATTCTAAAGCTCGATTCGAGGCAGGAATACGGGATAGGAGCACAAGTGTAGTAGGAGAGGAACCGAATCTCACTCGTTTCGATGCCCAACGCTGTCGCCGGCGTGTTGCTTGCCGACAAGAGGAGTCGCCGTTCGAATACGACGAGTTGGGGACCGTACAACGTCAACCTTCACAACACGAATCACTGAAGCGAATCTACTTATTTCCCGACGATTATTATGATTAACACTCCGACCAGGCCCGACACCTGTGTTAGACAATTGTTACACTGAAATACATTCATGGCCCAACGCCATGAGCAGACATGTTTTTTCTCACGACAAGAAAGTAACCTAATTCGTCATCTCGTTTCGATACGAGTGACAGCTGCGGTTCCGTTTCCGCTAGTGATGTCCCGATTACTCGCGGTCGATCCGCGCAACGAAAACCGGTGCGTTCCGAAGCATAAATATTAAACAGTCACCCGCCCGGACAGGCCCGAACCTGTCCCTAATCAATAGGAAGGCGAGAAAGTGTTGCGACCGCTCTCTTGAGGACCGAGTCCCCCACCTTGACTTCTGCTGATGGAGGCGTGCCATCCCGACCCGTGTACAAATTGACGATCCGTCCTCGTCTCCATCTCAATGATGGCAGGTTCGCATCCTTAATCAGCACCAAATCACCGACTTGAGGGGGGCTCGTCCGGTCAGTCCACTTAAGGCGCTGCTGCAAGATGTGCAAGTACTCAAGGGACCACCGTTTCTAAAAATCTTGAGCCATCTGCTGCAACATCTGCCACCTAGTTAACCGACTTAACTTAACATCACCGAATGGGTATTCTGGCAGGGCGTTAAGGGGCTGACCTATCAGGAAGTGACCCAGCGTCAACGCTTCCAAATCATTTGGATCCGAACTGAGCGGGTACAACGGACGCGAGTTCAGTGTCATTTAAGAAGAAGAAGAAGAAAGAAGTTTATTTGCAACAGGAAACAAAAATAGGAGTCAATATTGAACAACTAGGTACATAAGAATATTTCCTGTCACAAGCCGGCCTCAACTCAGCATATGCTGAATGCGAACAATCAGCGCTGGTCTTCCGTTGTGACCGACGGGTGACAACACGCACAACAATGTGCACTTTTGTGTAAACATTTACAAACACAGGCAGAAGGAAAAACATTTTAAAAGAGAAACATAGTTAGACATGAATATTCAGACTTTATAGTAGGTAACAGGTTAATTAAAGGTACAAAATAAATCTATATAAATATAAAACAGTATTAATATTAAAGTACAAATTTCATATGATATATAGTCAGTTATATTGCGCTAGTGTCATTTCGTATAGACTCTTCGAATTTTTGATGCTCAAAAATGAATTTTCTCAACGTGCATTTAAATCCGTATAAACAACGCAGGTTCCTGATTGGTGGAGGGATATTATTCCAACACTTGGTCGCAGCATAGCGGAAGCTCCCTCTAAAGGCAGCAGAGCTGTGCCGCTCTGTAGCGAGCTGCGTTGAGCATTGGCGGGACACATGGTGCCTAGACTTAAATGAATGTTTCTCAAAAAGATAACTTGGCTCCTTATATTTCATCACCCCGAACAAAAGACACGCCAAGTGAAGCTTTCGACGATGATGCAATTTTAAAATTGTATGTTTATTTATGTAGGTATGGTGTCACGTGATACCTTAACGGAATATCAAAATTGAATCGCGCGCAAGCATTCTGTACGCGTTGCACTAACTTTTTGGTTTTTGCCAAGAGTCGCGGACCAATAACCGTATCCATGTAATTCAGTTTAGACAGAACCAGTGACTCAGTCAATTGTATTCGCAACGTTAACCCCAAATACGGCCTCATCTTGTACAGAATCTTCAACCTATAAAAACAGTCTCGCACACAGTGGCTCACATGCGTTTCAAAACGTAAGCCACTGTCCATGATAAGTCCTAGGTTTCTGGCTTCGTACACTCTTTCGATAGGCTGTCCCATGAGCTCAACACATGTCGTTGGGTTTATATTATCTACTTGGTACTTGCTACCGAAGATTAGGTACTTAGTTTTTGTTGGGTTCAATCGAAGGCAATTACTAGAGGACCAATCAGATATTCTACCAAGATCTTCATTAAGGTTGTATATTGCGTCATTAATATCATGTGGCTTGCTCGATATATATACTTGGATGTCATCCGCATATATGTGAAACTTACAGTGTCTGATATGCTTAGTAATATCCGCTGAGAATAAAATAAATAAAATTGGCCCCAGAATTGATCCTTGGGGGACACCCCTATTGACCTGACTTTTGTCAGACACCACTTGCGAACCATCAGTACGATGTATCTTAACACTTTGGGAGCGATTTTTGAGGTAACTATCAAACCAATTAATAGCGTCGTGATCAAACCCATAATAGCGTAGCTTTGACAAAAGAAGGTTTATATTTAAGCAATCGAAGGCCCTTGAAAAATCAAGCAACACCAAGAGCGTGCACATGCCTTTGTCCTGTGCGTTTAGTATATTATCGGTAACGTCGAGCAATGCTGTCGTGGTGCTGCGCCCCTTTCTGAAGCCTGATTGCACCACAGGCAACATATGGTTTCTTTCAAGAAAGTCGGTTAACTGTTCACAAACTACATTTTCTAAAATTTTAGACAGACATGGTAAAATGCTGATAGGCCTGAGATCCTTTAATTTGGTAGGGCTATTATTCTTCGGGTGTGGTAGAACAATGGCATGCTTCCATACATCAGGAAACGTATTTGAGGAAATGGAGGTATTTATAATAGATTGAATTACGTCTATAGTGTGAGGAAGTGTCATTACCAGCATATCTAGAGTAATAAAATCGCAACCCTCGGCGTTTGATTTCAACTCCTTTATAATTTTAATCAAGCGGTCTAAGCTGACTGGCTCTATTTGAAACTTGGCCTCATTATGTCTATGATATTCAAAAAATGACATGTGAGAAATAGAAGTTACTGCGGCACCTGGTAAACACAAAAAGTGGTTATTTATAACATTCGGGTCATTAAAAAAGGACGGCAGTTCAGTGTCTTTTTTAGGTAATAATGTGCCCTTAAGGTTCTTCCAAAGTCTTTTTGGGTTCCGAATATTATTGTTAATGTTGTGTCTAAAGAATGCAAATTTTTCTTGAGTTATAGCCTTATTTACTATACTTTCAAGTCTTGAAAATATTTTTTTTTGCCCACCGTTTTACTTTTATGATAGTCTATGGCGGCTCGATCACGGAGTCTCATCATGTCTTTAATAGTGTCCATAATCCAAAGGTAGGAGCGGTCTTTTATAACCACCGACCTAACAGGCGCATGGAAATCAAATATTTGTACAACACATTGGTTAAATATCACAAGCATCTCGTTAACGTCTGAGTGTTGAGCTATCAGATCCCATCGTATAGCTTGTAAGTTACTGTTGAAACTATCCACAGCTATATTTTTTATGGACCCATACGTGACAGTACGTGGGGCGATTTTGGCTCGCTTTATGTTGAACTCACAGACCACAAGCCGATGCCCGTTGAGCCTTCCGACCGGGTCCAGAGTTATGCTTTTTGCAAGCAAATCAGAACACACCACATCAATTAGCGAGGTACAAGTATCCGTAAAATGAGTAGGTTCTGTAATCAGCTGCTCTAACTGGAAACAAGATAGGAAAGATTTAAACTTGACTGTTTTATTGTCATCTAAGTAGTTCGTATTAAAATCACCTACTAGTATTATTTTTTCAATTTTACAGAACAGCGTCGCAAGCTCTTCAAAGCGTAGAGAGGTCTCACCGATGATCCTCGTCAGGTGCGACTTAGCCGATTTAACCGCAGCCTCAAAAATTCCTCCCCAATGAGGACATCCCGGCGGACTGAAAACCCATTCAATCCCTCGTTGGGAGCAAGCCGTACCGATGGCGTCCTGGTTACCGTTCAGGAATTGAGTGACCTCCTGCAGATATCGCCTGGCTCCGACAAAATTTGTGCCGTTGTCCGAACGGATTAATGTCGAGAGGCCCCTTCGTGAGACGAACCGATCTAGACATGCGATAAGTGCCTCCGTAGTGAGGTCACTGACCACCTCCAAGTGGACTGCCTTCGTGGCCAAGCACACGAAGATGCACAGGTATGCCTTCACTAATCTGGCGTTCCGTAGCTGTGAAGACTTGACCATGAATGGTCCCGCGAAATCCGTTCCGACACCCGCAAAGGGCCGGATTTCGTTAACCCTATCCGAGGGCAAATCGCCCATCTGGGGCTGCATCGTAGCCGCCTTGGCCCGATAACAAGGCAGGCACCGAAATACGACGCTACGCACTAAGCGTCTTCCCGATAGAATCCAGAACTCGCGCTGGAGAAACGCCATCAAGGCGTGGCATCCGACATGCCCATTCCGAATGTGTCGATCCTGTATCAACAGTTCGACCAACTTCCCTTTCCTAGGGAGTAACAACGGGTGGCGAGCCGCATAAGGCAGGTTTGCATTCCGCAGCCGACCTCCTACCCTCAGCAATCCGTGAGGGTCAATAAACGGGTTGAGCCGAACCACAGCTCCCTTCAGTTGGACGCGTCCGCGTCTCAGAATGTCCAATTCGGACTTAAAGTGTACCGTCTGCACGTTCCGTACCAATGCGAACAACGCATGGTTCCGTTCCCGTGGTGTCAGGACCTGTGTCCGCACTCGTTGCGCCTCAGAATTCCGACAATTCCGCGCAAATCGGAAGATCCAGGCGGTCACATTGATCAGCTTGTCGAGCGAGCTGTACCGTTCCAGCAGGCTGAAGTCCTCTTCCGGCTCTGGTTGCGTCGTACAGACACCGACTGTCAAGGCGCCGTTCGCCGAGGTAACGCGTGGACTCATTGGCCAATCCGATTCGGCTTGAGTCAACCATTTCGGACCCCACCACAAGGGATGTCCAACCAACTCCGTAGCGTGACACCCACGAGACGCACAGTCTGCTGGGTTAATTTCCCCTGGAACATGTCTTCAGATTAAGGGAACATCCGAATTCAAAATCTGCAAAACCCGATTCGCCACAAAAATCTCCAGCTTGTGAACTGAAGCCTTCAGCCAGCATAACACGATCTGGCTGTCCGTCCAAGCGTAGACCGTATCTTCTAACGCTATTGACCCACGAAGAACCGTCATCGTGTGGTTGAGCAGACGAGTCAGGAGAGCCGCTCACGAAAGCTCTAATTTGGGAATGGTCAAGCGAGTGCGCAACGGCGCAACCTTGCTCTTGGCCATGACCAACCGCACATCAACCTCCCCCGAGGAGTCGACCGTACGCAGATATACCGCAGCTCCGTAGCCCTTCTCCGAGGCATCGCAAAACCCATGCAGGGTGGCGGTGTATCGTTTGGTGGGGACCAACCTCCGTGGCAGAGAAATCCGATTGATGCCAGGGAGGGTCGAAAAGAACGAGTCCCACTCTGAGCTCAATGACCCGCCGATCGGGTTGTCCCATTTCAGCTCAGCAGACCACAATTGCTGCATAAAACACTTGAGCTGAAATGTTACCGGGGTGATCCACCCGTTTGGATCAAATGTCCTAGCCACCGTTGAAAGGACGTTCCGTTTCGTCCAGACCTTCGGGGAGTCCAACTTGACCCGATACGAAAACAAGTCTGACACCGGCTGGTACTGGACGCCTATTACCGACAACATATTTGGATTTTCCAAATTTTCAAAAATGTGGGAATCCTGCTGGTGGTCATCCGGAAGACCAGTCAGTAACTCTGGAGAGTTCGACATCCATTTCCGGAGCTCGTAACATCCACCCCGTAAGAGCTCAACTAGCTCGTCCCGTCAAGCGAGCGCCTCCTCTACGGAATCTGCACCGGTACAGACATCGTCCACGTAGAGATCCTGCTCCAGGATCGCTGCTCCTCTAGGGAAATTTAACCGTTCTCGATCCGCTAACTCCCGAAGAGTGCGAATCGCCAAATAAGGACTAGACCGTAGCCCGTACGTGTTGGTGTTCAGCTCGTACACCCTGATGGGCTGATCTGGGCTCTCTCGCCACAGTATCAGCTGCTACCGTCTATCGTCAGGGTGAATGACCGTCTGTCTAAACATCATCCGGATGTCAGCTACAAACACAACATTGTGTCCACGGAACCATGTGATAACATCCGCGATGTCATGGTTCAACTTCGGCCCTGAATGCAAACACTGGTTCAGGTTCATGCCGTTAGATGTTGATGCCGATCCATCGAACACTACCCGTATTTTGCCCTCCGGGGTCCTCAAGACCGCGTGATGGGGCAGGAAGCAGTGGTCTTCACGCTTCCAGTCGATACCCGAAACCGACATGTGGCCGAGCGACTCGTATTCCCGCATGAAATCGACGTACTTCCGCCGGAAAATCCCGTCACGCTCCATGCGTCGTTCCATCGACAGAATCCGCGTCTCGGCTGCAAGGTGTGAACTACCCAGCGGCGGGCGATCACTCCGAAATGGAAGAAGTGTGAGAAATCGACCTGACCGAAGGCGACCAGTATTGTTCCGATAAAACTGTTCACACTCTTCTTCAACCGGGTCCAACCGGCGGACCGTAGGTGGTTCCCTCACCTCCCAAAACTTCTGTATCACCTCCGAGAGTACAGAACCGAATAAGGGACTACGAGTCGCTAGGCGTGGGGAAGCCGGCATGACCGGACTCATTACCGCATGGCCCAGTCTGGTGTTGACCGAAACCAGACCAGTCGCCTGCAACACGTGGACACCTGGCACTAACAGGTATCCCAAGGCATCGACACCCAATAAAATGTCTACTGGGCCCGGAATATCGAACTCCGGGTCAGCCAGTGTCAACCCAGCGACTAACTGTCGCACCGAGGGCGACAACCATACGTGAGGGTGTGAGCCCATCACATTAGGCATGACTAATGCCGTGACCGTCAGATTCACCGATGAATCCACCCGTGACGAGAGAGTAATCCAACATACTCCCTTAACGGAACCGACTTCCGTGTTCCCAATTCCCCGAATGGAATGTGGATACTCCCTTACCGAAATGCCCAACCGTCTTACAAGGTTATACGAGACTAAGCACCCCTGGGCCCCCGAGTCCAATAGTGCTCGTGCCACACAAGATTTGCCGTCCGAACTCCACGCTATCACCGAGGCGGTGGGGAGCATGACCGTCTGTGGAGCGACGGCACCCTGTAAGTGGGCGGCGTGTCCCTAGCGGCAACCTCCGCGGGATCCGAACCCGCTGGGACCCCCGTCGGCCTGGTAACTCGGCTGCTGATATGCCGGTGGCATATCAGACCGTATCTACATCAGGGGGTCCCAACCCGCATAATAGGCCCCTCGCTGTCCCGGTATTCGACCATACCGGACTGTGTACGGTGTGCCCGGTGGCTACCGTGGATGGAGGGGGGAGAGCGGATCCAACCTGGGGCGCTTTAGGAATGGGGGCGACATCCGACTGTTTGCCTCCCTGTTCGCCTCCCAGAGCGATGGGCAGGGTGGCGCAGAAGGTGGGCTCCCAGCCTTCGCGCCACTCATAGGTGCCATCTGACACCCGCCCGTAACACGCGGTGAGCCAGCGGCCCGAAGTCCTCGCTGACCCTGGACAGCGGCGACCAAACCCCGGCTATCCCGCCTGTTACCCCCCCGCGCTGCCCCCTTCCCCTCGAGGGGGGTCCCGTCCGCGGGTACCTCAGTCACCCCGTTGGTGACTCCCGTTGCCCGGAGGGGGACTGGGTCCGGCCCTGGTTGGGCCCTGTGACCGACCAACCTGAGTCCGGCCCTGGTGACCGTCCGAAGGGCCTGACCGGTTCAGGCACAACACGATGTGGTGCTTGCCACCAAAGCACTCACAGGGAAACGCGCGTGAGCACTCGCTCAGCGGGTGCGGCCCCAAACAACCGAAACACAATCGGTGGCGGAAGACTACCTTCCTGCGGGCAGCTACCCCGAGCGCCTTAAAGTTGGCGCAACTGGTCACTTCATGACCGGCACTGTCGCAGTGCACACAGCCGTCACCCGACGGCGCGGCATTCAAAACGCCAAATTGTTTTGACCACCCACCCCCCCGTGGGGGCGGGGGGCGCGGCCCCTCCCGCATCCGCGCGGGTTGGCGCTGCACACTGGCCTCCGTATACAATGTGTCGCATCTCTTGCATTCACCCTCCAGAAAATCCGTTAATTGGACGAGCGTGGGCAGTTCCGAGCTACTGCCCCCTTGCAGCTGTTCAAACCGACTTTGAACAGCTGCAGGCAACCGTGACAAAACCATATACAATACGATATATGCCCATTGGTCTACCGGCAGACCAAGGTTCTGAAGGGCCTTAGAGGCCACCAGCACAGGGTTGAGCACATGTACCCGGATGTCAACATCCCGGGTTACTCTTGGGATGCTAAACAGCTTCCCCAGCTGCGCATCAACCAACCGCCGTTTGTGTTGGTAGCGGTCAAACAATATGGACCGGGCTATCTCATAATTGCCCGCCGTGACCGTTAGGTGACCGACCAACTCCTTCGGTTCACCCCGCAGTGCCATCAATAGTTGGGCCAACTTGTAGGTGTTGTCCAGGTCGTCCCGACCGTGGACCAGACTATCGAATAAATTGATGAATGCCGGCCACTCATCAATTGCCCCACCGAAAGCCGGAATCTCCAGGTGTGGCAGCCGTCCAACAATACCCTTAGGGGGGCGGTCTCCGCTACCCTCCCCGCGGTCATTCCGACGCGACCGCTTAATTTTTTCCGCGCGACGCTCGATGTCGCCCAAGCACTCCATCGCTTGGTCAGGATCCGCGCAGAGCTGCTTCTCTGCAGCCACCGAGGCCTCATCCGTAAGCCCGAGGGCTTCAGCCTCCGCAGCCAGCCGACACACCTTCCCGACGCGTGTCATTGCGTCCTCCACACGCTTGAGCAGGACATCGTCCATGTCAGGTCGCTCCACATACTTGTGAGTATGGGCGAGCCATCTCATCTCCTCACGGACACCATACCGCAGTACTGTCAAGGGCGAAGGTGCCATGGTTACCGATTCAATTTTTTCTGGTCCTATGCTTCACTACCGAAAGAAGCAGAGCCAGAGACCAGCAATTGCCCGTCAGCGCTGGGCACAGAAACTAAAACTAAGTTGTCAAAACCAAGGCAACCACTAAAACAATTAAATCCTAAACAATATTTAATATGGTCGCCCTGTGGACATACACCTTAGAAATATACACTCTAAATCAATTAGAGAATGCCACCATAAAGCACAATAAAAATAACACCCAAAATTTGTTATATAAACAATAAAAAATAAAATTTATTAAAAAATAATAAGTGGTGGGCTCCGAGACTATAAACCTAAACAATATAGCACCCTAACCACACTGGATTCCGAAATACAAGCTATTTTTAATATAATGTAGGTAGCCGGGAACCTTCTAGAAGTGGTCCCTCCGATATTACCCACACTTCTACTGAGGTCAGCAAAATCAGCTTAATACCCCTTAAATAGCCTGACCCTGCTCTGTCATCCGAAACAACACTGCAATGCTATGGAACCCGACTGCAATGCTATAGTCCGACCGAATGACTGTTTCTTAGGCACACCGAGTAGTTTCCGACTACAAATTTATAATAATTGTTAACTAAATTGACAATTATACTTTCACTAACCGAAAATGAACTTTAATTGTGGTATACCGACCACAGACTCACTCACAACTGATTGCCGGCCAATCTTAGATATTCTTTTCTCCCAACTACCATGTGGCAAAAAAAACAACCCTACAACCGTCCGTGAATCGGTGATTTCCCACTAGGAAACCGCGCCTGCTACCAAAATGTTTAATTCCACGCCTCAACCGAACGGCGTGGAATCATGAGGGGCTGGGTTTTGCCAGCACGGGAGAGAATCGTGAGTGGTACTTTACCTTGCCGTCGTAGACCGGAATTCGAAGGCTCGATTCGAGGCAGGAATACGGGATAGGAGCACAAGTGTGGTAGGAGAGGAACCGAATCTCACTCGTTTCGCTGCCCGACGCTGTCGCCGGCGTGTTGCTTGCCGACACGAGGAGTCGCCGTCCGAATACGATGAGTTGGGGACCGTACAACTTCAACCTTCACAACACGAATCACTGACGCGAATCTACTTATTTCCCGACGATTATTATGATTAACACTCCGACCAGGCCCGACACCTGTGTTAGACAATTGTTACACTGAAATACATTCAAGGCCCGACGCCATGAGCAGACATGTTTTTTCTCACGACAAGAAAGTAACCTAATTCGTCATCTTGTTTCGATACGAGTGACAGCTGCGGTTCCGTTTCCGCTAGTGATGTCCCGATTACTCGCGGTCGATCCGCGCAAAGAAAACCGGTGCGTTCCGAAGCATAAATATTAATCAGTAGTTTATGTGACTTCTACATAATGGAGGGCATTAAAAGTTATAAAATTAATGCCTAGTTATGTACAGCTATATACACTAGTTTATCTACACACATATGATAAGCTCTCTTTGATGAGTTCAGGAACCGCATTTTCGACCGGCATTGTGGCATTGATCATTGCTCTTTAGTTGTTTAGCTTGTTCAGTAATACCAATTCACAGACAAACTAGGGGCGGCATGCAAGTAGGCGTCGGCGTTCGAAATTTTAATGTCATAATTTGACAAATGTTGGTACATTATGGTCATAATGTATCAATATTCATATAAGAAATGAGTTTTTACCAAGAAGTTTATCATTATGCTGGTCGTAACGTGTGGTTTTTGGACGCAGTAAAGAGAGTTTATGATACGTGTGTAGATAAATATAATTAAATGTCAGTAAAACAACAGTGGAGGTCAAGTAATTTATTTATATTTTAAGTGGTCACAGTTGGTAGAAACCTCCAAAACAGTTCGCGCAAGGTTTCTTTGGATCTAATCTGAGCGAGCTGTCACCTCTCACTCACACACACACACACACACACACACACACACACACACACACACACACACACACACACACACACACACACACACACACACACACACACACACACACACACACACACACACACACACACACACACACACACACACACACACACACACACACACACACATACCCCACCTTACCCTAAGCGAGAAAGACAGCCCGCTCAGAGCCAAAAAGCTTGGAGCGGCCCGTACCCAGTGACTTGTACCACCACCGGAGGGAGAAAGAGACATTTTTCGCTTTGCCACAAACTTAAAAACTCGTTATTCGTCGCCTTCGTCGGCGAAAAGTTAAAGAAGACGCCATTATTGTGCTCCGAGTGAATTTATCGCGAGCATCGACGCAGGCGCCAGCGGGGGTGCGGTAGGGGCTCCTGGGCAGCGCGGGGAGGGGGGACTCGTTACGCGGGGTAACACCGTGGACAGTCATTACTGAGTTTGTCTTTTAGTTAAAACTTCACTTACTACTTCGGATGCGAGTGTTGCTTTCGCGACTTCAGTGGGCCATTTCACAGCAACTCTTTTTAGTTCAGTTTTAGTTTTCTGTAGTGTTACTTAAATAAGAAGAGTCCTCAGCAAGTGAAGCTTTACACTAATTCTAGTCACAAGTTTATTTCTCAGCCCAAAGTTGAGAGGCGCGGGTGATCATTGATCGAGTGCCTATGAAGCATTTATTCCAACTCTACATGATATTGCGGGGCAGGGTTTCCATTACAAATTGAACTTATGGGTGGTACTTCCATATTTCCGGGCAGCACCCACATTGCACATCGCCTTATAAAAATAAAACTCGCGAGAACCATCCGAAGAAATTCACGCACCCAAAAATAACAAGTAGCGAGAGAAAAAAGCGAGACGAACTTTATTCACGCTATAAAATAGCGAGAAACATATGTGGAGAACTGCGTTCACCTAAATAAATATGTAAGGGAGCAGTGTTGCCAACTTTCCACCGTGCAACATGCTTCTCAAACGCGTTTAATGCACGATATGGGTTCGAAAGACTTAACCAATATTTTAAGAAAGTAAGACAGGTTTGTCCATTTATATTTAAGACAAACAAACATTTGTACACATACATTGCTTCTTGTTACACTCTAGGATACCCTGTGTCGGGACCTCTCGCATCGTCGTCAATATAGAAGGTAAGTTGGATTTAAATGTAACAAACTAAGTCAAATCCATTTTCTATTATTACCACCAGCAGATAGCGCTTAGTTTGTTGTGTCACCTTTGCCATATTGATTTATGTAATGAGCCCCTCTTTTAAATGGACATTGCCCTGTCTTTACAGGTTTATTTTATTAAGGGAAATATTAAACTGCAAATCAATAATACTAATTTTTACAGCAAATATCAGGGCAAAATACTGCGGTAGCGTAGAAGAAAGGCAAAGGGGGTGAGCGAAGCGAAGCCTCCTTTACCTTCGTATTAGGTTGAACATGTGAAAACAACAAAAATACTTAAAAGATAATAAGTATTTTTGCTGATCCTTTTTTGCTGTAAAAATCAGTATTGTTGCTGTTCGATTAAATACTAGCCTTTTATTAACTAGAGGTCTAGATTTCTTTCTGCAGCAACAAAAAATTTCCCGTACGAGCTGGCAGAGATGAAGATGTGCTCACGTTTAGCCAGTTGTTCAATTCAGTATTTTGCGCGACAGGGGGCTAGCCTATCGCCGCATTTGTGGAGATATGTACGTTTCCTCACGATGTTTTCCTTCACCGTATAAATTTTCTAAGATCAAAATAAATTACTTTAACCCCTCAACCGGTCAACACCTGGACAACACCTGGACCTGGTGATGAGGCATCGCGTTTTTTAACCTTATGCCATGGTAATCAAATTCAAAACCTATAACGGTAGTTGAACGTTTCCAGGTACCAAGGGTGTGACCCTTCTGACTCCACTGTGGTGCCAATGTGTTTTGTATTTAATTAAAAAAGCTTGAGGATCAAAATCGTTATGCCTCATAACCAGCTCCAGGGCTCGATAGGTTAAACCCTCATCGAATGAAAATCTCCTGCATGACAAGCGAGTGTGAAACCACTAGACCACGGAGGTCTATCTGCAGGTTGTCGTAAAAGTGCCAAATCTAGCTAGAAACCGCCACCCTGGCAACACCATCAGCGTAGGTACTAGCATGGGTATATTTTATGGAGAGTGCGCAAGGCACTCTTTTTGCAATAGAAGGCAGGAGGCGCCCGGGCTCCCAACCCTTCATATTTACGATGAGAGCGTGATCAGAAATGCGATATACCGAGAGAGGATAAATCTACAAGATACAGTCGATCTGTTCAACTGAACAATTTAATGGGAAATCGTTTTGAATGCAGTGTCTTCGTATATATATATCGAGAATATTTTGCGTGTTTAATTCTTTTGAAATGATAAATTGTATGCGTTTTCTGTTCATGGGTGTGAAAGGGTAGAAATATATTTTGAGGCGTTATTAGGTACAACAATTAGAACACCTGTTACTATCACTGAAATCAGATAAGTATATGTCAAAGCCATGGTGCATGCTGAAAACCAGCAGGGCAAAATACTACGGTAGCTTAGGTGAAGGGTAAAAGGGTGAGCGAAGCGAAGCCCCCTTTATTCTTCGTGTTAGGTTGAACAATAAAAATACGTAAAACATAAACTTAAGTACACAAAACATAAAAAGAAGTTTGGTGATCATTTACCCAAACACAATTTGGTGATCTTTTACTAATTCTGGTGGTCGTTTCGAATTTATTGGTAGAAAATAGGTGCATTTTTGGTGATCGTTGAAACATAAGCCGTTTTTATTAGATTAAAATTTAGATATTATTATTATATAGTGTGCCGGCACGTACGCCCGCCACAGATATGCGGAAATATCTCATCACGTACTATGTCTTATGCACGTCATTAATAACATGTACCAACCTAGTATATAAGCTAGGATTTCCTATAATAAATTAGTCTAATATTTGCGCGCATCTCAAGCCTTTTACTTTACTCGCAAAGATGTCGCTCTCCTTATAATTGCCTCTGGCAAATATAGGTTTATTGTATTTATAAGTTAGTCTAAGATAAACTTCTGTTTTCCTTTACACAATGTGTTTTGGCAATAAAATTTCCATTTTCTTTCTTTCTTTCTGTGACATCGATTTGATTTCATTAAAATGACACAGACTCCATTCAAATTTCACATACTTGATTAAAACAATCTATAAATGTTTACTTGCTACTTGTTTATTAAAAGTATTGTCCTCCGACCGAACAATTCAAAACTGTAACTGTCCAGCCCAGTTCACAGAAAACAATTGTAATCTCAGCATTTATTTCACATCTGCAGTAAAAACCGAAATGACTTATGAACTTCAGTTTGCCGTTTTGCACCTAGCACAATGTTGCTGCCGGTCGCTCTAGCATATAAACAGGTGACAAAGTAAGCAATGCTCGATGCAGAGAAACGTCGGAAAGTTAGATTGTAACTTAAATAAGGACGTACAATAAATCACACGACTAATAGTAGTTCCGGAACTAATGTAGTCAAAAGGAAATCTGAGATTGTAGTTGAACTTACGACACGGTCGCAATATCTGTGGACCTGAGCGCGTGACATCATGATGGCGCTCTGAGGTTATTGGAATTCGGCGAGGTGCACACATGTTTTAACCGACATGTTTATTTAGTACAGGAGCGGAACATTCTGTCGACACAATGAACCGCTAGGCCACAGAGCGTAGCGGTCGAGTTTCTGCTACAATAAGCAAGAGGACACGTTATAGAATCTCGGCCGGAGAGGATGAAAAAATAAATACCATTCATTTATTCTTGGTGTTGGATTTTTTATGTTAGTTACTTCTTTGTTTCCACTTCAAGTAGGAACAAAGAGACAAAGCAGATTACTCTATCTCCATTACCATTGTTAGGAATATGAATGTTATACTGAGTATATGATGACAATGAAGGCCCGTGTTTAATTAAATGAAAATATAAAACATATTGAACTTCAACATTACACTAAAAAGAAATCCGGGCTGTTCATTTCCTACGACAGCAGTAGTGGTGCTGGGGTGGGTTTTATATCCCCCCCCTCCCCCCTCCCCCGCCCTCTCGTCCTCGCCCCGGGCCGTATGGAGTGAATATTTTACAACTACCCGCCTGCCGACGCGACGTGCTGTGCGGAATATCTTTGGCTGCTAGATTCGTATGAACAAGATACTGGGAGGTACTATTCGCCAATTTAAGAAGCTAAAGGTTATCTGTGGGATGGGGTTTTAATCGTTAATGTGTTTGCACTGACAGAATTTGAAACGTAGTGACTTATTATAGTTAAGTTAAAACTATGTTACTATACATTTTCTGTAGGTCTCTCTCAATAGATTGATGGTTCTTTGTCTGTAGCTTTTTGCTGTCAGTGTATAGGTAAGTATGTAACTATCTACTTATATGTTTGAGATGGTTCGAAAACTTGAAAGTGGGAGTTTATTGCCATTTTTAAAGTTTATACTTTTTTTGACGTTGTGTATTTTTAAGGGGAGTAAAATTTGTAGAATATGTTTTGGACGAAAAGTTAAAGGCTCTTTTAAATCATATTGTAATCACTCTGTAAAGACATGCGCAATTTTGTATTTTTTTTTCTTCATAATTCATAATTTCTTTATTGCACACAAGTAATATAAAGACAACAAGACTTACATAAAAGTGTACAAAGGCGAGCTTATCTCCAATAAGAAATCTCTTCCAGCAAACCAAATTAGGATGGGAAATGTTCATTGCTGAGCAGGGGTGGACCAATGTTAAATTTTAAGTTTAAATTACTAGTTAAATATATTGTTGGAGGGAAGATTAATAGTAGAGGGGAGAGACTATAAAAGGCGATGCCCCGCCGGTACCGCCACATTCTCGACTCGTCGTTCGCCGCTTGACCGATACGCCCGCGTGTATCGGCCTCCGCTTCGAATCTCGCATCCCTCTCGCGCGCACGCGCGCTTCTCTCTCGCGCTCACGTGCACCCCGCCTGTGCTCGTTCATGGCAAAAGGAACATTCCGCCATATAGTGTCTGTGTCAGTGCCCGATTACAGGAGTGTGTGTACCGCTGGTGGTTTGGATTTGGCCTGAGGTGGGTTTAGTGTTTTACACAATAGGTACACAGACACACTTAGGTACACACGCCTCCCTGCTCAGGCAGGGAGGGTCGTTATCCCCTCCTGTGGCAACAGACTTTATTGCTCCCCCCCCCCTGCTGTAAGCCTTTTTTTTTAAGATGGAACAGGAGCTGCACGAGCTCCGGCTCGAAAATCTAGCACTTTCCCAAGAGCTCAGCCAACTTCGCGCTGAGAGAGGGTCCTGGGCTGACTCACAAGTCTTGTTCTCGCAACAAGACTCGATTGAGCAGTCGCCGTCCTCTCCGCCTGAGAGCGGGCTGGCTCTCAATATTAATCACGTACCCACTGTGATTCCCCTGGAACAGACAAGACAGACTTGCGCCTCGGTAAATAACTCCCCCGATTCAAATGAAGTCGTGATGGATCAGGACAATTCCTATTCCGACCCAAGGAACTCGTTCCACGGGCTTGCGGAGGAAGGAGAAGCTTCCGTCTCGGAAGAAGACTCCACCTCCAGTCCCCCGAGGCAACGTAGGAAACGGGCCCTGAAGCGGCCCCCCACTCCAGATCCTGTCAATTCTGTCGCCAAGGTCGGTCGCCCGTCCGAGGCCGTCCCAACCCCGTCTGCCGCAGCCAAAACTGTGCCGTCGCAGCAGTCAACAGTCGGAGCAAGTGCCCAAGGCACGCGCAAAGCACTTCCGCCCAAGATCTGCATTAAAAATAAAGAGATGTGGACGAAGATTGATGGAGCGCTCAAAGAGCGTAAAATCAACTTCATCCGGGCAACCAACACCGCACAGGGGATTTTAGTCCAATTACAGACCTCCGATGACCACCGGGCTCTAACTAAGTTCCTAACCGCGACTAAAATAGAGTACCATCACTGGACTCTACCGGAGGATAGAAGACTCCGTGTGGTTATTAGGGGTCTTCCCAAGGAAATTGGAAGCGAGCAGGTCATGGAAGACTTGAAGGCGAAAAACATTCCTGTGCACGAAGTGCACAGGATGTACAATGGTCGCTCCAAGTTACCGTACGACCTGGTACTGGTTGTGGTCGATCTATCACCACAGGGTAAACAGATCTTCCAAGTTATGGAGATCTGTCACATCTCAGGGTTGAAAATTGAGAACCCACATAGGAAAAACAAGCCGCTCCAGTGCTTTAACTGTCAGCTGTTTGGCCACTCGGCCAAGAACTGCCACAGGAAAGGCCGCTGTGTCAAGTGCCTGGAGGATCATGCTCCGGGGGCTTGCACACGTCCATCCAACCCCAAGGAGTCAGACGGCCCACCAGGGTGCGTCAATTGTGGCGTGCTCGGTCACACCACAGCCTACGAAGGCTGTCCGGCCCGACCTAAGCCGCGCCAAGCTGTACGGGCGAAAGCCCAAGCCCCGGCCCCAACTAACATAGGCCAGGCTCATGCTCGCCCGAGCCAGAATGCCTGGGCTAAGCCACTTAGTTAGGTACAGGGATCATCGGGGCAGCACACCAGCTTCCCCCCTCTTCCCCCTTCTCGGCAGTATCACCCTACTCCCACTACTTCCGCTGTGGCTAACATGCCAAGCAATACTCAAACAGCCCCAGCTGATTTATCAACTAGAGCCACCCCCCGTAGGTCATTAAGACCACCTCCACCAACAGAAAATAGGGACTATCTGACAGACCTACTGACCATCTTGGACAGAATAGACCCAGACGAAATTGATGAGTTTTTACTCAAAATTGACACTGCAGCACTAAAGCAGGACCCTGCTGCTGCCTTGCGAGCCTGTCAAGCTCACAGGTCACTGATTTCGGCGATCAAAGGCGTTCTCAGGAACCGTAATGTATATTCTCCGTAATGGATACCACACCCGGTAGGATTAAACCTAGTGCATTGAGATTGGCATTTTTTAACGCTGATGGTTTGAAGAGACAAAGGGACTTAGTATCCGCCTTCCTATCAGACCACCAAATTGACATTCTTCTTGTACAGGAAACTTTCCTCAAACCCCAGCACAGAAACCCCAACATTTCTAATTACAAATTGATTAGAAATGATCGCACTAATGAAAGACTTGGGGGCACGGCAATCTATTATCGGAGAAGCCTGCACATCTCCCCGTGTGACTGTCCACCACTTCAAAACATGGAAGCCTCAGTTTGCCGAATAGCAATGAGGGGTCATCAAACTATTACTATCGCCTCATGCTACCAGAGACAGGGCTCAAATGACAGTCGTAGGCGTCTCGAGGAGTCTGACATCTCGTCCCTGCTTAGTTTAGGCGATTCTGTCATCATTGCGGGTGACCTCAATAGCAAACATGTCGATTGGAATTGTAGAGTGACGAACTCCAACGGTCCTCTCTTAAAGAAAGCAACCGAGAAACTTGCTATTGAACTAATAGCCCCAATGACTCCTACTCACTTCCCTAAGAGTAACCCGGACTCTGAAGGAGACATCCTCGATATCATGCTTCTTAAAAACATTCTTCTCCCAATAAGAGGGATTAAAGTATACCATGAATTGCTATCCGACCATCGCCCCGTGATATCTATACTTGATAATATTGAACCCCTCCCGCCCGCCATAAAATCAACTATAGACTGGACTTTGCTCCACAACACCTTTAAGGCAAACTCTCCCTCCGTTGAATTAGAAAAAATCCCACAAGTTATCGACTCTCAATCTGATGTTAACTTAGCTATAAAATCATTTACTTCGCACATCCAAAAGTCAATCCAAGCCTGTTCAAAGCCAGCCAACCCATCTGGTGATAGTAGGTGGAGTCTTCCTGAGGATATACGCGACCTCATCCGTGAGATGCGCGCTGCCACCAGAGCCTATGATAACTTCCCGAGCTCTGACAACAAAATCGCAATGCGTAGTTCCCAACAACTTGTTAAAACTGCCATTAAAGACCATAGATCCCAGAGATGGGAACAACTTCTGGTAGAGCTCACCCCAGATCATCAGGCTTACTGGAGATTAGCGCGCACTCTCAAATCGGACGCGGTTGTGGATATCCCAGCACTCTCCAGACCTGACCAATCACAGGCTTTCGAGGATGCTGACAAGGCTGAGTGTCTGGCTGACAGTCTAGAGAGCCAATGTTCATTGTCAAATGAACCCTTTGACCAGTCTCACGTAGACCTGGTGGACTCTGAAGTCGCCAGACGCTCCTCACTTCCTCCCCAGGATACTGTAGAGGTAGTTAGCATCAATGAGGTCAATCTTATTATCAAGGAGCTTCACTCCAAAAAAGCCCCAGGCTCTGACGGAATTGCTAATCGGGTTCTAAAGAATCTCTCCTACCCCCTTCTAGTCCTACTAGTGACCATTCTTAATTCCGCCATTGCCACTTGTATGTTCCCGGATGCATGGAAGGAAGCTGATGTGATTGGGATACATAAACCGGGTAAAGATAGATCGAAACCAACCAGTTACCGCCCTATCAGCCTCCTTAAATCTTTTGGTAAGATTTATGAGAGGGTGATAAACAATCGATTGAAGGCGATAGCCTTCGGCCGAGGGCTCGTCCCGGATGAGCAGTTCGGCTTTAGAAACGGACATTCCTGTGTCCACCAGGTACACAGGATAACTGAATTTATCTTGGACGGATTCAATCGGCGAAAGCCGACAGGCACAGGCGCTTTATTCTTCGACGTGGCTAAAGCGTTTGACAAGGTTTGGCACAACGGCCTCATATACAAGCTGTACAACATGGATTTCCCTGACAGATTAATTCTTATTGTGAGAGACTTTCTCTCCAATAGGAGTTTTAAGTACAGAGTGGAAGGCACTCACTCTAGACCTCATCCAATCAAGGCAGGAGTACCACAAGGCTCTGTGCTCTCGCCTCTCTTATTCTCACTCTTCACTAGTGATATCCCCAAACATCACAATGTACAGCTTGCCCTCTTCGCCGACGACACTGCTCTCTATTACTCTGGTAGGAATAGAGAAATAGTCGTCAAAAGGCTCCAAACTGCCGCCACTCTCTTGGGCGACTGGTTCAAGAAGTGGCGGATCGAACTCAACCCAGAAAAAGCCAGGCTATATTCTTCTCTCGCTTCACAACACTCAGTGAGTGGTCTCGTTTACCACAAATCTCCCTGTTTGGACGCGCTATTCCATGGACTCGCCAAGTGAAATACCTTGGAGTGACTTTGGATAGCCGTCTCACCTTCGGACCGCACATTAAAATTGTGAGGAATAGAGCCAAATTCATCCTAAGTCGGCTTAACGCGCTGATTCAATCTAAGAGCAAACTCTCTTTACGTAATAAGCTAAGATTGTACTTAGCTTGCGTCCGTCCCATTTTCACATATGCTAGTGTGGTGTTTGCGCATGTAGCCAAAATCCACATAGACAGTCTTCAAATCCTCCAAAATAAATTTCTACGCCGAGCCACGGGTGCCCCATGGTTCGTGCGGAATTTTGATCTCCACAAAGACCTGAAAGTGCCTACCATCCGCGACTTCATGAAAAAAAGCTTCTACTCGATACTTCGACAGAGCTCAACATCACTCCAACCCCCTTATTCGTTTCGCGGCTGACTACGCTGCAAACCCCGAGGCAACCCAACCGAGAAGACGCCCCCGTAACATCCTTTTAGACCCGGAAGACGCCATTACGGCGCAATTAAATTTACTGTTACCCCCGGACACAGACAACCCCGACCCGACTCTTCCCACCCGCCCCTTATACATCCACCGCCCGCGCACGCGCAGGCGGAGGCGGCTAACAAGAACACCCGCACCAGACACTGCACAAGCCAAAAGCACCCCACATGACGCCGTACACTCTACGCCGGCACAAGTCACACTTAGACGCAGCGACACACCTTAGTTGTGCCCGGCTACGTTAAATCACACCACTCACCACAACCCTCCCAGGTTGGGCCTCTCCCCCGGTAGGGCACGCACTCACGTGAAACAGAACAATTGTGGCGGGGACTATCTGTTCCGCCCCCCAAGGCAAAGTTTTTAAAGACTAAAGTCTAAAACATAAAAATCAATTCCAAAAAAAAAAAAAAAACCGCCACATTCTCGCTTCATTTTTCGTGCTATTAGGTCGTCACTCTGCCGGTTTGGTTATCGATTTTAGTGTTAACGTAATTGTGAGGTTATAGTGTTGTGTGTTCATTTTGTGATTGCTTTACTTGGTTTGTAATAATTTCTAATTTGGTCGTTTGGATGAACTGTTAAATGGTGTAAATTAAATTGTTGTCAAATAATTCTATTTTGAGTTGAATTTCCTTAGGTAGTAGTGATTAAATTTTTAAAAAAAAATCACTTCTGGTCTTATTTCCAAGATCAGAAGTGGGATTCGAAATCTTTTGCCCACTTGCTTAGTTTTACATGTGATTTTATCGGATTATGATTTGAATAACCATTTAACTTCATCTACCCTCGATTTCGTTATTTTTTATTTTTACTTGCTAACGCGTGCGAGTGTGGATTGCAAGTCGTCGTTGTCGTCAAGGGTGAGTCCTCCTTTTTTTTTTCCCTCCATTTATTTTTGTGGCAGTTAGTTTGTATTCTAGTGATTTGTGTGTGATTTTCTTCTGTACTTACCTCAAGTACTCTAAATTCAAAGTTATTGTTCGAATCCTTGTAAATTAGAATGTCGGATCACGGGCGTGGTCGCAGTGTGACCCGCCGTGATAGTCGTAGCCCGTATCGCGACGATGATCGCCGCAATAGTCGCAACCGACGTGATAGTAGGCGCCGTGAACGGTCTTCTGAGATGGAAGCTCTAATGCTTCGTCTTAGGATGTTAGAAGAAAAGGTTAGGGCTTCGTCCGCGTCGGTTTGTCCTAATGTACAAGTGGTTCGTTCGAGAAATCGAGATAAGAGTCGAGATAGGTCACCACCGCGGCGTCAGCGAACATCGTCACGTTCGCGTGCACGTCTCCCGTCGCCAGCGCGGTCTACGCGTACGTTAGTGTCGCCAAGTAGGCGCAAGTCGCGGTCAAGGGATAGGTGCGTGTCTCCTCCTCGCGATCGAAGTCAGAGACACTCACAGGATTGGCTCATATCGCCTACCCGTGGTCCGTCGCGTTTGCATTACAGATCTAGATCGCCACCTCGCGATTCGGAACGTAATTCGAAAAATCCAAGGTCAACCCCGGAACGTTCGTCGGTTACCGATCGCATTGTGGATGCGATCCGTTCTATTAATTATGCGGGTAGGTCAAGCCAACATTTTTATATTTCGAATTTCGATCCGAATTTGCACAATTTTGATGATTGGTGTGCGGAAGTGGATCGTGCAAAATCATGTAACAAGTGGAATAACTATGAATGCCTTTCGCGTATCGGCAACTGTCTTAAGGGTGACGCACGATCATGGTTAAACGAGTGGGTGTCAAGTGATCGTTCCTGGACAAACTTTAAGAAGGAGTTTAAGCCGTTATGCCCGAAGACACCTGATATCGCGAATATTTTGGCCGAGGTTATTAATACGAATTCTGACAAGTACCCTACATATGCGGATTATGCACGCCGGGCATTGCTTCGGTTACGTATAGTGCGGGGTCTTAGTGACGAGTTAATTTCAGCAATAATTATACGCGGCATTAGTGATCCGAATATTCGAGCGTCGGCAACTAATGCAAAATTAATGCCAAATGATTTAATTGAATTTTTCTCGATTTATGTTAAACCCGTTAGTACCTCGAAGAGCTCTGCTCCGCGTTCGGTTGCGTTTAATAGTACTCAGAGTAAGCAAACCACAGATTCGTCACGAAAAAGAAGTTCTGCTGATATTAAATGTTTTTCGTGTGGCCAACTAGGTCATAGGCAGGCTAATTGTTCTAAGCGTCCTAGGATCGATCAGGGGTTAAGTGAGGTGTCGAGGACTTCGAGTGCTGCGTCTTCTAGGCCTGCTTTTGTGCAGACTAGGTCTGAACCTTGTTCATTCTGCAAGAAGTTGGGTCACAGTGTCGATACTTGTTTTGCCAAACAGAGATCTGAAGCGACAAATAAAGAGACAGTTAATTTATGTAAGGTTTTAGTTACTTCCACCAATAGTGACGTTGTAGTGGCTGTCATTCAGGATGTACCAGTAGATATTTTGATCGATAGCGGTTCGACCATTTCACTTATGTCGTCATCCTTGCTGAAACATTTTAATTGTTCAGTTAAGCCTGCTTTTCGGATTCTCAAGGGGTTGGGTAGCCAGGAAGTAGAAAGTACGTCTTATGTAAGATTACCAATTGAGTTTGATGGGTTGACTCTCGAGGTAGACTTGTTCATTGTACCATCCCAGTACATGAACACTCCAGTCATATTAGGTACAGATGTTTTGAATAGGGAAGGTGTTAGGTATGTTCGCATCAAGGATTATCAGCGGCTTACGAGGGTTGAACGTAGCACGGATACGGTGATGGCAGTTCAATCTGAGCCTTCTATTCCAATTAACACGCCTCTTGTTGATGACCAGTTACAAAAACTGTTAGAAATAGTAAATCACTTTTCAAAATTTTTCATTTCTGGTACTGCGACCTCAACTGTCAAGACAGGGTGTATGTCAATAAAACTTAACTCCAACACTCCTGTTTACTATCGCCCATATAGACTGTCCCATGCCGAGACGCTTCGCGTTCGCGAAATTATTAAAGATCTTTTGGACAAGGGCATTATTGAGGAGTCCGATTCTGAGTACGCAAGTCCTATCCTTCTCGTCAAAAAGAAAGACGGGTCGGACAGAATGTGTGTTGACTTCCGTAAGCTCAATGAGGTCACGGTGAAAGATAGGTTTCCTCTGCCGCGAATAGATGACCACATAGATCGATTAGGAAGTAACAAATTTTTTAGTAGGCTGGATATGGCAACTGGTTTCCACCAGATCCCGTTGGATCAAGATTCGGTACCGCTCACAGGATTTGTTACCTCTGAAGGACATTATAATTATTTAAAAATGCCTTATGGATTGGCAAACGCTCCTGTCGTTTACCAGCGGATTATCGCAAAAACACTTCGCGAGTTCATCGAATCTGGCGATATCCTGGTCTACATCGATGATGTCCTTGTTTTAAGTAAAACGGTAGACCAAGGCCTTGTTTTGCTTCGTAAGGTCCTTGACACATTAACTAGCGCCGGTTTTTCGATTAACTTGAAGAAGTGTTCATTTTTAGCGACAGAGATAGAATACCTGGGACGAACAATCAGTGAAGGTCAGGTTAGGCCGAGCCATGAGAAGGTGAGAGCTTTGATTGACTCAGCCGAGCCACAAAATGTAAAACAAGTTCGTCAGTTTCTAGGCCTAGCCAGTTATTTTAGACGCTATATAGCCAACTTTGCCCAAAAGACTGCATGCGTAGCCGCGCTAACTAAAAAGGGCGTTAACTTTTCTTGGGGAGTAGAACAACGGGCGGCTCGAAAGCACATCATAGAATGTCTGACGAGTGAGCCGGTACAAGCCATCTACGACCCTTCGTTACCAATAGAGGTCCATACAGATGCGAGTTCTATTGGTTATGGAGCTGTTTTGATTCAAGTACATGAGGGTAATCGTAAACGCGTGGTGTCTTATTTTAGCCGACTTACTCAGGGTGCTGAGAGCAAATACCACTCGTATGAGCTGGAAACGCTCGCAGTGGTCAAAGCTCTCCAGCACTTTAGGCACTATCTTGTAGGGGTACGCTTCACCGTGGTCACTGACTGCAATGCATTAAAACTCACTCAGAGGAAAAAGGACTTATTACCTAGAGTGGCCCGGTGGTGGGTATACCTGCAAGATTTTGATTTTTCCTTGGATTATCGTAAGGGTTCCCTTTTGTCTCATGCTGACTATCTCAGCCGTAATCCGGTAAAAACTGTTACTGTCCAGAAGCCTCAGAATTGGGCCCGGATTGCCCAGGCCTCTGACGAAGAGACTCTGTCTCTTAGGCAGAGATTGTCGGACGGACAATTGGATCCTACCCAATATGTTGTAAAAAATGATATCTTGTATTTTAAGTTTATAACTACTGGTGAAAATCCAAAATTGTTATGCTACATTCCGAAAGGTCATAGCTGAGTCTTATGAGAATATTCCACGATGAACATGACCATCCTGGGGTAGACAAAACGGTCGACTTGATCATGAAGCACTTCTGGTTTCCAGGGTTGAGAGCTTTCGCGTTGAAATATATAACCCACTGTTTGGTGTGCCTTTCCCATAAGAAAGTAGCCCGTGCTCCTTTACAACCCATCCACTCATGGGAAAAACCAGATGTGCCTTTTGAGACGGTCCATATGGATGTGTTAGGACCTTTACCAGAAGCTGATGGCTATCGTTATGTCCTTATTTTAATAGACGCTTTTTCTAAGTACTGTTTGTCATATCCTATGTTTCGGCAAGAGTCAGACGAGTTGAAGCGCCATGTTACCAACCTCATATCACTTTTTGGAACGCCCAAGCTAATTGTAGCTGACAGAGGTAGGATGTTCCAAAGTGCAGACTTCCTCGACTGGATTCACGGTATGGGCTGCGATACGCATCTAATAACTCCCGAGATGCATCAATCTAACAGGCAAGTGGAGCGCTACTGCCGTACCGTGCTCAATATGGTGCGAATTGAGTGCAATTATCGCGAACAAAGATGGCCAACCGTTATGTGGAAGCTACAGCTGGTCCTCAATATCACCAAGCATAGGACAACAAAATGTTCGGCTCTGAACCTATTGATTGGCATTGATGCAGCTACGCCGCTCATTCGGAGTTTAATACGTGATGTGGCCATTGAGGGATCCAGCCCAAACAGGGAAGCTCTCCGGGAGATGAGTCGCCAGAGAGTATCTGAACGTCTTCGTTCAAATCAAGCGTCTCAAAATGCTTATGTCAACAAAGGTCGCAAGGCACCTCGGGGTTTTGAACTTAATTCCTTAGTTTTTGTCAGAAAACAAGCCCAGGCGACAGGTAAACTGGATTCCTGTATGCGAGGGCCTTACCGGGTGATGAAGATCCTGCCTCATTGTCGCTATGAGCTTCAGCTCCTGGCAGGCTCATATGGGAAGTTAACGCAAGCAGCTGCGGAATATATGATGCCGTGGCATGGAGAATGGACTCCTGATGTCTGTTCTGCTTTCTTTAGTGGTGAGTGAATTTGATTTTTTCGGCTTGCCAAGAATTCTGCTCAAATATTTTTTGCGAGACACGCCTGTGCCGGGGCCTCTGTCTGTCTTAAAGATAATGTTCTCAAGAAAGTATTTTTTTTTTGGGTGTCCTGTTATTTTTGTTAGTGTGATATGTTTACGCATGGGGTGGACACAGCCGATGGAGGTTTTACCTTGCAGTCTGGATAGCCTCTATCTTGAAGTCCGTGTACTTGGAGTTAGAGACACGTCATTGAATTTGTTAAAATCTTATCTGAACGGAAGAATACAAAGGGTAGACGTAAACGGAGAACGATCACCAGGATCATTGGTTTCTTTGGGCGTGCCACAGGGCTCAATATTGGGACCCTTCCTATTCCTCATCTATATAAACGACTTACCCTATCTAGGAAGGGACTGTCATGATATGGTACTGTTTGCTGATGACACCTCACTTATTTTTAAAACAAAGCGAAACCAACACGCTACTGATGATCACGTGAACAATACCATATCAAGAGTGGTAAATTGGTTTAATGTTAATAATTTGCTATTAAATGAGAAAAAGACTAAATGTGTTAAGTTTCTTACTACTAACGTTAAAAATAATCAGACATGTATAATATATTGATAATTAAACCACATATTTGTAAAAATATAACCCAGAGTTTATTCAGCACATAGGATGAAGAATACGACATTCACAAGAGTGACAATGACAGTTAAGTCATAACACTACGAAGTTGGCCAGGATTAAAGCAAGGAGGCTACAATGAAATCTCCAACACGCCCTCTTAATCTTGGACGACTTCCAGCATATCTTGAACAAACGGCTGGTGCTTACAAGTAGGCAGTGCCTTCGTGAGCACATCAGCAGTCATCTGCTCTGTAGGCATATATGACAACTTAATGACTTCATTGTCAACAGCCTCATGAATATAGTGATACCTAATGTCTACGTGCTTAGACCGTTTATGAAAAACCGGATTAGTGGCAAGCTTCGCCGCAGACTGATTATCACTATACAGGGTTACAGTGTTGCTCTGACCTGTTAATTCAGTAAGAACCGCACGGACGTATACCGCCTCTTTGGCCGCTTCAGACAAAGCTATGTACTCCGCCTCGGTAGACGAAAGTGCGATACAAGATTGTTTGTAACAACCCCAGGAAATTACATTCCACCTAGTTTATAGATATATCCCGTGTATGATTTACGATCGGCTCCGTTAGCCCAATCAGCATCGGTAAAACCATAAACACGAAACTTATCATGCTCAACATTTTTCCTGTACACAAGACCCAAATTCATTGTGCTTTTCAAATAACGCAACACACGTTTGGCCGCAGCAAAATGTTCCGCTGTGTAGCGGGTATTATACTGACTAAGAAAACTTACAGCAAATGAAATGTCAGGTCTAGATGTCACAGACAAGTACATTAAAGATCCTATCAATTCCTGATATGGTAATCTACTATCGTGGTTAGTGCTATCAGAAAACTTCAGACCTACGTCCAAGGGCGTCTTTGCGCCTTTACAGTCGCTCATACCGAAACGTTCAAGCAACTTTTCAATATAATTTTTCTGACTCAGCTTCAACTCACTACTAGTACGATCTACTTTAATGCCTAGCATATGTTTAACCTCACCTAACTCCTTAATAGTAAAGTGAGACTTCAATGACGTTTTCAGCTTTTTAGCAAGCTCGTCACAATCGTAGAAAACGAAAAAATCATCTACATATAGTGCGATAATAATGGTTCGCTTACCCACTCGACGACTGAAGATGCATCTCTCATGCTTACTCTGCGTGAACTTCTCTTTGAGTAAAACTTGCTTTACCTTATCGTACCAGGCACGAGACGCCTGCTTTAAACCGTACACGGCTTTCTTGAGTCTGTAGACTTTATGCTCATCGCCTTGTCTTATGAATCCTTCCGGCTGTGACATATAAATCTCCTCGCTCAAGTTACCATTCAAGAAGGCAGTTTTGACGTCAAGGTGATCAATCTTCAGATCTAGCTCCACCGCAAGAGACAGCAACATTCTCAACGAACTATGCCGAACAACTGGAGAGTACGTATCCAAGTAGTCAATTCCGAACTTTTGGGTAAACCCCTTCGCAACTAATCGCGCTCTGTAACACGCTATTTTTCCATTCACGTCGCGTTTAATTTTAAACAGCCACCGATTCTTGACAATGTTCTTATCCGCCGGTCTGTCAACGAGCTCCCAAGCTTCATGCTTATTGAATGAGTTAATCTCGCCTTGCATAGCTTGCCGCCATAGCTTGCTATCGCTCGATTGCAAAGCCTCCTTGACAGTTGTCGGCTCATTCAACTCTATCTCGAGTGCAGACATTGTCCTCGGTAATCTAGGCCGTAAATTAAAGGCAGGTCCATCTGCATGTGGCTCCCGTGGTCTACCGCCTGTATCAGTAGATGAGCTCGGTACCTGCTCGTTCGCCTCGAACCAAACTTCAGGCACTGCCGGCCTCTCCGCCTCAACCTGAATCTTTACATTCTGTGGGAACGGTAACTCCGCATTCTCCGCCTCAAGCTCAACCTCTGGCTCATCTTCCTCGTGACTCTCGTCATCAATGACACCGTCGTCACTTGTCGGAAAGAATATCTCCACGGACCGCTTGCTCTTGACACCTGGAAAGATTGTTTCATTGAAAACAACGTCACGACTACGAAAAACTTCATTTTTCGCCAAATCGTAGAGCCTATACCCATTGTTCTCATATCCAAGAAATATACAACGCTTGCTCTTTGGTTCAAGCTTATTCCGCTTCATTTTATCAGTGTGAGCATAAGCTTCGCAGCCAAACACTCGTAAGTGTTTCAAGCTCACCTTTTTACCGGTCCAGGCCTCCTCAGGAGTTTTCCCCGAGAGCCTTTTCGAAGGTGACACATTCACTAAATGAGCTGCAGTGTTGGCAGCTTCTGCCCAAAATTTGTGGTCTACGTTTGAAGTGTATAACAGGCACCTTACTTTTTCCAGGAGCGTCCTGTTCAGCCGCTCCGCGCAGGCATTCTGTTGCGGACTGTACGGCACAGTTACCTGGTGGACAATTCCCTTACCCTTCAAAAAGTCTTCAAGGTCCCTATTTACATACTCCGTCCCGTTATCCGACCTCAAAATCTTGACTTTATCACCAGTTTGTGTTTCCACTAGCTTAATAAAGTTTTTAGTGTATTCACTAACCTCGCTCTTACGCTTCAGGAAGTACACGAACACCTTCCTCGAATGATCATCCAAGAACGTCAGGATGTACCTCTTGCATCCAAGCGAATTCACCGGCAACGGACCACACAAATCGGTATGGATTAAATCCAACCGTTTTGCAGCCACAGACTTCTCAGGATTGCTAGGAAAAAGAAAACGGGCTTGCTTTCCTTTCAAACAAACCTCACAAGCAACATCTTTACAAGGGTCCTCCTGAAAACTAATGTCATTAGCAAGTCCCTGCCTCAAAAGCTTCATATTATGGCCGCTCAAGTGACCAAGTCTTTGATGCCAAGTTGCAGTGCTAATCGTTAGATTCGCCCTTAGACTGCAGGTCTGAAGTTTATATGCACCTCCTACGTCATTTGCCTTAATCAAAACATCGCTCAAATTTGAAATTGTACAACCCTTAGTATCAAAATTTACAGTACAGCCGTTCTTAATCAATTGGGAAACAGATATAAGATTCACAGACAGCTTAGGTATAAACAACACGTCATTCAACGTCGTGTCATCCGACAACATAACGTTACCTATGCCTGTACACTGAAGTTTCTCTCCACTAGCAATGGTGACGAAACCACCACGCGATTTAAAGTCTGTCAGCAAATCGCGCCTGCCAGTCATGCAATTTGTCGCACCTGAGTCTATGTACCACGAAGATTCCGAGCCCGTACTAGTACTGAATGCTGTCAACACAAAGTTTCCTGAAGAACTCTTCTCGTTCCGACAGTCTTTCTTCAGATGTCCTTTCTGTCTGCATTTCCAGCACCACGGTTCTCTCTTTCGATCAGAACTATCCTTCGCTTTTGCTTCTCCCTTGTGCTGCTGCGCTTTTCTCGTCCAGGAGTCACTCGTAGTAGTGCCTTTTCTGGTAGAATATAAACACTCACTCGAATCTCCACGAGTAGTCCAACGTTGATCCTGTAGCAGTTTGGATTTGACTAGATCAGATGTGATGGCAGCTCCCGAATGCTCTAGTGCCATGATCATAGGCTCATACTCTGTCGGTAAACCTTTGAGCATCAGCGCACCAAGAAACTCGTCGTCAACAGGCTTGTTCATGTTCGCCAATTGCTGTGCTAATGACAAAACTTCATTGACGTAAGCTTCCATGTTCGCGAAGTTTTCAAATTTGACAGCGCATAAGTTCTGGAGAGTTCTTACTCTTGAACCGAGTCCCTTATCATCATAAGCACGTTCCAGTGCATTCCAGGCTTCTTTTGCCGTCTCCGCCGACATTAAATGAGAAAAACATGACTTTTCGACGGCCAAGCAAATTTTAGATTTAGCTATTTCATCACGTCGATTTCTCATCTCGGACGTTGTTTTATCATCCGCACCGTAACCACTGATACAGATCCATAAATTGTCGTGAATCAATGCATTTTTCATTACAAATTTCCATTCGACGTAATTTTCCCGTCCACGTAATTTTTCATGTGAAAAATTTTGATTCTTACTTTCCGACATATTTATTAGAACGTTATACTATTTCTGCGGAACCATAACCTAATATATTGATAATTAAACCACATATTTGTAAAAATATAACCCAGAGTTTATTCAGCACATAGGATGAAGAATACGACATTCACAAGAGTGACAATGACAGTTAAGTCATAACACTACGAAGTTGGCCAGGATTAAAGCAAGGAGGCTACAATGAAATCTCCAACAATGTATAACAATTAAAAATGAGGAATTGGAATTGGTAACCAGCACAGTGTTTCTAGGTATAACGTTGGATTCCAAACTCCAATGGGGTCCACATATTGATAAGCTATCGAACAGACTGAGCTCTGCAGCTTTTGCATGCAGGAAAATCCGTCACTTGACAGATTTAAAAACAGCCAGATTAGTTTATTTTAGTTATTTTCATAGTATTATGTCCTACGGTATTCTGCTCTGGGGCAGTGCTGCTGACATAAATACTATTTTTGTGCTGCAGAAGCGGGCTGTTCGTGCGATTTATAAAATGAATAATAGAGATTCTCTTAGAAATAAGTTTAAAGAAGTAAATATATTGACAGTCCATAGTCAATATATTTACGAGAATATTATGTATGTCCATAAGAACATTGTTAACTTTCGAAGAAACTGTGATATACATAACTTTAATACTAGAAACAAGGACAAACTTGCAGTGCCCACTACTCGGCTCCATAAAATAAAAAACTCGTTCAAGGGTAATTGTGTAAGATTTTACAATAAACTCCCAAACACTTTGACAGATCTATCAATTAATAAGTTCAAGAAATACATCAAGCAAAGGCTTATTTCTAAAGCTTACTACAGTATTAAAGAGTACATAGACGATAAAAATGCTTGGGACTGAATTGTTCTAATTAATTGTGAGCATCCTCACTGCCAGAGTTTCTTTTACTGGACACTTGGAGGCCTTTTACACCTCCAAAGATTAATTTAATTATACAACTCTTGACTGTGGGGACCATTTACATCTCCTATTATCATTGTATTATTGACTAAAGAGACTATACATCTCTGTTATTTATATTTTAATTATTTTATTATGACATTTGAGACTCTTTACATCTCTCAGAAACAATAATTAAGTACTTTTTTCTGATAATATGATACAAATAACAATACCAAATGTTCTGTAAAAAATGAAATGAAATGACATGTGAAAGTGCCCTTGTGGCCTATTTACAGAATAAACGTTTTGAGTTTTTTTTTTTTTTTGGGTAAGCTGTCTTGGCTGACAGATGTACTTCCAGTATAAAGTACGTTTTATGTTCTGGAATGCTGTCTTGGAGTGCGCTCAGACATGCGATTCTGGTATGTGGAACGTGCTTGACGTTGTATGCTCGGACACTGTCTTGGAGACGCTCAGATACGTGGTCCTGGAGCATTTGTACACGCAGCGTCATGCCACGGGTTGGTCTCTGACGAGTCGTGGTGTATGTATGTGTGCGGTGCTTGTATAGGAAGCACTGTCCATGGGTTATTAAAGGTTTGGGTTGAAACATTCTTTTATGTGGAACCGGTTCACACGCGCAAAGTTATGTCTCACGTAAGTGCGCGTAGATCTCTAACGAGTCGTGAGGCGGCACTCCCCCGACGGGAACTGCCCCTGGTGATCGGTACAGATATCAGTTTGTTTTATATCCGTTGTGTTTAGGCTAGGCTAGGTTAGCTAGCTTACCGTATTGCTGTTTTAACGCACCTACCTATTAAGTAGTTTCCTTACTTTGTTTTGAATTGAGTGAACAAGTTTTTGTGCTTTGGTTTTTGTTCTGTGCAGATGCAGACGACGAGAGCGAGGAGTCCTCCTCGAGCGTCACCCAGCCTCCCGTAGTCGAGGTGACTGACGCTACCGAGCCCCAACCTGGATCGTCCGGGATGCAGGGATTGACGGAGGAATCTGCTATGCCGCCCGAGACCCCATCCGGCAGCGAAGAATCTTCCATGCCAATCTTGGATACCGACCATTACAGTTAGAGAGGAAGGAGCCCGAGGACGGCCTCCCGTCAGGAAAGGCCGTGTTGGAGGGAAGATTAATAGTAGAGGGGAGAGACTATAAAAGGCGATGCCCCGCCGGTACCGCCACATTCTCGCTTCATTTTTCGTGCTATTAGGTCGTCACTCTGCCGGTTTGGTTATCGATTTTAGTGTTAACGTAATTGTGAGGTTATAGTGTTGTGTGTTCATTTTGTGATTGCTTTATTTGGTTTGTAATAATTTCTAATTTGGTCGTTTGGATGAACTGTTAAATGGTGTAAATTAAATTGTTGTTAAATAATTCTATTTTGAGTTGAATTTCCTTAGGTAGTAGTGATTAAATTTTTTAAAAAAAATCACTTCTGGTCTTATTTCCAAGAATATATTATATCTAAATAACTAATATAAAACAATTCTTCGTTTATCTGGATAGGCCATTTTAGGTGTGTGGTTCATATATTAACTTTTTACGTGTGTTCGGTGCTGCGAGAGTGTTTAATTATTATTTTCTTTCAAACACAATATATATATATATATATCGGTTTAATCATCCCAAATTTCATTAAATCATCCCAATTTACCAAAATTTTACATCCTATTTTATACTAAACTATAGGTACATACGGTCGTCTAGCCGCGCTCCGCTTCGCTTCAGCTCCCGGTTGTATTACAAAGTCGTGACCTAACAAACCTAACTTTAGTATTCGGACAGAAAGTACACATAAACAAAAACATTTATATACAGGCAAATACATTGCTGTTGACCCCACACTAGGTTAACTTGTGTCGTGGGAACCAGAAACAGCGACGTCACACACAATACAACATAATAAACAACCAAGAACTGTTTTTTTTTTTTTTCCCGGCCGGGGATCGAACCCCGGACCTCTCGCATGGTATGCATAGCCACAACCATAGCGCCACGGAGGTCGTTAAAGTGACCTATAGCAACCAGTACGGTTCTGTAAAACTACATAAAATGGTGAACATATAAAATATTTGGGAGCCAAAACTTATAACGGTAAACAATACCTATATATTTGTTGCTATATATGTCACCGTATGATAGTCACAACCGTTAGTTGATAAACTAACGCGTTAATTGATCAACTATCGACAGATAGTAAACCAGACCGACGTTTCTTTTGTTCTTACATGTCAACCTAACACGAAGACCATTCAGGGGCTTCGCTGCGGTCGCTCCCTCTAGTCTTCACCTAACTTACCGCAGTGTTTGCCCTGGTATTTCGCTTGCAATTCAAGTTCAAACAAGTTTACTATTTGAAGGTTTTAACCGCTAGTTTATCAACTAACGCATTTTTTTTCATTGTTTATGCATCATACAGTAAACTGTAGTAAGTTAGTTTATCAACGGCTTGTGTTTAAACGATTACCAAAAAATTCGAAAATTTACTACCATTAAATTCAAAATGACTGCCAAAATGGATGGATGTCCACCAAATTGTGTTTGGATAAATGATCACCAAACTTCTTTTTATGTTTTGTGTACTTAAGTTTATATTTTAAGTATTTTTTGATGTTCTTACATGTTCAACCTAACACGAAGGATAAAGGGGGCTTCGCTTCGCTCACCCCCTTTACCCTTCACCTAAGCTACCGCAGTATTTTGCCCTGATATTTTCTGCAACTTTTGGTGGACATTTAGCCATTTTGGGTAGGAAAAAAATATTTTCGTGGTCATTATATTTGTTGCCTTTATCAACTAACGATAGGAAGTTAGTTTAACAACTACCGGTTTTGTCAATCTTACGGTGACATATTTAAAAAGTTAAACAGCGTACTCGTATTGATGCATATAGTTGAGAATGCCTTTAAAAACGCGAATTCAATACAATTGAGCTTATTTCAATTCTGCATTTCCATGAACATTATCTATTCTTAGAGCCAAACAAACTAATGGCATAAGGCCTACTCTAGCAAAGTTTCTATCAAAATCGGAGCAGTAACAAGTCAGGTTTAAATATTTAAGGCTCGGCGCCGAAGTTATTGGGGTGCGAACTGTGGGAGTTAGTTACTGCCGGCTGCCGTTACAGAATGCTTTGTGGAGTTACGTTCCTTTACAGGCTGGTGGAAAGTCGGTGATTCCAACCTTGTGAGTAAGCTGGTTGTACGTATTTTGTCTGAACGACTCCTGAATATGACTGTTAAGTCTCGAGAGCAGCATCTATCGGCCGCTGCTTAGATCATCTGAATACTAACCGGAGGGTCACCACAATATTATTCCGATTCAAATTAGGTTCAAAACGAGAACATCACCATGACAACCATTTCCATTCCAATTCGCCATAATGGGTTTTAAGATGCTACGAAAAAAATATGGGTTGTTTTTGAATCTATTTACTTTACCATGAAGTTATCTACAGATTTGATTTTTGGGTTAACGTTGATTGAGTATTTGATTAAGATTTTCACTAAAGGAAAACGCGATTGGATGAAATTTTCTCGATAGAATTTAATTACGAAAACACCTCTAAATTGTTTTATTTTTTCCTGTAATTCTGAAATCCTAACTAATTTCATTGAGGAACTGCGTTCAAAATGTAGATATTATGTATTCACAAAATCTCCTTAAAAAACTTTTTAACAAAATAGCGTAGTTTATTTTTAACAATTATTCTGTGGTTTAGCGCTACGTTTTTTAATTTTTCCGGATTTCGTCCCACTCACACTGCGGGTCTTTCCGCCTGGAGTCACGGGGACCTTTGCACGATCGAGGTATCGCTTTAAGACGGTCACGGTACTTTTGCGGATCATATAAGGTTATCCTAATCTGAAACGGCATAAGACGTTGTGGTTACCCCCCTGATGAGATGATGATGTTTGAACTACAATTTGGTTAGATTCTAGAGCTTGGTTTAGCTATTACACGCTTGCCGATTACTCAGGAGAGGCGGGCTCCAATCTCAGTATCGACCTTGTACTCTTACTAATGTTATTTATCTATGGTACCGACGTTCCAACGGTGATGGAAAATATCGTAAAGAAACCTTCAAATCTCCATATAGCTGCGGCGATGAGCTGGCACTCTATCACGGAAAAAGGATTACTGAATAACTGACTAAACGCATGCACAACTGTGCTTCAGCAACCGCTTACGGGAAAAGCCGCAGCGTTTGTTTGTTTTTTATCCCATCTATTCTTAGAAAACTTGTATAGTCCCTATAGGCAGGGATTAAAACAGTAATTTAATCTCTAGGGTCCGCAAATTACTTTTTAATTTGTGTTACCAGCACAAAGGAAATAATCAGTTTCACTTAATTGTATTAGAGAGTTAAAGAGATTAATCTTGAAAAGCGGACCAAATAAAAAAAACTTTTTATTTTAAAGTTTTTTTTAATGAGCGTTTTCCGCACAGAGCAAATAATCACCACGTTCTATTGTTGGTGGAAACATGAATGCATCTGGTTACCTTCATGGATTATAATACCAGCCGCACCAATAAAATTGTAAACTACATTTTGCGATCTAAAAACCGACTTTTTACTTAAATTTTTTCAACCCACATATTCAAATAATGACTAAAAACTGAATAAAAAAAAACATAATTATTGAACCTGCTCAATTTTTTTCACGAGAATCGGTTGAGAAATGCGAACTGTAGAGAGGAAAACAGCCGTAAATCCGGGCAGAAATATGAAAGCATTTTTAGTCAAGCTGATCGAGGAGGCTTTGTCGCCCTTCGCGCTCGCTCGGTGCTCAAATGTTGTGGTAAAGTAAAGAACGTGTTATTTTTATGATTGCGTTTGCTGACATTATGAAAAAAGTTATTCTTCAAGTACTTAACTAGTGAAATGAGAGTTTAAATACAGCAAATAATTAATGATTAAACGAACTTACCTGTACGTGAAGTTCTATCATAATTATAGGAGTGCTTTGTCCGAAGAGATTAGCAATGACATTTGTAGTACCGCGTAGTGTACGCCTTTCACACACTATATTTTTGGAATCCTTTATTTGAATCCATTTTTTTTTTTGGGGTAGTTGTGTATCACCTCACCCGCGCGCATTTTGCTATCTTCATTTAGTTCAGAGATAGGTATTTATATCATTCCAATAAAAAAGTATTTCATGATCTTACTTCAGAGGGTGTAGATTTGTAGAAGCAAGGGTGGGAGGGTTTGCTAATCTCTTCGGACAAAGCACTCCTATAATTATGATAGAACTTCACACACACAGGTAAGTTCGTTTAATCATTAATTATATGTCGTGCTTTGTCCTTTGAGATTAGCAATGACACTTGTAGACTTTTAGAGCTAATCGTGAAATATATCACTATCGGATGGAACCAGATACAATTAAGAAATGATAACAATAAACCAATTGCTTTCAATTGTTCGATTTACTTAATAATGTTCTAGCAAATGAATCGTCATTACAATAATAATCTACCGTTTTGCTATAAAATTTGGAAAAGTGTTGGAGTTAGCACTCCAGCCAGCTGTTTTTCTTATTCTGTCAAGACTGACACCTAAGAAACGAGCTGCAGATGTAGCGGCATGCCGCTTACTATGTGCGGAATAAACAGACACATCTATGCCACACATATCTAGGGTAGATTTAAACCAACGGCTCAAAGTTTGTGAACCTACTGCCCTATAGGGCTTTCTTATACTAATGAATAAATTATCAATATCCGCACGCATTGGGTTTGTTAAATCTAAGTATGCATTTAATGTTCTTGCAGGGCATATTTCGGGCCGTTCATCGAAAAAAGGTATAGATAATATCGGTTGGGACGCTCCAACGCGAGATGTTTTAATCAGGTCTGGAATTTTTATGATGACCTTTGTGGATTGTGACTCGATGTTGCAAACTCTAATTTTTGACATTGTTTGAGATCTGTGAGCCGTAATTAAGGCGAGAAGCGTAACTAGTTTAAAAGTTTTTTTTTTTTTTTTGGATAGTCAAGCCTTCATTTGGATACCAATTAGCGACGTAGTTAAGAACCAAGGTAGTGTCCCAAGTAGTGTAATACCTCGGCAAAGGAGGCCTTAAACGGAATATGCCCTTAAAGAACCTCTTCAAATTACAATCATCTCCGATATCGTTTAGTATTATCAAAGATAATGCAGAACGGCAAGTATTTAAAGTACCATACTGGGCACCAGCCTCAAATAATTGCGTTAAGAAGGTAATCAGATTAGAAATAGGTGTTTCATACATATCCAGATTATTTTGATTGCAAAACAGAAACGATTCCTTAAAATAGACCTCGTATTGTTTCATGGTATTGTCCGATAAGGAAGAGGCCATAATGTCCATTGCGGCTGATGGAATATTTCTTCTTAACATGGCTTGTTCGACAATATTCCTGCTACCAGGGTAATCTGGGTGTGGATTTGTCGATAGCTGGAGTAAGGAGAAACGATTAAGTTATCATCTGCTTTGAATAATATTAATTCTGATTTTAATAACCTCTTAAATAGAGGGAACCATGGTTGGGTGGGCCAGTACGGTACCACCATGATGCCCCTAGCTTTATCAGTGATTATCTTTCGCAACGACTTAAGGATCATGGTGAAAGGAGGGAACGCATAAAAATAAAGATCGGACCAGGACATTGTGAAAGCATTGATTGCAAATGCGTCCGGATCTTTATGCCATGAGACTTAAACAGTACATTTAAAATAAGTCTACAACAGGTAGTTGAAACTTTGTAATTATCTTTTTAAATGCATAATCACTTAGCTCCCATTCTATATCTGAGTGTATGCGTCTTGATTCGGCATCAGCGATTACATTATCAGATGATCGAATATATGTAGCATAAACATGTATGCTTCGACGTGCACACCACTGCCATAACTGTTTCGTAATATCTGTTAAGTGTGGATATTAAATCCCACCCATTCTATTCACATATGATATGGCAGTGGTGTTGTCTATTCATAATAAGATTTGACAATTTGTTAAACTCTTTGCAAATATTTTTAGACCAAAATATGCAGCCAATATTTCGAGATAATTAATATGTTGTAATCGTTCCTCCTCACTCCATAGTCTACTTGCCGTTTCTTTTCCACAAGCAATCCCCCACCCCGTTTTTGAGGCATCAGAATAGATTTCCAGGCAAAATTCGTCAGTTTTGATAGTCTTTACCGAGTGGGAAATTGCATGTTTCCACCAACGTAAATCCGAAATTATGTTATCAGGTATCATCATGTAGCTGTCATAATCATTATCTTTGATCAAGCTTAAAAAATTACAGCGTTCAAAGAGCTTGTATAAAGCCAACCGTATTCAATGGCAGGGCAGGCCGAAACTAAAAGACCCACAAAACTGGCAAAATCTCTTATTTTGCATCTCTTGAGTTTAAGATACTTAGTAATCTCAGTTTGGATACGTTTTGCCTTTTCTACAGGAAGACTAACCTGGAACTTTTGCGAGTCAATTACATATCCTAGGAATTTACAAATTTTATAGGGAGTAAGGCAGCTTTTTCCTTCGTTAATGATAAAGCCTAATGCTGTCAATAGTCTTTTTGTATCGTATATGTTCTTAACACAATCATCGTAAGACTGGCCAATTAGCAAAAAATCATCTAAATAAACCGTAGATAGATAACCCTTAAGGCGAAGAAGTTTTACAAGCGATTTCAAGATTTTGGTGAACACGAACGGTGCCGTATTAAGGCCGAAAGGTAAAAACGTTGAATTCGGAAGTATCTAGCTCCCACTGAAATCTCAAATATTTTTTGAAATAAGGATGGATTTTTATCAAGAAATATGCATCTTTCAAATCGAGCGTACTCATGAAACTATTCCTCGATATTAATTTTAATGCTGTACGCAAGTCCTCAATTTTAAAGTGAGCTGTGTCAATGAATTTATTAAGAGATTTTAAGTTTAATATCAATCTCATTTTTCCATTGGGATTTGGGATCAAGAAGATACTTGATAGATATTGATCATGACAAACAATACATTTTGATACTGCGCCTATTGATAACAGATTGTCAATCGCTGTCCTAAATTGTTTTTTGTCAGCTACAGAGTAATTTTCGAATTTTGGTAAAGCCTTCTGTGTCACAGGACGAGAAAATGGTATTTTATATCCTTCAGTATATGAAAGAATAAGCGGATCTTCAGTTAATAATCTCCATATGTCATAATGTAACGCAAGCCTACCGGCATAGTTTACCGGGATTATCTGCGATGGTACTGCTGATTGGGTTGCCGATACGACGATGGTTTCGATGAGTCCTTTGAACTCCCTGCTGCCTGCGAGGCGGAAGAGGACCCTTCCAGTTTAAACGCTTCGCTATCGCTGGATTTTTGCTTGGTTGAGGCTTGGGTACTTGACTGGACTTCAGTTCTGCGCCGGATTTATTTATGGCTTTAGCTGATTTTGAAGTGTCAGCTAAATTTTCACTGAAGAGGTACTGGTCAATTTTGGTGTTTTGAAGTTGTGATTTCATCTCAGTTTTCAAAGCAGTTAGGATAAATTGTTTACGTGTTTTAGAGTGTGCATGTTGGCAGTCACATAAAATTTTGCACGCATCCATCAAAGTTTTTACCGTTTTCATGTCCTTGTCCTTTGTCGAAATCAAATTGGATAAGACTTCGCTCAGGCATGCTATAGCCATCGTCAGATCTTTTTGTCCTTCTTCAATCGATTTATCATGCCTGGTCATCGTATCGCTAACTGCTGCTTTGATCTCTCCGTTAAGTACAGGCGGGTCGATTAGCTTACAGTTACTAGGTGTAAGATACTTCTCTTTCAATACTTTTCGGGCTTCTTTAGTGAGCCCTGTTGTGGCGTAGTGTTCAAGCCGAACTGCTATGTCCTTTTGTATCTCCTTCCCGTAAGTGTTAATAACCGTGGGATCATCTCCTAGAAGCTGTAATATGTCAAAATCAATTGTATTAGTCTCGTCTGGGATGGCAGCTTTGGCCGTGTCTTTAGATAGCGGCACCGTCGTTTCATCAGTCTGACTAGTTTCGACCGGTAGGATTGGGTCTGTTAGCTCGTCAGGCTCATAATCGCTGAATGCTGGTTGTACTGTTTCAATGTCCGAAAAAAACGAGACCAAAGCAATGATAATTCAGTCTAACTTGTACTAGTCCCTAGTACTAGTCGCTATAGCCAGCCTGAGGATATCAATATATGCCTATAGTTGAAACAAGGAGCTAGTCCTCAGGTAACATCAGTCATGAACCATTCCACTAGTAATGGCCGCTTAAGACTGTGACGTTAGCAAGTATGCAGATGAAACAGTCCCCAACAGTACTGTTCGCTAATTCTACTACTTTGTTAACTTATTGATCTTGCAATTCGACAACACAACACCTAACTTGTAGGTATGTACGTAATTAGTCTGTGAACCAGTCCCATTGTACTGGCCGCTATAGACTATATAGGTACATAGGTAGAATGAAACAGCCCCAATGTGCTGTCCGCTTTATCTACTTTAGCAAGATTACAAAACCAATAAAGTATAAACACAATGTTTATTTATTTGCAATTGAATAATTTGGTTGGTATAATCATGTAATCGTTCATTAGAGTACAATCCTCTTGTAACGAAAATAGTGTTCAAATTGCAATATCAATGTTGGCACCATAGATGCGATGTGTAAAAAGTAGGTCACGTCCCTATTCTGGACGTGCGTACCTGGCGGGTACCTATGACCTCGAAGGCGTGGAACCTCGCGATGACGACGTTTCGTCGGAATCTTTCTTGTTTCGCCGGTGCCATCTTCGTGCTAGTTTTCTTTGCAGCTTTCTTATTTTTCGTTCAATTGCGGCATCGTCGTCGTCGTCGCGATGTTTTCTTTTCCGCGGCATTCCAACAGTTCACCAAGAGTTCAAAATTCACAACAACAGCTACTAGAATAGGGGTGCGGTCGGAACGCGGGCGCAACGTATGGAAAGGCGGAGCACTAGAACGCGAATGAAGATAGCAAAATGCGCGCGGGTGAGGTGATACACAACTACCCCAAAAAAAAAAAAAAATGGATTCAAATAAAGGATTCCAAAAATATAGTGTGTGAAAGGCGTACACTACGCGGTACTACAAGTGTCATTTCTAATCTAATAACAATAAATAATATTTTAACAGAGTAACCTGACTTTTAAGTTAGTTTATTCTATTCGTAAAGAGCTTATTTGGTGCCAAAGTCCAAAGTCAAAGTGAAAGTACTTTATTACTGTAGATATTTACATATACTTAGCAAACGTCATTTTTTGCCTCTTCTCTACATTGGACCACTGTGGGAGAAGGAGGGCGTTGAAACTCCCAAAGATTGATTTTTAGATCTCTTTAAAAAATAGGTTGTGCTTAACTAATACAAATATGAAAAAATCTAATTGTTATGATTAATAAGCAGGACTAAATAATTACAAAATTATAAACAGCAAAGTCTGTGTTGAGCCAGATTAACCCCATACAGTCCTGTCATTTAAGTAATCTTGAACATTGTATTATCCCTTTTTCGACAAAGTCGCTTTAACATGCTTTTTAAATTGCTCAAATGGCAATTTCAAAATCTCCAGAGGTATCTTATTGTAGTAGAGAATGCACTGACCCTTGAAAGAATTGCTAACCTTCGCGAGTCTAAAACGGGGCGCACATAGTCTTTGATTATTTCTTAGGTTAACATTACAGCTATCGCTAAGTTTGGAAAATGTTGTAAGGTTCTTGCGTACATACATTATATTTTCGAAAATAAATTGACTAGCTACTGTTAGTATGTTAATTTCTTTAAAAAGCTCTCTTAAGGAGTCTGTTCGTTTTAAATTATAAATTGCTCGAATAGCTCTTTTCTGTAAAATAAAATAGTTTGACTATCTGCTGCTTTCCCCCACAACAAGATACCATAGGATATCACACTATGAAAGTAAAATATACTAGCCTAGATGTACCCACATCCGTGCTTTTTCTGATGTTCCTAACAGTGTAAGCCACAAAACTAAATTTACCAGCCAATTTATCTATGTGGGGTCCCCACTGCAATTTGCTATCAATGGTTATTCCAAGAAACTTCGTACCATTTACTAATTCTAACGTGCTGTTGTCTAACAATAAACTGGTCTCAACTTGCCTGACATTTGGAAGTGAGAATTTGATACACTTGGTTTTACCAGCGTTTAACAATAAATTATTAACTGTGAACCAATTCAAGGTTAAAGACAATACACCATCACAATCATCAAAATCTCCTTTTTGTCATTCAATTTTGAAGACCATTGAAGTATCATCAGCAAACAACACTATGTCAGTCAATTTCTCCACCATGAAAGGCAGATCATTAATATATACCAGGAATAAGAAAAGGCCTAATATGGAACCTTGTGGAACGCCAATTTTAACACCCGATCCATCAGATTTAATGCCGTTAACTTCTGCCTTTTTAATTCTATTGCTTAGGTATGATCTTAGTAGATACAACGCTTTATTTCTAACTCGGTAATGATTTAATTTAATTAATAGCGTATTATGATCAACACAATCAAACGCCTTCGACAGGTCGCAAAAAACTCCGATAGCATCCTGTGCGGCCTCCCATGCAGAATAAATATGAGATATAAGGCCGCATCCGTAGTCGATTTACCCCTAGTAAAACCATATTGTTTAGCGTGGAGTTGTTTTGTACGGTTGAAGTTTGAGAGCATTTGATTGAGTATAATCTTTTCAAATATTTTACTTAGTGTTGGAAGAACAGATATTGGTCTGAAATTTGAAGGATCGCCCTTATCTCCCGACTTGAATAGAGGTATCAGTTTACTGTGTTTGATGAGGTCTGGAAAAGCCCCTTCGTCAACACATTTATTGAATATATAAGCTAAGTGTGGGGCTACAACTAGAATTACTGAACCAATGACTTTGACTGATATACCCCACAGGTCTTCCGTATTTTTTAAGTTAAGTAATTTAAACGTTTTGACAATGTCCTGGGGATATACATACATGATGAAATTTTAAATATACATTACTGACGCTAGTGTTATTTTTTAATAAAGTCTCTGCTTCATATGGAGATGAATTGAGACGGTCTCTTGTGAGAAAGGGTACATTGGTGAAGAATTTTTTAAAAGCTCGAGCAATATCAGCGCTGGATTTAACAACATCATCACCTATCTTTAGGCAGAAATCATTGTCCCTTGTCACTTTGCCAGTTTCGCGCTTTATTATTTGCCAAACTGTTTTCATTCTATTATTTGATTATTGAATTTTTATATTAATGTGTAAAGTTTTTGCAGTTCTACAAACCAACTTGAAAGTTTTGGAATATTTTTTAACATATTCATGAAATTTTCGATCAATGTAATAGGTTTTTTGATCATAAAGGTCATACAAGATAACTCTACTTTTACGAATTCCAAACGTTGCCCAGTCATTTAATTTAGATTTACCCTTTTAGTCTCTGACTTTCTTTAATTTAAAAACTTTATTGAATTCTGTATGAATAATGTTGAAGAAGTCTGAGTAGATTTTGTTTGGGTTCTGTTCATTAAAATCCGGTACTGGCAAATTTATATCTAAGTTTTTCGTATATGTCTCTAGTCTATGGGATGTAATAGGCCTATTAAATTATGGACCAGTCTTGTCCTTAATAGCAATTGGGAATGAAACTGTTTGACCATTGTGATCGGAATGTAAGCAGTTAATTACACTTTTAATTGTGAATGCACAGTCACATAAATGTACGTTGTAATGACATAGAAATACAATACTTACCATCCACAAAGTTCTTAGGTATTGTCTTAGACGAACATTGCACGTGGCTGCCACACATAGAGATGGTTTGCCACAAACTGAACAAGTTTGTTTATGCCCTGTATAGATTAAAAAAAACCGCTGACACACAAACAGCATTAATGACATATCATGGGTATGTGGCATCCGTTTTAAGGTATGGTCTTATACTGTGGGGAAATGCTAGGGAAATAAATAGAGCATTCATAGTTCAAAAACAGTGCATTAGAGCTATTTGCAATGCAAAGCCCCGAGATTCTTGCAAACTTCTCTTTATATAATTGAAATTATTGACCCTGCCAAGTCTCTATATTTTTGAAATGGCCTGTTTTGCACATAGTCACCAAAACCTATTTACAAAATACTCCCAACTTGAGAGGTCGTGGCAAACGAGATACCCAAACAAAATTGTATACCCACCATGCAGAACAGTCTTCTGCCAAAGGAGTTGCTATCGGATGTTGATAAATATATACAACAATCTGCCACTACCATTCAAAAATTTACCACTGCCTCTTTTTAAGAACCACCTACACAAATGGTTAGTCGATAAATGTTTCTACAACATAGAAGATTTTTTTGACAGATAAATGTAAAGATTAATATTATTTAAGCTAAGTTATTTGACATGAGTAAGAATTATTTTGACATTTTACATAGATACTTAGAATACATGTTTTTTTATAGAAATGAATTATAAGCTTAGTGTTTTAATATAATATAATATATATTTGCATGCCTTATTAGGTAAAATATGCGAAAAACATAATTTTAGTAACATCTGACATGTACCATATTTTAAGCAAATAAATGACTATGACTATGACTATGACTATGACAAAAAACGATATCTAAGCAAGTTTGGCTGGTAAGTTTAAATCAAGTCGGCTCTAAAAATACATAACATAAATTAAACGATTTTAATAAAGTTATTAATCGTTGTTTCATTGTTGTTCCTACAAGCAAATCTAAATTAAGATCGCCACAAATAATTAACTTTTTTCTGTTATTACATAGTTTAGTGAGGGCTTCCTCCATAATTTTCTCAAATATTTCGAAATTGCCATGGCCTTTTTCATCCCTCGGTGGCCTGTAGACACAAACAATAATACGGCTATCTAACTCAACACAGGATACCTCTATTTGTCTTTCAACAGTAAGTGCAAGAATATCTTTCTGTTGTTTCACCTTAATATAATTTTTCACTAAGATTAAAGAACCACCTCTATCAGCAGTCTTTCTATTGTAACAACTGACAATTTGGTAATTATTTATGTTAAAAGACATCATATTTTCCTTCAACCAGTGTTCTGTAACACAAATAATACCAATGTCAGAATTTTTTAGAAATAATTCTGATACAAATTCTTTGCCAGGTAGCCCCTGAATGTTTTGATGGGCAATATTTAACTGGGGCTTACATTTTGACATATTTAGTGGCTCTTGTATGCTAGAGATTTCCTCTATTGTCTTATGAACTAATTTAAATTACTTGGAACAGATTCCAATGTTGAATGCAAAGTATAATTAACAGGTGAATTCCCAATAGGGGTGCATGTCATATTACTCTTAACATAAGCTGATGAACAGTAAACAGGAACTAAAGAAGCACTTAAATCCCTAGAGAGGTGTTGCCAGTATAAATTAAAAAATAAGTTTTACTTCATTCATTGACAGCTTCAATTACCAAAGAGACCAATCTCGAAAAGTGGACCATAAAGCACGCAGTGTACTCCGCTGTAGCACAGGGTTAATAATCACTTAAATAATCAATTAAAAAAAAGTTATTAAAAAAAAATAGCGCCTTAAATGGGTGTTTGTTTATTGACTTAATTTCGCTTTCAGATATTATTCTGACGACCTCTGTAGTGTAGCGGTCAAGTCTGTGCTTCCCAAGCGAGAGCACCCGGGTTCAAATAGAGGCTGGGGAGGAAAAAATAAAACCACCAGGTCTCGGATGTTTCTGGTTCCCAATCACTATCAATGTATTTTTATGTAAATGCTATGTTTTGTTTTTCTAAAAACTGAGTATTTGATAAAACAGTTGGTAAGAGGAAAAGCTAGGTAGTGAAAATGAGAGTTTAGTTCCAGTTAATATTGTAAGTAATAGACGCAAAACATGTAATCGTTTGGCAAAATGCAAGAAAAGATTAATTTTCGGAAAATGAGTTTTTTGAATTTTAACTTCTGATAATATGTTATTGTCATCAATTGTATGTAAATATTATTATAACTTACTTATTTTCCTATAGAGGTTGATAAAAATTGGAGTATCCACCTCAGTAGTAACAACTTCTTAAAACTCTAGTGACGTACCTTAAATCGTATGTACGTATCGTAAACAATCTAATGTTAATCGATCAATTTCAAACTTTACCCTACTGAAATAATTACTTACAGCCACCGTATAACAGATCCAGTATGTCATTTAGTAACTGCAGCAGCTCGTCAGTGTTGGCTGTAATCAGAGCAGGCGTCAGTCATCGTGCTAGAGACATCGAGGTACGAAACAGCAGCTTTATGTTATTTAAGGTAAAAAATTGCTTTTTTCAGTAGTCCCGGATTCGAACCCTGGCTGGGAGACGAAAATATTCAGTGTGTAGCCTGCTGCATCGCTATCATCATTTATAACAAGAAAATTATGCCCAACTTACCTACTAGCAAAACATATGTCGAAAAGAAAAATATTTACCGCGTGGCCTGACAACTTTCTCTTATTTTAAAAAGTTTCACTACGTTTTTGTAAATAATACTGTATAAGAGGCCTAAGAAAAGACTATTTAATGCATTACTAAATAAAATTGAGAAACAGCGACGTCATAATAAAAATAAATATCCAACTTTTTCCCCTAGCCAGATTTTAAACCAAGAACGTCTCGCTTACAAATGTCTGTGAATTGTTGATCTTTGTGTTATAATAAAACGTACAACTATGAAAAAAAACATTAATATACGTACATTCGTAACTTTGCCCTCAGAGTTTACATGATAGATAAGCAGGAGGGCAAATTTACGAACATCAAACAAACATATTTTACCAACTTAATAATAACTAAGGTTGCATCCATTACTAACAATCACTGGCTAAATGTTGGGACTCTCTCTGCTACCCTGTATGGAAAGACGCAATAGGTTTGTCATATTCCAAAGACCACATCTAATCTATAGCCTTTTCCCCGTCGCCGGCGTGTAGGGATTGCAATCCGGAAAACCGCGACCTGAATCCAGCGTCGCTCACTTCAGAAAGCTATTTATGAAGCTATCCCCTAATCCCCTTGTGTCCCCTTATGAGAAAACGATAACGATATCTCACATTTCCTAAACCACATCCATCCCTCAGCCCACTCCCGGTCGCCAGCGCTGCGCTTCGTTACAATGTTGACTGCACCAGTTGGCTGCGACTCGATTAGCGCGGCGTTGCCTTCTTCATTTGTAACTTGCACTTAATTGGGCAGAGGCTCAGAAAATTTGCACTGGAGGCTCCAACCATCCGACGTTCATTGGCGAGTTCTGTTGCGTATCTGTTGTTATTCTGTCTCAAAAGTAAGACAATATACCCGGGAAGCCATATACTTGGGTCTTGGAAAATTCTATCTTTGTGACGTTGAAGTTTCTAGATCCCATGACACATGGTTTCTTAATGTGGGGCCAGAAGCAATGTTTACAAAGATGCATTTATAACGAATGCTGACCATGACTTTAATACGCTTTCTTGTGCATGAAATTCTCACCCAGTTCCGTTAAGTGTGAGTTTGTTGTGTTGTAATTCTTTTAAAGCTACCTCATCCGTGGCAACATATTACAGAGTTTTTTTTTAAATTATCAATCAAAACTTGGTTCCAGACTAATTAATCTGGGGGCGGAGGCAGTTAAAAGGCGAATTCACTGGCTTTTCGCAGATTCTGTTAGTTAAAACAAGGTGTCTCAAAGGACATTTAGGATTAAGTAGACTAGCTAGTTTGATTAAGTTAAGTGGGACTATTTTTGCGGACTTTCTAATGGTCGGGCGATTTGGTATTTGGAGTTTTGGAGTTGTGAAATTACTTTTCACTTCCGTCGATTTGCTATCTTTTGTATACGTGGATAGGTTAGAAGATGTTCTTAATACGATTAATGCTAAGTTTAAAAAGTAAATGATCACTTATTTGCTTCTAGGAGTGGTTTTATGATAAAGAAATTATGTTTTCGATAGTATTTTTATTTAGCTGCTAAGTTTAGGACCAGAGAAAATGTACAATAAAAAAAATAGTTGTTGTCTGTAAAGTCGATTTATGGACGATAATTTTACGTGATACGTCAAAAGATCGTGCCTCTCTATCACTTGTTCCGCGCTCTTGTTTGCACGCTCGGCTCAGGCAAAACGTGATAATGAGTCATGCTTTTTCGTGCGTGCAGCAGGCGTTCATCGATTTATAAGAACAGAAGAAAAACTCCCAACCCAGGGTCTGACTAGTCGACTTCCCTCATAAACGAGAGTAACATCATTATTCGGTAAAAAGGTACCACACGTCCTTTGTATAAAACGACTATTTGAAGCGATACCAAATAAATATTTTCCACAGGGTGCGCCGTGCGTAAAATCAAATATAGGTTGCTTTAGAAAGTGGCCCAGACTTTACGAGCGGGTCGTGATGCGGGCTCGGGCCGCCATTGATGAATTTTTAACAGCCTGTGTAGTGAGTTGGTATGGAGCGGCGGTAACACTCTAGGGTTTCGAAAATACACGCAATATGTAGTGGGAGTTCCGCGGGAATATGTATGTAATACAAAACGTGCTGGCATGGTAGTGCGTTCATAGTCCAATGGTTGTTAAGATACAGATGCTCGTTGAGTTGAAGAAAACAGTGTTAATGGTATTGCAGCCAAAAATATGAAAGCAACAACAGTTCGATAGCGGTGATTGACCCAAGCTGCCACTGCAAACTAAATCATGCAAAGGTAACTGAACGATCTATCAATGCGTACATATTCCGCGCCCGTCATTCACCTACTTTTTATATCTTAGGTTGCATTTCATAGTTTATGGTATACCTAATTGTACATAGTTTTATTTAGTTACCAATTAACAGAACAATAAGCTACTCATCTCTACTTGGTGCTCATCTTTAACTACCAAACTATACCTCAACTACTTCGGGTGTACGAGCCAACAATACTCAGTGTGGCCCATACATCTTTTTGGTCCTTCGAGCCTGCAACGGCATCGGCGCAGGATTTTCAGTGTTTGGTTTAAACGATAAATAAAATATATATTTTTTTTACTATCGTTGATTCGGTAGCGTATCCGTTTGCTAGCCTCCCACCAGTAGGTATCACTAGTCGAATTGAGAAGACGCATATAACGTGACAGCGATTGTGAGTGCAACATAAAGGGAGATCTTTCATTTCGGAAACAGTAAACGCTGACTATCGGAGAAGAACTACTAAATATCTGCGGCAGGACTTACAACCCTAAATGTATAATTACGTGTTCAAGATAACTTCTGGAGCTACCTATGAAGCTACAGGCTAACTACTGAACATCTGCGGCAGGACTTACAACCCTATAAGCATAACTACGTGTTCAACATTTTCTACTAGAAGAACAACTACTACAGCTCGTCAACTATAACATAGCTACGGGTGTCGGGATGCGTCGTGAAACTACGGTCCGGCGCTACGACTAACTATGGCTTCTTCTAGGCCAGCAGATCGCACCGATTAACTGGGATGGGAAAAATTTTCTTTCTTCGACAACTGTCTTTCTTATCAGCTAATTTTTAACATAGTTTATGAACCTCTTTTCAGAACGGCTCAATGATGCCTGTGGTATTTTATTGTAGAAGCGAATATAGTGCCCCATGAATGATGTGCCTACTTTACTTAGCCTAAATAATGGTAGTGCTAACCTATTTCTATTTCTAGTGTTAATTGTATGGCAATCACCTAAAGTTTTAAATAAACCTACAGTTTTTCTTAAATTCATGATATTATCGTATATATATATTGACAGGTAACCGTAAGTATTACAATTTAAAAGTATTATAATTTCTTTGAATTTACCTCTTAATGATTCTCTAGCATCTAATTGATATATCCCTCTGCTCGCCCTTTTTTTGTATAACAAATATCGTATTTATATCTGCTGCTCTCCCCTAAAGCAATATTCCATAAGACATAATACCATAATAATCTGGATAAAGATATCTGATTCGTCTGACCGCAAAAGCGGCTGAGCTAAGTCTTCGTGCGAGATTAATGTGAGGACCCTATTGAAGTTTCGAATCTATAGTGATTCCAAGAAAGATTGTGTCCTCAACGATGTACATTTAGTCTTCTTTGAGTTTAATAACAGGTTGTTTACATTGAACCAACTTAACACATGAGAGAGTGTAGTATTTGCGTCATCTAGAATTTCTTCTTGTCTTTTCACCTAAAAAATAACAGATGTGACATCAACAAATAGAACAATCTGAGTCATTTTTTCCACCATCTACGGCAGGTCATTCACGTACGCTAAGAAAAGGAACGGACCTAAGATAGAACTCTGGGATACACCAATATTCATATGGGTTCCAGTTGACTTACACCTGTTTATATCTATTTTTAGTACTCTTCTAGATCCATAGCTACAACTACGAGTTTTAACTAGAAGCACTTATTATTAAAGAAAAATAAGTAACTTGCCTAACTCGACCTTCAACAGACCCACTTGGGATCATCTGGACAACGTCATGCTAGCTGATCCGGTCTTCAAAATCTCGGGAGCGATCGATATCCTTCTGGGGGCGAACGTCTTCTCAGCAATATTACTCGACGGTGTACTGAAGTGTAATAACAACTCACCAGTCGCTCAGCAAACTAAGCCGGGGTGGATCTTGTGTGAAACCTAAAAACTTACCAGTATAGTTACGATAAGGTAATCTTAAGAAATCTGTAACAACAGCATAACGATCGAGGAAGATTACTGTGAAAAATACTATCGGGAAACTACTAAGAGACTCAGTGACGACAGATACGTCGTAAAATGCCACTGAAACCTGAAATCAACGAAAAATTGGGAACATCAAGACCCCAAGCTATTTTTCAATTTTTGCAACTGGAAAAGAAAATGCTGAGTAACGAAAACTTTGCGAAGTAGTACAAATAATTTAACGACGAGTACACGAAACTAGGTCACATGAAACCGGTGACGCCGTGCTCAGAGAAAAAACTTGAAGCTTTCTTGCCTCATCATGGTGTCATCCGAGAGGAATCAACGACTACTAAACTGAGAGTCATTTTCAACGCGTCTATAAAAACTAACACCAAGCATAGCCTCAACGATATTATGGAAAAATGTCCGAATCTACAAAAGTAAATTTAAGATCCAAAAATCAACTGGCGTAGATATCGATATATCCTAACCTCTGACAAAAAGAAGATGTACAGAACTATACTTATCCATGAAGATGGCGATTACTATGGGTTTGACATAGAAACTCGTAAATGTTTCGATAGCTGCCTTTTAACCTCTTGAATAAGACCGGCGTTAGATAACGCCACTTTTCCGTTATAGGTTTTCAATTTTATTACCATGGCATAACGTTCAAAATCGCGACCCATCCCAACTACCCTCGATTTTTGAGAGGTTAAATAATCACCAACGCCGGGGACTTCGTAGATCTGATGGCTCATATTTTCTTCTGACTGCATTCCGATGGACAATACAGTCCTTTGTCCTAGTCCTTGACCTTTGGGCATCGGGACCAAGTATTATATTTTGATACGAATAAGTTTATTCGAAATTTTATACTGACTAGGGATACAATATATGTACCTGCATCATCTAAGCGACAGATTGCCAAATTATTGGCATACAATATTTATGACCCTGTTATTGTAAAGAAAATAACTAGGGTGCCAATAGGAAAAGACGAGTGTAGAAATAATTATACCAAACCTTTGTATGTTAAGAGTAATGTGACATGCACCGCTATTGGTAATTCACCTGTTACTCATACTTTGCATGCTACGTTGGAATCTGTTCCAAGTAATTTAAATTAGTTCATAAGACAATAGAGGAAATCTCTAGCATACAAGAGCCACTAAATATGTCAAAATGTAAGCCCCAGTTAAATATTGCCCATCAAAACATCCAGGGGCTACCTGGAAAAGAACTTGTATTAGAATTATTTCTAAAAAATTCTGACATTGATATTATTTGCGTTACAGAACACTGGTTGAAGGAAAATATGATGTTTTAACATAAATAATTACAAAATTGACAGTTGTTACAATAGAAAGACTGCTGATAGAGGTGGTTCTTTAATCTTAGTGAAAAATTATATTAAGGTGAAACAACGCAAATATATTCTTGCACTTACTGTTGAAAGACAAATAGAGGTATCCTGTGTTGAGTTGGATAGCCATATTATTGTTTGTGTCTACAGGCCACCGAGGGATGAAAAAGGCCATGGCATTTCGAAAATTTTGAGAAAATTATGGAGGAAGCCCTCTCTAAACTATGTAATAACAGAAAAAAAGTAAATTATTTGTGGCGATCTTAATGTAGATTTGCTTGTTGGAACAACAATGAAACAACGATTAATAACTTTATTCAAATCGTTTAACTTATGTCATGTATTTTTAGAGCCAACTAGATTTAAACTTACCAGTCAAACTTGCTTAGATAACGTTTTTGTGACTGTGCATTCACAAGTAAAAGTGTAATTAACTGCTTACCTTCCCATCACAGTGGTCAAACAGTTTCATTCCCAATTGCTATTAAGAATAAGACTGGTCCATCATTTTATAGGCCTATTACATCCCATAGACTAGAGACATATACGAAAAACTTAGATATAAATTTGCCAGTACCGGATTTTAATGAACAGAACCCAAACAAAATCTACTCAGACTTCTTCAACATTATTCAGACAGAATTCAATGAAGTTTTTAAATTAAAGAAAGTCAGGGACTACAACGGTTAATCTAAATTTAATGACTGGGCAACGTTTGGAATTCGTAAAAGTAGAGTTATCTTGTATGATCAAAAAACCTATAACTTTGATCGAAAATTTCATGACTATGTTAAAAAATATTCCAAAACTTTCAAGTTGATTTGTAGGACTGCAAAAACTTTACACATTAATAAAAAAATTCAAAATTCAAATAATAGAATGAAAACAGTTTGGAAAATAATAAACTGTGAAACTGGCAAAGTTACACCAAGGAACAATGATTTCTGCCTAAAGATAGGTGATGATGTTGTTAAATCCAGCGATGATATTGCTCGAGCTTTTGAAACATTCTTCACCAATGTACCCCTACTCACAACAGATCGTCTAAATTCATCTCCATATGAAGCAGAGACTTTATTAAAAAATAACACGAGCTTCAGTAAGGTATATTTAAAATTTCATCATGTATAACCCCAGGACATTGTCAAAACGTTTAAATTACTTAACTAAAAAAATACGGAAGACCTGTGGGGTATATCAGTCAAAGTCATTGGTTCAGTAATTCTACTTATAGCCCCACATTTAGCTTATATATTCAATAAATGTGTTGACGATGGGGCTTTCCCAGACCTCATGAAATACAGTAAACTGATACCTCTGTTCAAATCGGGAGATAAGGTTGATCCTTCAAATTTCAGACCAATATCTGTTCTTCTAACACTAAGTAAAATATTTGAAAAGATTATACTCAATCAAATGCTCTCACACTTCAACCGTACCAAACAACTCCACGCCAAACAATACGGTTTCACTAGGGGTAAATCGACTCCGGATGCAGGTATTACCCTTATATCTCATATTTATTCTGCATGGGAGGCCGCATAGGATGCTATAGGAGTTTTTTGCGACTTGTCGAAGGCGTTTGATTGTGTTGATCATAATACGCTATTAATTAAATTAAATCATTACGGTGTTCAAAATAAAGCGTTGGATCTACTAAGATCATACCTAAGCAATATCAAACTATTTTTATTTTACAGAAAAGAGCTGTTCGAGCAATTTATAATTTAAAACGAACAGACTCCTTAAGAGAGCTTTTTAAAGAAATTGACATACTAACAATAGCTAGTCAATTTATTTTCGAAAATATAATGTATGTACGCAAGAACCTTACAACATTTTCCAAAAATAGCGATAGCTGTAATGTTAACCTAAGAAATAATCACAGACTGTGTGCGCCCCGATTTAGACTCGCGAAGGTTAGCAATTCTTTCAAGGGTCAGTGTATTCTCTACTATAATAAGATACCTCTGGAGATTTTTAAATTGCCATTTAAGCAATTAAAAAAAGCATGTTAAAGCGACTTTGTCAAAAAAGGGATATTACAATGTTCAAGATTACTTAAATGACTGGACTGTATGGGGTAAATCTAGCTCAACACTATCTCTGGAGATTTTGAAATTGCCATTTGAGCAATTTAAAAAGCATGTTAAAGCGACTTTGTCAAAAAAGGGATATTACAATGTTCAAGATTACTTAAATGACAGGACTGTATGGGGTTAATCTAGCTCAACACAGGCCTTGCTGTTAATAATTTTGTAATTATTTATTCCTGCTCATTAATCATAATAATTAAATTTTTCATATTTTTAATAGTTAAGCACAACCTATTTTAAAAGAGATCTAAAAATCAATCTGTGGGAGTTTCTACGCAGTTCTTCTCCCACAGTGTTCCAATGTAGAGAAGAGGCAAAATTGACGTTTGCTAAGTATATGTAAATATCTACAGTAGTAAAGTACTTTGACTTTAACTTTGAGTCCTTCAGGGACCGTTTTAGGGCCTCTACTGTTTATTATTTACAGCGCTGATATAGTTAAATCAATTTCCCATTTCAAATTTGATATTTTTTTTTATTTTTTTTTATTTATTATAAACAAGAAAAAAATCAATTTACAGTCTGTAGGACCCACAGAAACCATGTAGGTTTGTTCGTGAATCCGTGCTTACGCTAACTTAAATATTTGATATGAGTAAGTAGTACATAAATATTATTACACTAACTATTACAAAACTAAATAACACATGAACTATTTAAAAGTAAGGGCAGGGTTAGGGACGGACTAGGGAGGAAAAGTAATTTTTACTAATTTTTAATATTTTTTGGTGAAAGTGAATTAATAACATCTGTGGGTAGACTATTTATTAATCGCGGAATCATGTAGGCGCGAGTCCAAGTGCCGTAGAAGTTGTTTGCGCGTGTGGTGGTTATTTTACCTTGAATCATACGGCGTGTGGCTATGGGGTTATTTATTTTTGCTGAAAGCATTTGTCGAAGAAATCCTCTTTAAGTAAAAGATACTGTAGTTTGGTGTGAATAGGTAGTGTCTTACAATATGTGAAAAGTTTATATTCAATTCCAGAGTATTCGTTTCTGATGTTTTGTGGTACAATTAATTTAAGGAGTTTGGTTTGTAGGGATTGTATTGGATCCAAGTAAGTTCTGTGAGTGCGTCCATAGCTTGAGAGGCCATACGATACTATGGAGTCGAAGAGTGCATGATATAGCATTAATCTTGTTTTAAATGGAATGCAGTTTCTAATTATATAAAAGGAAGCAATGAGTGCCCTAAGCTTGTCACATACCCGTTGGATGTGGGGACCCCAATTGAATTTTGCATCAATCACGAGGCCTAAGTAAGTGTGTTTGTCAACTATTTCTATTGGAGGGCTTTGGCAATTATTTTTATTGTGCATACAATCATGTGTATGCGCAATCAGCTCTGTTGGATGAGTACCTTTCAAATATGGTGATTTAATGTGAATCAATTTTGTCTTTTGCGCATTAAGGGCCAGGCCCACATCGTGGCACCACTGACACAGGTTATCAAAGTCATACTGAAGGCCTTGCAGTGCAAGGTAGAACCGATCCTTGGGCTGTGCCTTGGGTTACTGGTATGAAACGGCCAGTGCTTTCTCCAACTTTGACACAGTATTGCCTATTCCTCAGGTAATCAGCACTCCACGCTTGTAACGGACCTCTGATTCCACAGTTTGCGAGTTTGTTTGTAAGCAGATTGTGATCCAAGGTATCAAATGCGCGGGAAAAATCAATGAATAAGGCTAAGACCTATTTTTTGTCGTTAAGCGAGTTGTTTATGTGATCTGTAAATTTGGATAGAAGCGATGTCGTACTTTTATTTGGCTGGAATCCGAATTGGTGATTGTTTTTAATATTTTTAGATTGATAAAATGTATGCATCTGCTCACAAACAAACTTCTCGACTATTTTGTCTATTGACGATAATAAGGTGATAGGACGGTAATTTGAGGCACTGTCTCGTTTTCCTTTTTTAAATATTGGCCTAACGCAACCTATTTTAAGATCATCAGGGTATTTACCCGTAAGTATGCTGGTATTAATAAGATGCGCTATTGTACCTGCTATTTTCTCACTAATGGCTTTAATGTCTAGAACCCTTATTTTATCCAGGCCTGATGCTTTTCTGCCATTTAAATCACATATAAGTTTATGGATTTTTCGTGGCGTGGCTTTTCGGAAGCGCATACTGACATTCGCAACAGTGTTGAATCTGGTTTCATCAAGAATGTTTATTTTGCACTGAGGGCTGATCTTTTTCACGGATTCATCAAATTCTGCAGCAAATCGATTGGCTATTTCAGTATTTGAGATGTTTAGAGGACTGAACGCATCTATTATTGCATCATCGATATTCTTATAAGTTCTACCGCATATTGAATTGATTATTCTCCATAGATTTCTAGGATTGGTATAATTATCTTTGATTTTATTTTGATAGTATAGGTTTCTGTAAAATTCAATGATTTTGTTAGTTTTATTTCGAATTTTATTATATTGCAGTCTAAGGTCGTGATTTGTTGGGTTTTTTCTCCAGAGACCAAAGAGAATATTTCTTTTTTTCACTCAGGTTTAGGATACTTTTGTTTATCCACGGTTCCCGATTTCTAATATGATCACGCTTTTTCTTGGTTTTTGTGGCTAATTGAAACGATTCTTTGATAAATTCAAAGATATCCTTAGCTATATTCATATTGGCTGAACGGTTCCAGTCAATATTGTTCAAATATTTTAATAACTTGTCACGATCTACTATCTGAGTACATTTATCCTTTTCGTCATCCTGTATGTGAACCCTGCCGGGCGGAGGCGAGCCAACAAAGGTAGCTATCGTGACGCGGTGATCAGCCAGCACAGTATCGACTGCCGCTGTGTATGCATCTAACGTGTGACAACGAATAAAAATGTGGTCAATGCAAGATTTTGTTATCTTATCACGGCGCGTTTCAATACGGGTGTATTCGCTGATGCCACACGTTAGACCACACACAGATAGCACGTCTATATAAGAATTTCTGTGAGAACTGTTTAACTTAAGATCGATGTTGATATCACCCATTAAAATAAGGCACTTAGAATCTGTGAAGCACGAGAGTAAATGATGTAGTTCATTATTAAAGATTATTTTATTTTTATGTGGTGGACGATAGATTATACAGACTGTTAGTAGTTCATTTGTGGGTGATTTAAAAATGCCAGTGATGTTTTCAAAAGTGTGGGTTATTTTAGATTTTAGTGTGAATTTGAGATAATTACGAATGTACATGATTATGCCACCTCCTTTTTGATGATTACGTAATCGCGTATGCATAGTATAGCCAGAGATTTGGAAAATATTTGAGATTTCCTCTGAAATACCTGCCTCGGTAACTGTTACTATATCTATATTATTTGGACAACTATCTATTATTTGAACAAGTTTGTTAAAGTTTTTCAACATCGATCTTATGTTTACATGAAGACATGATAGACGAATGCATTTTTGAGGTAAGACTTGGAAAAAGTGGTTTATGTTTGAACAATTAAATAATTCAGCCATATTGGCGTTTTCTGCTATTGATGCGTTGAATTTTAGGTACAGAACTTAGGATAGCTAAGTTGTGAAATAAGGATATTATTGGAGTAACATGTCAATGTCTTTCACTGAGAATATTGGGATAGCTTTGGCGTCCTTATTTTTTCATGCTAATATCTTTCCTTCTTTACACCACACATATTGAAAGGTCGGGCGTAGTTTTGTACCGGCTAGATAAAGCAGCGTCTTGGTGTTGTGAGATAATGCTTCCCTGATGTAGACACGGTCTGCTGATGACTCCGTTGAAGCGGACGAACCGAGGATGTTTCCCACCGTAGGCTCCTTGTCTCTGCTAGAGAGAGAGATTTACGCTGACGACTTGCAACTCTATCCTTCACAGAATTACGAAACTTCAAGCCATGAGAGATAAATTACCATCTTGAATGTATTTCTAAATGGTCGGCGGGAAACTCACTTGTTATGAATCCTCTAAAATCTAAAACACATGTTCCCAGAGTCGGAGTCCAAATCTAGAAGACGTTAAACTTGCATCCGGCCTTCATAGTCACACTTACAGTTTACACCAACAAAGATAAATGATAAGATCAAGTGACGACAGGGCGGCAGAGACAGATTTTGCACAGGTCCTTTATTCGTTCCACACCACAACAGGGCCAGACTGCTGCCAACCAGCTTCCAACAGGGGTTGAACCTGCGGCAGAAATCGGCGCCGATCTGCAGAGACTACCCCATGCAGAAAGGCTTGTTGGCAGCAGTCTGGCCCACGCTAAATATTTCGGCGGGCGGCCAACGCGCGTAGTTTTCATTACCTCGCGCTCGTCGAGGTGAGGTAGTCCACGAACAGCATATGTCCGAATAGCAGCTACTCGAATAGCACCTAGCCTTGTCCACGAAGAGCACCTACAACTTAGCAGCCTACTGGGATGCTGGGATGTATACAGGAGGTTATGGCTTGAGCGCCACTGTCGCCACTATGTATCCGACCGACACTCCCTCGTACTTGGGCACGCAAGTTGTCTCCACGTCCTTCAACAGCGACACCCGATTACGGTAGCTGATTTTCCCTTTTAGCTTCTCCACGGTTTCCCAGAATTTTCTTTCATAACTTATATTTAAATTAGTCCTATTTATGTATAATTTATAATCTTTAGAACACAACACATACAATTAACACAAAATTTTTTCGATGTATATAATACATATATAACAGATAATTCCTATGAAGCCATATGAAGCTTCCACTCCCATGTAAAATGGGTTCTGGCAGAATTACCAGCGTTGCAGATAACTGCAGCTTATGCTGCGCCAGGGCATATTCACTGTACAAAAATACACATGTATTACCTAGCTTAACTACCTAAATACCTAGCTTACTTTCATATTGTGATTTGTGTGAAAAACTGTATTTGTGTGTATTTAAACAGGAATTTAAATGGATTATATGTGTACAATATACTATCTGCCTAATAACGTGGCAATAAAAGTCATTGACACAATTGAGGACCTTCACCAAAAATCTAATTTAAGTATTGCTAATTCAGTCGCTTATTATACAAACCCATTGCAAAACTGGTACCGCTAACTATCGTGGTACAAGGCCTACGAGAGCTGGTACTAAGAGATTCTAGCGAAGCCACTTTGCGATAGGTTAGTGTGGTAGGCGACAGAATTAGCGATAAATCAATTGCAAGTAATACAATTTTACTTACTTGGTAATTCTGGAATTCTGGATTTTATAGTTTACTCAGGAGAAAAAAGGATTTTTTAGTAGTTTATGTGACTGCTACATAATGGAGGGCATTAACACTCGAGCGTGGGTTTATGAAACGAGCCGGAGGCGAGTTTCATAATAATATCACTCGAGAGTTTTAATGCCTAATTATGTACAGTTACATACACTAGTTTATCTACATACATATCTTAAGCTCTCTTTCATGTGTTCAGGAACCATGTTTGACCGGCATTGTGGCATTGATCTTATCTCTGTAGTTGTTTAGCTTGTTCTGTAGTACCAACTTCACAGACAAACTAGGGGCGGCACGCAAGCGGGCCTCGGCGTTCGAAATTTGAATGTCATAATATGTAGAAAATTTACACATTATGGTCATAATGTACAAATTTTCAGATAAGAAATGAGTTTTTACCAAATAGTTTTACATTATGCTGGTCTTAACGTGCGGTTTTTAGACGCAGTAAAGAGGATTTATGATACGTGTGTAGAGAAATAAACTAATCCATGTGATTTTAACTTGAGCCTTTGTTGTTGCAACCTGTACGGAACCAATATTAAAAAAGAGCTCCGTAATTACATTTGATGAATAACTAAGGATTATATTCACCAAAACCCAGTTCTCTACAGCGCCGTTAATATGAAAAGTGAACAGATTTTTAGGGTTCCGAAGCCAATCTTGAAAACTCCTGTAATTTGATCATGTATGCGCGTCTGTTAAGGTAAGCTCGCTTTTTAATCTAATTTGTTGTTTTATGTTGTACAGTAAAAAGAGCTCCGTGATCTATGAGTTTCACGCTCGCTTCTCACACAGGAAATGCAGATTGGATTCCTGACCACGTACCAATAAGATAATAACATCTTAAGTCCATTATCGGACGTTCAGTATTTCGGATGGCGTGCTAAGTTGTAGGGATTGAAAACCTATACACTTCACCTGTGAAACTAGTCAGCTCACTCCAAATTTTTGGCGCTCATTCAGATCCCGATCCATATGTTCATGAAATAAACAAAGACATAGAATGGTTTCGGGAGTGTGAGGAACCCCAAGTACGCAAACATACCAGCCCATTGGAAGACCAGTGCGAGGACATCTTCCGCACCACAACAAAACGTGAGCCTACAGGTCACACTACCAGTTCTGCACAACGCACCGACATAAGGTTAAACACATGCAATTGCACTACGCAGGCTTCTCAATTTAGAAAAATGCAATCAAACCCGCTCTTTCACTCAAGTTATGTAGATTTCATGACAGATTATATAAAACTAGGCCATATATCGCCTTGCCATCCCAACACACTTGCTTATAAACTACACTTTTATATCCCACACCACATATTTAAGTCGAGCGCAGAAAAACTACGCACAAACGGCCTCAGTTTAAATGAATGTTTACACACAGGTCCAGTACTTCAAGAGGACATTGTTGACATCATTGTGATCTTTAGAACTCACTCGGTAGTATTTAGTACTGACATCTGAATAATGTTCAGGAATATTCTCATTCACCCAGAACTAAGACATTATCAGCTCATTCTATGGCGGTCATCACCCGACCAGCCCCTGCTCACTTATGCTCCCAATACCGGCACATACGGATTACGGTCCAGCCCATACCATGCTATTTGTACTCTGCTCCAATAGGCTGATGATGAATGTCATCGCTACCCTAATGCTGCGCAAATTATACGCAAGTCAATCTTCGTCGATGGTATACCCACAGGTTATGACTCTGTAGAATCTGCTCATGCACTTCAGAATGAACTCATTGATTTATTGGCTCTAGGTAGCTTTCTCGACTTCAAACTCACCTTTGCCTCCTTGACCGGATCCCTGATGATCAGTGTGATATGCCCAAAGACTTCAACATCACTCCCGATTCAAATTCCATTAAAGTTTCAGGCTTACAGTGGATCCCTCAAACTGAAGAATTCACTTGTCGCATTTTTTTACCCCCCTTAACACAAATTACAAAACTCTTAATACTCAGCATAGTAGCATCCCTTTATGACCCAAATGGATGGGTAACCCCCACAGTCTTCCGCGCAAAGATACTTCTACAGAAATGATTATATACAGCTTCGGACTTCGGATTATGTACACCTTCGGACTTTGAATCTCTCCTGCGGGACATTTTATAATAGACTGCCCTCTCATTGCTCTACCCGAGAATTTACTCGACAATCAGCCCATCTTAGCTCGCAGACGGTTTCAGCTCATTCAAGCTCTCCCCCAACGCTTCTGAATTTTATGGCCCACCTCATATCTCCATACCCTCCAAAATCGCTTTAAATGGCACTCCCTTTCCTCTACTCCTCAATTTGGTGAACTGGTACTCATCAAAGAAGATGGCCTGCCTCCGCTGCAATGGAAGATGGGAAGAATCACCCGGACGATATCTGGTTAAATGGAGTGGTACGAGTGGTGGACATCGACACAGCCCAAGGAAACCTGAGAAGACCTGTCTTCAAGTTAGCTAAACTTCTTACGGATTCAGTTCAAGAGGACCTTCAGTTGGGCCCTGCCCAGGATGTTTACGCTAGAGGCGTGACGTTGGCGCACACGTTGTGATTGCATTGGCCATACCAGCAACCATGGGAATCACTTCCGCACTCCATCTTCCGTGACTCTCGCTATGACGCAACACGCACGCTGCCTCCTCATCTCACTTTACCGCCATTTTAGACGCCACATGTGCGACGGTAAATTCAGCTCATATTCCGCTCATATCCGCTCATAGACAATCAGATAGCTAACGCGTTCGCATGTGAAATGTATACAAAACCTACTGTGCCGCGAACTAACTGAACGCTGGACTAACTCAGTGCACGCACTTGCCGTCCATGCAAGATTCACCCCAGCCATCTGTAGTTCCATCCCTCACAAGGGCATCAACAGACCCATTCACCTACCTTCTCATACCCGATTTACCCCCTATCAACTCCAACCCATCTCAGTCCTGCATACGTGGGCCCTTAGCGGTCTCGTCATTTTTTTCCTATTTAGAACACTACCTTATATATTTTAGTCAGATCAATACAGCTTGAATCCTGTGTTCATAGTTGGTCGACAAATAAATTGATCTACAGTTTCTGTTGAACACTGTTCATAAGGTTTCCAAGGTTCACTTATGGTTCAACAATACTGAATATTCACTCAAATTTAAAACAGAAACCGCAGCTGTGAGAACTATCTATCGAGCACTGCAGGGTAAATCAAAGTTCAAAGTAGAATGACCTGATTATAGAAGGTACAGGAAATAGGCTCATCATAATAATTTAAAGGTTCACCTTTAACCTGTCAAAAACTGAAGGTAGTTGGGACGGGTCGCGATTTTTAACCTTAAGCCATGGTAATAAAATTTAAAACCTATAACGGAAAAGTGGCGCCGGTGTCATTCAAAAGGTCAAGGTCTTATTTTCTATCTCATTACACTGTACATTTACAAGGTAGTTTCTCCAACAATAACAGGTGCATGGTCAAGACCAGTCAACTACTGGCGGATTTGGAACTATTTTTACCTATCTACCGCGTCAATTTCAATAGCGTGACCGTGTTCTTTTAACCCTTCAGAGTGCAACATTCATATGAACCTGGCTCTGCTTACCAAATTTAAGAGAACCTTCAAGGCAGCGGGCACAATTGCGGGCCCATTTAGACAGTTAGAAACTCTGCTCACCGCCGCGAAGGCTACACGATCTCCATATTTTTTTGTCTCACTCGTCTATCTGACGGACCAAAGCTACATTTTTTATTTATCACAGATTCAAACGTAGGGTGCGTTCCGATTTGCACTAGTCGTGACGAAACCGCAAATTGGCCCATTTGTTTATATAAACATAGGAAGACAATCATAATTATCCAACTGAATAAATAATATTTTGATAGATTGATTGATTAATATTGAATTGAGAAAAAATCGGAATAATTATATTCATTAATATCTTCACGCCTTTTCGTGGCAGATGCACAGCAGCGTCCAGGTTAAGCCAGTAAGTAAACATCAATCAAGGCCGAAAAATTAAACGACACCCTATGGGAAAATCTTTAAGATATTTGTGAATTTGATTTGTCTGAATAAAAGTAGTAGTACTACAGAACCCCTTTATCTGTTGCACAGCCTCCACTTGACGGTTTTTGTCATTAATCGAGCCGACACACAGCGGGTCAATCAGGGCCGCGCATGAAGCCTGTCAACTGAAGTAATTAGCACTTTGGTCGAACTTGCACTGAGGGTTACTTTGACGTCAGGTGGAAAATTCGGCTAAGGGTTTAATGACAATGATGACGCGCGGTGATTGCGAGGTTTTTTAATCAATCGTGTTTATACAGGTAGTTTTAGTAATCAAGTCTCTTAATACTTAAGACATTAAAAAATATCTTCAAGCTCTTCCCAGAGGGTGGAAGTAGCGAAGGTTCAACCATTGCTTCAATAGTCTATTTTGATTGACAGGGGATTATCGCCGTTGTAGTAATGGAGAAATAATAAGTTTAAGGGTCGATCAAATTCGTGTTGTCAGTGCTAGTATGACATGGCATCATCTAGTCCCCCTCAGCAGGGGTATGGTGCTCTTAATTCAGTTTTCCTTTTATTCCGATCTTGAGCTATCTGCTCTGGCTCCGGCCAATCAGAGCTAACAAATACAAGTATGGTATATTAGCGGCAGTTTATTAGACCAGCTGCATATATTATATTATATTTGGCAACATCCAAAAAACTCCTTCGTGCGGTGTATCAGGAAATGTACCAGCGCCAGTATGACGAGCTGTTATATCCTCCCTTTGTAAGATAAATCGACGATGAAGACCTGAGATACTCTGATGAACTCCTTGAGACGCTATTCCCTCCCCGCCTATCTTCTCATAGACACACATCTTGCGCAACATTCTATTTATCTCCGGTATCTCGGCTCTTCAATATTGGTTTAATTTTCAGCTAGATGTGTTTTTTTTTGTAAAAAGAAAAATTGCCTTCACCGCATATCTTCGGATCACCGGATCTTAAAAGATCCTGAGACGTTTCCCTCAGTTCAACATAAAAGTGTCAGCGCCAAGACTTCATAAGTGTAAAATAAAAAAGCATATATCACAGAACAGAAGAATAACGCCAGCAGCATTACCTTCTGTAACCCAGCACCGACTAAACCATTCCTCAAATCAAATCAAATATTTTTATCGGCAGACAAAAAAACGACGATACTGTTACAGTCTACTTACTCTCCATGACTAAATACCAGTATTTATTTTTTAGACAAATAATAATAATAATAATAGAGATAACACAAAAGGAAGACACTTATAATGTTATTTGGTTCTCATAATTATACTCATAATTCATAATTCTTTATTGAACACAGTTATTTAAAAAAGATAGATTAAGAGAAAACATATGTACAAATGCGAGCTTATCTCTAAAAAGATATTTACAACTATCACAAAAGAGAGAGGAAGTGCTCTTTTACCCGGTTTTTGAAAGCGAAAAGAGTGCGGCTGTCTCTTATCTATTGTGATGCCATTATATGATACGGGAACAATGGGTTTTTGTAACAAGGAAAAAATTATTAATAGCCCGTATGATGAGGCCCAGTCTTTCACATTCTCGAGCATTCGGTGCCTCAACGGATGGAACTACATTGCAGGGGGAAAAGTGGCGATACACTTGTGGATCATCTGCGTTCAGACGATACGAAGAAGAGAGGACGTCGGAGATGGAGTTTACAAAGACTGAAAAAAGAAGAGGAGAGAGAATACCACCTTGAGGCATTCCTGAGGAAAGATCACACCATATAGTTTCGATCTCTTCAGACTTAATGCGTTGCTGACGACCTCTCAGATATGAGGCAAACCAGCCAGCAGCGTGGGAGGAGACATTCAGTGATGTTAATATAGCGACAAGAATATCAAAATCGACGCAGTTAAAGGCATTGCTGAAGTCAAGCAGGGCCAGCACCGTAACCAACCTCTGATACATGGCTAGCTGTATATCATCGCTGACTTTCAAGAGTGCTATGGTATTAAGAAGTTTGTTTGATGAAAGGTAGGAGGTGAGTTGGGAGTGGACAATGGATTCAAGGACTTTGGAGAGAATAGGTAACATAGATATGGGCCTGTAATCTATGAAGAAGGAGGGATACATATACACATTTCTATCAGCGTATTTTTAACAGCCTAATAGCAACACTACCCTCCGTGCTAGTTTAAAAACTATATTGCGGCAGAGTAGGATTGTCATCGCCGCAAATTTTTTAGCTGATCCGTACAGTACAGGAGTTGTTGAGCTTGAGTTCTAACAGCATTGATGAGTTGTTACAATGAGGCACAGTTTATGCATCGAAAACGCATAAAATGCCATTTTTTTTTCTCTCATTAAAATGGAGGGATGGCTGATAAAGGAAACTTTATTTTAAATTACAGTTGTATCAATTGATATTAATAAAAAGCGGTTTCAGTTAAAATTTATGTTACTCGAGATAGCTGACAAAACGAATTTGAGCTTCGCACGCGCTGGGCCCATCGAATAATGTTTAAAGTGTCTTCTTATTTTGTCAGCTGCCTCACTGAGTGCATACAGTCGCGATACGCAACTTAAAGGAAACCTTAACCTAAAATAATTAGCAACAAGGAAAATGTAAAAGCTATAGTTATAAATAATTACCTCCAAACCACGTCGCTCGAAATGACCACGTATGGTGATGACAGGGTGGGATAGGAGTAAACAAGGGGGGCTAGGGATATTAGTAAGAAGGGTTACTTGTCATCTCCTCGTCGGGGCGTCTTCAGCGGCGGATTTATATCAATAACACCTTCACGAAGAATCACGCCCAATAAATAAACAACTATAGGCACCAAATGCGTGGATAATCCAGGGAAAATCAGCAAAAATAATCAAAACACCAAAAAACAGCAAGCACATGTCCACCGGTGACAAAAGTTCGTGTTTCCAATTGTCAGTTCTAGTGAGGAGACACGCAAATGAGTAGTGACTACCTACCTGCGTGAGTAACAACAATAGAACTGTAAAATATATTTATACTTATTCTAAACATCTACCCGCCCCGGGCAGAACCATCTGTCCGCTAGTCTGTGAGAGTTGGCGCAATAATTAAAAACGGGAAAGTTGATTAGACTGTACATCAATGTACGGATATTCCGGCAAGGTAACAAGTGGCCGACCAATTAAAAAATATCCAGGAGTCAAAACTTCCAGATCATTAGGATCCGATGAGAGCGGACACAAGGGCCGTGAATTTAACACGGCTTCAATTCTGCAAAACCCAGTTGCGAGTTCCTCAAATGTGAGCTTTGTCTCACCAATTACGCGTCGCAAGTGTGTCTTGGCAGACTTAACAGCAGCTTCAAAAATACCCCCCTAATGAGGGCAGGCTGGTGGATCAAACAACCAAGTAATTCCTCGGCGAGAAAGATTAGTACCAATATCAATTTGATTCTGTCCGAGGAAGGCGTATGCATCATGCAAATAAAGGTTATTACTAGTGCCCTTGTAATTCGTACCACATTCTGACTGGATTAAAGAAGGCAGTCCTCTACGAGAAATAAAACAGTGCAATGTCGCAACAAAAGCTTCAGTTGAAAGAGACGACACCAATTCCAAGTGGACCGCCTTGGTAGCGAGGCACACAAAGACGCACAAATAGACCTTGACCACCTTATAGTTTCGAAGCATCGACGTTCAAACAAAAAAGGGGCCAGCAAAATCGGTACCAACACCTGCAAAGGGTCGTATCTTGTTCACGCGGTCAGCAGGCAAATCTCCCATCATGGGTTGCATGGTAGAGGCTTTAAGCCTATAACAAGGCACACAACGAAAGACAATGTCCTCCGTGCAGTCAAGATCCAAAATTCTCGCTGCAAAATGGCCAACAGGCCATTACAGCCGGCGTGCGAGTTCTTGATGTGACGGTCGGTCACTAACAAAGTAATCAAATGGCCTGCCTTGGGCAACAAGAGGGGGTGACGAACCCCGTGAGGCAGGTTAGCATTTATGAGTCGGCCTCCAACACGTAGAAGACCCGACCCATCCAAGAAGGGGTTCAATTTACAAATTGCCCCTGACAAGTTCGATCGTTCGAAAGTTCGAATCTCTTCTCCGAAATGTTCGGCTTGCACTGCACGGACCCAATATAAAAGAGCATCCTGACGCTCCTGAGGAGAGAGAGTTGGTTCCAGACGTTTAGCCTGGGGGTGTCTGCAATTATAGGTAAAGCGCCTGATCCAAGCGGTGACACCTAACAATTTGCCTAGGGAATTGTACCGGTTCAGCAAAAAATCTGGGTCCAAGACAGGATTGGCCTGCTCGATCGCATGTACCCGGAGTCTCGGCAAAGGTTCAGCAGACAAAACAAGAGTTCGAGCCCATTCCAATTCTGAACGGCTCAGCCAATCTGGTCCCCACCAGAGGCGATGGTAAATCAAATCGGGTCCCAGACAGCCTCGTGATGCGCAATTCGCGGGGTTCAACTCGCCTGGCACGTGTCTCCAAATCAAAGGAGTATCCGATTTCTGTATCTGGGATACTCGGTTAGCCACAAATACCTCTAAGGTGTGGACTGACGATCTCAGCCAACAAAGCACAATCTGGCTATCCGTCCAGGCATATGTTGCCGCAATTTCAATGGTACGACCAAGGGTATTAGTCACGTGATTCAATAAACGTGCTAAAAGAGCAGCTCCGGACAGCTCCAACTTAGGGATCGTCATCAAGGTCCGGAGGGGAGCAACCTTGCTTTTGGCAGTGATCAACGAGATCTTTACCCGGCCGGCTTCATCAACGGCTCGTATTTAGACTGTAGCTGCGTATTCTCGCTCAGATGCATCACAAAAGCCGTGAAGTGACACTTTGTAGCGTCCAGGTGGCAAAATGGAGCGGGGCAGCGAAATTTCATTGACAGCTGGCAGTGAAGACACAAATGTGGCCCAAAATCTTAATAAATTGCCACTTATCGGTTCGTCCCAACCGATGCCAGCAGTCCACAATGTTTGCATGAAACATTTAGCCAAGAAAATCACTGGACAAATCCAACCATTTGGATCTGTTTAATATTTATGCTTCGGAAACGCACCGGTTTTTTGTTGCGCGAATCGATCGCGAGTAATCGGCACATCACTAGCGAAAACGGAACTAGCAGCTGTCACTCGTACCGGAACGAGATGTAAAATTGGAGGTTATCTTTACTCTTGGTCTTGTCTCATCGGTGAGAAAACATGGCTGCTCGGGCACCGTGGCATTCATGGTATTTCGGTGTACCAATTACTAAATACAGGCATCGGGCCTGCTCGGAGTGTACATCTACCACATCGTCGGGAAATAAGTAGATTCGCGACAGCGGTTAAGTGATTTGTGTTGTGAAGCACATAGTCGTATCGGCGACTCCACGTGCCGGCATCAGCGCGCCGGCCACGCCGTCGGCAGCGACGGCAAGGGTTCGATCCCATCTCCCATCCCAAAACTGTCTCCTCTCCCGCATTTCCCCCATCGAACCGAGCTTTCGATTTCCTGGCTGCGGCGACAAGGTCAGTAAAATTTTGATTCAATTCTTTTCTCTCACGTGCGGGCAAAGGCCCCCCTCGTCAAGGAAGCTACCCTTCGTAACCTACGGTCCAAGACCGCAGCCCACAACTCACCCTTCAACTTCAACCGTGTCGGAATTGGCGCAGTAAGGAGGGCAATCTTAGCGATCTCGTCGAAAGCCATTGGTGAGGATAAGATCTGTTCTCAGATGATAACCTGTATCATTGAGGAGCTGTTACCGATCATTACCCACATAATTAATGTATCGCTTGAACAAGGTTGCTTCCCCTCTCAGTGGAAAAAGGCACTTGTGATTCCCCTACCTAAATCGTCCAATCCCGTCTCCTTTAATGATTTTCGTCCCATATCTATTCTGCCTATCCTTTCCAAAGTCCTAGAATCAATTGTTCACTGTCAGCTCTCCTCATACCTTTCCTCTAGAAACTTATTAAATCCATATCAATCAGGTTTCAGGCCGGGTCACAGTACTACCACGGCATTGCTTAAAGTCACCGATGACATTCAATTAGCCATGGATCAGAAGCAGCTTACGGTTCTCACACTGCTTGATTTCAGTAGCGCCTTCAACTGCGTCGATTTCGATATCCTGGTTGAAATTCTAAAATCGCTCAGAGTCTCCTCGCACTCGGCTCTCTGGTTTGACTCCTACCTGAGAGACCGCCAGCAGCGTATTAAGTCTGAGGAGATCTCAACGAACTGGTCTAATCTTTCCGCGGGTGTTCCGCAGGGTGGTATCCTTTCTCCTCTTCTCTTCTCAGTATTCATTAACTCCATCTCCGACGTTCTTACTTCTTCTTATCATCTCTACGCAGATGACCTTCAAATATATCGGCACTTCTCTCTTAGTGATGTAAATCTGACCGTAGAGGCGTTGAATGCTGACCTCGATAACATCAGTAAATGGGCAATTTCATACGGGCTACTTGTCAACCCGGCTAAATCTCAAGCCATGATTATGGGTACACGGCACTCAATTAACACAATACAAAATATCCCCGTCGATCCTGTGATGTATGAGGGTACGATAATCACCTACAGCGAGAAAGCTAAGAATCTTGGGGTTATATTTGATAACTTGCTGTCCTGGTCGCCCCATGTTTGTGAGGTCAGCAGACGAGTCTTTGCGTCATTTTACTCCCTACGGAGATTGCAGTACTTCCTGCCGCGGCAGACTAAAATCACCCTTGTTCAGTCCCTTCTACTACCTTTAATAGACTACGCGGATGCTTGTTGGGTCAGTGCGAACGAAGAACAACTGAATAAACTCGAGCGACTCCAAAACCTTGGGATTCGGTTTGTCTACGGGCTGCGCAAGTACGACCATGTCTCCCAGTATCGCAAGGAGCTGGGATGGCTTCCGATCCGTCTTCGCCGTGATATGCACATTCTCTCTTATCTATTCAATATTTTGCGAAATCCCCGCTACCCCACATATCTTCGAGAACGTTTTGAGTTTCTTTTCCCCAGGGATAGTAATCGGAGATCCCACACGGTGTCTCTCCTGTCAACTCCTCGGCATAAAACTGCCGCCTACAAACACTCTTTTAGGTTAAGGGCAATCCGACTGTGGAACGCACTTCCCTGCACTATTAGGGATAGTCCCTCAATTTTCACTTTTAAGAGAAGATTGAAAGCGTATTTCCTTTCTCTTTCGTAATTAGTATCATATTTATGTAAGTATATGTATGATATTTTGTAGTTGATTCTACCTACGAACGGTCGGTGTTAATAACCTGCGCGTTGCTATCCGAAAGAGAAAAATTAAATTAGTGGTTTATTTCGCTATATTCTTGGACAAAAGTTTAAAGAATCCATTTGTGAACTATAGTGGTTGGTTTACACTAATATTGGTAAACCTATAGTGAGTTATTAGTGACTTGTGATAACGGAAATCTGAATCAACCGACGCTCGGTGACTCAGCTGTGTGCTTAAGTGTGCAGGCAATTTCCACCTTTGTGCGCTACCCCGAGAACACATTGTTCAAGTGTGTGTTCCTGCGACGCGCCGCGGCGGCCGGTTTCAACGGCAGTTATTCGCTTGTCATAGAATCGACAGTGCGCAGACGGTACCAGTAGGTTGTGTCTCTCGGAGACATTAGGGCTAAAAACACCAAGTACACCGAATTTTGCCATGAAGTGCGTTGGCTGTAATCAAAATATAGCTCGCACTGAGCTGCTTGTGTGTAGTGTCTGTAAAGGTACATACCATCATGGGTGTGTAAACATGACTAGCGCACAGTTTGCAACAAACTACGCAGATCTTAAACGTAGCTGGCGCTGTCCTAAGACAGCCTGCACTGGTGTTAGCGTACGACGAGAGAGAAACGATAATACTCCCGTAGGCAAGAAAGCACTGACACTGCAGTCTGAGACGTCCGAGCAGAAAATGACGGTCATCGAGGGTGATGTGCATGAGTCATCACCGGAAGCCAGAAAAGCCAACACTGATGAGAGCCCCGCAGTACCTACCGTGGCCCCTACCGTGGCCCCTACCGTGGCCCCTACCGTGGCCCCTGCCAGCACCCTCTCGCAGCTGTCCCCCTCAATGCCTGAACCGGCGGATGTAATCTCGCTAAATAAATTTGAGGTTTTATTTGATCGCAAAATGGAGCAAATGAAGTCTACGCTTACTGAGATTATGAAGATTGAGATCGCTCAAGCCATGAGCTCGTTATCGGCTGAGTTACAAGTGCTGAATTCTAAGTTATCCTCGCTCGACTCAAGAATCCATAAGGTTGAGAGCGAAAATCTAGCTTTGCGGTGCGAGCTGGAGGAGCTGAAAGGGCAGTTGAAACCGTCGGCTGTGGCTGAACTTCAAGAGACCGTTATGGAGCTGAAGGCCGAAGTGAAACAGCGCGACCAGCAGGCTCTGCTCAATGACTTAGAACTCACTTGTGTTCCGGAGTATGAGGCCGAGTCTGTTATCCACATCGTGACTGCTGCGGCGATGAAGCTCGGCGTGAAGTTAGATGAGCGAGACGTGGTCTACGCGACACGCGTCGGAGCCCCTCGCGTGGAGGGTACACCGGCAACAGCAGCAGCGGCGGTGGTGAGCGGCCCACCCCGGAGGGACAGGCCTCGGCCCATAGTCGTGCGGCTGGCGCGGCGTTCCGTTCGCGACGAGCTGCTGAAGGGCGCGAAGGTGCGGCGCGGCACCACCACTGACGGCCTTGGCCTGCCGCCTCACGCTCCGCAGAAAATGCACGTGAATGAGCGCCTCACGAGAGAAAACCGGGTCCTGTTTGCCAAAGCCCGTGAATTGGGGAAGCTGGGTTGGCAATTTATATGGACCAGGGATGGTCTCGTGCAAGCCAGAGAGTCCAAGTCAGCTAAAATACAATACATCCGATGCGAGGCTGATTTGAAGCGTGTTTTTGCCGACATCCCATGTTCTAACACAAAATAACGAGCTTACTGTATTGTTGCTTTCACAGAATTGTTTACTTTGCACTATCTCAAAACACATTTTTGTTATTTACGTACTTGTACTTTTATCTCAATGTCAATGTCCTTCGTTTCACAAACATTCTTCCATTTTACTCTTAGGTTTCATTGTTATTTGTAACCAGTCACTTTGTTATACGATTGCCGACTCAACAATTTCCTTCTTATATAGTTTTACGCTGTATTGTACCGACGGCACCATGTGGTGTGCGTACGCGGCGACTAATGGGCTTGTTGTGACTCATGCAAAACTGGTTTCTGGGCAAGTTACGCAGCTCATACACAACACTTCTATTATTTCTATTTGCACACTCAAATCACGCTTACAAAATTATGTTACTACTATCTATTTATTGTACTATAGTTTACTTATTCGTATTATTTTATCAATATCCGTCTTTTACCGATTTGCGCAGGATTGCTTTAACTATCAAATACAGAGCTGACTAACAAACATATCAAAATTTCATTGTGGAACGCGGGATCTTTGAACACAGGGCACGATGAGCTCACAGTGGCTATGCTGCAGAGATCACCCGATATCTTAGCGGTGAACGAGACTTGGCTTAGGGACGGCGAGGTAGGGCGCGCACCGGTGATACCGGGATACAGATTACGTCATCTGGCCCGCCCGCTCGATGTTAGACAGGCTCGCAGCGGTGGTGTCGCATTTTACATTAAGCTAGGTTTAAAAGCAAGGGCCTACCCTCACCCGCTATCAGAGTCTAAAGTCGAGCAAATGTGGCTTTCCTTAAATGTAAATTCAACTAAAATTATTATAGGTACAGCATATCGACCACAGTGGATGAAAGTAGACGACTTTTTGGATGCACTTACAGACTCCATTACATCATTTTCGAGATTTGATCGTATAGTTCTAACTGGCGATTTCAATATTGATTTATGTGATTATGACAACATAATGACTCGTAAGTTGCGGCAGTTTCTCGAGTACACGAAACTGGTAAACTGTGTAGCGGAGCCAACGCATTTTACCGATACTAGCGCAACATTGATCGATCTTGTCTGCACAAATGCACATGTGGCTGGAGTTTCCGTTGAGCATATGCCAGATCTCGGTGCACATGCTTTCGTTACAGTGGAATTAAAGTTAAAAAGGGATAAATATCAACCGCGTAAGATTACGTACAGACCTCTAAAAGATATTGATATGCCGTGTTTCAACGACTATTTAAATAAATTTAATTGGGACGCTATCTTGGAACATACAAATGTTGATCTTATGTTAGATGCTTTTGAAAAATGCATTATTGAGTTGTTTGACAAATTTGCCCCTTTAAAAACAATGGTTATAAAGAATAAACCCATGCCATGGTTGACCAGCAATGTCAGGTACATGATGAAGCTTCGTAACAAGGCTCACGACCGTTATAAGCAGTCAAAATCTGAATCTCATCGGCAAGAATATAAGTCACTAAAACATTTAGTTAATACTAGTTTATTCGCGGAGAAGAAAGCATTTTTCGACGAAAATATTAACAAAAACTTCCATAACCCTAAATTATTGTGGAAAAAACTTAGAGATACTACATTACCAAATTTCAAGAAAACTAATGATATTCCTGATAACATTGGGACTCCCGACGAAATGAATATGCACTTTTTAAATATTCCAGGGGTCAACTCTGTTAAGATTTCAGATCTCACTTTCTTTGAGTTTCACAGACATGGCCCTGCTGTCTTCCAGCTTCAACCAGTAAATGAGCATGCTATCGGTAAAATAATTTGCAAAATGAGTTCTAACGCTTGTGGTGCTGATCACATTACCATGAGCATGATAATACTGACGTTACCGCAAACTCTTAAAATTATCACCAATATTGTAAACAAATCTCTTACTACGGCCACTTTCCCCACTCACTGGAAGAATGCTGTCGTGCGGCCGATCCCAAAAAATAATTATCCACAACGTGTATCCGACTTGCGTCCTATCAGCATTCTTCCGTATTTATCTAAGATTCTTGAAAAGATTGTTTATAATCAGGTCGTCTCATTTGCGGAAATAAACCATATATTACCCAAGCTACAGTCTGGATTTAGAAAGAACCGGAGTACCACGACTGCCCTGCTTGATGTCGTAGATAATATACTTGCGGCTCAAGATACCGGAAATGGCACTATCCTAACCCTCTTAGATTTTTCTAGGGCTTTTGACTCAATCAATTCGTGTATGTTGCTTTCTAAACTTAGTTATTATGGGTTTGACACGGCCGCGGTGAGATGGTTCGAAAGTTACCTTACGAATCGTAGTCAGCAGGTGGTTTTAAGGAAGAATGATGGCTCCTGTGATGAATCGCAAATCACCTGTACTGATAGGGGTGTCCCCCAAGGTACCATATTGGGGCCTCTATTATTTATTATTTACAGTGCTGATATCATAAAATGCATTACTCATTGCAAATATCACATTTATGCAGATGACCTACAAATTTATACTGATTTAAATAATGACAATTTTAATGACAATGTTATCCATATTAATAATGATTTAGATAGGGTGGGCGCCTGGGCTGTTAGGAACGCTTTGGTCCTGAACCCAGCTAAGTCAAAATACATGATTTTAGGATCAAAAAATCAAATCAAGACACTTACAAACCTAAACCCACAAATTTCAATCGCGGGTGTCTTGGTTGAGCGTGTAAATGAGGCTCGCAACCTTGGACTTATAATGGACCAAGAGCTTCGCTTTGAGAAACATGTTCTTGAAATGGTCAAGAACTGTTTCTATAGGCTTAGTATATTATATAAGATAAGATGCTTTCTAAGCGAGCAAATGCGCATCTCGCTGTGCGAGTCCTTGGTCTTATCAAAGCTAAATTATGGCATATCAGTATATGGACCCTGTCTTTTCAAACGAACTCAACGGCTGGTCCAAAGGGTTCAAAATGCATGTGCGAGATTTTGTTTCCTTATTCCTTCACGCGGGCACGTAACACCCTTCCTTAACAATGCCAACATACTTAAGATAGCCGGCAGACGGGACCTTCATCTGGCCTCGCTCCTATTTGGTGTAATAAAGCGCAAAACGCCCGACTATCTATACGAAAAACTTACCTGGCGACATCCACACCATCACCAGCCTAGGACCACCTCGAGCCTACTGTTGATCCCCCGTCACGGGTCTGCTGCTTTTCGGGGCAGTTTCAGATATTTGGCTACGAAGTGCTGGAACAATCTGCCGCCACCAATCCGTGATCTAATGTCTATAGCTCATTTTAAAATAATGTGTAAAAAACATTTTTTAACACTTCAAAAGTCAAGTGTTTGACTCGGTTCCGGTGAGCTCTCACGTTACTCGCGTTACTCGTGTTTTGTTTTATAATGTTACCCTGTGGTTTTAAAGTCGGATGATACTGATACTTTTATGTACTTTATATATTTTCACAATGCACACAAGTTATTTTTGTTTATTCATTTATTTATTTCACTCTCTACGTAGGAATTTATATGTTGTTTTAATAAAATAGGTTATACAACACCCATCCATATATAATACCCACGCACGATATTTAGGTGCCGACAGAATATCAGCGCTGCGGGACTTGCTGCAAGTCCCGCAGCACATGCTGAGTCGGAACCCATTCGCTGTTGCGGTGCACACCGCATGGGGAATCTGGTCATTTTTGCTTTTTTTTTTTTACTTTTTTGTGAACCATACCTGTGTGTCTTAACAGTGAATAAACGGATTCTTATCTTATCTATCTTATCTTAGTTTATATATGTGCATGCTATCTAGTGTATTATATAGTTGAGATATATATATTTTTTTATTAGGTATATTTTATTTATATTTTAAAAGTAATTTTCGTACGTATTGTGACGTCCCTACTTGGAGAGGAATAAAAAGATTCCAAATAGGTAGCCAACAAGAAATTTTATTTAACGTGGGTTCTCCAAATGTAGTCTGACCCTGGTTACGCAGCAACGAATCTTCCCTGCGGGTTTTTGCCGTAGTCGGAGTGCCGCTGACGTCGGAGAAGTAACGGTCCGAATGCAGCCGGAGCAGGGAAGCAGGTTAGCCCGAAGCGGTGTCAGGAACCGGGAAACCGTAGGGTAACGAGGAAAAGCGGTGATCCCGAAGAGGTGCCAGGAACCCCGAACTGGAATTCGAAACCGTTCCTCCTTTAACATCTGTTACTGCACTCCGTCCGAATGCTCCACCCGCCAAGAAAAGAATAGTGTTGTCGTGGTGGTAACAATCAGAACGGAGTTACATATACAAAGGAAAATATAGTGCTAGGAATAAAAACAAGCAAGCATTCATATTTGTTATCGGCAGACCCCACTTGGGACATTTTACAAATAATCGGACATTCTACAAAATGTCCAAATGTGCAATCTGCCGGTAACATTAATTATTTCTATATATGAAAAAGGGATATTTATTTGTTTATCGGCAGACCTCACTTGGGACATTATGCAAACAATCCGGACATTTTATGAAATGCCCAAATATGAAATCTGCCGGTAACAATCAACAATTTCCACACAAAAAGATAGCTAGTATAATTTAGTAAGCTGAACATATTTTCCAGACATTCTATAAGAAGCCAAGACACACTAACGCGTGTCTAAAAGCGGGTAGCAATTTGCGTTACAATGCGATGTGAATATCGCGAAATAATAATTAGCGAGTCTAAAAGGAATAAAACGCAACAAGCAATAAATGAAATGAGATGATTCTGGACACAAATGAGTAAGCCCGAAAGTACCTAACGGTAAGATGATTTTAAAACAGTATCTTTCACCACTCACCTCAATCGGGGTTAATATGAAGCACAGACAAAACTAAAACGTAACTACTAGTAGTACGTTATGATTAAACGTAAGTAATTACTGTTTAGAGTCGTTCGTCGGCGTACGGTAAAAAGGGACCGTTACAGAGCGCCAGTAGGACGGACGTGCGTATAGTGCTGAGTGAGTTTTCGGAATGACGCCGGCGCCGCAAAGTCAAGTTGCGGTCACGGCTAGTTAGTTTAAAACGGGCCAATCATAGCAGAGCGAGTGAGTTGTCAACAGTGGAATGTTGCTAGTACAGCGCGTGAAAATTAATACTGTGATTACTAGCCTCATTTGGTAGTTTTATTAAGAGAATTACTACTTAAATTTAAAATAAGACCAGTTAATGATAGAGTGAAGACAACGGTAACTTACAACGTTACAATACCCCCTCGCCCAGTAAAGGGTTTTCATACGTAATGAAAATCCAAAACCTAATTCTAAATATTCTTAACTAGTTTTAGATCCTTAACATGCCAGGTGCCTAAGTCCTTTCCCGTCATATCCTCTAAAATGTATACCAAGGGTGATTTCTTAGCGGAGACGCGACATTTGGTATATTTGGGCGCTAACTTTTTACTAAAGTACTTGTCTTTATCACTCAAGACATAATCACGTTTTAGGACAATGTCGCCTACGCTGAATTCTGCCTCTTTCCGCCTAAGATTATAGTGCGCCGTATTTTTTTTATGTGCGTGCCAAAGAGATGCCTGTACCTTATCAAAATATTTTGACAGGTGACCCAGATTTTCAGCGTAAATGTCGCGTGGCAGAAATAGTAGTTCCTCACCCAGATCGTTATCTGTATAATGAGAACCACAAGTAACCGTTTCTCGTCCGTACACGAGGAACGATGGAGTGTAGCCAGTTGCTTCATTGACGGAGTTGTTAATGGCATACTGTATTTTGGGAATATTAGTGTCCCAGGTTCTGTGGTCATTGTCCACGTAGGTGGAAATACATGTAACTATTGTTTTGTTATAGCGCTCGACAGTGTTTACTTGCGGAGTATATCTCGGAGAGAAGAATACGTTAGGTATCTTGTATTTCTTAAAGAGGGTATTTGTTACCGAGCTAATAAACTGGGTACCATTGTCAAGGAATATTGTCTGTGGGATTCCGTGGACCAGAAACACAGAGTCCTCCAGAGCCTTGACGACAGCTTCCGAAGTAGCGCGTCGCATGGGAAAAATAAGGCAATATTTTGAGAAGCAACATGTTACGACCAAAATATAACTATTCTGCTTTCGACTGACCGGAAGTGGACCTATGAAATCAATGGATATCATTTGAAACGGCCGTGAGCATTGTTTAGGTCGACCCATCGTACCCAGCGTCGGATGGTTTTGTGGTTTGTAAGTGAGACATTTTGAACAAGAACCAACAAAACGTACGACGTCTTGGTGCATGCCCGGCCAGTAGTATCGAAGAAGTAAGCGTCGATAGGTCTTGAAAATACCCAAGTGAGCAGCAGTAGGGTCAGCATGATTCTCCTCTATGACGCTGTCACGCAATTCTTTCGGCACCACTTCCTTCCAGGAAAACTCCGAAATCATTTCGCACTTATTTTTGGAGTGGCGATAGAGAGCACCACCTTCGATCAAGTAGTTAGGAAAGAGGTTCGGCTTTTCTAAACAACCGTTATAAATGTTTTTGTACCATGTGTCAGTAGTAGTCAAATTAGAGTTGACCGTACTGATAGAAGCACATGGGAAAGCACGAGATAGTGCATCTGGAATGACATTATCGACCCCACGACGATGTTTAAGTTCGAAATTAAAGGCAGACAACCTCACACACCAGCGTGCTAGTCTTCCGGTAGGGTTGTCCAGTGACAAGAACCATTTGAGCGCGGAGTGGTCGGTGTAAACGGTAAAGGTTTTTCCGTTTTCCAAGTAACACCGCCAGTGTTCTAGAGCGGTTAAAACTGCTAGCGTCTCCCTCTCGGTTATACTGTAGTTCTTCTCAGATCCCGACAACGCCCTACTCATGTATGCAATCGGATGTTCTTTACCATCAATCGTTTGTGTGAGCATGGCACCAATCCCAAAATTGCTCGCATCAGTGTGTACTTCGAACGGTAAATCGTAATTGGGACAAGAGAGAACCGGGGCTGATACAAGACACTCTTTTAGCTTATTAAAAGCATCATCAGCTTCAGTTGTCCACTGAAACTTGGGTGCGTTCTTCTTACTTGAAGTCAGCTGGTTGAGTGGTCCGGCAATAGTGCTAAAGTTGGGGACGAAACGGCGGTACCACGTGGCTGTTCCAAGGAAGCGTTTAAGATCTTTTTTTTTTGTGGGTGTTGGGAAATTAAGGATAGCCTCGACTTTTTCAGGATCAGTGCGAAGGCCATGCGCATCCACAACATAACCCAAGTACTTCAACTCATTTCTGAAGAACTTGCATTTTTCAAGGTTGATGGATAAGTTCGCTTGTTTTAATTTATGCAGCACGCCTAGTAGTAAGGACACGTGTTCCTCAAAGCTGCTGCTGATGATAATAATATCATCTAAATATGCGAACGCCTTTAGATCAAAATTCCCGAACAGAAGATCGACAAGCCTTTGTTGAGTGGCAGGGGCATTGGTGAGACCGAAAGCAGTGGTCTTAAAACGGAGAGTTCCTCTGCCTGGAACATAGAATGCAGTTTTGTCTTGATCTTCTGGAGCTATTGGAATTTGCCAGAACGCTTTCGACAAATCTACGCTAGATAAGAATTTTGCATCGCGTAGGTTGTCTAATATTTCAGTTATATAGGGTAGGTTATATGCGTCCTTTTTTGTGACCGAATTCAGTTTACGGCTGTCGAGGCAAAAGCGAGGTTGTCCATTCTTTTTATAGACAATGAGGACAGGGGACGACCAAGCGCTCTCGCAAGGTTCAACTACATCTAACGCTAGCATTTCGTCGACTTGCTCTACCAAAATTCGCTGCTTCTCAGGTGAAATTCGATAGTAACGTTGTCTTATAGGTTGAGAGTCACCAGTATCGATATGGTGAGTTATAAGACTAGTTCTACCAAGGCCCATACTGTCAGTGGAGATTTCCTGGAATTGACTGACAATTGAATCGGCTGTGGACTTTTGTGAATCAGAGAGATTATCGTAAGACTGTATAAAAGTCTCATTTTTGTCGATACTTATTTCCGCCAAAGAAGAGTTGGACAAGGTGATGCTACCTAAGTATTTGGGACAAATATTGAAAATCCGCCAAAAGTCAATGCCTAGGATAAGTGGGCTGTCCACATTTGGTAACACGTAACCCTTAATAATGTGGAATTGTTCTTCAAAGTGAATGGGAAGATTGATGTAGCCAATACTTTGAAGGGACTGGCCTCCAGCAGCAGTCACGGAGATACAATCATCGGTAAATACTTTTAGACCATGGTCCGACAATAATTTATGAGAATCATTGCCGAGAATAGTGACAGCAGATCCAGAATCGAGTAGACCAGAAGCAGGGATGTCCCCGATTCTAACGGAAATATAGGGTCTACTGTCCTTTGTTGGTTTACTATCCAGAATTGAGGCGACTCTGAAACTAGAGAAGAAGTTTCTAAGGGTTTGTAGCCATTTTTCAAAATCTACTCTATCGAAATGACCCTTAGAACCGTCCCAATTCTGGCTAATTAGTTTTTTTGAACGGTAGGAGTACATTTAGGGCATTCAGGTTTCTTTACACCTTTATTACCGCACCCAAAACAGACGATGACGTCACGACTAACCTTACACTGACGAAGATCGTGAGTGTTAGAGCGGCATCTTAGACAAAAGTTATTTGACTTTACAGTTGTTGCAGGAGCGATCGCAGAGACATGGTTGTCAGATTTCGTCTTACATGGCTTGTAAGCAAATTCGGGTGCTAGTGTGTGTGTGGTAATCGTTGGTGGCTCGCGAAAGTGTGACATACGGGTTTGTATATTTTCGTAATTTTTGCACAACGTTCTCAATACCCCAATATCCACAATCTGAGTTGCCGAGGCCAACGTACTCGCATAACATGGCCGGATATTGTGCAATAGTATCTCTAATTTGTCCTCTTCGGATAATTGTTTCGATAAGCGCGAAAACATTCCTGCCATTATGGAAAGATAAATGGTTATCGTTTCTGATTCGCCCTGAGTGCGAGCCCTAATTTCAGAAAGTAGACGATAATCATAGTCAGTTTGGCTGAAATCCTCTAACAACAGAGATTTGAGATCCGACCAGTTGTTAACGCTATCTCTTATACTTCGGAACCAGTGCAATGCTTGATCGGTGAAAATTTCCGTTGCATAGGACAGAAGTTTGGAGTCCGAAATATTTCTGGCCTGACACAGTTCCGAAACCCTTTCGATAAAAGCCCGAACACATGATTTCCCGTCGTACTTCAATTTACTAAGTTCGGAAGTATTGCTACGCTCGCAAGTTACAGAAATCACGCTCGCGCCACTAACAGATGGCGTTGATTCCCTACACGCAGTATTAGACGAGGAAGATATTGAAAGGGGATCCTTTGCTTGTGATAAGAGAGCTAGGATCTTCGAATAATATTTTCGGTAAATCTCCGACAGTTGATCATGGCCCGTTTCGAACTTTTCATCCGTAGGTACCCGACTTAATCTGTGATAGACATGGTGCATCAGATTTTGTGTCCTAAGAAGAGAGGATCTATCTGGTGCAGGTCCGTCAAGAGTAGATTGCACTTTGTCCAAGATTTTGACGACTGCAAGTAAGTCGTCCTTAGGTTCAAGGTGAGATAACAGAACGTCCTCTGACGGGTATTCTGTCACAAGTTTAGTTATTTGTTTACGTAAAATTTCTACGGTAGTGCCTGGGTTTTCACCTCTGATGGCAACTTCGTACTCCAGTTCTGCTTTGTTTAGAGAGAGAAACTTAATTTGAAAAGACATGATGCAGCTCAAATAATAAATACCAAAGAGATGAGTAGTGAAAGTGTACTGATTCCTTTAGTCGCCTCTTACGACATGCACAGGAGGAAATGCAACTGCCGTATTCTTTTTTTTGATTTCCCGGGACAGCACAGGAAGAGAAATCAAGGAATTGAAAATGACGCTACTAATTAGTCTCCGTTCTGTTACAAAATGATTTATGTACGTTAGGTTTTGACGGTATGAATGAAGTGAATGACGATGTAGAAAAAAATATATATGTTAAAACTGCAAATAAAAATATTGCAACTAGTGGGTAGGTGGTTAATTTTTTTATAAGAGAACGAGAAATTAAAACCAACGTAGGAATTTGAAAAAAACACTACAATTTAAAAGTTTGAATAATAAACACGTACACAGAAGTTGCTAAGCAAAACCAAAATTACAACACAGGTAAACGTTTACAAAAACACGCACACACAAACAACTAACTACTTACAGCGTAAGCAAGGCCAGACTAACCACGTTGGGCGCCACTGTGACGTCCCTACTTGGAGAGGAATAAAAAGATTCCAAATAGGTAGCCAACAAGAAATTTTATTTAACGTGGGTTCTCCAAATGTAGTCTGACCCTGGTTACGCAGCAACGAATCTTCCCTGCGGGTTTTTGCCGTAGTCGGAGTGCCGCTGACGTCGGAGAAGTAACGGTCCGAATGCAGCCGGAGCAGGGAAGCAGGTTAGCCCGAAGCGGTGTCAGGAACCGGGAAACCGTAGGGTAACGAGGAAAAGCGGTGATCCCGAAGAGGTGCCAGGAACCCCGAACTGGAATTCGAAACCGTTCCTCCTTTAACATCTGTTACTGCACTCCGTCCGAATGCTCCACCCGCCAAGAAAAGAATAGTGTTGTCGTGGTGGTAACAATCAGAACGGAGTTACATATACAAAGGAAAATATAGTGCTAGGAATAAAAACAAGCAAGCATTCATATTTGTTATCGGCAGACCCCACTTGGGACATTTTACAAATAATCGGACATTCTACAAAATGTCCAAATGTGCAATCTGCCGGTAACATTAATTATTTCTATATATGAAAAAGGGATATTTATTTGTTTATCGGCAGACCTCACTTGGGACATTATGCAAACAATCCGGACATTTTATGAAATGCCCAAATATGAAATCTGCCGGTAACAATCAACAATTTCCACACAAAAAGATAGCTAGTATAATTTAGTAAGCTGAACATATTTTCCAGACATTCTATAAGAAGCCAAGACACACTAACGCGTGTCTAAAAGCGGGTAGCAATTTGCGTTACAATGCGATGTGAATATCGCGAAATAATAATTAGCGAGTCTAAAAGGAATAAAACGCAACAAGCAATAAATGAAATGAGATGATTCTGGACACAAATGAGTAAGCCCGAAAGTACCTAACGGTAAGATGATTTTAAAACAGTATCTTTCACCACTCACCTCAATCGGGGTTAATATGAAGCACAGACAAAACTAAAACGTAACTACTAGTAGTACGTTATGATTAAACGTAAGTAATTACTGTTTAGAGTCGTTCGTCGGCGTACGGTAAAAAGGGACCGTTACAGAGCGCCAGTAGGACGGACGTGCGTATAGTGCTGAGTGAGTTTTCGGAATGACGCCGGCGCCGCAAAGTCAAGTTGCGGTCACGGCTAGTTAGTTTAAAACGGGCCAATCATAGCAGAGCGAGTGAGTTGTCAACAGTGGAATGTTGCTAGTACAGCGCGTGAAAATTAATACTGTGATTACTAGCCTCATTTGGTAGTTTTATTAAGAGAATTACTACTTAAATTTAAAATAAGACCAGTTAATGATAGAGTGAAGACAACGGTAACTTACAACGTTACAGTATGTATACTGTTTTATTGCGCACTAGGACTGTCCTTTTTCATAAACACTCCTGTCTTGCCTAGGTTTGCTGGAAGAAATCTCTTTTTAGAGATAAGCTCGCCTTTGCCTATAAAATTTATTGTAACTGTCTGTGTATCTATGTTTTCTGTGCAATAAAGAATATGAATATGAATATGAAAGGCACACCCGCCTTCGGATTCCACGCCGTTCGGTAGGCGTGGAAAATTAATCATTTTGGTAGCAGGAGCGCAGTTTCCTGGTGGGAAATCATCGATTCACGGTTGTAGGGCTGCCTTTTTCACATTGTAGTTGGGAGAAAAGAATATCTCAGATTGGCCGGCAATCTGTTTGGCAATGAGTCTGTGGTCGGTACCACAATTATAGTTCATTTCGGTTAGTGAAAGTATAAGTGTCAATCTAGTTAATAATTATTATAAAATTGTAGTCGGAAACTACTGTTAGTGCGCATAAAAGATTGAACAGTCATTCTGCAAAGTAACTAGATTGTATTACTTGCGATAGAACGTCGTGTTCTATAGTCCTACAGTGTTATTTCGGTTTGCACAGCAGGGTCGGGCTATTTAAGGGGTAATACCCCTGATTGATTTGCTGACCTCAAAGGAAGTGTGGTTCATAGCGAGGGGCCACTTCTAGAAGCCACTTATTATTTTGTATTGTATTGTGTTTTATGGTGGCATTCTCTAATTGATTTAGAGTGTATATTATAAGGTGTATGTCCACAGGGCGACCATATTAAATATTGTTTAGGATTTAATTGTTTTAATGGTTGCCTTGGTTTTTACAACTTAGTTTTAATTTCTGTGCCCAGCGCTGACGGGAAAGTGCTGGTATCTGGCTATGCTTAGTTCGGTAGTGAAGCATAGGACCAGGAACAATTAAATCGGTAACCATGGCACCTTCACCCTTGACGGTACTGCGGTATGGCGTCCGTGAGGAGATGAGATGGCTCGCCCATACTCACAAGTATGTGGAGCGACCTGACATGGACGATGTCCTGCTCAAGCGTGTGGAGGACGCAATGACACGCGTCGGGAAGGTGTGTCGGCTGGCTGTGGAGGCTGAAGCCCTCGGGCTTACGGATGAGGCCTCGGTGGCTGCAGTGAAGCAGCTCTGCGCGGATTCTGACCAAGCGATGGAGTGCTTGGGCGACATCGAGCGTCGCGCCGAAAAAATTAAGCGGTCGCGTCGGGATGACCGCGGGGAGGGTAGCGGAGACCTGCCCCCTAAGGGTGTGGTTGGACGGCTTCCACACCTGGAGATTCCGGCCTTCGGTGGGGCAATTGATGAGTGGCCGGCATTCATCAATTTATTCGATAGCCTGGTCCACGGTCGGGACGACCTGGACAGCGCCTACAAGTTGGCCCAGCTATTGATGGCACTGCGGGGTGAACCGAAGGAGTTGGTCGGTCACCTAACGGTTACGGCGGGCAATTATGAGATTGCCCGGGTCATATTGTTTGACCGCTACCAACACAAACGGCGGTTGGTTGATGCGCAGCTGGGGAAGCTGTTCAGCATCCCAAGAGTAACCCGGGATGTTGACATCCGGGTACAGGTGCTCAACCCTGTGCTGGTGGCCACTAAGGCCCTTCAGAACCTTGGTCTGCCGGTAGACCAATGGTCATATATTGTGTTATATATGTTTTTGTCACGGTTGCCTGCAGCTGTTCAAAGTCGGTTTGAACAGCTGCATGGTGGCAGTAGCTCGGAACTGCCCACGCTCGTCCAATTAACGGAGTTTTTGGAGGGTGAATGCAGGCGATGCGACACCATGGATTCGGAGGCCAGTGTGCAGCGCCAACCCACGCGGATGCGGGAGGAGCCGCGCCCCCCACCCCCACGGGGGGGTGGGCGGTCAAAACATTTTGGCGTTTTGAGTGCCGCGCCGTCGGGTGACGGCTGTGTGCACTGCGACAGTGCCGGTCATGAGGTGACCAGTTGCGCTAACTTTAAGGCGCTCGGTTTGGCTGCCCGCAGGAAGGTGGTCTTCCGCCACCGTGAGTGCTGCGGTGGCAGGCACCACGTCGTGTTGTGCCTGAACCGGTCAGGCCCATCGGACGGTCACCAGGGCCGGACTCAGGTTGGTCGGTCACAGGGCCCAACCAGGGCCGGACCCAGTCCCCCTCCGGGCAACGGGAGTCACCAACGGGGTGACTGGGGTACCCGCGGACGGGACCCCCCCCCGAGGGGAAGGGGGCAGCGCGGGGGGTAACAGGCGGGATAGCCGGGGTTCGGTCGCCGCTGTCCAGGGCCAGCGAGGACTTCGGGCCGCTGGCTCACCGCGTGTTACGGGCGGGTGTCAGATGGCACCTATGAGTGGCGCGAAGGCTGGGAGCCCACCACCTTCTGCGCCACCCTGCCCGTCGCTCTGGGAGGCGAACAGGGAGGCGAACAGTCGGATGTCGCCCCCATTTCTAGAGCGCCCCAGGTTGGATCCGCTCTCCCCCCTCCACCCACGGTGGCCACCGGGCACACCGTTCACAGTCCGGTATGTTCGGGTACCGGGACAGCGAGGGGCCTATTATGCGGGTTGGGACCCCCTAATGTACATGCGGTCTGATATGCCACCGGTGGCATATCAGCAGCCGAGTTACCAGGCCGACGGAGGTCTGAGCGGGTTCGGATCCCGAAGGTGGTGGGCTCCCATTACCTTCTGCGCCACCCTGCCCGTCGCTCTGGGAGGCGAACAGGGAGGCGAACAGTCGGATGTCGCCCCCATTCCTAGAGTGCCCCAGGTTGGATCCGCTCTCCCCCCTCCATTCACGGTGGCCACCGGGCACACCGTTCACAGTCTGGTATGGTCGGGTACCGGGAGCGCGAGGGGCCTAGACATAGACATAGACATAGACATAGACATCATTTATTAATAATATTCATTATAAGTCGTGCAAGGGAAAATAAATTATACATGAACTCATAGTGTAGTATTACACAGGATTCATAAAATTATTACAATATCTTAATTATTATGTCATAAAATTGATTAATTTAAATTGAATAAATTGTAAATTACCATGTCATTGGAAATATATTAAATTATAATAAAAATATATTAAATTAAATTAATAAATTACGCTTTAAATAATGTCACATTTATGGAACATAGGTATGTCAAACACATACTCATTATAGTAACGGTGTCATCGTTCTGATAATTAGTCATTTAGTTTTAGAAATTCATCGTAGCTGTAGAGGGTCTTCTCGGTAAGCCATCCTTTCAACCTCAGTTTAAAGATGGGCATACTCGGTGCACTAGTGATAGCTTTAGGTAACTTGTTGTAGACTACCGGACCCATAACATGGATCGTGTGGCTTGTTTTAGCAAGCTTGTGCTTAATTGTAGCCAGCTTGTTGGAGTTGCGTGTCTCATATTTATGCCATTCTCCGAGTCGTTTGAATTGGTCTATATTCTCACGCACATAAATGGCCACTTGGAAAATCAGAAGGCTAGGTAGTGTGAGAATTCGTAGATGTTTGAAGTGCGGTCTCGCAGATTCGTCAGTGGGTACTCTCGCCAGCCGACGCACGGCGCGTTTCTGTAACACGAACACGCGGTGCCACTACGCCGCGCGCCCCCACAGCTCCACGCCGTACTGCAGCAGCGAGTGCACCGTCGCGTAGTAGCACATGCGCATCGACTCTGCTGGTAGAGTAGATGACAGCCGACTTAGCGCGAAGCAAGCACTAGCTAGTTTGCTACACAGTTTGTCTATGTGTACGTCCCACGTTAGCGCTTGATCTACCTGAAAACCCAGAAATGGTGCATTGTGGACTTGCTCAATTTGAACGCCGTCCACTTCGTCAGCCAAGTTAGGTCTTTGATGCCCGGAAAGATCAAATTTAATAAATTGCGTTTTGGTCGTATTCCATAATAACCCATTTTGGCGAAACCAGCGGCACATCCGGCTGGCCACTAAGTTAAGTTCTATTTCCAGCATTGCTATTGTCGGTGCAGTCACTACCGCGGCTACATCATCGGCAAATAAAAATATTTCACCTCCGACAACCGCGCTGGGCAAGTCATTAAGAAGCAGGGAAAACACGATGTTCGACAGTGACGATCCCTGTGGTACTCGCATATCTGTCGAGAGACCGTCCGACTTTACAGTCCCCGCTGCTCCGACTACAAACTGCGTTCTTTCGCGCATGAAACTCGTGATCAACGCCAAGGCCGGTCCGGCAAGCCCGTAGTGCTGGAGCTTCATGTGCAGGACATTGTGATCTGCAACATCGAATGCTTTCGACAGATCACAGAAGATCACGGCGACGGCCTGGTGACGCTCACGAGCATCCAGCACTTTCCGTACTACCTCTCTTGCTAGCTGGGTGGTGGAGCGCCCTTTACGGTAAGCATACTGCCGGTCCGTGAGAGCAGAGGTGTTCGCGAGATAGTCGGTGAGACGAGAGCTGAGGCCATTCTCTAGGATCTTTGCTATGGCCGGTATGATGGATATCGGACGATAGTGGCTTGGGTCTTCTTTTTTACCTTTGCCCTTATACAATGGACTCACTTTCACTTGTTTCATGCATTTTGGATATGTTCCAAGTTTAATGCATCCATTGAACATAACAGAAAGTGGGTTACATATATAATCTGCGATGCTGTTAATGAGGCTAATTGAGATGTCATAAATATCTTTCGTTGGCTTATTTGCTACTCTTTTTTTAATAATAATAAAAAGTTCAGCCGGTGTAAACGGGCGTAAACGCAGCGAGCAGTCAGGAGGCGCACGCGCAGCCAGCAGCGAGGCGCGCGCCGCACATAGGTCGGCTTGCGGGGCTCCACACAACCGGGCTGTATTTATAAATTGCAGGTTAAGGTAATCTACGACTTCTTTTTTACATTCGAAAATTTGGCCTGTCGGATGTTTGATTACTTGGGTATAATCAACATTGGCTTTTCTAATTTTACAAGTTTCTACATTCACTACATGCCACATTGTTTTAATAACGTTGTTACTATTTCGGATTAAAGCGGAGAAGTGATCCAGCCTCTGTGTGTATAATTTATTTCTTAAACTCTCCGTTAATTCATAAATTTTCTGGTCAAGTCGAGTATAATTCGGATAGACGGGTTTAATGGCAATGAGATCAAATAGCAAAGATTTTAGATTAAGTGTCTCTTTTGTGACCCATGATTTATCTTTGTTGACATTAGGCTTACGTTTAAGGGGAAAACATATATTCGATTTATTTATTAACACATTTAATACTGACTGGGCAAGCTCCTCGATTGTTGCCTTGCTACGGAACAAATATTCCCAATCCACACTATCTATAGCCAATGCAAATTGAGCTCGAGAAGCCGCTGTGTAGTCTCTGACGAGGCGGGTGGCGGGAGGGCGAGGGGGCAGCGCCCCACACACCAGCTCCGCGCGGACGCACAAGTGATCGCTCAGGTTTGTGGAAACGGGTCGCGCCGCAGCGGTGAACCGGTCTCCAGTGTTGGTGTAAACGTGGTCGAGTGATGTCGCCGATGTGAATGCTATGCGCGTAGGAAAGTCTACCAAGCTCCTGAAGCCATGTGATTCGAGTGTGTCCCTAAGATCGTTGTGTTCAGAACTGTTTACCATCGTGTCAATGTTCGCATCTCCTAACATTATACACTCGAGACCCGTCTCGATAATTTTAGCGAGAAGATTATCCAATACAGCTACGAAGTCAGATGCTTTGATTAGATTAGTGCGATAAAAACAAACTACAAGTAATTTGTAGTCTAATAACTCGATTGCTGATATCTCACAGTAACGTTCAATGGCTAATTTAGATATGTCTACATGTTCAATCGCTTTTGTGTCATTATCAACAAATAAACATGATCCACCGTGTTCATAGTTAGATCGACAATAACTTGAGATCAATGTAAAGTTAGTTATATTAATACGTTGCAACTCATTGCTTTTTAACCAGTGCTCAGTTATGGCTATAATATTGCATTTTAACTCATCTTGAGTTAACACCTCTAAGATTCTTGTTTTATTATTTAAGGACTGAATATTTTGTAAGGCAATGGTAATGGTGTTTTGTTTACTAGTTGCATGTACTTGTGGGGTTGGCGGCTATTACTGTGTTGGTGGTTCTCTGCACTTGTGGGAGGGGCGGAGCTTGAGGAGCCGCCGCGGGTGTCGGCGCCGGTGCCGCTGTCTCGCGCGCCGCGCGCAGCTCGCCCGGTGCTGCTGGAGTCAGGTGACGAACGCGCCGCTCGCCGTGTGCTGGGGCGAAACCACTCTGTGATTTCAGTCCCCGGAGGCCAATTGGCCGGTGTCATGAAGAAATCAAACAGACTTGTTGGGACGAAGATGGCAAATGAAGCGTAGTGCGTGTGCTTGAGCTCGAGTTTTTCTACTCTATACTTTCCTGATTGTTTCTTCTTTTCCATATATGCTAGCATGCTTTCTGCTGTAACTTCTGGGCGTAAGAAGCATGCGTGGATTTTCTTCGCCCGCTCCACTGTTTGTAAGTATGGGTCATCCACACCTGTACCACATATTACATTGGTTCTTGTGTTTCGTCGTCGCCGTCCACGTTTTGGTACAACTTGCCAGTTACTGTCGTCATTTGTTTTAACTTCAAGATCTCCTGGAATCAAAGTTTCGTGAGGTAGAATCTGGACAATATCGATCGTCACCTCCTTGATTTCATTTTGCGCCGGCAGCGCAGTCGCAAGCGTCGTTGGCGTAGTCTCATTATGTCCAGCGGGCGCTGCTGATTGGTTCGGAGCCAGCTTGTTGCGAGTCTCGGCACGAGCTGTGATTGGGCCTGTCGCTCCAACTCGGCCAGATATTGAAACTCGTCTTGTAATCTCTTTCGTAATTGGCTTCTTTTGTGCCGCGGTGTTTTGCGGCAGCCGGGGAGTGATGGCGGCCGTTGTATTCTGCTTTAGAACACTTTGTTTGGCTTCTTTCTCTTCTCCTAGGCGCACGATAGTAGCTTCTAGCTCACTTAACTTTCGCTCAATTGGTTCTAGGCACTTTTTGATCACTGATTCCACTGCTTCTAGGGTTAGATACGCCATTTTGCCTGCTTTAGAATTAAATAAGCGGGAGCGCCCGAACAACCAGCCATCACCTCACGAGGGGCGGGGGGAGTCCTATTATGCGGGTTGGGACCCCCTGATGTACATGCGGTCTGATATGCCACCGGTGGCATATCAGCAGCCGAGCTACCAGGCCGACGGAGGTCTGAGCGGGTTCGGATCCCGCGGGGGTTCCCGCTAGGGACACGCCGCCCACTTACAGGGTGCCGCCACTCCACAGACGGTCATGCTCCCCACCGCCTCGGTGATAGCGTGGAGTTCGGACGGCAAATCTTGTGTGGCACGAGCACTATTGGACTCGGGGGCCCAGGGGTGCTTAGTCTCGTGCAACCTTGTAAAACGGTTGGGCATTTCGGTAAGGGAGTATCCACATTCCATTCGGGGAATTGGGAACACGGAAGTCGGTTCCGTTAAGGGAGTATGTCGGATTACTCTCTCGTCACGGGTGGATTCATCGGTGAATCTGACGGTCACGGCATTAGTCATGCCTAATGTGATGGGCTCACACCCTCACGTACGGTTGTCGCCCTCGGTGCGACAGTTGGTCGCTGGGTTGTCACTGGCTGACCCGGAGTTCGATATTCCGGGCCCAGTAGACATTTTATTGGGTGTCGATGCCTTGGGATACCTGTTAGTGCCAGGTGTCCACGTGTTGCAGGCGACTGGTCTGGTTTCGGTCAACACCAGACTAGGCCATGCGGTAATGGGTCCGGTCATGCCGGCTGCCCCTCGCCTAGCGACTCGTAGTCCCTTATTCGGTTCTGTACTCTCGGAGGTGATACAGAAGTTTTGGGAGGTGGAGGAACCACCTACGGTCCGCCGGTTGGACCCGGTTGAAGAAGAGTGTGAACAGTTTTATCGGAACAATACTGGTCGCCTTCGGTCAGGTCGATTTCTCACACGTCTTCCATTTCGGAGTGTTCGCCCACCGCTGGGCAGTTCACACCATGCAGCCGAGACGCGGCTTCTGTCGATGGAACGACGCATGAAGCGTGACGGGATTTTCCGGCAGAAGTACGTCGACTTCATGCGGGAATACGAGTCGCTCGGCCACATGTCGGTTTCGGGTATCGACTGGAAGCGTGAAGACCACTGCTTCCTGCCTCATCACACGGTCTTGAGGACCCCGGAGGGCAAAATACGGGTAGTGTTCGATGGATCGGCATCAACATCTAACGGCATGAACCTGAACCAGTGTTTGCATTCAGGGCCGAAGTTGAATCATGACATCGCGGATGTTATCACACGGTTCCGTCGACACAATGTTGTGTTTGTAGCTGACATCCGGATGATGTTTAGACAGACGGTCATTCACCCTGACGATAGACGGTATCAGCTGATACTGTGGCGAGAGAGCCCAGATCAGCCCATCAGGGTGTACGAGCTGAACACCAACACGTACGGGCTACGGTCTAGTCCTTATTTGGCGATTCGCACTCTGCGGGAGTTAGCGGATCGAGAACGGTTAAATTTCCCTAGAGGAGCAGCGATCCTGGAGCAGGACCTCTACGTGGACGATAACTGTACCGGTGCAGATTCCGTAGAGGAGGCGCTCGCTCGACGGGACGAGCTAGTTGAGCTCCTACGGGGTGGAGGTTACGAGCTCCGGAAATGGATGTCGAACTCTCCAGAGTTACTGACTGGTCTTCCGGATGACTACCAGCAGGATCCCCACGTTTTTGAAAATTAGGAAAATCCAAATATGTTGTCGGTATTAGGCGTCCAGTACCAGCCGGTGTCAGACAGGTATTAGGCGTCCAGTACCGGTCGGTGTTTTCGTATCGGGTCGAGTTGGACACCCCGAAGGTCTGGACGAAACGGAACGTCCTCTCAACGGTGGCTAGGACATTTGATCCAAACGGGTGGATCACCCCGGTAACGTTTCAGCTCAAGTGTTTTATGCAGCAATTGTGGTCTGCTGAGCTGAAATGGGACGACCCGATCGGCGGGTCATTGAGCTCAGAGTGGGACTCGTTCTTTTCGACCCTCCCTGGCATCAATCGGATTTCACTGCCACGGAGGTTGGTCCCCACCAAACGATACACCGCCACCCTGCATGGGTTTTGCGATGCCTCGGAGAAGGGCTACGGAGCTGCGGTGTATCTGCGTACGGTCGACTCCTCGGGGGAGGTTGATGTGCGGTTGGTCATGGCCAAGAGCAAGGTTGCGCCGTTGCGCACTCGCCTGACTATTCCCAAGTAGGAGCTTTCGGGAGCGGCTCTCCTGACTCGTCTGCTCAACCACACGATGACGGTTCTTCGTGGGTCAATAGCGTTGGAAGATACGGTCTACGCTTGGACGGACAGCCAGATCGTGTTATGCTGGCTGAAGGCTTCAGTTCACAAGCTGGAGATTTTTGTGGCGAATCGGGTTTCGCAGATTTTGACTTCGGAGGTTCCCTTGATCTGGAAACATGTTCCAGGGGAAATGAACCCAGCAGACTGTGCGTCTCGTGGGTGTCATGCTCCGGAGTTGGTTGGACTTCCTTTGTGGTGGGGTCCAAAATGATTGACTCAAGCCGAATCGGATTGGCCAATGAGTCCACGCGTTACCACGGCGAACGGCGCCTTGACAGTCGGTGTCTGTACGACGCAACCAGAGCCGGAAGAGGAGTTCAGCCTGCTGGAACGGTACAGCTCGCTCGACAAGCTGGTCAATATGACCGCCTGGATCTGCCGATTTGCGCGGAATTGTCGGAATTCTGAGGCGCAACGAGTGCGGACACAGGTCCTGACACCACGGGAACGGAACCATGCGTTGTTCGCATTGGTACGGAACGTGCAGACGGTGCACTTTAAATCCGAATTGGACATACTGAGACGCGGACGCGTCCAACTGAAGGGAGCTGTGGCTCGGCTCAACCCGCTTATTGACCCTCAAGGATTGCTGAGGGTAGGAGGTCGGCTGCGGAATGCCAACCTGCCTTATGCGGCTCGCCACCCGTTGTTACTCCCTAGGAAAGGGAAGTTGGTCGAACTGTTGATACAGGATCGACACATTCGGAATGGGCATGTCGGATGCCACGCCTTGATGGCGTTTCTCCAGCGCGAGTTCTGGATTCTATCGGGAAGACGCTTAGTGCGTTGCGTCGTATTTCGGTGCCTGCCTTGTTATCGGGCCAAGGCGGCTACGATGCAGCCCCAGATGGGCGATTTGCCCTCGGATAGGGTTTACGAAATCCGGCCCTTTGCGGGTGTCGGAACGGATTTCGCGGGACCATTCATGGTCAAGTCTTCACAGCTACGGAACGCCAGATTAGTGAAGGCATACCTGTGCGTCTTCGTGTGCTTGGCCACGAAGGCAGTCCACTTGGAAGTGGTCAGTGACCTCACTACGGAGGCATTTATCGCTTGTCTAGATCGGTTCGTCTCACGAAGGGGCCTCCCGACATTAATCCGTTCGGACAACGGAACAAATTTTGTCGGAGCCAGGCGATATCTGCAGGAGGTCACTCAATTCCTGAACGGTAATCAGGATGCCATCGGTACGGCTTGCTCCCGACGAGGGATTGAATGGGTTTTCAGTCCGCCGGGATGTCCTCATTGGAGAGGAATATTTGAGGCTGCGGTTAAATCGGCTAAGTCGCACCTGACGAGGATCATCGGTGAGACCTCTCTACGCTTTGAAGAGCTTGCGACGCTGTTCTGTAAAATTGAAATGACACTGAACTCGCGTCCGTTGTGCCCGCTCAGTTCGGATCCAAATGATTTGGAAGCGTTGACGACGGGTCACTTCCTGATAGGTCAGCCCCTTAACGCCCTGCCAGAATACCCATTCGGTGATGTTAAGTTAAGTCGGTTAACTAGGTGGCAGATATTGCAGCAGATGGCTCAAGATTTTTGGAAACGGTGGTCCCTTGAGTACTTGCACATCTTGCAGCAGCGCCTTAAGTGGACTGACCGGACGAGCCCCCCTCAAGTCGGTGATTTGGTGCTGATTAAGGATGCGAACCTGCCATCATTGAGATGGAGACGAGGACGGATCGTCAATTTGTACCCGGGTCGGGATGGCTCGCCTCGATCAGCAGAAGTCAAGGTGGGGGACTCGGTCCTCAAGAGAGCGGTCGCAACACTTTCTCGCCTTCCTATTGATTAGGGACAGGTTCGGGCCTGTCCGGGCGGGTGACTGTTTAATATTTATGCTTCGGAAACGCACCGGTTTTTTGTTGCGCGAATCGATCGCGAGTAATCAGCACATCACTAGCGAAGACGGAACTAGCAGCTGTCACTCGTACTGGAACGAGATGTAAAATTAGAGGTTATCTTTACTCTTGGTCTTGTCTCATCGGTGAGAAAACATGGCTGCTCGGGCACCATGGCATTGATGGTATTTCGGTGTACCAATTACTAAATACAGGCATCGGGCCTGCTCGGAGTGTAAATCTACCACATCGTCGGGAAATAAGTAGATTCGCGTCAGCGGTTAAGTGATTTGTGTTGTGAAGCACAAAGTCGTATCGGCGACTCCACGTGCCGGCATCAGCGCGCCGGCCACGCCGTCGGCATCGACGGCAAGGGTTCGATCCCATCTCCCATCCCAAAACTGTCTCCTCTCCCGCATTTCCCCCATCGAACCGAGCTTTCGATTTCCTGGCTGCGGCGACAAGGTCAGTAAAATTTTGATTCAATTCTTTTCTCTCACGTGCGGGCAAAGGCACACCCCCTTCGGATTCCACGCCGTTCGGTAGGCGTGGGAAATTAATCAGGATCGAAGGTCCGCGCAACAGTGGACAACACCGATCGTTTTGTCCAGGTTTTAGGCACATCCAAATCAACATTATATGCAAAAATGTCCTGCACAGGTTTGTACTGTACCCCCAGGACAGATAACATGTTCGGATTTTCGATATTTTCAAAAAGATGAGGATCCTGCTGGTGATCGTCAGGAAGTCCCTCCAAAAGGGCTAGCGTGTTCGATAGCGATTTACGCAACTCGTAGCCGGCAGACTTCAATATTCCAATCAATTCATCACGTAGGATCTTAGCGTCTTCCTCCGAGGAAGCCCCAGTGCAAATGTCATCAACATATAAGTCCTCCTTCAGGATTGCGGAGGCTCGGGGGTAGGAAAGGCTTTCTCTATCGGCGAGCTCCCAAAGAGAACGAATAGCCAAGAAGGGGCTGGACTTCAGCCCGTACTTAATCGTGTTGAGCTCGAAGACAATCATAGGGTCGGTAGGGTTTTCTCTCCACAACACCAGTTGGTAACGACGGTCATCAGGGTGGATAATCGTCTGCCGGAACATCATTTTGATGTCAGCTACAAAGACGACCTGGTGACGACGAAAACTAGTGATGACGTCACACAAATCCCTCAACAACCTTGGACCGGAGTGTAGGCACTGATTGAGAGAAACACACGTTGAAGTCTGGGCGGATCCATCAAATACCGTGCGCAACTTTCCATTCGACACCTTGAGAACGGCGTGGTGCGGAAGAAAAAAGTGTTCCATCCGGCTCAAGTCCAAATTAGACACAGACATGTGCCCCAGGTCTTCGTACTCTCGCATGAAGTCAATGTACTTCTGCCGAAACAACGGATCTTTATTCATGCGGCGCTCCATTGCCACAAGCCTTTTTTCAGCACTTGAGCTTGAGTTGCCAAGAGAAGGTCGAACAGCCAAAAACGGCAACCTCGTGATGATCCGTCCGGAACGAAGGCGACCAGTGTTGTTCTGATAGAATAATTCACATTCCTCGTGTTCCGGATTCAAACGCGCGGCCTGCGAAACTTCTGAAGCGCGTCAGAAAGGGTGGAGCCAACCAACAAAGAGGACATCAAATTAAAAGTGGGGGCACCTGTGAAGCTGGACCCAAAACAACAAAACCAAAAATAGTCTGGACGGCCACCAAACCACCTGGCTGTAACACTATTTTATTTCCAACCAACAATTTGCCCAGAACATCAGAGCCGAGTAACAAATCGACAGCTCCGGGGATGTGAAACTTGGTGTCAGCCAACGCCAACCCTTAGGTCAAGGTCACCACAAATTCTGGCAATCGTACTTGAGGATGCTTGCCAAGAATATTTTCCAGCACAATAGCCGACGAACGTATAGTCGGGTCTGAAGAGCCAATAGGTGCGAACGCAAACAACACCTGGCCTTTTACAGAAGACACAGTGACGCTTCCAACACCTCTGACAACGTCAGAGTAGATACGCATCTTTAGGCCTAGGCGCTCCACCAACCAGAAGAAATAATGCAGCCCTGGGACCCCGAGTCCAACAAAGCACGAACAATGACCGGGGTACCGCCATGTCCAGAATAACCAATGCAGGTGGAGGGCAGGCGGCGATTTCCTATTCTTGTCGTCTGGGTGGCGAGCGGTTGCCACACCAAGCGGTACCCCACTCCTGGAGCGGGCGGCGGTGTCCAAGTATGACCGCTTGCTCTGGGGGGTCAAATCGGCCCATTCGATGGGGGGGGGGGGTCACAGTGACCCACGTCATGTGGGAGGTCATGGTGTCCTACCCGCCCGGAGCGGGGCGAGTGGCTTTCCAACCGGGGCCGTTCGGCCATAGTCGGCGATGGCAAGCGACTTGCCCTCGGCGGCGGACGGCGATCCGTCGCGGCACAGTGCTGCCTAGGGGGCGAGGAGCGTACCTCGCGCCTAGTATCAATATTCGGTGGGGGAGATGTGCGGCGATCCAACGAGCGGGGGGCCTCTCGGATCTCAACAGGAGAGGCACGATCCCGGCTGCCGCGCTCAATGTACCCGCTCGTGCGGGGCTCCCTTTGATCCACCTGGCGGTTTGCGTTGGCACACAATAGCTCCAAGTGGCTGCCTCTGTAGTCTGCACACACGGCTTGGCACGATCGCAGTCGCGCTGAAAATGGTCTCCCAGGCATGAGAAGCATAGGCGTCGCGCTTTCGCAATCCGGCGGCGCGAGCCAACATAAAGCGCGAGGAATGACCGGCATTTTTTTTAAAATGGTCACCCTGACAATAGATGCAAACATTTGCATTCTGTGTGACAGCAAAACGACGGGGAGCGCTCTTCGGAGGCAAGCTTTTCCACGCGCGCGCTGTCTCTTTAGCCCGCCGTGCTGGCGGGTGGTCAGCCTCGAGCACACCATCAATCATCCTGCACTCGTCCTCGAGGAATTTAACGAGGTCATCAAAGGGAGGCAGGTAGGTGGCGCTGTTTCCACCATATTTCTGCTCGAAGCGAGCTTTCAAGTCCGTGGGCAATTTATTCAAAATGATATGCAATAGTAAAAATGACCATTGTTCCACGGGCAACTTTAAGCTGCGCAGTGCGTTATAAGCAACAAGAAGCGGGTTAAGTAGGTCACTGCGCATGGATGATAACCTGCTGAAAGCGCGCAGACCCAAAATTTTACCCAAGTGGGTGTCTGCTAAACGCCTCAAATTTTGGTACCTACTTTGCAAAAGATCAAAAGCGATCTTATAATTGTCGTCGGTGAGTGTTAAGTGTTTTACCAAACCAATTGCTTCTCCGTTTAATGCTGAAAGCAAATATGCCATTTTTTGCGATGGCGTCAAATCTTCCCTTGCGTTGAAACCAGGCTTTCAAAAAGGTTTTTGAAGGCAACCCAGCCATCCAAACGTCCGTCAAAATGGGGAAGATCCAAAGTCGGGAGACGGCTCAAAAGCGCCGGAGGTGTGTGTTTAGTCCCCGACGGAGTAGTCCCATCCCGCATTCTCAATATCTCCCGCGAACGCTGGGTGATTTGGTCTGCCATATCATGAATCTGCTCAATATCAGCTTCGACTCGGTTGCGCTCGACTTGTGAGTAGAGCTCGAGGGAAACTTCCTCAACAGCTTCCAAGTACTTGAAATAACAGTCCGACACATTTTCAAAGTAGCCGGGCAGCTTCTCGAATCGGTCTAGGAGTGCATCGTGTCGTTCGAGTCTGTCAACCAAGGCCGCAGCGGCAACGAACCATCTCGAGTACCGCATACTGGCCACGGCAGACTTAGCTGTCCTTAATTCGGCCATGGTACACAAGGCTCAAAAACAATTAATAAAAAAAACAAAAATCTTATAATTAACAAAACCAATTTTGGCACTAGTACACTATTATAAATCTGACCAATAAACAGCAGTCTGTGAAGCAAAATTCAATCTTAATAAAAACAAAAACAAACAATCTTAATATTAACTGGCCGAGCTCCGGCAGCAATATTTTAAAAATGCTCAACTCACCCTTCAACTTCAACCGTGTCGGAATCGGCGCAGTAAGGAGGGCAATCTTAGCGATCTCGTCGAAAGCCATTGGTGAGGACAAGATCTGTTCTCAGATCATTACCCACTAATGTATCGCTTGGACAATGTTGCTTACCCTCTCAGTGGAAAAAGGCACTTGTGATTCCCCTACCTAAATCGTCCAATCCCGTCCGTCTCCTTTAATGATTTTCGTCCCATATCTATTCTGCCTATCCTTTCCAAAGTCCTAGAATCAATTGTTCACTGGCAGTTCTCCTCATACCTTTCCTCTAGAAATTTATTAAATCCATATGAATCAGGTTTCAGGCCGGGTCACAGTACTACCACGGCATTCAATTAGCCATGGATCAAAAGCAGCTTACGGTTCTCACACTGCTTGATTTCAGTAGCGCCTTCAACTGCTTCGATTTCGATATCCTGGTTGAAATTTTAAAATCGCTCAGAGTCTCCTCGCACTCGGCTCTCTGGTTAGACTCCTACCTGAGAGACCGCCAGCAGCGCATTAAGTCTGAGGAGATCTCAACGAACTGGTGTAATCTCTCCGCGGGTGTTCCGCAGGGTGGTATCCTTTCTCCTCTTCTCTTCTCAGTATTCATTAACTCCATCTCTGACGTTCTTACTTCTTCTTATCATCTCTACGCAGATAACCTCCAAATATATCGGCACTTCTCTCTTAGTGATGTAAATCTGACCGTAGAGGCGTTGAATGCTGACCTCGATAACATCAGTAAATGGGCAATTTCATATGGGCTGCTTGTCAACCCGGCAAAATCTCAAGCCATGATTATGGGTAAACGGCACTCAATTAACACGATACAAAATATCCCCTTCGATCCTGTGATGTATGAGGGTACGATAATCACTTACAGCGTGAAAGCTAAGAATCTTGGGGTTATATTTGATAACTTGCTGTCCTGGTCGCCCCATGTTTGTGAGGTCAGCAGACGAGTCTTTGCGTCATTTTACTCCCTACGGAGATTGCAGTACTTCCTGCCGCGGCAGACTAAAATCACCCTTGTTCAGTCCCTTCTACTACCTTTAATAGACTACGCGGATGCTTGTTGGATCAGTGCGAACGAAGAACAACTGAATAAACTCAAGCGACTCCAAAAGCTTGGGATTCGGTTTGTCTATGGGCTGCGCAAGTACGACCATGTCTCCCAGTATCGCAAGGAGCTGGGATGGCTTCCGATCCGTCTTCGCCGTGATATGCACATTCTCTCTTATCTATTCAATATTTTGCGAAATCCCCGCTACCCCACATATCTTCGAGAACGTTTTGAGTTTCTTTTCCCCAGGGATAGTAATCGGAGATCCCACACGGTGTCTCTCCTGTCAACTCCTCGGCATAACACTGCCGCCTACAAACACTCTTTTAGGTTAAGGGCAATCCGACTGTGGAACGCACTTCCCTGCACTATTAGGGATAGTCCCTCAATTTTCACTTTTAAGAAAAGATTGAAAGCGTATTTCCTTTCTCTTCCGTAATCGGTATCATATTTATCTAAGTATATGTATGATATTTTGTAGTTTATATATGTGCATGCTATCTAGTGTATTATATAGTTGAGATATATATATTTTTTATTAGGTATATTTTATTTATATTTTAAAAGTGATTTTCGTACGTATGTATACAGTTTTATTGCGCACTAGGACTGTCCTTTTTCATAAACACTCCTGTCTTGCCTAGGTTTGCTGGAAGAAATCTCTTTTTAGAGATAAGCTCGCCTTTGCCCATAAAATTTATTGTAACTGTCTGTTTATCTATGTTTTCTGTGCAATAAAGAATATGAATATGAAAATATTAATACTATTGAGCAAAGAATGTGGCTTTCAATGTGCAATTCAGTGCACAATAGTATCAAAATCAACTGCAAAATCAAAGTATTTCGCATGACAAGAGAACATTTTCAAAAGTTCAATTTTCTTTGCCGAGCTACAAGCAATAAGCCAAAACGCTTCAATATACAAACATACAAGCTCGGTTAAATAATATCCAATTGTTTAGATTAACCAAACCAAATTGTAACTTTTTAAACAAAATTTTTAAACAACAACAACAGCAAAACATAGACCTATCAACCACGCCTGCTACCAAAAATATATTACTCGAGATAGCTGACAAAACGAATTTGATCTTCGCACGCGCTGGGCCCATCGAATAATGTTTAAAGTGTCTTCTTATTTTGTCAGCTGCCTCACTGAGTGCATACATTCGCGATACGCAACTTAAAGGAAACCTTAACGTAAAATAACCAGCAACAAGGAAAATGTGAAAGGTAAAGTTATAAATATAAAAAGTTAATTCCAAACCACGTCGCTCGAAATGACCACGTATGGTGACGACAGGGTGGGATAGGAGTAAACAAGGGGGGCTAGGGATATTAGTAAGAAGGGTTACTTGTCATCTCGTCATGGCGTCTTCAGCGGCGGATTCATATCAATAACACCTTCACGAAGGATCACGCCCAATAAATAAACAACTATAGGCACCAAATGCGTGGATAATCCAGGGAAAATCAGCAAAAATATTCAAAACACCAAAAAACAGCAAGCACATGTCCACCGGTGACAAGAGTCCGTGTCGCCAATTGACAGTTCTAGTGAGGAGACACGCGAATGAGTAGTGACGTACCTACCTGCGTGAGTAACAACAATAGAACTGTAAACTATATTTATACTTATTCTAAACAATTTATAATCAGTAATTGCACATAATTGTTAAGAATTAATATAGTTTTTGTAATTTATTTTTATAGCGCCTGAAACTATAGGCATAGCATGGTTTAAGTTTTACATCTAAGATCGATTGCTTGTCAACAGCTGTCAGGCCCCTCTTTTTACCCACGACGGAACGGAGATGCAACGGAGAGAAAACGTAATAGCAGCCCCCGACCGATTTTCTTGGTTTTTTTATTAAGTTCATAGCATAAATTCTTTGAGTCGGGGGTTTCAAAATTATTTTATCCTTTTTCAACAACGTTTTAACCGTCGTGGGTTTAAAATAAAAAAAAAGTTTTTTTATTTCTCTCTTTCTTACGCTGTCAAAAGTAAATGTAGTGCTTGTACAATGTGCTATTCAAAATAAATCTTTATGAATTACCGCTGCCGTTTTCATCAAAATACTACCTGGGGTTAAGAACTTGGTCCTAGCTCGGACTGGATATTGACGATTTGAAGAAAAACCCTTTTTTTGGAGAAATTGAAAATCATACACCGGTAACCACGCGGTATCAAGTGCGCAATTGTTCCAGCCATAACTGTGAAGTGATTACCGTTCTTCGAAATATTAAGTTATTTCTACTTTAATTTTACCCAACACTCGAATTCAGGTATTATTTCAGGTATTCTGTGGTTAAACTAAAAGGTAAGTAATAATACATACATTTTAATTTAAGTGTATTATTAACAGCGTAGTTAACCTTAGTGCATTGTCATATTGCGTAATCAGATATTAATCACTTTATATTGTTAATTCGTACTTATAACACTACAGTAGGCGCAAAGCTTCATTAATTAACAGATTTCTTCTGATATATCTTAATTATCTCACGTAGATTTGACTCAATTGCAATAGGTACCTTCCTAAATAGCTACTTAGTTAGTTAGGTTTCATTATTACTGACATTGTTAATTAACTTCAATTATTATATACTACAAGGCTGGCATTAGTGTAGTAATTTTATTTAGGTATTTGTGATAGTTTCGAAATAAACTTATTTTTACAGAACGTTTAGTATTCACGAAACAGTTCATGAAATGAGTCATTCCTTAGTAGGTATTCACCTATTCGCTATAGATGTGATTTGTAGAATTACTTTAACCGATTATTAAATTTTGCATTGTATAAAATTCCAGGTTGGTTAACGTCGCGTCTAAAAGATGCCCCAGATGATGAGGAAATCAGTGCATCATAAATAAAAATGTAATTAGCAGCTTACCGTCCGATCATAGCGGTCAAACAGTTTCATTCCCAATTGCTAGTAAGGATAAGACTTATCCATCATTTTATAGGCCTATTACATCCCATAGACTAGAGGTGTATACGAAAAACTAAGATATAAATTTGCCAGTACCAAATTTAAATGATCAGAACCCAAGCAAAATCTATTCAGACTTTTTCAACATAACTCAATAAAGTTTTTAAATTAAAGAAATTCAGTGACTACAACGGTAAATCTAAATAGCTTATGTTTAAACGATTACCAAAAACACACCTATTTTACTACAAATAAATTTTAAATTACTGCGAGAATGGATGAATGTCCACCAAATTGTGTTTGGATAAGTGATCACCAAACTTCTTTTTATGTTTTGTGTACTTAAGTTTATGTTTTAAGTATTTTTTGTTCTTCTTACATGTTCATGGGCTTCGCTTCGCTCACCCCCTTTACCCTTCACCTAAGCTACCGCAGTATTTTGCCCTGATATTTTTTGCAACTTTTGGTGTTCATTTATCCATTTTGGGGAGGAAATAAATATTTTGGTGATCATGATATTTGTTGCCAATCTTAATTTAATGACTGGGCAACGTTTGGATTTCTTAAAAGTAGAGTTATCTTGTATGGCCTTATATAAAAAACCTTAAACTTGATAGAAAATATCATGACTATATTAAAAAAAATCGAAAAATTTCAAGTTGGTTTGTAGAACTTTACATATTTTGTAGAAAATTACAAAATTCAAATAAAAGAATGAAAACAGTTTGGCAAATAATAAGCGGTGAAACATTATACAGTGGGACAATGATTTCTGCCTTAAGATAGGTTGATGTTGTTAAATCTAACGCTGAGGTTGAGGTTGCTCGAGCTTTCGAACCATTCTTCACCAATGTACCCTTGCTCACAGATCGTCTAAGTTCATCTCCACACTTTATTAAAAACCAACACTAGCGTCAGTAATGTATATTTAAAATTTCATCATGCATATCCCCAAGACATTGTCAAAATGTTTAGATTACTTAACTTAAAAAATACTGAAGACCTGTGGGTATATCAGTCAAAGTCATTGGTTCAGTAATTCTAGTTATAGCCCCCAACACAGTTTAGCTTATATATTTAATAAATTTGTTGAAGATGGAGCTTTCCCAGACCTCATGCAACATAGTAAACTGATACCTCTGTTCAAGTCGGGAGACAAGGGTGATCGGAGAATATATAACTTAGTAATGGAAAAACAGATATTGGTCTGAAATTTGATGGATTACCCTTGTCTCCCGGCCCGAACAGACTTATAACTTTACTGTGTTTTATGACTTCTGGGAAAGCTCCATCGTCAACACTATATTTAATTAATTTCACATGATACTTTAGTGATGCAAGTTATAGATGAGCCGGCTCAGAACCAAGAGAAAACAGTGAAGAAAACAGGGTTGAAACAAAGCAGTTGAAACTTTGAGGATCCCAAGACCATTATATGACAAAATAAAATTATATGAGCTAAGTGCGTATCACCAGAACTACTGAACCAATGACTTATACTGATATTCCCCACAGATCTTCAGTAATTTATATGTTAAGTAATTTCAATGTTTTGACAATATCCTGGGGATATAAATAAACATTACTGACGCTAGTGTTGTTTTTCATTAAGTCTCTGTTTCATATACAGGGTGTCCGGTGGCAGAATCGGGATTTAAATTTTGGATTTGTCCGTATCCGTTGAGCGGAGGAGCGTAGAGGAGGCCGCGTTGGCTTCGTCATTAGTGCGGGTTATTTAGTTGCGATGTCGCAGTGGACGGGTGAGCAACGTGCGTTCGCCATCGGAGCGTATTTCAAGGCCAATGATTCGTGTGTAATTGCTCGCCGAAGATTTTGTTCACGTTATAATATTCGACGGTTACGTGATGCCCCAAGTGAAGATTTGATTCGATCATGGGTGCGACGGTTCCGGGCAACAAGTTCGGCCGAAAACAACTCACGACCAGGGCCCAGCCGGACGTCGAGAACAAATGAAAACATTGAACTCGTCGCGTCCAGTTTGCGCGATAATCCGCGTCAGTCCGTGCGCAAGAGAGCGGCTGCCCTGGGGCTTCCAAAAACTATCGTGCACGAGATATTGAAGAAGGATCTTAGATTTCACCCTTTCAAGATTCAAATTGTGCAAGCGCTTAAGCCTAATGATAACAATATGCGTAAAAATTTCTGCGAGACAATGTTGGAGCGATTTCGCACGGTAAACACTATCTTTTGGAGTGATGAAGCCCATTTTCATTTAAATGGTAGTGTAAATAAGCAGAATTGCCGTTATTGGTCACCTAAAGGACGGAACCCACGCTTAAAACACCAACAACCACTTCACAGTCCTAAAGTGACGGTTTGGTGTGCATTATCAAGCAGTGGAATAATCGGACCCTATTTTTTTGAAAATCGTCAAGAGCAAGCAATTTCTGTGAACGGTGTTGCTTATCGGCGCATGCTGAACGATTACTTTTTTCCCATAATGAGAGAACATCCTGCCTTCACGTCACACACGTGGTTCCACCAAGATGGCGCCACGCCTCACACTGCTAGAGAGAGCATGGCGTTACTTCGTGATTTCTTCCCGAACAAGCTGATAAGCTGATTTCAATGTTTTGACAATGTCCTGGGGATATAAATAAACATTACTGACGCTAGTGTTGTTTTTCATTAAGTCTCTGTTTCATATAGGAAATGAATTCAGACGCTTTTTTTTGAGTTAGGATACATTGGTCAAGAATGTTTCGAAAGCTCGAGTTACCTCAGCGTTGGACTTAACAACATCATCACCACCATCTTTAGGCAGAAATCATTATCCCTCAGTTTAACTTTACCAGTTTAACGGTTTTTTTATTGCTAAAAGATTTTCATTCTATTATTTGAATTTTGCAATTTTATATTAATGTGTAAATTTGTTGCAGTTCTAAAAAACAACTTGAAAGTTTTGAAATATTTTTTAACATAGTCATTACATTTTCTATCACAGTTGTAGTTTTTTGTTCATAAAAATCATAAAAGATTACTCTACTTTTACGAATTCCAAACGTTGCCTAGTCATTAAATTTAGATTTACCGTTGTTGTCACTGACTTTCTTAAATTTAAAAACTTTATTGAATTTTGTTTGAATAATGTTAAAGAAGTCTGAACATATTTTATTGGTACTGGCAAATTTATATCTTAGTTTTTTGTATTCGTCTCTAGTATACGGGATGTAATAGGCCAATAAAATGATGGATCAGTCTTATCCTTACTAAAAATTGGGAATAAAACTGCTTGACCGCTGTGATCGGAAGATAAGCAGTTAATAATTCATATTTACTTATGAATCACAGTCACAAAAAATCTTATCTAAGCAAGTTTGGCTGGTAATTCTAGTCGGCTTTAGAAATACATGAAATAAATTAAATGATTTGGATGAAGTCATTAATAGTTGTTGCATTGTTGTATCTACAAGCCAATCTACATTAATATCCCCACAAATAATTAACTTTTTTCTGTTATTACATAGTTTAGACCTCCACAATTATCTCAAATATTTCGGAACTGCCATCGCCTTTTCCATCATTTGGAGGTTTGTACACGCAAGCAATAATAATCTTTCAACAGTAAGTGCAAGAATATCTTTCGTTTTTTTTCACCTTAATATATTTTTTACTAAGATTAAAGAACGAACTCTATCAGCAGTCTTTCTATTGTAACAACTGACAATTTTGTGATTATTTATTTTAAAAGACAGTATATTTTCCATTTACCAGTGTTTTGTATACAAATAACATCGATTTCAGAATTTTTAGAAATTATTTTAATACAAGTTCTTTGCCAGGTAGCCCCTGGATGTTTCGATGGTTAATATTAAAGCGTGGCTTTGATATATTTAGTGGCTCTTGTATGCTAGCGATTTCCTCTTTTGTATAATATAATACGTATACGTCTTAAATTTCATAGAGACGACAGCGTCACTTCTCATTCGGTGATATACTGACTTTGAGTGTCAGTCAAATATTGAGTTGGTTGTAGTGTAAAGAAAGGCAAACAAGGGAATCGAATCAAGCTACAAATAGTACAAATGCAACGCCAGTCACCGATCGTACTTATTTAGCCGGACATCGGTGTTTCTTTGCTGGGCAACCGTTTCCACTCAACTTTGAGGCACGGTTCAATAAAGGCTGGCTATTCGCGACGCGTTGTCAACGCCACGCGGCCATTGAGCGACACTCACGGGCGGGCAGGGTCGGAGACAGGGGGGGATTTGACGTTCAATACTGCTTAATGGGGTGAATGAATAAATATAAGCAGGTATCACCTGTCACTGGAAGGAAATGCTTCATTTTTTGAAGTTCGTTCATAAGAATAATGTATTTTCTTTATAAATTATAAACTGGCATATAGTGGTAATAAAATTAAAAACTTTTAACGGAAAGTGGCGTTAGCTAACGCTGGTGGTATTCAAGAGGATAAGGATTAACTTTCTAACCATTAAACCGATTTTAATTTAAAAAAATACAGAAAACCGCGTTTAAATCCATCTACCCGCTCAAGCGCTGAAGTGCCACAGACAGACAGAGAGACGCTACAAACTTATAACATCCCACTTTTTCTTCGGGGGGGTAAAATATCTTCTTCCAATTTTCCAAACGCTATCCTGCTCGGTGACGCAGCGGTTGTGGCTCTGCCTGCCATGCTAGAGGTCTTAGGTTCGATCCTCGGCTGGGGGTAAAGAAAAAGAAAATGAATACCTTGTCTTGGATGTTTATATGTGTGTGACATCGCTGTTTCTTGTTCCCACGACACGGGGTATCCTAGTATGGGGCCAGAAGCAATGTATGTGTCTGTATGTAAATGTTTATATTTGTTTGTTTCTTTATACTTAAACTATCAACATCATTCCGTTTTTGTCCAAAACACTTACTTTTAATCTTATAACTACGCAAACTTTTATTTTTAAAACACCTGGCACCGTTTTTTGAATACACCCCTGTCCTATCCAGGTTGCAGCTATTCTGTTCGCGTGTTCACCATAAAATGTGTAGTGCACGGCTGCAGGTGCTGGCAGCGCTGTGTTGTGTCGCACATTATGTGGCGGACTAAGGGGGCGAGGCGGGGGGGAGGAGGGGGGCAATAACTTATTATTTTATGATATTGGTCCCATATTGGGCTATTGGAAGTGCGCGGCAAAAAGTAGCACCTGATACGAATACATTGTGTTGCTTCCACTTCTACGGAAATGCAATAGTACCGAAATTATTAATATTTTGTCGTAACGGAGAGAATATTAAGTGGTTTATCATAACGCATTGGTTAAGTACCAACTTATTTAGGTTTTTCTCGGTGGAATTATAAACGTATTGATTGACCTTATCTACCGGTTTCCATAATTAATAATCGAATACCTTCGTTTGGACTAAGCTCAATAATTATCTTGATAAACTGCAATAAAATTAAAATTACGCTTAATAAATTATTGCTTTTCATTACTCAAAAAATGCCCGCAGACGCTGATTCAACGAATATGTGACAAAGTAAAAGCTTTACTTATTTCATTTGTCAGTTTTCTGTCGAATCGCGCCGATACGCACACAACGTGGTCGTGTTTAAGAGTTGCCGGTAAATTGATACAATTTTGTACACCCGCCTCGAGAAAGGTATGGTTTATTATAAGAAAACTTACATAGAGACCTGTCGTTCTAACGGTGATGGATGAGATTGTGAGCAAATCTTATAATATCTCTTTACCTGTGGCGATGGGTTCATCCCTTGTCACGTAAATGATTTTTTCTCAAAAATATTATGAAATTTTCCCGTAACATCTGTGAAGATAATATCCGAAAGTTACTCACCCTGGACAATTTTTAGAAGTGTCCAGTTAGTAAGTATGAAAACCCATGACATGTCATAATATTTAAATATAGAACTATTTTTTTCAAACATAAACTAAGGAGGTTATTGGCAGTTAAGGGCCTTTAATAAAAAGGAGGTACCATAGAGGTTGACGTGTCCGAATTGCACTTATATTGCAGGATGTAAAATGGAGAAAAACTCAGTGCATTCGTATTTTTTAATATTTTGATACTAATTAAAAATTAGAAATTAGATAGAAGAAAACTAACAGAAGAAAAAGAAGAATAAAATTAAATATCACATAAATAAAATATCACATAAATTCACAATAAACATAAATGGTTTTATTTTTGAGAAAAGCACTATACACAGTCAGGTCATAAGTTCTGTCACACAATAAAAACTTTTGAATTTAGAACGCTGGCCACAAAAAAGTTTATTGAATTCGAATTTCGAATTTTTCATGAAAATAAAAATGTGTACTTTTTAGAATTTTCCTCATTTTTAAATATGGAGTGGACACTTAAAGAAGACCGTGTCGCAGCTATTGCGTTGCATCGTTGCGGTTACGCGCCAATTCAGATTTTCGACTTACTGGAAAATTTGAATATAACCAAAAGATTCGTTTATCGTACCATAAAACGATACAATGAAGACTCTAGTGTAGATAACAGGTCAAGAAGTGGTCGCCCTCGCTCTGTTAGGACTCCAGCAGTGATAAAAGCTGTGAAGGCGCGAATTCAAAGAAATCCCATACGTAAGCAGAAACTGTTGGCCCTTCAGATGGGGTTAAGCAGGACCACGGTGAAAAGGGTGTTAAATGAAGACTTAGGGCTTAGGGCATATCGAAGAAAAACAGGACATCGTTTGGACGCTCGTTTAATGGACCTGAGACTGAAGAGATGCCGCGCTTTGTTGAAGCGGTACGCGGGAAAAAAACATCGGGAAATTCTTTTTTCGGATGAAAAAATTTTCACCGTGGAAGAGAGCTACAACAAACAAAATGATAAGGTGTACGCACACAGCAGTGAAGAAGCGAGCAACCGTATTCCGCGTGTCCAACGAGGTCATTTTCCATCCTCGCTCATGGTTTGGTTGGGAGTCTCTTATTGGGGCTTAACTGAGGTACATTTTTGTGAGAAAGGCGTAAAAACGAATGCAGTTGTGTATCAAAATACAGTCCTCAAGAACCTTGTGGAACCTGTTTCTCATACCATGTTTAATAACAGGCACTGGGTATTCCAACAAGATTCTGCACCAGCTCATAGAGCGAAAAGCACACAAGACTGGCTGGCGGTGCGTGAAATCGAATTCATCCGGCACGAAGACTGGCCCTCCTCCAGTCCAGATTTGAGTCCGTTAGATTACAAGATATGGCAACACTTGGAGGAAAAGGCCTGCTCAAAGCCTCATCCTGATCTGGAGTCACTCAAGGCATCCTTGATTAAGGCAGCCGCCGATATTGACATGGACCTCGTTCGTGCTGCGATAGACGACTGGCCGCGTAGAATAAAGGCCTGTATTCAAAATCGCGGGGGTCATTTTGAATAAACTTTATTACCATTAGAATCTATATTTTATTAAGTTCATTTTGCTATGTAAATGTTTACATAAATAATGAACATGTCTAAATTATTTCATATTGCACATGTGACAGAACTTATGACCTGACTATGTACACGCTTCGACCGTAAGTGCCATCCGCCTCGTATTATAGCCGGAGCTCGCCTTTGGCTCGGCTGGCTAGATCATACTCGTCCAGGATGGCTTCCTTACCGGTCTCTGCAGTAATGTATTAATTTAATTGGCTAAACGTGGTGGCATTTATGCCTCTGCCACCATATGATAGGAAATGTGAAGATGGGCTAACACAGTGAAAAGCCGAATTTACGGGACCGGCCTTTATACTAAATTCGTTGACAGCCAAGCCCAGGCTATAGGCTCTATTTCCGTTTGTTACTGTGCATAGGTTAATGGCGGTTGAAGTGTTGTTGTGAGGCTTGCACTAACAACTAGGTTTATATTGCCAATGTCACGTGTTTTTTAGATTTCACTGTATTTTGACGACCTCTGTGGCTATGAGACCTCCGTTGTGGCTACCATGCTATGCCGTGTCCCGGGTTCGACCCCCGGCTGGGGAAAAAAAAACAGGTCTTCGATGTTTATGTGTGTGATGACGCTGTTTCTGGTTTCCAAGAGACAGTGTATCCTAGTGTGGGGTTGGAATGTGCCTGCACATACTTGTTTATGTTATGTTTATGGTTCTATTTCGGGAATCTGGAAATTTTAGAGTTGATTTGAAGATGCTGTCTCTCACAGTAATCGAAATTGCCATCTTTATCAAAGATCACGCGTTGCCTCGCCAGCCTCGACCGCATGCATGACACATGTTTAGTTTAAAGTCCACTGCTGGGGGCAAAATTGGAAATCCAGGCAAAAACCGCAGGAGTGCGTTATAAATTAGCTTTTTTATAGATATCTTTCACCTCAATTTCAGGGGAGCGTTCCTGTACCCCTAGTAGTAGTAGAAGTATAGTTATTTTTGCGAGGAAAGATATAAAATTTGATATTTTATACATTATTTCGGTGCTCCTAACAACCCACTCCCCCAATTTATAGAATAATAAAAATCTTGTGAACGATATCTATAGCTAACCCGAGGGAGAAATATCTGCTTTTGGAATGTACACCTAGTAGTAAATGAATGACGTGCTCTAAGATATATGTAATTATCCAACAGAATAAAGAATATTTTGATTGATTGAGTAATTTGGCGGTTAGTTAAAAAAATTAAATGAGATGGTCTTTAAAATACATATATAATGTAAGTTCACGAGTTATATCGGAATGATAGGAACACGGATCAGGGTACATTTTTATCGCGTGAACCAAATTTTTTTTTTAGGATCCTTAAATTTCTCAAAGTACCCTAATAAAACAAAACAAGTAAGTTTGAGCAAGCAAAATAAAACAAAACAAACAAGCAAGCAACAAGCATCACACCTTTTCCCACACGGCGTAGCAGAGAGAGCTGTGCCCAGATTCTGCCAAAATAAAGAAAGAATATTCTTTCCACACTTTACACTATTCGCTTTGTATTGCCTATGTTAACATTTACACGAACGCAGTTGTTTGTTTCCGGCCGCTCTTCCCAGAGACGTGCCAAATTTCAACGCAAGCAAAAAAGAAGAAAATAATAATTTCGTGACCTTTTTTTCCACGTAAATTCCTTTATTAGACGCGAAGCCCGACCGCTATAAATCTCAAGTTTGTACGGAGACTAACTAAAACTTCACGTTAAAATGATGGAGCGGCCATCGGGTTTTATTTAGTTAAAATGCTATAAATTCCGTGGAGTCTGTCATGCGTACGCGGTAAGTAATAGAAGCGGATATTTTTCCGTTGAGTTTTATTGATTACGAAACTAAAGGTGACATGGTTAATACTTATTGAACCAGGTAATATAATATCAATCCATGACTATTCCCCTACTGAGGACTGCAGAAGGATAAATAATAAGGAGATAATAATGATGATGAATCCCTTATACTACACGCACGACAGTGTACGGAGGAAAATAATTCAGGTCAATACCACTTATGTAACTACCATGTGTAATAGGCACCATTGGAATATCTTCCATGGAATAAATTATGCTGGTTAGGCCCGGCTTCACAACCGACAATTCCAAGTTTGACACTTAAAGTCAAGCTGTCACTGTCTCTCGGGAAATAGGCTCAGCGCTTGTATAACACATTTATTCGGGAAAGTCAAGAGGGGATTTCATGACATACTCGAGCGCGGCAGATACGGCTATGGGAGATATTTTATCTTGACTATCTCGACCAAATCTAAGCTTTCCATATAGAGCCGCGCAGATAGAGTAGCTGATCAGAATAGTATATATATTATATATCATAATTACTAACGTGTGCCGCATGCACCCCGAAAATTGGGCCAAACTGACCACCGAATGGGTGCCCACTGATGGTCATCGAAATAGAGGCACGCCGAGGCGTCGATGGCGGGACGACCTGGACAGGTTTTTGCCGAACTGAGAGGGGGCAGCACAGCACAGGGAAGAATGCTCTGAGTTAGGGGAGGCCTTTGCCCTGCAGTGGGACACTATGCAGGCTAAATAAAAAAAAATACTAACTATAAATTCAACGGGTTTTAACTCCATACCAATAACGGTTAATTTGAATAGCGGACTCGCTAACTAGAGGAAAGAATGGGAGGTCCCCCGGAGACGGCTCTCGTGCCCGGAATTATGACAAGGTTCGTATCTGGAGCGGGGGCATAAAGTGAATTATGCACGAAACTGCAGCAATACTTTGTTCCTTGGTTAAGGGGGCGGAGTTAGAAGTAGATGATAGCGGTACTAGAGGAGAAAAGTAGATAACAATAAAAAAACTGGAATTGAAGGCACTCATACTGCAAATGAAAAATTTTAGTTAAGAATTACGAATTTTAGCGTACGCGATTGGCAAAATGTCAACTTATAATTGATGGATCTTTCCGTTACGATTGCCTCAGCATGTTCCTTAAACTTGGCTGAACGTATTTTGTCATATTGCGCTTTTCATGGAATATCGTGTAGTTACTGGGAAGCAGTGGACCAGAACAGCAGGGAAACTAGCTTTTGGAGAGTATACAAAGATGCAGTCTTATAAGTAAATTCATATGAACATAAACTATTATACCCACAATAACGGCTGCAAAAATCGCTAACCCTTTCAACAAATCCCGCATATTCGCACCGTCCCCATGGGACCCTAATGCAGACTTACACAGCACCGCATTTTACGTTCAATTTAAACTTTAATATGCAACAGACTTCTAGGCAAATTGGAAATAATGACCTACACTCAATTTGGCCACTTGCGACCGACTTCATAACAATGCCGCGGGCTTTTATGGGAATAGCGAAGTTATGAGATCGGCTTTAGTTAGTGCCAAAACTCATACTGGCGAAAGTTTAAAATATATTAACGTCATGGAAGAATTTCCGACAGGGTTTAGAATTTCCGTTTCTTTTGTTCTTACATGTCAATCTAACACGAAGACTATTCCGTGGCTTCGCTGTGCCCGCCCCCTCTAGTCTTTACGTAAGATAAACGTAAATTTTACTGTTAATTTACTTCAATTTAAGCACATTATTTGCTTTAACAAGCCGTTAGGGGTCAAAGTCTACCGCAGTGTATTTCGTTTACAATTCAAGTTTACTATTTGACGGTTTTAACCGTTAGTTTATCAACTAACCCATCATATACATAGTAAGCAGTGCGCTACAGTTTAATATCTGTCGATAGTTGACCAACTGACGAGAAAAACTCTATATAATGTTGTGCGATTTTATATTGATATTAAATAAATGAAAAAAACAAAATTGTTTTGCGAGTTGCGAATAAAATTCGCGATATTGATCAGTTCCATTTCAATCCAAGAGTTCGATGGAAATTACCTTTGTTACATTACTGTTTTCTGTGTTTGATACTAGAATCATCACAGGTCATATTATACACCTTAACAAGGCTTTACAAATCCCCTTACATACGTTAAACATAAGTATTGCAAAAATCATGCGAAATGCTAAAGATTAGCGCTATGTTACTTACAGCATATAAACGGCAATTCTACTAAATATTAAAATGTATTATTACACAATGCGAGGTGGAAAGGATTAAATTAATAGCGAAATAACATGGGTTTCAATGTGTTCAGGTTCAGAGTATGGTACCTATGAGACACCTGTTAAATTTAATCAAAACAGACCGCCTCTATAGTTCTATGAAAGCTGAATTGAAATACACATAAATGTTCAATAGTCAATAGTCAATAGTCAATAGTCAATAGTCAAAGTACTTTATTACTGTAGATATTTACATATACTTAGCAAACGTCATTTTTTGCCTCTTCTCTACATTGGACCACTGTGGGAGAAGAAGGGCGTAGAAACTCCCACAGATTTATTTTTAGATCTCTTTTAAAAATAGGTTGTGCTTAACTAATACAAATATGAAAAATTTAATTGTTATGATTAATAAGCAGGAATAAATAATTACAAAATTATTAACAGCAAGGTCTGTGTTGAGCCAGATTAACCCCATACAGTCCTGTCATTTAAGTAATCTCTGTTCTTTGATCGAATCGGTTTCATTGAGAAAGTTGTTCAGAATGATGTCCCTCACAATCCTATAAGATAATAATAATAATAATAATCTTTATTTCAATTTAACAAAAATCTAGAGATACATAATTTATTATAAGAAACACACACAATATTATCTAACCTTGCTAGAGATTTTCTTCTTCATTCTCGCTTCCCTGTAGCGTCGGTAAACGATGCCCTCCGGCCAGATATCTTTGGCCAGAAACATCGTCTTGAGGTCCGCCGGCACACGAAGTTTGAAGGACAGGAACTCCTTGGGTCTTTTTGACTCCAAAACCTCTATCTAAACCTTCGCCTCCTTGAGACTAGGTAGGTACACCTTGTGAAAAGCTGATTATTAGAATCGCCGCCCAAGTTGTTAACACTGCATAAAGTGTTAGATACGGGTAGACACGTCCTGCCAGCCGTTATCACAACTACCCGTTTTATTGTATCGGCGTGACCTACACAGAAGGCTCTATAGAATTATGGGCTTCATATTTTTTTTATGCTTCCTCCGTATAACGGGGTGATAAGCACTACAATGTAATTTCGACGTAATAAAAGAGGTATTATGAGCTGATTTGGGGCGAACGAAGTAGCGATTTGGTTTCTATTTATGTTGGATAATAAATAGGTGTTCTCTGGTTATTGTCGATTATAAAGCGTGTTTGGTTTTGATTATACTTGTAGTACCGATTCATAGATAGTTCCTATGTGTATCAGCTTAGGGTTGACGTGGATGGCGAGGAATAACGGACGACAGATATTGAAATTAACTTGAAGTTTTAATGGATACTGTGATATAAAATATAAATGAAATGAATAGTGTTAACTGCCAGCGTCGTGGATCCAGAGTGGTGCGTGCGCCGGCGCGCCTCCGTTTCGTAGCCGCCGCCCCCGCGCCCTGCATCCTTGCGTTAACACTATGCATTAGTGTAACTGTGAAAGTACTGAGTTCTGTATGTAGTGGCCATATCATGGAATTGGCCACGACATACAGAATGAAATATCATTTAATAATTAATGAAATTATGATTTTATTATACTTACCTTCTTCGGTACCTCTGTAGTTATATAATTAATGACTACGCAATTATTACTATTATTTATTGTTAAGCCATTGCCTATAGTGTTTATTTTAACTATCTAATTGACGTGTAAATGAATATTATTTCCAATAAATAAATGATGCTGATAATGAAGATGTTTGATAATTTCATATAATAAAAATAATAATAGTAATAAATATTTATTTTCAGAAAACATAGTTCGATAGTATTGTTGGTAAAAAATAATTTCTTACTATAAGTTAGAAATAATATACAAAAGCAATAACTTATTATAGTAATTAATTAGTCACCACCTTTACCCAGTGCTTCAGAGTAGGTCCTTAGATCCTTTTTGCTGTAACAGTTAGAATGCCGTTAATGCTGCCGCGTACTCTGTGCATTAGCGAGGACAACCCGTTTTCTTATTATTGCATGAAACCCGTCCGTGCGGGATTCTGTAAACACGCCTGACGCACTACAAAATCGCGGCAACCCCAACAGTTGACATTTTAAATTTATCCCTAAATGCGTTTAGAAATCTTATAACCAAGACCCTAAATTGCCCCAATTTATAATTAAATTATTTACAACTTAGTTTTACAAGTTCAACCTATGATACAATTCCGTATATATTAATACAATTATGAATTAATTAAGTAATACGTTTGCATATTAGGCTAAGCTAAATTGTTATCTTCTACCAATTTTTTAATGTAAACCTATAATTGGAACTTATTCATTGAGTGACGGCCTCTGTGGCGCAGCGGTTGTGGCTCTGCCTACCATGCGAGAGGTCCCGGGTTCGATCCCCGGCTGGGGGTAATGAAAAAAAAAAAAAAAAAAAAAAAACAATCCCCAGGTCTTGGATGTTTATATGTGTGTGACGTCGCTGTTTCTGGTTACCACGACACAGGGTATCCTAGTGTGGGGCCAGAAGCAATGTATGTGCCTGTATGTAAATGTTTATGTTTATGTTTATGTTTATTGAATGTTATTAATTAATTCTATAATAACTAAAATTCTGTTGGTTTGCTATCAAAATAAAATCAAAAATAATAATAAAAAACAGCATCCTAAATCCGTTATTATACTGGACCTGAAGGGCGTTTAAGGACTTTTGAGTATAGCTGACCCATAGGCTACTCATGTAAAAGGATTGGCAGTAAGCCTTAAACAATGTAATTTTTACTTGATTATGGTCAGCTATGTTTAAATTGGCATTAATTGAACAAATTAATCTTTGAGGGCAAAACACTGTGGTAGCTTAGGTGAAGACTAAAGGGGGCAGGCGCAGCGAATTTATGCATTATTATGAATAAAAATACATGTTCTCATTATATAGAAACCATTATGACCATTTCATGTAATAGTGGGCCATTTCATGAAGTGATCAATTCTATGATATGGCCACGACATCACATTTTTTTGGTTTTAAATGTAAATGTATACTATGTAAAAGCACATACGTACTGTACTATATAAACGTTGAACTTCAGGAGAACGAGCCGACTATTTTGGTGAACACTTTTAGAAACAGTTTCTTTACCATGAAGTTCGCTGGATAGTTTTATGACTGCTCACTTTTTTAAAGTAGACCACAACAAATGAGATTCTTTCTGAACAAGCTTTTTTCAAAATCCATTAGATGGCATTGAAGATTTTTTGCCTTTGGCGCATGATGATTGTGGTAAATTTAGGTACACTTAGAGAAACCAAAAATTAATGTAATGGTGACCTTAAGTGTCACGTTAGCGAAGTCATTGGAATTAAAGATTTGAGTAATAATTTGAGAGCATAGATTATTAAAACAAACTAAATTGAAAACAAAACCCCAAAACAGACGCCACTCTGTTGCCACACACACCTATCCCACTGGGGTGGGTGTCATATACACACGAAAATACTTTGTCAGGTGAGTTAGTAGGTTCCGTGGGAAGGGTCACGTGACAGGGCGAGTCGAGCATCGAATGATTTCCCTCCGGACCGGGGGCGGCAGGTTACCACTACTTTAGAGAAGTTCTTGGGCCGCTTGATTTGTGAATGTCTCGGTATTGTGGGCGCGGGGTCTTACAAAGGAAACCTTATTATCACGGTTTTTATGGGCAACAATAAACAGGCTGTAACAGAAAGGTGAAGTTATATTTGGTATAGCCATCATTCTGAACAATTTTCATTATTAAAACCGATTTGATCAGAGCAACTTTATTTTTCACTTTTCCTTACAGAACAGCTGATTACGCGGCCCAAACTGAATCGAGAAGAGAAAATTAAAGTTGCTCAGTTCGAATCGTAACCATAGTGAAAGTTGCTCAAAAAGTAGTCCCTAACAACCCCTTAAAATATAACTACACCTTCCTGTTACACCCTGTATAGTTATTGTTTACCACTGTATGTTTTGACTTCCAAATATGTTAAATCAATTTTTTATTGTAAGTATAGTAAAAAATTATACACTTTTTCCATTCTGCACTAAAACATGGAGTAAATTCAAAATAAATCAAATATGATAAACTAAACTAATAAATAACTGATTATGGTTTGAGTTTGAAAAAGAAAATTTCCCTTCTAATCGGTGATTCATGGCTAATCTCGCACAGGAAAAGAAAACTCCATTAACTGTACCAGTGCTTCGGAAATACGTCCGTCAGAGAAGATAGCACCAAGAAACTCTACGGCGATGACATTTATTAAATTTTCGTAATAGTTTTCAGGGTTCCGTACCTGAAGGGTGCCAAACGGGACCCTATTAATAAGCCTCCGCTGCCGTCTGTCCGTTTGTCCGTCCGTATCCGGCTGTATCTGATGAACCGGTATAGTTAGACAGATGACATTTTCACAGATCAAGTATTTCTGTTGCCGCTGTAACTAAAAACAGAATTTCTTTTCTTTCAATACCACATACAAACTTATGAATTCACCTGGTTACTCACATGGAGTGTGAAAGTAGCTGCCCAATAACTTTATAAACAAAATTTTGCTAAATTTGGATTTAAACAGTTTAATCCAAGCCGTTTATATGGAGGATGGAAGACGCCTTCAGAGCACATTTTGATTTTGACTATTTCTAAAAATTTCTTACCCTGCAGTGAAGCAGAAAAAATGAGGGTTATGTGTTTGACCTGTGTAGTTGTATGTTCCTGTGTTCCCTTTTAACTATTCAACAGCTGAACTTTGATGAATACGTCATTAGATTTGTCTTAAAGCGCAAGTGTCACTGGGTGCATAACATAAATTGAAAACAATGCTAATTTGCTTCAATGTGCGCCCTAATAACTTCTTTCAAGACTCTCTGCACTGCACTGCAGTATCAAAATGAAGGGCTTTAAAAGGCGAGTACGGAAATATTTACTTATCTTGCACGGGATATGAATAATAAACCTTAGTTTCAAACCAAGCTTATTCAGATTTATTTTTGTTTTTTATTAAAAAGCAGGAATTATTTGATGTTGTAGAAAAAACTAAAAACACGATTGTGGTACCTAAAAACTACCAAACGAGCAGATAATTCTTATCATAGTTATTGAAGGTTTTTGAGTTTCATTGTTACGTCATTTATTGGAGAATCTGAATAAGCTAAATCGCTAGCTTGAATGTTGTAATTTCAGTATGGGCCATGTAAAAAAATAATAATACCAAACTGAAAAAAAAAACGAGATGATTGTGTTACTAACTAAGTTCCGTTATTCCCATCAAAAACTATTTCAAACTTATCCATAAAAAACATAATGTACTCAATTTGCCCTCTACGGCGTAGTTTGTTCAAATTCCCTTCGCCGTTAAGTTGGCTTTTCTGCAAAACTGTCAAGTATCAATAGTTTTCCTGTCAGTCGATAACGCAGATGTCAGTCGGAACGTAAGCAAATACTGACATCATAGTTTTTTAGTTGTATAATCGGAAACAACCAGCCTGAAGTACAACCGTTCCAAAACCAGTTTTGGAACGGTTGTACTTCAGGCTGGTTGTTTCCGATTATACTACTATTACTACTATTATTATTATCTCGTGAAGTGACGTCATTAGCCCAGGCTAATGACGTCACTTCACAAGAGGTGTTTAATAGTAGTTTATGTGACTGATGCATAATGGAGGGCATTAAAACTCGAGAGTGGCTTTCCTAATAATATCACTCGAGAGTTTTAATGCCTAATTATGTACAGTTACATACACTAGTTTATCTACACACATATCATAAGCTCTCTTTGATGTGTTCAGGAACCGCATGTTTGACCGGCATTGTGGCTCTGCAATTGTTTAACTTATTCTGTAGTACCAACTTCTCGCAGGCGGGCGTCGGCGTTCGAAATTTGAATGTCAGTACCAACTTCACAAACAAACTAGAGACGGCACGCGGGTGGGCGTCGGCGTTCCAAATTTGAATGTCATTATATGTAGAAAAACTACACATAATGACCATAATGTGTAGTTTTCCAGATACGAAACGAGTTTTTACCAAGTAGTTTAACATAATGCTGATCCTAACGTGCGGTTTTTGAACGCAGTAAAGAGGGTTTATGATACGTGTGTAGATAAAAAAATATATATTCAAAAATAGTAAGACATCCATTACCCGATTCATTTAAATAGGTTTCTTAAAATAGCCTAAAATGTCACAAAATAAAGAAAAGGTAGTACATATATGTGGACAAGGGAGGCGACAAGGCCAGTGGGCAGACCACCTGCCCGATGGTCCGACGATGTACTGAAGTCGACAGGATCTCAATGGATGGGGGGGGGGGGCACAGGACCGTAGAAGCTGGCGCTATAGAGAAGAGGCCTGTGCCCAGTGGTGGGTTGATGTGGGCTGAGCATGACGATGATGACGATGAACCGTATTTATTAGTATAGCTTATATAATAGTAGTCGTAGCATATTATAGGTATTTAGTTTATTATTATAGTTATTATATAATTTATTTTATTTATTATTTTATATATTGTACACATAGGTCTACCCCTACTCAACCATCAACATTTCCCATGTTAACCTGGTTTGCTGGAAAAGATCTCTCATTAGAGATAAGCTCGCCTTTGTACACGTTTTTATACATATCTAGTTTTTTGTATGATTGGTGTGCAATAAAGAAATTATGAATTATGAATTATGATGATGACATATATTTTTTAGCATGGCCCATTGTAATAAAATCCTGTCGCTGAATAAATCTCCGATACAAAGAATCGAGGAACAGGGCCAATTGTTACGTAGAGACGTAGACTAAGAACAACGCCCTAGAGGTCTTCTTCAAATAGTTGTTATCACAGACACTCAAGGCTGTATTTTGAGAGATACAGGTCACATAAAAGCCGCTATGAACCTAATATGCGGAGTGAACAGTAACAATAGAATAAACAGCAGACCCTTACCCAATATATCTGATTGGGCTTGTAAACCCATTGCGTCTCACCGACCGCATCACATCGCTTGCTGTCGAAAGCCTCAATGAAATGGTGTCTGGTCTAATCCGAAGTGCTACCATTAAATTTTAGCCGCATAGAAGCATATACCTATGATGGGACATGTGGGAAGACAACTTGTCATGTTTACGTTTATGTTTTTACCTAACTTTACTATTCACAATTCCTAATTATCTATTGAACACAGTAATTTAAAAAGATAAATTAAGAGAAAACATAATTCTTCCAGCAAACCAAGGCATGTTAAAAAATATATTATGAAAGGGTAGGCAGTTTACGATATCTAATTAATAAAATACATATATTAAATTTAATAACTATAACATAAGGAGAATAAAATACATATAAATACTAAATAAGTACCAGTACAAACATAAACCTGTACATAGTCTACATATAATAATAATATAATACAAACTACAACTATCACGAAAAAGAGAAAGTGCTCTTTTACCCAGTTTTTTGAAGAAAAAAGAGTGGGACTGTTTCTTATAGGTAGTACTAGGAAGTGCGTTCCACAGTCGCACCGCCTGTAACCTGATGCTGGTGCTCATATGCGGAGGTGCTATGCCTTGGAGTGGCTAAGAGTGAGACCGTGTGAGATCTCCGGTGGCGATCTCCTGAAAAGAGATACTCAAAGCAGTCTCAAAGTTAGCTGGGGTAGCGCGGATTTTTCGATATATTGAAAAGATAAGAAAAAATATGAGAGTCTCGGCGACGACGAATTGGAAGCCACCGTTACTCTTTGCGATATTGATAAACATAGTCAAATTTGCGCAGGCCGAAGATAAACCGAATCCCGAGTTTCTGCCGTCGTTCGCGTTTTTTCAGTAGAACTTTATTCGCGCTCGCCCAACAGACATCGGCGTAGTCGATTAGCGGCAGGAGAAGGGACTGAGCAACGTTGATTTTGATCTGCTGCGGCAAGAAGAACTGCAAACACCTGAGGGAGTAAAAGACGCAAAGAACCGTTTGCTGACTTCGCTGACATGTGGAGACCAAGACAGCTGGTTGTCAAAAATAACCCCAAGGCTTTTCGCCTTGTCTGTGTACTCTATTGTGATGCCATTATATGATAGAGGAACAATGGTTTTTTGTAACGAGGAAAGCGTGTGCCTGGTTCCTAAAATCATGGCTTGTGATTTGGTCGGGGTTACCAACAGCCCGTATGATGAGGCCCAGTCTTTCACATTCTCGAGTTCAGCATTCAGTGCGTCTACAGATGGAACTACATTGCAGGGGGAAAAGTGGCGATAAATACTATGAATGTATTCATATAAATCTCTATATATTTTTGTATTTATTTATCGTATGTATGTTCATCTAGTTTTCAGAACATCGAAATCTTTGATAAATGAGGTACCGTTAGAACTGATAATCGGCCATGCTAAAAAATACGTACTACTTTTTATTTTATTAAATTTTGCCTATTTTAAGAAACTGAATTGAATATTACGATTAATAGATGTCTAATTATTATTTTACTTATTTTAAAATAAACACTCCTCGTGACGTCACTTATTCACACTTTTTGAACGGAGGTTTGAGAAGATTATTAAAATAAAAAACAATAATATAAATATTTTTTTACGTTCTGACTGACTTCTGAGTTATCGACTGACAGGAAAACTATTGATTCTTGAGAGTTTCACAGAACAGCCAACTTCTTGGCGAAGGGAATTCGAACTAACTACGCTTTAGTAGAGGTCAAATGACTACATTACGCATTTTACTGATATTTAAGTAAACCTGTAATATTTCTTGATAGGAATTGGTAACGGAATTTAGATAGAAACACAATTATCTCGAAATGGTTTTCTCAGTTTGGTATGACGTCCCACCAAATTAATACGTCCTCTAGAGGGTAAAATAATATTCAGTGCCGCGTTGGCTGACAAATAATATGCAGTGCCGCGTTGGCTGACAAATAATATGCAGTGCCGCGTTGGCTGACAAATAAACAAAATAGCAAAATCCAAAAACACCTATTGTTGTGCTCTTGCTCGAATCGTTAGCACTGCATTTTGACCGCCCGGTGGTTGTAGGTGTCATTCTCTTTAGACCGCGATGTTTTGGCAGTCGGGTTTTAGTTAATGAACGTGTCTTGTGGTTTACTCTACTTAAGCATCATAATGCGAATCTTGAGCTAAGGACTTTCTATCTCATCCCGTTATATCGTCTTGATTATGTAAGTTTTCACGTTTTTTTATAAGTCACTATAACTATGTGTATAGTGCGATCTTTCTACCAAAGTAGGTGTGTTTCAACATGTCACAACAAGCAGTGATATTAAGGCCCTCTACTTCGAAGACGACAACAACGCAATTCCAATTGATATTGCGTTGTTGTCAATATTATTCAAATAATGGTATTGACTCGGTGTTCGAAAAAGATGGGCCTTAGGATTACAAAAGAACAAGAGTTTGTATGATGTAACACTTTTTGTAAGAGTTCGTGGGTATAGTGGTTATCTATCACGCTCGCTTCTCACCCAAGAGGTGCAGGTTCAAATCCGTTGCTGACCATGTACCAATGAAATCAGTAGTTTATCTTAAGTACGTAATCAGACTTTCATGTTTCGGATGATACGTTGAGGAACGACAACTTCTGAAGGTTCCGGCTACGCGGTATGGTATGACATTTATTTATGACGACCTCTGTGGCGCTGTGGTTGTGGCTCTGCCTACCATGCGAGAGGTACCGGGTTCGATCCCCGGCTGGGGATAAAGAAAAATATACCCCAGGTGTTTATATGTGTGTGACGTCACTGTTTCTTGTTCCCACGACACATCGTATCCTAGTGGGGTGCCTGTATGTAAATTTTTGTTTGTTTGTCTTTTATGTTTATATGTGTGTGACGTCGCTGTTTCTGTTTCTCACGACACACGGTATCCTAGTGTGGGGCCAAAAGCAATGTAAGTGTAAATGTTTATGTTTTTATGTCTATTTATATTTATATATAGCTTTTTTGTGTCTTTTGCTGTTTTCGAGAGCGCCTACAGGAAAGATAAGTGCGTAAGGAGGGTAAGGTTTGTTATGTCAATGACCAAAATAGTATCCCCTATGTCGATACAAATCACGACGTGAAACAAAGACGGCCGAGACAATAGCCAAAATTCGCTCGAACGTGTTTGATGAACAACGCCGCTCTATCTTATGTGGGCTTGCATGCGGATAGTTATCTACCTGGGTTTTTGACGAGTATAGACTATATAAATAGAAGGTACTCATAGGGAACCTGACCTAACGAAATAAACTGACAGCTTGACAGCTCTTTAATTGTCCGGTTGCCCCTTGTGTTTTTAATAGTTTCGTTAGTTTAGTGGTGACGCCTCTAGAAGCCACCAATGATTCATTTAAGTAATATTAGTACATTACATGAATCATTCATAAAGATTTTAGAGACACTTCGCTTACCTCCTACTTAATATGAAGCAATTTCAGGTACAGACAGACACTTAGATTAATGAACTCAATATATGCTCGAGGGTTCTATTAGCAACGTACTGACTTTTCAGAGATGGTATCCCGTGTCTTTTTCTAAACATGGTTCGGAATTATCTGTATACCATCTTTGGCTGGCTCAATTTGGGAATATCCGTGACTATACATCAGTATAGTCAATCAAAGTCAAAGACATCAGTATTTATTATATTCATTATTCATTGTTGCACACACACATATTAAATTTAAAAGGTAACATTAGGAGAAATCATATGTACAAAGGCGAGCTTATCTCTAAAAAGAAATTTCTTCCTGCAAACCAAGGAATGAAAGGAAAATGTATCAAGAAAGGGTAGGCAGTGTACTATATCTAATCTATACTAAAATACATAGAATATAAAATAGGGAAACTAAAATACGTATATACCAGACTACTAAATACAATACATATATATATACCTGCAAAAATAGTTTATATATTATAATAATATACAGTCTGGCATCTGGCAAAGGCATTGAGACAACGTCTGTAAGCTTCATGGCAAGCTATACGACCTCCCATGCGGTACTGCCAGTAGAAAATTCGTACACACTCTGGCCGACGAAATTGAGCATCTAACCAAATCAACCTACCCCTCTGAACGCGTATTAACCTATGCTGCGGTCATACTGCTAAGAGACAAAAACGTTAGAAAAATGAAAGATATACTGAGACTACTCGATCGGCGCCTGAAACTCTGGGCAGACAAACGTTTCGAGGAACTCATCACGGAATCAAAATCACCAAGAAACAAAATCATTCATACGACTGATACTACATGGAAAAACGCGGGAAGCGCTCAACTGGCTCCTTACAAAAGACACGAGCAAAGTTTTAAACCCAGAAACTGAAGTTGATACATCCGGTAAAACCGTCAGTGATGTGCTGAGAGAAAAGCACCCCCCGCCTAATACTCCAGATCCCGCTTTATTCACCCTCCCCAAAGACGTCAAAAAACTCCCACCACTCCTTGAAATCGAAATAACTTGTGACCATGTCGAAACAGTTGCGAGAAAACTACACGGCGGCGGAAGCCCCACTGGATGCACAGCCGAAAACTGGAGAGATTCCCTACTCCGCTTTGGCCAAGCAAGCGCCCATTTAAGAGAAGCCGTAGCGCAGCTCACAACGAAACGCAACGAAACCATACCCTGGACCTAAATACAAGCATTAATGTCAAGCCGACTTGTTGCTTAAGACAAATGCCCTGGCGTAAGACCAATCGGCATCGGCGAATGCCTACGAAGAATATTATCCAAATGCATGATCTTAGCGACAGGCTCTGAAGTCACTGAAGCATGCGGCCAGTCACAGCTCTGCAGAGGACTGGGCAGTGGCATCGAAGGCGCCATTCATGCCATGATCGATGTCTTCCAAAGAGATTGCCAACCTGGTTTAAACTGGGGAATGCTCCTCGTTGACGCGAACAATGCTTTTAACGCCGTGAATAGACAACAAGCCCTCTGGCAAGCAAGAATATACTGGCCACACTGCGCCCGCTTTCTTTATAATACTTACAATGGACACTGTTCAGGCTTCTCGGCACCTAATGACCTCGTAGGGGCCCATCAGCTACGAGGTAGCGTAGCGATCAGATGCCAAGAAGTGAGAACGTCGGCGATTCACCGAGCTAATACTTATGAGTCGATCTAACCTGGTCTGTGCTTCGTTCCCGTCAAACTCCTGTCTCTCTGCAAGGCCCGGGTGCACCCTAGGCTCTTCTTGGTAGACAGGTTCTTCAGCCAACCAGGTATGGCTGGCAGGCCAGCTTTGACGAGCACAGTGTTCCAACACAGGTTATGTTACGTGGGAAAAACCAATCGACCACGTAAATGCGAACTTTATCTAGTTCGGGGAACCACAACACACTCAGCTATATAGACAATCCTGAGGGGAACCCGAATACATTCCAGATGGCTTGCGATTTAATTTCAATGCCCTAATCAATACGCGTTACATTGCGAGGGCTTTTCGTCTGTCATTTGTCAAAAAACTGCTAGGTTGGCAGCAACGTCAAATTCAAAATGGCCGTTCCGAAACCATCGATCGAATATCGATTTGGAATCGAACAGACACGCTGAACTAGTATTTCGCGATTATGATACAAGACTATATAGCAGAGAAGGCGTAACCCAAGGAGACCCACTCGCAATGCCACGGAGCTGCGCGGAGACTTGACTCGTCGTGGGGTATGGATTGCCCAGAGGGAGGCGTTATTTTATATCCGTGTCATAGACACCGACGCTCCCTCCCAAGCATCACGTCCCATAGCAGCTGTCCTTCATTCAGCCGATGAAGCAAAGAAAAGAAAGTACTGCGACCCATGCGAGACGCGCCACACCACCTTCACCCCTTTAGTAACCTCTGTCGACGGAGGTTTTGCTCCACAAATTATATCATTCACTAAACACCTCGCCGAAACGCTGGCGGGCCGCTGGAATCGGACCCCTGCCACAATAATGGGCTGGCTAAGAGCAAGAATTCAAACCGCCATCCATCAGGGCTAGCAGCATGTGCATCCGCGGCACCCGCTATAAGTGGAATCGCACAGACCTATATGAGGATGGAGTGGCAGTCCCACACGTACCGTCTTGAACTAGAATAAAGTATCTTATTTATATTCTCTGTACTTATATACATACTTTAACTCTCACGAAAGACAGAGGAAGGGCTTTTTTACCAGTTATATATGTGTTGATAAGTAAATACGTCTAATGCAGTTACTCACCCTCTAAAAACATGACCTCCGCCATCTCACGTGGAAAGTATGTGGGCTCGAAGGCACGTCTAGTAGTTTTAAGCCCTTTGACCTGCCAAGCGAAACAAGTCTTAATTGCCACGGGCTAAGGGCCCTAGTGGCGATGTTTTGCGCTGCTCTTGAGGGCACCCAGCGTAATGTGAGTGCTGCGTGCTCGAGCTGTGGCAGCGGTCCAGGAAAAGGTACAGAAATGGCAAAAACACAGAATCCTCAAAAATATGAAAGAATAAAAATTATGTGAACGACCGTTCTATGGTCTAGTGTTTAATTGTTTATTTGTTTATGGCTGGTATTTAATCGCTCATCAAAAATACTAATTTGCACAGCAAAAAGGATCAGCAAAAACACTTTTTATGTTTTAAATATTTTATGTGTACTCAAGTTTATGTTTTAAGTATTTTGTTGTTCTTACATGTTCAACCTAACACTTTCACCTAAGCTACCGCAGCATTTTGCCCTGATATTTTCTGTACAAATCAGTATTGTTGATGTTCGGTTTAATATTTCCCTTTGTTTATTGTTTATATTTATTTAGCGGAACTAACAGAATACACAGATGTTACAGAGATTTTAAAACAATTAATAGTAGAGAGGTTCTAATAACAGTTTCTCATTAAATTACATCTACAGCACTTGACGGAACAAACGGATGATGAATTAATTAAAAATTATAGGGAAATTATGGAAAATTAAGTTTTTTTCCATAATTTCCCTAAATTAAGTTAATGTCCTAATTACAAGATTTTTAAAGCAATAATAGATAGATTGAAAATGTCAATGTTGTTAAAAAAACTTATTGTGGGCTTAACGCTTGCTTCTTACGCATGAGATGCTGTTCATATCCGCTGCTGTCATTTATCTTAAATATATTATTGGACGTTCTGTATTTTGGATGACACGTTAACCTGTAGTTCCCAGCTAATATCGCTAATTAGTAGTAATAGTCGTAATAAAGCTGTGCAGAGGCCGTAATAAAGCAGCTTGAACACTTCTGAGAGTCGGCTTGGCCACTTGCTCGACGTCCTTTCACCGACCCGCACTGAGCCAGCGGGTAACGGCCTATGCTCCTCGGTGGGGACAGTAATCTACCACATATATTATTGATTTAAGGCCCAAGGTCACACAAAACCATAGAGCAGCGCTCTGGCAAAAAAAAAACATAAAATTATTTCCACTTAATTCATCGGCCTCAAAAAAATATATGTTATTCACAATGAGATAATCTAGTTTAAATACGGCGTTGTTACAAGATTGGATGAATTTTCCTCGATCGTAAAAAATCCTGAACATAGTCTATATTCAAAAGAAAATTCAATAATTTAAATATAAAATTACTGATTTTTCTCTTCATTTTTACACATTAATTTTCCTTTTTTAGAGCACCATATCAACCCTTAAATATTATCAATATGTATATTTCAGTTTTTCAGTAAATTAAAAAAAACGCCTAAGTTTAAAAGTCGCCGGGCGGCCCGATGCTATTCCGCGCCGCCCGCTACCCCGCCAATTCCGCTACCCCGCCAGAAGACAACGGGCGAATGCGGCGCCCCTCACCTCAACAGCTAGAACTGGGCGTTAATTCTGTTAAATTTGACGACGTCTGTGGCGCTGCGGTTGTGGCCTCAGCCTGCCATGCGAGAGGTCCAGGGTTCGATTCCCGGCTGGGGATAAAGAAAACAAAAAACCCCAGGTCTTTGATGTTTATATGTGTTCAGATTCAGATTCAGATTCATTTATTTGCTTATGATTTAGGTGGTAAGAGTTCCTAAATAACTTGTTGTTCCTTAATTAACTTTATATTATAGCATGCAAATATTTAAGTTGTGAAATTATTATGATCATTTACAGTACGATATAGTCATTTACGTTTGTTTTCTTAGTATAAAAAACTCACTCAATGAGTAAAAATTATGCTGCAGTAACCACGAGAAAAGTATGTTCGAAGAGATTTGGTGGTAGATATTTTAGGACATCTGGTGCATTGTTATATATTTTGACGCTCATTGCGTAACAATTATTTTGATATTTTGCGGTTCGTGGCTTGTGATCAAGATCAAGATCTATTCTGTTGGGATTCCTAGTATTTCTTGTATGTTATGTCGCTGCTTCTGGTTCCCACGACACAGGGTATTCTAGTGTGGGGCCAGAAGCAATGTATGTGCCTGTATTTAAATGTTTATGTTTGTATTAAATGTATCTACAAGATATCTTCTGTGGCGCTGCGGCTGTGGCTCTGCCTACCAAGCGAGAGGTCCCGGGTTCGCTTCCCTGCTGGGGATAAAGCGAAAAAATCACAGGTCTTGATTTTTATATTTTGTGTGTGACGTCTCTGTTTCTAGTTCCCACGCCCCAGGTTATTCTAGGTAATGTTTGTCCTATATAATGTCTATTTATGCGGTTATCTATTTGTCCGTTCTGTCTCTTGCAGCGGTTTAAAAGTATCTTGCATAAGCCTCATACTTTTTTATATGTGAGTAACGTCTCTGTTTCTGGTTCCCACGACAAAGGGTATCCTAGTGTGGGGCCAGAAGCAATGTATGCGCCTATATGAAAATGTTTGTTTTATGTTTATCTCAAGAACGCCAAATATCTAATACCTAGTCATAGGTACCAAATTAAATATTTATACGACAAATCGTTACAAATTATGTTAATAAGACAACTCTATCGCAAAGCAGTGAATGTGTGGCCAATGGATCGTCTGAGGTTTTCGTCAAGTCTTACGGCAAGAGTCGTTAAATGATACACGAAGAATTACTTAGTGAACAATTTTGGATGTTTATTCAAAGGAATCGTATTAGTTGGCGCAGGCCGTGAGAAGGGCACTATGAGAAAGAGGCCGATGCCAAGGCCCTGTAATTAGTTAATGTAGTTCATAAGGATGATGACAATGGTAATGAAATCATTATAACTACTCTCTAAGAACGCTCTAATAGAGACAATGATATATCAGATAGTCAAATAAACATATATAAGTAATAAATAGCGTCATCAGAAGTTGTTTAAGACCACTGGTAGGGTTATTTTCTCATGCAGCCCAACACTTCAAAGTCATAAAACAAATGGTTTTTGAAATTCGACAAAAAGTTTAACAAAAGCAAGGGTTTACCGTTACATAGATATAAAAAAAACATTTTTTTTTGAGATATAAAGATATAAAACATTTATTAAAAACTGTAACGATAACTTTGTCATTCATGCAAACACTATGAAAAACAAAGTTACAACACAAACAACCAGTCACATTATTTGCTGAAACGGAACCCTTCATGGGCAAGTCCGACTCGCACTTAGCCACTTTTTTACTTTTAACATCCTCCAACTTGTAAGTTGACAGTTTTAGATGGTAGCTATATATCTTTTCCGGTAATAAAACTTAATAAGATTAAAATTTTGCATTAAAATACAAATCTTTGTCTGGGTTTTCAAAATCATAGTAACACGGTTAGGTAATTATTTAATTGATAACGTAAGTTACATGTCAATGTCAAGAGAATCCCACAAAAAATATTTTCATGTAAAATGTTGCCAAGACGAGACCATATGGCTGGAACTGTCAAAAAGTTATCTAATTATCATTAAAGTTATCTAGTTATCATGCTAGCTGCAAGGGAAATAAGTTTTAAAGTGGGCTTGCACTTCTGCTACTGATAGTACATACATAGCATCATGCTTTTTCCCATAAGGTACGACAGACGCAAAATACGGTATTTGACAAGGTAGTCCAATCAATCTAGAAACTTGTCTCATGCTGAACCTATTTCAACAAAAAAGTTTGACAATACCAGAATTGTATATTTCCAGCAGTTGCATTTGACTATGACGTCACATGCTAGTATTTTATAAAACTCGTGGACAAAATTAGCATATTGACGGTTTTTAAAAAGTATCTGTTTTAAATAGCAGTCAAATACCGTATTGGCCTACGTTCAGCCAGTTATACAATGCTCTATATTGCGTAGCGGAGGGCTTATTATTAAATTACGGGCGTAAATTTTCCATCTCATGAGTAGATGGTCACTACCGGATACGAACCAGCATCTCCTACGTGAAAAGCGAGCATGACACCACTAGACCACGGACCTTCTTATTATCAGCAATTACTTTGTTACACAAATTATATTACGGCATCGCTTCTTCTTTCATCTTAAGGCACAATATGAACGGAAAAAGCGAGGATTCCTTGGGGTTACCGCAAAAGCACTTGCAGCGTACATTTTAAATACAAGCTAATTTTTTCAAGTGGTGAGGATGTTGTCGCCATCGGATGGCATTTACTAGGTTTTATTATTTTCAAACATACGAGTGGATATTCTAACCCACGGATTTGCCTATGATGGTGAGAAGGAGCTGCAAGATCACACTAAGGTCTTACAGTTTAGTAGAATAAGCGGAGTGAAGGAAAGGAAAAGCTTATTAGCTGACAGAACTCTTACGACTGAAGGCATAAATTGGGCAGATACAGTGATCATATTGGCGCAGTATTGGCTACTAAAGAAGATAGCCTGTTATTAACATCCTGGATGGGAGTACATGTTCAAAAGACCTCCGTGGTCTAGTTGGCATCAAAATAGCTTCTTGCACAACTTACCAATGAGATAATTAAAGTAATGAAGAGTGAGTATGTGAACCTCTCTTTGTGCATTGCAAACATTTAATTGACTATGATAAGCAGAAATGAATTAAATGCACGTTTTGTAAACTAATGGTATTCGAAGCATGCTCGAGTTGTGATGGAACTACTCACAACACAGTAGGAAAAAGAGAATACAATAAATACACCTTCTCAACTACGATGCATTATGTGTATAACCAGACCGACAGGGTTTAGCATTAACGTTTATTTTGTTATTACATGTCAACCTAACACAAAGACAAGACAAAGGCTTTGCTGCGCTCGCCCCCTCTAGTCTCCACCTTAGCTACCTCAGCGTTTGCCCTCGGTATTTCGTTTGCAATTCAAAACCAGTTCACAATTTAATGGTTATTATAAACTAACGTGTCATATCGTGAGCAGTACGGTACAGTTTACAATTTATCGATAGTTTGTAAACTAACCACAAAAAAACCTAACATTATAAACTAACGGTTTTCACGATCTTCATATATTAAAGATATAATTGAATAGAATTACATTATATTATCATAATCAAGCAGCTTTTTATCGCCCTTGTGTAAAGTATATTTTGTGCCTTCTACTATGTGATACTCTCCAGTTGGGTGGGTAATTAATTACTTTAGGCTTCATTTAATTACTATTACTTCCCTACAGCTTTAATGCCCATTACAATGCCCTAGATAGCTAGGTCCCTCCACAGCTCCTCAACCTCCAGGCGTGTCAAAGTAAAATTCAACATTTCTTTTTTACTGTAGATATTTACTTATACTTAGCATTAGTTATTTTTTGGTTCTTCTCTTCATTAAGCCACTGTGGGAGTGGTAGGGCGAAGAAACTCCTACAGATTTATTTTTAGATCTCTTTTAAAAATAGGTTGTGCTTAACTAATACAAATATGAAAAAAATAATTGTTGTGATTAATAAGCAGGAATAAATAATTACAAAATTATTAACAGCAAGGTCTGTGTTGAGCCAGATTAACCCCATCATTTAAGTAATCTTGAACATTGTAATATCCCTTTTTCGACAAAGTCGCTTTAACATGCTTTTTAAATTGCTCAAATGGCAATTTCAAAATCTCCAGAGGTATCTTATTGTAGTAGAGAATGCACTGACCCTTGAAAGAATTGCTAACCTTCGCGAGTCTAAAACGGGGCGCACATAGTCTGTAATTATTTCTTAGGTTAACATTACAGCTGTCGCTAAGTTTGGAAAATTTTTTAAGGTTCTTGCGTACATACATTATATTTTTAAAAATAAATTGACTAGCTACTGTTAGTATGTCAATTTCTTTAAAAAGCTCTCTTAAGGAGTCTGTTCGTTTTAAATTATAAATTGCTCGAATAGCTCTTTTCTGTAAAATAAAAATAGTTTGAATATCCGCTGCTTTCCCCCACAACAAGATACCATAGGACATCACACTATGAAAGTAACTAAAATATACTAGCCTAGATGTAGCCACATCCGTGCTTTGTCTGATGTTCCTAACAGCGTAAGCCGCAGAACTTAATTTACCAGCCAATTTATCTATGTGGGGTCCCCACTGCAATTTGGTATCAATGGTTATTCCAAGAAACTTCGTATCATTTACCAATTCTAACGTGCTGTTGTCTAACACCAAACTGGTCTCAACTTGCCTGACATTTGGAAGTGAGAATTTGATACACTTGGTTTTACAAGCGTTTAACAATAAATTATTAACTGTGAACCAATTCAAGGTTAAAGACAATACACCATTAACATCATCAAAATCTCCTTTTTGTCGTTCGCCTGATATTATGATTTCACGATTAAAGTCAGTTAGAAATTTCACTTGATTTGAGTCAAGAACTAGATATTTTGACTTAGAGCCAGTAGACTTAGTGCCACCTACACACTAGTGGCAACTTGAAAACTTCTGACAGTCGGGTCGGCCACTAGCCCGACACCCCTTACCCAACCCGCACTGAGCCAGTGAGCACATGGCCCAAGCTTACTCGGATCCGCGTAAAGGCTTGTGCCACTCGGTGGGAACATTAATTGGCTCAATTTATTTATCGAGGATGTCGTAGGGAATTACGGAGGGGTCGGTTGCTCAGTGGACAACACGTAGTTTGATTAACTAATACATACAATATTAATTATTATAAATAATAAGCTGGAATAATGAATAACAAAATTATTAACAGTGATTTCTGTGTGCGTACAATCCCGTCGTTTAAGTAATCTTGAAAATGGTTATATCCCTTTTTTAAAGTTATTTTACATAGTTTGAAAATTCTCAAATATCATTTTCAAAACTTCCATTGCTATTTTCGCGGGTCTAAACCGGGGCGCAACTAGTCTGTGATTATTTCTTACCTTAACATTACAGCTATCGCCTTACAGCTTGTACGTCGTTTGTCTGTGCGTTTAAAATTATAAAATGCTCGAATAGTTTTTTCCGCAACATAAACATAATTTGAATATACGCTTCTTTCCCCCACAACAAGATACGTAGGACATGATATTATGAAAGTAAATAAAACAGACTAGCCTATCTGTAGCCACAACCATGTTTTGATGTTCCTAGCATCGTAAGCCGCAGAACTTAATCTACCAACTAATTTATCTATATGGGGTCCCCACTGCAATTTAATGTACGTCTATGAATGAATATTATTATATTCATTACAAGTCGTATAATGTAAAATAAATTATACAGGAAATCATAGGATAACACAGGATTAATAAAATTATTAATCTTAATTATTATGTCACAAAATCGATTAATTGAAATTCAATAAATTCAGTAAATTACCATCTCATTGAAAATACATTAAATTATAATAATTATAAAGAATACATTAAATTAAATAAATAAATTACACTTTCAATAATTTTACATTAATGGAATAAAGGTATGTCAAACACATTATCATTGTAGTAACGGTGTCATGGTTCTGATAAGAGGGTGAGTAATTTAGTTTTAGAAATTCATCGTAGCTGTATTGGGTCTTCTCGGTAAGCCATCCTTTCAACCTCAGTTTAAAGATGGGCATAATCGGTGCACCAGTGATAACTTCAGGTAATTTGTTGTAGACTACCGGACCCATAACATAGATCGTGTTGCTTGTTTTAGCAAGCTTGTGCATAATTGTAGCAGCTTGTTGGAGCTGCGTGTCTCATATGTATGCCATTCTCCAAGTCGTTTGTATTGGTCTATATTCTCATCCACATAAATGGCCACTTGGAAAATGAAAAGGCTAGGTAGTGTGAGAATTCGTAAATGTTTGAAGTGCGGTCTCACAGATTCGTCAGTGGGTACTCTCGTCATCCTCCACTTCGAGAGCTGAAATCAAAATTCACTTTCAAAATACGAAATCGAGAACTCTTATTAGAACAACAACAGCAGAATGCCTAAAGCTGCCATACAAAGCGCAGCGTATCTCGTCTACCTTTTTATCATTTTCCCGACACCGCACTGCGTATATAAAAAATATTTTACACCTAGTGTGGGTACCTATCTAAGTATATGAAAATAGGAATGGTATGAAGGTTTTTTTTTGGCTGTAGTTGTTTTGATCTCTGTTTTGCCTATGTATTTATTTTATTTGTATGTGTTTATGCTGATGCAGCAAATAAATTGTTATTCTATTCTATTCTATTCTATTCTATTTAAAAAAAAAAACATAGCACCACGTCCTTTTCCATTATTTTGTAAATTTGTTATTAACTTATTAGCACTTATGAATACTATGTTATAATTGTGTCATTAGATTAGATCATTCTTATATTTTGCATTGTGGCATTAAACAATTAAAAATACTAAAATTTAAATAATGACATCCCCGTAGAGTTTCTTGGTGCTATCTTCTGTGACGGGCGTATTTCCGAAGCACTGCTATAGTTGATGGAGTTTCCTTTTCCTGTGCGAGATTCAGCCATGAATCACTACTTGAAATTGAAATTCACTTTTTCAAACTCAAGCCATAATTAGTTACCCATTAGTTTAGTTGATCACATTTGATTATTTTTTTATTTTATGTATGGCTTGTTAAAAAGCATTATTTTTGCCAACGTGCAATACAAATATTTGACTTTGAGTTTGAGTTAATTTAGCTGAGACACCCAATGTTTAGCCAGTTATTCAATAAATACTCTATTTTGCGTGACAGTGGGCTAGTCCATCACCGCAGCTTCGACTTGCACGATAATTAGGTGACAGTCAAAGACATGATAAAGATCACGTATTCTGTAGTATATACAGGACATGACTAATACCGGCGTAAGGGCAGGTCTAAACGCAAATGGCGGGATGACCTTGATAAGTTTCAGCTGGGATGGCTGGAGGTGGCACTGACTAGGGAAGTGTAGACTGCAAAGGGAGGCCTTTGCCCAGCAGTGCGATATTGTAATAGCTACATTCAAGTATAACTATAGTATCCTGTATCACAAGTCCTCCTTCTCCATCATTACCACAGCTTGACGCTTTATCGCGTCCTCTGCCGTAGCTGACCGTATTTCACAGCAGCTTGTTAATGTACAATGCTCCAGCGGGATTCGCTCTAAGCCCTATTGTCCGCACACAAAGGGCTCGACACTGCAGCACTCAATTATCAACGCAGATGCGATCTAGATTATAGATTATTGTTTGTTACTTAGTTTAATTAAGGTTTTAGCATGCCTTGGTCTATCTCGGCTTGGTATTCATGGCTTTTGAATGATGCCAATAACGATAAGGGCATCTTAATAAACTTTTAACATATAAATGTAGTTTTTTGAAAGTTGTGACAAACTATACCTATTGTTGTTTCCCAATTTATTATTATTTCTCCGATGTCTATAAACATCAACAACCTTAAAATATGATATTTAAAAATATAAAAATTTGCCATAGCCGTTTTCAAAAATCGATACTCAAGATATCGCTGTATTAAACCTATCTTACTATCGGCCGCTTTCCTGGGCGCTGATTAAGTTAACAAATTGGTTAAACTGATTTGAGCAAATCAGGTGCCGCTAATATTCAAAATAGTGGCACGTGATTGGCTGAAATCAATTTAACCAATTTGTTAACTTAACCAGCGCCCAGGAAACCGGGCGTATATCTTCTTCCTTCTCTTATGACATATTTTTACGCCTAAAATGTGACATGGTATTTTATTCCACAAAATCCTATCCAACACACAGAGTGTTTCCACAAGCACGCCAACGCTGCAACGTTGCGCCGCAACGGTTAAAAATGAAAAGCCTGAGAAAATCACATTTTGTTTCAGTTGAAACACTCCCTCCATTCAATGCCTGAATGTAGGCTTCATTAAACCTACAGAATAATGAGAGAGGGATCCTCGCGGGATGAAATATAAAGTGTTGGATGCAAAACAAATGTGGGTTCTTTTCAGGATCATGTTTTTTGAACGAATGAGTGGGAAACTTGGTATTATTGTACGTGTTAATTAATTTAGCTAGCTGATGAACCGGTTATTAGGTAAGCCCAGTCTTGGTAGTTAATTTCATACCCATTTCGTCGAAATTCGTTATACACGCAAAATGCAACTAAAAAAAAACTTTTGTAACTGATATGTCAATTATAAATTGTCAAAACCTTAAATTAAATAAACTCTTTTGTTCACTAAATAACTCTAAGATTAAAACACGAAATGTAATCGGTAAAAGAATTGTTTCGTGAATCGCAGTGATAATTAATCAGGCGCCTAGTTGCGTGTAAATAATGGATGCAAGCAACGTCATCATAGTAACATAACGTGCACTAGTGGCATAGCTCTTGCCGTTCCAGTTTGTTTACGATATTCAACCTTAGGTAGCTCGAAATTAAGTGCCTTCGACTGTACTTACCTTGTACAAATGTAAGGTGTAGGTGCCTCTATCTGTCTAAAATATGTGGTTTGTTATGTAAGGTGTGTATGGATTTTGAATGACGCATATTAATTTTCGACGAAATTGAACAGTTCATTATTATGTATAAATGGGTAGTTCGCTCCTTCTCTGCCACGTCGTAGATATTGTATTTTATAGGTATGTATATATTTATAAGAATGAATAAATGACAAATCCTGAAGCCTCTTTGTAAAGCGCGAAATTGCAGAATTTCACTTTAACTCCTAAATAATTAATTTACATCTCATGTGTAAGCTCACGTCGTTATTATAAAGACGCATGACGTGTGTCATTCTTGCGTCAGAGTGCGTCACGTCATTAAGCTCCATGAGTGTGATTAATGGAAATGTTGCTTCTGAGAGTTTTTGATTATGAAGTCTCGTGTGCCATAGCTTAATTTATTATCGCGCTGAAAAAGCTGTCAGAATTTGAGTATAATTCTTAAAACGCCTTTAAAGGTTTCCTTATTATTACGCAAGATGATACAATTGATAGTGAACCTATTAAAGTTATAACTATTTTCAAATTGTAGTTGATTACGGCGTAAAGAGTGACTTTTGGTGTCAGATATTATTACAGAAACCCAGCTTCTTTCTTATTTTAACAGCTCACCTCGAACCAACAGCAGCACATGATTCTGCATCGGTGTTGTGAATTCACAGTGCATTATTACTTTTGTTTTCGACTAACAAATAACTGGCACAGAGCATCGCCTGCTCAGAGACCGCCGCCCACTCCAGCACGTATACTCTGCGCTCGTGACGAGCAAAAAATTTGAGTGCACCTTGGACTGTGAGTTAAAACTGCGGGTGTTATTATGTATGGCTGGCCTCATGTTTACGGGAACACGATTTAATAAATTGTACTTTAGAAAATTGTAGTTCATTTTTATAGGTTATATATTGTGGATACCTATAAAAAGTTCAAAACAGTGATTCATGTGCAACTGTTTTATGTGACGTTAGGTCTTTTCATTGTTCAAACTGTTAAGATAAAGATATAAATATTTATTGTTTGATGAAACATAGCTTTTCGTTGTTTGTTGTAATAAAACAGGCAGGTACCTCAGTATGATCTGCCGTAAGGCGTTTAAATATTGGTTTTAGATTCATTGTTTAGATAAAATTACATAATACTTGCGTGCACACATAGTAGTAATAGATATGTTACCGGAAATCTGTTTAGTGCAGGTATTCTATATATTACCTAGGCATTATATATAATACCTGGGGGCGTTCAGGTCAGGTAGGAAATATTATTAATATAAATGTCAATTAAATACTCTATCTAGGTAATATATACAATGACCAGGGATTATATAGAATACCTACTTGGCCACCGGCGATGTGAAAAATAAATTGATTTTGGTAAAATATTAGAGCAAAACACTGCGGTAGCTTACGTGAAGGGTTAAGGGGGAGAGCAAAGCGACGACCCCTTTATCCTTCGTGTTAGGTTAAACATGTTTTTTGTTGTTTTTACATGATCACCCTAACACGAAGAATAAAGAGGGCCTCGCTTCGCTCACCCCCTTTACACTTCACCTCGCTACCACAGTGTTTTACGCTTTTGCATACATTATCGGCTGCGCATTGGGTATTGTATATAATACCTAGACAAAGTATAAAATAAATAATATTTCATACATTACCTGCACGTTTTAGGCATTATATATATTGCCTAGGGATAATATATATAATACCGGATTATACAGATTGCCGGTAACAGACACACAATCATTATTGTCTTCATAATATCATACCAAGTTTTATAAAATGTGCAAAAAAATAATTGATCGCGTAGTATGCCTTAGAATAAGTATTTTTTAAAGATTATATTTACACATATTGTTATTTGCTCGTGTTGTCTCCGGTAGTGTGTTTTATATTCTGGTGGTCATGAATATAGTTATATCGTGGTATGCCGTTTTTGGTGGGTCCACGCTCACGTGGGTCACGCTTTTGAGCTTTAAATACTTCTTATTTTTGTTGCGTTTCCCAAGATTATTATTCCATAACATAATGATGACTCGACAAAGCCATGATATGCCACTATAGTCCTAAGGCAAATCTTCAAGAGGTCTTCTCCATCACCATTTTCATAGCCATTTCTTCTATATACCTCAGACTGGTTTGTGTATGTTTCTTGTGGCTTCACGAATACGAAATTGCTGGTCTTAAAAGGAGAAAGTGGGGATACGCTCTGATGTCACAAAGTTGGCGGCCGACCCTTTCAAGTATTTATTAATTTCTCGAATTTTATTGCATCAATTTCGTTGTTTGATACGTCGTTTATTAGGTCAATAAATGTACTGTGATAGTTTTTTCATTTACAATTGGAAGCTTTATGATTATTAAAATATTTAAAAAGGTACGTTTTCGCCATATACTTATGCACATTATTAGAAACGTGACCAGTTTAACTCAACAATGAGATACTTGAGCATAATAAATGTCATTATCAAAAGAATAGATCGCTTCTTTACCATAACAACAATATACATAACATTGTTAAACAATAATAAACAAAAAACGTATGGCAATGACCATAAATCAAGTGCCCGCGCGAGATTGCTGAATGGCCGAGCTGATGCGCCTGATGAATGTCCGACCTCTTCGCAAATTCTCGCGCGGCAGCGCCAGTATCCTTCTTCTTCTTCTTTACCATCACATAATATAATGGGTATTTGTCGCCGTGTGTGGCGGCTCGGAAAATATTGGTGGTGATAGAATCTAAACATTCTGCGAGGTTTTAAAGCCAGTGGATTCTTCTTCGGACAGGCCTTTGGTAGCCTGGGGTTTTCCCTAGAGGAGTAATTGGAGAAGATGGTATTTGCTTCCACGCATTATGTGGCCCATGTACTGCAGTTTTCTGATCTTTATGGTCTTCAGTTGCTCCAAACCCTTGTACATTCGCTGCAACACAGTTTCGTTCCTAACTCTCTCCGTCCAAGATATTTTTAACATTCTCCATCCATCCATCCAGCTCCAGCATCCAACCGCTTACATAATGTTTGGGCTAAAGTTTACGCTTTTAAATCACATAGGAGAACTAAATATATGTAGCATCGCACTAGGCGGCACCTAGTGGATTGCTTGAAACTTCGGTTGCAGAGAAGGTGACTCATTTTGATAAAATCAGCCCTTGCCTGTGCTATGCGAAATCTAACTTCTGCACTGTGGTTATCTTGTTCGTTCACAATACAACCCAGATATTTATTTGAGCGAACTCGCTACAATGGTTTGTTCTTGACGTGGAGATGACCAGCTGTCTGCGTACCATCGACGATCATGAATTTGGTCTTCTTTATATAAATGTTCAGACCATTTTGCGCACTGATGGCTTCAACTCGATTTAGCAGTTGTTGTATCCTAAATTAAACTGGTAAGGAGAACAGTGTAATCGGTGTATTAGATGTTGTTGTGGGGTCTCCCATTTACAACAATCCCTTTTGTTGCTCCCTGTTGTTGCGGCTTGTGAGAAAATCTCTTCAGCCAATTGAACAGCAACGGTGATAAAATGTATCCTTGCCGCAGTCCTCATAGAATCTCTACATCATCTGTGAGTTCGCGAAATACTCGTACATTTGCAGTCTGTTTCCAGAAAATATGTTTTATTAGTGTAACGTCCTTGAAATCGAGGCCCATTTCTTCCAAGATCTGGGTAAGTTTGTCATGATTCACTCGATCAAATTACTTCTTATGATCGATGCAACAGACGTACGAGGTTTGATTCACGTCCCAGCACCGTTGCATCAGCACTTGGTGGGCAAAGATAAAGATAAATATAAATAATCATTAATTCAGGAAGATAGTCTTACTTATCTTAATCAATGACATTGTGTAATAGGTCTTTATGATCCATGTGAGGCCATGCGAGGGCATTTGAATATTAACATTATAAATTAGAATTATAACTAATATTATAACTTAGAGGTATCTGGTAAATAATAAATTTTTGTCAGCTTTATAAAACATCACGGAGGTATTCATCGACACTGTTATAAACTTTATCTGTTAGAAGACCTTTTATTTTCTTTTGAAACGTATGTATATTTTCTATTTCTTTTACAGATTGCGGAAGTTTATTACATATTCTAGTGGCCATGCAAAATAGACTTTTATTATAATAAGCAGACTTGTGATGCTGTATTTTGAGCTTCATGTGGTGACGCCTGCCTTTTAAATTTTGAAAAAGTTGCATATTACTTTTGACAAAAACCAAGGTTTCCTATATATAAATAGACGGCATCGTAAGATGTTGAGACACTTGAAGTAGGGTTTACAACTGTTAGTTGGGTTCAGCTTGCATAAAGCCCTCAAACATTTTTCTGCGCTTTAAAAATAGTGTCTTTACCCGTAGCGCACAGAAGACTTTACAAAATCATGATCTTTGGATCATAATTTAAAAAAAAGCATGTGTAATGCATATGCGTTTTTTTTGCAACCATTCAACGTGTGTCTTCCACGTCATGTTGGAATCAATATGTAGACCTAAGAACTTTGTTGTTTCTTTAGATTCAATTTTCTCATTCCAGTATTTAATATTTAATGCGAATTCCTGTCCATGTACTTATTAAAAGATTATTATTATTTAATTTTTTCTATTAAATTTATCAAGGAATTATTATTGTCAAATTCATGTGAATTAAGATTATGTCCTATAAATGTTGCGGCGCTGTTTTCAGTGAAAAGAGCATTCGATTGATTCACACATTTTAGGATGTCATTAATATATACTAGGAATAACGGTGGGCACAAAACACTCCACATATAATGTTCCTAGAGTCAGGTGAATATGTCATTTCCATATATGATTTATAGCGTATTTGAGTAATTCTTTTATTTTTTCTGAAGCCCTTTTGCTCTTTAACCAATATTTTTACGATAGTTTTTCAAAAAATATATACAGCCTATCATAAATGGCTTTCTCCAATACTTTGAAAATTATTGGTATCAACGCTATGCAGCTGTAGTTGCTCATGTTTTTTTAACGTCTTTTTTTAAAAGTGGTTTCACCAGATACGTCTGGAGGCGATCAGGTAAAACGCCGTATTGTAAGCAGAGGTTATTCAAGTGGCTGAGAATTGGTGCAGTTTTAATACTATTTCGATTATATTTGAGTTGATATCATCATTACATATTCGTACTGCTTATATTTTTAAGTGATTTTTTTTTGATCTTCTAAGGCTGATGTGGGATTTAGGAATATAGAATCATTTGGAAATGCTTATCTGAGATAATTTTGTTTTGTTGTATTAGGTTTAAGTAGCACTAGGTTAATCTTTTTTTTCATTGAATGCTTGTGCTATTTGTTCGGGCCCTGCAATCGTTAGTCCCTTACATTTTATTATGCCTTTGTTGTTTTTTGGAATTATATCTTTTTTTTGTTTATTACTAGGTACCCATGTTGTTTTACATATATTAGTTGAGGTTTTCATAGCATAATCGTTTTGTGATTTTTGCGTCAAATATATCACTATTTTCAACTGTTGTGTGAATTGTTTGAATGTATTTTTATCTTTGAGGATTGGGTTGAGTCTAAGTATTCCATTTTCACTTGGTAGTCACGTATTTTTTTCTCCTGAGGAAAGGGAAACAAAGTTCATAAAACTACTTGAACAGATTGTGAAACCAGTTATATGCTTTATCTAGAACTTCGGAAAAGCTCAGTTGAGAAAAGCACGTGACAAACTTATTTATGTTTTTGTCACTGTAATCTCGATTCACGATAAAATAGTCCCGCAAGAGAGGAGATTTTTTGACCGGGCATTTGAAAATCTATGCAAAGTTATCTGACAGTACAAGTTCTACGACTTCACCTACTTCTTTGCACGTTATGAGCAAAATTATCTTATCATGTTGCACTTTCAAAACGAGTTGGCTCTTAAATTAGTTGGTAGTTAAATATTCAAGCCTGATAACAGTTGCACAAAATATTTCGTAGCAGTAGTGTTATTTAGAGTATCAATCTCCTGCTATTGCAACTTTTTTGTTTCTGTTACATGTTTAACTTAGATTTTTTTCTAGTGTCGCGAAGAACCTTTGTAGATATTCTTTCCTTTTTTTTTTGGAGAAGGGATCCTGTACATACATATAATTATAATTTTGTGTTCTTCTAATTTTATACAACAACATTCGATAATATTACGTGGGCTACATTTTTGTATTTCTTTGATTTCTTAATATTTATGATATTTGCTGATTACTATGCAGGAGCAACCATTTTTATGAGTTCGGTATTTTTAGTTGGTATTTATCAGAGGTTATAATTTTATGCTCGGTGACACGTATAACGTGAACGTCATATGGTTTATTGGCCTTTTTGAACTCCTCCAATTGTTAAGGTTATCAGCTTTACTGATTGATCAGACTGTTAAAATTTTGATGGAGAATATGAATGCTGTTATACATGAAAAGGATTATTTCTAATATAATCTTGTGTCACATTCTCACTTACATTTTCCTTATAAATATTAGATTCCAATATGTAATTTTTTTGTACTCATGTCAAATTGTTAATTATCATTTATATCATTATTATTATTAATGTCACAATTATTATGCTTATAATAATGATAAATTATTATCATCATTATAATTGTCAGCTGCGTCAGTATTTATATTTATATAAATTTTAAATATATACATGTTTTTTTTATTCATCGTGACATGGTTAGATTGAGGACTCAAAACGTTTGACATGAGATGTTTGAGATGAGATGAGATGACAAGTAATAGCATTTATTTTAACTATGTACTGTTTTATATTTTAAATTTTTACACAAACTGCTTAATAATTATATCGATTCTCTGGAATTACTGCGGGATATTCTTTTTCATGTACCCTGTAGGCAAGAAACCGGTTGTCGTGACAAAAACCTTTTCTCGATTGCATGGAGTATACATTTTTATGTCTCTCAAAGTTTTATTAGACGTAGTTGTAAGACGTACAATGATGGACTTGTTGAAATTGATTTGTTTAGTAGCTCCTTGAATTGTTTAAAAAAAATAAGAATTCATTCTGGCTTTTTAAAGTTTGGTTTTGATTTTCAATAAAAAATATGTTATTTTAAATATGTAGGTACAGTAGGTAACACTTCATGATCGTTGTAACCTCGCTCGTATCGCGGCGACAGGGAATATCCCATATGCTCCCCGCTGCATATACCTACGATTCAAAAATGTAATCGGTGTCTGGATTACCTAGTTAATTAAGAAAACTATAGGTTTTCATTTAAAATATCATGTTATTTAACATGATTAAGACCGTTTGTATATAAAAAAATAAAAATAAATATTAATGCCGACCATTTGTCAAAAATAGGTTACAGCCCAGCGTTTTCTGAGAAGAGAATCTTCAAGAGAAGATTTTTACAACCACAAGCATTATAAATGATCTTGAAATAAGACAAAAAGCCTAATCGCTATCACATATGAGCTAGCGGTCTGACCGATGTACCAGGACGTAATAAATCTAAGGAAGTTGAGTAGCGACAACACGTCATTCTATCTTCAACAGACGTTGATGGATCGCACAGTCTTAGTCCTTCATATCTCCTCCATTTATAACCACTTGCGTTAAACCGTTTGTTTTATGGATTTCATCATAAATTATGTCTGTTTTCGCCAGAGTTTGTGCCAGTACTGCGCTTTTTGACCTAGAAAGAAGAGGTCTGTGCTGTCAGTGAAAAGAAAATTATTTGCATAGAAAGTTATAGGATAAGAGTGTGATAATTTTAATATATTTAACCCTTTCGCGTACAATAATCGATATGTCACTATAATGTTGTATTAGGAACATATAATATACACAGATGTGGCATCAATCTAACTCGCCAATAACAATTACTAAGCATGCGATCGAGTTAAGTAATGAAAATATTTATTAGTCGAATACAGAAAGTAACAAAGAACTCTTTATTGTTCTTGTCACAAATGTTTCACATTGAGTAGTTTCTTGTTCTCGATGCAGAAGCAAGCAGACAGTTTTTGAAAGAACTCTTAAAATATCAAAAGTCCTTCGAAACTCCACATTTTCTGTCCAGTCTGCGACTATTGAACCGCGTGGAGTTGACCACGATATCAAGTCAAGTTTATTTAATAGAATATTGTAGAAATTATTTTTCCGAGGTCTGTTTGCCCAAAATAGTTATTGACCGAGCGAACGAAGCGTCTCCGTGCCAGCTTGGACGATAATGCTTAGGTATGTCCAGATATACTGGATGTCCAGCTGTTCGCCGCCTCTATTTTCATGAAATTTTGCGAGTAGATTCGATAATTACATTTTTTTTTCTTTCGATTTAGTTTTTGGAAATTTTTCAAAAGCCGGGTTTTGTGCGGTTACTTTCATACTCCATGTACGTAACCTGGTGCATTCATAAGTCTCTATGTAGTATTGAAAGAAAATGCAGTCGGGATATTTGTTTTTATAATAATTCCAGTATTCCATCCGATAAATTTCAAGGGTTTAAGATGTGAGGACTATAGCTCACATAGCTATTAGTAAAGTAAAATGTTTACAACTGAAAGAGAATACATTAAAACTTTGTTGTAATTTACTCATAAATAAGCGTCAGATAACAAAAGTAACGTAATAAAGTCAGAAAATAATGTTTTTCTATTAGGCAAGTTATATGACCTCTCCCAATCACCATCATCATAACATAACAAACCATAACATATACATACAGGCACAAAGTGCTTCTGGTCCCATACTAGGATACATTAGCATACATCCTGGGAACCAGAAACAGCAACGTCACAAAAAAATTGTAAACATCCATGTTCTGGGGTTTTGTTTTTTCTTTCCCAGGACCTCGCACTTGGGATGCACAGCCTTGACTGCCACACCACAGATGTCGTCATCGACATGAGCCTGCCAGGGAATCCTCCCTTTAGTAAAATCCACCCCGCACGCCACACACACCATTCAACTGGGTTCTATGTAAACCGTGTGCATTGTTTCCTACTGTTATATATATTATCGAATTTTTTGATAAATGTTAATGGTGACCATGATATTTGTACATCGATTTTGTATCTGTAATACTGTGCGATTTACTTTAGCAATAAATAAACACGGCGGGCTTATTATCTTAAATTCTGCAATCAGCAACTACTGCGCAGTGATTGCGCAGTCATCGCACAATCAGTTGCAATGTGTCAAACCAAATTCGTATTATCTAAACTGATCGCTCGCTAACCATTTGCTTTCTGCCAACTGCAAAACCAATGCACTTTTCTTTTTTCTTTCGTTCAATCATTCACTTCTAGGCTAAGAAAGTTCGATTGCTCCGTCATTGCTAGTGCAATGACGGAGCAATCGAGAACTAGTTGGATTGTTTGTTTCACAGACCTAGTTTGCTTGCATTGTTGTGACTTTTGATTTGAGGTTATAAAAATTAGCTGTCTATTGCGTGTGCATTGTCTTTTTCATTTTTAGTTTTCCTTTTAGCGCAAAACAAGTTTGTGTAAACCAATTTGAAAATATAAGTATGTTTTTCAAAAAATTAGGTCGTATTATTATATCATATATATGTCGTACAAGATGCCTTCTCCCTTCGTCTTCTAGGGCATTTAAAATCGACAGGGCGCGTGCCATTGCTCATTAGATAAATTAGATTCCTTTTTCAAAACTGAAACAATCGTACAGCAATTCGTCTTGCGATCAGTGATTGGGTTGTCGCTGTTTGACGTTTCTTATTGCGTTTGCACAGCTATCGCTTGCTGTCAAATAAGACTTACGTAATACGAAACTTTGGTTCCACCTACAGACAGAATGCACTTTTTAGTTTTGCGATTGCTCGCTAGAGGCAGCACAATTGACCGATTGCTATGCTCCGCTATTGCTTCTTGCATGGTAAGAAAGTGACTTTTGACAGCAGAAATTGCGCAATTTTTGTCGATTGCTTTCTGTTTGCAAGATACGTAATAACCCTGCCGGTTTGTATTATATTCTATTCTAAACTAGCTGACCATTAAGACGTCATTCAGTTCGTTACCATGCCGCCGGTTGATGGAGGAACTGATCTAAAGATGTATTGAGTTAAAATAATTGTCTATAATAAATTTATAAATGTTGTTAAAAATCACTTATGTAAAAAGGCTTACTACAAAATATCAGATTATGTAGAAGACAAGAAAGCTTGGGAAGGTGTTTTCTCCAATTCTGTAAAAAATAACGTATAAAACTGTTCAGTAATATAAGTATGAATGTATCTTATCAGAGCACATAGGTCTATCCTGTACATAAATTATTCTTATCAACCTTGGGTTTGTTGGAAGAGATCTCTATTTAGAGATAAGCATGCCTTTGTAGATGTTCTGTCTGTTTTATTATATCTTATGTCGTTTATGTGCAATAAATATATACAAATATACAAAACTGGAGGTTTCTAGCCGCCTCTTTTCCTCCAGCATCTAAAACATTGAGGTGACGGAATTCAAATGGAGTTCTATATTTCCCTGTACCTTATATACGCCGTGGTCAACTAACTAGGGACATTCAAGATTTAAAAAAAAAGTATTTAATATCAAAGGTTAATCATGTATTAAATTTTAATGTACAATTATGTAGCTGGACATTTAATAAAGGACAATAAAATATAATGTAAAGTATAGTGAAAAATAGAGTTAAACAAAACTAATAATCTGTAGTATTATAATATTTTTATCGGCTCCATTTTATTACGTGTAAAATCAGTACCCAGTAGCAAAAACTTTGTTAGTAATTACCACTTGACACCGATGTGGCATAGACATTATCAGTTTCTGAAATGTTTCAACAGGAATGTTTGCCCATGCTTCACAAAAAGCTTCATTAAGTTCATCTAAAGTTGTGGTACGATAGGTGGCAACTTTTTCCTTGATTTCGTGCCAAAGGTGCTCAATTGGGTTGAGGTCCGGGCTATTTGCTGGCCAATCTAGCACCGATATTGACTGACTGTTAAAAAACGACTTGTCTGAATGGGCGGTATGTTTCGGGTCGTTGTCCTGCTGAAACGTCCATATAATAGGGAGATGCTCCTCAGCATAGGGAATCATAGTTTCCTCCAATATTGCCATGTATTGATGTTGGTCTAAGTTACCCTGAACTTTCCTCACAGGTCCCACTCCACGTCCAGAAAAGGCACCCCACATTTTAATGTTTCCACCGCCATGTTTTACCTGCTTTTTTGTGAATCTTGGATAAATTTTCGCTTTTACAGGACGCCGTACATATTGCCTTCCATCTGAAGAAATCAAATTAACCTTGGTCTCGTCAGAGAACAATACATGTTGCCATTGAGCGTAGGTCCAATGACCAGATTGTCCCTAATTAGTTGACAACGAATGTATGTGTTAGTTTAAGATTTGACATTCTCCAAATGTAACCTATGTGTTTCTTCTGTAAATAAACTCTTTTGAATTTTGAATTTGAATTGATTTCTTTGCATTTTTTTTATATATAATAACCTTCCCAGGACTCAACGAATAGTTTAAACTTGCTTTAAGTTGAAACGCCAACACATTCTCAAATATATAGAAAAAGACTGCTCTACCGCTCCCACGTACCGGCAGCTCACTGAAAGTTCCGAGTACTTAGCACTTTGAAGATTAGTTTTCGAGTCCCCAGTAATAGCTGACCTGGCGTCGCGTCTTCGATGCAAATGACCCGGCAACAAGGAATTATTAGGGCAGGAAGCGCCTTGAGATACCCTATGCCTCTGTATTTTGTTGCAATGGACGTTGTAATACAGCAAAGAAATAAAATTGCAGCTACAAATTTGCTCTTGTCGCAACACAAGGACAAAGTGGCACGTCTTTTAATTCACGGAAAATTACCATTATTAAAAAGTACTTTTACTTTGGCCGGGGGTAAGGATGGCATCTAAACCCGAAAGCCTCCTTGTCCCGCAGCAAATCAAATCAAGGGGCTGGTAACGGCTGAATGCACACTTTTGCATTTAATAAATGCCTGATGGAGAAGTTTTTGACCTAGTATGATCATGATGAGATATTTTTAGTTGAAAGTCAACTGAAAACCTTCATAAACGGTAATGGAAAACATCGTTAAAAACCTAAATTTCTCCATAGTACCGAATATCTTCTATTGTATGTTGCCACTACAATTCCGCCAATGATGAGAATGGTGAAAGAAAATATACAACAAAAACATGACACTTAGAAGGAAAATGACGATATCCGATGTTACGTGTTACGTCATTCAAGGCCGGTACGAAGGCCGATAGCCGATGTACTAATGTAGGCCGCAGTTCAACTAGCAACCGGTGCGGGCGGCGGCGGCAGCGGCAGGGTACCGGTACTAACCGGCCTCTCGTAATAGATAAAACATGTTATCTGTACACCGTTTGATATGACCGCTTTTTCTTTTAGCAGTGTTATAGTGGACGTTGTTTTGTGATGTTGAGTGAAACGCTACTTTTGTTGAAATATTAGTTGAAGTTTATTTGTGATATCTTTAGTTTTGTTTTATCATGTTTTGCTATCATGTTAGATAGGTAATTTACTAGTGAATTAATTAAATTATCCACGTGCATAAGTTTGATATTTGTTTAAGAATAATGGGAAAATTAAGTGCGAAAAATCTAGTGTTGTTTACATTATTTGCAACAAATTTAGTTGATCAACCGGCGCCGGAAGTACATATTGATCAAGGAAAGTTGATCGGGAAGATCAGTAGTGATGGGACATTTTATGAGTACTTAGGAATACCTTATGGAATGGCCACAAGCCGGAATAGATTTCAAGTAAGTAGAAACATTTTCTTTTAATTTTTTATCGTAAGTTAATCTATATCTCATAATTATGAAGGTATTAGTCAATCTTATCGATTCAATATTACTGAGGACAAAGTTGACCTTTATATCTAAATCTTTCATTAAGTGTAAATTAAATTAAAAAAAAAAATGTAAATAAATTGACTTGGACAAACTGTTCAGTATCTTTAAAAATAACCTGCTCATGAACAGACATCATACAAACAGACTGTCATACAAACATAAAAAGCGTCACGCCATTATCCCATTCGGCGTTGCAGACGCATATTGTGCCCACGTTTAGCCTGTTAGGCAATGCTCAATTATGTGTGACGGGGCTAGCCCATTGTCTCAGCTATGGATACTTTGAAATATTAGATTTGTTTTACCATTCTGAATTCAAAGTCTTAACTCTTTTTTATTCCAGGCACCATTACCACCACCATCATGGAGCGGTACATACAGAGCTATCGACGAACACCATACATGCAAACAGACCTCTCTTCTAGGGGGAACCTCAGGCACCGAAGACTGCCTCAAGATCAACGTCTATGTGCCAGTCACGGATAAAAAAGTCCTCCCAGTTATGGTCTGGATACATGGAGGGGCCTTTATATTCGGGAGCGGCGGAAAACTCATTTATTCACCAGAGTTTCTAGTCAAACATGATGTTATACTAGTCACATTTAACTACCGTTTAGGACCGTTGGGTTTCATCTGCCTCGGCATCAAAGAAGCTCCAGGAAACGCAGGGTTAAAGGACCAAGTGGCAGCGTTAAGGTGGGTGAAGAAGAACATAAGATCATTTGGCGGAGATCCAGAAAATATCACCATTTTTGGTCAAAGCGCGGGTGGTACGTCTGTAAGCGCGATGATGCTTACTAACGCGACAAATGGTTTGTTCCAAAGAGCTATAGTGCAAAGTGGATCGATAATAGCGACATGGGGTATAAATCCAGAACCTTTAATGTCTGCGGCACTTCTAGCCAAAGCTATCGGATATCAAGGACCCGAAGATCCGATAAAACTGTACGATTTCTTGTCAAAAGCACCACTTGAAGATCTTTTGACTGCTAAGACGAAGAAACCTTTCGCAAAGTTCTTTGACACAGAACTGACTAGCCTGCCTTGCGTTGAAAACTCATTTCCAGGCATTGAACCAATATTTACAGACAGACCATTCAATGTGTTACAACCTTACGGAAAAAATATATCAGTGATGTTCGGAGCAACAGATAAGGAAGGGTTATTCTTGATTAGAGAATCGGAAAGAAAAGCAATTGACGACAGAAATAATGGATATCTATTTGCCTCAGATTTAGAATTTCCATCAGAACAGGAAGCTGAGAGGGTGGGTAAGAAAGTCAAAGAGTTCTATTTTGGGGAAGAACGTGTAAGCATAGACAGGTTAGATAACGTTACAAACCTATATTCACACCTGTACTTCGATGTACCGGGACTACTAGAAACCGACGTACTTGTAAGAAACCCGGATATTTCGATATATAACTACCAATTTAGATTCAATGGAAGGAGAAACATAATGAAGTACATTACAGGTTATGAAAACCTGAGTGGAGCCTGTCACGCTGATGAGCTCTTCTATTTGTTTAATTCGAGGTATTGGCCTGTCAGAATAAAGCAAGAAGACCAAGTTATGATCGACTGGATCACGAGCCTTTGGACAAATTTTGCTAAATTTGGGTACGTATATATTTGTCATATTTAAATATGTATATATATATATATATATATTACAAGTGGTTTCTAGATCCTTGTCAGAGAGAACATTTTCTTTCAGATGATGCTTTAAAAATATCACAGTTTTTCCTTTCGTGCACCTGGTTTTTGCTGAACGTGACAGCGAGATAATAATTAACTTTTCACTTCTCATGCTCGAAAAAGAACTACTTTATGCAGGATCTAGGCGACATAAAGTTGAATTTTATGCTCTTGTGCATAAAAGTAGCTTTTTAAATGTGTCTACACTAAGGCAGTGACCATTTAGCCCATACAGCCAAAAACAATTAATTGTACATGGATAAAACTTGCTAATTTATAATATTTCCATCCCTATTTGCATTTTTGATTTATAATAAGATAATACGAAAAAGAAACTAAATATCAAAACGTGTTTACCACAAAAAAAAACATTATTCCAAAATAATTTAAGAATAGGCTGTATATTTTTTTTCTTTGCCCGAAAATTATGCAGGAAAATTAAAAAAAGTAAAGTAGCGGGAAAGAAGCCGTGAACTTTTCGTATTGAATTTTCTCAAATTATTGTTTTATTTTCTCGCAATCGAAGTGAAAAGCAGAGTTTATAACTCGTCCACAAAACCATTTTTATCCTCGACATTACTATCAGCCCTCGCCTTCGGCTCGGGCTGCTAAAAGTCTCGGATAAAAGTGGTTCGTTTTGTGCACTTGTTGTAAAATCTACTATTGTCTGTAGCTTAACTCAGCTGTGGGAATACATAATAAACTGCATGCATGCCTTTATCAGTCACGCACACTGTAATGTATTGCACCTTGTTTCACTGATAATAATACTAACGTATACATAATACTTCCAGAGATCCGACGCCAAAGTTCAGCAGCGGTTTTCCAGTAAATTGGGAGCCAAGCCGAATCGGAGACAAGAAAGTCCTCTATTTAGACAAGGACCCGAAAATGGGCCCCGTGCCAAGCATGGAGGCCTATGAGTTGTGGCGGGATGTATATAACAAATACAGGAGAAAGAGTTGGACATACTGAACTTACAGGATTTATGTATGTCTGTTGATGATTATGAATATTTAGTGTAATACATTTTTATACATATATTTACAAAAGTTTAATATTTACAGACTACATACATACACAAAACTATTTTTCAATGTTTCGATATCCGGTCTTGAATGTACCTTTACAAAAAATATCTATTATAAAAGTGGGCACAACTGTGCCTCTGCAACCCTATACGGGAAAAGGCGTTATGTTTTGTGTTGTTTTGCTTTATTTTAAAACAAAGAATGGATATTCATGCAGTTCTGTTTTTGCTGGTACGTATATTATTATTACCGGATTTATGAGTCACAAGTCACCCTAATGGCCGAGTCGGCAGTGACCCTGCCTACGAAGCCAAGGGTCCTGGGTTCGGATCCCGGTGGGTGCAAATATTTGTTTGATCAGCACGGATTTTTGTACCCTAGTCATGGTTGTTTATCTATCTTAGAATAATATTTATATATATTAGTATGTGTATCGTTATCTACTAAACAAGATTCAGGGAATCCTAGTTTGGGGCTAGAACAATGTATGTAAATAGTGTCCAAAGTATTATTATTGTTTTAGACAGTAAATTAAGAGTAATAATTTATAGGTACCTACCAACAGACGTGCGAGTGGCAATGCGTTGACGTCACTCACGCGTGACTTTGACCAGCATTGATATTGTCCCTCAATCTTAAAAAGTCAACGTCAAAGTAGAACTTTCTTTGTTACTGTAGATATTTACACGTACGTATGTTTTGCCTCTTCTCTACATTGGGCCACTGAGGGAGCAGAAGCTAATTAAAATGGAGTTTTGTATTCAAGCAGTTGAATCTTTTATTTATTTTATATCCTGTGTTGAAACTATTTACATCCTGCTGGGGTAAAGTGGAGTAAAATCAACTGCTACAGAAACACAATGACGTCACGACACGAGCGTTTTGACAACTCATAAAAGTATACATTTTGATTCGTTCAATGCATAGATTGATGATGGTTTAATTACTTATACATATGTTGATGATATTATTATAATAATGAAATATCCATTATCGGACATTCATTGATTCGGATGTTGCGTTATGCTCTAGGTCCCGGCTACTATTGCAACTTGGTAGTGATAATTAAATCATCATGATTTCTCACCGTGCCCACAGAGTGGATTCAGAGCATACTAGTAAAATACCACATAGCTAGATACTACATATTTCTTATATTCTACTTTAACTCCATCGCTCAGTATTTCATATTTACCGCAAGGAAGCCGCGGGCAAGTATTACATTTTGCAGCCCTAGAACGGACCCTTGAGGCAGGCCGACGCTGAGTGCCTCTCAAGCCACTTTATTAGATCTAAACAACACTGCTAACAGCGCTCTCTCGTTTGCGGACAAAGACGGACCTAAATTGTAAAGACTGCTTAAGAAGCAGTTATCGGCATTTCTTTATCGGTAGTAGTTTTGTTTGAGAATTACTTATTTTGTTTAGATCAAACGGCTAGGAGATTTTGCCGAACGTAAACATAAACATTTACATACAGGCACACACATAGCTTCTGGACCCACACAAGGCTACCCTGTGTCGTGAGAAGCAAAAACAGCGACGTCTGTCACACACATATCAACATTCAAGACCTGGGTTTTTCTCTTTTTTTTCACCCCGAGCCAGGGTTCGAACCCGGGACCTCTCGCACGGTAGGCAGAGCCACAACCGTTACGCCACAGACGTCGTCAAAAACACGTAGGTATACTTTTAAATATATTCGCTGTCGAAAAATGTTTTACTTTTGTGTAATGTGCTATTATTAATTGCCAGGAGTTTAGTAAAATTGGTATTGTTAGTTTGCGCGACAAACACACTTATACCATGTTTTCCCCGATTGCCTTCCCAACCTGTCGCGAACTATACCTGATCAAGGAAGTACATAAAAGCAAAACAAAAAAATAGTGGTAAAAGAAAGAAAGAGAAAGGGAAATACCTGTAATTCCTAATTATAAGGATGTTCGTTTTCCACAAAGGAGTTATTGGCAATTCCTTGTATTTAATCTCAAATTAATTATAGACATATTTATTTTGTGTGTTACATTTCACAAAGACCTCCCTGCGGGCGTTGAATTGCCATATTTTATAAGCATTACAGAATAAAACCAAATTTACGATACTTCTTGAACAAAGCTTCTTTTGTTTATATTAAAGGGAAAAGATAACCTCGAGAGGAGTTAAGTGCTATTACAATGACAACTTTACATCCTATATTTATTACTCGATGGATTTAATATGAATTGTTTAAAATATGAATTAAACTTATCTTATAAATAGCTCTAGCCAATAAATATAACGGGGGAATCAAGAGCTATTATTCTGTTGTAAAGCCACACATATTATACTAAGTTATTTATTTATATAGTAAGTAAACAAACTTGTATTGTGTGCTTACGAGCCTTTGTCCATAGCCAGCTAAAACGCAGTAACATTTTTCTTACAAAAATAAAAAAAAGCCGCACACCCACAAAACTATATTCAAATAGGTACGTAGTATACCGAATAAGAATATCTTACGTGTAAAATAATCCGCGTCTGCATTTGCCATTCATTGCGCTTTACGTACTGCCGGGAGACATTTTTATTTTCAAATGTAAAATGCCCGTTTCAACACCGACATTCCCCGGGGAGCTGCAGAGGAGAATCAACCCTGCCTTCCTGGAGTGAGAGCGGAAATTCGAGTGAGCGTGGGAAGTTGACTGAAAAAGATATTGCGAGACAATTCGCTGTTCAAAAAGGAACGTAAAAAGTTAGAACAAAGTTCGACTTGAAGTCACGTCCTTGGGGTCTGTAGAGTTGAGTGTGTTTTTTGGGGGAGGAAAATGGACCTTTGTGTTTTCGCAAACGCGTTAGGTAGTATTTTAGTCAACTCACTGACTCATCAGGTGAGTTTGTGATTGGATTAACTCTGGCCGTTAAATGAAAAATGCAGTACAATATTCAATTTCTGGCTAAACTTCGCCTCTCCCGCACTGTATTGGAGAAGGTCCGACGACAAGTTTCTTTTGTTGTTTGCCGAACAACACAAATATAGCGTCCCACTGTTTCCCATACGGGGTGGCAGAGGCACATATGTGGTCGCGTTTGGCCAGATTATTCAATAGTCCGTTTGTTTCCAATCGTTTGCCAAATGTTATTGTCCACGCCATCTGTTTGCGGGCCCCTGCGACGCGGCAGTTCTATACACAACACAGAAAGCAAGGAAGCGTCACCGATACCGTCAGAAGAAGTGGAAGGCGTTAGGAAATCCTGGATATTATGATTTTTGCACGATTGTTTATATAAAACCATTGCGGGGTCCACTTTTGTCTTTGAAGTTCGACCGAAATATTTATTTTCGCATTGACTTTGGACGATACGACGAGACAAGGAGATTCAAGGTGTGGATTTTCTTATTTTCATATTCTGGATTTCTAAAGGAGTCTTAAGCAGTATCATTTTTTTACCATGAAACTTCCTGAATTCTATATTATGCACTAGAAATATATGTAGATATCATTATGATTAACGATATTGTAATAGCCCTGTGGGAAAAGGCAGACGCTATCTTTATTAATTTAGTAAAATCCATAAAGAATAAGACACATGCTAGCCCGGTAGACATGTTTGTTGTTGCAGTGGTCACCTTGACCATAACCGGTTGGGAAATAATTTATTTAAATTGGGCAGGACATATGTGTCGAATGCACCCAGACAGGTGGGCGAAGATCGCAGCTGAATGGGTGCCTACAGACGGACACCGGCGCAGAGGAAGGCCCAGAAGGAGATGGCGGGACGACCTGGACAAGTTCCAACCGGAGTGGGTCAATCTAACTTTTTTTGACTAGCTAGCGGTTATAGCTCTGCCTGCCATTCAAGAGATCCCGGGTTCGATCCCCCAAGAAAGAGAAGAAAAAAAACGGCTCTTGGATGTTTATATGTGTTTGACGTCGCTGTTTCTGGTTCTTACGACACATGGTATCCTAGTGTGGGGTCAGAAGCAATGTATGTGCCTGTATGAAAATGTAATTCTTTGAGTTTAGCTTTATAAAGAAATGTGTCTAATAAACGCGGAGGCCTTTGTCCAGCAGTGGGACACCGTATAGACCAATTAAAAAAATATATATTAGGACATATTTCATGATTTTGAGTATTTTAAGAAGTCATGAATTATCTGATGCATATATAAGATGTTATTAAGGTAATAAAGCCTCGAACGCACTTACGAAGCCCTTACTTAGGACAATGTCGAATCAGCTTCCGCTGACAACAGTCTTAGTTGCCCAGCAACTTGTTAACTCATCAAGACTTTTACTCCCACAGCGTTTAAGATGATGAATACTCTGCAATGGCCATATTTGCGGCGTCATTTCTTCTTATTCTTACACATTCCAAATTAAGAAAATATATTTATAACGAAGACATCCCTTTCCTTCAATCGTAGTGTTTTGAAAACATCATAATCTCAATGAGAAAATAGAACTAAATGTACAATTTTCACCAAAAATATATTATCTCTTGGGATCTTAAAGGAATAACGTCTAACTTGAAACGGGTGTTTTCAAACCTTGGTGCGAACTTCAACGTTGTTCATATTAATGCACAAAGCATTCATACCAGCTATGCTGACCTTCTTGTAGTTTTTAGTGATCTGAACATACATGGCATTCTTGTTTCGGAATATTTTCTCAAGCCGTCTCTTTCTTCTGCCATGTATGCTCTCCCAGGGTTCAGTCTCTACCGGAACGACAGGATAGGCAAGGCTGATGGCGGTGTTGCTATCTACCTTCGTTCTGACATCCCATGCAAAGTCATCAGCCAGTCGCCAAGCCTGTACTCTGGTTCTGCTGAACACCTGTTCCTGGAGATATTCTTGCGTCACAACAAAGTCCTCCTGGGTGTCTATTATAGCCCCTCTCTTCGAATCGACTATTTTAACTCTTTTGAAACCCTTCTCAGTGACTTGACTCCTCTTTATAGTGACACCCTAATTCTCGGCGACTTCAACACTTGCCTTCTCAAGAATAACGGTCGCTCAACGAAGCTGAATTCTCTTGTAAGTTCACTTAACATGCATATCCTTCCTCTAGAGGCCACTCACTTTCAACCACACTGCACCCCCTCTCTTCTAGATCTAATGATTACTTCTGACATGTCTAAGGTTGCTGCGCATGGCCAACTTAACGCCCCTTTCTCCTATCACTATCTTATTTACCTCTCTTATAAGATAAAGCCTCCCAAGCGTGCAGCTAAATTCCTTGACATTCGTAGCTTCAAGGGCATGGATATAACCTCCCTTAATTCAGACGCCTCTTCTGTCGACTGGTCGCCTGTCTACGGTAGTGAGACCATTGATGACAAAGTACGGATCTTCAACTCTGTTGTCCTGAGCTTGTTTGATAAGCATGCTCCGGTCAAGAGGGTTAGAGTTAAGCATCTCCCGGCACCATGGCTTACTGACACCATTAAGGGTCTGATGGCTAAGAGAAACCGTGCCAAGTCTAGATATAAGAGGGATCCGACCGATGAGAATCTTTTAATTTTCAAACGCCTCCGTAATCGTTGCACTCGCCTGTGTCGTGATTCTAAACGCTGTCATATCTACGAATGTATCGAGAGCTATACTCCAGCACAGGTCTGGAAGTTCCTTAAGACCCTTGGTGTTGATAAGTCCCGGGACTTGGCAGCCGGAAATGTCGATCTCCGGGGTCTCAATAGTTTCTTTGCAACTCCCCCTGTTGCGATGGACCCCCTCGTCAAGGATGCAACCCTTCGTAACCTACGGTCCAAGGCAATAGCCCTCAACTCAGCATTTAATTTTATCCCTGCCGGATTCGGCGCAGTAAGGAGGGCAATACTAGCAATCTCGTCGAAGGCCATAGGTGAGGACAAGATCTGTTCTCAGATGATAACATCTATCATTGATGCTCTGTTACCTCTCATCACCCACATAATTAATGTGTCGCTTGACCAATGTTGCTACCCCAGCCAGTGGAAATTAGCACTTGTGATTCCCCTCTCCAAAACGTCCAATCCCGCCTCCTTTAAAGATTTCCGTCCCATTTCTATTCTGCCTATCCTCTCCAAAGTCCTGGAATCAATTGTTCACTCCCAAATCTCCTCCTACCTTTCCTCAAAAATGTTACTGAATCCCTACCAATCAGGTTTCAGGCCGGGTCACAGCACTACCACAGCACTGCTCAAAGTCACAGACGACATTCAATTAGCTATGGATCAAAAGCAGCTTACGGTCCTTACACTGCTTGATTTCAGAAGCGCCTTCAACTGCGTCGATTTCGATATACTAGTTGAAATTTTAAAGTCACTTAATGTCTCCTCGCACTCTGCTCGCTGGTTTGACTCCTACCTGAGAGATCGCCAGCAACGCATTAAGTCTGAGGAGATCTCAACGGACTGGTGTGATCTCTCCGCAGGTGTTCCGCAGGGAGGAATCCTTTCTCCTCTCCTCTTCTCGGTATTCATTAACTCCATCTCTGACGTTCTTACCTCTTCTTATCATCTGTATGCAGATGACCTTCAAATATATCAGCACTTCTCTCCGTGTGATGTGAATCTGACAGTAGAGGCGTTGAACGCTGATCTCGATAACATCAGGAAATGGGCTACCTCATATGGTCTGCTTGTCAACCCGGGCAAACCGCAGGCCATGATTTTGGGTACTCATCACTCTCATAACCTAGTTCAGAAAATGCCCGTCGACCCTATAGTGTATGATGGTAACATAATCTCATACAGCGAGAAGGCCAAGAATCTTGGGGTTGTATTTGATAAATTGTTGTCCTGGTCGCCCCATGTTTGTGAGGTCAGCAGACGAGTCTTTGCGTCATTTCACTCCCTACGGAGATTGCAGCACTTCCTGCCGCAGCAGACTAAAATTACCCTTGCCCAGTCCCTCCTACTACCTTTAATCGACTATGCGGATGTTTGCTGGATCGGTGCGAACGAAGAACAATTGAACAAACTCGAACGACTTCAAAACCTCGGGATTCGGTTTGTCTTCGGGCTGCGCAAGTATGACCATGTCTCACATTATCGCAAGGAGTTGGGGTGGCTTCCGATCCGATTTCGTCGTGATATGCACGTTCTCTCCTATCTGTTCAACATTTTGCGAAATCCCCGCTACCCCTCATATCTTCGAGAACGTTTCGAGTTTATTTCCTCCAGGCATAGCAACCGGAGATCCCACACGATGTCTCTTCTTTCTACTCCTCGGTATAACAATGCCGCTTACAAACACTCGTTTAGGTTAACGGCGATCCGACTGTGGAACGCACTTCCCTGCGCTATTAGAGATAGTCCCTCAATTTTCACTTTTAAGACAAGATTGAAAGAGCATTTCCTTTCTCTTTCGTGATAGGTACTTTTATATATGTATATATAAGTAGTATATGTTTGATATATATTTTATTTTTTTGCTTTTGTATTTCATTTAGTGTAAATCATTTACAATATCATTTATTTTATTTTCATTCATTATTTTTTTTATTATATCATTTATTATGTTTTAGTTGTAAACAATTAGATGTGTACAGTTTTATTGCGCTCTAGGACTCTCCTGTTGCACAATTTTTCCTGTCCTGCCTAGGTTTGCTGGTAGAAATCTCTCTTTAGAGATAAGCTCGCCTTTGCTCATAAAATGTTTTGTTACCTTACTATTAAGATTTCTGTGCAATAAAGAATAAAAGAATATAGATGTTGCTCTTGCGCCAAAAAAGGTATTAAAAATATCTTAAAACAAATTGTCTAAAATTATAGAATTAATCAGTGTTTTTTTTTTAATACATAAAAACCAAACAATTATCGCGCTGTTCTGCCGCAGAGACTGACTGCAAAGTAATGATGTAGTGTAAGCTGTTATGAACTTTATTTTAATACTAGCCTTTGCTTTAGGAAGGGAAGATGGGCCTTTAACCAGCGGTGGGGTGATGTAGGCTAATATGATGAATGATGAGCCTTCACTCGCGGCTTCACCCGTGTATAGTGGTGTAAAAATGCCAAGTCTTACGCGGATACAGACTTTTCTTCTTTAACTTTTAATTTCTTGTTTGCACCCCACCATTGATAGGTACAGCCCTGTCGTAAATACACCCCTTCCCATGTTTTCCTCTTCTGGGAAATTTCGAAATTTACTTTGTCGATGACGTCTCTTATTTAGAAACAACCTCCCACCTATGTGCCACATCTTCAACGGCCAAGTAGTTTTTGAGTTTTATACAAAACTGGCCGGAAATTTTGGATAAAAACTTTTACCGAAGTGTCACATTCATAAACTGTCTACCTGCAAATTTTTAGCTTCATAATTCAAGCATTTTTAGTTTTCATTCAAACTGTTACCCCCCCACACGTTAAGGGCTGAACATAGGCCAATGGCATTGAGAATTAGATAAAGAAAACAAATACCCGTCGCATGGCGTCGAAGCAGACTGACGCATGCTCCCGCGCAGAGCCCCGCGGGGCAGCCCGAGCTCCGAGACCAAGAAAATTATAGAAAATATTACTAAACTCCTGTAATAATAATATTAAAAATAAAATAAAACAACCAAAAATTTTCCCTTTTTTTTACCTATTTTTGCGTGTAAGTTTCATATAGGAAACTGATTTCGTCTCCGAGCGCTTGTTCATTTAGTTGAATAATAATGCATTGCGAAAAATATTTTTAACCCTTTACTGCATACTAGCCCATATATGGTTCTCTAAATTCATATTTTTTTTTCTTACTTTATAAACGGAAGGAGAAACGAAACGTAATTTATATTCATTGTCTATGGTCTTGCTAATACACAAAAAAAAAGATGCCTCTGGTCTAACCTCGAATTATTCTACAGGCACTTTTTTGTTAGCGGGTCAAAGTTCACGTTGATGTCCAGAAGTACGATAATCAAACACGTTTATTGGGAAGATAAAGGTAAGTTTTTGTCTTGTAAAAATCATTTTTGGTCGCGTTTATACTTCTATTTAGCATTTCTGAATGAAAATAATAATATTTTGCTGCTTACCCACTGATTTGAGAGGATTTTTCCAGTAAACCACATATGGGCTAGTATGCAATCGTAGACTTTACAACTGCTTGTTGGTTGTACCATATATAGTTTACTATGCATTCGGTGGCTTTTCAAGCTTACAAGAAAATTTGCTTATGCTTGTTTGCAGCATGGATCCAGCTCGCTTTTATGGAAGATTTCGGCATGTCAATGTCATACCGGGTGACGGATCTCAAAGCAGTGATGATTGTGATTCCGGTTCTGATAGTGAATATGTTCCTCCAAGCCAATTACAGCATCACAAAAAACTCTTGTTATTCCTGAGAGTGACAGCGATAACTCCGATGACGAAGTAGCTCGTCCCCCTCCCAAAAAGAAGACAACAAAACAGAAACAAAATAAACCTCCTAAAGTTAATTGGGTACCGGGAAAATTAGATGATTTCGACATAAATAATTTTAAATTTACAGGCAATGTCGAATTTCCAGACTTCATCGAAAACCTCGATGAACCAGCAGAATTTTTCAAATTCCTTTGCACTGACGAACTGATTCAAACCATCGTAGACCAGTCTAATCTGAAATATGTTCAAGATAATATAAACAAACCTGCTAACATAACCAAAGAAGAAATGGACCAGTTCATCGGCAATGTTTTGTTTATGTCAATAGTAAAACTACCAGCTGTACGTTTATACTGGAACACATCTATAGGGCAGGCTCAAGTTTATGAAACAATGCCATGCAATAGATTTGATGCCATAAAACAGCACTTGCACTTCAATGATAATAGCAGTTTTGTCCCTAGAGGTCAACCAGGTCATGACAAACTTTTCAAAGTGCGTCCAATGTTGAAGAACATCAGGAAGCAATTATTGCTAGTGCCCAAAGAAGAATTTTTGGCTGTCGACGAACAGATCATTCCAACAAAAATGCGACATGATCTAAAACAATATAACCCAGCAAAGCCTCATAAATGGGGTTACAAGAATCAAGTGCTGAGTGGAGTATCAGGCTTCAGTTACGATTTCGATATTTTCGCTGGAGACCAAAGCAATACTTACCCAGATGACGCCTCTGATTTAGGGGTTAGTGGGAATGTTGTTACTCGTCTTACGGCGACCGTACCAAAACATGTGAATCATAAGATCTTCTTTGATAATTGGTTCAATAGTCCAAATCTTCAGGTACATATCACGAAAATTGAACTTTTGCCACTAGGTACCGTGCGCCTAAATCGCGTCCCAAAAGTTCAAATGCCTACAGAGAAGGAGCTAAAAAAACAAGAGCGTGGATTTATGGTTGAGAAAGTTGATACCATTGATGATGTCCGTGTCAGTGCCATTACTTGGTATGATAACAAACCTGTCAATATGCTGTCAACCTACGTGGGAAGCGAACCAACCACTAAGAAACGAAGATACTGCAAAAAAGAAAAACAGTACATAGATATAAACTGTCCGCAAGCTATGGATGTATACAAACAACATATGGGAGGTGTTGACCTGCTAGACTCCATGCTGGGTCTGTACAGGATTCATCTGAGATCCAAGAAATGGTATAAAATAATCTTTTTTCACATGCTAGACATGTGCATCGTGAACGCTTGGCTTCTATGGCGGAGAAAGCACGAACATGAATACATAGGCCTCTTTACTTTTAAACAAGCTGTATCTGAGCATTTATGTAAATCCGGCAAAGTTGTCTCCCGCAAAAGAGGACGACCATCAAATGCAGCAGGAAATTATAGCAGGGATGGAACTCTAGTCTTGTCTAATCCAGGCACACCAACGCAACCAAAGAAAGTAAGGAAACGTGGAAGGCCTCAAGATCCTCTGCCTTAAGTGAGATCCGATCATATAGACCATATGCCAGACTGGCAAAAGAACAGGCAAAAACGCCAAGTTTGTGGCAAAAAAACATTCACAAAATGCATAAAATGCAAAGTGTTCGTGTGCTACAATGATAAACGCAACTGCTTAGTCAAGTTCCATGAGTAAATATATACATACATAATAAGTTCATATTCCTGTTTCTGCATGTTAACCCATATGTGGCTCTTAGCTTATTGAATGTAAAGTCACCGCACTGCATACTAACCCATATATGGTCAGGTTTATTTTTTCAGTGTCTGAAAGAGGTAAAATTTTTTTCTTGATTTTTCGTACTCCTGTAACATAAATAAAGCCTGTAATCCATACATTTGTTTTTTATTTCACATAATTCATAATTCATGCAGTAGAGGGTTAAGTATTAAATATAACAGATATCCGGTAATTTTAAAAGTCCATTATTATCTCTAATAGACCTTTTATAACATATATTTATCCTACATTTTTATCTTGTCTAGTTTGGCCTAGAATTGAAGCTAAAGATGCATTTCTGGCCATATTTAATCCATTAAGGGGATGATTCTTCAAATCCCTTCTAGTGCTTCTCTACTCTACATAAGCGACCCCTGTACAAAGTGTTATGACTCTGGGTTCACCAGTTCAGGCTGTGCGTTGTCTGTCAAAAGTCAAATAGCATTTTATTAGGGGGAAATATTAAATTGCACATCAAAAATACTGATTTGCACAGCTAAAAAGGATCAGCAAAAACACTTTTTATGTTTTAAATGTTTAATGAGTACTTAAGTTTATGTTTTAAGTACTTGTTCTTACATGTTGAACTTAGGGCAAAATGGTGCGGTAGCTTAGGTGAAGGGTAAAGGGAGTGAGCGAAGCGAAGCCCCCTTTATTTTATCTAGGTCCTTTATAGGTTTGAATGTAAGAACAACAAAAATACTTAAAACATTAACTTGAGAACACATAAAATATTTAACACATAAAAAGTGTTTTTGTTGATCCTTTTTTGCTGTGCAAATCAGTAGTTTTGATGTGCGATTAAATACTAGCCTTTAATAAGTAGATTTTTTACCGATACACGAGCCTTACCTAAGTAGGTTCCTGGGGGAGTGGAACGATGCGGGAGTGTCTTAAGCGCGAACTACAAAGAACTAATCCTTAGTTGAAGTCGGTAACATTTTGACAGCTCCTTTAGTGGCGCCCTCGATAAAGCGGTTACCCTCATTATGAAATATTAAGTCTTTGTTAACCTAACTGAAATAGCAATAGGACATTAATAGATCTGTAGGTATATAGTGCGAGATCGAACAGGTCGAGCAAGAAAACAGCCAAATGAGAAAAAATATACTCTTTGAATATATATGTCACAGTAAGATTGTCAAAACCGTTAGGTGATAAACTTGTACTTTTTTCTCGTCAGTTGGTCAACTATCGACAGATAGTAAACTGCTTAATATTTGACGCGTTAGTTGATAAACTAACGGTTAAAAACGTTAAATAGCAAACTGGTTTAAACTTGAATTGAAAACGAAACACCAGGGCAAACTCTTTGGTAGCTTAGGTGAAGACTATAGGGGGGCAGCGAAGCCCCTGAATAGTCTTCGTGTTAGGTTGACATGTAAGAACAAAAGAAACGTAAATTATTAACTCTGTCGGTCTGGTTACCGTACCGGCAGATAGTAATCTGTCGATAGTTGATCAACTAACGTGTCAGTTTATCAACTAACGGTTTCGACTATCTTACGATGACATATATAAGTATGTGCGATATAATATTGCGGAACTATTAGCCAGCTAGATAATATATTTAGACTCTCTTCCATTTCAAATTTTTAATGCGTTAATTCTTACGTGATCGTATCAATAACGTGCTAAAAGTTTTGTCAGCTTCGCAGGAACTTATAACATACCTAAGTTGGAAATCGATATTTACAACTACAGTGGACCCCCGGTAATCCGGCAAACATTATGCAGGGCAGTGTCGGACTATCGAATTTGTCGGATTATAGAGCACTGCCTAAGACCCCTATAGTCCGGATTCTTTTACGAAAGAGTACCTTGTAATCCGACAAATTACATATCTAAATAATTATCTAATGACGAGAGTCAATATATTATACGTACATATATGACGAGAGTCAATATATTATACGTACATATGTATGTACATACTTTGAAGTACAAATCAGACTTAATTTATGTAAGTCGAATTTAGTAAATTAAATAACAATTGAGAGCTTATGTTCGATTCCAAATCGATATTCGATCGATGGTTTCTGAACGGCCATTTTGAATTTGACGTTAGCTGCCAACCTGGCAGTTTTTTGACAACTGACAGACGATAGCCCTCGCAATGTAAACGCGTTTTGGTAAGGGTATTGAAATTAAATCGCAGGCCATCTGGAATGTATTCGGGTTTCCCTCAGGATTGTTAATATAGCTGAGTGTGTTATTGTTTCTCGAACCAGATAAAGTTCGCATTTTCGTGCCCGATTGTTTTACCACGTAACATAACCTGTGTTGGAACACTGTGCTCATTGAAGCTGGCCCGCCAGTCATACCTGGTTGGCTGAAGAACCTGTCTACCAAGAAGAGCCTAGGGTGCACCCGGGCCTTGCAGAGAGACAGGAGGTTGACGGGACCGAAGCGCAGACCAGGTTAGATCGACCCCAATTAACTTCAGCTCGGTGAACCGCCGACGTTCACACTTCTTGGCAACTGATCGTTACGCTACCTCGTAGCTGATGGGCCCCTACGAGGTCATTAGGTGCTGAGAAGCCTGAACACTTTGGTAGCTAGAGCGTGGCTTCCTGAGATTTGCAGCCGTCAAGGGCTCCAGGAAGGCACGATTTGGGACTATCAATCTGTAGGTATAGGCGGTTATTAGGTAACTTGGTTGTTGTTCCTATATCCACATAGATTGGTAGTATTGTAAGCTATAGGTCTATTGCTGGTAGTAGATAGACAGATATTGAATTGAAAATTGCATTGAAGTACCAGTTAGTCAATCTATTAGTGGTCTAGTAATGCTATTGAATGAATGTTTTGGTTAACATAGGTAGTTACATCTATTGATAACAGGCTATTACATTGTTTTCAGTTTATAGCAATTTATAACTTGAACTAATATTGACTATCTGTGTGTGTTATAATGATAAAGGGAAACTAAATTGTATTTACAGAATTTATATAGATATAAAACTCGGTTCCTATTGTTTAAGGAAAACAACATTGTTTAAGTTGTGGTTTAGGGTTCCCTCGTTTGGGTTGTAGGCTGGAGGGTCCAATAAAATTGAGTTACTGCAAATTGTGAGTAAGTATCGTTCCGATCATGTCGTTATCTGAAATCCAGAAGGGTGTTTCTAAGGAACTCAGATGGTTTTCCTCCGCACACGGTCTGATAGACCGTTTAGATAGGCATGATGTGGTATTGGAGCGGTCTATGGATGTTAAGGAACGTTACAATAGGGTGCTCGAATTGTCCGCGCAGGCGGAATCAGTTGATGGTTGCGCACCTGACAGGCTGTCACGGTTGATAGGGGATGTCGACCAATGTATGGAGATGGCAGCTGCTATCACGCAGAAGGCTGCGGACATACGTAGACAGCGCGAGTCCAGCCATGGTGGTGACATTGAAGCACCTCTGCCGCTTCAGGGATCGGGGTCCAGGTTACCTGCCATAACTATGCCTACTTTTGACGGCGTGTCCGGTGAATGGATGAGCTTCATCAATCCTGAGAATTCGTTTGCGACTCGGAGCGCAACTCAGGGGCCAACGTCCCCTCGTCCACAGGGCCGTACCCAGGGTGACACGGCATGGGGCCCTGAGAATTCGTTTGCGACTCGGAGCGCAACTCAGGGGCCAACGTCCCCACGTGCACAGGGCAGTACCAGGGTGCAGGGCCGCACTCAGGACCATTACATGGGGGGCCCTGAGTTTTCGGTTGCGACTCAGCATCCGACCCAGCGGGACATTGGGTGTGTTGAGCAGGCCGTAACGGGCGGGTGTCATGGGACACCTTCGAGCTATGCGGGTGCGGTTCGGACGCCGCCTCAGTTGTCGCCGCGCTCGTCGCCTCGTCCGCGTCGGTCACATGTGATGTCCCCCCCGCTCATGGAGCGGCCACGGTTGAATTCACGCCCACCCCCCTTTACGGGGAATCGTAGGTTGGGAATGGAACCGGCGCGTGGGCCATTTGTACAATGGGACCCTCTGGCGTATAGCTGCATACCTGATCGGTTACAGGCACAGTGGGGCCCCGGGGGTCCTCGCTAGGAATTTGCGGCCCAACCATTTGTTGCCCCCCAACCGGAGACGGTGGTGTTACCGATCGCCTCTGTGCTTGTTTGGGATTTGGCGGGCAACCCAACATACGTTCGCGCCCTATTAGATTCTGGAGCTCAGGGCTGCATTGTATCGAATGATTTAGCAAAATGGTTGGGCCTCAAGGTAAATAGGTATAATAAATCAATACGGGGCGTGGGGAATGTTACGGTTACGAATGTAGTTGGTCAATCGGTGATCACGTTCTCTCCACGTTATGACATTTTGACAAAAACATCCGTGCAAGCTTTAGTAATGACGCATGTCATGGGCAGACACCCCTTGGTGAAGTTAAATCCGGCCGTTCGATTCCTGACATCAGGACTCAAGTTGGCGGATCCCGATTTTGACACTCCAGCCCCGGTCGACCTGCTACTGGGAGCAGACGTTCTGGGTAGGTTTCTGTTGTCGGATCGGCGAGTTCTTCAGCCGGACGGGTTGATTGCTGTGGATACTAAGTTTGGTCACGTGATCATGGGTCCGGCATTGCCAATGGTTAGGCTTGCCGAGTCAGATGGCATACTTATTGGCTCAGCGTTGTCAGACGTTATCCAACGTTTCTGGGAGATAGAGGAACCTCCCACCGTTCTTCGAGTCGACGCAGACGAAGAAGAGTGCGAGTTGTTTTACCAGAATAGTACTGGTCGCCTTCGTTCTGGTCGTTTTGTAACTAGACTGCCTTTCAGGGCCGATCGACCGCCACTAAGAGAATCTAGGAAGATGGCTGAGACGAGATTGATGTCGATGGAGCGTAGGATGACAAGGGACGCCGTATTTAAACAAAAATATGTTGATTTCATGAGGGATTATGAGTCGTTAGGACACATGTCGGTATCGGGTGTGGACTGGAGATCTGAAGATCATTGTTTCCTTCCACACCATGCCGTCCTACGAACCCCTACCGGCAAGATTCGAGTTGTTTTTGATGAGTCAGCACCTACCTCGAACGGGATGTCCCTGAATCAGTGTCTACATTCGGGACCCAAGTTGAGTCGTGATATTTCGGATATTCTCACGAGCTTTCGGAGGCACCAGATTGTATTTGTCGCAGACATTCGGATGATGTTTAGGCAAACGGTAATTCATCCGGCTGACAGAAGGTATCAGTTGATACTGTGGCGTGAGTCCACGGCCGAGCCAGTCAAGGTCTATGAGTTAAACACGAACACGTATGGGTTACGGTCTAGCCCGTATTTGGCGATGCGTACCCTGCGGGAGTTGGCGTCGTGTGACCGTGTGAGCTATCCTAGAGCCGCCGCTATCCTGGAGCAAGATTTGTACGTCGATGATGTCTGCACAGGGGCAGCCAGTGTAGAGGAAGCTCTGGACCGACGTGACGAGCTCATTCAATTGCTGGAACGAGGCGGCTATGAACTACGCAAGTGGATGTCCAACTCCCCTGAGTTGATGGCTGGTCTCCCAGATGAGTTTCAACAAGACCCGCACATTTTTGAGAATCCTGACAACCCTAACATGTTTTCAGTGCTTGGAATTCAGTACCGGCCCGTCCATGATGAGTTTACCTATCGGGTGGTTTTAGAAACACCGAAGGCCTGGACGAAGTGGTCAGTACTGTCAACGATTGCGAGAACGTTCGACCCGAATGGATGGATTTCTCCAGTCACCTTTGCTCTCAAATGTTTTATGCAAAGGCTTTGGGCGGATCAGTTGACCTGAGACACCCACCTCTCAGGTGATTTGTTGACTGATTGGACGCGAATGTTCACCTCGCTATCGGACATAAATAATGTATCGCTGCCGAGGAAATTGGTCCCTGCTGGGGATTACAGGGCAACCCTTCACGGGTTTTGTGATGCCTCTGAACGAGGGTTTGCGGCAGCGGTTTATTTGCGAACCGTCACCTCCACCGGGGAGGTCGACGTGCGTTTGGTTTTGGCAAAAAGCAAGGTAGCGCCTATTCGGACAAGGATGACGATTCCAAAACTGGAACTGTCCGGGGCTGCTCTTTTGACCAAACTTTTGAATCACACTCTAACAGTGTTGCGTGGGTCAGTGGTTTTGGAGGATACGGTGTACGCGTGGACGGACAGCCAGATTGTTTTGTGCTGGCTGAAGGCTTCGGTCCATAACTTAGAGGTTTTTGTTGCGAACCGTGTCTCCCAGATTGTGTCGTCTGAGGTCCCACTGACCTGGAGACATGTACCAGGAGAATTGAACCCGTCTGATTGTGCATCCAGGGGATGTCGGGCTCCTGAACTCGTTAGACACCATTTGTGGTGGGGACCACCCTGGCTTGCCAAGAGAGAATCGGACTGGCCACACAGCCATGTAGTAGTATCTTCGGATAATGCCCCCAGAGCGGCCGTGCATGTTACCCAGAAGGCTGAGGACCCTGACGCCGGGTTTCTGCTGGACCGGTATAGCTCACTTGACAAGTTGATAAACGTGTCCACTTGGATTAGGAGATTCGCTCGAAATTGTCGTACTCCTCGCGATCAGCGAACGTTGAACCCTATTCTGACTCCGGCAGAGCGAAACGAGTCGCTATTGAATTTGGTCCGGTTGGTACAGTCCTCGAAGTTTGGGGCAGAATTGGAGATTATACGAAGTGGACGTTTGAAATTGAAGGGAGCCGTCGCGCGTCTCAACCCCTTTGTTGATTCGACCGGGTTACTTCGGGTAGGAGATTGCGCAATGCGAATCTGTCGTATTCGGCTCGTCACCCACTTCTGCTCCCCAAGGGGGGACAGTTATTTGAATTGCTGGTGACTGATCGTCATATTAAAAACGCGCATGCCGGCTGTAACGCGTTGTTGGCCACGCTCCAGCGGGAGTTTTGGATCTTATCTGCCCGCCGTGTCATACGGAACATCGTGTTTCGGTGCATGCCTTGTTATCGACTTAAGGCTGCCACGATGCAACCTCTCATGGGGGACTTGCCCCCTGATCGTGTGAATGAGGTCAGACCGTTTTCAGGTGTTGGTACGGATTTTGCAGGACCGTTTATGGTGAAGAGTTCACGATTGCGTACCGCTAGGCAATACAAGGCGTACCTATGTGTGTTTGTTTGTTTATCCACCAAGGCGGTACATCTCGAGCTCGTTGCTGATCTCTCGACAGAGGCTTTCAATGCTTGTTTGGATAGGTTTGTTTCTCGAAGGGGACTTCCAACTTTGATCCGCTCTGATAACGGCACTAACTACATCGGTGCGGAACGATACTTACGAGAGATAGTCAACTTTTTGAATGTAAATAAAGTGGATATTGGAACGGCCCTCTCCCATCGGGGTATACAGTGGACCTTCAGCCCACCGATTTGCCCCCACTGGGGTGGGATTTTTGAGGCCGTAGTTAAGTCAGCTAAGACGCACTTGGGGCGTATAGTAGGTCAGACCGCGCTGACTTTTGAGGAGCTCGCGACATTGTTTTGTAAGATCGAGGCCGTTCTCAATTCGCGACCGTTGTGTCCGCTCAGCTCGGATCCAAATGACCTGCAGGCTCTGACCCCAGGCCATTTCTTGATAGGTCAGCCACTTAACGCGTTGCCCGAGCACCCCTATGAGGGAGTGAAATTGTATCGGTTGTCAAGGTATCAGATATTGCAGCAGTTTACTCAGAATTTCTGGAAGCGTTGGTCGCTCGAGTATCTGCATATCTTACAACAGCGCCTTAAGTGGACTGACAAAACTAGCCCCCCTAGTGTTGGTGACCTCGTTCTGGTTAAGGATGCTAACCTACCGCCACTATGTTGGCGCAGGGGCGCATTGTTAACTTGTTCCCTGGCAAGGACGGGACCCCCCGGTCTGCAGAGGTTCTAGTAGGAGGCTCGGTTCTAAAACGAGCGGTAGCAACGTTGTCTCGGCTGCCCGTAGATTAGGGGACAGGTGGGTGCCTGTCCGGGCGGGTGATTGTTCGATTCCAAATCGATATTCGATCGATGGTTTCTGAACGGCCATTTTGAATTTGACGTTAGCTGCCAACCTGGCAGTTTTTTGACAACTGACAGACGAAAGCCCTCGCAATGTAAACGCGTTTTGGTAAGGGTATTGAAATTAAATCGCAGGCCATCTGGAATGTATTCGGGTTTCCCTCAGGATTGTTAATATAGCTGAGTGTGTTATTGTTTCTCGAACCAGATAAAGTTCGCATTTTCGTGCCCGATTGTTTTACCACGTAACATAACCTGTGTTGGAACACTGTGCTCATTGAAGCTGGCCCGCCAGTCATACCTGGTTGGCTGAAGAACCTGTCTACCAAGAAGAGCCTAGGGTGCACCCGGGCCTTGCAGAGAGACAGGAGGTTGACGGGACCGAAGCGCAGACCAGGTTAGATCGACCCCAATTAACTTCAGCTCGGTGAACCGCCGACGTTCACACTTCTTGGCAACTGATCGTTACGCTACCTCGTAGCTGATGGGCCCCTACGAGGTCATTAGGTGCTGAGAAGCCTGAACAGCTTACGTTTTATTATAAAAATAAGCATAAATGCACATACATACATATCTACCAAAATAATCAAGAATTATTAATCAAAATCATGTAGTGAATACTATATCAAATTATGAAGCTTTGAAATATTCATCAATTTTTTTTTGTTTAAGGTTGTTATAACGCGAGATCAGAGCTTTGTCCCTCAGTCTTCTCAAAAGTAAAAGTTCGTTCATACGCGTCGAGCACAATAGCGGTGGCGCGTACGAGTTGTGACCTGTTCAAACTTGCGTGATCTATATGTACATACATATGTATTAGCAAAGATTATCAAACATAATTCTGTCATAATTAGACAGGGGCCGGATTATCGGGGGTCCACTGTATTCAATAAAACCCATGTAATACTCTGTGAGCTCGCGCAAATCGCCATCTTCGTGTCAAACGGGAACCCAATCAAGTCAATTAAGAATTGCTAACCAATCCGTGCTCGGTGCGATGATGAATTATTGAAATTTGAATAAATTTTCCGAAAGCAATTTGCAATTGGATCAAGTTACGTTCCGTAATGCGACGGCGTCATTTCTCAGCCGGAGCCCTTGATTACGCCGGGGTTGGGAACACCTGAGTGTCTCCAGAAAAATAGCGGTTCTAATGAAACGCTTCCAGTGATCATAGATTTGGCAGAAGCGTCAACTGGTTTTCAATTAGATTTTTTCTAAATTCCGCGAAATATATGATTTTTTTGTAAACTAATTTTATACTAGTGGCTCTGTGAGCTGTAGAGCTCGCGAGCATGTCGGTGGAAAGCTGAACTGCTAACATACAAACTTAGGAATGCACTTGGTTACCTATGTACATGGAGTGAAGCCGCATCAAAACCAGTACAATGGCCTGTTATAATAACTCATATAAACTTATGAATGTTCCTGGTTACGTACATGGAGTATGAAAATAGCCGCACCAATAACTTTGTAAAGTTACATTTTGTTATCTAAAATACAATCTATTGACTTTTTACTAAAATTATATAGTCTGTGTCACTTTCACGGTCTCCACGAATCTAACGACACCTCATTTGTTAATATCCGTTGAGCCGTTTGGGTTTTAGCGAATTTTAAAATTTGAAAACGCCATATCTCCGCCATTTAAAAAAAAAGAAAAAACTGAATCGACAAAAAAAACATTTATTTATCCAACCTGCTCACAAAATTTCACGGGAATCGGTTCAAAAATGCGACCTGTAGGGGAGAATAGACAGACAAACAAACATATGAAAGTGTTTTTGCCCAATCCTGAAACGAAGACGCTTCGCTCGCTCGGTCAATCATGGTATAATAACGATGATACCTTGATCGGTTTAGGAATCTTATCCAGTTTACTCGATTCAGGGTAAAGACCTGTGCCTCTCGGTATGGATTATGCTAAGAGGCTGCTAAGTTTTCTATTTACATATATCTATGTAGAAAGACTAAAATGTATGCCTTATTTTCATCCATGGCTCTTCCTTTGTTGCATCTCAACTCATCTTATGAACTGAACGTCTTACAGTTGCCAGTTAAAGGCGCGACCTTTAAATTTTTAAGCCCCGCATAGTGCATGGCGTGGAAGTTCCATACAATTTAGATTATTGATAATACCTTTATTTCTAAGTAGGTACATAATGTTCATGACCGTTGACTTTACTCCCATTAGGGAGTCCCCACTCACCATAATTCCTGCAATTAAGTGCTCGTCCCTCTCTACATATTATGGAGTTACCAAAGTTTACCTGCGAATGGTGCTAAGTCGAGTTTTATCTATCGCGCCTGAGCTCGTAAGCGTGTGCCACTACCAGCCCATACGAGAAAATTTATGCCTTATGTAAACATTACTCTATGGTCGCGTTTGACTGATGGTGATACAATGTATCCCTCTTGCCAACTTGATGAGAAGGTGCGATGATTTACGTTTATATCTGCGTCGCATGCAAATGCTTTAATTTCCATATTTTTCTTGGAGTTTTCGCTTTCTTTGTGTGTGCTATTGCGCTATCCACCATCTTTATTTTCTATGTCCTTCAGACAGATTATGAAGAGAATACGGAGCAAAGCACGGGTATTTGAGGCTTAAACACTTTCTCGGGCTTTCTAGAAAAATAAATATATCTAATGATAATAAAAATAAAGAAAAATTCAGTTATTCATTGAACGTTTGATACAAACACATAAATTAAAATATGAATGCATCTAAAAATACAAAAAAAAAAACGATAAAAAAAATTTGAGACAATAATAATTATAATTAGGATAACAACACAAAGAACACAATTAGGGTAACTATGTGGTGATGCAATGAATTGGCCCTGACTCAGCAAAGTCACAGACGAGTCTGTGACGCTGGTATTCTGCCAGAGCCAGAACGGACGAGGCAACGATAGGCTCAAGTATACATTACATAGTGTAATAGCATAAAAAATTGAAATAACATTGAAAAATAAATCAGTTAGAGATTATTTTGAAATTTAATATTGATTGATGATTAATGTTTCCAAGCACGGGGTGTGGAATCGAATCACGGTGCAGTCCGATATGATTTATTTTATTTTTATTAATTTTATTTCAGGTAAGCTTACATGTATGAGAATAGAGAGCTTAATAAACGATATATTTATGGTGTAGAAAGTTAATCACAAGCTCCCAAAATTTAAAAAACCGGTCAAGTGCGAGTCTAAATCGCGCACGAAGGGTTCCGTACCACCGTTCAATGGAAGCGATGGTGTGGAGTGAATAGTTTGGATTTTACACAGCAAAATATTGTTTACAAAGTTATTGGTGCGGTTACTTTCACACTCCATGTACGTAACCAGGTGCATCCATAAGTTTGTATGTAGTATTGTTGTATGGGAGCCCCCTTAAATATTTATTTTATCCTGTTTTTTAGTATTTGTTGTTATAGCGGCAACAGAAATACATAATCTGTGAAAATTTCAACTCTCTAGCTAGCTAGGTTCTTGAGATAAAGCCTGGTGACAGACGGACGGACGGACGGACGGACGGACAGCGAAGTCTTAGTAATAGGGTTCCGTTCTTACCCGTTGGGTACGGAACCCTAAAAAAGAACAAAACTCAAATATAAACTAAATTAAATATATATAATGTATAATATAATATTTAATGGTTGTAGGATAAATAACAAAGTTGCATTCTCTAATAAACAATAATTTTACTCTTGATAGTACTGTACCTATTCATCTTATTACTTATTTATCTAAAATGTGCTTTAAATGGATCCCTTAATAATAATTGTTTGTTGTGAACAAATCGATGTCATGTTCAGTGCTGTAATATTTAATAATCTACAGCCACGTATGACAAATGAATTGCAGTCCGTGTTATTTTTATATCAAATATCCACAACAAAAACGGTAAAACCCACCCTAACATTCTACGAGACAATAGACGAAGGTAGTCATAGGCGTGGAATACTAAAAACACGATCGCGGATCTGCTACGTTGTGTATGGCAACCGGTACACCATGAAAGGCGCGATACAGCTTTTCCTAGTGTGCGCTTCGCCAAGCAAGCCGCGGCCGCCGGACAACTACCCTCACTAATGTTTTCTTAGTGTATGATGAACATGACATTCAGATTTCGAACGCCGAAGCCCGCCTGCGTGCCGCCCCTGCTTTTTTCTGTGAAGTTGGTATACTACAGAACAATATCATGTCACTAATGTTATAATATGTAGAAAATTTACACATTATGGTCATAATGTTCAATATTCAGATAAGAAATTAGTTTTTACAAAGTAGTTTAACATTATGCTGATCGTAACGTGCGGTTTTTGGACGCAGTATAGAGAGTTTATGATACGTTTGTAGATTTATTTTTTATGTCTTCCTTTTATACAGCAATCCGTCATCTAGGACATTCAGCTATAGATTTGATGTGTAGACAGGCTTTTAGGTATAGGACCAGTGTACCATCCTTTAAATTTATTCTTAGATTAGTTTAGCAGATCTTGTGGTGCTCTTCTTTTTAGTCTTTTGAAGGTTATCGGTTCCATCATCAGGTTTAGGGCCACTGAGTTAGGATGCCTTTCTAGTCTTTCTTTATATCTCTTGAGGTTGGATACAATCTCCTCCTGTCCCATTGGGACTTTCAAATCTTGATGAATGCGTTCATTAGTAATGTAAAATGGTGCATTTGTGATTAGTCGTAGAGTTTTTGATTGGAACCTTTGAAATATCGATATTTGATTTGGCAGCCGTTCCCCAAAGTTGTATGCCGTAGGTCCATATAGGTTTTATGATGCATTTGTAGATTAGTAACTTGCTCTCCAGTGACATTTGCGACTTTTTATTTAGGAGCCAGTATAAGTTGTGGAGCTTCAGGCCTAAGGCTTTACGCTTCGTGAATATGTGCTTTCTCCAGGTTAAGCGTCGGTCTAGAAAGATACCGAGATATCTGATTTCATCTTCTTGAGATATTTGATTCCCATTCATCATAACTGGAGGACATGTGTCTCTTCTGGTGGAGAAGGTAACTTGAACAGATTTGGTTTCATTTGCTTTTATTCTCCAGTGTCTGAGCCAGTCTGTTATGGAATTTAAGCTCGAGTGAAGTTTGGCTGAAGCTGCTGTTGGGCTCTGGTCTGAGGCTAGGACTGCCGTGTCGTCAGCAAAAGTTCCAGTAATAACATCAGTGCTGACTGGTAATTCTGCGGTGTAAAGGATATATAGTACAGGTCCAAGGACACTTCCCTGTGGCACTCCTGCTTGTATTGGGTGTAAAGTAGTTGAGTCCTCTCCCAGCTTGACAAAGAAGTATCTCTCACTCAGATATGATTTGAGGAATAAGTAGTAATTAATGGGAAGGTACAGTCTGATTTTGTAGAGTAGTCCTTCGTTCCATACTCGGCCAAATACCTGAGAGATGTCCAGAAATATTGCAGAGTAGTACTCCTTTTTTTCGAATGTGGTGTTTATTTTTTCTATCAATCTGTGGACCTGTTCTATTGTACTATGCCTCTATCTGAAGCCAAACTGGTGCTCTGGAATGATGTTTTTCTCGTGGATTAATGGCATGAGTCTCCTTAGGAATAATGTTTCCAGTAATTTTGATGTGATTGGCAGCAGGCTTATTGGACGATATGATTTTACATCCATTGCTGGTTTTCCCGGTTTAGCAATCATTATTATTTGTGCCACTTTCCATTGCCTTGGGATGAAGTTTCGCTGAAGAATGGCATTAAATATATATGTTAGGAGTTCCACCGCTTCCACTGGCAAATGTTTCAGGATGGTTGCAGTTATAAGATCAAACCCTGGAGATTTGTGGTTAGCTAGATTCTTTATTGCAGTAACAACTTCGTTCTTAGAAAAAATTTCAACTGGAAGATCAAGCTGGTAAGTCTTAGTAAGTAGCTCATTTACTTCATTGGTTTTAGTAGAGCCGTTGTCTGGGTTTGGGACGAATACCCTTTCTAGGTGGTACACAAAAGTGTCAGCCTTCTCAGTGTCACTTTTCGCCCATGTTTGGTCAGATTTGCATATTAGGGGGTGATGCTTCTGAGGCTGGTTTAGCTTTTTAGTGACTTTCCACAGCGAGTAGTCAGTTCCTGCCGTTCCATCAAGACTTCTAAGGTATTTCTGAACTCCTTCATTCCTTACATCTTCGAGTAGTGTTTTAAATTTATTGGTGATATAGTTTAGTGTCTTTTTATTGCTGGGACACCTGTGAGTTTGCCACGCTTTCCTTGCTCTGCGTTTCTCTGCAAGTATATATCTTATGTATTTGGGAATTTGTGTTTGATCTTTAGCTTTCGGCTCTGGGGTTGATTCCTATGCTGACAATTGTATGCATTGATTGAAGTGTTTCACAGCTTCTTCAATATCATTGTCACTTTTTAGCGGTGCAGACGTGCAGATTCTTTCGGATGCTAGTTGTTGAAAGTGTTCCCAGTCTGTTTGTCGATTGTGTAACTTGCAGGGTCTGGGTGTGATAATGACATTCATGTTGACTGTAGCAAATACTGGGGAATGATCAGATGAAAGGTTATAGCTACCCTTGCATTCTATTTTATCCTTGCTTAGTCCTTTGATTATGTAAAAATCTAGAAGATCTGGTATCTTGTTTTTGTCAGTAGGCCAGTAAGTCGGTTTTCCAGATAAGATCACGCTTGAGTTAAGCAAGTTTATGGCTTGAAATAGCTGCCGTCCCTTCGTAGTAGTTGTTCTGGCCCCCAAGATGTGTGCTTAGCATTATAATCGCCTCCAGCAACAAATCTTCTGCCAAGATGTTCAAGAAACTTTGATGTAGTCTTCCTTTTTAAGTTTGTGTTTTGGTGGGCAGTAGACAGCACACAACGTTAGTGGGCCTTGCCAATTTTCGATAGAAATATTTGTAGCTTGAAACATTTCTGTGCAGTATGGCTCCATTTCATAGCGGCATATGTTTTGTTTTACTATGATAGCGCTCCCTCCATGTGCTGCCCCGGATGGATGCATAGTTTGATAAACTTTGTACTTAGGGATACTGAAGTTGTTCTTATCAGTGAAGTGTGTCTCAGTTATTAACATGATGTCAATATTATTTCATCAAGAAAAGTTTCATCAAGAAAAGCTATTAGTTCTAGCTTGTGGTTTGGTAGCCCGTTGGCATTCCATAGGACTAATTTAATTGAATCGAATTTGGCAGTCTGGACGTTATGTACAATAGTAGATTTGTTACAGTAGTAAGTTGCTGCATCATTGACATGAACATCTTCATCTCATCTGGTTTTGTAGGGTTGGGTGGTGTATTGGGGTTTGGGTTGTCCTGGTATATTTCATCAGACTTTTGAGTTGCTTTAGCAGCGTCTCTATAGGAGTATGTTTGGTGCTTTGGTAGAAGGTTAGAGTATATTTGGGGCTTTGGTAGAAGGTTACCAGGTGCTTTAGTTGCCTTATTTCCTGGTATGGTTTTCGGTCTTAGTGATGGGTATTTTATTTTTTGGAGCTCTTTGTAGACTGTACATCCCTTGTAGTTAGCTGGGTGGTTCCCCTCACATAGAATACATTTGACATCACTTGATCTAGTCCTCCTGGGACAATCTACTGACATGTGCTCACCAGCATATTTTATGCATTTTGGTTGTCTTCTGCAGTATGTCTTTGTGTGGCCGTATTGTTGGCACTTGGCGCACTGCGGGATCACCCTTTTTGGAATTTGCTCTTTTATCTTGACTTGGCAGTGTAGCAGGTATTTTAGGTTATAAATGTCCTTGTTATTGCTGCATGGTTGAAGTTTTATAAATAATATGGGCAGTGGTTTGTTGGTGGACCTTACCTTGATGTTCCAGATATTAGTGGCGGTGTGACCAAGCTCGCCTCGTGCTCGTTTAATATCATCAGTATCAGTTGATGGGTGGATATTCTTCAAAACTACCTTGTAGGTTCTGTCTTGCTTAGGTTTGTATGTGTGAAATTCTGTACCCTTGAGTTCAAGTTGGTTAACAATATTTTTGTAGTACTCACCAGATTTAGGTTGTATTTTGACTTGGTCGATACGCAAGACCTTAATCAAATAGTTGTCTTTGGCATGCTCGTTGAGGAGATCAATAAGAGGTTGGATATTACCCATTCTGTCTACGAATATTGGGGGCGGTCTTGGTTCTTTCACTGCATGTTGAGATTGCTGTTTCTCACCCTCTAATTGTGCTGGTTCTTGTTCAGTATCTAGACCAGTGAAGCTGTTTGACAATTGTATGGGGTTACTAAGCCAGTAGTTGTCCACTTTGGCTTGTTTGTGAGGTTGTTTGGTATAGCGTTCCCGGGGGCTGCCAGTTATTTTGCCATTTTTGACGGAAGAGTTTTGTTGTTCTTGCGTCGAATTTTGCAAGTTGGACAGGTCGCCAAGAGATTGGGTCTTCGGACGGGTGTGGAAAAACCCTTTATATAGCGCTTGTTGGACCAATTGCTTGTCGGTTTGCATTTTTTGTTTTGTTTACAATCCTGCTATCACTTTGCTTTGATGTTTTGTTTTTACATCTTCATGAGGGAATGAATTGAGTGAATGGTAGTGATGTGCGACATGAAATTGGAATACAACCGGTATTTGCGAACCGGAAACGGACACGATTTATTGTCTATGGTTTGATGAAATGTTGGTAGTACTGATTAATTTAAAAAATGGCTGGCTTTATCAACAGAAATTATCTGGATGCTTTCGATTATTACGAGCTTATTTCACATTGAACACGGCAAATTTGACACTGTCTGAATTAATTGGCACTAAATGGGAACTAGTCACTTATTTACACGGCACTACACTTTTAGCACACTTTTCGGTAAATAAAAGCTGGAGCACTTGCAACACGTCTAGTAAGTTTGACACCCGGAAACTCGGAGTGTAGATAAACTACTATTATAATTAGTTTATTATTTGGAATGAGGAATGTGCAAACTGAAAAGAACAAGAACTTGTCATAACCATTTTTGAGGCATTGCGATTTCGAACCTCATGCTATGGTATTACATTCAAAACCAATAACGGAAAAATGACATTATAGGTGCCATGGGTCGTTGATAGGTAAAAATAAAATTACCCATCTCTCCCGAATGGGGTGGTATGGCACAGATTGCCGCGGACCTTTTGATTCTTGTGGAATAGATCCACAGATCATCTCAGATATTGTTCAAACTATGTTTTAACCCTAATGAACCTATGTGTTCGTTCAAGTTTATATTTTCCTCTGAATCACAAAATTAAGTATGGTAAACTAAACAAGTGTTGCAGGTAGAAAGTTGTAGTATCCCGGGTGAGTGGTGATTTGCGTATTGCCTTGTGAAGTGAATCCAAGTTTTGATCAAGATATAAAAATTACTATGTTTTGAAAATATCGATGAAATTGAAATAAAATATCCATGTTAAATTTCAAAGGTCCACAATACAATAAATAACAAAAAATAGTAGTTAGTTGCTAATGCAAGAGGCCAAAAAAGGGGTTAAGCAGCAGGTATAGAATTTTAGCATAGCAACTAGGGACTGACAGATGTTGAATACACAGTGAAGACAAAAGACGTAGGCAACCAATATTTGGAAAAAGAAAACCGAAGTTTTAAGGCAGCTATTGGAAGGACCCAGTGTGCTTCTAGGAGGTAATGACAAATTTGCCTCAAGTTATGAAGAAACATCACCTTGGAAAAAGATAGCGAAACTGACAGCTCTCAGAAAACCAAGCAGAATATTAGTCAGAAAAACGGAAACAATGTGATGATAAAACTAGAAGGACAGCAAGAATTCGAAAAGAAGAAAAACGAAATGCTCCTTTTAAATCCCACATCCTTCCCATTCCACATTTCCTATATTGGCTTTAGGCTGAAGAGTCGGTTGATTGAGATCTTCCTCCTTCTTTTCATATGAGCAGGGCACATCCCCTACTTTCAAAACTTATGCCCTCTGGTATGCCGGCCGAAAGACCGGAACAAGTTGAGAACCCTGGCTGGAGAGTTACCATTCATTAATTATTTCATACATTCAAAACACCCTGAGTCCTTTTAATTGATATAGGATACAAACCAACGATATAGGTTACCATGAATCTCTGCTGCAATACGCTTTGAAAGCAACTCACGGTGATCTACACGATCAAAGTACTTTTGATGGTCTATGTAGACTATATCAACCTGCTCACCATCTCCCTTACCTCTTGTGATCATTTCATTAGCAAGGATTAAGTTAGATACTGTACAGCGCTTTTGTAGAAAACTGTGCTTGGCATCACTGAATGAGAGACTAAGAGCCTTGTAAACAGAGCGATGGACGAGCATTTCAAAAACCTTGGCAAAAAGATAAAGCTTCGATATGGGACGATATTTTTCTATCTTGTTTTTATTACCTTTTTAGGGTTCCGTACATAAAGGATAAAACGGGACCCTATTACTAAGACTACTCTGTCCGTCTGTCACCAGGCTGTATCTCATAAACCATGATAGTTAGATAATTGAAATTTTCACAGATGATGTATTTCTATTGCCGGTATAATAAAAAATACTAAAAAACAGAATAAAATAAATATTTAAAGGGGCTTCCATACAACAAACGTTTTTATTCTTCTCGTATTTGCTCAATATTGATAACGGCAACAGATAGACGCTTGAAATATTCACAGAATATTTAGTTATATAATCACTTAAAAATTATAATGAAATTAAAATAAAACTAATATTTAATGGGGGCTCTCATACAACAAACGTGTTTTTTTGCCGTTTTTAAAGATAATAGTACAGAACCCCTTCGTTCGCGAGTCCGACTCGCACTTGGCAGGTTTTTTCCATATGGGTGTAATAAACGTAGATTTCTATATTCTTGGAAAAATTCCTATAGCCAGGGACTGTCTGATTAGTATAAAAAGTGGTGACACTAAGCTCGGGGCACAATTTACTATGAACAAAGTCGGGATCGAGTCCGGCCCACCAGAGTTAGATAAGTCAAGTGATTTAAGAAGTTGCGCTACTTGTTTAGGGACAATCTCAACATTTCTAATATTGCAAATTTCAAATTCCAAATGTCTTTATTACTGTAGATATTTACATATACTTAGCAATCGTCATTTTTTGCCACTTCTCTACATTGGACCACTGTGGGAGAAGAAGGGCGTAGAAACTCCCACAGATTGAATTTTAGATCTCTTTTAAAAAATTACTTGTGATTAACTAATACAAAATACAAATAATGCAGGTACCGGTACCGTCCGTCCGAGGGAACTCTCGATGTTTGATCATTCGTCACACTATGGCCGCAAAGTTGGAGTGGAAATAATTTGTAAAAAGGTTACAAATGCCGTCACCATTATCAGTTCGATTAGTGCCACAATACATAACGCTGGGAAAAGCTTATCATGACTTTTTACTTTTGACGTAACTTCAGAAACGCACATAATACGGAAAGTTATCGAAAATTGTCGTGGGGTAACCTTCATATCTCCATTTGCAACAGGATAGGCACTTGTCACTTAAAATGAACTATTTTATAGGTTGTTAAACGTGGGCGCACTAATCCTTTAACACCCCAAAAAGGAAAAGGAATGACGTCACGCTCTTTTCCAAGTGGCGTGACAGGGCCATTACCCTGGTTTAACCACAAATTAAAATACTTATTTTTACATAACAGGACGCCAACCCATCGCCGTCTCTAATTCACACTTTGCCATGTGAAAATATCCCAAAATTGTTACAATTACCGCTCAAGTTGTTGCCAGTATCCGCTATAATTCCGCCGGGGCCTGCCTCATTCCTTATTCATGGTTACTTATGAGATGCAAATACATTACAGGGCGATAGCCGGCTAAGGGCCGCAATGCAGACCCGACCTTTATAGTCGCCAAGATCTGCGAATCCCTTAATCGCTGGTGCTCTCTGATGAGGCCTTTGAGTGGAGTTTTAGTCATTCCATGCTTGTTGTTTGATGATTGTTCCGATTATTGTGTGCGGTCAATCTAAAATATGCAAATAATCATAGAGTCAGGCCTTTTCCCAAACGAGGTGGCAGAGGCAAATTTGCGCCCTTTTAGTCGGTTAAGCAATAGTCCATTTTGCGTGACAGGGGGAAGGGCCATTGCTGCAGACTATGGTTATACGCATAAAGGATTCAGTATAAAAATACGAAAAATCTGAAAATTATTAGTTTAAAACCTGGGTCTTGTTTATTGCTTGTGCAAGATTAGAAAATATTTCCGTACTCGCCTTTTAAAGGCCTTTATTTTGATACCCCACTCGTCTTGAGAAACTTTTTTTAGCCTGCATATAAAAGCGCATATAACCCGCATTTTTTTATTACTTTTTATACCCAGTGACAAGACGTACTATTACCAAAATTCGTAGAGCCGTTAAGTCGTAACCAGGCGTCACGGGGACAGGCATACTTTTAAACATATTATATACGTGGAGATAAAACACATAACCCTCCTCTTTGCCACTTTGTTCAGTCAAAAATTCAAAATTATAAATTGAAAAAGAGTTTATTTCCATAAGAAACACATAGGTAACATTTGCAGAATGTAAAATCTTAAACTAACATATGTATAAGGTACAGGGAAATATAGAACTCAATTTGAATTCCGTCACTCAATGTTTTAGATGCTGGAGGTAAAGAGGCGACTAGAAACCTCCAGTTTTATACGTTATTTTTTACAGAATTAGAGCAAACACCTTCCCAAGCTTTCTTGTCTTCTACATAATTTGATATTTTGTAGTAAGCTTTTTTACATAAGTGATTTTTAACAACATTTTTAAATTTATTTACAGACAACTCTTGTAACTCAGTTAGTATTTTGTTGTAAAAGCGAATACATTGCCCTTTAAAAGATACATTAACCTTATGGAGTCTAGTAGTAGGTATAGCTAGTTTATTCCTATTTCTAGTGTTGACATTGTGCCTGTCGCTATTCTTAGGAAATTTATCAATATTTTTGTGGACGTACGTTAGGTTTTCATAAATATACTGACACGGCACTGTCATAATGTTAATTTCCTTAAATTTACAACGCAGTGACTCTCGGGTCGGGTCACACAACACAGCGTCACCCCTTCTTATACGAGATGGCAGAGGCACATTTGCGCTCTTAAAGCCAGTTATTCAATATTCCGTTTTGCATGACTGGGGGCAGGGCTATCGTCGCAACTATGATTATACGTATAAAGGTTTCCTCGCGACTTTAAATGTAGTCGTGAGTAATTCAGCTATAATAAATTCCAATCAGTGTGATTTCTATGAACAACTTTATCCCTCACTATTTAATTTTATTTTTATTTCATTTATTTGGAGGAAAACATTCACAGGTAACATAACATAAAATATAGAGTTGCAGCATTACATAATCCTGACATTTCTCACCAAGATATAACACAAGACCAGTTTTTTATTTAATTTTTGCAAAATTATTCAAAGGTCGAATTCAGATGAAGAAAATATAGTTAAGAAATAAAACACACAACGCACACACATACACAAAACACACAACAGTTGTAGCTAAAATTGGCGCCGTTGTGTCTCTGCCAACCCCGTATGGAAATAGACATGTCACGCTATGTTTTTACCCGACTGCAGCAAAGCGGAAAAGAGGACGGTTATGTGTTGGACCTTTACGCATCTATGTATGTCTGTTCCTCCCTAAATGATAAGTGTTGATGGCGCGAGTGTCACTGGGTTTTTAAAATAAAATAGAAACTGCTCAGGTGCAAGTCGGACTTGCTGCGAAGGGTTCCGTACCACCGTACGATGGTAGGGATGGTGTGGAGTTTTTTTGGATTGTTAGTTTGGATTTTACATAGCAAAATGTTACTTACAAGTCATATGTCATTGTTTTTTTTCATAATGTTTGACTCTGCAGTTTCGGGGGGGTGTGATGGTCATTTTTTGCACGTTGCATAACTTCTGAAATTATCAAAACTAAAATAAAAAATAAAACGTTTGTATAAAGCGCTTTTCAACGATATCCTGCATACGACACTTATTACGGTATTTTATTTTATTTTGTTATTTTGCCCCCTTCACTTTTTTGTAGGCAATTTTTTTCATATTACACTTTAATTATGTTGAGGTTATCAGGATAAGTATTTTTCCAGAAAAAATCAAGACTATTTCTGTTATAGGTCCTGTAAAAAGTTCATGTGACAGAAAGACAGAAGGACACGCGAGTGATTCTATAATGGTTCCTTTTTTACCTTTTGATGTGCGGAACCCTAAAAAATTGCGGATTTTAGGTGCTTTTATATGCTGACTAAAAAAACGTTTTTCATTACGAGTGGGGTATCAAAATAAAGGCAGTTTATTTACTTATCTTGCACAAGCTATGAATAAAACCTTGGTTTTCAACTAAACATTTACAGATTTTTCGTATATTTTTACTAAAAGCTGAAAATAAACGACATAATTAAAATAACTAGGAAACTCAACTGCCATACACTAACCCAAAACAAGCAGATAAGACTTAACGTAATTATTGAGATTCGATAAAATTATAAAAGTTCAATGTTTTATTCAATTTAACTTAAATCCATCAAATCCAATACAATTGGTTTCGCTTTTTATTAAATTTTATTAAATTTAACACTGTACGCTCCGTGGGTTGCACGCTTGCTTCTCACACAGGAGATGCAGGTTCGAATCCTGGCCAATGATTTAATTGATTTATTAAGGACATTATCGGACATTCAGTGTTTCGGATGACACGTTAAGCCGTAGGTCCCGGCTACTGTCGCTACATGGTAGTGTTCGTTCGACCCCTCCACCAACCCACACTGAGCCAGCGTGGTGAAGTATGGCTTAATCTTACTCGTATCCGGGTAAAAGCCCCTCGATGGGGACGTCAATGGACAACATTTATTGACACTGTACTACAATACAGTAATTTATTGTGTTTGTTGTTGAGTCTCTCTTTGCAATTAAAATGATCTGATCCAGATACGGCAATAATAAGTGTGTAGTTATCAAATAGAGTATTAAATAACCGGCTAGTTTCCGCCACCCTGAGTATGATGTAATTTGGTAAACTCAGGCAACGAAAATCATATCAAAATGTATTAAAATACTTCAACTACTAAACTTATCAGCTCATGAATTCCCGTAACACGTCGAGGGTTGGGGGCCTAATTAGCCGCGGCCTCAAATTATACAGGAAGGTAAATTATGGAGCAGCGCTACTCTTTGTACATACGGGATCATGTGCCCACCAGGATACGGATTTGGCTAGGCCTACTACCTAGGACACCCGCAGAGAGAGAATGTAATATACAGAAGTCAAATGGAACACTGAGTTTTATGAAAAGTCAAAGTCAAAGTCAAAGTACTTTATTACTGTAGATATTTACATATACTTAGCAAACGTCATTTTTTGCCACTTCTCTACATTGGACCACTGTGGGAGAAGAAGGGCGTAGAAACTACCACAGATTGATTTTTAGATCTCTTTTAAAAATAGGTTGTGCTTAACTAATATAAATATGAAAAATTTAATTGTTATGATTAATAAGCAGGAATAAATAATTACAAAACTATTAACAGCAAGGTCTGTGTTGAGCCAGATTAACCCCATACAGTCCTGCCATTTAAGTAATCTTGAACTTGAAGGAAAGGGATACATGGTTGCGAAACATACATTTTTTGTTTCGTCCTGTCTGGCGATGCAATTGATCACTACTGATAAAACTGTCTGTAGAGCACTTTTATGATCCCGCAGGTCTGGCTTCCCTATATTGGGTAAACAGCAGTATGTGTAATATACTACATACTTGTTTGTATATAGGAGGTCAGTATTTGCGGTATATTTAGTTTATTTTACCTATCTGCCCCTGTACCACTTTGTACAACGCCGGGTAAGTTTAGCATATCGTTATACGAGCTCTAATTTATGACGGAGGAAAACCGAAAACTTGCTGAAATTAGGTAACAAGCTGACAGGGTTTTGGTTTCGGATACATAGCACCTGCGATACATATGTGAAACGTTTCATAGCAGCGGTTTGGTTGCTTGTTATAATTCATAGATAATAATATAGGTAACCTTAATCATTATTGGTTCTCTATAGGCTGTAACAGAAATGTATTGTCATATTTTAAGGAGTCTTTGGGGACATCATTCCAAACTACTTTTAGTATGAAACCGATTTGATCAGAGCAACGGTGGGTGATCTAATCGTTTCAACTTTTTGTACAAGTCAAACTCTATAAAAACAAACAGTCAACCGCAGACATATGTCTAAACCTTGTGAACGATCTTTTAGTGAGAATTACGGATAATATCACATTTACATTAAAATACTCAAATGAAAATATCTTTGTTACAACGGTCAAAGCCACAAAAGAAAGTGGAAAAGAGCACACGAAGCATAAACCGGCTGAAGAAACAACATATCGGCTTGATAAGGGCACAATAGACCTTTCAGCGCATAAGGGTTTACCCTTTAAGGGAAGTACGAAGACACGTTGAAAAGGGAATTCACTAGCACCAGTGTATACAAAATTACACGATTCAAAATGTAGGCAACAGACCGTGGGGTCGGGCTTGCGAGGATACGTAATGTGTTCGTGTTACTACAATACAGAGACATGTATTATGTTTGTAGGTAAAGATTTTGAGGCACATATTATGTATAAATGCTCATAAAGTAACATATTCTAAACCTTCATATCTCCATAGCTACCCCTAAGCCCCCCTAAGCGTTCATAAGCATACAGCATTTTTCCTTAGGTTTGGACTTTATCAACGATACATAAAGTTGAATATTTGGTGGGAATATAATTACCTCTGCCCAAAAAAGGGGTAAAGCCTGAAGCCCTGTTGAGCAAAGTTCTGGAAAATCTGTAAAAACTCAAAGGTATTCCTTCTAACTTATTTTCTTCTATAGTTCTATTAACACGCGCGTCTATTTTGGGAAGATGAGTGTGCAATTAGCATATTACCGATCGGCGGCAACACAAATATTTATGCCAGGCAGTTAAGTAATGAGAGAGGTCCGGAATGACAGACAAGCAAATTTAGTACACGGGTGGCAGGGTTCAAGGGTGACAGATTGTAATTATTGTGACCATAGACCTTCTTTTTTTGCGAAAAAGTAGTTTGGGCTCGCCATTGCCGCTCTGGAGATCCACTAACGGTGTGTTGAAAGCTAAGAGATGCCTGAGGCTGACTCCAGAGGCATCTCATTCAAACTAATTTAAAAAACTGTTCAAAAGTGGAACGTATTGCAACCGAACCAGAGCTGTCGGATTTCAAGATAGCAATTTAGTACATAAGTTAGTTTTGTAGGGTTCCGTACCCGAAGGGTTCCAAACGGGACCCTATTACTAAGACTCCGCTGTCCGTCCGTCCGTCTGTCACCAGGCTGTATCTCACGAACCGTGATAGTTAGACAGTTGAAATTTTCACAGATGATGTATTTATGTTGCCGCTATAACAACAAATACTAAAAAACTGGATAAAAGAAATATTTAAGGGGGCTCCCATACAGCAATTCTTTCAATACCACATACAAACTTATGGATGCACCTGGTTACGTACATGGAGTGTGAAAGTAACCGCACCAATAACTTTGTAAACAATATTTTGCTGTGTAAAATCCAAACTATTCACTCCACACCATCGCTTCCATTGAACGGTGGTACGGAACCCTTCGTGCGCGATTTAGACTCGCACTTGACCGGTTTTTTGACGTAATAACGTCTTATAAATCGATGAATGCCGGCTGCACGCACGAAATAGCATGAATCATTGTCACGTTTCTTAAGCGATTCTTATAACGTCATAACGGTATAATTATTGTCAGAAAACGGACTTTACAGGCAACCAATTTTTTGTTATTTTCAGTGCCCTCAGAATACCCCACTCTTATAGCAAAGCAATTGTAATATAACTATATTACTATATTACATTTGCTTCCATCTTGGTAAACAAATGGCTTCTACTTTCACTTGCTTTCAAGCAACAAAACCCATCGTTAGCAATATTATAACACGGAACTCCTAGCAAAGTTCAAAAGTACTGCATCCTTGTAAAATATGACGCCAAAACTAAGTGTAGTCAATTAGTAAACTACATAGTAAGAGCACGGTAGGAACGAAGTTCAGTTAATGATATGAAAATTACGCTGTCTACGAAAAGGAAAACCGCAACGGAATAACAATAACGTTGTACAGAGGTTAATTATTAAAACAATTCCCCGAAAGTGCTCGGATGCCGAAAAATACAAATTATCTGCAGCATAGTCGAAAACAAAGTGTTTGGCGACATAAATCAGGAAGCATCGCTCCAAAACAAAAGAGGCGGTGTAATATAATGCTCATTTTTCCAACGAAAATATTGCATCAGGATGCAGCATACTTCTCAACTATTAACTGCATTAAGCTTTTAACACATATCTAATTCAGGTAGACGAGCGCAAATTCAAGAGCGAAGCGCCGCCGCTGCGACTGAATGTGAACTTAAAAGTTCCTCTCTCAGCGTTCCTTTCTCTTTAGTGGAATTTTTAACATGGGTTCGTTGCAAAGTTTTAAGCGTGAAAGCTAGAGTGTCGGTACCCGCGCGAAGTTAGGTCATCTCATTTATTATTGAGCAGATTGCCTCGTGAAGTTGGCTTCGGACGCAGGAACTCGGACTCCAAGTGGCTTTGTTACGCATTTCGGCAGTTTACCATGATTCCGTTTTCATTGTCTGTGTCGTCAACTTCTTTGTTTGAAATTGCAATCGGGACCCGTTTTATTGGGCAACTCTTCTTAGTTCACCTTTTATAAGACTTCTTGTCTCTTTTAGAAGATAAATTCAGTCATTGGTTATCATCATCAAAGAACAGTTGTACCCTTGTTCGTAATTTTCCACAAAAACTTCTTGACTCTTATCCGGCAGGCTTCAAATTAACAATTTACTCGTAGTTGGTATACAGCTTTATAGCATTATTATCATATCATTACGTATGTAATCTGGGTACGGTAGGTACATACCCAAAGTATACTCAACCGTCAATATTGACATTACCCGCATCTCAGATGCATAATGTATACTTGACCTAATAGTCCAGTCATTTATTAGTTTTACCTGGTTAGTTTACCGTGAGATTTAAAAACTGTTGATTTTATAGATTTTAATGTTGTTCTTTCCGAATATTATTATAATTTGCCACCTTGCATCTTTGCCGGACGCGCCGCCATATATTGAAAACTCCCGGAAAACTTTGCTGGTAACCCTTTGTTTTCGCACCAAATGACTGGACTAGCAGACCCTGATGCACAACCGACCACTCAAAGATTGACAAACACTCAAAGCCATGCCGTCACTTGCTCTGAAATTTTAATGTTTTAAGGACTGATACTAAGATTGCCTGTGACGTGGAAACGAGAAACACCGACATCACACATATGTAAATATCCAAGACTGGGATTTTTTCCCTCTCCAGCCGGGATTCTAACCCGGGATCTCTCGCATGGGAGCCGCAATGCCACAGATGTCGTCAAGAACTACATAGTAACTGCCTCAATACTATCTTAGTAATGCTGAAACCTACAGTAGAGTAAGAAATCAGGTATTGTTAAAACCTTAGACCTCAAAATAAAAACTTTGACAATTAATCTATCTGGTTTATTGTCAATTTTTAAGGGCCTCTTGTTTACAACGCTATCTACTCCGGTCCTGAGCCTCCCGCATCCACTAGCTGCTAGGAAGCCATATATGTACAGCGAAAACAACGGCAGCATGATTTGCAATCCATAGTTATTTATGGCAACAAATATAATGATCACCAAAATATTTTTTTCCTACCCACAATGGATAAATGAAATATCAGGGCAAAATACTGCGGTAGCGTAGGTGAAGGGTAAAGGTGGTGAGCGAAGCGAAGCCCCCTTTATCCTTCGTGTTAGGTTGAACATGTAAGAACAACAAAAAATACTTAAAACATAAACTTAAGTACACAAAACATAAAAAGAAGTATGGTGATAATTTCTCCAAACACAATTTGGTGGACATTTATCCATTCTAGCATTAATTTCGAATTTATTGGTAGTAAAATAGGTGCGTTTTTGGTAATCGTTTAAACATAAGCCGTTATTTATTTTGTATTAGGACAGAAGGTTGCTAGCACTTCAACAGTGTCCTCGTATATGAATAGTGAACCTAGACACACACACACATACACATTATGTACATACCGTCATGCCTTTTCCTTTACGGGGTGGCTGAGGCACAATTGTGCCCACGTTTAGCCCGTTATTCTATACTCCATTTTTTATTTGTAATCTTTACTTCTGTTTTTTTTTTTCGTTTTACCTCTTCTCTGCATTGGACCTCAGTGGGAGAGAAGGAGAAGAAACTCCCTCCAATTGGTTTTAGATCTCCTTTTTATATTGATTATATAATAACAAATATTACAACACTAATTATATTAAATAGTATGTAATGCAGGGATAAACAAGAACAAGGAAGGAGGAGGTATGGTGACTGGAATTATGCTAAATGCATATTCTCATAGGGTTTTTTTATTGTTTTTATACATTAACAGGCACATACATTAAATTTCTAAGCAAAAGTAATTTTTTGCCTCTGCTCTACATTGTGCCACTGTGTGAGAAGAAGGGCTAATAAAATCTCAAAAATTGATGTTTAGATCTCCTTTAAATATAAGTTTTGTTTAACTAATACAAATATTATAAAACTAATTATATTAAAAAGTATGTAATGTAGGAATAAACAATAAAAAATATTAACAGCGATTTCTGTGTTGAGTTAGATTACCCTATGCACTCTTATCTTCAGACAGTCTTTTTGTATTGTTTTTAAATGGGATCAAATGGCTTGATTATTATAAGATGGCGGTACACATAAAAACATATTCCAAATCTAAGATGGCGGCCGGGACCAAAAAGCGGAATTCATTTACTTTTAATCCCTTAATATGGGTAATGGGTAAACTTATTCGATGAGTTAGACTTCATCAAATTGACAGGAAATAAACTTTGTAATAATGAGACACCAAACGAACTAAATATAATGAGAAATAATAAGTTACGAAATAAAAAATAAAAACTTGAAAATAAGATAAAACGGTCAAGTGCGTGTCTTACTCGCGCACGAAGGGTTTCGTACCACCATACAATGGTAGGGTAGGTGTGGAGTGAATAGTTTGGATTTTACATAGCAAAATGTAGTTTTCAAAGTTAGTGGTGCGGCTACTTTCACACTCCAATTCACGTCACTAGGTGCATATCAATACAGGGCATTGATCAGACTAAATAATACATTTTGAGGCGCGTCAGATTCCTATCAACAATCAACCGCTCATATCTATATGAATAAATGTTATTACATATTTACTCAGGTAGCACCACGCCCCGCGATTTCATTTTTTAATCACATCAATACCCTAGATTGATGTAGAGAGTGAGTGATGTGACCTCGGATCTATCTAATTATTTTTTAGACTAAAGGACATTAACAGCATCAGTATTATCTTGCTCTGCAATCAAACCGTTTAACTTAAAAAGTTGTATTTAGTTATTTTCTTAATTGACTTCTTAAAGCAAACCACAACCCTCCCCTAATCACACCCCGTCATTTCCCCTGCACACTTATGTTTACATTTCTCGCTTCATTCCGTATTCATGGCGCGTTCTCCAGAAACACATGTTCGTTCCTAACAACGCTAATTATTGTTAGGCTCATGATATCGTAACCGTTTGGAGGGATCATTCCCGTTTCGGTCGACGATGTTTATTTACATATGTCGTGAGGGTTTTTGGAGGTAAAGACCAAATAATTTACAGGTAAAGATTGTAATGAATGAAGGTAAATGTTAGTATAGCTGTTTAAGACAATATTGTGAAGGAATGTTATTAGATAAGACCGAGGTTTTAGTATAAGTAAAACTATCACATATTTGCGAAAATAAGAATTCAACTGATAATTTTCATAGTTCTTGTGAACCGACAGAGACTAAGCGCAACACAAAAACATCAGACGCACTTTTTTACGCTAGACATAAATAACGTCGTCATCTGACAAGAAGTGGGAATAGAGTGGTGTCCTTAGTACAAGCATTTGTGGCCTGTTCCCTTATGATTACTTTTCCTGTAATCACATGGGAACAGGCCTCACATGCTTGAAATGAGAACAGCACTCTGAATCCCACTTCGCTTGCGTGCCACTTGCATCTGAAGTTGGAATTGTTTAGTCTGTTCACTTACATCGGCTTTGAATAAAATTATAGTAAACCGTACGAGCCGACAAGGAAGTCTCTACGACAAGAAAGCTTCACAATAACACATTGAGCTTATAAGTTCCTTGTTGCGAACTTCAGCCACGATGTTTAAAGTCTTGTTTCAAGTGGATCTGGAACCATTTGAAAGAAGACGTCAAACCACCATATGTACCAGCTGATACAGCATTATATCAAGCTATAATTATAGCAAGTTGTGCCTAAATGCAATCTTAATAGCCACAGAGAAACAATCATTGGCCTCTAAATTTAATTATTTTAGCTCCGTATATAAAAACCATGGACGAAAAGTCTCTTCGCCTCCTAGGTGCTCCAGTGCTGGTCGGTCCCTACCCCGATTTCGTGAATGACCAAATAACCAAATTCAACTAACCTTCCATGTGGCTCTTTAATTACGGCACCATTTATACGGGTACGCGGTTCCGCACGCGTCACATCACTCTCCCCGTACTAAATTATTTAAAAATCTATAATGACTGTAAAAGACCTCGAAAGTAACATTCGCGATCTGACAACGACAATATCCGTGCTAGTGGAAAAAGTTGGTGCTCTAGAAGCTAAGATTGAAGCACAAAATACAACAATCTTGCTTCTAACTGGTGCAAAAAGTGGACAAGCTATTCCTACGGAATCTCCATCTACCCGACAAGTTCCGCGAGCAACTCCGTCGGCACCAGCAGCGCCGCAGCGCCCGCGCAAACCAGCCCGTCTAGCCGAGACAGGTGAGAGCGCTGCAGCAAAGCGAGCTGCCGCCGCTGCCCGGACATCGCGCGCGTCCACTGCCAAGCCGGCCGCCATCACTCCACAAGCTGATCAGCAACGGACATTCAGTGCGGCCACGAAACGGGCGAACCTGCCGAAAGCGTCGCTTCAATTATACCCCCAAGTATCCTCACAGCCACAGCCTACTAAACCGGTAGCTGATTGCGTCACTCATAACGTCGTTGCCTCGATTGATGATACCTCGATACCTCCAAACAACGACGAAAAAGACAAACAAGATGACGAACCCTGGACAGTTGTGAAGAAAAAAACTACACACAAGCGACGCCCTGCTCGTGCTGTGATTACTGGCTCCGGCAAAGAGAATGCAGATCTCCAAACGGCCGACCGCCTGAAATACATCCAGGTATGGAACCTAAAGGCAAGCACAACCGAGGAGAGCCTGATAACATTCTTAAATGTAATCGCCAAATCCGACAAATATACCGTCGAAAAACGATCCCTCCAGACCAATGACCAGGCATCGTTTATAATCGGCATACCTGACTCGCTGACCGAGAACGTCAAGACTCCAACTGCGTGGCCCCCGCGCGTGAAGCTGGCGGAGTGGTTTCTCGCCCGCCCCCGCAGGCAGCGGGGGGGTGAGCAGCGCAGCCGCACTCTCAGCACGACCAGCGCCCAGTGATGACCATGCATATGTTCACAGCACCGTCGACGAGCACGCGCAGGACTCCCCACCACCGTCACCGTGCATAGCAACAGTAACTAGTGATCGCGGTAAACTTACTATCTCGCATCTAAACATACGGTCGTTAGATAAGAAAACACAGCGGATAGAAGTGTTACTAAAATGTGAGCTCGAGTGTGATATCCTAGCAATAACGGAGCATTGGCTGACGAATGACAAGTTAGAGACTGTAAGTTTAGACAGCTATAACCTCACATCGAAATACAGCAGGACTAACGTTACCCATGGTGGGTCCTGCATTTATGCGAAATCGACCCTAAAAGTAGTAGAAAATATAGACATCACTGCACTGTCTATCCAAGAATGTTTCGAACTTTCAGCCATAGACCTTACAGACTATAATGTTACTGTTGTATGTATTTATACTAATGGTAAAAAAACACAAGATTTCTTGAATTCCTTAGATGGTTTGCTCGATAAGATCTGCGATTCAGACTTAGATTGTATTATTATCGGAGACATCAACATTAACTGGATCGAGGCGTCGCCCGAGAGAGACCGACTCCGCGATATACTGTCGGCCCATGACGTGAGGAACGAGGTGAGCTTCCCCACCCGAGTGACGGCCACCACCGCCACCTGCCTCGACCACCTGTACACCAACCTGGACGCAGGAGACGTGTGCTGCGCGCCCGTCACCACGCACCTGAGCGACCACCTCGCTGTGCGCGCGCGCGTCTCGTTGCGCCGCCTCGCGTGCCCCGCGCCCCTCACCCGCCTCGCGCGACAACACACACAGGCGAACCGATGCAATTTCGTCGCGTCTATTGAGAGCGTCGACTGGCAACACATTTGGCGCCGAAAAGGTGAGTCAATTGAGGAACTAGCCGCGTCCGTGATTTATGTCATAACTAACAAATACGACAGCTGCTTTCCCCTCAGGCGAAAGCCACAAACTAAAAGTCAATCTTGGGTAACACATGAGCTCAAAAACATCAAATCACTATTATTTGACGTGCTTGAAATCGCGACTGCTCAACCTGACAACAATGTAATCATAGAGGTCCAGAACAAGCTATTAAACCAATATGACAACCTGGTTAAGAACAAAAGAGCACACTTTTATACAAAGTCAATTACATCCAGCACAAATGTGAGCAAGGCCATGTGGAATGTGATAAACCGAGAGCGAGGGAAGGGCAGTCGTGTTTGTGTAGATTTCACGGACGTGGCTGTCGACTCAAACGGCGTTAAATTCAACAGCAAGCAAGATGTGGTGGACGCCATGAATGCGAGATTCGCCGGCGCCGCCGCCGCGTGTGGAGCCCCGCCGGCCGACGTGCCGCGCGCCTGTCGCGCCCTGCAGGCCGCCCGCCCTACCGCCGACCGCTCACTAAGACTACATCTATTCACTCCGAGCGAAGTTTATCGCATTATAAAATTCCGAATCGCGCATAAACCCACCAAAGATATTTATGACATTTCGACGGAACTTATACATTGGGCCGCAGAGCCTTTAGCACCGATACTAGCTAAACTCTTTAACGAGTGCGTCAGACGAGGCATCTATCCGACAGCGCTAAAGAAGAGCAAAATAGCACCGATATTCAAGGGGAAAGGAAAGAGGGGGAATATCGATGGGTACAGACCAGTCGCAGTCGTGCCCATACTGTCCAAGATCTTAGAGAACGGCCTTAGCTCCCGACTCCTTGAATTTCTAGCGTCGACTGAAGCGCTGTCGGACCGGCAATACGCGTACCGCGCGGGACGCTCGACGACTGCGCTGACGAGGGTCGTGGTGCGACGCGTGCTCGAGGCGAGAGAGAAAAAGATCCAGGTGGCAGTACTCTGCTGCGACCTCTCGAAGGCCTTCGACGTGGCTGATCACGGTGTTCTCGCCGTCAAACTCCGGCATTACGGTATCGATGGAAAGCCCCTATCTCTAGTAGCGGATTTTCTGAAAAACCGTACCCAGATCGTTGTTGGTGATGGAGGCAGGACGAGATCAAAACCAGTGATGACACATATGGGGGTTGCTCAGGGCTCTTCTGTATCCAATATTCTGTTTTCGCTCTTGCTCAATGACCTGCCACAAGCAATGACCTCCAGCGAACTATATATGTACGCTGACGATGTGGCAGGAATTATAACGAACAAAACGATTGGAGGCCTTGAGCTAAGCCTAAACCATACAATAACCGAACTGTCTCACTGGTTCCGCGACAACGGCCTCGTCCTTAACTTGAAAAAAACCCACTTTCTCCACTTCGACCTGTCAGGCCGCCATCCCGTCCCGCTGAACGTCCATGTGGGCGGAGAGCGGGTCGAGCAGGTGGAGGCGACAACGTTTCTGGGCTTCGAGCTGGACCGCGGCCTCACGTGGAGTGCGCACGTGGACAGGCTGTGTGCGCGGCTCAGCGGCGCGTGCTTCGCGCTGCGTCGGCTGGCACGCACGGTGCCGCGCGACATAGTGAAGTCGTGCTACTTCGCTACAGTGCATTCGCTGGTGCAGTACGGAGCCGAACTGTGGGGATGCGCAGCAGATTGGGAACGGGCATTCAGGATGCAAAAGCGAGCCGTGAGAGCTATAGTCCAGGTCCGCTGGGACGTCTCCGCGAAGCCTCACTTCAAAGCGCTCAGGATCCTGACGTTGCCGTCCGTCACCATTCTGCAAGTGGCCGTCTACGTGCGCGAAAACCTAGACTCATTCCGCACGCTCCGCAAAACACACCGCCACGGTCACAAACTCGCGACGGTCCCCCACACATTGGGGAAGTCATCGAAGATGACTCACGTCATGGGTCCGGCAGTATATAATCGTCTTCCCGCCAACGTAACCGATGCTCCCAATCCAAGCATTTTCAAACTGCGCCTGAAGCGCTGGCTTGTCGAGCAAACCTTCTATTCTTTTTCGGAATTCCTAGACCTACCCAACTAGGTAGACAACATTTGTGTTAATTAAGTAAATTATTCTATTTTTATATTTTTATATAATTCAATATAATTTATTATTATTATTTTAATTTAATTTGACACAATTTAATTTTAATGTAATTTTATTTGACATTCATGAACTAACTATATTTACAAAATGACTTGTAACTGACGTTATCAATAAATAAATATGAATATGAATATGAATATGAATATGAATATGAATATATGAATATGAATATGAATATCCTTACGGTGCACATTGATCTGAAAAAGGCCGGATTACCTAATTGTTAAGACCAAATGATTCGATTGACTCTTACCAAAATTCTAAATTACAACATGAGTGATAGAAGCTGGATACAGGCCACACAACCTATCCGGTATCCGCAAGACAACAGACCTTGCTCTGCCGACGTTCCTGTCCTCAGTGCACAGCACGACAGCCCTCATCGGTAAAATTGACGTCGTGACGTCGAGGTCACATGCTTGACCTCTGTCCCATAGCCTCTGCTAGGAATGCTTGGTCTGACAAAGCAGACCCGAGTACAGTTCTCCTTCCAAACCTGTAATTGCAGAGGCTATGGGACGGCCCGCTCCGCATTGACGTTTAGAAAAACCACGTGGATTCACGTACTCAAGTCTCTTAGTAACCTGTGAGTGGGAGTCGAGGTACTGGCTAAATGCGCTGTCCTCGACGAGCCTGTGAACATTTCTGGAGAGGAAGTCATTCAGCTTAGTCTTAGGCTCGAGGCCAAAACAAATGAGCTACATCACTGCCGCTATGGAGGCGTGGACCAACTAGGCCACCATAGACTAGGATGTCGCCGCACTACGGGCCGCCTGTCACACGACGCACCACTGAATGATATCATGCGATGGGATTTTGCCAGTGCAGGCGTACCCGCGATACTGGAGCCAGCAGGCATATCGCGGAACGACGGCAAAAGGACGGACGGGATGACCCTCATTCCGTGGAAAAATGGGCGGTCGCTTGTGTGGGACGAGACTTGTATCGATACGCTGGTACAGTCCCACATACAGGCGGCCAGCGGCCGCCCGCAAGGCTGGCGCGGCAGCGTCAACCACAGAGTGTAACAAAAGGCGCAAATATGCAGCCCTCAGACAGTGCTAAATATTTGTGCCTTTGTAGAAACCCTCGGTCCATGGGGTCCAGAGGCGCGAGTGCTATTCAAAAAACTTTCCTCGCGCCTGGTCGATTTTTCTAACGACCGGAGAGCTGCAGCCTACCTTAAAAAACTGCTGAACCTCGCCATACAGCGTGTCAACACTGATAGCCTTCTGGGCATCTCGCCCAGCGACGGCGGCAGAGACCTGGCTATTTTTTTCTATTTACATTTATATTTTTGTTTTATATTATTTCAAATGTACACACTCTTATAAACTATGAAAAGTGGCTAAAAGAACGCCTTGTACCGAATCTGCCACCTAACTCTGTAATTGTGCTAGATAATGCCTCATACCATAATGTTCAAAATGACAGAGCTCCAAATTCTAATTCCAAAAAACAGAAATGCAGAGATGGCTCACAGAAAAACATATAGCTTTTAATCTAGATATGAAAAAAAAATAACTGTATGATTTGATAAAAAAAAACAAAGAAAACCATATTTGTTATAAGATTGATGACTACTTCAGCCATATGGCATAAAAGTTCTTCGACTGCCACCATATCATCCTGATCGAAACCCCATAGAAAATGTGTGGGGAATTTAAAAAAAATATATCGACCATAATTTGACGGGAATAGTGGAACTAATAAATGAACGTTTCAGTCAAATTGATGGAGAGATGTGGGGTAATACTTGTCGACATGTACAAAAGAAAGAAGAAGAATACTATCGACATAATGACATGGAGTCAAAAATCGTAATCAACCTTGGTGAGAGCAGCGAATCCGACAATTCATCATTTGATTTTTCAAGTAGCGATTCAGAATAAGTAATATGTTTGTGCCGGTCGACTATGTTAGTCATATTTTCACGTTATGTTAAGATAAGTTGACGACCGTCACAGATAAGGTATATTTATATTCATCACGCACTATGTCTTAATAACATGTACCAACCTAGTATATAAGCTAGGATTTCCTAAAATAAATTAGTCTAGTAATTGCGCGTATCTCAAGCCTTTTATTTTACTCCCGAAGATGTCGCTCTCCTTAAAATTGCCTCTGGCAAAGTAGTGACCCGAGTCCTGAACATCAGCAACCTTCGGTAATAGCAGCATGGACCCAGCCGCGAAGAAAACTCCGTGTGCTGCCACCTTAGAAGTGCAAGCAATAGCACTTCGTCCAAGATCACCGAGCCCCGACTTCGGTTTGACATAATCAAGACCCCACCCAAACCAAGACGACATCAAGCAAGCCATGACCAGACCAGATTTGAAAACGGACCAGAAGCCAAAAGATTTCAACTGAAGATTTCCCGCATCGAACTCAAGATACCGCAAGAACTGACTGCTGATTTATCAAAATGGAGCTCGCACCAGCAGAAACGAACGCGTCGGCAAATTCATTCACAGCAAGCAGCTTTTCAAGTTCAAGACATAGAAAGCCGTTCCAGCCCCCAGAAGAGTATTGAAACATTATCGTTATACCTAATTCAACGAATATTGAAATCATCCAGGAAGAACATCGCACGAAGAATAATCAAATCACTGATGAGAGAGAGAGAGAGATATATATATATATATATAAACGATTGGTGTACAAGATGTGCCCTATGTTGCCAAATCCCAAGGTTTTTAGTCACACAAATTTCATCAATCGACAACTTAATATTCACTCAAGAGTGAAGAGCACGCACGTACATATGACGTACGAGATCATTGACTGCCTACAGCCAAGGTTACAGATTTAATGCTGTCGCTGATTCAGCACGATCATCTTTGTGTAGGTACGGTCGCAATTATAAAGAAACAGTGATTACAACTTCAACGACGTGCGATGTAAATTGACTCATCGATTCCTGAAAAAAACATGGGCGGCTGCAGCATCAGAAGACTCTCCTGCGGATCTTTTCCAGGTTATAGTAACCTAAATTCACGGTTAGTAAACTAACCTAACGGTTAGTTTACTAACCGTGAAGCCCCATTTTCCTAGTGTTTTTCTGTTTTCCAGTTTTTAGTTTACTTTATGAAGTGTGCGGCCAGATACAAGACTCGCCTGTAGATAAATATTAAGTAATTCTTTATACTTATGTAGAATTCACATAACCGTAGTTCCTTTATTTTTCTAATTCGTGTTAGATTTACCTTTAGATTAAGTTGAAGTATGCAGAATTACTATGTGATTTATGTTTATTAAAATACTACTAGTTATTATTGCAGTTGATATAAGTTTGTTATGGTATCTAACTTAGATTTTTTCCATTGTTATAAGTGCAATCATTATTTTTTTTCCCTAAATGGGGGATTATCTGTGCCGGTCGACTATGTTAGTCATATTTTCACGTAATGTTAAGATAAGTTGACGACCGTCACAGATAAGGCATATTTATATTCATCACGCACTATGTCTTATGCACGGATTTCCTGTAATAAATTAGTCTAGTATTTGCGCGCATCTCAAGCCTTTTACTTTACTCCCGAAGATGTTGCTCTCCTTATAATTGCCTCTGGCAAAATGTTCAATACATAAACATTAAATTACAGTGTGCCAATACCAAATTATTGTTTTTTAAGAACCCGTATATTATCAAACACAACAAGTTAGCGCTCCTGCACACGATAACTGTATTTGTATTTGTACCCGACTGTACCTCTTGTCACGCACACAAAGTCACTGTATATGTACAAGGTTTACCCACACATAGCGCCGCGCGCACAACTGAGTTGAAGTATCTATAATTATAGATACTCTTAATTAAATTGTAAAATATTATTCAAAGTTATAATAAATAAATCTCACATTAAATAATATTTTGATTATGGTGCGTGTTTTAGCAGCTTTGTTGAGCTCCTGTCATTTGTTTCCCAATAGGGCCAGACAAAAATATGTAAAAGTATGTAAATCTGTTAATATTTGTTCGGCAACAATAAACTCCCCTTAGCCGATAGGCTTGTAATCGTATTACAATAGCTACCTAAGTAGCCAACATTGGAGGCTAAGTTAGAAACTGAACTTCTAAGACATTATTCGAGCTGTTTTTATCTTCCTCAAGTACACACAAAGCCCTATAAAGACATTACCTCAGATTGCGACTCGAAACATATTTGACATTCACACAAAAACCGAGGGGAACATGCTTTCAGGGTTGACAAACAGCGGTTCAGGTGCGCGCCACAGTTCCAATCACGAAATGGAAATTACAAGCGTTCTCCCATTCGCTGACAACCCCGGTATTGCTATACATATTTTGACGATTTCATTATCAGACTTGCCACAGTCTAAAAATTTGCAGTGCCGATAGTTAACATACTGGAACAATGTAAGGACACTGCTAAAAAGTTTGATTAGACTGTGGCGGCATGTACCCAGATAGGCATGCTTAAACAAACTTCGACCATTTCATTTCGTGGGCGAACTTGTTCAACAAATCCGGGGATGACGAAACAAATTTAACAATTCCTATTTTCGCTTTCCAATTGTTTGTGTTCTGGTTGCTCGACCTTGTTTTTGCTGTGCCTGATTGACAGCGTCGAAAACTTTGGATTGCCCCGTCGTTTCGCTCGTTAGTGGCAATTTCAGAAAGATTTGTTTTGATCAAACTTTTGAGGAGTTTCTTAATGGATTGAAAATCACTCTAACCGCAGTGTTGATTAAAGAATTATACTTTTTAAAGGTATTTTATTGGTTTATTTATATATATGTTTAATTGTTTCGTTTTGAGGTTTTGCTGATGAAACATCTCCACGGGTTTCTCGTTACTTGTTCGCGAGGTAACTTATTTATCGGTTATGTCATGAATTCCCTACAAAGTAAACCCTTCCAACAGTAGTGACGATTGTTGTACAGACTGTTACTGACATAAAATGCTCCTTAAATATGATACTGAAACAGTTCATTTACAAGCAAGGTACAGTGATGGGAATAATGTTAAATGTCTTGAACTTTGCGTTATAGGTCGTGTAATCTGGGCAATGTCTCAAAGATTATTTATTTTTAAAGTAGTTTTTGTTTGTATTTAAACATTACATACATTCAAATTGAATTATATTTATTAGGTACTGGTCATTTTTTGTCTCTTCTCTACATTGGACCACTGTATAAGAAGTAGGACTAATAAACTGATACAGACTGATGTTTAAATCTCTTTGGTTGTGTTTAACTAATACAATTTTTACGATATTCATTATTATAAATAATAAGCTGGAATAAATAATTGCAAAAGTATTTACAGCAAGTTCTGTAATGATTTAGATTAACCGCATAAAGTCCCGTCATTTAAGTAATCTTGAACATTGTGATATCCCTTTTTTGACAAAGTCGCTTTTACATGGTTTTAATTTGCTCAAATGGAAATTTCAAAATAACCAATGCTTCTGGCCCCAGACTGTGATATCTTACTTACTTTATTGCTCAACATAAAATTTACAGACACATATAAGTGGAAAAACATGTAAATACAAAGGCGAGCTTATATCTGACAAGATATTTCTTCCAGCAAAAGGAACATGGGCAGGATATATTTGATGACAGGTAGGTATGTGCAAAACAATATATAAGCAAATAAAACAACTTACCAATATAGACTATATTTATATAGATAATACCAATTTATGTACATAAAGATAAACTTATACATAAGTAAATACATTATACTTAAGTATGTTATGGAAGAGAAAGGTACTGATATGTTAGGAAGCTTTTAAAAATGTTGTGGGGAGGACTGTCCTGATGGCATTTGGAACCAGAAATAGCCAGATCACACACGTTTATAAGTGTGTGTATCGCACTTTCGCAAACATCGCAGACATTTTTTTTCATGCTCCCCAGTCGGAATTTGAACCCGGCACTTCTAGCTTCTAGCTTCTAGCTCGAACCACATCGCAACTGAAATATCTATTACTTTATGCTCGGAAATGCAGCCACTGTAACAAACTCATCGCATTGTCAAAGCGCAAGGCACCAGTAATTAAAAACATGCTTAACAGCCGAGTAGTTACAAAGCATTAGAGGGAAGGAAATAAATATGTTACTGTCATAATGGTCGCATTGTTGTACAAAAGGACGCGGACGCACCGTGCTTGTGACAGCGGTGGCCATTGTGGAGGAGCCTGCAGCCGAGCTGGTCTGAGCAGCTGTTGATGGAAGGTTCAAGTGAAGAGTGAACAGCGATATAGATATTTGCGGTCGCTTTTTCTCTCACGAGATGGTAGAGACACATATCTAGTATCCACTTCGTCCTCCCAGTAAGCTGAAACAGTTAACAATGAAGACCAGTTTTAATTAAACAAACTGCACTATTATGGCGTCTGTTACTTTAACTTTAACCAGTCAACACCTGGACCTGATTATGAGGCATCGCGATTTTGAACTTTATGCCATGTTAATGAAATTCAAAACCTATAACGGTAGTTGAACATACATATACGTTTCCAAATACCAAAGAGTTATAGACTATATCCAAATTGCGATAGAAGCCGGGAACCTCAACTAATACTTAAAAGTGGAACAAACTTAACTACACGCTTTTCCTATGCGGTATGCTTTTTAATTTTTAGCTTTTAATTCAATTAGTAAAATACGAGTAAATATCAACCTTCATATCTCCGAAGCTGTGGCAATGGGCAAGCCCCCTGTCATCCAAAGCCGAGTACTGGATACCTGGCTAAACGTGGGCGCAACTGTTTGTCTGCGAAAAAGCAAAATACTACGTTTTTTCATTCATTCTGTGACCTAGGGCTAGCCCATCGCTAATATTATTTTACTGTGTAAACCTCTTATTGTCCTTGCACCACCGACCCCTGCCTTACCGCAGTTTTCAGTCGGAAAAACAACGATACGCTGCGCTTTTGTTGGTCTCCCCTTTGTCTTCGGGAAGATACTTATCAGCTATTTACTCTTCCACCGCCGTATCCGTCTTTTTCTCAACCTCTTAACTTTATATTGTTATTGTTGGGAATGGAGTTTTGTCGGGCTCTTTGCAATAAAATTCCTGATGTATTTTATAAAATTTACTATAGATTCAATAATTTTAAGCTACGCCTCGATTTGGAAGCAGGCACACACGACACGCAACGGATTTTAATAGTTTGTATGAATGCAAGTTTAGAGGCATTGATAAATCTGTAAATTTTAATTAAGCAAATAGAAAAAACTATAGTAAGTAAGTAGCTGTTGTAGTGAATTTATGTAGATTTACCTAATTAAACCACTGATATCAATCGAAAAAGGGGAAAGGCGGCCTTTGATATTCCACTGTTAATATTTTTTTCTTTCTAAATATCTACGAATACAGGAATCTTCCAGAATCAATTATCAGCTCATCGACCCTTTGTAAGCCGTTGCTAATATCGTCTATTTACGAGCTGATGCCTCGACTTTACTCCCTTGAGTGCAAATCAGATAGATGGAACATATTTTACATATTAAAAATAAACGATTACTCAGTTCAGATGATAGCTGGACGTGCCAGTACTTGAATGATCGGTTAAGTTTAAAATTACTGGTTAGCGTCACAATACTATAAACATGTTCCATACATACATTTCTACAGATGTGGAACAATTCTATATTTCAATTCAAGTTCTATATTTCCCTGTACCTTATACATGTATTAGTTTAAGATTTGACATTCTCCAAATGTTACCTATGTGTTTCTTATGGAAATAAACTCTTTTTGAATTTGAATTTGAATTAAAATAGCTACTAAATATTGTTCATATGAATAACTGGCTACGTGTCGGCACTGTTGTATCTCTGCCATCCCGTTTGGGAAAAGGCTTGATGCTATGTTATCTTAACAGTAGAAATCTCGATTATATCATTATGACAGGAAACAAAACAACTCATCTTTGTATACTTATTAGATTATTAGATTAGAATCCTCAAACCACAACCTTGACAACAACATCACAATGACAACCGTTTTCATTCCAATACACCTTAATGGGCTTTATTTACCTAATACCACGACTTGTTTTAAGACGGCCACGGTAATTTTGCGGACTAGTTTGGGTTCCTAAATTAATGCGCCATCTGTTTATTTAATAATATTCGGAAGTCTATCTATTTTTATTTATCTCTACGACCAGCCCGTTTAATAGGCTTATCTGAAGTGCATCGTTGAAGTGGCCTCGACTCTAGAGCTCTCTGCCCTCTGTATGTGTATATACGGAATTGTAATCCTAGAGATATGGTGTTTAGAGTATTGCTCCGGACTAATACTGTGCTAATACTGTCAGGAGATTATAAGAGGATGCTTTTTTGAGACCGGATTTATTATATTGAGTGGGCACTGTGTGAGTGAGAGTAGAAGTTTGTGATCTCATAGAATGGCAAACATAGTCACCATCAACAGCTGCGTATATTGTTGTCATCTAGTGAGATTCAAATCTGTAGCTCGATTCTGTATTCCTTGACATATGCCGATTCCTTTTAACCCACGGCATTGTTGAGGCATCGCGATTTTGAACCTCATACCGTAGTTATAAAATTCAAGACCTATAACGGGAAAATGTCATCTTCAGATGCTCGTGGGCATTGAGGGCATATCCACGATTCCTTTTAAATTAAAATAAAAATAAATAATAAATAATCGCATTCATCCAGTAAAGCCCTTTATTTAGAGGATCCAGAAGTGATACACCTTACATTTATTTCTACAAAAGATCTAAGATCGATTGGTGTCGTGCGGGTATGCCAAACATAAGTTTGCAACCTCAAAACTTGGTTTGGTTGGCCCAAAAACTTCGAATTTTTCGGAGTAATTCTAGTTTTTCATTTCAAACTCGAAAACCATTAAATATAACAACACCGTTACTCCTAGATTAATTAAGAAAATTAAATATTGGACAAATTATGTCAAAAAGGTTTTAGTATAGGATCAATTTCTCTTCATCACTGTAATACTCTCTATTCAAAGTTTTATTTTACAATGCTTGAACGTAGCAAATCTGGCGTCCACCAGGGTCGTATTCAGACTAGGGGCCCATAGCTAGTAGAAACACTCGTCCGACCGTTATAGAGGTCAGATCCGTCGGCACTTCGCCGAGCTACAACTTATTGTCTAAAGATACCTTGGGTGTGTGTCCAGCTTTGGTGACGACCTCCTTCCCAGCAAGATACCGGGCGCGCCTCGGTATAAGTTCCAGTTCTTTGCTGAAGGAAGTACTCTAGGTCTACTTGCCGACAGCAAGTGACACACTGTTCTACTTAGCTCTAAAAGCACGGAACTCCCGGGAGGTTTCGAACGCACGTGCGACAATTCGATCTGTTCCTTGGTATAACTAACGTGGTTCCCCGCGGAACTAAATGTTCTCGCGCTACTGAGAGGTACTGAGAGGTATCGTGCCAGCGAGGCGTCTTCCAACGAGATCGACCAAAACAAGCGACAGTTTGAGCTGGCCAAAATATATCGCCGAATGCACTGGCAATGACGCGGAGTCACAATATTGACGCGTTTTGGGAATGGATTGATATAATATTGCTTGATTTCCATTACAATTCTCCAAATTCACTCGACATTATCGCGGGCCACCCGATCGGGACAAAAAATGCGATGACAGTGACCTCAAAACGTAATTTTTACATACCGAGATAAAAACGCGCGTTCCGACTGCACAAACGAGTACGTATGTACGACTGCGTTCGGTTCCGAACTGTAACATAATCGAGATTTTTGAAACTTCGATTTCGCACGCATATGGTAGGTAGCCCTTTTAAGGCCTAACGCGTGCGAGTAGGCTAAAGGGGCTGTCTAGCTCCCGCATACAGTTCATGTCCACTAAAGTTGTAATCTTTGTGATTAATATACATTTCAGTTTAGTCTTAACCAGTTATTTAACTCTCCTATACAGTCCACTCTATACGTAACGTACAAATACATATAGGAATATTGGTAGCTTTGATAAATATTATAGACAAAAAATACGGTTACGATACCACTTTATTGTTGTATATTACCGGTTTTATTGTACAACGATCGAACGTAACATAGTCTGAAATTTCAGCAGCCATTTTTAGGAATAACGCGTGCGAGCATTCTAAGGGGCCGAATCTAGGAGAGTGCAAAGGCCCAAACCATTCAACGGTTGAATTTATTTGAAGCTAAGATGAGCAAAAACTAAAAGGAATAAAAGGAATTCGTGCGAAAATATGAATCTCTCGGTCATATGTCGAAGTCAAACTTTCAATTTGATACTCAACATTTCATAATACCTCATCATGGGATATTTAAGAACTGATCAGACAAAATTCACATAGTGTTTGATGGGTCAGGAACTACGACCTAAGACGCCTTATTAAATTAATGCCTTTATTCAGGCCCACCACACTTCAAAACGATACAACCCGAATATTCCTAAATTTCAGGCGTCATCAAATTGTCTTGACAACCGACATCAAGATGATGTTTCGTCAAACTTGGATATATCCCGAAGACAGGAAATATCAGCTGATTCTGTGGCGAGAAGACTCGTCTGAATTCGTCGACTCGATGCAGGTATATGAATTAAATACTTATACCCACCGGTTACGTCCAAGCCCGTTCAGAGCAATTAGATCGCTCTACAGCATACGTTCGTACGAAGGCGGTAAACTTGGGGCTGGTATCACTCAGCCGCGACGCGTTCATAGCTGCTCTCACCTGGTTCGTCAGCCGATTCAGGGAGGATTGCCTGCCATTATTCAGTCAAATCGAGCTGAGAATATTATTGGTGCTAACTCCTACCTTAAAGAGGTTACTCAGTTCCTACTAGATAATTTAACTATTTACTCAACATATTCAGTGGGAGTTCAATCCTCCCGGAGCCCCATATATTCAGTCAGGAGGTTGCTGTCAAAAGTACGAAAAACCTTCTTTAGGGGGAGCTAGGGGACACAATTTTAATTTTTGAAGAGCTTTCAACGCTGTTAGCTAAAGTAGAGTCAATTCTTAATTCACATCCACTAACACCGCTGTCAGAGGACCCTTGTGACCTAGGTGTTCTAACCACAGGTCATTTTATTATCGGTCAACCTTTGGTGGTTCTAACTGAACCGTCTTGGAAGGTCACTAAAATGTCACGTTTATCAGGCTTTCAATCAATTCAGAAAAAGTGACAATCAATCTGGTCACTTGGCACAATTAATATGTCGCTGCGATCCAGATTCAACCGAGGTAAAAACCTATCCTGTCACGATGAATTGCAGCAAAATAGCTCCCATTTATAAGGGTAAGGGTATTTCGATGGTTCACGAGAACGGCATCAGTCATCGGCTTACCGAGTACCTGACGAACACCAATGCAATGCCGCCAGTATGCCTACCGCAAGGTATAGGTCAACGACCGCAGTAGCGCTTGAGGTTGTACGCCACGGGCTCGTCGTCCGCGAACACAAGAAACAGGAAGCGGTGTTTTGCTGTGACCTGTTTAAAGCTTTTGTTGTCGCTGATCATAATATTTTAGCACTCAAATTAAGACACTAAGTTATTGATGGCAGGGCCCATAGTTTTCTTACTTATTTAATTCGGAATCGATCCCAAATAGTAGTTGGCGATGGAGGAAGGGTGAAGTCAATATAACTGATGCCGGTAATGGGCGTAGCCCAAGGATCGTTACTATCGAACATCCTGTTTTCACTCATGCTGAATTACCTGCCGGCAGCCATTGACTCCAGCGAGTTATTATTGTAAGCTGTTGACGTCGTCGACATGGTCATAGCCCCAGACATATCTCAACTTCAGCAATGCCTGAATGTGACCGCTTCGAACATAGCAAGGTGATTCCGAATGAACGGTCTCGTCTTGAACACCAAAAAAAATCTTTTCCTTTAATTTACTTCATTCTCACAGGTCACCATATGAAACAGTTGGGAGGTTCCGGCGGAGGACTTAGAAATTAATCAGGTCGAGGCAACAGCCTTCCTGGGTTTCAAACTCGACAGAACCGTCAGCTGGGGCCGAGGTAAAGTTATAAAACTTTATCCGGGCTCAGACAATAGTGTCAGATCTGTTAAGATAAGAACTCAGAATGGTGATTTAGTCAGACCCAGTTATCAAATTATGCAAGCGACCTATAGATGATAGTTTATGTTAAATTTACGGAATGTTCTTTGTATGTCACTTTTCAGTATGTGTTTTCTATTGGGTTTCTATCGAATTACTCTGTGAAAGGGAGGAAAATGAGAAAGAGCTATTATCAGTACTTGAAAGTAGAGATAAGCTAAAGAAACAATTATGTGTATTAGAACAAGAATGTAGTGATGTAATTGTTGAGCGGGACAAGCTGCAGGTCACCGTAGATAGCTTCACTGTATGTAGTGCAGTGTACGAGCAAGCCCTGAAATCGATTGATTCCCTGGAGAAAGCATTGTTCGATGCCCATGAACAAATACATGCACTCCAGGAGGAGAAGGAAAACACCGCAGCGTTGCAGACCCAGAGCCTCTACAGTGAAGTCGTAGGGATCAGCCCGCAGCTGGTTACTGTTGCAACTGGAAGCCTTGATGATGTCATTGATTTAACTAATGACACATTGCCCACATCAAGGTTATTAAGTTGCAGCAATAACAAACTAGGTAAAATAAATAGGTATATACGGAAAACTCAGAAATTAATAAAACATAATAAATTGTGTACTAAAAACTTAAAAGTAAGCAAGAAAAATGTAAACTTATTACATGATTTGAATATGTGTGTATTAGAATTAGAAAGTACTAAGTTGATGTATGAAACTGACACACAAAACTTACATTTGAAAATCCAAAGCTTGGAGGATTCATTGAGATCACTAAACAGTGCATATTTGAACTCTGAGAAAGTTATAAATGAATACTCATTGGCTATGGATGATTTAATTCAAGAAATGAACCATAATTGTGAGCGGTTTGAGTCGCTGACCAACAACCATACTTGTCACTGTGAGCAGAATGGTGGTTGTTTGACAGCGGGCAACTCTCCGGGCTTGTGTGACAGTTTACCAACACAAGGTGTTACTGATAATAGTTCTGCCAAGTCTGATATGACCACAACACCTGATATTATAATGTACTGTGATGAGATTGGAAGTGGCATGGGCTCAGCACTCCACTCATACTCTAAGGGACATAGTGTTATTAGTAATTGCTCACCTTTTAGCACTGTAGATAATATTATAAATCAAATTTTGAATGACAGCACTATCACAGCCAGTGCCACACTGATAATTTTCATGGGCAATAGGGGAGATGTGAACAAAAATAATTTAATTTTTTTTTATGAAACATTGAATGGTCTTAGTGTGAAAAAAATTATATTGTTCACATTTCCCTACTGCAACCAATTGACACAAAATGAAAATGTATATAGACATAATATGAATATAACTATGTACAATTTATGTACATATAATAATAAGTTTGATATTATTGACACTAACAATTATGTTAGTAATTATTTTACTATGACTAAAGGTACATTTTACCTTTTAAATTATTGTAAACGACAAATAGCTATGTCACTATTATATTAATATGACATTACAGCCAAAAATTTGGCTTCTAACTCTGCTTTTACTGAGCAGCCTAATAGGAATCTGGTATCAGACCAGAATAACAGGATGCATTTAAATTAGTTCATAAGACAACAGAGGACCCAGGCTCTGGCAACATATGTTCTAGTATATTAGAAAACCCTAAGAATAAGGGAAGCTTACATGCTAAGTATATAAGCCTGGTTCATCAGAATATTCAATGTATTAGAGGCAAAGATCTACAAATAGAGTTATTTTTCAATTGTAATAAAATTGACATTTTGTGCATAACAGAGCACTGGTTAACTATTAATGAAATTATGTTTAGCTTTAAAGATCACCAGGTTGGTAGTTCGTTCACCAGACTTAATTCAATACATGGTGGGGCATTAATCATACTAAACAATCATATGAAATTCAAGGAACGTAAGGACATTGTTTCCTTATCTGTTGAACGAACTATAGAACTTGCAGCTGTGGAATTAGAACAGTTCATCGTTATATGTGTCTATAGGCCACCCTTGAGCGACTTTGAAATGTTCGATAAAATAATGGAATCCGTCCTAACTATTTCATCACACAGTACGAAACGATTAATTATATGTGGTGACTTTAATGTTAATCTGTTAGAAAGAACTACTCTCAGCGTAAGATTGATAAATCTTTTCTCATCATTTAGGCTTAGCCATTTATTTATGGAGCCAACAAGAGTGACTGCTACTAGTGCTACATGCATTGACAACATTTTTACTGATGTTATTCCAATCAGTAAAAGTGTTATCAGTGAATTGGATTCAGATCATTTAGGTCAATTATTTCAATTTGATTCTATTAGAGAACCTGTCATTAAAAAGAAAATTTCGTTTGTGCCAATAACTGCTGACCGGTTAGAAAGAATGAGATACTCTTTAGCCCAGGAACTACCGTTTTTGGCTGCTGAACAGTCTCCTAATATAATGTATAACTTATTCTTTGAAACCTTTATGAAACAGTACAGCGCGATATTCACTTCAAAATCGGTTGTGGTTAGTGGTTCAAACGACTTTAGTACGTGGGCTACTGCAGAGTTGCATAAACGCAGGCAAGCATTGTATGCATTGTATGAGGAACGACGGTTCAACATGAGTGACGAATTTAAAGAACAAGTCAAACAGTTCTCCAAACAATTTTAATTAGACTGTCATACAGCTAAACGTAGTTTTCTGAGTAGTAAAATTAAGAATATTTCCGATGTTATAAAAACGACTTGGAAAATAATTAATGAGGAGGCCGGTCGTAGTAAAAAAGCGAGTCACGATTACGAACTAAAAATCAATGGACAGCTTACGAGTTCTAGCTTAGAAGTTGCAACTGAATTTGAATCGTTTTTTACTAATGCACCGGCTTCCACGACTAAGTATTTAAATTCGTCACCTTTGTCTGCTGTTGCAATATTAAAAGATAATGTCTCAGAGTGTGCTTCATACTTGAATTTTAAGCACGTCACAAGTTCAGATGTCGTAAAGGCATTTAAATTGATAAATGTTAAGAAAACGAATGATCTTTGGGGACTCTCTGTTCACGTCGTTAAATCCCTGATCGAATTAATTGCACCTGACCTAGCGGTCATTTTCAACAATTGTATAGACTGCGGTGAATTTCCTGATTTAATGAAACAAAGTAAGATAATTCCCCTCTTCAAAGCAGGTAGTACTCAAGACCCCACCAATTTCAGACCTATATCAATACTACCAACTTTTAGTAAAATTTTTGAGAAATTAATCTTATCACAGCTATTACATCATTTTGAATCAAATAAGCTAATGCATAACAAACAGTTTGGATTCACTCGCGGTCGTTCAACAACAGATGCCGGAATTCAGTTCATTGAAAGTATTTTTGATGATTGGGAAGAGTCACAAGATGCCCTAGGCATTTTTTGTGACTTATCTAAGGCTTTTGATTGCGTTTGTCATGAAACATTGATCAGGAAATTACATCATTATGGAGTTAGAGACACGTCATTGAATTTGTTAAAATCTTATTTGAACGGAAGAATACAAAGGGTAGACGTAAACGGAGAACGATCACCAGGATCATTGGTTTCTTTGGGCGTGCCACAGGGCTCAATATTGGGACCCTTCCTATTCCTCATCTATATAAACGACTTACCCTATCTAGGAAGGGACTGTCATGATATGGTACTGTTTGCTGATGACACCTCACTTATTTTTAACACAAAGCGAAACCAACACGCTAATGATGATCACGTGAACAATACCATATCAAGAGTGGTAAATTGGTTTAATGTTAATAATTTGCTATTAAATGAGAAAAAGACTAAATGTGTTAAGTTTCTTACTACTAACGTTGAAAATAATCAGACATGTATAACAATTAAAAATGAGGAATTGGAATTGGTTACCAGCACAGTGTTTCTAGGTATAACGTTGGATTCCAAACTCCAATGGGGTCCACATATTGATAAGCTATCGAACAGACTGAGCTCTGCAGCTTTTGCATGCAGGAAAATCCGTCACTTGACAGATTTAAAAACAGCCAGATTAGTTTATTTTAGTTATTTTCATAGTATTATGTCCTACGGTATTCTGCTCTGGGGCAGTGCTGCTGACATAAATACTATTTTTGTGCTGCAGAAGCGGGCTGTTCGTGCGATTTATAAAATGAATAATAGAGATTCTCTTAGAAACATCTCCTATTATCATTGTATTATTGACTAAAGAGACTATACATCTCTGTTATTTATATTTTAATTATTTTATTGTGACATTTGAGACTCTTTACATCTCTCAGAAACAGTAATTAAGTACTTTTTTTTTCTGATAATATGATAATAATACCAAATGTTCTGTAAAAAATGAAATGAAATGACATGTGAAAGTGCCCTTGTGGCCTATTTACAGAATAAACGTTTTGAGTTTTGAGTTTTGAATAAGTTTAAAGAAGTAAATATATTGACAGTCCATAGTCAATATATTTACGAGAATATTATGTATGTCCATAAGAACATTGTTAAATTTCGAAGAAACTGTGATATACATAACTTTAATACTAGAAACAAGGACAAACTTGCAGTGCCCACTACTCGGCTCCATAAAATAAAAAACTCGTTCAAGGGTAATTGTGTAAGATTTTACAATAAACTCCCAAGCACTTCGACAGATCTATCAATTAATAAGTTCAAGAAATACATCAAGCAAAGGCTTATTTCTAAAGCTTACTACAGTATTATAGAGTACATAGACGATAAAAATGCTTGGGACTGAATTGTTCTAATTAATTGTGAGCATCCTCACTGCCAGAGTTTCTTTTACTGGACACTTGGAGGCCTTTTACACCTCCAAAGATTAATTTAATTATACAACTTGTACAAGCATGCACATCATTGGTATTCACTGTACTTTTATAACCTAGATAATTATTGTAAATTAAGCATAACACGTAGTTTACCTTTCTAGGCTAAAGACTAGTCTGAGTTAGTTGCAATAAAGCACTCGGTACAATTACCAGTTAACGTCTTTCCTTCGGAACCTACAACATACATCCTACAACAACACGTTACGAGCTAAGGCTCGTACATTTGGTCCTTCGAGCAAAGTTGATTGTGGTTACGGTTATTCCTACTCACTACGGGATAATACGTGATTGGAGTCAGCGTATCGGCGCCGTTGGAAACACAGGACGTTGTAAAACCACAAACATCCGTCCGGGGGTCAACTTCGGCGGGAACAAACAGCCGTCTGGAGCCAGGAGGCGCCAGCGGGAACAAACATCCGTCCGGGGGTCAACTTCGGCGGGAACAAACAGCCGTCTGGAGCCAGGAGGCGCCAGCGGGTACAAACATCCGTCCGGGGGTCAACTTCAGCGGGAACAAACATCCGTCCGGGGGTCAACTTCGGCGGGAACAAACAGCCTTCTGGAGCCAGGAGGCGCCAGCGGGTACAAACATCCGTCTGGAGGTCATCTGCGACGGGAACAAACAGCCGTCCGGGGTCAGCAGACTTGGGCATAACAAAACAACAAAATGGCAGACAAATTGGGAGATGTGCTGAAACAACAGGCGGTCATCATTGATCAAATCAAGGGCATAGGCGACAATTTCAACAAAGATGGACCATCAAGGAAGAACAAGGAGTACCTGAGGGTCCGTTTGGAGCGGTTACAACTAAACTGGGAGCAATTTGAGCTCAATCATTCGCGCCTGATGAGCAAGGAAGATAAAACATCTGAGTACTTCACCGACAACGTCTACGAGAAAGCTAAAGCGAGCTACCTGTCCATCAAGCAAGCAATTTCGGGATACGAGCAAAGGATGCGTCAACAAGAAGTGCAAGAGCAAGTTCAGGATTACAACACCGACCCCAAGGCTACACAATCAGCTACATCATCGGCTTCACATTCCGGAACAAAGGTGTTGGAGCTTCTGGGCGAGCAACGATCAAACATCAAAGCTTTAGAACGAACCATAAGAAATGTGAACATCGACTATATCTCGGAAAAATGGCAGTTAGAAGACAAACTGAAGACTATATCAACTCGCTGGCAAACTTTCGACAATATGTACTGGAAGCTGGATAACCTGCTTGATGACACAACAGAGTACGAAATGGAGTATAATAGGCTGGAAAAGTTATTCGACGAGGCAAAATCGCTCATCAACGGAAAAATGGGAAATATTCAACATAGGGAACAATCGACACCGAAAATAGAAATCCCGACATTCGACGGGAATCACTCCAAATGGACTACATTCAAAGATTTGTTCACGGAGACTGTGCACAACAACAAAAACATATCGCCGGCCCAGAAAATGCAACATTTAAAAACAAAACTTAAGGGGGAAGCAGAACGCCTGGTACAGCATTTACACGTTAGCGCCAACAACTATAAAGACTGTTGGGAAATATTGGAACATCGTTACGACAATCTTCGTCTCCTCTTCGGATACTATGCGAACTTATTGCTCAACCAACCTAACATACAACAAGCAACCGCGACCCAGGTGAAAAGACTACACGACACGACGTTGGAGAACATCAATGCTATTGCAAACTTAAACATTGATACTAGCGGATGGGAACCATTGGTGGTGCATATCCTTCAACAAAAACTGGATCACGAGACCCTGCAGTCGTATATCGAATCGCTAGAATCACCTCGGGAACTGCCAAAACTCGATAGCTTTTTGGGCTACCTCGAACACAAATTCATCTCATTGGAGTCCAGCAACAGTAAAGCTCCAGGGAACAACTACAACAACAAGGAACAGAACAAGAATTCGTCAAACAACAACCCTCCCTTTTTCAAGTCGGTTAATAAAAAGGGGGCAGCCAGTTCAACGTTCAAACCACGAACCTATTATACAGCAAAGAGAACGTGCCCGCGCTGTAATGGAGAACATGGATTATACGCGTGCCAAGAGTTTTTGCACCTTGAACCTTTGGCTAAATTACGAGAAGTTGAAAAACTGAGAGTATGCAGCAACTGCCTGTTTGGACACAACGGGGATATTTGCAGATCAAACAAAAAATGTAAAGAGTGCAATGGGTCGCACAGCACATTGCTGCACGAGGCAATATCTAGGCCAAGCAAGTCAGCAAGCCAGCAAGTGAACCGGCACAGCACGCACGTATCGAGTACGGAAACAAACGAAGTACTGTTGGCCACAGCAAAACTTATGGTGCAAGCCAACGACGGAACTTATGTAACGCTGAGAGCTTTACTCGACCAAGGTTCTCAGATAACAATGATAACAGAGGACGCTGTGCAACGGCTACAACTCAAGAGGATCAAAAACAATGCTGATGTAACTGGGTTGGGAACAACACCCAACAAATGCAAGGGAGAAATCCATCTCGATTGCAAAGCTCTACACAACGACTACAACTTCGTCATGGGTGCCTTAATTATGAGGCGACTGACCAACAAGCTGCCTAACAGATCGTTCGATGTGGACTCTTGGAAGCATTTACAACATTTGAAGTTGGCGGACCCAGAGTTCAACATAACAGGAGAGATCGATATTTTATTGGGCGCTGATATTTATCCGGAATTGATAATGGAAGGCCTGATTAAAACAAACAATCAAGCAATTATTGCGCAACAAACACGGTTGGGATGGGTGATATGCGGAAAATTCTCCCAAAGGACTTTCAACTGTCATGTCACCATCAACAATATGGAAGATATCAGCAATTTTTGGGAACAGGAGGAGATAGCAAGCAACCAAGTTGAAACTAGCTCGGAAGACTTCTGCGAAAAAATGTATGCGGAAACAACAGAGCGACTTCTTGACGGACGATACCAGATTCGCCTCCCGATGAAGAAGGACTTCAAGAACAAGCTGGGACTATCAAAACCACAAGCTATTGCACAGTATAAACAATTAGTGCGCAAGCTTAACAAAAACAAAGAATTTTCCCAACGCTACAATGACTTCATGGCCGAATATGAACAATTGGGTCATATGGAGATATCAAATAAACAAGAACAGCTTCAATATTATCTACCGCACCACGGAATCTTGAGAATGGAAGCGGTCACAACAAAGCTAAGAGTAGTATTTAACGCCTCGGCAAAAACAACAAGCGGATTCAGTCTCAATGACTTGATGGAAACAGGACCTAATCTTCAAGCGGACCTTCAAGGACTATTACTACAGTGGCGACAGTACAAATACGTCTACTCAGCAGATATTGAGAAGATGTACAGATTCATCGTCGTACATCCGGAAGATAGGCCACTCCAGAAAATAATTTGGCAGGATTCATCAAAGAAAATGAGAGAATTCGAATTGAAAACAATAACATACGGGACTAAGGCCGCGCCTTACTTAGCCCAGAAAACGTTGAAGCAGCTCGCCTCGGACGAAGGCGATAAGCTTCCTCAAGCAAAAAGCGTCCTTCAGAACAACTTCTACATGGACGATGCACTCTTCGGAAAACATACAACAGAACAAGCAAGGTTAACAAGAGACCAGCTCATAACGCTCCTCAACAAAGGCGGGTTCAACCTCCGGAAATGGTCAAGCAATGACCCATCTTTAGTTGCCGATCTACCCGAAGAGATGAGAAACCCCCGAAACTTCAACTTCAGCGAAAAGGAAACATCAAAAACACTTGGGTTGGGATGGAACCCGAAGAACGATCAATTTATGTTCACATCAACATTAGAACAAACAACAAACTATGTCAAAACAAAAAGGCATATGTTAAGTGACGTCGCTAAGCTATTTGACCCACTTGGCTGGCTGTCGCCAGTTACGATTAAAGCAAAAATCATGTTTCAACAAGTATGGCTGTCTAAGATTTCCTGGGACGACGAATTGCCGGAGGATATCCAAAAGGAGTGGACAACTATAAGGAAGGATCTTCAAAACATACAACATTTTACAATACCGAGATGGTTGGGAATTGAAGAAACAAACTGCAACATCGAATTACATGCATTTTGCGATGCGTCAGAAAAAGCATACGCCTGCGTCGTTTACTCGAAGGTTACGCTGTCTACCGGCGATGAGAAAATAACACTTGTCGCAGCGAAAACTAAAGTAGCGCCCATAAATAAACAAATAACGCTACCAAGATTGGAGTTGGGTGGTGCATTATTACTAGCCCGACTGGTGGACAAAATAAAACACAGATTTGCTGAAAATCACAACATGAAGATATTTGCATGGACGGACTCAATGGTCGTGCTGGGATGGCTGCAAGGAGATGAACATCGCTGGAAACCCTATGTGGGAAACCGGGTTCAGGAGATCAAGAGTGTCGTCCCGGCTCAACAATGGAAACACGTGAAATCAAAGCAAAATCCAGCGGACTGTGCTTCCAGAGGACTCCTTCCGTCACAACTGCGGGGGTTCAACCTTTGGTGGGAAGGGCCTCATTGGCTTCGAAACAACGACGCAACACAAATGGCTACGGAACCTTCAAGTTATTCAACAAACGAAGAAATAAAGATTCAAGCTTATCCAGCACAACAAACAGAAATGGGGGTCATCGCCAGCGTCATCGAAAAATGCAGTTCATTGTCAAGGGCTACGCGCATACTAGCGTGGGTGTCACGTTTCATAACAACGGCACGCGACCCGGCGACAAGGGGCAACTCCAAACACCTATCGTTGCAGGAAATACGACGCGCGCTACAGCGAATAGTAAAACAAGAACAAAATACGTATTTTAAATCCGAAATTAAAGATTTAAAATCAAAGGGAACTGTCAGATCCAACAGTAACATTATCAAGCTGAATCCTATCTTGGATGAAGAGGAGAACCTACGTGTCGGAGGCAGGCTGAAGAACTCAGAGTTGGGGTACACGACAAAACATCCAATAATTCTGCCATCAAACAGCAGACTGACACAGTTATTAATCGAACAAGCTCATCAACAAACATTACACGGAGGTTCCCGGCTCACGTTAAATTACCTGAGACAGCGTTATTGGATCATCAGCGGCAACAAAACAGTAAAACAAAGATTGAGACTATGCGTGCCGTGTACAAGATTCAAACCGCAAAAACAAAACCAGAGGATGGGAGACTTACCAAAAGCCAGAATAACACCATCGAGACCGTTTTACAACTGCGGCGTGGACTTCGCAGGCCCAGTAGATGTCAAGGCCAATAAAGGAAGAGGAGTCCGAACATCCAAGGGCTACATCGCCGTGTTTATCTGCATGGCAACAAAGGCCATTCATCTGGAACTGGTCTCGGATCTGAGCACCCAAGCCTTTATTTTGGCATTGAAAAGGGTGGTCAGTAGAAGGGGTCTGATAAAAAACATATGGAGTGACAACGGAACAAACCTCCTGGGAAGCAGCAGAGAACTTAAGAAACAGTTCAAGGAACAATCAACATTTAATGAAGACTTCGTGAACAAGACAAATGAGTTGGAAATCCAGTGGCATTTCATCGCACCGGCCTGGCCAACTGCGGGCGGGTTGTGGGAATCCGCTGTCAAATCCATGAAGTATCACCTGAAAAGAGTGATAGGGGAGCAAAAACTCACATATGAAGAGTTTTACAGCCTTCTAACATGCATAGAAGCTTGTCTCAACTCGAGGCCGCTGCTACAGCTGACCGAAGACACAGAGGATCGGGAATTTGTCCTAACTCCGGGTCACTTCTTAATCGGCGAACCTCTATTAGCAATACCAGAAGAAGATCTGAAAGGCGAAGTCAGTCTGCGAAATCGGTGGAAGTTAACCACGAAGATGTACCAGGACTTCTGGAAGAAATGGTCATCAGACTATCTACAACACTTACAAACGAGGAGTAAGTGGAACAACAAAACAGAAAACCTTGCAGTGGGGGACGTCGTCGTTGTAAAAGAGGACAATCTTCCTCCGGGAAAATGGGCTCTAGGCCGAATACTAGAAGTACATCCGGGCAAGGACGACCTGGTGAGGGTGGTATCTCTCAAGACAGAAAAGGGATCTCTGAAGAGACCAATAACAAGACTCATCAGACTCCCCACCGAAGGCGAAGAAAAACAAAAACAAACACAACAAACAAACAGCACACCCGGCAAGAATAAACGCATATCGATGAGGAACTACATAACTATGTTCATCGTATTTATGTGTATGGTCTGCGGCTCGCAACAACAGTTTTTCGGCATGTCATCATTTGAAAAAGGAAGACAAATATATTATGACGACTTGGGAAATCTGAACACGGTTCACGACAGTTGGACAATCCTGGCGTACTACAATATGTCTACCTACTGGAAGGGGTTCAAGGATATCCAAGGATACGTCGACCATGTAGAAAACGCCTGCCAGAACTTCGCCTATCAAGTGGTCTGCGGGAGTATCGTGTCGGAGCTACGACAAGAAATTGAGGAGCTTCAGAGCAACAACTTAGGCTTACAGTCCCGACAAAGTGGGGGAAACAGGACGAAGAGAGGCTTCTTCAATGGCGTAGGACAACTTGCGCACAGCCTATTTGGAGTTCTAGACGAAGATTTCGCGGTGCAATATCACCAAGAGATAAACAACGTCAGAGACAATGAACAATATTTGCTGAAGCTGTTCAAGAATCAGACCTCTATTGTCGAAGTACAAAACAGCATCATAAGCAGGAATGAAGCAACAATGAACAAACAACTCGGGCTCATGCGAAGCCACATCAAGAGAGCCGATGAACATATGCGGGAGTTACAACAAGACACAAAACAAAATGCCATGATGGTCTACTTTAACGCAGTCGCACTGCAAGCCAATATTATCCTGAGCAAACTCAGGAGAATACAACAAGGAGTCCTCGAGGTTATTCAAGACGTCTATCGAGGCCAAATGAACAACAAGATAATATCCCAAGAACAAATTTTGAAGGAGATGAGCGTTATCGCCTCTCGACTTCCGGGACATTTGGCATTGCCGGTGGACAACGCCCACGAAGAAATAAGGGAGGTCTTCAAATTGATCCACGTCAAAGCACGAGCGACTCAAGAATATCTTATTATGGAAATGAAGTTGCCGCTTATAAATGACAATCAGCTACAACTATACAGAGTTATACCTATACCGCTGATTACAAACAAACAGACCAGATCTGTGGTAACTACGTCTGAATACATCGCTATCAACATGCTGAAGGATATCTATATAAACTTGAGCAAAGAAGATTTACAACAGTGCACTATTTTGAAGCAAACTAAGTACATTTGCACTTTCAACAATCCCGTCTACAGTATGCGACAACATAACAAGCCATGTGAAATAAAACTGCTAACGAATGATAACAGCACACAATGCAATGCGCTCAGTTCGACGTGCGCTAACAAATGGATCGCATTACATCGCCACAATGTCTGGCTCTACGTCTGCTGCGAAGAATGCCACCTACGCATTATTTGCAAGGAACATATGATGTCTAAGGTCACGAGCGGAACGGGAATCATCAACATGGCTCAAGGATGTTCGTTGAAGAAAGACGAAAGTACGATCTACACGGACACCGAGTACCAAAACAAACTCTTCATTAACACAAGGATTGCAGTACCTACACTGGACACCATCAACAACATGACAAAGTTAACAGCCACAGAGGACCGGGAAGATGTTGTCACCGAAGATCATTCAAATGCACTTCGGAGACTCGAGAATCAGTTGGAGGAACTCAAGAAAAATTCTGAGTTACCGCAAACATTGTCGGAGCATGACGTGCATCAGTACGCTGTTTCCTACATAACATTGACGGTGCTGATACTCGGAACGGTCATTGGCTGCCTAGCCTGGATCGCCGCGCGTCGTCGTCGTGATGCTGAGAGTCGTCAGGACAAACGTGTCGCCGCCACCGCCGCCGTTATCACGTCCCGAGCCGTCACCGCCGCCAGTGCTGCCACAGCCACTGCACCAGCCGAGGGGGACACCAAGACCGGAAGGAGATCGCGAACGGAACATATCTACGCAAGACCGACCCAGAAGACTAAAATGTTTAACGTTTAAATTAAAATATTTAAGATACTGTAATAACATAATATTAACAATTTAGCAAACCATTAGGGGATAACAATAACAGAAAGGTTTATAGTGATAGGCAGGGTAGTTACCCTTTATTTTCCCTGTTGGTTGATTTGGCAGCATGTACAAGCATGCACATCATTGGTATTCACTGTACTTTTATAACCTAGATAATTATTGTAAATTAAGCATAACACGTAGTTTACCTTTCTAGGCTAAAGACTAGTCTGAGTTAGTTGCAATAAAGCACTCGGTACAATTACCAGTTAACGTCTTTCCTTCGGAACCTACAACATACATCCTACAACAACACGTTACGAGCTAAGGCTCGTACACAACTCTTGACTGTGGGGACCATTTACATCTCCTATCATCATTGTATTATTCACTAAAGAGACTATACATCTCTGTTATTTATATTTTAATTATTTTATTATGACATTTGAGACTTTTTACATCTCTCAGAAACAATAATTAAGTACTTTTTTTCTGATAATATGATACAAATAATAATACCAAATGTTCTGTAAAAAATGAAATGAAATGACATGTGAAAGTGCCCTTGTGGCCTTTTTACAGAATAAACGTTTTGAGTTTGAGTTTGAGTTTGAGGTTTATTCTTATCATTGTTATTTTCAATGAGGCTTGCATGTATTCAGCTCCATTCCCCCTGGAGTCGGAGGAATGTTAATTAACATAATTAACCAAATTAACATAAAATTTCCTTTTATGAAAGATCCATACTAACAACGACCGATCGATTGTGATCATTATACTATATTTTTGCTCATATCGTAACATCACTAAATCTTTCAACCATTTCTTTCTTTTGCAAGAATATTTAGTCGCGATCGCTTAATATTAATTTTCATAAGTCAAAGTCAAAGTACTTTATTACTGTAGATATTTACATATACTAAGCAAATGTCATTTTTTGCCTCTTCTCTACATTGGACCACTGTGGGAGGAGAAGGGCGTAGAAACTCCCACAGATTGATTTTTAGATCTTTTTTAAAAATAGGTTGTGCTTAACTAATACAAATATGAAAAATTTTAATTGTTATGAATAATAAGCCGGAATAAATAATTACAAAATTATTACCAGCAAGGTCTGTGTTGAGCCAGATTAACCCCATACAGTCTTGTCATTTAAGTAATCTTGAACATTGTAATATCCCTTTTTCGACAAAGTCGCTTTAACATGCTTTTTAAATTGCTCAAATGGCAATTTAAAAATCTCCAGAGGTATCTTATTGAAGTAGAGAATGCACTGACCCTTGAAAGAATTGCTAACCTTGGCGAGTCTTAAACGGGGCGCACATAGTCTTTGATTATTTCTTAGGTTAACATTACAGCTATCGCTAAGTTTGGAAAATGTTGAAAGGTTCTTGCGTACATACATTATATTTTCGAAAATAAATTGACTAGCTACTGTTATCACTACCGTATGTCAATTTCTTTAAAAAGCTCTCTTACGGAGTCTGTTCGTTTCAAATTATAAATTGCTCGAATAGCTCTTTTCTGTAAAATAAAAATAGTTTGAATATCCGCTGCTTTCCCCCACAACAAGATACCATAGGATATCACACTATGAAAGTAACTAAAATATACTAGCCTAGATGTAGCCACATCCGTGCTTTGTCTGATGTTCCTAACAGCGTAAGCCGCAGAACTTAATTTACTAGCCAATTTATCAATGTGGGGTCCCCACTGCAATTTGCTATCAATGGTTATTCCAAGAAACTTCGTATCATTTACTAATTCTAACGTGCTGTTGTCTAACACTAAACTGGTCTCAACTTGCCTGACATTTGGGAGTGAGAATTTGATACACTTGATTTTACCAGCGTTTAACAATAAATTATTAACTGTGAACAAATTCAAGGTTAAAGACAATACACCATTAACATCATCAAATTCTCCTTTTTGTCTTTCAATTTTGAAGACCATTGAAGTATCATCAGCAAACAACACTATGTCAGTTAATTTCTCCACCATGAAAGGCAGATCATTAATATATACCAGGAATAAGAAAGGGCCTAATATGGAACCTTGTGAAACGCCAATTTTAACACCCGATCCATCAGATTTTACGCCGTTAACTTCTGCCTTTTGAATTCTATTGCTTAGCCCCTATCGTGGCGGGCGCCATTTTGAAATTTACGCTCAACCGGCAAGGGCTACGTGGGTGGATCCCGCGGGCTGTTGCTGTTTACCAAAAGCCAGAATAACACCATCGAGACCGTTTTACAACTGCGGCGTGGACTTCGCAGGCCCAGTAGATGTCAAGGCCAATAAAGGAAGAGGAGTCCGAACATCCAAGGGCTACATCGCCGTGTTTATCTGCATGGCAACAAAGGCCATTCATCTGGAACTGGTCTCGGATCTGAGCACCCAAGCCTTTATTTTGGCATTGAAAAGGGTGGTCAGTAGAAGGGGTCTGATAAAAAACATATGGAGTGACAACGGAACAAACCTCCTGGGAAGCAGCAGAGAACTTAAGAAACAGTTCAAGGAACAATCAACATTTAATGAAGACTTCGTGAACAAGACAAATGAGTTGGAAATCCAGTGGCATTTCATCGCACCGGCCTGGCCAACTGCGGGCGGGTTGTGGGAATCCGCTGTCAAATCCATGAAGTATCACCTGAAAAGAGTGATAGGGGAGCAAAAACTCACATATGAAGAGTTTTACAGCCTTCTAACATGCATAGAAGCTTGTCTCAACTCGAGGCCGCTGCTACAGCTGACCGAAGACACAGAGGATCGGGAATTTGTCCTAACTCCGGGTCACTTCTTAATCGGCGAACCTCTATTAGCAATACCAGAAGAAGATCTGAAAGGCGAAGTCAGTCTGCGAAATCGGTGGAAGTTAACCACGAAGATGTACCAGGACTTCTGGAAGAAATGGTCATCAGACTATCTACAACACTTACAAACGAGGAGTAAGTGGAACAACAAAACAGAAAACCTTGCAGTGGGGGACGTCGTCGTTGTAAAAGAGGACAATCTTCCTCCGGGAAAATGGGCTCTAGGCCGAATACTAGAAGTACATCCGGGCAAGGACGACCTGGTGAGGGTGGTATCTCTCAAGACAGAAAAGGGATCTCTGAAGAGACCAATAACAAGACTCATCAGACTCCCCACCGAAGGCGAAGAAAAACAAAAACAAACACAACAAACAAACAGCACACCCGGCAAGAATAAACGCATATCGATGAGGAACTACATAACTATGTTCATCGTATTTATGTGTATGGTCTGCGGCTCGCAACAACAATTTTTCGGCATGTCATCATTTGAAAAAGGAAGACAAATATATTATGACGACTTGGGAAATCTGAACACGGTTCACGACAGTTGGACAATCCTGGCGTACTACAATATGTCTACCTACTGGAAGGGGTTCAAGGATATCCAAGGATACGTCGACCATGTAGAAAACGCCTGCCAGAACTTCGCCTATCAAGTGGTCTGCGGGAGTATCGTGTCGGAGCTACGACAAGAAATTGAGGAGCTTCAGAGCAACAACTTAGGCTTACAGTCCCGACAAAGTGGGGGAAACAGGACGAAGAGAGGCTTCTTCAATGGCGTAGGACAACTTGCGCACAGCCTATTTGGAGTTCTAGACGAAGATTTCGCGGTGCAATATCACCAAGAGATAAACAACGTCAGAGACAATGAACAATATTTGCTGAAGCTGTTCAAGAATCAGACCTCTATTGTCGAAGTACAAAACAGCATCATAAGCAGGAATGAAGCAACAATGAACAAACAACTCGGGCTCATGCGAAGCCACATCAAGAGAGCCGATGAACATATGCGGGAGTTACAACAAGACACAAAACAAAATGCCATGATGGTCTACTTTAACGCAGTCGCACTGCAAGCCAATATTATCCTGAGCAAACTCAGGAGAATACAACAAGGAGTCCTCGAGGTTATTCAAGACGTCTATCGAGGCCAAATGAACAACAAGATAATATCCCAAGAACAAATTTTGAAGGAGATGAGCGTTATCGCCTCTCGACTTCCGGGACATTTGGCATTGCCGGTGGACAACGCCCACGAAGAAATAAGGGAGGTCTTCAAATTGATCCACGTCAAAGCACGAGCGACTCAAGAATATCTTATTATGGAAATGAAGTTGCCGCTTATAAATGACAATCAGCTACAACTATACAGAGTTATACCTATACCGCTGATTACAAACAAACAGACCAGATCTGTGGTAACTACGTCTGAATACATCGCTATCAACATGCTGAAGGATATCTATATAAACTTGAGCAAAGAAGATTTACAACAGTGCACTATTTTGAAGCAAACTAAGTACATTTGCACTTTCAACAATCCCGTCTACAGTATGCGACAACATAACAAGCCATGTGAAATAAAACTGCTAACGAATGATAACAGCACACAATGCAATGCGCTCAGTTCGACGTGCGCTAACAAATGGATCGCATTACATCGCCACAATGTCTGGCTCTACGTCTGCTGCGAAGAATGCCACCTACGCATTATTTGCAAGGAACATATGATGTCTAAGGTCACGAGCGGAACGGGAATCATCAACATGGCTCAAGGATGTTCGTTGAAGAAAGACGAAAGTACGATCTACACGGACACCGAGTACCAAAACAAACTCTTCATTAACACAAGGATTGCAGTACCTACACTGGACACCATCAACAACATGACAAAGTTAACAGCCACAGAGGACCGGGAAGATGTTGTCACCGAAGATCATTCAAATGCACTTCGGAGACTCGAGAATCAGTTGGAGGAACTCAAGAAAAATTCTGAGTTACCGCAAACATTGTCGGAGCATGACGTGCATCAGTACGCTGTTTCCTACATAACATTGACGGTGCTGATACTCGGAACGGTCATTGGCTGCCTAGCCTGGATCGCCGCGCGTCGTCGTCGTGATGCTGAGAGTCGTCAGGACAAACGTGTCGCCGCCACCGCCGCCGTTATCACGTCCCGAGCCGTCACCGCCGCCAGTGCTGCCACAGCCACTGCACCAGCCGAGGGGGACACCAAGACCGGAAGGAGATCGCGAACGGAACATATCTACGCAAGACCGACCCAGAAGACTAAAATGTTTAACGTTTAAATTAAAATATTTAAGATACTGTAATAACATAATATTAACAATTTAGCAAACCATTAGGGGATAACAATAACAGAAAGGTTTATAGTGATAGGCAGGGTAGTTACCCTTTATTTTCCCTGTTGGTTGATTTGGCAGCATGTACAAGCATGCACATCATTGGTATTCACTGTACTTTTATAACCTAGATAATTATTGTAAATTAAGCATAACACGTAGTTTACCTTTCTAGGCTAAAGACTAGTCTGAGTTAGTTGCAATAAAGCACTCGGTACAATTACCAGTTAACGTCTTTCCTTCGGAACCTACAACATACATCCTACAACAACACGTTACGAGCTAAGGCTCGTACACAACTCTTGACTGTGGGGACCATTTACATCTCCTATCATCATTGTATTATTCACTAAAGAGACTATACATCTCTGTTATTTATATTTTAATTATTTTATTATGACATTTGAGACTTTTTACATCTCTCAGAAACAATAATTAAGTACTTTTTTTCTGATAATATGATACAAATAATAATACCAAATGTTCTGTAAAAAATGAAATGAAATGACATGTGAAAGTGCCCTTGTGGCCTTTTTACAGAATAAACGTTTTGAGTTTGAGTTTGAGTTTGAGGTTTATTCTTATCATTGTTATTTTCAATGAGGCTTGCATGTATTCAGCTCCATTCCCCCTGGAGTCGGAGGAATGTTAATTAACATAATTAACCAAATTAACATAAAATTTCCTTTTATGAAAGATCCATACTAACAACGACCGATCGATTGTGATCATTATACTATATTTTTGCTCATATCGTAACATCACTAAATCTTTCAACCATTTCTTTCTTTTGCAAGAATATTTAGTCGCGATCGCTTAATATTAATTTTCATAAGTCAAAGTCAAAGTACTTTATTACTGTAGATATTTACATATACTAAGCAAATGTCATTTTTTGCCTCTTCTCTACATTGGACCACTGTGGGAGGAGAAGGGCGTAGAAACTCCCACAGATTGATTTTTAGATCTTTTTTAAAAATAGGTTGTGCTTAACTAATACAAATATGAAAAATTTTAATTGTTATGAATAATAAGCCGGAATAAATAATTACAAAATTATTACCAGCAAGGTCTGTGTTGAGCCAGATTAACCCCATACAGTCTTGTCATTTAAGTAATCTTGAACATTGTAATATCCCTTTTTCGACAAAGTCGCTTTAACATGCTTTTTAAATTGCTCAAATGGCAATTTAAAAATCTCCAGAGGTATCTTATTGAAGTAGAGAATGCACTGACCCTTGAAAGAATTGCTAACCTTGGCGAGTCTTAAACGGGGCGCACATAGTCTTTGATTATTTCTTAGGTTAACATTACAGCTATCGCTAAGTTTGGAAAATGTTGAAAGGTTCTTGCGTACATACATTATATTTTCGAAAATAAATTGACTAGCTACTGTTATCACTACCGTATGTCAATTTCTTTAAAAAGCTCTCTTACGGAGTCTGTTCGTTTCAAATTATAAATTGCTCGAATAGCTCTTTTCTGTAAAATAAAAATAGTTTGAATATCCGCTGCTTTCCCCCACAACAAGATACCATAGGATATCACACTATGAAAGTAACTAAAATATACTAGCCTAGATGTAGCCACATCCGTGCTTTGTCTGATGTTCCTAACAGCGTAAGCCGCAGAACTTAATTTACTAGCCAATTTATCAATGTGGGGTCCCCACTGCAATTTGCTATCAATGGTTATTCCAAGAAACTTCGTATCATTTACTAATTCTAACGTGCTGTTGTCTAACACTAAACTGGTCTCAACTTGCCTGACATTTGGGAGTGAGAATTTGATACACTTGATTTTACCAGCGTTTAACAATAAATTATTAACTGTGAACAAATTCAAGGTTAAAGACAATACACCATTAACATCATCAAATTCTCCTTTTTGTCTTTCAATTTTGAAGACCATTGAAGTATCATCAGCAAACAACACTATGTCAGTTAATTTCTCCACCATGAAAGGCAGATCATTAATATATACCAGGAATAAGAAAGGGCCTAATATGGAACCTTGTGAAACGCCAATTTTAACACCCGATCCATCAGATTTTACGCCGTTAACTTCTGCCTTTTGAATTCTATTGCTTAGCCCCTATCGTGGCGGGCGCCATTTTGAAATTTACGCTCAACCGGCAAGGGCTACGTGGGTGGATCCCGCGGGCTGTTGCCTGCGCCTACTAAAACGTCGCTCACGGCGTTTTATTGTATGAAAAGGATAGGAACCTATATATTTTTAGAATTGCCATGAAACAAGCTAGTTTAGTGTTAAAGAATGAGATATAAGGGTAATACCTGCATCCGTAGTCGATTTACCCCTAGTGAAACCATATTGAATTTCTTCTTTCTTTTACTTAGTGTTGGAAGAACAGATATTGGTCTGAAATTTGAAGGATCGCCCTTATCTCCCGACTTGAACAGAGGTATCAGTTTACAGAGTCAGAGTCAGAGTCAGAGTCATTTTTTCTATTGAATATAAATAAATAAATTATCTTATTCAACGTCAAAATTATACTTACTTATAACTAAAAGTCATTTTTTTTTTTATAAAAAAAAGACAACACCGTTTCGGAAGGCGGTCGGAAGAAGAAACGGCAAGAAACTCCCCCATTACTGTGTTTCATGAGGTCTGGAAAAGCCCATCGTCAACACATTTATTGAATATTTACGCTAAGTGTGGGGCTATAACTAGAATTACTGAACCAATGACTGATATACCCCACAGGTCTTCCGTATTTTTTAAGACAATTTAAACATTTTGACAATGTCCTGGGGATATACATGATGAAATTTTAAATATACATTACTGACGCTAGTGTTATTTTTTAATAAAGTCTCTGCTTCATATGGAGATGAATTTAGACGGTCTGTTGTGAGTACGGGTACATTGGTGAAGAATGTTTCAAAAGCTCGAGCAACATCAGCGTTGGATTTAACAACATCATCACCTATCTTTAGGCAGAAATCATTGTCCCTTGGTATAACTTTGCCAGTTTCGCTGTTTATTATTTGCCAAACTGTTTTCATTCTATTATTTGAATTTTGAATTTTTCTATAAACGTGTAAAGTTTTTGCAGTTCTACAAACCAACTTGAAGGTTTGGGATATTTTTTAACATAGTCATGAAATTTTCGATCAAAGTTATAGGTTTTTTGATCATAAAGGTCATACAAGATAACTCTACTTTTACGAATTCCATTCGTTGCCCAATCATTTAATTGAAATTTACCGTTGTAGTCACTGACTTTCTTTAATTTGAAAACTTTATTGAATTCTGTCTGAATAATGTTGAAGAAGTCTGAGTAGATTTTGTTTGGGTTCTGTTCATTAAAATCCGGTACTGGCAAATTTATATCTAAGTTTTTCGTATATGTCTCTAGTCTATGGGATGTAATAGGCCTATAAAATGATGGACCAGTCTTGTCCTTAATAGCAATTGGGATTGAAACTATTTGACCCCTGTGATCGGAAGGTAAGCAGTTAATTACACTTTTACTTGTGAATGCACAGTCACAAAAAACGTTATCTAAGCAAGTTTGGCTGGTAAGTGTAAATCTAGTCGGCTCTAAAAATACATGACATAAATTAAACGATTTGAATAAAGTTATTAATCGTTGTTTCATTGTTGTTTCTACAAGCAAATCTTTATTAAGATCGCCACAAATAAGTAACTTTTTTCTGTTATTACATAGTTTAGTGAGGGCTTCCTCCATAATTTAATCAAATATTTCGAAATTGCCATGGCCTTTTTCAACCTTCGGTGGCCTGTAGACACAAACAATAATATGGCTATCTAACTCAACACAGGATACCTCTATTTGTCTTTCAACAGTAAGTGCAAGAATATCTTTCCGTTGTTTCACCTTAATATAATTTTTCACTAAGATTAAAGAACCACCTCTATCAGCAGTCTTTATATTGTAACAACTGACAATTTTGTAATTATTTATGTTAAAAGACATCATATTTTCCTTCAAACAGTGTTCTGTAACACAAATAATATCAATGTCAGAATTTTTTAGAAATAATTCTTCCAGGTAGCCCCTGGATGTTTTGATGGGCAATATTTAACTGGGGCTTACATTTTGACATATTTAGTGGCTCTTGTATGCTAGAGATTTCCTCTATTGTCTTATGAACTAATTTAAATTACTTGGAACAGATTCCAATGTTGCATGCAAAGTATAATTAACAGGTGTTCGATTCAGAATCGATACTCGATCGATGGTTTCGGAACGGCCATTTTGAATTTGACGGAGCTGCCACAGAGCAGTTTTTTGACATCTGACAGACGAAAAGCCCTCGCGATGGAACGCGTATTGGGATAGGGCATTGAAATTAAATCGTAAGCCATCTGGAATTGTATTCGGGCTCCCCTCAGGATTGTCTATTTAGCGGAGTGTATTGTGGTTCTCCGAACCAGATAAAGTTCGTATTTGGAACACTGTGTGCGTCGAAGCTGGCCTGCCAGTCATACCTGGTTGGCTGAAGAACCTGTCTACCAAGAAGAGCCTAGGGTGCACCCAGGCCTTGCAGAGAGACAGGTGTTTGACGGGAACGAAGCACAGACCAGGTCAGATAGAATCTATTACTTAGCTCGGTGAATCGCCGACGTTCTTGCTTCTTGGCATCTGATCGCTACGCTACCTCGTAGCTATGGGCCCCTGCGAGGTCATCGGGTGCCGAGAGGCCTGAACATTTTGGTAGCAAGAGCGTGGTTTCCTGAGATTTGCAGCCGTCAAGGGCTCCAGGAACCCACGATTTGGGACTATCAATCTGTAGGTATAGGCGGTTATTAGCTAACTTGGTTTTGTTCCTGTATCCACATAGATTGGTAGTATTATAAGTTATAAGTCTACTGCTGGTAGTAGACAGACAGACATAACAGTTTTCCCTAAATGACCAGTTGTACTGAGATGTGACTCAGAATAGTAATTACATTACAGGTACATTGTAGGTGAATTGAAATTTGGATTGAAGTACCAGTTACCAGTTAGTCAATCTATTAGTGGTCTAGTAATGCTAATGAATGTTTGGACATTGTTTTCAGTTTATAGCAATTTATAACTTGAACTAATATTGACTATCTGTGTGTGTTATATGATATAGGGAAACTAAATTGTTGTTTACAGAATTTGTGTAGATATAAACTCGGTTTCTATTGTTTGGGGAAATCAGCATTGTTTAAGTTATAGATTAGGGTTCCCTCGTTTGTGTTGTAGACTGGAGGGTCCAATATAATTGAGTTACTGAAAATTGTGAGTAAGTATCGTTCCGATCATGTCGTTGTCTGAAATACAGAAGGGTGTTTCTAAGGAGCTCAGATGGTTTTCCTCCGCACACGGTCTGATAGACCGTTTAGATAGGCATGATGTGGTGTTGGAGCGGTCTATGGACGTTAAGGAACGCTACAACAGGGTGCTCGAATTGTCCGCGCAGGCGGAAGCAGTTGATGGTTGCGCACCTGACAGGCTGTCACGGTTGCTAGGGGATGTCGACCAGTGTATGGAGATGGCGGCTGCTATCACGCAGAGGGCTGCGGACATACGTAGGCAGCGCGAGTCCAGCCATAGTGGTGACATTGGGGCGCCTCTGCCGCATCAGGGATCGGGGACCAGGTTACCCGTTATAACTATGCCTACTTTTGACGGAGTGTCCGGTGAATGGATGAGCTTCATCAATCTGTTCGACAGTTTGGTGCACATGCGATCGGACATTACCAAGTCTGTCAAGATGGCTCAGCTGGTGGCAGCATTGAGGGGTGAGCCCAGGGAGCTGGTCGCTCATTTGACAGTTACGGAGGGTAACTATGAAACGGCCAGGCAATTGCTGGTCAGACGTTACCACAACAAACGGAGGTTGGCCGATGCCCAACTGAACCGTTTTTTTAGTATCCCGGTTGTGAACAAGGTCGGGGCCATACAGACGGAGGTTTTGAACCCGTTGTTGTCCGTCACCAAGGCCCTAGAGAATCTTGGACTTCCGGTTGGTGAATGGTCGTACCTACTGCTGTACATTGTACTTTCCCGCCTACCCGCTGACGTGCAGACTCGTTTCGAACAGTCTCACGGGCGGTCGGCTGAGGACCTGCCCGCCTTCTCCGACTTGGTCGGATTTTTGGAAGAGGAGGCTCGACGGGCAGAGAATTTGGGGTTGACGGCCACCCATCCTTCGGAGCCACAGAGAGCTGCCGGGAGCGCTGTGAGTAGGGGCCCTCCGACGAGGAAGGACCGCACCAACCGGCAGTCATATGGGACTGTGAGTGCATTGACACCACATAGTGAGACCTGCCCATGTTGTAGGCAGATTGGCCATGCTGTGGCCGATTGCAATAAGTTCGGGGAACTTAGGGTTGAGGGACGGCGCCGGATGGCCAAGCAGCGGAGCTGGTGTTTCCTGTGCCTCGGGCCACACATGGCTAGGTACTGCACGCGCACAAGAATGTGCGGATATTGTGGTGGGGCCCACAACAATCTGTTGTGTATGAACCGGTCCGGCCAACAGCCACCACAGGGCCGTACCCAGGGTGACACGGCATGGGGCCCTGAGAATTCGTTTGCGACTCGGAGCGCAACTCAGGAGCCAACGTCCCCACGTCCACAGGGCCGTACCCAGGGTGATACGGAATGGGGCCCTGAGAATTTGTTTGCGACTTGGAGCGCAACTCAGGAGCCAACGTCCCCACGTCCACAGGGCCGTACCCAGGGTGATACGGAATGGGGCCCTGAGAATTTGTTTGCGACTTGGAGCGCAACTCAGGGGCCAGCGTCCCCACGTGCACAGGGTAGTACTAGGGTGCGGGGCCGCACTCAGGGTCATCACATGGGGGGCCCTGAGTTTTCGGTTGCGACTCAGCATCCGACTCAGCGGGCAATGGGGCCACAAGCGCGCAGCCACCCAAGGGTGCAGGGCCGCACTCAGGGTCATCACATGGGGGGCCCTGAGTTTTCGGTTGCGACTCAGCATCCGACTAAGCGGGCAATGGGGCCACAAGCACGCGGCCACCCAGGGGTGCAGGGCCGCACTCAGGGTCATCACATGGGGGGCCCTGAGTTCTCGGTTGCGACTCAGCATCCGACTCAGCGGCACATTGGGTGTGTTGAGCAGGCCGTAACGGGCGGGTGGCATGGGACAACTTCGAGCTATGCGGATGCGGCTCGGACACCGCCTCAGTTGTCGCCCCGCTCGTCGCCTCGTCCTCGTCGGTCGCATGTGATGTCCCCCCCGCTCATGGAGCGGCCACGGTTGAATTCACGCCCACAACCCTTCGGGGGGCGTCGTAGGGTGGCAATGGAACCGGCGCGTGGGCCATTTGTACAATGGGACCCTCTAGCGTATAGCTGCCTGCCTGATCGGTTGCAGGCACAGTGGGGCCCCGGGGGCCCTCGCTAGGAATTTGCGGCCCAACAATTTGTTGCCCCCCAACTGGAGACGGTGGTGTTACCGATCGCCTCTTGCTTGTTTGGGATTTGGCGGGCAACCCAACATACGTTCGCGCCCTATTAGATTCTGGAGCTCAGGGCTGCATTGTATCGAACGATTTAGCGAAATGGTTGGGCCTCAATATAAATAATGTATCGCTGCCGAGGAAATTGGTCCCTGCTGGGGATTACAGGGCAACCCTTCACGGGTTTTGTGATGCCTCTGAACGAGGGTTTGCGGCAGCGGTTTATTTGCGAACCGTCACCTCCACCGGGGAGGTCGACGTGCGTTTGGTTTTGGCAAAAAGCAAGGTAGCGCCTATTCGGACAAGGATGACGATTCCAAAACTGGAACTGTCCGGGGCTGCTCTTTTGACCAAACTTTTGAATCACACTCTAACAGTGTTGCGTGGGTCAGTGGTTTTGGAGGATACGGTGTACGCGTGGACGGACAGCCAGATTGTTTTGTGCTGGCTGAAGGCTTCGGTCCATACCTAAGAGGTTTTTGTTGCGAACCGTGTCTCCCAGATTGTGTCGTCTGAGGTCCCACTGACCTGGAGACATGTACCAGGAGAATTGAACCCGTCTGATTGTGCATCCAGGGGATGTCGGGCTCCTGAACTCGAGCTCGTTGCTGATCTCTCGACAGAGGCTTTCATTGCTTGTTTGGATAGGTTTGTTTCTCGAAGGGGACTTCCAACTTTGATCCGCTCTGATAACGGCACTAACTACATCGGTGCGGAACGATGCTTACGAGAGATAGTCAACTTTTTGAATGTAAATAAAGTGGATATAGGAACGGCCCTCTCCCGTCGGGGTATACAGTGGACCTTCAGCCCACCGAGTTGCCCCCACTGGGGTGGGATTTTTGAGGCCGTAGTTAAGTCAGCGAAGACGCACTTAGGGCGTATAGTAGGTCAGACCGCGCTGACTTTTGAGGAGCTCGCGACATTGTTTTGTAAGAACGAGGCCGTTCTCAATTCGCGACCGTTGTGTCCGCTCAGCTCGGATCCAAATGACCTGGAGGCTCTGACCCCAGGCCATTTCTTGATAGGACAGCCACTTAACGCGTTGCCCGAGCACCCCTTCGAGGGAGTGAAATTGTATCGGTTGTCAAGGTATCAGATGTTGCAGCAGTTTACTCAGAATTTCTGGAAGCGTTGGTCGCTCGAGTATCTGCATATCTTACAACAGCGCCTTAAGTGGACTGACAAAACCAGCCCCTCTAGTGTTGGTGACCTCGTTCTGGTTAAGGATGCTAACCTACCGCCACTGCGTTGGCGCAGGGGGCGCATTGTTGACTTGTTCCCTGGCAGGGACGGGACCCCCCGGTCTGCAGAGGTTCTAGTAGGAGGCTCGGTACTAAAACGAGCGGTAGCAACGTTGTCTCGGCTGCCCGTAGATTAAGGGACAGGTGGGTGCCTGTCCGGGCGGGTGATTGTTCGATTCAGAATCGATACTCGATCGATGGTTTCGGAACGGCCATTTTGAATTAGACGGAGCTGCCACAGAGCAGTTTTTTGACATCTGACAGACGAAAAGCCCTCGCGATGGAACGCGTATTGGGATAGGGCATTGAAATTAAATCGTAAGCCATCTGGAATTGTATTCGGGCTCCCCTCAGGATTGTCTATTTAGCTGAGTGTATTGTGGTTCTCCGAACCAGATAAAGTTCGTATTTGGAACACTGTGTGCGTCGAAGCTGGCCTGCCAGTCATACCTGGTTGGCTGAAGAACCTGTCTACCAAGAAGAGCCTAGGGTGCACCCAGGCCTTGCAGAGAGACAGGTGTTTGACGGGAACGAAGCACAGACCAGGTCAGATAGAATCTATTACTTAGCTCGGTGAATCGCCGACGTTCTTGCTTCTTGGCATCTGATCGCTACGCTACCTCGTAGCTATGGGCCCCTGCGAGGTCATCGGGTGCCGAGAGGCCTGAACAACAGGTGAATTCCCAATAGGGTTGCATGTCATATTACTCTTAACATAAGCTGATGTCAAGTTGAACTAGGTTAAACTAACTATAGCTGCGTCGCATATATTATAAGCTAATAATGTAGCAACTAATTTTCTATATTTATTAGACAGGTACAATGTATCCTGTGTCAGAGTAAAGTTTTGAATAAAATTATTCATGTCGAAATATACGACAGCATCGCTGTGATGACATGTTAAATTAAATAAATGAATATTCATTCTATGCACAGATTTGTTCTGTAGTTCTGTCAAATTACAGGCATATGGAAAATTGCATAGTATAAATTTGCATTTCATCCTACTAGTCTAGAAGTGTTTCAACACTTTTATTCAAATCATTCCGACTAATGTTTGAATGATTTCCTACCATAATTACAATAGTGCTGTACTCATCATAGATACCGCTACTAATTATCTTCACTAGATCTACAAATGAACTATTTGGACAGCAAATGTTCGTTACTTTTTGGTTAAGCCAGTTATGTAATAGAGGCCCAAATCCTGCACATACTTTGTTGGAAAACAACAGAGTTTTTCTCTGAGCACATATTTTGGTAGCTGGCGGTACACGAGTGGAGGTGAGTGGCGGGACACACGTGTTGGAGTGCGGTTTGATGCACGTGGCGGCGGTTGGCGCGGCATTCGCGGCAGCAAGCGTCGCAACGTGCGCAACGGCAAACGGCGCGGCCCTCGGGGCAGTTTGCGGCATGACACACGCCTCAGCAGGGACAGCGAGCGGCTCGGTGCTCGCGCTGTTGAGCTGCGAGGTGCCTCCTCGTCGACGACGGCGACGCTGTTTTTTGGTTGGGGCAGCGGTGGACACTGCAACACTCTCGTTGAGGGGTTTCGAGACCAAAGTTAGTGATGTGGGCTCGTCCTCCTTGCTGGTCTCATTCTCCTCATTCTCGATTAGAATGCCCACCAATTCCGCATTCTGGCGTTGTAGCTGAACTAATTTTACTTATCAACCGTCATCAACTACTTTTGGTAAAGGCGGGCCACGTGGCGCGGCAATCAGTTTCCCACGTTTACGTGGGTGGTGCCCCAATATCCTTGTTAGTTGCCGACCGCGATCGGGCTGGAAATCAAGTCTGGCTGGCATTAGATATTCCTGCTGCAGTCATTATACGTGGCGTTGAAAGGGACAGAGCCACGCGCAATATTCAGTTGGGAGTTCAGCGTTCGGGTGTTGCGGGTGATGTCTATCCTCCCTATCACATCATCATTTTGGTTCCCGAGGTGGAACCTACCCTTTCAACTAACAATTATAGAATCACATAATGCTAAGAAAGTGCTGCCCGCTGAACTGAAATGGATTATAATTCCCAGAAAAAAAATAACGAAATATATTTAAATGCTACGTTATAATTTTTTTGATATTAGTTTGTATTATAATTTAGTGCTATAATTTAAAGATTCACTAGTAAACTAAGCAAGAGGAAATTTAGCTAGGCAAGCTTCTTATTGTGTGTGAGCAATAGAACTGTGTTTTGAATAAAGCAAAAATGAAAATTAATTAGCGCAATGAGTCAACATGTTGGTTAAAAATCATCAAAATTACGAATTATATATAACAATAACATATTTTCAACTAAATCACTCACAGTGCAAGTGCAAGCAGTGGAAAACATCTTTTTGCCTCACTTTAGCGTAGTCTATGAGATGCCAGTGCTTAGATCTTGGGTGCATCCATGAGTTCTTGTGCTTGGCGGGAAGTCGGAACATACGTGTTCGTGATGGCCAGGTCGAACGGAGCATAAAGATTGAGTAGCAGGTGTCCGTTGTTGTTCATGCTGCCTACTCCGTGTCTGTTTAGGACTTTAGGCCAGGCTGTGAAATTCTTTCCTACCCTGGCATTAAAGTCCCCCAGTAAAAGGATCTGTTCCCTGGGAAGTATGTGCTCGATACAGTGAGATAACTCCTCCTGAAATCGTTCCTTAATGTCATCAGATTTGTCTAGCTTAAGAGCATAGACACTGATGAAATTCAAGTAGATATTATCGTTCAGTTCCAGGCGCAAAGTTGTAATACGGTCTAAGATGTTTCACAAGCTAATTCTCGATCGCGAATCCCACGCCTGATTGTCACGGCTCAGAAGAGGCAGGGCCTTTCCAGAAAAAAGTGTCTCCACCAGCTCTCCTTCGGTGGTAAGATGTGTTTTGCTTATAGTAGCCACATCAACGTCATAGCAAGAGAGCTCACGAGCTACAATTGCCATCTTCCGCTCGGGTCAGACGTTCTTACATTCCATGCACCAAAGGTCATATCGAGTTTTCTTGGTGTTTTTATAATATTTTTAAAAATGTTTCTTCGACCACGAAATTAAGGATGTGGAGGCAGCCGCGGTTACTACCATCCCAATGGGTTGGAGAGAGCAATTTTAAGGGCACCTTTTCTAGCCCCCTCCAAGGCTGAGCAAGGAGAGCAGTGCTACCCTAAGCAGGGCTGTTCTGTCACCTCGGGTGCTGCTAAACCCAATTTGTACCCCAAGTTCAGAGCGCAAGCGACCACGGTGATCTGAGACCGCCCCCGTAGCCGCTTGTGTGCAAGCCTCAGACAAAGTCCGGTCTGCATCAAACCGAACCTCTCTACTTCAGCCCATCGCTACAGGACTTTACGTCTTCGGATTTCAATTTGTGAAGCAGGCAACTGTGCAGGAGTATTTTTAATGCAAAAGCTGTCGCGCAATCGCAGATGCCCTCTCTCATCCTCATCCCCCTTAGCCCAGTGGAATGGTTTCCGCTAAGATACTGGCGGAGGGTTTGGATGTAGTCTTTGACCGGCAGTCACTTCAGACGTCAACTACCGCCCTACGCCATCGACATTGCCTTGCTAACCCGCCGGATCCGCAAGGACTCGGTGCTTATCAGCGTGAGCTGCCTTCACTGCCAAGTAAGGCTTGTGCATATGTGGGAGGTGTCCGCGTAGAAAATGTGTCTGCCGAAGCCTCCAGACCCCCTCACCGGGTTTAGCCCACAAGACGACGTGAGCCACAACGACTACTTGGAGCCACCGGTAAGAGTTTGTAGAATGCCTGCCAGTATGATTTGCCTACCCTAGGGGACAGCTGCAAACCCTGGAGCACCCTTCTACAACCCATGTCTATGATTAATACATCGATGTAGGTAGTAGGTATTCTGCCATGATGGAGGCGGCTCACTTTCCCCATTTCTGCATGGCTATGGAGTTATGGACCCACAGTAGAACAGTTGACCTCTGCGAAAAAAAAATGGGATACCAACTTTATTTCACGTTTTTTTGCGCAGAACAGCATGGACACTTGTGAACTATAAAGCTTGAAGAGCGTAATATAGGGCAATCATAACATAACATAACAAGTCATATGTGATCTGTAACTTAAACAATCACATATTTTCTGTGAATTAAATTAATAAAAGATCACCACATTATTTAGTTTTGCCGACAATACCGTGTTATTTTCTCGTTCTGCAGGAGAGCTACAGTTTATGCTGCAAGACCTCAGCGTGGCAAGCCTCGAGGTGGGACTGCAGATGAACATGTCAAAAACCAAGGTCATGACAAGTAGCACTGAGCATACAGTGGAAGTGGATGGGTCCGGAATTGCATATGTCCAAGAATACATCCACTTGGGCCAAATAGTCTCCTTCCAGAGCCGACAAGACAAAGAGGTCGAAAGACGAATTGATAACGCCTAGAGGAGCTATTGGTCCATGAAAGAGCTCATGAAGGGACAACTTCCTTTATCTCTAAAACGAAAGCTCATGGACATGAGCATTCTTCCCATCCTTACCGATGGAGCTCAAATTTGGTCTTTGACTGACATCCAAAAGTCTAGGCTCGAGGTTTGTCAGCGAAATATGGCGCGCAGTATCCTGGGGGTTCGATTGGTGGATCGGGTCAGGAATACTCAGATATGCTCCAGAACTAAAATAAAGGACGTAGCGGCAAAGGCAGCTGAATTGAAGTGGGATTGGGCAGGTCACGTCACCCATATGCAACCGGACCGATGGGCCCAAATAACAACTCTCTGGATCCCAAACGCGAAAAGGGGACGTGGTCGACCCAGGATGCGCTGTAGTGACGAATTGAGGTACCACAACAACAACTGGTGCGAGGTAGCCCAGGGGCGTGAAGAGTAGTGGAGGGGAAGAGAGGCAGTGGGATGATGGAAGCTAATAATAATTATAATAATAACCACATTATTTATTCACTGATATAGACGTCCTGCGACGAATTGAACTGTTGCATTCATGCAACACAAAAAATGCAACTATTGTTGAAAATAGAAAGTCGATTATTCATAGTCACAGAGTTATTATTAAATCCACTATTCTAATGTTTTCATGCAAAGTCAAAAATCTAATCATAAGGCAAAGACATAAACTAACTTTTACATAATTTAATAGAGGGTAGTTTTAATTGTCACTGTGCTCTCGATAGACGAAAAAGGTTTTATTAAATATCATCAATGTTTTCGAATTAATTAAACAAAACAAAATTAAAAAGGATTTGAACTTGAACAATACCCATTGAAGAGTATATAAATGACAGGGGCTTACTGACTGAGTCAACCGATCCTTGCTTAGTGCAGTCAAAATCAAAGTCGAATTAAATCATTCTCAATCTTCTCTCAATCTCATTAGAGGCATGAGCCTGCTTTTCATTAATACAGGCTATTAAAATAGCCCAGCAATGAGAGCAGTTGCATTTGCAACTTTTGTGATTCAGAAACCTGTGGCTTAATCCTACTAAAACAAAAATTTTGTACATTTTCTTTTGGACATTAAATGAATTTTATTTATTTAAATACTCAAATAAGAATGATTGGTTGAGGATGGATATGATATCATGTATCAAGCCAACACTGATTATATTATTAAGTTTATGGAAGAGACCCACATTGGTCAAAGAAAATTGTTTCTTATATACACACGTGCACAATCTCATGCCAATATACATTGAGCGTTGCTTGTGTTGGCCACTATGCAATGCACTATGTCCTGGTTGCCTGACTAACTGGGTTCGCGAGTGTACATAAGTTGGAGAGCTGTGAAGAAAAATATCAGTAGCTTTAAAACCTTTGCCGCCACGATGTGCAAATTAGAAATAAACATAAACTTTCTTTTCCAGTATTCAGGCTCACAAAAGTTAGTAGTTTTTTTATGGGAAATACGTTTCTACAATAAATTCCACAAGAAATACAAAACTTAACTCAAGCTCGATCTAAAAAAGTATAAAGCACACTTTGTGCACAAAATTAATGTTTTTTTACAAGACACTGACATTTGGAATTAAACCAGTTCATTGCACCCTATATATTATGTAATAATTAGACACTTTCTTAATGTTCTATTATTCTTGCTTGATTATGTTATGACGTTCATTAAGTCTCAATTTTTGTGCTATTATGAAAAAAAATCTTTGAACTTGAACTTGAACTACTGTTTTGTTACTTGCTCACGATATGCCCAAAAACATCTAAATAAACAGATAACTGTACCTACAAATACTAAGAACCAAAAAAGATACTTGAGCGGCATATAAAAACATTCTGCGAACAATAAAGCTCTTTGATATGCCTCGTAATTTAACCACAAAAAAATGGCTGCAGGTGTGAACTGTGCGATTTTATATTTCTTTTCCTGGCAATAATCGTGGGTTGCCCACTCTAACTTACGTTTATTACGGCAAGAATGTGACGTAAAAATGCTTTTAACAACGCTTTAGGGCTGAGTTTAATAACGCTTAAGTGTGTAACAAAAGTATAAAAATATTACCATTATTAAGGGATGTTATTTTTTAAACGTTTGTTGGCGCTCTTTATTGCTGTAGTTTCAGAGCAATTGATTTTTTTTATCTCTTGTAGTGAACATGATCCACAAAGTGAAAAATTCTGTTAGTTTAGTCAGACCTGTTTTAGATTTGTATTATGTCCAAATAAGCCTTTACGATATGATTATTATCGCTCACTTTCAGTCCATATATAAATTATAAAATAAAATATGATTTATCCGGATTTAAACAGTACAAGAAACTTCTAAGAAATCTCAATCGAACATCGGACAAAACTGCTTTAGAGCATCTGCCGCCGAAGTGTTCGCTTCGAAGTTCAATCGGAGTGACTTCACTACACGAACTCAACGTTGCTAATAGCTATTGGAACTATCGACGTCGTGTTTCGAGAAAAGTCAATTGAGATTTAGAGATTAAAATTGTAGTCAATTGCAGCGGACGCGATGGCGTGGTCAAAAAGAGGCCTATACCCAGAGTCTGAAGATGAGTTGATTATTCTAAATTGTAATGCTTAATCAGCTTAGGCTAAATAGAGTGTAGTAGATGTGTAGTTACATCTTTAGGCACTGCTGTTATGGACATTAGTAACATATTTGTTACAGATCCAATTTTCCAAAATGCGACCTTCTGGTAGTTTAGAGTTACCGAATGGCATATCAGTCCGCTGATGGGGTTTGTAGAAAAATCTCCGTCACTCTTTTATGTTTTGGCCAACTAAAACTCTACATAAAACACAAAAAGATATATATATATGTGAACATTTGGTAACAGACTGCGTTGTAAAACCCTTCATACATTTTTCACGTAATAAATCGGCCGTGCGCCCCGTTGAGCCAACCAAAACGCCGCGCTCGCTATGGAAATATGTGTGGATTCTTGCTAACATACTGTCACAGTCATAGCTCAACATACACGTATCTTTGACTATATTCCCATTTTTTTAGAAAACCCATGTACGGTTATCGTTGCTTACTTTTCCCTCATACGGGGTTACAAGATATACTAGCGACCAACACAGCTAGGCGCATGACAGGATATTGAAGTATACGTAAGGACCTGAACCTACAAGTCACTAGCATGCACTAAGTATCTACTTTGTGGTATGAATCATGTTCCGGTGTTCCCTCCGTTATTCCAATGAATACTAAGCTGTCATGCGCCTAGTTGTGTTGGTCGCGTAGTACCTATTTAAGTTGAGCCAGTCCAACATCGATGATAGGACCCACAGGCTAAAAATAAGGCAACTGGTAAATAAGAAGAATGATCAGGGACAACTTGCTTAACACGTTAAATGCTATGTAGGTCACCGGTGACCTCACCCAGACTAAAAAACTATAAGAAAAAAACTTTTTCCAAAATTGTCGTTTAAAGTGTTAATGTCGTCTGACATAAATTAAGCCTTCATTGAAGTGAATCTTACGGCGTGCAGGTGGTGTATTATTATAATGTATATTTTTATATAAAAACTACCTTATTTTATTATACTTATACTAATAAAATTTGTTGAATAATAAAATAATTAATATAAATATTAAATATGTCCTTATATCAGATGGAAGCAGTTTTCTTACACGTCGTTTGCCTAAAAAAGGATGTAATGTTTTCAGGGTTTATGTAGATGTACATATGTATCTGAGTGATTATTTCAAGATTTTGCTTATGCTTCATAAGTGCTGGGCAGTTTAATAAATGTGTTACAATAAGGTAGCAACTTCAACACTTTATTTAGCAATAAACTTCTTCGCAGAAAAAATACATACAGATCATAGTTAGAAGACGTAAGGTCTGTTTGTAGATTACCGACCCGAATGGCCGAGTCGGCAGTGACGCTGCCTACGAATCCAAGGGTCCCGGTTTCGAGTCCCGGTGGGGGCAAATGTTTGTTTGATGAGAACGGATGTTTGTACCCTAGTCATGGTTGTTTATCTATCTAAGTATAATATTTATCTATATATGTATATATATCGTTGTCTAGTACCCAAGATACAGGGAATCCTAGTTTGGGGCTAGATCAATGTGTGTAAAAGGTGTCCAAGGTATTATTATTATTATAAGGTATTATTATTACCAGGAGACGTCATCGTTTAGAACCATCGTCATGCCATTTTATTCACTCTGTACCGGGAGAAAAGAATGTGATGACATTTCCTAAGATCATTTATTAGTCGAAACGTCGCTGGGAGTATTTAGTTCGTTTTTATACCCAGCAGTCGTATTCCTTAGGGTTCCGTACCCGAAGGGTACCAAACGGCACCCTACTTCTAAGCCTACGCTGTCCGTCCGTCCGTCTGTCACCAGGCTGTATCTCATGAACCGTGATAATTAGACAGTTGAAATTTCCACAGATGATGTATTTCTGTTGCCGCTGTAACAACAAAATACTAACAGAATAAAATTAATATTTAAGGGGCTGCAATACAACAAACGCTTTTTTTAATCGTATTTGCTCGATATTGATAACGGCAACAGGTAGACGCTTGAAATATTCACAGAATATTCAGATATATATTCACTTTAAAAATAAATAAAAAATTAAAATAAAAAATATTTAAGGGGGCTCCCATACAACAAACGACTTATTTTTGCCGTTTTTATAGATATTTGTACGGAACCCTTCGTGCGCGAGTCCGACTCGATTTGGCTGGTTTTTATTTCAAGAACTAACTTATTCAAAATATCCCTTCAAACATGACATCCGAAACTGCACGTGTAGCAAGTGCTGTCTCATGTAGGCAGCTCGTAAAACAGAAGTTAACATTACCTCGAGCAATGTGTCTTCGAGAAACACACGAATATGCTACTGTTTCTACACCTGTTTTACCTAGTTCAGGTAAAATTTTACTTTTGCTGTACATATGTATTACACCACTTACACACATACCTATTTAAGACAGACAGTAGAAGACGTCTAATCACAAAATTACTATCCGCATAGACATATTAAAAATTCAACCTACTTGATAAATCTGCAACGTTGTTATTCTGTCAGCACCTTTCCATTAATATTAGAACGTAGAGAGTAGAGAGTCCAGCTAAGATGTATAAAGAATGGGCTAAGCTATACTCTACTCTATACGTTCAAGGATTAATTGGACCAGTTGTTACGTTATGTTTGTTTACATTATTTTAAGTACCCTCTTATAACAAGTCTTTACAAAATGTAATACTGTTGTGTGTACTAGTACGTGGTAGTAAGAAGTCCGTCTAGTGCAAAGAAAGGCCCGCTCAAGAATTATTGCGTTATCATATAAATAAGGATTTACCCCGTAAAATAAATTCCGGAAGACTGGAGCGCGCTCGGAGTATTATTTCACGTGAAATTCGTTGTTTTTATTACTGCTGCAAGGTTCGCGGATCGCCGAATATCGAAGCTTACTTCGCGTATAATTTACGGGGGATATTTTTAGGTCTTGTTTTTTGTGAAATTAGATTTGTAAGTTTTCTGTTCTTTGAGAATTTCAAGTTGTTCAAGGATTGTGTACTTGTGCATTTTAATAAAAGTAAGCAGCCTTTATTATGTTTCAACAAGATTGTGTGTGTGTGTATTGAATTCTATGGCACCTTTAATGAGTGAGACTCGAGACTATTAATAGATTCAACATCTTGGCACACATAAACTTTCACCTGCTCATCTCTACAGCTGCGGCAATAGGCTAGCCCCCTGTCACTCTAAATGGTGTATTAAATAACTGACCAAACGTGGTAGTCTCTCACCCCCAATGGGAAAATCTGTGAAGCTATCGAACTTTACGGTTAAAAATACTATACTTTATTTTAAATATATAATAATAATAATAATACCTTGGACACCTTTTACACACATTGATCTAGCCCCAAACTAGGATTCCCTGTATCTTGGGTACTAGACAACGATATATATACTTATATAGAGAAATATTATACTTAGATAGATAAACAACCATGACTAGGGTACAAACATTCGTTCTCATCAAACAAACATTTGCCCCCACCGGGACTCGAACCCGGGACCCTTGGTTTCGTAGGCAGCGTCACTACCGACTCGGCCATTCGGGTCGTCAAATATATCTATCGTCATAACCTAGTTAGTATACAAGAAAGATCTCTGCTGAGGCATGATAGCAGTGATGTTCAGAAATCAAATCTATCCCTACTATTGTTGCTAACAAACTTGTCAATAACAATATAATATTATTTTTTAAAGACATCTTAGGTGCTAAACATACATTTTATTTTAAAAGTATCAGCTAAAAATTCAAGTTAATAATTAAAATTATTAGGATAACTGGACCTGTAGGCCCACTTGAAAAATTCAACATGAGAACACGCAAAATTAAAAATAGCAATCAAAAAGTGTAAATAATTCTTCAAATACTGATCATGAATTAGTCACAACTTAAGAGATTATGCTATGGAACGCCGAAAATGTGAGACTGTGAAAATAAAGTCATAACAAATGAAAGAGCAGCATTACATTTCATCATTATATCTCGAGGGCTGAAAAAAAGTTCCAAAGACCATTAACGGGCCCCGGCTGGTGTTAATGTGTCCAACTTTTGATAGAGTCATGGCCGAAGTGGCTTGGTGAACACATTAAATCGCATTTTCATCCTGTCCTCGGTGTTTTATAATATTTTTCTGAGGATTGGTTAATTTAATTGAACGCTAAGCTTGTTATAGCCTTGACTCCGATATCAATAAAAAAAATGTTATTCGCCTAGTTTTAGTTAATAAACTAGACCTCGCGAGCAGAACAGGAAATTTGAGTTTTTTTCCATTATTTTCTATCCCCTCACACCCTCAACCCCATGAAGTTTATCGGATGAACAAGCGGAATTACTTATTATAAAACAAATATCTCGACAGCATTTTCTTTCGAAGCCCCATATACAAAATTATGATGTTTTAGCATTTTTCTATAATTGTATTATAAAAAAGGGGTCCTCTAGTAGGTCTTTGAATCAGATTCTAAATTCAATATTGACATTTTCGCTAACATACACCAGTGAGTCTGTTGGAAACCTTTTTATTTTGTTTTTAAATACATTATCCCTATATGTTTTACATTAGGGTGTATTTTTGCCTAAATGGGCCTATGATCGAAACTATATTGAAATGTATTGAGGACGGAAATATCTTTTACTATGTGCTTATCTGACGAAAGGACAAAGTAAATTTATTTTTTTGTTTTATTATCTGGGGAAATGCAAGTCTAGCAACATTGCGGTTTTTTGAAGTAGAAATTATTACTAATTGTGAAGCGTTGTCAGAAGGCAAACTGGAGCAACCGAGTACCACGTTCGTTTCGGTTTCCCAGCCCGTGTGGTCCAATTTACGTCTCAAGTTTCAAGCTGAATAACTGAATCTCCTACCCGAGAAATTGCGCTTGACAAATGATGCAGAGGGGAACGGCATTACCTTTTAAACGGACTGCGCAGCCTTACTAAGCTCAAAGACCGTTGACAAAATCAAAATGTATACTAGAATGCCACAAAGCACTCAACAGGCTAGGTGAGAAAAACAAGGTTACAGTCCAGTGGGTAAAAGATCACCAAGGTGATCAGGGCAACAGGGAGGCAGAAAAACTAGCAAAATTAGGGGCAGCAAGGCCGGCAATTGGCCCTCCACCATTCTCGCCCTTATCAGTGGAAACTCTACGGAAAAGGCTCAGAGAAGCCACAGTACAGCAAAAAAACCTATTATGGTCTAGCAGAGAAGACTGCAAAAACACAAAACTTTTCATTGATAAATATACAAATTATTGAATGAGACTGCCATGCAGTAAAATAAAAATTCTAACAAGCCTTATTACAGGCCATTGTACACTAAACAAACACTTGACAATTACAGGTGCAACGGACGGCCCCCTGTGCAGGGAATGGAAGTGGATGAAACAGTAGAGCAAATGCTACTGGCATGTCCATCCACAACAGAAACCAGGATGGCTATCCTAGGTGACACAACAAACACCCACGAGCTCCTAGAACACCCAGGCCTCCTTCTCCAGCTGGTGCAGGAGTTGGGATGGCTGAAGTAGATGTGCAGGCGAAGGGGACATGCACAAAGGCCCCGGTCAAGTGGGCCAGGTGCAGGCGCTACACCACTTTTTTGAAGATAGAAGATAGAATTATGTTATGCGCCCATATCAATACCACTCAAAAGGTAGAAAAGTTTTCTTTTCCAAGATGCACAGTATGAAATTTTGCTAAGCTCAGTATCAATAATGACTGGTTCTACGCAAACGTTTTATAGCGACATAAGTACCTTGCACGGCAAAAATTAATGGTAACTATGAATCAAAAATACATCTCCCAAATGATATTTTGGTTGACTTTGACTGGCGGAGGTCTATCATTTACAAACCATACAGCCCTATGAGGTGTTTAGAGCACAAACTTGGAATTTACACAGACGTCTCCGGAACAGGCCTTAGTAAAGTATGTGGGGATGGACTTGAGTTTAGTAGAACGTGAATTGTTTTTGAGGAAACAGGTGTTGAAATCACCGAGAATGAGGAGAGGAGGGATTCTAATTTGTCGAAGTTATCGATGTGAAGAGAAGGGCTAAAAGGAACATCAAGGAGGACCTTACTATAGTGAAGAGTTATTTCGAGAAAGAGATGTTCAGCAGACTCGGAGTACTGGCTAGGAGATACTTTGATCATCTTGCACGGGATTTCCACTCGCAGATAGATAGCGACACCCCCATCGGCTTTCCCGACTCTGTCGATGCTTTAAAGTCTGTATCCTGGAAGGTCTACGGGAAGATGACAGCGATGGCTTTAGGAATGACTCGGAGACAAGAATGCCGTCTACTACATTGGTCACAGAAAGCCTCGAGCAGGTTTGGATAGCTAGATTGAATGCTTTGTGCATTGATATGCACGATTTTTATGTTTTCCTCCACACCACCGGAGACAGTCCTAATGTTGGCAAAATGGGTTCCTGCGAAGCGGAGATGTTGCTTTCTGCACACATAAAATCATAAACATCATCGTTTGAAGAGCAGGAGTAGAAACGTTGATTGACAATATCAGGTAAATAATTCATATAGGTATGTATTACTAAACATAATACTCTAAATATTAGGTCCTTACATATGAAATTGGCGTTTCTCCGTTCTGGCCACTTTGATCTCAAATATCTCCTCTATGGTTACGAATTCCAAATTCAAATTTATACAGCTATTTACTCATGTATTTATGTTTCTAAAATTATAATTCATTTGTTTTTCCTCAATTGTTTTTTTTCTTGCGTCACTCAGCTTACGAAATCGAAAACTAGAAATATCGCGTTATTTACGAGTATGAGTTCTATCGTGGCACCAGTACTGCAGAAATGGCTCGAAGGATTAATGATGTGTATGGCGACGGTGCCGCAATAGAAAACACAGTGCTTTTTTGGTTCCAACGTTTTCGTTCTGGAAATTTCGACCTGCAGAGCAAGCCCCGTGGACGGCCGGAAATCAAAGTTGATAATGGAGAATTGAAGGCTATTGTGGAAGCGGATCCATCGCAAACCACGTGCAAGTTAGCTGTAGGCTGCGGTGTTAGTGATAAAACTATTTTAATCCACTTGAAGCAAATTTGGAAGGTGAAAAAGCTTGAAAGGTGGATACCTCACGAACTGAGTGAAGCTAATCGACAAACGCGCGTTGACTGCTGCGTTGCATTACTCACCCGGCACAATAATAAAAGGATTTTAAATCGAATCATTACCTGTGATGAAAAGTGGATCCTGTACGATAATTGGAAGCGCTCATCGCAATGGCTGAACCCTGCCGAACCAGCCAAACCATGCCTCAAGCGAAAATTGACTCCAAAAAAGTTACTTTTGAGCGTTTGGTGTTGTTCACTACAGCTTTAAATCTGGCCAGACGACTACGGCAGATGTTTATTGTCAGCAACTGCAAATCATGATGGAAAAGCTAGCTGCTAAACAACCGAGGCTGGTCAATCTCTCTAGGCCACTGCTGCTTCATGATAACGCTAGACCACACACTGCAGATCCGACAGAGGGCGCGCTACGATAAACATAGCTTTTCGTGATGCTCCGTGTTAAACTTAAATTTAAAATACAGTATTATTAATTTGACAATAAATATTATTAATTTGTGCAGTACAAGTGACAATAATCCTATAAAAGTGTTATTTCAACCAGAAAGTGAATAATGTGGATAAAATCGACATAACAAAAATCCAGTGCTTAAAATACAAAACTACCATATAAACAAAGAAGACCCAGTGAACAAAACTGCAATTACACAAAGTTAAGTGACTCAAACATTACTCTGTGTGAAAATAACCAGTGCTAATAAGTTAATCAAGCAAAATTGTGTAATTGGAAACCGTTTATTATACAAATACGGAGGACGCCTCAAGAACACCAATCAGTGCAATCTATAACAGTTGCGAACGATACAGCACCAGATGTCGTTCGTGCAGCGCACGATAAGCGGACGGAAGTAATACGGAAATTTCGCACGATCTTATATCTATACCAGTGGCGTGAACCGAGTAAAGGCGACTCACATGCGAGGGGTCCATGGTTCAAGTCCCAAGAAAGGCAACATTTTAATTTTAGTTTTTCTTATTTTTCTTACTTGTACCACCTTGTACCACCTTGTAATACCTCATAAACACTATTCTCGGCGGCGGCGGCGTGAGTTGTGAGCGTGTGATAAAGCTCCATCTAGCGACAAGTAGCAGATTAATCATAATAGAAAAATACGAGGCCAAATACTAGTCTTTCTAATCAGCCACAGATGTCAGCACTGCCAAATTTACCAACGCCATCTAGATCTGAATAGCAGGACTTAAAACACTCCAAATCTCAGTTCTGTTAACGATGGACGACAATCCAAACTTCATAACCATCCGTAATAAATATAGATCCGCATCAGCCGAAGATATATCGCAGTCTTCACTATTTAATAGCACACAACTAAGTCTGCCAAATACATCATTCAATAACAGTGAACCAAACACAGCATTGAACGATGAAATACTTCAACTTAAGAACGGTCTTAGTGCAGCGGAGCTAGAAATTGAGAACCTTAATTTCGAAAACCATCACTTAAAAATTGAACTAGAACAATGTCAAAAATTGATAGCTACATACAAGGCATTCAATTTCACAGATACTGTAATGACTCCCATATCAGCAAGAAGGAGAAAAAAACCAAAAACTAAGTGTGTAAGCTCGCAACAGACAATACATAATTTGCTTAAATATAATACTGAAGCTGATCCTCTTAAAAGTAATGGACCACGTATGCAGACTAGTGAGGAGAAAAATGTAGAGGTCAATATAGAGATCAATGATGAGACTAATATTGAAGCTATGGTAGAGCCCAAAATGATCGATCATCTAGAACCAAATGATAATGTAGAGATAATAATAGAAGATAATGTAGAGACCAGTGTAGAGGCTAATATCATAGAGACATATGTAGAGAGTAGTAATCGACCTAACAATGAGCTGCATCGTAAAAAAGGGATTGTAGAGACTCTGAACTCTAAAAACACATTAAAATCCCAGAAATATCAGCTGCCCTATGCGGAGAAAACTAAAACTAAAATGACTTCACGGCGGCGTAAGGTGATTATTTTAGCTGATCAACAGGGAAGACACCTACAAAAGGCCTTACAACAGTTACTTGGACAGGATTTCCTTGTTACCTGTTTTGTTAAACCGCAAGCAAAGCTTACGAACATTATTGACGCAGATAAATATGAAATATCGACACTGACCATGGATGACTTTGTAGTGCTGCTGTCAGGGACGAATGATCATAACCCCTGTGAGTTCCAATTCGAACTTAGGGCCTGGTTGCAAAAAGTACAGAACACAAATATAATCATTCCAAAAGTTACTCATAGTCACTACTTAAACGAAAAGAAGTTAAATTATGAAATCAAATTCATCGCGAGTGCATTTAAAAACTGTACATTTGTTGATCTGCCACTGAAGAATAATGCGCATATACTTAGGTCAGTATTTCTGTCTCAATCACTCCTCAGGGAAATGCTGCGCATAGACTATAAAATAAAGTTTGATGCGCATATTTACGCAGCAAAGCAAGGCCGGATTGAGTCAAGAAAGAGCGAAGATAAATGTACTCAAACTCAAACTGACTCTACATATTATATACAAAAAGAAAGCTGTGTGACAAACCCTCAACAAAACAGTGATGATAATTGCAATACTAATGGAAACGAAAAGTATAACAATACTGATTTTTTTCGTGAATAATGTTATACATTTATTCCATCAAAATATTGATGGACTTATAAGTAAATCTGACATGTTATCCATTTACCTAGAGGAACTTAGAAATAGCGGAACTTCAGTAGATGTCATAGGCATAACAGAACATAACATGTTAAAAACTGATGTAAATGCACTTAATGTTGTAAATTATACACTGGCTACCTATTCAGCCAGAAGTACAAGGAGTGGTGGTACAGCTCTAATTGTAAAAAATGGACTGAAATTTCAGAATATTGACATAGCTGACTGTAATATTACAAATGCAATAGAGTGCTGTGGTATAATACTTACAGAGCATAATTTAAATGTGATATGTATATCTATAGGAAATGTAAATATGATGTAGAGTCTTACGATAAATTTTTCGAAAACTTAGATAGGCTATTGTCAAAACTTTGCCGTGGTAGACGTAAGACTATAATATGTGGAGATTTTAACATAGATCGTCTTCGTAAAGATAAGAATGCAGCACATTTTGAAGAATTACTATTAAATTACAACATGAGACTAACATTCAACGAACCCACACGTCTGAGTAGTGGGACTTGTCTTGACAATTTTATTCAAAACATTAGAGGATGCAAAGGCCGAATAATAGAGTTAGCGCTCTCGGATCATACTGGACAGTTATTGGAATGCCCGGTGAGAAAATACTGTACGCTTGAATATTGGTTTGTGGAAAAAAGAGATTTCCATAAAGATAACCTGGACAAATTTAAAGAGTGTCTATCAAATCTGAGTTTCTCTGAGACTTTAACAAGCTCTGATGCCAACGTTGCATATAATGAATCCCATGATATATTTGTGCTTATGTATGACCTGTGCTTTCCAGCAATCAAAATAAGATGCTCTAGCAACGCGCGACCTCGGTGGATCTCTAAGGGCATACGAGTATGTTCAAAAAGAAAAAGGGAGCTATTATGGACATACAGACGTGCTCCAAACGATATCAATAAATATAACTTCAAAACCTATACTAAAAGACTTAAGAAAATAATAAAACTGACACAAAAATCCCAAAACGATTATTATATACAATCCTCAAACAATAAATGTAAAGCTACCTGGAAAATTATAAATAATAACTTTAATAATAAAAACAATGCACCAAAAGAAAGTATCAAACAAATAAAATTCAATAATTGTGTAATTACTGATCCTATGGAAATAGCCCAAGCTTTTAATAATTTTTACATAGATCAAGTAGAGCAACACCAAAAGGTTGAGGTGACTAGCAGCAGATCAAAACTGCCTTGCTTTCCTAAATCTCTATTCTTTAATCCCACCTCACCTATTGAAGTATATCAAATAATAAAAGGACTGAAAAATACAAATAGTACGGGGTATGACCACATATGTACAAGCGTGATAAAGCATGTAGCGTTGATCATAGCTCCAATATTAAGTCACGTCATAAACCTGTGCATAGAACAAGGAGTGTTCCCTGAAAAGCTCAAAACAACAATTATCAAGCCAATGTTTAAAAAAGATGACAGAGAAAATATGTCCTTCTATAGACCAGTTGCACTTATTCCTATATTCTCCAAAGTAGTCGAAAAAGTAATTTATAATGCTATAAACGCCTTTTTTGAAAGAAACAATTTATTTAGAAGAGAACAAAAAGGGTTTCGAAAAAATAAAACAATAGATCAAGCTATTTATGATTTCCTCTTTCGCGTAGTCACCAGCCTAGATAATAAAAATCCTGTATCAGCATTGTACATGGACATGACCAAAGCGTTTGATTATGTCGATCATTCCATCTTGATAAATAAACTCTACATGTATGGCGTCCGAGGTAATGTGCTTAATCTTATTAAATGCTATCTGTGCAACCGGCAACAACTGACTCAAATGTCCAGAATAGACAAAGCAAGTAAGACAGAACATCATTATTTTTCAGATTCAAGGACAGTACAATATGGGGTACCACAAGGTAGCGTTTTGGGACCACTTTTATTTATTATTTATATAAACGATTTACCTGACGCGGTTAGTTTCCCAATTGTCATGTTTGCTGATGACAGTACAATGATAGCAGAAGGCCAGAATATTAATATTAATTCCTATGAATCTGACATAAATAATTCCCTAGAAAATATTATTGAATGGCTCGGACAAAATAATCTTATAATAAATTTGAATAAAACTAATATAATGACATTTAAAAACAATTACAATAATATAACAAATAAAATTGACATCTACTATGGTACAAAAATAATTGAGGAAATTAATGACACAAAATTTTTAGGATTAACGATCGACTCCCACTTGACATGGAAAACACACATTGACAATGTCTGCACAAAGTTGAGCCAATTTTCATATGCTCTGTTTATGCTCGCTAAGGTAGTTGGAGTCACTGCCTTGCTATCAACATATCATGCTTATGTGGCTTCGACTCTCAAATACGGCGTTATATTCTGGGGCAACTCAACGGATAAAGACAGAGCTTTTAAAGCACAAAAGAGATGTATAAGGGCGATATGTCACTTGAAACAAATAGAAACATGTCAGCCACATTTCAAAAGATTAAGAATATTAACTCTACCATCGTTATATATTTACGAAATGGCTGTTTATATAAGAAATAATTGGGATCATTTTAATAAAATAAAGTCGAAAAGAAACATTAAGTTAAGCATCACGCGGCACTCTACCGCACTATTTCAAAAAAGTGTGTTTGGGATGATACCAAAAATTTATAATACTATACCTAAATGTATCAGAGAAATAGAATCCTTTAATTTATTTAAATCAAAGCTTAAAGAACATTTGCTTAATAAAGCCTACTATAGCGTACAAGATTTCCTCAACGGTGACTGAAAGATTGTTTCAAGAGTGATTGTTTAGTGTATGTTTTAAGAATCTATGTAATTTTCAGTATTGACTATTCAAACGGGCATATGTAATGTAATGTAACTTTTATTTAATCTAATCTAAATTTAATTTAATTTAATTTAATTTAAATTAATATTTGTACACCTTTCAGGTAGAATGTGGCAAGAACAATATTTATTTAACAACCCTGTAACCCACATTTACAAATAAAATATCTTTATCTTTATCTTTATCTTTATGCACAACAGACGGCTACCATATTAGAAGAGCTTCAATTGGAATGTCTAAGACATCCACCGTACTCTCCGGACCTTGCTCCAACAGATTACCATTTTTTTCGAAATTTGGATAACTTCTTGAAAGGGAAAAAAATCAACTCCGATGGGGCAGTCCAAACCGCCTTCAAAGATTTTATTGATTCCCGTCCGAATGTTTTTTTTAGTAAAGGGATCGAAGAACTACCTATGAGATGGCAAAACTGTATAGATAGCAATGGTACAGACTTTGATTAAATAAATATATTATATTTACAAATTAAATTAAAAAATTTAATTATAAATATATTTACCTATAATATATAATATTATATATAAACGTAATATATATAAATATATTACGTTTACCTGTTTATCTGCAACCTCGAGGAAGTCTTCAAGAAGCTGGCGGTCCCGTGGGCAGACCGAGACATTTACGTTGGTGGCAGAAGACTTACTAACCTTCGCTTCGCCGATGATATTGTCCTGTTGGCCCCATCCTCAACTTCTTCAGCAAGGAGAATCAGATCATCGGCGAAACGCTGGTGTGACAAGCGCGCGCCGTCTATTTTGAGACCTCTTTCGCTCCAATTTAGTGTCTTCATTATATCTTCCAACACGTTTGTGAAGAGTTTGGGTGAAAGAGTATCCCCCTGGCGCACGCCCCGGTCAATGGGCACCGGTTCGATCAAATCGTGCATGCGCACCTGCATCGTGGCGGCCCTGTACAGATCCCGGAGGATATCCACATATCTTTTGTTAACATCGCAACGATGAAAAGAATGAAACACGGCCCAGTGCTCGACACTGGCGAAAGCCTTTTCATAGTCGATAAAGGCGAAGCATAGGGGCCGGTTATACTCGTTGCATTTCTCCATCAATTGCTTAACCGTATGTATGTTGTCCGTAGTTGCGTATCCACTCCGGAAGCCAGCTTGTTCTACAGGTTGGTACTCGTCCAGGGCTCGAGTCAGCCTGTTGCAGAGGACCTTCGCGAACAGCTTATAAACTTGAGAGAGGGGGCTGATGGGGCGATAATTTGAAAGTTTCGCTTTGTCACTCTTCTTATGCAGAATCGTTTCTACGGCATTGTTCCACGATTTCAGAGTGATGCCTTCACTAAGCACTTTGTTGAAGAGTTTTGTCAACACTTTTAGTACGCTGGGACCTCCTGCCTGTAGCATCTCCACGTACACACCGTACACACCTATAATGAACAGCCGTATGCAAACCAACCAAATGCACGCCAGGTAGAATTCCATCTAAAATTAGATTTAGAAGAATTAAAACTTTCTAGGGAATTGTGTTGCCAGTTGACTTGTGAGCGAGAGAAAAATAAAAAGATATTGATAGAAGCATTATGTAACAATAATAAACTAAAAACCGAGCTGTCCACGTTACACTCATAATATAAAAATGTACTTGAAGAACAAAATAGGTTAAAAATGATAATTCATAGTTTTGATCAGTGCTGTATATTAATATGAGTATGCTTTGAAGCGAACATCGATTCTGAAGAGGGAGCTGTGTGACACCCACAATCGAAACACATAATTAGAAGAGGAGTCTCATGGTTCAGCAGCACTAAAAAACCAAAAGTTATTTGAGAAATTGATGTTGGCGGATAATTTTTCCGGAAAAGTTTCGGTTACATGTAGAGATGTGTCCAGTTCAGTGATTGATTTTACTCATAAAGACTGAAGAAAGTGGTGGGCATTGGTTCTACATGCAGCAAAACTCATCAAAAATATATGTTAAAATTAAAAAACACATCACTAAAACATCAAAAATGTTAAAATAAAAAAAAAACTCAATAGGAGTTTAAATAATTTGTAATTGACAAAACAATATATTTGAATGATCTGCAAAATCTTAAGTCTGAACTTGTCAGTGTCAATGGCTGCTTGAGATCAATTACTGCCTTCTATGAAAAATCTCAAGATCCCATAAGGGAGTACTATCTGGCCATGGATGAGCTGCTTAAACTGTCTCATAGTAATCAGGCACTATAATCAGGCTATGACTCTTTGGTGGGAAACTATTTGTGTGACTGCCAACGTTCCGTTCAACAGCCGGAGAGACCAGCTTTACCCATGAACCATGAAATAAGTATCCGACCCAAGATTTCAGGTTCGCTTAAAAATATCACAAGCAAAACTATAATGTTTTGTGATGAAATGGGAAGAAACTTAGGCATATGATTGAATAAATTGAGATACTCCGACACAAATTATTAGTTAACAAACTCCAATTTTCATGATGTTATGCAAAAAATAACAAAAACACTTGATCTAACACCTGAATCAAACTTAGTACTCATGTTTGGAAATAGGGGACAAACAAATGGGACCTAATGAAATATTTTGAAACACTATGCTCACTGAATGTTAATAAAATTGTAATGTTTACAAGGTATACATATAGTAAAAACTTGCCACAAGCTGAAAATTAGCTTAAATATAAGCTAAACATGACATTAAATACAATGTCATATTATAATAAATTAATTCATCTGATTGACTCTAACAATTATGTTAGTGATAATGTTTATTTGACCAAAGGTTACTTACTACCTTCCAGATTTTTATCATCTTATTTATTTTATTTTTAGTATCTTATTTTCCAGTATAACAGCCAAGAATTTGCCTAACCAGACTACTTCTATTGAGCACAATGTATATAGCAGCGGAGAGATGACCCGCAAAGAGTCGCTTTTAGCAGAAGAATGCTACAGAAAATAAAAGAAGATAACGATTGGTTCAATACCATAATATTATGGAGTAACGAATCCACATACCAAACTAGAATGGCTAGGAAAACTGATGAAACTAGGTCCAAAATACGGTTATTTCCCAGAACCTTCAAAAAGCTATATCACAGTCAAAAATAAATCAACCAAAGAAGCTCACCGACTTTTTGGGAACCTTGGAGTGAAGACTGTACTTTCACATCGGTTTTTGGTTGGTGTCATCGGAGACGAAAATGGAAGAAAAGAATACATCAAAGAAAAGGTTAACAAATGGATTGAATGTATAAGACTACTATCAAAGGCTAGTAAAAAACACCCACAACTTGTACATACAGCCTTTACAAAATCACTCCAATGTGAATGGAGATATTTACAAACAGTCATGGATAACACTTGTGAGGAATTTCACACTTTAAAACAAACCATCATGACAACACTGATACCATCAATCTTAGACAGAGGAATAACGTCACTAGAACATGAGCTATTCAGCCTACCGGTGCAACTTGGCGGGCTAGGCATTAACGACCCAATGAATAACGACGACTGTTATAAAACATCGATAGAATCAAATAGTATACTAACGCACGCCATCAGATCTGACGAAAATCTAGACTTACTAGCCCATCAAACTCATGCTACAATTATTATCAAAGAAGAAAAACTATCGCGGCAAAAGAGAGACGCTGAAAAAAGTAAAGTCATAATATGTTAACTACCAAATAAAATGAAAAGATGTCTCCAAAGAGTCGTTGAAATGAACTCTTCACAATGGTTAACTATCATCCCGACCACCGCAAATAATACTGATCTCACAGCTACCCAGTTTAGGGATGCTTTAGCTATTAGATACGCCCATGAACCTGCAAACCTCCCTCAGGCCTGCGACGGATGCGGAGAGAGTAATTTCGACTTAAACCACGCATTAAACTGCAAGAAAGGAGGATTAATAAAAAAAGGACATGATCAAAACAGAGATGATTGTAAAAATTGAGCCGAACTAGCCTGGGGAACTAGCACAATAGAACCCATAATGCAAGATGCAAATATAAATCAACCAGCACTTATAGGTGATCTGTTACTAAACAGTGTTTGGGAACCTGCAAGGAAAGCGTTCTTCGACGTACGCATAGTAAATGCTGACGTTTCCTCTTACAGCAACCTCACCTGGCAAAAAACAGCACAGAGACATAGCCGAGAGAAACACACAAAATACGACCGAGCAGCTGAAGACCTAAGAGCTTCGTTCACCCCACTAGTTATTTCATGCGATGGAGCCCTAGGAACTGAATATAACAGTTTTTTTTTAAAAAACCGCATCAAAGCTAAACGAGAAATGGGGAAAAGCGTATTCTCAAATAGTGTACTGGCTGAAAGTGAAAATACAAATCTCAGTTATAAGAGCAGTTTCCATGAGAGTAAGAGGCACGAGAAAACATGTCAGGGCTTTTCAATGCGAAGATGGAGCAGGAATACTTTGGTGACAGCTTGATCTCCTAAAACAGAAATACCTACATAGGTTTTATTAATTTTACTTATGTTTACTTTACAAATTATAGGTGTATTATATTCTTGATTTAATATTTGATTCGAATCCACATACCAAAAAGACGGATTTATGAACATATGCATAATCTCTATAGCTGGCAGTTGGTGACTCCACACAACAAGAAAGAAGATCCCACTAAATACGGATTCAAGGTGAACTAATGGACAGGGTTTTTGGACCGTTTGAGCTGCCAGAAACAGGTGGGAATGACTATCTGCATTTTTTGAAAAACAACCTTCCCGGCCTATTGGAAGAAGTGCCACTCGAAATTCAAAAAACAATGTGACTGCAATACGATGGTTGTCCTGCACATTATGCCGTGCAAGTGAGAACTCACTTGAATGAAACGTACCCAGAAAGATGGATTGGCCGACTCGGAACCATATTGTGGCCACAAAGATCACCCAATTTGAATCCCCTGGATTTCTTCTTTTGGGGATCTTTAAGGGAGTTGGTTTACAAGAGCCCAATCGGAAACTTACAAGAGCTAAAAAGAAAAATCCAACAATCCACAACGACAAAACGTGAGCGTCGCTACACACATCACATTAAGCGATCATTCATAAAAAGGTGTACGGCTGGTGGTGGTCACTTTGAGCATTTTTTGTAAAAAAAATGTACTGTTTATTTTGATTTAGAAAATCTTTGTCATGAATAAAAAATAGTTTACTAAAAAATATTTTGTTTATTTTTTAAAATCTAACACTGCCTTGACTGTTTTATCCCCAGTTTCTCGAACATTTAATCTGTTCTTACTAACTTGTTTACAATCTAGCTGTCAAATCTCCATAAAAGACACGTTGAATGACAAGCGATTAACAACAGATTAAAGTCGAAAATCAGGAGAAGACCAAAATGTAACAAAGTATATTTTTTTTTAAATTAGCTCTTACGCTATTATAATAGCAATAACTTTTTGTTTATGGACTTTTGAAAAAAATTTTTTGCTTATTCTGCACAACATTTTAAACTTTTTAACATCAGGGCAGTCAGGTTGTCATATCACTTTTTTCAACTATGATGCTCCAAAACTCAAATGAGTTTTCGTAGGAGTTTAAATTCATAATAACATTATTTTATTAATTCTAATCATATGAGAAATTTGAAGAACTATGTTTTAAGTCTGGTAGCACGTAAAGTTAGAAATATCAGATTTTTTTTTCCAACGAAATCTTTCTTTTGTAAGATTCCACACGAAAATATAATAAAACTCAAAACTCAAACTCAAAACGTTTATTCTGTAAATAGGCCACAAGGGCACTTTCACATGTCATTTCATTTCATTTTTTACAGAACATTTGGTATTATTATCATATTATCAGAAAAAAAAAAGTACTTAATTATTGTTTCTGAGAGATGTAAAGAGTCTCAAATGTCATAATAAAATAATTAAAATATAAATAACAGAGATGTATAGTCTCTTTAGTCAATAATACAATGATAATAGGAGATGTAAATGGTCCCCACAGTCAAGAGTTGTATAATTAAATTAATCTTTGGAGGTGTAAAAGGCCTCCAAGTGTCCAGTAAAAGAAACTCTGGCAGTGAGGATGCTCACAATTAATTAGAACAATTCAGTCCCAAGCATTTTTATCGTCTATGTACTCTTTAATACTGTAGTAAGCTTTAGAAATAAGCCTTTGCTTGATGTATTTCTTGAACTTATTAATTGATAGATCTGTCAAAGTGCTTGGGAGTTTATTGTAAAATCTTACACAATTACCCTTGAACGAGTTTTTTATTTTATGGAGCCGATTAGTGGGCACTGCAAGTTTGTCCTTGTTTCTAGTATTAAAGTTATGTATATCACAGTTTCTTCGAAAGTTAACAATGTTCTTATGGACATACATAATATTCTCGTAAATATATTGACTATGGACTGTCAATATATTTACTTCTTTAAACTTATTTCTAAGAGAATCTCTATTATTCATTTTATAAATCGCACGAACAGCCCGCTTTTGCAGCACAAAAATAGTATTTATGTCAGCAGCACTGCCCCAGAGCAGAATACCGTAGGACATAATACTATGAAAATAACTAAAATAAACTAATCTGGCTGTTTTTAAATCTGTCAAGTGACGGATTTTCCTGCATGCAAAAGCTGCAGAGCTCAGTCTGTTCGATAGCTTATCAATATGTGGACCCCATTGGAGTTTGGAATCCAACGTTATACCTAGAAACACTGTGCTGGTTACCAATTCCAATTCCTCATTTTTAATTGTTATACATGTCTGATTATTTTTAACGTTAGTAGTAAGAAACTTAACACATTTAGTCTTTTTCTCATTTAATAGCAAATTATTAACATTAAACCAATTTACCACTCTTGATATGGTATTGTTCACGTGATCATCATTAGCGTGTTGGTTTCGCTTTGTGTTAAAAATAAGTGAGGTGTCATCAGCAAACAGTACCATATCATGACAGTCCCTTCCTAGATAGGGTAAGTCGTTTATATAGATGAGGAATAGGAAGGGTCCCAATATTGAGCCCTGTGGCACGCCCAAAGAAACCAATGATCCTGGTGATCGTTCTCCGTTTACGTCTACCCTTTGTATTCTTCCGTTCAGATAAGATTTTAAAAAATTCAATGACGTGTCTCTAACTCCATAATGATGTAATTTCCTGATCAATGTTTCATGACAAACGCAATCAAAAGCCTTAGATAAGTCACAAAAAATGCCTAGGGCATCTTGTGACTCTTCCCAGGCATCAAAAATACTTTCAATGAACTGAATTCCGGCATCTGTTGTTGAACGACCGCGAGTGAATCCAAACTGTTTGTTATGCATTAGCTTATTTGATTCAAAATGATGTAATAGCTGTGATAAGATTAATTTCTCAAAAATTTTACTAAAAGTTGGTAGTATTGATATAGGTCTGAAATTGGTGGGGTCTTGAGTACTACCTGCTTTGAAGAGGGGAATTATCTTACTTTGTTTCATTAAATCAGGAAATTCACCGCAGTCTATACAATTGTTGAAAATGACCGCTAGGTCAGGTGCAATTAATTCGATCAGGGATTTAACGACGTGAACAGAGAGTCCCCAAAGATCATTCGTTTTCTTAACATTTATCAATTTAAATGCCTTTACGACATCTGAACTTGTGACGTGCTTAAAATTCAAGTATGAAGCACACTCTGAGACATTATCTTTTAATATTGCAACAGCAGACAAAAGTGACGAATTTAAATACTTAGTCGTGGAAGCCGGTGCATTAGTAAAAAACGATTCAAATTCAGTTGCAACTTCTAAGCTAGAACTCGTAAGCTGTCCATTGATTTTTAGTTCGTAATCGTGACTCGCTTTTTTACTACGACCGGCCTCCTCATTAATTATTTTCCAAGTCGTTTTTATAACATCGGAACTATTCTTAATTTTACTACTCAGAAAATTACGTTTAGCTGTATGACAGTCTAATTTAAATTGTTTGGAGAACTGTTTGACTTGTTCTTTAAATTCGTCACTCATGTTGAACCGTCGTTCCTCATACAATGCATACAATGCTTGCCTGCGTTTATGCAACTCTGCAGTAGCCCACGTACTAAAGTCGTTTGAACCACTAACCACAACCGATTTTGAAGTGAATATCGCGCTGTACTGTTTCATAAAGGTTTCAAAGAATAAGTTATACATTATATTAGGAGACTGTTCAGCAGCCAAAAACGGTAGTTCCTGGGCTAAAGAGTATCTCATTCTTTCTAACCGGTCAGCAGTTACTGGCACAAACGAAATTTTCTTTTTAATGACAGGTTCTCTAATAGAATCAAATTGAAATAATTGACCTAAATGATCTGAATCCAATTCACTGATAACACTTTTACTGATTGGAATAACATCAGTAAAAATGTTGTCAATGCATGTAGCACTAGTAGCAGTCACTCTTATTGGCTCCATAAATAAATGGCTAAGCCTAAATGATGAGAAAAGATTTATTAATCTAACGCTGAGAGTAGTTCTTTCTAACAGATTAACATTAAAGTCACCACATATAATTAATCGTTTCGTACTGTGTGATGAAATAGTTAGGACGGATTCCATTATTTTCTCGAACATTTCAAAGTCGCTCAAGGGTGGCCTATAGACACATATAACGATGAACTGTTCTAATTCCACAGCTGCAAGTTCTATAGTTCGTTCAACAGATAAGGAAACAATGTCCTTACGTTCCTTGAATTTCATATGATTGTTTAGTATGATTAATGCCCCACCATGTATTGAATTAAGTCTGGTGAACGAACTACCAACCTGGTGATCTTTAAAGCTAAACTAAATATGAAAAGCCTAAAATTGAAAGAAAACTCTTTGGTCTCAAATATCTCCAGAACCATGACACTTAAGAAACCTTTTTTTGTTTTTCTCATAGAGGATAGTCCAACCCTTCACCGATTATGGTTTGGTCCACTCATAACGGGACACCCTATATGTATTACTTTGACCCACCCCCTCCTTCAATCTCCCCCGTATAGTGCGATAGGGACAACTGCAAATCAGACCGATCAGACCTACAGAAATCTTGCCAAATTGACGTTTCGTGGTCGGCCGTTTCCTCCTCGAAAGTTTAACGTATTCAATATTTTTTGGTATTAAAATAAAAAAAAACAGTAGTACGGTTTTATTTTATCTTTAAAATTTTTGAAGTAAAACTTCTTTACGCACGCTTGCCTTGGGGAGTAAGCTGGTGAATACATGACGAGAGCGTTACGAAAAGTTCGATCGGGCGAGGCGAACGAAAATTGAGAGGGAGTCATAAGTTAGTGAAGATAGAAAGAGAGAGTATTACGTTTCATATATTACTGTAGGGGCAAGAGAGAAAAGTGAGAGCACATATTTTCTTTCTCTCTTTCTTTAAAAAAGACAGATGACAGTTGTCAGGACATGTTGTTTTGTTGACTGTTGCAAACGCAATTCGTCTTGAAGATACAAAGTATGGTAAAATATTGTTATAATGTCCGATTTGGGAGAGTTTCTTTGCTTACGCTGATAGGCATAGAGTATGGGGCAAGAAGATATTTGCGAGATTACGCGGATACATTCAGAAAATACTCGGTTACTGAATTTCACTCCCGCTTTAGATTGACGCCTCGAAATGTGAAAGAGAGAATATAACCGATGTTGAAACCAGACCCCAGGCAGCCCTCGAGAAGAAGTTATCCATTTGCGCTTGAAATAATATTCCTACTGACAATACGATTCTTCGCAAATGGTAGTTTTCAGGTTATATTTCTAGGAAAGAACTATGTATGGGCCACCCCGTAGTGTGTGTCTTGTCTTTTCGGCTTTTTTGTTAAAAAAAATATGTTTGTTTTTCGTGAAGTCGTCTTAATGAAGACCATTCAGTATCTCAAATAATTTTAACAGTGTAGAAATGTGAAAGGTTGGACAGGTCTGAACATTAATTTAACAAACACTGCGTTGTCTTAATTGTGGATTGTATTAAAAGATAGTAAATATGCTTATAAGTAAGTATAAGTCTTTTTATAAAAAACTGTATTTTGTTAAATAAACAAGATATCACAATAAACTGCTTTTGCAAGCATGGATCACCGTACCTATAGAAATATCAGAGACTCAGAACTTAGAAATATCTCAAAGATAAATTGAGATTACCAAGATTAATATATCTAACACCACTCGAGATGAAGATAATGTGGAATTTTTCATTTCTCTGGCTAAAAGAATCACTTTTATTACGATACGATAAATATTTAACGACATATTTGAGAATATATATATCTAACCAGCTAATAAAAGTATAACCATAGATTGTTTTCACTTCACGAACGAAGCTTATCGAAAAAACTTATTTTTCATTCTAACTATTTAATTTATCGTCATTTTTATTCCAATAACCATGGAATTTAAAAACTTAGGCTTTCTATGTTTAATTGCGGTATTAACAATCACCAGCAACACAACAGCCACTGACCTTCAAGTAGGAAGTACTTTGAACAATGTTCTTGCCTATACCCAGGAAGTGAACCTTTCTGCTGTGCCATTGAAGATCAGGTCGAAGAATGTTTTCTACAACAGTCCTTCTTTGGCAACTATCAAGGTAAACATGTAATTATTAAATTAATTATTATAATAAATCATATTTGTTGCTGTTCATGCTTTTCACGACACAGGGAATCTAAGGGCTAGAAGCAACGTTTTCCTTAATTTAGACCAAGCATAACTTCAATGTCTTCAACTGGTAATTAGCTCATGCTGCTAAGGAGGCCTAAACTATCATTGATATTAAGCTAGTTTAGTACGACGTTTAGGCATAGCACGACTTTCACTGGTATGCTTAATCGTTTCCTTGAAAGTTCGAATCGGCCTTACTTCGAGGCATCCTCAAGAAATGCCTCGAGGTCGCCTTACATTCATATGCTAAGGAAAAATTAAAAGGAAATCAATTTGAAACCAAAGAAGATGCCCTGGTTGCCTATAATTTTGAAATTTCTGAGGTACCCAAAGAAGAATGGTCATTGACATTTTCCAAGTGGTTTAGCCGGATGAAAAATTGTATACGTGCTCACGATGAATACTTAAAAAAAATATATAGCAATAATAAAGAATAAACTATGTAGCTTTTGAATATCTAAATCTCTATTTGTGGTCAACTAAATGTATTATTATAGAAAAGTGTAGCCTGGGTAAAGCGCCGCGTTAACGAAATATTATATGTATGGTGTAACCGTACACAAAGAGTTTTTCTCATCAGAAATGCATATTGCATTTGAAATATAAATCTGCGGACCAAAACGTTTATTTAGGATATTGTTCTTTATAAACAATAACCAGCCATTATTTTAAAAAACCCAACATAGTAAAGACAAAACCGTCATAAATATGCAATGTTGGCATGCCGAAGGAAGCCTCAAGGTTCATAGAACTTATTTTGAGTCTGACAGTGCATTCCTCCACTCCCACTCCACTCGACCGAGAAAAATCCCCCAAAAATACCAATGTATTGAGTGAGGTTGAGTAGAGGTTCAGTCGAGGTGAAGTCGAGTGGACGAAACGTCTAAGCTTACCCATGTTAGTCTCTCTACGGATTAAGTACACCCTCCTAGAAGGCTAAAATCCGCATCATCGTTCCGCTCTTTAGCGCCAATCGATACAATATTGTGTCAACGGCATCCAGAGAGATCCCCATCAATATACTTAGTAAACGTATTTTTTTGATCATCAATTACCTATATCGCTGGACCATCGCAATCCTCACACTTACTTGAATTTGATCAAATAACAATTTTGGCAGGGTATCTCCGCAATCGATCAGGACAAGTCCCCAGCTACCGCCATCGTGACGGCTGGAGGAGTCGGCTCTACCTTCGCGAACCTTCGGATCAAGAGCGAGCGCGGAGACGGAATCAACTACCAAGTGCAGTTCTATGTGTAGCTGTTGACAAAGAATTGGTCCGGAATGTAAAAAGATTTATAAGAACATTTTTTGTGCGGATTATTGACGTTGTATATTTTATTTAAAAATAGATTAACTAATGTACATCTTGTGTGTCAAGAATACAATATCAAACAAATAATTAAATAACGAGCAGTATGTGTACGAGTTTGTATATTTATAAAAGCTGTGTACATATACACAAAAAAGAGACAAAACAATAGATATACTGAATAAAATAGAATGAAAAAGTCATTTGATTAATGGAATCGAGGATTAAGTCAATACTTTTATATTTTTTAAAACTCTATCAGTTTTTTTTCTAAAGAGCTATTGGATTTAAAGCCGTCGTCGGTTTCATTCCTTTGTTTAGTTTAGTAAGTGCAGCATTTGCATACTTCGCACGCTTCTAGTCAGAACTATTGCCCCGAAGAATAATATGGCAGGTATATATGTCACCGTTAGATTGTATAAACCGTTAGTTTACAAACAAACACGTTAGTTTGTAAACTTTCGACAAATTGTGAGACAGACCGACAGGGTTTAGAATTTACGTTAATTTTGTTCTTACATGTCAACCTAACACGAAGACTATTCGGGGGCTTCCCTGCGCTCGCCCCCTCTAGTCTTCGCCTAAGCTACCGAAATGTTTACCCTGGTATTTCGTTTGCAATTCAATTTAAAACCAGTTTACAATTGAATGGTTTTATCATATACTAACACGTCATATCGTAAGCAGTACGGTACAGTTTACAATTTGTCGATAGTCTGCAAACTAACGAGAAAAAAAAACGTTAGAATATATATTTACGGTTTTGACAACCATACGACATATATACTGCAGTAGTGAATATAATCGTTACCAAAATGGCCCTAATACGATACAAACATATTACTAAACAAAATTTTTACGCCTTTTTTTAGGTAGGCCGAGTCTTAAGACTTCCACTTGCTATGATCCTGGCATATTCTCGCTTCCTCAACATCCACAAGTTTCTTCATACATGCTCGCCAGTAAAATGCATACCACATAAATAGAGAAGCTTCAGTGGAGATATTTATCACATTTAAAAATATTTTGAGACCAAACTGTCAACTATCAGTTTGATCCCGCGATTTTAGGCAATAAATTGTAGTAATAAAATTTCACGTATCGTAAATCCTCTTTACTGCGTCCAAAAACCTCACGTTACGACCAGCATAATGTTATACTACTTGGTGAAAACTCATTTCTTATCTTAATATTGATGCATTATGACCATAATGTATCAATTTTCGACAAATTATGACATTCAAATTTCGAACGCGGCCGGCCGCCTGCGTGCCGCCCCTAGTTTGTCTGTGAAGTTGGTACTACTGAACAAGCTAAACAAGGGCAACAAATATAATGATCACCAATTTTTTTTTTCCTACCCTAAATGGATAAATGAACACCAAAAGTTGCAAAAAAAAATCAGGGCAAAATATTGCGGTAGCTTATCTGAAGGTGTTAGGTTGAACATGTAAGAACAACAAAAAATACTTAAAACTTAAACTTAAGTACACAAAACATAAAAAGAAGTTTGGTGATCATTTATCCAAACACAATTTGGTGGACATATAGCCATTCTGGCAGTCATTTAGAATTTATTGGTAGTAAAATAGGTGCATTTTTGGTAATCGTTTAAACATAAGCCCTAAACAAGTGCAGAGCAATTATCAATTCTGGCATGCCGGTCAAACTTGCGGTTCCTAAACACATCAAAGAGAGCTTATGATATGTTTGTAGATAAAATAGTATATTTATCTGTACATAATTAGGCATTATAACGCTCGAGTGATATTATTATGAAACTCTCCTTCGGCTCGTTTCATAAACCCACTCTCGGGTTTTTAATGTCACATAAACTACTATTAAAGCTCATGGTCTATTCGACATGATATCCGTGAAAATGAAAGCAAAAATTAAATCAATTCATGTTTTCTATTTTATGTATTTGTAGTGAGAAATTTTAACTAGCTTAACATACACGTACGTAAAGTTACCACGAAAGCACACACATCATGTATAATGCATGTGTTCAGAAATCAGAAACTGTATTAATCGCGTCTTGGGAGCAATAGTTCTGACTGGAGGTGTGTAAAGTATGCAAATGCCGTCAAGTTTCAATGTGTCCCGTGTTTGTTGGCAGTGTGACCAGTGAGCAGTGATGCGTGACTATGTAGACCGGGAGCGCGATAGATACCACAAGACAAAACGTTCAAAAACCTCAAACCAACTATTATAACTAAGCGCTCTAAAGTAACCTACAGCTACCGAGCAGTCAATACGCTTCTAACGATTCGATGAAATGAAATCAAAGCAGCGAGAATACCTATATATGGAATGTGCTAGCCTTTTAACTTGATACCCAATACGGACCTGTTATTTTTTTTCTGTTACTGCAGAATCTTTGCAAATTGGTTTAGAATATTAATATTCAAGAAAAAATGCCTTTACAGCATTAAGGCACAAAATATTTTTAAAGTTCTAGTAACAATATTGTCAACATTTTGGCGATTCCTATTAAATCTTTTTGGATACATAATTCAAATGTTCTGGTGACACAAACGAATATTTATGTAAATACATTTATATATAATAATACACCTATTCATACCAGTCAAACACACACTCCTCCTTTTGGATTCGCTGTATTCAGATAGTTAAATGGGGTTGAGTTGATGATGATGATGATGCTCTCCGAGAGGGTTTGGTCACGGCGACTGTTACGGCTGGTGAAGGCGTCTATCGTGTGCTCTCATATGGCTCACGTAGCCTTGTTTATTAGTGAAAGTGCGTTTGCACTGGCTATATATTTGTACTCCTTTTTGGGTTGAGTATAGATCCATGGGATAGCAATAGCTTTCATGAAAGATAAGCAACTAAGAATATGAGACATAACTATTCCTCCGAATTTCTTCTCACCCCACCTACTGTAGATTGTCTTTTCCCGTAATAGGAAGTCGATTTCACATTTGCGAGCTCGCAGTTTAAATAAGGTTATCCCGTACCTAATTCAATACAACTTCCGTGAGATGCTTTGTTGCATTTTATTATCGTTTCTATGTTATTCTTGGCAATGGGTTGGCCAAGGGCCGTTTGTAGGCTTACCTGCTTTTTCTGGGAAATTCTGTCGGAATATCCTGCGGGAAACATAGTTTATTCTTCTATTGGCGTCGTTTCGGCCTGAGAATACTCGCTATGTGGCTGGCGTATCACCGCACTCCAAAACAACACTCACTGTTCTGTTTCCGCTAATCTTTAGCCGTGCATATTGTACACAAGCAAATTATTGTCTAACTTGGTTGGATTTGTTGGCATTACGATGGCTTCACACCGTGAAGGTTCATAGGTGCCAAATTGACATTGACGTTTGTTGTGCTAGCGTGTTTGCGTGTATGTATATGTGGAAGAATAATGAGTGTTATTTTATATGTTTGCTTGATGACCTTACAATAAAATCGTAACATTAATCTCAGTTTCATCATATATTTGGGATCTCAGCCTTTGATATATATATTTTTTTTTGTTTCGAATTTGGTTTTCGTGTAAATTTCATTGACTTTGCTTAGTTTTGTAAAATATGGTCCTAGAAATTTAAAAAACCTTTGCATGAAATTCGTACGCACCCTTATAATTTGACATATTCTCTCTTTTCGTCTTTTCAAGTTCATTAATGTTCAACTTGAAAATACTAAACTATATTGTTTAAGTATAATGCTTTGTATGAAGATCTGTCTGACAGTCATAACATCACAAAAATATGTAGAGAACAGTTGTAGAAAAAAGGAAGGGTTTAAATGTGCAAACCTTCAACACAGCACGCTGAGCCCTCTCAACACGTAAAAGAGTTGTCTTCTCTCTCCCGCTGGTAAGGCAGTAGCGTAAGAGAGATTCGGCCAAAGCCACATAAATACGCTTCATAAGACATGGCTCAACTACATATCTAACTCTTTTGAAAATATATATTAACTTTCTTATTTTAGTGCTAAGACTTTGTATTTGTTTTTGAAATTTCAGGTTGTTATCAAGTACTATACCTGTATATTTGATACCCGGCATCTTTTCCAAAAGTCTACATGCACACGTATTTACGATTTATATACTTGCATGTATGAGCAATTAATTTGTATTCGTCATAAGGTTGTGTAGAGATATTAATTGAAAATGTCAAATATTTGTATTTTTTTTCGTGTTTACCGTCAAAATATTTTCATGTTACCAACAAGAGACAAGATTGTAGCCCATTTGAGCACTATCAAAAACTTCATCTCATTTATTACCTGTAAAGAGTAAAATCATGTCTTCGGCATAAGTTATAATTATGATTCTTGGTAATGTGAGGCAGTAGAGATCATTTATATATATATAAGAAATAAGGTAGGTCCAAGGATACTGCCCTGTGGAACTCCCCAGTCCCCAATGGACAGACTGTGTACTGCTCGTGAATTCCTCTTCTGACGTGAGTATTTCCGAAGCACTGGTAGAGTATATGGAGTCTCCTTTTCCTGTGCGAGATTCAGCCATAAATCACCACTTGATCATATTTGTCTTTTTTTTATAATATTTATGTATATGAGCCTTAAGTTAGTGTTTGACTTGTAAAAATGCATTATTTTAACCTATTTGCAACAAAAAAAATGAGTTTGAGTTTGAGTTTGGTGATTATCTTGATCTATTGTTTTAAAATCCGTCCTCATCGTTATCGGTACTGTCGTGTCACGCCCCGTATTTTTGTCCACAAAGTTCGGCATCTTAGCCTTCGTCCTAGAAATTAACTTCCTTTTCTTTTTTCTCGTCAATGTCCTAGACCTCGTGGTCAGAGTGACTCCGCGGCGAGTGTAAGACAAATTGTACATGACTTACGCAGAGACCCGGCACACCATAAGGTAACAATTTTACACATTCTTTGGGAGAATAATTATATCGTTGTGTTGCGTCTTGCGTAATCTTAAGGGTAATATGAGTGGGCAGAGGAAGATTATCTTACTCTGAGAAAGGCGTTCTCTAGTAGGTGCACGAACAGCCTTTCTGTAAACTCGGGGTTATATCCCAACACGTTCCTTCCACGACCGTGTAGGTAGTTGGGAACCTATAGCACGTCCCCCTTCATCATCACGGTGTGCGCGGATGCGCTTCAGGTCCACATGTGTGCGTCCGTTGTACATTTAGGTTAAACAAGAGGATGGACGCTGCGTGGTCCTAGAAATACATTTATGTAATAGAATCATTACTACATAAAAGGACGTGCTAAACGTACAGAATAAGAACTTGAAGACAGATTTGTTTGTCAAAAATAAGAATGGAATCCTTAAGAAACGAAAGTACTTCCTTTTTGTAAAACTTGCCCTTGTACAATTATCCAACTTAGAATATTTACATGTTCTAACCCCTTGGACGATAGAGAACAAATTTCCGTAATAACTTAAATTTAGTTATATAAGTGTCCGAATTTTGGTTAAAAAAGTATCTGAGTTGTAGAAATTTTCGAGATACTACATTGCAGGTTAAAATTAATAAACCAGATAAACATTGTCAAGAATCTGTTGTTTAAATCGTCTGTTTTCTTTTTAAATAATTTCGGGTAACTAGATTTACCAGTGGCGCCCTCTTTTAGGTAAGAATACTCCTTTCAATAGACAAATTAAGTGTGAACCCATCGGCACACGAAACTCAAACCTATTACGCCTTACCGGTCAGAAAATATTATTTAACTGGTTATCTCGTACTTACATTAAATTGGAAAATATAAAATTACCGAGTGTTGTCGTTAGAACTTACACACTCCAGTAGATCTTATTTTCAGTTTCTGCCTACACAGTATTTTTTTGTCTTACCTTACCGTTTTTCTAAATTACATATGTTCTCAATCACGCAACTCCAGCATGCATCCTCTGAAAAGGAACAGCTCTGAATCTGAATAACATGTTAATCACCTAGCTCAGGTTCTGATGTTTTCTGTTTATTCTTCCCCAAATTCTCTGTCTAATTAAGATCTACTACCTATATTGTGAACCTCTCTATGATAAATAAATTATATTATTATTATGGTGTGCAAAGCTACTAAAAATAAACTGATGCTGTTTTCTAACAATTTTTCTTTCAATCCCAGTGTAATTAAATGTAACACCGCAACCTGCGCTTCTGGTTAACCAGTCTTTGATCGTCTGTTAGTTCCCAGCAGAATATGAATGGATACTGTCTCAAGCGCAGCTGTAATATTACCGAATTGCTACGCAATAACTGAGCAATAGCTGGATTGCCTCATTTGATATATCCACATTCCTTAACAAATTAACGTTTTAACGATAACAGATGCTTTTAATGACTGCTTCTGACATCGACTACCGTATAACAAGAAAGCAAACATCCTCCTAAACCTATCATCAACTGTTAATCAAACAATCATCAATTAATCAATCATTTATTTCTTTATTTATTGTGGGTTAACTAACTATATAGACAATTAAAAAGAACAATTTATCTTTACTTTGTGCATACCCAATTATAGGTGAATACAGCATACAATTTACAGAACAGTTCTACCAACCTAAATCTATCGTTACTGAAATTTATTTAATTTAAACCAAAAATAATATAAATATATCAGAGAAAAATATTACAAGCTAAATCAAACAGCAAAAGCCATGTCATGCTCTTTTTGAATTTACTTCACCTAAGATTAAATATATCTACATCAATCAATCACCACAATAATCAATCATCAATCAATATTAAATCCATCAATATAATAACAATAATAATAATATTTCCTTTCAGCTGGAGAGATACATAATATATTAAAAAAACACAAAATATTATCTAACCTAGCTAGGGGTTTTCTTCTTCCTTCTCGCTTCCCTGTAGCTTCCATAAACGATGCCCTCCGGCGAGAAATCTACGCCAGGAACATCATCTTGAGGTCCACCAGCACCCGAAGTTTGAAAGACAGGAACTCCTTCGGTCTTCGCCTCCTTGGACCAGTTGGCGGATTTTTCTACAATTTTTCCAGGATATCTGCATTCACTCAGGGCACTCAGGGCTGTGCTACGCGGATTGCGGCTGCGTCTGCAGCGGCGCTTCATGTCATCAATTGAAAGGTATTGCGATAGAAACATCTAGATGTCACGAGAATCGAGCTTTATATATTTCTAACAGCAGTTGAAATATCAGTTCATTAAATAAATCTACCAATCAGAACCCGATTGGGTGACACAAGCTATCTTTTCTTGAGATGTGATTTGATCAATTTCAAATTTGAATAACAATGCCACTGATATTAGAAGTACATTAAACATTTATATTCAGGCACACACTAAGATACTCTGTGTCGTGGGAACCAGAAACAGCGACATCACACACATATAAACAACCAAGACCTGGGGATTTTTTTCTTTATCCCCAGCTGGGGATTGAACCCGGGACCTTTCGTATGGTAGGTATTTCGAGCCACAACTGCAGCTATACAGAGGTCGTACAAAACAACACAACAGGCTCCCGCAACATCCCCGGGCCACACTGTTGACAGTAGCCGGCCTGCGTTGAATATGCAGTGTGACACGCCCTAAACTCTTGTAAGCCTTTGTTTGGCCGCGGCCGATATTGCCCGTTTAACAGTACCTTTGATAAAGCCTGCAATTTCCACGTAACCTTTTACGTACCTGTCTCGTATAGAGTTCACAACGAAATTGGAAGCGATCATGCAACACGATCGCAATATGTGAGCACCTGGAGTCCTGACGCCGTTATGGCGTTATAAGGGTATTGCATTATATGGAGGTGCACATATAATTTGGCCGTATTATACTGTAGTTTAAGCAAGTCCGCCTTGGAAAGGAGAGAAACCTTTTCTGTATTTGGAATAACGTTTGCTCATAAAGGCTTAAATAACGGTGCAATAAGTTAACTCAAATTGAACTGTTTCCGGAGTAATTACGTTTGATAGGGATTTATTTAAGGTTTATAAGGTTCGATATTGGCATTTTGCTTCTAGGTCGATATAGCAGCTGTCAAATTGTAGGAAATATGAAATCAGAAATCAGAAATCAGAAATCAGAAATCAGATATTTTATTGTGGTACGTAGTTTAAAGTAGATGTTACATAGTATGTTTTGTCCTTTCGTCCAGCCGCGAGGCGTACAAATAATAACCAAATAAACAACAGGTGAGTTAAAAAATATAGGCAACAAACAATACATTAAACCATTACAATATTACAATGATGTCAAAAAAAAATGTCAAATATATTATTATTGCATGTCATATGTCAAACTTAATTAATTTTTACACGCTAAACTGATTCAGCGAATGTGGTACAATAAGTGTATTGTCATGTTTCGCTTTAGGTGTAGTTGTATTTTGGTGTGTATTTAAATAATATAATTATTTCACAAATGTCTCAAGAACATGAGCTATTTTTGGGGGGTTAATGAAAAGTCTAAATCAACATTTTGTTATTGTGTCGAAATGCACATGAAAGTAAATCTCCCGATTTAATGAATGTACATATTTGAAATATCCTAAAACTGATCACAGCTTAGTCTAAGAATAAAAAAGTAGAATGTATCCAAAGTAGAATCTGTCCAAAGTAGAATCTGTCCAAAGTAGAATCTATCCAAAGCAGAATCTGTCCAAAGTATTATCTGTCCAACGTAAAATCTGTCTTAAGTACAAAAATGTCCAAAGTAGAATCTGTCAAAAGTAGACTATGATGTCCAAAGTAGAATATTTTCAATGTGGACCAAACAAAAAATAAGCAGCGGTAATAATCTACAATATAAAACGCGAAATCGCATAGAAAGTCGCATAAACTCAAAACTCATTCGAATTAAGAAGCATGAAATAAAGAAGCCGGAGAAAGACGACTCCGTAACTAAAAGAAGCAAGCGATGCACATTTCCTCGTCTCCACTCAATTGTCCTTGGTGCATTTCACATTTCTGCATCATATTCTGTCGTCGCAATGAAAAGTAAAAATATTACAGATCAACATATTCCAAGCTAAATTCTACTTTATGCTGATGGGTTAGTGGTTGAATCTGTTAGTTGGGGGTTATCTGCTGTATTTGGAAGCAGGGGAAGGTTAGAGTGCCTGAGCTAGGGATGTTTGAGAATGGAGACGTAATGTGATCAAAGTTTTGCTGGAATATTAGTTTAAGACAGTATTTTTTATTTAATTTTCTTAGGCGATGATCCTTATTATGAAATGTGGGCGAGAATGGTAGATAATACGCGTCAAGTAGTAGAAAATGCACCTTTAAAAGAATAACTAACTTTTGTGAGGCCAAACCGGGGCGCAATAAAGTAGTCTGTGATTATTTGTTAGGTTAACATTACAGCTTACATTATATTTCCGAAAATAAATTGACTGGCAACAGTGAGTATCTAAATCTCTTTAAAATGTTATATTTAGGAGTCTGTGCGTTTTAAATTAAAATTGCTCGAATATCTTATGGCGTCATCAATCAGGCGATCCACATATTAACATACAAGATGGATATCAAGCAAATATATGCAGCAATTGACAAGAGTTGTCAACAGATGTCATCACGTCATCACGGATAACAAAAACAATTGACAATCGATCCTGCATCGCGCAAGAGAAATTTCTTCAGTTACTAGCTATATATAGAACGACCGAGCATAAGCTGTTGGACCAGTGGTGCCGAGGCGTAGCAACCTGGAGCGGCGATCTCGCTTTTATGGACCTAACATCCACAGCGGACGCAGCCCTCGGACCTCTTCCATATATAGCCGCCCTCGTCGCTTCAAGCTCTTTTCTGCAACATAAAGAAAGTTTGAACATCCACTGCTTTCTCCCACAACGAGATACCACAGGACATGCCACTATGAAAGTTACTAAAATAGATTAGCCTATCTGTAGTCACAACCGTCTTTTGTCTGATTTTGTAACATCGTAAGCCTTATGGCTTACTTGCTTAATCTACCAGCTAATTTATCTATGTGGGCCACTGCAATTTGATAACAATGGTTATTCCAAGAAACTTCGTATCATTTACTAATCTATCACATAATATATTAAGGCACTTCCAATATAACGTAACTCAGCGTCACGCTTTTTGCCCAAATAGCGTGGCGGAAGCAAATTTCTACCGACGTTTAGCCGCAGTTATGAAGATAATTTTTCTCTTTGGCACTTCCAGTTCTCATTATTCTGAGACTTAGCCCAAAGTGTGAGATAAAAGTGACGAGGCGGACTCGAACGAAATAAAATGAACACTTGCTGTGACGAATTGGCGGCGACTTTTTACTCTGGGATGGCGTATCGCTTACATTTCCTGACGCTATATCCGTTCTGTTTGCCGATAATGTTACCAACACCCTTGGCATGTCGTATCCCGGCCCCGAAAAAATACCCCGGTTTCTTGGATGCACATTAGGTTCTCTCTTTAAGAGTATTTGGTAAGTTAAGAAAGAAATTACCAGAAAATAAGTTTAAAGAAGCTAACCAATATCGGCACTAAGATTCTTTGCCATTTAATGACGTCAGATACAAATAGACCTTCGTTAGTAGGCTACAGGATGTGGTCCTTTTAATAGACGCGTTTGTGTTTGAATTCCTGTGAAAGCCAATAGGCTTAAGGAACTGCCTATTTCTCACAACCAACTACCAGTGTCGGACTGCGAAATTCAAAGAGTGTTTGTTTGAATACCTACAGCTCAATAATAGTCGCCGGTTTTGCATTAAAAAATCACGGGTTGTCTCTCAAAAATAAAAGTGCTGCTTTTTAATTTGTGAAGATTAACTAATGTGTATCACAATTTCAGGTTATTACATACAATAATATCTTACCAATTGCGCCATCACAACCATGTGATATGATAAGCCACAAAATCTACGATAATATTTGATGCATGTTATGGTTTGCCATATCGCGGGTGGTGTTAAAACACGTATGTATGGTAATGTATGGACGTATGTAATTGTAGCAGCAACAGAAATACATATTCAATGAAATTTTGAACTCACTTCCTATTACGGTTTATGAGATACCGCCCGCTAACCATCGGACGGACGGACAGACTGATGGACAGCGGAGGCTTAGTAATAGGTTCCCGTTTGGCACCCTTCGGGTACGGAACCCTAAAAACGTAGCCATTTCATACGTAGAAAAGGTACTTGTAATACATATCATCAATTTTGGGGCACGATCCTCCCGGACCGACGCCTAAGCCGGTACGATCAGATTGATCGAGGCTACATAATCGGGAGGTGGATTCATACGAGTCAATACGACTCTGGGGTGAGTCACGTACAGTTTTTACAACTAGCCCAGCTGCTTCTCCACCAATTGGTTAAAAACACCACTTTAATATTTCATGTTTTATTCACTCTCATTGGTGAAATAAGGCGAGCTATTTTTTTCAGGCGAGGTAATACACTTGGTGTGCGCGTAAATTCATAAATATTAGATTTATGGACAATTTTGTAAAGGTTTTAAAAATATTAATTTAGGGCCGTATGCGTCAATTTAGATGAAGATGGAGTGATTTTCTGAGATAACTATTAATATAGATATAATATATATAATAATAAGATATATCTTCTATCTTCAACAAGGGGGTTGTAGTGCCTGCACCTGGCCCACTTGAGCGGGGCCTTTGTGCATGTCCCCTTCGCCTGCACATCTACTTCAGCCATCCCAACTCCTGTACCAGCTGGAGAAGGAGGCCTGGGTGTTCTAGGAGCTCGTGGGTGTTTGTTGTGTCCCCTAGGATAGCCATCCTGGTTTCTGTTATGGATGGACATGCCAGTAGCATATGCTCTACTGTTTCATCCACTTCCATGCACCCCCTGCACAGGGGGCTGTCCGTTGCACCTGTAATTGTCAAGTGTTTGTTTAGTGTACAATGGCCTGTAATAAGGCTTGTTAGTATTTTTATTTTACTGCGTGGCAGTCTCATTCAGTAATTCGTAAATTTATGGTTATACTTGTCTATAAAAAGTTTTGTGTTTTTGCAGTCTATAAAAGACTGCTAGACCATAATAGGTTTTGTTGCTGTACTGTGGCTTCTCTGAGCCTTTTCCGTAGAGCTTCCGCTGTTAAGGGCGAGAATGTGGAGGGCCGATTGCTGGCCTTTCTGCCCCTAATTTTGCTAGCTTGTCTGCCTCCCAGTTGCCCTGGTCACCCTGGTGACCTTTTATCCACTGGACTGTGACCTTGTTTTTCTCACCTAGCCTGTTGACTGCCTTGTGACATTCTAGTATGAGTTTTGATTTTGTCAACACTGTATACATTAGTTAGAGGTTTCCCTGGGCATAATCTAGGACGCAGGAGTCGCAGCACAGGGCAAAGCAGATTTAGTAATGAACATACTGACAGGGGCGTACCCAACGGCGCAGGCTCGTGCGACGCAGATATGTGTCTGCCCTGCCTGAGTGTCATTTTCGGCACAGATTTCTGCATGATGCGTGCAAGTCCATGTCCAATCCTACTTTTGACGGTTCCTTAAGAACGTAACTTTTTGCTATTAAGGCGTACTGACGTAAAAGTAAACTCTAAAATGCATGGTTCAACAATATACAAACATCGCACCTATTCATTACTCAGTAAATTCAGTTCTTCTCCCACAGTGATACAATGTAGGGAAGAGGCAAAATAAGACGTATTCTATGAATCATAACAGATAATAAAAATAAAAAATTTTGAAATAACAATTAATGCAACAAAATGGGTTGCATGGTTACGGCTTTAATTAAAATAAATTTACGATTTGCAAAGATGCATACAGCATAGCAGTTACATTATATCGTCACATCCTGCGTCACTTGCGTCGCAGTATACGCTCGCGGTGGTCTGCCTCGCCTGCCCTGTCCTTCAAAATATGCGCTGCTTGGCCTGCGCCGCCTGCGCCTCAGCATACGCCCAGACCGGGCGCACATTCGTAAATTCTTTATTACTATCACAAACGCAGAAATTATTAAAAATAAATGTTTTTCGATAAAATAATAAACAAAAACAAAGTTATAAAAATGAGTTACGTATATGGGCGCATATCATATATTTGAAACCCCGAAAGTTATAACTTATAATCCATAGGTACATAATCCCGAAACTTGAAACCCATAATGTTCATTATCCCGAAAGTATCAGAACCCATAACGTTATAACCCCGAAAATAATAATCCATTAATTTATGACCCGCAACTTAAAACCCATATTCGTAATCCTAAAAATCATGATGCATAGTGTACTGTACATAATGTAATGTACTGTAATAAAACACCAAACGTTTTATACACCTAATTACGATAATTTTTCGGATGGGGTGGCAGTAGCACGTGTGCAGCACGTGAAAGGTTTTGACAGGTGTCATGATTCTGACAGATATCACTTTTTTCAAATCAAATATTATGAAAATGTCTTTATTGCTTCAGATATTCACATTTACTTAGTACTTACGTAATTTTTTCGCCTCTCCTCTATATAAGACCACGGTGGGAGAAAGAGGGAGAAGAAATATCCATAGAAACTTTTAAATGTGTTTTGGAAATTGGTTGTATTTAACTCATACAAATATTACAATATTAATTATTATAAATAACATGCAGGAATAAATAATTACAAAATTATTTAGTTCAAGTTTTGTGTTGAAGTAGTCTAGTCCCGTGCAGTGTTTACCGTCTTGTCTAGAGTTTAAATGCATATTAGTTAAAATATTTTTATATTAAGTTTGTTAACTTGCTTAACCCCTTTGCTATCACCCACCAATAAAATAATCATACCGCATTTGCTAAAATTACCATTCAAGATGCCGGTTCAAATCCCATACTGGCCATGTACCAATGAGACAAGTGATTTATTAAAAAACCTCCAGTACGAATCCCATTACGAGGCACCGCGATTTTGTACCTCATGTCTTGGCTATAAAAAATAAATGTAAAACCTATAACGGTAAAATCACGTACATGTAAGACCTCGGGCCGTAAGAGGATCAGCGTAAGGAGGTTCCTGAAACTTCGTGAGAAAACCTTCAATATCTCCGGCGATAGGCTAGCAGTCAAAAATAATGACAACTGTAAAAATCATGAAACCTGTCAAAAAAAAGACACCTATCAAAAAGGTGTTATAATATTGTAGGTTATATTAATGTATGCTTCTTCCTCTGCCATTCTATCTGGGAAAAGGCGTGATATATAATTTTGCAAGGCTGTGTGCCTCTGCCACCCCACTTTTTACAAATACAGGTAGGTACGGGGTGGTGCTGGTGGTGGACTACAACCATTAGAAATGTTGACCATGGATTTTGTTCTTTTGTGTTTCGGTACATAACTGTTTTGAAACATTAGGATTAGGGGTTTTGGCTATTCGGTAACAAAACTTATGGATTGTGACGTTCAGGCACAGACTTGAATAGTAGGGACAGGGCACGGAGCGCTTGAAAGTGTCGCTACAAAAACAGTACAAAATCGGGAAAATTGGACTGTTTGCAATCAGTCGCGCTTGGACGGTGGCAGCCCATTGACATATCGGCAGCAAAAACAAAAATGGTGACCAGCGACGTAAAAAGGTGTAAATCATACCCAAATCGCAAAACACAAAAACAAGGAGTGTCGTATCACAAGTAAGTATTATATTTTCAATTACTATTGGCTTTAAATTGATTATCTATAAAATATTGTTCTCGAAAAAATCCTCAAACGAAAATCAACCATTCGACTGACGTAACTTTGTAGCGACGCGCGACGCACAGTGAAACTGCCCGCTTCCTATATTTGAAAAACGATCCGATTTGGTTATTTTTCTATTCGTAATGTCAAGATTACTATTCGTAATGTCATTTGGTTACCCCCCCCCGATTAAAAGTCACCGGGTATTTGAGAGTTATCCGTAGATCAACTTTCCTAATATTGTGTCTATACACCACAATTCGGAACGTGACCGAACGTGACGCCGTTACAATTTTTCGTACTGTCTTGGTTCCGACGAATTCCGACAGGGTCGCTATTTTTCTTAGCCTCAAAATGGTAAGAAATTTAATACGGGAAGGCCTATCCTTAGTATTTATATCGATGCGTTCAGGCTATGATTTTCTAGATTTTGAACCTTTATGGGTTCAAGTTTCAAGGTTATGAACGTACGGATTATCAATTTTGGGATTTTATCTTTATGGATTATTATACGCACCCTATTCGGCGATATATTGATGCAAAAAATTTCTTCGAGCAGTCCAAGTTAGTTTGAATAGGAAATCATAATTTCCACGCAATTTCTGAATGTAAATAACGCAACAAAATAGACGGAAAAACAATATACATATAGAAAAACATCGTGTAGTAACCTACATATATCTAATTTGCCATTGCTGCAGCTATGGGATAGCCCCCTGTCACAGAGATATGATGATGATTTACAATATATTATAGTCTTCTCTTATAGGGGTCAGTGAAGTATCATATCGGCTAGTCGACTGACTTCTTCGAATCCAAGTTACATCGAACTCCATCACACTTTTATGCAAACCGAATACTTACAAAAGTTAAGCTTCTTGGGAATTCCTTCAGAAGGAGTCGATCAATTTAAAATTCTAATTTCGCTCGATACGATCGAGAGGTTTAAAACAGCCAATCAGTTCGGAATGTTAAGTATTTATAGAACGGAGAGCTGTGTGGTTGCTCAAAGACAAATCACCTTACAAAATATTAAACATGTGCTTTTTATTATGAACAAGGCGCTCAATAATGTGTTTCTTTTTAGGTCTCTGTCTGTCTGTCAAGAACCTCGATAGTCATGTGTGTCAGGTGTGTGTGTTTATGTGAATATAGTAATGAAAAATCAAACTTCTATGTTTCAAACTCAATCAAAGATACATCTTTTTATCCCACTTTGCTGAATTTTCCTTTGTACTCGCAATGGAATCAAAACCTATAGGGTTTTTTCCTTTACCTATATAGAGTCATGAAATTTGGCAAGAAGCAAGGTCTTATAGCACACAAATGAAGGATAAAAACAGAAAACCATATTGAAGTAAGATTGTGCGGAACTCTAGGTGCCCAGCCCGATTCGGACTTGGCCGCTTTTTAAAATTAAAGATCATTATTTTTCAATAAAAATAAACATAAAAAGCATATAGAGAAAGATACATTTCTTCTGTTCCCATACTAGAATACCCTGTGTCATGGAAACCATGTCACTCAAATACATTCAAGACCGGTCATACTTATCTTCCTCCCCCGCCGGGATTCGAAAGCAGGACCTCTCACTTGGGAGGCAGAGCCTCGACCGCAACACCACAGAGTCGGCAAAGTAATATTTTAACTAAGAATTCCTGCAACTGTCAGTAAAGCACGATCCACGCTCACTTGCTATTCACAGTGGCGGGCGCGCATTTATCGAGTACCTACACCATCGGCGACGCTCGTGCCCAGCGTCACAGTTACAGTTGCGCATGCTGATGATGAGGACGCAGGGTTGACAGTACAACCCCACCGTCTTTTCTATATGGTTTGGCTGAGGTGCAGTTGCTCCCAAGTTTATCCAGTGACAGTGGCCTGTCACCACAGCATTAAGAAATGATGGTATTGCCACGACATCTTCCATCATGTAATATCTAATTTGATTCATTAGGATTAGTTCACCTCAGACACTGTCTTATGTCCAATGTAATGCATGAATGCATCCTGAATTACTTTCGCATCTTTTTCTATAATGTGAGATTTTGAATTATCAATTAAATAACTCTTGTATCTTTCTTTTCACTATGATAAAAAATATTCGAAATTCAAACCTTAGTCAAGCCATAGCCCAATGCGAGTTTCCAATATTGTTTCAAGAATCGTACGTGCTCAATTGTTCAACATTGGCCTTTGTAAGTCTGGTCGAGGGCAAAATTTACATTTTATAACTTTATCGGTGAAAAATCGTTGACCGGAGAGATATTTTGAGTTTCATGCATTCGAGAGCTGATTGTATTTCATACATGCTCTTAATAATGAATTGATACCTTGTTGTCTCTGGTAAGGACAAAATGTAAAGAAATTAATTTTAATTTTATAAATGTATGTAATCCTTGAGCATTTTTGGACATACATATTACATAATACCTATATAAGATATCCCCAAATTAATCAGATTTATGCATCAGAACTGTAAAATATGAAGTTAGAATAACAGAATGCATACATTTTTTTACTTTTCAACCTAGGCGACAGGAATTCAATTCATTAGCTTCGAGCGCACAGAAAGAGCGCTGAATTAAATAACTTGCACGACGCAGAGGTTTTCTTGAAAACTAGAAGGTCTGGAACTACCAAATTATAATGAACGTACGAAAATGTATACTTTCGCTGCTAACCAAAACTACACAAGACAATTCAAATCCCTACCACCACCTCCGAACATTTACAGTTAGAGTTGAGTTTATATTCAGAGTAAGCTTCGATTTTTGCTGGAAGAATAAGAGTTATTACATGACATAAAAGCCTAACTAAACCTCATCAGCATCAGAAAATTATTATAATGCAATGGGGTAAAGCTTATTTCCGGCAACAATCTAAGTATGCCTAACCGAAATCATCTCTAACTGTAAGTCCACTGTACTTTATACCAGTAAATTGCGCGAGAGGTAGCAAAAAAGGTTATTCCAACCGAAGGTGGATTATTGTGGTAACGAGAATTTTCCAACTGACATTGCTAACGGATGCACGTAGAGCGATCTCGATGCACTTAGAACTGCGAACTGTACTATAACAAGTCAAAAAGATCGTAGGTAACATGCTATCTTCATCAAAACTAGACTTTATTTTCAAAAGTTAAGCCTTAAAACCCGGTGACCAGAACATTACATGCCATCTTCAAAGGGAGATAAAAAGGGAGTAAGATTATACTTTCTTCGAAGAAAAGACGATCATATAGATGAGGGTTAGGAGGGGTATTTGATTGGTCTTAGGGTACATTTTTATTTCCTTGTAAGGTGTCTTGAGAATATCATTTGTAGACTAAACTGCGGGTTGGCAGACAGAGCTGAATGCCTTGTAAGTAAAGGAAGTCTTCTCATTTCGCAATTAAGTCTATTGAAATCGAAAACTGTTCATTGTAAGTTGTATTATTTATTATATTATATTAACGCCATTATTTAGATTTTTTTAGATAGTAAGAAATAAAGGGGTTATTTAAGTTTCAAACTTAAGCGTCTGTCGATGTGACTATCTATCCGTGGCACCCTAGCGGTCAAATGGGTGAACCGTTCCATGCGATGGTTCTTAGATATGTTTTGTTAAAAGCAGTTTAGTAGTTTTAAAGTTACCAACTTAACAATGAATAGCGATCAAATGGCTGGACGGACTGGACTTTTAATGCGGTGGTTGGTTTTTGGTATAAAAAAATACTTCAATGGTGTACATATTTTGTTTAAATCGGTTCAGTAGTTGGAAAGAAGTCAGCATAACAAGAAAACATACAAATTATTACTACCTATTGTTATTCTCTGCAAAACATATAAAAGATAGTTAAAAAAAATAAGTCAAAGTTAAAACTCCAAATAAGCTCTACCTCCCTGCTTTTTGAACACATTTTTGTTTTAGAATTGTCAGTACTTGACATTACACCGTCCTGGTGAAAGTTACAGTTTTAGGGTGAAATCGATTGCCATGGTCATAATTACATAATGAATCCAGGTCCAATTTTAACCCGCCTGTCTGAACAATCGGATAATCGCAAAGTGGTCTAGGCCAGGCAGGACACAGGTTGCACAAAAGCAAGCACTGCTCGATTAATCCGTTGACCGGTATATGGCCTAGTTGCAGAGAAAATCCGGTCTGTAAATGATAATGGGAACTATTGTTCGGATATCAGTTGAGACAACGTTGCTAAACTACTTTTATCTATACTTTTTTATTATTTCTGTCGGCTGGTTTAGGAAAAGAAGAAACTTGTGAATTTGAGAAGGATGCACGTCTTAAAACTTTATTTTAAATCTCAATAGGTTGTGTAGATCTCTAACAATTTGGAACAGTACATATGTGATTACCGAGTCAGATTAGGTAAAGTAAAGTAAGTTTAAGTAAGTAAGTGATGCTAAGTTAAATCAAGTTAGGTTGGGATAGGATAGGATACTTTAGATTAGGTTATGTGATTTTAAGTTAGGCTAGGTTATTTAAGATAAGGTTATGTCAGATCATGACTAGCCATTGACAGACACGTCACGGAAAAAATCATCATTGTTCGGTTTGACAATTTACGAGAAGAGCTTTTTTTCTATGCTAAGGTAAGGCAACCATAATCACCGAGACAAAATTAAAATGAAAACACTATACACAACAAAGAAATAAAAACGTAAGTATGTACAGTAACAATATTCATTTAATCAACTCCGCATACCCAGACAGATCTTCCGATAACCTGGACGACAGATCTGACGTCCTGGTAAGCCGTGTAAGCCGCACGGATATCCGGGCACCTTTGAGACCCGGTGCCGACGCGACGAAATTACTAACAAATACAGAACATCCCAGTTTAGATTTATAAACTTAGAAGACTTGACAGATTTTGTTTGGATTTATTAACTTTTTTATCAACATACTTAGTTCATTAGTATCCAATATGCCACATTATTCAGTAACTCGAATCGTCTGATCACTGCTTCGACAATTTTTCCATAAACTAAACGTTAATTCAAAGCAAATCCAAAGGAGTTAGTGTCAATTGCGTTGTATTTGCTATCGATATTCATTATTGAATAAGGGAGCTGGTCTAATATTTTACTTTATAGGGATTGAGAGTAATGGTTTTAAGAATAAGGCATTGCAAAATGAGAAAGTTGGCTCATGAAGAATTCTTATGTTTCGAATACGCTTTTTGCACGCATTTTTGCCATTTGACAGCATGCTGGGCGAACTAAGTAATCCTAATTAATCAAAGTGGATATGATGGAAATCATCGTGACAAAACCTTCGTATCTTAATAGCTATAGCATTGGGCCTGTCTGCTATCACGCAAAATGGAGTGTTAAATAACTGGCTCATCCTGCGTATCGCTAAATGAAGCTTCTTCATCTTTATCTAAAACAATATGTTTATTTAAGTAAATTATATTATTTTACATATCATGTTTTCATACATAGTTTAGATGCTCTTAACTAGCGCCTGTGCAAGGTGGTTCCGCAATTTTCACAATCTCTGGAAAGCCTTTCTAAAATGACAGGTGTTGTGTTTTTTGAATTTTTATAAAAAATCTCGTACGTGTACAAGTTAGGTGTTTTATTTTCAACCGACTTAAAAATGGAGGAGGTTCTCAATTCGTCTGTTTTTTTGTGTGTTTGTTACGCAATTTTTCCGTCAATTATGAACAGATTTTGATGATTCTTAATTTAATTGGTTGGTCATACTTCAGGGGTAGTCCCGTACAAATTTTACCAAAATAGAAAAAACACTTTTTGAAACAATCAACAAATCCAAAAAATTATATACAGATGATGTTTTGATTTGTGGTTCTGTGCATCAAAAGTTTTGATGAGGACTTTTCATGTATAAAGACTATCATCTCTATTGAATTTCAAGGCATATTTTATTGTTGTAAAAACCTGGTTGTAATATATGTAAACGCAAGCATAATACATTAGTGCATAATCATAAACAGGTTGTAGGTGCCTACTACAACTAATTCAAGTTCTGTTCCGCAGTCTGTCGATGAGAAAAAGGGACCTGAGTCATTCAATATATGAGTAGTAGAATAGTCCAAACTAATACTCTCAGCGAGCCTCACGCCATTGGATCACAATGAGAAATGCGAGGTTTTACCATCAACGTCCTTAGTTATAACAACAAATTCGAGTCAAAAGTTCAGGCGCTGTTAGATAGTGGCAGCACGGCCTGCTTAATAACTGACCAATTATCCAAACGATTAGTTGTACCTATGCAAAATATGGATCAATCCATTGTAGGTATAAATAATGTGATGTTACGCATCGGCAATGTATGAAGTCATTTTGTGAAAATTATAAACCTAAATTGCGTTGTTTTGTCTAACCGACTATCACTGATAACGTGCCAACCTAGCAGGTGGATATTGCTACCGTAAATTTACCCTTCGATATGTGTTTAGCTGATTCAAAGTTTCATTCACCAGCATCAGTTGATTTATTTCTAGGTACTGATGTCTTCTTTGACCTACTAGGATCGCAACACGTAAAACTGTGTAAGGGCAAACCAGTTTTACAGGAAAATAATCTGGGTTGGATATACTCCGATAAAATGCAATTTCATTCAACCCACATTCAAGACCAAGTTACTCGGTTTTGGCAGATTGAAGAAGTAAGCCCTCAAATGTCAGATTATTCTCCAGAAGAGAAATCATGCGAAGAACATTTTATGAGAAATATAAACCGACAAGAAGATGGCTGTTTCTGAGGACAAATTCCTTTAAAGGGTAGCCCTAATTTACTTCGTCAATTATTTAGAAAGGTTGAACATTGCCTAGTTTCTCTTGAACTTTAATCACAGCCGAAACTTGATAAAATGTATCGAGATTTCATGTCTGAGTACGAGGCCTTGGGTCAAATATCACCTAGCAACTTCAGCCTTTATTCTCACGATTACTACATACCTCATCATGGTTACTATGAGAAAGTAGTTCTACCACAAAATTAAGTATGGCGTTCAATGCTAATAGTACCACCACGTCAAATGTGTTGTTAAACGACCAAACGGTACAAGATTATCTTGTACCTGAACCAGATAATCTTGTACCGTTTGGTCTGATTTCTCTACTTTTTCGTTTCAGACTTTATACACAATTTCTGATAGCAGAACTCAAGAAAATGTATCGTTGCGAAAATGTAAACAAGGATGATGGGTATTTATAAAAAATCTAAGGCGAAAACACAAATAAAACACGGTGACATTAGGTAAGGTCAGCGAACCATTTTTGCTACCGTGCTAAGGCTCCGAGTGTAGGGATAAGAAGATCTCTGACGACATCATAAATGGTTTTTACGTAGATAATCTGATTACGGGTACATATCCTCAAACCGAAGCCTTAGAAAAACGTAAAAGGGTCACTGACGAGCTTGCGTCTGCAGATATGAATTTGCGCAAGTGGAAGTCTATTGAAATGACTCTCAATTAGCGTCAGAGCTATCATCAACAAATCTTGATTTGGTTATCCAAATAGTAGTAGTAGTGCTATAAACTCAAGCAAATTGATTTGAGGTATTGCATGGAAGACAAGCACAGATAATCTTCGCTTTTCCATCAAAGAGTTCATCAGCAATAAAACACCAAGCGTGATATTCCTATTCTATGTGACTATGATATTCAAATTATTTGACACTCTCGGTTTATTGGCAATGTTTATTGGTAAATGTTTATGTTTATGTTTATTGGCGCTTTGCATCATAAACAAGACGATGCTTTTACAAAGACTGTAGTTGGAAAAACTGGTCAGGGATCAACAGATCCCACAAGTGGTTAGCAAGGAATGGGTTAGCATCATAATGAGTTTGGCAACTCTAAATGAGTTAAATGTTCCTAGGATGGTGACGTGCAATCGTTACCGTAGGCTTGACTTACACAAACTTGCCGATGCCACTGAGCGAGCGTACCGGGCCTGTGCATATGTACGCACATTTCATGGAAGCGGCGAAGTCTTCGAAGATTATTGTTTGCTAAAAGTCGTGTATCTCCTTTGAAACCAACCACTATACCTAAACTATGTGCTACACTAGTTGCCGCTCGCCTCTATAAAATGATAACCTACTCATTTCGTGGTATACTTATCGGTCATGTCACTTTCTGATCCGGTTCAACCATAATTTTAAAGCTAGCTAAAGATTCTTTCCGTAAAACTTCAGCCGTTTGTACGCAACCGTGCAGCAGAAATATTGGACAAGACTGGCAATCACGATTGGAAACATGTACCTACTGATGATAATCCTGCTGATCTCATTTCTCGCAGAATTGACGTGAAATTAACTAAGCCTATCAAGCAGTGGTGGTCAGGACCATTCTTTTCAACTCAAAATTATTAAGAATAGCCTGCAAAATCTAAAAATGTTTGCACGCTAACTGAGTTGAGATTTGAAGTTTAATTTTATGAGGATAGATCGCAAACACTTTAGACTAATGTCATTATAGATTTCAGCTGCTTTCAAAACTATTTAAGACTGATTCAAGCAGTAGCCTATTCAATAAAATACATCAATTTGTGTAAATAACAAATTAACAATAATTAAATTTTAAGTAAAGATGTATAAAATAATTCTCTAAAACTAATAATAAAAAACTCTCATAAGGACTTCTTATCTGAATACTAATCATTGTTCAAGCAAAAATAGTTACCTAAAGATAGTTGTTTGTTCAAACTAAATGTACGCTTAGATCCACATTTCCTTTTGAGAAAAACCATCCTATTTATAGTATTACAGTCCAATCATCGATTTACACAATTAATATTTAACCATTAGCACAAAAAACTATTGCATGCCGGTCCCCAATTACTGTTGACCACAATTATACCTAGTCGGTCCTTAAGTTCTGTCACAAGGTTTTTGATAGATAAAACTCAGCAATAAACTTTTTCTTATTCGTATTATACATGATTAAAAAGCTTATTTTATACGAATCAAATTGCAATACAATACATTTTGTACGATTATCGCAACATGACAAAAAACCTTATAACTTGAGACAATCGCGAACCCAAAACACGCCGCAACTGACAAAAATACCACTTACCACAAATTTAATTAAAAAAACAGTGTTCCAGATAACCAATAAGTTGTTTTTTATTTATTCTGAAACCTCGATTTTAGACCATGCTTAACAACTAGCATTTGATTTTCTGTTAGCTTTCAGTTCCAACTGCTCCCAAAGAGAACTTTACGTACTTTTTACGTTTTCAGAAAAACGTATAAAAATGATCTTGTGGGCAACAAGTACACTACGTAAAATGTGAATATGAAAATTAGTTTTACCCAGACTTAGTTATCTTATGGTTTAAAATGAAGGTAACGGGTTCAGGGAGGGTTCTGACCAAAATCTAACGTAAGTTTGAAAGGTTTCAAGAGTCATGGAAAAAAGATAAAGTGAATCACGTCCGTATTTTTGATTGGGTAAAAAAGTGCAAAATCTCTGAAGAAACTAGCATTTGTGTAATATGGCTTTAAGCATTTAAATCCAATAATCGTTCTAATTAATCAGTATTTAATGAGCTATCAAACCATATATAGTATTAAATAAAATAAAACTTGGTATTATTTACTATGCGGCAAAATATTTGTGACAGAACTTATGGACCGACTGTGTAAATATATATTGGCCTATCGGAGGGCGCAACTTAGCAAATACTTGCTATTATTCGTGCGTAGTTTGTCATCGTATGAAAGGTCAAGTGGTTGAGCCGTTAATGGTATATTTACCGCAGCATCGACTTGAATCAGGAGGTTATCCCTTTGAAAGCGTCGGCGAAGATTACGCTGGTCCTATTTTAGCCACCAATCGGCAGGGTCGAAGTTGTAGACTAGTTAAGGTCTACATTGCTATTTTTATATATTTTACCACAAGGGCAGTCCATCTTGAATTGGTAGGTGAATTAATAAGTAGCTGTTATTTATAAGGATTGCGTCGGTTTATGTCGTGGAGAGGAAAACCGATGAAGGTTTTTTCTGATAATGGCACGTCATTTGCGGGATCATATAATGAACTTTCGCAATTATTGAAGGTAAACTGTAACTCGCTCGCTTCTAACTTGAATAGTATATTTATATATAAATTGAAATAGTAATAAATATTAATGTAAACGGGCTTTAAGGAACAGGGTAAAGTTGTTGTGACGGCGGCGATGACGTCATATCTAGAAGTGACTCGTTGATTCCGCGTCTCAGAAAGTCTACTTAGGCTCCGCATAAGGCCAAAATAGCCTTTTGTAAATCTCAAGTTTTACAAAATTAGAATATCAAAGCAGTTGTTTCGCATCTATCGCATCTGAATGTGTAAACGTAATTTAAATATTTGCTTAATAGCGAACTCTTCTTTTTTTATATAACAATTTCGCACCGGATTTGAATTTATGTAGTTGTTATTTATTTAATCGCTATAAATATATTATTTGATGTTGCTCCGTTAGTCTTTTATGCATTGGCTAAGTGCGTTTGTTAGCATTTCATATTCATATTCGCCTAAAATTAAGCTGAAGATGAAATTCGGAGTTCCGTTGTCGGGGTGCCCAGCCTTAACGTCGTTTTCGTGACTGGTTGTTTCCATTCGCCAGAACGTATAGTGATGCTATGGTTTTTAGATTTGACTCATTGATTTAATTTGGATATAACTACCCAATTCAACTATTATACACGAAAAAGTAGCGATTTTGGAAGTTTGGTTATTTGTGTGTTTGTGCCTCAATCGCTAAAACGGCTGAACGGCTTTAAATGAAATTTGGCACAGAGATAGTTTCTTTATTTTATTTTTTTTTATCCGGAAAATATACAGTGATAACCATCTTAATTAATAAAATATTATGATTGTCTAAACACCATTTAGATGTCTTCGTCAATCAACATTTACTGATGAAAATGGAGAAAAGTTAAAGTAAAACAACATACAAGAATAGTAAAACAATAGTCAGGGAGACGCACCAAACCAGTTTTTTGTAATACTTACCTCCTTATTTATAAAACTTATCAACCTATGATAACTAAAATTTGCTTTGTCCTTTTCTCACAAACAGAAATTTCAAAGTGACGGACAAAAACAAACGAATTATAACGGCATTATAGTTAAAATAGGTTTATTAGACGTTTATGAATAAGACGATAAGTCTATAGTCTATTCAATATAACAGCCAACTTGACATATGTCAATCTTAGCCTGTTAGTGAGGGGATATTGCTCATAAAAATCGTATAATCAAAATAATCGATACACCCTTTAAACATTTGTGAATCAAAAATTGTCTAACATTTTATTCTTAAATCTTTAGTTACCTACCAACTCAAAAGTCCACGGCACATCCGTGATTCCAGCGTTTTGGTACGGATCGACATACTGAACGGAATGACGGCTTATTTGGGCACATGTGTAGGGGGTATGCACCACGCAATAATACCGAGCCATCCTTCAGCGCCGGTAAAATGATGGCTCTGCTGAAAACTGGGTGTGCAAATGTCTCTAATGAAGACTGGGGAAATTTTGTACGTAAAACAAAGGGATTTTGTTTACAAAATTTGCAAAGATACATCGGAAAAGACAATATAGTTAAAAATTAACTAATTATAACCCTAAGTGCAGATAGCACTGATGACGATGACAACTCTTCTTGTAGTAGATTCTTTCCGATCGTTTTGGTAACATCCCTAGCGTTTAAAAAGTACATTTTAGGAAGTTTTAGGTTAGCTCTCCAGTTGATTCTTATTATGGATAGACTATAATTGTATTCGTGGGTGTATTATACAAATCAAAGTCGGGAAAGTCTTCCAGTTTGTTGATGGAGTGAGAGGCTCTTAGAAAGAATGAATTTCGCTTGTAATTAGTTGCACTAAAAGGGATATGTAAACATTTAGGATGCCATTCAGATACTCTAGAAACATTTAGATTTATGTTAGAGAGAAAATGTTGAGAATCAACACGACGTTGCACAATTTTTGTCAAAAATACCATACAAGCTATTTTGCGTCTCTCACGAAGTGGTAACACGTGATGTCTCCTACATCTTGTCTCATATTCGTTATCATATTTTTAAACTCAGACTCAGACATATGAACCAAAAAGCGTTTTAATAGCCTTGATACTAGAGAACTGGGAACATAATCTCCTAATCAATCCCATGGACTTATTGGCCCTGTAAGCAATGTCTCAGTGTGTTTTTGTATGTAAAATTAGAATCGTAGATTCCGCCCAAATCTCGTATCACGTTTACGATTTTGAGTGGATGACTAAAGTGTGAGTATTTAAACTCGATTGATTTAGGTTTGCGGTTTAATTATTAGCATAACATTTCGCAATTATATTATATATTCTTAACCTACATATATCCTGTTATAATAGATGAATTTCCAAAACCACTGATTGTTTCAATAATTTCAACCATCACATTTGAAAATATTTTGAATACTTATTTTTTAACATAGTAAATACTTAATATTCCATTTATATCTCAAGAATAACACGTTTTAGGTGCAAAACATCGATCTATTTAGTTAAAACCGACTTTAAAATGGGAATGGTCTCAGTTCTATTTATATGTATGTAATATTATCGGAAACGCAGAATATTTATACACATTCGTTAGGGCTTTCAAACAAGTATCCAATTAATTTATTTAAATTCGACTATTTGTGTAGATATAGTGTTAAATGTTTATTAACTTGTAGTGTGCTAGTGCTGAATGTGGTCAGAATTGTAATTGTGATAAAATCATCGATCACGGACCAACAGACAAAGGACGATTCAAACTGCCAACGGACAAATCCGGCGAGTATTGCTTTCTATTATTCATATTTTACAAATATACAACTTGAACCTGAATTTCATACTGCCCAACTCTCACTATTTTGAGAAACGTCCATCCTCACACTGCGGCGACTTTTGTTTTGTCTCTTAGTACTTGACACTTATCTGTGGAAGTACTTTTGACGATACAACTTTAGCCATTCACCCATATTTATTACAGGATATACACAAGTGCACTGATAGGTTAGACCATGGCAATCCGTATGAATTCAAATTCGTATTATAAATTTGAAGCTAATTCTAGAGACATATTAGTTACTCACTTTGCAGCTGGTCTTCGCATGCTTATGGTTACATAATTAATTAGAACTTTCATTAGTTCAGGATGTTTATATTGTTAACGTATACTTACTTTAGTAAGAAGTTAATTGAATTTTGACTGACTTTGACTTAGAATAGCTTAATAAGGAATTGAGAACTATCATATTAGTGCTACATATACTACCTAACTGCAAGTCTTTTGAGACGGGTACTATCTGTGCCGCCCCCCCATTGAGGTGGGTTCTATCTGTGCCGCCCCCCACGGCAAAGTTTTAAAGGCCAAAAAGACTAAAAACAACAAAACTCAAGCCAAAAAAAACAACTGCAAGTCTTCTGCTTCTTGCTGAAATTCAATTTATTTTTTCTACCTAAAGATAGATGATGATGTTGTTAAATAAATCCAATGCTGAGGTTGCTCAAGCTTTCGAAACATTCTTTACCAATGTACACTTACTTACAACAGATCATTTATATTAATCCCCATATGAAGCAGAGACTTTATTAAAAACAACAATAGCGTCAGTAATGTATATTTAAAATTTCATCATGTATATCCCCAGAAAATTGTCAAAACCTTACTTAATTTAAAAAATTCTGAAGACATGTGGGGTATATAGTTGCGCTCCGGTTTAGACTCGCGAAGGTTAGCAATTATTTCAAGGGTAGTGCATTCTCTACTACAATAAGATACCTCTGGAGATTTTGAAATTGTCTTTTGAGCTTTGTCGAAAAATGGAAATTACAATGTTCAAGACTATTTTAATGACGGGACTTTATGGGGTTAATCTGGCTCAACACAGACCTTGCTGTTAATAATTTTGTAATTATTTATTTCTGCTTATTATTTATAATAATTCATTTCGTAAAATTTGTATGAGTTAAGCAGAAGCAATTTTTAAAAGAGATCTAAATATCAATCTGTGGGAGTTTCTTCACCCTTCGTCTTCAATGTAGAGAAGAGGCAAATAATGAATTTTGCTAAATATATGTAAATATCTACAGTAATAATGAACTTTGACTTTGACTTTGACAAATTTTCATAAAATTATATTTTACTAGCTGAACCGATGATGATGATGAAAGGATGAAATTCTCGGAGAAGAAAATAAGCTACACCAAGTCCTAATCTTACGCAGACTAAGTTCGCGGGTACCATCTAGTTAAATAAGCTACACCAAGTACTAATCTTACGCAGACTAAGTTCGCGGGTACCATCTAGTTAAATAAGCTACACCAAGTACTAATCTTATGCAGACTAAGTTCGCGGGTACCATCTAGTTAAATAAGCTACACCAAGTACTACTCTTACGCAGACTAAGTTCGCGGGTACCATCTAGTTAAATAAGCTACACAAAGTACTTATCTTAAGCAGACTAAGTTCGCGGGTACCATCTAGTTAAATAAGCTACACCAAGTCCTAATCTTACGCAGACTCAGTTCGCGGGTACCATCTAGTTAAATAAGCTACACCAAGTCCTTATCTTACGCAAACTTAGTTCGCGGGTACCATCTAGTTAAATAAGCTACACCAAGTCCTAATCTTACGCAGACTAAGTTTTCGGGTACCATCTAGTTATCTTTATACTTAAAAACTTTCGCGTTTATAACATTAGTGGGATCCTGAAATCGGGAGTTATATTGTGAAATGTTTGAGCTATCCCTTGCTTAGTAGGCTAAACACTAATCATGTAAAAAAAATATTACCTTATTTGATGATCGGTAAGTGAGTCAGTAAGAGAATTTACCTCTTGAATACCACCGGCATTAGATAACGCCACTTTTCCGTTACAGGTTTCAAATTTTATTACAATGGCATAAGGTTCAAAATCGTGACCCCTCCCAACTAGTCGATTACGACTCGCCATATTTTTAAATCTACTGGTAAAAATTGAATGTTATTTGGGTAGATACCATGGTATGTTGAGCTCTCTTTGCCATATTAATTCAGGCTTCTTGCTTTATCCACAACAAAGTTAACGGGGGGTCGAAAATGCACTGAATGGCTTTCAGTAAAACTTCACATCAATATCACATCGTCCCGCAAAAACAAAGTAACATCGTCGTACCTATTAAAATATTTCTCCAAATGTTGTAGTGTGAAAGACAAAGTTTGCTTAAAATACCAGAAACGATAAAAGTATTTATTTTGTTAAGGATCAATTTTTTACGGTCCAGTAGTTTGAAAATTATTAAAAAGATAACTGAAAAAGGACAGAAAAATGGGCAATTGACAATATCCATCGACGTAAAGGAGAGCTAAGACATCTTCTGTCACAAGGGAGGCGGTAAAACGTTCCACACCTCTGATGCGCAAACTTGAAATTGCCTTAAAATTCTCGGGCCGTATACGACATCCCCAAAAGTTAAAAAGTGATAAAATAAGGCATTTATAAGATGTGACTCGTCGATTTCATATCTCGGAAAGTTCATAAACGTCATTTCTAGATGTAACTAGTTCATTCCGCGCCTCGGAATGTCTATAAGCGTCATTTCTAGATGTGACCACTTATTTTCGCGTCTCGGAACGTCTAAGAATTTCATTGCTGGATATGACTAGTTGATTCTGCATATCGGAATCTCTATAAGAGTTATTTATATATCTGAATCATTGGTTCCAAGTCTCGGATTGTATATAAATTTATTTTCTAGACTCGTAGATTTCACGTCTCAGAACATTGTATCTAATGTCGCTTCTGCCACACCACTCCAATACCGCAACAACCTTCGCAGTTAAGGGTCTAGAACGTCACTCCATGACTCCGTTCCGTCCTGTCCACCATTAGTCGTGTTCAATGGAGAGACGCGAGATAAACGGCCGCATGAGGTCAAACTGATCGGTCCCAGGACGATGCAACTATATCACATTAGAGACAACACTTGTGATTTACAATTTATAGCTTTGTAAGAAGTTAGTCTGAATTTTTATGTACTATTTCTATGTGCATGTTAATCATTGTTTTGAGCAAAACATTTTAAGTGAGTAACGAAATAAGTGGGACTGTGTCTTTGACGCCAGCTTTGCCAGTCCTTTTAGGAATATTGGAGAGCAACGTTGGTCTTCTTTTCCTTACGTTCAATGCCTAACAATATTTTCTAGTCTACATAAAACAGGAATTTCGATTCTTGCAGACAGTGGTTAAGATATGTTAAAATCATGCAAGCCCACGAGCGATAATTGAGAAAAGTATTTGAATCGGACGCAAAGACCGAAAACAGTCCGACATCATCATCATTATCATTGAAATGAAAAAATACCCAGTATAGTCTTTTCGGAAAACCTGGCAGTAGAACATTATTAAGCAGTAAAATCCCATGAAAATGCAATGAGAGAGCACAGTCTGCCAAAAACTCCTTACTTCTTATAACTGACTAGCATAAATCGTTTTAAGTGAGCAAACTACGAAATACTGCTTGAAGTAGGGCGATAAATTCGTAATACGAAAAGGAACAATTTCGTTCGTACAGCGACCCGCCGGTGCAATAACGTGCATACGTGACCGCGGGTAGAGGATGCCATAGTAACGGCGTAACGGAAAGCTCCATTCGTAGCTTTCGCGTAGCGGGTGGCGTAGCGGGTCGCGAAGCAAGGTCGTAGTTGTCCCGGTAGAGCGATATTTCAGCATGTTTCTTGAACGTTATGTTTTTGTTACTGTATTATCACGATACATTATTTAAAGGGACATTATCAGTGTAGCTAGAGTTAAAGTGTAGATTAATGGAACATTTTCAATGATATTAATTCATCATCTTTATTAATGTAACAGAATATGTAACATCCAGCGCCAATGGTACCTAATCTAAAAAGCTTATTGCAGATGGCGCTGGTGTAGTTGGAGTCTGTCTATCTATCAAAGTTGTTAACTTCTATTTAGGTATTCTCTTTTTATCACACCTGCTCTGAAAATACATACTAATTATACCAATTAGAGGGAAAAAACGCCTTTATCCCGCCCTTCAAATCCTTTCATCCCAAGGTATGGAAGTTTGTATGAAAATCCTTCCGACCCAAGGGTGGGAAGTATGTATGAAATTCCATTACATACCCGGTTTTTTTATTATTTTTTTTCAGCAGTCATACTGCAAAGAGACTTTAACTGTCTACTAATTAAATTTTAAGTAAATTGTTACTGGCCACATACAGTTTTTTTTTACCAGTTACCAACCTCCTTGGTGCATACAGAAAATTAAAAACGAAATTATTTTTGTATATAAAACGCGCGGAATCACGGAAGAAGTGGCTGCATGACCTTATGATCTTAGCCTTCTCCAGAAACGGGTGAATAAAAAAAGGAAAAGCCCGCGCATTTTCGCAAAAACTTCGATTGATTAGCATTTATCTTTGTGTTTTTTGTAAAATATGGATACTTCGAGCGACAGTGATGATGTTATCCCTAACACACCGCCAGAACTATTAGAGACGGCCCAAGAAGTTGTTGATAATCTGTTGCCGGAAAAATCTAAATGCAGATACAACAGTACTTATGAAAATTTCATACGTTGGCAAACGGAAAAGAAAACGACTTCATTTTCTGAAAATGTATTGCTCTCGTATTTTAGTGAGAAAGCAAAACAATATAAGCCGAGCACGTTATGGGCTATGCATTCTATGCTAAGAACCACGATTTTAACAAAAAATAACATCAACATAAAGGAGTACCCGAAACTGACCGCATTCCTTAAAAGGAAATCTGAAGGATTTCGCAGTAAAAAGTCAAGAGTGCTGACCGCAACAGAAATTGATAATTTCTTACAAAACGCCCCTGATGACCAATACTTGGGACTGAAGGTAAGTCCTGGCTTTTACCTGTTTATGATTTCCTTTTGCATTCACGTAGTACATACATACTTACCTAATTCTTGTCTATAATTTTACAGGTCGTCTTGATTTTAGGCGTAAATGGTGCCTGTCGTTGCCAAGAACTGACCAACATATCTACAGATGACCTCGAAATTCATGGAAATGTTATGCTAGTGAAGATACCAGACACTAAAACAAAAATTCAGAGATCTTTTGTCATTGGTGACAATTTTTATACCATCGTAAGGAAATATAGAGAACTACGACCTGATAATTTGAGTACCAAGCGCTTTCTTTTGCAGTACAGAAATAACCAATGCGTAAGACAAGTTATGGGCAAAAATAAAATTAGTCAAATCCCGAAAATAATCGCTACGTTTTTAAATTTGCCTAAACCAGAAGAATACACCGGACACTGCTTCCGCAGGACTTCTGCCACATTACTAGCTGACTCGGGAGCTGATTTAACCACGATCAAGCGGCACGGTGGATGGAAATCGAGCACAGTCGCCGAAGGCTATATAGAGAACACAATAGGAAATAAAAAACGGATCAACGAACAAATAACAGAATCAATAGCTTTCACTAATAATCCAGCGTCATCATCGCTTCAGCCTCAGCCGAGTACAAGCGCGACACTAGTGCCCTTACCAGTGGTTCCTCGTAGCTCATCACCGCAGCCTTCTTCAAGCCTTCAACTAACAACTCAAAATGTAAACATGTCTCAAAATATCAAGATACCCGGACAAAATGTAACATCTTATAATAGCTGCACTTTTAATAATTGTACTTTTAACTAAATATAAACATTTTTAAGCATTTATGTCTATAATTTTCCTCGTAGGTGTAATAAAAAGCACTATACATACCTCAGGATAAAGTACAGTTCCATACCTCAAATGGTTTGCGCCCCTCGCAAGCTCGTGGCGCAAATGCCATAATCTCGGTATGGAACTGTCACTTTCTTCCCTCTGAAGTAATGTACTATTATATATGTTGTGCCAACCTGTAACCTGCCTTTTTATATACGGGAAGTCCCTACGTTGAAATCGTGACAACTGGTGGTCAGATCGGGTTATCATAAAAGAATAGGATATTTTCCTTGGTTGCCAGGCTTAAATTTAACTAGCATTATTATCTAGGGCTTAGATCTAAACTTATCTCGCGTGGTTAACTAAATCTTAATGTTGATTCAAAACGCAAACTTGATTTAAAAGGAAAAGTGGGTCCTCAAAGGTCACGGTGAGGTGGAGACGTCTCTTCTTAGTTCGTTTACACTCGACAAGAGAGTACGGGTCACTCAAAGCAGCGGGCTATTTGAACCACCATGGGATGCCATGCGTGATGTTATTTCTCATTGAGGGCAGGCTGGAGATCGTCTCCCGATGGTCCGATTGTAGTTTACAAGCTCCTCCGACAAACAATTATGTTCAGCCGGCAGTCTGCTGTCTCCAGATGTGTTCAACTCGATGAAAATTGCACCAGCCCGTCACATTCCAAAAGTCCTTGATCAGAAAAATACCGCATCGGCGACGCCATGCGCAGTGCGTTCGCTCTGTTTTCCGTCTGAATTCGCGGTTGGGGAGCGAAGCTTGTTCAATAACAAAAAATAACCCCGGCACCACAATGTCACTCCAACCAACGACAAACAACGAAAAAACAGCCTTGCCTAATAAGGCCTATTTAAAGGCAAACCATCAGCTTCGAATCTTTCAGAAACTTGACAATCACTCATTCCGGAGCTACTAACGCGATCTATTCCTAACGCGGCTATTTCCTAGTGCGCTTGAGTGTTGCGTCGTACATCTGCAGTCAGCCTTTCGTCGATAGTTGTCGCCACGTGTCTCAAAATCTAGGGCTTCAAACTCATTTAAGGTTAATTTTGTTAATGACAAGTGTATTTGAATGATCACGTGACTTGATTATGACCCTTACCTCAGATGAGTAAAACTCTTTGCCTCCAACTACGTCAGCGCCACTAAGCGGCGGCAAAGGCGGGCAAAGCTGCCATTCACATACAACAATTAATGAAACTTAGCGCTACCGATAAATACGTGGGGCGCACTGTAAGTTTCCGGAATGAATATGAAAAAATACTATTAAAGGTACAAAATTAATTTATTGTTTTTCAAAATAATCTCCCTTGGCGTCTATGCACTTTTTCATTCGATGAAACCAGTTTTCAAAACTTTTGTGCCACTCCTCTGTGGTGACCTCTGAAACGTGTTTTTCATACTCCTCGACAGCCTCTTCTGGTGATGAAAATCGTTAACCGCGTAATTGATTCTTAATTTTTGGGAACAGAAAAAAGTCACAAGGTGCCAGGTCGGGACTGTATGCAGGATGACTCATGAGTTCTACATTTTTCGCCTTCAAAAAGTCGTTTGTCTGTCTGGCCGTGTGAGAACTAGCATTGTCGTGGTGCAGGATGATACGGCGTTTACGGTTATTTTTACGGAGTTCGTCAATAACTTCCGGCAAACAAATGGTCGTGTACCAGTCACTATTCACTGTACGACGATTCTCTAAAGCAACAGTAGCCACGTGTCCAGTTTTATTAAAAAAAGAAGCAATCATCCGCTTAGATGCACTTTTCACGCGCGCCACTTTGGTTGGTTTCGGCTCATCTGGAAAGACCCATACGCTCGATTGCTGCTTTGTTTTGGGATCGTAGCAATAAATCCATGTTTCGTCACTTGTTACTTGACGCACCTTCGTTGAATCTGGTAAGCATGGCACTGCACCAAGTGACGCGGTCCGTTTTTTGAGCCTCGGTCAAGTTGTGTGGGATCCACCGCGAGCACAGCTTTCTCACACCCAAATGTTTGTGTAGGATTAATTGTATTTGACTCATGCCTATTTCTAAGGATGCGCGAATTTCATGGTAGGTCACATGCCTGTCTGTTTCAATCATACGGCGCACAGCATCGATGTTTTTGTTGGTCACAGCGGTGGACGGCCGACCATCGCGAGATTCGTCACTGAGATTGATACGACCACGCTTGAATTCTGCAAACCAGCTATAAACAGTTGTCTTGCATGGTGCTTCATTGCCAAAAGCTGTTTCAAGCCGAGCGATGCTCTGTTGAGCTGTCAAATTACACTTAAAATCGTAGAAAATCATACTACGAAAATTTTCCCGAGTTAAATCCATGATGATGCAGACACACAATTTTTTAAATAGCGCCACAAGGTAAAAACAAAAGGCAGTCAGATGAAACAAACTGCATTCTACAGCCAAAGAGTTCTATTTTCAAATGTTGCAATAAATTTTTAAATATTGTTTATGTAAGTGGCCAGTTCCGGAAACTTACAGTGCGCCCTATGTATTTCGGCATCAAAAATATATCTCAGCGGTAAATCTTGTAAGTGTAAAAAATATTATATCATTGAATATAACATTTTTGAAATTCAACATGATTCATAATTCATAATTTCTGTATTGTACACAAATAATATAAAGACAATAAGTCTTACATAAAAATAGCATGCGAATGCAAGCTTATCTCTAATAATAGATCTCTTCCAGCAAACCAAATTATGAGAAAGTTCGATAGCTGATATAATAATAATAATAATAATAATAATTTGTTTATTTCAGGCAATAAAAAACCCATAAAAATACAATAATAGTAAAAGTAAGTAAGACTTAAAATAAGGTACTTGAACAATAGAATATTACTTTCTGTTGCTTTCCTGGTGCACGCGGAGCCAGTGTTTAATGATCCCACTCTCGTATGGGTTTTCGTTAAGAACATTAATGAGCTCGTTACTGGCAGTTCTCACTCTTTCCCAGAACGAGGCTATCCGTGACCTGATGACAGCAAAGTAGTCAGGGACCCTGGCGCCGGCGAACATGCCCGATGCACTGCAGTGACGTGGCAGTTGCAGCAGTATACGGAAGGCGTTGTTATATTATACTCTGAGGATGTTATATGACCGTCTGGAGTAGCTAGTCCAGAGTTGGCAGGTGTAAAAGCAGAGGCAATAGGCCCTAAATAAAGTAATTTTAACAACCTCAGAGCACTTCCCGAAGCGACGTGCTAGCATGTTCGCCCGCACAGCCATGGCCCTGCGCTCTCTTTCAATATCGGCGTCATCACACAGGTTCTCGTCTAGGATATGACCAAAGTACCTGAATTGCCGCACAACCCGAACCGGTGAGCCGTACAAATATACTGGAGGCACCGTCTCCGGACCCTTCCCTGCTTTGAAAACTAACATTTCTGTTTTGAGGATGTTATATTTCATACCATTTTGCCTAGCAAAATCTTCACATATGGTGAGTAGTTTTCTTAATCCCTTAATCGAGGGGCAGAGGAGCACCATATCGTCAGCGTAACTTAGGTTATTCAGGCATACATCGTTGAACGAGCATCCGACCCCTGCACTCCTGAGCTCCTCGATCAAGCCATTAAGATATAGGTTAAAGAGGTCCGGAGAGGTCAGCCCACCTTGACGAACACCACAATCTAGTCTATATTTACTAGATTCTGTGTCGCCCCATCTTCCATTGTTTATTTGGTTCTCGTACCAGAATTTCAACAAGTCCACGATACTCTGCGGTACCTTAGCTTTTGACATCTTGTTCCAGAGTATATTATAGTTTACTAGATCAAAAGCTTTACTGAGGTCTAAGAAACACGCGTATATCTACGTGTTTCTGTTCTTGTAGTAGTTAACGGTGTTTTTTAGACAAAGTATCGCAGAGTCCGTTGAGAGACCGGGACGAAACCCAAACTGCGCATCACTAAGTCTGACATTTCTCATCAGTTCGGGCTGCAAAAGCCTTTCAAGCACCTTGCCCGTTATTGTCCCGAGATATATGGGTCTATAGTTAGACAAGCTCGACAGATCGCCAGTCCTATTTTTAACAATAGGGACTACTATAGCTTTCATGAGACCTTCTGGTAAGTAGCTATGTTGTATACATAAATTAAATAAAGTTGATAGGACTGTAAAAACTGCATTCCCGGCGTAAAGTAGGTGCTCCACAATGAGACCGTCATGACCGGGTGACTTGCCCCGGGTCATCTTCCTGATGGCGGTAAAAACATCCTTAGGCGCGATATTTATTTGACGAGGGGGAATCTTGTTAGTCTCAGGACTGGCCACGGTCTCAGTGTCGATCACACCCCCAACGACCTGAAGCGGCTTGACCCTAAAGTGGTTCATGAACGAATCAGCTATTTGCTTTGGGTCATGTGCACCGTTGACACTGACTGACAAGCTTTGCTTGTGATTAAATTTCTTTGTTGCCTTCCAGAACTTAACAAAGTTCTTACTTCTTTGGTGTAGTGCCAGAATATTCATTTTGATCTTATCTTGATTATTCTGGCACCACTTCAATACACAGCAATATAATTTACGTAGTAAATACCTAAATAAATAATGTAACACTTTGTAACCTAAATATACGATTGCCTTCATGAATTTTATATAATGTACTCGTACATGTTTTACATAAATACTATATGTATGTATATATATGTATATTGTAACGATCTAACTCGGTAATTAGTATTTTTTAATTGGATTACACGAGATAATTCGTTATTTAATACTTTATGACCGAATAGGCGTGGTAGCTGTGGGGTTCATGTACAGACGAGTTTAAAGGTCAATTATTCCAGTGAAGTAAGTGTTCTTACCTAAAACAGGGCGCCACTGGTAAATCTAGTTACCAGAAATTACTTAAAAAGAAAAGTGACAATTTAAACAACAGTTTCTCGAAAATGTTTATCTTTTTTATTGGTTCTAACCTGGGATGTTATAACTTAAACATTTCTATGAATGTAACCAAAACTAGGACATTCTTGTAACCAACTCGGACAGTTTTGTGATCAAACTTAAATTGTGAAAGAATTTCTTCTTTATCGTTTAAAGGTAAACCCAGGTTTAACCAAGATAATCACTCTAAGTTAGATAGTTGTACAAAGGCACTGGTATTCTATAAATGAACGCTAAGTTTTACAAGAGAGGAGGTTAGTACTGAGCGTGACTTAAAGGGTTCTGTTCTATTCTTGACAAACAAATCTGTCTTCTTGTTCTTATTCTGTATATTCAGCACGTCCTCATGTGTAGCAATGATTTTATTACATGAAGGTATTTCTAGGACCATGTATCAAGCGCCCGTCCTCTTATTTAACTTAAATGAACTGCGGACTGCCCACACGGCCACGGGGCACGTTAGGATATAGCCCTGAGTAAACAAAATAGCTATGCGGTTACCTATTAGAAGCAATCGCAACTTTTGGTGATTTTCCCCGAAGAAAATGTAAAATTGCTACCTTATGGGATCCGGCACTTTGTGCAAGTCGTTCGCAATTTGTCTTACATAATGACGAGTGGTCATTCTACCCAAGGAGTCAAGTAACATTGTCGAGAAAGACAAAAAAACTATTTCTGTGATAAAGTTTAGAATGCCGATTTCTCTGGACAAAAAGTACGGGACTTTATACGTCAGCTTCAACAAATCAAATCAAACCAAATCATTTATCGCAAGTCGGCAAAATAATGCACTTTTACAAGTCAAACACTTACTTAAGTCTAATATTCATGGAAACAAATAAAAAATAAATATGATCAACTATGTAAACTAATGAGTAAATAACTGATTTGAGTTTGAAAAAGGAAATAATTCTCCTTCAAGTGGTGATGAGTGGCTGAATTTCGCACAGGAAAAAGAAACTCAATGAACTCAACCATTGCTTCGGAAATACGCCCGTCAGAGAAGAAGCACCAAGAAACTCAAATTACGTACAATCTTCCAGCTATATACGATGTATGAGGACCCCACTGCAATTGTGAATCTAGATTAATACCCAAGAATTCAGTCATCTATACCAGGTCTAAAGGCGTCATTCATTAAAATACTTAAAAAGGAATGTCAAAGAGATTCCTTCTGACATTGGCTAGCGAGAATTTCACACATTTGTTTTTTTTTAGAGTTTAACACTTAATTATTGACTCGTAATTTAAATACATGAAATTGAATCTTTGAAAGGTTTGAGCTGTCCAAAAGTCTAGAAATTCGAAGAGACCAAATGGTGTAGTGATTGCAGTTTTGGGAATGCCTTCTACAAAAACGGGTATTTGATTGGCCTTCACCAAATCTAGTTTGCTGAACATCTGATATCCTGAAAGCTGATAGGAGAAGTCCTGTATGTGTCTGACAGGGAACTGATCTGGAATGGTTCTGACAATTGAGGCTCAATAATCCTTACCAGGTCTCAAGCTATTGTCCTTCTTCTTCTTCGAACTCCTTCTGAGTTCAATCTATCGGTAAGGAGCCAATCGGCTTGGCCGAGCTGAAATTGGAGAACATGGACTGACCTGAATGTAGTGTTTCATATTGTGTTTAGGTACTGAAGAAGCGCCTGCCAGTTTTGTAATCTCAGGATACAGTCAAAGCAATTCGTGAAACGCTGAGTTACTTGATACCGCTTTGATAGTCTCCACTTCTTGCGAGGCACCTGAATAGACAGTGAAGTAAGGCTTCAATAAGATTATAATGTATGCAGTCCACCAATTGCTGTAGAAGATTAGAAAATCGAGGCCGATTATCAGTTTGATGACATCAGCCACGACGAATTTCGTTGCTATAGTGCTTCCGTTGGCTGCGAAAAGTTCATACGTGCATTTTGGTCTGCGCACGTTGATTATTGTTTTGGGAAATACGCAAGCTCAGAACCTGTGTTTACGAGAAATTTCCTCTTTTTCTTTTGATCCATAACAATGAGGCAGCCATTGCAAGTTAGGCAGTCGTTTGCCGCCACTACAGGCGGCCCCTTGCGTTTTCCGACTTATTACAAGGAAGTACACATTTTTTCACATCTGGTTCTAATTTCCCATGATACCAACACATGTTGTATCGCTGGAAACGTAATTGAGTTCTTGATTGAGAGCGATCGTACCTGGATCTGGATCTTGATCGGGAGTCACGATTCGCATCTGTTTATATCTACTTTTAGTAATCTTTCCATTAAATAAGATTCCATTAATTTTAACGCATTATCTTTGATACCATAGTGTTGAAGTTTGAGCAAAAGAGTTTGATGGTCCGAACAGTCAAAGGCCTTGGAAAGATCACAGAAAATACCAACCGCATCCTGTGATCCTTCCCACGCACTATAAATGTGTTCTACTAGCGCTACTCCGGCGTCTGTTGTTGATCTGCCTTTAGTGAATCCAAACTGTTTTTTGTGGAGTAGCCCAGATGCATTGAAGTAAGAGAGTAGTTGACTCAATATGAACTTTTCAAACACTTTGCTCAACACTGGCAATACAGATTCAGGTCTGAAGTTGGCAGGGTCTTGTTTACTACCGGATTTGAAAAGTGGTATTAATCTGCTCATTTTCATGAGGTCAGGAAAAACTCCGTTTGCTATACAACTATTGAATGTGATTGCCATGTATGGTGCAATCACATCGATTATTGATTTAACCACGTTAACCGACATGCCCCATAAATCTTCAGTCTTTTTCATGCTAAGAAGTTTAAATGTTTTAACTATAGTTATAGAGCCTATTGGCTTGAAGTTAAAGCCATCCTTGTTTTGGGGCACATTTTCAACCAAGTTATCTAAAGACTGTTCAGAAGAGTTTCTGTTGTTATTATTGGTATGGTACTGAAAAACTTTTCAAATGCGTTAGCAACGTCCTCGTTTGATGATAGTAATTGGTCGTTAACTTTTAAATTAAAACTAGATTCACTAGACCTAACATTGCCTGTCTCTTTTTTAATAATGTTCCATGTAGTAGTAATTTTGTCGCCAGAAGCTTTGATTTTATTTTTAAGATGTAGGCACTTGGCTTTGTGGCAGTCTTTCCTGATATTTTTTGAATAAATTTTGACAAAGACGTTAAACTCAGGACTGTTATCATAGGATTTTTGCTCATACAATTCATATAGTCTGGACACGCTCTGTCTTAAATCCTCTGTTGCCCATTCAGAGAATTTTGATTTGTTGTCCGGTCTCACTTTTATCAGATTGAAAACCTTTTCAAATTCCGCAGATAAAGATTTGAAGAAGCTGGAATATAATGGGTTCGGATCTTCACAGTAAGGTGTTAACGGTAGACTTGACACTAGTCCACTACGAAATTTTTCCATTTTCTTCAAAGTTACTGGTCTACACAATATTTAACGGGCTTTATAGCATTACTTTCTTCAAATACTACAATCTGACCAGTGTGGTCTGAACTTAATGCCTTAACTATTTGTTTATCGTGAATACTACATTCACAGAATACGTTATCTAGACAAGTAGCGGAGGCAGCCCTTATTCGTGTAGGCTCCAGAAAGACATTGCACATATTGTAAGACTTAAATACTGCTAGGATCCTAGTGCGAATAGAGCGGTTTGCGGTGTCTAGTAAATCTACGTTAAAGTCACCGCAAACTATGATGCGTTTGGACTTGTTTCTGGATGCAAGTTGAGGAACTTGTTCCATCACTATCTCAAAGACTTCAAAATCTCCTTCGCCCCGCCTTTACACACTAACAATAGTATATTTTTTTCCTTCTCAACACACGAGACTTCAGCATTCATTTCACTAGAAAGACTAACAATATCCTTTCGTTCTTAACACTTAAAACCATCTTTTACTAAAATTAAGGAACCACCTCTAGTTTTAGTCTTTATATTGAAACAGCTGATCACTTTATAATTTGGTATGGTGAAATGCATTGCACACACTTGCAGCCAGTGTTCTGTCATACAAAGTATATCTATTCTTTCGCTTTCTATAAATATTTCTAATTCTAGTTGCTTGCCAGAAAAACCTTGTATATTTTGGTGCATTACCTTTAAGCCGTGCTTTTCTGTTGTCGGTTGCGGCAGTTTAAAGATAGAATAGTATCGTTTGTACATATTGCCTTGTCAGTAGTAACATGCTTCTTAGTACATGGACTAATCGTTATGGTGACCGTTATACAATTACTTACTTCTGTTTAGGTATAAGGTTCCTATAACAGATTCTAAAATAAATGAAGCTAAAGACTTACGTCAGTGTGTTGTACGTCTTAGATTATATTACAAAGTGACGTATGATACTTGTTCTCGCAAGCGCAAACTGTTTCTCCTATTCTGCCAGTTTCAACGTGGATTTCGGGCAGAGAAGTAGTGTTTATGCTCAAGAGTGATATAAAATATAGCAATGGAGACTTTTTTAACAGAAAATAAACTGCAGCATCTGCTGCAGTCTATGGTCCGTGAGTAACAGTGCCCTAATAAAATTATGAGGTTTATTTCGTTGCTTTGCGATATTGGCTGTAACCTGTGCTTTGTTTCGAATCACACTTCAAACAAATATCTTCGAAATGTTTTCGGACCTAAGACTGCAGCTGTTGGCGGGGCGAATTTCCTTTCTGCTAGGATTTTAGGTTAGGTAGCTGGCTCCATTCATATTTTGCATAAAAGTATCCTTTTTTTTCTCAGGGTTACTTACGTTCATTGCAAACATTTAATAGGTAAGATAGATAAGATAAGATAAGATAAGCGTTTATTCACACGTCATGATACACAAAACAGAACACAGATAAAGCCGGAGTAAACATTTCACAAAAATAATCATTATAGGTAATGGTAGTGTATTATGTACGACGACGGTGAAACGGTTCCGGCTCAGCATATGCTACAGGAATACCTATAGCGCTGGTATTCTGTCGGTATGCCTCGCTTCACGGATTATGAGCGGTGAGCGACAACTGGCGCCTTTGGGCGGGGGTTACTGCGTATTTTTTAACATAATCAGCATCCGGCCGTAAGTGCTTTTGTCCATAGTTGGGTATATTACAGCTCAGATCACGTCGATAAGTCAGAAAAAATGTCGAAAATTACAAATAGTTCAGTCCTCAAAAAGTAGCCAAATGTATGAAACTTCCAATTTTAGTACTAAATTACCCCATAAAGTTGCTAGATCTAGCTACAAAGTAGTCAAGATGGTAACACTGGCCGTTCGTTGGCCTTCGTTGGCCCGGTGAACAGTCAGCATTTGGTTTTTAAAGCTACTAAAATAACCTAACCTAACATATGGCCAAATAATCACAAGTCTCAGATAGCTTAAGCATAAAATAACAACGTTCTTCTTTTTCAGATCAAGAACTGACGTTTGAATTACTAATGGAATCTGGAAAGCACACTTACTGAACACATAGAAGAATTAAGAAAGTACTTCAAAATTTGGCGACTAACACCTAGTTCATGCAAAACAGAGGTCAGACGCTTCCATCTACACAATCAACTAGCCAAACGCGAGCTTAAAGTGGTACTCGGAGGTTTCATACTAAACCAGCACTTTACTCCTAAGTACCTTGGCGTCACCCTGGACCGCTCTCTCACTTTTTAAAAACATCTAGCTGGTACTGCACCGCAAGATTCGTGATTAATATTAACTTGTAATTTGGTATGAACTGTACACGAATGCCATAGGATTAAATAAATAAAGTAGAGATTAATACATACTTTTGATATAAATATTTTCCTTTAGGATTCTTAAATACCTCTATCCTCTTTATGCTACCCAAGCAATGTAACATTGTAGATTTCAATCCCTTCACTTTGTAAATGGCACACTGAAAAAAAAAATATATTCCCCTAAGCTTCTGCCTATATATTGTTACGGGTAAACGTACCTTGACCGGAGTTCTCTGTGTATACGCCATACAGATGTATGGTGTACAGTAAACATAGTTCAATGTACGCATACCTCTCGAATAATAGTCAGAAGCTTCGGGGAGTATATAATATTTTTTCATGGTGTACCATTAACAAAGTGCACGGATCAAGTCCAGCTATGTTACTTTGCTAGAGTAGCACAATATATACGAGAAAAGTAAATTTGTCGGAGAAGCAACGTTGAATTGATAAAAGCACAAAGAAAGATAGCTAATTCAACAAAACAAACTTTGTTTTATTGAATTAGCTCATTATTAGATCTAACTTAGATCCACGGACAGTAAACCTTTGTCTTTTTAGCAAAATCCCTTGTCATCGGGACAGTATACCTTTGATATGATAGATAAAGGCATTTGTCATAGGAACAAAAGGACAAGAAATCATATAGTGACAGGAACAATTTTAGCATTGTAATTTCAATAATTGTTTTATTACTATTACATCAAAATTAGTAAATTTGTTGCATTAGCAATTAAAGAGTAACAATAAAAACGTTGCCCTCATAACTATGCACCTTTGACGGCTGTCCAGCATCAAAGTTTTTTTGTTGCAATGACAATATTTTTTTGAGAGTGCGTGGATGCAATGAGATATGTTGCTGCTGGATATGCCTGTCTAAGATATGGTGCGGTGGCCTGTGAGGTGTTTGGTGGCTCTCAAAGACGTGTTACTGCCGCTGCCGTATGATGCTATTGTCGATGATGCAACCTCCGTGATCTGTAACACTGTAACCATTCAAGTAAATCTTCATTGCATTCAATGTATTGAATAGGCTTTCGGTTTCACCTTTTGATCTTGTGAAGACGAAATACGGCAAACAAGTTCAGCCGGCAAATAATCACATCATTTACTGGCCCTCTACTTGCGCGAAACAATGTCCATAACGGTTGGGCCATTATGGTGGAATTCTGACGCCAACACGAAGCAACCCGGGTCGGTTGTGAGCAGCGTCCTCTTCATTTTCACTGCCGTTTATCGCATGAAACATGAGAATTAATTAGTAAATAATATCGAAAAGTGAACTACATATATAGTGTTTCGTTGTCGTAGACATTAGTTGGAGTTTTTTCCGCTGCTGGGCAACAGCGCGGACACTGTCCGGCAACTCAACGCGCACGCGTAAAGTCGCTGTGTTTATGTCGTAGACCACGTAGGTGCTACGGAAAAAGATAGTCTAGCTATACCATAATAACATGTAACAATATATATATCATGTGCCAAGAAACAAATATGTATAAAAAAAACATAAATTATTACAAAATTGTCAGTCGTAGAAGATAGAGGTGGTTCTTTAATCTTAGTGAAAAATAATATCAAGGTGAAACAACGGAAAGATATTCTTGCACTTACTGTTGAAAGACAAATAGAGGTATCCTGTGTTGAGTTAGATAGCCATATTATTGTTTGTGTCTACAGGCCACCGAGGGATGAAAAATAAGATGGCAGTTTCGAAATATTTGAGAAACTTATGGAGGAAGCCCTCACTAAACTATGTAATAACAGAAAAAAGTTAATTATTTGTGGCGATCTTAATGTAGATTTGCTTGTAGGAACAACAATGAAACAACGATGAATAACTTTATTCAAATCGTTTAATTTATGTCATGTATTTTAAGAGCCGACTAGATTTACACTTACCAGCCAAACTTGATAAGATAAGATAACGTTTTTTGTGACTGTGCGTTCAAAAGTAAAAGTGAAATTAACTGCATACCTTCCGATCACAGTGGTCAAGCAGTTTCATTCCCAATTGCTATTAAGGATAAGACTGGTCCTTCATTTTATAGGCCTATTACAACCCATAGACTAGAAACATATACGAAAAACTTAGATATAAATTTGCCAGCACCGGATTTTAATGCACAGAACCCAAACAAAATCAACTCAGACTTCTTCAACATTATTCAGACAGAATTCAATAAAGTTTTTGAAATGAAGAAAGTCAGTGATTACAATTACGCGTGAACCGTAGCACAGAAACATACAAAACAATGTCACTAGATGGCACGCGTGCAACTCTAGCAGCTAGCGCAGGCCAGCAGCGGTGGCGAGAGACGGTTCGAGAGTGTGGAGGGGCAAAAAAACGGGGCCAAAGTGTCTCGTCTACTTTCTTCCTCGATTTAATGGTGTACCATCCGTTAATATGCAGATTAACTAGGTTAAGTGCGAATATCAGCTATTTTAAGTAAAATTTCACTCTTTAACGGGTCGTACCAGGAAAACTGCAAAATTACCAGTTAATGTGCGCTAACATATATATTGCTTGCTCGCTGCTTTATTTGCATTTAGTCTAATCGTTAGAAGTGTATTGACTACCCGGTTGTAAGCGGTTTAATCCTCTTTAGAGCCGATGTTTTAGTAGCCTGGATTTCGCTTTTGAACGTATTGTCTTGTTAATATCGCAGTATAGTTGTTACAGCTTATAAAACAATAATAAACAATATATACGCTACGGTCAGGATAATGATTCGGTTATTATGCATACTAACCGGCTATTATCCATACTTATCAATATCGATGGTTAAAGTAATTAATACAGCAAGATTTATCACATTAACCGGGTGGTATATATAATCACCCCACGTCCGTGGTGAATATGATTATATACTGATATTAACAGGTAATGTCAGGGCAAAACAATGCGGTAGCTTAGCTGAAGGGTAAAAGGGCGAGCAAATCGTACTCCCTTTATGCTTCGTGTTAGGTTGAACATGTAATAACAACAAAAATTACTTAAAACATAAACTTAACATATATATACACATATACAATATTTTACACTTTTCTAATAAACATCATGTGCATTATAGACAGACAACGTTAAGAAGAGTTTAACTATTTTTTTATCACATTTTTAACAAACCATACTTGATGATGAAAGTAAGGGTGTCTTATTTATTACTATCACATAACCCTCTTTGTGAGTATTAAAAATAACCGGTTAAAGTAGTTAATCGGACTGATTTTGGAGATATTTATTACATTCACTAAAATCACCGTTTAATATGAATACTTACCGGTTATTATGTACACTAACCGGATTTATTGAGTTGACCGTAACTTATGCACAGGTGCGAAACCAGTTTATCAAAGTTATAGGATTACTTATCAATCATCAAAGTTAATGCCATCATCAATGTAATGTATGTGATAGAAGACTGACTAATAAGAAAAACTTTAGTACAGTGCTTTTGCCTGTTTAGTATTTTTGTAGTTTATGAAGCCTGAAATGTCTTCTGTTGATACGTCCTGGCACATCGGTTACTCTAGATCCGGACATTCGTGAGCCGCCGAGCGTCGGGCTAGACAAACTTCGCCTGTCTTTCGATGAGTTATGTCTCTTTGCGAAAACGTTAAATGCATTACAATGTTTTCGAAAACTCGCAATCGGAACTTTTTTTTGGAGTTACCCTACCACTCAGTTGCTAAACTCGGGCACAACTGTGCCCCTGCCACCCCAGCTAAGAGAGCACTTCCTCTCTCTCTCCCATGATAGATATTGTATATACTCTTATATGAAGGTGTATACCCATGAAACAGGGAATCCTAGTTTGGGGCTAGATCAATGTGTGTAAATTGTGTCCAAGGTATTATATGTTTATGTCACCGTAAGATAGTCAAAACCGTATTTACTAACGCGTTAGTTGATTAACTATCGTCAGATAGTAGACGAGACCGACGAGGTTTAGAATTTACTTTTCTTTTGTTCTTACATGTCAACCTAACACGAAGACCATTCGGGGGCTTCGCTGCGCTCGCCCCCTCTAGTCATCTGCTAAGCTACCGCAGTGTTTGCCCTGGTATTTCGTTGGCAATTCAAGTTTAAACCAGTTTACTATTTAACGGTTTAAACCGTTAGTTTATCAACTAATGCGTCATGTAGTAAGTTTACTTCTGTCAGTCTAACTATCTGTCGATAGTTAACCAACTAACGAGAAAAAAAATGTTAGTCTATCAACTTACGGTTTTGACAATCTTACGGTGACATATATATATATATATATATATATATATATATATTGTGGTACTTATTATTAGTTTGATAGACAGGTATTCTATTTTCTGAATTTCTTAGTTATTTTATTCATTCATATGAATTTTATCATAAATTACTTAATAGATAAGGTGCTTATTATTTTACATAGTGACTTTGAAGAAATCTATTTTTTGAGATAAACTCGCCTTTGTACATCTGTTTTCTTTGAATATTTCATGTTTATTTATCTTTGTGCAGTAAAGTTTAAATAAAAATGACAAATTAACTTTTTTGTAATATCAACAATCTTTGGTAATTGATTGTTGTGTAGCCGTATGGCAAACCTAATTGTTGATTTGAATAACTAGGTACATCCAAAACTAATTATCAAAACCCAAATATTTCATGTAGCTGATATTAGTATCAAGCAGATAACAAACTAATTTGTTTCAGCAATTTGAATAGTGACAAATTGATTTGTTCGTAAGCGGCAAGTCATGTATCATTTTTAATAATAATGTATGATACAATTAATAGGAAAAGTATAGGTTTTTTTTCTTGCGAAAGCTATGCCGCAGATTGTTGCCCGCAAACAACTTAAGGTGGTGTTTCAGTGTATATTTCATCTATTTTGAGTGAATTTCTGCATAGAAATATAATAAATATTTGCGACTCTAGTATTGGAGCCCGCCGCTATGAGTGGTGGTTCTTAAGCTTAGTTCTTCTAATAGAACCGTGAGTTATGGATCTATTCAAAGACATGGATAATACTTATATGTTTCCTTGAACTATATCTTTATGCAAAATGACAGTAATAATAGTTTTTGTGACTGATGCGTAATGCCTAATTATATATGTACAGTTGCATACATTGCTTTATATACACATATATCATAAGCTCTCTATGATGTGTTCAGTAACCGCATGTTCGACCGGCATTGTGACATTGGTCATTGCTCTGCACTTGTTTATCTTGTACCGTAGTACCAACTTCACAGACAAACTAGGGGTGGTACGCAGGCAGGCGTCGGCTTTCGAAATTTGAATGTCATAATATGTCGAAATATTGCTATATTATGGTCATAATGTTTCAATATTCAGATAAGAAATGAGTTTTTACCAAGTTGTTTAACATTGTGCTGGTCGTAACGAGCGGTTTTTGGATGCAGTAAAGAGGGTTTATGATACGTGTGCAGATAAAAGAGTTAAAAAGATCTATAAAATTATAATGCAGTACCAATTCACATAAGCATGTATTTTATTAGATTAAGATCATCATCTATTCACCCTGTAACACACCGCCTGATATAAAATATTAAGCCAATATCGATCCACCTCCGAAATAAGCGGCACATTGTTTCATAATAGAGTATGCATGAAATGATTGCTGCGCTTATACAGCCAGCTTGCAACGGGGGTTTCCCGTCTCAACCCTTTTTTTTTAAAAAAAATACCCCGTTTAACCGTTTATGGGTAATTTATCATTATCGCAAGTTATAGTAAGTTATTAGTAGGATTGACTAACTAGCCCATTGTCTAATCAATAAGATATTACTCTTTTTGATTTTGAAATTGCCATTTGAGCGATTTAAAAAGCATGTTAGTTAAAGCGACTTTGTCGAAAAAGGGATATTACAATGTTCGAGATTACTTAAATGACAGGACTGTATGGGGTTAATCTAGTTCAACACAGACCTCGCTGTTAATAATATTGTAATTGTTTATTATTGCCTGCTTATTAAAAAAAAAAAACAATTGTATTAGTTAAGCACAACCTATTTTTAAAAGAGATCTAAAAATCAATCTGTGGTAGTTTCTACGCCCTTCTTCTCCCACAGTGGTCCAATGTAGAGAAAAGGCAAAAAATGACGTTTGCTAAGTACATATATGTAAATATCTACAGTAATAAAGTACTTTGAATTTGACTTTGTTTAGACAATGGGCTAATTAGTGCAAGCTCAGCGCTACTCTGCAGATATGAATAATATTAATGAATAAGATTCCGTCATACCTCAATTACTCATGGATAAAAACTACAAATTTAAAACAAGCTAACACATTTATGAAATCTTACGGCTGAAAGTATGTTCTTATGTATTGTATTTAGGCTGATAACTTTTGATATGCTTAACTGATTATGATAAAATATATCTAACAACCACCGTAGTGAAGTCCAATTCGGAACCCTTCGTCCATTTCCCCGTTCATCTACTCGGTCCCCGTTCGCCCTTTTCACACTTTTTCATTTTCCCCGTGCGTCCATTACTACTAATAAAACATTCTACTACTAATAACGAAAATTGCATTAAATTCAGTCCAAATGTTTGACTGTCATTACTAGTTAAGCTGATAACTTTCGAACTACTAAACCGATTTTAATCAAACATATCGAAGAGCCATCGCAGTAGAATCTACTGCTTGTCAAACCAGCGATCTGGAGCTGGAATCTGGCTTTTATAGGGTTTGAACTTTATGACCAACCAATAAGGTTCAAAATCATGGGCCATTTTTATTTCTTCACAGATGAATGGCAGTCAACTAAAAAAGACGGCATTAAAATCCGTCAACCCGTTGGAGCGCTAGAATTTGTTTAGCAGATTACTTTTTAAGTAGTTAACCGATTTTAACAACACATATCTAAGAACCATCCCCGGCTGGGGATAAAAAAAAATAAGCCCAGGTCCTGGATGTTTTAGTGTGATGATGGGATCAGAAGCAATTTAAATACCTTATTATACATGTTTAAGTTTGAAACATGGTATAAACAGTATCAATACAATGTTATATACACACACATATATGTATATGTAAATTTATATATCGTTTGTCGCCTATCCCAACTCCCTGTACATCCCCTGTATATTGCAGTAGGATCTATCCTACCATTTAAAAAACACCGCATTAAAATTAAGTTTACCCGTTTGAGCGTTTGAGTGTCACAGACAGATATAATAAAGACGCTTCATAGTTATAACACCCCTCTCGAAGGTAAAATAAAATAAAATAAAATTACGTTTTCGTTGCGTAAAATTGAAATACTTTAGAGGAGCTCATTTTTAAAAATACTAAATGTAGGAAATGTAATTTATATGGGGAAAGGACATTTATATTATACAAGCAATAAAATTATTGGTGATAAAATTGGACTTAAAGAATCGATGTTCTCAAATTATTTCATGTATTTCCAATGATCTCGCTAAGATGACACTTTAGGGTACTAACATTTTCGTTTGTATAAGGGTCCTCTATCCATACCTTTATGTAGGTACATCGTTTGTGAAAAAAAAATGAGGGTGTCTGCAGCGCCATCTCATAAAGTTTCTTATTAGGAATGCACGTAAAGGTTTTAGAAAAGAGGTTAAATTTGGAATAGTCCGTTGTAACTGCCGGCGGTAACGGTGCTACTCGACGCTTTGTAATCAAAATTCTGCTCATTGCTGACTGATTTCGCGTCGTTCGGCGGCAACGAACGCTGTACATTAATTATGGCTAGTTTACAGAACCTTTGTGTTCACAATAGTTCCAAATAGACCAGCTGTTTGTGCATGCAATATTTTATGACGTCATTGCCATTTTTGCTGGATTTTTAAATTGATGTTAGATTTCAAGATTTATACAGAACAAACAAAGTGTCCCATCTCTTTTCATCTGCGGTGACAGAGACACAGTTATTCAATACTCCATTTTGCATAAAAGTGGGCTAGCCAATCTCAGCAGCTATGGACACATTATGAAGGTTATTCAAAATATTTTCCTCATAAATACTGATAGAATACATTTTTTTAATGTTTTATTTATGTATTATTATTATTATTGCTCAAAAGATTTATACCTTAGAATGACTTGAACAACTTCCCTAATGAGCAAAAATATCATAACGTCACATCAAGATATATTCTATTTTGTAGTACAGTTATCACAGCAGTTACCTTTATAAATTCTAAATCAAACACCCAGAGTATGAGGTAACTCTTAATAAAAGGAGCATTCAAACCGATCTCTGCGTTAGTTGAGAGGCGAGTCCTCGAGCCGCGTTCGTCAATGTACACTCGAGTTATTGCTTTCGAAACGAGCGCTTCTCTTCATCATTACCACGACCCTATTCACTGAACCACAAAAACCCATACTGCATCATACACTGCCGCGTTTATAACTAGAGCAAAATTCCATTTAGCAGTGTAAACCTAAGTTTAGCAGCGGTGGAAGTTAACCGTGCGATAGGTTCGGTTTTGTAATAAACTAGATTCCAATAGTGCGAGGTTCAGGGTGTAAGTGGGGGCATGCATTATGCAGCTATGTCGATAGATATATGGAGCGTTTCCTATCTGTGTCGACGAAAACTTAGTTCGATATCGAGTTAGTAGTACACAACGGTAAACTGACTCAAAGGGACAGGAATACTTTGTAAATGTTTTAATCTTAAAAGTTATTCTTACTATAGATGAATAGAAAGGAACTATAATAGATAGTTATAGTTTTTTTTTTAATAGAATAGGCTAGACGGGTCGTGGGTTAATAGAACTCATTGGCATTGATTTGTCACATTTTCACTACACGAGCACTCCCCTGGTCTTCAGATGTTCAGTAGGCAGTACAGATAGGTTATAGTCAGGAACCAGGTAGGATGTAGGAAGGTCGGGTGGTAGTCTTGGAAGTTGTGGAGTGCAGAAACTGCAGGCAGGAATGGCAGCGTAGAGCTGGGAGGTAGGAAGATGGACTTATAGATGTATATCCTAGTCAGCCCCGCCAAAACCAAATTTCAAAAGCAGCGAGAAGAATGTGCCAAACAGAATGGGTGCCAAGACGCAGCCCTGACCAACACCTAAGTGAACCTCAAACATAGCAGATATATCGCCGTTGAACACAACAACTCCCTTTATGTCCTCGTGAAATGACTGGATGAGACTCAAGAGCTTAGGCGGACATCCAACCCTTTCGAGCGCTGTGTATAGACCCTCTCTACTCACCCTGTCGAAGGCCTTATTAATATCCACAAAAACAATGAGTAGTAGGGATTGTTGCTCTCAACACTTCTCCTGAACCTAGCGCAGAGTGGATAGCATATCCACTGTAGAACACTGTGCGCGGAAGCCGCACTGAGCTTTGGTATATACGTGGATGGCAAGTTTCTGGAGTTTGCCAAGGATTACACGGGCAAATTCTTTGCCAACGATGCGAAGAAGTGTAATACTGCTGTTCAAGTTACAGTCGCCGCGGTCGTTTTTTCCTTTATATAAGGTGACAATATTAGCGTCGCACATATCCTGTGGCACGCTTCCATATTCCTAGCATTTGGAAAGTTGGTTGTAAAGCACAGGTATGACGCACTTTATCTCGATGTCTTCTGTGTGGATGTCTTTCCCTGGACTCTTACCGCTCTTGAGCTGTATGTCGGCTTGATCTAGTTCTGTAATCGTGGGTACGGCATCTAGCTTATACCAGATTGTGGTTTTCGGAATTAGATCCACTGCTTCTGGATGTTTGTCGACTGGACACGAGTAGAGGCCGTTGTAGTGTTCTACCCAACGGTTGAGCAGACGGATGCTATCGGCGATGATAGTTTTTAGGAAAAGGACCAAGATCTCTTCTCATGTCAAGTCAAAGTAAAAGTTCTTAATTTTTTGATCTCTTTTTAAGTACGATTGTACCTAAATAATACAAATATCACAATATCGATTATTGTGATTTATAAGCAGGATTTTTATGGCCGCCAGGAAACACTTCGGTGTGCAAAAATGTTGGACGACGGAGGGCAGGATCATTATATTACTCCCAGACAAGACCAGGCGGAAGGTGGAGTGTATGGCGGAATTGCTGGAGTACACCAGCAAGTTTCCTCCTTCCACCCCTCAATCTGGGCGAGACGAGACGCCTGCCAAGCCGACCCCTGCTGTTGCTGCGCCCAAAGCTACTGCTGCGTCCTCGGTTGCTGCTTCCACGGCTGCTGCAGCGTCGGGCATGGACAAACGTCCCCCCAGCAACAGGCGCAAAGGAGTGCCGCCGCCGCCAGGAGCCAAGAAGTAGGTCGCTACGTCACATTTCCCCGAAAAACTGCAGTTTTTCGGGCAGCAGTGCCCGAAGTGTTCTCCTTATTTGTGCGGATTATAAGGACTTTCTTCATTCTTGTTTTAGCATGTAGGTAGGTTTATAATTTATTATGTCTATTCAATAACGCTTCTTCTTCCCAAAAAATCTTGACTTCACATCAATAAAAAAAAACATAGCTCAAAACAACAAATCTCTAAATGTCATGCATGTGTCAATCACAGATTAATAATATAAATGTATTGAGTCTATTTATTTTTCAACGGAACGTGTGGGGCGTGTTCCACTTACTCTATATATATCTTTTACTTTGTTATCACTTAATATGAGACGTCATTTCTGTCTGATTCGACTTTCGATTTATATCTGATTGTATCTATGTTTATTTTGTTTTCATGTTTTCGGAACGGAACGAAATGTAGATGACGTCCCATTCAAACTACAAAAACTTCGTTTCACGGTCCGGCTTGTTCGTTTTTAGTGTATTGTCTCAAACTGTGTAATGTGTAATGATGTAATGGATTCCTTTCCCAGCAACCCCAGTGTGACTGGGTTCAGGCTTTTAGTATTTTAATTAATTTAGAATTATACCTCGTAAGGCAAGGATTATAGATTAGTTTTATATTTATTTTATAGCTATTGTAGTATATTTATTTTATTTTATGGATATCATATATAATTTTACAGATAGCATTTTCACATGTTCTTCCACCGGTGACTCTCTTGGTGCAGGAAGTGCCGACTCCCTAAAGGACGCGTCACTGTCCAGCAGCCTGAGCGTGTTCACGCAGTCGGAGTTAAATTTCAATGTCGTACATATTAACGCCCAAAGTATTCCTGCTAGCTATGCTGACCTCCTTGAAGCTTTTAGCGATCAGAATATACATGGAGTTCTTGTCTCAGAATCCTTTCTCAAACCATCTCTTCCTTCCTCCTTGTATTCTCTGCCAGGGTTCAGGCTCTATCGCAACGATAGGACGGGTAAAGCTGATGGCGGCGTTGCAATCTACTTACGTTCTGACATTCCTTGTAAAGTCATCAGCCACTCGCCAAGCCTGTACTCTGGTTCGGCTGAGCATCTCTTCCTTGAGGTCAGCTTGCGTCACAACAATATTCTTCTGGGTGTTTATTATAGCCCCTCACTCCGCATCGATTACTTTGAATCTTTTGAAAAGCTACTATGTGACTTGACCCCTCTCTATAGTGACACTCTCATCCTCGGGGATTTTAACACCTGTCTTCTTAAAAATAACGCCCGCTCTACCAAACTTGAATCTATTGTAAATTCCTTCAACTTACATATTCTTCCCGTCGGCGCTACTCACTTTCAACCACATTGTACTCCCTCCCTACTCGATCTCATGATCATCTCCAACACAGCCAAGGTGGTTTCTCATGGTCAGCTTACCGCTCCGTTCTCTTATCACGACCTGGTTTATCTTTCATACAGAGTTAGGCACCCTAAGCGCAAAGCCAAATTTCTGGATATTCGGAGCTTCAAAGGTGTGGACCTCGACTCCCTTAAATCCGAGGCCTCATCTGTTGATTGGATCCCTGTCATGACTTGTGAGACCGTTGATGACAAAATCCTGAAGTTCAACTCAATTGTCCTTGGGCTCTTCGACAAGCATGCACCAATGAAAAAAGTCAGGGTCAAACATCTTCCTGCCCCATGGCTGACCGACGCCATCAAGCGTTTAATGGCAAAAAGAAACCGTGCAAAAGGGCGATATAAGAGGGACCCGACCAACGACAATCTTCTAGCTTTTAAACGCCTCCGCAACCTGTGCAACCGCATGTGCCGCGATGCCAAGCGACGCCACATCCATGAGCGTATAGAGATGTACACTCCAGCTCAGGTATGGAAGTTCCTTAAGACCATTGGTGTTGGCAAGTCCCAGGAATCTTCTTCAAGTAATATCGATCTCAACGGTCTCAACCAGTTTTTTTCTTCTCCTCCCGTCGTGATGGACCCTACCACTAAGGAGGCAACCCTTCATTGTCTACGGTCGAGGGCTGCAGTCTGCACCTCACCGTTTAACTTTAAGCTTGTTGGAATCGGTGCAGTTAGAAAGGCAGTGCTAGCTATCACATCCAAAGCTGCTGGTGGCGACAACGTCAGCCATCAGATGATCCACAGCGTCCTTGAGGAGTTGCTTCCTCCAATTACCCACATCATCAACTTCTCTCTCTCGGTAAGCTCCTTTCCTAGCCTGTGGAAGAAAGCACTCGTTATCCCACTGCCAAAAAAATCCAATCCCTCCTCCTTCAAAGATTATAGGCCCATATCTATCTTACCCATTCTCTCCAAAGTCCTTGAATCCATAGTCCACTCCCAACTCTCTTCCTACCTTTCATCAAATAAACTTCTCAATCCTTTCCAATCTGGGTTCAGACCGGGCCATAGTACTACCACAGCACTCTTAAAAGTCAGCGATGACATACAGCTAGCCATGGATCAGAAGTTGGTCACGGTCCTAGCCCTGCTTGACTTCAGCAATGCCTTTAACTGCGTCGATTTTGACATTCTGGTCGCTATATTGAGCTCACTGAATGTCTCCGTCGATGCTGCTAACTGGTTCCACTCATACCTGAGAGGTCATCAGCAACGCATTAAGTCTGAAGAGACTGAAACTCAATGGTGTGATCTTTCCTCAGGAGTACCTCAAGGTGGTATTCTCTCTCCTCTTCTATTTTCAGTCTTCATCAACTCTATCTCCGACGTTATCTCTTCTTCATATCATCTGTACGCAGATGATCTCCAAATTTATCGCCACTTTTGCCCCTGCGATGTAGCCTTAACCGTGGAGGCACTGAATGCTGACCTCGAGAATGTGAAAGACTGGGCCTTATCATACGGGCTGTTGATAAACCCGACCAAATCACAAGCCATGCTTTTAGGAACCAGGGACACGCTTTCCTTGATACAAAAACATATTGTTCCTGTGTTATATGATGGCATCACAATAGAGTATACAGATCAGGCGAAAAACCTTGGGGTTATTTTTGACAACCTGCTGTCTTGGTCTCCACATGTCAGCGAGGTCAGCAGACGGGTCTTTGCGTCTTTTCACTCCCTCAGGCGTTTGCAGTACTTCTTGCCACGGCAGACCAAAATCACCCTTGCTCAGTCCCTTCTTCTGCCGCTAATCGACTACGCCGATGTCTGTTGGGCGAGCGCGAACGAAGATCTACTGAACAAACTCGAACGACTTCAGAATCTTGGGATTCGGTTTATCTTCGGGTTGCGCAAATTCGACCATGTTTCTCAATATCGCAAAGAGTTGGGGTGGCTTCCAATTCGTCGTCGCCGAGACACTCATATTCTCTCTTATCTTTTCAATATATTGAAAAACCCGCGCTACCCCAGCTACCTTCGAGAACGCTTTGAGTATCTCTTTTCAGGAGATCGGCACCGGAGATCTCACACGGTCTCACTCTTAGCCACTCCAAGGCATAACACCTCGGCATATGAGCACTCATTCAGGCTGCAGGCGGTCCGACTGTGGAACGCATTACCTTGCACTATAAGAGACATTCCCACTATTGTCTGTTTCAAAAACCGGGTAAAAGAGCACTTCCTCTCTCTTTCGTGAGAGTTATAGTATGTAGGTATATCATTATAATATATAAACTATATTTGCAGGTATATGTATGTATTGTATTTAGTAGTCTGGTACATAAGTATTTTATATTATATGTATTTTAGTATAAATTAGATATTAGATATTGTACACTGCCTACCCTTTCATGATACATTTCCCTTTCATGCCTTGGTTTGCTGGAAGAAATCTCTTTTTAGAGATAAGCTCGCCTTTGTACATATGATTTCTCCTAATGTTACCTTTTGAATTGAATATGTGTGTGCAATAAAGAATTATGAATTATGAATTATGAATAAATAATTACAAAATGATTAACGGCCAGGTCTGTGGTGAGCTAGATTAACCCCATACAGGCCCTTCATTTAAGTAATCTTGAACATTGTAATGTCTCTTTTACGTCAAAGTTGCTTTACCATGCTTTTTAAATTGCTCAAATGGCAATTTATATCTTCAGAGGTAGGGTAAACGTGGTAGTAACTGGCACTTTAAGCAAATGGCACCTAAAAAAATATTATCAAAAAGAAACTAAAGCAATGCCTGATCACTGTTATGGCTTGTATTACGGAGAACAACATAAGGAATAATAAACGATCCTAAACTTAATGAAATAAGGTTCTTTTTTAGTTTTGTGGCCATTTCATTCAGAGCTTAGAAAAAGTGCAGTAACTGGCACACAAAATCAATTACTGTCAGGTTTTGTACCAGTAACATACATATATTGTAAAAATAATAGTAAAATTTTATAGAAAAGTAGCCTAAGTTCAATGAATTAAACTTTATTTAATGAAAGATGAAGATAATCTACTTCAGGGATCTTAAATAAATGAAACATCAGCATCGAAGAGCTTTAATTTTATTTTCAAAATAACTAAATTATGAGATCAACTTTACTTTTTATTCATAACTTACAACAAGTAGGTACCTAATTAATAATGTGGAATCAGATTCTTCAGTAGATTCGTTAAACGCATTCTCGAAAGAGCTTAGCTATTCATTTTGCTTTCGAGAATGCGAATCTTGTCTTAAGGTAGTCTTCAAGTGATACATCAGATATAACTTTTATAGCTTTACTTGCTTGGAATATTGATTAAGTTATTTGCTATATCATATCTTTCTGCAGCTGTCAAATTCATATCAACATCTTCAGAATTAGTTAGCGGTAAGTTAACGTCACTGGATTCAGTAGCTGCTCGGCTAGGGTGAAAAATACCAGTAACTGTGTCTAATATGGGCGTACCTGCATCAGCTATATCGCTTGACATGCCGATTTCGGAAAAGCAAACTGGACTATGGATTGTACCCAACTCAGAATTGTTCTGAACAACCATCTCTTCATTTTTATTATTACTTATCTTTGAATTTCGGCCACAGTCTATAGAAAACTTTTATTTCGAAATCCAACATTTCAGGAGAAGTATTTGAAAATTCTTAATTTTTTTCTTTCCCGACAATTTTTGTAAAAGTCTTGTAATCCATCTTCCACGTTATGTCTGATATATTTTGTTCTCTTACTGGGTGATCTTCAACATTTTGTGTAGTCAACGTTGTCAGCATTGAAGGGGCATAAGCCAGTCACTCTGAATCCATTCATTAAAGTTTCTTTGGTGACACAATTACGAATTACATTCTCTAGTAAAGGCCCAAATTTCACTTTGTTGAATGATGCCCGATAATTGTGTTCGGCGTGCCAAGCCCTCAAAGTTTCCTTCTTATCAAGCTGACTTAATGGGTTTAAATGCAGCTACAACAGCGGGCTGGATAATTTTGGTCGCATTTGGATATAAGGCAATCAGGTGTATGTCAAGTTCTACACACAATGTGGTAACTTCTTGCGAAAGAAAATTTTTATGCCCATCTACTAAAAGTATTACAGGTAAAGCGATGTTGTCCCTAACAAGCTGCGGGTGGAACACGTTTGCGATGTACTCGTAGAATACCTGTGATGTCATCCATCCTTTCTCGCTCCTTGCAACGCCCCACGTGGGGGATAACTTGCTGCATATTTCCTCAGGTAGTCTTTTGTATGGATAGATCACCAGTGGATCTATTCTGTTCTCTTTTAATGAAGCTTTTTCAATCTCATACACATTGTTAGAACCCGTTTCAGCGTAAACTTTTCCAGTCTTTGACAGATGTTAAAACCAGTTACATCTGCGTTGAAAATGCGTGATGGGTCTTCCAATACCTGGGTAAGATTTTGTTGTGTAAAATATTCTGATATTTTATCAAACCATTTTCGGATGTCTTTTTCTCCTACACATGCGCTGGCATTAGTAACCCCTTCAGATGTCCTTGCATTTATGCGAGGATGCCGTGTTAGAAATGCTTTAAACCAAAAATCACCTGGTTTGTTGTCTTTAAAAGGATTCGGCCTTGGATTCTCATTAAGGTGCGACTGAATGATAGCTGTAATATCCTTCTTCTTTTTTGGAAATCCCTGCTTAGCCAGCTGTATAATCCAATTTTCTACTCTTCTTCGGCGTTTAAAACTGGATCAGGACCCGACTTGAATTTGGTGTCAGGATTGTTTATCTTGGATAGAATAGTGCTCCTGGGCACTCCGAAAATCTTAGCAGCTGTACTCTTGCATCCTCCGTCTTGTACATACTTCACAGATTGGTCTATGTTGTCTTTAGAATATTGTCTTTTTTGCCATTTCCCTGAAGATAGAATAGTCAATTTAAATGTATTAGTAGCATGTTAATCCAATTATCCAGTAACTGGCACATGCAAATTAGTAAGTGGCAACCACTTAACAGTTACTGAAAAAAATGTCTCAGCATACTGAAACTTTTTGCAAAGTAAATTAAATCTTATTACCTATCTATTGAAAGTATCAAATCTCTTAAAATAAGAAAGGAGCTAGCATTTAGTTACTGGCAGGGACCTTCCAGTTATAAAGCAAGTAAGCAAACTATATTTCAGTAACTGGCACTCCCCCACAAATTTTAAACCCAAGCTAAATCAGCGACAAACAAACAAAATACGTATTGTACGTATCTTTTCTTTCTTAGTTGTCATGAGCGTGGTATCAACCAAGTGTTTTATTTACGAGGAAATCTTTCGAAAACTGTTTGTTTCACCTCACGAAAAAAAATTAGAAACGTGAACTTTCTTTCATACCCTACGCCGCAACGACTTTGAAAAATGACAGCGCGGGTATTAGTCCATCTATCAGTACGAAATGGAACTAAACTATCGAAGAATAATCAGATAATCCTACAAACACATATAAGATGGCGTTACTATATTTATTCGCTTATTATTTGATAATAACACTGTCAGTGTGCCAGTTACTAGGCGATGCCAGTTATACCATGGTTTACCCTATTTTATTGTAGTAGAGAATGTACTGACTCTTGAAAGAATTGCTGACATTCGCGAGTCTTAACCGGGGTGCAATAGTCAGTGATTATTTTTAGGTCAATGTTACTGCTATCGCTAAGTTTGGATAATGTTGTAAGGATCTTGGGTAAATACTATTTATGTCATTTTTTTTTAGAAGCTCTCTTAGAGCGCTTTTACATATAGGCGTTTTTGTCGCGTGACTAAAGCGCTCAACAGAGAATCTCTTCACATTACAGAGGCTGTAGCGTGGCTAAGTCGCAACGCCGTCGCTAGCGTTAGCCGCGCTTCACAGTCGCGCTGCAGACGCACGTTGAACTTGGAGTGACTAGCTCATTTCCAATATGGATTTCAACGGAGACACATTGTTACTGCTGCTCCTTTTTTTACTTCTCCGACGCTATCGTCGACGAATACAATGATGAAAGAGGCAGTACTGGATAGACCCATTACTTAAAAATCGATGTGTAAATGGTGAATATACAACATTGTATAAAGCGATAAAACACAATAAACGTTTTTTTATTATCTCCGAATGTCCACAAATTACGACATAACACCAAGACTCGCGAGGTAAAGGTTGTGAAAAGCCCCTTCTAGGTTATTGAGCACTACTCTCGTCAGTTTCGATCGTGGGCTGCGATCGTTTTGTAGCAAAAGGAGGTGACAAAAAGTGTAGCTGTTTAAAAAATACATATTGTCGACGTGATTCAGCTGCCGCTCCACTTTTCCCGATTTTTTATTATTGATTTTTATTTTATTTATTTATTTATTGGTTTTAGGAAGACTAACAGCTATAATAGACAAGACAATTAGAACTGATAGAATAGCGTAGTAGCTAATGACAGGTCTCCCCCTACATAAAACTAATATATATCTAGCTAAATTACACAGAATAAAGGTTTAACAAGTATGTTTAAAACGAAAAAGAATTAAGAGAAAAATGTTACAGGATTACGAATAAAATAAAAAAAAAATGCATTTGTGTCAGTTTATTTTACCTCACTTGAATAAAAATCTTTAACGTTCTTCTACTTTTAATTGCAATTCTTGTGCTGAAAGTTAAATAAAAGTTTTGTTTTCAGATATTTGGCCACTGTTAGTACCATTACTGATCTTCGCTATTCTTTCAAATGAGGAATGTCAACAATTAGTCAAATAATAAAAGATACATGCAGACAGATATATGATGTTTTAGGAACCTCAATTATGCCAAAAACAGTAGAAGAATGGAAACATATAGCGCAAATATTTGAAATGAACGCAAATTTTCCGAATTGCTTAGGTGCGATTGACGGAAAACATATAAGACTGATGAAACCCGAACCCAGTGGATTTTTGTATTTTAACTACAAGAAATACTTTTCACTTGTATTATTGGCTATTTGTAATGCAAATTTTTATTTAACATATATCGATGTAGTATTATTTGTAAAGAGAGCTGATTCACAAATATTTAAAGACAGTTCAATTATTAACGATATTTCAGAAAAAATACTTAATATTCCTAGTGCCTCAGCTATTTGTAGTAATAGTCAGCCTATTATTTACACTTTTATCGGTGATGAGGCATTTGCTTTTTTTGACAATATGCAACGTCCGTACATCATCATACATATTATTATCATCATACATATTTGCGGAGGATCATGGTGTTAATACAGGTACGGGTAGCCTGTGTCCGTTGTACACACGAAGCAAATTTGCAGACTATTTTATGACGCCCGAGGGGGCAGTACCGCGGCAAAATAACATGATTTAAGTAGGTATTTATATTTACATGAACACCGTATACAATGTTACTAGTATGACTTGCGATGTACCTACCTTTAAGATTGAAATTTTTAAGATTAATATAAACTTAATATGAAATAATTTCAAAATAAAAAATATACATGCCTGCTGTATTTTTGTCTGCCGTGGTTTTGTTTTCAAAACCAGATGTAAATATTTCGCATATTTCTTGCGAGGCATTATTTTTCTTGATTTTGTTGCTAAAATCATCGCACCTTGAATCCAAGAAGACAGGCCGAGATTTTCGCTATAAATGTTTCTGTATCAAACATGACGTAGTTATGCAATTTGCAACTTGCTACACAATACCAATGCGCAACACTGATCTAATGCCGACTGATCGCACGTGACTATTCGGCGTATCTGCCACCGCTAGTTTGGAGCGCTGCAGTCGAGCTTCTGTCACGTCGATGACGCGCTGCGATGTTAAAGCGCTCTTAAAATGTTTGTTCGTCTTAAATTATAAATTGCTCGAATAGCTCTTTTCTGTAAAATAAAAACTGTTTGAATCTCCGCTGCTTTCACCCGAAACAAGACACCGTAGGACATGACACTAAGAAAATAACTAAAATATACTAGCTTAGATGTAGCCACATCCGTATTTTGTCTAATAACTTATTTTACAAGCTAATTTATCTATGTAAGGTCCTCACTGTGATTTGCTATTAATGGTTATTACAAGAAACTTCGTATCATTTACTAATTCTAACGTGTTGTTGTCTAACACTATACTGGTCTCAACTTGCTTGACATTTGGAAGTGAGAATTTGATACATTTGTTTTACCAGCGTTTAACAATAAATTATTAACTGTGAACCAATTCAAGGTTCAAGACAATACACCATTAACATCATCCTAATCTTCTTTTTGTCTTTTAATTTTGAAGTCCATTGAAGTATAATCAGCAAACAATACTATGTCAGTCAATTTCTCCACCATGAAAGGCAGATCGTAAATATATACCAGAAATAAGAAAGGGCCTTGATGGAAGGAAATGATGGAACCTTGTGAAAAGCCAATTTTTACACCCGTTCCATCAGATTTAACACCGTCGACTTCTGCCTTTTGAATTCTATTGCTTACGTATGATTTAAGTAGATCTAACGCTTTATTTCTAACTCCGTAATAATTAAATTGCATTAATAGAGTATTATTATCAACACAATCCAATGCCTTCGACAAATCGCAAAAAACTCCGATGGCATCCTGTGCGGCCTTTAACGCAGTATAAATATGAGATATATGAGATATATTACCTGCATCCGCGGTCGATTTACCCCATCTAGTGGTTTGTACGGTTGAGATTTGATTTAGGACAATCTTTTCAAATATTTTATTTAGTATTGGAAGAACAGCTATTGGCTTGAATTCTTAGAATCACCCTTATCTCCCGACTTGAACAGAGGTATAATTTACTGTGTTTCCTGAGGTCAGCAAAACTCCATCGACAAGACATTTATTGAATATATAAGCTAAGTGTGGGACTATGACTAGAATGACTGAACCAATGACTGATGAAGATGAATTTAGATGATCTGTTGTGAGTAAGGGTTCATTGGTGAAGATTGTTTCGAAAGCTCGAAACAGTCTTCACCAATCTCACCTCGCAACATCAGCGTTGGATTTAACAACATCATCACCTATTTTTAGGCAGAAATCATTGTCCCTTTGTATAACTTTGCCAGTTTCAGTTTGCCGGTTTATTATTTGCCACCTGATTTCATTCTTTAATTTGAATTTTGTATTTTGCTATGAATATGTAAAGTTTTTGCTGTTCTACAAACCAACTTGAAAGTTTTGGAATAATTGTTTACATAATCATGAAATTTTCGATCAAAATTATAGGTATTCATAAAAGTCATACAAGATAACACTACTTTTACGAATTCCAACAAAAACTAGACTACAACACCGAGGATAACCAACTTTGAAAACGTGAGTAAACGATATCAACATTCTGTACTGTAGAAGGGCGCCTTTGTAACCTTATGGGTTCGTAGGATATAAATAGGAAGAAATGAGAAAAGATAGTTTAATAAAATAAAATAGGATAGACGGGTCGTGGGTTTACAAAATTCATTGGTATTGATATTGATATTGATACATTTTCTGTTTTCGGATAGGCCACGGATATCTCAAACTAGGTCACTACTTACAACTCCGCAACATAACACTGCCGCTTATGAGAATGGGTTCAGAGTACGAGCTTTCAGTCTGTGGAACAAATTCCCCGGCGCAATCAGAGACAGTCCGTCAATTAACACTTTTAAAGTCGTTTGCAAGAACTCTTTCTTTCTCTTCCATGATAAGTATTAGTATTTATTTATAATGTTACATATTTATATATAGGGAAGCACTTTAGAAAGCGGGCGGTTTCAGATGCTTTTGCCGATTTTTCCTACATTAAATGTGCATTAAGAAACCAAATCGAAAAACGCGAAGTGTCGTAAATCATTAGTTTTCGAGTGTTTTTTGTCTTCACCAATGAACCCTTACTCACAACAAATCATCTAAATTCATCTTCTTATGAATCAGAGACTTTATTAAAAAACAACACAAGCGTCAGTAATGTACACAGTCAGGTCATAAGTTCTGTCACACAATAAAAACTTTTGAATTTAGAACGCTGGCCACAAAAAAGTTTATTGAATTCGAATTTCGAATTTTTCATGAAATTAAAAATGTGTGCTTTTTAGAATTTTCCTCATTTTTTAATATGAAGTGGACACTTAAAGAAGACCGTGTCGCAGTTATTGCGTTGCATCGTTGCGGTTACGCGCCAATTCAGATTTTCGACTTACTGAAAAATTTGAATATAACAAAAAGATTCGTTTATCGTACCATAAAACGATACAATGAAGACTCTAGTGTAGATGACAGGTCAAAAAGTGGTCGCCCTCGCTCTGTTAGGACTCCAGCAGTGATAAAAGCTGTGAAGGTGCGAATTCAAAGAAATCCCATACGTAAGCAGAAACTGTTGGCCCTTCAGCTGGGGTTAAGCAGGACCACGGTGAAAAGGGTGTTAAATGAAGACTTAGGGCTTAGGGCATATCGAAGAAAAACATGACATCGTTTGGACGCTCGTTTAATGGACCTGAGACTGAAAAGATGTCGCGCTTTGTTGAAGCGGTACGCGGGAAAAAAGCATCGGGAAATTCTTTTTTCGGATGAAAGAATTATCACCGTGGAAGAGGGCTACAAAAAACAAAATGATAAGGTGTACGCACACAGCAGTGAAGAAGCGAGCAACCGTATTCCGCGTGTCCAACGAGGTCATTTTCTATCCTCGCTCATGATTTGGTTGGGAGTCTCTTATTGGGGCTTAACTGAGGTACATTTTTGTGAGAAAGGCGTAAAAACGAATGCAGTTGTGTATCAAAATACAGTCCTCAAGAACCTTGTGGAACCTATTTCTCATATCATGTTTAATAACAGGCACTGGGTATCCCAACAAGATTCTGCGCCAGCTCATAGAGCGAAAAGCACACAAGACTGGCTGGCGGCGCGTGAAATCGACTTCATCCGGCACGAAGACTGGCTCTCCTACAGTCCAGATTTGAGTCCGTTAGATTACAAGATATGGCAACACTTGGAGGAAAAGGCCTGCTCAAAGCTTCATCCTGATTTGGAGTCACTCAAGGCATCCTTGATTAAGGCAGCCGCCGATATTGACATGGACCTCGTTCGTGCTGCGATAGACGACTGGCCGCGCAGAATAAAGGCCTGTATTCAAAATCGCGGGGGTCATTTTGAATAAACTTTATTACCATAAGAATCTATGTTTTATTAAGTTCATTTTGCTATATAAATGTTTACATAAATAATAAACATGTCTAAATTATTTCATATTGCACATGTGACAGAACTTATGACCTGACTATGTATATTCAAAATTTTATCATTTTTATCCCCAGGAAATGTCCTAGAGATAACATGGTTGACTTTGGTCAACACTTTTAGATTAAATATTAAAAAATACTGAAGACCTGTGGGGAATATCAGTCAAAGTCATTGGTTCAGTCATTCTAGTCATAGTCCCACACTTAGCTTATATATTCAATAAATGTCTTGACGATGGAGTTTTCCTGACCTCATGAAACACAGTAAATTATACCTCTGTTCAAGTCGGGAGATAAGGGTGATTCTTAAAATTTCAGGCCAATAGCTGTTCTTCCAATACTAAATAAAATATTTGAAAAGATTGTCCTAAATCAAATCTCAACCGTACAAACCACTAGATGGGGTAAATCGACCGCGGATGCAGGTAATATATCTCATATATCTCATATTTATACTGCGTTAAAGGCCGCACAGGATGCCATCGGAGTTTTTTGCGATTTGTCGAAGGCATTGGATTGTGTTGATAATAATACTCTATTAATGCAATTTAATTATTACGGAGTTAGAAATAAAGCGTTAGATCTACTTAAATCATACGTAAGCAAAAGAAATCAAAAGGCAGAAGTCGACGGTGTTAAATCTGATGGAACGGATGTAAAAATTGGCTTTCCACAAAGTTGCATCATTTCCTTCCATCAAGGCCCTTTCTTATTCCTGGTATATATTTACGATCTGCCTTTCATGGTGGATAAATTGACTGACATAGTATTGTTTGCTGATTATACTTCAATGGACTTCAAAATTCAAAGACAAAAAGAAGATTAGGATGATGTTAATGGTGTATTGTCTTGAACCTTGAATTGGTTCACAGTTAATAATTTATTGTCAAACGCTGGTAAAACAAATGTGTCAAAATCTCACTTCCAAATGTCAGGCAAGTTGAGACCAGTTTAGTGTTAGACAGCAACACGTTAGAATTAGTAAATGATACGAAGTTTCTTGTAATAACCATTAATAGCAAATCACAGTGAGGACCTTACCTAGATAAATTAGCTTGTAAATTAAGTTATAAGACAAAACACGGATGTGGCTACATCTAAGTTAGTATATTTTAGTTATATTGTGGGCGAAAAATTACCAACCAAAATGGCCGCGTTCATGACGCGATTCCGTTTTCTAGTAGTTTCTCGAATGTGCTCTTTTCTTATTCTCTCGATATTTACAAACAAAAACAACTGGCTACAGACAACTGGCTAGAGTAGGTTATTGTGGCTACTTTGCAAACGCTTTGCTCCGCTCCGCTCCGGTTAAGCTTCTTCAACGTTCTAATCTAACCTATAATCTGATTGAAAAGTAGCTACAACAACCTACTCTAGCCAGTTGCTTTTGTTTGCTTACGCTCCGCTCCGGTTTAGCTTCTTCAACGTTCTAACCTAACCTATAACTCTAATAAAAAGTAGCCACAATAACCTATTCTAGCCAATCTTTTTTGAGTGCATAAGCTTTGCCAACCTATAATTCGATTGAAATTTAGCTACAATAACCTACTCTAGCCTAATTTAGCTTTTCTTTGTATACGCTCCGCTCCGCTACGCTCCGGGATTTCTTCTTCTAAGTTCCAACCTAACCTATTACTCAATTTAAATTTAGCCACAATAACCACACAGACTGCAGGAAGATCTGGACCGACTTTGCGAGTACTGTAGTCTCAACAGCTTAGATCTAAATCCCAAAAAGTGTCAACTAATCACGTTTAGTAGAAAAACATCTAATCTAACACACCAATATATTCTAAATGACCACCCCATTGAACGTGTCTCCAAGGTTAGGGATCTTGGGGTTATAATGGACTCTAAACTTTTATTCATACCTCATTACGAACATATTATAGCGAAAGCTTTTAAAATGCTTGGATTCGTAAATCGTGTGACGAGGCCGCTGCGTTCACCACTTGCTTTTAAATTACTTTATTTCGCCTACGTTCGCAGTGTGCTGGAATATGCGTCGCCGGTATGGTCACCATCCTACCAGTCGCATAAAATCAGAATTGAGTCGGTTCAGAAAGCGTTCATGAGGCAACTCCAGATTAGATATGACGGGTCTTCGGTGGACTATGATGAGGGCCTTACTCGACATTCTATGGCTTCCCTGGAGAGCAGGAGGATGCTGGCAGATCAGAAACTTCTTCATGACGTCATCAACAACAGACTGGACAATGAGTGACTGGTGAGGTCAGTGCTGCTGCGCATCGCCCCAGCGCGGTCGCGTCGCCACACACCGGCGCTGCTTGGGTACGAGCGCGCGCGCTCCACCTATGCCTCCAATTCACCGCTAAATAGGAGCATTGATATGTACGAGAAACACTTTGCGGGGGCCGATGTCTTTTACCTGAACCGGACTCAATTTATATCACAGGTTTGTGCGAAGATAAGGTCAATCAAATTAGATAATTGATCATCAAAAATAAACAAAAATCAATAACATTTATTCAAGGAAATTGAACTCTCTCATTTGACATAGAAAAACCTCATATCCACACACATATTACATACCCTCTCTCTCTCTCTCTCACACACACACACAGACACATACACATATACAAACACATACCTTATTATATATAATGTAAAATTACCTTTTATACATATGTTTTATGATCTAAAAATCCTCATCATAATTTATAAAGGATATTTTTCGTAATTGGCATTATCCATTTATATCAGTGTTATTTTTATCGAATTAATTACTTATGCTGTGAAACATCAACAAACAAATAAATAAATAAATAAATAAATAAATAACCCACTCTAGCCAAAGTAGGTGTTCAAAGCAACCCAAACGAAAGGAAACTATGTACACTGACGCGAATGCAAGCAATGAAGGCCTAAAAGGACCATATTCCAGGGCCGTAAAACATAATTAAAAAAGAAAAAAGCAATGAATGAATGAATATGGATTTTTGCGCTCCGTTACTGAAAACTGAATCTCAGTTAATCTAAAAGAACTCATTGAAATAAGCACAAGTCCAAAAACGCAAAGAAACAAGCTTGTGACGCAAAAATATAATCAAAAATAGCTTTTCTGGAAAAAATCTCTTGTTAGAGATAAGCTCGCCTTTGTACATATACTTGTTTTGTATTCACTGTTTTTGTTGGAGATTTCATTGTAGCCTCCTTGCTTTAATCCTGGCCAACTTCGTAGTGTTATGACTTAACTGTCATTGTCACTCTTGTGATTGTCGGATTTTTCATCCTATGTGCTGAATAAACTCTGGGTTATATTTTTACAAATATGTGGTTTAATTATCAAATACATTAGGTTATGGTTCCGCAGAAATAGTATAACGTTCTAATAAATATGTCGGAAAGTAAGAATCAAAATTTTTCACATGAAAAATTACGTGGACGGGAAAATTACGTCGAATGGAAATTTGTTATGAAAAATGCATTGATTCACGACAATTTATGGATCTGTATCAGTGGTTACGGTGCGGATGATAAAACAACGTCCGAGGTGAGAAATCGACGTGATGAAATAACTAAATCTAAAATTTGCTTGGCCGTCGAAAAGTCATGTTTTTCTCATTTAATGTCGGCGGAGACGGCAAAAGAAGCCTGGAATGCACTGGAACGTGCTTATGATGATAAGGGACTCGGTTCAAGAGTAAGAACTCTCCAGAACTTATGCGCTGTCAAATTTGAAAACTTCGCGAACATGGAAGCTTACGTCAATGAAGTTTTGTCATTAGCACAGCAATTGGCGAACATGAACAAGCCTGTTGACGACGAGTTTCTTGGTGCGCTGATGCTCAAAGGTTTACCGACAGAGTATGAGCCTATGATCATGGCACTAGAGCATTCGGGAGCTGCCATCACATCTGATCTAGTCAAATCCAAACTGCTACAGGATCAACGTTGGACTACTCGTGGAGATTCGAGTGAGTGTTTATATTCTACCAGAAAAGGCACTACTACGAGTGACTCCTGGACGAGAAAAGCGCAGCAGCACAAGGGAGAAGCAAAAGCGAAGGATAGTTCTGATCGAAAGAGAGAACCGTGGTGCTGGAAATGCAGACAGAAAGGACATCTGAAGAAAGACTGTCGGAACGAGAAGAGTTCTTCAGGAAACTTTGTGTTGACAGCATTCAGTACTAGTACGGGCTCGGAATCTTCGTGGTACATAGACTCAGGTGCGACAAATTGCATGACTGGCAGGCGCGATTTGCTGACAGACTTTAAATCGCGTGGTGGTTTCGTCACCATTGCTAGTGGAGAGAAACTTCAGTGTACAGGCATAGGTAACGTTATGTTGTCGGATGACACGACGTTGAATGACGTGTTGTTTATACCTAAGCTGTCTGTGAATCTTATATCTGTTTCCCAATTGATTAAGAACGGCTGTACTGTAAATTTTGATACTAAGGGTTGTACAATTTCAAATTTGAGCGATGTTTTGACTAAGGCAAATGACGTAGGAGGTGCATATAAACTTCAGACCTGCAGTCTAAGGGCGAATCTAACGATTAGCACTGCAACTTGGCATCAAAGACTTGGTCACTTGAGCGGCCATAATATGAAGCTTTTGAGGCAGGGACTTGCTAATGACATTAGTTTTCAGGAGGACCCTTGTAAAGATGTTGCTTGTGAGGTTTGTTTGAAAGGAAAGCAAGCCCGTTTTCCTTTTCCTAGCAATCCTGAGAAGTCTGTGGCTGCAAAACGGTTGGATTTAATCCATACCGATTTGTGTGGTCCGTTGCCGGTGAATTCGCTTGGATGCAAGAGGTACATCCTGACGTTCTTGGATGATCATTCGAGGAAGGTGTTCGTGTACTTCCTGAAGCGTAAGAGCGAGGTTAGTGAATACACTAAAAACTTTATTAAGCTAGTGGAAACACAAACTGGTGATAAAGTCAAGGTTTTGAGGTCGGATAACGGGACGGAGTATGTAAATAGGGACCTTGAAGACTTTTTGAAGGGTAAGGGAATTGTCCACCAGGTAACTGTGCCGTACAGTCCGCAACAAAATGCCTGCGCGGAGCGGCTGAACAGGACGCTCCTGGAAAAAGTAAGGTGCCTGTTATACACTTCAAACGTAGACCACAAATTTTGGGCAGAAGCTGCCAACACTGCAGCTCATTTAGTGAATGTGTCACCTTCGAAAAGGCTCTCGGGGAAAACTCCTGAGGAGGCCTGGACCGGTAAAAAGGTGAGCTTGAAACACTTACGAGTGTTTGGCTGCGAAGCTTATGCTCACATTGATAAAGTGAAGCGGAATAAGCTTGAACCAAAGAGCAAGCGTTGTATATTTCTTGGATATGAGAACAATGGGTATAGGCTCTAAGATTTGGCGAAAAATGAAGTTTTTCATAGTCGTGACGTTGTTTTCAATGAAACAATCTTTCCAGGTGTCAAGAGCAAGCGGTCCGTGGAGATTTTCTTTCCGACAAGTGACGACGGTGTCATTGATGACGAGAGTCACGTGGAAGATGAGCCTGAGGTTGAGCTTGAGGCGGAGAATGCGGAGTTACCGTTCTCACAGAATGTAAAGATTCAGGTTGAGGCGGAGAGGCCGTCAGCGCCTGAAGTTTGGTTCGAGGCGAACGAGCAGGTACCGAGCTCATCTACTGATACAGGCGATAGACCACGGGAGCCACATGCAGATGGACCTGCCTTTAATTTACGGTCTAGAATACCGAGGACAATGTCTGCACTCGAGATAGAGTTGAATGAGCCGACAACTGTCAAGGAGGCTTTGCAATCGAGCGATAGCAAGCTATGGCGGCAAGCTATGCAAGACGAGATTGACTCATTCAATAAGCATGAAGCTTGGGAGCTCGTTGACAGACCGGCGGATAAGAACATTGTCAAGAATCGGTGGCTGTTTAAAAATTAAACGCGACGTGAATGGAAAAATAGCGTGTTACAGAGCGCGATTAGTTGCGAAGGGGTTTACCCAAAAGTTCGGAATTGACTACTTGGATACGTACTCTCCAGTTGTTCGGCATAGTTCGTTGAGAATGTTGCTGTCTCTTGCGGTGGAGCTAGATCTGAAGATTGATCACCTTGACGTCAAAACTGCCTTCTTGAATGGTAACTTGAGCGAGGAGATTTATATGTCACAGCCGGAAGGATTCATAAGACAAGGCGATGAGCATAAAGTCTACAGACTCAAGAAAGCCGTGTACGGTTTAAAGCAGGCGTCTCGTGCCTGGTACGATAAGGTAAAGCAAGTTTTACTCAAAGAGAAGTTCACGCAGAGTAAGCATGAGAGCTGCATCTTCAGTCGTCGAGTGGGTAAGCGAACCATTATTATCGCACTATATGTAGATGATTTTTTCGTTTTCTACGATTGTGACGAGCTTGCTAAAAAGCTGAAAACGTCATTGAAGTCTCACTTTACTATTAAGGAGTTAGGTGAGGTTAAACATATGCTAGGCATTAAAGTAGATCGTACTAGTAGTGAGTTGAAGCTGAGTCAGAAAAACTATATTGAAAAGTTGCTTGAACGTTTCGGTATGAGCGACTGTAAAGGCGCAAAGACGCCCTTGGACGTAGGTCTGAAGTTTTCTGATAGCACTAACCACGATAGTAGATTACCATATCAGGAATTGATAGGATCTTTAATGTACTTGTCTGTGACATCTAGACCTGACATTTCATTTGCTGTAAGTTTTCTTAGTCAGTATAATACCCGCTACACAGCGGAACATTTTGCTGCGGCCAAACGTGTGTTGCGTTATTTGAAAAGCACAATGAATTTGGGTCTTGTGTACAGGAAAAATGTTGAGCATGATAAGTTTCGTGTTTATGGTTTTACCGATGCTGATTGGGCTAACGGAGCCGATCGTAAATCATACACGGGATATATCTATAAACTAGGTAGGAATGTAATTTCCTGGGGTTGTTACAAACAATCTTGTATCGCACTTTCGTCTACCGAGGCGGAGTACATAGCTTTGTCTGAAGCGGCCAAAGAGGCGGTATACGTCCGTGCGGTTCTTACTGAATTAACAGGTCAGAGCAACACTGTAACCCTGTATAGTGATAATCAGTCTGCGGCGAAGCTTGCCACTAATCCGGTTTTTCATAAACGGTCTAAGCACGTAGACATTAGGTATCACTATATTCGTGAGGCTGTTGACAATGAAGTCATTAAGTTGTCATATATGCCTACAGAGCAGATGACTGCTGATGTGCTCACGAAGGCACTGCCTACTTGTAAGCACCAGTCGTTTGTTCAAGATATGCTGGAAGTCGTCCAAGATTAAGAGGGCGTGTTGGAGATTTCATTGTAGCCTCCTTGCTTTAATCCTGGCCAACTTCGTAGTGTTATGACTTAACTGTCATTGTCACTCTTGTGATTGTCGGATTTTTCATCCTATGTGCTGAATAAACTCTGGGTTATATTTTTACAAATATGTGGTTTAATTATCAAATACATTAGTTTTGGGCAATAAAGTATTCTGGAGAGAACTATCTACACAAAAATAATACTTCCCCGGATACGGGATAAATAAAAATAGCCTATCAACGTAGTAAAAATATTAGAGAAATGAAGAAAAATACTTTGACATTCGTCAAAGAAAACTATAATTTCGAATTAAGTTTTATGGGAATATCATAGATTACAGCCAGCTTCATATGATGTACAAACTGTATGGAGATAGACTCGAGTAAATATGAATTGTATGTTACAATGTAAATAGCCAATGGCCAAAACGTAATGTTTTCCGATGTGTTTGATTGTTATATCGTCGGACCAGTTCCAAACCAGGGGTGGTGCAAAATTGCGTCCATTTTTAGCTGGTTACTCAGATTGTTAGTTCATTCTCAGGGTTCCGTCGTCGAAGGGTGCTCAACGGGACCCTATTAGTAAGCCTCCGCTGTCCGTCCGTCTGTCCGTCTGTCACCAGGCTGTATCTCATGAACCGTGATAGATAGACAGATAATAATTTCACAGATGATGTATTTCTGTTGCCGCTATAACAATAAATACTAAAAAACAGAATAAAGTAAATATTTAATTGGGCCCCCATACAATGATACTTTCAATACCACATACAAACTATTGAATGCACCTGGGTACGTACATGTAGTGTGAAAGTAGGCGCATCAATAACTTTGGATTTTACATAGCAAAATGTTATTTACATTTGTTTATTCACTTCACACCAACCCTACCATTGTAGCGCGGTACGGAACCCTTCGTGCGCGAGTTAGTCTCGCACTCGACCGGTTTTTTCTTATTACATTATTCGGTTATGCTTTGTACTCGTAATATTTTAACCCATCCAGTTGCACTACTCCAGTGCAAGTTGCAAGTAAATTATAATTTATCAATGTTATCCTATTTGTCTGCTTATATTTGCAACAAAGGACTGTAGAGAGCAAAAAGCATAACAAATTAAACATACATTTAGATGCATTACATTTATTCTTAAAGACGCATATATGGTACAGCTCTAAGTTCATTGCTTTTTTATCGTTACATCTGCAAACAGCCTAATACAGCAAGTAAGCAATGTATGATGGGAAGTGGCTAAAATGAGTGGTGTTACTGAGCTGTCGCTGGTATCAGGTATCCCGCGTAATTCTGTAGGCGTTCAAACTCAAACTAACTAACAATCTTACCTGTTAAATTCAAAACTCTTTTTAACACAGCTTACAATTGTACAAACCATATTGTACTCTAGTATTTTAATTATACGAGGCATTTAGTGAAAACGAGTTTGCTTGGAAAATCAACGGTTTTTCCCAAAATAATATAGACAAAAGATTCATCTCTTGGCTAGTTTAGGATAATTAGCCTAGTTGTGACGCCTCTGCAATTGATCTTGTTGCCAGTGATCCATTACTTGGTGCACGCTCTCTTTAACTCATCAATATTGGAAGTGGAGCAAAATTTCATAGACTGACGGTTTAACGTATTACTCGGCTACTAGAGCTCTGTGGTCGTGGTTTTACGCTTGTTTTTGACGCAGGAGATGCTGGTCCGAATGCAGTTCCGATTATCAACGATATAAGTATTTTATCGTCCATTATATGGACGTTCTAACGGTGATGGGAAACAAAGTGAGGAAACCTTCAATCTCCAAAGCTGCGGCGATGGGCTAGCCCCCTACTACGCAAATTTGAGTATTGTTAAATTGCTTTTAATCTGACATTAAGGAAATAAAAAAAAAACTTCATATTTCTTTTCACACCGCTTGTTTGACAATTTTACACATATTAATCACATTATATATAATGGAAACCTTACGTAAAGCAAGATATTTAAGATCTTGGCTTTAGCCGGGTCATAATATTTTACTAACTTTTATTATATGCCGCTGGTTAATAATGTGTTATTCACATCTCATAGTTACCATTCTAAGTCCTTAAAATCAAATTTGGTGAAATACGCTCGGCGCACGCGCAGCTTCGCTCCTCGGGGGCGGGGTCGATGCCATGCCGAACTTATTTTGAAATCGAACTTCTTAAAAAATCGCACTGGCCACGGCAAACTGAATAGAACACATTTTAATTAACAGAAATGCGGTGAGTGTTGCATGTCGCTGCATTATACGTAGTAAAACTGCAAAGATTTTATAAAAATAGAAGATATTATAAAAATATAATAGCGGATAACTCGCTATTCAATAACTTGAATCGGGTATTTTCAAACCTTGATGCGAACTTCAACGTTGTTCACATTAATGCACAAAGCATTCATACCAGCCCTTCTGACCAATTTTTGGTTTTTAGTGATCAGAACATACATGGTATTCTTGTTTTAGAATCTTTTCTCAAGCTATCTCTTAATTCTGCCATTTATGCTCTGCCAGGGTTCAGTCTTTACCGGAACGACAGGACAGGCAAGGCTGATGGCGTTGTTGCTTTCTACCTACGTTCCGACATCCCAAGCAAAGTCATCAGCAAGTCGCCAAGCCTTCACTCTGGTTCCGCTCCACACCTCTTCCTGGAGATCTGCTTGCGTCACAATAAAGTCTTTCTTGGTGTCTTTTATAGGCCCTCTCTTCTCATCGACTATTTTAACTCATTTGAGACCCTTCTCAGTGACTTGATTCCTCTTTACGGCGATAACGAGAATTATCTCGGTGACTTCAACACTTGCCTTCTCGAGCATAACGGTCGCTCAGCGAAGCTGAATTCTCTTGTAAGTTAATTTAACTTAAATATCCTTCCCCTAGATGCCACTCACTTTCAACCACACTGCAGCCCCTCTCTTCTAGAATTTTTTATTTCTCCTGACATATCAAAGATTGCTGCGCATGGCCAACGATATTATTTACCTCCCTGTCTATTGCGCACTAGGACTCTCCTGTTGCACATCTTTTCCTCTTCTGCCTAGGTTTGCTGGTAGAAATCTCTCTTTAGAGATAAGCTTGCCTTTGCTCATAAAATGTTTTGAAATCTCACCATAATGATTTCTGGGCATCAAAGAATATGTATGTGAATACAATTATAATATCTTTCCACAACTGAACTAATGTATCAATCGTAAATCTAACGCAACACAGAACCCGCTCAGGATATGACTCTATTTATTGCTGCATATAATTGGTAAAAATGTGCATGTACATTGTGTAATATTCAGCACAACTTATTTTTTTAAAAGAGATCTATAAATGTATCTGTGAAAGTTTGCTTGTCTTTCTTCTTCCACAGTGGTCCAACGTAGATAAGCGGCAAAGAAAGCGAAATAATTATAAAAATAAATAACCCGACTGCTTTAGGACTGCATTTATTTTCATTACTACATAAAACATACGTGTAATCCGAAACAAGGAAGCACCCGAAACAAATCCTGCTTAGAAGCGAACGTCCATCAAGTACCAGTCTCGGACTAGATGTAACGACCCTAGAATACCACTAAGCTACGGATGTTTAAATTAAACTAAAAAAACTAGAATAAATAAAATTAACGCGTCAAAGTGAAATTATAAAAAAAACTAAACGTCAAATAGTAAATTAAAGCCTTTTCACTACGTTGAAACCTTAGGCATAGTATGCTTTAACGTTGAAACTCTTTTCTTGGTGTTACACATTATTTTATTATCGTGATCGTGTCGGGGACGTGGTTGACCCAGGAAGCGCTGGAGTGACGAATTGAGTTACCAAGACAACGACTGATGGGAGGTAGCCCAGGGTCATGAAGAGTGAAGGAGGGGAAGAAAGGCCTTTGCCCAGCAGTGGGATAATGTACGCTAATAATAATAATAAATCTATTTAGTGGTTATTATATAGTAGTTTATGTGACTGATACATAATAAAAGGCATTAAAAATCGAGTGTGACATTATCATAATATCACACAAGAGTTTTAATGCCTAATTATGTAAAGTTACATACACGAAGTTATCTACACATCAAAGAGAGCTTATGACAGCATAAGATCTCTTTGATGTGTTCAGAAACCGCTTGTTCAGCCGGAATTATGGCATTGATCATTGCTCTGCACTTGTTTAGCTTGTTCAGTAGTACCAACTTGCAGGGCAGCTCGGGGGCGGGCGGCGGCGTTCGAAATTGGACTGTCATAATAATCGAAATATTGATACATTATAGTCATAATGTATTAGATAAGAAATTAGTTTTTACCGAGTAGTATATCATTACGCTGGTCATAACGTGTGGGTTTTGGACGCTGAGGGTTTAAAATACGTGTGTAGATAAAATATAATATAATCAAACTACTTATACACAGTCAGGTCATAAGTTCTGTCACACAATAAAAACTTTTGAATTTAGAACGCTGGCCACAAAAAAGTTTATTGAATTGGAATTTCGAATTTTTCATGAAAATAAAAATGAGTACTTTTTAGAATTTTCCTCATTTTTAAATATGGAGTGGACACTTAAAGAAGACCGTGTCGCAGTCATTGCGTTGCATCGTTGCGGTTACGCGCCAATTCAGATTTTCGACTTACTGAAAAATTTGAATATAAACAAAAGATTCGTTTATCGTACCATAAAAAGATACAAGACTCTAGTGTAGATGACAGGTCAAGAAGTGGTCGCCCTCGCTCTGTTAGGACTCCAGCAGTGATAAAAGCTGTGAAGGCGCGAATTCAAAGAAATCCCATACGTAAGCAGAAACTGTTGGCCCTTCAGATGGGGTTAAGCAGGACCATGGTGAAAAGGGTGTTAAATGAAGACTTAGGGCTTAGGGCATATCGAAGAAAAACACGACATCGTTTGGACGCTCGTTTAATGGACCTGAGACTGAAGAGATTCCGCGCTTTGTTGAAGCGGTACGCGGGAAAAAAGCACCGGGAAATTATTTTTTCGGATGAAAAAATTTTCGCCGTGGAAGAGAGCTACAACAAATAAAATGATAAGGTGTACGCACACAGCAGTGAAGAAGCTAGCAACCGTATTCCGCGTGTCCAACGAGGTCATTTTCCATCCTCGCCCATGGTTTGGTTGGGAGTCTCTTATTGGGGCTTAACTGAGGTACATTTTTGTGAGAAAGGCGTAAAAACGAATGCAGTTGTGTATTAAAATACAGTCCTCAAGAACCCTGTGGAACCTGTTTCTCATACCATGTTTAATAACAGGCACTGGGTATTCCAACAAGATTCTGCGCCAGCTCATAGAGCGAAAAGCACACAAGACTGCCTGGCGGCGCGTGAAATCGTCTTCATCCGGCACGAAGACTGGCCCTCCTCCAGTCCAGATTTGAGTCCGTTAGATTACAAGATATGGCAACACTTGGAGGAAAAGGCCTGCTCAAAGCCTCATCCTGATTTGGAGTCACTCAAGGCATCCTTGATTAAGGCAGCCGCCGATATTGACATGGACCTCGTTCATGCTGCGATAGACGACTGGCCGCGCAGAATAAAGGCCTGTATTCAAAATCGCGGGGGTCATTTTGAATAAACTTTATTACCATAAGAATCTATGTTTTATTAAGTTCATTTTGCTATATAAATGTTAACATAAATAATAAACACGTCTAAATTATTTCATATTGCACATGTGACAGAACTTATGACCTGACTATGTATATGTATATATCTTCACAGCAACTGATCAGAGAGTGTACAGACAGCTTCCTCTTAATGACTATTTAATGACCGGCTAATTGCATGTCGTGTCGTGCCACCGTTCTGGACGTTACAGAGTTTGACGAAGAACATGTCGCAGGGCTCAACTATCAACTTTACTTACCAACTAAACCGTATCTAACTAACTAATAACTCAACCTTCATTAACAATGGTTACTTACATGGTTATTTATTTACCGTGGAAAAAAATATGAACATATCACGACAAACATTTAAATTATTTAATTATAGTCACGCAAAGACGGAGATATTTAAAAGATTGCTTCTTTACATGCGAAAGTTATAAAATATCCTAAGGCTTCAGTACTAGTACTTAGAATAATGGTGTATTTTTTTGGCACTCTGCGTTCCCTAAACGGCTTAATGGAATTTAGTTTGAGAGGTCCCGTTAGAATTGTCTCAAATGTGAGAGGGACATTAGGTGTATCAAAATAAAAATATAAAAATGGCCGATTTTCTGCGACATTTTATTCAATATATTTATTTCAAACACTTGTACCCATAAAAAAGACTTGATTACATAACATAACAAACAGAAAATAAGTAGGTAATAATAATAAAATATATAAACAAGTCAATGCAACCAAAAACAAATGTAAAGGAGGAGATAGACTCCCCGCCGTCGGCACACTCAGCTATCCACGTGCATGCAGAATGAGCCAGTGCGCCAGCAGCGGTGAGTCCCCCGCCCCGCCATGGAGCACGCTCAGGATGGGCGCCGCCATGGACGCGACCTGCTGGTGAGGGGCAGCGTTTTCTGATGATCGCATCGAAGCTATCTACCCGCACCTCCGCAAACATCCCTGAGGCGCTGCAGTGCTGAGGCAGCCACATCATCACCCTAAACGCGTTGTCATATTGGACGTGCAGGGCGCTGTATGCCCCCTGCGTATAGTTGGCCCACATGCTGTACGTGTAGAAAGACTGGCAGTACGCCCTGAACATTGTTAACTTTGCTTCTTTAAAACAACGCGCGAACTTGTGGGCCAGCATATTAAATCATAAGCCAACATATCATGCATAGTAAACATTTATATACAGGCTCATTTATTGTATCTGGCCTAACACTAGGATACCCTATAGTGTGGGAACCAGAAACAGCGACGTCACACTCATATACATATATGGGGTTATTTCTTCTCCGGGATTCGATCCCGGGACCTTTCGTTTGAAAGGCAGAGCATCGCACTTTAACGCCAGAGAGGTCGTCAAGTGTTTCATACAAGTGGGCATTCTGGGACACTGAAGAAAAGATTTACACACTCAAACATTAAAAGGAATACAATATAAATATGTTTAAACTCAATCTTATAAACATACTGATTGGAAAGGCATACTACTCGATCAATGATTTTCTTTTAGACATATTATAAAACTTGATAGGACATTTAAGAGGACAAATATTATTATTCATCTATTACTTTTATGTGTGCATGTATTGTGTATTTTATTGATTATGTGATTACTGTATATGTACTACTTTTATGTCTGTATTATGAAATTTAAAAATTAAAAACCAATATTTGAACGCCTTACGGCAGCTCCTAGTGATACACTTGCCTTTTTTACGACATCCAAGCATGGCATACCTATGTTTCATCAAACAATAAATATCTTAATCTTTACACCTACAACACATCTACCCCGTAATTTAACACTCCTTTTACAAATAGTATAAACAATTACGTTACGGATATTAACTCCGAATGTAGAGAACCTAGATTTCACTACGAGGAAATACATAAACGACTTATCCTAGGAATTCTGTCAACGCGATATTTTCTTAGAAAATGAAAGCGCAAAGTATCGTGAAAACAAATTAAGTACTTTAATGATTTCCTCGCCCTGGCTTCATCTGACGGCGACAGACTTTTAATGGTGCAGCTGACTAACGCACCTGATTGCAGTTTCGAATTAAAAGCGTTTAATATATTGATTTATATCGTCTACCTATTTCACACGAGTTCACAAAGGCTTGTATTTGCGACCCGATAACATTACGGCACGAGCCAAAGGCGGACGTCGTAGCGAGGTTCGAAAAGAAGCCTTTTCGAACGAGTTACGAACATAATTTTTCCGCCTGAGAACCAAAAATCAAGCGGCGAAGGTGCTATTTTGATGTTAGCAGGCGGAAAAAGTATTTTAGTGGTAAAGGAGTGTTTCTTTTTGTTATATGACCTTAGGTGCAGTGATGAACGTAGGTAGGTATGGCCTTTGTACGCCCGTTTCCGGGGGATCAAATAATTCCTATCCTGGCCTAAGCATGCAGAAATTTTCAGTAGTTTTTGGATATGTCATAAATTTATGTAATAATATTAGAGTAGGTACTGAAGATATTATTATACACCATATTGCGGTTAAATATTGCATACTTTTGCCTCACGATGGCCGTTAAATTGGTATGAGGCCTTTCTACAGTGATAAGTCTTTTAACAGTAAATATGAACTTATAACCGCGACAAAGCGAAAGCAGCTAGAAAATACTCGTGCAATCTTAAACTTTAATGTTTTTGTTGTGTAAGAAAGAGAGTAAAAAGATTAGTGCTGCGCCAAGTTGCCTGACTTAGCTGAGACGGTCTTTTAACTTATCTTTTAGAGGGTAGTCAGTTTGTGAGAATTACATTTAGCGGTTGGCTGCTACGTGAAAGCAAAGAGAAGTCATTAGTTATATTGATAGTGGGAATACTTGTAATAAATAAATGTAGCCCATTAATGTCCCCTCCGAGGGGCACAGGCCTTCATCCGGATACGATTAAGCCATACTCAACCAAGCTGGCTCAGTGCGGGTTGAACGAAGGGTTTTACGACCACTTACACGTGGCGATAGTTGCCGAGACCTACAGCATAGCGTGTCATCCGAAACACTGAATGTCCGAACGTAGGTATACTTATAATTTTATTTTCGTTTTGTATCAGTGACACATACATATACTGCCCCAAATTCGGTCATAGGGAAAAGGCGTATTATTGGGTTTGTACAACAAATTACACTCACATCTGGAGCTCCGTCAAAAAAACTTCGTCAGGTTCACTATGTTTTTACTTAGACCTTCGCTTGTGACGGATTTTTCTGTAAAATTACATATTAAACCTCAGAAACTATAATTTTCATGATTGGATTGATAATTGTGGCAAGTGTGTGTGTAAACATGAACTTAAACCTCTATGTTACAGCTCAAACCTATTCTTCTATAAGGGGGTAGTTGCGCCTGCACTGGCCCAATTCTGCGGGGCATTTGTGCATATCACCTTTGCCTGCGAATCTACTTCAGCCATTCCAACTCCTGCACCAGCTGGAGTGGGCGGCTTGGGTATTCTAAAAGCTCTTGGGTGGATGTTGTGTCTTCCAGGATATCCATTCTGGTTTCTATTGTGAATGGACACCCCAAAAGCATGTGATTTACTGTTTTATCCACTTCCATACACCTCCTGCATAGGGGCTGTCTGTTGCACCTGTAATTTTCAAGTATTTGGTTAGTGTAGAATGGCCTGTTATTAGGCTTGTTAGTATTTTTATTTTACTGCGACGCAATCAAGCTCCTACCTGTAATAGATTTTTTATAAATGGTACCAAACGATTACCCGGATTGTTGTCTAGAGGTGGGCCCGCTTTGCCCGCTCTTAATTACACTTTCCATCCAGTTCCAATAGCAAGTACCACTCATCACTTCTCAAACAATAATCAACCCTATAACAAACAAAAGAGAGCATCTTGCTTCCTAATTAGCCTGCGCTAGTTCACTGCCGAGTTATCTCTCGAACGAACGGTAAATATTGTTTTCGTTGGCAGATGCACCTAATTTAACTATAACTCTCCAGTTGCCTCTCTGTGTTGTTAATAATTGTTGTGTGGTACTATGTGAAGCTTTTGCTACGACACATTTATCTGTCTTCCCTCATAAAATTTCTTATGGCATATTTCACAATGTCCGGATACAAATCAATCGTTATTTTATGTGAAAAATGTATGAATTATATATCATAATTTATTTTACAAGCAAGATTTAAGATAACATAACTTAGCATTATATTTCCAAAACCAATGGTCGCATCTATGGAAATATGACGGTCCATGGTCTAGTAGTAACTCGGTTGTCTATCACGCAGGAGATGTGGTTTCGGTTCTTGTTGCTGAACATGTAAGAGGACAATGTTAGTGAGGTCAGCAGACGAGTCTTTGCATCATTTCACACCCTACGGAGATTGCAACACTTCCTGCCGCGGCAGACTAAATTCACCCTTGCCCAGTCCCTAATACTACCTTTAATCGACAACGCGAATGTTTGCTGGATCAGTGCGAACGAAGAACAACTGAACAAACTAGAATGACTTCAAAACCTCGGAATTCAGTTTGTCTTTGGGCTGCGCATATATGACCATGTCTCACAGTATCGTAAGGAGTTGGCTTCCGATCCGCCTTCGTCGTGATATGCACATTCTTTCCTATCTGTTCAATATTTTGCGAAATCCCCGCTACTCCACATATCTCCGAGAACGTTTCGAGTTTCTGTCCCCCAGGGATAGCAACCGGAGATCCCTTAGGATGTCTCTCCTTTCAATCCCTCGGCATAACACTGCCGCTTACAAACACTCGTTTAGGTTAAGGGCGTTCCAACTGTGGAATGAATTTCCCTGCGCTGCGCTATAAGAGATAGTCCCTCAATTTTCACTTTTAAGAAAGGATTGAAAATATTTTTTTCTTTTTCGTGATAGGTATAGGTATTTTCATATATGTATATGAAAATACCTATTGTATTTTATTTAGTATAAACATAATTTATTATAATTTTTTGTTTAAGATTCTTAAATAATTAGAGGTATATAGTTTTATTGCGCACTAGGACTCTCCTATTGCACAACTTTTCCTTCCTGCCTCGGTTTGTTGGTAGAAATTTCTCTTTAAAGATAAGCTGGCCTTTGCCTATAAAATGTTTGATCTACACACGTATCATAAATGCTCTTAAGTCGACTCAGAAACCTTCATTATGACACATTGATGCGGATATGGCAATTTAAAGATAAACAAATTTTATTTTAACGGATCGATTAATCGATTAATCGATGCGTTATATTTAAAAAAATGTCTGCGATCGACAAATTGTCAAAATTTACATTTGTCTAGACGTCTGTACAGTGCTACCAACTTAACTGTTAAGGTGGCCAATACTATTTTATGTGACTGCTACATAATGGAGGGCACTAATACTCGAGAGTGGAGAAACGAGCCGAAGGCGAGTTTCATAATAATATTACTCGAGAGTTTTAATGCCTAATTATGTACAGTTACATACACTAAGCACATATCATAAGCTCTCTTTGATGTGTTCAAGAACCGCATGTTTGACCGGCATTGTGGCATTGATCATTGCTCTGCAGTTGTTTAGCTTGTTCTGTAGTACCAACTTAACAGACAAACTATGGGCGGCACGCAGGCGGGCGTCGACGTTCGAAATTTGAATGTCATAATTTGACAAATTTTTGTACATTATGGTCATAATGTAAAAATTTTCAGATAAGAAATGAGTTTTTACCAAATAGTTTTACATTATGCTGGTCTTAACATGCGGTTTTCAGACGCATTAAAGAGGGTTTATGATATATATGTAGATAAAACACGAAACTAATGCCCCCCCAGTATGAAATGAAATTAGTGTGACATAGACCTAGCGACGCTGTCAACTGAACAGTTTTGGTGGTGACACTGCTTTACCGACACGAAACATTCAAACCGCTTTACCGATTTTGTTGGTACCGCCATGACAGTTGTCATTTGTTTATTTGTTTGTTGTTTGGTTTTTACGAATGGCTTCTGTACCGATTTTAGAGCGCTAATGATGTACAAATGTGTAAATAAAGTAGTGTATGCAAATGTATATAATTAGGCCTTAAAACACTCGTGTGATGCTATTACGGAACTCGCTTTGCTCGTCCCATAAAAAACACTCGTGATTTAAGGCCCCTTATTATACGACAGTAGCATAAACTACTATTGTTACCTTAACATTAAGATTTCAGAAAAATACAGAATGTGAATATGAATATAAGAATATGAATGAAAAAAAGGAAAAGATTCACGGCCTGATACAAAATGATCCCAGGTTCGACAGAAAAAAGACTTATCCCAGTTTGTGTTTTAAATATAACAAATAGTAAATTATATACCAAGGGCTGTTTTGTGTCACGGGTGCGATTTTATTAACAACCTAATCGTAACGAAGGACTCCAGATTTAACTCCCAAGCAAAGCGAGGTAATTAAGACTCAGTCCTGAGTGGTGTGAGGGGTTCAAGCGCGCCCATGACATTGACAGTTTAATCCCCAATGAGTATAATCTACTTTTCTCACCTCCTGCAGGACAATAAAAAGTCTACTAAAAACGATATTTTATTCATTGATGTTTGATACATTTTTCCAATTGTGAAATAGAACAAAATCTTTTATGTATGTTCATTTCTTTTCTTAAAGTATCTACTTTATTATCTAACAGAAAATCTTTCTCCATATTATTATAATAAATGAATTATGAGAGTCTCCTAGTTGGCTTCGCTATAAGAAATAAACAACTCTGCGATACACTTAGTTATGAATAAGCTGAGAGACCTAAACTTAACTTAATCTTAATCTAAATATTTATATACAGGCACTGCTTCTGGCTTCACAGTAGTTTACTCTGTGTTCGGAACCAAACGCAGTTAGATTCTGTGATCGATGTACTAGTTGAGATTAATTTGGAATGCACCTTTCTTGTCTATGATCTACTGAAATGGAACTTCGAAAGAATAATTTCAAAACCTCAAAACCGGTGAATATGGCCGCAAGGTAGGCGCGATGTTTTTTGAGTTTCCTTCGTTAATTGGACCGAGAGTTTGGAAGAGAATCAGTCTTCCAACCGCGAGGTTTGTTCGGTGACTAACAGCGCCGCGAGTCGGCCGAAGTGGTTTGAACAAAATTTCGGGAATAGCCAGAAGGTTTCCACTCTTCGTGTATTGAAGGGCTGTGGGAATCAGCAACAGCGATATCGTAAATATCTAAATATCCAAGACTTGGGGACTATTTTTTTTCCTCCCCAGTAGCAATGCGAACCCAGGACCTCTCATTTTGGAAGCACATTCTCGACTGCAGCACCACAGAATTTGTCAAGATAGGGTGACATATGACTATAGAGTGACATGGGCTGCATAATTTAAGTTAAATGTGAACAGGTTGGATCTTAGATCACAAAATGTAGTTTAATAAGTTCATGGGGCGGCAAGTTTCATACTCCATGTGAGTAACCAGGTGCATGTATAAGTGTGTATATTATTGAAAGTATATGCAGTCGGGTCATGTGTAAATCATATTTACGTTTGTGTTATATTGTCACGGGGATAACATCCGCAAATTCTATAATCTATTGATAGAAATACATTGTACCTCAAATATCAGGGCAAAGTGGTGGGTCAGGGTAAGTTAAGGATAAATGGGCTAGCCCATCGCCGCCGCTATGGGATAATGAAGGTTTCCTCACGATGTTTTCCATCACCGTTAGAATATCCGTATAATATACTTAAGATATATGTATTATCTCATTGGTACATGGTCAGGAATCGAACCTGCATCTCCTTTGTGAGAAGCAAGCGTGATACCCATTAGACCACGGAGCTCACGCATTTGTTTTATTATATCTAATAAAAAGATACAAATTGAAGAACACTTATCACTTGCACTGCGCTGTGTTGTACCTGGAAGCCACGGTCCGAAGCAGCAATAGCGCAGGGAACTGTATTGTCCTTCCGGCGAATAGCTGCGGACGAGCTTCTACAACAAATGAGGATATTAAATTAACATGACTAAAAGTCGGCACGGAGTTTACACTAGTAGTGTAATGGTCACAAGATACTTTAATGATATATAAAACATTATACTTACCATGGTTATATTACATGTTGCTAGAGATAGGGATCCAGAAGTTCGTTAAGCAATACATAATTCCATAGGTAGGTGTAATTTATGTTGTCAACATCTCATGCAGATTATTTCTCAAGCAACGGCCAATTTTTCTCAAAATACACTTAGCTACTGATCTTAAAATATTGCTACGTATGACATATTTCAGCGAATCGCTAATACCAGCTAAGCTGACATCAGGTTGGCTGGACACAAAATATAATCTCTGTATACGGCACCAACCACGAGAATATCTTTAACTGTTTATAAAATATAATTGCCTGCCTTCTATCATTTAAGTATTAACTTCGTGAGTATATCGGTTCAATAAATTATTACATTACAATCATTGGTTTGAGACGCCTGATAGGTATATTCCTAGTACAAATTTTAACTAAATACCCCCGTATAACCATACATTGTAACCTGACATTTAGCGGGCAGGCACAAAATGTATCCATGCTTATAGAAAACTTTTCAAAAAAGTATTTAACTTTTCGAGCCCTGGGGAGTTACCACAATCTTTTTCCGATTCAAATTAGGTTCAAAACAAGAACATCACCACGACAATCATTTCCGCCCCAATTCGCCAAAATAGGCTTTATTTACCTAATACCAAGACTTGTTTTAAGACGGTTGCGGTAATTTTGCGGATCAAATTAGGTTCCTAATCTGAATCGGCATAAGACGTTGTGGTAATCCCCCTGGACCTGGTTACGAGGCTTCGCGATTTTGAACCTTAAGGTAATATGTCGACAAAATCGACACTTTTTAAAATTATTTCCCTACTGTTCAAAATAAGTCCCAAGTTCAATGAATAAATATAACAATTTTAGGACCTTTTCTAGATTTCGTGATAAGATAACAGAAACGCGATTGGAGGAATTTCGCTTGCTATAAATAATCATTAAAATGAGGTCTCGATTTACACTTTTTTTTTTAATTTTCTGACAAATTGGAATTGCAACCAGAATTCAAAAAAATATATTTAGATGAGTTTTGACAATACATTAATTAACTTTTATCTTAATTTTCATAACTATTTCAGTTAATTTTGTATCAATAAAACCGACTTTTTGTCATTTATCCCCGATTCGACGTTACGTAAGCGATGCACCTCGACGCTCTCCAGACTCCGCGCCAGCCGCAATAGCATACTGGCGGTGATCGCAGAAAGATATGTTGGACGCCTTCTGAAGCATTGATGTAGTATACATGTAAATAGTAATAAGTCCTACTAACATAATTTCTAAGCTTTATTCTATGAATTTACTAACAATAATGGATGTAATGTCTGATAAATAAATGAATTAATGAATTAATTAATTGAAACAACACTCTCTCATTCCCTACTCAGTAAAAACATGTGATATTTTGTGGCATAGCCTGTTGTAAGAAGCAGAACTTTATTTTTACCCGACTGCAGCAAAGCGGAAAAGCTGAGGGTTATGTGTTCTACATGTATGTATGTCTGTTCCTGTGTCCCCTCGTATCTACACAACCGCTCAAGTGATTTTGATAAATGTTACATCATTAGATTAGCATGATAGCTCGAGTGTTACTGGGTAAAGAAAAATGGCGGATTTTATGCGCTTTAATGTGCGGGCTACCAAGACTATTTTCAAGAACGGCGAGTGGGGTATCAAAATAAAGGCGAGTACGGAAATGTATACTAATCTTACACAAACTATGAATAAATACCACTTAGTTTGAAGTAAACATTCAGAGATTTATCTTTATTTTGTACTAAAATCAGAAAATTAAAGATATATTAAAAAAAAACTTCGTCCGCGGTACACTAAAAAAACCTCATAACACGCAGATATGACTGAAGATAATAATTTAGATTCGATTTATTCATTTTATTATTGTCTTAAATAAAATAAAATTGAAATGCAGGTGGGACCAAACGAATCTAATATAGTTGGTTCCGCTTGCATTTTGTTCAAATAAAATTTAACTTTTTTTTTTAAATGAACTAAACCCACATTAACACAAAATCTGCACTGGACACACTGTCTTTCATATTTTCACCCACACAACCACAAAATTAGGGCCAAATATGGCTATATAATATAATGTAATTTGTTTTGATTAATTAAACGACTACAATGGTGTAAATGTGAGCAACCAGTGATCATAACACAAGAATTTTAAGCGCTTAGATTGGTCGTTGGCCTTTTTTCAGAAAACTAAGCTTAATGTAGCTTTAATGTTAACCTTTCGAGCCCTGGACCTGGTCATGAGGCATCGCCATTTTGAACCTCATGCCACTTCAATAAAATTCAAAACCTATAATGGCACAGTGGCACCACAGTGGCGGCAGGGCTTAAAGAGTTAAATGTAAGTTCTTGTAATGTATTGTCGTGAAGCTAAACCTATAATGGCACAGTGGCACCACAGTGGCGGCAGGGCTTAAAGAGTTAAATGTAAGTTCTTGTTATGTATTGTCGTGAAGCTAAACCTATAATGGCACAGTGGCACCACAGTGGCGGCAGGGCTTAAAGAGTTAAATGTAAGTTCTTGTAATGTATTGTCGCTAAGCAAGGCAGTTAGGAATGCTTTTGTGGCAAAGGCACAATTGTGCTCACCTTTAGCCAGATATTAAATACTCCATTTTACGTGACAATGGAGCTAGCCCATCACCGCAGCTATGAAGATCGCACGTTGTTAAAACCTCCGAATAATGAATAAAATATATAACTTTGAGATAAAATATCACTGGCACATGGCCAGCACCGGATTTAAACCATCATCTCCTGCGTGTGCGGTGGCGTGGTACCACTAGCTAGACCACGTCGCCGTTTAATCATTAGTATTGCCGACGAATTTCGTCGATATGTACACAAATATGCAGCTCCGATGGTCCGTAATACATAGGGCGCACTGTAAGTTTCCGGAACTGGCCACTTACATAAACAATATTTAAAAATTTATTGCAACATTTGAAAATAGAACTCTTTGGCTGTAGAATGCAGTTTGTTTCATCTGACTGCCTTTTGTTTTTACCTTGTGGCGCCATTTAAAAAATTGTGTGTCTGCATCAACATGGATTTAACTCGGGAAAATTTTCGTAGTATGATTTTCTACGATTTTAAGTGTAATTTGACAGCTCAACAGAGCATCGCTCGGCTTGAAACAGCTATTGGCAATGAAGCACCATGCAAGACAACTGTTTATAGCTGGTTTGCAGAATTCAAGCGTGGTCGTATCAATCTCAGTGACGAATCTCACGATGGTCGGCCGTCCAGCGATGTGACCAACAAAAACATCGATGCTGTGCGCCGTATGATTGAAACAGACAGGCATGTGACCTACCATGAAATTCGCGCATCCTTAGAAATAGGCATGAGTCAAATACAATTAATCCTACACAAACATTTGGGTGTGAGAAAGCTGTGCTCGCGGTGGATCCCACACAACTTGACCGAGGCTCAAAAAACGGACCGCGTCACTTGGTGCAGTGCCATGCTTACCAGATTCAACGAAGGTGCGTCAAATTTGGTGTGGGATATAGTAACAAGTGACGAAACATGGATTTATTGCTACGATCCCAAAACAAAGCAGCAATCGAGCGTATGGGTCTTTCAAGATGAGCCGAAACCAACCAAAGTGGTGCGCGTGAAAAGTGCATCTAAGCGGATGATTGCTTCTTTTTTTAATAAAAATGGACACGTGGCTACTGTTGCTTTAGAGAATCGTCGTACAGTGAATAGTGACTGGTACACGACCATTTGTTTGCCGGAAGTTATTGACGAACTCCGTAAAAATAACCGTAAACGCCGTATCATCCTGCACCACGACAATGCTAGTTCTCACACGGCCAGACAGACAAACGACTTTTTGAAGGCGAAAAATGTAGAACTCATGAGTTATCCTGCATACAGTCCCGACCTGGCACCTTGTGAATTTTTTCTGTTCCCAAAAATTAAGAACCAATTACGCGGTCAACGATTTTCATCACCAGAAGAGGCTGTCGAGGAGTATGAAAAACACGTTTCAGAGGTCACCACAGAGGAGTGGCACAAAAGTATTCAAAACTGGTTTCATCGAATGAAAAAGTGCATAGACGCCAAGGGAGATTATTTTGAAAAACAATAAATTAATTTTGTACCTTTAATAGTATTTTTTCATATTCATTCCGGAAACTTACAGTGCGCCCCACGTAAACAAATCTAAAATTCAGCACCCGTATCGCATCATAATATTTATCTTTCGCATTTCCCCAGCAAAGCGGCACGGACCATTGATTTTTCCCACATATTATTCAAACAGTTCGCAATTTGAAACTAACATCAACCCGAAAACCAGTTTCGGATAATATTTATCCAGTATCAGCGGAACAGAGGCGGGGGCCAAAGTTTCGAATCCCCCACCTCTTGGTGATGGCCCTGCCGTAGTAGCTCGCACTGAACCAGCCAAAAACCAACCGTACCCACCAATAACAGGATAAAATACGACTGCAGACTTACGTTTGCAATTTTATATGGTCTGCGGGAATCATTTGCAGTGTGGGACATGGGAAAATAAACCGTGTGGCGCTGAAATAACAGTGATAAAAAGAGTTGGCGTAAAGTTTGCGCAGTGGTATAAACTCGGGTTTTACGCATGAGGATATGGGTTCTAGTCTTGGGTTAACTTGTTGTTGTAATGTTGTCTCGCGGCTCAAGACAAAAGTTTCATTTGCCATTTCAAGTGGAGAATTCATGAATGAGATGAGCAGCTAGAATATGTGTGGTAAAGTTGTTGCCTCATTTTAATGTTGCGTATATTCTTTTATTGTTGAGGTAAAGTTCCACACAAAGAAACTTAAATAGGTACTGAAACTGAAGGTACTGCGTTTGTTATACAAACTCTTATTTTCTTATTGTTTTTGTAGACACCAAACACTTGTTTTGTCATATCCATAAGAGAGAAAATTTTCTTTCAACGAAGTGTTTTGAATGACGGTTTTTTTATGTAACTATATTTTCTCGTAGAGAGCTCCTGTAGTACGAGATACACTTTTCAATGTTAAAATACATAAAAGGTTTATGGTGAAATGTAACAAGATAATCGATAATTAATTATCGATATCAAGAATAATCGATAATTAATTTCAAATAGCGGCGTGATGGGCTGAAATCAATCAATCAAATCTCTTTATTACTGTAGATATTTACATATACTTAGCAATCGTAATTGTTTGCCACTTCTCTACATTGCACCACTGTGGGTGAAGAAGGGCGTAGAAACTCCCACAGATTGATTTTAAGATCTCTTTTAAAATTTGCTTGTGCTTAACTAACACTTACCTTGAAACCTTAAAAGCACTTTGCAAGAACGTGACCAAATGTAAGTTCCTCGATACTGTCTCAGAAAACTACGGCAGTAAACAGTATCTAACATTCACTTCAAAAGCCATCAACTTTGCCATAGACTGTAGAGACTATAATGATAGATTCATAAAAAACATTAAAATAGAGATGCAAAAAAGAAGAGAACCCATAAAGAAAAATTGCCTACCAACCAATACTCTCTAGAAATGAAGCGGACAAAGCAACAATGACCTCTCCCTTTCAAAACATTCTTAATAAAAACATGTTTTTTCGTCTCTCCTCCTCAGTGTGAGCCGAGACATACTCTATCATGCTTCCACCAAAACATTGCGGGAGTATTACGCAAACGCGAACTCTTACAAATCCTCCTAAATGAACTCAAAGCACAAAATATGTCAAACGATATTGTTTGATTAAGTGAAACATTCCTCACACAAGGCACAAAAATCAATGTCCAATTGGCAGGATATAAACTGAGTTCTTTCTTTTCACGTAAATTACAAAAAAGAGGCGGCGTTTGTATCTACACTAAGGCAGATATTTTGGTAAAAAAAAGTCTATTTATTAAAGACTTTGCTATAGAAAAACGTTTTAAACGTTTAAACACAAATAAAGTGCATAATAATATGTGTATACCGCACACCTTCCTCAGACGTAAAGATATTCCTTAGCCAACTGGAATGTGTTTTTCAAAAACTAAGCAGTGGAAACAGAAAAATTATAATTATTTGTGGTGACTTTAATATTGACACACTAAAAACAAATTCCTCACAAACAAAAGGACTAATATCTTTACTAGAAAACTATAAAATGCAACTACACATAACAGGGCCAACTAGACAACGATCATGTATTGATCTTATTGCGAGTAACGTAAAAGGCATAGAATCATCTAAAACTCTACAAAGCGGGCTGTCGGACCACAATACCTGTCAAATTCCGACATTCTTTACAGAAAAACTACATAAATTAAACAACTTCTATTTTGTAAAAAAAAAAGATTACAGCAAAGACAACCTTGACAAGTTCCAGATGTGTTTAAAATCATAATCTTGGTCAGAAACTTTACTGACTGACTTTACTTCAAATATCAGATGCGGACCAAGCGTTAGAAAAATTTAGCGTGTATTATGATTTATTTTACTCACTATGTTTCCCAATGATAAGAGTAAAAATTAAGGCAAGCATCAACGGCTTGAAATGGCTGACACCAGGTATAAAACTATCGTGCAAAAAAAATAGACAATAATTAAGGTATAAATACTACAGTACAAGACAAAAACACATATTTAAACTATTCAAAAAATGTATAAACGTAGCTCAATCTAAAACAAACCAACGCTACATATCACAATCAAAAAATAAATGTAAAGCTATTTCGAATATTATAAAAGATAACAACCACACTACACAACCAAACATCATAGAAAAAATATTATTAAATGACCAAATTATCACAAACCCGGAAGAAATAGCTACCGCATTCAATAAAAAATTATAGACAAAGAATCAAAAAGTAAACATCTTAATAATAATACAAGTAAAAAAGTCAGAAATCCAAAATCCATGCTCCTACATCCCTGTGACCCGAAAGAAACTACATCCATGATAAAATCATTAAAATCAACAAGCTCCGTCGGCTATGATGGTATCAATACTAAAATTTCTAAACATTGCTGCCAGGACATAGCAAACATCCTATGCTATTTAATAAATACTTCATTTGAATTGGGACGATTTCCTAAAGCCCTAAATCCATATATTATAAAACCTCTACATAAAAAAGGTGACAGGACTGACGTAAATAACTATCGCCCCATTGCCCTAATTAGCATTTTTCCAAAAATTTATGAAAAAGCCATTCAAAATCGAATAAATAAGTATTTGGAAAAACATAACATAATAAAAATCGAGCAAAACGGTTTCCAAAAAAATAAATCGACGAGTCTGGCAGGTTTTCAATTAACAACAGAAATTATAGAGTATTTAGACAAGGGAAAACCTGTAGCTGTTATTTTTTTGATATGACTAAGGCATTCGACTATGTCCCACATACTTTGCTGTTAGATAAATGTGAAAGAATTGGTATCAGAGGCCCAGCATGGGAATGGCTAAGCAGCTATCTTTCTGACCGCAAACAAATGGTGGAAATATGTTCACTCTCGCATAACAATGAATTAGAAATACATATATCTCCTTCTGAGATAAATACCTATGGAGTTCCTCAAGGCAGTGTCCTATCACCATTACTTTTCATACTATATATAAATGACCTCCCAGAGATAACTAAAAATAAATGTTTATTATTCGCTGACGATATCTCAATGAAAATTAAATGCATCGACGACAACAGTTTTGAATCAGATGTCAATACAGGCTTAAAAGAGGTCACAGAATGTTTGGAAGCAAATAATCTACTGGTAAATGAAAATAAAACAAAATATATTCAATTTAGAAATAATAAAATGACATTAAAAATATCGATGTAAAATGCAATAATGTTTCCTAGGTATTGTCGTAGATGAGCACTGATCTTGGCTACCACATATTAAAAAAGTGTGCAACAAACTGAACAAATATGTATACGCTCTACACAGGCTACTAAGAACCTCTGACGTGCATTCGGCCTTGATGGCATACCACGGTTATGTGGCCACTGTATTAAGATACGGCATAATTCTATGGGGTAACGCAAGCGAGTTTAAAAAAGTTTTTATTTTACAAAAAAGATCCATTAGAGCAATCTGCCATGCACATCCCTTAGAGTCATGTTAGCCTCTATTCATTAAGCTTAAAATCTTATCGTTGCCAAGTCTCTACATATTTGAAATGGCATGTTTTGCTCACAATCAACCAAATATTTAAAAAAAAAACAAGGATGCCTACACATTGAACACAAGATATCCAGATAAAATTGTAACCCCACTATGCAGGACCGAATTTTGCAATAGAATTTGTTACAGAATGTTAATAAAAATATACAATAAGGTCCCACAGTCAATTAAAACGTTGCCATTGACACTATTTAAGTTCACACTACAAAGATGGCTCTTGAAGGAATGTTTTTATAATGTAGATGAATACCCTTATCTTAAAATTATTGATATCTAAGGAATGACATGTTAATATAATGTGAATAGACTTCAAATGACATATTTTAGATTTAGGTAAAAAAAATGCATACCTGGACAGGTGAAATGTGCTGAGCATTTTTACATTTTTTACATTTACCACCATATATTGTACCACATTTCAAGCAAATAAACATCATTTCATTTCATATCATTTCTAATATTATAATTAATAAGCATCAATCAATAATTACAAATTTATTAACAGTAAGGTTTGTGTTGAGCCAGATTTACCCCATCTAGTACCGTTATTTAAGTAATCTTGAACATTGTAATATCCCTTTTACGAAAAAGTCGCTTTTACATGATATTTAAATTGCTCAAAAGGCAATTTCAAGTTCAACAAGCTGTCATAGCTAATTTTCCTTTCGGAAACCGGGTGTTAGTTATTGATCCGAATAAATAATATAAAATATCACCTGACATTGTATGGAATCGTTTTATGTTCAGAGAATATACATTTCTTTATTCATATGGCCAATTATCATACGGCCACGTTAGCATTAGCAACAGTATCCTAAATAATTTGTCCCCGTTTGATATCTGAACCTTTTAGCTGAAGGAAAGCAAATGTATACTCATCAATTTATAATCCTCCCGGCAATGGCGTTTACCTGCAAAGACAGAGTAAGCTCGGGTGAGCACGAATTGAACTTGCACCGGTGAATGGTTTTGAATGAAGTCAACTATTAGGTGGTCGTTAGCAAGTCATAGTGGGATCAAATAAGTATTAAAGGCATTTCAGGATCTTTTGACCCACACTTTTTCAAAACATAAAAGAGACATGACTCCAAAGGTGCCTTAAAAGGTGATCCCGTCTTTCATATGCGTTTTAGCTACGAGGAGTCTAGGACCGATATTAATCTACTCCATATTTAGGGTTCGGTACCCGAATGGTACGTCCTCAGCATGATCTATCTGATGAAGGTAGAGAGTTGAAATCACAGAATTTGTATATTTCTGTTGCCGCAAAAGCTACACATAATGAACTATACGAGATTTTTTAAATTAAATGGGTCGACTAGGCCACTACGTTCCAAATCTAGTTTGGACTTATAGCTTTTTTGTTTTTGTTTTATTATTTTGTTGTCCTTAGAAGATGTCTTGTACATTAGTACGGAATCTTTCCAGTGCGAGTCATACCCGCCCTTGACCGATTTTTCTCTATTCATCGTCATCATTTTGGGCCCCAACTATTTATACCCTGAATGCCTTTTGAAAGGACCGTCCTCCTAATTACATCGGTCTAGTTTACTATCTGTCGATAGTTGATCAAATAGCGCGTTAGTTTATCAACTAAGTTTTGACAATCTTACGGTGCCATATCTACTCCAAGCACGGTTTGTATTGGACACCAGACTCTCGATGGTGTCAGTAAGACATGTTTAAGGAAGGTGCTTAAGACTTTATTTTCAACGGCCTCTCTACCAACACACACACAAGAGGATTAGCAATAGTGCTAATGTCATCAAAAATACATAGCAGGTTACGAGGAAACTGGAGAGAATAAACAACGTTTCACTGTTATATATATAATAATAATAAAAATACATAAATAATAAATAAATGATCTCGACGTTGCCAAAACCTACGAGGATTTTTTTTCGGATATTCATGTTTCTGTCACTAAGTCACTAAACTCGTCTCCCACTGCCGCCGCATCCTTACTTAAAGATAATAAAACATAATGCAATGTCGATTAATAATTCGTTGATGTCAGTCCTGCTACTATTTACAAAACTCTTGAATCATAGGGTTTGAATACAACTGCCGATTTTGACGGCCTCTCTGTTAAAACTGTTAATTCCATAATATTTTGCATCGCCCTCATTTATTTAAAGTACATGCACTTTAAATCAATTAATTTATAGTGGCACGTTTACTGACTTGATGAAACTAATCATGTATTTCCTCTTTTCAAAGGAAGTACATCCGATCCCAATAATTTCAGACTTATCGCAATTTCACCCCTTAGCAACATCTTTTAAAAAATAATTTTGTATATTATCTGAATAAACGCATCTCCCCCTCACTTGAGTTAGTGCAAGGATATCTTTCCGTTGATTCACCTTAATATTATTTTTTACTAAGTTTAAAGAAGCACCGCTATCAGTGTCTTATTTAAGTGTTTGTGGTCTGCATGAGACGAATGAGGTGAAGAATGATCATGGTGGCGTGGTTGATGTGGTGTTGCTACCGGTGAGTGTGCGTGGCGTAACTGTACGCGCTTCCGTATCAGGTAGCCTGATGCCGCGTACTGACGCCTAACATCCGTCTCTCGACGTAATTTTGCCAATGTTTTAAGAATGAAAGAAAGAAAGAAAGACATTTATTACACACAAAAAACACACCTTACAGTAGGACAAAACAAAAAAGTAAAATAAACAAAAAAAACATCTAAAAACACAACTAATTGGCCAGGGTCACGGTGTGTCCTTGCTGTGCAAAAGGCACTAACTCAGCATTGTGCTGGGGGTGGAGGCTCTCAGCGCTGATTTTAAGTTACTGCTAGGTAGTGACCGCACGTGCCACAATTGCCGTGTAGTGTGCGTACAATACTTACATAATATGACTAATATTTAAATAAACTATGATCGGTGTGTATATACAAGGCTGAAATAATATGTGCTGTGTGAATAAACTAAAAATAAATAAATAAATAATACAATAAATTAATAATAACTTAAAAATGTGTGACACAACACAACTGCTTTTTCTGATGCGATTACGTCGTCGTCGTCAAGTTGAGTTGCGGTGAGTTGCTCAGACAGGGAAGGGAAGTTTCTGCTGTTCAAGCAAATATGCCTTGAGCTTTCGCCCAAAAGCATATCTACTGAAAGCTTCGTGGACTGGGGGAGGAATATCATTCCAACATTTGGACGCCGCATACCTGAAACTACCCCGGAATGCCATCGTTCTATGCTGAGGGGTGAGGATTCTCTCCTTGTGAACGCTACGCTGCCTGGTGGAAAACTGGAGCTTCTTGTATAGGTAGTTGGGAGCTTCGGTGCGTATGACACCAAAAAGCAACATGGACAAATGGAGTTTTTGTTGGGCTTCCATGTTCAGGAGTTTTGCATTGTTCAAATGTGGAGTGATTTGGGATCTGGGAGGGACCTTGAAGCAAAAACGTGTGCATGCGTTTTGAACACGTTATATTAACTTTCTAGTCCGCGCAAGTATACAGCCACCATAAACGACATCACAATAGTTTAATCTTAATAATATCAGCGATTCACTTAGCCTGACACGCAAATCAGTGCTAAGGTAATCGCGTATATTATAGAGAAGTTTAAGGCGATAGAAGCAGTTGCTGACTACGTTGCCTATATGTTTTTCGAAACGCAGCTCTCCATCCATTAGTAAGCCGAGATTTTTTGCTTCCACAACCCTTTCCACTGGTTCCCCCATAATTGCTATATTATTGCCGGCAAGGACTTGCACCGTATTATGGATTTGATTATGAGTACCAAGTACCATGTACTTTGACTTGCTGGGGTTCAGCACCAGACAGTTCCTGCCAGACCATGTCGCTATGCGTTCGAGATCACTGTTTATCTGCCGTGCCGCAGCTACTGCATCTTCTGATGGTGTCGACAAGTACAACTGCGTATCATCCGCGTACAAGTGGAAAGTGCAGTTTTTGATACCGGTGACAATATCGGCGCTGTATAAAATAAACAGAAGAGTTCCTAATTGGAGCCTTGCGGGACCCCCCGCGTCAGCTGTTTTGTTGATGAAAACCGCATCATACCATCATTCTTATATATTACGACTGTTTGCGCACGGACCGACAGGTAATCACCGAACCACCTAACCGTAGCATTATTGAATCCATAATAAGACATCTTTGATAATAAGAGGGCAGTATTAAGACAATTGAAGGCTCTGGAGAAATCTAGCAACACCAAAATTGTGCTCCTCTTCTTGTCGAGCGCCGACAGCACGTTGTCCACGACGTCTAGCAATGCAGTAGCCGTCCCTCGACCCTTCCGAAACCCAGATTGCAATTCCGGTAGAATGCCATTTTCCTCCAGATACCTCGACAGCTGGTTATATACCGCCCTCTCAATTACCTTAGACATGCAAGGAAGAATGCTAATGGGACGGAGATCGGATATGTGGGCAGAATTAGGTTTCTTGGGGGTTTTAGTCGGGAAGATGTTCGGCAAAATGCTCCGATTAACAATCGCAGTGAGGGTCGGCAATGTCGTAGGTAGAGTCAGTATAACCATGTCTATTCCAATTCGGTCAACTCCTGTCACATTGGTCTTGATATTGTCAGTATTTTTGCAACAGTGTGTGCAGTGACGGGGTTCAGAAAAACACTAGTAGCATTGTCGTGTCGGTTAAATTCAAAGTAAGTCAAGTCCGAAATGGTCACCTTAGTCGTTCCTGGTACATTCATGAAATGGTCATTAATGGCGTCGGCATTACCAAAGTGTGCGGGTAACTCAATATTTCGTCTATCCGGTAGAACAGTGTGTTTAAGATTTTTCCACAGGCGCTTTGGATCTCTAGTGCAGCTAAGTAGTAGTTTTTATGCACATCCAATTTAGACTCTTTGTACCTTTTATGTGCCTTATCACCAAGTCGCATCATTAAGCGAACGTTGCTTGTAAGCCACGGTTTAAGAGACTCCCGCACAACTTTAGTCCTGACCGGTGCATGTCTGTCAAAAAGTCCAGTAATTTGGTCATTGAACTATCTTAGCATGTCGTCAACGTTATCTAGTTTATTAATATTGTCCCAGTCTATTGAACACAAGTCTTCGTCAAAACTGTCACGTTCTATGTCCTTATTGGACGGAAAGTTATAGTCCTAGGGATGGGCTTTTGTTTTTTGACGTGTAGGTCAACAGTAACAAAACAATGATTACCTAGGTCCGGTATATGATGCACTTCAACACTACGTACCCGCGCATCCGTGCAAACAAGGTCAATCGTCGTTTCGCTATGGTCGGTAAAGTGGGTAGGATTGTCAACAATTTATCTCAACTTCAGTGAAGTTAAAAATTGCGTCAGACATCTAAATTTGCTGTCGTTGCAGTCAGTATAGTTAATGTTAAAGTCCCCTACCAGTATAATATTGTCGTAGTCAGTCATAGAAGTCAGTGAGTCGGTAATCGCATCAAAAAAATGTCAGTTCTCACCCATCGGGGGCGATAAGCCGTGCCAACTATAACCTTCATTCCAGCTACGTTGACTCAGAACCACATGTGCTCCACGGGAGGGGGGGGGGTGCACGCAGGGGGGTGCGCGCACTGACACCTCGCTTCACGTAGAAGCCCACACCGCCCCCGCAGTGCCGGAAGCCAGGCGGGCGCGGTACATGGCGCAGTCGGTAGCCGGGCACGACGGGCGCGCGTCCTTCCTCACCTTCACGAAGCCAAGTTTAATTTATGGCTACTAAGTTGGCCGACAAATTAGTCATAGTGACAGTAAGCTCGTCATGACCTGTCCCTAGAGAACCGGCATTAAACAGACCAACCCGGAAATGTTTTGTTTTAGACATAGTTATAATAAAACAAATTACCCACACTTGTATATAATATAAATAATATTTTAAATACTATACTGTGTAGTGTATTTATGAATATACATTCAGATATGTAGATATATGACAATTGAATAAACACAACGCAAACACCATCGGCACCAACCAGCACATTGACACACCGCGACCACGGCGCACGCACAACATTTAGTCCTAGATATCCACAAATTATTAGGCCATAAGGAAAATTACTTTTAGGCAGACATTGTCCGTTTTAAAAATATTAACAATATCTATCTCCCTTCGTATACGGTATCCGGGCTGCCCCTCCGCGCGTCGCACCTGCACCCTCCCATCCCTGGTCCACACCCATCTCCAGGCGTGAATGTGAGCTTGCTCCTTAGCCTTAGCAAATAGCTGCCTGTTCAGCTTGGTGAGCCGTTCGTTGACGTAGAAACGTCGCGGTGCTCCACTGAGACCCACATCAGCGGTGGTTGCTCCACGACGCACGCGCGCCTCACGTAGCAGTGCGTCACGCGTAGCCCTCCGGGCCAGCCGCACCGCCAGAGGCCGCGGCCTGCGTTCGTAGGCACCGGCTTCGAGTGGGCCTACCCGCAACGGCGCTGACCACGTCGCGCTCGTCCATCGGCACACCCAGCTTCACCGCGATGAGCGACACCAGGTGTACAGGGTTCTCGCCGCGCTCCTCCATGACATTGCTAAACTGTAGGTCGTTCGCCAGCATATCTTGTTCCCGATCATTCAGCTCCATCTGAAGGTTGGAAATGGCTTCCTCCAAGACCTTCGTTCCCGTCGACACCACTTCATCCGTGACCCTCTTCTCGAGATCATCGACCCGCCGCTCCACCTCTTCAATCCGCTGATTGCATGCACCAAGCGTTGAGCGGAATTCATTGGTTTCGCGCCTGAATTCACGCATTTCATCCCGCATACCTTGCATTTCTTCTCTCAACAATCGCACCTCCAGCAGCAAACTTTGCAACGGGTCGGCGTCATCGCTATGGTCAAGTCGAGGTCGACGCAGCGTAATATTGCTTACCACCTGCTGCTTCCTTGTTTGCGCCAGATCTGGTTCCGACACCGTTATCTGGGACTTCGGTGGCAGCTGAGTAGTGACAGGCACTGTAGGAGTATGTGGAGGAGAGCGCTGTATGTTGGGCATCTTGAACGGCACAGACGACAATACAGGTATACCCTTAGCGTGGCGCGGCTCAGGAATGCACGATGTGGCGTAGCCCGTAGCACACAGGAGATGCATTACGGCGCGTAGCACTCGTAGGCGTCCACGCAGTAAGCGAATTTTATGTGCAGGGAACTGTCCAGCGATCCGGCCCCTTGGATTCCAGCAACATCGGTGGCCGCAATGACTGAAACTTTGCCAAGGGCAACCACGCAGTCCTATATGAACTCATGTGTAGCATATCTTGGGACAAGTCTCGAAGCTACTGAAGTTGATGCGGCAGTCGGCTGTTTTTACGATACAATTTACGAAGTCTTCAACAACTCCATTCCGAAGAAGACCAGACCGTCCCAGCCTTCAAGGAGATTCCCGGTGTGGTTCACTGGTGACATTATAAAGGACTTGGGCACGAAGGCCAAGCTTCATCGTAAATGGAAAGCGGGGAAGAGGCTAGCTGACTACGTCTCTTTCAGTGAGCTGAGAGCAAACCTCAAGTGCCGCATAGATACTGCCTTCGCCAACCTCATGAACAGTAGGTATATAAAGCAATATAAATCATTGCCCGTGCGCATTCTGGAAGCATGTGAGTGGCATACGATTGAAAGGTGGTTTCGAACCTCGGGTTACGCACCAGGGAAGAGGATGTGTTGGTGAGGATGCAGCAGCCGCATTTGCAAACTTCTTCGCAGACGTTTTTCTCTCTGATGAGCCAGCTCTTGATCCGGATCTGATGACTCGTGCTCCGCTGATTACGTACAAGTTTCGCATATTTCCTGTAAGGATATAGGGGACGGGCTGAAGCATCTAAGGCCAAGGAGCACAATTGGACCAGACAACGTCCCTCCTTACTTCTTGAAGGCCTACAGCGATCAACTGGTTTTACCCTTGGGATGAATATTCAATCTTGCTCTTCAGCAAGGCAAGTACCCCACCAGCTGGAAGCTTTCTCGAGTCAGTCATACCCCTAAGGCAAGTGAAACCGCCTCTGTTGAACAATATCGACCTATAGCGATCCTGAATTCATTAGCAAAACTGTTAGAGTCGATCATACACGGCAAAATCAGCAAAATCAGATTCGCAACACGGATTCAGGAGTTGCCGCTCAGTTAACACCAACTTACAGATTTTAGTCGAGTTTGTGTCGGATTGCATGGATAAAGGATGTCAGGTGAACGTAGCCTATGTGGGCTTCCGTAAGGCGTTCGACAGAGTCGATAAAGACGTCCTAATGAATAAGTTATGGGCCATTGTATTTGCCCCACGGCTGTTGGTTTTCTTCGCTGACTGCCTGAAAAACTGCTAGCAATATGTGCGACACGGCTGTTTTGAGTCCCAGCCGCACCATACACGGTTGGGCGTTAGCCAGGGGTCTATTCTAGGTCCATTGTTATTTATCATTTATGATAAATGACCTGGAGTTAGAACTCAAATACGCCAATTGCCTTCTGTATGCGGACGATCTGAAACTGATACTACCCGTGAGTTCAGAGGATGATTGTAGTTTGTTGCAGGAAGATCTTGAAACGCTTCACAGGTGGAGTGTGAACAACAAACTCCTATTTAATACTGCCAAGTGTTATGATGTCCTTTTCGCGCTCTTCTCAGCCTAAAAGCACGGCGTATACACTTGGTACGGAGTCTATGACTCGAGTGTATTCGATTAAGGACCTCGGTGTTACGTTCGACCCTAAACTTACATTCCATGAGCACATAAGCACTTTGGCCAAGGAATGCTTTATACGACTGGGGTTCGTGATACGGAATAATAAGGATTTCCGGAACCTGGGTGTGGTCCCAGCTTCTATACATGTCCCTAGTTAGAACCAAACTGGAATCTAGCTCGGTTGTTTGGAATCTGCCTGAAAGCTCTTACATACTTTTGCTCTAGAAGGTACACAAAGCTTTTCTACTATACCTGTATAAGAGGAAATTTGAATACTACCCTTGCCTTTATCCATCCGCTTTTATATTGGGTGATAAATGCCACGCCTTAACCGACAGGGCGTGGAATCTTGGTAGGGTTGGTTTTCATTGGAATGTCACAAGTAGTACTGACCTTGACGCGACTTAGCCGATTTAACCGCAGCCTCAAAAATTCCTCCCCAATGAGGACATCCCGGCGGACTGAAAACCCATTCAATCCCTCGTTGGGAGCAAGCCGTACCGATGGCGTCCTGGTTACCGTTCAGGAATTGAGTGACCTCCTGCAGATATCGCCTGGCTCCGACAAAATTTGTGCCGTTGTCCGAACGGATTAATGTCGGGAGGCCCCTTTGTGAGACGAACCGATCCAGACATGCGATAAATGCCTCTGTAGTGAGGTCACTGACCACCTCCAAGTGGACTGCCTTCGTGGACAAGCACACGAAGACGCACAGGTATGCCTTCACTAATCTGGCGTTCCGTAGCTGTGAAGACTTGACCATGAATGGTCCCGCGAAATCCGTTCCGACACCCGCAAAGGGCCGGATTTCGTTAACCCTATCCGAGGGCAAATCGCCCATCTGGGGCTGCATCATAGCCGCCTTGGCCCGATAACAAGGCAGGCACCGAAATACGACGCTACGCACTAAGCGTCTTCCCGATAGAATCCAGAACTCGCGCTGGAGAAACGCCATCAAGGCGTGGCATCCGACATGCCCATTTCGAATGTGTCGATCCTGTATCAACAGTTCGACCAATTTCCCTTTCCTAGGGAGTAACAACGGGTGACGAGCAGCATAAGGCAGGGTGGCATTCCGCAGCCGACTTCCTACCCTCAGCAATCCTTGAGGGTCAATAAACGGGTTGAGCCGAGCCACAACTCCCTTCAATTGGACGCGTCCGCGTCTCAGAAAGTCCAGTTCAGACTAAAGTGCACCGTCTGCACGTTTGTTCCGTACCAATGCGAACAACGCATGGTTTCGTTCCCGTGGTGTCAGGACCTGTGTCCGCACCCGTTGCGCCTCAGAATTGCGACAATTCCGCGCAAATCGGAAGATGCAGGCGGTCACATTGACCAGCTTGTCGAGCGAGCTGTACCGTTCCAGCAGGCTGAACTCCTCTTCCGGCTCTGGTTGCGTCGTACAGACACCGATTGTCAAGGCGCCGTTCGCCGAGGTAATGCGTGGAGTCAATGGCCAATCCGATTCGGCTTGAGTCAACCATTTTGGACCCCACTACAAGGGATGTCCAACTAACTCCGGAGCGTGACAGCCACGAGACGCACAGTCTGCTGGGTTCAATTCCCCTGGAGCATGTCTCCAGATTAAGGGAACCTCCGAATTCAAAATCTGCGAAACCCGATTCGCCACAAAAATCTCCAGCTTGTGAACTGAAACCTTCAGCCAGCATAACACGATCTGGCTGTTCGTCCAAGCGTAGACCGTATCTTCTAACTCTATTGACCCACGAAGAACCGTCATCGTGTGGTTGAGCAGACGAGTCAGGAGAGCCGCTCCTGAAAGCTCTAATTTGGGAATGGTCAGGCGAGTGCGCAACGGCGCAACCTTGCTCTTGGCCATGACCAACCGCACATCAACATCCCACGAGGAGTCGACCGTACGCAGATATACCGCAGCTCCGTAGCCCTTCTCCGAGGCATCACAAACCCCATGCAGGGTGGCGGTGTATCGTTTGGTGGGGACCAAGCTCCGTGGCAGTGAAATCCGATTGATGCCAGGGAGGGTCGAAAATAACGATTCCCACTCTGAGCTAAATGACCCGCCGATCGGGTTGTCCCCTTTCAGCTCAGCAGACCACAATTGCTGCATAAAACACTTGAGCTGAAATGTTACCGGGGTGATCCACCCGTTTGGATCAAATGTCCTAGCCACCGTTGAAAGGACGTTCCGTTTCGTCCAGACCTCCAGTGTAGGGTATGCACACCCGAACCCTAATTACATCTATATATAGCCCGGTATTGTATGAATCTAGAGACAATATACGACTGTACTTTGAAGCCGATACTCGTCTTATTCCACGCATATACCACATCCTTACATGGCGACCTAGCCAGGCCAGCCTACCTCTCGCGAGGTAGTGCTGTGCCGAATGGCAGTGCATCAAATAAATAAATACTTTTAATAATTAGAAAATCCTGGAGAAGAGAATAATTACGAAGAACGTGAAGACAAGTTTGCAGCCAGAGAAAGACAAAGAAGATAAAAGAGAAGATATTAAAGAAGAAAGAATATAATTGAAATAATTAAAGAAGAAAAAATAGAGAAGATAATCATGGAAGATGGATAAATATGGAAGACAGACATTTATTTTAGAAGATACCATAAACAAGAGAGAAAAATAAATAAAGAAGACTTGCTGCCGGGTGCCGGGCGTTTTTTCAAGCCAGTGATGTGGATTGCAGGGCGCCGGGCGTAACCGTACGGGTCAAGTGAGGAGCAGCTGGGAGATGTACGGGTCCCAGGATGAGCTGACTCTGAACAAGAACGACACGTGCGACGATGTCTGTGATGTGTGTTTTGGACAATGGTATCTATTTAATCCTATAAAATGTAAGTGAATTTTATTATTTGTTTAGAAGTATTAATTACGTGTTGGGAAGATTTTTACATTGTAAAAGGGTTGACGATTCGAATCAATATCAATATAATTATTTTTCAAATGAAGAGAGCATAAAGTAAAAGAGTATGTCGAAGAATGGCATAATGAAAAGTTACAGTAGGTACTGTCAGCAAGAGAAGTATGAATGATGGTTGATATATTTTTTTTAGGAATGGAGATAATTATGAAGGCCGAAAGAAAAGTAAATTAAATTAGTTTGGCATGAGTTATTTTAGATGATTTTGATAAGTAGTAATATATTTTTTTTTAAGATGATGATTTTGATTGGAAATATGGGTAGAATGTGGTTAATTTGTAAGAAGATACAAGTTTTGTTGTTTTAAAGTCATTAATATACCCAGTACTATTTTATAAACTTATTGCATCTTAATTCCGATTTACTCCAAATGTACAATCAAGTACATAAATGATTCATTTGTTCATTTGACTTGGTTACAGTTCCAGTTTATCTTAAAATTATAGTAATACAATACAGTGTTCGCAGGCGATCCAAATATGGACATGCAACACTGCAGAGGAATCCAAATTAGATTAGAACTTGACACATGTTTTGATTACAGAGAAACAGAATTGTTATTATAATAATTAGTAGTTCAAGTTACCGCAGTGCGACTTATGTAGAATGAAAGGTTTAGTTTCAGTTGACTAATATGGAAGATACGTAAAAGGTGATGCATGATTGTTAACAAGTTTAGGGTACCGCAGAGAGATGAAGGATGGAACCCATTGCATGAATTTGAATAAAAGTTTGAGAATGTATGAATTTCAGGTTTTGTTCCTATGTGTAAGATATACTTAGTATGAAAAAGTAGTTCAGCAAAGATTTTAAAATATATTACAAACGACGGAACCACTACCGATGGGTTATTACAAAAGTTTGTTTAGAAATTGCACTTAGTTACTTTTATTTTAAAGATTGCATTCGAGTTTATTAATAGATTAAAGTCTGACCAGCGGATATGGTCACTAAGGATTCGGATACTTCATTTTAAAGTGAGAAAATGTTTGTTTGATAGTGAGTGTTGAAAAGTATGAAAATGAAATGAAATAAAAAGTTGAATGTTGTTATGGAGACTTGAAGTTTTGAGTTATGTGATTACGTATTAAGCACATAGAGAAAAGTTGTATTTTGTTTGGATTTGGGAATGTTGGTTATGGTTGTCGTTAGGATTAAAAAGTATGAATTTGAGAGATGGTATGGAATGTGCAGGATATGTTACTCTAGGCCACAGAGTGAGTGAGCTGGGAACACTTCATTTAGTAAGCTTTCGAGAAAAGTTGGACTGATCATCCAATCTTTACAGAATGTCTTAAAATTCGAAGGATTCATTTGGATTGTGTTTAAGTTATGTTATAGTTTGGTACGTAACTATTGGCGAGTCCGATATGTTATAGTATAATCATCAAAGTCTCAAAGGTACAGGTACAAGGTACAAGGCACGAATCCTTCGCTTCGATCATGACGTGAACGAGCTTCCTTTGTGAGAACGTTGGATATCGATGACCTTATAAGCTCTCGAGTAGGAGCAGGTTCAGGCAGGTAGACCTGGAGCCAGATAATGGTAGTATTGTGGAAATAAAAAAAAGTACCTTATGAATGACGTCGATAAATAAATAATGAAAGTAAGTACCTATATGAAGTGGAAAATGAAATAAAATAGAGACTTTGATTGATAGCGATTGTATGAGAAAAGCGAGTATATTTTGGTTAGTTTTGGAAAGAAGTTTTATATTGATAAATATTTTGATGTGAGTTTTGAGAAGGTATTACGGAAATGAAAAATAAAGTAGTTTGTGATTAATGGAATAAGAGTTGAATAAATAAATACATAAACGAAGAAAAGAAAAAGAGATACAGAAGGTATGAAACATGTGTAATTTTGTAATTGTAGTGGAATAATGTTATAATTTTTTTTAAAAATTCTATGTATTAAAAATAAATTTTTCATGTCGTCAACCCTATATCGTAAACAGGTTAGATAATATTTTGTGTATTATAATTAAGTTTCATAAAATATTGGAACAGATATTAACTATGTAATCATTAACTATTTTACGAATTTAATAAGAACATTATATCGTTTTTTTTTAACACATATATTTTTTAATCGATTACAGTGTGAATTTATATAAATGGTAATATTTTGTTTTGAAAGTGTTTTAAAATTGTATCGGGAATAAAAAAAAAAAAAAAAAATGGTTGTTGTATATTGAATTGTTATATTTACATATTACACAGATTTTGAATTTTAAATTGTTATTTTTACACAGATGATTTATTTTATTGTTATTTTTACAGAAATGAGTTATCAGATTATTGTTTTTATATTTTGTATTCTAAATTGTTTTAAATATCATAAAAAATAAGATATAGTATATTTTTTCTTTCAAAAAAAGGGGGAAGGTGTAGGGTATGCACACCCGAACCCTAATTACATCTATATATAGCCCGGTATTGTATGAATCTAGAGACAATATACGACTGTACTTTGAAGCCGATACTCGTCTTATTCCACGCATAAACCACATCCTTACACCAGGGAGTCCAACTCGAACCGATACGAAAACATGTCTGACACCGGCTGGTACTGGACGCCAAATCCGACAACATATTCGGATTTTCCAGATCTCCGAAAATGTGGGGATCCTGCTGTTAGTCATCCGGAAGACCAGACAGTAACTCTGGAGAGTTCGACATCCATTTCCGGAGCTCGTAACCTCCACCCCGTAAGAGCTCAACTAGCTCGTTCCGACGAGCGAGCGCCTTCTTTACGGAATCTGCACCGGTACAGATATCGTCCACGTAGAGATCCTGCTCCAGGATCGCTGCTCCTCTAGGGAAATTTAACCGTTCTCGATCCGCTAACTCCCGCAAAGTACGAATCGCCAAATAAGGACTAGACCGTAGCCCGTACGTGTTGGTGTTCAGCTCGTACACCTTGATGGGCTGATCTGGGCTCTCTCGCCACAGGATCAACTGATACCGTCTATCTTCAGGGTGAATGACCGTCTGCCTAAACATCATCCGGATGTCAGCTACAAACACAACATTGTGTCTACGGAACCGTGTGATAACATCCGCGATGTCATGGTTCAACTTCGGCCCTGAATGCAAACACTGGTTCAGGTTCATGCCTTTAGATGTTGATGCCGATCCATCGAACACTACCCGAATTTTGCCCTCCGGGGTCCTCAAGAGCGCGTGATGAGGCAGGAAGCAGTGGTCTTCACGCTTCCAGTAGATACCCGAAACCGACATGTGGCCGAGCGACTCGTATTCCCGCACGAAGTCGACGTACTTCTGCCGGAAAATCCCGTCACGCTTCATGCGTCGTTCCATCGACAGAAGCCGCATCTCGGCTGCATGGTGTGAACTGTCCAGCGGTGGGCGATCACTCCGGAATGGAAGACGTGTGAGAAATCGACCTGACTTAAGGCGACCAGTATTGTTCCGATGAAACTGTTCACACTCTTCTTCAACCGGGTCCAACCGGCGGACCGTGGGTGGTTCCTTCCACCTCCCAAAACTTCTGTATCACCTCCGAGAGTACAGAACCGAATAAGGGACTACTAGTCGCTAGGCGTGGGGCAGCCGGCATGACCGGACCCATTACCGCATGGTCCAGTCTGGTGACCGAAACCAGACCAGTCACCTGCAACACGTGGACACCTGGCACTAACAGGTATCCCAAGGCATCGACACCCAATAAAATGTCTACTGGGCCCGGAATATCAAATTCCGGGTCAGCCAGTGACAACCCAGCGACCAACTGTCGCACCGAGAGCGACAACCGTACGTGAGGTTGTGAGCCCATCACATTAGGCATGACTTATGCCGTGACCGTCAGATTCACCGATAAATCCACCCGTGACGAGAGAGTAATCCGACATACTCCCTTAACGGTACCGACTTCCGTGTTCCCAATTCCCCGAATGGAATGTGGATACTCCCTTACCTAAATGCCCAGCCGTCTTACAAGGTTGCACGAGACTAAGCACCCCTGGGCCCCCGAGTCCAATAGTGCTCGTGCCACACATGATTTGCCGTCCGAACTCCACGCTATCACAGAGGCGGTGGGGAGCATGACCGTCTGTGGAGTGGCGCGGCACCCTGTAAGTGGGCGGCGTGTCCCTAGCGGGAACCTCCGCGGGATCCGAACCCGCTGAGACCTGCGTCGGCCATGGAGTAACTCGGCTGCTGATATGCAACCGGCATATCAGACCGTATGTGCATCAAGGGTTTCCAACCCGTATAATAGGCCCCTCGCTGTCCCGGTATCCGATCATACCGGACGGTCTACGGTGTGCCCGGTGCGCACCGTGGATAAATGGGGGAGAGCGGATCCAACCTGGGGCGCTCTAGGAATGGGGGCGACATCTGACTGTTCGCCTCCCATAGCGACGGGCAGGGTGGCGCAGAAGGTGGTGGACTCCCAGCCTTCGCGCTACTCATAGGTGCCATCTGACATCCGCCCGTAACACGCGGTGAGCCAGCGGCCCGAAGTCCTCGCTGACCGTGGACAGCGGCGACCGAACCCCGGCTATCCCGCATGTTACCCCCCGCGCTGCCCCCTTCCCCTAGGGGGGGGTCCCGTCCGCGGGTGCCCCAGTCACCCCGTTGGTGACTCCCGTTGCCCGGAGGGGGACTGGGTCCGGCCCTGGTTGGGCCCTGTGGCCGACCAACCTGAGTCCGGCCCTGGTGACCATCCGAAGGGCCTGACCGATTCAGGCACAACACTATGTGGTGCTTGCCACCACAGCACTCACAGGGGAACGCGCGCGAGCACTCGCTCAGCGTGTGCGGCCCCAAACAACCGAAACACAATCGGTGACGGAAGACAATCTTCCTGCGGGCAGCTACCCCGTGCGCCTTAAATTTGGCGCAACTGGTCACGTCATGACCGGCACTGTCGCAGTGCACACAGCCGTCACCCGACGGCGCGGCATTCAAAACGCCAAATTGTTTCGACCTCCCCCCCCCCCGTGGGGGCGGGGGGCGCGGCCCCTCCCGCATCCGCGCGGGTTGGCGCTGCACACTGGCCTCCGTGTCCAGTGTGTCACATCGCCTACATTCACTTTCCAAAAAATCCGTCAAATGGACGAGCGTGGGCAGTTCCGTGCTACTGCCCCCATGCAGCTGTTCAAACCGACTTTGAACAGCTGCAGGCAATCGTGACAAAACCATATATAAGACAATGTATGACCATTGGTCTACTGGAAGACCAAGGTTCTGAAGGGCCTTAGTGGCCACCAGCACAGGGTTGAGCACCTGTACTCGGATGTCAACATCCCGGGTTACTCTTGGGATGCTAAACAGCTTCCCCAGCTGCGCATCAACCAACCGCCGTTTGTGTTGGTAGCGGTCAAACAATAAGGACCTTGCTTTCTCATAATTGCCCGCCGTGACCGTTAGGTGACCGACCAACTCCTTCGGTTCACCCCGCAGAGCCATCAATAGTTGGGCCAACTTGTAGGCGTTGTCCAGGTCGTCCCGACCGTGGACCAAACTATCAAATAAATTGATGAAGGCTGGCCACTCATCAATTGCCCCACTGAAGGCCGGAATCTCCAGGTGTGGCAGCCGTCCAACAACACCCTTCGGGGGTGGGTCTCCGTTACCCTCCTCACGGTCATTCCTTCGCGACCGCTTAATTTTCTCCGCGCGACGCTCGATGTCACCCAAGCATTCCATCGCTTGGTCAGCATCCGCGCAGAGCTGTTTCACTGCAGCCACCGAGGCTTCATCAGTAAGCCCGAGAGCTTCAGCCTCCGCAGCAGCCGACACACCTTCCCGACGCGTGTCATTGCGTCCTCCACACGCTTGAGCAGGACATCATCCATGTCCGGTCGCTCCACATACTTATGAGTATGGGCGAGCCATCTCATTTCCTCCCGGACACCATGCCGCGGTACCGTCAAGGGTGAAGGTGCCATGTTGACCGATTTAATAGATTCTGGTCTTATACTTCACTACCGAACTAGTATAGCCAGAGACCAGCACTTGCCATCAGCGCTGGGCACAGAAATTAAAACTAAGTTGTCAAAACTAAGGCAACCACTAAAACAATTAAATCCTAAAAAATATTTAATATGGTCGCCCTGTGGACATACACCTTATAACTATACACTCTAAATCAATTATAGAATGCCACCATAAAGTACAATAAAAAATAACGCACAAAAATTTATTATAAAAAAAAGGCTATTTTTAATATAATGTAGGTAGCCGTGAACCTTCTAGAAGTGGCCCCTCCGATATGACCCACACTTCTACTGAGGTCAGCAAAATCAGCTTAATACCCCTTAAATAGCCTGACCCTGCTCTGTAATCCGAAATAATACTGCTATACAATGGAACCCGACTGCAATACTATAGTCCGACCGAATGATTGTTCCTTATGCACACCGAGTAGTTTCCGACTACAATTTTATAATAATTGTTAACTAAATCGTCAATTATACGTTCACTAACCGAAAATGAACCTAATTTGTGGTATACCGACCACAATACTCACTCACAAAATGATTGCCGACCAATCTGAGGTACCCACCCTCTCCCAGCTACAATGTGGCAAAAAAACAACCCTGCAACCGTCCGTGAATCGATTTCCTACTAGGAAACCGCGCCTCTGCTACCTTAACCGACAGGGCGTGGAATCTTGGTAGGGTTGGTTTTCATTGGAATGTCACAAGTAGTACTGACCTTGACGCCGTGGACCGGCATTCGAAAGCTCAATGCGAGGCAGGAATACGGGATGAGGAACACCAGGGTGGAGGGTGAGGGGAGTCGAATCTTACTCTCGTCGCAGCCCGCTGCTGTCGCCGTCGTGATGCTTGCCGACACAAGGGTCGCTATCCGAACGCGACGAATTGATCACCGAATCACTTCAACCTTTCACAGCAAGAAGCACTCACTCCGATGACGTGAAATCTACTTATTTCCCGACGATTGTTCCGTGATTATTACAATTAACATTCCGACCAGGCCCGATACCTGTGGTAGACAATTATTACAAATAACATACAGCCAAGGCCCGAATGCCTGACGCCGACAAATTACCCATGTGCCAAAGTGAGTTTAGCTAGTCATTTCGTTTCTATGCAAGTGACAGCTAGCTAGTTCCGTTCCGATCACTCGCGGTCCTATCGCGCAACAAAAAAAAGGTGCGTTCCGAAGCATAAATATTAAACATTGGGTATGCTCGGATACAACTCAGTAGAGGTCAGACTTAACACCGAACAGCTTCTGACTGTGTGTCGATTGTTTCGAGGCGACAGTGACTGCGTCGCGCTTGTCGGTACGGTATGCGCACTATTCGTGCCCGAAAAATATACGCGCGCGCGCAGGCACCGGCAGATATTAGCGGGCGGCACGCACTTAAATTAAGTTTAATTTTATAGCTGACATTAAGAATTAATTGACTGTGTTTAAATTGTGTTCCCTTATTTGTAATTTGAATTTAAAATCAAGTCGACACACTGATTGAAGTGAAATGAACAATTTGTAATTTAATTTATTATTATATATGTTATCAATGCTATTTTGTTCGGTGTATGTACAACGCATTAGAATTATTTCTGTAATGTTGTACTTACTACATTTGACAAATTAATAAATAAATAAATAAATCAGCAGCCTTTCTATTATAGCAACTGTTCATTTTGTAATTATCTTGTCTTCGTCTCAGAAATTTATTTTAAAAACCATATAGTTGGTCTGGGTGCTCAAGTTATCGCAAGTCGTTTAGCGCCCTCTAGGGAAACATAAAGCAAAGCCCTGCTAGCCTAAATCCCGTGTGCCTGTCCCCCGTAACACTCATCATCATTTGGCGTAAAATGTGTCAGTGAAAAGAAAAGATTGAAGTGTATATTTTTTGTCAGTGAACCACTTCGATCATGTAGTTCAGTTGTTCATTTAGTCCACCATATCAGAAAGAGTCTATGAGAAAGGGATGGAAAAACGCTTCAACGAACCTTCAAGAATAATACAAGCAAAAATATTATTTTGGTAAATGGGGCAACTTTTAAATTTCATTGGCGTATAGCGGACAGCGATGCCAGCGAGAGACGAATGACAAATAGAGATGCATTGAACTAAATTAAGTAAAGACACATTAGAATGAGTGGTGATTGTCTGATAAGGTTATTATTCGAAATTAACCACTTTATTTATTACAATCATTCGTGAACTACTCATGTCTAATCAGCATTATGTTTTGTGGACGCACGTTACGCATGTTGTGGGAAGACGACTGTTTTTTTTTTAATATCGTGATTCTTTCAAGTACCTTTTAGTGCCCTGCTATGCTAATAACCACTAAAATGCTGAAACGTAAAATAATACGGAAACAAATTACGCCAAAAGCGGCGTAGAATTCAGTACCTAAGTGATGAGGATGATTAGATGAGACCCCAATAGAAGGTAAGTGGTTGGCTGTGTCTCAGACACGCATAGGTGGCCTTATTGTACACGGAAAATGCATAATGCATTGTATGATATAAACGACATAATTTTACAAAGCACGGTTACCACATACTATTTTTTCTTAACCTAAAAACCGCCATGGTGCCGGTGCGGACGATGATGATACAAATTGATATGAAATATCTCTGTGCTTGCACTGCTACACCGAATGTTGCATGTTGCAATAACTTTCTCGAATTTCATTGTCTTGAATATATTATTCAAGTTTTATTTTTATGCCTAAGCCTAGAGTGGGTGAGAACGCATATTGCGTCAACGAATATTGCATATAGCAAAAACATTCTCTGATTTCATTATCTCGAATATATTATTCGAGTCCAATTTTTTGGGTCCTAGCATGGAGTGGGTGGAATACATTGCTAATCGAGCTAACGCATACTTGTCAATAATTAAAAAAAAAAAATACCTGAAAAGCCTGGGTTGATAAGTGAAGTTCCTGCATTGCAAGACAGAAGATCAAAATCAATATTTTTTGAAACAATGCCGATGGAGGCCACAGAACCAATCACCTCTGAGGATTTTATAATCTGGAATTGATTCATATATTGGGAGATTTTGAGGCGGAGGCCAAATATTGGGGTGATGACATATACGAGGGACTTAATAAAATACTCCAGCAAATCCTTCAAGAGGTACATAAGAAGGAAGCAAAAGAAGAGCTGACCAATAAGTACTTATTACCAAAGAACACCCAGTTTGCCAAGTCTCCCACTTTATAAATCCAGAGATAAGCGACATGTGATCACTCTCAGAGGCAATCTTGAAAAACAAATGACCATAAAGCAGAATAAGTTGGGCAAAGCTTTGTCGGTGCCGGAGAACGCAACGACGCACTTCACAGTCAGCTGCAGGTCCTACACCAATAAGGAGCCATGCTAGGCCTCAAACTGGAATTAGGAGAAAGATCTACTTGACTACAGTCCTAAAAAACGAATGTTAAAAAGGGGCTTCTTGGCAAGAACTACCAAAGTGGCGAGGACGGCGAATACCACTCATTCCTTATATACAAGACTCCAATCTAACTACAGAGGAAAGTTATAATTCCTGATATTCCTCGCAATGCAGCGACTAAGTTAACAATTTAAACTATTTGAAATCGCCTCGCTTCCACAGGTTACTAAAATAGTTAATTCCTAATATACACACATCAAATGCAGTTAGCATCTAAATCTCAAATTGAGCCTATCGGCTTGGATTATGTCTAAATTATAACTTTTTTTTGACATTTTAGTAGTTTATGTGACTGCTGCATAATGGAGGGCATTAAAACTCGGAGGTTTTAATGCCTAATTCTGAACAGTTATATACACTAGTTCATCTACACACATATCATAAGCTCTCTTTGATGTGTTCAGGAACCGCATGTTTGATCGGCATTGTGGTTCTGCAATTGTTTAGCTTGTTCTTTAGTACCAACTTCACGCAGACGGGCGTCGGCGTTCGAAATTTGAATGTCATTATAAGTAGAAAAACTACACATAATGACCATTATGTGTAGTTTTCCAGATACAAAACGAGTTTTTACCAATTAGATTAACATAATGCTGATCGTAACGTGCGGTTTTTGAACGCAGTATAGAGGGTTTATGATACGTGTGTAGATAAAATAACTTTTCAGGCTAGAATTACCCATTGGCTAAAACGTACGCTTTCAGTAAGTGGCATAGACACTTCTATATTTAGTGCCCATAGCACTCGCCACGCGTATAAGTTATCAGCATCCCGATGAGGGTAAGCATAGATGTTATTCGGAGAACTGCCGGATGGATCGATCAATCCCCTATATTTGTAAATTTTTTCAATAGGCCGATAGTTAACTGTGATATCAATTTGCTTAGTAAGAATCAATAAGGTTGTGTAATAGGTTATTTTCGACTTAGTAGGCCGCGCATGCGACTGGTAACTGCAGCACTTACTGGCCATGGTTTCTTTAATAAACATCTATATGTCCTAGGTGTTACCGACAGCCCCCTTTGCAGAGCCTGCTTGGAGGCAGAAGAAACGGCTGCTCACGTCCTCATGGAGTGCACAGGAGTAGCGGACTACAGGGCTAAACACCTCGGTCAATCGAGGGACCTTCCAGGGATAGTCGGTAACGTAAAGGGCCTACTGGCGTTCCTGGAGGAGTTGGGTTGGCTCGAATGATGTCGCATTCCCACCCACACGCAAAATAGGCGCTTTCGTCGTCGAGTTGCGGAAACCAGCCCGTCTTACAATTGACAATTGACAATAGGTTATTTTTTATTTTTTTCGATACATTGATTTTAAAGTTTATATTGTTAATCTATATACATTTACATGGTTTTAAGAATAAATCTCTGAGACGAAGACATGATAATTAGAATATCAAACGAACTTACCTGAAAATAACTTGGATAGTAAATAACTTGTTCGTCGAGGAGATTTATTATTTAAACCATGTATTAGGTCTGGCTGCTACCCTGAAAACTACCCTGAATTGCCAAGGCTTTTTATTTGTCTGTAAACCATATACAAACGTACAAATGAACCTGGTTACGTACATAGAGTATAAAAGTAGCCGCACCAATTACATTCTAAACAACATTTTGCTATGTTAAATTCAAACTGTTCACTCCACACCATCTCTACCATTGTACGGTGGTGCGGAACCCTTTGTGCGCGAGTCCGACTCGCACTTGACCGGTTTTTTAGTGTCAGGTTTTGTTATTTTGTCACTCTTTATTGAGTGCAAGTTCGATATGGTGAGTGTGACGACAAATTGTTATGTACTTGGTAGTTATAAAATCTCGCGAGATCCAGCAGAGCTGAGCTTTTTGCTAATTTTCGATATTGTTATTTATCCAACAAATCATGGGGCAAATAACGATATTTTTATATTATGACGATATATCGATAAACAAACAGATAGAAATATCGATATACCATCACTATTAAATATCAGTCTGGCGAATTAAATATCAGACCATAGTTTTTAAAGCCCCGCAAGGTAACAATTTCAAACACGGATGCGGATTTCCGAACTCGAATTCCGCTGGAGAGTCACTAGACTACAATCAATTAGGAATTGATTCAATAAGCTGGCTGAACTATTGAACTATTGAAGTTGGATGAACTCTACGGAGGTAGTTTCAAGTCGCATTAAGGGTGTCCCACTCATCAGCGGACTGACGATTTCACCTTCAGCCTACTTTTAAAGGAATGGGAATTCAAATGTTGAGTAGGAAACAAAAATATGTTTTATAACACATAAATAAATAAATATTTAAATACAAAAGGCACCAACACTCTGAAAACTGTATTTAGATAAACAGATTTTATGATAACTTCGTGAGAATTTTCTACAGCGCAAAAATAATCCAACTACGTTTTTATGGTACCGTACCGTCCGTCCGTTTGTCACAAGGCTGTATCTCATGAACCATTATAGTTGTTGAAATTTTCACAGATGATGTATTTTTGTTGGCGCTATAACAACAAATACTGAAAAACAGAAAAAAAAAATTAAGGGGGCTCCCACACAACAGTTCTTTCAGTTCCACGTACAAACTGATGAATGCACCTGTTTACGTACATGGAGTGTGAAAGTAGCCGCACCAATAACTTTGTAAACAACATTTAGCTGTGTTAAATCCAAACTATTCACTCCACACCATCGCTACCATTGTACGGTGGTACGGAACCCTTCGTGCGCGAGTTCGACTCCCACTTGACCGTTTTTTTTGTACAGTAGCGCTTGGCCGAAACTCTAGATCAACATGGTAGTAAAAACACCAAATGCATTTATACTACATTACTTGCTTAATTTAAGATTATTAAAAGGCCCTGCCTAACATCCAATCTAATTTCTCAATTAAATGTCGAAGGCAGGCGCTATTATCATACTGTTTTTGCTAATGTAGCGTTAAATCAATACATTATCATTTCATAATCTTCATTAAGTTTTACATGTCACAGGGAATAGAGTAGGTAATTAAGTAGGCTTATTTTGGGAATTATAAATATTACCTGTTATTACAAATAACGTAATCTACATAAACATTTAAAATTTACATAAAAGAACATACATTGCTTCTGGCCCCACACTAGGATACTATGTGTCGTGGGAACCAGAAACAGCAACGTCACACACATAAAACATCCAAGACCTGGGGTTTTATTTTTTCTTTACCCCCATCCGGGGATCGAACCCGGGACCTCTCGCATGGTAGGATCGCTCTCCAAAACCGCAGTGCCACAGAGGTCGTCTTAGTACAAGAGACGCCCTGAAGTACAAGAGACGGTTTCTGAAAGGAAAATTAGCTGTGACAGCTTGTTAAACTCTTGTTAAACGCAATTCAGCCAATCAAATGCCGCTATTTTGAATTAATGATCGATTAATCGCTGGTTACATTTGACAACTCTTTCAGAAACTGGGAGTAATTCTGTCTACTGGGGTCTCAAGCGTTTTTTTTTAGTATTTCTTCCTTCTTATATTTAGCCGATCAGACCATTGTATTGGGGGATTTCGCGACGAAGAAATCAATGTGATCAAATAAACTTGTATTTCCAGTTTCCGTCACAAAACGTTTATTTAGCAGTATTAAATGTATCAGTAATGTATCCATTCAGTTTCAGTTTCAGTTTATTTATTGCATTCCATACATAATATAGGTGGAGGTTATAATTATGGACCTTGTCCAGGCACAGCAATTTGAGAGAGGACGATATCACAATATTGCAATATTTCTACGTACTACTTAATTTAACTATAAATTAAATTGTATCAGATACTTATTTATATAATGTTAGTGTTTATACATTTTTTTTATTCTATACTAATTTAAATAATTATAATTATAATTCGTCATTTAAATAATCATTTACACAATAATAGCATTTCTTAATTAATAGTTGTTTTAATGAACTTATAAATATGGTATCTCTAGTTTCTGTCGTCAAATGGTTTGGTAACTTATTATAAATTTTTGCAGCCATTACTAGAGGGCTTGAAGAGTGTATGTTTAGTCTAGAAGGTGGTAGCGCTAGTCCTTTTCGTGGTCTTAGGTTGCGATTTGTTGGCATCTGATCTTGTCGTTTTGTGTAAAATTCAGGATATTTTCGGATGAATGTACAAGTTTCCAGTATGTATATACTAGGGAGTGTGAGGATTTTGTGTTCTGTAAAGTGTGGCCTGCAGCTGTCTCGAGATTCAATATTTGCGAGTATGCGTATAAGTTGCTTTTGAAGAGTTTCATTCGTCCAAATAATAACCAAGTAAATGTGATTCATGTCAAAATAAGTCGTATTATACTATTACAAATACAATACAATCAAATCAAATTCAAATCAAATTTATTTATTCGTGCTGAAAAATTACATAGGTAGGTACAATAAGTAGGTATAGCATTTAATTATTACACTGCTGATATTTGTTTTGCGTACCTCAGGGAAGCTCTGTCCCCTACACTAAGTAAAACTTGTATAGTAGGGTTACAGCGTCTCTCTTTGGCTGTGTTTTATGCTCTTATTTAAAATTATTTTATTTAGGTGGTACATTTTAAGATTTTATTTAATGAAAGTATGAATTAAATTTACACATTAATTAATTAAATTTGTAGGTACATAATATAAATTGATTAATTATAGCGTGGATCTTAGATGCCATGGGTGTGAGAGTGTGTATGAGTGTGTGTGTGTGCGTGTGTCGTGAAGTGTGAGATAAAATATGTGGCTAATTAGTTAGGTATAGCAAATAATTTCTCTGTTTCCTCAAAATTAAGTTGCAACAAGTACCGTGTGATTGTTCTGGTGCATTCGTGCCGATTCAGTGCTAATATGCTGATATATTTACTGACTCTGTTGTATATAAAAGGCCCCATTTTAGATATATGTTTTGCACCAAAGCATGTTGTAGATGGTGGAACTTTGAAAATAATGTTTTTCCTCCTTTTTTGTGTGTTTTCCTCCATACTAGCCGTTGAGATAGTTGTGTGTTGTTTGAGTAGAATTGATTGAATGTAGAGTTGTCGCACTGTCAGCACCGAACACTCTTTGTACAGGTTCTCAGTGGGAAACATTCTGGGTTTAAAGAACATAACTTTAAGTAGTGCCCGTTGAGCTCGTTCCAGTCGCAATAGATGCGTTATCGGGGCAGCTCCCCACGCAGAGATGCAGTATGTCAGTATTGATTGCGCCAGGGCTCTGTACACCATGAGAAGAGTGTCTGAGCTGACAATGTGTCTCAGTCTTTTAAATGCATAAATTAATTTTCGGGTTCTTGTTGTTAAGTTCTTGATGTGATTTATCCACGACAGGTATTTATCCAAAGTTACTCCTAAGTATTTGATTGAGTCTGTAGAACATAAGGACGCACAGGGACAACCGGGAGATCTATTACATGACTCATCGTGCATTTTTAAAATTATCGGTCTGTTCGGTTGGGTGCTTGATCTAATAGAAAAAGTTATAAATTTAGTTTTTGACACATTAAGCGGTAGTAGATTGGCATTCAGCCACTTTGTCACTGTGTCGAGTGCTCGATTGACTATGCGTTCGACACCGCCCCATCTGTTGCTATTAAATAAGAGAACAGTATCATCGGCATATGTTATGATGATTCCATTTTCCAACAAGGTCTTGCACAGATCATTTATGTAGAGGAGAAAGAGCGTAGGGCCTAGTATACTACCTTGGGGTACACCAAAGGTGATGTTACCTTCGGTTCCGGTATGGTGTCCTATTTTTACCTTTTGGGTTCTGTCTGTAAGGTAGCTTTCGAACCATTTTAAGGAAATGCCTCGCACACCGCAGGCTTCAAGCTTTGCCAGTAGTATAGGGATGGAGACGGTGTCAAACGCTTTCGCCAGATCCAAAAAGACACCCAATGTTCTCTTTCTTGCATCAAGGTTTGAGGTTATATATTCAGTGACGGCAGTATTCATATTCATATTCATATTCATATTTATTTATTGATAACGTCAGTTACAAGTCATTTTGTAAATATAGTTAGTTCAGATGAATGTCAAATAAAAATTACTTACATTAAAATTAAATTGTGTCAAATTAAATTAAAATAATAATAATAAATTATATTGAATTATATAAAAATATAAAAAAAAGAATAATTTACTTAATTAACACAAATGTTGTCTACCTAGTTGGGTAGGTCTAGGAATTCCGAAAAAGAATAGAAGGTTTGCTCGACAAGCCAGCGCTTAAGGCGCAGTTTGAAAGTGCTTGGATTGGGAGCATCGGTTACGTTGGCGGGAAGACGATTATATACCGCCGGACCCATGACGTGAGTCATCTTCGATGACTTCCCCAATGTGTGGGGGACCGTCGCGAGTTTGTGACCGTGGCGGTGTGTTTTGCGGAACGTGCGGAATGAGTCCAGGTTTTCGCGCACGTAGACGGCCACTTGCAGAATGGTGACGGACGGCAACGTCAGGATCCTGAGCGCTTTGAAGTGAGGCTTCGCGGAGACGTCCCAGCGGACCTGGACTATAGCTCTCACGGCTCGCTTTTGCATCCTGAATGCCCGTTCCCAATCTGCTGCGCATCCCCACAGTTCGGCTCCGTACTGCACCAGCGAATGCACTGTAGCGAAGTAGCAAGACTTCACTATGTCGCGCGGCACCGTGCGTGCCAGCCGACGCAGCGCGAAGCACGCGCCGCTGAGCCGCGCACACAGCCTGTCCACGTGCGCACTCCACGTGAGGCCGCGGTCCAGCTCGAAGCCCAGAAACGTTGTCGCCTCCACCTGCTCGACCCGCACTCCGCCCACATGGACGTTCAGCGGGACGAGATGGCGGCCTGACAGGTCGAAGTGGAGAAAGTGGGTTTTTTTCAAGTTAAGGACGAGGCCGTTGTCGCGGAACCAGTGAGACAGTTCGGTTATTGTATGGTTTAGGCTTAGCTCAAGGCCTCCAATCGTTTTGTTCGTTATAATTCCTGCCACATCGTCAGCGTACATATATAGCTCGCTGGAGGTCATTGCTTGTGGCAGGTCATTGAGCAAGAGCGAAAACAGAATATTGGATACAGAAGAGCCCTGAGCAACCCCCATATGTGTCATCACTGGTTTTGATCTCGTCCTGCCTCCATCACCAACAACGATCTGGGTTCGATTTTTCAGAAAATCCGCTACCAGAGATAGGGGCTTTCCATCGATACCGTAATGCCGGAGTTTGACGGCGAGAACACCGTGATCAGCCACGTCGAAGGCCTTCGAGAGGTCACAGCAGAGTACTGCCACCTGGAGCTTTTTCTCTCTCGCCTCGAGCACGCGTCGCACCACCACCCTCGTCAGCGCAGTCGTCGAGCGTCCCGCGCGGTACGCGTATTGCCGGTCCGACAGCGCTTCAGTCGACGCTAGAAATTCAAGGAGTCGGGAGCTTAGGCCGTTCTCTAAGATCTTGGACAGTATGGGCACGACTGCGACTGGTCTGTACCCATCGATATTCCCCCTCTTTCCTTTCCCCTTGAATATCGGTGCTATTTTGCTCTTCTTTAGCGCTGTCGGGTAGATGCCTCGTCTGACGCACTCGTTAAAGAGTTTAGCTAGTATCGGTGCTAAAGGCTCTGCGGCCCAGTGTATAAGTTCCGTCGAAATGTCATAAATATCTTTGGTGGGTTTATGCGCGATTCGGAATTTTATAATGCGATAAACTTCGCTCGGAGTGAATAGATGTAGTTTTAGTAAGCGGTCGGCGGTAGGGCGGGCGGTCTGCAGGGCGCGACAGGCGCACGGCACGTCGGCCGGCGGGGCTCCACACGCGGCGGCGGCGCCGACGAATCTCGCATTCATGGCGTCCACCACATCTCGCTTGCTGTTGAATTTAACGCCGTTTGAGTCGACAGCCACGTCCGTGAAATCTACACAAACACGACTGCCCCTCCCTCGCTCTCGGTTTATCACATTCCACATGGCCTTGCTCACATTCGTGCTGGATGTAATTGACTTTGTATAAAAGTGTGCTCTTTTGTTCTTAACCAGGTTGTCATATTGGTTTAATAGCTTGTTCTGGACCTCTATGATTACATTGTTGTCAGGTTGAGCAGTCGCGATTTCGAGCACGTCAAATAATAGTGATTTGATGTTTTTGAGCTCATGTGTTACCCAAGATTGACTTTTAGTTTGTGGCTTTCGCCTGAGGGGAAAGCAGCTGTCGTATTTGTTAGTTATGACATAAATCACGGACGCGGCTAGTTCCTCAATTGACTCACCTTTTCGGCGCCAAATGTGTTGCCAGTCGACGCTCTCAATAGACGCGACAAAATTGCATCGGTTCGCCTGTGTGTGTTGTCGCGCGAGGCGGGTGAGGGGCGCGGGGCGCGCGAGGCGGCGCGACGAGACGCGCGCGCGCACAGCGAGGTGGTCGCTCAGGTGCGTGGTGACGGGCGCGCAGCACACGTCTCCTGCGTCCAGGTTGGTGTACAGGTGGTCGAGGCAGGTGGCGGTGGTGGCCGTCACTCGCGTGGGGAAGCTCACCTCGTTCCTCACGTCATGGGCCGATAGTATATCGCGGAGTCGGTCTCTCTCGGGCGACGCCTCGATCCAGTTAATGTTGATGTCTCCGATAATAATACAATCTAAGTCTGAATCGCAGATCTTATCGAGCAAACCATCTAAGGAATTCAAAAAATCTTGTGTTTTTTTACCATTAGTATAAATACATACAACAGTAACATTATAGTCTGTAAGGTCTATGGCTGAAAGTTCAAAACATTCTTGGATAGACAGTGCAGTGATGTCTATATTTTCTACTACTTTTAGGGTGGATTTCGCATAAATGCAGGACCCACCATGGGTAACGTTAGTCCTGCTGTATTACGATGTGAGGTTATAGCTGTCTAAACTTACAGTCTCTAACTTGTCATTCGTCAGCCAATGCTCCGTTATTGCTAGGATATCACACTCGAGCTCACATTTTAGTAACACTTCTAGCCGCTGTGTTTTCTTATCTAACGACCGTATGTTTAGATGCGAGATAGTAAGTTTACCGCGATCACTAGTTACTGTTGCTATGCACGGTGACGGTGGTGGGAAGTCCTGCGCGTGCTCGTCGACGGTGCTGTGAACATATGCATGGTCATCACTGGGCGCTGGTCTGGCTGAGAGTTCGGCTGCGCTGCTCACCCCCCCGCTGCCTGCGGGGGCGGGCGAGAAACCACTCCGCCAGCTTCACGCGCGGGGGCCACGTAGTTGGAGTCTTGACGTTCTCGGTCAGCGAGTCAGGTATGCCGATTATAAACGACGCCTGGTCATTGGTCTTGAGGGATCGTTTTTCGACGGTATATTTGTCGGATTTGGCGATTACATTTAAGAATGTTATCAGGCTCTCCTCGGTTGTGCTTGCCTTTAGGTTCCATACCTGTATGTATTTCAGGCGATCGGCCGTTTGGAGATCAGCATTCTCTTTGCCGGAGCCAGTAATCACAGCACGAGCAGGGCGTCGCTTGTGTGTAGTTTTTTTCTTCACAACTGTCCAGGGTTCGTCATAGCGTCCTCTGTTGACTTGCCTACTCTAAAGCCGTATTGATTTGTTGCAAGTAGTTTTTTACTCTCTAAGTATCTAAGAAGACGTCTATTCATAACTTTTTCCAGTATTTTAGAAAGAGCTGGGAGTAGCGATATAGGCCTGTAGTTTGCAGCAACACTTGCATCCCCCCCTTTATGAATTGGGCAAATGATAGATTTTTTTAATACATTTGGAAATACTCCAGTGTCGAGGCTTCTTTGACACAAAAATGTAACAGGTTTTATTATATATGGTAATGCTAGTTTTAGTAATTTACTTGATATCCCATCCCATCCCGGCGCAGAGTCTATTTCAAGTGATTTGATTATTGAACCTATTTCTGCTTCGTCGGTCGATAGGAGTGCGAACGATTTAAGTTGGGAGTTGAACAGATAGTATTTGGATGCAAGGTCTTGCTCTGTTATATTAGATGACTCCAATATTTTATTTGAAAGATTCGAGCCTACATTGATAAAGTATTCGTTAATTTGTTTTAGTGTGTCCTCGATACTCGGCGATTTGATCAGTTCCTCGACAGGGTTCTGTTTAACTGGGAAGTTACAGATTCTTTTGATGTTTTGCCATGTCTTTTTGCTATCATTGGTTGCCTTCCTGAGCTCTGATTGTTCGTGTTCTATTTTTAAACGTTTTAGTAAGTTGTTGCATGTGTTTCTGTATTTTAGGTATGATTTTTTTATTTCTTCGTCATTTTTATGTTTATTTGTTTTTTGGTGTAATTTGTCTCTTCTTTGTGTACATTTTATTAGCCCAGGTGTGATCCAAGGTTTTAAATTATTTTTAGATATAGGGACTTTTTTAACTTGAGTGTTTTTATTTAAGAGGGCTATCAGTGTCTGTATAAATTGACTAGTGGCAATTTCAATATCGCTTTTGTCCAATATCGCTTCCCAGTCGGTTTTAGATAATTCTGTACAGACAGCATTGTAATCAATTTTTGTACATGTTTTTCTTGAATTTGTTTTTTTATGTGAGAAATAGGGATTTGACATATCACTGGTGAGTGATCTGTTATAGTTGCTGGGAGAACTAAGATTGTTGGTATGCCCTTTGTTTTTACCATGCAGTGGTCCAGACAATTTTCCTCTCGAGTGGGAAATGTGTGGCCAGGTAAAATACCATGTGATGCAAGTAGCGTTAGGTAATCAGAGTGATTATTTGATTTTGTGTCAGTAATGTTGATATTCATGTCACCAAGCAATGTGATATTTGATATTGTCTTCAGGCTCTCCAACAAGTCATCAAGCGAGGCGTTAAAGATATCTATTTTCTTAAAAACTGGAGGTCTATAGATCGTTATAAATGCGTTTTCGTTACCTATTCTGATTACAAGACAATTTGCTTCTTTTATCGGTGGTTCATAAATAGTGACGTTGTGTAATGTCTTTTTAACGTAAACAATAATACCATCATTTTGATTTATATATATTTTAGTGTAATGTGTGTTATAACCTGTTTTAGAAGATGGTATAATGTCCGCTTGCAGCCAGCATTCCGTGAGTATTATAATGTCAAATTCTATATCGGTACGCTGCAGTAGTACTTGAAAGTTTTCGAAATTCTTGTTGCTGCTTCTTATATTTATTGCTATAGCGGCTATATTTTTGTCCTTGTTGTATTCTAGATAAGATTTGCACTCCTCGGGTTCACCTATACGATATGATTTTGCGACACTGACATTGTCAATGTCCGTAATTATCTCATTTACAATACAAATACAAATACGTTTATTTTGCCAAAATAGATTACAATTGTGAAAACTTACTAATAGCATGTGTGGGTATTCGGATAAATTTTAATATAGTTACTGCGATCTCCGCACTAGGCTAACCTGTATCGCGGAAACCGTCACAAATCGAGTGCCATGAACTTATCGATCGTAAGCGGAAAATTGTGAATTGTGTTGCATTGATTAATTTCATTACGTGCTAGAGTTAGTGTGTGTGAGGTATGACTTTAAACTAATTAATGTGTACTTAAACAAGTTTAAATATACAAAATGATTCTAAAATTGTAAAAAATAGGTTCCTATATTGACAAAAGATTAACAATTTTAATAAAAATATGTGGTTAAAAGCGCATCTAAAGTTCGTATATTTATTATTTATTCGTATTTATTTTATTAGTTAAACATATCCGTTTATTTTAAAATATTTTCAGTTTCATCATAATTTAAGCTAGTGAGGTATTTTCTTACTTTAATTTTTGTTTCTTTTACTGTAGACGTTTTGAGATCTAGTTTTTGTGTGATCTTATTGTAAATGTAGGGATGTAGATAATTGGATTATTTCTGGGCAAATGATGTTTTAACGGGGCTGATACAAAGTCTAAAAACTCTTCTTGAGAGGAGCCATGGGCACTCTGGTGAAGAAAGTATTTTTTTGTGTTGAATTTGCACTGATCTTTCAATGTATAGCTGTCGTACGCTTAGCAGTTTCAGTGATTGAAAGAGACGGTCGGTTGGGTAACGGCGATTTTTGCAGGTCATAACCTTAAGCACCGATCTCTGCGCCCTTTCAATTTCAATGAAAATCGTCTTGGCTGCTCCTCCCCATATAGGTAGACAGTAGCCCAAGAGGGACTCGCAAATAGCTTTGTAAATGGATTTGAGTAACGTTATTTCTGCACTATGCCTCAAAGCCTTCATAATGTGGATGGTTTTTCTTATTTTGCTTGACATCATGTTGATATGATTTTTAAATGATAACGTTTCATCTAGCAAAATACCAAGATATTTTATGGTCTTAATACGCTGTATACGTGGGCATAAGCAGTCTTGTTGAATGCAACAGTTTTTATGTACTATAATATCCTTCGAAATAGGAGGAGCTGAGGCACGAGTTTTATGAAAAGCTATGTATTTAGTTTTATCAGCATTAAAAGTCAGGAGATTCCTATTAAGCCAGTGTCCTAAGTTTGTCATACCATGTTCGGCTCTTTCCAAAACATTTTCCCACGAGCTGCCATTAAATATTATGGCAGTATCATCTGCGTAACAGAAGAGATCTGTATTCATGTTTTCATGGGAGGAGATGTCATTGAGATAAATCAAAAACAGTGATGGGCCTAGAATGCTCCCTTGGGGAACGCCATAGCTGATAACTCTCTGTGAGCTTAGTTGCTGGTCTATCCTAACACTCTGCCTTCTATGTGTGAGGTATGTTGGAAACCAATCATGAGCTGTACCTCGGATTCCCAGATGTTCAAGTTTTTGCAGCAGGATGTTGACCGAAACGGTGTCAAAAGCCTTTGCCAAGTCTAAAAACACACCTAGGCATGCTTTTCCGTCATCCAAAAAGTTGGTTACGAGGTTTGTGAGTGCTCCAACTGCATCTTCTGTAGATTTTTCTCGCCTGAATCCAAACTGTTTTTTATTTAGAAGATTATTTTTCTCGAGATAGGACATTAGCCTTTTGTTCACCAGTTTCTCGAGTATTTTAGAAAAACTAGTGAGCAACGAAATCGGCCGGTAGTTTGCCGGGATATTTCTGGGGCCACTTTTGTGTATGGGACATACCAATGCAACTTTCCAGCATTCAGGGAATTCTCCGAGCGATAAACTGAGGTTAAAAATATGGGTCAGCGGGGATAGAAGGGTATGTTTAAAGCGCTTAATGAAACTATTACTGACATCATCAAGTCCTGGAGCGCTCTGGACCTTTAGGAGTTGGATAAGTGAGGAGACCTCGACTTCGTCTGTAGGATGCATGAAAAAGCAGGAAGACGGACTGCCATCAGCTGCACAGATTTTTGATGCTAAGGATTGTTCTGTTTCTTTTGTGATTTGAAGGATATTGTTAGCCAGGGTTTGACCAACACCTGCAAAGTATTCATTACAAGAGTCTAATGAGCTGCAGGTGTTATTTTTAATGTATTTGAGTTCTGATGCTGGGTTTATATTATTATTATAATGGCATATATCTTTGATTGTTTTCCACAGTTGTTTCGGATTATTTCTATTTTCTTCTAATTGATTTCTTTCAAATTGATGTTTCAGCTTGTGCAGTAGGTCAGTAAAGAAGTTTCTGTACCGTTTATAGGTGATTTGTAATATTACGTCGTTTGGTAGTTTCCGTGCTTTCAAATGGAGAGCGTCGCGATGTCTCATACATTTCATAAGTCCCGGGGTTATCCATGGCTTCACATTATACTTGCATGCATTGTATTACATTTCTAAACTTCCCGAAATCCGATGTTTCATAGCGACACACAATAAGTGATACGTATTTGCGACGCAAATAATTTTCGTCGAAGCTATGATAATCCCGCACAGTACATAGCGGCTGCTGGTAAAGCTTGTTTTTACGCAATTGGCTTTATTCACAAGGAATATTTAGAATTTTAATTGCAAATGCATTAAAATAGAAGTCAATGTGACTGATACATAATGGAGGGCATTAAAACTCGGCGAGTTTCATAATAATATCACTCGACAGTTTTAATGCCTAATTATGTACAGCTAGATACACTAGTTTATCTACACACATATCATAAGCTCTCTTTGATGTGTTCAGGAACCGTATGTTCGACCGGCATGGTGGCATTGATAATGGCTCTGCACTTGTTATCTTGTTCAGTAATACCAACTTCACAGACAAACTAGGGGCGGCAGGCAGGCGGGCGTCGGCGTTCGAAATTTGAATGTCATAATTTGTCGAAAATTGATACATTATGGTCATAATGTATCAATTTTATATATATATCAGTATATGATAATAAATGAGTTTTTACTAAGTACCTAGTATAACATTATTCTGGTCGTAACGTGCAGTTTTTGGACGCAGTTAAGAGGATTTACGATATGTGTGTAAATAATGGTCATTTATGTTACCTTTTTACCAGTTAGGCACCGTGCCTACCTGCGTGACGTGTAAGTCGTGCATCTGACAAAAGGCTTCGATTACAAGGCATGCCTGTTGGTGTAACTGTCGTAACCATATCTTAGAATTTACTATATCATGATATTGTCAACCATGTTTTAATAATAACCTTCATTGAACGAAGAATTTTTTTTTCATTGAAAGAAAAGGTCAAAACACTGCAGTAGCTTAGACTAAGGCAAAATAGTGTTCCTGTTAGTTCGACATGTTTATCACAAAAAACAACAGGTAAGTAGTATTGAGCACAAATGCTTTAAATAAACACATATTTTCATGAAATTCAACCCTTTCCGACCATTTCATGAAATGGTTGACTATACCATAATATGGTCAACTATTTTATGAAATGGTCAATCCATAGTTGACGATATCATGATATAACCAATTCTACGATGTAGCTACGAAATAAGCAATATTTCATTTCTGATTGTGTGCTTGTGAACAGATTGACAACTATCACTGAAAATTGTGATGGTCAAAAAATATAATATAGTTAAAGTCCTAAACCAATAATTGGGTAAAAAACATGCCGTGCTAACGTGGGGTTTTGTCAGAAGTGTGTCACGCTCGTCACACGTCACACACACACACACGTACAGGACAGCAGAGATACAGTTGCGCCCCTGTATAGCTAGATATTCAATTATCCATTTTGCTTGGCATTGGGATAGCCCATCGCATCGTCTATGGAGTTATAAAGGTTACATCACTATTTTTTCTATCACTGATAGAACGTACCTAAGATAAACACTTATCTCACTCTTCGTCATTCAGCACCGCGAATTGGTGAAAGGAGAGCGTTTAAACGAGCGATAATATGTATTTAATTATTTGACTACAAATTCAAGGCCTCAACCTCAGTATACTCTAAACAATAATATTTGAATTAAATATTCTACCACCCCGTTGGAATTAACCCCGCAACACAAAATACGGGATTAATCTTCAGTAAATGCTGTTATCACTAACTTTGCGTTTTGTTTCTGTGCTTCTGTTTATGTAACTTTTACGCATTTTACAGGATGTGACGGAAAGGAGGAGCCATGTGTTTTAACTTTTTCGCGGACCGTAACCGATTACTTTTTCGATGATACAATTTAAAAAAAAATGCTAGCAACGTTGTGTCCATCTGCAGGTACCATTAATAATGGCAATTATACGATTTGATATCGACACGAAGGACATAAACTGAAGGAGCAAGCGAGACAGAACTATCACCTAAGCTTTGATATTGTCTATGTGTGCAAAAATGGTCTAATATGACACTATTCGCTCTGTGGTAGTACTCATTATGGCTCAAAGAGTAGGGTTACCTATAACTGCAATGGAAATGTGAATTCTGTAGAAGTTCTGTCCAAAACAGCCGATCCAATAACAAATGCTTAAATTGATGACTTCTATAGCGTTCGCTGACCACGATAGTGGAGGACCACCTTTTGAGGACATTGAACCTGCAAATCGGCAGCATATTTCAACCTTAAAGCTTGGTTATAGTCAAATCTAAGATAAAAGTCAAAATTTAGATATGTTTGGCTCTTCTCTATATCGGAGTCTCTACTAAAACCAATGAAAAAATGAAGATGCCGTGTCGGTGGTATCTCAGAGGTTCAGGAATTGTTAGCGATATCTTACCGAACAATTAGTTTAGTTTAGAACTTATTTTTTTACTTTTCCACAGTTCGCTCGGCCGTTCCGATCAAAATAATATAATAACAGTTAGTATAAAATAAAGTTGCTCTGTACGAATCAACTTCACAGTAATTGTTGTTCAGAATGGCGTCACTAAAAACACTTGAATATGAATACTCTTTTTCCTTACATCTTAATTGCTGAGACTATTAAGATATGGTGAGTTAACGACATTGCGATAAGTGTTCATTTCAATAATGCTGACAGTTTGAGCGTCACGTGAGGGAAGGTGGGTCACAAAGTTTTATAAAAAAGTCACTCATGTTACCCTCAAACCATCAGATTTATTGTCATGTACACTTACTTATAAGTTTGTCATTAACCTGTCCACGTGCGTGTAAACACCTACTAAGGACTTGCATTAAGTTTTAATTTAACTACCGTCCAATCGCGCATGAACACCTAGTATGGACTTGGAATAATATTTATATTTATTTTTATAAAATAATTACTACTACCCACTATTCTTATTTTTTACTGGCAATACTGACCGAAAATAGAGGATAAACTTACCTTCTCTCTGGTATCTCACACTTGATTGGTCGATTGAGTAAATAAAAAAAAATTGTAATGTGACTGGCCGCCATGACAATTTGGCTTTTCATAGCCATATATATTTTTTATGGCTATTAACAGCCATATCTAAGTCTGATACCCTCTAGTAAAAACCCAACTGGTATGGTTTTATTTTTGTTGCCCTAACCGCGTGGTTCTAGATGGAAAACTCCGATTTGGTGGGGTTACGAAACAGGGTGTCATGTTATCAGGTATCTCTCATATCTATCTATACAGCACGAGTTATTATCGAAATCCCCTCGTGCCTACCTTACAATAACAAGTATTGTTTTAACGAGCCCACATGCTATGTTTGAAGATATGACATGTATTGTTTGTTATTTTTAGATGTTGATATTACCTCTAATAATAGGGGCTTGTTTGTTTTTCGTTGTTTTTGGGCTCAGTAATACAGGTTACTGAGACCAACAGATGCAGATATCCATCCATTTTAGGGTTCTATTATTAAGCCTCCGCCGTCCGTCCGTCCGTCCGTCTGTCACAGATGATGTATTTCTATTGCCGCTATAACAACAAACACTGAATAACAGAATATAATAAATATTTAAGGGGGCTCCCATACAACAATTATTGCAATACCACATACAAACTTATGAATGCACCTGGTTACGTACATGGAGTGTGAAAGTACCCGCACCAATAACTTTGTCAAAAACATTAGCTATGTAAAATCCAAACTATTCACTCCACACCATCCCTACCAATGTGCAATGCACGGTGGTACGGAACCCGTCGTGCGCGAGTTAGACTCGCACTTGGTCATTTTTATATCAACATTTTGCTTCGTTTAGTGAGCAAAGTTTATTTTTTATATAAGCTGTAGCCTTATCTTGTACTGACTGACATTTAGGAATTTTCACCCGAAGCTTTTTCAAATTAGCCGATCAGAATACGGTTATTTACAACGGGATCAAACTCACTCAAACTATAACTCAAATATTTTTTTGCAACTATGCAAAAAAGAAAGCATTTTTACAGTTCAAACTTAAGGAGAAAAATAAAAAATAAATCAAATATGATCAACTAAACTAATGAGTATCTGACTCATTATGTTTGAGTTTGAAAAAATAAAATTTCCCTTCCAAGTGGTAATTCATAACTGAATCTCTTACAGGAAAAGGAAAGTCCATTAACTCTACCAGTGCTTCGGAAATACGCCCGTTAGAGAAAATAGCACCAAGCAACTCTACGGGATTTTTTTTCAATTTTCGTATTTTTTTTAGGGCACAATGTACGATATAAAAATAATATAATCGCTTAACAATATTATAACATCGTATAAAAAAGTGCCAATAAGATGTCTCAAAATAATAATTTGCAAAATAAATAAATTAGAATAAACAAATCCTATAATAAACATAACTTACGAGAAACCAGACTGGACCGGTCCCCCAAGCAGCGCCCGTTTACGAGTATGAATTGTGCAGCTGTCTTTTGATTGGTTAAATTTTCAATTTAAAATTTGGATTCTGATGAACCCAGATGTCAATATTAAATCATCAAAATATTTATATTTTCTTCCCAAACTCCTTTAATGTCTTAATCATAAATATGACATTACATCCGTGAGCTGGCTATATTCTCATTCATATACGGTGTAACAGGAAAGCGTAGTCATATTCTGTGGGGTTGTTAGGGACATCATCCTGAACAACTTTCACTATGAAACCGATTGGATCAGAACAACTTTATTATTTTTCACTTCTCTATACAAATCAGCTGACCGCCCGGCCCAAAATGTTATACCCAGAAGACATGTGACTTACTCTGCTATATACAAACAGACACTGTTCAGGCTTCTCGGCACCTAATGACCTCGTAGGGGCCCATCAGCTACGAGGTAGCGTAACGATCAGTTGCCAAGAAGTGTGAACGTCGGCGATTCACCGAGCTGAAGTAATTGGGGTCGATCTAACCTGGTCTGTGATTCGGTCCCGTCAACCTCCTGTCTCTCTGCAAGGCCCGGGTGCACCCTAGGCTCTTCTTGGTAGACAGGTTCTTCAGCCAACCTCCTATGACTGGCGGGCCAGCTTCAATGAGCACAGTGTTCCAACACAGGTTATGTTACGTGGTAAAAACCAATCGGCCACGTAAATGCGAACTTTATCTGGTTCGGGGAACCACAACACACTCAGCTATATAGACAATCCTGAGGGAAACCCGAATACATTCCAGATGGACTGCGATTTAATTTCAATACCCTAACCAAAACGCGTTTACATTGCGAGGGCTTTCGTCTGTCAGTTGTCAAAACTGCCTGGTTGGCAGCTAACGTCAAATTCAAAAATGGCCGTTCAGAAACCATCGATCGAATATCGATTTGGAATCGAACAATCACCCGCCCGGACAGGCACCCACCTGTCCCATAATCTACGGGCAGCCGAGACAACGTTGCTACCGCTCGTTTTAGAACCGAGCCTCCTACTAGAACCTCTGCAGACCGGGGGGTCCCGTCCTTGCCAGGGAACAAGTTAACAATGCGCCCCCTGCGCCAACGTAGTGGCGGTAGGTTAGCATCCTTAACCAGAACGAGGTCACCAACACTAGGGGGGCTGGTTTTGTCAGTCCACTTAAGGCGCTGTTGTAAGATATGCAGATACTCGAGCGACCAACGCTTCCAGAAATTCTGAGTAAACTGCTGCAACATCTGATACCTTGACAACCGATACAATTTCACTCCCTCGAAGGGGTGCTCGGGCAACGCGTTAAGTGGCTGTCCTATCAAGAAATGGCCTGGGGTCAGAGCCTCCAGGTCATTTGGATCCGAGCTGAGCGGACACAACGGTCGCGAATTGAGAACGGCCTCGATCTTACAAAACAATGTCGCGAGCTCCTCAAAAGTCAGCGCGGTCTGACCTACTATACGCCCCAAGTACGTCTTAGCTGACTTAACTACGGCCTCAAAAATCCCACCCCAGTGGGGGCAAATCGGTGGGCTGAAGGTCCACTGTATACCCCGACGGGAGAGGGCCGTTCCAATATCCACTTTATTTACATTCAAAAAGTTGACTATCTCTCGTAAGTATCGTTCCGCACCGATGTAGTTAGTGCCGTTATCAGAGCGGATCAAAGTTGGAAGTCCCCTTCGAGAAACAAACCTATCCAAACAAGCAATGAAAGCCTCTGTCGAGAGATCAGCAACGAGCTCGAGATGTACCGCCTTGGTGGATAAACAAACAAACACACATAGGTACGCCTTGTATTGCCTAGCGGTACGCAATCGTGAACTCTTCACCATAAACGGTCCTGCAAAATCCGTACCAACACCTGAAAACGGTCTGACCTCATTCACACGATCAGGGGGCAAGTCCCCCATGAGAGGTTGCATCGTGGAAGCTTTAAGTCGATAACAAGGCATGCACCGAAACACGATGTTCCGTATGACACGGCGGGCAGATAAGATCCAAAACTCCCGCTGGAGTGTGGCCAACAACGCGTTACAGCCGGCATGCGCGTTTTTAATATGACGATCAGTCACCAGCAATTCAACTAACTGTCCCCCCTTGGGGAGCAGAAGTGGGTGACGAGCCGAATACGACAGATTCGCATTGCGCAATCTTCCTCCTACCCGAAGTAACCCGGTCGAATCAACAAAGGGGTTGAGACGCGCGACGGCTCCCTTCAATTTCGAACGTCCACTTCGTATAATCTCCAATTCTGCCCCAAACTTCGAGGACTGTACCAACCGGACCAAATTCAACAGCGACTCGTTTCGCTCTGCCGGAGTCAGAATAGGGTTCAACGATCGCGAGGAGTACGACAATTTCAAGCGAATCTCCTAATCCAAGTGGACACGTTTATCAACTTGTCAAGTGAACTATACCGGTCCAGCAGAAACCCGGCGTCAGGGTCCTCAGCCTTCTGGGTAATATGCACAGCCGCTCTGGGGCCATGATCCGAAGATACTACTACATGGCTGTGGGGCCAGTCCGATTCTCTCTTGGCAAGCCAGGGTGGTCCCCACCACAAATGGTGTCTAACGAGTTCAGGAGCCCGACATCCCCTGGATGCACAATTAGACGGGTTCAATTCTCCTGGTACATGTCTCCAGGTCAGTGGGACCTCAGACGACACAATCTGGGAGACACGGTTCGCAACAAAAACCTCTAAGTTATGGACCGAAGCCTTCAGCCAGCACAAAACAATCTGGCTGTCCGTCCAAGCGTACACCGTATCCTCCAAAACCACTGACCCACGCAACACTGTTAGAGTGTGATTCAAAAGTTTGGTCAAAAGAGCAGCCCCGGACAGTTCCAGTTTTGGAATCGTCATCCTTGTCCGAATAGGAGCTACCTTGCTTTTTGCCAAAACCAAACGCACGTCGACCTCCCCGGTGGAGGTGACGGTTCGCAAATAAACCGCTGCCGCAAACCCTCGTTCAGAGGCATCACAAAACCCGTGAAGGGTTGCCCTGTAATCCCCAGCAGGGACCAATTTCCTCGGCAGCGATACATTATTTATGTCCGATAGCGAGGTGAACATTCGCGTCCAATCAGTCAACAAATCACCTGAGAGGTGGGTGTCCCAGGTCAACTGAGCCGCCCATAGCCTTTGCATAAAACATTTGAGAGCAAAGGTGACTGGAGAAATCCATCCATTCGGGTCGAACGTTCTCGCAATCGTTGACAGTACTGACCGCTTCGTCCAGGCCTTCGGTGTTTCTAAAACCACCCGATAGGTAAACTCATCATGGACGGTACTGAATTCCAAGTACTGACAACATGTTAGGGTTGTCAGGATTCTCAAAAACGTGCGGGTCTTGTTGAAACTCATCTGGGAGACCAGCCATCAACTCAGGGGAGTTGGACATCCACTTACGTAGTTCATAGACGCCTCGTTCCAGCAATTGAATGAGCTCTTCACGTCGGTCCAGAGCTTCCTCTACACTGGCTGCCCCTGTGCAGACGTCATCGACGTACAAATCTTGCTCCAGGATAGCGGCGGCTCTAGGATAGCTCACACGGTCACGCGACGCCAACTCCCGCAGGGTACGCATCGCCAAATACGGGCTAGACCGTAACCCATACGTGTTCGTGTTTAACTCATAGACCTTGACTGGCTCGGCCGTGGACTCACGCCAAAGTATCAACTGATACCTTCTGTCAGCCGGATGAATTACCGTTTGCCTAAACATCATTCGAATGTCTGCGACAAATACAATCTGGTGCCTCCGAAAGCTCGTGAGAATATCCGAAATATCACGACTCAGCTTGGGTCCCGAATGTAGACACTGATTCAGGGACATCCCGTTCGAGGTAGGTGCTGACCCATCAAAAACAACTCGAATCTTGCCGGTAGGGGTTCGTAGGACGGCATGGTGTGGAAGGAAACAATGATCCTCAGATCTCCAGTCCACACCCGATACCGACATGTGTCCTAACGACTCATACTCCCTCATGAAATCAACATATTTTTGTTTAAATACGGCGTCCCTTGTCATCCTACGCTCCATCGACATCAATCTCGTCTCAGCCATCTTCCTAGATTCTCCTAGTGGCGGTCGATCGGCCCTGAAAGGCAGTCGAGTTACAAAACGACCAGAACGAAGGCGACCAGTACTATTCTGGTAAAACAACTCGCACTCTTCTTCGTCTGCGTCGACTCGACGTACGGTGGGAGGTTCCTCTATCTCCCAGAAACGTTGGATAATGTCTGACAACGCTGAGCCAATAAGTATGCCATCTGACTCGGCAGGCCTAACCATTGGCAATGCCGGACCCATGATCACGTGACCAAACTTAGTATCCACAGCAATCAACCCGTCCGGCTGAAGAACTCGCCGATCCGACAACAGAAACCTACCCAGAACGTCTGCTCCCAGTAGCAGGTCGACCGGGGCTGGTGTGTCAAAATCGGGATCCACCAACTTGAGTCCTGATGTCAGGAATCGAACGGCCGGATTCAACTTCACCAAGGGGTGTCTGCCCATGACATGCGTCATTACTAAAGCTTGCACGGATGTTTTTGTCAAAATGTCATAACGTGGAGAGAACGTGATCACCGATTGACCAACTACATTCGTAACCGTAACATTCCCCACGCCCCGTATTGATTTATTATACCTATTTACCTTGAGGCCCAACCATTTTGCTAAATCATTCGATACAATGCAGCCCTGAGCTCCAGAATCTAATAGGGCGCGAACGTATGTTGGGTTGCCCGCCAAATCCCAAACAAGCACAGAGGCGATCGGTAACACCACCGTCTCCGGTTGGGGGGCAACCAATGGTTGGGCCGCAAATTCCTAGCGAGGACCCCCGGGGCCCCACTGTGCCTGTAACCGATCAGGTATGCAGCTATACGCCAGAGGGTCCCATTGTACAAATGGCCCACGCGCCGGTTCCATTCCCAACCTACGATTCCCCGTAAAGGGGGGTGGGCGTGAATTCAACCGTGGCCGCTCCATGAGCGGGGGGGACATCACATGTGACCGACGAGGACGAGGCGACGAGCGGGGCGACAACTAAGGCGGCGTCCGAACCGCACCCGCATAGCTCGATGGTGTCCCATGCCACCCGCCCGTTACGGCCTGCTCAACACACCCAAAGTCCCGCTGGGTCGGATGCTGAGTCGCAACCGAAAACTCAGGGCCCCCCATGTAATGGTCCTGAGTGCGGCCCTGCACCCTAGTACTGCCCTGTGCACGTGGGGACGTTGGCCCCTGAGTTGCGCTCCGAGTCGCAAACGAATTCTCAGGGCCCCATGCCGTGTCACCCTGGGTACGGCCCTGTGGACGTGGGGACGTTGGCCCCTGAGTTGCGCTCCGAGTCGCAAACGAATTCTCAGGGCCCCATGCCGTGTCACCCTGGATACGGCCCTGTGGAGGCTGTTGGCCGGACCGGTTCATGCACAACAGATTGTTGTGGGCCCCACCACAATATCCGCACATTTTTGTGCGCGTGCAGTCCCTAGCCATGTGTGGCCCGAGGCACAGGAAACACCAGCTCCGCTGCTTGGCCATCCGGCGCCGTCCCTGAACCCTAAGTTCCCCGAACTTATTGCAATTGGCCACAGCATGGCCAATCTGCCTACAACATGGGCAGGTCTCACCATGTGGGGTCAATTCGCTCACAGTCCCATACGACTGCCGGTTGGTGCGGTCCTTCCTCGTCGGAGGGCCCCTACTCACAGCGCTCCCGGCAGCTCTCTGTGGCTCCGAAGGATGGGTGACCGTCAACCCCAAATTCTCTGCCCGTCGAGCCTCCTCTTCCAAGAATCCGACCAAGTCGGAGAAGGCGGGCAGGTCCTCGGCCGACCTCCCGTGAGACTGTTCGAAACGAGTCTGCACGTCAGCGGGTAGGCGGGAAAGTACAATGTACAACAGTAGGTACGACCATTCACCAACCGGAAGTCCAAGATTCTCTAGAGCCTTGGTGACGGACAACAATGGGTTCAAAACCTCCGTCTGTATGGCCCCGACCTTGTTCACAACCGGGATACTAAACAAACGGTTCAGTTGGGCATCGGCCAACCTCCGTTTGTTATGGTAACGTCTGACCAACAATTGCCTGGCCGTTTCATAGTTACCCTCCGTAACTGTCAAATGAGCGACCAGCTCCCTAGGCTCACCCCTCAATGCTGCCACCAGCTGAGCCATCTTGACAGACTTGGTAATGTCCGATCGCATGTGCACCAAACTGTCGAACAGATTGATGAAGCTCATCCATTCACCGGACACGCCGTCAAAAGTAGGCATAGTTATGGCAGGTAACCTGGACCCCGAACCCTGAAGCAGCAGAGGTGCTTCAATGTCACCACCATGGCTGGACTCGCGCTGTCTACGTATGTCCGCAGCCTTCTGCGTGATAGCAGCTGCCATCTCCATACATTGGTCGACATCCCCTATCAACCGTGACAGCCTGTCAGGTGCGCAACCATCAACTGATTCCGCCTGCGCGGACAATTCGAGCACCCTATTGTAACGTTCCTTAACGTCCATAGACCGCTCCAATACCACATCATGCCTATCTAAACGGTCTATCAGACCGTGTGCGGAGGAAAACCATCTGAGTTCCTTAGAAACACCCTTCTGGATTTCAGATAACGACATGATCGGAACGATAGTTACTCACAATTTGCAGTGACTCAATTTTATTGGACCCTCCAGTCTACAACCCAAACGAGGGAACCCTAAACCACAACTTAAACAATGTTGTTTTCCTTAAACAATAGGAACCGAGTTTTATATCTATATAAATTCTGTAAATACAATTTAGTTTCCCTTTATCATTATAACACACACAGATAGTCAATATTAGTTCAAGTTATAAATTGCTATAAACTGAAAACAATGTAATAGCCTGCTATCAATAGATGTAACTACCTTTGTTAACCAAAACATTCATTCAATAGCATTACTAGACCACTAATAGATTGACTAACTGGTACTTCAATGCAATTTTCAATTCAATGTCTGTCTATCTACTACCAGCAATAGACCTATAGCTTACAATACTACCAATCTATGTGGATATAGGAACAACAACCCACTTACCTAATAAACGCCTTTACCTACAGATTGATAGTCCCAAATCGTGCCTTCCTGGAGCCCTTGACGGCTGCAAATCTCAGGAAGCCACGCTCTAGCTACCAAAATGTTCAGGCTTCTCGGCACCTAATGACCTCGTAGGGGCCCATCAGCTACGAGGTAGCGTAACGATCAGTTGCCAAGAAGTGTGAACGTCGGCGATTCACCGAGCTGAAGTAATTGGGGTCGATCTAACCTGGTCTGTGCTTCGGTCCCGTCAACCTCCTGTCTCTCTGCAAGGCCCGGGTGCACCCTAGGCTCTTCTTGGTAGACAGGTTCTTCAGCCAACCTCCTATGACTGGCGGGCCAGCTTCAATGAGCACAGTGTTCCAACACAGGTTATCTTACGTGGTAAAAACCAATCGGCCACGTAAATGCGAACTTTATCTGGTTCGGGGAACCACAACACACTCAGCTATATAGACAATCCTGAGGGAAACCCGAATACATTCCAGATGGACTGCGATTTAATTTCAATACCCTAACCAAAACGCGTTTACATTGCGAGGGCTTTCGTCTGTCAGTTGTCAAAACTGCCTGGTTGGCAGCTAACGTCAAATTCAAAAATGGCCGTTCAGAAACCATCGATCGAATATCGATTTGGAATCGAACAGACACACACACAAACACACATTTATTACGCATATTTTTAAACATCATATTTTAGCGAGTCTCGTAGTTCAGAGCAACATCGTAGCAGCCTACGAACATGCTACGCCATTAGCCTGTAAGCACTACGTACTACGAAGATGTAGCGCTCGAAGACATTTTCATTCGTAGTCTAAACCGATTCATTCAATGTATGTTTAAAAGGCCAGTATTGTCAAGACTTAAACCACTCTAATGCGCGATTCTCTACGTATTCTAGATCGAAAATCACCTGATGTTGTCATTTACCTGCAAACACGTATTGAAAGGTCTAAGTAACATTTTGCTTCCCAAACGAACCGCCCCAAGAATATATCAGCTAGTTTATTTTGACATTTCTCATGTCTGTGCCAACGAAATCCCTTAATATGCCACGAGGTGCATGCAGCATCCACTGCAAGAGTTGAATGACCTCGCGCATGCGCCAGATGCATCTGATGCTGAGATGTCTTAGTAACGTTCGCCTAACTGCGATCAAATTTCAATCTTACTGTGTACCGAACAGGGCGGTAGTAAGATACCCGTAGACCGCTCGGCAGCGCGGCAGTGCCTGGCTCGCTTTGGAGGCTGACGCGCGTCGACCCTTCGCCTCGCCACTTTTTTCACCCGCGAAAAGTTCGCGTAACTTTTTTCGGCTTTCGAATCTCGAATGCGACTTTGGCTTGTTTTCCGTTTGATTAAACGTGTTGAGAGGGGAGGGTTGTAATCGGATTAAGTTGAGGAGTTGGTTTTTTGGTGTGATTTGTGAAGTTTCGGATTGTGGGTGAAATTGTTGAGGTAACGGCTTGTTCTTAAATATACATTTAAACAGAGGTTTACGTAAAATGTGGTATTAAAATAACAGATAAGTCAGTGATTGTATACATCACCGATTGTAGGATGATAAAAAGAAGTAAATTCCATTTCAATACTTACCATACCAACCTATTTTTCAACGATAATGTAGATCCATATTGTAACTAAAATTAATACGATAACATATTCTTCTTTCTTACGCCACTCGTCGCGACAGGAAAAATAAAGATAACTATGATATTTTAACTTCGAATTTCCTGGCACTATAGTGAGTGTTATAAGTTATTACAGGTTATGTAACTTTAAGCCGTTGAAATAACTGTTAGTTTGAAATCGTTAATAAATAATAGTTAATCGCAAATTATACTCAATATTCCTCTGTTCTATCATTAACTCTAGGTATACATTCGTAGCGTAGCGCTCCGTGGTCTAATGGGTTTCATGCTTGCTTCTCACACAGAAAATGCTGGTTCGATTCCTGACCATGTACCCATGAGATAATTAATTTATCTTATTAAGTACAATATCGAACGTTCAGTGTTTCGGATGACAAGTTAAGTTGTAGGTCCCGGCTACTATCGCTACGTAGTAGTGGTCGTAAAACCCATCGATCAACCCGCACTGAGCCAGCGTGCTGGATTATGGCTTGATCTTACTAGTATCCGGGTAAAGACTTGTGCCCCTCGGTGAGGACATTAATGGGCTACATTATAATATTGTATATCCGTAGCGATGGCAATGGGCTAGCAAAAAGAATATTCAATAACTCGTTAAGCGTGGGCATGCTTTTGCCACCCCGTCCGAGACAAGGCGGGTCGCAATGTATGGTTCTCTCTCATCAGTCCCCCCTTCGACTGTTTCTTCTGCTTGCCCTTGTATCAGGCGCCCTGTAGGGCTCCACATTGTGTTCCCCGCTAAAGGTCCATTGTCCGCCGGCGACAGATATGTCAGACCCATGCTACATATATTGAGACTTAATTATCGGGGATTGTTCGGTTTCCGGTTAAGGAAAGGAAGGATGTTGCTGAATCTGATTTGGTTTGGTGTATTTAAATAACCATATTTTCGGATCACGAATTATGTAGATTTAATACATTCATGATGAGTGACAGCCATATTTAATAATATATATATTTTGTATCTTAACAGAACTTTTTGGAACTTAACCAATTTTCTTCTTTCTTGTATTACCAGTTGTCTGGTGATCAAACTCTTTGGACGATTTTTTAAGAAGAATTTAACAGAAAAGCCTTTGATTTTGAGAGAACGTAAAACTTCGAGTCGATTCCGCATCCAAGCTCAAACAGTTTTAATATAGACGTTGAAAAACCACAAAACTTGCACAACTGTTGTAAATTATTAGCAATATAATTAAATTACAATTAAGTAATCACCACTAAAATAGTTTCCATCACTTCCGTCACCAATTCACTTCTCCCAAAGAACAATAGTGAGCGTGAAAGGAGCATTATCAGCTATATCCACGTCAGCGGCAGCCTACGGCCGGGACAAACGAGACCGAACAAAGGACAGATAATCGCGCGGTTGTCTTGTATTCTATTAAATGCAGGGTACAGCACGATTCGGGTTATGTAATGCAAGGGTGATAGAAGATGTAAAATATGTACTTTCGAGCTAATTGTGATGAGTTCGACGATTGAACTGTTCAGCTGCCATGTGTGACAAAGATTTAAGCCTTCCCTTAGAAAAATATTCCATCTTAAATTGCAGAACTGCTGCCGATGTATTAATTGATCTGCCCTTTAAGACCATATGTTGTCCGTGGTCCAAATTTCAGTGATAACCATAATATAAGTAAATCATCTTAAGTGCACTATTCCGACGTTCTAACGGTGAAAGAAAACCTTCGTTTATCCATATCTACGGTTATGGGCTAGCCCCATGTTACGCAAAAAGAAGTATCGAACAACTGGCTAAACGTGGGCGCAACAGTGCCTCTACCACACAGTATGGGAAAGGGTGTGACGCTATATGTATGTGTGTATGGTAAAAAATAAATTGTCCAGTTCAATCTAAATAGTTTTCGTTGAGACTTAAAGTAAGTGTAAGATAAAGCTTACTGAGTCCACGCCACGCTAAGCTACCACGGCTGAGTGCGGGTTGATGGAGAGGTTTTACGGTCACTATCACATAGCGATAGTAGTCGGGTCATACTCCTTAACGTGTTATCCGAAACACTGAACGTCCGATAATGTACTGAAGTTGAACTAATTATACCATCAGGATTCACCCCTGCATCTCCAGTGTGCGAAGCAAGCGTGTAACCCATTAGACTTCAGGTTTTCATATTTTTGTACCAAGGATAACCGGCAGTATTATGAAACTCCAACTCACTTCAATATAGATAAAATAACAAAAGAACTCTTCCATAATTGTATCAACTGCTAAGACTGAAAATGGGAAAGTTAATTAAAAATAGACTCGCCGGCTTCTTAACTTTTTAAAAGGAAAAACACAATGCTGGTTACAAACGAGGCTGACAAAATTAGTGTTCGTTTTTTCAAGGGGATAAAAATCAAATTAATTTGATGCGAAGCATTTGTTCCTCGTCTCTGAGTTAGACGTGAGAAATGCACACCCTGAGTTATTTTCGGTGCTTCCTTTTCAATGTTCCAGTTGGGGGGTGAAAAATACATGTTTTGAGGAAGTATTGTCTCTATGTTTACCCGACTGTGTTAGAAGGGAGGGTAATTTCAAGTGTATGTTTTAGGAACATTAAAGTTGCATGCGCTACAACCCAAACAGCTTAACGGAGTTTAATAGTTTGTTTCTGCTCAATTATAGGCCTGACAAGATAATATTTATTTTTGGTGTAATTTTCTGGTATAGGTACTGAAGTAGTGAAAATCGTTGCCTCGCATTCCAAAAAGGAAAAGAGAAACATCGATCGTCATAAAAGAATGTGTCCCAATTAACTAAACATTCCGTATCAAAATAACTCGCTGGAACCCACATCAACAACGATTGTTTCTAAACGGCCTTTATTCGGACACAAAGCAATGGGTCAAGTTTCATTTAACTTGGCTGGTTACGTTGCCGGAATCAAAAATCAAAATCAAAAATCATTTATTTCCATAGGATGTTGTTACATCACTTAGATCCGTCATTACATTTTTTTGGGTGAGTTCACTAACCCAATGGCGGAATCTGTGGAGAAGAGCTCACCGAAGAAACTCCACAGTCGTCGCATCTTTTGCGTTTCCTTTTTTAAATAAAATATTGTCAAATTACAAAATGAATGCTAATTATATATCGAAACAGCCTGTTACTCAAACAATCTATTCCCATGGACATCTGTCCTCTAAGTAATCAGATATCCTGTAGTAACCTTTTTTATACAATTTCTGTTTTATTATTATTTTAAACTTGTCTAAAGGTAAGTTTTTAATATCAGTAGGGACCTTATTGTAATAGCGTATACAATTGCCTTTAAAAGAATTACTAATTTTATGTAGTCGGCTTACATAAGCAACCAACTTGTCTTTATTTCTAGTATTAAAATTGTGTATATCACTGTACTTCTGAAAATTAGTTATATTTCTTTTTACATACACAAGATTGTCATAGATATATTGAGACACAAATGTCAGAATATTGATTTCTTTAAACTTTTCCCTCAGTGACACTCTAGGCCCTAATCTATAAATTGCACGAACAGCCCGTTTCTGCAGAATAAATATACTATTAGCATTCGCAGCGTGACCCCACAATAAAATACCATAGGTCATAAGACTATGAAAGTAACTAAAGTAGACTAGTCTAGCGGTGTCTACGTCGGTAAGAGCTCTAATTTTTTTAACTGCGAACGCTGCCGAACTCAGTCTGTTCGACAATTTATTTATATGAGGATCCCATTGTAGTTTGGCGTCTAAAGTAATGCCCAAAAAGACAGTCGACTGCACAAGGTCCAATCTCTGTCCTTTTATAAATATGTCTGTAGTTACCGGGTTCACATTGGGTAACACGAATTTAATACATTTAGTTTTCTTTTCATTAAGTAATAAATTGTTAACAGTAAACCAGTTCACTATACTAGAGATAGCATTGTTTACCTCGTCATAATTTGATTGCTGTCTTTTAACTTTAAATATCAAAAAAGTATCATCGGCAAACAATACTAACCCATGTTTTGCTTTAACAAGGTAAGGTAAATCATTAATATATACTAAAAACAAGAAAGGACCAAGAATTGAACCTTGCGGTACTAAAATAACCCTATGAAAATAACCCTAGAGGACTGAAGCAGGACTGTGGACAGTATACTATTAGTAGATCCTTCTAGGAGGGTGTACCTAATCGGTAGAGAGACTAATTCGCGATATGCCTAAAGGTTATACTAAACTATCTTGATTCCGCAGTACGTTCTCTTCATATTAAAGCTAAATTTTAATGGCTTGTGTTTAAACGCTTGCCAAAAACGCACCTATTTTACTACCGATAAATTCGAAATGACTGCTAGAATGGATAAATGTCCACCAAATTGTGTTTGTATAAATTATCACCAAATTTCTTTTTATGTTTTGTGTACTTAAGTTTATGTTTTAAGTATTTTTTGTTGTTGTTACATGTGCAACCTAACACGAAGGATAAAGGGGGCTTCGCTTCGCTCACCCCCTTTATCCTTCAAAATTGAAAGACAGAAAGAAGATTTTGATAATGTTAATGGAATATTATTTGTAATCTATTATATATATAAGAAAGCGCCTAATATGGAACCTTGTGGAACGCCAATTTTTACACCCGATATATCAGATTTAAATTTGCTTTTTAAATTCTAGTGCTTAAATATGATCTTAGTAGATTCCAACATTTTATTTCTAACTTCGTAATGATTTTATACAGTAGCGCATCATGATCAACACAATCAAATGCCTTCGTAAGATCGCAAAAAAATCTCATAGCATTCTGTGCGGCCTTGCATGCAGAATAAATATGAGATTTAAGACCTACATCCATATAGACGGAAATAAAGTTATCGTTCATTTTTTTCCCTTGGCGCATAATGATACTGGCATATATGTGTAGGTAAAAGACACCTAAACAAAGAAAAAATTACTTGTAATAAAGCGTAAAGATAAATATCCGAGAACATAGATTCAATTACAACTATCTCAAAAACGTGACATGCATTTTTTTAGGTTACCATAATATCATTTATTTATGTTTTGTAGATTTCCTCTACCCATAATTACCACATTAATCATGCACCAAAGGAGAAAATGGAATGGGTGTATTTACTCCATCTATTGGATTTTGAAAAACCTTCTCAATAAGTATCTCATAATACAAAATATACAATCGACTTACTTGCATGTCTTGACTCGGCCGTGGCTTTGAAGTGTGAAGGGTCGAAGGTTCCCATGGGAGGTATTCGCCCGTAGCTGTTCCATTGTGTGTGTTAGGGACCCTCTTTTTGAATCGCAGGCAGCAGATCGAGCTTTTGAATTCGACTTGTTATGGTTTACTCACAACATTTTCCTTCCTATTTATGGCCTGTGGCAGAAGTTATGTCATGTTAAATGATTTTTCAATTATGTATATAGAAACAGTTTTAACCTATTATATATCATAAACTAAAACTAAACTATAACTGCACTAAACTAGATTAAAAATTTCCTTGAGTTCGCTGCAGGGCGGGAGGGTGCCCAAGACGCTGGCACTGTTACCTCGCTGTATCGCAATACTGATGCGTTGAGCGAGGTAGGCGCCAGCTCTGCGGTCCCCTGACGCTTCGACGAGCCTCTTAGAGATGTTTTTGAGGACTCATGTTAAATTATGTTTTCACGTTCAAATTTTACTGTGTTGTGGGAACTAGAAACAACTACATTATAAACATGTAAACATCCTAGACATGCGGATATTTTCCTTCATCTCCAGCCGGGATTTGAACCCGGGACCTCTCGTTTCTAAAGAACATCCTCGATCGCAACACCATAGCTGTCGTCAAATTACCAAACATATGCATACGTCAATTAACTAACATATTTTGACATATACATAGTCAGGTCATAAGTTCTATCACATGTGCAATATAAAATAATTTAGACATGTTTATTATTTATGTAAATATTTATATAGCAAAATGAACTTAATAAAACATAGATTCTTATGGTAATAAAGTTTATTCAAAATGACCCCCGCGATTTTGAATACAGGCCTTTATTCTGCGCGGCCAGTCGTGTATCGCAGCACGAACGAGGTCCATGTCAATATCGGCGACTGCCTTAATCAAGGATGCCTTGAGTGACTCCAAATCAGGATGAGGCTTTGAGCAGGCCTTTTCCTCGAAGTGTTGCCATATCTTGTAATCTAACGGACTCAAATCTGGACTGGAGGAGGGCCAGTCTTCGTGCCGGATGAAGTCGATTTCACGCGCCGCCAGCCAGTCTTGTGTGCTTTTCGCTCTATAAGCTGGCGCAGAATCTTGTTAGAATACCAAGTGCCTGTTATTAAACATGGTATGAGAAACAGGTTCCACAAGGTTCTTGAGGACTGTATTTTGATACACAACTGCATTCGTTTTTACGCCTTTCTCACAAAAATGTACCTCAGTTAAGCCCCAATAAGAGACTCCCAACCAAACCATGAGCGAGGATGGAAATTGACCTCGTTGCACACGCGGAATACGGTTGCTCGCTTCTTCACTGCTGTGTGCGTACACCTTATCATTTTGTTTGTTGTAGCTCTCTTCCACGGTGAAAATTTTTTCATCCGAAAAAAGATTTTCCCGATGCTTTTTTCCCGCGTACCGCTTCAACAAAGCGCGGCATCTCTTCAGTCTCAGGTCCATTACACGAGCGTCCAAACGATGTCCTGTTTTTCTTCGATATGCCCTAAGCCCTAAGTCTTCATTTAACACCCTTTTCACCGTGGTCCTGCTTAACCCCATCTGAAGGGCCAACAGTTTCAGCTTACGTATGGGATTTCTTTGAATTCACGCCTTCAAAGCTGTTATCACTGCTGGAGTCCTAACAGAGCGAGGGCGACCACTTCTTGACCTGTCAACTACACTAGAGTCTTCATTGTATCGTTTTATGGTACGATAAACGAATCTTTTGTTTATATTCAAATTTTTCAGTAAGTCGAAAATCTGAATTGGCGCGTAACCGCAACGATGCAACGCAATAACTGCGACACGGCCTTCTTTAAGTGTCCACTCCATATTAAAAAATGAGGAAAATTCTAAAAAGTACACATTTTTATTTTCATGAAAAATTCGAAATTCGAATTCAATAAACTTTTTTGTGGCCAGCTTTCTAAATTCAAAAGTTTTTATTGTGTGACAGAACTTATGACCTGACTGTGTACAGTTACTAGTTTTACCTACCTATACAGTAGGCACACATAGGTAACATATTATTATATAAGTTACACTACAGAAAATTTTAAAAGTATCTCTTCAATAGTCCATTACTTCAGAGGGAAGAAAGTGACAGTTCCATACCGAGATTATGGCATTTGCGCCACGAGCTTGCGAGGGGCGCAAACCATTTGAGGTATGGAACTGTACTTTATCCTGAGGTATGTATAGTGCTTTTTATTACACCTACGAGGAAAATTATAGACATAAATGCATAAAAATGTTTATATTTAGTTAAAAGTACAATTATTAAAAGTGCAGCTATTATAAGATGTTACATTTTGTCCGGGTATCTTGATATTTTGAGACATGTTTACATCTTGAGTTGTTAGTTGAAGGCTTGAAGAAGGCTGCGGTGATGAGCTACGAGGAACCACTGGTAAGGGCATTAGTGTCGCGCTTGTACTCGGCTGAGGCTGAAGCGATGATGAAGCTGGATTATTAGTGAAAGCTATTGATTCTGTTATTTGTTCGTTGATCCGTTTTTTATTTCCTATTGAGTTCTCTATATAGCCTTCGGCGACTGTGCTCGATTTCCATCCACCGTGCCGCTTGATCGTGGTTAAATCAGCTCCCGAGTCAGCTAGTAATGTGGCAGAAGTCCTGCGGAAGCAGTGTCCGGTGTATTCTTCTGGTTTAGGCAAATTTAAAAACGTAGCGATTATTTTCGGGATTTTACTAATTTTATATTTGCCCATAACTTGTCTTACGTATTGGTTATTTCTGTACTGCAAAAGAAAGCGCTTGGTACTCAAATTATCAGGTCGTAGTTCTCTATATTTCCTTACGATGGTATAAAAATTGTCACCAATGACAAAAGATCTCTGAATTTTTGTTTTAGTGTCTGGTATCTTCACTAGCATAACATTTCCATGAATTTCGAGGTCATCTGTAGATATGTTGGTCAGTTTTTGGCAACGACAGGCACCATTTACGCCTAAAATCAAGACGACCTGTAAACATATAGACAAGAATTAGGTAAGTATGTATGTACTACGTGAATGCAAAAGGAAATCATAAACAGGTAAAAGCCAGGACTTACCTTCAGTCCCAAGTATTGGTCATCAGGGGCGTTTTGTAAGAAATTATCAATTTCTGTTGCAGTCAGCACTCTTGACTTTTTACTGCGAAATCCTTCAGATTTCCTTTTAAGGAATGCGGTCAGTTTCGGGTACTCCTTTATGTTGATGTTATTTTTTGTTAAAATCGTGGTTCTTAGCATAGAATGCATAGCCCATAACGTGCTCGGCTTATATTGTTTTGCTTTCTCACTAAAATACGAGAGCAATACATTTTCAGAAAATGAAGTCGTTTTCTTTTCCTTTTGCCAACGTATGAAATTTTCATAAGTACTGCATTTAGATTTTTCCGGCAACAGATTATCAACAACTTCTTGGGCCGTCTCTAATAGTTCTGGCGGTGTGTTAGGGATAACATCATCACTGTCGCTCGAAGTATCCATATTTTACAAAAAACACAAAGATAAATGCTAAATCAATCGAAGTTTTTGCGAAAATGCGCGGGCTTTTCCTTTTTTTATTCGCCCGTTTCTGGAGTAGGCTAAGATCATAAGGTCATGCAGCACTTCTTACGTGATTCCGCGCGTTTTATATACAAAAATAATTTCGTTTTTAATTTTCTGTATGCACCAAGGAGGTTGGTAACTGGTAAAAAAAAACTGTATGTGGCCAGTAACAATTTACTTGAAATTTAATTAGTAGACAGTTAATAGTATATTACTTCAGAGGGAAGAAAGTGACAGTTCCAAACCGAGATTATGGCATTTGCGCCACGAGCTTGCGAGGGGCGTCAACCATTTGAGGTATGGAACTGTACTTTATCCTGAGGTATGTATAGTGCTTTTTATTACACCTACGAGGAAAATTATAAACATAAATGCATCCATATTTTACAAAAAACACAAAGATAAATGCTAAATCAATCGAAGTTTTTGCGAAAATGCGCGGGCTTTTCCTTTTTTTATTCGCCCGTTTCTGGAGAAGGCTAAGATCATAAGGTCATGCAGCCACTTCTTCCGTGATTCCGCGCGTTTTATATACAAAAATAATTTCGTTTTTAATTTTCTGTATGCACCAAGGAGGTTGGTAACTGGTAAAAAAAAAACTGTATGTGGCCAGTAACAATTTACTTGAAATTTAATTAGTAGACAGTTAATAGTATATTACTTCAGAGGGAAGAAAGTGACAGTTCCAAACCGAGATTATGGCATTTGCGCCACGAGCTTGCGAGGGGCGTCAACCATTTGAGGTATGGAACTGTACTTTATCCTGAGGTATGTATAGTGCTTTTTATTACACCTACGAGGAAAATTATAAACATAAATGCATCCATATTTTACAAAAAACACAAAGATAAATGCTAAATCAATCGAAGTTTTTGCGAAAATGCGCGGGCTTTTCCTTTTTTTATTCGCCCGTTTCTGGAGAAGGCTAAGATCATAAGGTCATGCAGCCACTTCTTCCGTGATTCCGCGCGTTTTATATACAAAAATAATTTCGTTTTTAATTTTCTGTATGCACCAAGGAGGTTGGTAACTGGTAAAAAAAAAACTGTATGTGGCCAGTAACAATTTACTTAAAATTTAATTAGTAGACAGTTAAAGTCTCTTTGCAGTATGACTGCTGAAAAAAATAATAAAAAAACCGGGTATGTAATGGAATTTCAAGTATACTTCCCACCCTTGGGTCGGAAGGATTTTCATACAAACTTCCATACCTTGGGATGAAAGGATTTGAAGGGCGGGATAAAGGCGTTTCTTCCCTCTAATTGGTATAATTAGTATGTATTTTCAGAGCAGGTGTGATAAAAAGTCTCTTCGCAGCATGACTGCTGACAAATAAAAAAAAAAAACCGGGTATGTAATGGAATTTCATACATACTTCCCACCCTTGGGTCGGAAGGATTTTCATACAAACTTCCATACCTTGGGATGAAAGGATTTGAAGGGCGGGATAAAGGCGTTTCTTCCCTCTAATTGGTATAATTAGTATGTATTTTCAGAGCAGGTGTGATAAAATAGTACATTACTTCAGAGGGAAGAAAGTGACAGTTCCATACCGAGATTATGGCATTTGCGCCACGAGCTTGCGAGGGGCGCAAACCATTTGAGGTATGGAACTGTACTTTATCCTGAGGTATGTATAGTGCTTTTTATTACACCTACGAGGAAAATTATAGACATAAATGCATCTATATTTTACAAAAAACACAAAGATAAATGCTAAATCAATCGAAGTTTTTGCGAAAATGCGCGGGCTTTTCCTTTTTTTATTCGCCCGTTTCTGGAGTAGGCTAAGATCATAAGGTCATGCAGCCACTTCTTTTGTGATTCCGCGCGTTTTATATACAAAAATAATTTCGTTTTTAATTTTCTGTATGCACCAAGGAGGTTGGTAACTGGTAAAAAAAAACTGTATGTGGCCAGTAACAATTTACTTGAAATTTAATTAGTAGACAGTTAAAGTCTCTTTGCAGTATGACTGCTGACAAATTAAAAAAATAACCGGGTATGTAATGGAATTTCATACATACTTCCCACCCTTGGGTCGGAAGGATTTTCATACAAACTTCCATACCTTGGGATGAAAGGATTTGAAGGGCGGGATAAAGGCGTTTCTTCCCTCTAATTGGTATAATTAGTATGTATTTTCAGAGCAGGTGTGATAAAAACAAATATACTCCATAGTAGTTAGTGTATGAAAAATTTTCACGAGCAAAGCTTCCAAAACCCGACGAATGTTCCTGTTCAAGTGACTGCACGGAAATTAACACTTGGCCCCGAGTTCACTCCAACCACATACCAAAACCACCCTTGTTGCTGAGACACTATGGGGCAGAGTGGCGTGAAATGGTAACGCGAGGTGGGAATTATATGATTTATCTACAGCTGTACATACTATCTTCAGTTGTAGCTAATTTCGTTGCATACAGTTTTGACTGATGAGGGGCGCTAATAGATTATGTGTGTTCGTGAGTCGATGGGTAGTCTATACAATGTAAATAATATATATGTATGATAAGTTGTTTAGTAAAGTACTTTAGATAAGTGGTTTTTTTGTTTGATATATATTTTCTTTAGTTATGTAACGAACAAGACTCTCTGCTATCGCAATGAAAGGGGTTTTCTACGAGCATTATGAGTATGTTTTAAAAATGCTATCGCCAAATAGACAATCAAATTCTCATCCCCCAATTGAAAATCGTGTGAGCCTCTAAATACGAGATTTTATCTTCCCTAGCGCATAAGCCCCGCCTTATAACGAACTTTCTTACGCCTTTACAAGTTCGTGTGAGTAACTTAAGAGACTCTCTGAAGTACCTCGGTGATGGAATTCTACAGAATTAGTTCAATTCAACTCATACTAAGAACATTTCCTGTGTTAGCCTCAATACATCCGATCCCGATTAGGCAAAGCTAAATTCTAAATAAAGATTCTATAAATAAATATACACCCACAACGCAGACTGAAATCCAGGTTGAAATGGCCGACAGCTGAAACAGAATATTACTGAGTTCTTGATAAAAGGATAGAAAGATATTATATTCAGCTCAAATTTTAAACTATAATACATAGGTATATTTTTCTAAAATTAGGTTAATTGAAATCGGTTTCTGAACACGTTTAAAAAAACTTGAGTTTTGTTGTTGGTTACTTGTATTTTTGTCAACTAATGTTGTTATCAACAAAAAAAATAACTCATTAAAACGAGGCATCATTTTAACAGTTAGTATTTGCGATTTCGAGCCCGATTTAAATCTTAGTTCCGAGTTGCGCTCAGAAAAACATAATTAAGTTTTTAATTGAACTCAACTGCTTCAATTGTGAAAACCGAATTTAACGAGCTCATGAGTGCAGAAATGTAACGCATTATTTTCTCGAAACCGCCATTACAGCCCTCCACAAGCACTCTAACACGAAAAACTTTTATTAAAAACTCGACAAACCCCGAACCATCTAATCCACCATTATTTTCCTCGCGGCAATTACGTACTGCTCAAAATAAAGACGTTCCAACAGAAATATTCAACGGGGAAGTGTGGTGTGAAAAATTATCATCACCTCATTCCGTCTCGCGGGATTTTGGCCGAAATAAAAAAGTCTCAAGTAATTTTTTATACAAGCTTTACACATAGCTGCAATAAAACGCGCTTCTAGCGATCGCTATATTTCACGTCCCTTACTCCTTATAGCTTCTAGTAGGTAGAGAGACAATAGTCGCTTCATCCTTTTCTAGCACTCTAAGTGTGAGTAGTACGACACGACAGTGCTTACTGAAGACCCTGTTGGCTCTCTACAGTTAGCAGAACTCGGGGGAGGTCCCTTCTGCCTGTGACAGTCGGAATGAAAGTTTAAATGTCGGTGGAAAATAATGCGAATTACGTGGAATGAAAACGTGACATCTCAGTTACAATTCCGTCGGATATTTTTTCCGTCGTGACGAACGAGTTGCGTTTGTCTTGCTTGAAGGGGTTTTAGATTGCTTGTTGTACTCTTAATGAAAACAGAATTGCCTCGGAGGCTTTCTTGAACTGTCTTTACATTTCTTGTTTTGGTTTTGTTTAATCGTATAAACGTTTGAAAGTGTTAGATTTGAACATGTTAGTTTATTCAAAGATATTTGTAGTATAGTATGGATGACTTAGTAATTCTCTTATATCTACGATTTCTCGTTTGATTGGTCTATTTCAATAAGTTCTTTTATGAGCACAATAATCGAAAACGCAGTGGCAATCTTGTTAATTTACAAGTATAAAACAACAGCAAAAACTTCTATCTCAGTTTTCGATTCTTTAGACGCAATACTAACTTGCTTTACTTAGCTTATAGTTATACCTTATGAAGGACTTTTGATAAATGCCTGGGTTATTTTTTTAACAAAAAATTTGAAAATAAACGGATAAAGGCAACCAAAGTTGATGCAAAATATTGAATCCCTTTTACCACAGAAATGGTGGTGCGGTTATTATGTGAACGCGTTTTAAATGAAAATCTTTAACCTCCTTAGAACCGGGTAATAAGGCGCATGACTTGAACATTTAACCCAATATTAAAATCCTCAAGTAAACATCTCATCTAAGGGTTAGACTTGAGCGGGAGATGATGTAATAATAAGTGAACGGTGAGGAAAGGTAAAGAAATGGATGCTGCAGTATTTTGAAATGGTGACCGGTATTCAAAGTAAAACCCGGCAAGATTTTATCCTCAAAGACTCATAAAATTAAAGAACCTAGTGCAAAGATTTTAATTACCTTGACGCTTTCGTTTGTAGGAGCTCACTTATTTTGCTGTTAACCTGTTTTTTTAGATACACATATCTGAGTGTTTATTGAAATAAGGCAAGGCATAGTGAAACATAGTACTCTTTGTAAGAATTAACCGCATACAAAAATAGAGCAAATCGAAACGTTTTAATATCAAAACCAATACTTCGCCCGGCTACTGGCTTGGACAACGAGAAAATCTTTCGACCAATAAAATTCCTTTACAAACACTAAAAGTCCTGAGGAAGAATGCTACTAGATATTGAATTCAGGAACGATTTTAAGATCCCCGCTTTTCCCCGCTCTGTCCCGCTGGCCCCGCTTTGCCTGGAGCGGTCGGGAAAATTGCGCCGCTCAGAGGGATGTCCAGTCCTGCACAGTGGGAGTATATTGAATCACTGATGTTGCCACACAAAAGTACAGTGCGCTTTGTTATCTGGAAGGTAATGGTTGTTGCTTGTTATAGAAAATGGTTTTACTTGTTCCTTGCTATCTTAGATGTATTAAGCTCGGCGTACATCGCTGAACGTGGCTATGGGAGTATTTCCTTGTCTTGTTGGATCTTCACGTAATTCTCTAGCTCTGTACTAATCTCTAACCTAATATTTTGTTGTGCAGAAATTGCAAAGCTATTAAATAACTGACCCCATTCGGGGGTTGAGCTCTTTTTGTTACTATTTTGATGTCAGCTTGACACGGATTTAGCCCTTATGACCTAGCAAGTGTAACTCATATCTATGAGTTACACTAAACGTTAAACCCATCTGGGTTTAATACATATCTGGCAGGTTATATCTGATATAAAGTATCACCTTTAAAAAACATAGCGACACACCTTTTCCCAACCGGGATGGCAGAATTCAGTTTATACTATAATATGCGTGAAAGGAGGCTAGCCCATCGCCAAGCGACACAAAACGTCGTTTAAATGTGTGTGACGTTGCTGTTACTGGATCCTACGACACAGGGTATGCTAATGTGGGGCCAGAAGCAATGTATGTGCCTGTGTATAATAGATAAATGTTGAATGTTGTTGTTTGTTTGAAAGTTTTTTGTTAGCATCACAAGCGCCGCACAATGTGCAAGATCACCGTCGCCTCCCGCCAATATTGGCAGTAAATCGTACGCCGAGTAATTGCTTCGTAACTGACGATAAAAATGTCTTGTCTGGGGGACTAGTGGTTTATTGGCTTTAAAGTGAATCTTAAAAGAAACTGGGCGATTTGAAGAGGTAGATTCTTCCGAATCTACCTCTTCAAATCGCCCGCTTTAAGTGGTGGTGTTGTTTAAATATTTTTTTTAGAGATAAGCTTGCCTTTGTGCATATTTTTTCTCTTAAAGTGACCTGTTCTATTTATATTGCAATGTGTGCAATGAATTAATAATGTATTAAGTCACTAATTTCACCCTTCTGATATAGAACCCTATGACAAATAAAAAAATACACAAAAACACAAAAAGGTACAAACCCGTAAATAAATTCCTGAAAATACCTTTCGCGCCACTCGCATCACCATCGTCAGGTAACTGTTGGGTAAATGACATAATGACGAAATTACTACTGGCCAATGTACGGCCCGACTCAATACGATTAAGCTGTGATTGCTTTCCAATTTGAATCATACTACAACCCCCTAAAGGGTGAAATTCTTGTATCTCAACCAAGTTCTCCGTGACGATGAAGTGTTGATATTTGGCGTTATCGCACCGGTCAGGCGGAGGTATTTGATGGTGTTATTGTGAATTTTCCAATAAACTTTTCCTTATATCGCAGATGCATCCGACATCTGCGATTTCAATTGTCTCAGCCTGAATATGACAATTTCCTGTGAAAATGTGGAAGCAGGCGCGAGTCGCGAATTTTGAGTCAATTTCTCGTTTGACACAATTGAATTTGACCGCGGGATAAATCAAGTTTCCGGGCACGGAGCGGCAACAGCGCGACCGCCGCAGTCTCGGCGCTGGTGCAAGTTACTGAGACACACGTAGGGTTTGAATATGTGCATGCGATCGTACGTGATATGGATGGAATCAGTGAGTATTTATATGACCCGAATGGCCGAGTCGGCAGTGACCCTGCCTACGAAGCCAAGGGTCCCGGGTTCGAGTCCCGGTGGGGGCAAATTTTTTTGATGAGAACGAATGTTTGTACCCTAATCTTAGTTGTTTATCTATCATAGTATAATATTAATCTATTTAAGTCTGTGTATCGTTGTCTAGTACCCAAGATACAGGGAATCCTAGTTTGGGGAGATCAATGTGTGTATATAGTGTCCAAGTTATTACTATTATTATAACTTCCGTGGCCTAATGGTCGCAGGACTGCAGGAGATGCAGTTTCGAGTACCGACGCGGCGTTGACCATATTCCAACGAAATTAGTGCCTATCACGCAAAATGGAGTGTTCAATAATTGAATTCACAATATATAATAATAATAATAATACCTTGGACACTATTTACACACATTGATCTAGCCCCAAACTAGGGTTCCCTGTATCTTGGGTACTAGACAACGATAGACCTACTTATATAGATAAATATTATACTTAGATAGATAAACAACCATGACTAGGGTATAAACAAACATCAGTTCTCATCAAAAAATATTTGCCCCCACCGGGACACGAACTCGGGACCCTTGGCTTCGTAGGCAGGGTCACTACCGTCTCGGCCATTCGGGTGTGGGTATAATTGTGCCTCTGCTATCCTGTGTAGGAATATGCGTATTGTTTCTTTAACTTGTGCCAACGTCTAAACCGTCCACCCCGACCTCTGATCAGGGAATCGTTTGAGGCTACTTAAGGTCGCTTTGTACTGCGCGCGTGTGATTTCGCAGCTCGTTTGATGGCTTGGTGCACTTGGGGGTTGAGGATGTCGGGGTTCTCCGTATTGTGGTTTTGGACTTACATTAGTACTACTGTTGCAATTACTATTACAATTGCAGTAAAAATAGTTTTCTGCATACAAACCTCAAAATAGCAACTTCGCCACTTGATTTTGGGATCTCAGGCGTAAAATTTATGTTCCTACCTCGTTCGAAAAGGCTTATTTACGAACCTCGCTTCGACCGTTGCCTTCGTCCCGTGCCGTAAACTTCTCGTTTTATAAATATAAGCATTTGCAAACTCGTAGGAAATCCACTATTACAATGCATGTTCTCTAAAAGCGCGTTTCCCATGCAGCCAAATCATGCGGAAAGCGCCACTTTTTCGCATTAGCGCTTTTGATTTTCAAGTTTTTTATTTAGTTTTAACTCCATCCTCAGCCCGACGCAAAGAGTTTTTATTATTTGAGTAAAGTTTTACAAATAACGGTGGAGTCCTTCTTCCTAAGAAGTCGCTTTTCACATCTGTCACTAGTAGAGACAGAGCTTTGCGTTCATCTTCCTGTCTTTCTAAGCGAAATATGGAGAAGGAGACTAACGCTTAACTCTGTCTCTACTATTGACAGATGTCAAATGCGACTTCTTAGAATGGCTCCAATTACAGTCTTCACAAAATAAAAGGCCCAGTGTGAGAACGTCCGTGACACTGAAGTAATAAGGTTGGATTTAGTTTGGGACTCCAGGCCTTTTATTTTTGAAGACTATCATTATCAATCATACTAACACTTCTTTAAACGCGTTATTTATTACTTCAATTCAATTCTATTGAATTGAAAGCTTTATTTGTAAATCATAGGCACATGAAAGCGATCTTATGAATACAATTATATCCCAATATTTGGCGCAATGGCATATAAATATTATATTTATTGAGCAGCTGCATAATTAACTTTAGATTAAGAGGCGAGTTTTAAACGAAAATTGCATGGAAAAAACAGTCTCGTATTGATAATAACTCCACAACAACAACGTCAACAAATATTAATTGGAAAATGGTGCGCTGGTAATGATTGTTTTAACTGCTATCGTTTGTGGTACTGAATCTGACAAAACCAATAAACAACCTTTAAAAATACTGTGCTACTACAAAAAAAAACACATAGATTAACCTCAAAACAAACTTCCAATCCTATAAATTTTTGTCTTTAAACAAGTTATTACAACAGTAGTTTATTTGTTATGCAGATATAATAAATAAACTATTTTATGCCAAGAACAAGATATGACAAATCAATCATCATTTTTTTTTAATTATTACATTAAAAAAAATATTTTATCTACACACGTATCATAAACCCTCTTTACTGCGTTCAAAAACCACACGTTACGATCAGCATTATGTTAAACTACGTGGTAAAAACTCGTTTCGTATCTGGAAAACTACACATAATGGTCATTATGTGTAGTTTTCCAGATGCCGACGCCCACCCTCGTGCCGTCCCTAGTTTGTCTGTGAAGTTGGTACTGACATTCAAATTTCGAACGCCGACGCCCGCCTGCGTGAAGTTGGTACTAAAGAACAAGCTACACAATTGCAGAACCACAATGCCGGTCAAACATGCGGTTCCTGAACACATCAAAGAGAGCTTACGATATGTGTGTAGATAAACTAGTGTATGTAACTGTACATAATTAGGCATTAAAACTCTCGAGTGATATTATTATGAAACTCGCCTTCGGCTCGTTTCATATACCCACTCTCGAGTTTTAATGCCCTCCATTATGCAGCAGTCACATAAACTACTATTATAATGAGTTACCAGAGGGAATTGATCAATTACTCATGCAAAAGTTTAAAATATTTATTAAGGCTAATCTCATATAGAAAGCCTATTACGCTATTAATGACTAAGACCAGTTTAGTGTAAGACAGCAACATGTTAGAAGTAGTAAATGATACAAAGTTTATTGGAATAACTGTTGATAGCAAATTGCAGTGGGGACCCCACATAGATAAATTGGGTAGTAAATTAAGTTCTGTGGCTTACACTGTTAGGAAAATCAGGCAAAACACGGATGTGGCTACATCTAGGCTAGTATATTTTAGTTACTTTCATAGTCTCCTGTCCTTTGGTATCTTGTTGCGGGGGAAAGCAGCGGATATTCAAACAATTTTTATTTTACAGAAAAGAGCTAACCGGGCAATTTATAATTTAAAACGAACTTAAGAGAGATTTTTAAAGAAATTGACATACTAACTAGAAAATTTATTTTCGAAAATATAATATATGTACGCAAGAACCTTACAAAATTTTACAAACTTAGCAATATCTCTAATGTTAACCTTAGAAAGAATCACAGACTATGTGCGCCCCGGTTAAGACTCGCGAAGGTTAGCAATTCTTTCAAGGGTCAGTGCCTTCTCTACAACAATAGGATACCCCTGGAGATTTGGAAATTGCCATTTGAGCAGTTTAAAAAGCATGTTAAAGCGACTTTGTCGAAATAGGGATATTTCAATGTTCAAGATTACTTAAATGATGGGACTGTATGGGATTAATCTAGCTCAACACATAACTTGTTGTAAATAATTTTGTAATTATTTATTATTGCTTATTAATCATAATAATATTTTTTTATTATTTGTATTATTAAGCACAAACAATTTTTAATCCAATGTTCGGCCATGTTGGATTGTTTTTGGAGAATTGAAACAAGATGTTAAAGTTGTGGGTTTTATTTTGCGACTAAAATGGCGAATACAAATTTTGACAACTAAAATTGCACAGATTAATAGGATCTAGGCATAGATTGATCGTTATCGGTTTTCTTAGTGCTGCCAACTTAAAATAATCGGAACTTTCATCTCAAATGATATTAATGCGTGAACATTCCGCCCACCAAGAGCAGTATGATCTTACTACCGCCCACCATGACAGTATAGGATAACAAACAAGATTTATATAATACTAAGGCAGCACTACAAGTAAACTTCTTCAAAAAATACAATTGAAACAAAGGAAGCAATTAGACAATATAACATAACCACTATGTTATATAGACATTAAAAACAAGACTTAAGGATAGATCATATCACAAAGTTACAAAAAATAGGATCGATAATTGAGATCCAAGGATTAAACTTAAACTAAGCAATTTTAAAGACAACATTGGTCTGAAAATTAAACTTACATTACACATTTCAAAACTAAGTCTTGTATGTTACACATCAGTGCAGATATCACATCTAAGGAATGAATAAACTTTACAGAGACCATAAATTCAAACAAAAAAAATATAACACTTGAGTCATAGCAATAGAGTACACAAACTTAACCTTATCACTACATATTTGGTGAACTTTGGCAATACCTTCTTGCACATAGTTACTTGAGAACAGAAATACTGATATGTTCACACTTACATAAAGAACAAAAAAATTGGTAACCTTATACCTACACAAATTTTGTAACAGTATACAGAATTACTAATCTGAAACAAACATTATCTATACCTGGACGGATAAATTCACAATATTTAATACTAATTAGCTACAGGCAGTATAATCAGTTTGGATACAGGTCTGACAAGTATGGCATTTTTACATTTTAATGTCACTACTCTTGTGACATTATCTGGACCAGGGTGTTTCTCCTCTATTAACCGAATAACCATTTTGAGGGTGGGAGATCATCCTCCTTGATAAGAACAACGTCACCTACCTTTGGTTCAGGAGTGATTTTTGTCCATTTGTACCTCTGATAGAGTGTCGTCAGATACTCATGCGACCACTTGCGCCAAAACTGTTGCATCAGTTTTTGAGTCAGCTGCCATCTGTGTAATGGGCTGATTACACAATCTTCATAGCTGCGATCTGGAGCTGTAACCAGGGCCTCGCCAACTAGAAAGTGAGCTGGAGTGAGAGGATTAGCATCGATTTGATTTGAGGGTAACTGGTACATGGGTCGTGAATTAAGACAAGCCTCGATTTGTACTAAGACTGTGGACAGTTCTTCGAAAGTGGGAGTGGTGCCATCTAGGACACGTTTCATGTGATATTTTGTCGAAGCAACGCCACGTTCCCACAAGCCTCCAAAATTGGGAGCCCGGGGTGAAATGAAGTGCCACTCGGTACCTTCATTTGCTAAGGCCTCCGCGACTTCTTTTATGACGCATGACTCTCCCTGCTGGAAGAGTACACGTAGCTCTTTTGCAGCTCCAACGAAATTACTCCCGTTGTCACTCCAAATCTCTCTACAGGGTCCGCGTCGCGCAACAAATCGCCTGAATGCAGCTAAGAAGTATAATGTGGAGAAGTATATGCAGTGGTAAGTGAACTTACAGCTTCAAGGTGGATACAGCGTGTCACCATACAAATAAATAATGCGATATAGCCCTTGTAGCTTTTACACCCCCTACCCTTGGACATTCTCAGATAAATTGGGTCGGCGTAGTCCACCCCACTGCGAGTAAACGCACGAGCGACTGTAACCCTAGAACTGGGCAAATCTGCCATAAAAGGTTGATTTTTGGTGGATTTGTATGTGATACATTTGGATAAAATCTGTCTTATTAAGCCCTTAGCGTTCACAATCAAATATTTACACCTCACATAATTAAGGGTTAGCTGGGGACCGCCGTGTAGTGTCTTGACGTGGGCATCACTGATTATTAACCTTGAAAGGTGATGGTCACGCGGCATTATAATAGGATGCTTAACGTTATAAGGAAGATCGCTTTGGTCGATTCGTCCTCGAGTTCTCATGATACCTTCGTCGTCCAAGAATGTACATAAAGACAAAATACTGCTTTTCCGCGGTATTGGCTTGGAATTTGTCAGCTGACTTAACTCTCGGGGGAATGCTGACCCTTGAATTGCCTTGATGCCTATCACTAAAGCGTTATCCAACTCCTTTGCAGTTAGATATGGAGGAAGAGACTCGCGTTGTATTTTTCTAACAAATCTGAGACAATATGCTACAACCCTAATCATTCTCGTCAATGATGAATATTTAGTCCAGGCACAGAACTCCTCTGATTGCTCAGGGGTGGGTAAAGCCGTGGACAAATGTACCTTAATGGGCTTAGCTTCGAGTTCAGTGGATTGATGCTCTACTATTGGATGGATATACCCTAGCTCATGTAGCCACGCTGGACCGTAGACCCACAGTTTCAGCTGGTTAAAATCAAGGGGACTCACGCCACGTGAAGCCGCGTCGGCTGGATTGTTACTCAGTTTGGTTTCACAAAGGGTCGTTCAACAGCCGATGCTGGTGTTGAACTAATCGACAATATTTTTGATGCCTGGGAAGACGCAATGGATGCAATAGGTGTCTTCTGCGATCTATCCAAGGCTTTTGATTGCGTCCATCATGACACTCTTGTCAGGAAGTTACGCCATTATGGTGTAAAAGATCAGGCACTTGGCCTTCTGGAGTCATATCTAACAGATAGGGTTCAGATGGTCGATGTTAATGGGAAAAGATCACCTGGGTCTTCAATAAGTATGGGCGTATCGCAAGGTTCAATTCTTGGTCCTTTCTTGTTTTTAGTATATATTAATGATTTACCTTACCTTGTTAAAGCAAAACATGGGTTAGTATTGTTTGCCGATGATACTTCTTTGATATTTAAAGTTAAAAGACAGCAATCAAATTATGACGAGGTAAACAATGCTATCTCTAGTATAGTGAACTGGTTTACTGTTAACAATTTATTACTTAATGAAAAGAAAACTAAATGTATTAAATTCGTGTTACCCAATGTGAACCCGGTAACTACAGACATATTTATAAAAGGACAGAGATTGGACCATGTGCAGTCGACTGTCTTTTTAGGCATTACTTCAGACGCCAAACTACAATGGGATCCTCATATAAATAAATTGTCGAACAGACTGAGTTCGGCAGCGTTCGCAGTTAAAAAAATTAGAGCTCTTACCGATGTAGACACCGCTAGACTAGTCTACTTTAGTTACTTTCATAGTCTTATGACCTATGGTATTTTATTGTGGGGTCACGCTGCGAATGCTAATAGTATATTTATTCTGCAGAAACGGGCTGTTCGTGCAATTTATAGATTAGGGCCTAGAGTGTCACTGAGGGAAAAGTTTAAAGAAATCAATATTCTGACATTTGTGTCTCAATATATCTATGACAATCTTGTGTATGTAAAAAGAAATATAACTAATTTTCAGAAGTACAGTGATATACACAATTTTAATACTAGAAATAAAGACAAGTTGGTTGCTTATGTAAGCCGACTACATAAAATTAGTAATTCTTTTAAAGGCAATTGTATACGCTATTACAATAAGGTCCCTACTGATATTAAAACTTACCTTTAGACAAGTTTAAAATAACAATAAAACAGAAATTGTATAAAAAAGGTTACTACAGGATATCTGATTACTTAGAGGACAGATGTCCATGGGAATAGATTGTTTGAGTAACAGGCTGTTTCGATATATAATTAGCATTCATTTTATAATTTGACAATATTTTATTTAAAAAAGGAAACGCAAAAGATGCGACGACTGTGGAGTTTCTTCGGTGAGCTCTTCTCCACAGATTCCGCCATTGGGTTAGTGAACTCACCCAAAAAAATGTAATGACGGATCTAAGTGATGTAACAACATCCTATGGAAATAAATGATTTTTGATTTTGATTTTTGATTTTGATTCCACATAAGCCCATTGGTCGTTGTTGAGTATGGACAATATCTCAGCAACGCGATTAGCAACAAATGTTGTCCATCGGTTTGGCTGGCCTTGAAGCCACGCCAGGACGATAGTTGAATCTGTCCATGCTCGACAACGGGATATTGGGATGGATAAGATTGTGGCTACTTCAGCCATCAATTTAGCTAAGAGCACCGCACCACAGAGCTCTAAGCGTGGTATGGATAGCTGCTTTACCGGTGACACTTATGTTCGGGCTGCTAGCAAACTGACAGAAATGTTACCTGAATAATCCACTACTCGTAAGTATACGACGGCTGCGAAGGCGTCGTTGGATGCATCGGAAAACCCGTGTATCGAGACGTCTGGAGTATCCTGTCTCACGCCAATCCACCTGGGTATGACGAACTCGTTCAGGGCTGGTAGCTCCTCTCGGAACTGGTTCCACTCCTCTAGCAGACCGGGATGGCTGGATGAAATGTCTTGATCCCAGGTGACACCTGAAAGCCAAAGTTTCTGCATGAATATCTTAGCTCGGATGATGACAGGCGCAATCCATCCGAGTGGATCAAAGAGACGGGAGATGTCGGATAGAATGGTTCGCTTGGTTATAGGTGTTCGCTGTGGAGGCATGTTTACTCTATAGTGAAATGAGTCGCTTTGATAATTCCAGGATAGACCTAAAATTCGAATGATGTCATCCATCTTAATGACTCTTTCAGTGCTGGCGATGGGATTTGGATAAATAGCTTTCATTAGCCTTTGACTATTGCTAGTCCACTTTTGTAATTCGAATCCCGCCTTGCCTAGTAAGCTGACTGTTTGGGAATGGATTTTTAAGGCCTCATCTTCATTCTCACAACCACTCATAAAGTCGTCCATATAAAAATCTGACAGTACCCTATCTGCAGCCAGTGGATAGTCTTTCCCTTCATCTATGGCAACTTGTTGCAAAGTCTTGACTGCAAGGTAGGGAGCTGATGAGACTCCGAACGTTACTCGCATCATTTTGCAGTCCCTTACCCTTTCATTTGAATTTTCGCGCCACAGCAAGCGTTGAAAATCAGTGTGTTCGTGGGCAACCTTGACCTGTCTATACATTTTTATTATGTCTGCTACGAAACAGATTGGATGAACACGCCATTTCAGAATGATGTGACGTAGTTCTGGTTGCAGTCTAGGACCCACCAACAGATCATCATTGAGAGATCTGCCGTTAGTACCTTTGCAAGAAGCGTCGAATACAATGCGAACTTTCGACGTGGTTTTATCTTCACGCACTACTGAGTGGTGAGGCAAGTAGACGCAGCCGGGTTTGTTCACCTCCTGCTGGTTATGGGTAAGCTCCATATGATTTATGGATACATACTCGTTCATTACTTTAGAGTACTCCTGCTTCAGGAGTGGATTTTTATCAAGCCTTTTCTCTAAAAGGTGGAATCTCCGCAAAGCCACATTCCGTGAATCACCATATTGACAAGACGGATCCTTTTCACGAAACGTCAGACTGACAACATAGCGACCAGTGCTGTCCCTAGTTGTAGTGGATGCATAGTGACCCTCGCAAGCCTGGTCTTCCTTAGACAGGAAAGTGCGGGGCTGGTCAGTCTCAACTTCCCAAAATTTGCGTAACATATCATTCATAGAGTTGTCTAGAATATGGGTGGTAATAATATTATCAGAGTAGTTACTTACTTGCACTCTTCCTGACAGGATCCAGCCCAGCAAGGTATTCTGAGCCATCAAGGTGCCCAGTGGATGTCGCACAATACCATCTGTCAGGATCTGCCCGTAGACTTCAGCACCCAGCAACATGTCTACATTGCTCGGTGTGCCGTAACCTGGATCTGCTAAAACCAACTCTGACAATTCTGGCCAATCATTTATCTCTACCTTCTGCGAAGGGAGAGTGGAGGTCAGTCGACTCAACACATAGGCCTGGATAAAACAACTATAAGAACTTGAAATGGACTGTAATCGGAATTTGACCATGTATTTTATCGACATAGAGGATTTGTCTCCTCCCAACCCAGAAACGCTACCATTTACTGGTAGTTTATGAAGCTGCAGCAGTTGTACTGCATGCTCGGTGATAAATGAGGCTTGTGATCCCTGGTCCAGTAATGCCTTGAATTTATAACAATTTGTCTTATTTTCTACTTTAACTAAAGCAGTGGCTAACATTACCTCGCTTGATGACATTACTGATCCCTTAGAGAAATGAGTAGCAATAGCTTTTTCTTCTCCCTGCTCCGAGTCGCTGTGGATGCCTTCGCGCCGATCGCCTGCCACTGCATGGCCAGGCTGCGCCGAAGGTGGATGAATGTTGTCTGGATGCAGCAGGGAGTGATGGCGTCGGCCACAACGCCTACATGATGTGTGTCGCTTGCACTGTGTCGCTGAATGATTTGCTCCAAAGCAGTTGAAACATAATCGCTTGTCTTTAACGAAGTCCCGTCGACTCTGTGTACTCTCCTGGTTGAACCGCTTGCATTGATACATCAGGTGGGCTTTAGAACAGAATGGGCAGGATACTGATGCGTTGGTGACACTGAAAACCTTTGTTGAGCGAGCTTCCTTCACTTCTCTGGTTGCTTCTCTTTTAGCCTGCGGCTCCAAGAATTCCAATGCTCGGAATCTCGACTCCAAGAATGAAGAGAATTCCTTGTAACTTGGCAGTGTATCAGAATAGTCGCTTATCTTTTGTTCCCATTGTTTTCTGGATTCTTGGTCAAGCTTCTGGGTGACCAAGTGGATAACAAGAATGTCCCATGATGAGATGTCCACACCCATGTTGGTAAGAGCGTTCAAACAATCACTGGTAGTGTCTAAAATCTGCTTAACTCCATTTGATGATTCAGTTGACAATGCCTTCTGGCTCACTAATCTGCTGAGGATACAGGATGTGATGTAACGTTTGTTGTCGTACCTCTTCTTTAGCTGTGTCCAACACTGTTCATAGTTAGAATCTGTGATAGGTATGTGCCTCAGCAATTGTTCTGCCTCCCCGGACAGATGGCTTTTCAGATAATGTAGCTTTTGAACATTAGCTAAAGATGGATTATTATGGATTAGTGATTCGAACAAGTCGTGAAATGTAGGCCATTCCAAGTAACGTCCCGTAAAGACAGGCAGGATAATCTTGGGGAGTTTGACTGCATTGGATTCACTGTGGTGGTTGAAGTTATCGTTGTTTTGCGTGTTACTTGTTGCCGGTTGATTTTGAGGTTGGATTTGACACAAAGCTTCTTTTAATTCGGTTTTGTAGTCCATATATTTTTCCTCCACGTCGTCATACATATTGTCCTTGAAATAGTCGGAATTTTGGTCTTCGGATAAAAGTAATATGTGTTCATGATTTGACGAAAACTTGTTCCAGTAACGGTCTAACAGCTCCAACCTCGTGGCTAAGTATGTGATCGTAATCCGTACCTTCGGTGTCTTTTTGAAGTTTGACGCCGCTTTATTTATTTTCTCCTGCGCGTCCTTTTGTAACGTAATATAGTCCATTACGTTCATGGTGGCACGGTGGATAAATTATGCACTCGGAACACAACTGTAAACCATGTGGTTGCAAGTAGAGTGGATTTTCAACGTATTTTATAGAAGTTCGTACTTAATAACACAGTGATTGCACTCGCGAGTCGACGGTGTGATAACGACACTGATTTATATTTGCTAACAATCCGTATTAACTTTCATTTCTTGATTTGTATCCGGTTCGAAGGACCATGTTCGGCCATGTTGGATTGTTTTTGGAGAATTGAAACAAGATGTTAAATTTGTGGGTTTTATTTTGCGACTAAAATGGCGAATACAAATTTTGACAACTAAAATTGCACAGATTAATAGGATCTAGGCATAGATTGATCGTTATCGGTTTTCTTAGTGCTGCCAACTTAAAATAATCGGAACTTTCATCTCAAATGATATTAATACGGGAACATCCAATTTTTAAGCCCTTCTTATCCTAACATGGTCCAATGTAGAGAAGAGGCAAAAAAATACGTTTTCTAAGTATATGTTAATATCTACAGTAATAAAGAACTTTGACTTTGACTTTTGACTTGACTATGTTAAAGACGAACATGGCCTCAACGCCCCAAGCTCCATGATAATAATAATAATAATTAACGTAATGTTTACAAATGCAATAATGTAATTGTCTGGTAATATAATTAATTGTATAAAAGTGCTTTGTATAGTGACTCTATGTACATTGTAAAATAACAAAAAAAATACGAAAATTCAAAAAATTACATCCCCGTAGAGCTTTTGGTGATTTTTTTTATCTTCTCTGACGGGCGTATTTCCGAAGCACTGGTTCATGGAATCTCCTTTTCCTGTGCGAGCTTCAGCCATAAATTACCACTTGAACGGGAGGTTTCCTTTCCTAGGTGATCATATTTGATTTATTTTATATTTTTTCCCATATATATGAGACTTAAGCAAGTGTTTGACTTGTGAAAGTGAATTATTTTTGCCTATTTGTAAAAAAAATATGAGTTTGACTATGAGTTTGAGTTTGTGATACGACCCATAATGTTTTATAAATTCAAATGAAGGGTAGATGTAGTGCATTATAGTAGTTTATGTGACTGCTACATAATGGAGGTCATTAATACATAATAATATCACTCGACCGTTTTAATGCCTAATTATGTACAGTTACATACACTAGTTTATCTACACACATATCATAAGCTCTCTTTAATGTGTTCAGGAACCGCATGTTTGACCGGCATTGTGGCTCTGCAGTTGTTTAGCTTATTCTGTAGTACCAACTTCACGCAGGCGGGCGTCGGCGTTCGAAATTTGAATGTCATAATATGTAGAATAATTACACATTATGGTCATCATGTGTAATTTTTCAGATAAGAAATGAGTTTTTACCAAGTAGTTTAACATTATGCTGATCGTAACGTGCGGTTTTTGTACGCAGTAAAGAGGGTTTATGATACGTGTGTAGATAAAATATTTTTTTTAATGTAATAATAAAAATGAATGATGATTGATTTGTCATATCTTGTTCTTGGCATAAAATAGTTTATTTATTCACAAATATATTCGTTTTCTGTAGGCATACAACTAAGCTGAGATTAAAATAAATCCGGTCAAGTGCGAGTAGGGCGTCGGACCCGCACAAGAAGGGTTCCATACCATTGTACACGGAAAAACGTAAAACGATAGTCTTTTGTGCGAGAACATATACCTATTTAATATTCAATAATAAAATATTAAATACTAGGTAGGACAACACTCAAGGCCGTACATGAAACATTAAAAAATAGTTTTGTGTATGTAGTATGTAAGTATTAAACTATGTACTCAGATTAACGAAACTCTTTGTTCATTGAAACCGGAAGTGGATAGAAATTGAGTAACTATTTACAGAAATAAATTAAAATATAAAAAAATATAAAAAATTATGATAATTCGGATGAGCAATTATTAATCATATAATGACAAATAACTAAGCACAAAACTCAATACCTGCAATTAAAAATCTTTTCCGATAAGATCGGGGGAGTCCAATTTTCACCGAAAAACAAAATGGCTAAGAAAATGGCAATACCAATAATTTCTTTTATGGGTTCTACTTATAATTATTGAAAATCGGTATCGTAATCGATTTAATAATTTGTTGCTATTGCGGCAACAGAAATGCACATTCTGTGAAAATTTCAGCTCTCTACCTATTTCGGTTGATCCGATAAAGCCCGGTGACGGACAGACGGACGGACGGACGGACAAACGGACGGCGGAGGTTTAGTAATAGGGTCCCATTTGGCACCCTTTGGGTAGGGAACCCTAGAAAAAGTAAAGTACATGGTAATGTAATTTAGGTGAGGCTTCACTAGTGAGCTAAAATTAAAAAGCGTATAAAGGTCCATTATGAACCTAAATGTGTTGAAAATTAATTTTAAATTAGCATTTAATATGTTTGGCTGAAAGTAAACTTTCCTCGTGTCTTTTTGTGATATGACGTGGCAGCTATTTGCATACGCGCAGTAGAAGATGTGTTTTTAAAATAAGCCCGCCATTTTACTACATTCTAGTTTACTTCATATATATATATATTATTCCCTCGCTTACAAAACGAAGTAAAACTTTGTATGATACAATACAAAATACAAAATGATTTATTCAATTAAAATTCCTTAACTAGTATACAATAAGGCATGTGCTAGGATCATCACATCAGACCCTGTGTTACAGGAACCCATGTTCCCATTGTAGTTAATATTTCGAATAATGATAATTAAAAAGTAAGTAGTATAACAATCTCGATCAAATTAAGTTATCAAAATATGTTGAGAAAAATTTAATAAGCATGCATTAAAATTGAATTGCGTCTAAATTTAATGAAATATACATTCATAAGGTATGAATTTCATTGTTAAAACATGATTTTGGTGAAAATGTCAGGTAGATTGAATGTGGTGAGAAGATGAAAGGTGTAGTGAGTGTCTGAAAGTGTGTAGATATACACGTGCGTAAGATGATTTTCGACTAATGTCGACTAAAACATTTGCTCGCTTCGCTCGATCGTGAATAAAAGTGCCACTTGTTGGAAACCGCCTACTTTCCGCACTTGTAGCCGTTTACCATTTTTAATGAACCATTTCGAGCTACTTTTGACACCTTGATAACTCAAATATTATTAAACCTACACATATGAAAGTTGGCCTATATACGAAAACCCCTGAGATTATAATAATCAAAGTCAAAGTCAATCATATTTATTTGCAAATATTAGGATGTTATGTACAATTGTTTAACTTACTTACCTATAAATTTTAACCTATAACGATGTGCAAATGTTATGAAAAATACAATTATAAAATAGAAATATGATAAAAGCCACATCGAGAGATCAGTAAGTAGTTACAAGTATAATGTCTATTGATGATGTATATCAATTTAAATTAGACAAAAAAATAATGATAATAATTTTTATGAAATATAAAATTATACAATTATAAAAATGTCAAATTAGATTAAGGCAAGTCCTAAAAAAATGTATAAATTACACATATAGGGCACCAAATTTTAGCTAGCAAAATAGCAATTTATTATTCATTAGTATCTTTCTGCCCGTGCGTGGCCCCCGCTCACAAATACATATTTTGCTTCCTTGCAATCCCACGCGGGCGGTTCCGTACCGACGCCACAGAATACTTTCGCCTAATGTTAACCTAGTTTCTTAAATGAGTAAGGGGAGTCCCCTTAAAGTTTTACTGTATCAACTTATTTTGTTATTTTTTGTTATGTTAAAGGCAGCTAATAGCTATATAAATCTTGTTTGAATTGTGCGCAAGGACTGTCCCGTTGCATTTATAAACTTTTCTGTCCTGCGATGGTTGCTGGAAGAAATATCTCTTTGGAAATAAATTAGCGCATCAATTGTCATTGAAAAACTAAAATTATTTATTATATTTATTTACAAAAAGGAATGATATCTCAAAAAAACAGTATCATGACTGTAATATGAGATCTACATTCGAGAAAGTTCGCCGATAAAAGAACTGAGATCTAAATGAGATTTAAACGAACTTTTTGACCCAATTGAACAATATGATTATCTATAGAACTTGACACCTATTTAGATCTCAATTCATTTATTCGCGAAGTTTCTCGAATGTGCATCTCATATAACAGTTATGAGACTGTTTTGTTGAGGTCAAACTTTCTCTTCCATTTATTTTCTGAGGCGAAGGGCTTTTTGCCCTTTATCACGCAAAAATGAAGTTTTAAATAACTGGCGTGGCATAATATGCCTCTGACTTCCCTATGGGAAAATACGTGTGTGTCTCAGTACTTTCTCTTTCAAATATCTTTTTGCAGCTGAGCTTTTAGTAATAAATAAGGAATAATAACACATAGGTCTGCTGCACCTGCTCAGCAATCAACCTTTCCCACTTTAACCTGGTTTTATGGAAGGGATCTCTTATTAGAGATAAGCTCGCCTCTGTACACAATATTTATGTAACTCTTTTTATATCATTTGTGTGCAATAAAGATTATGAAATAACTAATGTATTTCAATATTATTATTGCATGGATGCGTCATCATTATTTGAATTGATTTATGCACTGTTACAAAATACGTTTTAATATCTCCTATCAATCAGCTTATTGGGAAAGGGATTATTATTTTGTTCTAGCCAAAATATGGCAATTAGTGCAGAGGTTTAGGTGCAAAAATGATTTTTAGGTGTAAAATTATGACTGCCTACTTTCCTGATTTTGTTTCTAACATAGATATGTTTTTCTTGTTTCAGATAAATCATTAAGTAGCGGCTCAAAATGCTATTACCCAGAAAAAGACGCTTTAGTAAACAAGAGTAAAAGAGAAAGCAGTAAGAAAGAGAGAGTCCGAAGATGCGAGAATAACTTCAAGGATGTCCAACAGAAAAGGGCCGTGCAGGAACTTTGCTATCAGCATCATTCAGATCATCACTATAATATGTCAAGGTGAGATTAAGTTGTAACTAAAGCTAATTTTCAGATTTCATTATTTCTTTTATCTACACACGTATCATAAACCCTCTTTACTGCGTCTGAAAACCGCACGTTAATACGCACCAGCATAATGTAAAAATATTTGGTAAAAATTCATTTCTTATCTGAAAATTTGTACATTATGACCATAATGTACAAAAATTTGTCAAATTATGACATTCAAATTTCGAGCGCCGTCGCCCGCCTGCGTGCCGCCCCTAGTTTGTCTGTGAAGTTGGTACTACAGAACAAGCTAAACAACTGCAGAGCAATGATCAATGCCACAATGCCGGTCAAACATGCGGTTCCTGAACACATCAAAGAGAGCTTATGGTAATTCGCTGTCCTATTATTTTAATATAACAGCTAAAAATTTGGCTACACATAATGCCTCTGTTTAATATTTATGCGTCGGAAACGCACCGGTTTTTTGTTGCGCGAATCGATCGCGAGTAATCGAGACATCACTAGCGGAATCGGACCGCAGATGTCACTCGTATCGGAAACGAGTGTAAAATTGGAGGTTAATTTTTTCTTCTTGTTCTGGTCTCATCGGTGAGATAACATGGCGGCTCGGGCCCCATGGCATTGATTGGTATTTCGGTGTACCAATTACCATAATACAGGCATCGGGCCTGGTCAGAGTGTAAATCTACCTCATAGCGTCGGGCTATTGATTGTAATTAGATTTGCGTCAGCGGTCAAGTGATTCGTGGTGAAGGTTGAAGTTGTACGGTCTCCAACTCCACGTGTCGGCAGCAGCGCGCCGGCCACGCCGTCGGACAGCGACGGCAAGGGTTCGATCCCATCCTATCCCAACTGTGCCCCCTTTCCCGAATTCCTGTCTCGAATCGAACCTTCGATTTCCTGTCTACGGAGACAAAGGTAATAAACAAATTTCATCACTTCTTTTCTCTCACGTGGCAAAGGCACAACCCCTCAGGATTCTCACGCCGTTCGGTAGGCGTGGGAAATTAAACAGCCTCTATTGAGCATTATACTGATGTTTCAAACAAAACCTGGGAAGCTTTTCCAAGTCATTTAAATTAAATACAACGACAATAGAGGAAGTCTCTAGCCCGTCAAATAATATAAATAAAGTACATAATAAAAACAGAAAAACTCAAAACTGTAAAATAAATGCAAAGTTTACTAATCTGGTCCACCAAAATATTTAAGGTATTAGCAGTAAATTATTAGAGTTGGAATTGTACATGAACTCTTTTAATATTGATATTTTATGTCTAACAGAACATTGGCTAAAAAGCCATGAGCTCATGTTCAATTTCAGTAACCACCAGGTTGGTAGTTCTTTTTGCAGATCACATGCTGTTCGTGGAGGCAATTCATTTTTTTTTTCAATTCAATTCAATTCAATTCGTTTATCGCCTTAAATTACAGTGCATAAGGTGTTTAGTTTTACATAACTACGGTGTAATTTTACCGGTAAACGGCATAGCAATTTACTTACATAAGTAAACATCATTATAATTTCACTTAAAAAAAATAAAAACTTATTCGATTATCATGTAATTACACAATAAATAAATTTAAATTTCATTCATTAATAGTATGTCAACATATAATAAAACTTCAATATTCTCTTCAGCCATAGTAGATCATTTCAATTTCATTCAGTTAAACATGTTATTTTACCTATATTAATTAATTTAATCATAAGCTAATTTATACCCAAAGACTTATTTTTATAGTTGTAAAATTCGGAAAGACTATACGGACACATTTCTAGCAGGAACTTGTGTAAGGCTCTAGTGAACATCATTCCACAGAGAGATTTAATTTTATCTGGAAGTTTATTATGGACGCTAACAGCCATATGCCTCGTGCTTTTACTGTATGTGGTTGTTCGACAAAAATCTACACTCAAGTTTAGTTTATTTTTCTCTTGTAATCTGGCACTCTTTTTTTCTGTTCGAAAGGGAAATTTATCAGGATATTTTCTAATTAGTTTACAGAGTTCAAATATGTATAGTGCAGTAACTGTTTGTAGTTTCAGTTTAATGAAAAGGTCCCTACAGGTGACCCTGTTTGATTTTATACCACTGAGAATACGGACACATCTCTTTTGTAGTACAAATATTTTGTTTATGTCGACACTAGCACCCCATATAGCTATGCCTTAAGGGACCCGTGATTGGAATTAAGCGAAATAAGCTTGTAGCGATGCGTCGTAACTTTCATCAAACATCTTAACCTCTCCTTTCCCGCCGTCAGCATAAGCAGCGCGGCCCCGATCACTCTATGTACCGCTGTCAGCATAAGCAGCGGGATGACTAATATTTTTGAAACCGGTATTTTTTATCCAACGGTTGGACCAATTTTTACGGTTCGATCATGTGTGGACACCCAATTAGACAAACTTTATGGTCTGTGTGCTAGTTTATGCTTTTCCGTAGAAAAAAATAATTCAATCGCGTTTTGAAAATCACTTTCTTCCGGACGCTCCCAACGTATGTGGTGGTGAAATTTTATTGAGAGAAAAGTGTGGTTTTTTTGGTGAATTGAGGTAAGTATTTGTTTTATTCATATTTACAACTCTATTTGCGATAAACAAACCACAAATCATAGTAAAATTCATCAAGATGTCCAGAAAATCGGCAAATTTACATGATACGTCATGCAACCAGACGGATTCCCCCCAATGCTATTTGTAATTCCAATGAGAAATACAGTTAGATTTCAATAAAAAATACACATATCTTATTGGAAATCTTATAAGGAATCCATTTTTATAGGTTTCTTTATCAAAATAATGTACCAATTTGCTGATTTTCCGTCAGAAACGTGATCAGGCATCCAATTCACATGCTTCACACGCACACATAAGCATTCCGCGACGCCATTTTACTCACACACAGACAGAATCTCACTACAGGGTGCGGGTGTTTTCAGTTATATTCGGTGAAACTCCATATCATAGGTTTCGGGGTGATGTGATGATTGGGGTTTCCATATCAAAGGTTCCGCGGGTTTATGATTGGAGTTCAGTGTCGATAAGGGGGCGGAAGCCCCTTTTTTTTATCAATGGAAAAATCCAGCATCCAGCGACTTAGAAAAATTGTGTTAAAAATTGTGTTAAAAAATATATTTTTTGACTGTTATTTTTTGCTTCGGAATCGTGTAGTGCTGCTTTTTGCTATCACTTTTGGTTATAAACATTTTCCTCGTGCACCTCACCGATTTCGAGATATACGTCATATTATGTTTGTAATATCGATATCTCTATAAATATTGGTCCTAGGGAAAACATGCATATGACATAAAATTATGCTCGTAAGACACCCTACACGATGCCCAAGTGAAAATATCAAAATAAAAAAAATAAAAATAAAATAAAAAAATAACAAATTTGTGTCATATTGTGTTAACTTGTCTTTTTAGGCGGATTCGTTTGCCTGCAAGTTCAGATATGTACTTTTGACAATTTAGTGTAAAATGACAAAAAAATGCAAAATTACACAAATTTGTAAAAGTGCACAGAGTGTACGTTTTGATCCTAATGCCTTAGCTACTTTTTTCAGAATGGATCATGACTATCATGCCCAGCTTGTGCGTCGGTCGCCGCCGGTGCGCATTCTATCCGATGAGAAGCTGGTGTATGTGCGCTCCCGCTCCGGTCGGATGAAGGTAAATAATTGAAATTTCACTCGCATCGTTTTTGCTTCGTTTCCTTTTATATTTATATATATACATATCCATTAATTTGTTCCATTCAGCAGCCTAAACGGTCTGAATATAGTTTTACCAAGTATAATTAAATATTTACCTGGGAAATGTGAAGTTTTATACTAAAAGGACACAAATAATTATACTGCAAATGTCACTGACTGCCAGTCTGGTATTTTGTTTATATTTAATTTGCCTATTTTATTTATGTTATAGATGGTGAAGCAACCAGCTTCTCTGGGCCGGAGCGGGAGCGAGGGCGACTCCTCCCCGCAGCCGTCGACATCAAGGCGCTGCCGGCATGCCTACTGACTGATATCTGACTGTGTACTAATGGATGGTTAATATGTCTCTGTAATAGGGGTTTTAAAACTACGCACACCTCGCTTTGGACCGGTTTCGGTCGGGTGTATCGCTTGCTTGAGTGGGTAACTAAAACTACTAAAATATGCCATATCATATAACTTCCACGTTGCAGCATCAAACTGGTGGAAGACTGGTGTGTTGGGAATGCCTGCCTTCAGGAAGTTGATGAGTCGCAATCGCTTTCATGGACAATTGATATAACCAAATGCCCTTGACGAGGTACCTCAAATCCCGTGCTACTGATGTCATTGGGACGATGAATCGCAAAAAGGCACACGTCCCTGCTGAGATAAAATCGCTCAATGACTCCTGTGGGCATTTATGTCTTGCTAGACACATCTAAATCAGCCATCAGTGTGTGACTGTAATTCTCCTCCTTCATAGCGTTAGCGATCCGGATGTTTCTATCTTTTTGTGTGTAATTTTTATGTGTGTATGTGTCTAATGTTTATGTGTTTGTGTAAATAACAATTTCTATTTGTGGCCAACTACCTAACTATCTTATAACTTGTATAGAAATTGTTTACTTTAACAGTTGCAATGTTTCTATCTTTTTGTGTGGAATTTTTATGTGTCTAATATTTATGCGTTTGTGTAAATAACAATTTCTATTTGTGGCCAACTACCTAACTATCTTATAACTTGTATAGAAATTGTTTACTTTAACAGTTGCAACAAAATTATTTTTCATTTTTCCGTAATTGTGTACTTTATTCCATTTTTTATACGGTAAAAGTTACAAATATCAGTCAAACAACTATCTAAGAACTTGTATAGAATTGTTTACCTACTTACTTACTGTTTACTACTTTTCCATAATTGTGTACTCGTGTGTGTGTAAATATAATGTATACAGTTTCATTGTGCATTAGTACTGTCCTGTTTTTTAAACAAATATGTCTCGCCCAGGTTTGCTGGAAGAAATATCTTTTTAGAGATAAGCTCGCCTGTTGTTATAAAATTTCTTTTAAGTACATTTTTATGCACAGGGCAATAAAGAATATGAATATATAACTATATAAATTTTGCTGGAAGAAATATCTTTTTAGAGATAAGCTCGCCTGTTATTATAAAATTTCTTTTAAGTACATTTTTATGCACAGGGCAATAAAGAATGTGAATATATAACTATATAAATTTTTGTTCTTTTTTATTTTTCCAAAACCTAATTACACAATTACACATTAGGTAGGTGGTAGCTAATTACTAATTACACATTTCAAATAATTGTTTATTTTTTACAAATTTGTGTAATCTTACACTATATTGTCAAAAGTACATATCTGATCTCGCATAACACTAGTTAACACAATATTACACAATATTACACTTTGTAAGAACAGTAGGTATCTGTACTTGCGCGTGAACGGAGCCGCGTGGAAACACTTCATATACACATAACAACTAAATACTAGTTAACTCAAACTTACACCATACCTACACGAACGAAACACCAGTTTAGCTATTTTACCTAGAATCAAATCACGGCGAAACATTTTCTTCGTTCCATCTTTGCACACTCTGTATAAACGCATATCGTACACCTGCCGTGACCTTGAGAAAGCCCAGAAACAACACACCGTGACACGAAATAACATGCATGATTTTGAATTATTTTTGTATGAAAAGGTACATAGTACGATACACTGTTAGAAAGCCTAGTTTGTCTTCTACTTAGAACCACTAATTCTAGAATGATAAGTATCACCTATTGCCTATAAATTCAATAATAGTACAAAGTGTTGATTTCTACCTATTTTATACTTTCCTTGCGAGATATGGCGTCCTCACACTTATCATTTATGATTTAGTGGCAAATACCACTTGTTTTCCTCTTATTGAATAAATTACCTATCCTAGGAACTAAGAAATATAACGCTAGGTAGTCTAGTCTCTTCACAAATAATTTCACAAGATTTGCATAATTCGCGCGATGCGTCAGTTTACTTTCCGTATTTTATGAAAATTTGAAATGCTGAAATATTCGAAAGTTTCTATAAGAACACCCTAATGTTTTTATTGTTTTGAAAAGGTTATTTTGTGTAGATTACGTAGGTATCAAACAACATGTACATGTTGTTGATAATTTTCTGATGTCGGCTAGATTTGTGTCGAGAGGGAGCATTTTCATAGAAGTCTGTGTTTCTCATGCCAGTAAAAAATAAACTAAGGTCACAGTGACATTTTCTACACATTGTGTAAAAGAGGGTTTCATTAGCTACTCAGATATACAACTCCCATAATTCTAAGTGTTACCATTCCAACAGAATCACTTGATATATTAGTCAAGTGCCGCGCAGCCCGCACGCTCAAAAACACTCCGGTATTTGTCGTTTTTGACGTCTCGAACTCCCGGGAAAGGAGAGGTTAATGCATAAGTAAAACTACTTAATTTACCTTCTAAGACTTCTATGTGACCTTTCCAATTGATGTGTTCATCCGCAATAACACCTAAAAACTTTGCGCTCTCGACCAACTTAATGTCAACACATCCACATTTATATCTAAATTTAATCTGGGGGTATTTTAGTTCCTAAAGTGAAGCATCTTGGTTTTACTCAAGTTAGTATTTAAACCTACCCCGAGTAGCCTTTTTAAAATAATGCTCAGTGAGTCGGAAATATCCTCTGATAGTTGTGCACCACTTGTCCTAACAAAATCGAAGAACACAGTATTTTTGTTGCTTATTAGTTCTGGCATGTGGTTTATATATAGGATGAACAATAATGGACCCAGCACGCTACCTTATGGCACCCCTGTACGTATTTATGTGTTACGGGATTCAATATTATTTAACGTTTTTGACCGATCGATGTGTGGCAATATTACCCTTTGTCTACGATTTGACAAGTACGACCTTATCCAAGCTAGCACACACCCCTTAATGCCATAGCGCTCAAGAATACAAGTCAAAATTTCATGGGTCACATGATTAAAGGCCTTCGACAAGTCTAATAGAATGGTCACTACATTTGACTTCTCGTTTAACGACTCAGATACAAAATCCATCATGTCGAAAATTGCGTCAGCTGTGGACAATCCCTGTTGAAAACCAAATTGCTGTGAAGAGATTATATTGAATTTTGAAAGAAATGAACTTATCTGATTCGACATGTATTTTTCAAAAATCTTTGATAATGTTGGCAATAATGCAATGGGTCGAGGCTCTCTAATATTTCTAAATAAATACTTAAAGTTCAAAAATCGTAATGACATAGTATGATTAGCAGTTGAAAGCCACATTGAAGTAGCATGTGTTGAAATGGAGCGCATAATTGTAATAAGCTTTTATAGCCCACCATCAGGTTCATTTGATGTTTTTGAAAAAGTCATGGATGACATATTATTTAAAGTATCAAAATCTAATAAAACTTTTATGATATGTGGAGACTTAAATGTAAATTTATTAGAAACTTGCTCCCTTAGTACGAGAATAACTAACTTATTTAATTCTTATAACTTAAAGCCACTTTTCATGGAACCTACTCGAATAACTGAAACCTCAGAAAATTGTTATTTGCTTATTCAAATGAAAAATTTGTAAAAAATCATAAGTAATTTAAAGTCAGACCATTTAATGAGAAATCAGATCTAAAATAAGAAAAAGTGATAACAAAATTAAATCAACTTGGGATATAATTAAAAGTGAGACTGGAAAGGTCAGTATTAAAAACAATGAACATGAATAAAAAATTAATGATATTTTTTTCAAAAATGATATTGATGTAGCTAAAGAGTTTGTTTTTTTTTACTGACATCCCAATCTCTACTACAAAGTATTAAGACTCTTCCAAAGTAGTCGCTGAATCTTTGCTAAAAGACTATGTACCTAGATGTGAAAATCAATTCTTGTTTAATTATGTAGATGATAAAGATATTATTAAAGCCTTTAAATCAATAAATGTTTAAAAAACTGCAGACTTCTGGGATATTTCTGTTCATGTTGTGAAGCCCCTAATAAATGTTATTGCACTTGATTTAGCTTTCATATTTAATGCATCTATTGGCGTGTTTCCTGATTTAATGAAACACAGTAAAATAGTACCTTTGTTTAAATCGGGTAGTACATCTGATCCTTCTTACTTCAGACCGATATCGAAATTGCCTACATTTAGTAAAGTTTTTGAAAAAGTAATTTTAAATCAACTTCTTACACATTTTAACACCAACAACATGCTCCACTGTAAACAATTTGGTTTTACACGAGGCAAATCAACTACTTATGCCGGTATTGAGTTAATATCACATGCCTGGGAGGAGTCGCATGATGCTCAAGGAGTATTTTGCGATTTGTCTAAGGCTTTTGATTGCGTTGACCATTGGACATTGATCAGGAAATTATATCACTATGGAATAAGGGATAACTCTTTAGATCTTCTCTCTTCTTATCTAAATGACAGGATACAGAGAGTTGACATTAATGGAAAACGATCTCCAGGGTCTGTTTTTACTATGGGTGTACCGCAGGGTTCCATACTCAGGCCATTTATGTTTTTGGTTTATATCAATGACCTGCCACATCTTGTCAGAGATAATCATGAGATTGTACTGTTTGCAGATGACACTTCACTTTTGTTTAAAATGAAACGACGCAGTTTGAACTTTGACGATGTGAATAATGCAATCTCAAAGGTATTCAATTAGTTTAGTGCCAATAATCTTTTACTCAACAATAACAAAACTAAATGTATTCGGCTTATACTGCCCAATGTCAATTAAACAAGTCTCGGCTAATGTTAATGTTAAAGGTGAAAATTTAGAAACTGCAGATAGCACGGTTTTCCTAGGAATTACCTTAGATAATAAGCTTCAGTGGGGCCCACACATAGATAAGCTATCGAAAAAACTCAGTTCCGCAGTTTATGCAGTCAAAAAAATCCGTCTTTTTACGGACGTGGAAACAGCTAGACTAGTTTACTTCAGCTACTTCCATAGCATTATGTCTTACGGCATACTGCTGTGGGGGAACGCTGCAGACATTAACATAATATTTGTGCTGCAAAAGAGGGCTGTTCGTGCAATCTACAATGTGGGTCCCAAAGAGTCACTGCGTTCTAAATTTAAGGAAGTTAACATTATGACAGTGCCGTGTCAGTATATTTATGAAAACCTAATGTACGTCCATAAAAATATTGATGAATTTTCTAAGAATAGCGACAGGCACAATGTCAACACTAGAAATAGGAATAAACTAGCTATACCTACTACTAGGCTCCATAAGGTTAATGTATCTTTTAAAGGGCAATGTATTCGCTTTTACAACAAAATCCCAACTGAGATACAAGAATTGTCTGTAAATAAATTTAAAAATGTTGTTAAAAATCACTTATGTAAAAAAGCTTACTACAAAATATCAGATTATGTAGAAGACAAAAAAGCTTGGGAAGGTGTTTGCTCCAATTCTGTAAAAAATAACGTATAAAGCTGGACGTTTCTAGTCGCCTCTTTGCCTCCATCATATAAAACATTGAGGTGACGGAATTTAAATTGAGTTCTATATTTTCCTGTACCTTATACATGTGTAAATTTAAGATTTGACATTCTCCAAATGTTACCTATGTGTTTCTTATGGAAATAAACTCTTTTTGAATTTTGATTTTGAATTTAATATATGTGTACATAAACTAGTGTGTGTAACTGTACATAATTAGGCATTGTGTAGCAGTCACATAAACTACTATACTGCACTAGACATACAGATAACTTATAATATATAAGAGATTTCTACCAGCAACCCCTGATGGGTGGGAAAGGTAATGGTTGAGCGTGGGAAGTCCTGTTAGATTTCTTGTTATTTTAATCACTTCTTGGCAAATTGTAACTAGTGGTTCTATGAGAACAGTAGACCTCGCTTCAATATCAAAATTGACATCTGTCCATACATAACGGTACAGCCAAAATCACCCATTTCCTCTCTCCACTCCCCCCCTTTTGGATATTTTAACATGTTGTGTATAATGAAGTCCTTAGCGTGCCATCTAAATTTGATTGAGTTCCGTCGATAAAAAACGCTACAGCAAACTTCCCCCTTTATCCCCCTATATTTCCCCTAATCAAAAATTGCCTTGTACCAGAATTTCAAATAAATCAAGGAACTTCTGTGCCGATATTCGTCAAAATCTGTTGAAAAGTGCGACCAGTAGGCGAGAACAGATAGACGGAAAAAGGAATTTTTGGACAATCTCGAAATTTGACGCTTGGCTCGCTCAGATCGAGCGAGAATAATTGATAGTAGATCACTATCAATTATTTATTTATCGAACTAACCATCCCATTCCTCGATATATAGTGTTGAAGTTGGTATGGTACACGATTTTACTAACTGAGATGTTCGGGTACAAATCTTCAGTAGTCCATAGAAATCTCCCTAGACTATATTTATTCTTCATGAATTCGTTTCAATCTAAAAGTTAGCCAGTAGAATATACAAGCAGCATTAGATTAATACATAATTTTGTGTAAACCGAGCCAGTCTCTTGCAGGTTACTTGAAATTGAATTACAAAACAATTTGACTCGCGCAAGAGTGGTCACGTGGAGTTTTTAATGCAAAATTAATGAAGAATTGTGTGAAAGACCTTTTTGATATTATTTTATTTCAATTGTATAAGTGTGGGGTCGCTGCACGTCTTGATAAATACAAATAATTGAACAAACCTCTTTATAATTTGGAGCAAACTTCAAAATATTTATTATACTTAAATAGATAAAATACTCACTGAAATCTCAGAAGTTACAAAAATTAATATTAATTTAAAATCAAAGAACTTCTCCAAGATTTACCTACTTTGAAAGTAAATAAATACTTTATCTTACGGGCGTGACTCTCTACCTACGAGAAACTATATTTTGGACTCCACAACTTATAATTGAATCTGCTGTCTTGAGGACCACATACTTGGGATAATCGAATTATTCGCTTAGTGAGTGGTCTTTGAAACTTCATCTATAATACAGAAGGTTACATAATAGAATGGTTAATTTGAGTAGTTCGGTAATTAGTATCCAATTATGTACGTAAGGTACATCATGCTTACTCGTGTATTTTGGAAGATCTGCTTGATGTTTACGTTTTCTATGGCTCTCTTGTAATTAGGAGAGAAGTCTACTGGTGTGCAAAGGTGTGAGCATCTACACCTTTGCAGACAATGTTGTCAGACTATCTGACGGACATCGAGGGCTGAGGAATAGTATTAGTACTAATATTATATTATCCGTTAGGGCCCCGTTTCGCACTCTCCATGTACGGAATCATAAAAAGATTAAGCGCAGGCCTTCCCCCTCTCCACCATCACCTTTCCTACCATCATAGTTGGCGACAATAAATATCTTGTTGAAGATAAGCTCGTCTCTGTACATGTTTTTTCTCTAACATGTCTGTTTTGTCTGGTACAATAAAGAAATTTCGAAAGAACGAACGTTCAGTCAAATTTTGTATCTCATCTACGAGCAGTAGGCAATTCCCAATTTGCAGTCAATCATCATCGACAGCTTGTTTCCGCCCACTTTGTTATTTTGTTTTTCAAAGTACTTTACACAAATTAATTAAACATATCACACTATTGCGGAATTGACGATAGGTTTGTAAGTATCTTCCGGGAGCTTTATCGTTGCGCTGCGATGCAGGTGCGTTTGCACGGGCTAACCACCCCGTAGCTTTAGGCCGGTGTGTGCGCTATGGCGACACTATTTCTCCTAAGCTCTTCACGAATGTCCTTGAAGACGTACTGAAGACTCTATCGTGGGTTGAAAAAGGCGTCAAAATTACCGTTGCCAAGCTTACGCACCTGAGGTTTGCAGAAGATATAGTACTCATAGCTGAAGACATCGGTAATGTACAAAATAAGCGACGACCAACTGCACACAACATCTTTGCAGGTCGACCTTAGGATAGACATGTCCAAAACGAAAATTATGATGAGTTACTCATCGGTACCGAACATAATTGTCGGTAACAGTACAATAAAGACGGTAGACATGTTTATCTTGGACATTGCTTGTCTTTTGGGTAAAAAAGTCAAATAATGAGATAATCAGACGGCTTCAGTTGGGTTGGGCCGCATTTGGAAGCCTTAAAGAATCTTCAAGTTCTAAGATCCCGCAGAACCTGAAGACCAGGGTTTACAACCAATGTGTCCTCCCCACTCTTACATACGTTGCCGAAAGAACGCTAACAAAGGTGAATATGGACCAAATTAAAGTCGCACAAAGGGCCATGGAGCGTTCCATCTAGGCATGAGACTTCGGGATCGTACTCGCGATACAGAAATAAGACGTCGTATTAAGATCGTCGATGTTGGCAAGCGAATCACGAGACTGAAGTGGGTGTGGGCCATGTGTGGGCAGGATACTTGGCAAGGATAGATGACGGGAGGTGGACCAAATCGGTTACAGAGTGGCTGCCCAGAATCGCACGACGACCAGTCGGCGGACCACCAGCCAGATGGACGGATGACATCATCGCTATTGCGGGTAGGCAGTGGATGCGGGAGGCTCAGGAACGGAGTGGATAGCGTGGTAAAGAAGAGGCCTATACCCAGCAGTGGGTGAATGTGGGCTGATTGATGATGATGACGATCACACTATTAGGACATAGTTATTAGGGTTATGCATTACAATATATGTACATTTGTTTCGTTAGACTATAGTCACCTTTCAAAACTTACAACATAAACATTTTATCAATGAATCAAACCGATGGGGTAGTGCCATAAACAAAAAGAAATACTAAATAATGTATTTTAACTTGCTACGTAAAATACTTGTCGCAGGTTTATAGCTTATAACTAGCACATGTTACGAGTCATATATTAAACAAAGCTTGATGCGCAGCCCGACGGCGGCGGCGCGGCGGCAACTGGTGGCAACAGGAGGAACTATTTCCGCCCACCGCTGGGAGATCGTAGCTCTGCTACACGACGCCCCGGCGCCGCTCCCGCATCCTTTTATTTATTTATTTATTTATTTATTTATTTATTTACTGATTACAGAGTTTACAGCACATACGATACAAATAAGACAAAAAGGTAAACTTATCTTTGGCCAATTACAAACTCTCATTATTAAAGACTAAGCAGGTATGATAGAAAGCATACAGTTTACATTAAAAAGAAAAATTAAATTAAGTCAAAAATAAAATTAAATTACATCAAAATTACATTATTGTGGTTATGTGAGTGAGTGTGTGTATATGGGACTATGTGTATGTGAGTGTGTGTATGGTAGAGAGAGAGAGAGAGAGAATTTAAATGATTATGCAGGAACAGAAGGCAGGCTTACCTTTGTTCCTTAAGCAACGACATAATCCGTTTTTTGAAGAGCGGCTTTGATAGATGAAAAATGTCCGGGTCGGCAAAGTACTTGTTGTAAGTGCGGGGCAGCCTGCAGCTGATGGAGTTAGCTGCGTAGTTTGTGCGTGCGAAGGGAATATGGAAGAGTTTGTTTGCAGAGTGGCGAGTGCGAATAGACGGTACTTCCAGTTTAAGTAATGAGTTAACGAGGTCAGGGCAATCGACACCTCCGCGACAGACGTTATAGAGGAGCATCAAATCAAGCACCTTCCGACGGTTCTCGAGGCTCTCGAAACCGTGGTGTTGGCAAGAGTTCTCGTATCCTTCGCTTGAAAATCTGTCACGGAAGTTAAGTTGTTTTAAAAACTTCTCTCGAATGCGTTCTACTTTGTCCACGTAGACGCCATACTGTGGATTCCAAGAAGTACTGCAATATTCAAGGACACTTCTCACATATGCACAGTAAAGTATTCGAACAAATCCCATGTCTGAAAAAGGTTTGGTGACTCTTAAAATAAACCCTAAATTTCTAAAAGCTTTGCTAGTTATTGCTTCTACATGCTCCTCGAATGTCAGCTTATCATCAAGAATCACCCCCAAGTCGCGTATGGAGTGAACTCTCAGAATAGGGATATTTTTGAGATGATAGCTGAGTGAAATGGGCTGGTTTCTTCTTGTGAAGCTGATGGTGTTGCATTTCGAGGCATTGACATTAATTCTATTTATATCATAGTAGTGTGTCAGACGATCCAAATCCTCCTGCAGCAGATCACAATCTTGAGTAGACTTAATTTGCTTATATATTTTGTTATCGTCAGCATACAGGAGGAATTTGGCGTGGTGGAAGCACACTCCTATATCGTATAGATAGGCTACATATAATAGGGGACCCAATATTGACCCTTGTGGTACTCCAGACGGGATAGTAATTCGATTAGACATGTGTTCACCAATCACAACAGCCTGACAACGGTTCGCGATATAAGATTTTGTCCATCGTAAGAGGTCGCCCTGGATGCCTAGTTTTTCTAACTTCCTTAAAAGTATGTTATGGTCAACACGGTCGAAGGCCTTCTCAAAGTCGGTGTAGGTGGCGTCCACCTGTCCACCGCCATCCATGTCTCTAAGTACCGCATCTACAAAAGTTGGCCAGATTAGTTGTGGTAGATTTAGACCTCATAAAACCATGCTGTTCCCCAGGGATGTTATTGGAAATAGTGGCGTAGATATGGTCGTGGACCACTCGCTCTATAATTTTGCTGAATGCGTTGAGTATCGATATAGGCCTGTAGTGTTCTACAGGCAGCCTAGAACCTTTTTTGTGTATAGGCACAATATTTGCAAATTTCCACTGATTGGGAAAGACACCTTCGCAGAATGACCTGTTGAAGATGGTTGTAAGTGGTACAGCGAGAACCTTGGCACAGCGGGAGATTAGTATTGGAGGAATCTTTCCGCTGCCGGGGCCTTTACTTTTATCCAGGGTGCTGAGTAGTTTGAAAACGCTGTCTGTAGATACTCGCACCGCGCTTATAACTCTGGGATGGGCTGGTTCGAGGAGGTTAGTGTTGTGGTATACTGCAGCGGGTTCGCTAAACATCCTACCGAAGTACTCATTGAAGGCATTGCAAGTGTCTTTTTCGGTTTGAAGGACAACCGTGCCATGAGTCATATTACTGGGATAACCCGAGCCTTCTCTACGCATATTTTTAACGTACGACCAGAAAAGTTTCGGGTTATTTTTTATGCTATCTTGTACCAGGTTTATGTAACTTATGTGACAATTATGTTGAGCGAGTTTGCACCTACTACGGAGGAGAGAGAACGCCTTGTAGTCTACGGGGTTCCTATGTTTTCTCCATACCTTATGCAGTTTGTTTTTCTCTCTGATAATGGCAACCAGTGACCAACTATACCAGATTGGGTACTGACGCGAGCTGCTTGTTGTTCTCTTAGGGACTTTTTTTTCTATGGCATCATGTATATGCGTGTTCAACAAGCAGACCGCGTCATCGAGCGAGCCAGAGTCGACGCTAGACCAGTCGATTTTGGAAAGATAATTGTTCATGTCTTCATAATTGCCTTTACGGAATTGGTACCTGAGCTGCTTAATGGTGGGGATATCAACTATACCAATGTCTGCGGTTTCCATTACAAGGGTTGTATGGAATGCAAAATAATTTCCATTCAAATATGAGTTCTTTATTCCACACCATTTTATAAAAAACAACAAAGGCGAGCTTATCTCTGATAACATATCTCTAACAGCAAACCAGGTAAGGATTGGAAAGGATGATTTCTTAGCAGGGGTTGACCTATGCGTACAACAATATGACGAGTACTTACATATATATTTAGAAATAATAGTAGTTTATGTGACTGCTACATAATGGAGGGCATTAATACTCGGGAATGGGTTTATGAAACGAGCGGAAGGCGAGTTTCATAATAATATCACTCGAGAGTTTTAATGCCTAATTATGTACAGTTACATACACTAGTTTATCTACACACATATCATAAGCTTTCTTTGATGTGTTCAGGAACCACATGTTCGACCGGCATTATGCAAATTTGAATGTCATAATTTGACAAATTTTGGTACATTATGGTCATAATGATCAATATTCAGATAATAAATAAGTTTTTACCAAGAAGTTTATCATTATGCTGGTCGTAACGCGTGGTTTTTGGACGCAGTAAAGAGGGTTTATGATACGTGTGTAGATAAAATAAATTACATAATTACCATAAGTCACGTATTTCATCGCTAATCAAATATTCCCCGATTTTTTTATCAACATATCTATAAACTGCAATAAAAATACTGACTGCACCTCAGAATTTACCCACAAAACATTCAAAACATTAATCATTCATTATTATCTAATCAATCAACCAAAAAACCAGTCCAGTGTCCAGTCTTACTAGCGCTCGAAGGGTTCTTTCTGTACCACCATACAATGGAAGGTAGGGATGGTGTGGAGTGAATAGTTTGGATTTTACATAGCAAAATGTTGTTTACACAGTTATTGGTGCGGCTACTTTCAATTTCCATGTATGTAACCAGGTGCATTCATAAGTTTGTATGTGGTATTGAAAGAGTTGTTCTATGGGAGCCCCCTTCAATATTAATTTTATTCTGTTTTTTAGTATTTGTTGTTATAGCGGCAATAGATATACATCATCTGTGAAAATTTCATCTGTCTAACTATCACGGTTCCTTAGATATAGCCTCGTGACAGACGGACAGCGGAGTCTTAGTAATAGGGTCCCGTTTTTACTCTTTGGATATGGAACCTTACAAAAAATCACCTAAATTCAAACATGATAACAACAAAGAACGATAAATCGGATTTTGAAACATTTTTTTTTCAATTGCAATTTAAATTTTATGTTTCTTTTGCCTTTGCATATTCAATCTAACACGAAGGATAAATGGGGCTTCGCTTTGCCTTTACCCTTACGTAAGCTACCGCACCACTTCGCCCTGATATATGCTGTGCAAATAAGTATTTTTGATGTGCAGTTTAATATTTCCCAAATAAATCTAATTAAAGCCTCAAACGTTTTATTGCATTATTAAGGCAGGTCTTGCTTTATTTTATGCCAATAGGGATTAAGGATGGGCCGAAAATCGTTATGAATTCGGTTTGATCGAATTTCGGCAGCTTGAACAGAACCTCGGAATTCAGGCGAAATTCGGTTTAAATGCCAAACATTCGGTGCAAAAAAAAAGTAAAATACTAACTTTCATTTTGACTGAAATCAACAGAATAGAAATCATACTTATCATAATAATCGTAAAATAAAATTAGGCGTTTATTCATTGTCATTCATTTTGAAATTAAATTAGTTATACATTTTTGCCTAAACTAAACAAAATAAACTTGGTATTTTTAAATGCCTAACTACTGCGTAATTTAAATGCGTAACTATAAATAAACAAAAAAGCTCTTCTAGCTCGGCGGCGTGCATCTATTCATTTCAAAAATTCATGTAAACAAGTCGTGACGTGTCGATCTCGAGAAATCGCGGCGAAATTAAACCCAACTTTGACCGAATTTATTATTTTAACCGAATGTTCGGCCGAAGTTCGTATTCGGTTAAAACCACATTCGGCCCATTTCCAAATCGGGATACTTTATATTTAATTTCATTAAAACAAATAAGAAAAAACAATATGAAATTTTTTAATATAATTTAATAAACTAAAGATTTAGTGTGGTGAATCAAGACACCAATTGTAGAAATTCCGTTATATGGATAGAAAATTTTGAGTGCAACTCAGTATTTTAGTTTGACTAAGAATATTTTTGTATTGAAAACGGAATTTGTTTTCGGAAAGCCAGATATTTGTTATGAAGTGTGTAAGAATGATTGTTTTGATAGGATTTATGATTTTGTTGGTGGTGCTTGTTTTGTTAATCAAATTGTTATGGTATATACTAATAAATACTAACATGCATACTACCTACAATTCTAAAGGGTGAAGTAACTTCTTCACGCGGCTTTTAAATATATTGAGAGTAAGACTATCCCTGTTGTTATAATTAGCGAACACCTCGCTTGCTCGAGCTTGCCGCGAACGTGGCACTTGATAGTTGACGTCTCGCGTACCACATGCCTACCACACACACGTACCACACGCTTAAAGCGAGCGGCCTGCGCGCACGTGACGGTGCGAGCGGCCTGCGCGTGGACAGCCAGCAGCGGTCACCTTCACGCTGTTGTATGAGAGCGGTGTTGAACCGAAACCTTCGCCTCCGCCTTTTTGTGCTAACTTAATTCGGTCCTCCGTTTTCCAATCGAATCCTGGTATTGCGGCAATGTCTTCGACCCATATGTCTGCCGCGACCCACACTCCTTTTTAGGGTTCCGTAGAGAAACAAGGAATCCTTATAGTTTCGTCAAGTCTGTCGGTCCGTATATCACAGCAAATTTTTGCAGAAACTATAAGGACTACACAGTTGATACTTGGTATGTAGATGTATTATGTGAACCGCTTTACGATTTTTAAACTAAAATTGAAGAATTAAAATTAAATTTAAAGGGAACATGGAACTGAAACCAAACATATTTTTTTTCATCAAACCCATATGTGTGGTGTGTCTATAGATTTATTTATTTATTTCGTTTATTTTCCAAAAACATATAAAATACACAAATAAAAAAAAAATACCTGTCGCTTAAACCACGCAGGGTTTATGTATGGCAAGTGCGGTCAGAAGTGGCGCACTAAACAATTATTGTTATATAAAATTAATGAGTAAAGTTGCCGTCAATAGGAATAGGAAATAGGTCTTTAAAAATGACCCTTCCAAAGTGGAATCCCCTAACTTTTAAAGTAAGAGAGTGAAAAATCTACAAATAATATATACTGTGTATACCAATACACACTTTCAATGATAATTTTTCAAAATAAAATAAAATAAGCAGTTTTTAACATATAAAACATTTATTAAAAACCGCAAAGATAAGTTACAACACAAACATCCAGTCACATAATTACTTGCTACAACGGAACCATTCATGGGCAACTCCGACTCGCACTTGACCACCTTTTTCTTCTCTCGGCCAACATCCAGTCAGGGATCTACTACACCTGCCATCACCTCGCCTCACCAAGTTTCCTGCCCACATCCACTGAAGTCTAGTTATACAGTTTCCGATAACTGCTGAAGTATTTCTTCATTGCCAACTTGACCAAGAAGTGTGATGCCTATCATAGCCTAGAACTTCCAGACTATACCTTAATGTTTAATGAATCGTTCATCTATTTCTGGACGTAATAACCGAAGTGATCGATGGATATCATGCCCATCGTGGTTGACAAAACCGTTATACAATGTAACATCATTATCAAGCATGAAGCAGCTTCAAAGTAAATTGTTTACAAACTTTATTCTAAACCCTGCAACTTTCTTCATATAGAATGTTCCAGAATGCTCGGCCTTGTTCGCCGTGTCATTGTTATTATGGAGGGGCGTTTGTCTCAGAAGTTTGGGACGTTGATTAAAATATTGAAATATGATTTAAGCGGGGATAAGCTGCTTGTTAAAATCTACTTTGAACATCGAATGTTTCCAATTTGGATTCTTTGAAGTAGTTTCGCAATAATCATTTTGATGTAAACAATTGTAACAGATACTAAGTCTGAATATAGCGTGAAAGTTTTTAAATATGGTGCGTGCAACTGTGCATCTACCACCCCGTATGGGAAAAGGCGCGATGCTATATCTTTTTCGTCATCATAATTAACAACATCATGCTCAGCCTACATCGGTCTATAGCGAGGCCTCCAGGCCTCTTCTCTATAGCACCTAATCCTTACGGTTCTGTGATTGCTTGTGAATCAATAAATTCATGAATTTCAGGCTTGCTATTCCTTTTTATGTAGCTAGCTTTGTGTCCCACATCATGGTGCAGGTCCCTCCCCTTTCTTACACTTCTTACTCAGGTCCTGTGCTGCTCTTGCCCAGTCTGACAGGAACTTGTGCATGTCATCCTGCCATCGACGTTTCGGTCTACCCCTACGACGGTATCCGTCGCTTGGCAAATTTCGCCGACTTCTGGCCTGTTAAATCTGTCACCTTAGGAAAGTCAAAACCGTTAGTTGATGAACTAACACGTTAGTTGATCAACTATCGACAGATAGTACACCAGACCGACAGGGTTTACAATTTACGTTTCTTTTACTCTTACATGTTAACCTTACACGACGACTGTACGGGGGCTTCGCTGTCCTTGCCCTCTCTAGTCTTCACCTAAGCTACCGCAGTGTTTGCTCTGGTATTTCGTTTGCAATTCAAGTTTAAACCAGTTTACTATTTAAAGGGTTTAACCTTTAGTTTACCAACTAACGTGTCATATAGTAAGCAGTGCGCTACAGTTTACTATCTATCGATAGTTGACCAACTTACAAGAAAAAAAAAACGTTAGTTTATCAACTGACAGTGACATATCCATATTATTATTTTTCTTAAATATAACGGTATATAACTAAACTGTATAATCATCATCCACAGTGCTGACTGAGGAGCCCCGCTTCTCCGAGCCCATCCCCAATGTCACAGTAGCGCTCGGCCGCGATGCGAGCCTACCGTGCGTCGTGGAGCATCTCGGCACCTATAAGGTAAGATGGATTTCATAATGAGTACCCATATTCTTTATGTTCATCATCGGGTTGTAGTGCCTGCACCTGGCCTACTTGAGCGGGGCCTTTGTGCATGTCCCCTGCGCCTTTTCTCATAATTCTGCCATCACAAATCTCACATCAAATCCTGCGCCAACTCGAGTAGGAGGCCTGGATATTCAAGGAGGTTCAGAGCTCTGAAGCGAGTATGTGTACCCATACGGAAGGTACCCATCTCCAGCGTCACAGTCAGAAATATTATTAGGAGCAACTATTCTATCTTCTTCTTCTATAATTTGTTTTTGTCCAACTTTCCCTTAATTGTACTAGCAAATGCTTCCTCAAACTCGCAGATTATTTGGTATTAGCCATTCTTTTGTGTGATTTGAGTCAGTCGGGTTTACCAATTTACGTCATCATGTTTGACTTAAGGATCATATCATAATACTTTCCAGGAGATAAACATACATTTATTAGAAACATTATGCCTTGATTTTCTATTAAGTTGAAAATAACTCCGGGTAAATTATTCCACTTCGAGAAATAAAATAAGTTAGTCATACCACTGATCTCTATTCTACTCTAGTACTTTTTACTCTCCAAAACCACTCTGTTGAACTACGAGTAATACCAAAATTTCAACCGGGCAAAAACGTTACGAGCTCGGTCCGAATTATTAGTCGCAAGCTTCAAGGCAGAGGTTCCATCTAATTAAACTAAGGTCTGCGAAGGGCACCGCTTCGTAGACATGGTTGAATAGTAAAAGGTGATCTTGGTAGGGAGAAGGGTAGATTCAGACAGGTTGTAACTAACATAAAAGTCGGTCCTACGTGTCCGCGGTACAATGATATGCAGCAGTTTTTGTCATCAACACAAGAAGTTTGAAATCAAAAGCATCTGAATAAATAAATACTTGTATCATAAACCCTCTTTACTGCGTTCAAAAACCGCACGTTACGATCAGCATTATGTTAAACTACTTGGTAAAAACTCGTTTCGTATCAGGAAAACTACACATAATGGTCATTATGTGTAGTTTTTCTACATATAATGACATTCAAATTTCGAACGCCGACGCCCACCCGCGTGCTGTCCCTAGTTTGTCTGTGAAGTTGGTACTGACATTCAAATTTCGAACGCCGACGCCCGCCTGCGTGAAGTTGGTACTAAAGAACAAGCTAAACAATTGCAGAACCACAATGCCGGTCAAACATGCGGTTCCTGAACACATCAAAGAGAGCTTATGATATGTGTGTAGATAAACTAGTGTATGTAACTGTACATAATTATTAAAACTCTCGAGTGATATTATTATGAAACTCGCCTTCGGCTCGTTTCATAAACCCACTCTCAAGTATTAATGCCCTCCATTATGTAGCAGTCACATAAACTACTATAATAAACAAAATAATAGGTATAAAAAAGCAGTTGGCAATTATAATAAAACCGGTCAAGGGCGAGAATGAAATCTAATTCTAATTCTTGAAAATCAGTATGTTTCATTATTTGTTGCTGTTGCGGCAACAGAAATGCACATTCTATGAAAATTTCAGCTCTCTACCTATTTTGGTTGATCCGATATAGCCCGGAGACGGACGGACGGACGGAGGGACGTACAGACATACGGACAGCGGTAGCTTAGTGATAGGATCCCGTTTGGCCCCCTTCGGGTACGGAACCCTAAAAACATGATTCGATTAAATAATGTCACTATAGTCTACTTTTATACATTTAAATTGTATCATTATGTTTTAGGAGGGGTAATAACTGACTCAACTACATATGTACAACACATTATATTTACTTAGAAGCAACTAAATTTTCGGAGCTAATTTTAGAGAGATCATTTTCACCTACACCCTCTTGTCTGACGTGCAAACCCCACCTTGTGATACTTAGCCACGACGCGTCAAGGTGTCGCCTGTAATACGCAGCTTTAACGCGCCAAACTCCGTCGCGATACCGACTTTACCAAAACACCGACTTTACGAAAATTCAACGTAATTATTGTAGCGCAGTATTAAAACGCTTGCCTGAACTTATGCGGTGTTTTGTGATGTTTGGGCGGGTACTGACTGCAGAACAGTCGGTGCAGTGGGTTTATGCGGGGAAACATAACACATGGTTCATGTAGGAAACAATTATGTGTATTGTATAAGACTGTCAGTTTCGTATTGCTCCAACGTAAAAATACCATTTACTAAGCATATTTGTTAGCATCTATATATGTTAACAAATGAGCAATGTTATTATTTATGCGGAGTCTGAGCCCTTTTGATATCGCTGCATGTGCAAATGGCAGCAAAAACAACTCACTTTTTTTTTTTTTTTTTTCTAGTTTAATACCTTTATTTTTCTGTGTTTTTGGGCTGATACAGCAAATAAATGCTTACTATTCTTTTAGTTTCAAATTGTAATAAAAAGATCGTAACAAAACCTTTATATCTAAATAGCTGCAACGATGGGCTAGCCCCTTGTAACGGAATAGGAGTATCGAAGCTGGCTGACTGGCTTAACATGGAGTGTAACTGTGCCTCAGCTGCCCGTTGTATATTGAAAAGCGTGTCAATATGTTTGTTACATCTGATTTCTGAATTGAGAATTTCACTAGTCAAATACTAAAGTAACGTTCTGTCTCTGTAGATGTCACTAAAAATAATGTGACAGAGCGATACTTAATTATTAACTTACTTACAATTTAGAAAGTAGCGGTTATTTAAATGAAATTGTTTTTCTGCTAAATTGTGTTACTTATCTTTAGTAGATAAGAAACTCGTGATTATTCAATACCGAGTCCATTACTTATTTTATCTACATACGTATCATAAACCCTCTTTACTGCGTTCAAAAACTACACGTTACGACCAGCATAATGATAAACTTCTTGGTAAAAACTCATTTCTTATCTGAATATTGATACAATATATCCATAATGTACAAAAATTTGTCAAATTATGACATTAAAATTTAGTTTGTCCGCCCCTTAGTTTTTCTGTGAAGTTGGTACTACCGAACAAACTAAACAACTGCAAAGCAATGATCAATGCCACAATGCCGGTCGAACATGCGGTTCCTGAACTCATCAAAAAGAGCTTATGATATTTGTGTAGATAAACTAGTGTATGTAACTGTACATAATTAGGCATTTAAACTCTCGAGTGATACACTCTCGAGTATTAATGCCCTCCATTATTTAGCAGACACATAAACTACTATTTATCTTATTATCTATCATATCAAAGTCGAATGAAAGTCCAGGTAGTTGAGGTCCAACATTCCATCTACCTCTAGATTTGAATAGTAATATTTATATTACTATCATTTTGATAAAATCTGTACTAGAACAAATATCCACCGTTGCAGAGTCGGACTAACATAACACAAACCGTTTAAATTTTAAAACTAGATTTAAATTAATATTAATATCTATAAAATATTTTTGAAGGAAGTTAAAAAGCTATTTTATTCCCAAAAGCCTGCATAAAACCTCGTTCCATCTTCAAAACTGTCTCATATATACAGCCGTTACTTCGACTTTGTGAAAGTGGCACTAAATATTTCTATCGCATTTAAGTAACGGCCTCTGCTGACTCTACTTGAGCTGTCTGTGCAATATCGAGCCAGCTCCTTAAACTGAGATGAAAAACTATCTTTAAAATTCAAATGCCCACACAACTCTAATATATGCAACGTGAAAGCGTGTCTGTCATATATTCAGAAATAAGAAACAAACTTATTAAAAAATCGGTTAAGTAATAGTTGGACTCGCGCACAAAAGGTTCCGTACCACAGTTCAATGGTGGGGATGGTGAATAGTTTGTAAACTTTACGAAGTTATTGTTGCGGCTACTTTTATACTCCATGTATATAAACAGGTGCATTTATAAGTTTTATGTAGTTTATACATAAAAAAATCTTAGCAATTCCTGGTAGGTTTTCCTAGGATAATTTCAGACTTTTTTGGTTCGGCGATAAGGTTGGAAATTGTCATTTTTTATTTTTTTGATCATATCTTCTGAAGTTGTCAAAATCTAAATTAAAAAAATAATAAAAAGATTTTAATGAGTCTTTTTTAACGATGACCTATTTTTTTTTATTTCTGTAAGGTGCCATCACAGACAGGCCAAATCGACACAATACACAAATTTAAAAATAATTTAAATCGGGGGGTACGGCATTGCCCCCGCCAAGTCGAGCGCGAAGCAAACACTGCCGTACAATCCTTTACTGGAACCATTTCGCCGCATTTTCAGGCCCCTATTTGAGAACCTCTGGATAAGACCAGAACGCATAAATTTTCGTTGTCCAGTAAGCTATAATCTCATATTTAAAATCCAAAATTTCAAGTCTGTAGGTCATTTAGTTCCGAAGTTAAGCGAAAGCAAAGTTTCGCATTTATGACACTCACTCACTCATAATCATCAGAATAGAACTAGTACTTTCCATAAACTCAGAGAGCTGAAATTTGGCAGATAATTAGGGTTTAAGGGCCACATAAAGGGAAAACAATAAAAAATAGGATATTCGAAGATCTGGAGTACCTGGTGACCCTGATTAGAAAACACAAGAGCTTGGTTTTCTCTTGGTATAAATTCGGTGTATACCGTTTTCATATCTCCCGGATATCTCCCTAAAATCTAATAAAATAAATCAATATGCCCACGTTTCTACAAAAACAAGTGAAATCCCACCAAAAACATTCTGTAAAAAACTAGCCAAGTCTCGATGGAGCTGCTTGTTTATCTCTAAAAAGCAATGAAATCTAGACAAAGTCGTGCCAAGTCTAAGGTTCTTTACTGCGATTTCCTTATTATTATAGTTAATGTAGTGTGACTTAGCCGTTGAACATTCTTTATACGTTAGTGGGTACACGTCAATTTTGAACTGCGTCGTATTTAATTACAAAAAATTACAAGCTGCAAGTTTCCTGATAGGGACACGTTATGAAATATTAGAAAATTACTGCAGGCGCCTTCCGTGATCGTTTTATGCTGCTCGATAAGGGTATAGAAAGGAATTCTATTTTAAGTAATTATTATGTAAAATAAAAATAACTTTGCCATGACTTACTTTTTATTGACATTGAGAGTAACAGATATAACATAGGTAGTTACAACAGATATAACATTACGTGTTAACAAAATTGACTTGTACCCACTAATATATAAATAATGTTCAACGGCCAAGTTACACAACATTAACTATAATCGTAAAGAAATCGCAGTAAGGAACCTTGGACTTGGCACGACTTTGTCTAGATTTCATTACTTTTTAGAGATTAACAAGCAGCTCCATCGAGACTTGGCTAGTTTTTGACATGATGTTTTTGGTGGGATTTTATTTACAAGATCAGCTTCAGTACCTTTACAGTAATAAAATGTCAATCTTATCTTGTCAATGGACAATCTTACATAAACCGAACTAGGCCCATAGTGACCTCAACAAGGCTTGTGTAACGGGTACTAGACGACGATATATTTAATAGAGATTAATACTTAAACAAATACATTTAAAAAATCCAAGACTAAGAAATAAATATTCATGCTCATCTAACAAATATTTGCCCTTACCGGTATTCGAACCCAGGACCGTCAGCTTTGTAGCCAGTGTCTTGCCGTAAATTCGGCCTGAAGATCAGCGTCAAAAAGATGGAGGTGATGTCCATAGACATCGACGGTCACGAGCCGCTGAACATTAAACTTGGCGAGGACGAGCTGAAGCAGTTCGATAAGTTTCACTACTTGGGGAGCACTTCAACGTCCAAGTGCGACCTTGATTCAGATACCAACAGCAGGATCGTAGCTGCAGCTGCAGCATTCGGCAAGCTGGATACCAAGGTCTTCTCTTCACACGACATAAAGATAGGTACGAAGCTCTCAGTGTACATGGCGATCGTCCTGCCTAATCTCCTGAATGCTGCGGAAACTTGGATCGTGTACCGCGGTCACATTCGCATGCTAGACCGTTTCCACCTCAGATGTCTGCGCAAGATCATGAACATCAGATGGTCTGATCGCGTGTGGAACGCTGAAATGCTGCAACGTGCTAATGTGGGTGGCATTAAGGCCTACCTCATGCGGCGACAGCCTCGGTGGTGCGGACACGTGTCAAGGATGGCAGAGCAGAGGGTCGCGAAGCACATCTTCTACTCAGAAGTTGAGGAAGGAAAACGCAAGCATGGCGGACAACTCCTCAGGTACAAAGATGTGCTGGAAAGATGAAGACGTGCGGCATAGAGTCTTCCCAGTGGGAGAAGCAAGCCGCCCTCAGACACGAGTGGAGGGCTTTTAACTCATCGCGCTTGGGCTCGACACCAAGCGCGATGAGTTAAAAGCCCGACCACCTGCGCTAACTCAGTAAAATTATATTAATGGTGTGCTCACATGCCCGCGATGCGCGAGGGTCTTCACAAGGAAGATTGGCTACACAAGCCATATGCAAGCACACGATCGAGATTAAAGCTCATGAAGCGGTCGCCGTGACCTGTCATTTGAACGATTCTATTTTATTTTGAATTCATTTCATTTCATTTCATTTTTATAAATCTTTAGTCAAATTACAATTTTACACAGACTAAACATAGTCAAGGATGTACTTATAAAAATGTAACTGTACAAACAACTTAACGGGTTAGAAACCCTTTTAAATCTTATAAAATAACAATAGTACTTTCATTAGATATTACTAAATACACAGTGAACAATACACAGCAACATAATTTATATGTATGCGCCCTTGAAGGAACACATTTTTTATATTGTGAATTAATCAAATAAGTCTCCTTCGACAAAGCATACAACAAATATATGTCGGTAGATCGCTATTTTGCTAAGCTAGTCGCACCGCCCGCCCGGTCAGCCGGCCAGTTGATGCGACTCCGCTCAGCAACAGAAACATGCAATAGTCAAGTGCGGTGTATAATTTGCAACAAGATGGCGGCGCTGCGCAGGTAAAAATTACTGTTTTAGATGCATTTTACCCTGCGCAGATGCCGCCGGTTTGGTCCAACTTATACGCCGGGAACCCAGTTATTATCACTGAGTCACCACTAGCAACTTAACACGTAGTGATGGGGTAACCGATATCGCCTGTTGGTAAGCCAAAGTTCTGTAGGGACTTGAGCTTCGCCACCCTCTCCGGAAGGGCTGGTTTTAATATCTGAGTAGAATCAATGTTTATTGATGCTTGGCCTAAGTCCAAGTTTGTATTGCAAGTCTGTGGCGGAACTAAGAAAGGTTCAGTTGTAGACCCTTGATTTTGATTGTTCGAGTAAAACACGCAATGACATTGACAGCGCGGTTCGCGTCTTACGGTGACAGAACCATAGACAAGAGAAGAGGTAAAAAGGGAAAGTATAGACGGCTTAAGCCCGTTTTACACTATCCGTACGAACAATCTAAGGTGAGTATACACTGCTTCTTCACAAGCGATGCTGTGTTTTCAGAAGAGCACATAATAAAGATTTCCTTTCAAACATCCTACATGATTTGTTTAGTTTTTCTACATAACATAACATAGCGTTACTCCTTGTCCCATACGGAGGGGCGGATGCACAATTGTGCCCACTTTGAGCCAGTTATTCAAAACTATATATTGCGCGACAGGGGCTAGCCCATTGCCGCAGTTATGGAGTAACGAAGTTTCCTCACGATATTTTCCCCTCACCTTTAGAACGTCCTTATAATGTACTTAAGACAACTTAATTATCTCATTGGTACATGGTCAGGAATCGAACCTCCTGTGGGAGAAGCAAGCGTGAAACCCATCAGACCACAGAGCTCTGTCTGACATTTTCTAAGCAACTCAAATGCCGCTGCCGCCTACTTATTCGTAAACAAACATATTTATGTGGTATGCAGCATACGGGCCAACTTCTGTCGGCTTTATTTCAGTCCATGCATACTTTTATATCGCGTCCGACGTTCTTTGCCGACTGTACCCCCCTCCGACCCTCCCCCGGGAAATCTGCCACACGGTGGGGTAACAGGCCCGCTGTCTCGGCGACGTGTACACGCTAATGTTTTTGTTAGTTTTGTTGGAGGTGTTACTATAGCCTTCTTGACGACCCCTGCAGCTTAAGGGATTAAATATGGCCAGAAATGCACCTTTGGCTTCAATTCTAGGCTAAACTAGACAACATAAAAATGTAGGATAAATATATGTTATAAAAGGTCTATTAGAGATAGGAATGGACTTTTAAAATACTGGATATCTGTTATATTTAATACTTAAAAATATTTTTCGCAATGCATTATTATTCAACTAAATAAACAAGCGCTCGGAGACGAAATCAGTTTCCTATATGAAACTTACACGCAAAAATAGGTAAAAAAAAGGGAAAATTTTTGGTTGTTTTATTTTATTTTTAATATAATCATTACAGGAGTTTAGTAATATTCTCTATAATTTTCTTGGTCTCGGACCTCGGGCTGCCCCGCGGGGCTCTGCGCGGGAGCATGCGTCAGTCTGCTTCGACGCGATGCGACGGGTATTTGTTTTCTTTGTCTTATTCTCAATGCCATTGGCATATGGCTATGTTCCGCCCTTAACGATGGAGTTGATAGGTCACAAGTAAAATGGAACTCGGTGGTATCCATATCCAGTGATGTTTATTCCACGAAGTCACACAGCAGAGAGAGGCTCGTGCCTCGAATCACTCCTTTTTATATAAAATCAACCACAGACAATGTGACTGAAAGAAAGACTGAACGACTGCTTGAATGCCATGAATCGAATCTCGGAATCGATCATTCGATACAGATCCTCAACTATTTAACTGAAATGTTATTAAATAATGTTCAACACGTAACTATTTCGAATCGAATCATGACACAAGTGATAGGCCACGGTTTTGAATCACGGTCCCCGGCCGGCACACGGCGACACTAACAATAAATTGATCGGTTTAGAGGATTACTAACTAGTTCTTGAGACCTGTGTCATCAAATGGGATGCCGGACATCAGGGCCGTCTTTAACCTATATGAGGCCCTGGGCACATTCGGATAGTGGGGCCCCTTTGACTTCTACAAAGCCCTATTTTTAACCGATTTCACAAAAGGAGGAGGTTTGCAATTCGAAGCGACATTTTTTTTTAAGATTTATTGTTTGATTGCTAGGTACTTACAGAACTTTTTCCAGTAGCACAACTAGCAAAAAATGTTGTTAGTTTTGGCAACTTATTAGTTGCATTCTTCTGATGTACCACTTTTTTCCTTTTTTCAGCTCCACTAGGATATGACCGTTTCGACATTTTATTAATGATTAAACGAACTTACCTTGGTAGTGAAGTTCTATCATAATCATACGAAGCACTCAGTCCGAAGAGATTGGTATAGAACCTAGAGTATATACATATATGTAATAAGTACACAAGGTAGTACCGCCTAGGTTACACCACTCTCCACTGTAGTTTAGATTATTTTTATTTTATTTTTATTTTTTATATGTGGGTAGTTGCTGTTTCCCCTCCTCGCGCGTGTTACCCTGCTCCGCACCACGAGGCCTCAGTTAGTTTTTAGAGTTTGCAATATACTGCCTGATAATTTGACATATTTCCCATGTCTATGGGGACCAATAAAAATGGGCAGGGTGGGAGAATTATACCAATCTCTTCGGACTGAGTGCTTCGTATGATTATGATAGAACTTCACTACCAAGGTAAGTTCGTTTAATCATTAATCATACTTCGCACTCAGTCCTCGAGATTGGTATAGAACCTAGAGTATATACATATATGTAATAAGTACACAAGGTAGACTTTGAGAGTGATGGGAAATATCGTCAAAACAATGAAATTATTTAGTTAAGTTGTTTATTATTCATAAAAAACAATCACTAGTTACAATTTAGTAAGATATAATCATCCAAACAAAAAATACAATTCTCAATATTATTCTTTTTTAACATAAACTGAAAAAGTTATAGTGAAAGATAAGTTAACATATAAACTTAGTTATTTAAGTTATCATTCAAAATTGCTCTAGCTAATGAATCATTGTTTTTATTTATAACTGTTCTACAATAGAACTTTCCGAATGTGTGAGAGCTTTCGCTCCAGCCTGCCGTATTACGGATTGTGTCTAGATTAACTCCTAATTTATAAGCTCGTGAACTACTCGCGTGTCTCGTGCTATGAGCAGAAAACGTTCTAATATCGATACCACTTCCATCTAACGTTTTCTTAACCCAGCGACTAAGGGTTTGCGCACCAACACTATTATAGGGTTTTTTCACACCAATAAATAGTTTTTGATTTTTTCTTAAATCTTTCGTTTTCTCTAAGTAGGATAGTAAAGTTTTAGCCGGACAAATACTAGGTTTTTGAGAAAAGAATGGTAGAATTAAAAGTGGTTGCTTAGACCCTAATCTAGTTGTTTTGATTTCATCTGGAATTTTAATTATCACTTGGGATTCATTAACTTCAATATTCTGGATTAAAATTAGGGAAAGCGTTTGCATTCTATGGGCTGTAGTTAAAGCCATCAAGGTAATAGTTTTCTTTGATAATTTTTCAAGTGGCAAGTCTTCGTTAGGGAACCATTCGCTTAAATGGTTTAAAACAAGGTTAGTGTCCCAAGTAGAGTTATATTTTGGTAAAGGACGTCGAAGGCGAAAAACACCTTTGAAAAACCTTTGAATTAGATCGTTATTTAATATTTCAGGGCCCAGTAAAAGCGATAGTGCAGATCTGCACGAGTTCATTGAGCCGTATTGATTTCCATCGTTATACATTTTGGTAAAAAATTCAATAATATTTGGTATGAACGAATCATAGATATTAATACCTTTAGATTGGCAAAAAATCCACCATTTTTTTAAATAAACATCATATTGATTTAAAGAATTTTGAGATAATGATGCAATCATGATGTCTAACGCAACTGTTGGAGTGCTTCGTCTTGTCATTGCTTCGCGGATAAGATTCCTGCCACCAGGGTAAGTGAGGGCTGTATCCGTTGATTGCTAGAATGAGAAATCAATGCGTTATCGCTAGGCAAAAACATCACTACTTCCGATTTTAGGAGGGAACTATAAAGTGGGTACCAAGGTTGAGTTGGCCAATAAGGAACAACCAAAATACCACAAGCTTTATCCGATATGATTTTCTTAATAGTTTTTAAAATCATTGAGAAAGGCGGAAACGCGTAAAAATTATCCGCTGACCAAGAGACCGTAAAGGCGTTTATGGCGCAAGCATCCGGATCTTTTTGCCAGGAAATATATCGAGAGCATTTTTTATTTATTCGACTTGCAAACAAGTCTATGCTTGGTTGACCAAATGCTTCTACGAGTGTACTAAACGCTGAAAAGCATAATTCCCACTCAATATCAGGATGGATTCTTCGCGATTCAGCGTCAGCGACAGTGTTATCGCATGACCTGATATACGATGCAAATATGTAGATATTTCTATTTTCACACCACTGCCAAATATTTCGCGCCACACTTGTGAGATGAGGGAACTGAATTCCCCCCATACGATTGATATAAGCGATTGCAGTGGTATTATCGATGCGCAATAATATTTGACAGTGATGCAATTCTTTTGCAAATATCTTTAAAGCTATAAAAGCTGCAAGCAATTCGAGCTCATTGATATGTAACTTTTGTTCGTCATTTGACCATTGCCCGCTGGCTGTTTCACCATTGCACGCCCCCCCCCACCCTTTAGTTGAGGAGTCAGAGAATATTTCGAGGTCATGGTCATCGTTTCTGATGCGTCGTGAGGAGTTGTCTATGACATTTAACCACCAATGTAAATCAGGAAATAGTGCCGTAGGGATATCAATGTACTTATGGTAATCATCCTGGTTACGTAAATTAAGGTATTTCCAGCGTTCTAGCTCTTTGGTGTATAGCCATCCATATTCTACAGCCGTACATGCTGACACTAATAAACCTATCAATTTAGCGAATGTCCTAATTTTACATCGTTTTAATTTCATAAAGTTGTTTATTTCTGTTTTTATACGAATTATTTTGTCTCTCGGTAAACGAACTTCCAGGTTTTCAGAATCTATAATAACACCAAGAAATTTACATGATGTCGAAGGAGAAAGCGAGCTTTTATTTTCATTAATAAGAAAACCTAAAGAAGTAAGTAATTTACGAGTAATGTTAATATTATGTCGACATTCTGTGATTGTACGTCCTAATAGGTACCAATCGTCCAAATACAGAGTTGATAAAAAACCTGCGGTGCGTAGTAATTTAGTGACCGGTTTCATTAGTTTTGTAAAAACAAACGGGGCTGTATTCAAACCGAAGGGTAAGACTTGAAATTCATATATTTTTCCGTGAAACGAGAACCGTAGGTACTTTCGAGATTCCTTATGTATCGGTAATAAAAAATATGCGTCCTTCAAGTCTACGGTACCCATCATACAGTCCTTTGTCACTAGTTTTAAAGCTGTGCGGAGATCCTCTAATTTAAAATGTTGAGTACTTATGAATTGATTTAGTTTTTTAAGGTTAAGGATAAATCTCATCTTTCCATTGGATTTAGGGATTAAGAAAATATTTGACAAAAATTGGCCTGCAATTGGTTCACATTCTGAAATAGCACCAATGTGTATTAAATTTGCGATTATCTCTTTGAATTGTAGAATTTCAGGTTGTGTGTATATCGGTGGTGTCGGAGGTAAAGGTTGAACAATACTTGCGTCAAAATTTATTTTATATCCTCTTATCCAACTAAGAATTGTTTTATCATCGGTTATACGCAACCATTGTGAATAATAGTGCATTAAACGACCTGCGTACTTAACTGTAGTAGTTTCATCTAGTACCAGCGGCGGCCGCGCTGGTGTGGTGGCGGCGGCGGCGGCGGCGGGCGCGGACGTGAGGTCCGCGATGAGTGCGCGTGCTGCGGTGGCGGCGGCGGCGGGGGTGGGAACGGCTGTTGGCGCGGCCAACCCGCAGACTCGTAGTTCCTCGCTCCCACGACTGGTGCTCGCGTAGCCGGTGGTCTGCGCACCGGCGGAGCCCTCCGGTTTAAAGACTTGTGATTTGAATTTGGGACCAAGTATGAATTTGATTTTTTCTGTGGCGCTCTTAATTCAGCGGCTGATTTATTTACCGCATTGGCTGCAACCAGGGTTTTGCCTAAGTCTTCTCCAAAAAGGAATGTATCTATTTTGGTATTGCTTAGATGTTCCTTTTTATCTTGTTTAAGGCTAAATAGAATAAAGTTCCTTCTTGTGACTGAGTTCCCATGCTGTAGATCACAAAGTAAGCGAGCGGCGTCCATAGATTTTTGCAGTAATTGATTATCTCTATCCTTTGTGCTCAGCATGGTAGTGATAATCTCACCCAGGCATGATATAGCACTGGCCATCTGTTTTTGCTTCAGTTCGATCCCTTTATCTCTGTTGGCAACGGTTGGCGGGATAGGCGTTTTCATTTCTGGATTGACTTGAGGTGCGCCAATTATTTGGCAATTAATTGGTAAGGGATATTTGGCAATTATTTCCTTACGCTGTTCTTTGTTAAGGCCATTTGTTACAATGTGGCGAAATCTAGTTTCTAGTTCTGGTCTTATTTCGGGACCATATACAACGGATGTTGTAGGGTCGTCACCCAGGATATTTAAGAGATCCTCATCTAGAGCAATGGGTTCATTAACTGGTGATATATTTGTATCGGGCCTATCTGTGTTGGTAGTGGTTTGTTCCAAATCGCGACTTATAGTAGGTACAATAGTTGTGGGTACATCTGGGGGTAATTGGGTTTCAGACGTCTGGGCTTGACCTATATTTTGCTCTGAGGTAGTGGCTACAGGTGTACCAGGTGCCGGTATGGGATTTGGTACCGATTCTGACTGATGAACCGATTCATGTACCGATGCTGAAGCTTCACCATAAATTTGAGTGTTATTGTCCCACAAAGTATTATCATATTCGACTGACTGTCCGTAATAACTGTTATAATCTTCTGTGCCATTAAACCAATCTCCGGGGCTTAGTAAATGATGTTGAGTTGGTATGGCTGAGAAAAAGAGATTCATGGTTGTAATTATTCAAAGTACGATGAAGAAGTCCCAATGACTTTTCTGATGCGTACAAAGTTACAACGACTATTTCAGCTACTGACTCGAAATGTTAAACAACATTGCTAGATGTGAGAATGCGGCGAATCGGCCCCAACAGCTGTTCTGATTACATTACTGTTAAACATCGTTAACTGTCAGCATGTGGCGAAGCGGCCCCAACGACCGTTCTGATAACATGGTTTTGACAAAAAAATATATAAATCGATAAGTACTATTATTATTGTATTATATAATAATGTGTCGAACCGGCCCCAAAGGCCGTTCTGATTACATTAGGTAAAATCCCGTAAGTAATATTATTCTATTCTATTATTATAGATAATTATGTGCTTATCCATCGATGTATGTATGGAATCGGTCCCAGCGACCGTTCTGTTTACATACTGACTATCCTAATTTAATAAGAACGATGCAGCGTTGTATGCGTCGAATCGGCCCCAGCGACCGTTCTGATTGCATACTTTTAAGCTAGCTATGTTTTGGAGAATTTATCATGGAGCAGCCCCAACGACTTTCCGAGAGTAGATTTTATAGGAAGAAATACGTAGGTATTTAGCACCGTACATTACCGTTTTATGTATAAATTAAATGGTTTAATAATTACCAGGTTGGGTTTCCATAACCAGCGGCGGAGTATGTAACTGCGTAGCTGGCACGTCTTCATCACTTTTATATTTTTCTTCTAACCGTCTCACTTTTCGTTTGGCACGTTCGAGTCTTTCCGCGTGACTTCTTTTAGGCATTTCGTAATAAAATGTTCAAATACTTTTCTTTTTTTTTTTTTTTTTTAACGAAATTAGCGACCGAGTGGTTGTAACACTAAAAAGCGACTGAGGCCTCGTGGTGCGGAGCAGGGTAACACGCGCGAGGAGGGGAAACAGCAACTACCCACATATAAAAAATAAAAATAAAATAAAAATAATCTAAACTACAGTGGAGAGTGGTGTAACCTAGGCGGTACTACCTTGTGTACTTATTACATATATGTATATACTCTAGGTTCTATACCAATCTCGAGGACTGAGTGCGAAGTATGATCTATTATATATGTCAAATTTCCCTGAATTAACTAGTCAGTATATCACAAGGTCGTTTTATATATCCAGATCTAGGAAACGAGTACCATTGGCTGGTTTTATAGCAGTGTTGTGTCCAGTGAAAGTGAAGGACAGAGCTATACTCTATATATAGCGCTGTTCCTTATTTACTACGGAGCAACAGAACACAACGTTGAAATTATAAACGCCCAATCAAATCCTTTACCAGTAGTGCCATGTCCGGCAGGCCCCTCTTATCCATATGGGCACTTTGGGCATGTGCCGAGGGCCCCGCGATCGATGGGGCCCCCTCGCCTAACCGCCAACGTATGATATTTCCGAAAAAAAAATGTTATTATTCTCGATTTATTTCAATATCTCATCCAAAGCAATAAAGACAGGCCAATTCACATGAAAATAAATTTAAAAAGACCGCCAAAAGTCTGCTTTGGGCAACTCCTAGGTGACGCTAGTAAATAATACCTATTTTTTTTGTGTGTGAAGTTGTTCTTCTCTGTGGTTTCCCGTTATTGTTGTGTAAACTAAAAGTTTGTTTTGCGTGTATTATCGGTGTGAAAATAAATAGTGTATATGTCACCGGAAAATAACAAGATCCGCAAGTTTATAAATTTCCTAAAATTTTTTCCGCATGTTTATAAATATACTAACCTAACCTAACCTAACATAACCTAACCTAACCTAACCTAGCCTAATATAATCTAGAAGGAAGTTTATAAATTTCCGGATATAAAGATCTGGATATATAAAACGACCTAGTGATATACTGACTAGTTAATTCAGGGAAATATTAAACTGCCATCAAAAATACTGATTTGCACGGCAAATATCAGGGCAAAATGCTGCGGTAGCTTAGGTGAAACCCCCTTTATCCTTCGTGTTAAGTTGAACATGCAAGAACAACAAAAAATATTTAAAACATAAACTTGAGTAAACATAAAATATTTAAAAATAAAAAGTGTTTTTGCTGTTCCTTTTTTGCCGTGCAAATCAGTATTGTTGATGTGCGATCAAATACTAGCCGTTTATTTCTATATGTTTCTCAAGTTTTGCCATTTTTGGGTTTCCGTACCTAAAATCAACCCTTAACCTCTCAACGACCATGGGCGTCATATGACGCCATTTTCCCATAGTAAGTTTTGAATTTTATTACTATGGCATGAGGTGCAAAATCGCGAGGACTCAAAAGTTTCCGTGGTCGTTGTGAGGCTAAAGGATCACCTGTTGTTGTTCATGTATTTTTTTGTCAAGAGCCATTTTCTCAGAAACGCATGGACGTACCAAGTTGAAAATATCAATTACTTAAGTCCCACAAAGTTGTGAAACAATCATACATCTAGGTCATAGCGTTGATAAAAAAAAAACGTTGAGGGGATATACCTCGCGCGATGAGTTATGTGCGGTAACCTTGAATGCGCAGTAGTCACTTTTCAATACCTGTACATGTGCGCAGTAATTCTCGCCAACGTCACCCAGCGCTGTTAATTCATGGAGCGAGGTATAACTCGTCCGTGCAAAGGTCCTCGTTACTGCAGGCGGAAAGACCCGCAGTGTGAGAGGGACGGAATCGGGAAAAAATTACATAACTAGCGCTAAACACAGATTAAAAACAACAAACAATCTACACTATTTTGTTAAAAATATTTTTTAGGAGAGTTTACCAATACACAACATTCACATTTTGAACGCAGTTTTGAATTTAGTTAGGATTTCAGAATTACATGAAAAAATAAAACAATTTAGAGGTACCTATTTTCGTAATTCAATTCTGTCAAGAAAAATTTCATTTTATCGCATTTTCCTTCAGTGAGAATCTTAATCAAATACTCAATAAACGTCAAACCAAAAATTAAAAATCTGTAGATGACTTCGTGGTGAATTCGAAAAAAATCCCATTTTTTTCGTATCGCCTAAACTAAATGTCACAATTTTGCTGAGTTTGCTTGATACTTACAAGGAAATCAAAATCTTTTGGGTACTTCCCGTTGACCTAGAATTATGACTAGAACACAAGTTATTATAACACAAATTGAGGAAAATATCCAAAAACCGTAACTTTTTCGTTGCATCACAAAATATTTGCCATTCGTGCAGAGCCTTCGGGGCGCGAGTCTGACTTGGGTGTTTTTTTGCACAAAGCCTGCGATCCATCCTTCCGCAATGTCTATCTACTCGTATCTCGTAATTATTAGTAAATAAAAAATAAAATAGAGCACAGATAAATAAACTGGTTAACCTCGGGCACAATTATCCCTCAGTTACCCCGTACGGATTGAACTCAGATAAACAAAACTCTTCGCTTAAATAGATGTAACGTCAAATTTGGATTGCGTACCGTACATCTACGTACTTACTCTGTTGGGATTGTAGTCCATCCGTCCGTCCGTCTGTCACCAGAATGTATCTCATGAATCGTGATAGTTAGACAGATGAAATTTTCACAGATGATGTATTTCTGTTTCCGCTATAACAACAAACACTAAAAAACAGAATAAAATAAATATTTAAGGGGGCTCCCATACAACAATTCTTTCATTACATACAGACGTATGAATGCACCTGGCACGTACATGGAGTGTAAAAATAGCCGCACCTATGACTTTGTAAACAACATTTTGCTATGTCAAATCCAAATTATTCACTCCACACCATCCCTCGGAACCCTTCGTGCGCGAGTTCAACACGCACTTGACCGGTTTTTGATGATATAGTCCCACTGCTGGGCAAAGGCCTCCCCCCTTTGAGTCCCCATGTCCCTACCTTACCGTTATTATTAAACTGCGACATGTATTTTACGTAGCAAGTTAAAATACGGTATTGAGTGTCAGTTTTTGTTTATTGAAACTACACAATCGGTTGCATTAATTACATGTTAATTTTGAATGTTTTGAAAAGTGGTTATAGCCTACGAAACTTTATAGTATAATGTTTAACCTTGTTGCCTTTACCCTAATAATAGTGTGATACGTAGAAATCATTTTACGATAAGCTCATAAAATGTTCTGTTACCAATTTGAATTTCTGTTTTCTAAAAATCCCGTTATTTGAAACCTTCCTCTTTTTATTATTATAATTTTATAATGCCCAGTTTGAAGTACATTGGGATATTGCTATAAATAAAAAAGGGTGACTCTGTATTGTTCAAATTTTATGTATACAGAATATCCCTGCTGTGCTGAACTCTGTTGTTCCTCTAAACAACGCTGAACAATGAACAAACTGTTATGAAGCCTCCCCAAATTATACAGTAATATCAAATCTTGAATACTCCGGGCCTAATTAAGAGCTATACTAAAATATATTTATTTAGTATGGCCCACTTTAAGTATAATTGCTGATTTGGAGAGCTGGTTGTTTATTTAAAGGGGTTAAACAGCTTAATTGTGAGACAATTTCAACATTCGGTTATCAATGAAAGGCATTACTTAGGCACTTTCCACCTGGTAACATTAACGAGTTCAAACCTATATATACTTTCTGGGTCCTAGACTGAAAACCAGCGTCACAGACCTTCCTGTGACATATGCTGAGTCTGAGCCCTTTTGCTGTCGCAGCATGTGCACATATGGCAGTGAGACCACCCACAACTTTATGTGGGTAATTGCTGTAAGGAAAATAAGAATGTTATAATAATACCTTGGACACATTTACTCACATTGAGCTAGCCCCAAACTAGGATTCTTGATCTTGGGTACTAGACAACGATACACATACTAATATAGATAAATATTATACTTAGATAGATAAACAACAATGAATAGGGTACAAACATCCGTTCTCATCAAACAAATATTTGCCCCTACCGGGACTCCAACCCGGGACCCTTGGCTTCGTAGGAAGGGTCACAGCCGACTCGGCCATTTGGGTCATCTATGTAGTATTCGTGTCATAATGTTCGTCGTATGAATGATATTATTTTTTTGTTTGTAACTGTTTTAATCTCTGTTTTGCCTTGTGTATTTCTTTTATATGTAGGTATGTGTTTATGCTGATACAGCTAATAAATGGATATTCTATTCTATTATCCTACAAAGAATATGGTTTTGTAAACTCCTTGCATCCTAGAAAATTAACATGAAACGTTAATTAAGCACCACTTGGTCAAAAAATAACCTAGAATAATGGATTGAGGTAAATTCAGTCAGGCTTTCCATGGTTCCTTTTCCGTCATTGTCACCAGCATTCTAGTCAGACTACACTATAGGAGCGAATAGGAAATATTATCTCCCGGAACCAGAGCGCCAATTAACTTATTCATGAATACATTGTGAATACATTAGGGGAAGTACGGCGTAATGTTTTACAGCGACCGGAACAAATTGCACATGCACATTAAAGGCAGGGACTATAATTCACCTAGTTAAATACTTTGAAAACCGACTTCAAGTTCTAGCCCTATTTCTTCCACCCCGGTCGGCATGGGAATGAAGTCTATGTATATGAAAAGTCCTCATCAAAGCTTTTGCTGCACGGAATCACAAAGCAAAACGTGATTTCTTCAAAAAGCGCTATTTTAATTTTGATCACATTTATATGGGACACCTAAAAAAGTATGAACTACAAATCAAAACAATAATCGTCAAAATCGGTACATAATTGACAGAGTAATCGCGTAACAAACACCCAAAAAAAAAAGACGGATCGAGAACGTCCTTCTTTTTGAAGTCGGTTGAAAACCGGAGAAAATAACAAATCTAGAAAAAAAGGTCAAGTGCGAGTCTAACTTGCGCACGAAGGGTTCCGTACCACCGTAAAATGGTAGGTATGATGTGGATTGAATAGTTTGATGTTACATAGCAATATGTTGTTTGCAAAGCTATTAGTGCGGCTACTTACAAACTCCATGTACGTAACCAGGTTTATTCGTAATTTTGTATATGGTATTGAAAGAATTGTTGTATGGGAGCCCCCTTAAATATTAATTTTATTCTGTTTTTTAGTATTTGTTGTTATAGCGGCAACAGAAATACATCATCTGTGAAAATTTCAACTGTCTTACTATACGTACGTACGTACATATTGATGGGTACTAATAAATCCCCAAAATATGATCAGCTTATTCAATGTCAACCTGTATTAATACGGGTGCTACTCCCATGGGAGCAAGCCACTTTGTTATTTCTATGGCAAAAATAAACTAGTCAAAGATGTCGTGCCGCTTCTTAAGCCGACTAGTACTGTTTCAGGGATAGTAAGCTGCCCAGCAAGTTTATTTGGGTTTTTTTGCAGTCGCAACTTGTAGTTGTGTTCATAATTGTCTATTTCTTCTTTGAATGTTAGCATGTTAAGGAAGTCATGGACTTCTGTTATCCTGATCTGTCACCAGGCTGTATCTCATGAACCGTGATAGTGAGACAGTTGAAATTTTCACAGATGATGTTTTTCTGTTGCAAAAAAATATAATAAAATTAATATTAAAGGGGCTCCAATACAACAAATGTATCTGGTTACGTACATGGAGTGTGAAAGTAGCCGCACCAACAACATTGTAACCAACATATTGCTATGTAAAATCCAAACTATTCACTTCACACCATCCCAACCATTTTACGGTGGTACAGAACCCTTAGTGCGAGAGTTTTGCACTTGACCGTTTTTAGGGTTCCGTACCCGAAGGGTTTCAAACGGGACCCTATTACTAAGACTCCGCTGTCCGTCCGTCCGTCCGTCCGTCCGTCTGTCACCAGGCTGTATCTCAAGAACCTAGCTAGCTAGAGAGTTGAAATTTTCACAGATTATGTATTTATGTTGCCGCTATAACAACAAATACTAAAAAACAGGATAAAAGAAATATTTAAGGGGGCTCCCATACAACAATTCTTTCAATACCACCTACAAACTTATGGATGCACCTGGTTACGTACATGGAGTCTGAAAGTAACCGCACCAATAACTTTGTAAACAATATTTTGCTGTGTAAAATCCAAACTATTCACTCCACACCATCGCTTCCATTGAACGGTGGTACGGAACCCTTCGTGCGCGATTTAGACTCGCACTTGACCGGTTTTTATATATCCGTGTGCAATAAAGAATTATGAATTACGAATTAATTACCTAGATACCCAGAGTCATGGCCTCGGACTGGTTAACGAGCTGTCTAAAGGACAATGCTCATGTCCTGATCTTCTCGAGGTCTGCATTATTCCTAAAGTCTACGCAGATGAAGTTGCGGGCATCAGATTGACACCTCGTTTGTTTGATTGATTGCTCCTAGTATAAATTCACGCATGATAGAAATAGTTTAAAAAACAGGTATCGTTATATTTTATTCTTGCAGGAAAGTATGACTAATGTGTGAATTCAAAAACTGAATTCTGAAACTGAAAACTGAACTGTGACCAAATAATCTATTTATTCAACGCTCAAAAATACAAAGTAAAAAAAAAACTTCTTTAAAAAAAAAAGTTTATTGATGTTCATAGTACATAACATACATGGAGCGGAAAGTCAAGTACACGAATTTGCGCTTTCGGACCATACGGCACAAATACGTAGATGTCCAGTGAAAAAAACTTGCAATCTCAGTCACTGATACATTATGAAACGAGACTATTGTCAAGAAAATATGATCAAATTTAAAAACTATCTTAGCAATATAAGTTTTGTTAACGTCTGTACACGTTAACATCAGATCCAAATGAAGCATTTACTGAATTTTATAGCATCTTTAAATTACTGTATGATTTATGCTTCCCCAAGGTGAGGGTAAAAATCCATGACAAACGAAGTCCGCAATGGATTTCAAAGGATATTAGGAAATGTAGCAAAAGAAAAAGGGAACTGCTATGGATTTACAGGCGAAACCCTACTACAGAAAATAGAAACATTCTCAAGACCTACTCACAAACTTTACATAAAATAATTAAATTAACACAAAAATCTCAAAATAATTATTACATCCAGTCATCACAAAACATATCAAAGGCCACGTGGAATATCATCAATTGTACAAAGTTAAATCAACCACGGGAACAAATTGAACAAATAAAACAAAACAGGGCTATAATAAAAAATCCTATTGACATAGCTAAGGCTTTCAATAATCACTTTACAATAAAATATTCTTCATGTAACAATAATTGAAATAATTTATTTAAAACATCGATGACGTATAATAAATCCAATTCTATGTATATTAATCCAACTAACTATATTGACATCACACGCATAATTATGACTTTAAAAAATACTAACAGCACGGGATACGATGAGATCTGTACGAAGGTAATAAAATATGTTGTACATAATATCAGCCCAATAATAAGCTTCATAATTAATTTATGTATAGAGTATGGGACATATCCCAATGCCCTAAAATTATCTATAATTAAGCCTTCATTTTAAAAAGAAGATAACCTCAATATGAATTTCTACAGATCGATCGCTCTCATACCTAAATTATCAAAAATATTTGAAAGAGTAAAATATAATAAGAAAATAATGCCCTATATAATTACTTAGACAAAAATGATATCTTGGATCCCGAACAAAAGAGGTTCAGAAAACAAAAAACCATTATCATGGCCATCTATGTCAAAGTCAAAGTCAAAGTCAAGTTACTTTATTACTGTAGATATTTACATATACTTAGCAAACGTCAATTTTGCCTCTTCTCTACATTGGACCAATGTGGGAGAAGCAGGACGTAGAAACTCCCACAGATTGATTTTTAGATCTCTTTTAAAAATAGGTTGTGCTTAACTAATACAAATATGAATAATTTAATTATTATGATTAATAAGCAGGAATAAATAATTACAAAATTAATAACAGCAAGGTCTGTGTTGAGCTAGATTAACCCCATACAGTCCTGTCATTTAAGTAATCGTGAACATTGTAATATCCCTTTTTCGACAAAGTCGATTTAACATGCTTTTTAAATTGCTCAAATGGCAATTTCAAAATCTCCAGAGGTATCTTATTATAGTAGAGAATATGCTGACCCTTGAAAGAATTGCTAACCTTCGCGAGTCTTAATCGGGGCGCACACAGTCTGTGATTATTTCTTAGGTTAATATTACAGCTATCGCTAAGTTTGGAAAATGTTGTAAGGTTCTTGCGTCCATACATTTTATTTTCGAAAATAAATTGACTAGCTACTGTTAGTATGTCAATTTCTTTAAAAAGCTCTCTTAAGGAGTCAGTTCGTTTTTTCGAATTATAAATTGCTCGAATAGCTCTTTTCTGTAAAATAAAAATAGTTTGAATATCCGCTGCTTTCCCCCACAACAAGATACCATAGGACATCACAGTACGAAAGTAACTAAAATATACTAGCCTAGATGTAGCCACATCCGTGCTTAGTCTGATGTTCCTAACAGCGTAAGCCGCAGAACTTAATTTACCAGCCAATTTATCTATGTGGGGTCCCCAATGCAATTTGCTTTCAATGGTTATTCCAAGAAACTTCGTATCATTTACTAATTCTAACGTGCTGTTGTCTAACACTAAACTGGTCTCAATTTGCCTGACATTTGGAAGTGAGAATTTGATACACTTGGTTTTACCAGCGTTTAACAATAAATTATTAAATGTGAACCAATTCAAGGTTAAAGACAATACACCATTAACATCATCAAAATCTGCTTTTTGTCTTTAAATTTTGAAGGCCATTGAAGTATCACTATGTATACACTATGTCAGTTAATTTCTCCACCATGAAAGGCAGATCGTTAATACACAGTCAGGTCATAAGTTCTGTCACACAATAAAAACTTTTGAATTTAGAACGCTGGCAACAAAAAAGTTTATTGAATTCGAATTTCGAATTTTTCATGAAAATAAAAATGTGTACTTTTTAGAATTTTCCTCATTTTAAATATCGAGTAGACCCTTAAAGAAGACCGTGTCGCAGTTATTGCGTTGCATCGTTGCGGTTACGCGCCAATTCAGATTTTCGACTTACTGAAAAATTTGAATATAACCAAAAGATTCGTTTATCGTACCATAAAACGATACAATGAAGACTCTAGTGTAGATGACAGGTCAAGAAGTGGTCGCCCTTACTCTGTTAGGACTCCAGCAGTGATAAAAGCTGTGAAGGCGCGAATTCAAAGAAATCCCATACGTAATCAGAAACTGTTGGCCCTTCAGATGGGGTTAAGCAGGACCACGGTGAAAAGGGTGTGAAATGAAGACTTAGGGCTTAGGGCATATCGAAGAAAAACAGGACATCGTTTGGACGCTCGTTTAATTGACCTGAGACTGAAGAGATGCCGCGCTTTGTTGAAGCGGTACGCGGGAAAAATGCATCGGGAAATTCTTTTTTCGGATGAAAAAATTTTCACCTTGGAAGAGAGCTACAACAAACAAAATGATAAGGTGTACGCACACAGCAGTGAAGAAGCGAGCAACCGTATTCCGCGTGTCCAACGAGATCATTTTCCATCCTCGCTCATGGTTTGGTTGGGAGTCTCTTATTGGGGCTTAACTGAGGTACATTTTTGTGAGAAAGGCGTCAAAACAAATGCAGTTGTGTATCAAAATACAGTCCTCAAGAACCTTGTGGAACCTGTTTCTCATACCATGTTTTATAACAGGCACTGGGTATTCCAACAAGATTCTCATAGAGCGAAAAGCATACAAGACTGGCTGGCGGTGCGTGAAATCGGCTTCATCCGGCACGAAGACTGGCCCTCCTCCAGTCCAGATTTGAGTCCGTTAGATTACAAGATATGGCAACACTTGGAGGAAAAGGCCTGCTCAAAGCCTCATCCTGATTTGGAGTCACTCAAGGCATCCTTGATTAAGGCAGCCGTTGATATTGACATGGACCTCGTTCGTGCTGCGATAGACGACTGGCCGCGCAGAATAAAGGCCTGTATTCAAAATCGCGGGGGTCATTTTGAATAAACTTTATTACCATAAGAATCTATGTTTTATTAAGTTCATTTTGCTTTATAAATGTTTACATAAATAATTAACATGTCTAAATTATTTCATACTGCACATGTGACAGAACTTATGACCTGACTATGTATATACCAGGAATAAGAAAGAACCTAATATGGAACCTTGTGGAACGCCAATTTTTACACCCGATCCATCAGATTTAACGCCGTTAACTATTCCTTTTTGAATTCTATTGCTTAAAAGATTTTCTACAAATGGTTATAATAAATCTGGATAGTATTTTTTTTTTGTTAGAGGGGAAAAAAATGGAATTACTCATGCCCAGGAGTCAGACCTCCCTGCTATATCCGGGTCCCCACATATTCAGCGGGCATCAGCTCGTGTGGTATACGGACTAAAAACAACCCCTTTGTGTTTACAGTTGTCTTATTAAGAATTAACTGTGAGCCATGGCCGTCTGTGAGCCATGGCAACCCCTGGATAGTAAGACACCAGTGTCAGCCATTTATATGGTATGACTAAAGCTTTCGATCATCTAGATCAAAGAATATTACAACAAAAGCTACACACGTATGGAGTCCGAGGCAACTTTTTAGATTTGTTGAAATCATACTTATCTGATCGAAGACAAATCACACAAATTCACAGATTGTGCCCCAAACAAAACATAGAACTAGACACCCATCCGAAGCATCTACAATCAGGGTCCCACAAGGAAGTGTTCTGGGCCCTCTATTATTTATAATTTATATCAATGACATTGTGAAATCAACATCTCATCCTATGACTCTATTTGCTGATGATAGTACGGTAGTATATAAACAAAATATGAAATATAATAATCTGACATTTGAAAATTAAATCAATAACTCAATAAATGACATAATTGCAACGGAAATATTGCAAACTATAGTAACGCTAAAAACCAATAGTGCGCCTGGCTGGGATAACATACCTACTACTATAATTAAAACATTTTGTCATCTAGTGGCTTCACCACTATCACACATGTGCAATTTGAGCCTGGCTAGCGGTACCTTTCCTACTATTTAAAAAAAAGGAATAGTCTGCCCAATTTTCAAAGCGGGGGATAAAAGTTGCCAACCAACTATAGGCCCATAACCTTGTTAACCACGATTTCTAAAATAGTTGAGAAGGTAATGAATAAAAGATTGGTCAGCTATCTGGAATCAAAACATCTATTGTCAGGCAACCAATTCGGGTTCAGGTCGGGAAAGAGTACAGAGGATGCGGTGATGAAGCTGACGTCGCTTGTAACTGAACACGTCGACAGAGGTGAAAAATGTGTGGGCGTATTCCTCGACTTACAAAAATCGTTCGACACAGTGTGCATTCCTATCCCACTAGCGCGCTTAGAGAACGTGGGTGTGCGCGGCTCCCCCTTAAGATGGTTTACTGACTACCTAACTAACCACAAACAAGCTGTGTGCATAGAAAAGTTCTTGAGTGGGAGTGCCTCATGCATGTATGGTGTACCACAAGGCAGTACGCTGGGGCCGACCCTATTTTTGGTATACATCAATGAACTCTGTAAACTGGATATGATAGGAGCTGACCTGATAATGTTTGCTGACGATACGATCATTCTCTTCCATGAGACAAATTGGACCAAAGTGCAACGTCTAGCTGAGACAGGACTAGCTGAGGTGGCATGTTGGCTGGAGGACAGTCTGTTTTCGCTTAATATGATGAAGACCAAATATTTGTGCTTCAGTAAAACTGCTGCTGGAAGTCCAGAACAAAACTTCAAGCTTACTATAAACACGTATCCATGCAACAGAGAATTAGTGGTAGGTGTTATGTGCGGCTGTGAAACTCTCTTGAGGGTGCCCAGCATAAAGTACCTTGGTGTCGTTGTAGATGATAAACTACACTGGGGTCCGCACATTACAGCGACAGCTAAAAGGATACGTAAGCTCATATTTGCATTCAAGCACCTCCGTTTATATGCAAATAGAACTCTGCTTTTACAGACTTATAGCGCCTTATGCCACTGCGTGATTGAGTACTGCATCTGTGCTTGGGTAGGTGCTCGCAAAACTATTCTACTGGAGGCCGAGCGCGCCCAGCGTGCCGTGCTTAAAGTTCTTCTGTACGCACTGGCGGCACCCAACTACGCTTGCGTATAAAGAATCCAATGTGCTTACCATCAGGCAAACCTTTATATTAAAATTTATATTAAAATTAGGCGATATCATAGTCGTACAGTCCCGCTCTTACCTGTAAGTACCAAGAGGATTTATCGATTTCCAGTTCCACGTGCCATAATTGCTTTTGAGCGTAGGCACTACAACTATATAACACCTCGCTTGTACAGTACTATACACAATAAATTAAATATGACAAAAGAAAGAAACTACACTTTAAAAAACAGAGTCTACACCTGGCTGAGATCCCACGATTATGAGGGCACCGAAAACCTAATGGACTCTGCCTACTAAAACCATTAAGATAAGTATATTACACTTACATTCACCACACTGCACTCACTAAAAGCCTAACACTCACACTTACACTAACAACTACACCTACACTACACTTGATAACTCTGGTTAATTATTATAATTTTTAAATTTTCTGTCTACTATATAAAATCTTTTTATTTTGTAATTAATGTACATGCTTAACTACTTTATTAATTTCACAAACATTGTGACTATAATCGGGAAGAACTGTTTCCCTAGATACAGTTTAAACTAGTTAGGGAGACAGGGATCCACCAATATCGAATAAGGATTTTTGTGATTAAATATTTTTTCTTTCTTTTCTTTTCTTTCTTTCTAATTACATGGCTCAAATATAATGATTTAAAGATAATTTTAAATAAAACTTACATAATGAATTTAAAACAATTAAAGGAACGAACACATATCAAACATGACAACAGCATCATTAACGAAGTGCAGGTCACAACATTTTGGGACTGCAAATTGACAACAAATTTAGTTGGAAAGACAAAATAGATGACGTCACCAAAAAACTTAATAATTTTTTTTACGCACTATTTATGTTGAGCAAAGTTGCGGACGTTGCCTCAGTATTAACGGCGTATCACGGTTTTGTAGTATCTACACTACGATAGGGCATAATATTCTGGGGCAACAGAGTTAACAAAAATTGTGCTTTTAAAGCCCAAAAGAAATGTATCAGGTCTATTTTTTCACCTAAACGAAAACACAGCTGCAAACCATTCTTCAGGCGCCATAATCTATTCACATTGCCTTCAATTTATATACACAGTCAGGTCATAAATTCTGTCACACAATAAAAACTTTTCAATTTAGAACGCTGGCCACAAAAAAGTTTATTGAATTCGAATTTCGAATTTTTCATGAAAATAAAAATGTGTACTTTTTAGAATTTTCCTCATTTTTAAATATGGAGTGGACACTTAAAGAAGACCGTGTCGCAGTTATTGCGTTGTATCGTTGCGGTTACGCGCCAATTCAGATTTTCGACTTACTGAAAAATTTGAATATAACCATCGTACCATAAAACGATACAATGAAGACTCTAGTGTAGATGACAGGTCAATAAGTGGTCGCCCTTGCTCTGTTAGGACTCCAGCAGTGATAAAAGCTGTGAAGGCACGAATTCAAAGAAATCCCATACGTAAGCAGAAACTGTTGGCCCTTCAGATGGGGTTAAGCAGGACCACGGTGAAAAGGGTGTTAAATGAAGACTTAGGGCTTAGGTCATATCGAAGAAAAACAGGACATCGTTTGGACGCTCGTTTAATGGACCTGAGACTGAAGAGATGCCGCGCTTTGTTGAAGCGGTACGCGGGAAAAAAGCATCGGGACATTCTTTTTTCGGATGAAAATATTTTCACCGTGGAGGAGAGCTACAACAAATAAAATGGTAAGGTGTACGCAGACAGCAGTGAAGAAGCGAGCAACCGTATTCCGCGAGTCCAATGAGGTCATTTTCCATCCTCGCTCATGGTTTGGTTGGGAGTCTCTTATTGGGGCTTAACTGAGGTACATTTTTGTGAGAAAGGCGTAAAAACGAATGCAGTTGTGTATCAAAATACAGTCCTCAAGAACCTTGTGGAACCTGTTTCTCATACCATGTTTAATAACAGGCACTGGGTATTCCAACAAGATTCTGCGCCAGCTCATAGAGCGAAAAGCACACAAGACTGGCCGGCGGCGCGTGAAATCGACTTCATCCGGCACGAAGACTGGCCCTCCTCCAGTCCAGATTTGAGTCCGTTAGATTACAAGATATGGCAACACTTGGAGGAAAAGGCCTGCTCAAAGCCTCATCCTGATTTGGAGTCACTCAAGGCATCCTTGATTAAGGTAGCCGCCGATATTGACATGGACCTCGTTCGTGGTACGATAGACGACTGGCCGCGCAGAATAAAGGCCTGTATTCAGAATCGCGGGGGTAATTTTGAATAAACTTTATTACCATAAGAATCTATGTTTTATTAAGTTCATTTAGATTAATAAATGTTTACATAAATAATAAACATGTCTAAATTATTTCATATTGCACATGTGACAGAACTTATGACCTGACTATGTATATATGAAATAATAATGTTTGTTAAAACAAACCCTCAGCTCTTTCAAAATCTAACCAGCCGCCGTAACAACAAAAAAATACTTGCACCTACCCAAAATGTATGATAAGGTCCCGGTGCAGATTATGAATACAGACAATCCCAATCTTTTCCAACAGAAATTAAAGAATTACCTAGCTCTTGAGGCGTATTACTCAATCAATGAATATTTAAAATGGTGCTGTGTTGACATAATACTAATTAATTCTTTAATTAATATTGACTTTGAAAATGAAAATGAAATGAAAATAAAAATGAAAATGAAAATTAAAAATGAAAATGTTTATTTTTTCTATAAATCTTACGTCCTAGTTACAGGCATGACTCTGACTCTTAAACTAGGGGAACCTGTATGTCAGGAGACAGAGCCTACAGATACGAAACAATTGGCATTTTGGACCTAAGATTACCTAATTAGTTTCTAAAACAATAAATGAGTAGGTAGTTATGTTTATTATTTAACAAATAATCAAATGAAAAATGAATAATAAATGATAAATAACTCAGAAACTAACATAACATAGTTAAGTTATGGTATATGGTATGGTAGTCTCTGAGTTGCCTTTTACATAGGCAAAGCAATTTTTTGGAATATTAAGAAAGGAACAATAATAAATAAATTACTATTGCTTAATAAATAGATTACTATTGCATGAACAGGTAAGTATACAACAAATATCAACTATAGGAAATCCTCTATGGTGTCATAGTCAAGTTCTTTTAGCCATTCTATGATTTTTACTTTAAATTGGTAAGTATTTAACACAGATATATCCGTATTCCATTTTAGTAGTAGATTATATAGTCTTATTGAAATATTAGAGTAATGTCTCTTAGCGAATTCACTTTTAGTTACAGGTTGTGGTATTAATTTAGCTCTACTGTTTTTTACTGTTACATTAGGGACTACATGTTGGTGGAACCTCCTAAGGCATTCAGTATTGGTGCAACCTTGTATACATGGGATGTAGGGTACATACGGGGAAGAAAGAACATAACTTTGAGTACGGATCTTTGAGCTCGTTCCACCTCGATTATGTGTGACATACACGCCTCACCCCAAGAGGTAATACCATATCTTATAATGCACTGACAGAGGGCATTGAAGGTTTGTATTAAAAGCCGTGAGTCAGCAACATGGCGCAACGTTTTGAAAACAAATATAAGTTTACGAATTCTTTTAGCTACCATTGAGATTTGATTTGACCATCTGAGATTTTCATCAATTTGGATGCCTAGATATTTAATCACACCAACTCTGCTAAGCAATGGACAGTTGCAAACATTGTCATTCTTATTAAGAAGTCTGTTGCATGGGTAGGAATGGATTTTAATATTTAAATTATTGACAGGGCTGTTGGCTTTGGTTTTACTGAAACAGATGTATTTGGTCTTAGCGGTGTTAAGCGACAGGAGGTTATCTTCTAGCCAACTGAAGACTAGTCTAAGACCTTTTTCAGTAGCATCCTTGACCGTTTCCCAAGAACTGCTGTGGAATAGGAGGACAGTGTCGTCAGCGAACATTGTCAAGTCGACGCTTTCCACCTCCAGGCCACAAAGTTGGTTAATGTATACCAGAAACAATCTTGGCTCAAGCGTACTCCCTTGGGGGACACCATAGGTACATGGTGCATCATCGCTTGAATGGCCATCAACCCGGACACATTGTGTTCGATCTGTTAAGTAACTACGGAACCAGGCTAGTGAGATTCCTCTTATACCTAGATTCTGTAGACGACTCAATAGGATTGGAACCGAAACGGTGTCAAATGCCTTTTGAAGGTCTAAGAAGACGCCAATGCACCTTTCCTCTTTATCAAGGTAGCTGGTGATGTTTGAAGTTAGCTTCAGGATGGCATCCTCCGTGGATACTCCCTCTCTTAAACCGTACTGGTTACGAGATAAAAGTTTTTTGGATTAGAGATAGTTAATTACTCTTGTATTGGTAAATTTCTCAATTATTTTTGACACAGTGCTCAATACAGATATTGGTCTATAGTTACTGGGCGAGGATTTTTCTCCTGCTTTGTGGATAGGTGACATTACTGCTTTTTTAAAGATTTCGGGGAATGCTCCATCCGCAAAGCTTAGGTTAAACAAGACGGAAATAGGGTGCGACAGAACATCACCGAGCATCTTTAGTATTTTAGTTGGTATTTGATCCCATCCTGGTGCACAGGCTGTCTTGAGCTTTGCTATAGTAATTCTAACTTCATTAGGGTCTGTCGGACAGAGCAGCATTGAGCCCAGTGGGCCATCCAGGGAGATCGCCTCTTCTGCCAGTAAGCTGTCAGTTGCATTTATTTTTTGTAATGTGTGGTTAGCAAGAACACTACCGATTGTTGTGAAGTAGTTATTGACCTCATTTGATGAATCCTTATGAAGCACTTTTAGATTTAATAGTTCAGCTGGTACAAGTTTACTCCTCTTTAGATTACAAATATCCTTAATAGTTTTCCATGTGTCCTTATTGTTACCTAGGCTTTCATTTAGTTTGTTACAATAGTATGACCTTTTTAGTGCTTTTATTATTTTATTACACAAGTTCCTGTAAGTTGTGTATTGCTGTTTAAGTTCTAAATCGTTTTTGTTTATTTTAGATTTTTTATGTAGCTTATCTCTGACACGTATAGATTTGACCACTCCTACAGTTATCCAAGGCTTAATTGGTTTTATTCTGTTTGGTATTTTCTTTACTGTTATGTTTGCTGTAATAATTTTTTGAAGTGTGGATACTAATTTGTTAGCTGCTTCGTCAACAGAAATGGAGCCATAAAAGTTTTCCCAATCAATATGATTAAAGGACTTTGCTATACCATTAATATCAAGAGTTACCCTAGTGTGGTTTGTCTGTTTCTGTCCGATCTCTTTTTGTTTGGTGTGCATTATAAGAAATATTGGTGAGTGATTCGTGAATTGTTCAAAAACTATCGTTCAAGCATGGTTTGATGTCTTAATCATGAAATGGTCAAGGCAGGTGTTGAATCTGGTTGGTTTGTTTATACCTTGCTGCAAACCATATGAGGCCAACATTTCGATGTACTCCGCAGCATATCTTGAAACATTATCAGGTATTATGTTTATATCGATATCTCCGGTAAGTATGATGTGTTTTGTTTTAATAGTTTGAAGCAGAGTAGGTACCCAAGGATTCAATGTAACTGGTTGGGTTAGAAAAGCATGGTGGCCGGTAGGTACAAATAAATGAATAGAGGTTATCAATGGTTAAAAGCAGACAGTTACCTTCAGATATGACACTAGGCTCAATTACATTGACATTGGTTATGTTATTTCTCACAAATACAATGACACCATCATTTTGGTTGAAACTAGATTTAGTATGGTGGGATATGAAGCCATCAATAGTTGGGATAAAAGATGAATCATCTGTCCAACATTCTGTCAGTACAATAATGTCTACATTAATGTCCAAGTCCGAGATAAAGACAATGAATGAGTCTAGGTTATGGCTAACACTTCTTATGTTGACCGAAATAACACAGAACAACTCCCGGTCAACCCTTAAGTTAAGAAGCTGTCTACATGACGAATGGTTATCTACTTTTAGACACTCTATTTCACTAACAATTTTAATATCTTGTGCAATATCAATATTAATATGTAGCATTGTAATATAAATTACAGATAAGTGACCAGCATTATATTACTTAAAAATAGAATAAGATTAGCAAAGAATTCCTTGTCTTTGGGGCAATATATCTTGGATTTTTCAGACTTCCGTATAAAAACACGGCCTCCTTTGATCCAAATGAATTTGTACCCCTTGTCCTTTCCGGCTTGTCTTGCTAAATAGTGAAGCTCCCGGTTATGGGGGGTCAGGTGTTCGGTTACAAATACATCAGACTTCGGCCCAGCTATGCCGAGATGCTTGGAGCCTAGCTTATCCGCAGGGTTTGACTTATTGTAGCATTTGACCGCTTCAATAAGAGAATCTCTCTTCTGAGGTGTACTTAGTTTTAGCACAATGGATCGCGGACGAGCGCTTTCTGCTTTTGTCTTTGCTGTTCTTGTGCAGAGATGGATGTTTTCTTCTTTGAGCATGAGGCCCACTGTTTTCGCCAGCTGCTGAACCAATGGCAGAAGGCTTTTGGCTTGATATTCAGGAACACACTGTATTTCTACATTGTTGGCTCGGGCTTCTTGCTCTAGGTCATTCACCCTGAACAGTAGGTTACTAGTAGTTACCTGCAGAAAACTTTACTTTGTCTATCTCTAATCAACTATGTGTGTAATGTGTTAAAACATATATGACTTTTAATTTTGACATTTTAATTCTTTTAATTTATGACTTTATATGTATTCATTTGTTATTTTTATTTCTGTTTGTATGCCTAATGGCTGTACATAAGAACACTCCCCATGTTCAATGTAAGAACTAATCTAAAACTACGATCCACAATAAACGTTCCGATTCTGATTCTGATTCTGATTCTGATTACTGTTATATAGCTGCTCTCACTATTTTACAGCCGTCACTATTTTTGACAGCTGTCACTACTTTTGCCCTATATCATAAACTTTGACAGCTTTCATAAATTTTGACTGCTGTCATTATTTTTTACAGCTTTCATTAATTTTTACACGGGTGGACGTGAAAGTCGTTATTTGTAAAATAGTTGGTTGGCCATTGAAGTATTGGGGCAGTACAAAGGGGATAAGTGAGAAATTCTATTTCGTGATAATTATGTAACCATTAAATAAATACTTATTTACACCCAGAGATCTATATTTGTAACGCAATCAAAGGGCAGCCCACCAGATACTCTTTGATATCATTAAGTCTACGGGATGCCGCTGGATGCATTTGGACCGCGAGGATTTGCGCGATAGAGAATAGGCCTATCTCCAACAGTGGATAGATTTAGGCTGAATGTTATGATTATGAATAACTCGAGATAAACTCGTTTCATTGATTTTGGTTGATTTTCCATTTACACGTGTCGGAAAAATCAACTGTCGAATGGAAATAACAGCATAAATCTATAAATCTATTAACGGTCACGAATCTAATCACTTTCAATTAAAATTTATTGCTTACTTTCACGATTGACTGACTTTTTATTATGCTACTAAATACCCAATTAGAAGAATTATTATGCTGCATTGAACGGAAAATATTAGGATAGCAAATTCATATTTAACAAAATAGATGAGTGATGATTAAAAAAATGATAGTCAGATTTATTATTACATTTCTCATTGTCACAGTGAATTGTCAAAAGGAAAAGACTGTGACAATAAAAAATGGTGATTATGAATTACAAATTAAAGGACAACAATTAACTTTGTTTAAAAACAAGGAAAAATTGGATACATATATTTCAACAGCAGATGATATTTCCGTAAATTTGGAACCAAATGGAAAAGTGACGTTATTAGAAAATGGAATACCTAATGATAAGTTTGGTGTAAACAACGATAATAAGAACTCATCGAGTGAAGTTCCTACTCAGCAAACGCCTACTCAGACAAAGCCCACTCAGGCATCGACTTCTCAGGCACCGACAACTCAGGTATCGTCTACTGAGGCATCGCCGACTGAGGCATCGCCTACTGAGGCATCGTCTACTGAGGCATCACCTACTGAGGCATCGAAAACTCAGGCATCGACAAAGAATTCAAATCTACAACGTGTAGAATACAGCATAGGATGTCCAAACTTGGCCAAGTGTTACCGTTATATAAGTAAAACTATACAAAATTGAGAAATTGGGTCGAATGGCTACAGTAAAGTATCACCTGTTATTCGAAGTAAACGTTTTCACGTTCTCAACGCATGCAGGAATCAATAATGATCATTTTCCATAAAATATTAGAAGTAAAAGGATAAAGTTTTCTTTATTCATTGTGGCAAAATCTGTAAAATATCAAAATAGTTGTCCCAAATATGGCGAAAAAGTGAATAATAGAAAATAATAGAGGTGGGATTTTTATTCTCAACGCCACCTTAGCAAGAATATGCAATAATCTTTTGATAAAGCCAATTTAGTTGAATAAAATCTAAATTATGTCTTGTTTTGTTTTCTTTAACATGGTAGATATAAGAAGAATACATTTAATATTTATTTAGTCGTATGTCTTATAAGAATAGGCTACAAAGGAATATTGTTTAGTGATCTGAGCCAGTTGGCTGCGTCAGGGGGAAAGTCAAACAGATCTCTGGGGGGTCCATTATACGATGTAAGGGGGCAGCGCTGGACAATGTGCTCCATGGTCTGCATTTCTTCGCCGCAATCACACATGCACTATCTCTCCAACCACACTTGTGTCGGAACATCGATTGTGCCCGGTCTGTTTGGGCGGCACCATTGATTGCGCGGTAAATCAAAACCTCGAAACTTGGACACAGGGTCAAGGTTATTTATTCGAGGTCGTTTTTTGGCCCCACTCTGATTTCCAGCTATCGGGAAGGTTTTCGAGTTTATTTCCTCCAGGCATAGTAACCGGAGATCCCACACTATGTCTCTCCTTTCTACTCCTCGGCATAACACTGCCGCGCACGCTATACAAACACTCGTTTAGGTTAACGGCGATCCGACTCTGGAACGCACTTCCCTCCGCTATTAGAGATAGTCCCCCAATTTTCACTTTTAAGACAAGATAGAAACAGCATTTCCTTTCTCTTTCGTGATAGGTAGTTTTATTTATGTATATATAAGTAGTATATGTTTAATTGATATTTAATTTTTGTGCTTTTGTATTTTATTTAGTATATGCTTGTGTTTTTTTTTTACTGTCTCCCGACTTGAACAGAGGTATAAGTTTACTGTGTTTCATGAGGTCTGGGAAAGCCCCATCGTCAACACATTTATTGAATATATAAGCTAAGTGTGGGGCTATAACTAGAATTACTGAACCAATCACTGACTTGATATACCCTACAGGTCTTCCGTATTTTTTAAGTTAAGTAATTTAAACGTTTCGACAATGCCCTGGGGATATACATGATGAAATTTTAAATATACATTACTGACGCTAGTGTTATTTTTCAATAAAGTTTCTGCTTCATATGGAGATGAATTTAGACGGTCTGTTGTGAGTAAGGGTACATTAGTGAAGAATGTTTCAAAAGCTCGAGCAACATCAGCGTTGGTTTTAACAATATCATCACCTATCTTTAGGCAGAAATCATTGTCCCTTGGTATAACTTTGCCAGTTTCGCGGTTTATTATTTGCCAAACTGTTTTCATTCTATTATTTGAATTTTGAATTTTTCTATTAATGTGTAAAGTTTTTGCAGTTCTACAAACCAACTTGAAAGTTTTGGAATATTTTTAACATAGTCATGAAATTTTCGATCAAAGTTATAGGTTTTTTGATCAGAAAGGTCATACAAGATAACTACTTTTACGAATTCCAAACGTTGCCCAGCCATTTAATTTAGATTGACCGTTGTAGTCACTGACTTTCTTTAATTTGAAAACTTTATTGATTTCTGTCTGAATAATGTTGAAGAAGTCTGAGTAGATTTTGTTTGGGTTCTGTTCATTTTTATTTTTATTTTATTAATTTATCTAAAACAAAACTTATTACTAATTTTTCCACATATGAGCTCTCCGCGGAAACCTTATGCGGTTTATATGCGGAAAGTGAGATCGCTATTGATGCGTCTTTACAAACTTACTCAATTATTTATACTTATATCTACCTAACTAATATGAAAGAAAAACAATTTGCTCACTGCTGAGCCTTGTAATGCTTTTGCAAAACATATTTATTTTTTTTGTCGCACTCTAGGCTCTTCACAATATCTGGAGGCAGTTCGTTTAAAAGCATAGGAAGCATGTATTCCCATTTACGTTGGCCATAGTAGTTATTATATCTAGGCAAAGTATACATAGGAAAATAGGATAGGTCACGTAAGCCTTCTAATCTGGTTCGAATGAAAAGCGAAGATAGGTTATGAAACTCCTCACATATTACAGCAATTTTTACCTTATTAAATATACTCAGGGTACCACAGTATTTAAAAAGTTCGGTTTCATTATTTCTGAATTGGTTCCTTATGTTGCTTGGTACAATGAGTTTCAGTAATCTAACCTGTAATCCATAAAGAGCCTCCAGATTTGTTTTGTGCATGCGGCCGTAGCTGCTAATGCTGTAAGTAATTATAGAATCTGCCAAAGACATAAATATCATTCTGATGATATTGTATGGTAACTAATGCTTTAGGATGGATAGTTTTGACATGACTATTCTAAGTTTCCCACAGATATAGTTTATATGAGGTTTCCAGTTAAGGCTGCTATCTATAATCAGACCCATATACATGTGGTGTGTTACTAATTCAAAATCCGGTACTGGCAAATTTATATCTAAATTTTTCGTATATGTCTCTAGTCTATGGGATGTAATAGGCCTATAAAATGATGGACCAGTCTTATCCTTAATAATTATAAATGAATAAATAAATAATAATATAAATAATAAGGCAGTAATAAATACATTTGACTGTGACTTTGACTTTGACTTTACAGTAAAATAAATCATTAGGACAAGAAAAACAAAAATAAAAAGAAATAACGATGAACTGGGTTTCGATACCTGTCCCTACTGATTGCTGATCCATGGTCAAATTAACTGCGCGACCGACGATAGTAAAAGCTACCGCAAAATTTGCATTTATAAATAATCACGTCTCTTGTAAGTGGGATATAAACACATCTATTGTATGAAAACCCTCTTTATTTTATAAAATCTAGCGTAGTTCAATATTTGTCGCTGAAGCGGCAATATAAATACACATTTTTTGAAAACTTCAACTAATTACCTATTGTCAATTGTCAATTGTAAGACGGGCTGGTTTCCGCAACTCGACGACGAAAGCGCCTATTTTGCGTGTGGGTGGGAATGCGACATCATTCGAGCCAACCCAACTCCTCCAGGAACGCCAGTAGGCCCTTTACGTTACCGACTATCCCTGGAAGGTCCCTCGATTGACCGAAGTGTTTAGCCCTGTAGTCCGCTACTCCTGTGCACTCCATGAGGACGTGAGCAGCCGTTTCTTCTGCCTCCAAGCAGGCTCTGCAAAGGGGGCTGTCGGTAACACCTAGGACATATAGATGAACTAATTACCTATTGTGCGTGAGATACAGCCCGCTGTAGCCCAGCTAGCGGGCAGATGGACAGAGGGACAGATAGATGGCCGAACGAATAGCGGAGGCTTACTTATAGGGTCCCGTTTGTCACTCTTCGGTTACGGAACCCTTTAACGACCTCTGTGGCGCAGTGGTTGTGGCTCTGCCTACCATGCAAGAGGTACCGAGTGCGATCCCCGGCTGGGGATTTGAAAAAAACCCTACTGATCTTGGATGTTTATATGTGTGTGATGTCGGTGTTTCTGGTTCCTACGCCACAGGGTATCCTAGTGTGGGGCCAGAAGCAATGTATGTGCCTATATGTAATTATGTATGTTTATGTTTTAAGCGTTAGTTAAAATAGAACGTAAGGCTACCGGGTCATGGCCGCAGTAGACCGATTGGTTTGACTAAACAAAAAAAAATATTCTGGAGGATCGATGAAACGAATCAAGCCATTAAACTACGCAAGGTCACAAGAACCTTAAATTTTTACGCCGTCATTATTTACAGGATATAAAAGAAAGATTATAAAGGATTTACTATCGGTTGCATAGATCAGAAAAACTTTATTTTTAGCTTCCCCATACAAATCGACGGCCTGGCCCAAAATGTATGGAGATGCCAACAATATAGTTGCTGGAATTGGTTTCAAGTCATTAAGACTGAAGCCCCTAACAACGCTATTAAGATATGACTACCCCTTTTAGTTAATTGGCCAACATGCTTTAAAAGACTCACGACTCAAGAAGCTACTCTGAATCTCAAAACATCCCTGTTCGAGGCTTCAAGAGTCTTCGTATACTTCTAACAAGGTGAAGATTATGGGGATCCATAAAATAACGTTATTAATTAGGGTCCCGGCGTGTTCATGAATAATTTAATTGTAGTTATGCAGGAGGGGCGGGTAATTCACGCTCGCTGGGGTTACCGTTTATGATCGGTTGACTCTTGTTCTGGACAAAATTGCTAAAAAGTGAATCAACGATCTCAAAGAAAACCATGTTATTCTAATATTTTTGATATGCCGTTGCGCCATCGAATTTGAATCCATCATAAAAAATCCTGTACGTAGTCTAAATAAAAAAAAAACTCCAATAATTTTAATATAATATTTCATTAATATAATTTAAACCTCGCCGGGCGGCCTGATGCTACTTCGCACCGCCCCGCCCGCCCCGCCCGCTTCCCCGCCAGTTGCGCTGAGAGGCCTACCGTGGTCGGAGCTATGCCAGTTTTTTTTGGCTTATGTTTAAACGATTACCAAAAACGCACCTATTTTACTACCAATAAATTCGCAATGACTGCCAGAATGGATTAATGTCCACCAAAACTTTTTGTTGTTCTTACATGTTCAACCTAACACGAAGGATAAAGCGGGCTTCACTTCGCTCACCCCCTTTACCCTTCACCTAAGCTACCGCAGTATTTTGCCCTGATATTTTTTGCAACTTTTGGTGTTCATTTATCAATTTTGGGTAGGAAAAAAATATTTTGGTGATGATTATATTTGTTGCCGTTTTTTTTCCACGCACAGCAGAGTCAACTCGTTACTTAAATAATACAAATCACGTCGAAGTCGGTATCACTGGGTTGCGTATCGGATCCATACAGCTCAGCTAGAGGAGAGGGACGATTCGGGTCGAGACGAGCAAGATGAACCCGCTGACGTCTCGCATCGGGGACAAGCCTATATTACTAACTTTATCTACACACGTATCATTAACCCTCTTTAATGCTTACAAAAACCGCACGTTACGATCAACATAATGTTAAACTACTTGGTAAAAACTCATTTCTTATCTGAATAATTACACATTGTTCGCGACATAATTTAGTTTATTTATAATTTAGTTTCTAAGTAATTTAGCATTAAGTTTTAATAACTCTGTAAATAGTATAGGTAAATAAAAGGTTTGCTAATCGTGTTTCCTTGGCAGAGAGAGACAGGTAGAGAGAGAAAGATAGATAGAAAGAGACGGATGGAGAAACGCAAGCCGTCTCGCTCGCTCGCTGCTCGGAGCATCGCTGCTCCCACCGCCGCCCGCGGTACGCCAATCAGAATAAATTGCGGGCATCCGGCGGGAACAGAGACAGTTCTCAGGGACAGTTCTCAGTTAAAAGTTCACAGTTCTCAGTTCGGAGCAGTACAATACAGTCCACTACAAGCGAAACCAAGCGAGAAGCTCTCTACTACCCTGCCAAGGAAGCTGCGACCCTGTTCGACCAAAACTGCGCTGTTTCTTCTTCTTTCTACGAGCCAGCCACCGCCCCAGTAATAAGTGTGGGTGAAAATGCTGCAGACTAGATTCGGCCGCCCGGACGCACTCGTGGCCGTAGAACTCAACAGACTACGGGCCTTGCCGAAGCTTCAATAAAACCCAAGAGACATCTGCATCGTCGCGTCAAGGGTGCTCAACGCGACCAGTACTATACAGGCGTTGGGCAAGCCGCACTACCTTTACAACGCAGAAGTAGTGCGCAGCAGAGAGAGAAGCTTCCGTCAGCGCTGCGATACAAGTATTACGACTACAATGCTGAGCAACCGGAGGGGCGGCCGGACCTACTGACGCTATCACACTTCCTGTTCACTGCGGCGGAAAGATGTGGGACTTCCGCCCCGGCTGAGATCATCGCACCTGAAGACCGGCGGGAGCCACCCACCAAGAAAATCGTCCGCACCTACGTCGCTGATGACACGCGCCACCGAAGAAACGCACAACACAATGCCGCCTTTGTGAAGCAGATCATAAGCCGGCAGACTGCTCTGAAATGAAAAAGGCAACGGTATCGGAGCGGAGGGAACTCGCCAAAAAGCATAGGCTATGCTTCCGCTGCCTGTGCACCAAGAAGATGCGGCACGCCTGCAAATCAAATCAATGCAACATCAATGGATGCATATACCGCCATCACCAACTGCTGCATCAAGATAAGCCAGAAGCCCAGCTGCACTACTGCAAAGAGATGCCGACCACCTTCGTCGCATCGACACAAGCGTCAACGTCAGCTGCATTGAAAATCATCCCGGTACAAGTCAGCGGACCGAATGGAAGCGTGGACACATACGCCTTGATGGATGATGGATCGACCTGTACGATAATCAACGCAGCAACAGCTAAGAACATCGGTGCCACCGGACAAGCAGAGCCTTTTTACATTGAGGGTGTCGCCGGTATGAAGGTAGAAAATCAACAATCTCGACGTGTCAACTTCACTATCAAAGGAAGAGATCAAGAGCGAAGCTTCGACATATCAGCAAGAACCATGGAAGATCTTCATCTCTCACCACAGACAGTATCGCGACAACTCATTGCAGAATGCGGGCATCTGAGGGACCTCGAGGAACAATTCGTCTACGACAAGGGGCTTCCAACGATACTCCTGGGACAGGACAACTTTCACTTGCTGTTCTCCGTCGTGACGCGCTTCCGAGACCGTAACCAGCTAGTCGCATCACTGACTGAGCTGGGTTGGGTCTTGCATGGACACTTTCCTCGGCACGCACTAATACATCGAGTCAACCATGTCGTCATCAGCGCCCCAGAAGAGGAGTCAATGGAGGCGCTAATGAAAAAACACTTCGCCCTGGAGTCACTGGGGGTGGAACCACGTAACTCGGTCACCCCGGATGAGAGCCGGGCGCTCAGTATCCTGAAGAAGACGACGCAACACACTCCCGATGGCCACTACGAGTCCGGTTTGCTGTGGAAGCACGACGATTTTACCCCACCTGAGAGTTACGGCACTGCCTACCGCCGACTCCTCATGATTGAGAAGAAACTCGACAAGGATAAAGATCTCAAGAAGCGGTACGAAACACAGATGGCAGCTTTTCTGAGCAGCGACTTTGCGGAAGAAGCGCCCACTACCAGATCAACGAGGACATGGTACCTTCCGCATTTTGCCGTAATCAACCCGCAGAAACCAGGGAGGCTGCGCATCGTTCATGACGCCGCCGCCTAGTCCAGTGGGGTCAGCCTCAATGACCTACTGCTGTCAGGACCGGACCTACTCCAATCACTTCCTGGGATCCTGATTCGGTTCCGCCAGCGGCCAATAGCCGTCACCGGGGACATCAAGGACATGTTTCTACGGATCTCCATACGAGAAGAAGACAGAGACATGCAGCGCTTCCTGTGGAGAGGAAGCCGACGCGAGGGCCAGCCAACAGAATACCGTATGAAGAGCGTCATCTACGGTGCAAAGTCATCACCATGTACGGCGATCTTTGTGAAGAACACGAACGCTGAACGCCACGCTGAAGAACATCCAAAGGCCGTCAATGCGATACTACGATATAACCACTACATGGACGACTACCTGGCCAGCTTCAACACAGAAACAGAGGCGCTCGAAATCTCCACAGAAGTAGCTCGCATCCACAGAGAGGGAAGCTTTCATCTACAAAAATGGGCGTCCAACTCAGTACACGTCAGACATAAGCTGGAACCGGATTCTAACAAGAACATCGTCGAACTTGCACCAGAGAAGATCCTTGGAATGATCTGGGATACCCAAGCCGACAATTTAACGAGGGTCCCAGCAGCCATTATCAGGGGCGAGAGAACACCGGCGAAAAGGGAGGCACTCAGCGTGTCGATATATGATCCCCTGGGCACAGGGTCACAGTACAAGCCAAGATAATCCTGCAAGACACTTGGCGCTCCGGTACGGGATGGACGATGAGCTGCCACCGAGAGAAGCTGAGGCCTGGAACATATGGGCCAACAACATACAGAGAATGGGACAGCTGTCGATCCCGCGCTGTCACCCATACTTGGCGCGGGAACTAGCAGCCGAGATGCACATTTTCGTCGACGCTAGCTCAACCGCCTACGCCGCTGCCGTCTACTGGAGAATTACGGATGAAGAGGGGATATCGCGAGTCTCATTAATCATCGCAAAAGGGCGCGTCGCTCCGCTAAAGACAATCTCCATCCCGCGCCTGGAGCTTCAAGCAGCTGTGCTGGGCTGCCGCCTAGCTCGGACAGCCGTTGAAGAACACGACATCAAGCCCGCACGCCGGGTATTCTGGTCAGACTCAAGCACCGTGCTGACATGGCTGCGCACAGGTCCACGCAGCTACAAGCCATTCGTCGCACATCGGGTTGCGGAAATCTCCGAAAGCACCAGAACCAATGAATGGCGGTGGGTCCCCACAAAACTCAACGTGGCGGACGACGCCACAAGAATGATGCCGCATGACTTCGACTCAAACCACAGATGGTTCGTCGGACCCGACTTCTTACGTCAGCCGGAAGAGGATTGGCCGCAACAAGACTTCACCGACAAGATGGAAGCCGGGGAAGAGCGCGTGAACGTGGCGACCACACCACCACGTTTTGCCGAAGCTCTCCCAGATGTCGCACGGTTCTCCAGCTGGCTACGACTGATGAGATCCACTGCCAGTATTCTCCAGTTTATCGCATTGCTGCGCACCAAAAGGAGCAGTCATTGGCCACAAGAAAGAGGACAAAGAAGTCTGAAGGTGTTGACCCGAACTGGAAAGCAAACACACTGCGTCTAGCCAAGCAAGTAGACGTCGTGGCTCGCCGCAAGCCCCAACTGGAAGTTATTCTTCTTCCAGCAGAATACATGCAGCGCGCCGAGCTCCTATGGGTCAAAGCCATTCAGCACCAAGACTTGGAAACCGAGATAGCTGCGTTACGAAAAAGGAGCCCTATCGCAAACGACAGCCGCCTCAAACATTTGTCGATGCAACTGGGGAAAGATGGAATCCTGCGCCTTAAATCACGGATCGCCGCAGCCGAAGGCATCACAGCCACGCAGAGCGAGCCGGCCATACTGGACGGCTGTCATCCATGGGCGCGGCTGTTTATAACCTACGTGCACACCCAACTGCATCACGGAGGATTCGAGACGACCGCCAACGAAGTCAGGCAACAATACTGGATGCTGCGCCTACGAGTCTCCGTCCGAACAACCGTCAAGAGGTGCCAGCCCTGCAGACTTCGAAAAGCGAAGCCCGCCTGGCCATCAACAGGCAACCACCCACCATGTCGACTGGCCCACCATCGCCGAGCCTTCACCTACACTGGACTCGACTACTTTGGCCCGATGGCAGTCACCGTCGGTCGCGGGCAACAGAAAAGGTATGGCGCGTTGTTCACATGCCTTACAACACGCGCCGTACACTTGGAGCTGGCTGGGAGCCTGAGCACGGACTCAGCAATCATGTCCCTTCGTCGCTTCATCAGTAGGCGAGGCTGCCCGACAGAACTATGGAGCGACAACGGCACCAACCTGCGTGGCGCAGACAGTGAGCTCAAGAGAATGGCGAAAGGAGCGATGGCAGAGGAAGCCTCAGTGCGGAGCATCAAGTGGCGTTTCATCCCACCGGGCGCGCCATTTATGGGAGGCGCGTGGGAGTGGATAGTGCGCAGTGTGAAAACCGCGCTACAAACAACCCTGCGCGAGAAGGCGCCCCATGAAGAAGTACTCATGACGCTGCTCATCGAGGCGGAACACACTATCAATAGCCGCCCGCTGACCCATGTCTCCATGTCACCGGGGGACGACGAGCCGCTCACGCCGAACCATTTTCTCATGGGGGGGCCGTCCAGAGTGCCACTACCAGGCGCTTTCGTAGAAGGAGATGACATCAGCCGCAAGTCATGGATCGCTAGCCAGCGACTCGCCGATGTTTTCTGGGCCAGATGGGTGCGGGAGTACCTGCCGGAGCTGCAACACCGGCGGGAGCCCCACGCACGAGGGACCATAAAAGTCGGGGACTTAGTCCTCATCGCCGACGGGACCCTACCTCGCAACATCTGGCCGAAAGGACAAGTTGTGGCTACCTTCCCTGGACCCGACGGAGAGATACGCGCTGTGGACGTCAGGACAGTACGAGGGATCCTGCGACGCCCCACGAAGAAACTAATTATCCTGCCTGTAAGCCGCGAACCGCAAGAATTACAGCTTGGAAAGACTGCGGCGGGAGAAGATGTTCGCGACATAATTTAGTTTATTTATAATTTAGTTTCTAAGTAATTTAGCATTAAGTTTTAATAACTCTGTAATAGTATAGGTAAATAAAAGGTTTGCTAATCGTGTTTCCTTGGCAGAGAGAGACAGGTAGAGAGAGAAAGATAGATAGAAAGAGACGGATAGAGAAACGCAAGCCGTCTCGCTCGCTCGCTGCTCGGAGCATCGCTGCTCCCACCGCCGCCCGCGGTACGCCAATCAGAATAAATTGCGGGCGTCCGGCGGGAACAGAGACAGTTCTCAGTTAAAAGTTCACAGTTCTCAGTTCGGAGCAGTACAATACAGTCCACTACAAGCGAAACCAAGCGAGAAGCTCTCTACTACCGTGCCAAGGAAGCTGCGACCCTGTTCGACCAAAACTGCGCTGTTTCTTCTTTTTTCTACGAGCCAGCCACCGCCCCAGTAATAAGTGTGGGTTGTCGAAGAGGCCCACACACATTATGACCATAATGTGTAGTTTTTCTACATATTAGTACATTCAAATTTCGAACGCCGACGCCCGCCTGCGTGCTGCCCCTAGTTTGTCTGTGAAGTTGGTACTGACATTCAAATTTCGAACGCCGACGCCCGCCTGCGTGAAGTTGGTACTACAGAACAAGCTAAACAAGTGCAGAGCCACAATGCCGGTCAAACATGCGGTTCCTGAACACATCAAAGAGAGCTTGTGATATGTGTGTAGATATACTAGTGTATGTAACTGTACATAATTAGGCATTAAAACTCTCGAGTGATATTATTATGAAACTCGCCTTCGGCTCATTTCATAAACCCACTCTCGAGTGTTAATGCCCTCCATTATGTAGCAGTCACATAAACTACTATTACATCGACGCAAGCAGAATATATTATATGGAGCTGCTATTCATACTACCTATTTTGATATTTCTACAGTAATAAAGACATTTGGAATTTGGAATTTGAATTTGTATACGAAACATTAATAATTTATTTTTCAGAAAAAACGAATCAGTTGTCGTGGTTTTTTTGGTGTTCACTCTTTTGACAGGAATAACAGTATTATTAATAACAACAAAAAAGAAATAAATAGTAGCCGGGCTTTTTCTAAGTTTTTAAATTCATGTTTAATAGTAGATTGTTAACCGAGGGCTGAAAGGCACCCATTCCCGACGACGCCAATAGTTCGATGCAGAAATGGATGCTATCACCCGAGTAAAACACTCTAATTTTCATTACGAATACTAGGAAAGTAAACACAAGCCAGTTAAAATCAAAATTATTTTATTAAAAAACAAAGTCACTTACTTGAAATGAAAATTATTTTATTAAAAACCGGTCAAGTGCGAGTCTAAACGCGCACGAAGGGTTCCGTACCACCGTTCAATGGAAGCGATGGAGTGGAGTGAATAGTTTGGATTTTACACAGCAAAATATTGTTTACAAATTACAGCAAAATATTGTGCGGTTACTTTCACACTCCATGTACGTAACCAGGTGCATCCATAAGTTTGTATGTGGTATTGTTGTATGGGAGCCCCCTTAAATAATTCTTTTATCCTGTTTTTTAGTATTTGTTGTTATAGCGGCAACATAAATACATCATCTGTGAAAATTTCAACTGTCTAACTATCACGGTTCGTGAGATACAGCCTGGTGACAGACGGACGGACGGACAGCGGAGTCTTAGTAATAGGGTCCCGTTTGGAACCCTTCGGGTACGGAACCCTAAAAAACAAAGTCACTTGAAATTAATATTAACGTGTGTACAGTTATTGAGCGTTAGAGAAATATTTTAATTTATTTCGCAAATCACATCTCGCCTTGAAAGTGACTAATAAATACATAAAGTACATTATATTAATTATAAACATCAAAAAGAATTTAAATGTCAACAAAACTAATAAATGAAGAACTAATTAGGTTACTACCATTGCGTTGTTCAATACAAACTACGATTCATATATATTTTTTTTAATACTTTTCTGCTTTAGAGCAGGCATGTACCACTTTCAGCACGGTGCCTGGATGAACAATGACCCCCTTTCAGAGTATGAGTAATGAAAATTATTATTAGTTTAAGGCTTTGTTCTCACTACGGCTGAGAGTAAGCGGCTGGCTATTTCGTTTCCATATTAATTTGACACGCCGCTAAATAGCATTTTGCACGGATCCGCTCACTTGCCGAGAATGACAACATAGCCTTATTATGTCTCCTTTGGATTCCTCGTGTTGGCAGAAAAGGTTAACAGCTTCAATTCGTCTATGTGTCCAGCAGCAGTCGTTTGTCTGTGTCCGCCTACTATAAATAGTTTAAACAGCTCCAATCCTAGCTGCAACAGTTTAAACTCCATTCTTCCCCCTAAATCTGGCAATAATTTACCTCGTAACAAATGCATCTGCAAATTCATGTAGACTTGGTAATTCAACTTGTTATCTTTTTATTTTCTTTACATTAAAGGCAGAGTTTTTACCAAAAGTGCTATCACTAGCAGAAGTGGAAGACCGTAAACCCGTGTGACGGTAAACCCTTGCTTTTGTTAAACTTTTTGTCGAATTTCAAAAACTATTCCAAACCCATTTGTTGTATGACGTGTTGGGCTGCATGGGAAAATAACCCTACCAGTGGTCTTCCACAACTGCTGACGATGGTACGTAGAACCATGTTGATCTAAACATTAGTACCTGGGCGACCGAGTCACCTCGGTGCGGAAGATAAAATAAAAGTTAAAGGTAAAATAATAAAAACAAAAAGATTCCTGGACCGGCGGGGTTTGAACCAGCGACTCCATGAATATAACGATCCAATGCTTTATACAGTTAAGCATTAAAATTACCGACCTCATTGTGGAGGAAAGTGCGCTTTTCGTCACAAAATTATTTTTCGTAAAAAATCGACAACCTATTTTAATGAAACAAAGACTGTGTTCCTTATTAAGATATATCTGTGAAAAGCGAATGAAAATCAGTTGAGAAGTTTTTACCTAAAGGAGCCCGTGTACTCGCACGATGACATAAACTTTAGAAAAACCGGCCAAGTGCGTGTCGGACTTTGCATATTTAGGGTTCCGTAATAAATTTAGAATATAAGCCAAAAAAAATAAATAAGGAAGGTACTCACTTCACATACACTTGATACATCTATCCAAAATATCACCATCATTCTTCACCAGCACATAATAACTTTGTTTTTAATAGTGTTTGTATGAATGACAAAGTTATATTTGCGGTTTTTAATAAATGTTTTATATCTTAAAAACTGCTCATTTGATTTATACACATGACTTTAAGTTAACTAACACTGTTATTATGTAGATCTTAATTAATATTTATAAAGTATAGTATTTACAATCGACAAAACACAGCACAAATACTTCTACAGTTTATCTACAAATGTACCTACAGATAAATATGAAAAAATAGAGAAATTAATTTAAATAAAAAATCTGGGCCAGATCACTGCCGCAGTCGGTGGGCAGGGTGCCGAGAAGGCTGGCGGCATTGCCTCGCTTTATGGCGAGACTCAGCCATTGCCGAAGAAAGGCTCCAGCCCTCTGGTCACACGAGGCGTCGACCACGCTTAGAGAGCTCTTCAAAAAGTTCTCGCGCTTCCGGACCCCATGGCCCGAGCGTCTCGACGCCAAAAGGAACAAATATGTTGCCCAGCCCAAGAGCTGCATATTTGCGCCTCTTGTTGCCTTCTGCGGTCGCCGCTGCCGCACCAGCCTTACGGGCGGTCGCCTGCACGTGGGACTGTGCCAGCGTGTCCACGCAGATTGCGTCCCATACAAGCAACCGCTTGTTTTTCCACGGGTATGAGTGTCATCCCGTCTGGTCTTTTGCCATAGTTGCGCGAAATTCCCGGTGGCTCGAGGATACTGGGAATGCCTGCGCTGGCAAAAGCCCGGCGGATGACATCATTCAGAGCGGCATGGCGCGACAGACGGCCTGCGCTGCGGCGGCATGCCAGGCCATGGTGGCCCAGCTGGTCCATGCCTCCTCCACAACGGCAGCGATCTGGCTCATTCGTTTTGGCCCCCAGCCTGAGGCTTACGGAAAGTGTGAAAGTTGTATTATTTAAGAGCGTTCCCAGGCTCGCCGAAGGGAGCGCGTTCAGCCAGTACCCTGACTCCTGCTCACATGAAGCCAGGAGGCGAGCGCGTCTGCATGGTTTACGCTTGATTCCATGAGGTTCTTTTGAACCTCTATGCAGAGCGGCTCCCCCCATAACCTCTGCGAGGAGGGATTTAAGGGCGGGACTATACTTGGCCCGGCCATGACTGACCAAACTAATTTTAGTTGAAATTGTTTATTGAGATACACAACAGTTAATTTTTCACACTCTTATTTTAAAAGTTAGAGAGGGGGGACACAAATTTTTCCACTTTGGAAGGGTCTGTCTCTTTAACGATTTACTTTGAGAAAAAAATGTTTCAGGAACCTAAACGTCATTTTCAAAGACCTATCTATAGACACCCCACATATATAGGTTTGATGAAAAAATGGTTTCAATTCCATGTATGGGAGCCCCCCTTATTTTTTTTTATTTTGTATAAAAATTAAAAATCGTAAAGCGGTTCACATATACATACTAAGTTTCAATATGGACAAACGGAGAAACAGATATGACGAAACTATAAGGTTTCCTTGTTTCTAACTAAACTATAAAGTATCCTTTTCCCTAGATTGTATATGTATATCTACTATAATTAAATTATAACTTAATTTGCAACCTTTTGAGCTAATATGTATTTGTTTGTTTTTTGATATATACTTTTACAACACTTCATGCCTGTCACACTATTAAAGATTATTATTTTATTATAACACCTAAAACACCTCTGGCCAGCCAATTATATATGATAATAGAGCCAACATTATGTCAAAGATCCAGGTCCTCACGATATTTGACCTAGTGTGAGGGCCACTGATAACTTTTACTTTGCATACGAGTCATTTATTACCAAGTAGGTGTCAATGTATTAAATTAAGCGTATCTGTAAACTTTTTGTAAATAAACTATTTCTATTTCTATTTCTGTTTCTATACGGAACCCAAAAAAATTATGAACGAACTTATAAGCACAAATTTGAATTTGGTGTGGTATGGGATAAACGTAGAGGTTTTTTTTTAAATGTATAATTACGGTAGTTTTGGAACGCCTATCTGTCATGGCGATGCTGACAACGTGGACGAGAGGAATCATGCCGCGAAGTGCGAGTGAGTGTTTAATATCCATTGGAATCCATGCATATGTTATTAATTTATCTTGGGTCTTGTGTAAAGTAGTAAGAGGTATAATGGAACCACATTTATGAATTTTACATTATTCCTTTGTGTTTATTTTTCTGTGTCATAATTTGATCACATTAGTTTTATACTACACTTTTTATGATGACACCAGTTCTCAGTTTTGTTATTTGTTTTAGCGCTGCGAGATCAAAATTTTTTACAATGGCTCAATGAGTATGAATATAAAGAATGTTTTAGTTATACCAACAATATTAAATGTAAATTTTACACATAATATGTTATGCTTTTGTTGTGCTTTTATTCTTTTCTGTTTTATATGTTGCTGTTAATATTGCCTTTAATTGTATGTTTCACCTGATTATGTTCTTTTGTTTCTTTTTGTATGCAATGTTGTGTGTGTTTTGTAGTCCGTATAAATTTATTTCTATTTCTATTTCTATTTCAACTAATTTTGGCCGAGAATCTAGTTCAAATGACGAACAACATGCCAGCAATACTTTGCAAGGCGCCGCAAATTCTTCTTCATCTGATGAAGAGACTGCAATTTCGAGTACTCCACGATGTTCACCTGTTTCTACTGTTTGTGGCCGAGGAAGAGCAAAATCTAGAGGACATATAATATCGTGTAGGGGAAGGGGGAGGGGACTGGGGATGTTGACAAGGACGTGGTGAAAGCCTGCGTTAATGTGGACGTGGTCGTGGTCATAGTATTCAGCAGCGCCGTATTATCCATGTGACCAGAAGTAGACCCATGCTTATTCTATTCCCGAAATTAGAGGCTTACAGCAATCAGCGTACCTTATTCATGATCGATCGGAATGGAAACCCATTGATTTCAAAATTAAATACATTCTTAGATGTTGATTTTTGGTTAAAATGGTTACAGCTAGAAACAGGACAGATTTATCTCGAACTGGAAATATTTTGGGATTAACATTGAAGGATTCTTATATATATCTAGGATTGAATCACAATCTCGTGTCTGAGATTCCCCACAATGCGTTTGCATTGAAGTCAAAAGTGGTGTATTCCCGTCATCGCTAAGTAAATAGCCAGAGATAAGTTTTTTAAATACAATTATTTCTAAAAGACTTCTACAACGATGACTTGAGCCCTGAAGAGAATAAAAGGGATAAATCTGGTAGATACGGCCTCTTTTTCATCGTACACTAGAAGGGTGCCACAGACAAGACCGTGATATTAATATGAGTATAGATTATATGATGATATTTTCTGGTCAGTGGGGTATCAGAGTATATTTGCCGAACAAACAAAACCCAAGACTGATTCTAAGTAAAAATAATGTTTACAATTTCTTTATTTCACTTTCATTTACTCATTTACAGAATTTTATATTAATCGTTTATGTCCTCATATGAGGACTAACGCCTAGCGCGAGTCGGACCCGCGCAGGAAGGGTTCCGTACCATTATCTATTAAAACGGCAAAAAAATTACGTTTGTTGTATGGGAGCTCCCCTTAAATATAAATTTTATTTTTATGTAATTATTTACTTTTAAAATGAATAACATAATTCAATATTCTGTGAATATTTCAAGCATATATTTGCTGCCGTCATCAATATCGAACAAAAACGAGCAAAAAAAAATCACGTTTGATGTATGGGAGTCCCTTTTTATTTTTTTCTTTAATACATCACTAAATATTCTGTGTATTTTTGGATTTTTACTATTATTTTTAGACGGACCCTATATGTATGACTTGACAGGACAAAAATGTTTTTTTTTAAGGTTTCTGAAAAAGTAGCGTCTAGTTCTCAGGAGGTTAACTTTGTCCTCGAACAAACAGACATACAGACAGGAAATAATTCTAAAAATCACAGATTTTTTCTATGGCTGTCCTTTAGTGACCCTCTTATATTTTTATTACTTATTTCCAATGCACAGACACCGGATCTACTATTTTATTAAATTTAATAAACATTGATGAAGAATTACTGTAAAATGTAATTTTCAAATGTTTATGTGGCTTTGGTTTGCTGTGATGGCACAAATACTTATTGATAATAATAAGAAATATATTAAAATATATAATTAAGAATTGAGCTAAAGCTTCTGCGCCACGCTAGCTCAGTGCTGATTGATGGAAGACATAAGACATAATGTTTTATTTTGAATTTTATTAATCTAAATTTGGCGTTAACTAAATATTATTGAATATTCTGACAGTGGCAATAATAAATAAAAATCTACATCCATTCTTTGTCCATTATCCACATTTTCACTATATTTGGGACATATTTTTGTATATATAAACATAAATATTTTTATGAGATGAGCAGACGATGTTTGAGCAGGCGATGTCTGAGAAGGCGATGTCTGAGCAGGTGACGTCTGAGCAGGTCATGCTGAGCAGACTATGTCTGAGCAGGTGACGTCTGAGCAGGTCATGCTGAGCAGGCTATGTCTGAGCAGGTGACGTCTGAGCAGGTCATGCTGAGCAGACTATGTCTGAGCAGGTGACGTCTGAGCAGGTCATGCTGAGCAGGCTATGTCTGAGCAGGTGACGTCTGAGCAGGTCATGCTGAGCAGACTATGTCTGAGCAGGTGACGTCTGAGCAGGTCATGCTGAGCAGACTATGTCTGAGCAGGTGACGTCTGAGCAGGTCATGCTGAGCAGACTATGTCTGAGCAGGTGACGTCTGAGCAGGTCATGCTGAGCAGACTATGTCTGAGCAGGCAATGTCTAACCAGGCGATATCTGAGCAGGCGATGTTTGATATCGAATATCTAACTAATATTATAAATGTGAAAGTTATGTTAGGATGTTTGGATGTTTGTGTGTTTGTGCCTCAATCATGCTGAAACGGCTGAACGGATTTAAATGAAATTTAGCACAGAGGTAAGAAAGGAAGGTAACGTTATGTCGGTTAATGATAATTCCTATGAACACGCAGATGAAGTTGCCGGCATCAGCTAGTTTGTATATAATATCGTCGGAATATCAGTCTGTGGTCTGCCTAATGGCTGTGTCGCAAACATATATCTGTGTTATTTAATTAACGTGTACATAATTATAATGAAATAAGATTTTTCACTTCTCCCCCACTGGAAAATGGCCTCACTAGAACCTCAGACAAATAGCATCAACCCATAACCTTCATAGAACACAAGCTAAAAAAACATCCCAACATATAACTTATTTCGAAGCGAAAAAGTTTAGCTCGCGAGATAAAATGCGACCCGGGGTAGAAAGCCCAGAATAATAAGCTTTAGAAGCGCCTTCCAAACGCATACAGAGAAAGTCTGTCATTTATTTGTTTTTTTATAGGTTACATTCCTACAAAGAAACAAAACAATGCATGTAGGTACGTGTAGTTCTATCAGAATATTACCATTCGAAGTGCTCCGTCCGAAGACATACAATTCTTTCATTTTAAGTATAATACATGTGGTCTCACGCGCAAGTTTCACTACGCATCACACTTAAGTTAGGAGAATCTTAATATTTCCATAGTTTTTTTTTTACCCGCTAACATCCCTGTTCAATCTTGTGCCGTTTCCCAACCTTTGGGTAAACACGGGTGTGTGGGTGGAACTAATGTCTTCGGACGAAGCATATTGAATAATAGTAATAGAACTTCACGTACAGTTAAGTTTGCTTAGTCATTAATTATATTCATGCTTCGTCCTCGAAATTAAAAACGCAAATATATGCGTTTATAAGTATAATACATGTAAATATCGTAAGCTTAAAGTGTTAAAATTTCAAATGAATAATACTAAACAATAATGTTATTTATTGTTAAAAAAAACTTAGAAGCTCTTTCTTAGAAGCCCAGGTCTTGGAAGCCTACTAACGTCGATTTGATTAATAGGATCAGAATAAGCTTGATTATTTAGTTATCTGCTAACAGCAATATATCGATAATAAACTTGGCTAAACATGTTCAGCCCGCGATATTATATAAATCTAAAATAGAAATGTCAGAACGGTAATATACCGGCATTTCATTTCAGTTTATGAACAGCAGGACTAAAATTGGCTATAAAAGATATGGCTACAAAGTTTTACGTAATGTGATTTTTTTGTTTCAATATGATGGCGATAAGCCAACGCAATATGCATGTATTAATGAAAAAGTGTAGATAAGTGTTACTGGGAGTTTCTTAACCTAAAGAGGTATTTTTAGTACGTAGGATTTCTCTGAGTAAAGAAGATAACGCTATGTCACTTATCCATGGACCCGCAACATAATAGGACAACCCAGAGTTATGGTTCGTCTGCATGTTTCAATTGCTTGCTGCTTGATTGTCAAGCAAGGAAAAATGTAGAATACCAATGAGAGAATATAATTTATTTCCGTGTCAGTATTCAAATATATGTATAAAATTCTATGTTATGTGCAAAAAATCAATCTATCATTCCAAACATAGATCTAAAATTGTTCGGTTATTCGATGTCTGTGAAAACTAATAGATTAATTTATTAAAATTACCGAAATACTTTGCCGAATTAAGTAGTACTGGCAGCTATGCACAGCGGATAGTATGGTGGCTTCGATGGGTTCGCAGCCTCAAGCTGTGCGAAGGCGCATTGCCGAGGGGCCCCGCGCATAGCACGCGGGATAGCAGCGAGTGAAAAAATCCTTGAAAAATGTAAAAATTCTTCTACTTTATAACACGGCTTTGTGACGCTCAAGGGCACGAGTTATTTGCCTACACGCTCGCGTGCTCCCGGGGGCACAATATCATAGAAGGTACTGAAAAGGGAAAACAATGGAAGTTCACAAGATCCAGAATATTTTCAAACCCTTAAATTTAATATCAGGGAATTTCGGTCAGGACAATAATCAATTGAACATTTTATTAAATTAAAAGATATTTGATCAGCCATAAAAATAGTTTTAATTAATTTATATCTTTTATTTCACTTTATCATCTTTGTACAACCCTAGCGTGTAATTTCAATGACGTAAGAAGACAAACGTCGCACGGTGGGTACAGTGTTCTCACCTCTTAGTGTACCTGCATTAGAGGTATTTTTGCTTGCAGTTTACTCCAAGTATTATTATGAAAAATGTTTAGGCTATTATAGCGTACGTATTTTCGCTTTTTTAGGACTTAAATGTATCTGTTACGAAGCAACTATTATCTAATCTGTGCTTATAGTGTGATGAGTGGTGATACTAGCGACTATGAGACTATATGTGTTATACTTATTAATAATTTAATTTGTAGGTGCTTATATCGAGGAAGAATCACGAGTATAATTCACAATAAACGCGCGCATTATAAGACTGGGCCACAAAATGATACTTTTTCGCAAACACGCTTTTGAATATTAGCTAAAAAAAACTTGTACCGCAGAAGCTACCAAGGGTAAGACTGGCATCTCTATACCAAAATCGTCTTTGGAGAAGGTATTTGAAATTACTGCTAAGTATGTGGTGGTGATGTGGTGGTGCGGGGTGAAAGGGGAAGAGGGGGGGGATGGTAAAGAGGCTTACGGCTTTGCGACGACTTGGGTGTTGAGGGGTGACAAAACCGAAACTGGCATATACGGGCGACAGATAATAATTTTGATTTCTACTCTTAACTATTACTCTGTTAGCTCAATGATACTTTTAATATCTACATAAATTAACTGCCAAAATAACTGCTTAGATCATGTTTTTCTGAAGTCAATGTGTTCGGCTTCTGCCGCTGTCTTATTGTCTTCTGTAACTGACCATTCCTCTGTACTACTAAGATTAGAAAAAATAACCTCTCTTTGATATACCAAACATAACTATTAGAAAGGTTGACTAGACAAGGTTGTACTTCAACTGGAGAATTCTGATTTCCATAGTCTAAATAGAATACCTGATCCCAACGAAGCTATGGAATCTTTGGTACATAAAATAACTAATGCTATTGAAAACAAAACGTCAGTCATCCCAGTCCCTAGAAAAAACAAATAATAAAACCGTGGATCTCGACGGGATTATTGCGTTGCATTAGAAATAGGGACAATATGCATTACAAACTTAAGAAGAAGCCAACAGATCTCATATTACAATCAACCTACCGTCGTTATAGAAACTTTTGTAACAACTTACTAAAAAAATAAAAAGGGCATATGAAAGGGCTCAACTTGAATCAGCGTCCAAAAATACAAAAAATACTTGGAAGGCTATTAAACAAATAACTAACATAACCAAAAAGAAAACCCCTAACAACGAACTATTAACACTGAAATCCTACCCCACAGAATCGTTAAATCACGTCAATGAGTACTTTGCTAATATTGGTAAGCAGTTAGCTGAGGTTATTACTAACAAAATGCCCCTAACAGTCAGTAAGAAGTCCATACCTTTTACTACGTCAAACTTATTAGTTTTACTAGACACCGACCCATCAGAATTAGAAACAATTATAATTATTATGAAAACAGACTCAGCTGCCGGATGGGACAATATAACTACTAAAGTTCTAAAAATAACTAGACACATCCTTATCCCTTCCCTTGTTTCTCTATTTAACCTTTGTTTTACTAAAGGTATTTTTCCTGACGTCTTCAAACGTTCACTAATTCATCCTATACATAAGAATGGTGATAAAGATGTCGTTGGAAATTACAGACCCATATCAATTTTACCTGCATTATCCAAGGTTCTGGAAAAACTTTTAAATAAACGACTCAAAACATACCTCAATGATTACCAGATTCTGTCTGACCAACAGTTCGGTTTTAGGGAGGGAAGGTCCACTGAGGATGCAATACTTGCCCTTACTAATGATATCGTTAATAAACTTGATAACAAACAAAAATGTATCGGTGTATTTCTGGATTTGTCAAAGGCCTTTGACAGTGTTTCTATACCTTTACTCATAAACAAATTAGAAAACATAGGAATAAGAGGCCTCCCACTCAAAATTTTCACTAATTACCTCGACAGCAGACGACAACAAGTAAAACTAGATAACTTCACCAGTAGTGCTATAAATGTGCACTATGGTGTTCCCCAGGGAAGTGTGCTTGGCCCCACGCTCTTCTTGCTATATATCAATGACCTCTGTCAATAACAATTTAGTAAATGCAAGATAGTCACCTTCGCGGATGACACGGCATTGGTATTCTATGGTGAGACGTGGGAGGATGTACGAACCCATACAGAACAGGGACTCCGTAGTGTTGCAATGTGGCTGAATAATAATCTGCTAACCTTAAATGTCCAAAATCTAATTTCATCTCCTTTTGTACAAGAAACAGTAGTCAACCGCCACAAAATCTAGTAATTAAAGTCCACACATGCCCAATTGATACCACGAACTGTGACTGCTTACCTCTGACTAAAGTTTCACAAGTGAAGTACCTAGGAGTATTACTTGACACTAAGCTGACATGGGAACCCCAGATAGATCTACTAGCAATTTGGATACGTAAGTGCATTTGGATCTTTAGGAAACTTCGACATGTTGCACCTCCACCGTTGCTAAAAACACTATACTTCGCACTTGTTCAATCCATATTATCATACTGCATAACAGTCTGGGGAGGTGCAGGTAAGACTACCATGATTAAACTGGAAAGAGCCCAAAGGTCTCTCTTAAAGGTAGCAACATTCAAACCTTATCGCTCCTCCACACAAGAACTGTATGAGTTCTGCGAACTACACACTATACGGCAACTATAAATTGAACGAATAGAACTCACTCAGTCACAATCTTTGAGCAAGAGCAACTACTCAAAAGGAGATCCCATATTGTCATTAAAACTCCAAAATTAAAAACGACGTTTGCAAAAAACCATGGGCAGATCAATCTTCATCTACAACAAAATCAACAAAGTACTTAATATAATATAACCCTTAACAAAATATAAAGCTAAAGCTCTAGTTCGAATTGGTTAATAAAGCTAAACTATGATGAAACTGAAAAATTCCTAGAAACTGTTGTGTAATGTACACCTTAATTGCAATTTAGACCCCCTCTTACATCTCTAAATAAATGATATTTTTGTGATACAAGTAGGTAACTAAATATTTATTTATATTTTATTATATTATATATTAATTTATATATATATATATATATATATATTTATTTCTTCAAATTCATATTATTTTAAATTTAAGTTCAAATATAAAATTACGAACCCATATTTCTAAGTGATATGGAGTTGACTTAGTTTAAGTTTAGTTCATAAGCTTATTTAATTCCAAATCTTATTTATTTGAATATATGTATTTGATTTAATCATTCACCCATTAATCGTAATGAAAAAGGGGAGAAGCCACAATGGGCCTTAAAACACAGGTTTTATAACTTAGTTTAAGGCACCACTGTATTTTTTCTCCACTGTACCGTATGGTGAATAAATTTCATTTTCATTTTCATTTTCAATTAATTGTACTTAACTTGTAACTTTGACTATCATACATATTATAAACTTTACATATACTATACACACGCCATCAATTACACCAATATAAATTGAACTCGTCAGTAAAGCATTCTCGATAGGAACTTGTATCTGTGTAGGCTGGTCATTTAGTTTATATAATTCTGCCTTGCCGCAACACAGTTTCTACTAGCGCGGAGGGTAGCGGACTTTATTCTGCTGGTTCTATTACCTATGTAACTTACACACCATTTTTAGGGTTCCGTACCCAACGGGTAAGAACGGAACCCTATTACTAAGACTTCGCTGTCCGTCCGTCCGTCCGTCCGTCCGTCCGTCTGTCACCAGGCTGTATCTCAAGAACCTAGCTAGCTAGAGAGCTAAAATTTTCACAGATTATGTATTTCTGTTGCCGCTATAATAAGAAATACTAAAAAACAGGATAAAATAAATATTTAAGGGGGCTCCCATACAACAATTCTTTCAATACCACATACAAACTTATGGATGCACCTGGTTACGTACATGGAGTGTGAAAGTAACCGCACCAATAACTTTGTAAACAATATTTTGCTGTGTAAAATCCAAACTATTCACTCCACACCATCGCTTCCATTGAACGGTGGTACGGAACCCTTCGTGCGCGATTTAGACTCGCACTTGACCGGTTTTTATGGTATATCCACAATATCACCTTGTGTATTAAGTTTATAGTTCAAAACATAACTTTAGGTATGTGGTATGGTTAATACTATAGCTATGAATTACCATAAAGTTAAATATATTAGTACCAATTTGTAAGTACCTACTTTGTAACCAGCATCTTCCACGATCTCTCTCTCAATAAACATTTCATTTCATTTCAATAGAACATCTGTTTATTACATGAATGATTGATCAAGTAGAATAAAAAAGTTGAAATTAAGAACATTTGTGTAGTGTGTCATATAGTTGACGCTAATGGACCTACCACCAACTGTGTAACAAACTTATCTGACCCGATGACGGCGTCTAGTACCAATATGAGAAAAGAATTCCCTCAGTGTATAAAAATTATGCTGCAGTAGCCATGAGAACAGTTTTTGTTTGAAGAGATTTTGTGGGAGATGTTTTAATTCATCAGGCACTTTATTATATATTTTTACGCTCATTGCGTAACAGCTATTTTGGTACCTTGATGACCGTGGCACATGATCTAGTACTAGTCTATTAGGATATCTTGTATTTCTGGGGTACTTTTGATTTGCTGTTACAAACAAGTCAAAGTGTTGCTGCACAAATTTGGCGACCTCAAATATATATAATGATGGTAGCGGCAGTAAGTGCAGTTTCTTGAATAGTGGCTTACACGAATCTAGCGGAGCGTCTCCAACCATAGCCCTTAAGCATTTCTTTTGTATAATGAAGGCTCGGCTAGATTCCGTACTATTCTCCCATAGGATTATACCGTACCTTAGCACTGATTCGACATAACCGTGGTATGCAGCCAGCGTTGTTTGTCGTGTCGTGGTTTTACTCAACTTGGAGAGCACATATACGAACCGATTAAGTTTACTGCATACCTGTTCAATGTGAGGTTTCCAATTTAAATATTTGTCAATTGTTATACCTAGAAATTTAACGCTTTCTTCACATTTTATAATTTGATTATTATAATTAATGTCCATATCATTTATATTATTAAAGTTCATCAGATTTGTCTTAGTGACGTTTATTTGTAGGTTATTGTTATTTAACCAGTCTACTACTTGTACTATGGTTGTATGTATATCAGATTTATGAATGTCAATTGAATTATTTTTAATATTATTAAGATTAGGATGATTATAAAGATTATGATTATTATTAGATAGTAAGCGGTTATTTTTATTAGTCACAATAATAGATATGTCATCCGCAAATAAAATTGATTGGTACCATGTCACATCAGGAATGTCATTTATATACATAATAAATAAGAGCGGCCCCAGTACACTCCCTTGAGGTACACCATAGTTGTTTATTTTATACTCTGAATCATACGTCCGTTCTATATGGTTTTCGTCTAGCCTATGAATGCGTACACTTTGTTTTCTATTTTGTAGATACGTTTGGATCCATTGCAATGCTGGTCCTTTTATACCATTTTCTTGTCATTTTATAGTGGAAACTTTAGTACTCGTTTTGGCAATCTGCTCATTTAAGATGCTGGGTATTGCGAAATGCCAATCTTTGAAGCGTCATTCCTCCAAAAGGAGACATTTTCCAAATTCAAAAAATATACGTTATGACGGCATCCCTTTTTATTTCCCTCGATATCTTTTTTGAGGAGTCGCGATTTTGAACCTTTCAAAACCTATAACGGGTTTTTGGGTACTACAGTACCCAAGTGTGCTTGACTGGTTAATCAAGGTGTTTGAAAATATCATAACGTCAATGAAAACTATAAGAAAAAGAAGTTAATTGATGTTTAAAATACCACAGTAGACATCAAATTACACGCTATCGTTTCCGATAGAGGTGTCAAACATGGTCTCCAAATTTTTACCTGCATCCTTGAGGAATTGTTAAAGAAGCTGGTGGTCCCATGGGCAAACGATATTGTCCTGTTTGCCCCATCTGCACCCTAGCTCCAGCGTATGTTACAAGAACTTGGCAATGCAAGCCTTAAGGTTAAGTTACCGTTCAAAAACCCATGCCATGACAAAAAGCGAGAAGTGTAGGGTCAAGGTAGATGGGCAGGAAATACGTTGTCGATGAGTATAATTACTTGGGCAAGACATCCTCCTTGAAAAATGCATGATAAAGAAATCTAAAAGACCCATTTTTAACGCCTAGAAGAGATTTTGAACTAATGAAGGGAAACCGTCTGCCGACCCTCAAGCGCAAGCTCGTTGACATGTGTATCCTGCCTATCCTAACCTATGGCAATCAGACGTAGTCTTTGACCGAACTGCAAAAGTCTAAACTCAAGGTTTGCCAGTGAGTCATTACTCACTGGCAAGCCTTGAGTTTAGACTTTTGCAGTTCGGTCAAAGGCTATGTCTGATTGCCATAGGTTAGGTGACGCAGCATTCTTAGCTGGCATCGGTGATGAGGGTAAACATAAACATAAACATTAACATACAGGCACATACATTGCTTCGGGCCCCACACTAGTCGTGTCCTATACCCTGTGTCGTGGGAACCAGAAACAGCGACGTCACACACATATAAACATCCAAGATCTGGGGTTTTTTTTCCACCCCCAGCCGGGGATCGAACCCGGGACCTCTCGCATGGTAGGCTGAGCCATACCCGCTGCGCCACAGAGGTCGTCGGATGATGCACAGACCATCAAGCTTAAGTGGAACTGGGCTGGCCACGTCAGAAGTATGCACTCAGACAGATGGGCGAAAATTGCCACGGATGGGTGCTACAAGATGACTACCGGGGCGTAGGGCCAGGCCTAAACGGAGATGGCGCCACGACCTTGACAAGTTTCTGCCGGAGTGACCGCAAGTGGCGCAGCTCAGGGATGTGTTTACTCAACAGGGCGGGGGAGGCCTTTGCCCAGCAGTGGACACTTAAAAAAAATTAAAACACCCCCGACACATTAATCAAACCTAACGGCTAAAATTTGGTTCACTTATTGAAAGACAAATATGTTAACCCACCACTTTGCTCAGACAGTATTTATTTCACCATTCAGTAATTTTCCGCGCAAATCAGTAGTGTTTTCTGGCAATTCAGTGGGTCTATTTCAGGTATTTCCACTCTTCATGGTCCAAATTACAAATTCCAAATGTCTTCATTACTGTAGATATTTATATATACTTAGCAATCATCATTATTTGCCACTTCTCTACATTGGACCACTGTGGGAGATGAAAGGCGTAGAAACTCCCACAGATTTATTTTTAGATCTCCTTTAAAAATTGCTTGTGCTTAACTATTATATATTATAATACAAATATTATTATATTATTATCATACTTAATAAGCAGGAATAAATCATTACAATATTATTAAAAGCAAGGTCTGTGTTGAGCTAGATTAACCCCATACAGTCCCGTCATTAAAGGTACCTTAAACATTGTAATATCCCTTTCTCGACAAAGTCGCTTCAATATGCTTTTTAAATTGCTCAAATAGGTCATTCGGTTCGTTAGTTTTTTATTCCCTCGTTTTTGGCTTGACCATTCAGTGATTTTGTCGCTCACTTCAGCATATTTTCCCACTCATTTCAGGTGATTCCGATGGTCATTCACACAATTGTTTTTATTGGCTCGTTTTAATAGTCCCGCTATAGAAATAATCAGTTGTTTGAAAGATAAATCAATAGCTTTCAAACTATTTTCGCACTGTACTGCCGCAGCGATTGATATAATAACCATGTTGTAGTGTGAGCTGTTATTAACTTTATTTCAATATATTTTTATCCAAAACTCAGGGATAGGTTTTATCCAAAAATGTAGAGAAGAGACAAAAATGACGTTTGCTAAGTACATATTAATATCTACAGTAATAAAATACCTTGAAAACTATTTACACACATTGATCTAGCCCCAAACTAGGATTACCTGTATCTTGGGAATTAGACAACGATACACATATTTATATAGATAAATATTATACTTAGATAGATAAACAACCATAACTAGGCTACAAACATCCGTTCTCATCAAACAAATATTTGCCCCCACCGGGACTCAAACCCTTGGCTTCGTAGGCAGGGCCACTGCCGACTCGACCATTTGAGTCGTCGCATAAAGAACTTTGACTTTGACTTCTTGCTATTTTCTCCGAGATATACTTTCTTTACTTTACTTTATTCTTTATTGCATAGATAGTATAAAGTTACAGACAATTAAAAGTAATGTAATAAGCAAAGGCGAGCTTATCTCTAAAAAGAGATTTCTTCCAGCAAACCTAGGCAGGACAGGAGAGTTAATTATACAGGAGTTAATGATACCCCTCAGGCTATAAGTCTCCACTGTGGACATCATCATCATTCTGTGGACTTGAGCTTCACAAACAAAGGGGAGTTAAATTATTCGCAGCAAAACCCATTGCTCCAACTGCCAACTTGTAATAAACCCGATTTCGGCGGTTATCAGAAGTTAATTCTTATTATAAATTGGCCAGAACCCTTCCACTATCAACTGAGATGTTGAATCGGTGTGATTAAGTGATGTTACAATTTATAGCTTGGGTTCCGTTAGTTGGGGATTTCTCGTTAACTGATTCCATCCAATTTTCTGCGTTCTTGTGAAAAATGTGAGGACGTTATTCGAATAACTCACCAAGTTAATAACTTAAAAAAAAACTACTTCAATTTCAAGCCCTATTTCTTCCGCCCCCGTCAAGATGCGAATGAAGTCTGTGTAAGTACATAAAAAATCCTCATCGAAACTTTTGTCTTTATTTAGTTTTTGTGGATTACTTCAAAAAGCGCTAAATTAATTTTGACAAAAATTTATATATGACCATCTTTGAAGTATGACCTACCATTAAAAGTAAGAATCATCAAAATCGATTAATAATTGACGGAATAATCGCGTAACAAACATAAAAAAAAACAGTTCAATTGATAAACTCCTCCTTTTAGAATTCGACTGAAAAGAGAAATAGCTTTGCGGTCTTTAGATTTCACGCTCGCTTCTTATGCAGGAGGTGCGGGTCTGAGTCCGGTCCTGTCCAAACCAATGAGATACGTACATTATACGAATATTAATAATAATAATAATAACGTTTATTTCAGGTAAAGTACCCATATCACAGAAAATGCACAGTCATTAAAATGCAATAAAATTAAAATGCAATGACATAAAAATAAAGCAGATATATATATATATATATATATATATATATATATCATTTAAAATTGTAAAACTGTAAAAAAATAAATAATAAAAAAAGAAATATAAAAAAATTGAATAATAATTATTATAAATAACTTACTATTTTCTATTAGCACTCATATGTACAGAGAGCCAGTGTCTATGCAATGAACTGCAGATATCGTCACAAACGGCACGCACGATTGCATTTCCCGAGCCTCTCAGTCTCCCCCACGTGGAGGCGACCCTGGATCTTAAGACAGCGAAGAAGTCAGGCACTTCCGCGTCTGCAAACATGCTCGACGCACTACAGAAACGCGGCCGCCTGAGGAGGATACGGAACGCATCATTGTACTGAATCCTCAGGGCACTATAGGATTTTCTCGTGTAGTTGATCCACAGGTGACATGTGTAAAAGTTTTGACAGAATGCCTTGAACAGAATGACTTTAACATCTTGGTTACACCTGTGGAACTTGCGAGCGAGCATATTCTAGCGGTGATAGAAAATATCGTGGGGAAACCTTCAAATCTCCTTAGCTGCGGCGATGGGCTAGCCCCCTGTAACTGGATTAAAGTGGGCACAACTGTGTCTCTGCGACCCTGTATCGGGAAAATCGTGGTATGTTATTTTTTTACGTATTGACTGCAATAAATAGCGTTGTGAATTGAAGGCCCTCACTCAATAGTGGTGCAAAGGGCCGGATAGAAAGATAGCTAGATATATTAATAAGACCTTGTTGTATAGTACGGTACAGGAATGACACATCCACACTTAGCAATAACGTGGAGTAAATTGAACGAGCCTGCAGCCTCCTCTTTACTCACTCATTGATATACAGCCTCGAATTGAACACTGTTAGTAAAAAACACATTTGATCTCGTCAAATGGATTTAACTTTTTGGGCTCACACACAAGTGAGAGTTTTCTCAATATGCTGTTAGTATCTTTGGTTATCCTTGTTTATAGTATCGATACGTGATAAGATTTGGCCTTCTGCGGATTTATAATACCTTGGACACTATTTACAAACATTGATCCAGCCCCAAACTAGGATTCCCTGTATCTTGGGTACTAGACAGCGATACACGTACTTAAATAGATGAATATTATACTTAGATAGATAAACAACCATGACTAGGGTACAAACATCCGTTCTCATCAAACAAATATTTGCCCCCACCGGGACTCGAACCCGGGACCCGGGACCCTTGGCTTCGAAGGCAGGGTCACTGCCGACTCGGCCATTCGGGTCGTCAAAATTTTGGTGTTATCTAGCATTACATACCATAAAGTAACATTTATTTCTTTAACCCTTTACTTTCTTCCTTCCTTCCATTTTATGTGTAATACTCCCGCATTTCACATTCACTTTTTTGTTGACTACAAGTTTTTCAAAAGAATTCCTACATTTATTTTCGCATAGGTAGATGTAGATATGTCGATGGACTACACAGAAGGAGAAATGCTTGACTCCCGGCTCATAAAGTATGCACGGGGTATATCGACTGAGCTTCCTTATTCGTGACGGTTGAGTTTTAGATTCGATAGTGTTGTCTTTTACTTGAACACCTTTTTAGAATACTCTCTTGGACAAAGTACGTTAAAATACCTCATAGAGATACGCTTTACACTTTAAAACTTCTAAAAGTTACAAAACAAACATAAACACAAACATTTACACTAGAATACCCTGTGTCGTGGCAACAAGAAACAGCGACTTCACACACATACAAACATCCAAGACCTGTGTTGTTTTCTTTATCCCCAGCTGGGGTTGAACCTGGGACCTCTCGCATGGTAGGCAGAGCCATGATAGCAGCGCCCTCTGGGTTGTCAATAACAAACTAAGATAAAGTCGCAAATAAATGATACCAAGAACTAACTGCGATAGATGATTGAGGAGTATGCGGTACAACGAGAAGAAAACTCGGCTTTTCTTACACTACGTAATGCAGAAAGTCTAACGTATTCGTTAATGAAAGGTATCAGAATAAGTCTCTGAGTCGCTGCAGTGCAGTGCCACCCCACATCTGCGGTCCCCGGGGGTGAATTTAATACCGATGTGACTTTGTCAAAGTAAACAAAGGAATTTCCAAGATTTTGGTGCACTTCTTCCCCCGCGTTTATTTATTGAGAAGTGTAAGCGCGGCATTTAGGTAGTAATGGTTGTAATTTTCGAACGCTTTAGTTTGTTTAGTTTAACCTCTTGAATACCACCGGCGTTAGATATTTTTTAAATTTTATTATATAGGTTTTAAATTTTATTACCATGGCATAAGGTTCAAAATCGCGACACGTCCCAACTACCCTCGGTTTATGAGAGGTTAAATGTGAATGAGCGCAAGCATAAAACGTAACAAAACATTTAAAAACAACTACTTACTTTTCTTCTAGCCCAACACTTGGATACCTTGTGTAATGAGAGCAAAAACTAGTATCCGAAGATAAATGAGATTTGTTAGAGTAAATAAAAGAAATTCCCAAGATTTTGAAATACTTTAACCCCAGTCTTTATTAACATGATTCAACGGAATTAAACGGGTAGTGAAACTATTAGTAAATAATACTATTTGTTCTTAACCAGAAGAAAATAATAATAAATTCTAAACAATTATCATAAGTTACTTTTTCACTTATCCCCGAGGAATTATGCAATTCTCTTACGGCACATACGTTCTGGAAACATAAACCTTCGGTCTCATACAAACTCGGTGGCATTGCCAATTTATAGCATGTTCTCGATTCTCCCGCATGCCTGTCATGGCGCACTCTCTGACAAAAATGTCTCTTTTAGAAATTGATCAACATTATGCTCACTACACATCAAACCACTGCTGGGCATAAAACTCCGCCTGTCCTTCAATTTCCATCCTCTCTCCTGTTTAGAATGTGTTAATAGAATAGAATAAACACATGGTGGGTCACTGTTCACATATCGGATTTATTCATTTTCTCTATAACACATTTTGTTTGTCAATTTAAGCTATTTTAAAAGGGATATTTTGGGCATTGGACAAGCAAGTCGTAGGAATGTGTGTGAGTCACACAATATTAGAATCAACACCCAGTAGACTCACCAGCAGTTACTCTGTCTCCCTGAGGACAGTAAACAGCTCAGTACACAACGTGAATTGCGAACTGTTAATGCTAATGTGACGCCCTGTATTGCGATATTGCAACTTACCTCATAGAATACCCAAGTCAATTTAATTTAATAAGTATATTTATCTACACACGAATCATAAACCCTCTTTACTGCGTCCAAAAACCGCACTTTACGACCAGCATAATGTTATATATATAATGTTATACTGCTTGGTAAAAACTAATTTTCTATCGTAATATTGATACATTACGACCATAATGTATCAATTTTCGACAAATTATGACATTCAAATTTCGAACACCGACGCCCGCCTGCGTGCCGACCCTAGTTTGTCTATGAAGTTGGTACTATTCAACAAGCTAAACAAATGCAGAGCAATGATCAATGCAACAATGCCAGTCGAACATACGGTTCTTGAAAACATCAAAGAGAGCTTATGATATGTGTGTAGATAAACTAGTGTATGTAACTGTACATAATTAGGCATTATGTGCCAGTCACATAAACTGCTATAAATAAACTTATCACAATTTACTTATAACAGGACCTTTATGTGAGGTCTGAGGCCAAAGGTCTTTTCCTTTTTTTTGCGCCCATGGCCATAATTTTAGAATCAAGAACTAGCTGGGCCGACATGCATACCTCATTAGTAAGTATACCCATATTCTAAAACTACTTTCTTCCTCAGGTGGCCTGGATCCACATCGACCGCCAGATGATCCTCACGATCCACCGGCACGTCATCACCCGTCTCGCTCGCTTCTCCGTGTCGCACGACAACGCCATGACCTGGCTGCTGCACGTCAGCCAAGTGCAGCAGGAAGACAGGGGGTACTACATGTGCCAGGTCAACACCAACCCGATGATCAGCCAGGTCGGCTACCTGCAGGTTGTTGGTGAGTTAGAAATGCATTTCGTCAATAAGTACATAGTATTAAAATAAATTATAACAGAACCATGTTATCTACTTTCAGAGATTGTTTGTTTATTCTGGACAACTAACATTATAAATATGAATCAGTTAGGTAGGCCTTAACTCTGGGAAAGAGCCTATAACTACTTTTAATTAATTAGTGTACAAGAAACTGCTTGAGGATATCATTTTGTTAATATGCTAATTCAATTAAGATATTCAGTTCAATTCAATTGATTGAATGCTTACCCAGCTGTTAATATACCGTTTCCTATTGACTTACTTTTGTGCAGTAACAAAATATAACATAGCGTAAGGCTTTTCCCAGACGGGGTGACAGAGGCTCAATTGTTCCCACTTATAGACAGTTATTCATTACTCCATTTTGCGTGACATTGGGCTAGCCCATCGCCGCAGCTGTGGAGTAATGAAGGTTTCCTTACGATATTTTCCATTTCCGTTAGAATGTCCGTATAATGTACTTAAGATAAATTACTTATCTCATTGGAACATAGTAAGCACTGGGATTCGAACCTGCAATTCCTGCGTGAGAAACCTTATTTGTTTTTATTTTTTTACATTATTTGTTTGTACCATTACATCAGATACCAAATCGACACAAACATACATTAGAAAACATTTAAAATATTTAATTATGCAATAAATACAGATTTAGATGAAAATTAAATTCGAAATAATTTAACAATTTAGATCCATATACATAGTTCTATTACAATAAATCCAGGGACAACACAATCATGCCTTCCTCTCATAGAATCTGCCACATTCTCGCACTATATCCCTCCAAGCATCACCAAACAGATCATTCAGTAGTTCTGTAGTAGCCGCCAATAGTGCGCTGAGGCTGTCCCACGCCCGCCCTAGCTGAGACTGCCGGCGCGCCACTGTGCGGTGCGTGCCGCCCGCTAGAAGCCGGTGCCTGCGCGTGCGTAGATATTTGTCTGGCACGTATAGTGAACAAGCGTGATACCCACTAGACCACGGAACTACTCGTACTCGTTTTATACAGTTGATAATAAAAGAGATCAGGTAGGCCAATTTACTAAAGTTTGCAGCCCGGCCAGAGTTTCTACTACTTTACAATACACATTGTAGTAGAACCGTTAATGGAATAAATGAAAGGCTAAAAAGTACCGAGCTTACAAGAGGAAAAGCAATAAAAAAGAACAGAAACATCGCAATAAAACCAATTAACGTTACAAATACCGCAAAAGGTTAAACAATCAGATCAAAATCCACTTAACGAGCTAAAAAAGAATCACTAATGTTTATTTCTCATCAAAATTTTCGCGCTTATTGACTTAGAAGTCCTAATTACTCCACTGACAATATTAGGTAGACTTTACTTTTTTTTAATCATATGCTTTTTACGCCTCTGGGCGAAATTACCCAAACCCTTTATAAATACAAATGTTGACACAACGCATTGAAAGCCCTCCTCATTAAAAGTTGGTAAACAATTTCATTTATTCGGAAGTGATTCGATTTTATCCCCTTCGAGAGGTCGCGGGCGGGACGATCCCTTACTATTGATGCTGGGTTCTGTAAAGCGAGATATTTGCAAGTCGTGGGAAACGTGTTTTGGTGTGAAGAAGGGAAAACAGCAAACTATAAGTTCGTAAGTTATTTTTACGCCTTAGAATTGCACGTTTAGGAAATTATATGCTGTTTGAGGATTGTCAAGAGTAAAAGTTGCCCTTTTTCATATTTATCATGTCAGTTTTCTAGAGTGTACAAAAAGATGTAACCCTTTACATGCCTAAATACAGTTTGAAAACAACTTAAGTACAAAACGGTCAATTCAAGTCAAGCGCGGCAGGTGTGTTTATACTGTATTTAGCGGCGGTCATAAGTCTGGTGCAACTCGGTGCAGTTGGCCTGACTTTCTGATTAAACATTCAAAAAAATAATGGCAAATAGTTATTGGTCCGAACCGGAGAACGTTCCAAAACGCCACCGCCATGTAGCACCACTTGATCGCTCGAGGAACCGGGGTAACAAGTCAATTACCAATGCTAGAGTATCCGGCAAATGGTGGGGGCGTGGCGTCGCCACTTTCGCAGCGTTTGAGGGCGCACTCAACGTTCGTTCAGAAACTTGGAGTGGAACGTCGAAACGTTGAAACGAAGTGGGTTTTTTACCGTCATCTATTACTGCACCTTCGATGCGATTGTTTTTCATTGGTGGTTTCAGAACGTTTTGTGGAGTTTAATGGTTTGATGACTGTTTTTTGGGTGTCCTTTTTTGTTTCTTTGAGTTTCTCTCTGATTTGTCGTGTGATTTATTGCGGGCGGTACGTTTACATTACACACCAGAACTAACAAGAACAAGTATCATCTCAATAGAAATAATCTGGACTTATGGATATGGTTTGATACGGAATAAGTTGGGTTTGGCTACATCCTGATTCATATCCTAATCATAGTTCTCCGGCCCAGCCGATTCTGTTTAATTTTGTGCGTACATACATATTTTCACCGTTCAACGACATCATAGTAATTTCTGTAGGGCATTTCTGACTCTCATTTCTATCAAAATACGCCATACTCTGTTATAACTTACACCTATTGGTATCTGACTTATTATTTAGGGACTCCAGTACAGGCTACATAAAAAAAAGTTTATTTTTGAATGTTATTTATTATGATGGGTCGTATCATTCGGAATGATCAATCAGTCCCCAAAATATGGTCAGCTTTTAATTGTTACTCTGAAGATGTCTACGCGCGATGCTTATCTTGCCTCATGGTTACCATCTACTTCCGTTCCCAGTACCGCCCAACATCCTAGACGAGGACAGCACGCAGTCAGCGGTGGCGGTGCGGGAGAACCAGAACATCAGCCTGGTGTGTAAGGCTGATGGGTTCCCCACGCCCAAGATCATGTGGCGGCGGGAAGATGGACAGCCGATATCTGTGGATAGACGGAAGAAAGGTAAGCACCTTTTGACTTCGTGATATCTTTTTTGTAAGACACACGATGACACAATGATTTTGTAAGATACTAAATTCTGTACTATTAAGCAAAAGGAGAGGTCTATTAAGTCCTCTCAGAATCCAAATCAGACTTCTGGAACGTGCGAAAACGTTTTTTTTTACGTCTCTTACATTAATCCACTCCTACCTGCCATACAGACGACCTGAATGGCCGAGTCGGCAGTGACCCTGCCTATGAAGCCAAAGGTCCCGGGTTCGAGTCCCGGTGGGGGCAAATATTTGTTTGATGAGAACGGATGTTTGTACCCTAGTCATGGTTGTTTATTTATCTAAGTATAATATTTATCTATATAAGTATTTGTATCGTTGTCTAGTACCCAAGATGCAGGGAATCCTAGTTTGGGGCTGGATCAATGTGTGTCAATAGTGTCCAATGTATAAAATATATGTATAAAAAAAATACAAGCCCGACTACAAATGTTAAAGCTATTGCTTTGAAGCTGGCAAAAGTAAAAAAAAAAATGCTTGGCAGGGGATTGTTACTAAGATTTTTTTCAATAGCTTCCAGATATTAAGAATTCGTGATTGAATTCGTCAATGGATGGATTGAATATAACCATGTGCTTTCATATTGTATTGCATATAAATTATATATACATTGGAAAGATTTTAATTAATCGCATCAATTTCACCTTTTCGCACAATATTGATTTTCCAAATTTCCATCGAAGATATGACGAAATCAGAAAAGATCTCAATCCCTCGGACCTCCTGAAAACCGTAATTGAAAACGTCAAACAAATTAACGCGAACAAAGGAACAATTAAAATCCGAGCCACGAACCCAACACGTGATTTCAGTATTACACGATTAAAAAGACAAGTAAATAATTACTAAGCAGGTGAAGCGGTCCTAAACTCTTTGGACTGGCTAACAAAGAGCACGGCAAATGGGGTTTCGTTCTAAAGAGTGATTCCTTTGCGAGGAAATGACTCCGTGAGCGTAGAGAGGCACTTGTCGCTAATTGTCTGTGGACAACTTCCGCGGACAAACAAGTTCAGGCTTCGCCCAGGATCGCAATCATTTAGAGATGGTTGTTGGATGGCGTTTGATTTATTTGAATATGCGAGATAATAATAATCTTTTATTTAGGCAATAAATCCAGAAAAATTCACAAAGTTTTAGATGCTTTGCTAAGATGTGTCATAAATAACTGGGACATCTGACTCTGAGCCTGAGCTACGTAAAAACTTGTATTTAAAACTTCGGTGATCATATTTAAAAATATGTATTGCTTAAAAATGTATACAGGTGTAAAGCTGGAACTGAAGCAAAAAGGGTAGATTAATCTTCAAAAACAAGATTACATCTGTAAAAGAGGCCTCTTTTTGTATAGTATGAGTGTGGGTATGTGAGAGCGTGATTGAGATAATACTAAAAATGATACAATATCGCGTAAGAAGAATAAATAAATATATAAAAGGAAATGCAGTTGTTATCGTGGTATAACGGTGAAGTCACGCTTTTATTGACATCGAAAGAAGTTAAGCTGCTGGCGTTAAATCCAATAAGCAACTGTGGCTGTGTTACAAATTGAGACCTCGATCAAATTAAAAATTACGAAGTATCGTCATAAAATTATTTATTCTTCTTAAAATGCCGCTCCACTTTAAGAGGTTGGTGCTTATCTCTCCATTCTCCTTTATCCTCCATTTTGTGCGTTTTTTTCCGCCTACCTTGCGCATTACGACGACTTGAAAATTTACTAGACCAACAACCAACAAGTTCTCAACTTTGTATGGCAGCTATAAAATCTCTCGAACATGTCATCGCCACCCACCCTTATTATTCCCGATGCCGAAATTCTCACGAAATGTTTTAATTACCAGGCAAAAAAATGGCGCCTGTTTTCAATTTGGTGCGTTGCTTTTGTTCGGGTTCAAAAAACCTTTTTAGCGGATTAATTGGAAAGTATACCTCAAAGGGTCCTGGCTTAGGCAATCGTGAGTGATTTCGTCAAATCATCGGACTGAGGTAAAATACGGGGCATTTACGGTGGGAGTCGATGAATGTTTTTCTGCTGATTTAATCTTAATGAGATACGTGATTTGTTATATTTTTTAAACCAAGTTTAGTTATTATCATACAGAGATAAGCGAAGCAATATATCGAGTCATTTCTCATACGAGCGCTTATCACCATTCTCTTGGAAACGCAGAACGCTCTCCGTATTTGACCTGTTAAGCACCAATTTTTCCACCCTTGCCGCAGTAATCCGTTACCATCTCTCGATAGAACGAGCGGCGACCCAACAGCAGCAAATAGTGATGTCCTGGAAGCCTGGAACACTTGGATCACCTGGAACACTTGCCTTTTGGGGCATTTTTCGGAGAATGTCAGTGTTTCCTGAGAGTGTATTGCTTTGTCTGATTCACGCTAGTTATGGAAATGGCTATGGTGCTCACTCACCGAGTCATGAAGGTGCACGATCGAAGGCTTATGCAACTAGTGCCATAATTGTTCTGCATTTTGATATTTGAAGGGGGTGCACTAGATCGGAACATATAACATACTTCATGATAGGAATAACCCTATCAATAGGCTAAATCACGCTGAAATGATGATGATGTGATCATATCATGATCTCAACCAGACTGGATACTACCTATATTATAGTTTTAAAAATCTTGGGAATATTTCTCGTTCATTAAAGATTACAGTGGAAAATGGAAAATTATCATGTTTGCTCGCACATCTCTACACTGGTAGTAACGGCTCATAAACGGTAATTGCTTAATACATTCTACCTCGTTCATTATATTCATTGTGTATTCTCGGACATGTGGGTTTTGCTACATTTACATACGGTGCGGGTTTCGTTCGAGTTCCGCTGAAATTTGTAGGGCTTTAGTTTACGTTGATGTATTCGAAATTACGGGACTGCTACTTTGAAGTTGATTAGCATGTTTTCTGGAAAATTTTGGTAAGATTCATATTTGATATCTAATTCATGGTACCTAAATAATACAATAATGTAAGGAGAATCTTGCAAGATAGTAAGGTTAAAGTTACAAATAAATTATATGTATGTAAATAAGGTGTATCTTACTGTATATCCTATATATGCCTTTTAAAATCTAGTATATTCGCCAAAACTGTCGTCTATCTATTCGGGCCTATCCTAAAAACTCTACCGAAAGAACTACAGGGCAAAAGTGACAAAAGGAATACGTCATGGAAAAGAGCTGCAGCCCACGTGAAACGAAGAAAGTTATCAATTAAACCAGAGAACAAAAACCTCATCAACCTCATAATATGCCGAAGGCATCCCGCAGAAGTGGCGTTCGAAAAACGTTTCGCAATTTTTCAGGCATTTTCGTAATTTTATATGCGCGGTAAACTCTTTTGCCGACCAAAGGGCCAGTAATGAGAACGTGGACGGAACACTAATTGCTTGGCCTGACCTCAAACGTGAGAGTAAAACATGTTTATCCTTTCCAATTGTTATGTCTGCCTTTGACTTAATTAGGGTTCTAAGCGTTCAGGCTTGATTCTTATTTATAAACATAACCAATAGAGACATATTGCTTTTGGGCAAAAACTGGGATATTTTGTACCGTGGTTACCAGAAACCCAATTATTTATTGTTTTTCCTCTACAGCAGGGAGTCGACCATCGGATTTATCTCTTTTGAGGCGGAATTTAGACCACAGAGCTTGTCAAATATGTGTTCTATTGTGTACATGACCGAATGGCAGTTTTGATTTTAGTAAGCAGCATTCACAGCATATAACATTAGACTCTTAGTAGGAATTTGGAGCTACGAGTATCTATTGCCACTGCACTGCCGTTAACCACTATTCATTAGTTAAATGGAGCCCCAGATACGAATATCAAAGCTGCTGATTTACCAGCTGCAAGCTCGATTCATCAGAAGCTTTGCAAAGCTTTTCACACAACGTTGTCATGTGTCATTTACTGCAAAATAATATTACTAATTTTCATAATCGTAATATCACAGAAATTTTGCATTGCCCTAAGCAAGTGGCATTAAAGAACTTTTGACTAGAATAGAGTATTGATTGGATGCAAAATATAAAATCAAACGTAATATTTAGCATTGCAGCGAGGAGATTCCGTGAAGTTACGCTTCACAATAGCTCGTCAAGAACTTTATCAATACGCCGAAACACGGCAAAGAACCAACAATATTGTTCGCCAACTTAGGTACCGTTCTTCCACTTTATATTACCTACAGTTACACCCTCACAAAGGCTTCTAGCGCACAAGTTTCGCATTTTAACGTGAATACTAAAGCTGTCTGCTTCATACTGTACCGTACACACGAGTTTGCTCAACTTTTTCGATGCATCAGCGCAAATCGACTATAACTTGCAACAACTTTATAACTGCGATCGCATTAAATTTACAATAGTACGCCGGCTATCGTGTTAGCGCTCGAAGCTGGAACTTTGTCGGCACGAGCAGGATGAATGAGCATTACCAAAATATCGGTACGGGCTTTAAAAGGTTTGGTATATTTTTAGGTTAAATATTTTAGGCGAGAACAGTTTGGAAATTTTTGGTCAAAAATGGACAAAATGTTTTCTCTATCACCCAAATTTGATGCAATTGTAGGTGATGAATTTAGAGCACTTATAACACATTTAGTATCAGTAGTAGGTTTGGGGAACCCATATATGTATTTCACAAATACCTACGACACTACTGGACCAGTAGTGCAGAAGGGAAAATAAAATACTCACGACACTACCAGAAGTGCGGCTTAGTAGTGTGGTGGGAAAGGAGTTGTTATAATTTACATTTCTTGGAATTAGATCAATTTCTCATGCAGTGACTGAAAAAAATACGTTCCTTTCCCGTAGAGTAGAGGATTACAAACCGTGCATGGTGTACTTGAAATCCTCCTAATCCAACCACGTACCGGAATGCCCGTCACACTAACATATACCGCATAGTCAGTCCCAGACTTGATACTCAACAGTAGTCACAAATTCCGCGGGAGAACGCGCGCGTACTCGCGACATTTTATCGCGAAAATTCGCAAATATTGCCGCGGCAGGCGTAGTAAATTTTGCACAGAAACGGTAAAAAGTTACAACGAGTCAACGAGTTATGGACGACTGGTGCCTTTCACCGGGTTAACTGGAAAGCGTTGCATTGTCTGCCCCTAGTGGATGGAATTCCGTGCGGAAAAAGAGTGGAATCGTTTGTTGCGGGTAAATTACATTTCAAATCAAGTTGGAGAACAACGATCCTTTCAACAGTTGTGGAAACACCTGCAGGCCAATAATTCCCTTTGAACTTCGAAGCGAGGCAGCGCAAATGTTGGGGTAGGTCGACGATGTTTATCATTACAAAGATGAGATTTGACATAAAGTTTTTTCACAAATTATCTGCTAAATTGCTGTATCGGGTTTCAAATTCGTGGCAATTGGTCAAACACACCATACTTACGTAAACTGTTTGTAATTGACTAAAATTTTTTTGGTATTTCGTAATTTCTTTAATGTAAACAGGCATATAGATAGCTTATAATACAAAAAAATATGTACAAAGGCGAGCTCATCTCGAAAAAGAGATTTCTTCCAGCAAACCATGATGGGTAGGAAAGGTGATGGTTGAGCGAGGGAAGACCTGCACATACAATAAAACTTTATAAGTAGTACGAGTAATATATACTACAAACAATGTTATACTGATAACCCTAATTGCTAAAAATAGACTGCATACAGAATTAGTTAAATACAACGTAACAATATATATATAAACCATAAACAATGTATTTGTGACATTTAATTTTACACATCATTACACTTATGTTTATATAACATTTACACCGTGGTACTTAATTTTACTTGTTTTTCACTGATGGTATGTTGCACTTTTTACCCAATTTTTGGTAGGCAATCAAATTACTTTTCTTAAAAAAAAAATTGATACATTTCTGTTACTAAAGATCGGAGATAATTAATTACACCGAATTTGTTGCTCAATAGGAGCTCACTTTCGTCTACCACTTGACTCACTCAACTCACTCACTTAACAAGTGGAATAATCTGAGGTATATAAAGAGGGTTAAATTTGAAGTTATTGTGTCCTCACTTTTATTTATTTTTCTGCAACTATTCCTGTTTTAACCTCTAAATAAATAAATAGCAACCGATATGAAAATGTGTCTTAATTTCAATTCCAATTATTTCTGGATAAAGGGCATCCTGTAAAAAATCCGTATTCGATATCTAGATGAGTCTTTTATAAACTCACCTTATATACTCTCCTCTCATCACTCCGTCTGGTATAACGCCTTTTATGCCATGTTTCTTCCAAATATTCTAACTATAGCATGGTTATTACAGTAACAGTGTACGAGGGTGACACGCTCAGCCTGCTGCGTATCAGTCGCACCGAGATGGGCGCGTATCTCTGTATCGCCACCAACGCGGTGCCGCCGTCCGTGTCCAAGCGGATCATTGTGGACGTTGAGTGTAAGTATCATTGTATGTAGTATCCTGCAGGGAAACATACCAGGCCGCCAAAGACCTGGGGGGTTACAACAACGTCTTATGCCGATTCAGATTAGGAACCAAATTTGAACCGCAAAATTACCGTGACCGTCTAAAAACATGTCTTCGTATTAGGTAAATAAAGCGCATTATGGCGAATTGGAATGGGAATGGTTGCCATGGTGATGTTCTTGTTTTGAACCTAATTTGAATCGGAAAAAGATTGTGGTAACCCTGGTCGCAGAAGAAACCAAAACCTCGCACAGTGTTTAAATTCAAGCGCCACCGATATATTCCGAGCTGCAACATCGCGGTTTCAAATGGCCAAAGTGAAAGAAAGACAGTGTATTTGTAACAGCAAACAAACATAGGAGTCAATATTGAACAAAGGTACATAAGAATATTTCCTGTCACAAGCCGGCCTCAACTCAGCATATGCTGAATGCGAACAATCAGCGCTGGTCTTCCGTTGTGAGCGACGGTTGACGGTAACAACACGCACAACAATGTGCACTTTTGTGTAAACAGTAGGCAGATGGACAAATATATTAAAAAGAAACATGAATATTCAGAAAATGATAGCCGACCGACCTCCTCTGATACGAGATAGCACCCAAATTAAGTAATATGTCCGCACACACATCGTCAAATACACCTGATAATCTCAATATAAATATCGCAGTATTGTTTTAAGAGATATTAATTTGTTCAAAACTCGACACTAATCATTACTTCATAAATAACTCTCTTATTCAACAACACCTCTTCATAAAGACGTCTAAATATAAAATAAGTTGCCCTTGCCCTGGTATTTCGTTTGCAATTCAAGTTTAAACCAGTTCACAATTTAACGGTTTTATTATAAAATAACGCGTCATGTCGTAAGCAGAACGGTACAGTTTACAATTTATCTATATTTTGTAAACTGACGAGAAAAAAAAACGTTACATTATAAACTAACGGTTTTGACAATTTTACGGTGATATACCTAGTCGGTCCTTAAGTTCTGTCACAAGGTTTTCGATAGACAAAACTCAGCAATAAACTTTTTCTTATTTGTATTATACATGATTAAAAAGCTTATTTTATACTAATCAAATTGCCATACAATACATTTTGTACGATTATCGCAATATGACAAAAAACCTTATAACTTGAGACAATCGCGAACCCAAAACACGCCGCAACTGACAACAATACCACTTACCACAAATTTAATAAAAAAGCAGTGTTCCAGATAACCAACAAGGTTTTTTTTTATTTATTCTGAAACCTCGATTTTAGACCATGCTTAACAACTAGCATTTGATTTTCTGTTAGCTTTCAGTTCCAACTGCTCCCAAAGAGAACTTTACGTACTTTTTACGTTTTCAGAAAAACGTATAAAATTGATCTTGTGGGCAACAAGTAGACTACGTAAAATGTGAATATGAAAATTAGTTTTACCCAGACTTAGTTATCTTATGCTTCAAAATGAAGGTAACGGGTTCAGGGAGGGTTCTGACTAAAATCTCACGTAAGTTTGAAAGGTTTTAAGAGTCATGGAAAAAAGATAAAGTGAATCACGTCCGTATTTTTGATTGGGTAAAAAAGTGCAAAATCTCTGAAGAAACTAGCATTTGTGTAATATGGCTTTAAGCATTTAAATCCAATAATCGTTTTAATTTATCAGTATTTAATGAGCTATCAAACCATATATAGTATTAAATAAAATAAAACTTGGTATTATTTACTATGCGGCAAAATATTTGTGACAGAACTTATGGACCGACTAGGTATATATACATAACATAAAATAATAACGTCACACCTTCCCCCATACGGGGTGGCAGAGGCACTATTGTGCCCACTTTTAGTAAGTTAGTCAATACTCTATTTTGCGTAATAGAAGGGCTAGCCCATCGCGGTAGCTATGGAGATTGACCACCACCGTCCGTCTGCATACTTATGATAAATTACTTATCTCATTGGTAAATGGTCAGCAACGGGATTCGATCCTGCATCTCCTGAGTGAGAAGCAAACGTGAGTCGCACTAGGCCACGGATATCATTATGCACGTGTCGTATGTGTCCATTTAATTATTTAGTCTGGAGTCAGAACAAAAGACAAAAAGCTACAAGCACTGTTTAGGAAGCAGGAATATCTCCCATCTCGAACAATAGGACGCAGGAATAATACCGCGTCGAAAAAGTATGCGAAGAGAACTGCCAGTGACTCTTATGTCTATGACATAACAGTTATAGTATATATCAAATTCAAATTCAAATTGTTTATTCATAATAAATTTACAAATAATATACAGGGGCTGGACCCTCCTAGTAAGTATAGAAATACCTGTGTCAGGAGGGCCCGCTCTTCCACAAATATACATTTAGTAATTCGAATAAACAACCTAGTATTAAAATATAACATGCAGTTTAATATTTTAGTTCGTAGAATTAAGGATAGAAGATGTGTGTGTGTGTGAGTGGTGTGTGTGTGTGTGTGTGTGTGTGTGTGTGTGTGTGTGTGTGTGTGTGTGTGTGTGTGTGTGTGTGTATGCGTGTGTGTGTGTGTGTGTGTGTGTGTGTGTGTGTGTGTATTTGTGTTCAGAGTCTTATATTAACATTTGCACACTATACAAGAAATTTTATTAAATGTTCTGTTTCATTGTAGCTTAAACTCTTAAGCCATTCGATTAAGACCTTTTTACACTCAAAGTTTGTTTTAGGGTATATGTCTAGTTTTTTGTTAATTTTATTATATAAAAGTGCAGATTGTTTTGCCATTTGGCAACTAGCAAAAGTAGTCCTTGTGCGAACCATTTGTGAAACATTTCCATTTCTCTTCTTTTTATAAATATTTATATCAAATAATAGGGACTTGTGCAGTCTAAGAATGATGCGTAGGATATATAATATATACTTACTAAACCATCAATTTCTCATATTCTCCAACAGGTATTACCAAAATAAAACCTCTAACATCTTAAGTAGCTATTCATAATAGCGTAAAAATTGAGGAATCCTTAAACAGATATAGTGAATAAACCTTTTCTATCGGCAAAACTCGGAACAACGATAACACCCGAATGGTGCCGATGTGTCTATGAATTACTGTATTATTAAATTACGTGTAGGTATCAAATAAATCGCATACTTTATTTATCAATGTCAAATGTCAAATTGCCCGTTTGACGTATATTACACTGAGATGTTAAAACCACCACGATTCTATCATATAAAGAAATCGTTAGGAAAACAAAAATATAACTAGTTACTGAGGACGTTTTATTTCAATAAAACGCACTGATAAAAACCAAATTCCGGTTGGGATGATCTAATGATTCTATAAGGATTGGAACCCCAAAAGTCTAACTATAAGTCAAAACTACAGTAGGATTTTGCAGACCTTTTTTATAACAAAAAAATTTTGTAATTAATTAAAAATACTATGACATAACAAAAAAGACACCTCAACATAAAACAAAACAAACCAGCAGAGAAATTAATATAAATAAATATGATTTTCTGATTGGATGAACGACTTCGATTATGACGGCGGGATAAGAGGAGGAGGAGCGGGGTGGACAGTGTGATGCGAAACAATACTTCCAACCAACTATTTTCTGGTGTATCATCGTCAGAGTTTTCATGAACGGTGATTACAAAACTAGCGATATAATTTTCCAATTCAGGTTCGTGTTTTTGGTACTCGTTTTCGCATTTGATGGCGTGGTCACATACTTTGGCCCAAACATTGGAACCAATCATATTAACCTTTTCCTGTACCAATTGTTTCACAGTAGTCATATTCATACTGATGTTTCTTTTGGATACGTATCCCTTTATTTGAGACCACATGTTTTCAATCGGATTGAAATCAGGATTATATGGTGGCAATCTTAGTACGCTGTGTCCATATTCGTTCATAAGTTTATCTATAGAGTATACTACAAAGTCTTGTTTGTACTTGCAAATAATTTCATATATTTCAAGTTTTGTTAATGACGGATCAATCGGAACGTTATGTTTGGATAGCCAATCAATCATGTCTTGCTTCCTGGTATTTGAATAAGGAGGTTTTTCTACGCACTTATTATGATATGCAGCTTTATCTACTACTAGTACCGAATGTGGAGCTAAGTTTGGAATGAGTTGATTACGAAGCCATTTTTCATAGTTTTCATTGTTCATCGCGTTGTGATAGTCACCTGTTTTATCAGTAGACTGATACATTAACAATGCCCCAGGTATAAACCCCTTTCTACTACCAGCGTGCACTATTATAAGACGTTGTCCTTTAGAAATTAACTGTTTCACTCCGTTTTCTGACGAGTCAGCCCAGCTTTTACCTGCCAAATGTGAGGTATGGATGTATGGTTGATCCATATAAACAATCTCTCTCCCTTGCAATCTGTACTTTTTTATCGCGGCTAAAAACTTTACTCTTTTTAAACGAACATCATCTTTCTCGATAAGTAATTTTCTGTTGTTTTCAACTTTTTTATACCGAAATCCCATTTTTCTAAGAATTTTTCTTGGCGTAAAGCCACATCCCTTAAAATTTATGGCTTCGGATAACTTGGACTTCAGGGCTTTAATTGTAGGTACTTGTTTGTATATCAAATGGAAATTATACACTAATCGGCGTATAACGTTGTAGTCAAAATCATCAAGACCTAGACAAAATAATTTATTTGGTCTACCCAACTTTGCCGACTTCGGACTATTGTAGGTGGATTGATTTATGTATTCTTTTTGCAATATTTTATTTATTGTTCGTTGAGAAATTCCACTGGCCTCCGAAACTCGTTTTTGGACTTTACAAAAGTAAGCAGTATAGTTGGTATGTTTGAATTTATCATTTTCAGTTAAGAAATATTAATAAATATTGAAAATAACTTCGCAGTCTTGCCGATCTAAACGTTTCCCTTTTCTTAGTACTTTCGGCATGTCTGTTATAAATTGTTAATGTGGATCGAATAAAATCAATGTTTATTATTTACAAAAATGACAGACAAGAGTGAAATGTAAAGTTAAAAAAAATATATATAGGTGGCCTGCATTAATACACGAGTCCATGAAGTTTATCACAAAATCTAACATAAATATCAACAAAATATTTCTGTTGTATTAACTACTCTATATAGATAGGTACTTCCTCTTGCAATGCGACCGTTCCCTACGTTGTCTCGATGGGTACTGAGTGCGGTGAAGTAGTAAGACAAAAACGAACATTTCCAAGAAAATACGAAAGGAAAGGATTATTCACTACATCTAATGGCTGGCACTAACAGTGTAAAAGTGGAGAATTTGAATAATGATAGTTTATGTGACTGATTTATTTCATTTATTAATACATAACTGATACATAATGAAGGGCATTAAAACTCAAGTGTGGGTTAATAAAACGAGCTGAAGGCGAGTTTCATAATAATATCATGCGAGAGTTTGATGCCTAATTTTATTATGTATAGTTACAAACAACAGTTTATCTACACACATATCATAAGCTATCTTTAATGTGTTCAGGAACCGCATGTTCGTCCGGAATCGTTGCATTGATCATTGTTCTGCACTTGTTTAACTTGTTCAGTAGTACCAACTTCACAGACAAACAAAGGGCGGCACGCGGCTTTCGAAATTTGAATGTCATAATATGTCGATATACTGATACATTATAGTTACAATGTATCAATATTCAGATATGAATAGTAGTTTATGTGTCTGATACATAATGCAGGGCATTAAAACCCGAGAGTGGGTTTATGAAACGCCTAACTGAAGGCGAGTTCCGTAACAATATCACTCGAGAGTTTTAATGCCCAATTATGTACAATTACATGCACTAGTTTATCTACACACATATCATAATTCTCTTTCATGTGTTCAGGAACCGCATGTTCGATCGGCATTGTGGCATTGATCATTGCTCTGCACTTGTTTAGCTTGTTCAGTAGTACCAACTTCACAGATAAACAAGGGGTGGCACGCGGGCGGGTGGCGGCGTTGAAATTTGAATGTCATAATATGTCGAATTATTGATATATTATGGTCATAATGTATCAATATTCAGATTAGAAATGAGTTTTCACCAAGTAGTATGTCATTATGCTGGTCGTAACGTACGGTTTTTGGACGCAGTAAAGAGGGTTTATGATACGTATGTAGATAAAACCTTTAAACCGACGATAACTCCAATTACATGCAATATTCATTGAGATTATGTTAGTCTTATTCCTTCGGTGACGCTGTGGGATATTCCTTATGGAACACTCTGTGTAAGAGCTACTTAAATGCCAATTTTCATACTTTCTTCCGGATAAGACCGATATTGATATATTTTAGCGCTAACAAGTCTTACTAATAGGTCAAGTGCTGGATGTTCTTGGTTTAACCTCTCAAAAACCGAGGGTAGTTGGGTCGGGTCGCAAATTTGAACCTAATGCCATGGTAATAAAACTTAAAACTTAACTTAAACTAATTTGAATCTGGTACTATTGTTTCTGATTTTATGCTTCTCCGTATGTTCAAAAATTGTGAAAATGGTTTATATGGTTTAATCACCATTTTTAACCTATCATGAATACCTATTTTTATTTGTGGTTAAGCCTATTACAGTCAACTGACAGATACTGGAAGTATTGTGACAGATACTAGAACAATAGTGGCTACGAATCATGAAGTAAAAACGGCACCCAAAAGTCGCGACTAGTCGTAACGAAAACGCGACAGAGAAAAAGAGCAAAGAGAATTGTATGCCATCAATAAACTGAAATGTTCATTTAGAATTACACCACCTCGTTTTCCTGCGATTCTCGAGTGCTCTCTCTACATAAACTTAGTCTTCTCAGTGTTTTTTAAGGGAAGTCAAAGGAGTATTTTCAATTCTAATTAAGCACGGCAGCTGACTAAATAATGGCAAGATGTCGGAGTACGATACTTGGAATATTTTTCCGACCCAGCAAGAGATTTTGCGAAACTTTTTAATTCAACGGTGAAGTATTTTTTTATTTTTAAATAAAATGCAGAGGCTCTTTTCAAAGATGAAATGGAGCATGAATGCTTTGCTTTGATGCTTGATGATTAAATTTAAAATCTTATTGTTGAATTAATTATTAGTAGTAGTACCAAGATTATACTGAGGTAATCTAAGGATTAATATGTAAAAGAAATAAATAAATTAAACCGTAAAAGTCGTTAAAATGTGTAAAAAACAATTGGGTTGCCTCTTCAAAAGCAATCTGAATTGAAATGCAAATAAGAAATACGTTGCCAGCAAAAGCTACCAAGGAAAACTTGTTTTTATACTTACTTGATTTCCGCAATTTATTTTGAAATATCGATGCATACCTGCTATTTGTTTTCTTCGATGGATAAGTGAATTTTTCCTCGTAGTTGAATGAATATAGATATTCAGGATTTAACAGAAATGTGTAGGTATTCAGATTTTAAGGGGCTTTTGGATCACTGTTACCGGACACTGACTGTTATTAGACACGCAGCCAGTAATGTATACTTATCTTTTAATTATACCTCTTTAGTGATACCCTGTTTCAGTATTATATATTTAAACTTGACAGTATAGCCATATGGCTCGTTACTTTTTAATGCCATTCTATAAGCTTGAATGTGTCACTGTGTAGAAAAATACAATGATAAAGCAACGCCATAAACCTGGGAGGGTTTTATAAATATTTTAAAACGTCGTAGAATATTAAAACGGCCGATTCACTATGAATAATATCTTTTGTGAAAATTACGGTCATAAAGTGGGGAATATGAATTACTCTCGCAGAGTGCAGGTTTTATTGTCCAGGGGGCGCGGGGGCGTCAAGTTATATCGCTGTCAGATTATTATGAAGGCATTTGAGATATTTGACCTTGGCAGAAAATGCTAGAAAATGAATGATGGTAACCTTTGTGACTTATTAGCGGACTACTGCATAGATAAACCCAATATTTTATTTAAAAAAAAAAACGCAGTAGTCTGCAAACTCTGCCATAATTTATTTTATCTATACACGTATCATAAACCCTCTTTACTGCGTACAAAAACCGCACGTTACGATCAGCATAATGTTAAACTACTTGGTAAAAACTCATTTCTTATCTGAAAAATTACACATTATGACCATAATGTGTAATTTTTCTGCATATTATGACATTCAAATTTCGAACGCCGACGCCCGCCTGCGTGCCTCCCCTAGTTTGTCTGTGAAGTTGGTACTGACATTCAAATTTCGAACGCCGACGCCCGCCTGCGGCGCGCTGGTACTACAGAACAAACTAAACAACTGCAGAGCCACAATGCCGGTCAAACATGCGGTTCCTGAACACATCAAAGAGAGCTTATGATATGTGTGTAGATAAACAAGTGTATGTAACTGTACATAATTCGGCTCGTTTCATAAACCCACTCTCGAGTGTTAATGCCCTCCATTATGTAGCAGTCACATAAACTACTATAACATCCTGCCAAGGTAAAGGTACATCGCCAAGGCCTTATTGAAAGATATTGTAGATTTGCCAGAGGCAATTATAAGGAGAGCGACATCTTCGGGAATAAAGTAAAAGGCTTGAGATGCGCGCAAATACCAGACTAGACTAGACTATTTTATTTTAGGATATACTAAGTTTATATACAACTTACTACAAAACTACGTGATGAATATAAATATACCTTATCTGTGACGGTCGTCAACTTATCTTACATTACGTGGAAATAGATATTTCCGCATATCTGTGGCGGGCGTATGTGCCGGCACAGTAGATATAATTCAACTATTATGTGTATAAAAATATAGAGACATTTTGCAAATGTAAGTATTATTAAACTCTCCAATTCGGATTCGTGGAAGGTCGAAATAGTGAATAAATAATCTTTCCTAAATTGGACCTATGTATGTATTACGATCGCAATGCTTAGAATAACTTGAACTACATATTCCAAAGACGAGTCGAATACAAAGAAATATCAGAGACAATATATTTATGGATCACAAAGAAAAGTCCCTATAATATAAAACAACAAACTTTACAATACACTGCCTATCTCCTATTTCTCACCATTGTTGTATAAATTCTAATTTCCACGGCGCATAGCGTCTAACCGCAAAAAGCAAGGGCGGCGATAGAAAATACATTTCCCCGGTTTTGCAGCGTTGTATTTCAGTCGTGAGAAATAGCACTGAGAGAGGCCTCAGTAGAGGAAGTTCCATCTACGAAGCTGCAGTTGCGATCCATCATATTTGAGACTTTATAAATTGCTTCCTATAAGTTTTCACTCTTTACTATACTCTGCTTTATTTGTTGTACGAATGTTTCTATTGATTTCGAAATTGCTTCTCCGATGGTTTCTGCTTTCTATTTATGATGTACGATTTTGTCAAAATCAGTTTGTTGTTTTACTGGAGAGTTTTTTTATCATGGTGGGTTGTTAATTTGTTATGCAAACCAGAAAATACAATGTTTAAGTAGTAGAGCCCTTGGACGGGAGTGCCCAAGAAGGTCTTACATACAGAAAGCTATGAAACATTTTAGATATTCGAACAAGAGACTTATTTCCAAAGCCGGAGATATAGGAATCCTCTTAGATGGGCCCTGATGGATAAAGGTCTCCACTGTTCTGAGAGTCTGAATTTCTGAGCAGCATCTCTACACGAGGCTGGCTCAGACACTCAGACTCCCTCTCTTTCTCTCTCTATCTCTCTCTCTCTCTCTCTTTCTCTCTCTCTCTTTCTCTCTCTCTCTCTCTCTCTCTCTCTATATATATATATATATAGAGAGAGAGAGAGAGGATAAAAAACAGAGATATATATATATATATATATATATATATATATATATATGTCTGAGTGGAACCATAAAAAGCAGAGATATATATATATATATATATATATATATATCTCTGCTTTTTATGGTTCCACTCAGACGGGAATTTGACCAAGTCGTTCCTCCATTATCTTCTGGTGCCTTCCCCCTACGCCGGGGTCGGTCTGCCCGTAAGCGTATTTCCGTTTGCGTGTTCAATAGAAAGCAGCACAGCCTTTGTGCTTTCGTAAGCTAATTCCTTTTCCAAACTCGTGCTCAATTCAAGGCAGGAGTCCTCCAACCGTGCACGAGTTTACAACGCTCTCCTTCATCACATCTTAATTTTATGTGTACTTAAAGTTATGTTTTAAGCATTTTCGTTGTTCTTACATGTTCAACCTAACCCAAAGGATAAAGGGGGCTTCGCTTCGCTCACCCCTTTTACCCTTCACCTAAGCTACCGCATTGTTTTACGCTTTTACATAAATTACTATAACTCGCACGAACTTTTAGCAAAACAAGCGAATATCAGGGCAAAACTCATTTGTGATGAAGGAGCGCGTTGCAAACTCCTGCGCGTTATGAGCACGCGCGCCTTGAATTCAACACGCTTTTGTCATTGGAGTTAGCCCAACAAATCCGTGCGAGTTTGAACGCAGTACTGCCGCGTATTAATCACGCAAACGGAAATTCGCCGCCCGTAAGTTTAAATTCAAATTCCTGATTATTAATTATCACAATGATATTATAATATTTGTATTAGTTAACCACAAGCAATTTTTAAAAGAGTTCCAAAAATCAATCTATGGGAGTTTCTACGCCCTACTTCTCCCACAGTGGTCCAATGTAGAGAAGTGGTAAAAAAATAACGATTGCTAAGTCTATGTAAATATCTACAGTAATAAAGAGATTTGGCATTTGGAATTTGGATTCATAAAGTCCTGACACAGTCGACAGACAAGTCCAGCCCAGTTCCGTTTAAGTTTGTTGGTCTGGGCGCCTACTTCGACGGTACCAATAGGTGTTGAGACATTGTCTCCATAGCTGCGGCCATGGACTAAGTTGAACTGCCTAAATGTTCGCTACTATGCCTCTGCCACCGAGTACAGGAAGATACATGAGAACAAATTAAATGAAATTTAAATTTATTTACCAAACTGAATTACAGTGATAAGGTACACTAAAATAAGTTTGAAGAAACCTGTGTTGCCTCAACCATCAGATAATATTAAACGAGTGCCTAAATATGAGAGAGATGTATTACAGTATGAAAAGTATACACGGTGCTTGACAGTTGTAACGATGCTCAGCCTGTTTATAGTGAGGAGAGTTTACTTAAAAACATCGAATAATCGTATTAATCGATACACTCTTCAATATATGTGTATCGGATGCAACAAATTTGGATAGATTTTGACATACTTTTTTCAATTTTGATTCGTTCCGATTGTTTTGGTAATAATCCTAGTGTTAAAAAAAGGCCACGTGCGTGTAGGACTTACGCATGACTGGTTCTGTACCAGCGTAAAATGGTAGGGTACAAACCAAACTACGACAAATTTGTCAACCAGAGTATGAAAACACTGGAGACCACAATAAAGGCACACAACTACTTCAGGCCCTTGATGCCCACAGAAAAGAGAAGTGGAAGACTGTGGTAGACCAAATGGACTTTAGAAAAAACCGGTCAAGTGCAAGTCTGAATTGCGTACGAAGGGTTCCGTACCAGCCTACAATGGTACGGATGGTGTGAAGTGTATAGTTTGGATTTTACATAGCAAAATGTTTTTTACAAAGTTATTGGTACTTTCACACTCCGTGTACGTAACCAGGTGCATTCTTAAGTTTGTATGTGGTATTGAAAAAATTGTTGCATGGGAGGCCCCTTAAATATTTATTTTATTCTGTTTTTAGGATTTGTTGTTATAGCGGCAACAGAAATACACAACTGTGAAAATTTTAACTGTCTTACTATCACGGTTCATGATATACAGCCAGGTGACAAAAGGACAGACAGACAGACAGACAGCGGAGTCTTAGTATTAGTGTCCCTTTTTTACCCTTTGGGTACGGAACCCTAAAAAGTAGATTTTATTAAGTTTTAGGTTGTCTTTCATATAACTTCTATGATTTTATGAATTGTACGTACATGTAGTAGGTTAAATGATATACCTACACTTTTAAATACATGATAATAATGAGTTAGCTAATAACTAATATTTGTAATTATAACCAATGACTTCTCTTCCAGTCTCCCCCATGATATGGGTGCCCAACCAACTAGTAGGAGCCCCGGCCGGAACTGACGTCACCGTGGACTGTCACACTGAGGCGCATCCTCGAGCTATCTCCTACTGGGTGTACGACAACGTAATGGTGCTGCCCACCAAGAAGTACGCCATTAATACCGACGAGAACTCTTACAGGTGAGTGAGTGATTCACTCAGTCCACCCGAAATATGTCCCGATACCGCAATGTGTTATAATAACATTTTCAATGTAAAGATTTTTTTTATTTTTTTTTATAAATAAATTATTTAAAGATTAATTTATCTCCTTAATAATATATTCAATGTGACATTATTATTCAATACAATGAAATCCAAATATTTATTTATTCATTAATCTGTAACACAATTCATATTTATATTTTTTTCCGAATTGAAATTTTTTATATATTTTTTGTTTTATTTGCTTACACATTTAGTTTAGTGTAAACGTTGTTTATCTTCCTAAACTTGCCACCTGGTGACTTATTTTTTTTATTCAACTGTACTTTTGGGTCCTAGACTTAAAACCAGCGTCACAGGATTTCCTGTTACACTATGCTGAGTCTGAGCCATGCAGTGAAACCATTCAAAACTATATCTTTAAAAAAAAAGATATGAATTTGTAATTAATTATATTTTTTGTCTTGTTTTTATTGATTTTATGTCTGTTTTTTGTATTGTGTTACTTTTATTTTATTATTTTTTATCAGTTTTTATATGTTTATGCTGATATAGTAAATAAATCGCATTCTATTCTATTTTATTCTAAATAGAATTACCGAAAATGGTGCTTAAGTCGTCGTGAGTGAAAATTTCAATAGGAAATTCAAATTTGGAATCGGATTAATAGTTCATTTAATGACTCGGCTAGAGATGTGGTAGGCTCGAATCAGTGAGGCCTTTGCCCAGCAGTGGACACCGTATAAGCTGAAGAAGAAAAAAACTACATCCAAGCATCCCAGATGATATACGAGGGAAGTACGTTGATTTTGTTCTGGCGTGGAGTTTGTGACTATTTAATCGTATGGCTTGAATGAATGAATAGGCTACAGGGGAATATTCAATGTGCTAAGCCAGTTGGCCGCGTCAGGAGGAATCAAATCAAATCAAATCAAAAATCATTTATTTCCATAGGATGTTGTTACATCACTTAGATCCGTCATTACATTTTTTTTGGGTGAGTTCACTAACACAATGGCGGAATCTGTGGAGAAGAGCTCACCGAAGAAACTCCACAGTCGTCGCATCTTTTGCGTTTCCTTTTTTAAATAAAATATTGTCAAATTACAAAATGAATGCTAATTATATATCGAAACAGCCTGTTACTCAAATAATCTATTCCCATGGACATCTGTCCTCTAAGTAATCAGATATCCTATAGTAACCTTTTTTATACAATTTCTGTTTTATTATTATTTTAAACTTGTCTAAAGGTAAGTTTTTAATATCAGTAGGGACCTTATTGAAAAGAATTACTAATTTTATGTAGTCGGCTTACATAAGCAACCAACTTGTCTTTATTTCTAGTATTAAAATGGAAAGTCAAACAGATCTCGAGGGGGTCCATTGTAAGCTGTCAAAGGGCAGCGCTGAACGATGTCCTCCATGGTTTGTATTTCTACCCCGCACTCACACATGGCGCTATCTCTCCAACCCCACTAGTGTCGGAAGTAGTTGCACCGACCGTGCCCAGTCCGGAGTCTGTTGAGGCGGCACCATTGGTTGCGCGGTAAGCCGAAACCCGGTAACTTGGACGTAGGGTCCAGGTCGTTCACGGTCGTTCCAACAGTAGCTTGGCTCCACTCTGACTTCCAGCTCTCGGAGAAGTCGTACTGGGGTGAGTTTTTTGCTGAAGGTGGGTTTCGAGACTTGAGCCGGTGTGAAGGTGGTCTGCAGAAGTTGTCGTGTGCAGGCAGACTGGGCTGGGCTCGTATCTTATCAGTTTCTCTTTTCAGTGCCTGTCTTCTATGGAGGTGTGGAGGGGCGATGTGTCTCAGGACGGGCAGCCAATGAGTAGGAGTCGATTTAACGGTACCGGAGATACAGCGCATGGTGTCATTTACCTTGGCGTCCAGTTTGTCTACATGGGCACTGTTCAGCCAGACCGGGGCACCATACTCGGCAGCGGAGTAGACCAGGGATATGCCGGATGTACGCAGGCAGTCGGCGGTTGCACTCCACGATGTACCGCAGAGTTTATGGATACTGTTATTTCTGGTTGCAACCTTTTGTGATAACTTCGAAAGGTGCTCCCTATAAGTCAGGGACCTATTGAGGGTGACTCCAAGATACTTTGGGCAGGGGCTGTACTTAAGAATCTGGCCGTTGAAAGGGATTTGTGGTTTATAGTTTGCCGCCTTATTGTTTAGATGGAAGCATGACACCTCCATCTTGCTTGCACTGGGAATTAGGTGCCAAGATTTCAGGTAGTCTCCCATGATTTCCAGGTCGGTAGCCAAGACCGATTTTCCCATGCTGAAATCTCGGCTCTGCGTGATGAGCGCGATGTCATCGGCGTATATAAATTTAATACCCTTAGTTTGAGGGAGGTCGTGGATATAGAGGTTAAAGAGTTGAGGGGCCAGCACTGAACCTTGTGGTAGTCCGTCGTTTAATATTCTAGTGCGGCTTTTGGCGTTTCCTAGGTGGACTTTGAATTGGCGTTCGGTCAGCATGCTTGAGATAAGGTTTGCTATCTCTCTACTTGGAATTGCGGTCAGGATTTTGTAGATGAGTCCTTGTCTCCAGACAGTGCCGTAGGCTGCCGTTAGATCTATGAAAACCGCGGTGGACTTAAGCTGCCTTTGAAAACCGGACTCAATATAGCTGGTGAGTGATAGGACCTGGTCTGTGCAGTTTTTACCTCTTCGAAAGCCGGCTTGCTCTGGTGGTGTGACTGCTTCAATGTTTGGTTCAATTCTGCCAAGCACGACTCTTTCCAGCAGTTTGTAGACGCAACTGAGAAGTGCTATGGGACGGTAGTTTTCCGGCAATCGTGCTGTTTTTCCAGGTTTGAGTGTTGCTATTACTTTAGCTATCTTAAATTGTTTGGGGACTATATTGTATGCTAGGATGTCAGAGAACAGGGCGATAGTCCAGCCTTTTGCGGCATGTCCCATGTGTTTGAGGAATTCATTGAAGATCTTGTCAGGCCCGGCAGCCTTGTTATTTTTCAGGAGCTTGATTCCGTTGATTACTTCGCCTATCCCGAAAGGTCTGGAGATGTGTGGGTTTTAGGGTGCACACTCTTTGAGGCTCTTAAGACTCCTTTTGATCTTTTTGGTGAAAATCTTATCGCGTTTGGCTCGGGTTACCTGAACCATTCGAGCTGCTATGGCGTCGGGGCTTGCGCCTTTGCAAACATTCTGCGTGTGGTGTTTGCCTGTTAGGCTATTTGACTAGATTTTCTGTAGTCCATTTGTTCTACCACAGTCTTCCACTTCTCTTTTCCGTGGGAATCGAGAGCCTGGAGTAGTTGTGCACCTTTATTGTGGTCTCCTGTGTTTTTGTACTCCCTATATAGGTCTTCGCTTTCGGCATTCCAACCTGGGATATATTCTTTCCTAAAGCCTCTGGGTATGGTTTTCTTGGCTGTTCGGATGATTATGTTGATAAATTTGTCGTAGTTTGCGACGGTCGGCAAGTTTGTGACTAAGAGGACAGGACAATATTTTAAATCGTCGGATGACCATTTTTTATCTAATTATGAACATAGTGTGTAGTCAACATATTTAGTGTAAACTTATGTGGATTTGGCTGTGGATTTTTCTCCAATAAAATACAAAAAAATAAATAAAAAATATGCGTAAAAAAAGTAAAGGATACTTACGACAAATTAACATAAAAATACAAATTCCTTTATACACAGTTACATACATTCCTTCTGGCGCCAGACTAGAGTACCTTGTGTCGTAGTTCTGGGGAAACCTAACCTAATGTCCTGTAACGGTCTGTGAAGAAACATCAAAGTACCTATGCTCTATAGGAACAGTGTGCAAATGACTACAGAGAGCAGGGTGATATCTAAAGAGGGTTATTTTCCAGCATTCAATTTAACAAATCAAAGTAAAGGAAGCGACAGATAACTTCACAATTTCTATCTGAATAGCTGCTGTGGACTTGCCCCTAGTCACGCAGTAAAGTGTTACCGCGTAGGAAAATTGATGACGCTGTTAAGTAATTAAAAATAAAGGTATAGCATATGAGCGGGTTAGTATTGTGATAGCGGTCATTGACCCGACTTCTACTTTGATCCGAATCATACATGTTAAGCCTGGTATAATTCGCGGCGTTGCCATCTGCGCAGACGCTGCCATTTTGGTCCAACTTATACGCCGGGTACTGTAGCTGTCGGTAACCAGGTTACGATCGGTCACCGCTACCATGATTAGCTAAACGACAGTAACTTCAAACGTTCACGTAAAAAGTAGATATCGCTTATTCCCAATCACGAGAGTACAGTGTTAGACAGGATTCAATGCCCCCTTCCACCATGCTAATCCAAAAATACTATATGTACCACAAAATATGGGATATTGCCTCTGTTCGCCGGTGAATTAGAAGAATTAGGGGATTTATCAGCAAAATGCTTGCACAATTAAAAGGGCCGCTTAAATTTCATACTGGAGTTGTCACTTTCCATGTGAGAGACAGTGACGTCAAATTTAAGTCGTCGGTTGTGCATCTGGGCCTAAACCGTTCAGTTGCCAAGAACGTTGTTGACAAAGAAACGTATCTTAAATGTAATGCCTTAATCATACACAAAAACTTGGCATTTTTCAAGAGACCTAATCAAACTTGAGAGTCAGGAATTAATTCGCCTGGCAGTTGTTTATTTAAGGGAATGTCCGCTAAAAGGCTGTTTTAATAATTTTGGACGAGCACTGGGAAGGGATAGTCGAGGGAAATTTAATCAAACCTGAGGTGGCGGTAGCTAACACAATCTGAAATTGATTTATAGGGTCGAGGTGAAAGGGGTGAGCTACTGAAGTGTTCCGATGTGGTTTAGATACATTTGATGAACAATTTTAGTGCTCAGTAGGAGATGTATTCTTAATAAGTTTTGGAGTGCGGCAGAAAACTAATTCAGTATAGACATGTTACGGCAGTTTTTAAGTTTCTTCGAAAAATTGTTTCAACAAAGACTAACGCAACGGCACCTACTTATTAGATTAATAGGACAAAAAGAAGAACAATATAAAATAAGAACAAGAATTTTGAAAATATGAAACATTTCAACTTTGATTTTGATTGTTCGCCACCATGAACAAAAGTTTCCACCGATGCCACAAAATATAGCATAACCGTCCTTTATTTCAGAATTCCAGATACTCCATCCCCCACACCTATCACTAGTTAGTCCTAAGATTCCACCAGCTGAGACTGAGCCTAATATCTCCTTATCATTCATCGCAGACAATTAATCGGGCAGCGCCTCTCCGAATGTGATCTAAAACCCCAGGGGTCTGTTCGGTTGAGGTCTCGGAGGACTCAAGCTTTTTTTACGATTAAGAAAATTTAAATGATCTAGTAGTAATGGCATACTTTCACAACGCGTTTCATGCAAAATCCAATAGATGGGGCTGTAGACACCCCTTATTTTTTTATGATGAGAGTGATAAATAGTAGCAGATAAGAGGATACTTAAAAACAAATAATATTTGTTTAAGTGTGTATATTTATCAATATTCAACCCAAAGTATCTCGTTAGCGAGATATTTGGAAGTAAAGATAATTCCTTTGAGAACATTGATTCTTTAGTTTGAATTATCTTACTAACGTGACATTTTTGAGTACCCTATTTTTTATTTGTATATCCATACTTAACACATTCGTGATGCATCACAAGGAAATAAGGAAGGGGTGCTTTCAGCGCCATCTACGCGTAAATTTTGAAAAGAACTGCTCTGAAAGTATCAAAATAAAGGACACTTAAATAAGCATCAAAAAAGAAAATTTAGTAGCTAAGATGCGTGAATCCTTTGATCGTTTGAAAAACTTTATCTTTAATGACAACTTGATTGCTCATAATTTTTAGTAACATGCAGACACACAAATTATACCAGGCGGCATTGCAGGCAGGCTCAGATTTAGTTTCCGCAACAGACGTACTATATTGTGCAGTGTGTATATATCGCAGCAAAACATCACACAGTATATCTATAATTGCAAATAACATTATATTGTGCTATAAAACCGGCACCGGAGATCTCACACTGTCTCACTTTTAGCCACCCCGCGGCATAACAAAGCTACGTATTTTCGGGCGGTCTGACTTTGGAACGCATTTCCTTGCACTGAGACAGTCCCGTCCCGATCTTTTCTCATTTAAGAAACGTATAAAAAAGCACTACCTAGTATTTACTGTCTTTATGTATAAGGTATTGATTTTTTTCCAAGGCATTTTATTTATTCATATTTATTTAACATTGCTAGTTTCATAATTTATAATTTATTGACATAATTTATGCTACTTACTGTGCACTGCCTACACTTTTATGATAATATTTCCCTTAACGCCTTATTTTCTGGAAGAAATCTCGTTTTAGAGATAAGCTTGCCTCTGTACTGGTAACTGGCAAAATATTTGTGCAATAAAGAACTATGAATATAACACTCAACCAATTCCCCACAGCCAACTTCGTGGTTCTCTTTCCACCCGGAGTCCGTATTCGAACAAATCTCAAAGGGAGGAGGTCCAGAGGAGGGCAGGAACTTTTTCGGTCCGTTAGTTGTATTGGCGCCAAAACATTGATCCGCCAAACGCGATATTGTCTGGAGAGATTTTATTGACATAATATTACGTCTACTGGGAGTTCTGAGTAATAGTTCTCTTGCGAAATATTTATAGCATCATAGAAGTTCTTGGATTGAAATTGCTACGAGAATTGACGGACGCCTGGGATTATTTACTGCTGATGATCTTCTTAACTCAACGATATTTTGGCTGACTTACATACATCGCATATAAGGCTTAGAATTCAGGGTCAAATTAATCGGGTAAGGTGTTAAAGTTTGCATGAAAATTGCATATATAGCCATTTTGACACGACTCCGCGCGAACAGAAAGCCGCGGGCAACGGCTGGTAAAACATAACATTTGAACATTAACATTTATATACAGGCACATACATTGCTTCTGGCCCTACACTAGGATACCCTGTGTCGTAGGAACCAAAAACAGCGACGTCACACACATTGAAACATCCAAGACCTGGGTTATTTTTTTGTTCTCCCCAACCGAGATTCGAACCTGGGACCTCTCGCTTGGGAGCCTCAAACGTCAGTGCCACAAATTTAATCAAGATTGAGATGATGAACTTGCAGATAATTGATTTACCAATTACAGCTTACCTAAGATTTATAAGAACTCCGATAGCCCCTTACTTGCTTGAGTGGCTAATGCTGTGTTATAAATAGTAATAATAAATGTATTATAAATTATGTATATAAATTTCCTCACCAAGGGGCATGGGCCTTTAAACAGATACGAGTAAGATTGAGCCATACTCCACCACGCTGGCTCATTGCGGGTGGATGGAGCGGTGTCGGGCTTGTGGCCAACCCGAATGTCAGACGTTATCAAGTTGTCTATTAGGGTCTTTGACACATCTTTACGACAACTACCACCGACTAGCGATACATGGAAGCGCCAGAAACAAATGCCACATAGAACGGACACCCATCCAGTGCCTGTCTCGGCTAGATGTTGCTGCTCGCTCGATCGTTTCCGATGTGCGAATACCGCTAGGCCACGGACGCTTCGATGCTGTATTACTTGTACGTAATTCAATAACAGATATTATACACGTCACCGAAAGATAGTCAAAACCGTAAGTTGAAAAACTAACGCGGTAGTTGATCAACTATCGACAGATAGTAAACCAGACCGACAGGGTTTAGAATTTACGTTTCTTTTGTTCTTACATGTCAACCTAACATGAAGACTATTCGGGGGCTTCGCTGCGCTCGCTACCTCTAGTCTTCAACTAAGCTACCGCAGTGTTTGCCGTGGTGTTTCGTTTGCAATTCAAGTTTACTATTTAAAGGTTTAAAAACATTTCCCCAGATAAAAATATTTCCCCAGGTCTTGAATGTTTACATATTTATGACGTCGCTGTGTCTGGTTCATCCTAGTGTGGGGCCAAAAGCAATATATGTGCCTGAATACAAATTGAATGACTTTGCGACATGCGGCAGACCTACTTTTACATAAAAACAGAATCATTCTCACGCATTTTTCCGAATTTTTTGTAATCAAATGTTTGTAAATATTCACCGCTATTCCGTTATTCCTCGACAGGGCACATATGAAGTTGACGGTCCGAAACCTGCAGACGGGAGACTTCGGGAACTATCGGTGCATCTCCAAGAACTCGCTGGGAGAAACGGAGGGGTCTATACGTCTGTATGGTGAGTGTTCTCCGAAGCTAAAGTAAAAGAAAAGTAAAAATAGTAGTTTATGTGACTGCTACATAATGCCTAATTATGTACAGTTACATACACTAGTTTATCTACACACATATCATAAGCTCTCTTTAATGTGTTCAGGAACCGCATTTTTGACCGGCATTGTGGCTCTGCAGTTGTTTAGCTTGTTCTGTAGCACCAACTTCGGGCGTCGGCGTTCGAAATTTGAATGTCAGTACCAACTTCACAGACAAAATAGGGGTGGCACGAGGCGGGCGTCGGTGTTCGAAATTTGAATGTCATTATGTGTAGAAAAACTGCACATTATGGTCATAATGTGTAATTTTTCAGATAAGAAATGAGTTTTTACCAAGTAGTTTAACATTATGCTGATCGTAACGTGCGGTTTTTGTACTCAGGGTTTATGATACGTGTGTAGATAAAATTGTTTATTGCACTCATAAAATACAGATTCAAAACCTAAACTACTAACTACATAAACTACTACTACTAACTAACTAAAAACATAAAATCTGTGCATATCTAAACTTAAAAGTATAAAAAATTCCAGGGGTCCTTGCACTAGGCAATGCCTGTGTCGCGAGGAACCAGTTAACATTGTAAGAGGCAGTTAATTACTTAAACATAAGGTGTAGCGTTTGTACTACTACTTATAATTAGTATATTATGCAAATTAGGTAAGTATATAATTTATTTTTATATATTAATCTTATATATTAAATTAGCATCGTCTCTTTTATATCGTAGTCTAGGGATAATAAGAACTTTGTTACCTTTAGTTTTGCTTCCATGACTGAGTTTGTCTTAATATCAGTTTTATGTACAGAACGCGCCAAATATCTTTGTCTCTAAACGAAAGGTGCTAAAGAGAATGTGTGATGCCAAAAATGGGGTAAGGTGGTGTGAGAGACTGCGGGGTCTTATTTTATTCCAAGCTCCAGATATTTTTCGCGATTCTCTATTGACTCGTATACCTCGAAAATGGCTTATGTTTAAACGATTACCAAAAACGCATCTATTTTACTACCGATAAATTCGAAATGACTGCCAGAATGGATAAATGTCCACCAAATTGTGTTTGGATAAATGATCACCAAACTTCTTTTTATGTTTTGTGTACTTAAGTTTATGTTTTAAGTATTTTTCGTTGTTTTTACATGTTCAACCTAACACGAAGGATAAAGGGGGCTTCGTTTCGCTCACCCCCTTTACCCTTCACCTAAGCTACCGCAGTATTTTGCCCAGATATTTTTTGCAACGTTTGGTGTTCATTTATCCATTTTGGGTAGAAAAAAAATATTTTGGTGGTCATTATATTTGTTGCCGTCGAAAATGTCATATCAATGGGGATGACGACTAGCTAGTCAAATATATAATTATTATTTACTTTCAGGGTCCGTACCCACCAAATGGGACCCTAATACTAAGAGTACAATGTCCATCTGTCTGTCTGTTTGTCTGTATGTCTGTCAGCGGGCTGTATCCAACCTTAATAATAATAATACCTTGGACTCTATTTACACACATTGATCTGGCCCCAAACTAGGATTCCCTGTATCTTGGGTACTAGACAACGATACACATACTTATATAGATAAATACTATACTTAGATAGATAAACAACCATGACTAGGGTACAAACATCCGTTGTCATCAAACAAATATTTGCACCCACCGGGAATCGAACCCGGGACCCTTGGCTTCGTAGGCAGGGTCACTGCCGACTAGGAATAGGTAGAGAGGGAAGAGTTTTTACAGAATGCTTATGTATAGTCCATGTCAGGATGGATGGCTAGAAGGGAACGAGGAAACATAAAGGCCCTTTGCCCTAGTGCCCTAGTGGTTTAAGTCCGCATTGATCCTGTTTATGAATTTAGATCTTGCTAACGTTGAAGGTTGAAACTTGCTCTTAAACTCCTGTAGTTAAAAGGGCATCGGCTGCTTCTTTGTCTGTATGGAAAGGTGAAATCCGATGTTCCATTCTTAAGCACGAGAACTAGCTAGAAAAGTACTGGAAATATTAAACTGCACATCAAAAATACAGCAAATATCGGGGCAAAATGCGGCGGTAGTTTAGGTGAAGGGTAAAAGGAGTGTGCGAGGCGAAGCCCCCTTTATCCTTCGTGTTAGGTTAAACATATAAGAACAACATAAAATACTTAAAACATAAACTTAAGTAATCATAAAATATTTAAAACATAAAAAGTGTTTTTGTTGATTCTTTTTTGCTGTGCAAATCAGTATTTTTGATGTGCGATTAAATACTAGCTGAAAAGTACTGGAAATTTTAGATATTGAACAAAAACACTATTTTGAGGAGTATTAAATAGGAATGTAGAATAGAAAAAGAGATCAATGATTTTATCTTAGAAATCGGAGCAACCAGTAACGAACGATCATTCCTCAAGTCTTTCTTGCGATGATGGTATAGTTACATTTTGATTGTGTTAAATAAAATGGTTGTTTAAATAAATAGATATATGTTCAACCTTCATTTTTCCGTGTGCAATAGTTGCCGATTCCGCAGGCTAAAAATAAAACTTAAGTAATCTATGAAAAATAAATCTATAGATAGTTTTGACACCTTAGGATTTTTTTCATAAACATAAACATTTACATAAAAGCTACTTGTCCTGACTAAAGGTTCTTACTAGATATAGCAGCTGCAACAATATAATGAAGAAAAACGATCTTATCTCCTTATAATTGAGGGGTAAAGAATCAAATGTAGCTAAGAGAATGTGTTTATTGTTAACCTTACGGCTAAGTTATAAAGTCCAAAACCGTTTAGCTGCATTTGATTATACAGAATTCGTTAAGTTCGTTCGTTAAGTCAGACACACTATTAAATATCTTAGGAACACTTAGTTCCTAAGATATTTAATAGTGTGTAGATTATTCTTTTGTTCGTTTTCCGTAGTTATTATTCATTCAATTACTTATATTAATAAGAATATTCATAAATGTTTTTCATTTAATTTTATTTCAGAAATTCCGATGCCGTCGACATCTCCAAAAGCCACGGAAATGAAGAGTACCGCCAATAAAGAAAGTGAGTAAAATATTCTGACACTCTTGGTCAAGTGCAGTGAGATATTAAAAAGATGTTCATTTTGAATAGACGGTATCCTTGAAAAAATCTTCTGACAAAGTCCCCATTGCCCCTAGCGTTTGTTCTGCGAACCATATCGGTCATAGGTACCTGCTGATAAAACTTAAATAGTTATAGGGGTAGAAAAAAATATTTTTTATTAATAAATAAAAAAAAAAATAGTTATCATAATTTTTATTTATACAGAGATTTCACGTCTTTTCCCATACGGGGTAGCAGAGGTACAGTTGCGCCCGCGCATGCTTAACAAGTTATTCAAATGGTTAAGGTCAAATGCCCATCCTTAAAGCGCTATGCGTCATAAAGTAGACTATATAGAAATCCCAAAATTATATATAACGTAACATATCATTGACAGGCGTATACATTGCTTCTGGCCCTACGCTAGGATACCCCGTTTCGTGGGAGCCGGACGCAGCAACGTCACAAACATGTAAACATCCAAGACCTGGTTTATTTTCTTCGTCCCCAGTCGGGAATCGAACTAGAGACCTCTCGCTTGGGAATAACAACTTCGACTGCAACACTATAAAGTTCATTTACCTTCAAAGTTTTTGTTTATGTGTCAAAGGCAATAAAGTTGTATACGAATAATGTTTACTTAATAGATTTTTTTCACCTAAAACATGCAATTTCTTAAGATTTGAAAATAATTTATTACGGTTTTTCAAAAATAGTAATTTAAAATATCTAAAAATGATAGTGTTCAAATTAAGGTAATACGAAAAAAATATGGGTTTTTTTTTAAATCATTTATTCCACTATAAAGTCATCAACATATTTGATTTTTGGGTTAAAGTTTATTGAACATATGTTAAAGATTTTCACCGAAGGAAAACGCGATTGGGTGAAATTTTCTTGATAGAATTTATTTGCAAAAAAGACTCTAAATTGTTTTATTTTTTTTCTGTAATTCTTAAATCCTAACTTATTTCCTTGCGAAATTGCAGTTAACTGAGGATACTTTATGCAATTTTTCCCCGATTCCATCCCTCTCACACTGCGGGTCTTTCCGCCTGGAGTAACAGGGACCTTTTGCATAGACGAGGTAACCCCTTAAGAAATTATCAGTGGTTTTGAAAAAACACAAAATATTCGTAATGTGCACGCTGTAGACCGCAGCGACTAACGTATCAGACAAGTTACAGGTGTGAGCTGTTTTAAACTTCATTTTAATATGGTTATTTCCAAAAAATTAACCACTGCGAACATAGCTGCTAATTTTACCGATACATGCGCCTTATGACTCATGCCTTTCAATCCCCGAATTTGCATCTTACTCAGAATCTGATGTCGCATTCAATAATGCTTATCTGTTAAGTATCCGATCACAGAATATCAATATCGAAATAATCTTTGAATGGATCACAGACTAACACGAAACGATGCGGTGTTTGATACGAGGTGATTAACAACAGGTGCGAGGGTTCACAGGCGGATTTCTAACTACCCAAAGTAAGATTATTCGTGAGGTGTGATTATATTGACTAGATAAGTAATCTGGTGACAGAGACAGGTTGTGAGGATCTCAAACTAGATTTGATCTTATGAAAACCCTTTATCAATTTACAAATATCCAATGCTACAACTGGAAATATGCTTTGGAAAATTGATTGTTTGGCCAGTTGAAGTTGCTACGAATTAATCAATCAATGGAAATAAATATTCTAGATTCTGTTGGTTAATTACAAAATCTCTAAGAGCACGTCATTAATTTAATATATATAGATATAGATACTTCCCAGAAAAGAAAAACCTGAGTATGCGGAGTGCCCCATTGCCCCCATTGAGGCCGTCTGTCTTCAGTTCACTTCCTTTACCTATACATGTGTCTGACTGTCTGTACAGCTCCTACTGTATGCGAATTGCTGCGTATCGCTTGCCAACTCAGCGAAGGGTCATTTTCCCATTGGGTGCACAGTCAGCTTACTGAGAGTCTATGGAGAACATGCCCTCAGTTTTTTTTTCTTTTTTCTTTTGTTGGAGGGGATAAACATGGAATAACCCATGCCCAGGAGTCAGACCTCTCTGCTATGTCCGGGTCCCCACATATTGAGCGGGCATTAGCTCGTGTGGTATATGGACTAAAAACAAACCCCTTTGTGTTTACAGTTGTCTTATTAAGAATTAACTGTGAGCCATGGCGAACATGCCCTCAGTTTAACCTCGAGCCATGTTGCAGGTGCGCGCGCGCGGACCAATCAGACTCGCCCGCGTTCCCCCTCGGGCGCCGGCGGCGGGGGCGCGGGGGGTGCGGGGGGTGCGGGTGCGGGGGGTGGCACGGAGCGCCCGAGCGTGGTGCGCGCGCAGCTCGACCGCGCGCCCGAGCAGCAGCACGTCTACAGGAACACGCACCCGCAACATGACTCAGGTGATTATCAATCAATCAAGCAATCTTCTCACGCACCCATTCTGGGGCGTGGGGAGTCAGGGTCAGATCATCGGATCTCTTCCTGAGGAAGCGCCTCTGTCCACTCCTATGGACAGGTCATCGGGGGGCCCTCGCGGGCGGTGGAGATCTTCTCACTTGGGGTGTTCCATTGGATGATCGCCGGCTAGGCAACCAGGTCGCATGGCAGGCGGCGGCGGTCGGGCGGGCGCGCGTGGTACGGCGCCATGTCGCGGATATGCGGATGTTGTGAGCTATCCGCACGCGCGAACATGCCCTTCGCCAGCCTCTGGACAAACTGGTCCACTGTTTCCCATCTCAGGTCCGTCTGGATCGTCGCATTCCTCACGTAGCGGGGGGCGTCGACGATGGTACGCAAAGAGAGGTTCTCTTGGGCTCGGAGTCTCCGTTTGTTCGTCTCCGAGCACAAGGAGGCGATGATCTGAACCAGTCTTCTTGGGGCTGGAGACGTCGACAATTTTTACAGCAACCCCTCGTGCCATACTCTGTCAAACGCCTTCTCCATGTCCAGGAGTACTGCGACAGTGTATTCCTTCTTGTTTAAACAAACCGTCATGTCATTCAGTACTCTGAGCTGAAGCATCGTAGAATGCTCGGGCCTGAAGCTGAACTATTCCGGGCGCGGGTGGATGTGGGGCAGTAGCTTCGCCAGCAGAAGTTTGTCAAACACATTTGAGATGTTACTCAGTAGAGTTATCGGCCGATAGCTCTCAGGCAGCTTGGAGTCCTTGCCCGGCTTGGGCAACATGATGACCAAGCCCTCCTTCCATTGGGGTGATTATCGAGTTCCGCTTTCCTTTTCTTACTTCAATCGGGTATTTGTTAAGTAAAATTAAGTAGGTATTCAAAAATTGTGAACCAACTTGACAAGAGATGGAGAATATACAAACGTGGTCAACTAATTAAAGACAATCTCTAGTTAAGCCAAGTTGTGAATTAATTGTTTATTTTCCAACGAGACTTAACAATATTCCATATGTTTTACATGTAAGTACAATAGTCATTGATGTGCCCGATTATACAAACAATAACAACTTCTTAAACATTAAACCTCTTTACGATTATCATAGTAGTGGTATTTGTTTAAAGAATGCTGGCTGGCCATTTAATTAGGGACACTGAGGTATTGTGTTCTAATTTAAAAATTTGAATCTTAATACTTTTATATTTCTTCTCTTAATGTTTCGTGGTAATTTTGGCGGCAATCCAGATTTTTTATTTTAAGTTTTGAGTATTATTTTAAAGAAAAATGGGCAAAAATAAAAGTTGCGATCCAACACTACGAAAAATTATCTTGAAGTTTTTCGAGCGTGGTTGGTCATACCGAAATATAGCACAACTTTTAAATTGTTCAAAAACTATGGTATGCAATACAGTGCAACATTTCAGGCGCAATAACACAGCTTTGAATGTGCCCAGAAGCAAAAGATGGAGAAAAAAACTCCGCAAGAAGATAGAATAATAACCAGGTTAGCTAAGATAGATCCGTTTCTAGGCTCTTTTTTAATTAAACATGAAGTTTTTGGGGCAGACGAAAGAGCCGGTATATCAGCGAGGAACGTTCGACGACGTCTGGTAGATGCAGGGTTGTTCAGAAGAATGGCTCGCAAAGTACCGTTGTTGAAGAAAGAACACAGAAATGCTCGTTTGGCGTTTGCACGTAAATATGGTCATTGGACCTACGCCCAATGGCAACATGTATTGTTCTCTGACGAGACCAAGGTTAATTTGATTTCTTCAGATGGAAGGAAATATGTACGGCGTCCTGTAAAAGCGGAAATGAATCCATGATTCACAACAAGCAGGTAAAACATGGCAGTGGAAACATTAAAATGTGGGGTGCCTTTTCTGGACGTGGAGTGGGACCTGTGAGGAAAGTTCAGGGTAACTTAGACCATCATCAATACAAGACAATATTGGGGGAAACTATGATTCCCTATGCTGAGGAGCATCTCCCTATTATATGGACGTTTCAGCAGGACAACGACCCGAAACATACCGCCCGTTCAGTCAAGTCGTTTCTTAACAGTCAGTCAATATCGGTGCTAGATTGGCCAGCAAATAGCCCGGACCTCAACCCAATTGAGCACCTTTGGCACGAAATCAAGAAAAAAGTTGCCACTTATCGTACATGGACAACTTTAGATGAACTTAATGAAGCTTTTTGTGAGGCATGGGCAAACATTCCTACTGAAACATTTCAGAAACTGATAATGTCTATGCCACATCGGTGTCAAGCGGTAATTACTAACAAAGGTTTTGCTACTGGGTACTGATTTTACACGTAATAAAATGGAGCTGCTAAAAATATTATAATTCTACAGATTATTAGTTTTTTTTAACTCGATTTTTCACTATACTTTACATTATAATGTACTGTCCTTAATTAAATGTTCAGCTACACAATTGTACATTAAAATTTAATACATAAATAACCTTTGATATTAAATACTTTTTTCTATTTGATTAATCTTTTATTTACAGCCATTTATAGCATAATAATCGGACCAAATTATGCAAACAATAGGTGCTGAGAAATCAATAGGGTTTTATAATTATATGTACATAACCGGTCATAGCTCTTCACTATCTTGAATGTCCCTAATTAGTTTACCACGACTGTACATGTAAGATTGTCATAACCTAAGTTTGTTAACTATGTACAATTTTAAACCAGACCAACAGCATTTAGAATTTTCATTTCTTTTGTTATCACATGTCAACCTAATACAAATACTATTCGGGGGCTTCGCTGCGCTCGCCCCCTCTAGTCTTTACCTAAGCTACCGCAGTGTTTGTCCTGGTATTTCGTTTGCAATTCAAGTTTAAGCCTGTTTAAAATTTAACGGTTTTATTAGAAACTAAAGCGTCATATCGTAAGCAGTACGGTACAGTATATAATTTATCGATAGTTTGTAAACTAACGAGAGAGAAACGTTAGAATATTAACTAACGGTTTCGACAATCTTACGGTGACAGATATATCTATCTGAAAATGCGAAGCTGAATTCCGAGACATACACAACTAAAACTTACCATAGAAAATAACAGAGAAAGACCAAAGGCTGACCCAAACAAACAAAGTTCCATAGGACTCAATTAGAGTATTTAACACGAACAACATGACACCGATACGAAAAACATGATTTTTTGACAATTTCTCTTTACTTAGCAAGTTTTTTTATTTTTTTATTTCACTTCGCAGTAAAAACACAATTGACTACAGAATGATGTTTATCTACGGATGCCACCCTGCTTCGGCTCGTAGCACGAAGCTGCTTCTACATGCGTTACGCCGTAGCACAAGTTGCTGCTACGCTGTTCTCTAAGACTAGTTGCTTTGAAAGTTCATTCTCAGGCCAGTTCTATTAGGTATTCTGTGCCAGTAGTCGCAAACGCGAGACGTTAAGAAGTTTGAAGTTCACACTCTCAGTTTGACGAACACTCAAAATGACTGAGTCGGTGTTGATGTGTCTTGCTCTGAGGAATTGACATTATGATTTTTATGCGGGTTTTTCGACGTGATAACGTCTTATAAATCGATGAACGCCGGCTGCACGCACGAAAAACTGTCACGTTCCGCCAGAGCCAAGCGTGCAAGCAAAAGCGCGGTATAAGCCATAGATAAGCATGACCGGCCTAAGCGTTTCTTATGACGTTATCACGTAAAATTATCGTCCATAAACCGACTTTACAGACAACCAATATTTTAGAAATATTTTTCTTTTCGTCAAAAAACTTTGCACATAACTTTTATTCAACTGAAATGAAATGAAATAGTTTATTTGTTCAAGCTGAGTGATTAAAGTTCACTTGTTGTACATATAAATGCGTGGTAACAGTGTTAGAGTTACTCTAACTAGGTAGGGTAAGGTAGGGTTTCCCCTGTAATATAGGATAAGTTAAAACAGCTCTTCCCTCTTTGTATGTTTATAAAATATGTAAACAGGTTAAATAGTACAATTTAATATTAAAATAATCATTAAAAATATAATTAATGCACAGTGTAAGTAATAAAGTAAGTGTAGTTGAAGAGTGTTATGTATGTATGTATGTATGATGAAGTGTGTAGTGTATGTGGGTGTAGTGTATACTCCGCCTAATTAATAAAACTTATCAAGCCTTTATAGCTAAAATATGCTTTGTCCTTTACTCACAAACACAAATTTCAAAGTGACAGGCAAAGACTAACGAATTATAATGGCATTATAGTTATAATAGGTTTATTAGACGTTTATGAATAAGACGTTATGAATATAATGTGTTTAATAAGATAATACTTCTATAAATTGTTCAGTGTCATCATATGTATTTGATCTCACCCATTTGAAGATAATTTTCTTGCAATCACATTTGCAAAGACATTTCTCGAGTATATTTCTACTTTTTCATTTATTTTGTTTTAAAGATAAGGACCCAAATATTTAAAAAATCGCTGCAAAAGTTTTGTTTTTGTAAGAATAGTTTTACAGACTATATCCTTTCGTCGTTTTGAGGTAGTTTGGTATTCAATAATTTTGTATTGTTACATTATGGTGCTATGAATAAACAGTTTCCTCACAGTTAAGACGTCACAGAAATCATAGAGATCTAGAGTAGGAAATATTCTGGGTATAAAGATACTTTAGACTTTTAGAATTGTTTAGAACGTTGGGCACGCTCTAACGATTTAAGAGACGTTTTATTTGCACCGCCCCAACAGGAAATACAGTAAGATAAAATAGATTGACATAGAGCAAAATATATATTTTTCATAAGCATTGGTTCAGCAATATGTCTCAGGCATTTAAATATATAAATCAGTTTCCGTACTTTTGCACTTATTTTTTTAATATGTTTTTTTAAATTTATATTTTGGTCCAGATCTACACCAAGCTATTATATTGTTTCTGTTCGTTCCAACGCTTTACATGAACAATTGTTATTTGCACTACAAACATGGTCAATTAATTTGAAATTTTTCGAAGGTTGAGTCGAACTGTTTATTGAAAACGTAATGTACTTGTTTTACCCGCGTTTAATATTAGAACATTTTCCTGAAGCCAACAGAAGACCCTGTTAAAACAAAGTTGAGCACTCTCAAATACCTTTTGCTAGTTTTTACCTCTAAAAAGTAAAACAGTGTCATGAGCATGGGTGACAATATTGTCTGCACATCTTTATTTTCTGTGCAATGAAGAATAGGAATATAAAAATATTTTTCTTTTCATCAAAAAAACCTTAGTAGTATAGTCTGTGCTAAAACCCACAAGCGAAATCCTCTGTGTTAAACAATCACAAATATGACCCAAAACTTCTCGCAACGATACACTAAGTAAGACGTTTATAGTATTAACATCAACAACATAACATCCTCTCGACGAAGACACGATAATTTTGATCGAACGTCACTTTAGTTACCTAAACTTACGTTCGTTTAATCTTCTACAAATACTTTGACTAGAACTTAGTGCGATGTCTTCGTATTTTCATAAAAGAACGCGGCTATATTATTTCGATTACCGGTTTTTCAACCCAATGAAGTCTTGATATAGTGTGTTGTTCAGTACAGTTTGCTCAACAAACGTTATCATTCTCGCTCCACTGAACTACTGAGCAAATATGCCCATAGTGCGACCACTTAACCGAGACATCTCTTCACATACAACTTTGTATGGCGCGAGGTTTCACAGTTAACTTATTGTTTATTCCAGATATTGATGCGTTGTGAAATATTTTCTTAGGCTGATAGTATTCATGTTACTTCAAGTTTTTGTGATAATGTTTCTCGTTTATAAACATATTTAGAAATCCTTTCGATTTGATAAAAATAACTTAGCAGATTAAAAAAAACAAAAACAAATAAATACTTAGGTACAAGGGCAGACTACTGGACATAGTCCTTCCTCCCTCGTCCACTCTATCCGATCCTTAGCCAGTCTACCTCCAGTCCTTATCCTATTATCCCATAACACATAAAACTGGAAAATACAATAAAAGTAAAAAACATTTATATTCTGAGACAACGGTATAAAACATCGAATCTAGGACCAGAGTACCTGTCAAACTGAATCAAACGAGCTCAAACTAGATAGGGTTTCATCGTTTTCTTACAGATTTCCCCTGGCCACCTTCTGGATACATTATTACCACATCATGAAAATATGAAATAGGACCAAAGGACATGTCAAGACAAACCAAATGCACCCAAGGTTTGCGTCATTTTGTTACAGAGTTCCCATGGTCACCTTGCGACTCCATCATGGGATCAGCTCCATGTTATCAATTTATTGTTTTTCATCCGGTTTATATTACATTTATGCCTGCAAAGTTTTAGCTCACTAGGAAATCTGGGAGTGGGTCAACATTGACCCGAAAGATTTGACCCGAACATGAAATGTTACTAATATTATTAATGTGAAAGTAGCAATGTTCAGATGTTAAGATGTCTGGATGTTTGTGTGTTTGTGCCTCAATCACGCTTAAACGGCTGAACGAATTTGAATGAAATTTAGCACAGAAATATTTTATGACCTAGATTAAAATAAAGTATACTTTTTATCCGACTGCAGCAGAACGAGGGTAACGTTATCTCGGTAAATAATAATTCCTAGGAACACGCAGATTAAGTTGCGGGCATCAGCTAATACAACATAAAGCTAGACGAGCTTATCTCTAAAAGAGATTCCTGCCAGCATACCGTAAATCCTCATGCCTTTGCCCGAATGATAAATGGCATTTCGCCATTTTCTATATGGGGTGCAAAAGCATAGTGGACATACTACGTTTAGCCAGACAATCAAACTTCATTTGATGCCCACGACTTTGAGAAAGAAAATCAATGTCTTTGTTGAAATATTTGACTATAAAATATTTTTATTCGCAAAAAATATCGCTACATACATATGTTGTCTATATAAAGGCCGCAAATGTTTAAAGTGGGACATACAACAATAATAAAATATGATAGAATAAATAATGAAAATACACATCAACTCCAACATTTATCTGAATACAAGTCCAATATTTCAGAGACAATAGCAAAACAAACCCGATGGAGATATAAATCATCATTACCCAACCCTTATACAATAGATAGTCCAACATTTGGCCAAAATGTTAGGGTCGCGCAATTTCATAACCCCTTGGTCGGACTGTTCAAACACTATTTTAGGGTGCCGTATTCAAAGGATTCCAACTGTACCCTTTTCTAAGGTTCCACTGTCTGTTCGTCTGTCATAAGGCTTCTTGAACCGTATTACCTCAACACCTGAAAGTTCCGGAAGTACGTTTCACTATGGCCTCCATTACGATAAATATTGAAAATTCAATAATTTTGTCTTGAAATTTAGTCGTTTTTACGGTGATGGAAAATATCGGTAAATCTCACAGGGCTCGCCAGATACTTCCAGATATAAATATCTATTAATATAATAATGAATGTAGCCCATTAATATCCTCACCGAGGGGCACAGGCATTTACCCGGATACGAGTAAGATTAAGCTCAGCGCGGGTTGGTGGAGGGGTTTTACGAACACTCCCATATAGCGATAGCAGCCGGGACCTACAGCTTAACGTGTCATCCGAAACACTGAACGTTCGATAATGTAATCAAGATAAATTAATTATCTCTTTGGTACATGGTCAGGATTCGAACCTGCATCTCCTGTGTGGATGCAAGCGTGAAACTCATTAGACTACGGAGGTCTCAACAATATTTTACTATCTTAAAAATGAAAGATACATGACCCCCAAGCAGGAAACTTCGTGCGCGAGTAAAAAATATAATAGTATTAATATACTTTCAATAAGTCAATTTATTGCACAAACACAGTGAATACAAAAATATAAACGAAAAGACTCTTAGAAAGGCGAGTTTAACAAGAGATTTCTTCTAGCAAACCTAGAATGGAGAGCATTATAAGAAACCACGGGTAGAATAATGTGCACAACATTAAATATGTTACTAAAAATAATAAATTTCTTACCAGCAGCCGGGACCTACAGCTTAACGTGTCATCCGAAACACTGAACGTTCGAAAATGTAATCAAGATAAATTAATTATCTCATTGGTACATGATCCGGATTGGAACCTGCATCTCCTGTGTGAGAAGCAAGCGTGAATTTAAACCCATTAGACATTGACATTGAAATAATTGACGCTGTTTTATGTTTAATTACAACATGTTTTAAATAAAAATTGTGCAAGGGAACCATACGTGTGTGGGTCCTTCTCGCACTCATCCTGTTTTTTTCTTTTTAAAGGCAGTAGAGCAAACGAATTGATTGTGTGCGGTGTGCATTGAATATTTACGAGGGTTAAGTGTGTATGCGGGGTCGATGAATGTTTAATCTCCATCTGGCGGGGTCGGGGACACAGGGGGCATAAGACCGTATCTAAGTTGAAGAATTAAAGGAATATTACAACGCACATTCGATGGAATTGTAAGTAAAATTTATTGTTTTGTGAGCATTAACTAACCTCAATATTTACGGCGTATAAATTACCTCTGCCACACATTCTTTGCCATACTTTCAGCTTGTAGGTACATAAAGTTCGCGCCAAGTTTATTTCGCTCTGAGCGAGCTGTCACCTCTCTGTTTCATACCCCGCCTTACCCTTTTCGAAAAAGAGATGTCACAGCTCGCTCAGATCCAAAGAAACTACACGCAGACCGTACTCGTTAATAGTATTAAACTTCTGAATGAATTTAATAAATGATAATATAATATTGCCTTGGACACTATTTACACACATTGATCTAGCCCCAAACTAGAATTCCCTGTATCTTGGGTACAAGATAACGATATACATACTTATAAAGATAAATATTATACTTAGATAAACAACCGAGCTCATCAGACAAATATTTGCCCCCACCGGGACTCGAACTAGGGACCCTTGGCTTCGTAGGCAGGGTCACTGCCTACTCGGCCTATCGGGTCATCATTTGAATAAAAAGTTGCGATTAGATAGTATAAATTCCAAATGATAGATCTAGGTAGATTGCTATTCTATATGAATAGCAATCTACCTAGATCTATCATTTGGAATTTATGAGTTATATACTCAGCACCCAATTCTGAGGTCCACACTACATCAATGTGATAAAAGAGACGATCCCATTCGATCCTTGCCTGATTTGATTATGCATTCATAAGGCATACAATATTGAATCGCCGCACACCTAGTTCCGTTGACCTAAAAACTCGAGTCTAAAATGGTCCTTGCATTTCTCAGGACAATGAATTCAGTTTAAACGAAGCAGTTCCATTGCAACTCTTTCGAAAACGGATGCTAATTTCCTTCGCCTCTCAACCAGAATCTACATAACGTGTAGTATAGCGAACAAAGGAGGGTTGGGTGTTGTTTTCACCAACATAAATACACTTAAACTAAGCGATGAACACTTGAAACCACTTAGCTTTTAAGAATGTTTCAGTCTACATCATTCGACGCCAGATTCAGTAGTTTGCGGTGCCGACTCTAACACATTTCTTCGTGCCTTTGTTTAAGCCTTTATTTTTAACGTTCTTTTCAAGACGGCGACGCCTAAATATGCAGCGAGGTAATATTTTTGCGAACACAAAGTAAGCTTAGCTTTGTTTTTGACTTTGTATATAATACAAGTATATTGAAGGTTTTTGGGTTGCGAGTGGGACTTGTAATAGGATTAAAGGTGTTTTGGGCATGAATTATTGAGATGTCTTCCAGTTAAAACATTGTTATAAACTTTTAGATTATGCTGTTTATCAGGGTTTATGATACAGAAACAGAAAACTCTTTGGTTTAATACGCTACAAATGTATGAGTAGATGTGATTGCGAACCGGTTTTTGCTCGAACTTGGTACGGAACCCTTGTGCGCGGGTGCTGCTCTCACTGACTTGGACAGATTTTAATAGAACAAATTGAACCGACATCACATCATTATCAAAAAAGTTAGCTGAGGCATAGTTGAGCCAGTTCAAACACAAAGTCATTAACATACACTTAATTTAATTATTTAAATTTTTATTTCTAAATTGAATACCGCCCAATATTGAATAATTCCAAGGATAAACAAGGAGACATTTAATTTATTTGATAATATTTTGGGAAATGATAAAACCCATCATTATGAACAACTTTCCCCAAGAAATATATATGTAGTCACAAATGGAAAAAATATATTTGTCCCTCAGTACATTGACCCGATCAGCTGATTACAAGTTACTATGGGGAACCCAAATTTTTTTTTCGTTTGCTACCATATGTTCCTCAAAATATGTTCGGCAATTTTTTTGTTTTCTTCGGACCTCCTCAACCTTTACTTAAAGGCACATTTATATATTTTTCCGACTTCTGAGCTAAAAATAGCACCTTCGCCGCTTGATTTTGAGTTCTCAGGCGGAAAAATTATATTCCTAACTCGTTCGAAAGGGCTTTTTATGGACCTCGCTATGACCTCGCCTTCGGCTCATAACATAAACTTCTGAGTTCGTAAAAACTTTGTAGACTCGTGGAAAATGTACTATTACGTATTTACATAGTCAGGTCATAAGTTCTGTCACATGTGCAATATGAAATAATTTAGACATGTTTATTATTTATGTAAACATTTATATAGCAAAATGAACTTAATAAAACATAGATTCTTATGGTAATAAAGTTTATTCAAAATGACCCCCACGATTTTGAATACAGGCCTTTATTCTGCGCGGCCAGTCGTCTATCGCAGCACGAACGAGGTCCATGTCAATATCGGCGGCTGCCTTAATCAAAGATGCCTTGAGTGACTCCAAATCAGGATAAGGCTTTGAGCAGGCCTTTTCCTCCAAGTGTTGCCATATCTTGTAATCTAACAGACTCAAATCTGGACTGGAGGAGGGCCAGTCTTCGTGCCGGATGAAGTCGATTTCACGCGCCGCCAGCCAGTCTGTGTGCTTTTCGCTCTATGAGCTGGCGCAGAATCTTGTTGGAATACCCAGTGCCTGTTATTAAACATGGTATGAGAAACAGGTTCCACAAGGTTCTTGAGGACTGTATTTTGATACACAACTGCATTCGTTTTTACGCCTTTCTCACAAAAATGTACCTCAGTTAAGCCCCAATAAGAGACTCCCAACCAAACCATGAGCGAGGATGGAAAATATGACCTCGTTGGACACGCGAAATTCGGTTGCTTGCTTCTTCACTGCTGTGTGCGTACACCTTATCATTTTGTTTGTTGTAGCTCTCTTCCACGGTGAAAATTTTTTCATCCGAAAAAAGAATTTCCCGATGCTTTTTTCCCGCGTACCGCTTCAACAAAGCGCGGCATCTCTTCAGTCTCAGGTCCATTAAACGAGCGTCCAAACGATGTCCTGTTTTTCTTCGATATGCCCTAAGCCCTAAGTCTTCATTTAACACCCTTTTCACCGTGGTCCTGCTTAACCCCATCTGAAGGGCCAACAGTTTCTGCTTACGTATGGGATTTCTTTGAATTCGCGCCTTCACAACTTTTATCACTGCTGGAGTCCTAACAGAGCAAGGGCGACCACTTCTTGACCTGTCATCTACACTAGAGTCTTCATTGTATCGTTTTATGGTACGATAAACGAATCTTTTGGTTATATTCAAATTTTTCAGTAAGTCGAAAATCTGAATTGGCGCGTAACCGCAACGATGCAACGCAATAACTGCGACACGGTCTTCTTTAAGTGTCCACTCCATATTTAAAAATGAGGAAAATTCTAAAAAGTACACATTTTTATTTTCATGAAAAATTCGAAATTCGAATTCAATAAACTTTTTTGTGGCCAGCGTTCTAAATTCAAAAGTTTTTATTGTGTGACAGAACTTATGACCTGACTGTGTATTTAAAAACATTATAATTTAGACCCATTACAGAGCAATCCTATTTCGGGGCTAAACCAAACCATATTAAATAAAAATTACACTACGGTATTATTTTAATATTATTTAAATATTGCATAAAACCCTTACAATATATGGTTAGGTTTATGAAATTTGATTAATCATCGAAGAAATCATGTGGTTTAATAAATTATTAAAATGGATAATCATTCCTCTCGCTCACATATCGTCAAACATACATTATTATTTTTTTATTTAGCCTGCCTATGCAGACACCACTATTGTCCCACTGCTGGGCAAAGTCCTCCCCTATCTCAGAGCATTCCTCCCTGTGCTGTGCTGCCCCCTCCCAGTTCGGCAAAAACCTGTCCAGGTCGTCCCGCCATCGACGCCTCGGCCTGCTTCTATTTCGATGACCATCAGTGGGCATCCATTTGGTGGTCAGTTTGGCCCATTTTTGGGGGTGCATGCGGCACACGTATCATCCGGCCCAGTCCCACTTCAGCCTAGCACTCTTTGCGCCAACGTCAGCAATGCCAGTGATGGAGCGCAGTGTCGTGTTTCTAACATGCTCGGTCAGCCTGTCACCGGTTATACTTCGCTACATCGCTCTTTGGAAAACCTTGAATTTGGACTTCTGGATCTCCGTCAGCGACCAAGTTTGATCACCGTAGGTTAGGATAGGCAGGATACAGATGTCGAAGAGTTTTTTCTTCAGTGACAATGGAAGGTTTCCCTTTATCAGCTTTTTCATGGACCAGTAGCTCTTCCAGGCGTACGATATGCGTCTATCGATTTCCTTATCCTGCCTGTTTTCGAAGGATACTAACTAGCCCAAGTAGATGTATTCGTCGACATACTGTATTTCCTGCCCATCAACCTCGACCTTACGTTACGTGCTATTGGTCATGACCTGCGTTTTTGTCCGATTCATCATTAGTCCAACCTCAAGGCTTGCAGTGCTAAGGTATTGTAGCATTAATTGTAGTTCAGCTGCCGTTGACGCGAACAGGACAATGTCATCGGCGAAGCGAAGGTTTGTGAGCCTTCTGCCACCAACAATAATGCCCTTGTCCTGACATGGGACCGCTTGCTGTTTAAATACCTCCTCGTGGGTACCGGTAAACAACTTTGGCGATAGAGGGTCGCCCTGCTGCACACCTCTATCTATATTTAATGTTGGTCCAGATGACTGCAACTTTATATTGGCAGAGCTATTGTTATATATCGTTTTAATAATGTTAATATAAGTGGGGTCTATATTTTGGTTATGGAGAGCTTTGAATATGGAATCATGAGTGATGCTGTCGAATGCTTTAGAGTAATCCACATAGCCAAGGTAGAGGGGTTTATTGAATTCGTTATATTTTTCGATAATTAGATTGAGAGATTGGAGATGATCTGTTGTTGAGAATGCTGGGCGGAACCCAGCTTGTTCAGGTGGTTGGTGAGAGTCTAATTTGCCAGCAATACGTGATTCGATAATTTTAATGAACAATTTATAAATGTGGGAAACCAGACTGATTACGCAATAGTTTCCGATATCGGATATCGCCTTTTTTATGGAGTAGAATAATATTTGAATGAAGTAATTTAGACGGGAATTGGCCTTTATATAATAGAGTATTGCACAAGTTTGTTAGGTGAGGAATTAATGCGGGTTTTTCTATCTTTAATGCTTTTGTCATGATACCATCTTCTCCGGGGCTGTTACCATATTTCATACTCATAAGAGCACGATTGACCTCAGAGCCTGAGATGGGATGGATGGTATCTGGGCAGCAGTATTCGGCATCAAAGGTTGGGTTCGTCTTTAGTGGGTCAGAATATAATGTTTTGTAGAATGATATACAGATGTCCATAACTCTATCTCTGTTGCCTTGCGTAACGCCATTTTGGTCCATTAATCGTGTGATCCAGGTTTTATTGCTATTGATTCCTTGTTTTGCTACTCTAAGGGATCTATTTTTTATACATTTCTTCTGGACCTTTTCTAACTTGACAACATATTCCTTTTCGTATGGGTCCAACCGTCCGTGGCCTAGTAGTATTCGCACTTCGTAAACGATCGTGTGGTTAGTAACATCTGGTCAAGATGGTCACTGGATTGATTACCATTTCTAGGTGGCATTTGTTTCGGGCGCTTCCATGCCTTGAATGTTATCGTAAGCTGCAAGTCACGGCTACTATTGCCACTCGGTGATAGTAGTAGTAAAGCTGTGTCAGACGCCCTAATATATTTTTATTAGTGGCGCGCATTGCTCCTGACAAACCCCAACTTCCTCAAGCAGCTGGCTGTGAGGGACTCAATGTGCTTATGAAAAGTCAGTTTAGGGTCAAACACGACTCCTAGATCTGTACAACCTACAACTTTTATGAAATGTCAAAGGGATTTGCAGAAAGAGTAAATGTCATGATATGAAGCTTCAGTTTTCGGTAATGAAAAGTAGCCTGTTTCCAAGTTTCAATTAAACACTGCGTTTAAATCCTCCTTCATCCAGCGAAAACTGTTCTCAGCCCGAATCCACGGGATTATCTTCAAATCATCGGTGTATTGTAGACGGCATGCCTTTTTGACCGTCGCAGGAAGGTCGTTGATCATTATAGAGAATACGAGTAATGACCGGCCTGAGATTGTCTTACACCCGGTGGAGTAGAATATATCCTAGAAATGTTACACTCATGCCAAAAAATGAATGTCGCTCTCAAAGATAGTCAGCAAATCATCTCAGAAATTTCGGAGATTTATTTTTTTAGAACAACATCATTATCTACTCTGTTGAAAGCTTTCTGAAAATCAAGATGTATCACGTCTACCTGTTTATCCAAGATATATCACCACGATCCTTTCTTCTGTAAATGAGCTGGACTGCTGTGAGTAACTTGTTTCTAGCCGACCTCTCTGATTTTAACCTTTCAAACACCAAGGGTAGTTGGGACGGGTCGCGATTTTTAACCTTATGCCATGGTACTAAAATTTTAAACCTTAACAGAAAAGTGGCGCCATTAGTATTCAAGAGGTTAAAGCCATGTTGTGTATCAGTCACAAAAGATTCAATCCATTTAATAATTTTCACTTTTAAAATTAGTTCAAACATATTTACAGTTGAACTGAGAATGCTTTAGGTCGGCGCTCTACAACCTAAGTTTTCTTTTTTATTGGTTTTTACTATTTATATCAAATATTTATTAAATCTGTAAATGTAACCGAAATAAAATAAAAATCCGCAAAGTGCATCGTCATCGTGCAACCTAAATATTTAAGATAATCAAAATTAAAACTACGCACTCGCAAAAACTGAACAGAATAAAAAAACAAGACACTAAACAAAAAACCGGTCCAAGCCCGACCCTAAGGTACCCATCACACTGGCAGCATTACCGCGCTGCACGGCGAGTGAGATCCTTTGGATCAGGAACGCTCCGGAACGATTGTCAAAACCTTGGTCCCTTAAGCGTCGCCCAATGTCCTTGACAAATGTCCTGCCCTGAGCACCCCAAATGTTCAGTTTTTTAAGTTACAGTTTCAACACTTGTCATAAATGTAGTGGAGACTCCGTGTAAAAAAATCTTACATGATTGGAGAATAAATGGAGGGATTCTATCTGTACGTATAGAACTGTGAGGCTTCAGTGATCTAATAGCTACATCAATGGCTTTTAAGGAAAATTCAGCTCTGTTCACGTAGTTAGAAGACAACGAGTTATCATCGGTCATAGCTTGGTTAGGCGACAAAGCTGGCATACGCATATAATAGCTGCTCCCGCACCAGCTATCTTCTTGCGTTTCAATAGTAAATTTAGCTCAAAAACACACTTTGACATTTAGATAGATATATGTTTCCAGAAACTGCGAGGAACATTGTTAACGTTGCCTTTTACACCTCATATGTGAGATTGTTTTAACACTGGTATGGAGGCTACTGTATAATTTCTTAATATTTGCGTTATGTGACATCTTCAGCTTCGCGTATGAAGGGTTCCGTACCACCGTAAAATGGTAGGGATGGTGTGGAAGAATAGTTTGGATTTTACATAACAAAATTTTGTTTACAAAGTTATTGGTGCGGCTATTTTCACACTCCATGTAAATAACCAGGTGCATTCATAAGTTTTTATGTGGTATAGAAATAATTGTTGTATAGGAGCCCCCTTAAATATTTAGTCTATTCAGTTTTTAGGGTTCCGTACCCAACGGGTAAGAACGGAATCCTATTACTAAGACTTCGCTGTCCGTCCGTCTGTCACCAGGCTGTATCTCAAGAACCTAGCTAGCTAGACAGTTGAAATTTTCACAGATTATGTATTTCTGTTGCCGCTATAACAACAAATTCTAAAAAACAGGATAAAAGAAATATTTAAGGGGGCTCCCATACAACAATTCTTTCAATACCACATACAAACTTATGGATGCACCTGGTTATGTACATGGAGTGTGAAAGTAACCGCACCAATAACTTTGTAAACAATATTTTGCTGTGTAAAATCCAATCTATTCACTCCACACCATCGCTTCCATTGAACGGTGGTAAGGAACCCTTCGTGCGCGATTTAGACTCGCACTTGACCGGTTTTTTAGTATATGTTGTTAGAGCGGCAACAGAAATACATCATATGTGAACATTTCAACTGTCTAACTATCACGGTTCATGAGATACAGCCTGACAACAGACGGACAGACAGACATACAGACAGCGAAGTTTTAGTAATAGGGTCCCGTTCTTGCCGTTGGGGTACGGAAGCCTAAAAAACAATGATGATGGATGTTCACTTTTATTTATTGCGGTGTGTCCGCAATTAGGGCACATTCTGCACTCGATAGATTCTTAATTCTGCTGAATGTAAGTAGGTCCATAGCCTGAGTTCATTTCAGAAAAAGATCTAATTCAGAATTTTCTTATAAATTAGTAGGGTAATATAGCCTCGGAAGATAATCACTTGATATATCTTGATTAGCATACAAACAAAGAGAAAGTTAGAGTTTCGTTGATCTGAGCATACGACATACAAATGCGAATACATTTCTTAATAGGTTGTATAGAAACGAACTTGCTTTCCTAACAAATCAAATATATATTTACTCTCTATTATCTATCTGCCAACATCGTTATTTGAGAAAAGATCAAGATGTCTATGAATCTCTTATTCCTCTTTTGTAACCATCTGTGCTTGTAACCTAAATCGTGTTAGGTCTAACTAGCTAGATCCCTACTTCGACTTATGACTAGTCATAATGCGATATAGTAAATCTACGCTGCTTTAAGACTACCTACCCTTCTAGAATGCTCATAATGATACGGGCATTTGCATCCTCGACATGTCAGTGATTCGCTTAAGCTAATCGTTTGATTACAGGCCTGACCATTCACTATTGTACGGTATATTATAATTAGAACTTATCTCCAGTAGTTCACGATCCAATGGTTCAAATTGCTCCTTGCCCTAGATTATGAGTCACTTAAAAATATCTGGTCACTTAAAACTGATGTTTGTAATAAATTTATAAGAAATATTTAAAAAGATTTTGTGTTAACACCGGCCGCCATGGCACATCACCGTCTACCACATTACTTCTAGCCCCACACGAGGATACCCTTTGTCCTGGGAACCAGAAACACCGACGTCACACACAAACAGCCAAGACCTGGGTTTTTTTTTAATTCCTTTCAAGCCTCCTTTTTGCACAGTTATTTAATAGCCCATTGCCGGAGGTGATAACAATTTAAGTGTTTAATTCCATTTTCTTTGTTACAGGAGGAAAAGGTCTTCACTGCTGGCGCCCACCGTTCCTGGTGATGATAATTCTGGTTCACGTCGACCTTCTAGTTTGATCAAAAAAGCAATTATATCAGCATCTTAGTTTTGTTTTGCCTCCTACCTTATGTTTTCTTGATTTGAAACTCACTTAAATTTTACCAAATTTTGGGATCCCATCATCAGAACAACTTTTCTAAAGAAATATTGGGTTGGAAACGGAAAAACAAGATGTCTCAGTTCATAGATCCAATGTGTGTTATTTCTTGTTTTTATCGTACCTCTCCACAAAATTGGTGGTTGGCGGTTAGCTCTCCATTCTCCTCCTTGTACATCGTCAAGCGTATATGATTTTTCACGCTGTTACTAATTCCACACATTTCCAAGGAAACGTTGTTAAGTAATGATGAGTACTACAAATCCCAGTTCAGGTTATGAAATGACACTCTGTATAATCTCATTATTTTTCAGAAATTTATTGTTATCCTTTATTTTTCCATATATATTGTTTTGTGGAATCTTAGGATAAAACTCTATGTAGGTACTTTTAATTTAGTTTTTTGGAAACTTTTTTACTTTATCAGTAATAGCTTGTTCGATGCTGCGTATCTAATCGTAACTTTATCCTCGAACATATCATTCCAAACTTATCGTGCCATATCAAAAAATAATGTTGAAGTGAAGACAAAAAAGTGAGACATTCTTATAACTAAATGGCCAATATAATTTTACCTTTCCAAATAAGATAACCATAAGGCTCTAACTAAGTAATATCCATTTAAAGTTTCTTCGATAAAAAATGGAAGTTATTTTGATAGATTATGTCGTTCGTGCTTTTGACTTGAAATTATATGAGTTGACGAATGATTGGAACAAGACTTTAATCGATAAAACAACGACACTTCAAATACTGGGTGTAACAGAACATTACACCATGTATCATTTTAGGGCCTAGATTTAGTTATCGAATCCTTCCGACAAAACGAAATACATTTCGTAATTTAACTTCATTTACCAAACTGTAAGTTATGTATAACTTATAATTTTATGTAAATAAAAATAAGCATATATTAAGTACAAGCGTAAAATGGGACTGGGCCGGACACATTTGCCGGATGCACTGGGGAGAAGTGGGCGAAACTTGCCACCGAATGGGTGCCAAGCGACGGACACCGGCGTAGGGGCAGGCCGAGACGTCGATGGCGGGATGACCTGGACAAGTTCCTGCCAGACTAGGCGAGGGCAGCATAGGGCAGGGATAAGGGGTTTTAAAAAAGGGAGGCCTTTGCCCCGCAGTGGGACACAAAACAGGCTACATAAAAATCTAATAAAAAGTAAATGCCTCTACTCTAGTAAAAAAAGCTATTGATGACCTGCTTCCTTATTGAGTAACTCAAATCTACGTCAAATCCATTGAAGTAAGTGTCAAATTGAAGTTTAGTGTACATACTTTGTCCACTCTATTAATAGTTTTTTGACAGCTCAAAACCTTTACATTTTTGATGTTTGCAATGAAAAATATTGCTTATAATGTACGCAATAAGGAAATGTCAAATAACCATTAATAGAGTGGACAAAGTATAGTGAAACTGTCAAATTTTCACATCTTTCGGTCAATAAGGGGGCAGGATTGATAAATATATATTGAATAATTCAATAAGTAATATAATGCTTTATTTTGCCAAATATAGTTGGTATTAAAAATATATTAAATATAATTACGTATGTGGAGAAGACATTAGCTTGGCGAAAATCCAACAACACAATGTCCGTTGTCCGGGCAAAGTAGATAAAGGTAAAAGCCATAATATATCACATTATCTGTTTCTCTTTCTAAATACCAACTGAATGTCGTCTTAATATGGGCTTCTCTATAATTCCAATAAGTGATCTCAATTAATTAAATTGTAATTATTCATAGTAGAACATAATTTCACATTTTTTTTGTTTGCGCGGTGTAGTTTTAGTGGACTTATGCCCGATTTCACCAACAGTTAAGGGACACTTAGTTTGTTTTCTTAGCTGTCTAGCGATCGTTTCGGTGGCCGGACCCTTATATTTAGGGGGTCCCCAAGGAGCCTAGATGACCCTTACACTTAGGGCAAATCGAAACAACCGCTAGGTGGCCCCTGAAAGAAATAAAGTGTCCCCTAAAAGATAGGAATCGTTGGTGAAATCGGCCATAATTCTTTCAATGTCCAGTCTAATGAATTAGCCAATGCAAATGATGTGCCAAAAAAATCTTATACGATCATGTAATCGGCTATGGATGATGTTATTTTGTTTTGTATTTAATTATGTTGAAATTTTTCAAATCCGTACTGCACTTATATGGATCTACTGAATCACTTCTTGATTAAATTACCATTTGTAATTTATATGAATGTAAGATTGTTCATCTATGAAGTTTTGTTAGTGCTTATTGGTGAGTACTGAGACTACCTGAGTATTTTTTCTTACGTTAGGTATCATATAAATGTATTGTTAATAAAACTGTACGTGTTTTAGTAAAATATATACAAAGGATTAATAATAGTATCTAAATAATATAATTATTCTATGAATTAACTAAGCTTGCCCCTCACGCTTGATTTAATGTAAATATGAACGAAATCTTGCACAAAAACAAGTAATAATACAAAAATCTTTGTCACCTATAATTATTAATTTTGGTAATGTTTAAATAAAATGTAAATTGTATAATTAATGTATCGTTTATTGAAAATAAGGGATATATCTTAGATGAATGACGTTATTTATCATTATTGTACATAATATTATGATTATATGATTTTAACATTGTAAATGAAGATATTAAATGACTTAGTATAAAAACTATTTTTTTTTCCAAAAAGGTTCATAGCATTATGAACAAAATAACTATACAGTATACATATTAAACTATTTCAGTAAACTGTATAGTTGTTTTGTGCTAGGTAATGGTTCTATAAGATTAGAAAATAATTGTGTTTTTGAGTATTCCTACAAACCTAACCAATAAAACATCGGCCCTAACTCGATAATCGCCCGAAATAATTAAATCTGGATTCGCCAGCCCTTCTCACAATCTTATCGCGAGCTCTCACTTACATTGACAGACATTATCGCTGGTTGAATATCGATGGAATTCTTTAATTGATTTCGACTTTCCTTCCCCACTTACAACGATAATTCTGAATGGAGACGCTATTATTCTATTTTTCTAAAAGGGGGTTGGGTTCTGGCCCATTAGAGCGGAGCCTCTGTGCATGTCCCCTTCACATGCACATCTAATTCAGCCAACCCAACTCGTGCACCAGGTGGGGTAGGAGGCCTGGGTGTTCTAGAAGCTCGTCGGTGGATGCTGTATCTAGGATTACCATCCTGGTTTCTATTGTGAATGGACATGCCAACAGCATGTGCTCTATTGTTTCATCCACTTCCGTACACCCCCTGCATAGAGGGCTGTCTTTTAGACCTGTAGTTAACAAGTGTTTTTTTAGTTTACAATGGCCTGTTATCAGGCACATAAGTATTTTTATTTTACTGCGTGGCAGTCTCCTTAGGTAGTTAGTAAATTTATGCTTGTACTTTTTTATGAAAAAAAGAGAAGACTGCAAAACATAAAACCATTATATATGAATATTTTTGTGTTTTTGCATTCTCTGCTAGACTATTAATCATTCTGTTGCAGTACTGTGGCTGTTTTGAGTCTTTTTCGTAGAACTGCCGCTGATGACGGCGAGAATGGTGGAGGGCCAATCATCAGACGCCTTGTTACTAGAACTTTCGAACGTTTGGTTGATTGTTTCGGCCAAACACGCCTTTATCCCAAACGTATTGGTAGAGGAACAAGTTTGCTTCTATAATTTGACATATCGCTAATTGGCGGCGTGTCTAATGTAAAGGAAATAATCAATGTAATGAGAACAAGCCTTATCCAGTTATACATTCCTGACGCAAAATATTGTTGTTGCGTTTGTTGCTTTAAGAATTAGTGTACATATGCAGTTGTGTTTGCTTGTAGATGCGTTACGTACTACATTGTGATTGCAGACGACGTTACGATAAGGTGTCTCGCTCATTCATCTAGGCGACCCGTCATCTGTAGTTGCGGCTGGGTATAGAGTCGCACCTTTACCCCGCAGCATATGACATAGGTTTTCTGTAAATCGTTCAGAAGGCGTTTCCAGTCCATATTACTCTTAAGCTCCTTACAGTATCCCCTTTGTCTTTTTCTAATCGACATTCCGGTCGGGAAGCGAGGGTGTGAGCTAACAATTCTGAAAGCAACTTTAGTGGAAAGAATAAATAATTATGTTGCTAAAGAAACTAAAGTGGTTGTAGAGACGTTTGAAACTTTCAATTTGCTTTCTTTTTGTGGTTTTTGGCTATATTTTTTAGAGAATTGTTACTAATAATAACCATTGTTCATTTTTGATTTTTCGTTGTAAATAAACGCTGTCAAATTCAAAATCTTGCCAACCACAAAAATAATAAACTAAAAAAAGTTAAACCATGAAAAAGTCTGCCTTTTAAATATCTACTTGTATCGTTACATTTTTTTTGTTAAAAATAAACATTCAGGTTCACTTCGTCCACATTCCCATTTCATCCACATTCTCATTTCGTCCACACTCCAATTTATTCCACATTCCCGTCTCTTCTACATTACCATCTTGTCCACATTCCTATCTCGTCCAAATTCCCATCTCGTAGCAAAGACACATCTTGACGTGTCTCGTATTTTTTTTGAAGATGTCACCTTTTTGACAGCTGTCACGAGTTTTGACAGGAATGACATTTCTTCGTCAAAATAACAGGTGTCCAAAAAGAGTATCGGGTATTTGTCTGTTCAATAAAACAAAAACTACTAGTGTTTTTTTATGGTTGATTATTAGAATATAACATGGAAACTATTTCGAAAAGACAACGTTATCCAAATGGTGACCGTTACGTAGCTGGAACTCTTCCAACTGTCTCTTCTAACTCTGGAACGAAGATGATCAGCTTAACATGGAACGGTGGTAAAACGGGTGGAAGGATTTTAATAAATTATGCTGTAAAAGGTAAAAAAAAACCCTGCGATGTTTTGTTAAAATTGTACATTTAAATGTAGTTTAAACTACAACCAAATTTTATAAAACCGCCCCGGTACATTCAAAGTTACAGGCAGTTACAAATAGTATTCGATTTTCCGTCCTACAGGGAAATAGCTGGCAAAAAGTGGGCAAAATTGCGTTTCTGCCACCCCGTATGGGAAAAATGGTGACGTTAACTTATGTTACTTAAAGTATGATTTGATTAAGGTCATCTAGAAGAGAAGAAATCCTAGTTACACTTCCAACGCTGTATAATTTCCAATCAGAATATAGACTAACCCTGACTAGGGCCAAGTAAACCACAACGCACCGGTTTAATTGACAGGCGGTCTAGCGATAGTCTCAGCTCCCCTCTCAGTAAATCAAAATCTTGAGTCTTAGCCTGAAACGGTGAAATGTGGTTCGCTGGTATGTTCATTGAAATTGCAACAATAGCAATATTGCAAGTAATTTTGATCGGATTTGGTTTCGAGGACTAGTACTGTATTACTAAGGACGACAAGACAAACTGCAAAAAGAATAACACACCATAAGCTTAAGAAATAAAGAAAGCTTCACTCCTGTTCCAAATAGGATGGACGAGGCACAGAGTGACCATGTTTCAATACTTTAGTGCCCGTTCAAAGTGATTCGCAATGAGTATGTACCAAGTAATTTAGACTTAATTCCAAAGTTAAAGATTTATTCGTCGGCAGATCTTCTATATGACCAAACTTAGTGATAGCTGTAATGTTTACCGAAGAAATAATCACAGAGTAGTTGCACCCCGGTTTAGACTCGCGAAGGTTAGCAATTCTTTCAAGGGTCAGTGCATTCTCTACTACAATAAAATACCTCTGGAGATTTTTAAATTGCCATTTAGCAATTTAAAAAGCATGTTGAAGCAAATTTGTCGAAAAAGGGATATAACAATTTGCAAGACTACTTAAATGACGGGACTGTATGGGGTTAATTAATTCAATAAAGACCTTGCTATTAATATTTTTGTAATTATTTATTCCTGCTTAATAATAATAATAATTAATATTGCACTATTTGTATTTGCTAAGTATATGTACATATCAACAGTAATAAAGAACTTTGACTTTCAAAGGCATAGGTTTTATAAATTTAAATATTGACGTATCAGCCGGCCGGCCAGCCAGGTTTCGGTCAGCAACACTAAACACAGGAAGTAAACCTTTAAAATTTTTGCTCTAGATTCCAGAGTTCCTAGAGTAATACCAAGCAATATTACATACCTCCCTTGAAATAAACGACGCCATATACGAGGAGGAACAATTCAATCGCTCACCGTATTTAGAGTCACACTAAACCGTGTCTATCATTTACTGCATGCCCAGCCAACTGATATATTTACCAGCAAAACACTGACTATCGCAGACATACTCGTTTTCCCGAAAAGGTATTGCCAGTTAAGATATCCGAATATCCGGAAATATCCGGACGGAGATAAGAGAGTATCCGGTCGACTGTGAAATTTGACCGGTGTCGCTCTACCGGCCTTAAGCGGTACGAGCTATAAATTTAATATCCCGTTTTTGTTATGGCCACTTATTCGATGTTTTATCCTTGCGGGTGAGTTTTGGAGACACTTTTGAGTACGAACAAAATGAAGCGTCCGTGGCCTAGCGAAACGAATCGATCGTGCCCGTAACAACATCAGGCCAAGACGGGTACTGGTGTCTGTTTCTGTGTGGCATGTGTTTCAGGTGCTTCCGTATTTTGGATGACGCGTTTAGGTTTAGGTCCAGGATACGCTTGCCAAATTCGTACGTAGCACTTTCATGGTCTGCGGGCGACGGGGACGAAAGATGCGGGGGCGGGAAAGAAGTGCGCGGGCGGTTCCTACTACGCGCCCCGCCGCCCGCCCTCGCAACCCCCGCATCTTTCGTCTCCCGCACCCGCAGACCATGGGAGTGCTCCGTACAAATTTCACAAGCTAGCGTCACTCAGGTTGGTCACTAGCCCGACACCCATCAGTCCACACTGAGCCAGCGTAGTGGAGGATGGCCTCGACCCCTTGGTGATTGAAATTGACATGTACAAATAGATGTTAGGTTGGCATTCTGGAAAAATAATTTACTCGTATTCGTAAAAATAAACATCGTGTAAAGAAACGCTCAATCCGTGGTTCCAAAAAGGCTAGAGAATAATCCAACAGGTGTCAGAAACTCCACGTCAATATATGATTAGCCTATTTTGTTAGAAATAATTTATTGGACTCACGCCAGCTGCGACACGAAATATGGCTTCCGGTGGACCTCGCTGACATCTAAATCTTAACTCACTAATACGACACATAATATCAACTCTTCTCCAGAATGTTTTTGTCCGATTGTGGACTCAGACCTCCCCAATTGACCCATTATTCTTAAATAAATAAATAAATGCAGCTAACTAATGTTGCTAACTAGTGTGGGGCACAGGCCTTTACCCGGATACAAGAATTAAGCCGAACTCCACCACGCTGGCTCAGTGCTGTTTGATGGAGGGTTGAATACTTACGATCTGCTATTTTTATGTCATTTATCTAGCCATCGTCATTTCCTCGAAAGATATTGTTGGAATATTCTCGATTACATAGATACAACTGAAAAAATTAAGAGAATACTGTCTTATAAACACAAACGCTATTAGAAAATCAAAATCAAAAACAAAAATCATTTATTTCCATAGGATGTTGTTACATCACTTAGATCCGTCATTACATTTTTTTGGGTGAGTTCACTAACACAATGGCGGAATCTGTGGAGAAGAGCTCACCGAAGAAACTCCACAGTCGTCGCATCTTTTGCGTTTCCTTTTTTAAATAAAATATTGTCAAATTACAAAATGAATGCTAATTATATATCGAAACAGCCTGTTACTCAAACAATCTATTCCCATGGACATCTGTCCTCTAAGTAATCAGATATCCTATAGTTACCTTTTTTATACAATTTCTGTTTTATTATTATTTTAAACTTGTCTAAAGGTAAGTTTTTAATATCAGTAGGGACCTTATTGTAATAGCGTATACAATTGCTTTTAAAAGAATTACTAATTTTATGTAGTCGGCTTACATAAGCAACCAACTTGTCTTTATTTCTAGTATTAAAATTGTGTATATCACTGTACTTCTGAAAATTAGTTATATTTCTTTTTACATACACAAGATTGTCATAGATATATTGAGAAACAAATGTCAGAATATTGATTTCTTTAAACTTTTCCCTCAGTGACACTCTAGGCCCTAATCTATAAATTGCACGAACAGCCCGTTTCTGCAGAATAAATATACTATTAGCATTCGCAGCGTGACCCCACAATAAAATACCATAGGTCATTAGACTATGAAAGTAACTAAAGTAGACTAGTCTAGCGGTGTCTACGTCGGTAAGAGCTCTAATTTTTTTAACTGCGAACGCTGCCGAACTCAGTCTGTTCGACAATTTATTTATATGAGGATATTATAGAGATAGCGCTATTAGAGATAGTCCCTCAATTTTCACTTTTAAGACAAGATTGAAAGAGCATTTCCTTTCTCTTTCGTGATAGGTACTTTTATATATGTATATATAAGTAGTATATGTTTGATATATATAAAATTTTTTGCTTTTGTGTTTTATTTAGTATATATCATTTATTACATTATTATGTTTTAGTTGTAAACAATTAGATGTGTACAGTTTTATTGCGCACTAGGACTCTCCTGTTGCACAATTTTTCCTGTCCTACCTAGGTTTGCTGGTAGAAATCTCTCTTTAGAGATAAGCTCGCCTTTGCTCATAAAATGTTTCGTTACCTTACTATTAAGATTTCTGTGCAATAAAGAATATTAAAAAAAAAGAAAAACGTTCTAAAGTTCACATAAAATCTGCAAGCAATAATGTCTTTGAAACGTCTTTCGTAGATTCATGTTATATGTGTTTTTTTAAAAAGCAAGGTAACCCCTGTGGACTTAACCAAACTCCTTGTAGCGTGCCCGCGACGCATTATACAATAGAAATGGTTCCCCTGGCTGCGTATCATATTACCTTGCAAACTGGTATGATATAAATTTATTGTTTTCACCTCAGAATTAAGAGCAGCTGGTCGTTTTCACAATGAAGTCAGGGACGGATTAAGGTAAGAGGGTACAAGAATACCTATAGTTACTCCTTTAACGGCTTACTGGAAAAAAAACTGTAAGTATTTGTTTGTATGTTAATTTAACGTAACGTTACATCATTGAGCTTATTTTATAAGCCTTAGAACGATGACACCGTTACTATAATGAGTATGTTTTTGACATATGTACCTATATTTCATAAATGTCACATTATTTAAAGCGTAGTTTATGTGACTGCTACATAATGGAGGGCATTAATACTCGAGAGTGGGTTTATGAAACGAGCCGAAGGCGAGTTTCATAATAATATCACTCGAGAGTTTTAATGCCTAATTATGTACAGTTTATCTACACACATATCATAAGCTCTCTTTGATGTGTACAGGAACCGCATGTTTGACCGACATTGTGGCTCTGCAGTTGTTTAGCTTGTTCTGTATCACCAACTTCCGGCGTCGGCGTTCGAAATTTGAATGTCATAATGTGTTGAAAAATTACACATTATAGTCATAATGTGTAATTTTTCAGATAAGAAATGAGTTTTTACCAAATAGTTTAACATTATGCTGATCGTAACGTGTAGTTTTTGTACGCAATAAAGAGGGTTTATGATACGTGTGTAGATAAATTTATTTTGATATAATTTTAATTTTTATTATAATTTAATGTATTTCCTATGACATTGTAATTTACAATTTATTGAATTTAAATTAATCATTTTTATGACATAATAATTAAGATATTGTAATAATTTTATAAATCCTGTGTAATACTACACTATGATTTCATTTACTATTTATTTTACCTTGCACGACTTGCAATGAATATTATTAATAAAAGATGTCTTTGCCTTATTGAGCTTACTATGGACCTAGTTCGATTTGTGTAAGATTGTCCTATTATAGTTATTTATTGAGATATCAAATACAACTATTAAATTAGTTCCTCAGCCACCTTTTACTGCAGTTTTAGGATAAGAACTAGGCTCTCCTACCAAAAATGACTGTCAAACTTGTTCAAATGCAGACCGCCGTGAATAATGTCCAAACAAAACAAACTTGACTTGGCAGAGGTATACTTATGCCCACGTTTAGCCAGTTGTTCAAATATGAAACTGATCAAATGATTATTGTAATCTTATAATCACGATTTCGAATATATCCTTTAACTGAAATCCTTAATACGTCCTCAGATGAAGATATATTTTGTTTCCCGCTCACGGGCACCCACTAACGGCACAAAGTGACACGGGTAAACCCTTTTTCTTCATATAAGGAGAATACTGTAGGCGTAATATTTCATATTTAAAAGCAATATCATATTTTTCCTTCAGGGGACACAACTGATGTTTTATTTGGCTGAAATGTCGGGATTATGTCGTTTGACATCCAGTATAGAGGAAACTAGATGGTAGTAGGTCACTGGCTTCAATCACTTAAAAGCGTTTTTTTTTCAATCCGTTGGTTTGCCAATAAAATAGTTACACGGGGCCAATTCTAACTTCCTTACTCATAAAACTTATCAAATCTAAAATGTGTTTTCTCCTTTTCTCACAAACCCATATTACAAAGTTACAGACCAAGACAAACGAATTATAAATTCCAAAATTCCAAATTCCAAATGTCTTTATTACTTTAGACATTTACATATACTTAGCAATCGTCATTTTTTGCCACTTCTCTACATTGATCCACTGTGGGAGAAGAAGAGCGTAGAAACTCCCACAGATTGATTTTTAGATCTCTTTTAAAAATTGCTTGTGCTTAACTAATACAATAAATATATATATTATTATCATAATTAATAAGCAGGAATAAATGATTACAAAATTATAAACAGCAAGGTCTGTGTTGAGCTAGATTAACCCCATACAGTCCCTAAAAGCATTATAGTTAAAATATGTTTATGAGACGTTTATGAATAGGGCGATTAGCCTATATAGGCCAATGATAAGCCTTTAAGTTTACATTTTTATTGGATTGGATATCATTAGGAAGTCAAGTTAAAATTTACCATTATTTATAGTGCCATACAAACACAGCAAAACGTGTGGGATTAGTATTGCAACAATCTTGCTAACGCTCTCATTCGTTTAATATTTCATATTGCAATGCCTTCACATCAAGCGAACACAACTTTTAGTCCATATCTATTCAAGGATGTACACATGTATGTATGCATGGGTAGCCGCATACGATTACCAATTCAATTAGCAGTATTGATATGAACAATTGCTATTATAGTTTGTATGACAGTGGGAGTTGTGGAATCATTACTCTAATTAGGCCTGTATCAACAGAGTTTCAAATTTCATTTTCTAAAATGGCCGCTTTGTAGTCTGGGCCCGGGGGAAATGTAGGAGTTTTGTTTTCTGGACAAGTTGGTTGGTTGGCCTTTTCATTGAGTTTAATTATATGAAACGGTTGCATGTTATTGGTTTGGGTTAAAATAAACAAATTAATGAAGGTCGATAGCTTACCCGCTGAGGGCCACAAACTTTCACTCGACTTCGAGTAAAACTGAGACATACTCCCCGGAAAAAGCGCGCAATATTTTTGTTTTGTTAAAAAAAAAGGTCAAGTGCGAGTCACACTCGCGCCTGAAGGGTTCATCACCACTATAGAATTGCAAGGATGGTGTGGAGTGAATAGTTTGGATTTTACATAGCAAAATGTTGTTTACAAAGATATTGGCTACTTTCATATTCCATGTATATCATCAGGTGGATTCATGAGTTTGTATGTGGTTTACAGATAAATAAAAACCTTGGCAATGCCGGGTAGGTTTTCTTGTAATTTTTGGCTGAAGTTCTATATTCTGTATTTTTTTTTCATAATTTTAGACTAGTTTCGGAGATAAGGGGGGGTAAATTTTTGCACTTTTTTGATCATAACTTCTAAAGTTATCAAAATTAAAATAAAATAAAAAAATTAAAAGTTAAAAGAAAATTCAATATATGTATTTGAGAGCCTTTTTCAGCGATATCCTACATACATGATAACGGTGTTGTGTTTTTTCATTTTGTCATTTACCCCCTCCACTTTTTTGTAGGCAATATTTTTTTCATATCAGACTTTGCGGTTAACACGTTCAGCGCCAGTGTATCTTTAATGATACACCATAGGGTGCTTTGTCACAGGCCAGTGTATACCTATAATTTTATAGTATTTTTTTTAAGAAAAACTCCATATTTCCTTTATTTTTTAAGATATTTACACCCCAAAAACACAGGCACATTCTCCAGGGCCAACGCTTTTGAACGCGCTACTAAAATGTATGAAACGGTGTGTATTGAGGGAAACACCGGTCTCCGAAGTCGGGGCAGTGTGTGTATCATTAAGGATACACTGGCCTGTGACAAAGCACCCTATGGTGTATCATTAAAGATACACTGGCACTGAACGTGTTAAGGTATCGAGATGCAGAGAAGTATTTTTGCAGAAGATTTCAAGACTCTATCTCTTAAAGTCCCTGAGAAAAGTGCCTGTGACAGACGGACGGACGGATGGACCCGCGAGTGATCCTATAAGGGTTTCGCATTTTAATAATACCTTGGACATATAATAATACCTTGGACACTATTGACACACATTGAACTAGCCCCAAACTAGGATTCCCTGTATCTTGGGTACTAGACAACGATACACATACTTATATAGATAAATATTATACATAGATAGATAAACAACCATGACTAGGGTACAAACATCCATTCTCATCAAACAAATATTTGCCCCCACCGGGACTCGAACCCGGGACCTTTGGATTCGTGGGCAGGGTCACTGCCGACTCGGCCATTCGGGTCGTCAAGTTTTGAGGTATGGAAGCCTAAAAAGGCTTGTTTTTAGGGTTTTGTACCTGTAAAAGGAAACAAGAACCCTTTTGTCTGCCAGTTCCTTTCTCTCAAAAGCCTTTTTCTCAAGAACACGAAATTTAAATTTATACTAATTAATCCAGTCTGTAGTCCCTTCAAGTTCTGAAAAATATCAAAATGCATTAAAGAAATTTGGCCGCTTATGGCGCAAATTTGCTGAATTTACTCGATAATCGCAAGGGAATCAAAATAAAACATCCGAAAACCATAAATTTTTAGTCCCATAAAAAATAAGAGATTTGTGCGGAACCATCGCTGCACGAATGAGACTCTAACTTGTCCACTTTCTTTTTTTGTTATTAACTGTATGAAGCTTGGGTGATTAAAACCAACAAGTACTTATTTTTCTATATTACTGAACCACGCTTCGCTATAGAGACGCCGGTTTCCCGGTAATTGTTCGAGCGGGCTGTTAGTTCAGCTGGGGTCTAATACCACATTCCGCCAATTCAATCTATTCTGCAGCGAGCAGATTGTAGTGGAACACTGAAGCGTTTATTTTGCATAATAACTAGGTAACGCTTGGAGTTTTGCTGGAGGCGCATATGTCGCCTTTCGGATAGCCACACTGAGAATGACAAGTGTGAAATCTCTTTAGAGACGTATGCTTATTGTAATGTTATTGCTATCCATTGGAGTGCATGCTGTGTGATTTGCGGTAACAACATTGGCAGGCGTTGGCATTCTGAGGGCAAAGGGAGAGAGAGATAGTCCGTTTCCCTTCTATTACTTTGGTTAATGTTGCTGCGAATTGCCGAGAAATGGCTGCTGTCTTGCGTCGCATGACTGACGGTGACTTGAGATGAATATTGAACATTGCTCAAAAATAAGTGGTCATTTAAATTTGGTAACTAATATTGGAGATTAGTGACCATCATAATTAAGTCGTCGGAGATTTCGCAAGGTCCCATATCAGCTTCGGTGGCACTGAGCGTTGCGAAATATGAGTGTAAATTAAATTGGTTTGTAACTATTATTATTTCTAGAATATAATTACTACGGTCATCGTTTTATTTGTTATTATTATTAGTCTACATCATCCCACTGCTGGGCAAAGGCCTCTCTTCCCCTCCTCCACTCTTCACGCCCCTGGGCTACCTCCCACCAGTTGTTGTTGTGGTACCTCAATTCATCACTCCAGCGCTTCTTGGTTCGACCACGTCCCCTTTTCGCGTTTAGGATCCAGAGAGTTGTTAGTTTGGCCCATCGGTCTGTTTGCATATGGGCGACGTGGCCTGCCCAATCCCACTTCAATTCAGATGCCTTTTCCGCTACGTCCTTTATTTTAGTTCTGGAGCGTATCTCAGTATTCCTGACTCGATCCACCAATCGGACCCCCAGGATACTGCGCCCCATATTTCCCTGGCAAACCTCGAGCCTAGGCTTTTGTGTGTCAGTCAAAGACTAAGTCTGAGCTCCGTAGATATGGATGGGAAGAATGCACATGTCCATGAGCTTGCGCTTTACAGACAACGGAAGTTGTCCCTTCATGAGCTCTTTTATGGACCAATAGCTCTTCCAGGCATTATCAATTCGTCTTTAGACTTCTTTGTCTTGTGTGCTCTGGATGGAGACTATTTGGCCCAAGTAGATGTATTCTTGGACTTGCAACTCCGGATCCATCCACTTCCACTGTATGCTCAGTGCTATTTGTCATGACCTGGGTCTTTGACATGTTCATCTGCAGTCCCACCTCGAGGCTTGCCACACTGAGGTCTTGCAGCATAGACTGTATGTCTCCTGCAGAACGCGAAAATAACACGATAACGTCGGCAAAACGAAGGTTGGTCAACCTTGTTTTGCCAACTTCGATGCCTTTCTGTTCCCATTCTGGTGTTACTTTTCTAAACACTTCTTCTAAGGTGCTTGTGAAGAGTTTTGGGGAAAGTGAGTCTCCTTATTTCACCCCTTTTTGAATCGGAAAGGAATTTCCAGAGGTCTATAATTTTATGGCGGCTCTGCTATTATAGTATATATATTTGATAAGATTTGGGCGTGTAATGCTTCGAAAATTGATTTATTTGTTATTATTTGATTTATTGATTGATTATTAGATTTTTGTGTTTATGAGTTTTATTTGTTAGTTTATAATAAAATTTTGTTCAAGTTTGAAGAAATCGGAACTTAATTCTCCTTTTTCTACTTTTAAGCGCTGAACATGCAGGCTACAGAGAAGAAGAAGATGACATCCGCAACTAAAGTGTTGTTATTAAATTCAGTGTTCTTTATTAAGGCCGGGTGACCAATAAGTGCAGTGTTATCAACAGTAAAATTACCGGTTACGCGACCAGCGGCCTTTTACGACTATTGAACAAATTATTCTCAAATATAAGCAATTTGTCCAAACATCATCATCATCAATCAGCCCACATTCACCCACTGCTGGGTATAGGCCCCTTCTTTACCACGCCATCCACTCCGGTCCTGATCCTCCCGCGTCCACTACCTACCCGCTATGGCGATGATGTCTACCGTCCATCTGGCTGATGGTCTGCCGACTGGTCGTCGTGCGGTTCTAGGTAGCCACTCTGTAACCGCTTTGGTCCACCTTCCGTCCCTCCGTCATATCCTCCCAAACATATATTGCGCGTAGAGCAAATAGCGCAGTAAGTTTACTTTTTGATTGTTTTCTAATCAAACCTCGAAGCTGTCATAGAACATTCTCAATTAGAAAATCTACTGTTTGAAGGGGGTCGTTTTTTACAAAAAATATTACAGATGAAGGCTTCTCAAAATTAAAATCATACAATATTTACTTGTCGTCATACTAATGTGATGTGAAGTATATGTTAAAATTGTTTTGTTTTTTGAGGAATTTGGTTACCTTTGATATAACATTATTTTCCTTCGAGATTTTGGCTTTCCGGCAAACAGGTCTACGTTTTCCATCGACATTTGGTTTCGGACCACGCGGTCGCAATCCGTTTTTTTTTCATCTTACATCATCGGCTTTTAATTCAAATATTTTTATAATAAATTTCAACTTTTTAAATTCAAAGGAATAACTTAAAAATTATAATTTTAATGATGTATGACGGCCACCAATATCTGACGCAAATATAAGTTGTGGCCTATATAAAAAGCATTTATGGTTGGCCGTAAACTAGTTTGATTTTTACGTACTTCTACTACAACAACTACGGTAGAAATACAGAAATCATTATTGAATTGTTGCCCAAAAATGGTACCTCAAGACTGTTTACTTCTAACTAACGCATGTTTCTTGATTTTTCCATTATCAAGCATTCAAATGTTCGCTTGTTTCAGTATCAGAATAATAAATTAGTTTATGTTTATTTTATCCACAGACTTCATCATGCGTTCAAAATCAAGCAGCATATTACACCACAGCACAGTTACCGTGCGATATCGGTGCAAGTATTTTGACATGTATGAAATTATTATGCATCATGCAACCCGTTAAAGCCTTTGCATGGCAAAATATGGCGCGGTCCGATATTGCCGAAATTATTCCGGGACAAAGCGGGGAGCGTGGTCCTGTCCCGTCCCATGAATAAGTAGCTCGAGGCGCTGATAACAAAAACAACATGGCGTCATGCAGTTTCTAATACGGGGTGACAGTGGCACAATCGTTCCCACGTTTAGCCTGTAAGGCACTGATATCGTTGTTTATAAAAAAACAAGGAATATGGGACATTTTATCACGAAGATATCATAAATTTCAAACGTCAAAACATCAAAATATTTATTACAAAATAGATTCTTACGAACAATTTTTGAGCGTCATTTGAACCTATGTAATGCAAATCCAAATCCAAATGTCTTTATTACTGTAGATATATACATATACTTAGCAATCGTAATTTTTTGCCACTTTTCTATATTGGACCACTGTGGGAGAAGAAGGGCGTAGAAACGCCCACAGATTGATTTTTAGATCTCTTTTAAAAATGGCTTGTGCTTAACTAATACAAAATATATTCATATTATCATTATCATAATTAATAAGCAGGAATAAATAATTACAAAATTATTAACACAAGGTCTGTGTTGAGCCAGATTAACCCCAAACAGTCCCATCATTTAAGTAATCTTGAACAATGTAATATCCCATTTTCGACAAAGTTGCATAAACATGGTTTTTGAATTGCTCAAATGGCAATTTCAAGGACTTGCTGGACAAGCTACTACCGCTTCGGAAGGTGTAATGGCAGTGGAGAAGAAGCGGCGCAGGATCCTCGTACAACACGGCCTACTTTTCCTTTCTATTGGGGAAATGGGAAATACTGCCTCAGAATTCAGAGGTCCCGGGTTCGAGGTGGTTTTTAGTATTTTGAAGTTTAAGTTAAAAAAACCTCTTTGGTCTAGTGGGTTTCACGCCTGGCGTCTCCTCACTTATGTAAGTAGATCATGGCCCGACGCCCCGAATGGCCGAGTCGGCAGTGACCCTGCCTACGAAGCCAAGGGTCCCGGGTTCGAGTCCCGGTGGGGGCAAATATTTGTTTGATGAGAACGGATGTTTGTACCCTAGTCATAGTTGTTTATCTATCTAAGTATAATATTTATCTATATAAGTATGTATATCTATATAATTATCTATATATTCAGGGAATCCTAGTTTGGGGCTAGATCAATGTGTGTAAAATAGTGTCCAAGGTATTATTATTATTATTATTATATAGACGTTCTAACGAAGATAGAAAACATCATGAGGAAAGTTCCATAGTTGCGGCGATGGGGTAGCCTCCTGTCACGCAAAATTGAGTATTGAATAACTGGCTAGCCCATATCCGCAGCTACCACATTTATTTGAAAAAATACTGAATTACATGATTTATTGTCCAGAGTACAGCATTACATAATCATAGGCCTGACCTAGTTTCCTGGTAGAGAAATTTTAACGGAAAATTGATCATAGAGATTTCATTAATAAATGACAGTGTTCATTAACATAGAGAGCGCGACGTAAAAGTTATTAACAAATTTTTGATTAAACTTTATTGTTCAAATATGTATTCCTCTTTAACTAAACTGTAGCATGTACATATTTTTTCAGTGATTCACCTATAGCTCATTACTGGTAATCCATTATTACAGCAGTCTCTCAAGATCGACTGAATTCAATTTTGACGGAAATGCAATGGGCTTGCAATTTATCCGCAGATGGTTGTCCCCTTTTACATCGGACAGATTTAGAGATTTAAAAATAACCACCACTTTGACGATGCTGATACAGAGTCCACAGTCACTTGGTGCAAAACGATGAGTTACCTGGAAAGTTTTCCGTTTATAATTTTACAGATTTTGATGTGCACTTTTAGAATTTCTAATTTTCCACCTCGTAAATACGCCGCCTTAATTTTCGAACATTAAAATTAACATAGCGTCACGCCTTTTCCTATACTGGGTGGCAGGGGCACAATTGTGCTCACTTTGAGCCAGTTATTCAATACTCCATTTTGCGTGACAGGGGGCTAGCTCATCGCCGCAGCCATGGAGTAATGAAGGTTTCCTCAGGATGTTTCCATCACCGTTAGAAAGTTCGTATAATGTTCCGCAAATCCTTCCAAATAAAACTACCAAGTGGACTTGTTATTAGGCATTTGTGTATACAATTTTGAAATTTACAAATCACTCCAAAATACATTCGAAAATTATAATCATAAGAACAACATTGAATAATACAAATCTGCTTATGATTTCGTTTGACCATCTGTGGGGAGCTTAACCCGTGTCATGCGGATGGACAGACGGACGACCGGATTAAACCCCGCGACGACGACGGTCTCGTCACGGGTTTAAATATATAAATGTTAAATATGCAGATGTGATAGTTTGTTATGCACGGGTAAGGTTTTATATGGGGTGATGTGACCTTTTTCAAGGTTGGGCCGAGGAAGTGATATGAAATACAAAATAATACCTATTTTATATGTGTTTCTCTATCTATATTTGTAAGTTACAGACATAAAGTTAGTAAACAGATTGCTTTTTGACTGTTACCTAGTACGTCTACTACTTTCTACTTTACACTTTATCGCACATACACATTAATGGACAATAACAAACACAGTTAGTATACAAAGGCGTGCTTATCTCTGTATAGAGATTTCTTCCAGCAAACCCAGGGCTGACAGGAAAACATAGTTTCATGCGAAAGGATAGACCTATTATGCACAACATAACCAAAAACTAAACATCAGAGTGACTATATATTTATAATAAATTACTTAGATATTTACACATATAAATAAATGAGAACCTATACATAATAATATAATACCTAAAAATACTATATATAATAGTAGTTTATCTACACACGTATCATAAACCCTCTTTACTGCGGACAAAAACCGTACGTTACGATCAGCATAATGTTAAACTACTTGGTAAAAACTCATTTCTTATTTGAAAAATTTCACATTATGACCATAATGTGTAGTTTTTCTACACATATGGTCCCAGTTGATATGACAATTTATGTTTCCGTGATGATCTATGGTAGATTACCCTAACCAATGGAATTGATCCTCAATCCCGAGTCAAAGATTGCGTAGTGTCGAACGCGCTTCAGAGCATAAATCTAGAAAAAAACGGTCAAGTGCGAGTCGAACTCGCGCACGAATGGTTCCGTACAATGTTAGGGATGGTGTGGAGTGAATAGCTTGGATTTTACATAGCAAAATGTTGTTTACAAAGTTATTGGTGCGGCTACTTTCACATTCCATGTACGTAACCAGATGCGTTCATAAGTTTGTAAGTGGTATTAAAATAATTATTGTATGGGAGCCCCCTTAAATATTTATTGTATTCTATTTTTAGTATATGTTGTTATAGCGGCAACAGTAATATAATCATCTGTGAAAATTTCAACTGTCTAACAATCACGGTTCATGAGATACAGTCTGGTGACAGACGGAACGACGGACGGACGGACAGCGGAGGCTTAGTAATAGGGTCCAGTTTGGCACCCTTCGGGTACGGAACCCTAAGAACTCAAGAAACTCCTTCGTCCAGAGAGCAATGGACATATAACAAAGCATCAAAGCATCAGCAGTACTACTCTATTTTGAGATTCGCTTATTTATAATCGAACGGTAAGTCGCATCATCTCTTCCTGAAGTCTCCGTATGCCCATAAAAGCGGTTACCAGCGGTTTAATCCGCATAGTTCTTGCTATATTGCGTCTCAGGGGAGTAATGCCGTCACGCAGAAGTGCTTTAGACAAAGTCGAATATGCAAATTGGTAATAGACGTTGCTCTAAAGAGCGTCCTAGAGTTTCTATTCTGTTTAAGATATTTTATACTGTTTTTGTTTTGGTATTAAAACAGGAGTATGCACGGCGTTGTTGTATTAACCCAGATACTACTACCGATCGTTAAAACGATCAATTTTGTTTCATAGGATTTGAACCGTATCTTAAAGAGTTAAAATTCAAAATCGCGATCCAATTTTCAAAAATCCAGTAATATCTGGGTTAAATCGCATCTCCGTTGGTGTTTTTCGTGAAACGGTGTTCCGTTGTTTCTTTGTTTTACTTTTAAATATTCATCAAGCGAAGGTGAATATCTTAATAAGATCCCTTGTGTGGATATCTTAAGTAAAAAATAGGGTATACTGACTTAAACCTGAACACCGGTTTACGTTTTGAGCAAGGGTTTTGATTTTTTTTTGCGGAAGACTGGGAAGTGCCGTACCTAATTCATAGATATTAAAACATTGGTTTTCTGTATATACCTACATTTTTTCGAAATTTCTCCGATATTTCCATAAATATTCTGCAATACTGAGCGGATACGATTTCGACAAATAAGAAATCTTTAAATCAGTCCAGCATGATGATCTTTGATTGTTTGATGAATGATGCTTTGTTTGACATTTAGGAGCGCCGTGGTCTAGTGGGTTTTATGCATGCTCTTCAAGCAGGAGATGCAGGTTCGAACCCCGGTACTGACCAAGTACCCATGAGATATGTAATTTATTTTAAGTAAATTATACGGACGTTCTAACGGTAATGGAAAATATCATGAGGAAACTTTAATTTAATATATAGCTGCGGCGATGTGCTAGCCCCCCTCGCAAAAAATGGAGTTTTAAACAATAGGCTAAACGTGGGCACAACTGTGCCTCTGCCACCCCATATCGTTAACAGCGTGACGCTATGTTAGAGGCTTATTTTGCACTAGAACTCTCCTGATGCACAAATTTTCTTGTCCAGCCTTTCTAGTAGATATGTGATATCTCATAGAGATAAGGCCGCCTCTGCCTAAAAAAATTTTTGTTATTATAATGATTTAAGTTTAATAAAGTAAGTGAAAATCACATTGCTAACCAGCGGGTTGTAATGCAATTAAGTACAATATTACGATCTTACCAAAGCCAAGGGCTGTAATGACTTTCTTTAATAATATACACTGACAAGCAATGAAAAAGTTCCACCCACAAAATGCCGACAAACACCCATCCAATTTTTTAAAACATTTAATTTAAAATTTGAACACAATATTTACGTTTTTAATTGGTAATATTCTGATGCGCTCTTAAATGTACTTCAATATTGCAGACGGCGTCATTAAGCTGGCCTTTCCCGTTTAGGATTAACTTGGTGCTATCTCGCTGGAACTTTTTCATTGCTCGTCAGTATATAACTCTACTTGCTTTACGTTACGTTAAGTTTATTTTTAATAATAAAACTCTAGCCGGAGGTGAATATTATTGCTAAATAATGAAATAATAATGGTACATAATTTGTCATTATCGAGCTGGTGGTGTGAATAGAATTTAACTCGAAAGCGAAATAGATAAGCAGTAGGTAACTTAGTTAAGTTGAAGCGGCATGATCAAGGTGGCTTCAAACTATGGGATATAATGTATATTGCATCTCAAGAAGACTTTTGTTTTGTATTTTTTTGTAGTACGTATTTTTGTCTTTGGTGTAATATATATATTGCAGCACCAGTGTGAAGGAGCTCATAGATAAATTAAGGCGAGCGATTAAGTTAAGCATCTTGAGATTTTATATATATCCCCATGGTATGAATATATGTATATCCCCATACGCTCACACAAGAGGCGAGCGACGAGAGCGCGACGAGGCGGCTAGGCGAGATGCAGTAGTGAAAGTGAGATGGTAGTCTACCATCTCGCTTGGACCACCACATCTCACAGCGCAGGGCTTAGAGCCCTTTCACAATTGTGCTATATATATTTCACCATAGAGAGAAATGTAGCTGTCTACGGAAGCGGAAGATAGTCAAAACCGTAAGTTGATAAACTAACGCGTTATAGTTGATCAACTATCGACAGATAGTAAACCAGACCGACAGGGTTTAGAATTTACGTTTCTTTTGTTCTTATATGTCAACTTAACATGTCAACTATTCGGCGGCTTCGCTGCGCTCGCCCCCTCTAGTCTTCACCTAAACTACCGCAGTGTTTGCCCTGGTTTTTCGTTTGCAATTCAATTTTAAACCAGTTTACTATTTAACGGTTTTAACCGTTAGTTGATGAACTAACGCGTCATATAGTACGCAGTACGCTACAGTTTACTATCTGCCCATAGTTGACCAACTTACGAGAAAAAACCGTTAGTTGATCAACTAACGGTTTTTAATATCTTGCGGTGATATTTACAAAACTAAATACATCTTGAGATGCAAAATATGTAACGAGTTACCCATAGAAAGTTTGAACTGTACCTTGAAGGCAAGTTCACTTTATAAAAACTCATTTCTTGAATGTCCCTAATCGTTACGTGATTGGTGATTGGGCATTGCATTGCATCCACGTTTTGTCCTTGTGCGAGTATGGTGTCCAACCACTACAAGCAATTAACAGTGTTAGGTCTTCCACATCCATCGTAATTCCAAATTGCCCAAGTTCTCTAGAGTCATTACTTGCATCTCCATTTTCTGTTCAGTTGATCAATACTGTTGCATAGTTTCAGCGAATTGGCCACTTACGTCTCCTATATTGAGCCAATTAGGGAGGTGTTCCATCCGAGTCGAGAACTTGACGTCAAGTTAAGTCAGAACTGCAGCGCGCCTTTTAGGTTCCCTGGTGTAGTGTGGCGCAAGTGAACAGTGCGGACAAGTGCGAAGGATTCAGCGTAACACGCTTTCCTTCAGTCACGGGACTTTTACTAAAGTCTTGGTGGAACATTGTGACGATGCTCTAACATTCTGACATTGGTCACAAAGACAAAAGAGCGAAGCTTTTTGATAACTCTCCTCGTAACCTCATAAATGGATTGGTTATTTATCATCTTGACTTGGCAAAAAAAAACAAGATTGTATGGGTTGTCACCACTCAGTAACAAACATGGCATCTGGCCCAGATATTATTGAATTAACTCATAAAAAGAGTAATCATCATTTTCTACTTCAGTGTCAAGGGCGATTTTATATATGTATCAAGCGGATTTATAAACAAAAATATAGTTTTAAATTAGATTTACCAACACAAGTTCCAAATAAGTCCGGTAATTCTCCAAGACATATTCTTGAGACATGTTTCGTTGATGTTGGTGGTTGTGGGGACGATCTTTTTCACGGTCCTTTGGCGTTCTGCATACTCAAGTGAAAAAACGAACTTGAAGTTCTACTACAGCGAACCATATTAAAACAAGTATTTCCGAAAACTACGAGAACTCTTTTTTTCTCCTATATCTTGCGCCGCCGCCTCCGTCTCGCGTCGTCTTCGGCAAGTTTTATTGCTTGCAAGTCAAACTGCGCTTTTGCGGGCGCAGCAACACACACATCCTACATGGACGTCTCGCTGCTTCTGTACTATGTAGTCTGACTTATACAGGGTGAAACAGAAAGGTGTTCTCATGCCATATTTTAAGGGGCTGTTAGGGACATCATTCTGAGGAACTTTTACTAAGAAACCGCTTTGATCAGAACAACTTAAATTTTTACTTGCCAACGTTTTTGGTGTGGCGGTCAGGGAACTGAAAAATAAAGTTGATCTGATTCTGATGATCATTATTGCTCGGTTTGTACGCATGTGGCCTCAGAACATAAACTACTTGACAGAGTCTGTCAAATTAGGTAGGGAACGTTCGAATCGTTCGCCCGCTGGTCCGCTAGTTATTGGCTATATGTAGTCCATGTCAATATTGATGTCCAGAGCGGAAAGAGGAAATCGCGGAGAGGGTGATGTCCCGCACACCTCTCGCACACCCAATGCAATTCTTAAGCACGAGTACAAGCTAGAAAAATACTGGAAAATTTTAACATTTACCGTAAAAATTATTTCGAAAAACATGTTGAGATTCTAGAAAAACATTATAAGAACAGGGCGGGCAGTGTTGTTGTGGTATTATGAAAGGGTTTAATAAGCACATTGGAAACATGAAAATACATTACTAGCTCTTGCTCGCTGCTTTGCTTGCATTTAGTCGGGTGGTCAGAAGGGGATTGACAATCCGCTGCGTATAGGTTTCATTATCTCGAGGCTATAGTAGTCGGGTTAAAGTTGAACTTATTCTCTTATTCGCTTTGGATGGGAACAGTTAGTGCCATTATGAATTTAAATCATAGAGCAGCATCACTCAAGAAACTCCTTCGCACTTTATACTTTAAAAAAATATGAAATCCGTGACAAATGGCGTTGATTGGCTATGACTTTGATTTAAGGGTCTGTGATAAATTAATAAACAAAGAGTTATAAATCGAACCACACTGAAGAGGAAATTTTGTAATTGATATTTTTTTTTGTATTTTTGTAGTACGCATGGTGTAAACAGTCATCGAGTAAGTAACAGCTGCTGCGTTGGCCTGTGCGTTTAAGACGGCTGAATGGGGCCACCAAACGTTTGCCCAACAAAGGTATTGGGTAAATGCACCTAATATGCAAAAACTTTACTCATTAATAGAAAAATAAAAACAATATAATGCAAAAGGTTTGGTTAATAATTATCTTTGAAACTGGCAAAGTTTTACTTAGGGACAACGATTTCTGCTTAAAGACCGGTAATGATATTATCAAATCCACTGAGGTTGCTCGAGCTTTGAAATATTCTTCTGTAATAAAGGTTAAATGATACGATAGTTGTTGGTAGTAGAATTCCGTTTATTGAAAGTGGGTTTATTTATATACCTACCTTATTGCTGAAACAGCACTACGTACATTATGTTGTAGTTAACTCGAACATCTAGTCTATTGCACGTACCACCAGACTACACTTCACCAATATACCCTTACTCACAACAGAGTGTCTAAGCTCATTTTCATATAAGCAGATAATTTGTTTAATAAGCAACACTAGTGTCAGTAATATAGATTTAAAATTTAACCATGTGTATCCCCAGACCAATGTCAAAATGCAAAGATTAAAAATATTGAACACCTGTGGAAATATATATCAGTCAACGTCATTGGTTCAGTGATTCTGATTGCCCCCTCACTTAGTTAATATATTCATACATACAGAGTTTTATTGACCCAAATGCTGTGATATGAGCGGGGTCCAACTACCAAAGATGGTTCTTCAAGATTGGGTGGTAATTTTTCGGGTAAACAAATTTTAAAGTTTGTGCTGTACATGTCACCGTCGTAGTCACCACTTTTCGTATTTGATTTAATACAAGATCTGCGTTTTGGACAAACCCCGTGTCTTCTCCTGCAAGAATAAGACATCATTTATTGGTACTATACATTCCAACAGATGGAGCGGTGTCGAACGCATAGTCAATCGAGCACTCGACACAGTGACAAAGTGGCTGAATGCCAATCTACTAACGCTTAATGTGTCAAAAACTAAATTTATAACTTTTTCTATTAGATCAAGCACCCAACCGAACAGATCGATAATTTTAAAAATGCACGATGAGTCATGTAATAGATCTCCCGGTTGTCCCTGTGCGTCCTTAAGTTCTACAGACTCAATCAAATACCTAGGAGTAACTTTGGATAAACACCTGTCGTGGATAGATCACATCAAGAACTTAACAACAAGAACCCGAAAATTAATTTATGCATTTAAAAGACTGAGACACATTGTTAGCTCAGACACTCTTCTCATGGTGTACAGAGCCCTGGCGCAATCAATACTGACATACTGCATCTCTGCGTGGGGAGCTGCCCCTATAACGCATCTATTGCAACTGGAACGAGCTCAACGGGCACTACTTAAAGTTATGTTCTTTAAACCCAGAATGTTTCCCACTGAGAACCTGTACAAAGAGTGTTCGGTGCTGACAGTGCGACAACTCTACATTCAATCAATTCTACTCAAACAACACACAACTATCTCAACGGCTAGTATGGAGGAAAACACACAAAAAAGGAGGAAAAACATTATTTTCAAAGTTCCACCATCTACAACATGCTTTGGTGCAAAACATATATCTAAAATGGGGCCTTTTATATACAACAGAGTCAGTAAATATATCAGCATATTAGCACTGAATCGGCACGAATGCAACAGAACAATCACGCGGTACTTGTTGCAACTTAATTTTGAGGAAACAGAGAAATTATTTGCTATACCTACCTAATTAGCTAAATATTTTATCTTACACTTCACAACACACGCACACACACACACTCACACACTCTCACACCCATGGCATCTAAGATCCAAGCTATAATTAATCAATTTATATTATGTACCTACAAATTTAATTAATTAATGTGTAAATTTCATTCATACTTTCATTAAATAAAATCTTAAAATGTACCACCTAAATAAAATAATTTTAAATAAGAGCATAAAACACAGCCAAAGAGAGACGCTGTAACCCTACTATACAAGTTTTACTTAGTGTAGGGGACAGAGCTTCCCTGAGGTACGCAAAACAAATATCAGCAGTGTAATAATTAAATGCTATACCTACTTATTGTACCTACCTATGTAATTTTTCAGCACGAATAAATAAATTTGTTTTTTTTTTTACAAGTCAAACAAAATTCAAAAAATTAATAAAATGTATAAAATAAAATTAGATAAAGGAAACATTTGCCACATCATTAATAAGGAAGTTGTCATTACCCGTAGGAGTATAATGTAATATAATTGGTACAATTAAAATAATATTTACTTATGTACGTCGTTCTTTAAAATTTATGAATTCTTCATAGGAGTAGAACGACTTCTTGACAAGCCACTTTTTAGTTTAATTTTAAAGTTTAGGAAGCTCGGTGCATTGGTAATGTCGTCCGGTAGCAAATTGTACACCTTCGGACCCATCACCCGTATTGTTTTGGCCATTTTTTCTAATTTATGAGGGACATTGGCTAGTTTATCTGCACCTCTTGTAGTGTGACTGTTTTGGTCACCACGTTTAGGTAGACTACCAACATTGACTCTCACATGAGTAGCAACTTGAAAAATGAGTAGGGATGGCAATGTCATTATTCCAAGCGCCACAAAGTGCGGTCTGGCGGATGTGTCCTGGGCCACACGTGCAATCAGTCGTACGGCTCGTTTCTGAAGTCTGAAGATACGCTCCCAGTCAGGCTATATAGGAACGATAGAACCGGAAAGGCAGACGGAGGTTTCGCTGTTTACCTGCGTGCGGAAATTGCTTGTAAGGTGATTAATGTATCCCCTAGCCAGTACTCCGAGTCTGCTGAATACCTCTTCCTTGAAATTGTTCTTCATCACAATAAGGTGCTGCTTGGTGTCCTCTATAGCCCCTCTCTTCGTGTTGACTACTTCGACACCTTTGAATCCCTTCTTAATGATTTGACCCCAATTTACGACGACAGTCTCATTCTTGGGGATTTCAACACCTGTCTCCTCAAAAAGAATTCCCGTTCTGCCAAACTCAGGTCCATAGTTGATTCATTCAATCTCCACATCTTGCCACTTGAGGCCACTCATTTCCAGCCGCATTGTTCTCCCTCTCTTCTAGACATCATAATCGTCTCCAACTTGGATAAGGTTGCCTCTCACGGTCAACTTAACTCTCCTTTCTCCTTCCATGATCTCATCTACCTCTCCTATAAGATTAGGTGTCCGAAGAGCAGAACGAAATTCATAGATATTCGAAGCTTCAAAGGCATAGATGTGGAGTCCCTTAGGTCTGATGTCTCACTGGTCGATTGGTCCCCTGTCATCTTGAGCGAGAACGTTGACGACAAAATCCACAACTTTAATGCAATTGTCTTGGGACTTTACGACAAACATGCTCCCATTAAGAAAGTCAGGGTAAAACACCTGCCGGCGCCCTGGCTTAACGATGCTATCAAGCGCCTAATGGTTAAGAAAAATCGCGCTAAGTGTAACTACAAAAAGGATCCGACAGATGACAACTTTCTTTCCTACAAATGCCTTCGCAATCGATGCAATCGTCTCTGTCGAGACGCCAAGCGCCGCCACATCTTCGAGTGTATCGAAAGGTACACCCCAGCTCAGGTGTGGAAATTCCTCAGGACACTTGGTATTGGCAAATCCCAGGACATGCATTCGGGTGATGTTGATCTGAACGCTCTCAATCAATTCCTCTCTGCTCCACCAGTTGTAATGGACCCTTCTATCAAGGAAGCCACTCTTCAGAGTCTGCGCTCTAGGTCATTACCCAACACCACTCCTTTCAACCTGAGCAATGTTGAAAGCGACACGGTTAAGAAAGCATTTCTAGCAATTAGCTCCAAAGCTGTAGGAGATGATAATATCTGTCAACGAATGATTCTAACTATCCTTGATGATCTGCTTCCGGCCATAACACATATTTTAAATTTCTCCATTTCCAATTGTTCTTTCCCTACTGCTTGGAAACAAGCATTAGTTATCCCTCTCCCCAAAACATCCAATCCCACCTCCTTTAAAGAGTATCGCCCCATTTCTATCCTGCCGATCCTTTCTAAAGTCCTCGAATCCATTGTCCATACTCAGCTCTCCCATTATCTATCCTCTAAAAATCTACTTAATCCTTTTCAGTCTGGCTTTAGAACGGGTCATAGTACTGTTACGGCTTTATTAAAAGCGACCGATGATATTCAGGTCGCCATGGATCAAAGGCAGCTCTCGGTGCTGGCTCTGCTGGACTTCAGCAGTGCTTTTAACTGTGTTGACTTCGACATTCTCGTTGAACTTCTCAAATCTCTTAACGTCTCCTCCCTCTCTGCCAGCTGGTTTGACTCTTACCTCAGGAACCGAAAACAGCGTATCAAGTCGGAGGATGCTTGTACGGAGTGGTGTGACCTCTCTTCCGGTGTCCCCCAAGGTGGCATTCTCTCTCCTCTTCTATTCTCAATATTTATCAATTCCATATCCGATGTTCTCTCTTCTTCCTATCATCTCTACGCGGATGACCTTCAGATCTATCGTCACTTCTCTCCTGATGATGTAAATTCCGCTGTGGAAGCGTTAAACGCTGACTTGGCTGGTATTAGTGGATGGGCATCGTCATTTGGGTTGCTGGTTAATCCGAATAAGTCCCAGGCCATGATTATAGGTACCAGACACTCTTTAAACACGTTGCAGCAATTGTCTGTCCCTTCTGTAACTTATAACGGTACTGTAATCATGTATAGCGATAAAGCTAAAAACCTGGGTGTCATCTTTGATAATCAATTGTCCTGGTCAATGCATGTTAATGAGGTCAGCAGGCGAGTTTACGCAACTTTTCATTCCCTCAGGAGACTTCAGAACTTTCTTCCTCGCCAGACCAAAATAACTCTCGCTCAGTCCCTTCTTCTCCCCCTCATTGATTATGCTGATGTTTGCTGGGTGAGCGCAAATGAAGAACAACTGAACAAACTCGAACGACTTCATAATCTCGGGTTTCGGTTCATCTTCGGACTGCGCAAGTATGACCACGTATCTCAGCATCGCAGGGAGCTGAAGTGGCTACGGATTCGGCTTCGACGGGACTCTCATATCCTGTGTTTCCTTTATAATATTTTGTGGAACCCTCGTTACCCTAACTTCCTACGTGATCGCTTTGAATTTCTTTCTTCAAGCAGGCCTCGGAGAACTCATATGGCGTCTACGCTCAAAGCTCCAGATCGCTCCACTGCAGCCTACGAGCACGGGTTCAGAATCCGAGCCATACGAGTGTGGAATGAGCTTCCTTGCACTATCAGGGACAGTCGATCTCTAAATATATTCAAAAACCGGCTAAAGAAGCACTATCTCTCCCTTTCCAGTTAGATAATATATATATATATTTGTATGTATTAGTTTATTATACGGTTTATTCATATTTTTACGTTGTATTTAAGTAATTGTGTATGCAGTCTATTTTTAGCAATTAGGGTTATCATTATAATACATACTGTTTGTAGTATATATTAGTCGTAGTATTTATAGAGTTTTATTGTACGCGCAGGTCTTCCCCCGCTCAACCATCACCTCTCCTACCATCTTGGTTTTCTGGAAGAAATCTCTTTTGAGAGATAAGCTCGCCTTTGTACATGTTTTTTTTCTATTATAAGTTATCTGTATGACTGTTTTGTGTAGTACAATAAAGAAATTACAAATTACAATTACAGCGCGCCCCCAGAACTCGATTCCGTATGACAGGACTGACTGCACTGTGGCGAAGTAGCAGGTCCGAACCGCTTCTTTAGGAAGTGTTGACGATAGTCTACTGAGCGCAAAACAGGTGCTACCCAATTTACCACACAGCTTTTGTATGTGATGCTCCCAGGTCATTGTCTGGTCTATGACAAAACCGAGAAATGATGCGGAGGAGACTACTTGTTCAATTCTCGTTTCTTCGACGCGTATATCTAGTAAGCGTCTCCTGCGTCCGGAAAGGTCGAAATTAATTACTTGAGTCTTTGTTAGATTGAGTGCGAGGCCGTTTTTTTTAAACCAATGCCATAATTGGTTTGCGACTTTATTGAGTGTGAACTCTAGTGAGTCAAGAGTTTTGCCCGTGACTACAGATGCTACATCATCTGCGAACATGAACAATTCACCGTCAGTGGTAATCTTCGGTAAGTCATTCAGGAGGAGAGAGAAGGCAAGGTTTGACAGTGAGGAGCCTTGAGGTACACCCACGTCTGTCATGGGTCCGTCGGATCTTAGGTTACCTCCGGACCCTTAAACATATTGAGTACGATTTTTTAAGAAGCTCCTTATTAGATTTAGTGCTGGGCTGTCGATTCCATGATACTTCAGCTTCATTCCGAGCACATCATGATCTGCGACGTCAAACGCTTTGGAGAGGTCACAAAACAAGACGGCTACCTGCATTTGATGTTCACGAGCGCTCAGGATGCGATGCACGACCTCACGGGCAAGCATAGTTGTTGAGTGGCCCTGACGATATGCATATTGGCGCTCGGATAGTGCATTGGTCAATGATAGGTGTTGAACCAATCGAGTGCTTAAGCCATTTTCAAAAATTTTTGCTATAGCAGGTATTATTGCAATCGGACGGTAATTATTGGGATCGCATTTTTTACCTTTGCCTTTATAAAGGGGACAAATTTTTATTTCTTTGAATGCATCAGGGTATAGACCATTCCGCAAGCAGAGGTTGAACAGTACTGATAACGGTGAAGCTAATGTTGAAGCAGTCGAATTTATCAGCTCTGTTGAAATATTATAGATATCGCGAGTAGGTTTTACTGCGACTCGCTTTTTTATTATTTCAAAGACTTCTTTAAGCGTGAAGTTAATGAGTCAAAGTGCGCGGTCGGCCGATGGGCGCGCAGCTTTAAGCGCTGCGCGGGTGCATTCCAAGTTGGCTCGCGGGGCTCCGCACACGGCGGCTGCGGATGCGAATTGCATATTGAAGTGGTTCACCAGCTCTTGTTTGTAATTAGAATTGTCACTACCAGGAATTTTTATTGTTTCGGTAAAGTCAGCATGAGTTTTCTTTTTTCCAGACTCCATGCTAACTATTCGCCACATTGTTTTTACGATGTTATCATTTTTATATATGATGTCAGTATAATATTGAGTTTTATGAGATTTTAATTTTAAGTCATATTGCAATTGTAGATCTATTATTTTGTTTTGAATGTCAGTATTATTAGGAGATTTATTATTTATATCGATTATGTCAAAGATTAAAGATTTCATGTCATATATGTCTTTTGTTATATTGAATAATAATAAAAGGTTGCCCTTTAGGTGCAGGTTCTAGTTTCCATCTATTTCTTGACTTCGCCAACATGTATAAGTAGTAAGTGAATAATGTGCATAAGTATCGTCTAACAATACAACCGGTCAACGATAAGCTGTAATGCGCTTTGATTTAGTTCATTTAGCTCTCCACTCAGAAATATAATAGCGCTCAGTAAAAACCTTCCAATTGCTTTGTGTATTTCGGAAACGAATGCCAATTTTTCGTAACAATTTACGAAGTGTTTCTCTGCCACCTTGGAAATTAATATTATCTCTTAGACAGTTTATTGATCGTAGGCAATTGCCTACCCCTTTTAATCGCATAAAATACATGCACTTTTCGCCTGATAATTGCCAAAATAGATGGAAACTGTCAATTTCTATTGAAATATTAAACTGCATTACAAAAATACTGATTTGCACAGAAAATATCCCTTATATTTGCTGCGGTAGCTTAGGTGAAGTGTAAATCAGTATTTTCGATGAGCGATTAAATACCAGCCATTTATATTTTGCCACGTGTCTTTTTCTCAATTTTCCTGATGTGGTTATTTTGGTACCCATTTCTGTAGCGGTTTTACCTCCTATAACAATTTCGTAAATTGTTGATGTCTATCGACATGAATAGGTCTCTAGACCTAAGAAAAAAAAACATCATGAAAGTTATAAAACTTGAGAAAATATAACCAAAATCCAGGCGGGTGAATAGTAGTAATAATTAAAATTAAATCGGAATTCATAAATACCTACAGCTATTTCAGTTAATCGCGTATTATCGAACGATTTCGAGATTTTAATTTAAACAATCTGGTTATACTAATCTAAAGCGGCTGCAATGAGCTGGTATTCGTAAAAAAATGGTATAATTGGAGTTTCTTGCTCCTTTTCTACATCAAAGAATAGCATTTTGAGAATCATTTCTCGTACAACACTTTTGATTTCTTTCGGCATGATTTTCATACAAAATACTTGCAAGTATTAGAAAAACTGATGAACTCTCAAGTGTACAGCGTACACTCCAACAACTGACAGCGAAGTGACGTTTTCAAAAGGGCGTCAGTGGTTTCCGCTTTGGCCGTTCTACAGATAAGATGGTGGCACTGGACTTTATTTCCTTTTATCAGCTTTCAAAAAATTGGCAATTCACAGACATCGTACATACCTCAAGTCACGTAAAGGTGGCAGTTCATAGCCGACCTTTACCCCAAAACCATAATCATTCTTACCAGCCCCACTTAACGTTACCGTAGCGGTTCCATACAACAAATCCGACAAACAAACCTTTGCTCAATCCCTACCAAAATCTACAACACCGCAATACCAACCACCTTATCAAATGATATTTCCCTTCTCAAACATCGGTAATCCTAGTAATTTCAGTTCATAAGCCCCCCCCTCTCCTGCCCCGCTTCCTCACCCCTCCATTGTCCAGCTTATTCCCTTAATCTGTCCGAGTGTCCGCCCGTCCCTGTAACAAGGGTCCCGTCGCCGTGACGTTGTGTATAAAACTGCCCACTTTTTGTCTGTGATGTCATTTCTCGTGTCAAGTTTAGTTTAGTTGGGTGAGCGTTTTCGTTTTGTTTGTTTTGAAGGCTGTATTTGTTGTAATTAAGCGGCGTTTTCAACGCTTTTTCTTTGTAAGAACACTGGCTAAGACGTGAAAAAGGTACGAGCAGACCAAACAATACATCGGCCGGAGCATCCTACCAACATTCATCGCATTTTGAATTCATTGTAAGAGTTGTATGAATCCGCCTGTGTTAACAGTCCCTACTCAGAGCAACTTGACGTCCAAATATATGCAGTCACAGTAAAAGGAATACAACGAAATATAATCAACGTAACTGATCTGTGTAGAATCATAACAGCCTGTTACTTGTACGGTAAGATCTAAATAGCATGGCAATTGCACTAATGCCATAGCTTGTTTGAACACTTGACTTCTGATTTTTGATATAAGACCATGATGCCGGTGACAAATAGCCGACAGTCACCAATTTTAATATTTTTTTATAACCTGTTAGAAATTAGACTCTACGGCAGCCAGACAAGAGCTCTCCGATTGCAAGCTGTCATTGCCATGCCATTTTAATCACTCCACACTGTAAGTACCAGGCAAGGCAAGTTCTACGTCCGATTTGGACACGTGACTCTGACCAGTTATATTATGTTGTTCTAACATGTTTACGTCCCCGTGATCCTGACAATTCTGACGGCAACAATTTGGCTGCAATTATACTGACTTTTCGGCGTTGGAGTAAATTATTCTATATTAAAGTGAATTTTTTAACGCGCCTTTAAAAAGTCAATTTGTGACAGACATAAAAAAGGATTGCGTCTCGTTTCCGGTTCTCTCTGCTTGAAAGACGTGCGGTATCACGTTTGTATTTTTGTTGTTTGTAAAATCGACACCGCGGATAGGCTGAATTGGTTTGAACAATATTTCGGAGGTAACCCAAAGTTGTTCACGCCCGCATCGTGACGTTGTGTCGTTCGGGTCACTCTTCGCGCTGAATATCGCGTATGAATCGTGTTCCGCCGGGGAACTATCACACTTGGTAGGATAAGAATGGGCATTGAGTGACCTTGCTGGCCTTGCTGCCTTGTTGGAAACGGCGTCTTCATCGTGGTATAAATCCTGCTGCGCGCAGCTGGGAAACGCGGATGCATCTCAAGGGAAGCTGTCGCTGAAGCATCAGGAGTAAGATCGACAATAAGGTATTGTGGTAGTGTATAAGAAAAAAAGGCAGCAAACTGCCTTCAGTTAAAGACCCTTCTGATAGAGAGCCAGATTCAGCTGTCTCATGGGCTCGCAGCAAGACTCTGTCCTGAGTGTATTTCTGTTTAAAATGTCTGTTCTGGTAAAATTACTGCCCCAAATATTAATAGGGAGTAGATTTCTCTACAGAATGATTTTTATGGGGTTAAAAGAAGAGCCGAATTCAAGCAAATTTAACCGCTTAATATCGTTTCGAGTTGGTAATGTGGGTTTTAAACTTTATTTTTTCCAGAATTTGTTATAACCTTATTAATAACGAAAAATTTATCAAGTACGGGTTGGACTCGCATACGAAGGGTTCCATACTATCGTACAAGAAAACTTAACCATTAATAACAATAAAAAAACATTATTTAGTCGACGACCCGAATGGCCGAGTCGGCAGTGACCCTGCCTACGAAGCCAAGGGTCCCGGGTTCGAGTCCCGGTGGGGGCAAATATTTGTTTGATGAGAACGGACGTTTGTACCCTAGTCATGGTTGTCTATCTAAGTATAATATTTATCTATATAAGTATGTGTATCGTTGTCTAGTACCAAAGATACAGGGAATGCTAGTTTGGGGCTAGATCAACGTGTTGAAGTAGAGTCCAAGTGTCCAAGGTATTATAGAAAACTCCAAATCCGTTTGCAAATTAATTTAAATTTAAATGCAAGTGGAACCCACTCTATTAGATTTCATTGGTTCCGCCTGCATTTAAATTTAATTTAAGTTAACACTGTACTGTAAGTTACAATTTTGTCATTTCTTAACAATTATGTACGTCAAGTCTCATGTCTGCTTGTTTTGTGCGTTTGAGTGTCAGGTTTTCCCAATTTTTTATATTTTTTTCGTTTAGTCCCGCATTTGCGTTGAAAATTACGAAAAATCTGTAAATGTTTAATTTTAAACTATGCTTGGGCAAGGTTAGTATATATTTCTTTACTAGCTTTTATAGCTCTTTATTTTGATACCCCACTCGAGTCTTGGAAAAAGTTTGTTTAGCCGGCATATTAAATAGCATAAAATCTGCCACTTTTTTATATACTCAATGAAAATTTGGCCTTCCAGACAAATCTAATGACGTATCATTATAAATATATATATGCGTTTATATGACGGCGCGTGAAGAATAACGCCCGTAATAATACCATTCAAGCTATTTCAAGTTTATTTTAGAGTAAGCATTGATTAGTTTTTTAACTTTTATTAGAATCGTTTCACATCACATGTCAAAAGTCTTTATCGCCTGTATTGGCCTTCATTGTCCCTTCTGTTGCGGACCTTATTGTCTATGGTTTGATATTGCCTTTTCATAATGTCTTTATTGCACACAAATCATATAAAAACAAGAGTTACATAATAAAAAAAATATATTAAAATTTTCGAAAAACCCACGACGGTTAAAACGAAGTTGAAAAAGGATAAATTAAAGCAGCCCCCGACAGATTTTCTTGGTTTCTTTATTAAGTTCATACCATAAATTCTTTGAGTGGGGGTTTCAAAATTATATTATCCTTTTTCAACTACGTTTTAACCGTCGTGGGTTTTTTCAAAATTTTCAATTTTGTTTTTTTATTTCAAACTTTTTAGAGAGCAAGCATAGGTATTATATAAATTATACTTAATATTTATATGTATGATATAGTGTGCTATAGTTTCGGTTTTACCAAATTATAGAAAAATTTGGTTGTATTTGCAATAGTTTTGATTGTGTTTGTAATAGGTGTAGCATTATTTCTTAAATGTTTATTTTCATTTGAATAAGTAAGTAGGTTAGGTTAGGTTAATGGTAATATCCCTCCAAATTACATCATTAGCTCAATTCAGGAGTATTGATTTTTGGTTCTGATTTTGAGTTTAATATTTTTTGAACTTCGTCTTGAATTTATTAGGTTAATTTAAATAAGTAGTAGGCTAAGTAGTTAGGATATCTCTCCATATTTCTTACTTTAAGGTTTTTATATTTTGGAATATCAGTGCAGTGCCCCCTAGTGACTTCGTACCGTAACACCTGTTTATGAACCCTCACTAATCAACCACAAACCCATTACAAATAAAAAATAAAACCGCATCATAATCAAACTAATAGTTTTAGTTTTGCACAAACAAATGTTTAACGCAGCGACCCCTGGTGAGTTGTCATCGTAACACCTATCTAAAAACATGCAGCATTCAAACCAGTACTCATAACTGAAAAACGACATCAAAATCGGACTCGTAGTTGTGATTTTGCACAAACAATTGTACTGCAGCGCCACCTAGTGAGTTGTCACCGTAACACCTATTTAAGAACATGCACCAATCAAACCCAAACCCATCAATGAAAACTGCATCAAAATCGGACTAGTGGCTTTTGAGAAAAATGGCAACATTCGTTTGCACAAACATCCTCTCACCCCAAACGCATATACCATCTCCATTCCGTCGTGGGTGAAAAATATATGAAAACCGCATCAGAATCAAACGAATAGTTTATGTTTTGCACAAACAAATGTTTACCGCAGCGTCCCCTGGTGAGTTGTCATCGTAACACCTATCTAAGTATGTGCACCAATCAACCCCGAACCCATCACTGAAAACCACATCAAAATCGAAGTAGTAGTAGTTTTTGAGAATAATGGCAACATTAGTTTGCACAAACATCCTCTCACCCCAAATGCATATACCATCTCCGTTCCGTCGTGGGTAAAATAGTGTACAAAGGCGAAGTTTATCTCTAATAAGAGATCTCTTCCAGCAAACCAGGATAAGATGGGAATAGTTATTTGTGTCACAAGGGAGCAAAATGATGTATTTACGGTGAGGGCGGTACATTGAATCCTGAGCGTAACGAAGGATTCAGGCCCATGAAGAAAATAATTTTGCTCCTGAGTGACACACAACTTTTCACACCGACTATGAGGAAAATTTAAATTGCTCTAAAAAAATAAAATTTCAATTATACTTTTACCACTTTTACAGTAATCGAACAACGCAAACATTTTTTTTTATATAATGACGGATTGTGAAGGATTAGGGAAAGGTCACCACAGATAAAATATTCTTGTGTACTTTTACTATTGTGTTAAAATAATCGAATCGAATATTACAATGGTTTCGGATATCAATATTCATTATATCACAATAACAGTCATCGATAGTTTTGATTTCAGTAAAACATATAATTTATTATGATATTTTTTTTAAATATTACAAAAAATTCATAAATTTTGATATAACGTTGTTAAAGTTAAAACTTGAACCATGTTCTTTTTTAATCGACTACGTCATCGTTGTCGATTGTAATGTAATTTCATAATTACATTCTATCATTTTAATCTGTGTTCAATTGGCACATTGCGTAAATGCTGCATGCCAATGAATAAATTAAAAAAGTACCTTGAACAGAAAAGTAGCATTTTGCTCCCTCTCGTCGTGGAGCAAAACTTACTTTTCCGAATGAAAGGTGTCAATAGGTTATTTGATGAGCAGGGGTACCTAAACGAGTACTTACGTCCATATTAATAAATAAAATAAATTATATACATAATACTATATCAAACTAAATACCTTTAACATACTACTACTATATTATGTACCAATATATACTCTTAAGTATGCTACCTTTAATTCTAAAGAGAGAGGTAATGCTTCTTTACAAGACTTTTAAATACAGGGTGTCAGGTAGATCGATGCAAAGACTTAAAACGAAGTTAGTACAGATCATTTAGATCCATTTGAGCTAAACATATATGTGGCGAAGTCTTACCGTTAAATTTTTATTGATGATTTAGTGTTTTTGAAGAAAATTTCCAGATTTTTACAGTTAAGTGATTATCATTGCAAAACTAAGCAATAATGGGATTCGTTTACAATTGATTTTAATAAATCACTTAATAAGCATTCTAATTTGTATACTGCTACGTTAGACTTGGTTTTTACAGACCATTGAAGAGCATGGCAAAATTCAATCATTAATAAAATAAGTTTTTCGGATCTAATTTAACAAAAACAGGTGAAAGCTTTTTATGTGCAAATCTTTACAAAACCATTCTTAGTTGATGATCTTTCATTATGGGTATTATTGACGTAGATACCTCACACATTCTTGAAGTTATGAACTACTAAGCAGTTTGAGGGAGAAAAATAGACTTTTGGACTCTTTTTAATTAATTAAATTTATGCTGTTCATGCTCGAAATGATATCCTTGGTTCCTCACCCAGACTCGAGCCCATCTTCGGACTTCTGTGGTCGTGATTATGAGCATCATTTCATCTGTCGAAAGCCATTCTTATTTTTGAAATCAACTCTTTTGTGTTGATGGCTACGTTGGAATAGACCAGTTCTTTGGCTCTGCCCCATAGAAAATAATCCATTGGGGTCAGGTCTTGTGAACAAACAGGCTAATTAATAGGCCCGTCTCTGCCGATCAAGCAATTGGAAAAACAGTCGTCAAGATAGCGTCTGACTTCAATAGTCCAATGTGCTGGACAGCCGTCTTGTTGGAATATGAGTTCCCGATCCATCGGAGCTCCAGACTCTTCTATCAAAACCGGGAGGTTGTTCTTGTATTGTATAATTGTAAAATAATCCAATTATTGTATAGTTTTGCAATGATAATCACTTAACTGAAAATGTGGAAATTTTCTTCAAAATCATAAAATCATTCATCATGTCTAGCTAAAATAGTTCTTAATGGTCTGTACTAACTTCGGTTTAAGTCCTTGTATCGATCTACCGGAAACCCTATATTTAGAGTAGGACTGTCCCTGATGGTGCATAACACCGCATCTATGACCCATGCTCATAGACGCGGTGTTATGCTTTGGAGTTGTGAGCATGGAAACTCTGGAGTTCTCCGAGGTCTCTTAAAAGAAAGTAATTGAAAACTGACTCGCATGTAGGTTGGATAGGGTGGATTCTGTAAAATGTTGTAGAGGAAATTGAGTCCAGGCGAAGACGGATTACCAGCCACTTCAACTCCTTGCGATATTGTGATACATGGTCGTATTTGCGCATCCCGAAGATAAACCTAATCCTGAGATTTTAAAGTCGTTCGAGTTTGTTCAGTAGTTCTTCGTTAGCACTGATGCAGCAGACATCAGCATCATCGATTAGTGGTAAGAAGGAGAGACTGAGCGAGAGTGATTTTGGTCCGTTGAGGCAATAAGTACTGAAAACACCTGAGGGAGTGAAAAGTAGCAAATACTCGACGACTGACCTCATTAATATGCGCTAACCAGGACAGTCGGTTGTCGAAGATGAGACTCAGGTTTTAAGCGTTATTGCTATACACGATTGTGGTACAACTAAAAGTGATAGGTGGAATGGGCTGTTGCTGCAACAAGTTAAGATAATGTCTGGAACCTATAATCATGACCTGGGACTTGCTTGGGTTGACAAGGAGTCTGAAGGATGAAGCCCAACTTATTATACCCTCAAGATCAGCGTTGAGTTTGCATTATTAGGAGAGAAGTGGCAATGAATCTGGAGTTCGTCAGCGTAAAGATGACATAAAGAAGACAGGACGTCCGAGATGGAGTTAATGAAATTCAAGAATAAAAGAGGAGAAAGAATACCACCTTAAAGGACGCCTGCAAAGAGGTCACATCATTTAGTGGAAATCTCCTCCGACATGATACACTGTTGCTGATCCCTCAATTAAGGGCCAAACCAGCTGGCAGAGAAGGTGGAGACGTTCAGGGATCTGAGAAGCTCACCGAGAATGTTGAAATCTACGCAGTTGAAGGCACTACTGAACTCAAGTAAAGCCAGCACGGAAAACTGTTTCCGGTCTATGACTACCTAGATGTCATTTGTGACTTTAAGCAGAGCCGTGATGGTGATATGACCTGGTCTGAATCCAGACTGGTACTTGTTCAGCAGATCATTAGAGTAAAGGTAATAAGAGAGCTTAGTACGGACAATAGACCTGTCAAAACTGTACTGGTTTCAGTTAAACAAAGTAAAACGGTCGTATGAGGAAAGACTGTCGAAATTTTAACTTTTGTTCATGATTATCAATAATAGCCCTCACTCTATTTACTTACTTACTCTGAACTTTTATCATACTCAAAATACGACATAAATAAAATTAAAATCTGGTGTCGATAACCTTTATAAAACTTACCCATGCTACTTTTGATTATCTGAAACATTTGATTTGTACAGAAATAGTAAAAAGAGGGAAATTAATTTACGAGAACAATGTTTTAGATTGGGAGGGCATAATCTGTTGGATGTCTGAAGTGAAGTCTATGAAGTCGAAAATTAAAATATGAATACAGTGAACATAAAATACTTAGTGCATTTATTATTAATTATATCCTGCTGACCTACGATGCCGATTAAGGTTCACAACTATGTTGGTCCATCGTTCGGTTTTCCGTCATCAGAAGTGGCCACGCAGCGGGAATTCCAAGAGGAAGTTTCAGGCATACAGCAGCAAATCTAGGAGGAATTCATGGTCTCAAGCGCAGCGGAGTACCTCGAGCAACTGGCGCTGCGGAATTTGAGCCTGGCACGAGAAAAATTGGACAGCCTATGAGGCAGCCAAGTAAATATAGGAACTAGTTTATTTATGCAAGCTTTTAGTAAGTTATCTCATTCACGTTCTGCAGGTACATTGACCACAGCCTTATTCCTGACTTTACTAAAAATTACCGAACTGGTAAATTTACTTTGTGTCTTATGTTTTACAGCCGCGAGTCACCCGAGGACATGCGAAGAGCAGAATGGCCGTGATGGCGCGTGAAGAATCGCGTCCTTCATAATACTATTCTAGCTATTTTGATTTTTTTTTATTGGAATCGATTCACATCACATGTCAAAAGTATTTAACGTCTATATCGGTCTTTATCGTCTCGTCTGAATCGGCCCATAATGTCCATGGTTTGATATTGCCTTTCATCATACGGAAATACGTAATAATTTAAATTTAAATCCGTTGTCGATAAGCATTATAAAAGTTAGCCATTCAACTTCTATTTCCATTTCCATTTATTTAATTTTTGATTGGCTGAAACATTTCATTTGTACGGAAATAGGAAAAAGAGAGAAAATAATTTGCGAGAACGATTTCTTAGATTAGAAGGACATTAACTTTTGCTCGTGGAAAATAGCCTTCCCTCTATTTACTAACCTACTCTGAGAATTTATATTACTGAAATGAGTCATAATTAAAATACAAATCTGGTGTTGATAAGTTTTATAAAAGTTACCCATACGACTATTGATTGTCTGAAACATTTCATTTGTACGGAAATAGGAAAAAGAGAGAAACTTATCTACGAGAACGATATTTTAGATTATAATGGCATTATCTGTTGGATGTCTGAAGTGAACGTTTCTATGAAATCGTAAAGTAAAATAAGAATACAGTGAACATGTAATACTGAGTGCGTTTATTATAAATTCTATCCCGCTGACCTATGATATCGATTGAGGATCATAACTATGTTGGTCCACCTTTCGGTTTTAGGTTTTATATATACAGGTCAAACACATAACCCTTATTTTTTCCGCTTCGCTGCAGTCGGGTAAAAAGAGAGTATTAAGTCAATCATGCTTAATAAAAATCAGTCATCTGCGGGTCACTCGCACACGAAGGGTTCCGCAACGTCGCAAATGAAACTTCAGCACTAAAAATAATAATTAACAAATATATATATGTCACCGAAAAATAATACGATCCGCAAGTTTATAAATTTCCTATTTTTTTTTCCGCAAGTTTATAAATATACTAACCTAACCTAACATAACCTAACCTAACCTAAACTAGCCTAATATAATCTAGAAGGAAGTTTATAAATTTCCTAGGAAATTTATAAACTTGCGGATCGTATTATTTTCCGGTGACATATAGATATTATATAATGTATCGAACTTAAAGAACTTAAACTTTAAAATTGCGCGACCGATATCAAATCAAATGCGCCACCACAAACCATGTAAAAAGGCGCGAAATCTACGATCATATTTCAATGATGATACTCGTATCATTTTTATATAGGGACCCCTTTCAGTTTATAAAATCTCGTTTATTTCATTATTTGTTAGTGTAGCGGATACTTAAATAGACCTTCTGTAAAAAATTATTTTATCTATTAGGGTTCATCAGATAGAGCCCGGTGAGGGAGAGACAGACAGACAAACGGACAGGGAGGCTTTGTAATAGAGTCACGTTTGACACCCTTTGGGTACGGAACCCTGAAGACCACTCTTAACTTTGATGCAGTGAGCCCAGGATCACTTTTGTATCGATAATTCAAAATAGAATAAGTTTCTCCTCCCATCCCAGTCGCTACGCAGTTTTTGCTTTACAATTAAAAACATTTTGAAAGACCTTTCTCCCGGCATACGTCCCTATTTGCTTCATAATAATGAGGGCCTGAGTCCATTCAAAGATGACTCTTGTTCTTCTGGAGGGGTCCGGGACGTGAGGGTTTAATGTCAAATTACCGTCTTTATATAACTCCCGAAACTCATATTGTCTCAGTCCCAAATTGCCTGAAATTTATTTAAGTTTTCCCATCAAATGAGTCGATGGGCTAACTGCACTTGCACTGCACGGAATCATTGATATATTAGCAAAAAAAGTTTTCCTAAGCAATTTAGTTTTTTGGGTAAGTAATACCTCTAAGATAAATTTTGTAAAAATATACAAAAAACAAACCTGAGTTACTAGAAAGCCATTAATGTTCAGAAAGGGTATTGTATAGGTTGGGTTAGTTTTCTGGAAATGGGATCTATTTTAAACCCTCAAAATATAAGTATCGCATTACGCAATACATAAACATAAACATTTACAGACAGGCACATATATTGTTTCTGGCCCCACAGTAGGATATCCTGTGTCGTGGGAACTATAAACAGCGACGGCACACACACATAAACATCCAAGACCTGGGGTTTTTTTTTATTACCCCCAGCCGGGGATCGAACCCGGGACCTCTCGCATGGTAGGCAGAGCCACAACCGCTGCGCCACAGAGGTCGTCATATGATTGAGGTGAGTGAAATGGGAATTAATTCTTTCTTTCCACCTTTAGTTAAAGTTAAGTATTTACTCATTCATGTATCGACTAAAAATACAGCATGCGTTGGTAACGCAATAAGTTTTGAGACAAGAAAAAAATTACAAGATATTAACAATATATATTTAACATTTTTTCGAAATACTCTCCTCCATCTCCATCCAAAGTTTATTCGCCTAAACCGAATATTTAAACACTTTTGCCAGTCTTGATCCGATAATTCCGAAATTGCGTCTTCGTAGGCGGCCACGGCCTCTTTGGCACACGAAAAAAATAACCCTTTTATGTTTTCCTTGATTATCGGGAACAGTGTTTTTTTTTTAAATATTTTACTTACGATATTAAACACCCAGTAGGACCCTAATATGTCACTTATGTAGATCGTCTAAAAGTTATAAATTTAAATTTTATTAATTGAAACTGACATCCTCAATAACTGAAAAAAATACAATCAAAATACCACACACGCTTCGTCAAAATGCATTTTAATATCAATTAGAAATTAATTTTGATTTAATTTAATTAATCGGGAAGAAAAAGAAATCACAGGGAACTAAATCAGGACTGTACAGTCCTGATTTAGTTCCCGCATAGATAGATAGATTTTAGTTACGTATACGGTACGGGGCACGGTTTCAATACCAGATTCCTCAAGAAACACCTTTGTTCTGAGGGACGTATGTGATCAAGCATTGCCGTGATGCAGCATGATTCCCCGAATCCTGGTCTTTGGTCTCCTCTCTCGAAGAGCTAGGAAAACTTTCGGCAATGTTAATGTTGTATTATACAATTACGAGTGAACAGATCAGATATTCTATCCCACAGTGGTCCAGTGTAGAGAAGGTGCAAAAAACTAGTTTCCTAAGTATATGTAAATATCTACAGTAATAAAGAACGTTGACTGTCTTTGACTCTGACTTATGATTTTCCAACATTGTTGTCGAAACATGCCCGCTGCGAGAAGAAAAACTAGCCACCTTTTTTTACCAATGTTATAATACTAATAATAATATTATGTTTTTATTCAGATAACAAAGATCCATTTTGTTAGTAGTATTTTATAAACTAATATTAGTACCAACAAATGTATTAATTAATTAATTAATTAACTTCATTTTTTTTTTGTCAAATCAAATGAAATATTTATTTATTTCACAAAAAGCAAACAATTTTAACTATAATTTAAATATTATGTGACGACTTATGTGTAAAATTAAGATTGAACAAAAACAGTACTTGTGATCCCCACACTAGGCATGCCTGTATCGTGGGGATTTATTTATTTGGTAAGTTTGATTGTCCAATGTTACGACATTGGACAATCAAACTTACCGCGAGATCAACCTGAGAATAAGGTTGGTACAGCTCCAGGTTCTGTCGACAATGGATACAATGCGTTTTTGCATGATTGCATAGAAGTCGTCTGAGGTCGGCAACTTTCCTTCTGAAAAGTACCATACTGACGACTGCCACTTATTATTTATCATATTGATAAATCCACGTTTCGTCGCCTGTGATGATTTCCGTTCCGTTTTCAAATCGTAGACGCATTTCGCGGCACCAATCCACACGGAACTGTGTTTCAGAGCAAACACGGGATCCAACGACAACAAAGCTTCCGCACTCCAAGATGCTGATGCAAGATAGTCTTAAGGTGATACGAAACAAAATGGGGTTTTTTTCGAATCCATTTACCCCACCGTGCAGTCATCTAGTCATCTACAGATTTGATTTTTGGGTTAACGTTTATTGAGTATTTGATTAAGATTTTCACTAAAGGAAAACGCGATTGGATGAAATTTTCTCGATAGAATTTAATTACGAAAACACCTCTAAATTGTTTTATTTTTTCCTGTAATTCTGAAATCCTAACTAATTTCATTGTGGAACTGCGTTCAAAATGAAGATATTTTGAACGCAATGTAATCGCAAAAGCTCCTAAAAACTTTTAAACAAAATAGCGTAGTTTTACATACAATTTTTCTGTGGTTTAGCGCGTTTTTTCATTATTTCCCGATTCCGTCCCTCTCACACTGCGGGTCTTTCCGCCTGGAGTAACGGGGACCTTTACACGGATGAGGTAGCGCCTTAACGCTTCTCGAACTAACGCCAAGAATCTTCTCGATGTCCGAGTAAGTAATTCGTGGGTGTTCTCGCACCATCATTACAGTAGTCTACATATTTTCTGCAGTTACTGCGGTTTGTGGGCGATCACTTCTATGGTCATCCTCGAGGTTTATTTACCCCTTTTAAGTTCACACCATCTAAAAGCTATTGCTCGAGATAGGGCAGACTATCTTAAGCCTGATTGTAATCGTTGAAGACTAAGTTTTTCAGTTAAACGAAATTTTATATCATAAAATATCATAGCACGCAACTGTTCGCGGTTAAGCTCCATCGTCGTTGCAAAGAAAAAACGCGGGAACCGTCGTAGTAAAATAATTGGAACATCATCATTGTTTTTTAAACCAGCTGCTTGCATTCTATTTTTAAATATTTTTTATTTTTGATAGTAGTTTATGTGACTGATATATAATGGAGAGCGTTAAAAATCACTTATGTAAAAAGGCTTACTACAAAATATCAGTCAGTCTTGCAGTCTTGAAGTGTCAGTCTTGCGTTTGCGCCGCGCACACGTGTTTTGCTGCCGCCGACTCCCAGTGGTGCTCAACCTTTTATAGTCTAACTATGTCATTGCGGTGTCACGATTGTGGGATCGATTTTAGTGACGGGGTCCGGTGTGAGGGATGTGGAAATGACTACGATTTTGACTGTGCAAAGGTCACTGAAGTCGGGTGGAGGAAACTTGGGGGTCGAAAAGCTACTTGGAGGTGCCCTAGTATTTGCCGGAAAGCACCCGTAGTACCGACTACCGCTCACGATACTATAGCCACAACGACTAAGGACAATGTCTCCGAGACCCCTGGCGATACGGTCAACCTATCATCCATCATGGCGAAATTGGTGTCTATTGAATCTCAACTCAAGGATATAGCTGAGATAAAACACGACATGAAGGAGGTAAAAACACAGGTCGAAGATCTGAAGACATCCTGTCAGTTTAACGGCGATGAAATTATCAGCTTGAAAGCTAAATTCAGTGGCGTGGAGAGCCGACTTGGTGCTCTTGAGCAGCTTTCCAAGGAGGAGATTACCAGCAGCGATGACTGGACCCGCATGAACAACGCTGAAATAAAAGGCGTCCCTGTGAACAACAAAGAAAACCTATTCGATCTACTTGAAAAGATCACAATTGCTATTGGCTACACAGTGTCTAAATGCCAGATAAACTACATATCCCGTGTACCTACATTTGGTTCTAAAGATAAGCACATTATAGTCTCTTTCGTGAATCGGTATGTCAAGGAGGAGTTCGTCGCGCACGCTCGGGCCATGACGAACCTTACGACCGCCCACATTGGCTTCGCGGACGAACCCAGGCGCTTATACGTGAACGACCATCTTTCGCCCATCAAAAAGAAGCTACTTACTAAAACGAAGGATGCAGCGAAGGCTAAGGGATTCCAGTATGTGTGGGTCAAGTTCTCGAAAATCCACGTACGCAGGAACGACACCAGCCCCTCCATGATTATCCAGAAAGTGCAAGATTTAAACTTATTAGTGTAATCCGTAGTCCAACTATTGATATCGGTTTTGTGATTTCGTTGCTTATTCTTGAAATGTTGCTCACTGCTACTCGCTGCAAAAGGTTTAGTACCCCATCGTGCGCTCGATGCCTTATCATCTCTTTTGTTCGCATGCCACTAAACCGTCGCTCTGTTTTCCGTCCACTGTTCATGTCTTTTTTTGTATTTTCCAATAATGATGATCCTTGCTGCCTGCATATTAGAAGTTATCTTTCCTTAAAACACTACCTGCCTAACATATCTACCCACTATTGGTTCATGGTTGCGCCTACCAACAAAATATATTCACTACATTATTTTTATGCTTATTATCTCCCTGTAGGCCGGAACTATTCAGTCTTTGTCTCTGATTATTGTCGTAATGGCTAACAAAAAGGGATTAACGGTATACTATCAAAACGTACGTGGTCTAAGGAGCAAAACAAATACTTTCAGACGAAATTTAGCATTATTTGATTATGATATCATAGCAATTACAGAGTCGTGGCTCGTCGATAGTATTTACGATTCCGAGTTATTCGACGATAGGTATTCTGTGTTTCGGCGCGATAGGTGTTACGAGTTGACAAATCAATCGCTGGGCGGTGGCGTGCTAATAGCCACACACAAACGCCTTACCGTTAATGCTAGGCCTGAGTGGAACTCATCTGCCGAGGACACTTGGATATCCATAAAGCTCCGAAACTGTGTCTTACACGTCTGTACTGTCTACTTATGTAAACAACAGTGTGGTTTTTCGTTTTCTGAGCAATTACGTAACTTCTGGGACAAAACCGGTGATCTAATTTTACAATACCCGACCGATAAATTTCTAATACTGGGTGATTTCAATTTGAGTGGAATAAATTGGGGATCTTACGCCCACGATAATGTCTCCTATTATTCGGGTGTAGCTAACACTGCTGACGAACTATTTTTATTAGACGAATTATCTACCTGTAGCCTGATCCAGTACAATTTGGTCCCTAACATTTATGACAGATTCTTGGACCTTGTTTTGGGTAACATCGCTACTTCAGTATCGAAATGTGATAACCCACTGGTCCCTCTAGACCCCTACCACATGGCTCTTGAAGCAAGCCTACATGTTTCTGAAATCGAGTCTCTCAACGCTGCGCCGCGCACTAAATATTTATATAATAAGGCAAACTACGTTGAAATTAATAAATGTTTATTGTCGACTAATTGGGACTGCCTTAACGTGTCTCAGGACGTGGATGACTCGGTGGAAGAGTTCTATAACATTCTTGTCAGTATTCGAGATAAACATGTGCCAAAGACTGATGTTCGATTAAACAAATTTCCCTGTTGGTACTCCCCATCGCTCAAAAAAGTCCTCAAAGAAAAGTATAAGTTCTATAAAAAGTATAAAAACTACAAAATGACGGCTGACTTGCAGACTCTAAACTTACTATCCAAACGAGCTAAGCTACTTGAACATGAATGTTATAGAAAATACATATCTAATGTCGAAAAATGCATTGAAAAAAATCCAAAATACTTCTGGTCTCACTTAAAAAATATTTCAAAATCTAATGGCATTCCAAGCACCATGATCCTTGGAGCCTCAACGGCCACTTCAGGTGACCACGTGTGCGACCTTTTCTCGGAATACTTTCATTCTATGTTTTTAACTCCCAACATGGCCAATAATACTGTTGGAACGACTCCTGTCATCCAAACTGCTGAACCGACAGCCACCGGTATCTGTGATCTCTCCTGTATAGAAATATCTGAGGCCCTAGTTAGTAAAGAGCTACTCAAACTCGATATAACTAAATCCGCTGGACCTGACGACATTCCCGCCGTTTTTATCCGGCACTGTGCCGTCTACTTAACGGAACCCATATGTATTATCTTTAAGTTATCACTAAAACAAAATAAGATGCCAAGTAAATGGAAACGCGCGTTTATCACACCGGTTCTGAAAAAATCTCCGAGCAACCAAGTGACCAATTACAGACCAATATCTAAACTGTGCATCATCTCGAAGGTATTCGAGCGAATTATTTATGATCAAGTGTATTCTGCGTTACGACACTCATTTAGCCCCGTCCAGCACGGTTTCCTTAAAGGCCGATCGACTGTAACTAATCTTGTTCTGTTCAACGACAGCATTACGTATAATATGGAAAGAAGTCTACAGACCGATGCTATTTATACAGATTACAGTAAAGCTTTTGACAGGATAGATCACTCACTGCTTCTACAAAAGCTATGTGCCGTTGGTATAAGGGGAGACCTTTTGAGGTGGTTCTCTTCTTATATTGATAACCGCAGCCAAGCCGTTGTTATCAGCAACTATACTTCGGGCTGGGTGAGAGTTCCAAGCGGTGTGCCGCAAGGCTCTCTTCTTGGACCGCTACTTTTCACTATATTCATAAATGGTATCGATTCTTGTTTTCTCAATTCAAATGTTCTTATTTTTGCGGATGATATGAAAATCTTTAAGCCCATTGCCAATACCTCTGATGCTGTCTCTCTTCAAGGTGACCTAAATAGACTCGATGTTTTCTGCGAACACAATAATCTTGACCTTAATCCAACAAAATGTCTCGCTATATCGTATACAAGAAAAGTATCGCCTGTGTATCATAATTATTCTCTAAAGGGGCATATTCTTAACCGCGCCTATAGCACCCGTGATCTAGGAGTCACACATGACTCGAAACTTCTATTTGACGTTCACATTAACACAATATGTAAAAAAGCTTTCAAGGTCCTCGGATTTGTGATGCGCGCTTCACGTGACTTCAAAAAAATTAAGACTGTAAAATTATTGTATTGTACCTATGTTAGAAGCATACTGGAGTACGCATCCCAAATCTGGAACCCCCAGTATGATATATATGTTAACCGAATTGAAAGGATCCAAAAGAAATTTGTTAAATTTTTAAACCGACGCATTAGGTCTACTAACGATTATTTACCCTCTTGTCGCTCCATGCACCTTCTCCCCCTGACCGAGAGACGCCATATTTCAGACATAGTATTTTTGTTAAAGATTACCACAGGCATCATTGATTGCCCAGAGTTGCTATCTCGAATCAACTTCCACGTACCTAATAGAACCCTCAGGCGTAAGTTCACATTCCTCGTACCGCAGGCTGCAAGGAACTACAGAACTAACTCGTACCTGTTACGAGCCTGTTCCGCTTTCAACAACCTAATCCGTTACCCGAGCACTGACTTTGACATAAATCATGATAGTATTGCAACGATTAGGCGACGAATAACACTGAACTTCTTTGGAGGCGAGTAAGTAGTGAGCAGGCGAATTTCCTTTATCGTTTATTTTATCATTATATTTTTCTTAGATAGGTTTGTCACCCACCCTGGCAGCAAACTTTTGTTTTACGTGTTTTGCGTGTTTTGCATATAATACTAAGTAGCTATAAGTGGTAGCCTATAAGTGACTTTCTGTTTTATAAGTTGCCTTGTAATCAGTTGTTGTTAGTCGATGGCTTCCCTAAAATCTAATAAATAAATAAATAAATAAAAAAATAAATAAATAAAATATCAGATTATGTAGAAAACAAGAAAGCTTGGGATGGTGTTTGCTCCAATTCTGTAAAAAATAACGTATAAAACTGGAGGTTTCTAGTCGCCTCTTTGCCTCCAGCATCTAAAACATTGAGGTGACGTAATTCAAATTGAGTTCTATATTTCCCTATATCTTATATATGTGTTAGTTTAAGATTTGTCATTCTCCAAATGTAACCTATGTGTTTCTTATGAAAATAAACTCTTTTTGAATTTTGTATTTTGAATTTTAAAACTCGAGAGTGGGTTTATGAAACGAGCCGAAGTCGAGTTTCATAATAATATCACTCGAGAGTTTTAATGCCTAATTATGTACAGTTACATACACTAGTTTATCTACACACATATCATAAACTCTCTTTGATGTATTCAGGAACCGCATGTTTGACCGGCATTGTGACATTGTGGCTCTGCAGTTGTTTAGCTTGTTCTGTAGTACCAACTTCATAGACAAACTAGGGGCGGCACGCAGGCGGGCGTCGGCGTTCGAAATTTGAATGTTCGAATGTTTGTCAAATTGTTGTACATTATGAATTTTCAGATAAGAAATGAGTTTTTACCAAATAGTTTTACATTATTCTAAAAGGGAACTTAACATCACATGGAGAGACGTAAAACTGTCCCACAACAGTTTCCCTAAGTACCTCGGCGTAACCCTAGACAGAAGCCTGACAATGAAGCAGCATTGCACGAAGACCCAACAAAAAGTTTGCACACGCAACAACCTGCTCAAGAGGCTGACCACGACATCCTGGGGAGCAAAGCCAACCGTCCTGCGCACCACAGCTCTGGCGCTGTGCTACTCTGCGGCTGAGTACGCCTGCCCTGTGTGGGAACGTTCAACGCACGAAAAGCTGGTCGACGTGGCATTGAACGAGTCATGTCGATTCATAACGGGCTGTCTGAAACCCACACTAACCGACAAGCTGTACCAGCTAGCAGGAATAGCCCCCCCGGAGGTTCGGAGATCTGTCTCTAGCTCGGTTGAAAGGTCAAAGCAGACACATGACAGACGGCATCCCCTGTTCAACCATGTACCAGCCAGGCCCAGGCTGCGTTCCAGAAAAAGCTTCCTGCACTCAGTGCAGCCGCTAAGTCAACCAGCTCAAACTACGCGCCTCGCCAGGTGGCAGTCACGACTGAACCCCACAGACCCGAGCAACTGCGTGAAAGAGAAACTAGCTGAAGGATACAAGCTCAGCTGGCCGATCTGGAAATCTCTCAACCGTCTCAGAGCTGGAGTGGGGAGGTCCAGAGCTAACCTGGCGAGGTGGGGCATCATCTCGGAACTAGACACGGCGTGCGTCTGTGGATACCCGAGACAGACGATTGCGCACATGACTGGGTGCCCTGCGTGCCCGACAACCTGCACGGACGAGGAGCTGTATAAGGCTACCGAGCGAGCTATTGCGGTAGCGGCCTTTTAGGCCGCCCGTATCTGAGATGACCGTCGACTCGAAAAGAAGATTATGCTGGTCTTAACGTGCGGTTTTTAGACGCAGTAAAGAAGGTTTATGATACGTGTGCAGAAACAATTTATAATATAGATGCGTTCCAATTTTAAATTACGTCTCAAAACTAATTGAGAGACCTACGTATGTTTGGATAACACCCATCCGGTTTGTAGCATAAAGTGTCATTTCCGTAATATATCGTTCAAGCCAAACAGGCACAAACACTTGACGCCAACTTCGTACATAGTAAATAATTCCTAATATTCACTAGTTAGCTGAACTTGGGCTAAGTCAGGTCACACAGGGTATATGTTTGAGTATACCTGATGCTCGGTTAGTAGTCAGGACCGATTCCAAAGGAATCTCAATTAAATTTGTTAAAACGATTTGATAGATGACTACGTTACCAAATCAAATGTTAAAGGAGTGAATCAAAAAGTTCAACCTACCCCAACCGAAACTCTAATTGAGCAACTGACTGAACGACTTCCCTTTGAGTGCCGTTTGTGCACAGTAAGTATTTTGGTGATGGCATAGATAGTTTTTATTCGCTTGATTTTTTATTTACCTAACGATAATTTGAGTCGAAATTCCCGCTGTATCTCTTTTTTATAAAGCTGTAAGTATTTGACATAAGAAATGCAAAATTCAAAAGTGTTTATTTCCATAAGAAACACATAGGTTACATTTGGAGAATGTCAAATCTTAAACTAACACATATATAAGGTATAGGGAAATATAGAACTCCATTTGAATTCCGTCAACTCCATGTTTTAGATGCTGGAGGCAAAGAGGCGACTAGAAACCTCCAGGATTATACGTTAAAGGTGATTTAATATTTGTAAAAGCATAATGTGTACCTTAATGAATTCATCTTCATCATGATCTCGTCCTGTCTCCCCTCAGCAGGGCTACCCTACCTCTCAGGGCTACCCTCAGCAGGGGTATACGGCTTTCAGTACAGACTTCCATTTTCCATGGGCCATCTGCCCAATCTGAGCTCACAATAGCGGCCACTTTCTCCGTTGACTCTATGGGGTTAATCTGGCTCAATACAGACCTTGCTGTTAATAATTTTATAATTATTTATTCCTGCTTATTAATTATAATAATATATATTGTTATATTTGAATTAGTAAGACACAAGCAATTTTTAAAAGAGATTAATCTATGCGAGTTTCTACGCCCTTCCTCTCCCACAGTGGTCCCATGTAGATAAGTGTTTGTAAGTGGCAAAAAATGACGATTGCTAAATATATGTAAATATCAACACTTATAACGAGATTTGATTGATTTGATTGATTGATTGATGAACGTCGCCACGTTGTTTTGGGAATAACCTTCTTCCGTTTCCCCTTTGGGCACCATTTGACGGTATTTTCGTCAGATCTCCGCATCACCTTAATTAATTAGAAACAATATTTTTTTTCTGAAATATTCTATAAAAGTTTAAGTCTCCACAGCAGATTAAACGCAGCTAATAGTAAAATCAACGTTACAGCAAATAGGACGCGCGACAGAAGTAGCTAACTCTTCGAAACTAATTAGGAAACTTAGTGAAACTGTTATTAGTTTTGTCATACACTCGCTTGTGGCTCAAACACCTTAAAGTTATAACTGATTCAATGCGAGAAGTGCTTGGTTCTATCTTACTTGATGATCTTATTATACATGCTAATTGCGTTTTCAATATTTCCCGTTACGTTTTGCTTGCAGTTAAGTCTTTCCTCGATAGTGAAGCAGCATTCCAGTCGCAATTAGCAAAATAAAGGGTCTAACAGAAATGTGTGACCTTTGTGAACGAACACAATGAAACTGATATAATCAGAGCAACTTTATTTCTAACATCTTTAAATCTTTTGGGCGATCGGTTGTTCGACTTGTGAATTCTATTGTTCTAGGAAAATTCTCTAAAACTGCAAGGGCATCGGGATTTATATTTTAAAAAGGAATAAAAGACACAGAACAGCATTTAACGTAAAAGAAAAGCACAGTTATTTCGGAAACTATCGGAACAGTAATCACCAAGTAGTCAAACATCAAACGGTGCTCAACAGGGCAGTTGTGAGCGCCATCGAAACTTCAGCCTCAAAGGCGCACGGAGGTGGCCAGGGTAGTGAGCTGAGCGGGAAAGGAAATTACTGCTATGTGAAACACGGGCCAAATGAGTTATGTGGCCGCGTTTCGCGTCGCTGTGACGAAAGACAGGTGCCAACATAGGTAAAAATGCAATGGCGATAAGCAGCGCGGCAACTTCAGAGCTAGGTAGATGTTTGGCACAAGCGTTAGATAGCAAAATGTTTATAGTATATCTTGAAATGCAGCGATAGACTGTCCCATGGCTCACAGTTAAATCGACTATCAATAACTGTAAACACAAAGGGGTTATTTTTAGTCCGTACACGACACGAGTTGATGCCCGCTCAATATGTGGGGACCCGGACATAGCAGGGAGGTCCGACTCCTGGGCATGGGTAATACCATTTTTTCCCCTTCAACAACAAAAAAAAAGCGATAGACTGTCAAGCAAGATGAAAGCAAGGCTATGTTTTCATTGTGCCTGACAGTATGCTGACATCGCTGATTGGCGGCAACTGACAGACAGCTCATACTGCCAGTCGTAATGATAATAAAGCGTAACTGGCAAAACGTATACGCAACTGTGACTGTGGTACTTCGTATAAGGAATAGCTGCTTCTCCCACAGTGGTACACCGTAGAGAAGGGACAAAAATTACGTTTGCTAAGTTTATGTAAATATCTACAGTAAAAAATACATTCGAACTTTGAATTTTCAACTTTGAACTTTGAACGTGATGCACAGCTCTTTAGACCAATAATAGGAGTCAGACATGAAACGACTCTAAAATTTTCTCTTCTTGAATCTTAAAATTTTCCGCACTGCTCATCACTGTGGCCGCGCGCCTAACTTCAGACAATAAATGGGAAGTAATCTGCTCGCGATTACTGCAATAGAGTAGGGCGCGAAGTTAGCTGCGCTCCACCACTTTGTTGAGCTCAGATACATTAGACTGGAGGCGCCTTAAGCATGAAATGCCCTTCTTAAGACCATTTCACTAATGAAATAAGCGTGCAATTGGCTGTGCTCTGTAGGTACATTTATCTTCTTTTTAGAACTTCGTGATTAGGGATAACTCTCTTATCTTCGTTGTTTTCTGTTGATGTACTTGTAATTTCTTGAGTTATAAATGTGGGTTTTTGTCTAAACGCCGGTTTCTGAATTGAGAAATACTTAAATATCGTTTTTTTTAATTTATATTTTGTGAAATCTGCAGAAACAGAACGATTCTTAAGTATTTGATTAGTGATAAGTGAAATTCTCAATTCAGAAATTGGAGTTAGTTGTTGCGAGAGACAAAGTAACATACTGAAGAAACATAATTAAGACGTTTTCAAATGTTTGTTGTATTAAAGATGAATTAATTCTCGACACAACAAAAACTTTCGTGAATGCGCAACACAAATAAACTTTCACGCATGCATGCAAAAATATGCTTGCTTGAAAATCTTATTCTTTGATTGAGGGCTGAGCGGATGGACAGCAGCAGCTCCGGTTCTAATCGATCTTTGATCCTGGGCTGATCGGTTTCGGAGGTAATTTTAGGGGTGTAAATATTGGCCCTTAGAGAGTTCAGAGGTTGGGGTAGTGGCTTTTGTTTGCCATGTGATTTTGTAATGTTTATGACAAAGGGGCTTGTCACAATTATCGTGCAGCGTAAAAGCAATTGACAGTATTGTTCCAATTCGCTTTATAGCGATTTAAGATACGCATTTTTTCGCTACTTAAGCCTTATCATCTGATCAAACTTCACAGAATGAACGTTATTTGTCTATCTGTTAAAATAAACTTAATCGCATGCTCGCACGACGAGACCAGTGGAATTGCACACTGTTGTACAAATAGACTGCCGCTTAAATGTGATTGTCGCTGTCATTTCCCGAGCGATAGACAGATTTATTTCAGACTGTTATGTCCAAACTACCAAAATAACAATATCTTAAAGGGATATTGACAGAAATATATATGGACAAAAGTATAAAGAAAGAACATCCACACAGAACACAAACATACACATTAACATCCTCTCTCTGTGTCTCACACACACACACACATGCATAGTACATTACTTATCAAATGCTGTTGTGGAACTTCCATGGCTCACAGTAAAGTCTTAGACAGATAACTGTAAACACAAAGGGGTTGTTTTTAGTCCGTATAGCACACGAGCTGATGCCCGCTCAATATGTGGGGACCCGGACATAGGAGGGAGGTCCGACTCCTGGGCATGGGTGTGGCGTTAATTCAGTGTATTTCACTAAATCTTAATTTAAAATGGTTAAATTTAGTACATCAATATTTATTACTGAATGTTATTTATCAATCGCAATTTATAATAATAAAATCAATAATTACAAATAATAAAATCAATGTTAATAATCTAATCTTAATATTAATCCTAATAATCAAATCTTAATACTAATCTTAATAATCTAGTCTTAATAATCTAATTAAATATTGTTAATAATAAAATAATAGTAAACAAATATAATAATACTAACTTAATAATAATAATTTAATAATAGTAATTTTTAAGTGCATAATGCATCCACTTATGTTGAATCATAAATGTCACTTTGCATTATATAAACTTTAATATATTTTGTACGTTGAAGCGGACAAGCGCACCGTTTTTTATTAGTAGAAAGAAGCGCGCACTGCAACCGCCTACGTCACGGTATAACCTGTCGGCGCGCTCGCCTCCCCCGGAGTGGTGTATGCGCGGCCGCCGCCGGACAGTGAGCTTGATGATACGACACGAGACGCATGTCGCTCGGTTCCGCCGCTTTTGCTTACGCTCCGCTATCGAAATTACTTACGCGCCTAATATCAACCGCTGTGCTTGTTCCTTCTCTTTCCATTTCTCCTTCTAAGACTGTGCTTGACTAGTACTGTGTGCTATACGTCGCTTTGAAATAAACTGTTAAACAGTGTTCTTGTTTACATTCACCGCGACCCGCACCATACTCAAGTAAGTGTTGCGTAGGCACCAGTCTACCAAAGTGGTGACCCCGAACTGTGCACGACGATATGGAAGCCAAAGCAACATCTAAACAGGTGAATAATGATGGCGCTTCGCAGAATGGCGCGGAGTTGTGTAAAGTGGGTGTGCGGATACCCCCATTCTATAAAGAAAAACCAGCACTATGGTTTGCACAGCTGGAAGCCCAATTTACGCTGTCCAATATTACTGCGGACACAACAAAATTTTACTACACCATGGCCCAGCTGGATCCTCAGTATGCGTCGGAAGTGGAGGACATAATAACAAACCCACCAGCTACAAATAAATACGACAAGCTCAAAACCGAGCTGGTGAAGCGGTTGTTAGCCACACGAGAGCGAGATATCCAGCAGCTCTTGTCGCACGAGGAGTTAGGGGACAGGAAACCTTTCCAGTTACTACGCCGCATGCAGCACTTAGCCGGCCCTGGGGTACCCGAGGATCTCATGCGTACGATGTGGACCAACAGGCTTCCTCAGAACATCCAGGTCATCCTAGCGTCACAAACGAAGTGTACTTTGGAAGAATTGGCGGAATTGGCGGACAAGTTGCATGATGCCATTGCTTCTGCTCCACAAGTCGCGGCGGTACTTCCAGCTGTAGCTCCTCCAACGGACCCGCTGGTCTTCCAGATCGCGGCACTCAGCAAGCAGATGGAGGCTTTGACCACCAGAATGGACAGAATGTCCCGGGAGCCCCGCCAATCACGACCGACGACGAGTAACCGAAGCCGAAGCCGAAGCCGACATCGCCAGAACTCGACAAGGTCAAACTCCAACTACCGCAAATTTCCCACCTGCTGGTACCATCACAAGTTTGGAAGCCAGGCACGGTGCTGTGTGAAACCGTGTGACTATACAGCGGGAAATGCATAGGGCAGTCGATGACGGCGACTGGCGGCTGTCCGAATTCCGGTCGCTTATTTGTTATGGACTCTAAATCAAAAATACAATTTTTAGTAGATACCGGAAGTGATTTGTGTGTGTTTCCCCGTAATTTATTAAAAGAACGGAGAAATAAAACGAACTATACTTTGTGTGCAGCTAACGGTACAATTATTAATACTTACGGGTATGCACACTTAGTTCTTAACATAGGATTGCGCCGCGACTTTGCTTGGCGATTTTTTGAAGCGGATGTCACTAGGGCAATAATAGGTGTAGATTTTCTCGCTCATTGATCGCTCATCGATTTCTCGCACAGCATAACTGGTTGCACCGTCTTTTCAACCATAGATCTCGTTAAGGCCTACAACCAGATCCCCGTCAGCCCCGAAGACATCTCGAAAACCGCCATTACAACGCCGTTCGGGCTTTACGAATTCCCGTTCATGACGTTCGGACTTCGTAATGCCGGGCAGACTTTCCAGCGCTTCGTGGACGAGATGCTGCGGGGACTGGATTTCAATACTCAATACTCAATACTCAATAGTTTATTTGCATTCCATAATGGTACATTTGGTCTTAATAATTATAATAAATTGTCTCACATTATGGACCCTTACGGGCACAGCAACACAGGGAGGGAGAAGGCAGCTAATTTATTTTTATAGGCTATCACTTAAATAATCTAATAACGTATAGTAGCTTTTATTTATTAACATTAGTTTTAGTTTTTTAAAGAAAATGCTATCTTTTGGTTCATTTGTCAATGATTTCGGTAGTTTATTATAAACTTTTATTGCCATAATATATGGACTGGAAGAGTGTAGTTTTAACCTTGAATATGGTAAATGAAGTCTGTTCTTATGTCTCAAATTTTTTTTGATTCATTTACTCACGGCGATTGAAAAAATGATTGTATTTCCGGACGAATTTACATAGTTCCAAAATATAAATTGAAGGGAGGGTAAGGAGTTTATGTTTTTGAAAAAAGGGTCGACAACTATCTGTTTGCTTTAAGTTAAATATGATTCGGATTAGCTTTTTTTGCATTGTAAATAGTCGAGGTGCATCGACGCTGTTTCCCCATAGTGTAACACCATAACTTAGCCATGCATACGCATAAGCGTAATACATGGCTAGCGCAGAGGAAAAGTCAGTGGATTCTTTTATTTCTCTTAGAGCGCAACAGAAGCGTGATAATTTCATGTGAATTTTTTTAATATGATTTTTCCAGTTAACATGGGTATCTATATCTATGCCTAATGGATTAAATTTATTTATCATCCTGTGCGAAGAAAATGATATCGTATTATTACAAGAAACCTGGCTCCTCCCTACGGACCTGCACTTCCTAGATAGCATTAACGCGTCATGTCACAGCCTGGGTACATCAGCAGTCGATACCTCCAAAGATATCCTTAAAGGCAGACCATACGGCGGAGTAGCCATCCTGTACAAAAATACACTTCGCATAATTCCGGTCGAATGCAATACACCACGGCTGTGCGCGGTAGAAGTCACATTGAACGATAACTGTACGCTACTTGTTATAACATCCTACATGCCGTGCGAAAACACTGATAACTTCCCGGAATACTGTGAGCTATTAAGCAAAATACATGCTATTGTCGAAGACCGTGGATGCACTAACTCCATCGTAGTGGGAGACTTCAATGCTGACCCTAGAACACCATTTGGAGATGAACGTGAAGACTTCTGCAGAGAAAATCAGTACAAATATGCCGATAAATTGCTATTACCGGGAACGATATACACATTCGTCAGCGACGCGCACGGAACTACGAGCTGGCTAGATCACTGCCTCGTCACAGATTCGGTATACAACTCCATTAGCAAAATGTACGTAGACTACGGAATCTCATGGACAGACCATAGACCAATCTCAATTGAAATGACAATCAATAACCTCACCCGGTTAGAAGCCACGAATGACCACCTAACATGTACATGGTCATGGAAACCAAGATCGGCCAACCAGATTTGTCATTATGCAGAAATTGTACAGCGAGACATGTCGGCCCTCTTGAATAGTGGTAACTACCTCCATATGTACACGCCTCAACATATCGATATTGCTTATAGGAGTGTTGTCAAAATCATGCAAAATGCCGCTAGCTTTGTATACAAAGCAAAACGAGCAAAAACCAAGAGACGCACGGTACTGGGCTGGAACGATCGAGTAGCTGATCACTATGCCGCATCTAAGCGCGCACTTGCTCTATGGCACAGAGCCGGCTGCCCACAAGAGGGACCGATAGCTGAGCAAAGGAGACAGGAGCGAGCGAACTTCAAGCTAGCATTGAAAAAATGCCAAAGGAATAAAGAACAGATCACTATGAACAGAATTGCGAACGATCTTAACAGCAAGAACTTTCAGTCCTTTTGGCAAAAGTCGAATAACGTCATCAAACCCAAAACACCAAGTCCCAGTCACATAGATGGTGTCACAAACAACTTCGACATAGCAAACAATTTTAATCAGCTGTTTACGCAACCCGCCCCTGCAAGTACATTTGCACCTACTAACTCACTTCAAGATGACAGCAGCACTGACGACACTATAACTGTTAGCCCTGCGTCATTATACAAAGTCGTGAAGAATACTGTGCGTGGTAAATCTCCAGCCGTGGACGGCTTATCAATTGAGCACTTACAAAATGCGGGCCCGGCCATGATAGTAGCAGTGAGCCACCTATTCACAGCTATCTTGCGTACAGCTCACCTGCCCATTGCAATGACGGATGCGGTTATTGTACCAATTTGCAAGAACAGGCAGAAAAACATCTCCAGTCGCAGTAACTACCGTCCGATTGCGTTAGCCTCGATAATTGCCAGACTGCTTGAGAAAGTGCCTTATGAGCTGGCCGCGCCTTACCTCAGCACTGCGCACAACCAGATGGGATTCAAGAAGAACGTATCCACCAGTACCGCCATCTACACCTTGAAGCAAGTCGCGGGATACTATAAGTTAAGAAAAACATCTGTGTGCGCCTGTTATCTTGACTTGAGCAAGGCGTTCGACAGACTGGCACATGACCGACTCTGGCTGATACTGCAAGAGTGGGGAGTACCGGGTCACGTGACCAAGGTGCTGAAGACCTGGTATAGTCAGCAGAGCAACGTCGTTCGTTGGAATGGGGCCCTATCGGATCCGTCAAAGCTGGCGTGTGGTGTGAGACAAGGCGGAAGCATGTCACCTATACTTTTTAACGTCTACATGGATGGTCTGTCTCACAAACTGAACCAGCTCAATATTGGGTGCTCCATGAACGGCGTCATAACTAACCATGTCAACTATGCAGACGACATGGTTCTACTCAGCCCATCCATTTCAGCTATGAGAGACATGCTTGCAGTTTGTGAGGAATACGCAGCGCAACACAACATGGCATACAACCCGGGTAAGTCTGTGTGTATGATGTTCCGATCGACAAATACACCTGCCTTCATACCGCCAGTGCGACTAAACGGCAGAGACCTCGAGTTCGTCGAGGAGGTTAAATATCTGGGCCACGTCATCACTGCAGATCTAGACGACAGACTGGACATCGCGAGGCAGCGACGGGCTATACTGGTGCGAGCCAACATGCTGGCGCGGCGCTTTGCGCGCTGCAGCCCGGAGGTGAAGAGGCAGCTCTTCCTGTCGTACTGCACGTCCGTGTACACTGTGGAGCTGTGGGCGATGTACACAAAGAAGAGCATGGAGCAGATGCGCGTGCAGTACAACAACTCATGGCGCACACTGTTCCGCCTGCCGCGCTGGTGCAGCGCAAGCGGCATGTTCGCGGAGGGGCGCGCGCCGGGCTGGGCGGCGTTGCGGCGGCTGGGCACGGCCACCGCGCGGACCCACATAGCGCACTCCACCAACCAGCTGCTGGAGGCTGCTCGCTCATGGCAATCCAGCCCCCTGCACCGCGAATGGAGGCTCCTGCACCGACCCTCATCCACAGTTTTATGATGATTAATGTGTTGGTAAAACTATTTTAAATGATGTTTTTTAAATGATATTAATTAATTTTATTATTGAATTGGAAACAATGTAATTATTTTAAACTATTTTATCTTTGACATTTTTTGTCATTTTTCTACATTCATATATTGGACATTTGTTGGTAAAATTATTCAAATTGTGTGTGAATCAATGTTAATATTAATCTATTTTATCTTTTGACATTTTATATTATTCGACATTTATATTGGACAATAGTCTGGAAATAAAACAATTATTATTTATGGTTTGTATTGACATATTATTGTAAGTAAGGTTTATGGCAAGAGGTTTCTTTTGGTGGGGGTAAAAGGCCATTATTTTAGTTTTTGAGTAATTGATTTGAAGGTTGTGATCTAGCATCCAGTCAGTTACTATATTTAAGATGGAGGTGAGTTTCGCAGTTAGGTTAAAATCACTATCGCATGTAGTAAGTAGAGAGATATCGTCTGCAAATAATACACAATTCTGGTTTATAACTTTTGGCAGGTCATTTATATAAAAGAGAAATAAAAGGCATCCAATAACGCTACCCTGTGGAATTGATAAGTTTATAGCTTTTTTGTTTGATCGGATAGATTCTATAAATTTAGTTTCTTCATTATAATGTTCGATTTCTACATATTGTTGCCTGTTTTTCAAGTACGCTTGAAACCATTGATGTGCTTTCCCACGTATACCTATTCCATATAGTTTATTTAGTAATATATTGGTTGCGATTTGGAAGGCACGGACAACTAGCCGCTCTAAACTATTTTGAGAACTAATATTAGTTTGAATAACGTTAATCGGTATTTGGAAGTCACGCTCTCTAAACGCAAACTAAGAATAGTTCTCGTTTTTTTTTCCAACTAAACGAATTACCGCCCCTAGGGACAGTTCTGAACCACAATGTATCTTTTTATTTCTCGATTATGTTTCGATACAATCGATATATTTCGTCATAGTCAAATAAAGAAACTGTTCAAATATATTTTCAAATTATTATTAATTTATTATTACACGTGCATTTTGTAGTGTTTAAAATTATATTTTTAAGATAATTTCAATAATAATCCACGGACAGACCCATTTTGAATAAACTAAAAATATGTTCAATCAGTTTCAGAACGTTTGTGTTGCATGCCGCGGGGGCGCCGCGAACTGTCTTGTCATTGTCGTCTGTCACACTTACTTCAGTCATTATTCTTTTCAACGTGATTTTAATTTATTTATGGCCCTTGCCACACAGCTCAATTTATTGGGCTGCGGCAGAGATTTGAAGGAGGCAATAGGTATGTCGAATATTTGTTTAGATAAGTTTCTACTGACCAGATAGGTACTAGAGTGTGAGAACGATACACATAATTATATGTAGCCCATTAATGTCCCCACCGAGGGGCATGGGGCTTAACTTGGATACAAGTAAGATTGAGTCATACTCCACCATGCTGGCACTGCCGGTTCGATAGAGGTGTCAACCCTTAATAGTGGCCAACCCAACTGTTAGAAGAAATCAAGCTGCCCTTTTAGTGCCTACGACACAGCTACTACCGAGTATGAGACCCATAAGTGATACAAATAGATTAACGCGCCTAGAATTAGCGGGAGAACATAGCTTATTATGAAAGCTATGTCATTCATGAATTTGTTTGTATTGTGTAATGTATTCTTTTTAAATTGTATTGTATAGGCATGGACCTAGTGGCCATGCCGTGGTCATTACAACAAAGCAAGTCATTCTAGTGGTCATAATCATAAATGATAGCTTTACAATTAATTGTGTTGATAAACTTGTCCGCCAAGAAAAGTCCTATGCTACTCTAATAATTCCATGTCGGTTGGATTTTCTACTTTCTGACGTCTTAATGCCGTCTCGCTCAAGAGTATGGATTGCATGTCTTTTGTTAGTCATTTTCATATTAATTAGTTGAATGGTACCTTGTTGTATATTTCATTTAGGCTGTTGCTTTTCAAGATGTGAATAATGAAAGCAATAAGTTATTTGTTTACAAATACTTTATGTCTCTGTTATACTTCATAATACAAATACTTATGTAGTCTTGTTTACTTTACAGGGCACCGGATTCACCTGCACTCCTGTTGGTGCAGGCTTTAAATGAAAACTCCCGCTTGATGCGCGAAACTTTGCGGGAGTCAACAGCTGAATAGACGGCCGCTATCAGGGCTGACACAACAGCTGTTGCCGTGTGCTAGAGCCGCCAGACTGTGCATAGGCACACGGAACCACAATAAATAAATCAGTTTGTTAATAAAATATTTAAAAGTATAAGATTGCTTTTATTTTTTTTTGTAAATTAACTATGAACAAGGTTAGCCCGCTGCTGACGGCCTTCCTGCAGGAAGTCAAACGCGTCTTCAACTTCCATATCGTTGGCCGCGCCAGCAGTGGTCTCCTATTCGTCTTCTGAATCTAAAATAAAAATAATACGTAGTAGGTCCACATAATATAGGTATGTATTTCGAAAGTTTTGGCAAACGTTATGATCGGTGGACTTTTGCAGCTTCCATTCTTATGTCTATATATCTTGCCATCATAGTTATGAGCCTGGCATAGTTTGGGCTGCAATATGCAAGCATAAATCAATTTAGTTTACCTAACATAACTGAAGAAGAGGTAGAAAAATGAATGAAAGGCACGGGACCTGAGTATGTATAGATCTCGTGGTAAAGGAAGGCCTGTACCCAGCAGTGCGTAAATGTGCGCTGATTTAATTGATTGAAGGAAATTGATAAGAATGTGAATAACAATCTGTTCTAACTTACCGCCGGTAATTAGACTCTTCGTCTAGGGCTAAGAAGCCGCCACGCATTCGATATCCATTTTATTTCGTTATACAGATTTTAGGATCAAGAATTCACGACGCGTGAAAACCGCCAAAATAGAAGTCATGACAAGAAAAATAAATTTGCCGCTTAAAGTTACGTTCGATTGATTGATTGATTAAATTGCGTGATTATCTCGAATTAGACTGAAATACACACGAAATAATAGTTTTCATACGAAATCCGACCAAAATGGCCTCAAGCTAATTTTAATTGCCACCAAAACCATGCTCGTTAATTTTAACTGCTATCTGTCAAAAAGGAACTAAAATCGGCCATCTAAAATGCCTTCCGAATTCGAAATCCATACAAATTGGCACACACTAAACGAGACAAGTTAAAATTAACTTTTAAAAACAAATATCGATTAATTTTGGCGCCTTCCGATACCAATTAAAGCTAAGCAACTAAGATGACGTCATGATGACGTTTAGTTGTCTAGTTGGCTGTTAATTTTAGTTTGTGTCACCTTCCAAATCGCAACCATTGTATTGGACTGTATCATAGGCTTTCGTCATATCAAGCAATATTCCAACAGCATATTTTTTGTTATCTAATGTATTAATAATTTCCTGTATATATTTTTGTACTGCTAAAGTAGTTGAACGATTTTTCCTAAAACTATTTTGGCACTCATCAAACAGATTAAATTTTTCGCAGAATGAATAAACACGATCACACATACATTTTTCAAATATTTTTGAAATTGCAGGTGGTAAAGCTATTGGTCGATAGTTATTAGGATCCATTTTTTCGTCTTTTTATGTACGGTTTTTAATATTGAAATTTTTAGCAAGTCTGGAAAGTCACCTTCTTTAAATGTTTGATTTATTAGTGTAGTTATTGGTAAGGTAAGTTCGTCAGCACATTCTTTAATAAGTGTTGCTGGTAATTCGTCTATTCCGAATGAACGTTTATTTTTCATATTTTTAATAATTTTGTGTATTTCTTTATAAGTTACTGGACTTAGGTAAAAAGAATTTTCTGTAGGAATTAGGCAAGGGTGGCCTTCAGGCAGTTTACCATTCGCGAGTCGAATTTTTTCTTCACCTATAGATGCAAAATGGTTATTAAATGAATTTACAATTTCCTTCGGCTCAGTGAATAGATTATTATCAATTTGTAGCTTAATGTTCTCTTTATCTTTTTTTGGTTTTTTATTAGTAGGTTCATTAATGATACTCCACATTGTTTTTACTTTATTTTCTGACATGTTTAGCTTTCTTACATAATTTAGTATTTTGATGTTATAATTGTTCGTTTTAATAATTTTTCATACGCTTTATAATGGTTATTAAGCAATGTGTTATTAGATTTATTAATTAGTATTTTTAGCAAACGTTTATGTTTACATGACGCCCTAGTACCAACCGTTAACCAGTGTTTTTTAAACTTAGTTCTTAGTTTAACTCTATTTTTTGGTATACATCGATTTAAGATTATCGTCACCTTTTCTATGAAGTTCTTATAATTTTGTTGAATATTGTTGTTAGGTTTTAGGCATTCTATCCAATTTATTTCTTTTAACTGTTTTTTAAATTTAGTGACATTTTTGGCGTTCATAAGGCGTTTTTCGGTAAACCATTGTGTTCGATTCCAAATCGATATTCGATCGATGGTTTCGGAACGGCCATTTTGAATTTGACGTTGCTGCCAACCTAGCAGTTTTTTGACAACTGACAGACGAAAGCCCTCGCAATGTAACGCGTATTGATTAGGGTATTGAAATTAAATCGTGAGCCATCTGGAATGTATTCGGGTTCCCCTCAGGATTGTCTATATAGCTGAGTGTGTTGTGGTTCCCCGAACCAGATAAAGTTCGCATTTACGTGGCCGATTGGTTTTTCCCACGTAACATAACCTGTGTTGGAACACTGTGTTCGTCGAAGCTGGCCTGCCAGTCATACCTGGTTGGCTGAAGAACCTGTCTACCAAGAAGAGCCTAGGGTGCACCCGGGCCTTGCAGAGAGACAGGAGGTTGACGGGACCGAAGCACAGACCAGGTTAAATCGACTCCATAAGTATTAGCTCGGTGAATCGCCGACGTTCACACTTCTTGGCATCTGATCGCTACGCTACCTCGTAGCTGATGGGCCCCTGCGAGGTCATTGGGTGCCGAGAAGCCTGAACATTTTGGTAGCAAGAGCGTGGTTTCCTGAGATTTGCAGCCGTCAAGGGCTCCAGGAACCCACGATTTGGGACTATCAATCTGTAGGTATAGGCGGTTATTAGCTAACTTGGTGTTGTTCCTGTATCCACATAGATTGGTAGTATTGTAAGCTATAGGTCTATTGCTGGTAGTAGACAGACAGATATTGAGTTGAAATTTGCATTGAAGTACCAGTTAGTCAATCTATTAGTGGTCTAGTAATGCTAATGAATGTTTGGTTAACATAGGTAGTTACATCTATTGATAGCAGGCTATTACATTGTTTTCAGTTATAGCAATTTATAACTTGAACTAATATTGACTATCTGTGTGTGTTGTAGTGATAAAGGGAAACTAAATTGTATTTACAGAATTTATATAGATATAAAACTCGGTTCCTATTGTTTAAGGAAAACAACATTGTTTAAGTTGTGGTTTAGGGTTCCCTCGTTTGGGTTATAGACTGGAGGGTCCAATATAATTGAGTTACTGCAAATTGTGAGTAAGTATCGTTCCGATCATGTCGTTATCTGAAATCCAGAAGGGTGTTTCTAAGGAACTCAGATGGTTTTCCTCCGCACACGGTCTGATAGACCGTTTAGATAGGCATGATGTGGTATTGGAGCGGTCTATGGACGTTAAGGAACGTTACAACAGGGTGCTCGAATTGTCCGCGCAGGCGGAATCAGTTGATGGTTGCGCACCTGACAGGCTGTCACGGTTGCTAGGGGATGTCGACCAATGTATGGAGATGGCAGCTGCTATCACGCAGAAGGCTGCGGACGTACGTAGACAGCGCGAGTCCAGCCATGGTGGTGACATCGAAGCACCTCTGCCGCTTCAGGGTTCAGGGTCCAGGTTACCGGCCATAACTATGCCTACTTTTGACGGAGTGTCCGGTGAATGGATGAGCTTCATCAATCTGTTCGACAGTTTGGTGCACATGCGATCGGACATTACCAAGTCTGTCAAGATGGCTCAGCTGGTGGCAGCATTGAGGGGTGAGCCTAGGGAGCTGGTCGCTCATTTGACAGTTACGGAGGGTAACTATGAAACGGCCAGACAATTGTTGGTCAGACGTTACCATAACAAACGGAGGTTGGCCGATGCCCAACTGAACCGTTTGTTTAGTATCCCAGTTGTGAACAAGGTCGGGGCCATACAGACGGAGGTTTTGAACCCGTTGTTGTCCGTCACCAAGGCTCTAGAGAATCTTGGACTTCCGGTTGGTGAATGGTCGTACCTACTGCTGTACATTGTACTTTCCCGCCTACCCGCTGACGTGCAGACTCGTTTCGAACAGTCTCACGGGAGGTCGGCCGAGGACCTGCCCGCCTTCTCCGACTTGGTCGGATTTTTGGAAGAGGAGGCTCGACGGGCAGAGAATTTGGGGTTGACGGTCACCCATCCTTCGGAGCCACAGAGAGCTGCCGGGAGCGCTGTGAGTAGGGGCCCTCCGACGAGGAAGGACCGCACCAACCGGCAGTCGTATGGGACTGTGAGTGCATTGACCCCACATAGTGAGACCTGCCCATGTTGTAGGCAGATTGGCCATGCTGTGGCCAATTGCAACAAGTTCGGGGAACTTAGGGTTGAGGGACGGCGCCGGATGGCCAAGCAGCGGAGCTGGTGTTTCCTGTGCCTCGGGCCACACATGGCTAGGGACTGCACGCGCACAAAAATGTGCGGATATTGTGGTGGGGCCCACAACAATCTGTTGTGCATGAACCGATCCGGCCAACAGCCTCCACAGGGCCGTATCCAGGGTGACACGGCATGGGGCCCTGAGAATTCGTTTGCGACTCGGAGCGCAACTCAGGGGCCAACGTCCCCACGTCCACAGGGCCGTACCCAGGGTGACACGGCATGGGGCCCTGAGAATTCGTTTGCGACTCGGAGCGCAACTCAGGGGCCAACGTCCCCACGTGCACAGGGCAGTACTAGGGTGCAGGGCCGCACTCAGGGTCATCACATGGGGGGCCCTGAGTTTTCGGTTGCGACTCAGCATCCGACTCAGCGGGCAATGGGGCCACAAGCACGCAGCCACCCAGGGGTGCAGGGCCGCACTCAGGGTCATCACATGGGGGGCCCTGAGTTTTCGGTTGCGACTCAGCATCCGACTCAGCGGGACATTGGGTATGTTGAGCAGGCCGTAACGGGCGGGTGGCATGGGACACCTTCGAGCTATGCGGGTGCGGTTCAGACGCCGCCTCAGTTGTCGCCCCGCTCGTCGCCTCGTCCTCCTCGGTCGCATGTGATGTCCCCCCCGCTCATGGAGCGGCCACGGTTGAATTCACGCCCACCCCCCTTCGGGGGGCGTCGTAGGGTGGCAATGGAACCGGCGCGTGGGCCATTTGTACAATGGGACCCTCTGGCGTATAGCTGCCTACCTGATCGGTTACAGGCATAGTGGGGCCCCGGGGGCCCTCGCTAGGAATTTGCGGCCCAACAATTTGTTGCCCCCCAACCGGAGACGGTGGTGTTACCGATCGCCTCTGTGCTTGTTGGGGATTTGGCGGGCAACCCAACATACGTTCGCGCCCTATTAGTTTCTGGAGCTCAGGGCTGCATTGTATCGAATGATTTAGCAAAATGGTTGGGCCTCATAAATAATGTATCGCTGCCGAGGAAATTGGTCCCTGCTGGGGATTACAGGGCAACCCTTCACGGGTTTTGTGATGCCTCTGAACGAGGGTTTGCGGCAGCGGTTTATATGCGAACCGTCACCTCCACCGGGGAGGTCGACGTGCGTTTGGTTTTGGCAAAAAGCAAGGTAGCGCCTATTCGGACAAGGATGACGATTCCAAAACTGGAACTGTCCGGGGCTGCTCTTTTGACCAAACTTTTGAATCACACTCTAACAGTGTTGCTTGGGTCAGTGGTTTTGGAGGATACGGTGTACGCGTGGACGGACAGCCAGATTGTTTTGTGCTGGCTGAAGGCTTCGGTCCATAACTTAGAGGTTTTTGTTGCGAACCGTGTCTCCCAGATTGTGTCGTCTGAGGTCCCACTGACCTGGAGACATGTACCAGGAGAATTGAACCCGTCTGATTGTGCATCCAGGGGATGTCGGGCTCCTGAACTCGTTAGACACCATTTGTGGTGGGGACCACCCTGGCTTGCCAGGAGAGAATCGGACTGGCCCCACAGCCATGTAGTAGTATCTTCGGATCATGGCCCCAGAGCGGCCGTGCATGTTACCCAGAAGGCTGAGGACCCTGACGCCGGGTTTCTGTTGGACCGGTATAGCTCATGTGTGTTTGTTTGTTTATCCACCAAGGCGGTACACCTCGAGCTCGTTGCTGATCTCTCGACAGAGGCTTTCATTGCTTGTTTGGATAGGTTTGTTTCTCGAAGGGGACTTCCAACTTTGATCCGCTCTGATAACGGCACTAACTACATCGGTGCGGAACGATACTTACGAGAGATAGTCAACCTTTTGAATGTAAATAAAGTGGATATTGGAACGGCCCTCTCCCGTCGGGGTATACAGTGGACCTTCAGCCCACCGATTTGCCCCCACTGGGGTGGGATTTTTGAGGCCGTAGTTAAGTCAGCTAAGACGCACTTGGGGCGTATAGTAGGTCAGACCGCGCTGACTTTTGAGGAGCTCGCGACATTGTTTTGTAAGATCGAGGCCGTTCTCAATTCGCGACCGTTGTGTCCGCTCAGCTCGGATCCAAATGACCTGGAGGCTCTGACCCCAGGCCATTTCTTGTTAGGACAGCCACTTAACGCGTTGCCCGAGCACCCCTTCGAGGGAGTGAAATTGTATCGGTTGTCAAGGTATCAGATGTTGCAGCAGTTTACTCAGAATTTCTGGAAGCGTTGGTCGCTCGAGTATCTGCATATCTTACAACAGCGCCTTAAGTGGACTGACAAAACCAGCCCCCCTAGTGTTGGTGACCTCGTTCTGGTTAAGGATGCTAACCTACCGCCACTACGTTGGCGCAGGGGGCGCATTGTTAACTTGTTCCCTGGCAAGGACGGGACCCCCCGGTCTGCGGAGGTTCTAGTAGGAGGCTCGGTTCTAAAACGAGCGGTAGCAACGTTGTCTCGGCTGCCCGTAGATGAGGGGACAGGTGGGTGCCTGTCCGGGCGGGTGATTGTTCGATTCCAAATCGATATTCGATCGATGGTTTCGGAACGGCCATTTTGAATTTGACGTTGCTGCCAACCTAGCAGTTTTTTGACAACTGACAGACGAAAGCCCTCGCAATGTAACGCGTATTGATTAGGGTATTGAAATTAAATCGTGAGCCATCTGGAATGTATTCGGGTTCCCCTCAGGATTGTCTATATAGCTGAGTGTGTTGTGGTTCCCCGAACCAGATAAAGTTCGCATTTACGTGGCCGATTGGTTTTTCCCACGTAACATAACCTGTGTTGGAACACTGTGTTCGTCGAAGCTGGCCTGCCAGTCATACCTGGTTGGCTGAAGAACCTGTCTACCAAGAAGAGCCTAGGGTGCATCCGGGCCTTGCAGAGAGACAGGAGGTTGACGGGACCGAAGCACAGACCAGGTTAGATCGACTCCATAAGTATTAGCTCGGTGAATCGCCGACGTTCTCACTTCTTGGCATCTGATCGCTACGCTACCTCGTAGCTGATGGGCCCCTGCGAGGTCATTAAGTGCCGAGAAGCCTGAACATTTTTTATGTCCGATAGCGAGGTGAACATTTGTGTCCAATCAGTCAACAAATCACCTGAGAGGTGGGTGTCCCAGGTCAACTGAGCCGCCCATAGCCTTTGCATAAAACATTTAAGAGCAAAGGTGACTGGAGAAATCCATCCATTCGGGTCGAACGTTCTCGCAATCGTTGACAGTACTGACCGCTTCGTCCAGGCCTTCGGTGTTTCTAAAACCACCCGATAGGTAAACTCATCATGGACGGGCCGGTACTGAATTCCAAGCACTGACAACATGTTAGGGTTGTCAGGATTCTCAAAAACGTGCGGGTCTTGTTGAAACTCATCTGGGAGACCAGCCATCAACTCAGTGGAGTTGGACATCCACTTGCGTAGTTCATAGCCGCCTCGTTCCAGCAATTGAATGAGCTCGTCACGTCGGTCCAGAGCTTCCTCTACACTGGCTGCCCTTGACATCCTACGCTCCATCGACATCAATCTCGTCTCAGCCATCTTCCTAGATTCTCCTAGTGGCGGTCGATCGGCCCTGAAAGGCAGTCGAGTTACAAAACGACCAGAACGAAGGCGACCAGTACTATTCTGGTAAAACAACTCGCACTCTTCTTCGTCTGCGTCGACTCGACGAGCGGTGGGAGAATCTAGGAAGATGGCTGAGACGAGATTGATGTCGATGTTACATGTTTTACATTAGAAATTTTTAAATTTATAATAGCTCCTTTGTGATCACTAAAACCAAAATCCATAACATCAGTGTGGCTAATACTATTTTGGAAATTTGTAAATATTAAATCTATACATTTTGTTAAACGTGTTGGTTTTCTTACATGTTGAGCAAAATTATATTCCAACATGACATTTAGTAAGTCATTAGATTGTGTATCGTTTACTAGTACATTTATATTAAAGTCGTCACCTAGTACTACGTTACGGTGACGATAGTTATTATTGATATGATTTAATAAGAGTTTGAGTTGCCTATTAAATATGTCCTTCTCTCTTCCGTTCCAGTATACGGATATTAATAAAATATTTTCATTATATAATTCAACAGCACATAATTCTACAACATATTCAACAAAAAACTTTTCAAAGTCTTTTCTCTCTATATACTCTGTATTTTCAGGTAATTGTATACACACACTTCCTCCGGCGTAGTTAACTCTACAATATGAAGATGAAATCTTATAGCCTGTAATACTAATTAAATCCAATTTTGCTGGGGACAACCACGATTCAGATATACATATAGCATGGAATGGATTCTGATCGACGAAAGTTTCTAATATATCTTGTTTGTTGTATAGACTTTGCATATTCTGAAATAGGATTTTAAAGAACTGGTCTTGTTGTTTATTTGCGAAATGTATGAATTTCGCTTTTACATTCATTCAATTGCTGTTAATTGTTTTCATTATTATATTTCACGGTCTTGCTTCCTGTATAATGTTCTTTTCCATCTATAATCAATCTCTTATTTCTTATAATTGCGTGTTTCCCTTCTCTTCTTGCGGAATTCATTAATTCTTGCATTTTGATCCGTTCTTTTCGTTTTTCTTCATCATAATATTCAGATATGTAGAGTCCGGTGTTTTTGAGAAACGTAGAATTTTGTGTTATGTATTTACACATGATCTTGCTAGTTACTTCAATTACAATAGGCCGACGGTATCCTTTTCTTCCAAGACGAAATATCTGATCAATATATCCGCCAAGATCCACATTGTACAGTTCTGCAAATATTTCAATAATTTTATTGTTCAAGCTGTATTCATTCTCGCCATAGATTTCATCGATTCCGTATAATACCACCTTTCTAGAATTGTCACTGCAATTGTTTGTCGGAGAGTTTGTATAGGGGGCTTGGTTTTGGGAGATCTTGGACGATAACTTTTCTATTTGTTTTTCTAAGTTTAACTTATCTTCTTTTAACTTTTTAATATCATTATCTATCTTTGCTAGATGATTAGCCATTTTTGCTTGTTCTAACTTTAAGTTTTTTACATCTTTAAATAATTCTTGTTTCAATTCTTGCATGGCAATTGTTATCCTAACTTCTAATCTGGATGATATTTCTGTTATTATTTGATGTTGTGCTATTTTTAATTTGATATCCAAAAGATCACTCAGCTCCTTTAGGTGGGTGGGGACTTCACTAAGGTCAGAAACATTTGCATCTTGTGAAGTAGTTTTTGCCAAGAATTTACCAGTTAGGGTATCGCCCGTGAAACTTTGTTCGCATTCGGAGTCTGCATATAATGTTGATGAATGGATGCTTCGCGCGGGAGTATTGTCATTTCTTTGTCTCCTAGTTACATTTGCACATTCAGGACAGGTCCAAGAAATATCGTACATGTGCGTGTTTTTTGTATATTGCTCATTTGTAATATTTAAGCATTGGTAGTGGTATATATTTTTGCAACAGCAGCATTGTATGCGATCTGATATATTCGCATGTTGCTGACAAGCATCACAATTTGCCATAGCTGTTTGTAGTTATTCATATTTATTCATATTATTCATATTCATTTATTTGCTTTAAATGTGGTTACATTAGGTTCTTAAATATTGATAAGTTCCACACTTAGCCAACCCTGGGCATGCAAATTATTAACATATTTTTTAAAGATATAGATAATTATTTATAAATTCTTTGTAAGCGTCAAAATTAAAATTACTTAATGTCAAAATTTACAGGTTCTTACAAGTACAAAATAGTCAGATAATTAACAGTGTAGTTCACAATTGACATGAGAGAAAATACACAATTGGATCTACATAGTACCATGTTAATTAAGTAATCGAGGTTTAATTTTATAATATTCGGACATGTCATAAAAACCATTATGTACTAGCCAATTTCTTTGTTTTATTTTAAAAATAGGCAGGGGTAGATACTGTATCTCTGCTGGAATACCATTAAATATCTTTACAGCCATTGCATAGCAGTTCCTATTGTGCAATGCTGTATTGGCTCGAGGAAGAACTAAGCGATTAGGAAATCGAGTATTGAATGAAGTAACATTGGACAATTTTGTGAACAAATGTATGTTAAGTCTTACAAATATGCTCATTTCCAAAATGAAGATACCAGTTAGAGTAAGAAGATTTAACTGTCTAAATAACGGTCTACATGACTCATATGGGCTTACACCACAAATAGTTCTGATGCAGCGTTTCTGTATGATAAACAGTCTTTTGACATCCACCGAATTACCCCATATCACAATTCCATAGCGTAATGCTGATTCGACATATCCGTGGTAGGCCAGAAGAGCTGATTCTCTACTCGCTACTTTCGTTAGACGGTACAGAGCATAAGTATAACTGTTGACCTTTTTACATAGTTTGTCGACATGGGCTTTCCATGACAACTGTGGATCTACGATAACGTTAATTAACGATAGCGTTATCCCTAAAAATACTATTTCCTGTGATTCAGATATTTGTTGATTTTGATATGTCCATGATAAATTTAATTCTGGTTTTACTTGATTAAAAAATTGCATATAAGATGTCTTATCCACATTAACACATAAATTATTTACTACTAACCAGTCAATGATATGTCTAATTGTATTGTTTATGTCATTATTAAATTCCTTCAAAATTTTATTTTTTATTATAATTGAGATGTCATCAGCATAAAGGGTGCAACGGTGTTTCGTGCTTTCCGGTATGTCATTTATGTATAACAAGAACAACAGTGGACCGAGAACACTTCCTTGGGGTACACCAAAATTATTTGCTCGTAGTACTGATTTATTCTCTGTTAGTTCCGATTTGTCATTTATTTTTTTGATAACTACATACTGAGAGCGGTTGCTTAGGTAGGTTTTTATCCAGTCATAGGCTGGTCCGCGAATACCGTATCTCTCACATTTTCCTAATAAGATATTATGATTGACAAAATCGAAGGCTTTAGACATATCAAAAAATACTGTTACAGTCGGTGTCCTAGTATCAATAGCTTCCACTAATGTTTTCACTAAATTGAAGCATGCGAGAGTGGTAGATTTTCCTTTCTGGAATCCATTTTGTTCGTTTCTAATAACAGAGAATTTTGATAGAAAAGATGAGATTCTGTTGTGCATAATTTTTTCAAAAACTTTAGATAGTATAGGCACCAGGGTAACTGGCCTATACTTGCTCATGTCTGTTCTCTCCCCTTTTTTATATAATGGCTTCACTACCGAGATTTTTAATTCTTTGGGAAACAGACCTTCTGTGAGAGATTTGTTAACTACGTGTGTCAATACAGGGGATATTTCTTTATTACAGAATTTTAGAATGTTTGTTGCGATTTCATCATAGCCAGTGGCATTAGTATTATTAAGTTGTTTAATTGTTTTTGAGGTTTCCTCTATAGTACAAGGTGATAGAAATATGCTATAACTTGATTGTGTTACTTTATAAATTGCGGTATTGTCGGGATGATTGCTTATATTTGTATTGGTCAAATCTATGAAGTAGTCATTAAATGCATTTGCCATCTCTATTGGATCCTCCGTTTTTTTGTTTTTTATATCTATAGATCTTATTTCGATGTCAATATTTCCATTTTTATTTTCCTTTTTTATTAACTGCCACGAGGCTTTGCATTTATTTTTAGCATTATTGATGAAATTGTAATTTTGAATTTTTGAGAGCACTCTATACATCTGCGCAACCGTTTGCTATACCTCAAGTAGTTATTTTTATTTGTTACTAATTTGTTTTGATAGTACTGGAATCTTAGTTTTATTTTAGTTTGACATGACCGCCTTATGCCTTTAGTTAGCCATTTAGGATTGACATTTGTATCTCGTCTAGTTTTCACCCTAATTGTTGGGAAGCATTGATTGTAAAGTAAGACTATCGTATCATGGAATAATTTGAAAGCTGGTTCCAATTTTGTACAATTCAAAACTTCATTCCATGATAGGCTATCTAGGTAGCCTTTAAACTTTACCAAATTTTCATCGCTATAATCCCTTTTAGTGGTATACCAAAAATGTATTTGTTGCTTTATTTTTGTCACAGGAACAGTGAGGAATTGCGTTGTGTCATGGTCTGACAGTCCTAGACGTTTAGTTTCCCCATAAGCCGTATTAATATTACTTATTAGATGGTCAATACACGAATTTATTCTTGTTGGTGTATTAAGATGAATGATCATGTTATAGGCTTCTATTATGCTTTTCAACTCTTTTGTCCACTTGTCATCTTTCAGTGTATTTATGTTTAAATCCCCAGTTATTATCAATTTGCTATTGTTTAGTTTATGTCTTAGCGTATGTAGTAAGAGTTCTAGTTTATTAAGGAAGTCTGTATTTAGTTTGGCATTTGGAATTTTATACAGACAAAATAAAAATAATTTATATTCTGGAACCTCCACTCCACAACATTCAAAAGAAAATGGTTCGGTCAATTCTTTGGCAACATTTATTTCTTTAGTTTTAATGTAATTTTTGGCAAATATACAGACATCTCCTCGTGATTTATCTGACCTTCAGTAAGAGGTGGCTAGTCTGTAATTTTTGAGCAGTAAATTTTTCTCATTTCCTGACTTAACAAGAGTCTCTGACAAGCAGATAAAATCAATGTCTTTGTGGCTTTCCCTTAATTCATTAACAGTTATTGTAATAATATCCCTCTTACTCTTAAAACCTTGTATGTTCTGGTGCATTATATACAGTTTATCATTTTCGCCATCCGACGACACGAAAAAGCTGGCAACCTGGTACCTTTGGTGAAGTCCTTTGTTCCGATTCATCGACCTTAGTAATAAATTTTCCAGTTTTCTTAAAGTAATAGGGTATTGTTCCCTTTTTACCATCTTCTAAGTTTACATGGTTTGCCTCGTCATTATTATTTATGGACATATCGTAGTGGTCGTTATTGGTCAGAACTTTATTTATTTCGGAACAAAGTCTTTTAATGTAAATCTTTTTGGTTAGGCTTTCATCTATTTTTACGTAATGACAGTTTGGAAACACATTTAATAATATTTTGATCGTGTCATTAAATTTATTTTCGTTTAGATAGTCACTATTTGTAATACCCACAACAATAACAGTGTTGTTCTTCAAAGCCTTAAGACAAGCGCTAAGTTCCACTGTTAATTTTGTTGGGTTTTTCTAATGCAATTTTATATCAGCGCCCTCTGTACTGTAGTAGCAGTACCAAAACAACCGCAATGGTTGCAGTAAAGACACAATGCGTGGAGCGGAACGCAATCGGGGTATGTGATCGTTGATTGGTCCTTTCCGGTGACACTAGCTGTCTGTTTGTATTTCTCTCTCTCTCTATGTTGGGCCTCTCTCTTTTGCGTTGACGTATGCAATTATGTTTGGTCGGCTAGTACTAAAGATTTTGAGTTTTAACTTACTATTTAACATGAATTTCAGCAATCCAGAATGTTCACTTTGTAGCAAACTGGTCAAATAATATTTATCTTGAGTTTTGAAGTAGTTTTACCGCGGTAACTAATTTATTTTCCGATAATTGTAAGACGAGAATGTAAACAAGTGTTCGCAGTTACACGGCACGTTCCGTTCCGTTCATTTCTGCTACAGTTACCTTGACGATTTCTTGGTCTTCTCAAAGGACCACAAGACGCATGAAGCACATTTACGGCGACTGTTCACCAGGTTGCAGGAGTATGGGATGGTGATCAACACCTCCAAGTGCCACTTCGGAGTGGAAGAGGTAACCTTCTTAGAATACCGTATATCTGCAAACGGTACCAAACCACTACCTGCCAAGGTGGCAGCCATCCAGGACTTCCCAACGCCGAGGAACGTGAGGGAACTCAGGAGATTCTTGGGTATGCTTAATTTTTACAGACGGTTCATCCCTAACGCAGCCGTACACCAGACTCCCCTGAATTCTCTCCTCACAGGTTCTTTTAAAGGTTCCCATCCAATCAACTTTACCCAGGAAGAACAAGTTGCCTTCGAAAGGTGCAAAGCAGGTTTGTGCGATGCGGCACTGCTGGCTCATCCAGACGCATTGGCAAAATTATGCATCGTCACTGATGCATCAGACGTGGCTATGGGTGCTGTGCTGCAGCAGCTGAAGGACGGCGCCTGGGAACCTCTCTCATTTTTCTCGCGTAAACTGTCGTCACCACAGCGTAAGTACTCTCCTTACGATAGGGAACTTTTAGCCATATACGAAGCTATAAAGTATTTTAGGCACATGGTAGAAGCACGAGACTTCATTGTCTATACCGACCATAAACCTTTGTGCTTCGCATATAGCTCTCGTTAAGATAATTGTTCCCCGAGGCAGTTCCGACATTTAGATTTTGTGTCACAATTTACGACAGACATCAGGCACATATCAGGAAGAGACAATGTCGTAGCTGACACTCTGTCACGAGTCGAGGAAATCACGCAGCCTGTTGACTACAGTAAGTTAGCTACGGCACAAAACACCGACTCTGAGCTACGCCTTCTTCTGAGCAGTAGCAGCTCACTGTGCCTGAAGAAAGTGAATGTGCCCGGAACTACTGTCGACCTTTACTGCGAGGAGAAAGAGGAGAAGGTAAGACCCTATGTACCAAAGGAGCTCAGGCAGCAGATTATCGAGAGCCTTCACTCTCTAAGCCATCCAGGAGCAAATGCCACTGCCAGGTTGGTTGCGGAGAGGTAAGTTTGGCCAGGGGTACGCAAAGACTGTCGAGAGTGGACCCGAAGTTGTCTGGCTTGCCAGCGCTGTAAGGTCACTCGTCACGTCTCATCACCCTTAAGCACGTTCAAGCTGTCGCATACCAGGTTCCAGAATATCCACATTGACCTCATAGGACCACTACCACCTTGCCAAGGGTTCAAGTACTGCCTCACTGCCATCGACCGTTTCACACGTTGGCCTGAAGCAGTACCACTGCAAGACATATCAGCCGAGACCGTCGCTAAAGCGCTGTTGCACGGTTGGATTGCTCGCTTTGGATGCCCAATTGACATTGTCACCGACAGAGGTCAACAATTTGAGTCGACGCTATTCCAGCAGCTGGCTAAACTGGTAAGATTTCGGCGTAAGCGCACTACTGCGTATCACCCTGCCTGTAACGGACTCGTGGAATATTTCCACAGGCAGCTGAAGGCAGCTATAAAATGCCACGCCGACAGCAGTTGGGTTGAAGCACTCCCTCTAGTCCTGCTAGGAGTCAGAGCCGCATATAAGGAAGACCTTCAAGCCTCTGCGGCAGAATAGGTTTACGGTGAGACTCTTAGGTTGCCCGGAGATTTCTTTGATCACGAGACTCACGCCACCACGGATGTTACAGACTACCTGTCCCGACTTCACATGTTAGCTAGGAATCTGAAACCAGTGCCAGCTACTCGTCAAGTGGGACGTCGGCCGATTTTTGTCTTTAAAGATCTAGCAGCAGCAACTCATGTTTTCCTTAGGGATGACACAGTCGGTGGGTCGTTAAAACCAGCATATACTGGCCCACATAAAGTTTTGAGGAGAGATCCCAAGGTGTATCGGTTAGCAGTCAATGGTAAGGAAATGACAGTATCTATAGATCGGTTAAAGCCGGCCTACATACTGCATGACACACACACCACTAGCACTCAACCGGATACAAAAACACACACTCACAACACAAAAAACGTCACAAACACTTCATCAGCGCCACCAATCCCAGCAAACACCACCACACCTTCAACCAGAACCGAAGATAATGACACCAGGCGGACGCGATCAGGCCGCGTTGTCCGGTTCCCTAACTATTATCGCCCATGATGGTCTCTGGAGGGGGGTGATGTGGCGTTAATTCAGTGTATGTCACTAAATCTTAATTTAAAATGATTAAATTTAGTACATCAATATTTATTACTGAATGTTATTTATCAATCGCAATTTATAATAATAAAATCAATAATTACAAATAATAAAATCAATGTTAATAATATAATCTTAATATTAATCCTAATAATCAAATCTTAATACTAATCTTAATAATCTAGTCTTAATAATCTAATTAAATATTGTTATTAATAAAATAATAATAAACAAATATAATAATACTAACTTAATAATAATAATTTAATAATAGTAATTTTTAAGTGCATAATGCATCCACTTATGTTGAATCATAAGTGTCACTTTGCATTATATAAATTTTAATATATTTTGTACGTTGAAGCGGACAAGCGCACCGTTTTTTATTAGTAGATAGGAGCGCGCACTGCAACCGCCTACGTCACGGTATAACCTGTCGGCGCGCTCGCCTCCCCCGGAGTGGTGTATGCGCGGCCGCCGCCGGACAGTGAGCTTGATGATACGACGCGAGACGCATGTCGCTCTGTTCCGCCGCTTTTGCTTACGCTCCGCTATCGAAATTACTTACGCGCCTAATATCAACCGCTGTGCTTGTTCCTTCTCTTTCCATTTCTCCTTCTAAGACTGTGCTTGACTATATGTACTGTGTGCTATACGTCGCTTTGAAATAAACTGTTAAACAGTGTTCTTGTTTACATTCACCGCGACCCGTACTATACTCAAGTAAGTGTTGCGTAGGCACCAGCCTACCAAATGGGTAATACCATTTTCTTCCCCCCCCTACAAAAAAAAAAACATCCAGTGCCTCAACATTGCGGAGTCCCACCGGTCTATAATCACACTATTGGTGCCGCGGCGGTGGAGGCGCGCCAGCACGGAGGCGCTCCGTTTTCTCCTCCTCCGTTTTCTTTCGTCCTCCGCACGCGCCTCCGCAAACATCCCGTAGGCACTGCAAAACCGCGGCAGCCGCAGCAGAAATCGTAATTATTTATTAATTGCTACGTTCGGTAGATACAAAGATGATCCAAAACATGCGCCCTGCAAGGGCATTGCAAGAGTCACCTCTTTGCCTCCAGCATCTAAAACATTGAGGTGACGGAATTTAAATTGAGTTCTATATTTTCCTGTACCTTATACATGTGTTATTTAAGATTTGGCATTCTCCAAATGTTGTGTTGTTACCTATGTGTTTCTTATGGAAATAAACTCTTTTTGAATTTTGAATTTTGACTAATTATTTAACAGCTTGAGCCTAATCGTCCAGCCAGAGCTAACTGAGTCTTGCCAATTTATTTCAAGCGCTCGCCGCTTGCAGCGCCGCAATACTCAGTCGCAGGTAGTGTGCTGGGCGGTTAAAGTGACCCCTTAAACTTAAGTTTCTGTAGTTGTCATCCGGGCCCTAAGAGATCTTGCCGTTTTTGGTACATTAAACCTCTCCATTCCACTCAATATTTGTAAATTCAACTGTTAACTACAGTGGCTCATAGCTCATATAGTAAGCTTACTATGTCGTCAAAGTTAACTAAAGTTATCCTTTCTCACAGCGTTTGAAACATTGCACTCTACGACTGTAGTGAGTACCGAATAAACTCATTTTCTTGTACAAAACTATAAAGAATACAATTCGGAAGTGTCACTCTGTTCTTTGGTGGTAGAATTTAAAAATACTTTGAGTTCAGAGCTTAACAATCTTGGTGAAGGAAACAACTGAGCAATTTTATACTTTTAAACTCATGTGCTAAGAGAAGAGTGTTGGTAGAAGGTGGACTAAACCAGCAAACAGAATGGCTATGGAATAAACGGATGACATCATCACCATAGTTGGTAGGCAGTAGATCCGGGAGGCTCACGGCCGGAGTTGTCAATGGCAAATATTAAACTGCCCATCAATAATACTGATTTGCACATCAAATATCCTGATTTTCACAGCACATATCAGGGCAAAATACTGCGGTAGCTTAGGTGAAGGGTAAAGGGGGTGAGCGAAGCGAAGCCCCCTTTATCCTTCGTATTAGGTTGAACATGTAAGAACAACAAAAATATAAAAAAAAACACAAAAAGTGTTTTTGCTGATCCTTTTTTGCTGTAAAAATCAGTATTTTTGATGTGCGATTAAATACTAGCCGTTATCAATCTGTGGCTGGAGTCTACTCCTCTGTGGGTAGGTACAAAAAAAGGTCAAACCTAAGAAAATAATCAATCAGCTGTTGACGGCGCACAGCCGGTTTCCCAGATGAGATAGCCAAGGTACAAGATAGTTTTCATAACATGATATCACTCCGATCAGTCAAATTACTCAGCCGAACCATCAGGTCCAAGGATTTCCGCCTGCACATTGTATATACATAAATGAAGACACGCTTTTCCTATACAGAGTGACAGAGGTCCACGCATAGCCAGTCATTCACTCCTGTTTGCGTGACAGGTGGCTATCCCATCGCCGCAGATACTTTCCATCGTCCTCACCAACATGAAGAGATCCATTAAGCCCCAAACTTATCGCATAACAAGAAGCCGTATCAGCAAAGCCAACCTAACTCCCACTTAATCAACTGAGCTCACAGGCAAAGACAAGCAGTTAGAACTTGGGGCACGTCAACTTTATTCATTTTAATTCACGTTCGTGTTTCAAACTTGAGCGTGGCTGCCGAGTTTCGCTGAAGTGGCTTCGGCTGCGGGCAAACATTTTGCGAGCACAGAGGCTCAGTGCAACTATGTAAATAATTACACTTAATTGACTGAGGGATGGCTTATGTGACAGAGTGCTTCGTTGGTGGCTTGGTTTCAGAATACGGAAGTTATGGAAACTGTTGATATTTGTATAATTTTAGGTATTTATTGTGAGGTGTATATTAATATGTTTAGGTATGTAGTATATGTAGTACAATTGTACACAATTAGTCTACCCCCGGTCAACAATTACCTCTTACCTTCTAAGTCAGTTTGTTGGAAGAGATCTCTTATTTAGAGATAAATGCAATTTTGCTTTAAATTTTGTGTGCAGTAAAGAAATTATGAAATTATGAAATAGGTATGGAAACGTGATGTTTTTGCTAACGCATCTGGGAAAAATCTCAACTTATAACAATCACTCTGAGTGGCGAATTGGCAGAAATCTGAAATCCTGGTGGTTGTATCAATCAGACCATGCAGTCGCACCATCAGGTCGCAAGGGCTGTCATGGCTTTAGTGGTATCAAAATAAGAGTAGCCACTAACACAGTGATATTTATATACATATAGCATTATTTTTAGTATTATGTAGATATTGGAAAGGAATTTATTATTTTTAGTAACATATTTAATGTTGTGCACATTAGTCTACCCATAGTTTCTTATATTGCTCTCCATTCTAGGTTTGCTAGAAGAAATATCTTGTTAAACTCGCCTTTCTATGAGTTTTCTATTCACTCTGTGAAATAAAGTATACAGGGTGTTAACGGGGTCGTGTAGCAAGAAAGAGAAAATAGACTTGGCACTTAATTAGGAATACAACGCTGTAGATTGGAGTGCATAAATTAGCACTTTTTTCGCAGGTAAATAAAACTAAAAATGATTCCCTATTTATTAATTATTATGGTCACCCTACGCACTTGACGTGACGGTTGACAATTACCTACTACTTACTCATCTAATCATTTGTTTATTAAAAAGGTTTTATCATGAATTAATAGGGTAACCATAATCTGAGTTATTAACTGGGATAAATAAATTGTTGATTAGTTTAAAAAAGGCTGTAATTTTTTAAAAATTTGCCCTATACTTGAAATCGCATTAATTTTTCGAGTTAGGACCGATAGGTTTGAATCATGACCCCGTTAACACCCTGTATTGACTTATTGAAAGTATATTGATACTATTATATTTTTTACTCGCGCAAGTTTCCTGCTTGGGGGTCATGTATCTTTAATTTTTAAGATAGTAAAATATTGTTGAGGGCTCCTTAGTCTAATGAGTTTCACGCTTGCATCCACACAGGAGATGCAGGTTCGATTCCTGACCATGTATCAATAAGATAATTAATTTATCTTAAGTACATTATCGGACGTTCAGTGTTTCGGATGACACTTTAAGCTGTAGGCCCCTGCTACTATCGCTACGTGGTAGTGGTCGTAAAAAACCCTTCACCAATCCGCACTGAGCCAGCGTGGTGGAGCATGGCTTAACCTTACTCGTATCAGGGTAAAGGCCTGGGCCCCTCGGTGGAAACAATAATTGGCTACATTTACGATTATTTATTTTATTAAAATATTGTTTACAAGGTTATTAGTGCGGCGGCTACTTCAGTACTATATGTATGTAACCAGGTGCATAAAGAAATTGTGCCCCCATTTAATCTTTATTTTTTCTATGAAGACCTTTTTTGAGATTCTCCAAACAAGTTCTTTCAACATGTCCATGATGCGGTTTTGCAAAACTTTTTTATTTTCTGACATGCTCCTCAATAAAGCCAAAGTCAAAGTGAAAGTCAAATTTATTTCTTACTGTAGATATTTACATATACATTAGCTAACGTCATGTGTTGAAGAAATTGTGTCAAACCAAACATTTATCTTTATTTTTCTTTTTTGAGATTCTCGCAACAAGTCCTTTCAATATGTCACACGGCGCAGTTTTGGAAAACTTTTTTTATTTTCTGATTTGCTCTTCAATAAAGTCAAAGTCAAAGTAAAAGTAAAATTTATTTCTTACTGTAGATATTTACATATACGTAGCAAACGTCATTTTTTGCATCTTCTCTACATTGGACTACTGTGCCACTTATTTAAACCATACATATATTTTAAGCATTTCAGGTACATGTGAAAATACATCTGAGATCCTCGCAACAAGCTTTTTAATTAAACATGTCACAACAAACATGTGTGTTTGGAAAACGTTATTAATTTTTGCTTGCCCTTCAATTGTGTCCCCATGAAAACAAAAAAAACGGTCTAGTGCGAGTCTTGCTCGCGCACGAAGGGTTCCGTACCAACGTACAATTGTAGGGATGATGTGGAGTAAATAGTTTTGATATAACATAGCCAAATGTTCTTTAAAAAGTTATTGGTGCGGCTACTTTCACACTTGATGTCCGTAACCAGGTGCATTCATAAGTTTGTATTTGGTATTGAAAGAAGTGTTGTTTGGGGGCCTGTTTTTTGTATTTGTTGTTATAGCGGCAACAGAAATACATCTACTGTGAAAATATCATCTTTCTTACTATCACGGTCCATGAGATACAGCCTGGTGACTGACGGACGGATGGACGGACGGAGGATTAGTAATAGGGTCCCATTTGGCACCCTTTGGGTACGGAACCCTAAGAAACATGAATTTCTGATTATTTATCCTGTGATATTTAAGTAAAACCTTCATAATTTCTTCCAAATTTAATCTTCAGTAGTTCGGCGACTAAGCAGAGGGAATGGGCGTTTTGCCTTTTTAATATTTTTTTAACTTAGTATTTCAAACTTATTTAAAATACTTTTTAATCATCCCGATTTGCCCCCCTAAATTGCCCTCAAAATTGATTTGCTTAATTTTTAGTGTTTGGGTGACATATAGGCATAAGTGATTTCATCGGTTCAGAATTCGGTCATGACAGACACATGAGTTATCCTATGATGGTTCCGTTTAGACAGCAACCCTAGAAACGCAGAAAAATACTTGTCTAGTATTGGGAAGCCCTTGTTTTTTTTTAATTGCATAGGTCAAAGTCAAAGTTCTTTATTACTGTAAATATTTACATATACTTAGCAAACGTCATTTTTTGCCTCTTCTCTACATTGGATCACTGTGGGAGAGAAGGGCGTAGAAACTCCAGAAATACACATTCTGAAAAAATGTCCAATCTCTACCTAATACAATTACAATTACATTAACAGCCTGCTGACAGACAGATTGACAGGCTGACTGACTGACCGACGGACAGCGGAGGCTTAGTAATGGGATCCTATTTGGCATCCGGAACGGTACTCTTAAAAAGAAAGTAGCTGCATTAAAAAACCTATAGATATCATCAAGATCAAGCCTTTTCCTATAGTGGTTGGCAGACGAACATATTTGTGTGTGGGCTAGGTGTCAACCCATCGCCGCTGCTCGAATAAATAGAAGTATTATAGAAAATCAAATAAATACAGCTAAGAGAGATAAACTCGCCTTCGTACATGTATTTTCCAGTTTCCAGTCTGTAATCTATTGTTATTTTGTGAAATAAAATAAGTATAAGTATAATTATCTTACGCCCATAAAGCCAGGCAATAAGATTGAAAATAAATTACCCTTTAAAACTTTAAACCTTATTTACCAGCGCAATCCAATCTTTTCTGTTGCCGTAAATTACGCTCGACGAAAATTGAGCAGACTAAGAGTTTACAGTAAACTTATGAAATATTTATATTCAACGACCGAAACTGGATTTCGGTCGAAAAAGAAACCGAACCTTCGGCTTCTGTCCTAGTTTCGACCGAAAACGAAACCGAAACGCTTTATTTTTAAATGATCACTATTCTTTAAAAATTAGTGCCTACCCTTATAGGATTTTTTCAACAACGTTATTACCTCTCATAAAGTATGTTATTCTACGCGTAATTTAAAACAATGCAAATTAATTACAAAAAAATACATATCAGTCGCAGGTAGTCAGCGTACTGAAAGTATATCAACTACTAGATTTGGCCAGTTTTGTGCGAGACCGAACCTTGGCCGAAACTTGGCCGAAACCGAAACCTCGGCCGAACCTTCGGTTGGTCTATAAATATTTATGTTAAGTTTTCAGCAAAACATAGTAGCGGTCGCCGACCATCGGTGGCTGAGCTCTGTTTATGCTCGTAAATAGGTATAACTCCTCGTCTGGTCCCGTGGGGATGCAACATAAAATCGTAGATTTAAATTTTATTGGAATTGTCTGAGACAGTATTTAATGTGGTTAGGTTTCAAATCTCACGACGTTCTGCAGGAGGTCTGCAGATTATATATTATTAAATAGAAAACCAACTATTTCACATATCGTTTTATAAAAGTACTGAAAACATATGGTAATGTTGCGGATTTCATTGTTTTTTTATTATTATATCCTCTAAATGAATTACTTGCCGTCAAGGCACTCATTGAATTGAACAGTAACATTTCGCAAAACGGCTCGGCGCGGCGTGTCGAAACGCTGCGATGGAACGGCAAACAGTCTCCTAGTATTGTAGCGTTCTTTGTGACCTTTATTGACCAGATTTTAGTTTTTCCAGCTAATTATCAGCTAATTTATCTATGTGGGGTCCCCACTGCAATTTGCTATCAAAAAAACTTCGTATCATCTACTAATTCTAACGTGCTGTTGTCTAACACTAAACTGGTCTCAACTTGCCTGACATTTGGAAGTGAGAATTCGATACCTACATTTGGTTTTACCAGCGTTTAACAATAAATTATTAACTGTGAACCAATTCAAGGTTAAAGACAATATACCATTAACATCATCAAAATCTCCTTTTAGTCTTTTAATTTTGAAGACCATTGAAGTATCATCAGCAAACAACACTATGTCAGTCAATTTATCCACCAAGAAAGGCAGATCGTTAATATATACCAGGAATAAGAAAGGGCCTGATATAGAACCTTGTGGAACGCCAATTTTCCCATCCGATCCATCAGATTTGATGCCGTTAACTTCTGCCTTTTGAATTCTTTTGCTTAGGTATGATCTTAGTATATCCAACGCTTTATTTCTAACTGCGTAATGATTTAATTACATTAAAGGCGTTATGATCAACACAATCAAATGATTTCGACAGGTCGCAAAAAACTCCGATAGCATCCTGTGCGGCCTCCCATGCAGTATAAATATGAGAAACAAGGGTAATACCTGCATCCGAAGTCGATTTACCCCTAGTGAAACCATATTGTTTAGCGTGGAGTTGTTTTTTACGGTTGAAGTGTGAGAGCATTTGATTGAGTATAATCTTTTCAAATATTTTACTTAGTGTTGGAAGAACAGATATTGGTCTGAAATTTGAAGGATCACCCTTATCTCCCGACTTGAACAGATATATCAGTTTACTGTGTTTTATGAGTTCTGGGAAAGCCCCACACATTTATTGAATATCTATGCTAAGTGTTATAAGGCTTTAACTAGAATTACTGAACCAATGACTTTGACTGATATACCCCACAGGTCTTCATTATTTTTTAAGTTGAGTAATCTAAACGTTTAGACAATGTCCTGGGGATATACATGATGAAATTTTAACTATACATTACTAACGCTAGTGTTATTTTTTAATAAAGTTTCTGCTTCATATGGAGATGAATTTAGGCGATCTGTTGTGATTAAGGGTACATTGGTGCAGAATGTTTCAAAAGCTCGAGCAACATCCGCGCTGCATTTAACAACATCATCACCTATCTTTAGGCAGAAATCATTGTCCCTTAGTATAACTTTGCCAGTTTCACGGTTTATTATTTGCCAAACTGTTTTAACTCTATTTTTTGAATTTTGAATTTTTCTATTAATATGTGAAGTTTTTGCTGTTCTAAAAACTAACTTGAAAGTTTTGGAATATTTTTTTACATAGTTATCAAATTTTCGATCAAAGTTATAGGTTTTTTGTTCATAAAGATCATACAAGGTAACTCTACTTTTACGAATTCCAAAATGTTTAAAACTTTAGAGATTAGTTCAGTTAGCGCCATGACCGCGAGGTTTTACATTTAGACAATATTATTTTTTTAAATAAAATCCATCATTACTATGTAGTACTTTTATCAAAATTATATGTGGAAATATTAGTTTTTTTACAATAATTATTTATGAAAAAGTTTTGTCTGTCTGTCAGTGACACCTTTTTTTGTAAAAATTATTTTGATTATGATGAAAACGGATTTTTGTACCCTACCCTGTGGTTGTTTATCTATCTAAATATTATGTTTATCTATATAAGTATGTGAATCGTTGTCTAGTACCCAAGATACAGGGAACCCTAGTTTGGGGCTATATCAATGTGTGTAAATGGTGTCCAATTATTATCATTATTATTATTAATTTAAATAGCTGCTTGTCTTGAATTTAGACAACAGTTACGGCATGTGCAACGGCTTCCAAATATTCGGCTTTGACCCACAGCTCCGCACATGTTTAAACACAGTGTTTCTCCACCTCCAGTGTCTAGAGTTTCTACACCTGATATTAATTTCCCCGCGGGCGTATAAATTCTGTCGGACGAGAGCAAGTGGCACGACACGACACGAGGAGCCCTCGTCCACGATGACTCGAGGTGGTGAGGTAAGAACGACAAAAGATAATCATAATCATGATTTTAAAACCTGTAACTAAATATAGTTACAGGATATTCAGCATATTCAATTGTAGAAAAATAAACCTAGGTATGAAAATAGAGTCACACATTATTCGAAAACAATGGCAACCTTTTATTAGTCAGTGCAGCGCGTGCGGCGATCGATGCCCTGCCCCCCCCCCGCCTACCCGGGACCGCCCCCGAAATGGGCTGATCGCGGGCGGAGACTACGGTAACGACAATATTCGCGACCGGTAGGAAAACTTTGACCGTAGATAACTTTTTGTTTTACTATGAAATCAAATTAAAAAACATAATATGTATTTTGTAAATCAATCATACAGGAGAGTTTAAAAAATAACGATAATTATTGAGATTCGATAAATTGATTACAGTAAAGTGTTAAATTAAATGAAATTTAACAGTAGGCGTGACCGATCAAAACTGATAACCGCTGATAAAACATTTAATTAAATTAACGCTGTAATTAATTATATCGAATCTCAATAGTTACGTTAAGTCTTATATGCTTGTTTTGTGTTTTAGTGTACCGCAGTCGGGTATGAAGGTTTTATATATTTTTATGTATTTATCATTTGACGACTGGTTTGGCCTAGCGGGTAGTGAGCCTGCCTACAAAGCTAACGGTCCTGGGTTTGAATCCCGGTAAGGGGAAATATTTGTGTACTGAGCATGAATATTAGTTTCTTGGTCTTGGCTGTTTTCTATGTAATTACATAAGTATTTATCTCTATTAAATATTGCGTCGGCTAGTACCCATAAGACAAGCCTTCATGAGCTTATTGTGGGTTTGGTACGATTTGTGTAAGATTGTCCTCTAATATTTATTTATTTATTTATATTCGCAAAATTTCCAGAGAAGCAAACAAAACACAAAAACAAACATTTCTTCTGGCCCCACACTAGGTTTCCGGTTCCCACAATACAGGGTATTGTGGGAACCGGAAACAGCGACGTCACAAACACGTAAACATTAAAGACCTGGGGATTTTTTCGTAATAATTAACACGTCAAAGGCCAACTAAGATAGAGTACCTACATACATAAGTTTTCATCTTTTATAAGTAGTTATTTAGCTTTATTCTGTATCCATTTAAATTCTAGTCGCTTTTGATGACAGCTAATGTGAAATTATTTAATTAATTTAGGTATGCAAAAGGGTTAACAATAATAAAATTAAATTTTTAGGATATGCCCAACATATGGTTCTGGACTGCTCTCCAAAGTTTGTAAACACAGATAGCAACATATGGTAGGCGGACCTCAAAACAACATTTATATTTAATAATAAAATAACAACTTAAGCATTTTAAAATTGTCATTGCACCAATTTAATTATACTGTGCGGAAACGAACAATGTGACAAGCAATAATTTATGGACGGATTCATTAAATTTGTAACGATTATTATTAAAAATGTCTTTTCAATATATTGAAAAACCCGCGCTACCCCAGCTACCTTCGAGACCGCTTTGAGTATCTCTTTTCAGGAGATCGGCACCGGAGATCCCACACGGTCTCACTCTTAGCCACTCCAAGGCATAGCACCTCGGCATATGAGCACTCATTCAGGCTGCAGGCGGTTCGACTGTGGAACGCACTACCTTGCACTATAAGAGATAGTCCCACTATTGTCTCTTTCAAAAACCGGGTAAAAGAGCACTTCCTCTCTCTTTCGTGAGAGTTATAGTATGTATATCATTATAATATATAAACTTTATTTGCAGGTATATGTATGTATTGTATTTAGTAGTCTGGTATATAAGTATTTTATTTTCCGTATTTTATATTATATGTATTTTAGTATAAATTAGATATTGTACACTGCCTACACTTTATGATTATGATAAATTTCCCATTCATGCCTTGGTTTGCTGGAAGAAATCTCTTGTTAGAGATAAGCTCGCCTTTGTACATATGATTTCTCCTAATGTAACCTGTTTAATATTTATGCTTCGGAACGCACCGGATTTTTGTTGCGCGGATCGACCGCGAGTAATCGGGACATCACTAGCGGAAATGGAACCGCAGCTGTCACTCGTACCAACGAGATGAAAAATTAGAGGTTATCTTTTCTTGTCATGAGAAAAAACATGTCTGCTCAGGCGTCGGGCCATTGACTGTATTTCGGTGTAACAATTGTCTAACACGGGTGTCGGGCCTGGTCGGAGTGTTGATCATAATAATCGTCGGGAAATAAGTAGATTCGCGTCAGTAATTCGTGTTGTGAAGGACATCGTTCGTATCGGACAGCGACTCCTCGTGTCGGCAAGCAACACGCCGGCGACAGCGTCGGACAGCGAAACCAGTGAGATTCGGTTCCTCTCCTATCACAATTGTGCTCCTATCCCGTATTCCTGCCTCGAATCGAGCTTTCGATTTCCGGTCTACGACGGCAAGGTAAGGTATCAATCACGATTTTCTCCCGTGCTGGCAAAAACCCAGCCCCTCATGATTCCACGCCGTTCGGTTGAGGCGTGGAATTAAACATTTTGGTAGCAGGCGCGGTTTCCTAGTGGGAAATCACCGATTCACGGACGGTTGTAGGGTTGTTTTTTTGCCACATTGTAGTTGGGAGAAAAGAATATCTCAGATTGGCTGGCAAGTCGGCAATGAGTCTGTGGTCGGTATACCACAATTAAAGTTCATTTTCGGTTAGTGAAATTGTCAATTTAGTTAATAATTATTATAAATTTGTAGTCGGAAACTACTGTTTGTGCGCATAAAGGATTGAACAGTCATTCTGCGAAGTAACTAGATTGTATTACTTGCGGTAGAACGTCGGGTTCTATAGTACTGCAGTGTTATTTCGGTTTACAGAGCAGGGTCAGGCTATTTAAGGGGTATTAAGCTGATTTTGCTGACCTCAGTAGAAGTGTGGGTCATATCGGAGGGGCCACTTCTAGAAGGTCACAGCTACCTTCATTATTTTAAAAATATCTTGGATTTCGGAATCCAGTGTGGTTTAGGGTGCTATATTGTTTAGGTTAATAGTCTCGGAGCCCACCACTTATTATTATGTATTGTTTTCATAATCAAGTTTTGTGGGTTATTTTTGTATTGTGTTTTATGGTGGCATTCTTTAATTGATTTAGATTGTATATTTATAAGGTGTATGTCCACAGGGCGACCATATTTAATATTGTTTAGGATTTAATTGTTTTAGTGGTTGCCTTGGTTTTTACAACTTAGTTTTAATTTCTGTGCCCAGCGCTGACGGGCAAGTGCTGGACTCTGGCTGTGCTTAGTTCGGTAGTGAAGCATAGGACCAGAAACAATTGAATCGGTAACCATGGCACCTTCGCCCTTGACGGTAATGCGGTATGGTGTCCGTGAGGAGATGAGATGGCTCGCCCATACTCACAAATATGTGGAGCGACCTGACATGGACAATGTCCTGCTCAAGCGTGTGGAGGACGCAATGACACGCGTCGGGAAGGTGTGTCGGCTGGCTGCGGAGGCTGAAGCCCTCGGGCATACGGATGAGGCTTCGGTGGCTGCAGTGAAGTGCTTGGGCGACATCGAGCGTCGCGCGGAAAAAATTAAGCGGTCGCGAGGGAATGACCGCGGGGAGGGTAGCGGAGACCCGCCCCCTAAGGGTGTTGTTGGACGGCTGCCACACCTGGAGATTCCGGCCTTCGGTGCGGCAATTGATGAGTGGCCGGCATTCATCAATTTGTTCGATAGTTTGGTCCACGGTCGGGACGACCTGGACAACGCCTACAAGTTGGCCCAACTATTGATGGCACTGCGGGGTGAACCCAAGGAGTTGGTCGGTCACCTAACGGTCACGGCGGGCAATTATGATATAGCCCGGTCCATATTGTTTGACCGCTACCAACACAAACGGCGGTTGGTTGATGCGCAGCTGGGGAAGCTGTTTAGCATACCAAGAGTAACCCGGGATGTTGACATCCGGGTACAGGTGCTCAACCCTGTGCTGGTGGCCACTAAGGCCCTTCAGAACCTTGGTCTGCCGGTAGACCAATGGTCATATATCGTATTGTATATGGTTTTGTCACGGTTGCCTGCAGCTGTTCAAAGTCGGTTTGAACAGCTGCATGGGGGCAGTAGCTCGGAACTGCCCACGCTCGTCCAATTAACGGATTTTTTGGAGGGTGAATACAGGCGATGCGACAAATTGGATACGGAGGCCAGTGTGCAGCGCCAACCCGCGCGGATGCGGGAGGGGCCGCGCCCCCCGCCCCCACGGGGGGGCGGGCGGTCAAAACATTTTGGCGTTTTGAATGCCGCGCCGTCGGGTGACGGCTGTGTGCACTGCGACAGTGCCGGTCATGAAGTGACCAGTTTCGCCAACTTTAAGGCGCTCGGGGTAGCTGCCCGCAGGAAGGTAGTCTTCCGCCACCGATTGTGTTTCGGTTGTTTGGGGCCGCACCCGCTGAGCGAGTGCTCACGCGCGTTCCCCTGTGAGTGCTGCGGTGGCAAGTACCACTTCGTGTTGTGCCTGAACTGGTCAGGCCCTTCGGACAGTCACCAGGGCCGGACTCAGGTTGGTCGGTCACAGGGCCCAACCAGGGCCGGACCCAGTCCCCCTCCGGGCAACGGGAGTCACCAACGGGGTGACTGGGGTACCCGCGGACGGGACCCCCCCGAGGGGAAGGGGGCAGCGCGGGGGCTAACAGGCGGGATAGCCGGGGTTCGGTCGCCGCTGTCCAGGGTCAGCGAGGACTTCGGGCCGCTGGCTCACCGCTAGTTACGGGCGGGTGTCAGATGGCACCTATGAGTGGCGCGAAGGCTGGGAGCCGAGCACCTTCTGCGCCACCCTGCCCGTCGCTCTGGGAGGCGAACAGTCGGATGTCGCCCCCATTCCTAGAGCGCCCCAGGTTGGATCCGCTCTCCCCCCTCCATCCACGGTGGCCACCAGGCACACCGTACACAGTCCGGTATGGTCGGATACCGGGACAGCGAGGGGCCTATTATGCGGGTTGGGACCCCCTGATGTACATACGGTCTGATATGCCACCGGCATATCAGCAGCCGAGTTACCAGGCCGACGGGGGTCCCAGCGGGTTCGGATCCCGCGGAGGTTCCCGCTAGGGACACGCCGCCCACTTACAGGGTGCCGCCACTCCACAGACGGTCATGCTCCCCACCGCCTCAGTGATAGCGTGGAGTTCGGACGGCAAATCTTGTGTGGCACGAGCACTATTGGACTCGGGGGCCCAGGGGTGCTTAGTCTCGTGCAACCTTGTAAGACGGTTGGGCATTTCGGTAAGGGAGTATCCACATTCCATTCGGGGAATTGGGAACACGGAAGTCGGTTCCGTTAAGGGAGTATGTCGGATTACTCTCTCGTCACGGGTGGATTCATCGGTGAAACTGACGGTCACGGCATTAGTCATGCCTAATGTGATGGGCTCACACCCTCACGTACGGTTGTCGCCCTCGGTGCGACAGTTGGTCGCTGGGTTGTCACTGGCTGACCCGGAGTTCGATATTCCGGGCCCAGTAGACATTTTATTGGGTGTCGATGCCTTGGGATACCTGTTAGTGCCAGGTGTCCACGTGTTGCAAGCGACTGGTCTGGTTTCGGTCAACACCAGACTGGGCCATGCGGTAATGGGTCCGGTCATGCCGGCTGCCCCACGCCTAGCGACTCGTAGTCCCTTATTCGGTTCTGTACTCTCGGACGTGATACAGAAGTTTTGGGAGGTGGAGGAACTACCTACGGTCCGCCGGTTGGACCCGGTTGAAGAAGAGTGTGAACAGTTTTATCGGAACAATACTGGTCGCCTTCGGTCAGGTCGATTTCTCACACGTCTTCCATTCCGGAGTGATCGTCCACCGCTGGGCAGTTCACACCATGCAGCCGAGACGCGGCTTCTGTCGATGAAACGACGCATGAAGCGTGACGGGATTTTCCGGCAGAAGTACGTCGACTTCATGCGGGAATACGAGTCGCTCGGCCACATGTCGGTTTCGGGTATCGACTGGAAGCGTGAAGACCACTGCTTCCTGCCCCATCACGCGGTCTTGAGGACCCCGGAGGGCAAAATACGGGTAGTGTTCGATGGATCGGCATCAACATCTAACGGCATGAACCTGAACCAGTGTTTGCATTCAGGGCCGAAGTTGAACCATGACATCGCGGATGTTATCACACGGTTCCGTCGACACAATGTTGTGTTTGTAGCTGACATCCGGATGATGTTTAGACAGACGGTCATTCACCCTGACGATAGACGGTATCAGCTGATACTGTGGCGAGAGAGCCCAGATCAGCCCATCAAGGTGTACGAGCTGAACACCAACGCGTACGGGCTACGGTCTAGTCCTTACTTGGCGATTCGCACTCTGCGGGAGTTAGCGGATCGAGAACGGTTAAACTTCCCTAGAGGAGCAGCGATACTAGAGCAGGAGCTCTACGTGGACGATATCTGTACCGGTGCAGATTCCGTAGAGGAGGCGCTCGCTCGACGGGACGAGCTAGTTGAGCTCTTACGGGGTGGAGGTGACGAGCTCCGGAAATGGATGTCGAACTCTCCAGAGTTACTGTCTGGTCTTCCGGATGACTACCAGCAGGATCCCCACATTTTTGAAAATTTGGAAAATCCAAATATGTTGTCGGTATTAGGCGTCCAGTACCAGCCGGTGTCAGACATGTTTTCGTATCGGGTCGAGTTGGACTCCCCGAAGGTCTGGACGAAAGGGAACGTCCATTCAACGGTGGCTAGGACATTTGATCCAAACGGGTGGATCACCCCGGTAACATTTCAGCTCAAGTGTTTTATGCAGCAATTGTGGTCTGCTGAGCTGAAATGGGACGACCCGATCGGCGGGTCATTGAGCTCAGAGTGGGACTCGTTCTTTTCGACCCTCCCTGGCATCAATCGGATTTCACTGCCACGGAGGTTGGTCCCCACCAAACGATACACCGCCACCCTGCATGGGTTTTGCGATGCCTCGGAGAAGGGCTACGGAGCTGCGGTGTATCTGCGTACGGTCGACTCCTCGGGGGAGGTTGATGTGCGGTTGGTCATGGCCAAGAGCAAGGTTGCGCCGTTGCGCACTAGCCTGACCATTCCCAAGTTAGAGCTTTCGGGAGCGGCTCTCCTGACTCGTCTGCTCAACCACACGATGACGGTTCTTCGTGGGTCAATAGCGTTAGAAGATACGGTCTACGCTTGGACGGACAGCCAGATCGTGTTATGCTGGCTGAAGGCTTCAGTTCACAAGCTGGAGATTTTTGTGGCGAATCGGGTTTCGCAGATTTTGAATTCGGAGGTTCCCTTAATCTGGAGACGAACCCAGCAGACTATGCGTCTCGTGGGTGTCACGCTCTGGAGTTGGTTGGACATCCCTTGTGGTGGGGTCCAAAATGGTTGACTCAAGCTGGATCGGATTGGCCAATGAGTCCACGCGTTACCACGGCGAACGGCGCCTTGACAGTCGGTGTCTGTACGACGCAACCAGAGCCGGAAGAGAGTTCAGCCTGCTGGAACGGCACAGCTCGCTCGACAAGCTGGTCAATGTGACCGCCTGGATCTGCCGATTTGCGCGGAATTGTCGGAATTCTGAGGAGCAACGAGTGCGGACACAGGTCCTGACACCACGGGAACGGAACCATGCGTTGTTCTCATTGGTACGGAACGTGCAGACGGTGCACTTTAAGTCCGAATTGGACATTCTGAGACGCGGACGCGTCCAACTGAAGGGAGCTGTGGCTCGGCTCAACCCGTTTGTTGACCCTCAAGGATTGCTGAGGGTAGGAGGTCGGCTGCGAAATGCCAACCTGCCTTATGCGGCTCGCCACCCGTTGTTACTCCCTAGGAAAGGGAAGTTGGTCGAACTGTTGATACAGGATCGACACATTCGGAATGGGCATATCGGATGACAGCGTTTCTCCAGCGCGAGTCCTGGATTCTATCGGGCAGACGCTTAGTGCGTAGCGTCGTATTTCGGTGCCTGCCTTGTTATCGGGCCAAGGCGGCTACGATGCAGCCCCAGATGGGCGATTTGCCCTCGGATAGGGTTAAAGAAATCCGGCCCTTTGCGGGTGTCGGATCGGATTTCGCGGGACCATTCATGGTCAAGTCTTCACAGCTACGGAACGCCAGATTAGTGAAGGCATACCTGTGCGTCTTCGTGTGCTTGGCCACGTCCACTTGGAGGTGGTCAGTGACCTCACTACAGAGGCATTTATCGCATGTCTAGATCGGTTCGTCTCACGAAGGGGCCTCCCGACATTAATCCGTTCGGACAATGGCACAAATAATGTCGGAGCCAGGCGATATCTGCAGGAGGTCACTCAATTCCTGAACGGTAACCAGGATGCCATCGGTACGGCTTGTTCCCGACGAGGGATTGAATGGGTTTTCAGTCCGCCGGGATGTCCTCATTGGGGAGGAATATTTGAGGCTGCGGTTAAATCGGCTAAGTCGCACCTGACGAGGATCATCGGTGAGACCTCTTTACGCTTTGAAGAGCTTGCGACGCTGTTCTGTAAGATTGAAATGACACTGAACTCGCGTCCGTTGTGCCCGCTCAGTTCGGATCCAAATGATTTTGAAGCGTTGACTCCGGGTCACTTCCTGATAGGTCAGCCCCTTAACGCCCTGCCAGAAAACCCATTCGGTGATGTTAAGTTAAGTCGGTTAACTAGGTGGCAGATGTTGCAGCAGATGGCTCAAGATTTTTGGAAAAGGTGGTCCCTTGAGTACTTGCACATCTTGCAGCAGCGCCTTAAGTGGACTGACCGGACGAGCCCCCCTCAAGTCGGTGATTTGGTGCTGATTAAGGATGCGAACCTGCCATCATTGAGATGGAGACGAGGACGGATCGCCAAATTGTACACGGGTCGGGATGGCACGCCTCGATCAGCAGAATTCAAGGTGGGGGACTCGGTCCTCAAGAGAGCGGTCGCAACACTTTCTCGCCTTCCTATTGATTAGGGACAGGTTCGGGCCTGTCCGCGCGGGTGACTGTTTAATATTTATGCTTCGGAACGCACCGGTTTTTTGTTGCGCGGATCGACCGCGAGTAATCGGGACATCACTAGCGGAAACGGAACCGCAGCTGTCACTCGTACCAACGAGATGAAAAATTAGAGGTTATCTTTTCTTGTCGTGAGAAAAAACATGTCTGCTCAGGCGTCGGGCCATTGACTGTATTTCGGTGTAACAATTGTCTAACACAGGTGTCGGGCCTGGTCGGAGTGTTGATCATAATAATCGTCGGGAAATAAGTAGATTTGCGTCAGTCATTCGTGTTGCGAAGGACATCGTTCGTATCGGACAGCGACTCCTCGTGTCGGCAAGCAACACGCCGGCGACAGCGTCGGACAGCGAAACCAGTGAGATTCGGTTCCTCTCCTATCACAATTGTGCTCCTATCCCGTATTCCTGCCTCGAATCGAGCTTTCGATTTCCGGTCTACGACGGCAAGGTAAGGTATCAATCACGATTTTCTCCCGTGCTGGCAAAAACCCAGCCCCTCATGATTCCACGCCGTTCGGTTGAGGCGTGGAATTAAACATAACCTTTTAAATTGAATATGTGTGTGTGATAAAGAATTATGAATTATGAATATAAAAATGTCGATCTCATCACTCGCTTCTTTGGTTAAATCAATATCAAGATAGAGATATAGGTTCATTGAATGAAATATTATTCCTATGCACAGGTATATTAAATGATCTAAAATTCCTCTAACAAGTTTCTGTTCCAGAGAAGTGTGTGCCGTAAGGCTGCACAAGGCACAAAACTCCAACCGTCTACCTTCCAGAGGCGGAAGCTCCGCCCCCGCATGGCTCGACGAGGCTGATGAAACCAACCATAACACTGTCAAAATAGGTCCAGAACCAACAATCGTCACCTGACAAAGCAGAATTGATCATTTATCCCCAGGACATTGTCAAAACGTTTAAATTACTTAACTGAAAAAATACGGAAGACCTGTGGGGTATATCAGTCAAAGTCATTGGTTCAGTAATTCTAGTTATAGCCCCACACTTAGCTTATATATTCAATAAATGTGTTGACGATGGGGATTTTCCAGACCTCATGAAACACAGTAAACTTATACCGCTGTTCAAATCGGGAGATAAGGGCGATCCTTCAAATTTCAGACCAATATCTGTTCTTCCAACACTAACGACTCCAGCGCGCAGCGCCGCCTGCTTTGGCGTCAGGACTGCGCAACGCAAAATGTCGACTTTTGTCGCGCTGACCTTGCGTCTTTAAACCTTAATTTAACCCCTTTAGACTTATCACACGACTAAAATAACAACAGTTTTGCTTAGCCAGAGAGTTTTTTGTAACTGTTATCAATTAATTGTTAGGTAAATAATGTACTGTAGTATGATTAATGCGTCTCTAAAGTATTCAAATAGGATTATTTCTTTTTTTTTGAAAGAGAGTAGTTAAATGTTTTGTAAAAGAATTAAAGCAAAATTCCTTAGCTTTAATTATCACTAATAAATTAGGAAATCAGGTAAAATCGGTGGAACAAAGTTTAATTTCAAAGCCAACTCGAAAACGTAATTTCGCACGCTTGAAAAAAAAGAGCAGCGCACACTGAGGCGCCCTTGCTATCGGCTTTAGCCGCGCGTGTCTTGTACTCAAATTGCTTTTCTCAGTTTGTGTTTTTGTAATTGTAAATTAGAATGATGACAGTAAAATGCAACATTTTTATATGAAAATAAGTATATTATCATCGTAGTTATTACACATAATATATTACAGACACTTCTGTCATATACGTATCGTTTTCTTTTAAATAATTACAACATAGTGACGTGACGTTATGTCACGCGGAGTCACGCCTTTTCCCATACGGGAAAAATAATAATAATAATATTTTGTATACATACATGTATGTGTACATAATATTTTATATTATAGTTAAATATTGCAGATAGGTTTTAAATTTACAGTTTAAGTCTACCTTATAGGAAAATAATAATAATATTATGTTTTCATAATATTATTCAATATTATTAAATTATATATTGCTCATAGGTACCTACGTCGTTACAGTTTTAGTCTACCTTATCCCATACGGGAATAATAATAATAATAATATTATTATTATTTCTTGAATAATGTATTAAATTATAACGTATTTTAAGAGCTTTCGCAATAAAGCACTTTTGAACAGATACACCGAATAAAACAAATATTTACATACAGGCACATACATTGCTTCTCGCCCCACACTAGGACGTACGTCGTAGTGTCGTGGGAACCAGAAACAGCGATATCAGTTCAGGTCAGTAAAAAAAAAATGACCATAAAATCATGCAGATTACTTAGTCAACGTCAATATAAGTTCAGCGCGCGAGAGTCGTTAGAGATGGAGCAAAGAAGGGCACAAACATGTAAACATCCAAGACCTGGACTTTTTATCATCACAAGGGGTTAGGGATGGAGCAAAGAAGGGCACAAACATGTAAACATCCAAGACCTGGAGTATTTTTTAATTACACGGGCTTAGGGATGGAGCAAAGAAGGGCACAAACATGTAAACATCCAAGACCTGGACTTTTTTTTCATTACACGGTCTTAGAAATGGAGAAAAAAAGGGCACAAACATGTAAACATCCAAGACTGGACTTTTTTTAATCACACGGTGGTGTGATAGGGCTTCATGCAATCGACGCACAACGGCACGTTGCACATATCACATTTATGTGATGTTTTGTTGTTTCGTTTTCCCGATGCCCTGCACCATTCACAATACATACGTCGACCATTCGGGTGTTGCTCGGTCGGTGGTATTTTGACCGCATAATGATTATTGGCCAATATGGGCCTAGGTGCCCCTCCCTTTTGACCCGGCACCTGCCTGACCATTTGCACCGCGTTCGAGATGGATGGAACATCCCTGGCCAAGAATTTATTCAGCAGGCTGTCAGCGATGCGTCGTCTAAACTCTCGATGCTCAATGCTTATATCCTTCCATCTGTAGATGACATAAGCATTGAGGATCGAGGCATTCAACAACCTCCTGAACAATTTCTTGTACCAGATCTCAGATTTTGGTTAGGCAGGTATAAAGCCTGAAATTGGGTGTTCAAATGATCCAGCACAGGCTGAATCTTCCAAAGCCGTCGCGCCTCAGTGGAGAGGGATTGGGGAACTGTGGTGTTATCAGTGAAGTGCAGATATTTTTTCAGCAACAGCCAACGGTCATACGAAATGACCGTTTTCCAATTGGCCATTGCTGTTACCGGACTAGGACTTTTCCAATAATCCCTCTCCACTGTGAGGGGGAAGAGGCTCTGGTGAATCATTAGGGCGAAAAAGACATACATTTCCGCTCTATTCGTAGGCTTCCACCTCGCCGAGCGTGAGAACGCAGAGCCGCTAGTTTGGGAACTGGCGGCGTACCGGTTTGTTTCTGTCACGATTTTGTCAATCATATCTGCATCCCAGAATTTTAAGAAAACATCTACAGGTTCCATTTCCATAAAATGGAATGTCGGTCCTGGAATACCTGTAAATGTTTCCCTAACCCCCTGGAATGCAGACAGATCGTGCGTCCAATCAAAATGAAAACGCTCGGCGGGAAGTAGCCTACGAATAGAAGCGTCGTTCGCCGTGTCTATAACTTGCAGACTTTCTGAGATCTCTGACGGCAACTCTGCGACAGCATTGGCCTCTGCCTGTGCAATCATTTGAACACCGAATTCACCGGCTACCAGCGGCGGCTCTGACGTGTCCGGGTCGCTACCTGCCCCATGGTCCTCAGCTATATCTGCATCTGAGTCCGATTCTTGATCAGCGCCTGTAACAAGAAAAGCTTTGAACACCATTTCCATGGAATTGAATGTTCCGCCAGTGATAGTGCGGTTATGTGTAACTTACATTCCTATAAAAAAATGAGGAAAATACTTACACGTGATGAAGATTTGGGGGCTCGGAACCTCACAGTCAGACGCTTCGCTCGCCCTTGAGGGCGTACTAGTGGGACGCATCAATGGTGGAAGCTGCGAGCTGTGACCTGGCATTTCTGCTGGCACTTCAGGCGCCAACGGAAGTGTACCAGGAGATCCCAGTGTCCTGAATAATATATTTATTTTTAAATTTAATTAAATTCGAATGAGTTTAGAATAATATGTATTTATATAGTAAATTAACCTCATGATCTGCTCGTGGCTGGATTCATCATTAGGCATGAACTCCGATTCTTGATCAGCGCCTGTAACAAGAAAAGCTTTGAACATCATTTCTATGGAAATGAATATTCCGCCAGTGAAATTGCGGTAAAGTGTAATTACATTGCTATTAAAATTTTAATGAGTAAAATACTTACACGAGATGAAGATTTGAGGGCTCGGAACCTCACAGTCAGGTGCTACGCTCGCCCTTGAGGGGGTTGAAATAGGACGAATCCACGGCGGAGGCTGCGAGGGTGGCAAGTCCGCTGGCACTCCAGGTGCCAAGGGCAGTGAACCAGGAGATCCCAGTATACTGAAAACAATATTTAATTTTAAATATATACAAATTTGAATGAGTGTTGAATAATATTGTATGGTGTACTTTTAAAAGTATTAATTAACCTCATGATCTGCTTGTGGCTGGTCTTTGTTGCAGGCAGAGCTACTAGACCGCATTCCTTTAGCATTTTTCTTTTTTTTAGCTCTGCCTGCTGAGCTGCCGGCAAGCCTTGTATACGCTTGCGCGTTATAGCAGTCTGAGTCCGGTACTCCTGCTCCACTGCCCTGGGATCTTCACATGACGTTGATGCCCTAAAACAATGATATTGATATGAACACAAAAACAACATTGAGCTACATACAGTTCGTAATAAATTAGCAGGATAAATACGTACCCTGAACTACTGCCCTCCAAAAAGTTTCGAGGTGGTGCATGGCCTCGTGGTACTGCACCACGGCCTCGGCCTCGTGCCGGTTCGTCACGTACTGTTGATGCCCTTAAACAATGATATTGATATGAACACAAAGAAAACATTGAGCTACACACAGTTCGTAATAAATTAGCACGATAAATACGTACCCTGAACTACTGCCCTCGAACAAATTACGTGGTGTTGATTGGCCTCGCCGTTCCGCACCACGGCCTCGGCCTCGTGCCCGTCCTCGGCCTAAAACAGGGCCGCCTCTTGCGCCTCTTGCGCGGCCGCGTTCCCCTACCATATCACTAAACAATAACAGGTAAAATTAACAAAAGTACCTACAATAATATCAAGATAACAATGAAACCATAAATTTCTGCGTTAATTTAACGAAACTACTACTTTGTGTTTATAACGCCGACAACAACCACTTATTTCTAGAAAGAAATAATTATAACTGATAGACACAAAATCATTACCAGTTTTCAAGCGCAAGTCAACGCTGCGCTTTATCGACTGGACGTTTAGTCGAGGTCAAGCAAATATGTTCCTTACGCTATTACGATAGGGTTCAAACAACCAATCGTGCAGAAAATAAAAATCGAAAATAATGATTATTCACATGTTTTGGCCCTATATTGTCGTGTTTCTATCGTATTTACACAATATTAAGTACATTAGACTGTTATGAAAGCAACCCCGTAAAGTAAAACGCAATTTTTATTATTTTGAGTTTTTTCTCGACGTATTTCCTTCACCAGCATTGATATTTTCGATGAAAACACGGTATTAACTAAGTAACAGGCTATGAATAGTACTTACAATCAGTTTTTTACTCAAAAACTACACAAATCACAAGCAAATCACCGATAATCTGCCTCGTAATTGACCCGGCGAACTGCAGTGAAATCGTGCAAAGTCATGAATGTTTACTATTTTTTTCTGGCTCTGTGTGAATGTATTTCAATGTACGGACTAGATTATTCCATTCCTTCAATCATTGGCCGCTTTTATAGAAATTAAAAAAACAAAAACCGACCACAGATATTACATGAAGATCGAAATCTAAACTCGTGCTAGCCGTAGTCAAATTGACTCGCTGCGCAGTTAAGCTTTTTCCAGCTGCGAGTCAATTTGGATATTGCGCATTTGGGTCGCTAAGTAAAATATTTGAAAAGATTATACTCAATCAAATGCTCTCACACTTCAACCGTACAAAACAACTCCACGCTAAACAATATGGTTTCACTAGGGGTAAATCGACTACGGATGCAGGTATTTCCCTTGTATCTCATATTTATTCTGCATGGGAGGCCGCACAGGATGCTATCGGAGTTTTTTGCGACCTGTCGAAGGCGTTTGATTGTGTTGATCATAATACGCTATTAATTAAATTAAATCATTACGGAGTTAGAAATAAAGCGTTGGATCTACTAAGATCATACCTAAGCAATAGAATTCAAAAGGCAGAAGTTAACGGCGTAAAATCTGATGGATCGGGTGTTAAAATTGGCTTTCCACAAGGTTCCATATTAGGCCCTTTCTTATTCCTGGTATATATTAATGATCTGCCTTTCATGGTGGAGAAATTAACTGACATAGTGTTGTTTGCTGATGATACTTCAATGGTCTTCAAAATTGAAAGACAAAAAGGAGATTTTGATGATGTTAATGGTGTATTGTCTTTAACCTTGAATTGGTTCACAGTTAATAATTTATTGTTAAACGCTGGTAAAACCAAGTGTATCAAATTCTCACTTCCAAATGCCAGGCAAGTTGAGACCAGTTTGGTGTTAGACAACAGCACGTTAGAATTGGTAAATGATACGAAGTTTCTTGGAATAACCATTGATAGTAAATTGCAGTGGGGACCCCACATAGATAAATTGGCTGGTAAATTAAGTTCTGCGGCTTACGCTGTTAGGAACATCAGACGAAGCACGGATGTGGCTACATCTAGGCTAGTATATTTTAGTTAATTTCATAGTGTGATGTCCTATGGTATCTTGTTGTGGGGGAAAGCAGCGGATATTCAAACTATTTTTATTTTACAGAAAAGAGCTATTCGAGCAATTTATAATTTAAAACGAACAGACTCCTTAAGAGAGCTTTTTAAAGAAATTGACATACTAACAGTAGCTAGTCAATTTATTTTCGAAAATATAATGTATGTACGCAAGAACCTTACAACATTTTCCAAACTTAGCGACAGCTGTAATGTTAACCTAAGAAATAATCACAGACTATGTGCGCCCCGTTTTAGACTCGCGAAGGTTAGCAATTCTTTCAAGGGTCAGTGCATTCTCTACTACAATAAGATACCTCTGGAGATTTTGAAATTGCCATTTGAGCAATTTAAAAAGCATGTTAAAGCGACTTTGTCGAAAAAGGGATATTACAATGTTCAAGATTACTTAAATGACAGGACTGTATGGGGTTAATCTGGCTCAACACAGACCTTGCTGTTAATAATTTTGTAATTATTTATTCCTGCTTATTAATCATAACAATTAAATTTTTCATATTTGTATTAGTTAAGCACAACCTATTTTTAAAAGAGATCTAAAAATAAATCTGTGGGAGTTTCTACGCCCTTCTTCTCCCACAGTGGTTTAATGTAGAGAAGAGGCAAAAAATGACGTTTGCTAAGTATATGTAAATATCTACAGTAATAAAGTACTTTGACTATTGACTATTGATCATTGATCTAACACTTGCAACCGAAAAAATGTCGAGAGCCATCTCAAACACAGATGGTTTCTATATGACAATCAGGTAAACACAGTCGAGGCAACCCCAAAGTGGAATCCGCGCAGAACCAACCGAGTGCAATATGTCAAACGGTTACATCAACTCCTGAAACAGCAGGGAGTGCTGGTAGTATCGGGTGCTGAGTCTATAGAACACCAGGTAAACAAACTAACTGAGACTTTTGCAGCCAGCTATCACCATGCAGGCCCCCTTACAACTCCAGTGAAAGGGTCAACGCCTATGCTGACTGCTGGGAACCTGAGCTGCTTAGGCTTAGAAGTAAGGTAAGGCGCCTACTAAACAAGGCAATTAACACAGCTGCGGATGATGAATGACTGCGGGACAACTACAAGTATGAAAAGCGCCTACGGTAGAGAAGTACCAACTGGTGGAAAAAATTCTGCAGCAACATCGAGAACTGCGCGGAGAAGGTTCTCTGCCAACAATCTTACAACCTTGGATCTCTGCGCAAAGCGGATAACATACTCACCAACACTCCAGAAGAAACAGGATGTATCTAAGTACAGACACACTTCCCTGACTGTCAACTATTGAGGACGGTCATCTGGACGGAGGAGGAGATAACACCAACAGAGGAGCAGTGAGCAGTAGGAAGTTGCACTCGAGGTAATACCCCAGGTTTATTGTTCTAGAGCTACAATTTGCTGCTGAAGTAAAGACCTTGGTGTAATACTAGATAGCAAGCTAAATTGAAGCAACCATCTGAACAACAATATTAATAAAGCAACAATCACATTTTGGCAGTGCCGAAGAATGGTAGGGAAAACCTGGGGGCTAACCCTAAAACCACCCTTTGGCTTTACTTAGCTGTCAAGAGCCAAACTATCCACTACCGAAGCAAAACTACACCGACTCCAGAGGCTGGCTTGCAGAGCAGCAAAGGGATGCATAAAGACTACACCACTGCTGACTTAAAAAACTCAACCTGTGGAGACATGCTAGGGTATCTTACACTGAAATACTCGAAGAGTACCTAGGTAAGGAGCCGCTACTAGAAGCGGCCACTGACAGGATACCCAAGCAATATGTCTTCGACAAAAGGTATAAAATACAACTGCATGAAGATCCTTGGGATGGCCTAGGATCTTCACAAAAGGTTTTAAAACAAACTCAGATATAGGCGCCGGGGTATTCTCGGACGATCTAGGTGTTACATACACAATCTAGGTGTTACCTCCCTGCATGGAGGTCGAGGAGAACCATGCTGGAATATTCCGGCGTGGCCATCTACCGGGCAACACACTTCGGTTCGCCGAGGTCGCTCCAGGAAGTCGTCGGCAACATCAAGGGTTTACTAGCCTCACTACAGGAGCTGGGTTGGCAGGAGTAGTGCCTCCAACCCAAATCACGCAAAATAGGCGCAAATTGAAGTCGTCGAGTTGCGGAAATCGGCGATAAACTATAAACTATTATCTAAAATTACGGGCTATTATGAACTAACAAAATTTGAACAGTTTAAGAAGAGGTGGGCAACCTATATTTTTATGTAACTTGATTGTACTTCAAGTCCAATCAATAACTTTAGTCGCAGTTCAAGAAAGATGATATTGAACTCGTTATTTTTTTATGGTAACTAGTAAGTTCACGGCCCAGATTACAACGGTATAAAGACACATTCAGCAGTTTGTTTGTGGACCTGTTGTATGCTCTTAATATGGACAGCATAGAATGACGACAAAACCAGACAGCCATGCGCAAATTAACTTTTGGCAATGCTATTTTGTATAGCTGTTCGAGACTATATGGTCTTTTGAAGTCTTTGAAATAATCACGTTCTGATTGGTCAACATAAATTGAAAGTTGGCGAACACAATTATTTGACTATATTGCGATATTTCTAGATACTAGTTCTACATACTATTGGCCCTGTGGGCAGTAGACCTCGCTAACAGGGGGGACTGTGAAACGATTTATTGGTAAGTATTTTAGATTCAATCAAAATCAAGCAGTAAAGTAGCCGCACCAATAACTTTGTAAACTATATTTTGCGATTTAAAATACAATCTATTGAATTTTAACGAAAACAGTTATAGTCTATTTCACTCACTGTCATGGTCTATATAGATCCTCTTTACTAATACGTCTCCTACTTCGAGGAGTCCATACTTGGTATGATTTGAAAATATTTCTTGGATTTTTAGAAAACAGGCTGCCGAAAGGTAATGGTGTAGTATATTTTAGAACCGGCTCATGAAGCCCTTTAATTTGATACAAAAAAACGTACAAGAAATTAATGGCGTCATACCTCCCCCCCTAAAGGGAAAAACGAGAAAAGCTCTCGACAAAAAAATATTTTAATTCAAGAAACACGTGTGCCAGGTTTTGTGAAGATCGCATGACTGTGGCCCCTAGACCGGAACTGAGAGACACACATAGAGACAAACGAAAGCAAAATCAGCCTCCTATCTTATCGAAATGGAGACCTTATTGCACACATATTAAAAGGTTACATTAAGAGAAAGCATATGTACAAAGACGAGCTTATCTCTAAATACAGATTTCTTCCAGCAAACCAAGACATGGAAGTGTATCATGAAAGGGAAGGCAATCCACAATATCTAATATCTAATCTACACTAAAATACATACAAGAAAATTAAATGTCTATAAAATACAGAAAATTTAATACTATACCAGACTGCTAAATAAGTACCAGAACCTTCATATATCTGACATATAGTTTGTATTTAATAAAAATATAATATACTACTGTGTTTTATACCTACTGTGTTTCGTCTATTTTACTTTTTATTTGTAAGTCCAGGTTATGTTTTTCATTTCAATGTTTGTAAGTTTGTATTAATTTGTCAAATTTCTTTCCCAGCAAGCTCAGTGTTCGACTGGGTTCAGGCAAATTTATTTCTTTTGTTTTAAATAAGTATTGTGTTTACTTATTTTATTTTATTTATTTCCATATTTGTATTTATTATATTATATCTAGTTTATGGATACCTACAACTTTGGTGACAGCTTCTTTTCTTGTTCTAATAGTGATGTTTCCGTTAGTGCGGGAAGTGTAGGGTCATTAGCGGATGACTCACTGCCTTTTAACTTAAAGCGGGTGTTTTCTAATCTTGATACAAACTTCAACGTTGTCCATATTAATGCACAAAGCATTCACACCAGCTATGCTGACCTCCTTGTAACTTTTAGCGATCAGAACATACATGGTATTCTTGTTTCGGAATCTTTTCTTAAACCTTCACTTCCTTCTTCCATGTATGCTCTGCCAGGCTTCAGTCTCTATCGGAACGATAGGACGGGCAAGGCTGATGGCGGTGTAGCCATATACCTACGTACCGACATTCCATGCAAAGTCATCAGCCAGTCGCCAAGCCTGTACTCTGGTACCGCTGAACACCTGTTCTTGGAGATTTGCTTGCGTCACAATAAAGTCCTCCTGGGTGTCTATTATAGCCCCTCTCTTCGCATTGACTATTTTAGCTCATTTGAAACCCTCCTCAATGATTTGACTCCTCTTTATAGCGACACCCTAATTCTCGGAGACTTTAACACTTGCCTTCTCAAAAATAACGGTCGCTCAGCAAAGCTGAAATCTCTTGCTAGTTCTTTAAACTTACACATCCTTCCCCTGGGTGCCACCCACTTTCAACCACACTGCACCCCTTCTCTTCTCGATCTGATGATTACTTCTAACATATCCAAGGTTGCTGTGCATGGCCAACTTAATGCCCCCTTCTCCTATCATGATTTGATTTACCTTTCATTCAAGTTATGGCCTCTCAAGCGCGCAGCTAAATTCCTTGACATACGTAGCTTCAAGGGCATGGATCTTAACTCCCTTAAATCAGATGCCGCCTCTGTTGACTGGTCCCCTGTCGTTGATAGCGAGGCCGTTGAAGACAAAGTCCGGAACTTTAACTCTATTGTCCTGAGCTTGTTTGATAAGCACGCTCCGGTCAAGAGGGTTAAGGTTAAGCACCTACCTGCGCCGTGGCTTACTGACACCATCAAGGGTCTGATGGCCAAGAGAAACCGTGCCAAGAGGAGATATAAGTTGGTTCCGACTGACGAGAACATTTTAATTTTCAAACGCCTCCGCAATCTTTGCACTTGTCTGTGTCGTAATGTCAAACGTCGTCACATCTACGAGTGTATTGAGAGCTATACTCCAGCACAGGTTTGGAAATTCCTGAAGACTCTTGGTGTAGGTAAGTCTCAGGACTTGGCTGCTGGAAATGTCGACCTTAACGGTCTCAACTATTTCTTTGCCATCCCCCCTGTCGTGATGGACCCCCTCGTTAAGGAAGCCACCCTTCGTAACCTACGTTCCATGACCACAGCCCACAGTTCACCCTTTAACTTTAACCATGTCGGAATCGGTGCAGTAAGGAGGGCAATATTAGCGATCTCTTCAAGGGCCATAGGTGAGGACAAGATCTGTTATCAGATGATAACCACCATCATCGATGAGCTATTACCCATCATCACCCACATAATGAATGTGTCGCTTGAACAATCTTGCTTCCCCAATCAGTGGAAACAGGCACTTGTGCTTCCCCTACCTAAAACGTCCAATCCCGTCGCCTTTAAAGAATTCCGTTCCATATCTATTCTGCCTATCCTATCCAAAGTCCTGGAATCAATTGTTCACATCCAGCTCTCCTCCTACCTTTCCTCAAATAACTTATTAAATCCCCATCAATCAGGTTTCAGGCCGGGTCACAGCACTACCACGGCTCTGCTTAAAGTCACTGACGATATTCAATGGGCAATGGATCAGAAGCAGCTTACGATCCTTACACTGCTTGATTTCAGTAGCGCCTTCAACTGCGTCGATTTCGATATCCTGGTTGAAATTCTAAAGTCGCTTAAAGTCTCCTCGCACTCGGCTCGCTGGTTTGACTAATACCTGAGAGACCGCCAGCAGCGCATTAAGTCTGAGGAGATCTCCACGGATTGGTGTGAGCTCTCCACGGGTGTCCCGCAGGATGGTATCCTTTCTCCTCTCCTCTTCTCAGTATTCATAAACTCCATATCTGACGTTCTTAGTTCTTCTTATCATCTCTACGCAGATGACCTCCAAATATATCGGCACTTCTCTCCGTGTGATGTGAATCTGACTGTAGAGGCGTTGAATGCTGACCTCGACAACATCAGGAAATGGGCTATTTCATATGGGCTGCAAGTCGACCCGGGAAAATCTCAAGCCATGATTATGGGTACACGGCATTCGCTTAACTTGCTACAGAATGCGCCCGTCGATCCTGTATTGTATGATAGAACCATAACTAATTACAGTGAGAAAGCTAAGAATCTTGGGGTTATATTTGACAACTTGCTGTCCTGGTCGCCCCATGTTTGTGAGGTCAGCAGACGAGTCTTTGCGTCATTTCACTCCCTCCGAAGATTGCAGTACTTCCTGCCAAGGCAGACTAAAATCACTCTTGCTCAGTCCTTTCTACTACCTTTAATAGACTATGCGGATGTTTGTTGGGTCAGCGCGAACGAAGAACAACTGAACAAACTCGAACGAATTCAAAATCTCGGGATTCGTTTATCTACGGGTTGCGCAAGTATGACCATGTCTCCCAGTATCGCAAGGAGTTGGAGTGGCTTCCGATCCGTCTTCGCCGTTACATGCACATTCTCTCCTATCTGTTCAATATTTTGCGAAATCCCCGATACCCCACATATCTACGCCAACGTTTTGACTTTCTTTTCCCCAGGGATAGCAATCCGAGATCCCACCCGGTGTCTCTCCTTTCAACTCCTCGGCATAACACTGCCGCTTACGAACACTCGTTTAGGTTAAGGACAATCCGACTGTGGAACGCACTTCCCTGCGCTATTAGGGAAAGTCCCTCAATTTTCACTTTTAAGAAAAGATTGAAAGTGCATTTATGATTTATTATAGTTTATGTATGTTCATGCTATACATTGTATTTTATGTAGTGGAAGTATATATATATATATTTATTTTATATTTGGTATAGTTTATATATATTTTGAAAGTAATTTGCGTCCGTATGTATAGTGTTATTGCGAACTAGGACTTTCCAGTATAATTAACTCTCCTGTCCTGCCTAGGTTTGCTGGAAGAAATCTCTTTTTAGAGATAAGCTTTTGCTTATTACTTTACTTTTAATTGTCTGTAACTTTATATTATCTATGCAATAAAGAATAAAGAATAAAGAATACTATAACAATCAATTACCCGGTTTTTTAAAGAGACAAGAGTGGGACTGTATCTTGATACAATTGAGTCCGTTCCACAGTCGAACCGCCTGCAACCTGAAGCAGTGCTCATTTGCCGAAGTGCAACGCTTAGTTATTGTCAATTGTCAATTGTAAGACGGGCTGGTTTCCGCAACTCGACGACGAAAGCGCCTATTTTGCGTGTGGGTGGGAATGCGATATCATTCGAGCCAACCCAACTCCTCCAGGAACGCCAGCAGGCCCTTTACGTTACCGGCTATCCCTGGAAGGTCCCTCGCTTGACCGAGGTGTTTAGCCCTGTAGTCCTCTACTCCTGTGCACTCCATGAGGACGTGAGCAGCCGTTTCTTCTGCCTCCAAGCAGGCTCTGCAAAGGGGGCTGTCGGTAACACCTAGGACATATAGATGTTTATTAAAAAAACCATGGCCAGTAAGTGCTGCAGTCACCAGTCGCAAGCGCGGGCTACTCAGTCGAAGCAAGGTCTTAGCAAGCCTAGCGCTAGGGGACGGCAAGGCCAGCTTAGCCTGTCTGCACTCCTCATAGTTTGTCCAAAGAGTGGCATGATTATTCTTGGTCGACTCTCTCAGAAATGTGCGTACCATCTTGAAGGGAAGAGGGATGATAGGTTCGGGACCATACGCTGCCAAGCTAGATCCTTTACGCGCCAACTCATCCGCTGCATCGTTACCTCTTGACCCGCTGTGTCCTTTTATCCATTGAAGGATTACGCGGTTATGTTGACATACCTCCATTAGTCGTTTTTGACACTCGTAGATTAGCCCTGGTTTAATAGTGTTGCTATTTAGGGCTTGTAAGACGGCCATGCTATCCGAGAGGATTCGAATGGAGGAAACTCTTACCTTTCTCTATGCTATGGCATTAGCGGCCGAGATGATGCCCATGCATTCAGCTTGAAAGACAGTATTATGGGCACCCAGTGGAATGGCTATCTTGATGTTTAGGTCCTCCGAGAAGGTGCCTGAACCAGTGCCTGCTTCAGTTTTTGAACCATCGGTGAAAATTGTTAGCTCTTTAACGTCGAGCCCCTCAACCCGATGGTCTTCATGTAACTGTATATTGTAGTTTTGTCGAAAAACAATTTTTTATGGATTCTGTCACTGCAAGCCATAGAGATGGGATTTTTTTTGTAAACTTCCCCTAGGATGGCGGTGTGTGAGGTCCTGTTTTTTCTCTAAAGTCCTAAGGTGTTGAGTCTCACCGCAGATGACGCGGACTCCTGCTTAATGTACAGCTAGAGTGGCGGAAGACACAACATGGCCTCCATTGCTGCAGTTGGAGTAGTTCTCATACTGCCTGTGATAGCCATGCAGGCCAGCCTTTGGAAGCTTTGGAGTTTGCTTACCATTGTGGTTAGTTTGGTCCTGGTCGACCACACCACAGCTCTGTAGCAGACAAAAGGACGGATCACCGTCACGTACAGCCAAATAATGATGTTGGGAGAAAGTCCCCACTTTTTCCCCACCATTGTCCGACACTGCCAGAAAGCAATACTCGCCTTCTTTAGTTTGTTGTCAATGTGGCTACTCCAGTTGAGTTTGCTGTCCAAGGTTATGCCCAGGTACTTCACCTCAGTTGCTAGCTGGAGTTCCGTTCCAAAGAGCTTAGGTAGGGTATACATACCAAGAGCCCTATTGTTAGTGAACATGACCATTTCCGTTTTTGTTGGGTTAACCGCCAGGTCATATTCTAGACACCAGCGCTCCACGATGCGAAGAGCTATTTGTTTAAGGTTGCACACTGTGCTCGCAAATTTACCTGTGATGAGGATTACCAAATCGTCGGCGTATCCTACGGTGTAGTATCCATTAGCGATAAGCTTGGTAATTAGGTCGTTACTGACCAGATTCCACAGCAGCGGGGAGAGCACTCCTCCCTGCGGGCATCCCCGCACTACCTCCGCCGACAGGGACTCACCAGCTAGACGCACGATACGTTTATTAAGCATGTTTGTGACCCATTTGTTTACAGCTGTTGACACTCCATGCCTTGTTAGAGATGCACTTATACTGCTATGCTGCGTCTTGTCAAAGGCACCTTCTATATCAATAAAAGTTCCAAGACAGATGCATTTGTTTTGAATCGCCTCTTCAATTGTGGATACAACTGCATGGAGAGCCGATTCAGTAGACTTACCCAAACTATATGCATGCTGATTCTTGTGTAAGGGTATATGTTTTAACGCTCCATCTCTCAGGTGCCTCTCGCACAAACGTTCGAGAGTTTTAAGCAAGAACGAGGTGAGGCTAATCGGCCTGAAAGATTTAGCGTTAGTGTAGTCGCTCCTTCCTGGCTTCGGTATGAAAACTACGTTTACTTCTCTCCACCTTTTGGGAACGCATCCGAATCCAAGACATGCTTTCATGATTCGGACCATTATATTAATGACGGGTTCCCCACCCCACTGTAGAAGTGCTGGGAAGATTCCATCTGGTCCTGCTGATTTAAAAGGTTTAAAGCTATTAATGGCCAATCTCACCTTGTCAGCAGTGATAATATTATTAGTTATGTCTAAGTGGTCGACAGCTTCATGGTGAACCTCTTCCGGCCACAAAATCTCTTGAATAATTCTACTTCCGGGGAAGTGAGTTTCCAATAAGAGACTGTGTGTTTCTGTGGTGGAAGAGATATATGTCCCATCGGGTTTTTTAAGCGACCCTAGCCTTGAGGTGCCTTGTTGAGCTAGTATCTGCCTTACCCGATTTGCTTGATCAACGGTTTCAATGTCGCTGCAGAATTTCCTCCATGAGTTGCTGCTTTTGAACCGTAGTCGTTTCTTATACTTGGATTTGGCATCTTTGTAGTTGTCCCAATCCTCATCAGCACTGGTATTCATCGCCCTGTTTAGCAGTCTTCTGATCTTAGCACGCATCCTATCTAGATCAGGACCCCACCAAGGCTGCCCCTTGATGTTGGTAGGCGCTGGCGTGCTAAGCGGGCAAGTTGAATGGTAGCAGTCTATTGATGTATTAGTAAAATCTGTTACCTGTTGTTCGATTTGTTCGGGTCCCTCCGGATCTGGTAGAGTCTCAGCCCAAGCAAGTCTTTCACCTAGGATAGCTCTGTACCTGGTTCTGTCAGTCTTGCGTGGGTTTCTCTTAGGGACAGTTGGGGAGAACGCTGCGTTGACCGTATCCATCGATGATCAGAGCATGACGCCTTGTTGGATACATGCCAGCCCCCAACGTCGTCGGATATGTCCGCCGTTGCCAGGGTAATATCAACGATGGTTCTACTCCGCTTGGTACCAAAAGTTGGTTCAGAACCTACGTTAAGCACATAAATGTTTGTAGTAAATAGGTATTAAACAAGTGTCTTACCTCTGCTGTTCATATCCGGCATGCCCCACAGTGGATGATGCGCGTTCGAGTCGGCCCCAACGATTAGCTGGAGGACCGACTTCTCGCAGTGGTCCACCAGCCGGCACAGGTCGTGTGGAGGCGGGTTGTCCTCCGCAGGCATGTAGGCGGAGGCCACCACAAGTTCGTGGCACCTAGCTGTGTCGGGCAGTTGCAAATTTATGGCACACAGGTCCCTGGAACAGAACTCTGTTAATGGCTGTGCTGGGATGTTGTTAGTAGATAACTACTCATAAGATGCACGTTCTAGGGTTATCGTGATCAGTTGTAACGAAAAGCTTACCTCTCAAATTGGCAAGCCCTCGAATGCTGCCGCGGTTGATCCACGGCTCCTGGATCAGAGCCACGGCAGTGCTGTTTGCCCCCAACCAGCGTCTTAACTGGGCCGTTGCAGTTTGGCTGTGTTGGAGGTTGGCTAGGAGGACTTTACAAACGCGGGAGAGGGACGCCATTTTTGGTCAACCCCTCCTCCACCTCCAAGACGAGCTCCTCCTCCAGCCGCATGGACAGCTCCTCGCCCTCAGAGGGCACCACTGCTGGTTCTAGCTCATTGCCTTCACCAAGCAGCATAGCCTCCCAGCGCGCGTGCTCCCTGCGGTTGAGCAGCAGAACTTTCCCCGACTACATCGGGAACTGTTGGCTGCCGCTCTGGAGGGGAACTCTGAGGCATAGATACCCCAGTGATTACCAGCTTAGAGCTGGTCTGCGTTACCACCGGTGGTTCCTTAATAAATTTCCCACCGGGTCCCTGAAATTTAAGGTAGACCGAACCACTACCAAAAAGGAGCTGTCTGCCCCTTCCCAGCAGGGTCAGCACCACATCTTCAGGGACGTCTGCAATGAGAAACAGGTTGTCCTGCTGCTCATCCACTTTCTGGAGGAGCCATCGGTCAACCTGTGCCCACTTGTTCATAAAGTGGAGGACTACGCCGACGTCGGGCGCAGACTTCCACTTGCCCCGTTCGTTGGGTATGAGCACCCCACATCGAACCCTGCGGACCATCTCCGATTGGCGTTTCACCACCAACTGTACGTTGGATGGTGTAGACACGCCGGAGACACACTCCCGCAGCCTGTTCAGGGAGTACTCGTCCTCCACGAACAGTTTAAGGTGGCCGTCCTCGTAACGAGGCTTGCCACCGAATTTGGGGTTCTCGTTGCTCGGATCCGCCAACGCTTCCCTCAATATTTTGTCATCAATCTCGTTGAGGATGAGCGTTGACAGATCCTATGAAATATGACCAGTAGCGACGTCAGTAACGGCGATGTACTAGTCAGACTTCACCTTCTGAGCATAGGTGACCCCAGTTCTGCGCGCTTCCGTCCACTGCTTTTTAGGCTCCACTCGAGGAGAATAACTTTCCTCGAGTCGAGCCCTCTTAGCAGCCGCGCGCTCGTTTTTGCCGGGTCTCTTGGCAGATTTCAACTTCTTGTTAGAAGTCAGACCACCAGAGAACGCTACGGTAGGTTTAGCCCCGTTTGAGTCTAGCCCCTTTGACACCACGGGAGCCGGTTACCTTACCCGCAGCTCCGGCTGTATTAACAGCGGGACCGCTAACGGTCGCCACCGTGGCAGATGGAACCCCATCCACGCCGGCAGCGGCCGATGCGGCAGCCAAACGCTGTTTCTTCTTCCACCGGCGATTCGCCTTACGCCCTGGTCCGGTTTACACCGTATCTGGACGTTTAGTCGATGGGCCCTTCCCTTGCAAGGATTGCTTAGGTGGTTTACCCTTTCGACCAACCGTCGTCCAGGCGCTGGCAAAATGCTCGGCGATGTTAGTCGAATGGCTCCGCGCACCTGGTTGCCCCGTGGCCCTGCCTCTCGACTCGCTTTCGGGCTTTGTGCAGCTAACCTCCACAGTGGAAGCACTACTGGTTTGCACCGGTAGGTCATTGATGGTGGCAGTGCGCCCGGTTAAGGCTTGAGGATCTGCCGAGGCAGATTCTCGCACCTGTTTGGAGACGCTTGCGGTTTTCACCGCTGGAAGCGTTCCAGAGGGGTTTTTTGACCTGACACGATCCATGGTCAAATGTATAAAGATTCGTCTACTCGGTTACCCACCCTCCATGGAGCCCGCACATTTGGGAGCGCCTACTCGCTTGGAACAGCTTTCAGTCGCTAGGAGTACCGAGTAGATATAGGAGCATAGGGCTGGTATTTGGCGCGACATCGGGAGCTCGCTTCTGTGGACGATGGGAACCAAGGTGTCAGCGAAATGGTCCCACCGCCGTAGTCACCGAAGCTTACCCCGTCAGCATGGCCCATCCCACCGCTTTGGCTGACGCCTTAGCGGACCCTACACCCCTAGCCGTGGCCCTTTGACGGGACACTTGGCCGCTACCCCAACCCGCGGTTACAGGCGAGGCTACCGTTATGCCTGAAATCCAGGCCAAAGAGGGCGTGTTGCCTTACGAAGCCAAACCCACAGCAACGCTCTACTCAACCCCCCAGGACCCCTTCATGCTGGCCTACGGTGATCAACTGCGCAAACCACAAGACGCAGGTGAGTGTAGATAGTCTACCGGGTACACTCACCTTAACCGACAGAACCGGAGGGACTTTTAGCCATCAGCTAGTAAGCGGTCCGGGGACCAGTTACTAGCCGCTGTTACCAGGGTGCACCAGGAGGAAGCAGAAGTTATAAAGTCGGACGTATCCTTCTGCATCACTTCAGCTCCCCCACACTAGGAGGTAGTCGCTCAGAGCACCCTACGCTTAGTTATTTCATAGATATTCTTTTGCGTGATTGGGAGTTAGCCCGTAAATATTTTGTCTTCCTTAAGCAGGGATCAAACTCAACAACTGGCTCCATTCACTTGATTATGAATGAACTGAAAATCCACTCAGGCGCAAAACAAGGATTGACCTATTTCATCTGCCCTTCTTGCCTTCTCTACACAAACACAACACACACCCGAACACATTATCACACATTCACTACACTCTCAGAAACACTGATACACATACACAAACACTTAACTTCTGACTTCTAAAACAGATTTCAATTCTTATTATTGCCTATCTCGTTAGTCCTGTTAAACGATACATATTTTTACAAATACACGAGAAAAGCGACAAAGTGTGCCATCTTTACCTATGTAAGAAAGCTCTTATTATAAAGATATATAACACAGGCTCTGCCTAGTCTAGATCTCGATAAATCAATCATTATATCTCAAATTTTAACTAGGAAAGTATCCAATGCAATGCATTATGATTACTACTAGTGGCTCTGTGAGCAAACCTCGCGACTGACGTTTTTTTTTAATAACACATATAAACTTATGAATACTTTACTACTTTCATACTCCATGTACGTACGTTACGTACGTTACGTACATGGAGTATGAAAGTAGCCGCACCAATAACTTTGTAAACTTTATTTTACGGTCTTAAGCCCAACCTATTGACTTATCACTAAAATAATATAGTCTGTTACTCTCACTTTCTCTACAAATCCAACGACACCTCATCTGTTAAAATGCGTCAAGCTGTTTGGACTGTAGCGTTTTTTTTTTTATTTTAAAATCGCCACATCTCCATTTTTGAAAAAATCTATAAACTGAATCGACAAAAAAACATACATCGAACCTGCTCACTAATATGGACTAGAATCATTTACGGCATGTAGAGGACAACAACCGGACACAAATCCGGACATACGAAACATTTTTGTCCAATCCTGATTCGGACATGCTTCGCACGCTCGGACATTTATTATTATTCAAACTCGGGACATCTCGCTTGTGGGACAGAACTTCGATCGCCACACCAGAGAAGTATAAAAAGACAGTAGATCAATTACAGATGTAGTGAATAATCCTTTCCTATCGGCAAAACTCGGAACAACGATAACACCCGAATGGTGCCGATGTGTCTATGAATTACTGTATTATTAAATTACGTGTAGGTATCAAATAAATCGCATACTTTATTTATCAATGTCAAATGACAAAGACGACGACGTGTAGTAAGACAACAACGAACATTTCCGAGAAAATACGAAAGGAAAGGATTATTCACTACATCTGTATCTATTTCTGACAGGAAATGCGACTCCGAATTAAATTGTCATTTTGAAACGATAGCTGTCAAACTAGCCATTTAGTTCATTCAAATATTCAAAAGACTACTCTTGCCCCGAAGGTGGCTACCACCCTTCAAAATGAAAATTTGATTGCGATCCGGATTGATGGCAGAGATGGAGAATCAAGCTTCTGGGGCGATCGCTTATCACGGTCGCAGTTAGTTGGTTAAATCAGACACTTAACTAACTCTCTTGACCGTTAATTAAATGCCGACGTTTAACTTAGTCACTAAAATTCCGTCAGAAAAGTGAGTGAACAAAACGTTTAACGAGTTGTCTAAACGTTCCTAGGCAACAAGACATATACAATATAAATATTTTTTCAACACACCTGCTCGTAAAGTAGGTCTTATTACAGCGTATTTTCACTGATAATGCAGAATATTACCCATGCCGTGCCTTTTACATTACATTATTGCACTAGTGCCTTTTCATTACATATCTTTTTAAATATTAGCAAGAAGTATTAATGTTTCGAAAACAGCTAAGTAGTTATTTGCGTAAATATAAAATTCAATTCAAAATGTGATAAATAATTAAAAAAAAACATGAAACTGCTTGTTAGCTTGTTGGTATTTATATTTTGACGGTGTATTTTTACCTATAAATACCCAATTTCAAAATTTATAAATATGTGGCTGATTAGCTACTTTGCCGGTGCCCTTATCTCAGACTTGCGCGCGCATGCAGCGCTGAGCGCGCGAAAAAATAAAATTACGGCCGCCATCTTTTAAATGAGTTTCTGTTTGTTAAGTTTATTCACAGTATTGCATTTCGTTAGTTTTATTTACTTTTCCTCGCAAGTGTGTTGAAAAACGTCGTATGAAACACGTGAGCATTGGTCATTACACTTCTAGCCTGAGCCGAACCGACTCGAGTGTAATGACCAACATACCACACTTGTATCATAATGTACTATTATGTGTGCTTATGTTTATGTTTTAAGTATTTTTTGTTGTTTTTACTTGTTCAACCTAACACGAAGGATAAAGTTTACTTTACCCTTCACCTAAGCTACCGCAATGTTTTGCCCTGATATAAGCTGTGCAAATCAGCTGTTGTCGTGACGCCATCTTGTTTTCCAATACGCCGGCTTTCGGTAAGACAGATTGTTAAACGTTTTCTAAGATGCTTTTTTAAAATCAAAATGCTCTAGTGACTTGGTTAAACGTCGGTATTTAATTAACGGTCTAGAGAGTCAGTTAATCTGATTTAACCAACCAACTGCAACATCACTAAAAAGCAAGACCCTTCCTACCTCTCTGAAGGCGACGTGGCCAACACAGCAAACTCAACGGCGAATGTTCTTCCGCGATTTTTTTTACGTTACGAGTGTAATTCTCCTTGTTGATTGTGTCTGTCAAGGAGAGTGACAAAAGGAAAAGTCGACCGGGAAACGGACATAATTCTTGCAGAAAATTACGACACTCTCTTTTCCCGTGTGGTACAACACGTCTTTGTTAGATGCGATCCAGGCATTTCATGTTAATTTTTCAGTTGATCGAATTTGTTGTGAAGTAGTGGTTTAAGTATGGTCTATAATAATTGCACCGTATGCTTTTCAGTCGAAACGTCCGTGGCCTAGGGGTATTTGCACATTAGAAGCGATCTTGCGGGTAGCAACATCTGGGCGAGACGGGCACTGGATGGGTGTCCGTTCTAAGTGCAATTTGTTTCGGACTCTTCCGTTTTTCGGAAGACACGTTAACCTAGCTGTAGGTCCCGGTCACTGTCGCTACTCGGTGGTAGAAGTCGTTAAGCTATGTGAAAGGCTCTAATAAGGCATCTCGATAAATTCTGACAGTCTGGTTGGCCACTAGCCCGATACCCCTCCATCAACCCGCACTGAGCCAGCGTGCTAGAGTATGGCTCAATCTTACTCGTACTTAAAGGCCCTTGCCCCTCGATGGGGACATTATATTATACTGTGAGGCCTTCAAGACCAAAATGATCACATCTCAGTTTGTCAGCTTTTCATTTTTAGGGTTCCGTACATGAAGGATGACAAACGAGACCCTATTACTTAGCCTCCGCTGTCCGTCTCTCCGTGCGACTATTCCTCGGCCACCGGGCTCTACCGGATAAACCGAAATAGGCAGAGAGCTGAAATTTCCACAGATGGTGCATATTTATTACCGCTATAACAACAAATAATGAAACTTACGGGTTTTAAAGAAATGAAAGTAGTTTACATTGCCATTTTGTTTTATCTCTACAAGAGATTATTTGTATGGCCATTTTCTAAGCCATTTGTTTTACGTGTTTATCTGTGAAAATTAATAATAAATAATAAAAATATTTATTTATAGAAAAAATCGTTACATAGGGTTAAAAATGGGTGTTTAGCCCGTACTTTGTTCGAGGTGAGTTTTTAATATAACAATAGAGGGTTTTAAATTTAAAATAATACAAGTACTTAAAAAATATGTACTAATCTAACATGCACTGAGTATAGTGTGAGGGTGTATGTGTAAAACGTATGTGTTTGTGTGCGTGTGGGAGTGTGTGGAATACGAGTGTCATTATACGCAAATCATTTAAATAGCTAAGCTTTAAATTTTCTTATAGACTTTATTAAAAGGATTTAATTTAAAGATAAGAGGAAATTCTCAGTATGATAACAGTTTTAAGGAACTAAGTTATGTTTATTTTTCTTTCGCAGAAAAGTTAGGTGGAAGAACGGGGTTATTTTATTCAGTTTGTTGTACCGATAGGGATCTAAGAAATAATTGTAATATTTGTGAAAGTATGCTTAGGGGGGAATGAGTGAGTAACTGAACTGGACTCTCCCAATATTATCGAAAAAGATCTTTAATTGCGGTTATTGACTTTTGTACTTAATTATTTGTATACGGTAATACGGTATTTATTTATTTCTGTATATAAGTTACTCAATTTCTATCCACTTCCGGTTTCAATGAGCTAAGAGTATCGTTAACCTGAGTACATAGTTCAATACTTACATACTACATACACAAAACTCTTTTTCAATGTTTCGATGTACGGCCTCGCATGTAGTCCTACCTAGTATTTAATATTTTATTATTTAAAGAAAGGTATACTCGTACAAATTACTGTTTTACGTTATTCCGTGTAAAATGGTATGGAATCCTTCGTGTCCGGCTCTGATTTATTTGTTTTTAGTTCCCAATAAGGCAAGGTTCATACTGATTAGTTCCCGTTTGACCATTCCTATATTGACAAGTTCCCATTTAGACCACATCCCTTATCTATTGAAATGAAAATTAATGAAAAAGTAAATATTTATCAGTATGAAAAACTTGGTAGTGAGTCGTCGGTGTCGTGGGAGTCTAATTACGTGATTAACATAAAGGTTGGTACTTCACGCGCCATTTACACGTCATAAGAGAAAAATAAATAGTGAATTAGGAGATTAGTTGGTTCATCGAAGTCCTCTCTCGATGGTCCATGGTCCAGGTTTGAACTATATGCAAAAATGATTCAAGTATCGCTCAAGACACAAAGTCACAAAGTTCGCAAATGCTTATATTTACGAACCGAGAATTTTAAGGCACGAATCGAAGGCGACGATTGTAACGAGGTTCGTAAAAAGCCTTTTTGGAACGAATTAGGAACACAATTTTTCCGCCTGGGAACCTAAAATCAAGCGGCGAAGGTGCTATTTTTAGCTCAGAAGTCGGAAAACTTAATTTCATAATATTTTCAGTAAAGATAGTGAAAAGCGTCGCATTTCCAGTGACCCACTGACCCCGAACACAGGCCATGCATCATGTTCTTTTCATGCACGCCTCCTTTTTTGGCTTCGTTTGAATTTATGTTCAGGTACAGAGATGCGCCGAGCTTAAGTACATATGTTGCGGAAAGCAACAATACAAGACCTTTATTTATTTATTTATTTATTCTAGGAGAACCAACAGCTAATACATCACATGAAGAAAATTTAAATAGATGTATGAAGCCAATTACAGGAACTCACAAATAGATATCGCACAAAAAATAGATCAGTGATACGCACATTCAAATAGCGTCGCGCACACACAGCAGATGTAGGTATATAAAAACTACGAGCATATAATTTATCTTACAAAGCCGAAATAAACAAACAACCTAAATACCTAATACATTACATTACAATAACACTACACAAACATGGTAAACATATGGTAAACAAATCGCTCAATCAAAAAATACACTACTTAAATTTCGCCTCACAGATGGAACAACACAATTAAATATATCAATCTCAAGCTCTTTCGTCGCATTGTTCAAGTTTCGACTAGCACGGTTAAGGAAACTATTTCGTCTGTAGTTTATACCGTAAATATTTGTTTGATATGCGTCAGTCGCTGCTGTTGCTGCATCAGGGAGATATTTGTTTGATATGCGTCAGTCACTGCTGTTTCTGCATCAGGGAGATATTAGTTTGATATGCGTCAGTCGCTGCTGTTTCTGCATCAGGGAGATATTTGTTTGATATGCGTCAGTCGCTGCTGTTTCTGCATCAGGGAGATAGCTTTTTTTGGGTTCCGTAGAGAAACAAGGAGCCCTTACAGTTTCGTCATGTCCGTCTGTCTTGCTGTTAATAATTTTGTTTTTATTTATTCCTGCTTATTCATTATGATAATTCATATCATAATATTTGCATAAGATATGCACAAGTTATTTTTAAAAGAGATCGATCTATTTTAAAAAAATACTTATTTGAACAGCAAAAAAGGATGCACAAAAACACTTTTTATGTTTTATAGTAGTTTATGTGACTGCTACATAATGGAAGGCATTATAAGTCGCCTTCGGCTCGTTTCATAATAACATCACTCGAGAGTTTTAATGCCTAATTGTGTACAGTTACATAAACTAATTTATCTACAAACATATCATAAGCTCTCTTTGAAGTGTACAGGAACCGCATGTTTGACCGGCATTGTGGCTCTGCAGTTGTTAAGCTTGTTCGGTAGTACCAACTTCACAGACAAACTAGGGGCGGCACGCAGGCGGGCGTCGTAGTTTGAAATTTGAATGTCATAATATGTAGAAAATTTACACATTATGGTCATAATGTGTAATTTTAAGAGGGTTTATGATATGTGTGTAGATAAAATATTGTATCTACACACGTATCATAAACCCTCTTTACTGCGTACAAAAACGGCACGTTACGATCAGCATAATGTTTAACTACTTGGTGAAAACTCATTTCTTATCTGAAAAAATACGCATTAAGACCACAATGTGTAATTTTTCTACATATTATGACATTCAAATTTCGAAGGCCGACGCCTGCCTGCGTGCCGCCCCTAGTTTGTCTGTGAAGTTGGTACTACCGAACAAGCTAAACAACTGCAGAGCCACAATGCCGGTCAAACATGCGGTTACTGAACACATCAAAAAGAGCCTATGATATGTGTGTAGATAAACTAGTGTATGTAACTGTACAGAACTAGGCATTAAAATTCTCGAGTGATATTATTATGAAACTCGCCTTTGGCTCGTTTCATAAACCCACTCGCGAGTATTAATGCCCTCTATTATGTAGCAGTCACATAAACTACTATTAGGTATATGTTCTAAAGTTTATGTTTTAAACATTTTTTGTTGTTCTTTTACATATTCAACCTAACACGAAGGATAAAGGGGGCTTCGCTTCGCTCATCCCCTTTACCCTGAACCTGAGCTACCGCAATATTTTTCCCTGATATTTGCTGTGCAAATCAGTATTTTTGATGTGCAGTTTAATAATTCCCTTTAAAAAGGCATGATTTATTTCTTAACTCTTCCATAAGGTACGCGTTGCTTTAATGTTTTGAAAAATTCATTCATTCAGCCTTTCAGCGAAATACTAGTTATTTGTGTCACAAGGGAGTAAAATGATGTATTTACGGCGAGGGCGTTACATTGAATCCAGAGTTAAGAGAAGGATTCTACGATAGAATCCTGAGCGTAGCGAGGGTTTCTAAGTTAGAATCCTGAGCGTAACGAAGGATTCAAGCGTTAACGCCCATGACGAATATAATTTTGCTCCTGAGTGACACATACAACTTTTCACACCGACTATGAGGAAAATTTAAATTAAATGCTCTAAAAAAATATAGTTTGAATTATACTTTCACCACTTTTACAGTAATCGAACAACGTAAACATTTTTTTTTATAATGGTGGATTGTGAAGGATCAGGAAAAGGTCACCACAGATAAAATATTCCTGTGTACGTTTACTAATGTGAAAAAATAATCGAATCGAATATTACAAAGGTTTCGGATAACAATATTCATTATATATGTATCATAATAACAGTCATCGATAGTTTTGATTTCAGTAAACAAATAATTTATTGTGACTTTTTTTTAATATCAAGAAAAATTCATAAATTTTTATATAGCGTTGTTAAAGTTAAAACTTGAAACATGTTCGTTTTTAATCGACAACGTCATCGTAGTCGATTGTAATGTAATTTCATAATTACATTCGATTATTTTAATCTGTGTTCAATAGGTACATTGCGTAAATGCTACATGCCAATGAATAAATTAAAAAAGTAGCTTGAACAGAAAAGTAGCATTTTGCTCCCTCTCGTCGTGGAACAAAACTTACTTTTCCGAATGAAAGGTGTGAAAAAATATTTGTACTCGTTTGGATGTAAATAAACACTCAAGAAACTTGAAGACAAAAAAATAATACAACAAAATCAAAACTGGTTAAGTACGACGGGACAAATAACACACCCTTCAACAAATCACGTTCTTTTGTGATGGATTATATATGCCATTTACGGGTTTTTTTTTATTTGTACTATAAGATCTTGCTTTTTGCCAAATTTCATGGTTTTAGGTCAACGGGAACCTATAATTTTTGATCTAATTGCGACTATCAAGAAAAGTCAGCAATTTAGCGGCTTAAAGAGCCGAATCTAACGATCGACTCCCACTTGACATGGAAAACACACATTGACAATGTCTGCACAAAGTTGAGCCAATTTTCATATGCTCTGTTTATGCTCGCTAAGGTAGTTGGAGTCACTGCCTTGCTATCAACATATCATGCTTATGTGGCTTCGACTCTCAAATACGGCGTTATATTCTGGGGCAACTCAACGGATAAAGACAGAGCTTTTAAAGCACAAAAGAGATGTAAGCAAAAAACATGTCAGCCACATTTCAAAAGATTAAGAATATTAACTCTACCATCGTTATATATTTACGAAATGGCTGTTTATATAAGAAATAATTGGGATCATTTTAATAAAATAAAGTCGAAAAGAAACATTAAGTTAAGCATCACGCGGCACTCTACCGCACTATTTCAAAAAAATGTGTTTGGGATGATACCAAAAATTTATAATACTATACCTAAATGTATCAGAGAAATAGAATCCTTTAATTTATTTAAATCAAAGCTTAAAGAACATTTGCTTAATAAAGCCTACTATAGCGTACAAGATTTCCTCAACGGTGACTGAAAGATTGTTTCAAGAGTGATTGTTTAGTGTATGTTTTAAGAATCTATGTAATTTTCAGTATTGACTATTCAAACGGACATATGTAATGTAATGTAACTTTTATTTAATCTAATCTAAATTTAATTTAATTTAATTTAATTTAAATTAATATTTGTACACCTTTAAGGTAGAATGTGGCAAGAACAATATTTATTTAACAACCCTGTAACCCACATTTACAAATAAAATATCTTTATCTTTATCTTTAAATCTTTTAATTACGTTGAACTAGAAGTATGCTTTTTTCTCAGCTTCAAGGGACTACAGTTTTAATTAATTGATATTAATTTTATATTGAAACCTTTACGCGTTCCTGAGAAAAAGGGCCTTGACTGAAGGACGGATGGACAACGAAGTGATCCAGCATCGCACCCCATCCAGGTCATCGCAACGTTTTTCCACATATCAAAGAAACCCAACCCTTCGGGGACTCCGCCCTCGTCAATATTCAAGGTTTTTACATTCGCACGCACAATTTTTCCCGAATTTACTCCGGACTAAATAAGTTTGTAATATTATCATTGTTTTTCTCCTTCCCGCGTCAGTTTTCGTTGAATCCCTCGAGTGGTTCATTTGAATACGGCCTGTTTATTGTGCCGGCTTTTCCTCGGCGCTCTTTTGCCTGAATTGTGTAATAATATTTTTCCATGCGCGTTACTCTTACGTGAAGCTCTGTAAGTGGCTTTTTACTCGTTATATTGTTTCTTAGGACCGCATTAATAAACGGGAGCAATGTTTTCTTTCACCTACATTTTGATTTGTCACTAAACTGAGATTCCCTAATTATTATATTGACGACCTTTGTATTATTATATTATACAATTATTATAGTGACGGTCGAGGCTGTGCTTCAAAAGCGAGAGGTCCCGGGTTCGAATTCCAGCTGGTAAAGAAAAAAAAATAGGTCTTAAATGTTTATATGTTTGTGACGTCGCTGTTTCTGGTTCCCACGACACTGGTTATTCTAGTGTGGGGCCAGAAACAATGTACGTGCTTGTAGGTAAATGCTTTATTTTTTTGTTGTTTATTATTTAGGTGAGTCTTTAAAAAGAGCAAACATCGAACAGGATTGAAGTAGAGCAAATTTATCGACAAAACAAATATTTGAAAAAATCCTCCCCGTCCCAATATTTTTATAGGCATTTTAATATATTTTTTCGTTTACTTTGTTCCAACTGTAATAAAATATATATATTGAAATGGAAGGATGAACTGGATCGTATCAACTGCACTGCCAGTATCATATTGTCACTAAACTTAAATTACGCTTTGTTTAAGAATAAATATTGTTGGTCACTTTTTGGGCAATTCATATTCTTAACCTTTGACTGGTGACATGGTTTTTGTGTTACGTAACTGGTGACGAGGGGACTGTGAGGCCCACTGCGGTATCTAGTATAAATCATAGAAATTAAGTGTGGTAGCTAGCCAGAGTATGTAAAAACTGTGTTATCATATATAAATGGATAAAATAAAACAAATTACTATACTCTGAATATATTTTTTTGTTATGATCTTGCAATTTTAATGTCTTAACAATCAAAAAACTAGAGATGAGATCACAAATTACATAAGCAAAAAATTCATCAACATATTGTCAAAAAACACTTTTTTCTATAATATCGAAGTAATAATGAATTAAGATAAAAAACAACTAAAATCAAAAATGTATTTTCACGAAATTGACAATGGTCGAACTTTGCCAATTTTTATATGCAGTCTGGGCATAATTTTTTTGCACACTGCAAGCACACACGTTTCGGACACGAGTCAAACTGGTAATTTGATTGGCGCTTTTATCGAGGAAGACAACTGGCTCCTGCTTTCCTGGAGTTTTGATTGTTCCCGGTGAAAAATGTGAAAAAACAATACAACAAAATTACGTAAAAAATACGTAAGTGGTGACATGGGGTCTGAGAGACCCCTGCCGAACTTTACGCCAATGTAACTTACCGATTTGAGCCTGTCCGACACAGCTATCCGCTTCTACGGCATGGACGCAAGTAAACTCGAAGCTACTCAGGTGATGAGCCCAAGGAAACCCGGAGAAGGTGCCAAAATGTTGTTTTACTGACGCCGCTGGGCCTGTTAGACCCCTTGTCACCATTTAAAGGATATTATTGATTGCACAGAATATATAAAGGAACAGGCAGTTACAATAAATATAAGCCTAGGCCTAAGCAAAGGCGAGCTTATTTCTGAAGAGAGATTTCTTCCAGAATATCTAGGTAAGACAGAAAAGTTTATGCAACATGATAGTCTTGAAGCGTTTTCGACCCTGCAGAAATATATTGTTCAAGAAATTAATCAAAACAGTCACTAAATATGGGCCACCAAATAATTCTAAATATGTCTCTTATACAACAGATTTATCAATTTTTTTAATTTCATGAATGATAAGTTGGTCCTCAAAAAGTAGATCGATCATCAAAATAATGGATCTGTCATTTAATTAATACATTGGTCTCCTTAATGATCTGTCAACAAAATGACAGATCTTTCACCAAATCTGCTGAACTGCATACGAAATATCAAGGCAAGGTGGTGGGCCAGCTTAGCTGAAGCCTAATACGAGGTGAAGCGAAACCCCTTTTCAGCTTTATTATTAGGTTTACATGTAAGATCAGAAAATCTTCAATTATTTACCAATTTTTAATAGTTTGTGAATACACGTGAGGTGACCAATCCAATTATTTGATATCCAATATTATTTCTCAGATATTTTTTTTCACAGGTAACAATCCTTTATTAAGCAAATATACAATATACATTAGTTTCTCAGATATTTTTTAGTTTTAGAAATACCATTCAGGTGACAGATCTTTTATTTTTGGTACCAATATTATTTATTTGTAATCAAAAAGACATTTATGTATCGAAAATCACACTCTTTTTAAACCGCTCTTAGTACTGACAGTTGTCTTATCTGTCACAATGAGCAGACGACCTCTGTGGCGCAACGGTTGTGGCTCTGTCTACCATGCGAGAGGTCCCGGGTTCGATCCCCGGCTGGGGGTAAATAAAAAAACATACCCCAGGTCTTGGATGTTTATATGTGTGTAACGTCGCTGTTTCTGGTACCCACGACACAGGGTATCCCAGTTTGGGGCCAGAAGCAATGTATGTGCCTGTATGATAGTTTCGCCATATTGAATCTGTTATTTTTACGCGCTATCAATAGTTCTTAGAACTGAGAGTGGTTTTTTAATACGGGGCTTAGACACTGCTGGCTACGGCAGTAAATCTCGATGAAAATGTGGCCGGCTATGGCTAAACTGTTTGCAGAATTATTTTAAGAAGGTTTATTAATAATTACTATCATAAGAACTCCGTGGTCACAAGACATATATAGGTTCCACGCTTGCTTCTCACACAGGAGCCGCAGGTTCGAATCCTGACCATGTACCAATGAGATAATTAATTTATCTAAGTTCATTATCGGACGTTCAGTGTTTCGGATGACACGTTAAGCTGTAGGCTACTGTCGCTACGTGATAGTGGTCGTAGAACCCCTCCATCAACCCGCACTGAGCCAGCGTGGTGGAGTATGGCTTAATCTTTCTCGTAGCCGGGTAAAGGGGCTATATTTATTATTATCATGAAAATAAAAATGAAAATGAAATGAAAATGGTTTGTTGAACCAATAATATCTTATAACTAATGAAAGTACATTGTTATATTAACAGGCTTCTTCATTGCGATTCAAAGATTAATAATGACTTGCGAACTAGGTGAGAATCTGTATGTCGAGAGCCCATAAAAGATAAAAAAAAAATATTTATTTGTAATATTAAAATCCATGGTACAATAATTAGACGAGGACCCCCACACTAGGCAAGCATATGTCGTGGGCCATATATTACATATTCATTTCATAAGCTGCCTATATCATGATATCGTCAACCATTGAACTAGAATTTTCATTGAACAAGAAATATTTTAGGGTAAAACACTGCTGTCCCCTTTCGTCTTCACCTAAGTAGCTTACTTAGGTAGCTTACTTAGGTAGCTTACTTAGGTGAAGACGAAAGGGGACAGCAGTGTTTTACCCTAAAATATTTCTTCGTTCAATGAAAATTCTAGTTCAATGGTTGACGATATCATGACATAGGCAGCTTATGAAATGAATATGTAATATATGGCCCACGACATATGCTTGCCTAGTGTGGGGGTCCTCGTCTAATTATTGTACCATGGATTTTAATATTACAAATAAATATTTTTGTTTTATCTTTTATGAGCTCTCGACATACAGATTCTCACCTAGTTCGCAAGTCATTATTAATCTTTGAATCGCAATGAAGAAGCCTGTTAATATAACAATGTACTTTCATTAGTTATAAGATATTATTGGTTCAACAAACCATTTTCATTTCATTTTCATTTTTATTTTCATGATAATAATAAATATAGCCCCTTTACCCGGCTACGAGAAAGATTAAGCCATACTCCACCACGCTGGCTCAGTGCGGGTTGATGGAGGGGTTCTACGACCACTATCACGTAGCGAAAGTAGCCTACAGCTTAACGTGTCATCCGAAACACTGAACGTCCGATAATGAACTTAGATAAATTAATTATCTCATTGGTACATGGTCAGGATTCGAACCTGCGGCTCCTGTGTGAGAAGCAAGCGTGGAACCTATATATGTCTTGTGACCACGGAGTTCTTATGATAGTAATTATTAATAAACCTTCTTAAAATAATTCTGCAAACAGTTTAGCCATAGCCGGCCACATTTTCATCGAGATTTACTGCCGTAGCCAGCAGTGTCTAAGCCCCGTATTAAAAAACCACTCTCAGTTCTAAGAACTATTGATAGCGCGTAAAAATAACAGATTCAATATGGCGAAACTATCATACAGGCACATACATTGCTTCTGGCCCCAAACTGGGATACCCTGTGTCGTGGGTACCAGAAACAGCGACGTTACACACATATAAACATCCAAGACCTGGGGTATGTTTTTTTATTTACCCCCAGCCGGGGATCGAACCCGGGACCTCTCGCATGGTAGACAGAGCCACAACCGTTGCGCCACAGAGGTCGTCTGCTCATTGTGACAGATAAGACAACTGTCAGTACTAAGAGCGGTTTAAAAAGAGTGTGATTTTCGATACATAAATGTCTTTTTGATTACAAATAAATAATATTGGTACCAAAAATAAAAGATCTGTCACCTGAATGGTATTTCTAAAACTAAAAAATATCTGAGAAACTAATGTATATTGTATATTTGCTTAATAAAGGATTGTTACCTGTGAAAAAAAATATCTGAGAAATAATATTGGATATCAAATAATTGGATTGGTCACCTCACGTGTATTCACAAACTATTAAAAATTGGTAACTAATTGAAGATTTTCTGATCTTACATGTAAACCTAACAATAAAGCTGAAAAGGGGTTTCGCTTCACCTCGTATTAGGCTTCAGCTACGCTGGCCCACCACCTTGCCTTGATATTTCGTATGCAGTTCAGCAGATTTGGTGAAAGATCTGTCATTTTGTTGACAGATCATTAAGGAGACCAATGTATTAATTAAATGACAGATCCATTATTTTGATGATCGATCTACTTTTTGAGGACCAACTTATCATTCATGAAATTAAAAAAATTGATAAATCTGTTGTATAAGAGACATATTTAGAATTATTTGGTGGCCCATATTTAGTGACTGTTTTGATTAATTACTTGAAAAATATATTTCTGCAGGGTCGAAAACGCTTCAAGACTATCATGTTGCATAAACTTTTCTGTCTTACCTAGATATTCTGGAAGAAATCTCTCTTCAGATATAAGCTCGCCTTTGCTTAGGCCTAGGCTTATATTTATTGTAACTGCCTGTTCCTTTATATATTCTGTGCAATCAATAATATCCTTTAACTGGTGACAAGGGGTCTAACAGGCCCAGCGGCGTCAGTAAAAAAACATTTTGGCACCTTCTCCGGGTTTCCTTGGGCTCATCACCTGAGTAGCTTCGAGTTTACTTGCGTCCATGCCGTAGAAGCGGATAGCTGTGTCGGACAGGCTCAAATCGGTAAGTTACATTGGCGTAAAGTTCGGCAGGGGTCTCTCAGACCCCATGTCACCACTTACGTATTTTTTACGTAATTTTGTTGTATTGTTTTTTCACATTTTTCACCGAGAACAATCAAAACTCCAGGAAAGCAGGAGCGGGTTGTCTTCCTCGATAAAAGCGCCAATCAAATTACCAGTTTGACTCGTGTCCGAAACGTGTGTGCTTGCAGTGTGCAAAAAAATTATGCCCAGACTGCATATAAAAATTGGCAAAGTTCGACCATTGTCAATTTCGTGAAAATACATTTTTGATTTTAGTTGTTTTTTATCTTAATTCATTATTACTTCGATATTATAGAAAAAAGTGTTTTTGTCAATATGTTGATTAATTTTTTGCTTATGTAATTTGTGATCTCATCTCTAGTTTTTTGATTGTTAAGACATTAAAATTGCAAGATCATAACAAAAAAATATATTCAGAGTATAGTAATTTGTTATATTTTATCCATTTATATATGATAACACAGTTTTTACATACTCTGGCTAGCTACCACACTTAATTTCTATGATTTATACTAGATACCGCAGTGGGCCTCACAGTCCCCTCGTCACCAGTTACGTAACACAAAAACCATGTCACCAGTCAAAGATTAAGAATATGAATTGCCCAAAAAGTGACCAACAATATTTATTCTTAAACAAAGCGTAATTTAAGTTTAGTGACAATATGATACTGGCAGTGCAGTTGATACGATCCAGTTCATCCTTCCATTTCAATATATATATTTAATTACAGTTGGAACAAAGTAAACGAAAAAATATATTAAAATGCCTATAAAAATATTGGGACGGGGAGGATTTTTTCAAATATTTGTTTTGTCGATAAATTTGCTCTACTTCAATCCTGTTCGATGTTTGCTCTTTTTAAAGACTCACCTAAATAATAAACAACAAAAAAATAAAGTATTTACCAATAATATCTTATAACTAATGAAAGTACATTGTTATATTAACAGGCTTCTTCATTGCGATTCAATGATTAATAATGACTTGCGAACTAGGTGAGAATCTGTATGTCGAGAGCCCATAAAAGATAAAACAAAAATATTTATTTGTAATATTAAAATCCATGGTACAATAATTAGACGAGGACCCCCACACTAGGCAAGCATATGTCGTGGGCCATATATTACATATTCATTTCATAAGCTGCCTATATCATGATATCGTCAACCATTGAACTAGAATTTTCATTGAACGAAGAATTATTTTAGGGTAAAACACTGCTGTCCCCTTTCGTCTTCACCTAAGTAAGCTACTTAGGTGAAGACGAAAGGGGCAAGCGCAGCGAAGCCTCCGAATAGGCTTCGTGTTAATTCGACATGTATATCACAAAAAACGGCCAAGTGCGAGTCGGACTCGCGCTCGAAAGGTTCCGTACCATTCTATAAAAACGGCAAAAAAACCTGACTGTTGTATGGGTCCCCCTTAAATATTTGTGTTATTATATACTAGCTGATGCCCGCAACTTCATCTGCGTGTTCCTAGGAATTATCATTAACCGAGATAACGTTACCCTCCTTCTGGTGCAGTCGGATAAAAAGTATACTATATGTTAATCTAGCTCATAAACTACCTCTGTGTTAAATTTCATTCAAATAGGTTTAGCCGTTCTAGCGTGATTGAGGCACAAACACACAAACATCAAAACATCTAAACATCCTAACATAGCTACTTTCACATTTATAATATGATATAGATTAGAGATATATATATATATATATATCTCTCTAATCTACGCTAGCAAAGCAAAAACGAGCAAAATAGTCACGTCGGGAGCCCCCTTAAATATTGATTTTATTCTGTTTTTTAGTATTTGTTGTTATAGCGGCAACAGCAATACATCATCTGTGAAAATTTGAACTGTTTAACTATCACGGTTCATGAGATACAGCCTGGTGACAGGCGGACAGACAGACGGGCGGACAGCATTCTTAGTATTAGGGTCCCGTTTGCAATCCTTCGGGTACGGAACACTAAGAAACAACAGGTAGTACTGAATATATATGCTTTAAAAAAATAAATGTTTTCGTGAAATTTGATAATTTCATGAAATTATTGGCTATATCATAATATTATGGTCAACTATTTCATGACATCACATTTCATCACATTTCATCAATACATGGTTGACAATATCATTATATAGCCAATTCTGCGATATAGCTACGACATACACATAGCTAAAATGACTATTTCATTAGAGGAAATATTAAACTGCACATCAAAATTACTGATTTGTACAGCAAATATCAGGGCAAAATGCTGCGGTAGCTTAGATGAAGGGTAAAGGGGGTGAGCGAAGCGAAGACCCCTTCATTCTTCGTGCTAGGTTGAACATGTAAGAACAACAAAAATACTTAAAACATAAACTTAAGTACACATAGAATATTTAAAACATAAAAAGTGTTTTTGTTGATCCTTTTGTGCTGTGCAAATCAGTATTTTTGATGTGCGATTAAATACTAGCCTTTCATCAACTGATAAGTTGACTGACAGGCCAAAATCCACTTGTCATTCTGTTTTCAAACACAACATTTCCATTTTCATACAATATTTTTTTTACTTTAACTAAAGTTTTTAACTAAAATTTTAACTAAAGATTAGACTCGCGTCCCCTTCTCAGAATAACACATGATATCAAGTGGTCTGTCCACTCTGGCGTCTCCAATTTGCACTCCATACTTTTGCTGTTAATCAATACTCCAGGGGCTAGCCCATTGCCGCAGCCATGGAGATATGAAGGTTTCCTCACGATGGTTTGCATCGCCCTTAGAACGTTTGTAGAATGATGAAATGAGGTCTCTTATCTCATTGGTATACAGACTTCACCGGGATTACAATCCGCTTCTCGTCTTAAATATTTCGTGATCATCCTTAAATGTGTTAATAATAAGAATAATAATACCCTGGACACTATTTACACACATTGATCTAGCCCCAAACTGGGATTCCCTGTATCTTGGGTACTAGACAACGATACACATACTTATATAGATAAATATTATACTTAGATAGATAAACAACCATGACTAGGGTACAAATAGCCGTTCTCATCAAACAAATATTTGCCTCCACCGGGACTCGAACCCGGGACCCTTGGCTTCGTAGGCAGGGTCACAGCCGACTCGGCCATTCAGGTCGTTAAATTGTTCACGTAGCAGCCACTAAAAGCAATCACAGTTATAAAAAGGCTTAGGTTTTAAGGTAAGTGGAAATTTAAATCAATTAGTCTTCAGTATTCTGCGGAAGTTTCCGTCTCTTTCGTCGGCCCGAGCGGAGTCGGAGTTAAAGCAAATTAAATTGCATCTCATACTGCCCCATGCCCATTCACCTCTGAGCTTAGCTGTTTATAAATGAAAATAGTTTTGATGTTAAATACAGCCTTATCTGAAATTGAGGAACCCGCACCAGACTTTTGTTAGCCGCTGAATACAGGTTAAACACAACTTAAGTATAGCACTGTCAAGTTACGTAGTCAAGCACGGTATGATTATCCTGTCCGTTTTTTATTTAGACTCTGTTTAAACTGTTTTTTATCGGCGTTCACGAGTTCTGTTCCAGTCGGTCTTAATATCAAAAATCTATTTAACAGTTTAGGGGTTTGATTTTCTAAAGAATATGCCGAATCACTCCACGTCCAGAATTTACAGTTGGTTGAGATACTAAATAAATTAGAATTTATGCCAAATTGGCTGAAAGTTGGCACAATTGTGCCTCCGCTAACCCGTATGGGGAAATGCCTGACGCTTAATTACGTGTTGCTGTGTCAGCCTTACTAATTACCTAAACAGCTAATTTCCTTCGATAATTAGAAACAGCAGTCTATATCACATATTATTATTATAAGCCCATAATATCCCACTGCTGGGCAAAGGCCTCTCTCCCCGTCTTCCACTCTTATCGATCCTGATTGGTCTCCCTCCAGCTCTTGTCCCAAGATATCAACTCATCACTCCATCTCTTCCTGGGTGGTCCTATACCAATTAACTTATCAATATAGGTAGGTACTTACATAACCAAATGCTTAAATATATCTAACATTCAGATTTAAATGACGGATTTGTTGGGAGACCAATAGCCTGATTTATTAAGACGTAGTTTCTATAGCAACTAGAGTGAATAGAGCTACCGGTAGTGTATGTAGCCATCTGGAGAAACAAGCCTGTCTTCAGGATGCCTTTTGCAAGAACATTTTGCTTTGTAAAGAAATAGCGTTGGTTGCTTTTGTGGTAATCCGATGAAGTGGTATTGAATCCATGCATTGGTACGATGTCTTAGTAATATACATAGTCAGGTCATAAGTTCTGTCACATGTGCAATATGAAATAATTTAGACATGTTTATTATTTATGTAAACATTTATATAGCAAAATTAACTTAATAAAACATAGATTCTTATGGTAATAAAGTTTATTCAAAATGACCCCCGCGATTTCGAATACAGGCCTTTATTCTGCGCGGCCAGTCGTCTATCGCAGCACGAACGAGGTCCTTGTCAATATCGGCGGCTGCCTTAATCAAGGATGCCTTGAGTGACTTCAAATCAGGATGAGACTTTGAGCAGGCCTTTTCCTCCAAGTCTTGCCATATCTTGTAATCTAACGGACTCAAATCTGGACTGGAGGAGGGCCAGTCTTCGTGCCGGATGAAGTCGATTTCACGCGCCGCCAGCCAGTCTTGTGTGCTTTTCGCTCTATGAGCTAGCGCAGAATCTTGTTGGAATACCCAGTGCCTGTTATTAAACATGGTATGAGAAACAGGTTCCACAAGGTTCTTGAGGACTGTATTTTGATACACAACTGCATTCGTTTTTACGCCTTTCTCACAAAAATGTACCTCAGTTAAGCCCCAATAAGAGACTCCCAACCAAACCATGAGCGAGGATGGAAAATGACCTCGTGGACACGCGGAATACGGTTGCTCGCTTCTTCACTGCTGTGTGCGTACACCTTATCATTTCGTTTGTTGTAGCTCTCTTCCACGGTGAAAATTTTTCATCCGAAAAAAGAATTTCCCGATGCTTTTTTCCCGCGTACCGCTTCAACAAAGAGCGGCATCTCTTCAGTATCAGGTCCATTAAACGAGCGTCCAAACGATGTCCTGTTTTTCTTCGATATGCCCTAAGCCCTAAGTCTTCATTTAACACCCTTTTCACCGTGGTCCTGCTTAACCCCATCTGAATGGCCAACAGTTTCTGCTTACGTATGGGATTTCTTTGAATTCGCGCCTTCACAGCTTTTATCACTGTTAGAGTCCTAACAGAGCGAGGGCGACCACTTCTTGACCTGTCATCTACACTAGAGTCTTCATTGTATCGTTTTATGGTACGATAAACGAATCTTTTGGTTATATTCAAATTTTTCAGTAAGTCGAAAATCTGAATTGGCGCGTAACCGCAACGATGCAACGCAATAACTGCGACACGGTCTTCTTTAAGTGTCCACTCCATATTTAAAAATGAGGAAAATTCTAAAAAGTACACATTTTTATTTTCATGAAAAATTCGAAATTCGAATTCAATAAACTTTTTTGTGGTCAGCGTTCTAAATTCAAAAGTTTTTATTGTGTGACAGAACTTATGACCTGACTGTGTATTTACGACTACCGGTTTAGCCTAGCAGCTAGTGACCCTGTCTACGAAGCTGACGTTCCTGGGTTCGAGTCCCGGTAAGGGTAAATATTTGTGTGATGAGGATGAATATTTGATTCTTAGTCCTTGGTTGTTATCTATGCGTTTATAGAATTATTTATCTCTATTTGTCTAGGCGCCTGTTCAGAAACCACTCACGCCGCAAGGCGCATCCTTGCTATCATTTTTTGTCAGGCGTCTTCAATTAGATATAACGCTTCACGCAGTGTGCTATCAAGCTACCTTCACATATTTTTATTCAACTAAATTTACTTTTTGGATTGCCTTTTGTGAGAACATTTCTGTTATAAAATTACTAAAATTCCATCATTAAAGTCTGTAAATCGGATTTGGGTTTCATTGGACCTCTAACGAAGCCCCATAGTGTCAGCGAAGACATAAATTGGCGACCGTGACAGGACCCTGCAGCTTTTTGAGAGAAGTCCTTCAAACAAAGGAAGGTGAAGTCAATGTCGAGATAGAAGTCAAGAATCCAGGAGCTCCTTGGGCAGTAAAGCAGCTAAAGCTTTCCACCACTGCGAGTTCGTCACTTCAGATAAGTGCCCTGTTTTCCTTCAAATTCCCATATAACCTAAATTGTCATACCGAAATATTCTTCCTATATCCCAGATTCACATACCCCAAATTTACCTCCTAAACTCCACTTGCGCGGTCCTAAACTAATCTATATAACATCTACTATATGAGACAAACATATTTCACAACATTTACTCATATTTGAGTAGTAGTTAACGTTCATACAAAGGTTAAAATTACCATATTCTAGCTTAGACTTCACAACAATCATACTAAAAACTATCTAAATTGGCTAAATTACACCTCAAATTCCCCAAATAATCTGTAAATACCCATTGTACCCATTGTTTACGCAATTTCGCTGAATATTTTCAGGTTGTACAGAAGTTGACCTTTGTACCCTGCGAGTGGCCTACATATTGACAGCCGTGTTTCGTGGTATTCAGCTTCCTGGTCAACAGGTGATGCCGAGGGAGGAGCGTGAGATTGATTTCATTGATTATAAAGCCTAACTAAAGTTGTCATCGTTTAGGTGCGTTGCGTCATTAGTTTACAATCATATAGGTATAATAAATATCTATAATGCCTACCGTTTCTGATAACAAGGAGCTCATAAAAGGCCTAACGATAAAACGTAGCTCTGTCAAGGGACAGATTACTAAATTTAAAAATTATTTAACAAAAATTGCGGAACGCTCCCATTGGACGGCCATTGAGACTGCCGAGCTAACTTTAAAGCTTAGCAAGCTTGAGGGTTTGTCAGCTAAATTTGATGACTTGCAGAGTCAAATTGAGGTCATAAATTTCGAAAATCTTGATGCAGAGGTTGATGAGCGAGACATTATCGAGCAGGATTTGATTCATTGTATTGCACATGCAAAAAGTATTATCGATAAGCGAAATGAGATTAAATTAGACCAAGATAGACGTGCATCTATCTTCCAAGAAGCACAATGCAGTCTCGATCATTATTCTGAAGTCAAGCTGCCACAAATACAGATAGCAAAATTCAATGGTGCATATTTCCGTTGGCTCGAATTTCGCGACACATTTACCAATCTAATACACAAAAGCGAACGCATCTCTGCTATACAAAAGTTTCATTACCTTATTTCATATTTAGAAGGGGATGCGGCTCGTGTTATCTCAAACATAGAGGTTTCATCAGATAATTATAATGATGCTTGGATACTGTTGTGTGACCGCTACAACAATAAGAGGCTACTTATTAATCACCATCTCAAGTCTTTATTTAACACACAGACACAAACTCGAGAGTCTGACACTGGGTTAAGATTTCTAGTAGACCACGTCACAAAGAACCTGCGGGCACTATCCAGCCTGGGCCAACCAACTGACAAGTGGGACCTCTTGATCATTTATATGATTTCAGCCAAGCTAGACAACCGTACCCTCATGAAATGGGAGGAGTACCGTAACGATATTGATGGCGATGTACCAACCCTAGATCAGTTTAATAAATTCCTGATTAATCGCGCAGATGTTTTAGAATCAATCTACCGTAACAAATCCGAATATAATGTAAATGATAAACCGCCATCTGCTCCATATATCGCTAATAAACATAACAATAATACAAAATCATTTGCAACGAACTTCAATAATCCTCAAGTATTCATATGCATTGTTTGTAGCCATAATCACAAAATTTATGACTGCCCTACTTTTAAAAGTATGACTATAGATGAAAGGCTTACTGAAGTCTCCAATTGGAGACTTCAGTAAGCCTTTATAATTATAAATTGTGCTCAAATTGCTTAAGGCAAGGTCACCCTACACATAAATGTGTCATGGGGCCGTGTCGGGTTTGCCGCAAAAGGCATAATAGCATGCTATGTAACCATAAAAATAATTCAAATGACAATAACGTGGCTGCGACCACGGCCGGTAACTCCGAAGTTCTAACTAACTTCTCTAAGCAAAATTCAAATGAAATTCTCCTTTCTACAGCGATGATTGAGGTGTCCAATCCTATAACCCAACAAACTGAAAGAGTGCGTGCTCTTTTAGATTGTGGCAGCCAATCATCGTTTATTACTAAATCATTACAAAAAACTCTTAATTTACACACAAACCCTAACGAGCTAAGCGTCGTAGGAATTGGCAATAGTATTGCCGACAAGGGGAAAGAATGTTGTGTAGTACAGCTAAAGTCTACCAACTCTAGTTACAATGTGGTTCTTTCTTGCCTTGTCCTAAATGAACTGACAGGAGATCTACCAAAGGCTCAAATCGATATTCATCAACTGAACTTGCCTAAAGGCTTAATACTGGCAGATCCTGCATTTGATCAACCAGCTCCTATTCAAGTATTGATCGGGGCCGATATATTCTGGGACATCCTGAAATCTCAACAAAAATCACTTGGTACTAACAATCCGAGGCTGCAAAACTCACATTTAGGTTGGTTAATCGTAGGAGCCATTTTAAATCCTAAAGTAATAAATACTAACAAAATTAATTGCAATCATGCAAGAGTTTCTACTGATTTGACTAAAGAATCAGATATCGAAAATCTACTTGCTAAATTCTGGGAGCTAGAAGAACTACCCTCAAAATCAGTCTTAAGTGAAGCCGAAAAATTATGTGAGCAACATTTTGTGTCTCACGTTTCACGCCTCAGTTCCGGCAGGTTTTACGTCAAGCTACCTCTGCTTGATTCCCCGAACTGCCTAGGTGAGTCTTATTACCTAGCTAAAAAAACGTCTATTCAATTTGGAGAAGCGTTTCAGAAAGGACCCCAACTTAAAATTGGAATATTCCAAATTTCTCAAAGAATACAGCGATTTAGGTCATCTTTCAGAATCCCCAACTTCTCAACCTAATCCATCTTATTTTCTGTGTCACCACGCTGTTTTCAAACAAGACAGCGAATCCACCAAACTCCGAGTTGTGTTCGACGGTTCAGCCCCCACCACTTCTGGCTTTTCTATCAACGACCTCCAAATGGTAGGCTCCAATGTCCAAGACTCTCTTCTTTCCATACTGCTACGAGCGCGTCAGTATAAATATCTCCTAACTGGAGATATCGAAAAGATATACCGACAGGTGCTCGTCAGTGAAAAGGATCGTGACCTTCAATTGATTTTATGGAGAGAGGACGAGTCTCAGCCTATCAAATCGTTGCGTTTGAATACTATCACTTATGGGACGGCAAGTGCTAGCTATTTGGCTACGCGTTGTCTTTGGCAGATGGGCGAAGAGTGTGATGATGAACAAATAAAAACCATCATCCAAAAGGACTTTTACGTCGATGACCTGATAACTGGTTGTGACGATGCTGAGCAATTAAAATACATTCTCAATTCAGTCACCAGCACCCTCAGTAAAGGCTGCTTTAAATTACGAAAGTTTAAAACCAATTTGCCATCCATATTCGAAAATTCTGAGTTAAATACACAAGAAAACTTAACACTCAGTGAATCCTCGAGCACTCTCGGATTGGGGTGGAGTCCCAATAAAGATACTCTAAATTTTCCTACTATAATTCCAAACAAAGATAATGCGATTACCAAACGCTCAATAATGTCTACATCATTCAGAATATTCGACCCACTGGGACTTTTAAGCCCGTGCATAATTAAACCCAAAATGCTACTACAAAAACTTTGGCAACAAAAACTCGACTGGGATCAGCCCGTCCCAAACGAAATCAAGATTTCTTGGTTAGAATTTCAAGATAATGTGCATGTACTGTCTGAAATAGAAATTCCAAGGCCCGTTGTATGTGACGCGCCATCACTAATTGAGATGCATTCCTTTAGCGATGCTTCGCTAAGCGCCTTTGGGGCCTGTGTCTATATGAGATCAATTAATAGTAACAATGAAGTAACAGTAAGGCTATTATGCGCCAAATCAAGGGTGACATCCTTGAAAACCACCACCATTCCACGCCTAGAGCTCTGCGCTGCACTACTCGCTGCTAGATTGTGCAATATTGTCAGAGAGTCGATTAGATACGAATTCAATCGCATAGTTCACTGGTCTGACTCCAGCACAGTCTTGGCTTGGTTGAAAGGTAGCCCCAGCAAACTAAAAGCATTTGTGGCTAATAGGGTGGGTGAGATCATCGAAAGTACCATACCGTCATCCTGGCATTACGTTCCCACGCACCAAAATCCTGTTGACTTGGTTTCCAGAGGCGTTTCGCCGACCCAGCTAATAAATTCAAGTTTGTGGTGGAATGGACCGAGCTTTTTACACCAAGATGAATCAAAGTGGCCCATCTTAAAATCAAATGATATTTCTCCTGACCTACCGGATGTGAGAGTTACAGTTTCGGTTGAAGAACTTGATCCAATAATTAAGTTTCAAAATTTCTCCAAATTAACCAAATTACAAAGAACATTTGCTTATGTAAAGCGATTTTTGTTCAACGTGAAAAATCCCAACGACAGACGTATAGGTATTTTATCAGTAGACGAACTTAATGATTCCTTTAATGTGCTCTGTACCAAGGCCCAACAAGAAAGTTTTTTACAAGAATATAAATTACTTTCTAAAAATCAGTCTATAAGCATGAAGTCAAAAATTCTACCCTTGACACCATTCATTGATAAGGAAGGTTTATTAAGTCGTCGAAGGTCGAATAGATGCCTCTGATTATACATATGAAAAGAAACACCCCATATTGTTAGACTCGTCACACCATTTGTGTAAGCTCATCTTCGAAAATGAACACACTCGCAACATGCATGCTGGACCCCAGCTATTGTTGGCAACAGTAAGAGAATTTGTTTGGGCCGTTAATGGAAGACATCTCGCGCGTCGTACGGTCCACAACTGCGTGCGGTGCAGACGAGTACAAGGCAAAACTTTACAACCAAAAATGGGAAATCTGCTGCCACAAAGAATAACCCCTGATTTTCCGTTCCAATCTGTAGGAGTGGATTTTGCTGGACCCTTCTTTATTTTGAATCGAAAGGGAAAGGGTGCCCGATCCACTAAATGCTATTTGTGCCTCTTTGTATGCCTAAGATATAAGTGCTTGCATCTTGAGGCGGTATGCGATTTAAGTAAAGATGCGTTTATTATGACGTTACGTAGATTTGTCGCGCGCCGCGGTAAGCCAGCGGAAGTATTTTGTGATAATGGCCGGAATTTTGTGGCAGCTGCTAAAGAATTAACCTCTTTCATGAAGTGCAACAACGAAATTATTTCTGACTTTGCCAGTCAAGAAGGCTTTAAATTCATTTTCACGCCTACCTACGCTCCTCACTTCGGTGGCATCTGGGAAGCTGGTGTGAAATCCGCAAAACACCATATAAAGCGTGTAATGGGAAATAGTCACCTAACTTTTGAAGAGATTTCTACTCTATTTGCGCAAGTGGAGGCGATCTTAAACAGTCGTCCCTTGTGCCCAATTTCCTCATCCCCTAATGACCTCCTTTCCCTCTCCCCAGGGCACTTCCTCATTGGAAGACCACTCAATGCACTACCATCACCGACTTTGGGAGACTACAAGGAGAGCCAGATGAATAGATATGCTCGCGTCGAAAGGCTCAGACAGCATTTTTGGCAAAGATGGCAACGCGAGTATATATCGGAACTGCAACAACGTACAAAATGGAAGGCAAACAAAGGTAAGCTAAATGTTGGCGATCTAGTTCTGATCCACGATGAAGCCGCACCTCCGCTCTGCTGGCGTCTTGGTCGCGTGCTCCGGTTGTTCCCTGGACCAGATGGGATTTCCCGAGTCGCTGATGTAACGACGACCCGCGGAACATATCGAAGACCTCTAGTTCGTCTCTGCCCTTTACCAACGGAGCAAGATCTTCAGGGTTGAAAGAACCTACCCTTTCAACGGGGGGAATATGTCTAGGCGCCTGTTCAGAAACCACTCACGCCGCAAGGCGCATCCTTGCTATCATTTTTTGTCAGGGGTCTTCAATTAGATATAACGCTTCACGCAGTGTGCTATCAAGCTACCTTCACATATTTTTATTCAACTAAATTTACTTTTTGGATTGCCTTTTGTGAGAACATTTCTGTTATAAAATTACTAAAATTCCATCATTAAAGTCTGTAAATCGGATTTGGGTTTCATTGGACCTCTAACGAAGCCCCATAGTGTCAGCGAAGACACTATTAAATATATCGTCGTCTAGTAACCACAACACAAGCCTTGTTGAGCTTACTAAGGGCCTATTTAGATTTTTGTAAAATAGATTTTATCGTTTTCTAATATTTATTTATTTATTTATTGTCCTCTTATACTATTTATTATTTATTTATTTTATATAACTTGAATACAAAGGGTTGAATGGGGTGGTTGAACTGTTCATATTCAACCCTTGAGAGGTAGAGGAAGAGGCCTTTATTCAACTGTAGGTTGCCTAACAGGCTAACGATGATTGTTCGAGATGATACAGGCTGTAGCAAAAAGGTGTAGTCATATTTTTAGATAATATATATATGTCACCGGAAAATAATACGATTCGCAAGTTTATAAATTTCCTATTTTTTTTCCGCAAGTTTATAAATATACTAACCTAACCTAACCTAACCTAACCTAACATATTGTTTTTTTTTTTTTTTTTGATGCCCGGGGGAAAATCCCTGACGGATACCGCCGAGGCGCGGGGGCGCCAGGGCGGTTATGTGGGGCTTGCACCCACTAAAAACCCCCGGGGTGGCCGTCATGGTGCATGGTGAGGGCAGCTCCGGGACCGCTGGTGACACGCACCGGAACTGTCCCCAGCACCCAGGGAGGAAGCATCTCAACTTCCTCCCACTTCACGACGGGAACGGCCACAACCAATCCCGTCGTAAACTCCTCGCGGCGCACTGTTGCGATCAAGGGCCCCCGCCCCGACCGCTTGCGACCGCCAGCGACCGCCCTGGGAGAGCTTCAGGTGCCCTCCCAGTCGTCGTCTTGGAGTCATAGGCGTTCAGAGTTGGAAGTCTGAACGCCCATAACTCCGATTCCCTTTTAGGGGCCTCTTACGCCAAGCAGGGATTACTGTAGATGTATTCTTTCTCCCGACCTACAGGGATAAACCTAACATAACCTAACCTAACCTAACCTAGCCTAATATAATCTATAAGGAAGTTTATAAATTTCCTAGGAAATTTATAAACTTGCGGATCGTATTATTTTCCGGTGACATATATTCATAATTCTAATCAATATTCACTATGATATCGATTGGTTCAGTTCTAATGAACACATTATTTCTTTATCCATACTAATCGGTCGGCTTGTCCTTTGCCCAAACCGTCAAGAAACATATGTAAGGTATGTATGAATACAAAATATAGGACATATCTGTAAAAGGACTTTAATGAAAATCTGTACATACATTGCAAGTTTTAACCTCTCAAAAACCGAGGGTAGTTGGGACGGGACGCGATTGTGAACCTCATGCCATGGTATTAAAATTTAAAACCTTTTACGGAAAAGTGGCGTTGTCTAACGCCGGGGTGGTATTCAAGAGGTTAAATGAGAATTTGCACGGCATTTAGCGAAAGTTTAGCAAGTACTCATAAATTACATCCGTTGAGTCCCATTTTCATCGAGTAAGTTTTTGACATGAAAAATGTAAGTTGAAGAGTTAAATAAGGAAATGAAACGCGAAAGTTCATTTATTTCAGTTTGCGACTTTTAGAAATCAGTATCATTTTGGTTTTGCAAATCATATATATTGACGAAGGTAGGTAGCAAAGTTTAAGGGAGATAATTATTATAAATATTTTAATAAGAACTAGTTAAAACAATTATTCTTAAATATTCTTTCAACAATTCTTCGTTGTTAAGATACAACTCGATCTAATATAGCATTTTAAATTAATCACACTGTTGCTTTGATCAAATTGGATTCAAAGTAAAATTCAAAAATCATCTCTTAAACTCTTTAGAAGACCTAATTAATATGAATACGTAGTTTGTCCTTTACCAGTGAATACCTTTTAGTACCGCTACTGGAAGCTTCAAAAGGCACAAACTATGGGTTCACGAAAATGTAGAGACACCTTGTCCTGTATTTTTGACAGCCGCCGGCAATATTGGTATTAGACAAAGAAATCGTTATCTTCTATAGCTGCAACGACGGGCCAGCCACCTATCTTGTCAATTTTGTTGTGTCACAAAAACCACTAAGGTACCAAAGCCATGAAATTATATATCATTCCAAGTTTTCAGGTTTTTTGTTTAAGTCTGCATTAAAATATCATCCAATATGCGATGACGTCGCCGGGAAAAATACACAAAGTTACAATGTTAACTAACTTAATTCCTAGAAAGTTTAAGTTCAAAAGTACTAATAACTGTCATCAATCGGCCCATATTCACCCACTGCTGGGTAAAGGCATCTTCATTACCACGCCATCTTTACTCCGGTCCAGGGTCTTCCGCATGAGCCTGCAACCACTGCTTATCAGTTATGGCGATCAGTCATCTGTCATCCTGCTAGTGGTCTGCCCACTGGACGTCCAGCGGCAGCTGTTCCGGGTCGCTTTGGTCCACCTTCCGCCTCGTTACACTTCAGTCTCGTGATTGCCGACATCAATTATCTTAGTGCGACGTCTTATCTAATCGATTACTGTAGACAAATAAACCTTAAACAGCTTAGAATACCATCTCCAGGCCAAGTTGCTCTGTGGCACATTTCTACCGAGCAAGTACCTTCAAGCTTGTTTATCCACTCCACTCATCTCACTCATGAAATATTGATAGCACCGGGTTCGCCTCGCGAGGGTATGCTAATTTTGTTTCTCCAAAACATCAGTTGCGCCCGCGGCAATTGGAGCGTTTTGTAAACTGGCTCGATAGTGGGTTCTTTGAGGTAAATGCTACTCTATTCCTGTTCTTGTTTGTAACAAAGAAGGAAGTAGGTCAGTTGTGCGAAGGAAGTTTATCGTTGAACCAGTATTTCAATTCTCAATTGCTAATATTTAACTGTTTACCAAATTCAATCCCAATCCCAATCCCATCATCCCAAAATAAATAAATTTTCACCAATAATTGACACCTATTTTATACTAATCTACATGGGGTCGCTTCGCTCTGCTCCGCTTCGCTTTTGCTCCAGGTTGTATTTTAGTTTGTTGTGATCTAACGAACCATACTTTAGTATTCGGATATAAAGTGACAGTAACTAATACGTTTCTGTCAAACTAAATGAGGGAATTAAATTTGGTGAAAATTTTACATGACTGTAATTTGAAGTCAAAACTTATATTGTTTAACGATATATTGGTTGCTAACAATAATTTTGTGTAACAGTCCGGCTAAGTGAATGGTAAGTAGTAATGCAGGATAAAGTAATAGTAGAAATAGAAACAAAAGACAGGATTTAATGACAAAAACTAAAAAACCGGTCAAGCGCGAGTCGAACTCGTGCACGAAGGGTTCCATACCACCATATAGTGGTAGGGATAGTGTGAAGTGAATAGTTTAGATTTTACACAGCAAAATGTTATGAACGAAGTTATTGGTGCGGCTTCTTTCACACTCCATTCACATAACCAGGTGCATTCATAAGTTTATATATGGTTTACAGATAAATAAAAAAAAAAAACTGTTTTTTAGTATTTGTTGTTATAGCGGCAACATAAATACATCATCTATGAAAATTTCAACTGTGTGACTATCACGGTTCATGAAATACAGCCTGATGACAGACGGACGGACGAACGAACGGACGGACAGCAGAGTCTTGGTAATAGGGTCCCATTTTACCTTTTGGGTACGCAACCAGACGGACGGACGGACAGCGGAGGCTGGGTATGGTCCCGTTTGGCACACTAAAAACTATCAAATGGCTCTAAAGTGTTATAGCTAAAGAATGATCTGGAAACACGTACAAAGAATTGGTAAAAGCAATTATATGATAAAGTTTGTATCTAAACTGGAAACTCAAATCGAGCTTGCATTGTATGGAGCCAAGCTATATTGACGTCACATAGCTGGGATGGCTTTAAAGGACTTCGAAAACGGTTTAAATTTAAAAAAAGAAAATCGGTCGCACAGTTGATATTGCTTTACTGATAATGTGGCCACGGAGAGAGCGAAAAGTTCAGTTGGCTGAAAAACATTTTACTGTTTGATCACTCTTTCAGTATTTTTAGAATGGTACAGAAAGAGCGGCATACGCAGGTCGAGCCTACTTTATTAGATTGTTTACCAAGAGAGTAAAGAACTACTTTTAAGGTGAGAGTGTTTTTAGATTCCAGAGCGTAGCGAAGTAAAATATTTAACAATCCTGAGATTGACACTCAACTTTTGATCACCCTCTTCGAGGAAATGTGTAAGTAAAATTATGAAAACAATATAATACTAGACATGTTGTTCAATAATTGGGTTGGTTCATTAGTTATTTTGATTAATTTTAAGTGGACTGTATCGCGGGGCGGTATATAATCCTATTAGAAGGGGTTGAAATATTATCGCGGTTGAATCGGAGATGCACTCGTATTGATAGGGGAAACGGTCCTGCCTGAGGAATTAGAAGACAGAGAGACAGAACAGATTGGGAAGGGACTCACCAGCGGTCAGCAATCAGCAATCCGGATATAGCGGCTTCCTTCACCTGCTTCGATGCAGAGGGAATTTGTATGCTTCGAGACGAGACGCCCAGGTCCCAAATCCTTTGCACAAATATAGCTGGCCAGCTCCCACAGATGCACTATCACTTTGGCAATCGTTAGATTCACAGTAAAGCGGATAATTAATTTATTAGCGGTAGACGACACGGAAGCAAAGTGTTCAGACGTCCATATTTTTTCTTCTTCGTAGTTCCAGTTTTTGACACCGCAGGCGCCACTCGAGTCTTCTATCTCGTTCGGCGCGTTGTGCGATGAGTGAGTAGGAAGGAGAGGTGGATATAGGAAGGATTCGAGTGCATATCCGTAATTTAAATTTAAATTAGGTATTGGCGTAAACATCCTCCCGGCCTTGAGAATACGTATACATAGTATTATCAAAAAAAAAAAAAAAACGGTTATGAAAAATATATTGATTTAAGTATTTATGTTATGTTATATGAGTATATAATCTACCTACCTATTATTTAAGAAGAGTTATTAGTCTATTTTTAATTTATGTATTTACTGAGATGGCAATGGACAAAGTTTGACGATAGGTCGTTTGAAAGTGCTTGTCGCAGTTTTAACTAGAGCAACTCGAACTCTACCATCTTTACCCGGGTAAACCTCTTGAATAGTGCCTAACGGCCAGCGAAGCGGGGGAACATCATCCTGATGTATTAGTACGACAGTACCCGGTTTCACATTGTCTGTGTCCTTAAACCACTTTTCTCTCGCTTGTAATGAATTTAAATATTCCAAACGCCACCTTCTCCAATAGCTATGGACCATTTGATCGAGCAACTGTTTGCGATGACGCAGGGATTTAGATTCCTCGGAGATATTCGCGGAAGGTAGGTATGTTAAAGGAGAAGCCATTATGAAGTGAGCTGGAGTCAATGGCTCCGGATGTGGATCCTCTGTGAGGACACAAAGCGGTCGAGAATTTAATATAGTTTCAATCTGCGTCAAAACAGTTAAAAGCTCCTCATAAGTAAGTAATTGCGAGCCAATTACGCGGTATAAATGAAATTTAATACTTTTAATATTGGATTCCCACAGTCCCCCGAAATGTGGAGCGCGGGGCGGTATCATATGCCATTCAATACGATGGTCAGTAAATAAATCGTTTAGTTGAGACTTAGCTCCCACAAAATTAGTTCCGTTATCGGAATACATGTGGGAAACAGGGCCACGCCTGGAAATGAAACGCTTAAAGGCGGATAGAAACGTATCTGATGACAGATCTGTAGTCAGTTCAACGTGAACCGCTTTAGTCACTAAACAGATAAATAAACAAATGTAGGCCTTTTGGCTCTTTTGCCCACGGCGTCTACATAGTGTAATATTAATAGGGCCAGCATAATCGACACCTGTATGAACGAAAGCTTTAGTTTCTTGGACACGATAAGAAGGTAAATCGGCCATTTTAGTATGAAGCGGAGAAGGAGAATTTTTGAAGCACGCATTGCAAGCGTGAATGCGTTGTCTAATCACGTTTCGTGAAGACAAAATCCAATATTTTGTCTCAACAGAGCACTGAGGACATTGGCACCAGTGTGGCAATGTAAGCGGTGATAATAGTCAATTAAAATATGAGTAACATGATCGTGTTTTGGTAACACTGCGGGATGTTTAGCTTCGTATGGTAGATTGCTGTTCGACAGCCTACCTCCTACTCGTATAATATCATGTTCATCAATAAATAAATCAAGTTTTCTAAGCGGTGAAGATATAAGTTTGTTAGATTTTAAGTCCTGTTTCATTTGCGTAAAATGGGAACTCTGAACAGCGCGGATAAGATATCGTTCAGCTACTGTGAGCTGTGAAACCGATACCGTATAGTCACGCGGTATAATTTTCATAAATTTAAGTACAAAAGCAATAATTCTCAGAATTTTATTATACGAGGAAAACTTCTGAGCTAGTTCATAGAGCAAACTCGAAGCGACAGTACTAGCGGAAGAGCAAACTAGAGTTTTGGTCTTAAATTCAGGTAATGTCTCACAGGCCTCCGGAATGAATGGAGTAACCGGCCAGTGAGACACCTGAGAGCGGAGCCAAGTAGGGCCGTGCCACCATAATGGGTGAGACAGCAACTGGTCAGGTAAGAGACCTCGAGAGAGGCAATCACTGGGATTTTCTTTCCCCCTGACATGATAGAAGTGGCGCGGATCGAGATTTTCTTGACATTTCGCGACGCGGTTACTAACATAAATATCCCATCTATGTGGTGAAGAGTTAATCCATGAAAGAGCAATTTTTGAATCAGAGTATGCGAAGATGTTGTCAATTTTGGTACGCGTGCTGTATGTCTCATGAACGAGGCGAACTAGTTTAGCCATAAGGACAGCGGCGCACAATTCGAGTCGTGCTAGTGACACAACCTTTACGGGGGCGACTTTGGATTTGGCGCAAACGATATTGACGTGCACGTTTCTGTCATCGTCCGTGACATGGAGATACACGACGCAACCGTATGCTTTCATGCTTGCGTCCGCGAAAGCAACAATATTTGTGCTGCAGCCCGTACGTACACCCAAGTGACGCGGAATTTCACAACTGGAAAGTAGAGGCAATTGCTGATTAAAGTCATGAAATAAAACATTTATATCGTCGGGCAGGGGTTCGTCCCAGTCGACTTTAAGTAGCCAGAGCTCTTTAATTAAGAGTTTAGCATACAATATGACGGGAGCCGCGAAACCAAGAACATCCCACAAGCAGGCGATGCTCGACAGAATAGTTCGTTTAGTGAACGTATCCTTTATAGGAGCAGTCGAAAAAGTAAGAATATCTTTAGCGGGTAGCCATTTAAGGCCCAATATCTTCGTATCGTCGGAGAATTCGAGCGAGGCTCGGTTCGATTCCGGTACGGAATTTAATAACTCCATCGAGTTACTAATCCATTTAGTTAAATTAAATCCACCAGTCTTAAAGAAGTCGATGAGTTCGCGTGAGACTGAAATTCCCTCATCTACCGTAGGGACCGAAGTGGTCAAATCATCCATGTACAGCTCACGAGCGGCTATGTCCGCAGCGTGCGGGAATTGATTTTGTTCATCAAGTGCCAGCTGTCGCACAGTGCGCATAGCTAAGAAAGGACTACATTTTAATCCAAAGGCAACTCGATTAAATTGAAATTCGCGTATAGGTTGCGAAGGGTCAAAGCGGAATAATATCTTCTGATATTTGCGGTGCTGCGGCTGGAGAAGAATTCTAAGATACATTTGTTTTATGTCGGCCGCCATCGCTACCTCAAACAAGCGGAAATTAAGTAAAAGGACGAAAATATCAGCCTGTAGATTCGGCCCTGCGTGAAGAGTGTCATTGAGTGAAATACCATTATGGCATTTAGCACTAGCGTCGAGCACGACACGTACTTTAGTAGTTGTTTTATCGCGTCTAACGACGGCATGATGCGGTATGTAATATCCCTGGGAGTCCTCACTGTCAGGCGGCACTTCGGACAGATAATCATTATCTATGTAGTCCTGCACAACTTCATTATAGCTAGCTCTCAACTCAGGATCCTGCAGTTTACGTTCCAGCGACAGCAGCCGGCGAACAGCGATGGAGCGAGAGTCACCTAACTCGGACGGATCTCGACAAAAAGGTAAGGCGGTACAGTAGCGACCAGACGAGTCACGTGATACAGTGGAGCGATATATTTCCTCACATTGACTTTCCTCTGGGCTAAGGAACTTCTTAGAAGGCATTTCCTCCATTTCCCAAAACTTAGTTAAAGATTTATCAAGGTGGAGGTTATCAAAGCGGTCACTCATCTCCATGCTATTAGAGCAAGTGAAGAAGGTCGCGGTATTTATTTGTTTAGATGCGGAAGCGGTATTATAATTTTTATTATAGCTAGAAGCGGCAGGTACATCACCCATTAAAATGTATCCGAATACGGTTTCAATAGCGGGTGGAGCGGGAGGAGCGACAACCCTGCCCCCTAGCAGTAGATGCGGAAACAGCTGAGCGCCGAGGATCAGATGGATCTCACCCGGAATGTGCCAAAGTGGATCTGCGAGCGGTAAGTCAACCAAATGTTGCACTATAGAAGTGTCAACATATTCGGAGGGCATGCGGTCAGTTATTTTATTGACAACCAAAGCGGTAATATTATATGAGTATTTTTTATTTTTCGCGGTAACGAGTAGCGAAACGTACCCGTGAACCGTTTGGGAAGCGGATCCGACGCCCTTTATGAATGAATTCGCAAGCGGAATGGGCTTTAGACCGAGCTGATCACAGCAAGCGGACGTAATTAGATTGTTTTGAGAGGCGTTGTCGATCAAACATCGGACAGAAGCATTCTGTTTGTCATGATTTAAAACATTAACTTCAGCGGTTGAAAGTAATATAGTCGTATGCGGTGTAGACGGAATAAACGATTGGCCAGAGTCAGAGCGAGCGTGAGCACAAAGCGACACGTTAGGCAACGCGCTCTCCTGTGGGTGCGAGCGAGACGACATTACGTCTCCGCTAGTGGCATCGTTGTTCTGAGCGGGCGGCGGCGGCGGCGGCGGCGGCGCGTGAGGCGCGGAAGCGGAAGAGGTTATTTTGCTGGTACCTCCAAGGTGCAACAAAGTATGGTGAGCCTTGTTACAGGACTTGCATGTATATGTGGAGTTACACTGAGAAGCGGTATGAGATAAACTGAGACAGTTCACACAAGCACGTTTAGATTTTATGAAATCAAAACGGCCTTTGGCGGGAAGAGATTTAAAGGCGGTACATTTATATAACTGATGATGATCAGATTTATGACACATCAAACAGGGACCAACACCGTTACTGTCACTCGTTAGAAACGTTTGTGATTGGTAGGTATTGCGCGGGCGATTCGGTTTTGTATTATTATTATTAGGGTTGTTCTCCACTGACGTGGGAGCGCGGTTCGACGGAGCAGCAGCGGTCCGCTCTAATATTTTAACTTGACTTTTCATGAAGTCAACGAACTCCTTATAGGAAGGAATTTCCTTGTCTCTGATAAATGTTTCAAAGGCGTGCGCGGTAGCTGAATCAATTTTACGTATGGCCATAGACATCAAAATAAAATCCTTTAAGTCCTTGAATTTTAATAATTCTAAAGCCGAAACCGCGGAATCGAATGTTTCTATAAACGTATTTAATGACGTAGAATTATTCGACGCGGGTTTGATATTCAAAAGAATAGATGCGTAATGACTTCCAAGAGCTCTTTTATCTTGGTACTTTTTAACTAGACTTTCCCAGATGGAAGTATAATTCTCACCTGACGGAATAATACCAGCGATTATTTTCAATGCGGGACCGGACAATTTACCGGTTAAATATTGAATTCTCTGAGCGTCACTTAAAGCTTGGTTCAAGTGTATATTCGCCTTAAACGATTCGTAAAACACAGGCCAACTATCAATCTTTCCATCAAACGCAGGAAGGTTAATTGGCGGGAGTTTGAACGGTGAAGACGAACCTTTGGTCTCGTTTGAGTGATGCGGTTTGTTTTTTGATAATATGCGAGAACGTACTCTCTGTATCCTGGCGTAAATATCTTCGAAAGCGTTAAGCGCGCTATAGTTAGGTACAAAGTTCGGATTTCCCTGAAAACCTAACTCATTTATCGAATCCAGATTCGAACTAAAGTCCGAGCGAATGGCTTGCAGCGTCTCACTCTCAGCCATAAAAGTCTCAGTGGAACGCAATTCTACCTCCGTAATATTTATTTTCTGAGCGACGTCATTTAGACTAGTCAAACGAGAGAAGATCGCGTTATTTTTTGCTTGTAATACAGTTATTTTGACAGCGGCCATAGTTGATAAACAACGAATGGAATTCAGACAAGCGAAAAAGTGTAACGTACGTAAATACTAATATGCGGTATCGCGTACCTGTGGGTAAATAAGTACAACACAAGGTAGAATTCGAGCGGCTAACTAATTGTGAGTTGCCTATATCGGTAGGATAGTACGACAAGCGGGTTGCGTTATGAGTATGAGTACCTAGATAGGTGGGTATGTAAATAAATAAATACTAACAGCGCAGGTAGGTACCTATGGCTGCGGTGGCGGCGGTTATGAGCGGGAGAACGATTAGCGTCCAATATGGCGGATGAATTACGTGTAAAACTATCGGAGTTTTGACACAAAATTACAATGAAATAACTGATCCGGCTCGAAGGACCAAAAATGTTCAATAATTGGGTTGGTTCATTAGTTATTTTGATTAATTTTAAGTGGACTGTATCGCGGGGCGGTATATAATCCTATTAGAAGGGGTTGAAATATTATCGCGGTTGAATCGGAGATGCACTCGTATTGATAGGGGAAACGGTCCTGCCTGAGGAATTAGAAGACAGAGAGACAGAACAGATTGGGAAGGGACTCACCAGCGGTCAGCAATCAGCAATCCGGATATAGCGGCTTCCTTCACCTGCTTCGATGCAGAGGGAATTTGTATGCTTCGAGACGAGACGCCCAGGTCCCAAATCCTTTGCACAAATATAGCTGGCCAGCTCCCACAGATGCACTATCACTTTGGCAATCGTTAGATTCACAGTAAAGCGGATAATTAATTTATTAGCGGTAGACGACACGGAAGCAAAGTGTTCAGACGTCCATATTTTTTCTTCTTCGTAGTTCCAGTTTTTGACACCGCAGGCGCCACTCGAGTCTTCTATCTCGTTCGGCGCGTTGTGCGATGAGTGAGTAGGAAGGAGAGGTGGATATAGGAAGGATTCGAGTGCATATCCGTAATTTAAATTTAAATTAGGTATTGGCGTAAACACATGTTATGAATAAGAATAGCATTTATTTACAAATAATTGGCAACAATAACATTAACAATCGGAAGTTAATAGACCAAACTCAAAATACTGAAAATGTCTTCGTTCAATTAATTTTTGTAAAGGTTGAAATTGTCATATGCTTTTATATATTTTCACAGGATTTCAGACTTTATAATATTATCTGGTATCATATTTTTTGTACCTGTTACAATATTAAAAACAGAAATAACTTTTTTTAACAATATAACCAACGAAGTTGTAAAAAAACAAACAAAGGATGAATTTAGCGCGTTCTTTACTTGTTCACATTTTCGCGTTGTTCGCTTATTCGCGTTTTGAAACCAATTTGTTTGCTGGTTAGAACTGACAAATAAATCTTTAGCACAAACTTATTTTTTTATTTGGTCTGCGTTTCAAGATAAATCTCTTAAGAGAATCGTGTGGGCGCGAGCTTCCATACAATAAGCGGTAACCTTTTTCACCCCTTAAACCTTGTCCGATTTTCACAATTTTTTCACATGTTTGAGATACTATGAAAAACTATGCTCGTGCGTTTTGTTTTTTTTTAAATATTTTGTATTTTAGTGAATATAAGTACCTAAACATTCACTTTTTTGACCAAAAAAACCCTCCAGCATTTATTTATTTTTAACCAATCAAGCCAGATTTTCAAAAAAAGGAAAACTACAAGCATCGTTTTTGATGTGTGGAAACGAATGAGACCAAATTTGTCTTATTCCATAAAGGTTTAGGGGTGGAAAAACGTTACCGCCCAAAAGCATAATTCGGCCGAAAATTTAGGCAATTGCGCTCTTATTGCTCTGAGATAGCGTGTATTTTGGTAAATACCTACTCGCGCCGAGTTCTGTCGCCATTCGTTCGTCTTAAGAGATTCACTCAATTGCACTCAATTAGAAAGTAGTGAAAGTGATTATTTTCTATGTCACAAATTTGAGTTTTGATTTACCTCCCTAGGGAATAAAGTGCAACTGTTCTCCCTATTTGACCAATTTTTTACGGTTCTAGGATATGAGAAATTTTATTCTAACATTTCATTTGTGTTTCAAAATAAATTTCAAGGTAAAAATATTTTTGTTATACCAATTTTTTTCTTACCACACAGCAGTGTTTAATTTCTGACATACCGAAGAACAGCTGAAGTGGCCATGATTAAGTCTAAATAACTTTATTTATTTTTTATTTAGGAAAAGATATAGAATTACAAAGTTAACTACTCCCTAAAAAAGGGCAAGCCCTGTGGCATAGGACGAGTAGTTAGTTCCCAATAGGTGGCACAATTTAACAATATTATCTATTGCGTAGATATTTGATAAATTACAATATAAATGTTTAAGACATAGTTATTGAGATTAATTGGAATTGAGAATTTAACGTAAAATTATTATTAGAATTTAAATTTAAATTTTAACTTAATGATGTGAGTTTGTGAGTGTTGGTGTAATAGAGAAGATGAAAAGTGTAATGTATGAATGATTTGTTGTAGTGAGTAGTGAATGAATGTGTTGGTTGATTAGATATTTATTATTTTTTCACAAATTATTATTGAACTATATTTTATTTTATTTTATTATTATTTAATTTTATTATATATTATTATTAATTATTAATTTATTATTATTAACAACGAAGATGTTTTAATTATTATTTTTTATTATTTTTTATTGCTTATTAATTTCTTATTTGAATAGATATTAGGACAAAACTGTTAAGATGTTTTCAGTTTCCTCATACGTTAGCTGTCCTTTGACATATCATGGTTGAATGATGATTTTATGCACTTTTTATGATACAGAGCATCTTGTCTGATTCGTCAATATCTAGCATCTCGGTTGGAAGTTGGCCGAATCCATTGCCAAAAGATAGCTGCATAGCATGTTCTTTCTTTGGCCCCATTCTGAAAGTAACGTTCATACAGTATGAGAGTGATATGTTTTATGCATCACAGTCGCGTTGGGACGTTAAAGGACACAACATTAAATTTGGCATGCAGAAGTCATTGTCGGTTAAATTATGAGGTTTATGCTTCGTGGTATGAATGATATGATGGTATTTGCCTTTCATCATACGAATTTCTAGTTCGCTAGAAATCTGTCGCATCAAGTGAACGGATAATAGCAGTCATTTGATGCGACCGATTTCTGGCGAACTAAAATGATTTGCGGATGTTTTAAAAGAACCATGGGCATTTTTGTACAAAAGTCTGAGCCACTTTTTCCAACATTGTCCAATCGTAATGGAACTCATATCATATGAAAGCTCTTGGGTTGTACTTTGTTTCGCATTATAGCCGCTAAGTTCAAATCCATCACCAGCATGATGTTTTGGTACGTTTTTAAACAAAAAACATTAATATAAATATTATTCATTCACTTTTCTAACATTGTCCAACAGTAATGAACCTCACGTCATATAAAAGTTTTTGGGGTGTTTTTGGTATCATATTTTGGCAGCTAAGCTTAAATCCAGCACGAATAAGGTATTTTGGTACGTTAAAAGAAATATTAGCTTTTCTATTAGAAAAACGGAATATGTGTAAAAGTAATATCAATCGACCGAATTCAAAACATGTTGTAATTTGGAAAACTTCTGTCCGTCAGCAGACTTTGCTTCAAAAATTTTCGCAGATTGTATATTTCTATTGCCGCAATAGCTGCTATCAAAGTACACGCGTTTTTTTTTAAATAAAATAATTGTATAAAAACATATACAAGAGACGGTTTTATTTGCGTTACAAATTACATTCGATGTTACCGAACCGTTCGTGTACAAGTCAGCCTCGCATAGCAACGGTTTTATGTATTTATGTGACTCAAACATGAACATGTTGCATTAACAAAATAATAAACAAAAAAATAAACAAACAACGACCCGAATGGCCGAGTCGGCAGTGTCCCTGACTACGACGCCTAGGGTCCCGGGTTCGAGTCCCGGTGGGGGCAAATATTTGTTTGACGAGATTGGATGTTTGTACCCTAGTCATGGTTGTTTATCTATCTAAGCATAATATTATATATATAAGTCTGTGTATCGTTGTCTAGTACCCAAGATACAAGGGAATCCTAGTTTGGGGCTAGATCAATGTGTGTAAATAGTGTCCAAGGTATTATTATTATTATTTCTAATTTGGAGGTCACTTTTGGGGAGCGACAGAGTAAATAAAATAATAAACGGTCAATTGCGAGTCGAACTCGCGCACCAAGGGTTCCGTACACATTTGTAGAGAGCTATTATTGATGTATGTCATGTTCATGTATGTGGGAAAACAAATTGGTATCATATTAAAAGTTGTTCAGAATTATGTTAAAACATGAATGCATATTTCTGTTACACCCAGTAAACAGGCACATACCTTGCTTCTGGCTCAATACTAGGATAACCTGTGTAGATATCGTGGGAACTAGAAAGAGTGACGTCACACATAATCATCCAAGACCGTGATTCTTAATAATTTCCTTATAATAAAAACACAAGATATACATTAAAATTGTGTACAAAGGCGATCTTTTATCTATCAAGAAATCTCTACCAGAAAACCATATCAGGGTGAGAAAGGTTAATCGCTGAGCACAGGTAGACCTATGTGTACAACAAAATCTAATTATAACTCAATAAACTACATACATAAAATATACATCCTAATTATAAATAAATATTAAATATATATATGCTAATATATACCTATATACTACCTATATTTTAAAAGAGATAGGAAATGCTTCTTCACACAACTTTTAAAGATATTGAGAGTAGGAATATCCGTGATAGTGCAGAGGATTCCACAATCTAATGGCCCGGAGTCAAAACCGTGCTCGTAGGATGCGGTGTAATGTTGTGGGGTCGTGGGCATAGAAACTGCGTGGGTCCTCCTGCTGGAAGAAAAAAATTGAAAAAGGTCTCGTAGGAAGGTTGGATCGGATTCCATAAAATGTTGTATAGGAAGTTGATGCGAATCCCGACGAAGACGGATCGGAAGCCACTTCAACAGTTCGCGATTCTGTGATACATGGTCGTATTTGCGCAGCCCGAAGATAAACCGAATCCCGAGATTTTGAAGTCGTTCGAGTTTGTTCAGTAATTTTTCGTTAGTACTGACCCAGCAGATATCAGCATAATCGATGAAGGGTAGAAGAAGAGACTGAGCGAGAGTGATTTTGGTCTGTCGAGGCAAAAAGTATTGAAGTCTCCTGAGAGAGTGAAAACTAGCAAATTCTCGTCGTCGTTGACACGAAATGATCAGGACAGCTAATTGTCGAAGATGACCAGGTTTTTAGCTTTATTGCTATAAATGATGATGGTACCATTGAAAGTGACAACTGGAATAGTTGCAGTAACAGCTTAAGAGAATATATTGTACCTATAATCATGACTTGGGACTAACTCGGGTTAACCAGGAGTCCGAAGGATGAAGCCCAATTTTTTTCACCCTCAAGATCTGCGTTCAGTGCCTCCACAGCAGAGTTTACATCGTAAGGAGAAAAGTGGCGATAAATCTGGATATCATTAGCATAAAGATGATATGAAGAAAAGAGGATGGAGTTGATGAAAATCGAGAATAGAGAGGATAAGGTATACCGCCTTGAGGGACGCCTGTACAGAGGTCACCCCATTCAGTGGATATCTACTCCGACCTGATACGCTGTTGCTGATTACTTAAAATAAGAGTCGAACCAGCTGGAAGAGGAGGGGGAGACGTTCAAGGATATGAGAACCTCAACAAGAGTGTCGAAATCAACGCAGTTGAAGCCACTAATGAAGCCAAGTAAAGCCAAGACGGAAAGCTGTTTGCAGTCCATTGCTAGCAGCTAGCTGGATGTCATCTGTGACTTTCTAAACAAAGCCGTAACAGTGACGGACAACAAAGTGATCCTATAAGGGTTCCTTTTTCATCTTTAAGGTATGGATTCCGAACGGTTTCGTGTGATATTTCAAATAAAATTAAGAGCTTGTTGTGAGGATTTCATGTGTTTTTTTCATTATTCTGAAAAATTAGTACAAAAAACAAGCCGAGTGCGAGTCGGACTTTTGCACGAAGGGTTCCGTACTACCGTACAATAGTAGGGATGGTGTGGAGCAAATAGTTTGGATTTTACATAGCAAAATGTTGTTTACAAAGTTATTGGTGCGGATACTTTCACTCTCCATGTACGTAACCAGGTGCATTCATAAGTTTCTTTGTGGTATTGGAAGAATTGTTTAATGGAAGCCCCCTTAAATATTTAATTATTTCTGTTTTTTAGTATGTGTTGTAAAAGTGGCAACAGAAATACATCATCTATGAACATTTCACTTATGTGGGGCAACTTAATGTGGGGCAATGCAGAAGAAAAAGAAGATTTTGATACATTTAGAAAAAACCCTTTAAACCTACGATATCTCGAATTACTTGCAGCTTTCACTGAGGTTATATTAGCCTTATTAGGCAGGCCTACCTTTGTTGTCGCTGTTACGTCGACTATGGGAAACCCTGTACACATGTTTACTTTTATTTATCTTCATACACAATATCAAATATTATCAGATCTCCCTGCTCTTACAATAACCCACCCAATTTTATTTCAACTCTTTTATAAAGTAATAATACATACTCGCTGATTAAATCCTCATAATCTCAAATCTGAGTTCAAATATTTAAATAAGAATTTCCATACGTTTTGGTCACGCGCGAATGTCCGAGCCTCGAATGAGATATTTGCAGAAGTTATTACAAAGCTCACAAAAGCTATCCGTTGGTAAGCTCTACTTGGAACCCGAGCATGTTCAGAGCTTACAATAAACATCAGCTTTTGTGTTTTGGGAGTTGGAGTTTCAGCTTACCAAATTATTGATCTGATGGGATTATGTTGGTTTTCAGTTTGGCACTTTGAAGTAAAAGATTGTTTAGTTTTTGGAGTATTTTTTCTGTTCAGAAACATATTGCCAAAATACCAGATTCAGTAAACAATGTCAGTTTTTTTTGGCTTATGTTTAAAATTTCACAAAAACGCATCTATTTTACTTCCAATAAATTCGAAACGACCACGAGAATTAGTAAACGACCACCAAATTGTGTTTGGATAAATTATTACCAAACTTCTTTTTATGTTTTGTGTGCTTCAGTTTATGTATTAAGTATTTTTACATGTTCAACCTAACACCTAAGCTACCGCAGTATTTTGCCCTGATATTTTCTGCAAAATTTAGTGATCATTTACCGATTTTGGGTAGGAAAAAAATATTTTGCTGATCATTATATATGTTGCCGTTTTTTTTAACCCCTAACAACTTTACTTAACAAAAACAAGGGGTCTTATTGTATATCTGTCTGTGGCATTCTAGCGCTTAAAAAGATGGACGGATTTATAATAATAATAATAATTCTTTATTGCACAGAAAACACAATGGAAAAAATACAACGAACAATATGCAAAGGTGAGCTTATTTCTAAAAAGAAATTTCTTACAGCTAACCTGCCTTTTTATGTGTAGTTTTCTGTGAATGGTTGTAAAATTCCCTGAGATGGTTCATGGCTTGGTTTTATTTAAATTGGATCAGAGTTTCCAAAGTTAACAGCTTAACAGTGATATAAGTCAGCCTAATTTTATACTTTCGTTTAATTTTTTGTTCAGAGGGTGTTTTACATTTATAATTTACCTTATTCTTACCGTCCGCAAGTTAACCTCTCAAAACCGAGTTTAGTTGGGACGGGTTGTGATTTTGAACCTTATGCCATGGTAATAAAATTTATACCTGTGACGTAAAAGTGGCGTTAGCCAAGGCCGTGGTATTCAAGAGGTTAAATGGTGAAACTGGAAATATAACACTCCGCGAATCGATCGATTGGGAAAATATTGAAGCCAACGTCAGAACAGCCAAAACAGATAAAATTAGGTACGGCCATAACCAAAAAGGTCAAGTGTGAATCGTACTCGAACATCGATCGTGCCTCGTATCTTTATCTTTAGGTGCATACGTCGCTGTTCCTGTTCCCACAACTTTGAATGTAAATCAATAAAGTTTACTTTCAGTTAATATCATCAATTGAAGACATATTTTAGGCTGGAGTCCCCATCCGTTCCCTGCCGTCTTGCTACACTGGAAGAAATAAATGGTGGCTTTCTTTAGTGTCGCTTCCATGTGCTTTTTCCAACTTTATTTGTGACAAGCCATACCCCTAGATATTTCACATGTTTTGAAAGTGATCAATTAAACAAGATAAGGGTAGAACAATCCTTGATTCCTGAAAGCCCGGGATGATGCCAATTACGATGTTATAACTGAAACCATGCATGTCCTTTTTTTTTAAGAACATCCCTTACTTTCTTCAACCATGGCGTGGCCGCCGTCCACTGCTATAAGCCCGCGATGAATGATTTATAAATGCAAATCGCGATTGTTTCCAACTACGCGCGATTATTCACGCCGCGTTATCTTTGACGTATTAAACCGAGGCGTCACGTTCCGTTTCCGATTTATTTATTTTCGGTATTTCGTAGTGTGGGGGATGAATCGATCGATCGATCTGCGACATGTGTGCAAATCCGAGCTTTCCAATGAATGTCGATTCGTCTACCGCTGATGTTTGTCGGTTTCATAGATTCATAAAATCCTAACAAACTATGTAACAGTTCCCTTATTTTCTATCTCTGACATTGATCCCGATAGAAACACAAAACATAGCAATATTCCTTTCCCCCTCGAAGTGTCAGAGACACGATTGTGCCCACAATAACGATTTGACTGCTAGTCAAAATAGATACTTTTTCGGAACCGACAACATTTTTTTTTCTCTTGAGTCCTGTGAAATACTACCATGTGAAGTCATAGTCAAATGCCCTCATAAAAACACAAAATTGAGTTTTTAAAATGCAACTGCCGAAAATATACAATTCTGATATTGTCATACGTTTTTCTTGGAATAGTTTCAGCTTGAGACACGGTTCTAAATTTATTGAACTACTTTGTCAAATACTGTATTTTATAGGTATATCCCGACAGATACCTTTGAAATATATGATTAAAGGCTCTTCACGCCTATATAGTTGTCATAATAAAGCAAGCATAATAAAACATGAGGTGGGTGCCTCATTATTAGAACATAATATATAGGGTGCAATGACCTGATTTAATGCCAGATGTCGGTAACTTAAAGCAAAGTAGGCCTTTGTGCACAAAGTGTGCTTTATACATTTTTTTAATCGATCTTCAATTAGGTTTTGTATTTCTTGCGGAATTTTATTAAAGTATAGAGTATAACAGTGTCCCATAAAATAACTACTTACTTTTGTGAGTCTGAACAGTGGAAAAGAAAGCTTATGTTTATTTCTAGTTTTCAAATTGTCGTGGCTTTCAATGGAATTAAAGCTACTGATATTTTTCCTCACATACATTACATTTTCATAGATATATTGACTTGCAACTGTTAGAATGTTGATTAATTTGAAGAAATCTCTCAGAGATTCAATATTACGTAGCTTAAAAATAAATTGGATCGCTCTCCTCTGCAAAATGAAGATGGTCTCAATATCAGCAGCTCGTCCCTATAGTAGTATGGCGTAGGACTTAATGCTATGAAAATAACTAAAATATACAAGCCTATCAGTTGCAACGTCAGTCAATTCCCCGATTATTTTAACTGCATATGCTGCGGAGCTAAGTCTATGTGCTAATTTTACAATATGGGGACCCCATTGTATTTTGGCATCAATATTGATGGTACTCGCGAGGGAGCACTATTTGTTTCCTGTAAGTTATTTTATCTTGAATGGTAAATCATTTACATACACGAGGAAAACGAACGGACCCGGAATAAATGCCTGTGGGACTCCCATCTTCATCTGAGAGCCCGAAGATTTTGTCCTATTAATATCAGCTTTTTGATCCCTCCCTTCTAAGTACGATCTCATAAGCAATAAGCATAACGGCAATTGATCTAAATCTATTGCCGTTTATGCCGTAGTGTTTTAGCTTTAAGAGCAAAGTTTCGTAATCTACATACGCAAATGCCTTGGACAGGCCAAAAACACTTTCTTTCCACGCATTAAAATATGTTTAACTAACATAACTCCACAATCTGTTGTCGACCGCATAAAAACTGCTGGTTATGGAAAATTTGATGCGCATTGAAGTGCGCTAGCAACTGAACCAATATAATTTTCTCAAATATTTTACTCAATATGGGTAGAACCGAGACTGGTCTGAAATTTGTGGGGTCATCCCTTTCGCCGCTTTTGAATAAAGCCTGCTGTATTTCATGAGATCAGGGATAGTTCTCTCATCTATACATTTATTGTAGATTTTAGCTAAAGAGGGGCAAGTTCGTCTATCACTGAGCTAATAATTTTAACTGAATTACCCCAGAGATCCTCGGAATTTTAAAAATGTAACTACTTAAATGCTTTAATTATGCCATAGGGCTCAATATATGTGAATGAGAAATCTTGATTGCACTTTGGAACATTTTGTATCTTAAAAATGATGCTGCAAGATCAGAACACGAGTCTTAAGAAGCCGTTGTAACAATTGGAACATTTGTAAAGAACTGTTGAAATGCAACCGCGATGTCATCGTTAAAAGTTATTGTTAGTTTATTTTCAATCTTAAGTAAAAAGCTACGGTCTCCTGATTTTGGATTACCTGATGATCTATTTATGATATTCCAAATTGTTTTAGTTTTATTTGACAATGTAAGAATCTTCGTTTTTATATATTCGCACTTAGCTTTATGGCAGACGGCCTTTAATATTTTTGAATATAATTTTACATGTTGAATAAAAATTGCGACATGTGTAGATGATTTTTTGTCATAATTTGCAAAAAATGTATCCCTACTTTTACGAATTCCTTTTGTTGCCCATTCACTAATCCCTACTTTACTATCGCTATTGGTAAGTTCATGTAATTTTATAATTGTTTTCAAAGCGATCTAAAAGTTTTTTGATTAAGTCCGTATAGCGATCATTCGCTTTTTGAGTATTGTTTTGAATAGCTAAATCTTGTTTAAATGATTCAATTTATTTTGTTGTGCTCGGCTAACACAAGAATACTTCCTGTGATTTTGAATCTAATTCTAGGTTGACAATTTTCCCACTGTGGGCAGACTTTAAACAATTTACTGTAAACTTCTTCAAAATTTCGCAATAGCAGAAGACGTTGTCAAGGCAGATTGCAGTAGTTTCAGTTATTTATGACGGCACTGTGAAGATTTTGACAAAATTTAATGATTTAAAAATAATTATTAATTTAGTATGCAACGGGGAGTCCACCAGCAAGTCTATATTGAAGTCACCGCAAATAACAACTTTTTTATTACTACCAAAAGCTACTCTCAGGATATCCTCCAATACTAATTCAAATATACCACAATCACTGGTAGGAGGTATGTACTACTACAATGTGTCTACCAAGTTCAACACACGACAGTTCTATTAATTTCTCAAAAAAAAGTCTGCAAATATCATCAAATTTAAATTTTAGGCCATTTTTCACTAGTACTAAGGATCCTCCGTGTTTTGCAGACATTCTATTGAAGCAGCTGGCTACTTGATAGTTGTTTACAGAGAAATTGAATTGAGACTCAAGTAGCCAGTGTTCTAATAGGCATAGTATGTAGCTCTAGTCATTTGCCAGAAAAGCCACCTTGTAAGTTCAGATTTACTTAAACCAATTGCTTTATAGGGGACTTTTCTGTTGTCTGCCATGACAGTTAAAATGAGTAGTAAAAGTTAATTTACTTACACTCGTCTTGGCTGTTTATAAAGTGTTGTGTACAAAGCTTTAGTAGAATTATTTTTACATTCGTAATTTTTTACTGGCAAATTCTCGACGATAACAGGGTCGTAAATATTGAATGCCAATACAATACAATACAATCGGTCACTTAGATGACGCAGGTACATACATTGTATCAATAGTCAGTATAAAATTTCGAATAAACTTATTCGTATCAAAATACAATACTAGGTCCCGATGATAGTGAATACTCTTCAAACTTCAGCTCCTAAGGTTATGGGCGGGTTTAAGGGTAAAGCTACGGGTTTTTTATAAGAGCTATAGGTTAGTAATGCAACTAAAATTATTTGAAGGTAAGCGTTTTTACGAAAAAATAAATGCCTTGCGAATTAGCTATAAATACGTGGAATTCTATAGCCACGTCAAGGTTGTTTCTTAAAATGTATGCGAGAAATCCTACAAACTACAAATAAGATAATGTAGGTACTCTGAGTATCTTGGTTACAGTGTTCCATTTATAATACCTATCTATGAATTCTTTATTAATATAACTTAAACCATTCTACAGTAACTGGCAGATACAGTGTTGTTTTGGCTGTAGATTGAGATTGAGTATGGGGGCGGTTTAACACGTCATCATAAAGTAACCTTTTAAAATTAAAAAATGACACCCAATGATAACGTCGACCTCTAACCAAATTGATCACATACCTACCACGATAGTCCGTCCACAAATACTCAAGTAACCTTCACCTGACTAATCCTAGCAAATTGAATTTTAAAAATATTGAAGATATCAACCCCAGTTCCAGGGTTTTCATAATTCATAACTATCGATTTCGTACAAGCAGTAGGTACATCACTAGCGTATCTCGCGACGTGCGTTGCTTTTGGCGTGAATGAAAATGGCGCGTTTAATTTGTAACGCTTTTTCGTTTGCGGTTGATATTCGCGACCCACGTGTTGCGGTTATGATTTCTTTATTTGGCACGCGTTTCGGTGTTTGTGAATGCAATTGTGTAATACCTATGCCAATTCTGAAAACAATAAAATATACAAAGTAGTATTATGCCAGGTGTAATATACCGGGTGTAACAGATAGTTGTAATTAGTGTAATTTGGTGGTAGGTGTTCATTAACTAAAATATATTTTTGTCGCTTCAGTTTTTAACCCCCGACGACAAAGAGGGGTAAATTAGTTTGAAGTGTCTTTCTGTCTGTTTGTCTGTGTGTGTGTCTGTGTGTATGTCTGTCTGTGGCACTCTAGAGCTCAAACGGATAGACGGATTTTAATGGGGTTTCCTTGTAAATGATAGCATACTTCCCTGCGATGTTTCTTAGCTATTATTTATCAAAATCGGTTCAGTAGTTTGAAACTTATTAGGTTAACAAGGACACAAGTCAACCAAATTTTTGACTTTTCAACCCCAGACTACGAAAAATATGAGTGTTGATATAGACCTGTCTGTGTGTGTATGTGTGTGTGAGGGTGAGTGTATGTGAGGGTGAATGTGTATGAGAGTGTGTGTCTGTGTGTCTATCTATGGCAGTGTAGCGCTCAAACGGGTGGACGGAATAACGGTGATATGGTACTGTAAGGTTCGATATTTGTTTATGCGATTATATTGTATACGGGCCTCTTTAGAGTGGGTGCTCACTTTGACACTGTTACTTATTTTATATTTACGAAATGCAAGTATAGGCAGTGATCGTATAGTGCTGAAAGCACTACAGTACAAAGTCAGAGGCGACGAAAAAAAAGGGTTGTTACAAGTTTGAAGTTTACGACTGTGTGTATGTGTGGGTGTCTGGCTGCGTGTGTGTGTGTGTGTGTGTGTGTGTATGTGTGTGTGTATGTGTGTGTGGGTGTTTGTCTGTCTGTGGCACCCTAGCGCTGAAATGGGTGGACGTTTATTGGTGAAGCTATATAAATCAGAGACGACAAAAAAGAGGGGTTTCAGAGTCAGAGAGAGTCAGAAAGAATGTATTACTGAGACAAAGATTGACTTCCAAATTTTTAACCTCCAACGACCATGTGAGGTGTTATTAAAGTTTGAAGCCTCTGTGGGTGGGTGGGAACCCTAGCGGTCAAACAGATGGTAGTATTTTGATGCGGTTTTCAGTAAACTATGGTAGTAGAATTCCCTTCGAAAAATCTTACATGTGTTTTATTAAAATCGGTTCAGTAGTTCGAAAATTATCAGCTTTATACGGAATAGCGGTCTAATGTGGACTAATTGTAATGCAATTTATATAGTAGACTTCACTGGTTCGTCGATATATTTTATTAAATTCAGTTCAGAGGTTCAAAAGTTATCAACCTAAATAGGAAATAAGTTACCCAAATTATAGCCATAAGGTCCCATTAAGGTTTCGGGGGTATTGTAAAATTTTTAATGTCTAGTTATTGGCAAATTTTTCAAAATGGCGGAGATGAGGGGGTTTTAAAATTTAAAAAATACCGCTGCAGTCCAAACAGATCCACGGATTTTAACAAATTAGGTGTCGTTGGATTTGTAGTGACCGTATGAATAACAGGCTGTATAATATTGAAAAGTCAATACCGCAAAATGTAGTTTACGAAGTTATTGGTACTTTCGTACTACATGTCATTTTCTGTGAACGAAATCCCACCACGTCTGTATTCCAGAATCTCATTTTTACATTTCCGTATTGTTAGCTTATTAAATAAATTAAATATTTTCTACTTACATTGTATCTGTTTATTTTATTTATGTAGTACACCTATACCTATATACTTACTTACATGCTACATTATTTATAAAAATTCATGCATGATATGACCACACTAGTACATTATGTTTAACGTTATGTACCCTCGTTTATATGTATATATATCTCGATACAGAACCAGACCATAATGACTTAGCTCGTAACTATTTACTTACTTACTTTTATTTTTAAGTACCCTCAAAGTTTTTGTTTTTATATTCTTGTTTGATTGTATTATACGACTGCCAAATAACGTTTACTTATATAATAGATAAGTGGAGTGTTCGTAAGACGGTATCACTGGCTACTACTATACAGGTCTCCTAGTGTTGTAGTCAGAGCTCCTTCCGCGTACTACCAACGTATTGTTACACCTAGACAGCGTTTTACAATTTTAAGAACAATCAATTAACCCTAGATTTATTTAAGTACTTTTGTTGTTGTAACAATGAAAATAAACATATTTCATTTCATGGGTTGGTTTTTGAATGGTTCTAAATTAATTTGATTATAATGATATTTTTATCGATAGCTGGCACTTACTTTTCATACCAAAGTGCTTTTCTTTTTTGTCGGAAATGCAGTTGTTCTGAAAATTGAAAGTTAAAATTGCGAATTTTCTGTGATCAAAACGTAATGTGCAACTAAAATCGGCAAAACAAAACGTTATAAGTACCATTCACAGACAAAATTAAGACGTTTTGTCTGTGATATTGTCATTATTGTATATCTGTGGTCGAAAAATGGCGCATTTTCATTCCGTTCACTGAAAAAATTATTCCGTTTCTGTTGAAGCTACGCGAATGTGCTCTCCCTTGTTACTCTTGATAATTACGACGACTTTGGCTTTCGCCCTGGACTTTTGTGAATTCTATAACCAACCGATCTCTGCGTGTATTCTGGATCCCTGCTTGCAATTACGATTGACCCTTGCTTCTAACCTGGACATTGATTTGCTTTGCGAAATGGACCAACCTTCGACGAGTGGTACTACTGGACGGCGGGTCTACGATGAGGTGCTAGATGGTGAGCAACCATCAACGAGTGCTGCAATCCGGCCTCGTTTGGAGGTAGAAGATGCGCAGGCGGCTGTCTCATCATCATCGACGGATTATACTTCCGACGAAGAAGAACCGTTTGTTAGGCGGAACTTGTATTCCACTGAAATAACCGCGATGTGGAACTTGGTCAAAGTGGTGCAGAGACTGGACACGAGAGAAAAGTGTCTGACTTTTGCTGAACAAGAACGCCTAATCCGAACAACAAAATTGTGTGCTAAACATCGCACACCAATGAAAGTGGTGCACACCAAAAACAAGACAGCTGGTTCATTTATATGTAACAAGGGAAGCTGCTTGAACAAAAATTGTGTCTCCAGGTCCGTTGGAACCTGGTTTGAAAATGCAAAGATTCCAATGCCAACAATCTTTTACCTGATGTACTGCTTCGCGCAGAAATTAGATACTATGAGAGTTATTTGGGAGGACTACACAAAAGTCGGAGAGAAATGTCTGTCCCGTGTTACCATAGTGGATTGGTTTAACTATTGCAGGGAAGTGGTGATGAAATACCAACGGCACCAAAAAATTGGTGGCCCGGGTAAAGTGGTGCAAATAGACGAAAGTAAATTCGGAAAAAGAAAATATAACAAAGGTATGTAGACATGTTTGCTTTAGGTCACTTTCTGTGTAAAATACTAGAGATAGGTTGTGTTAGGTCACAACGTTATGAACGACCCAGAGCCGAGCGAAGCGGAGCGGAGCGAGGCGACCCCATCTAGTTTCACAAAACTGAAATGGTTGTTAAACATTGTTTTGTTTGTTTCAGGTCGACGCGTTGAAGATCATTGGGTGTTGGGGATGATCGCAGATAACAGTGAGGATTTACATTTAGAAGTGTGTCCTAATAATTTAAGGACATCAGAGGTTTTAGAACCACTGATTAAACAGCATGTGGCTGAAGGGTCCATTATCCACACAGATTATTGGAGGGCTTATGATTGTCTGGGTGACCATGGGTTTACTCATAAAAAAGTAAACCATAGTCACCCAGACAATCCTTTCATAGCCCCCGATGGAGTCCATACACAACGGATTGAATCTCAGTGGAGGGTGGTTAAAAGGTTTTTTAAGGGTAACTACAGTAACACAATACATTTTGAAGACAGTGTTATGGAGTATTTGTGGCGGAGGAATGTGTCGAGGCAAAAACATGACCCGTTTGAAGAGTTGTTAAAAGCTATAAGATATGTCTATAAAATAGAATAAATATATATAGTGATTTTAAATATGGTGTATTTCTTCATCTCCTTCTCCCCCCCCCCCTTTAAATTTATTGTTTGTATTTTATTATCTGATCATTTTGGGTGAACCTTACCTCAAAATTTAATTAATTTGAAAAATTCATATCTCAGAAAGTATACATTTCCGATCTTCAAAAACTACATTGGGGGGATGGGGGGGACCCCCCCTCCTCCCTCTCTCCCCCTCCCACCTCAATTCATTTGGAACCATTCAAAAAATTACCCCATTTCATTTCAATGAAAATAAACATATTTCATTTCATTTCATGTCCGTAAACAGGTCTATTCATAAGTTTTATATGTGTTATTAAAAGAAAATGTCACTCGCGAGGTCTACAGTTCACAAAGCTGATAGTCCTTTTTAAGGGCAAATCATTAAAACCTTCAACATGTCCATAGCTGCGACGATGGGGTAACCCCCTCTCACGAAAAATAGAGTATCAAATAACTGGCTAAACCTGGCACAATCATTTGTGCCTCCGCGACTCCGTATTGAAAAAGGTTTGACGCTATGTGTGCTTGTATCATTTTATATTTACTGGTAAGCACTTTTAAACATAAACATAAATATTTATATACAAGAACAAACATTGCTTCTGGCCCCTTACTAGGATACTCTGTAAATATCCAAGACCTGGGTTTTTTTTCTTTATCCCCAGCCGGGGATTGAAACAACTGCAGCGCCACAGAGGTCGTCATCATTTTGTAAGTACCTTTATCCCCTCGAACGCACTTGGGTACTGTAGTACCCAAAAACCTGTTATAGGTTTTAAATTTTATTAACATGGCATAAGGTTGAAAATCGCGACCCCCAAAACGAGGGTAATTGAAATATTGATTGAGGAATATAGTTTTGTGGGACTGAAGTTGAAAGAGTCTAGAAAGTAATTCAGGTAGGGAAAAATCAACAAAGATTCGATGGTTTGGTCACACCTCTTGTTGCCACACTGAAGCAATATAGAGCAAACGAATAATACTTTTGGTTGTAAAATAAAATTGCACATTTCTTCTAATACTTTAACACCAAAGTTGCTACAGGTATTATTTGGCTTTCACCTTCTCATTCACCGACTCATCCACTTTATTACCGAGTTCGCCAACAAGCCGAGATTGTTAGACTAATTAGAAGATAATAATAATCCGAACAGACTGAACCCGATCTGGTTCAATATCAGCGAGCGCATTGTTCGAGAGGCGAGACGCGAGCTAACTTATATTGAAAAACTTCGGCGATCCTCACGATTCCATCGAACGATAATTGTTTGAAAGAAAATGGCTGTGTCTGTCTGCTCATGGATTCCGACCGGTCTGTTACTATAGCTTTACGTAGGTATATCATACAAACATACATACAAATGCTCACGCCTATTTCCCGGAAGAGGGGTAGGCAGAGATCAAAGACCTCCTACGATCCTGGCATATATCTCTCGCTTCCTCAACAGTCTCTTCATGCAAGCTCGCCGGTTACGGGTACTTCGTATTCGCCCCTTCACTAACAAATCGCCGTTTTGGTCTTTATAGGATCTTCTTGGGATCCCCGCCCAACGGCTCCTTTCACACCCGCTGTATAAATCTGTTTCGTCAATAATAATACGATAATTGTTTGAAAGAACATGGCTGTATCTATCTATTTATGGGTTGTAACAGGTCTGTTATAGATACTTCAACTCAGTTGTGCGCGCGGCGCTATGTGTGCGTGCGCTTGTAAATATACAGGTTTCATTTGTGTGGTAGTGGCAGTCACTGCAGGCAGTCACTGCCACACAAATAAAACCTGTATATTTACAAGCGCACGCACACATAGCGCCGCGCGCACAACTGAGTTGAAGTATCTATACTATATCTTTACGTAGGGATATCATTCACAGGGTATTACAGGAAGGTGTATTATTTTAGGGGGCTGTAGGAGTCATCATTCTTAGCAACTCTCACTATGAAAGCGATTTGATCAGATAAACTTTTCACTTCTCCATACATTTCGGCCAAGCGGTCAGTAAAGTTGTATGGAATAGTGAAAAATATAGTTGCTCTGATAAAATCGATTTTGTAGTGAAAGTGGTTCGGAATAATGTTTCTTAACATATGACTATTTACACCTTTCTGTTATAATCTGTAGATTTAGATAAAGTTATGGGCCTTCCAGACCACACTTTGGTTGGCCATCATATTTTAGAGTGGGGGTAAGTAAATTTGGTTCACTGGTAATGTCACAGGGATATGATAAAACCAGGGACTTGGCCAAATCCCTAAGGGGTTTGATCAAATCCCGGTAAAGGATGAAATGATGAATTAAAGCTGAATTAAAGAAACACCTCCATAAGATTACCATTTGTCTAACTGAATGGTTCACAGTGAATGGCATGCTACTAAACCTTGATAAGACCCAGGTACTGAGATTCTCGTTGCGCACCGTAGGTGGGGCTCCCCAGGTTCTACTAGTAGTGAACGGGGTCACTCTGTCTGCCACCGACACTGTTCGCTTTGTTGGATTAACTTTTGACGCAGGATTGCAGTAGACTCACCACATTGACTCTTTGTACAAAAAAAATAACAGTGCATATTATGCTCTATCGAAACTCTCACCTACTCTGTCTAGAGAGCACTTACTAACTACATACTATGGCTACTTCCATTCGATACTTTTGTATGGTATAGACGTGTGGGGAATGGTTGCTGAACGCGACAGACCATTTCTCATTCAGAAACGTTTAGTGCGTGGAATTGCCGGAGTACCGAACGACACCCCGGCTCGGGAACTCTTGATTAAGCTAGGAATTCTCACACTCCCCTCTATGTACATCTTGGAAGTACTGAAGTATGTGAGGCAGAACCCATCGGAGTACCCAAGCTTCCAGAACCCAGACCGTAGGTATTCCTCTCGACGGCCCCACGACTTGTACTGTGCGACCAGTCGTCTCGCTAAAACCAGGAAATCATTGAAGGGCATGGGCCTTACCTTATTTAATAAACTACCAGTGGAGATAAAATCCAACAACATGCTAAACATCTTTGTAACGAAGGTTAAAAAGTACTTCCTAAGCAAAGCATACTAATCAGTGTCAGAATTTATTGATGAATAAGTTAACCACTGACTTAATTAAGTTATGATTGTAATAAAGTTGTGACCTTTAATTCTTATCAGACATGTAATTTTATTTTATTTTACCTGTTGTGGTATTTTTCTTATTATTATGCCATTTTTACATTATTATTCTTTTTGACATTAATTTACTTTTATTATTGACTTTTATTAGTGACTATATTACTATTGTATTATTGTAACATCCTGACATGTTATTCATAAACATTATGCCGGCTAATTTAATTTATTTTCGTTTATTGTATACTGTTGACATGTAGTATCTTATTTTCAATAAATTATGAATATGAATATGATGACATATTTTTAACATATTCCTGAACAGATTAGGGATTTGACGAAATCCCTGAACTTAATCTAGTGAATTGGTCGAGTCCCTGTACCAACGGAAACATAAAAAATAAATGTAAGTTCTTGTTTTTTGACCTGCCCCCTTCTTCACCACGCCTAGTTTTATACTAGAATTTAGAGCCAAATTAGCTGTAGGACACTTTCAGTGCAAATACTAAAGTGAGGTTGTGTTAGGTCACAACTTTATGTACTACCTGGAGCTGAGCGAAGCGGAGCAGGGCGAGGCGTCCCCATGTAGTTCCACAGGACCGTTATAGTTGCCTATTTTGCATTTATTTTCGACCAGTAGTTACATACAAACTTTGTTTTTATCATTTCACTAAACCAGTTTCGGGATATTGTTAAATCCCCAGACCTGAAGAGGGATATTTTAAAATCATGTCAATATTTTATCATTTCCCGGGATTTGTTCAAGTCCCTTATGGGTTTGGTGTCTTTGATTTTATCATATCCCTGCATCAGATATACAAGGTAGCGTATCACGCAATGTTGAATTAGAATAACTGGCTAATTGAAGTCTCTGCCGTGCCTTTATGTTCCGTTTTCGTTTTCGTTTTCATTTTTTTTTACTTTTATGTGTTTAAAACATAACCATTTGTTTGCTAACAGCAATAAATTGAACCTTGCTCCAAAGACCTCACTCAACTCAAACTCTAATTGCACAGCATTCTATTCTGATCATAACATTAATAATCCTTCCTATCCTAAAAAGGCCTTATCGTCTCAAGTTGTTGATAAACGTTTTTATCAGTCGCTCCGAAATTATATTTATCATCTCTCGCTGTCATTTGCCAGAACCGGGTCGTTTATCAAACTGAACCAACTGTACTTACATCCACTGGGTGTTTGGTTTAGTTGGAGTAATGCTCAACGTTGATGTGGAAGCTGTTTGTGATAAGGCTTGGGGCGAAGGAGAATCAATAACAAAATGTATGAAATTATAGTAAAGTGGATGATTTTAAAGACGAACATGAATAACTCAAAAACTCAAGTGGACCAGTATGAATAGAAAATCTTGATGGAAGAAAGAATTCGATCATTTGATATCAGCAGCTTCACAGAAACTTTAATATTATACTAAAATAGATAGACCACGTAAAACAAAATATGTCCACGGGGCGTTATCAGAGAGAGTTGAATTGCTGTGAAAGCATCTTTAGTTTGGGATCCATACCGCTAGGTGCAACACTATTAAAATATTTCAAATACATCAGATGGCACTAGGATTTTTAATTTCAAGAGAACATCAATTGATTTTTGTTGACATTTTATTTGTTTTACTTCTGGGTCCTAGACTGAAAACCAGCGTCACAGGCCTTCCTGTGACATATGCTGAGTCTGAGCCCTTTTGCTGTCGCAGCATGTGCTCATGGCAGTGAAACCACCCACAACTTTATGTGGGTAATTGCTGTATGGAGAATAATAATGGTATGAATGATATTATTTTTTTTTGTTTGTAGCTGTTTTAATCTCTGTATTGCCTTGTGTATTTCTTTTATATATATGTGTTTATGCTGATACAGCAAATAAATGCATATTCTATTTTTTTTCTTTGACACGTTTATTTACATTGAATGGATTATAAGTATAAAAAAGATTTACTAAAAACCTACCTATTTACAGTTGTGTAATATTGAAATTTTTGCTTTCTAAGATAAGCGCCTAGCACCACCTAGAAGAATGTTAACTGAAACCGTGGCGTTTTAAACAGGCTAGTATTTAATTGCACATCAAAATACTGATTTACACAGCAAAAAATGATCAACAAAAACCCTTTTTTGTTATAAATATTTTATGTGTACTTCAGTTTATGTTTTAATTATTTTGTGATCAATGTCAAACATGTTCAACCTAATACCAACATGTTCAACCTAACCCTTTACCCTTCACCTAAGCTACCGCAGCATTTTGCCCTAATATTTGATGTGCAAATCAGTATTTTTGATGTGCAGTTTAATATTTCCCTTTTAAATACAATCGTGACTCCCAGCGTCATCTCTGGATAACGAAGGTTTACTAATGTATGGAATGAACACCGTATTACTTATTACTGATGATTCTTCTTCACACCATTTTTATTTGGTGACAAAAATGCCAAGATAGATTATGTAAAAGATTTTCCAATCTAAAAACTTGTAGAAATGCCCCCAAACCTCTTCAAATAATTGATATCTTTTTTAATTACACACAAATAACCTCATCAACACACGTATTCGTACAATCAACCAAGGTGTAATCTAAGCGCAAATTCAATATCAATATCCCTGTGCGCATAACTCTAGCTAATTTAAAGTTAACCGTGCAAGACAATATCAGTAGCATGGCACACTCCCCTCCCCCCTCGGGGTACTTCCTTGTAACTCCAACCGAAGTAAGGAGGTTGGTTTACTGGGTGGTGTGATTAAGGACAAATCGACAAATTCAGCAACTCGATTCGTGAAGGTTGAAAGTTTAGTTCATTACCGCTCACACCACAACATTGCTGTTACGTCAGTTGTTGCGGCAGAACATTAATTATTCTTAATTTATTTAAAACACACTGTATTTTCCATTTTTTAACGCAAGAACAATATCATCGTAAGTTTTCGGAAAAAACATATGTTTAGTTATTTTTTTCATACAGCTCCTGTTGACAGGTATTTTCAAACTCACCAAGTGAAGAAAAAAAAATATCTCGATAACATATATTTTTTTCGGGTTTTGAAAAGTGTCTCCTTTAGGAAGAAAGGCCTTTCAAAGATTGCTGACAGAATTTAACGTAACACAGCGTCTCAAAAAATATATAATAATAATTATAAAACTTGGATACTATTTACACACATTGATCTAGCCCCAAACTAAGATTCCCTGTCAAAATTCAAAAGATTTTATTTCCCTAAGAAACACATAGGTTACATTTGGAGAATGTCAAATCTTAAACTAACACATATGTAAGATATATATAGATATAGAACACCCAGGCCGCCATCTCCAGCTGGTGCAGGAGTTGGGATGGCTGAAATAGATGTGCAGGCGAAGGGGACATGCACAAAGGCCCCGCTCAAGTGGGCCAGGTGCAAGCACTACAACCCCCTTGTAGAAGATAGACGATATAGGGAAATATAGAACTTAATTTGAATTCCGTCACCTCAATGTTTTTGATGCTGGAGGCAAAGAGGCGACTAGAAACCTCCAGCTTTATACGTTATTTTTTACAAAATTGGAGCAAACACCTTCCCAAGCTTTCTTGTCTTCTACAAAATATGATATTTTGTAGTAAGCCTTTTTAAATAAGTGATTTTTAACAACATTTTTAAATTTATTTACAGACAATTTATGTAACTCAGTTGGGATTTTGTTGTAAAAGCGAATACATTGCCCTTTAAAAGATACATTAACCTTATGAAGCCTAGTAGTAGGTTTGCTAGTTTATTCCTATTTCTAATGTTGACATTGTGTCTGTCGCTATTCTTAGGAAATTTATCAATATTTTTGTAGACCTACATTAGGTTTTCATAAATATACTTACACGGCACTGTCATAATGTTAATTTCCTTAAATTTTAGATTGCACGAACAGCCTTCTTTTGCAGCACAAATATTATGTTAATGTCTGCAGCGTTCCCCCACAGCAGTATGCCGTAAGACATAATGCAATGCCCGTGGAGTAGCTGAAGTAAACTAGTCTAGCAGTTTCAAAGTCCGTAAGAAGATGCATTTTTTTTGACAGCATAAACTGCGGAACTGAGTTTTTACCTTATCTATGTTTGGACCCTTTTGAAGCTTATTATCTAAGGTAATTTCTAGGAATACCGTGCTATCTACAGTTTCTAATTGTTCACCTATAATATTAACACTAGCCGAGACTTGTTTAACATTGGGGAGTATAAACCGGATACATTTAGTTTTGTTATTGTTCAGTGAAAGATTATTGGCACTAAACAAATTGACTACTTTTGAGATTGCATTATTCACATCGTCAAAGTTCCTCATGAAACACATTAAACTCTGTTCAAGTCGGAAGACAAGGGTGATCCGTCAAATTTCAGACCAATATCGGTTCTTCCAGCACTAAGTAAAATTTTTGAAAAGATTATACTCAATCAAATGCTCTCACACTTCAACCGTACAAAACAACTCCACGCCGAGCTATACGGTTTCACTAGGGGTAAATCGACTACGGATGCAGGTAATACCCTTATATCTCATGTTTATTCTGCATGGGAATCCGCACAGGATGCTATCAGTGTTTTTTGCGATCTGTCGAAGGCATTTGATTGTGTTGATCATGACACGTTACTAATGAAATTAAATAATTACGGAGTTAGAAATAAAGCGTTGGATCTACTAAGATCATACCTAAGCAATAGAATTCAAAAGACAGAAGTCAAGGGCGTTAAATCTGATGGATCGGGGGTAAAAATTGGCATTCCACAAGGTTCCATATTAGGCGCTTTCTTATTCCTGGTATATATTAACGATCTGCCTTTTATGGTGGAGAAATTGACTAACATAGTGTTGTTTGCTGATGATACTTCACTGGTCTTCAAAATTAAAAGACAAAAAGAAGATTCTGATGATGTCAATAGAGTATTATCTTTAACCTTGAATTGGTTCACAGTTAACAATTTATTGTTAAATGCTGGTAAAACCAAATGTATGAAATTTCCACTTCCAAATGTCAGGCAAGTTGGGACCAGTTTAGTGTTGGACAGCAATACGTTAGAATTAGTAAATGACACGAAGTTTCTTGGAATAAAAATTGCAGTGGGGACCCTACATAGAAAAATTGGCTGGTAAATTAAGTTCTGCGGCTTACGCTGTTAGGAACATCAGACAAAACACGGATGTGGCTACATCTAGGCTAGAATATTTTAGTAACTTTCATAGTGCCATGTCCTATGGTATCTTGTTGTGGGGGAAAGCAGCGGATATTCAAACTATTTTTATTTTACAGAAAAGAGCTATTCGAGCAATTTATAATTTAAAACGCACAGACTCCTTAAGACAGCTTTTTAAAGAAATTGACATACTAACTGTAGCCAGTCAATTTATTTTCGAAAATACAGTCAGGTCATAAGTTCTGTCACACAATAAAAACTTTTGAATTTAGAACGTGTTCGCGACATAACTTAGTTTATTTACAATTTAGTTTCTAAGTAATTTAGCATTAAGTTTTTAATAACTCTGTAAATAGTATAGGTAAATAAAAGGTTTGCTAATCGTGTTTCCTTGGCAGAGAGAGACAGGTAGAGAGAGAAAGATAGATAGAAAGAGACGGATAGAGAAACGCAAGCCGTCTCGCTCGCTCGCTGCTCATAGCATCGCTGCTCCCACCGCCGCCCGCGGTACGCCAATCAGAATAAATTACGGGCGTCCGGCGGGAGCAGACACAGGAGTGTCGTCGACCGTCGCGTATACGGACCTGCAGTTCTCGCCGTTCCTCCGCAGTTCGCCCGCCGCTTCGTCGTAAGTGGACGTGCGCAACACGCGCCCGTGCGCGTCGCGATATTACCGTCGCGAGTGTTTGCACGGAGGGGAATACCTTCTAGGAACGGACGCCGGCTTCGCCTAAGGTCGTACCTGTTCGGTACCCCCTTCGGGCAGCCAACTTGTCCATAGCCCGCTGCTATGGACAAGTTCAAAAGCCCTTCTAAGGGCTACAGTGACAGTGCTAGTGTTAGTGTGGACAGCGCTAGTGCTAGCGCCAGTGAATGTCATGTTGTTGATGATATGAGCAGCCCGCCGCTGGGGGCCACCCCGCGCCGTAGTCGCCTCACCTCATCAACATCCCTCGACCGCCTGCTCCCCGTCTCAACGTCGACGGAATATGGGTCGCCTGTGGTACGTCGTCCGGTTTCGCCGAGAGCGGAGCTTGAGTTGGACGGATTATATCTAATCCGGGCCGCTCAAGCCAAACTGTTTTCGCCGGGATTACTACGCGCCATGGAGGCCTACATCGCCGATAGCCGCGCTGCCCTGGAGGGTACGCCTGCGGCTGACATCGGCGAGGAAATTCTGGACGCGAAACTGCTGGAGCAGGCGCGTGAACAGCCCCTCATACTGCCGCCACCGCCCCGCGGGACGAGGCGGGCGCGCAGCGAAAGCCCATCCGATGAGGTACTACGGGGTAGCGGAAAGCGGGCCTTGCTCGCCGACTCGCCATCCCCCCGCCCCGCCCGCCTACACCTAGGAAGACTGGCCTGGACATGCCAAGGCTTTCGCCCCTGCCGGGCGAGCCCCAGGCATCCGGGTCCGCCCCCGCCCACGAACCGACCGCCGCGAGTGAAAGAGACAGTGAGAGCGCTTCAACACTGGAAAGGAAAGGTACGAGTGTTTTACATACTAAGTGCTCTCCCACAGTGTCGTTTGCCGCGGCGGCCGCGACCGCAATTCCCGTGTCTGGGGCACCGCGCCCCAGCACCGCGTCCCCCCCCCGTTCAGTGAGGCACCCGGTGCCGCCAACCGCGCGTCCGCCTGCCCCGTCGGCGACCACGTCGCGAGTGCCCGCCCGCCCCACGCGCTCCGCCGCAGCGCCCGCGATAGTGCCCGCCCGCCCTACGCGCCCCGCCGCTGCGCCCGCGAACCCGCCCACCGCCGCGACTGTGCCCGCCCGCCCTACGCGCCCCGCCGCTGTGCCTGCGAACCCGCACGCCGCCGCACCCGCGATAGGGCCCGCCCGCCCAATTCCGCCCGCCCGCCCAACGCCGCCAGCCACTGCCGCCACTCAAGCCGCAGCCGCGATTGCCACCGCCACCGCCGCCCCGTCGGGAGGCGCTGCGCCACAGCAGCCCCGCCAGCCGCGCTATCCGCCCCTTATTGTGGAGGTCCTGCCCAACTGGGCCGACCACTTCAGGGCGATAGCCAGCGAGCTCGGCCGGGTTCCCAGCGCGCGCGCCTACCAAAAGGGTGTGCGCTTCACCCCAACGGCCGATGACGAGTACCGGCTTGTGCAGCGTTACCTGTGCAGGCTGGAGAAGGACCAGGGTGTGAGATGGTTCTCATACTCGTTGCCGGCCGACAAGACCCAGAAGGTGGCGATCCGCGGGCTGCCTTCTAACACCGCGCCGAAGGAGATAGTCGCGGCGCTTGCAGAACTCGGTGTGGAGGCCGAGTACTGTAAGCAGATCCGGGCGCGCAAAGGACGACCCGGCTGCATCTTCTTCGCCAACCTGAAGAAGAACCCAGACCGTGCCCCCGGCGCTGTGTACGAGATCACGGAGCTCTTGTACATGCCGGGGGTGAAGATTGAGGCCTGGCGCTCGAAACAGGGCCCGGCCCAGTGCCACAGGTGCCAGCAATTCCGGCACTCGTCGCATATGTGCCACCGCCCCCTAGCGTGCGTACGTTGCGGCGGTCCCCACTCGGCGCGGGAATGCCCCCGCCCGAAAGACCAGCCGCCGACGTGCGCCAACTGCGGTGGCCCGCACACGGCAAATAATGCGACGTGCCCCGTGTTCCGCCAGGAGGCGCGAAACAAGAAGGCCGGCACTGTGGCGCTCACCAACGCGCCCGGGCCCAAGAAGGTGCAGCCTCCCCCTCTGCCTCGTCCCGACCTGCAGGAACCAACGGCGCCCGCCTCGCTTATGGCGCAGGCGAACGGCGGAGCCCCCAGGCAGAAGACGAAGCGGGGGGGGAAGAAGAAGTAGAAGGCGACGGCTCCACCTGCCGCCGGCGCCGCGGCGGCTACTCTCGCCGCCAGCGAGACTGCGGCCGCCGCTGGCGCCGCCACTCCGGCTGCGGCGATAGGGCAGCAGGACTTAGGGCACCTCACAGCCCTGCTCGCCCTCCTCAGCGACCCCACTGCCCTGGGCAGACTCACCGCTCTGCTTCGCAATGCATGAGCCGCTCAGAGTCGTCCACTGGAACGCGCAGTCGCTGACAGGGAAGAAGCGGCTGCTCCACGTGTTCCTGAGGGACTACCGCGTCAACGTGATGCTCATCAGCGAGACACACCTAGCCGGAAGCGACAAGCTGTCGCTGCCCGGCTACATCGTCTACCGCAAGGACGAGAAGACCTCCAGCGGCCGAACCTTTCGAGGCTTGGCAGTCATCGTCGGCAGGAAGATCGTCCACCAGCTCGTCGACGCCCAGGAGTATTCATCCCTGTATGCTTTGGGCGTCGACCTCCAGGTCGCCGGCGAGGTGCTGCGACTCTACGCCGCCTACAAGCCCCCCAGTACACCAATCCGCACCGCCGAGCTACGGGGGCTGCTACAGTCGCCGCACCCGACACTTGTCGCCGGCGACCTCAACGCCAAGCACACCGCCTGGAACTCTACCAGGGTGTGCCCAGCTGGACGCGCCATCCATGCCGACTCCGTGAGCCACAACTACGACGTCATCGGTCCCGACGAGCCCACCCACTTCGACACGCGGGCCGGATGGGACATCATCGACGTCGTGGTCGTCAGAGGTCTCCGGACACCGCCGAGCCAGGAGGTTCTCCCTGACCTCCCTTCGGACCACAGGCCTGTTCTTCTCGTCCTGGCGGACCTGCCCACCCGGGTATCTCCGCCAGCATCACGTCGCCGCTACCAGTGGGGCGCCTTCACCGCCGCCCTAGACCAACCCTCCACCAGTTGCCCCGTCAACCAGCCGGAAGACGTTGACCGCCTGGCATCGCTGCTAACTACTCAGATCCGAGACGCGCTCGACCTATCATCGCACACCGTAGCTCGCGGGGGGAAGCCCAATCCTCTTCCTGCTGAGCTACGCGCACTCATCTGCGATAAGCGCGCTCTCCGGAAGCAGTGGCAGCAAACCCGCTGCCCCACGATGAAGACCAGGCTCAACACCATGACGGCAGAGCTGAAGCGCCAACTTGATCGCCACGCTGAAGAATCTTGGGAACGCCACGTCGAGTCCATAGGCGACCACGTCCCCTCCGTGCATCGCCTGTGCCGGGCTTTGTCGACCACTCCTGCTCCTGTTCGACCAATCCTGGGCAGCGACGGCCTACCAAGATTCCGAGCCCAAGACCGTGCGGAGATCTTCGCCGAATGCCTCGAGAAGCAATTCAAGCCGAACCCAACGGATGATGTGGAGCACGTCGCAACAGTCGAGAGACACCTGCGAGAGTACTTCGCCACGCCGATAGCTCCCGAAGAGGACCCCATCGTCGTCACGCCTGGCCAGATTGTGCGTGCATTCCGACGTACCAAGCCCAGGAAAGCCCCGGGCGCAGACCGAATACCCAACACGGCGCTGTTACATTTGCCGCCACGCACTGTGGCGGCCGTTGCGCGCCTGTTTAACGGTATCTTGCGCACGGGTCACTTTCCAACCCAATGGAAGGAGGGCTTGGTTATCATGTTGCCCAAGCCGGGCAAGGACACCAAGCTGCCTGAGAGCTATCGGCCGATCACCCTACTGAGCACCATCTCAAAGGTGTTTGAGAAGCTCCTGTTAGCGAAGTTACTGCCCCACATCCAGCCGCGCCCGGAACAGTTCGGCTTCAGGCCCGAGCATTCTACGACGCTTCAGCTCACCAGAGTACTGAATGACATGACGGTTTGTTTGAACAAAAAAGAATACACTGTCGCAGTACTTCTGGATATGGAGAAAGCGTTCGACAGAGTATGGCACGAGGGGTTGCTGTACAAGCTGTCGACGTCCCCTGCCCCAAGAAGAACGGTCAAGACAATCGCCTCTTTCCTGAAGAATCGCCGCTTCCGAGTGATGGTGGAAGACGCCGTCTCCGAGGAACATCCCGTCGCAGCCGGCGTCCCCCAGGGCTCCTGCCTGTCTCCCGCCTGCTACGCCCGATACACGGACGACATCACCGTCGGGCCGGGTGCCCAGCTGGCACTCTTCGCAGACGACGCAGCCTACTACGCGTCGTCGTTCCAGGCTCCGCACGCTGCCATCAAACTGCAGCGCACCCTGGACATCTTGCCCGACTGGCTCGCCAAGTGGCGACTGTCCGTCAATGTTGGGAAAACGCAGGCGCTCATCACAGGCCAGAGTCTCCTTCCACCATCGCTCCAGCTCCAAGGACAGCAAATCGAGTGGTCTTCGCAGGTGAAGTACCTGGGAGTGACCATTGATCGCCGGCTCACCATGAAGCAACACGTTGACAACGTCGTCAGCCAGGTCAAGGTGGCACGCGCCAAGCTGCGTCCACTTTTCGACTCCAGCCTCCCTCTGAGGGCGAAGCTCGGGATCTACAAGACCTACGTGAGATCCCGCCTCACCTACGCGGCTCCGGCTTGGTACGCCCTGTGCTCGGAGACGAACAAACGGAGACTCCGAGCCCAAGAGAACCTCTCTCTGCGTACCATCGTCGGCGCCCCCCGCTACGTGAGGAACGCGACAATCCAGAGGGACCTAAGATGGGAAACCGTGGACCAGTTTGTCCAGAGGCTGGCGAAGGGCATGTTCGCGCGTGCGGATGCTTCACATCTTCCGCACATCGCCGAACTGGCGCTGCACCACGCGCGCCCGCCCGACCGCCGCCGCCTGCCACGCGACCTGGTTGCCTAGCCGGCGATCACCCACTGCACACCAGCGCCACATCAAGATCACCGCCCGCAGGGGCCATCCGATGACCTGTCCACAGGAGTGGACAGAGGCGATTCTTCGGGAAGAGGTCCGTCGACCTGACCCCGACTCCCCACGCCCCAGAAAGGGTGCGTGAGAAGATTATCAAGAAGAGCAGACACAGTTCTCAGTGACACAGTACAATACAGTCCACTACAAGCAAAACCAAGCGAGAAGCTCTCTACTACCCTGCCAAGGAAGCTGCGACCCTGTTCGACCAAAACTGCGCTGTTTCTTCTTCTTTCTACGAGCCAGCCACCGCCCCAGTAATAAGTGTGGGTTGTCGAAGGGGCCCACATTTTCTGGTCCTTCGAGCCGGATAATAAGAAGAATGCCTGTCACACGCAGCCAGAAGAACTCTTCCACGTCACGTACCGCTACAGGCGGGACTACGGATACCTCCGACGCCACTACGGGGTCAGCCACCACGGAAACTACGGGCACGACGGGCACTACGACAACGACGGAATCTACACTGCCGAAGACTCCGCCGGGAAACGAGGTCGTAGCAGCCGCCCCCCTGCGCCCGACGCCACCCCGTGGGCCCCCGGCCTCGCACGCACCCGCCGGAAGCAACGCAAGCCCTACCCCTCTCCGCGCAGCCACCCGTCGTTCTGTCGCCCGCTCCACTGCCGTGAGCAAGCGACGTTTGATGCGGGCGCGGGAAGAATTATTACAGAAGGAGGTGGAGTTAGCCCGGGCCCGCGTCGCGATGCTAGAAGCGGAGTCATCCGAAGACGAGTCGAACTACAGCGAAGCAGAGGATACTGTCAAAAACCAGCAAACGACGGAGTGGGTCAGGAATTCGATGCTTGCCCTTGCAGATACTCCTTTCCTACCACCGCCGTCTGCCGAGGAGAACGTCTGAGGGACCGCTGCCGTGTCCCGACGCATCTCTACCGCCACCGCACACCCACGCCATGACTCACTCTGAAGAACAAGTGACGCTGCCGCAACTGCAACCACCACCGCCCTTGTCACAGCTGCAAGTACCACCGACACCGCAACAGTTCCAACCGCTGCCACCGCCGGCGCTACGTCCACACGTTCATACTGATCTCAGTGAACTCGCAGCTGCTATCACTTTAGCATCAAGGACTACGGCGCACCCACGTACCATGGAACTGGCGCCTTTCAATGGGGCGTCGAGTGATTGGCTGCCATTCAAAGCAGCCTACGAAGAGACTGCGAGCCACCTAACAGAGCAAGAGAACTTATCACGTCTACGCCGCTGCCTTCGAGGGGCGGCCAAGGAAGCAGTTCAATGTCTCTTCATCGGAGTAACAACACCCGCCGCCGTTATGAAAATGCTGCAGACTAGATTCGGCCGCCCGGACGCACTCGTGGCCGTAGAACTCAACAGACTACGGGCCTTGCCGAAGCTTCAAGAAAACCCAAGAGACATCTGCATCTTCGCGTCAAGGGTGCTCAACGCGACTAGTACCATACAGGCGTTAGGCAAGCCGCACTACCTTTACAACGCAGAAGTAGTGCGCAGCATAGTGGAGAAGCTTCCGTCAGCACTGCGATACAAGTATTACGACTACAATGCTGAGCAACCGGAGGGGCGGCCGGACCTACTGACGCTATCACACTTCCTGTCCACTGCGGCGGAAAGATGTGGGACTTTCGCCCCGGCGGAGATCATCACACCTGAAGACCGGCGGGAGCCACCCACCAAGAAAATCGTCCGCACCTACGTCGCTGATGACACGCCGCCACCGAAGAAACGCACACCACAATGCCGCCTTTGTGAAGCAGATCATAAGCCGGCAGACTGCTCTGAAATGAAAAAGGCAACGGTATCGGAGCGGTGGGAACTCGCCAAAAAGCATAGGCTATGCTTCCGCTGCCTGTGCACCAAGAAGATGCGGCACGCCTGCAAATCAAATCAATGCAACATCAATGGATGCATATACCGCCATCACCGACTGCTGCATCAAGATAAGCCAGAAGCCCAGCTGCACTACTGCGAAGAGATGCCGACCACCTTCGTCGCATCGACACAAGCGTCAACGTCAGCTGCATTGAAAATCATCCCGGTACAAGTCAGCGGACCGAATGGAAGCGTGGACACATACGCCTTGATGGATGATGGATCGACCTGTACGATAATCAACGCAGCAACAGCTAAGAACATCGGCGCCACCGGCCAAGCAGAGCCATTTTACATTGAGGGTGTCGCCGGTATGAAGATAGAAAATCAACAATCTCGACGTGTCAACTTCACTATCAAAGGAAGAGATCAAGAGCGAAGCTTCGACATATCAGCAAGAACCATGGAAGATCTTCATCTCTCACCACAGACAGTATCGCGACAACTCATTGCAGAATGCGGGCATCTGAGGGACCTCGAGGAACAACTCGTCTACGACAAGGGGCTTCCAACGATACTCCTGGGACAGGACAACTTCCACTTGTTGTTCTCCGTCGTAACGCGCTTCGGAGGCCGTAACCAGCCAGTCGCATCACTGACTGAGCTGGGTTGGGTCTTGCATGGACACGTTCCTCGGCACGCACTAATACATCGAGTCAACCATGTCGTCATCAGCGCCCCATAAGAGGAGTCAATGGAGGCGCTAATGAAAGAACACTTCGCCCTGGAGTCACTGGGGGTGGAGCCACGTAACTCGGTCACCCCGGATGAGAGCCGGGCGCTCAGTATCCTGAAGAAGACGACGCAACACACTCCCGATGGCCGCTACGAGTCCGGTTTGCTGTGGAAGCACGACGATTTTACCCCACCTGAGAGTTACGGCACTGCCTACCGCCGACTCCTCATGATTGAGAAGAAACTCGACAAGGACAAAGATCTCAAGAAGTGGTACGAAACACAGATGGCAGCTTTTCTGAGCAGCGACTTTGCGGAAGAAGCGCCCACTACGAGATCAACGAAGACATGGTACCTTCCGCATTTTGCCGTCATCAACCCGCAGAAACCAGGGAAGCTGCGCATCGTTCATGACGCCGCCGCCAAGTCCAGTGGGGTCAGCCTCAATGACCTACTGCTGTCAGGACCGGACCTACTCCAATCACTTCCTGGGATCCTGATTCGGTTCCGCCAGCGGCCAATAGCCGTCACCGGGGACATCAAGGACATGTTTCTACGGATCTCCATACGAGAAGAAGACAGAGACATGCAGCGCTTCCTGTGGAGAGGAAGCCGACGCGAGGGCCAGCCAACAGAATACCGTATGAAGAGCGTCATCTTCGGTGCAAAGTCATCACCATGTACGGCGATCTTTGTGAAGAACACGAACGCTGAACGCCACGCTGAAGAACATCCAAAGGCCGTCAATGCGATACTACGTAACCACTACATGGACGACTACCTGGCCAGCTTCAACACAGAAACAGAGGCGCTTGAGATCTCCACAGAAGTAGCTCGCATCCACAGAAAGGGAAGCTTTCATCTACAAAAATGGGCGTCCAACTCAGCACTTGTCAGACATAAGCTGGAACCGGAGTCTAACAAGAACATCGTCGAACTTGCACCAGAGAAGATCCTTGGAATGATCTGGGATACCCAAGCCGACACACTCGGCTTCAACACCAATTTAACGAGGGTCCCAGCAGCCATTATCAGGGGCGAGAGAACACCGACGAAAAGGGAGGCACTCAGGGTGGTCATGTCGATATACGATCCCCTGGGCCTAGCGACACCGGTCACAGTACAAGCCAAGAGAATCCTGCAAGACACTTGGCGCTGCGGTACGGGATGGGACGAAGAGCTGCCACCGAGAGAAGCTGAGGCCTGGAACATATGGGCTAACAACATACAGAGAATGGGACAGCTGTCGATCCCGCGCTGTCACCCATACTTGGCGCGGGAACTAGCAACCGAGATGCACATTTTCGTCGACGCCAGCTCAACCGCCTACGCCGCTGCCGTCTACTGGAGAATTACGGATGAAGAGGGGATATCGCGAGTCTCATTAATCATCGCAAAAGGGCGCGTCGCTCCACTAAAGACAATCTCCATCCCGCGCCTGGAGCTTCAAGCAGCTGTGCTGGGCTGCCGCCTAGCTCGGACAGCCGTTGAAGAACACGACATCAAGCCCGCACGCCGGGTATTCTGGTCAGACTCAAGCACCGTGCTGACATGGCTGCGCACAGGCCCACGCAGCTACAAACCATTCGTCGCACATCGGGTTGCGGAAATCTCCGAAAGCACCAGAACCAATGAATGGCGGTGGGTCCCCACAAAACTCAACGTGGCGGACGACGCCACAAGAATGATGCCGCATGACTTCGACTCGAACCACAGATGGTTCGTCGGACCCGACTTCTTACGTCAGCCGGAAGAGGATTGGCCGCAACAAGAGTTCACCGACAAGATGGAAACCGGGGAAGAGCGCGTGAACGTGGCGACCACACCACCACGTTTTGCCGAAGCTCTCCCAGACGTCGCACGGTTCTCCAGCTGGCTACGACTGATGAGATCCACTGCCAGAATTCTCCAGTTTATCGCATTGCTGCGCACAAAAAGGGAGCAGTCATTGGCAACAAGAAAGAGGACAAAGAAGTCTGAAGGTGTTGACCCGAACTGGAAAGCAAACACACCGCGTCTAGCCAAGAAAGTAGACGTCGTGGCTCGCCGCAAGCCCCAACTGGAAGTTATTCTTCTTCCCGCAGAATACATGCAGCGCGCCGAGCTCCTATGGGTCAAAGCCATTCAGCACCAAGACTTCGAAACCGAGATAGCTGCGTTACGAAAAGGGAGCCCTATCGCAAACGACAGCCGCCTCAAACATTTGTCGATGCAACTGGGAAAAGACGGAATCCTGCGCCTTAAATCACGGATCGCCGCAGCCGAAGGCATCACAGCCACGCAGAGCGAGCCGGCCATACTGGACGGCGGTCATCCATGGGCGCGGCTGTTTATAACCTACGTGCACACCCAACTGCATCACGGAGGATTCGAGACGACCGCCAACGAAGTCAGGCAACAATACTGGATGCTGCGCCTACGAGTCTCCGTCCGAACAACCGTCAAGAGGTGCCAGCCCTGCAGACTTCGAAAAGCGAAGCCCGCCTGGCCATCAACAGGCAACCACCCGCCATGTCGACTGGCCCACCATCGCCGAGCCTTCACCTACACTGGACTCGACTACTTTGGCCCGATGGCAGTCACCGTCGGTCGCGGGCAACAGAAAAGGTATGGCGCGTTGTTCACATGCCTTACAACACGCGCCGTACACTTGGAGCTGGCTGGGAGCCTGAGCACGGACTCGGCAATCATGGCCCTTCGTCGCTTCATCAGTAGGCGAGGCTGCCCGACAGAACTATGGAGCGACAACGGCACCAACCTGCGTGGCGCAGACAGTGAGCTCAAGAGAATGGCGAAAGGAGCAATGGCAGAAGAGGCCTCGGTGCGGAGCATCAAATGGCGTTACATCCCACCGGGCGCGCCATTTATGGGAGGCGCGTGGGAGCGGATGGTGCGCAGTGTGAAAACCGCGCTACAAACAACCCTGCGCGAAAAGGCGCCGCATGAAGAAGTACTCATGACGCTGCTCATCGAGGCGGAACACACTATCAATAGCCGCCCGCTGACCCATATCTCCATGTCACCGGGGGACGACGAGCCGCTCACGCCGAACCATTTTCTCATGGGGGGGCCGTCCAGAGTGCCACTACCAGGCGCTTTCGTAGAAGGAGATGACATCAGCCGCAAGTCATGGATCGCTAGCCAGCGACTCGCCGATGTTTTCTGGGCCAGATGGGTGCGGGAGTACCTGCCGGAGCTGCAACACCGGCGGGAGCCCCACGCACAAGGGTCCATAAAAGTCGGGGACTTAGTCCTCATCGCCGACGGGACCCTACCTCGCAACATCTGGCCGAAAGGACAAGTTGTGGCTACCTTCCCTGGACCCGACGGAGAGATACGCGCTGTGGACGTCAGGACAGTACGAGGGATCCTGCGACGCCCCACGAAGAAACTAATTATCCTGCCTGTAAGCCGCGAACCGCAAGAATTACAGCTTGGAAAGACTGCGGCGGGAGAAGATGTTCGCGACATAACTTAGTTTATTTACAATTTAGTTTCTAAGTAATTTAGCATTAAGTTTTTAATAACTCTTTTTTTTTCTTTGGGGGTAGTCAGACCAACATCAACAAAATTTTGTGTCTTCTATAGTTTATTAAATTAATATTAAATTCTCCTTTTAAATGCCAGATATTATTAGTTAAATTGAAGCCTGAACCTATCATTACACTGGATAAATAATTTACTCTCACCTGGATCATATTCACACAATTTCACAACAACAACATGGACTTGTATACGAAGCTAAGCGCCAACATGGACAAGATCACTGAAACTTTCAATACCCGGATGTCGCAGTATGAAAAGGAGTTGCGGGAGGTCTCCACCATGTCGATGTCCAGCAGCCCTCCTGATCTCAGCACCATCAGCAGTGAGTTCATGGAATTCAGGGCCTTTACTTGGAACTGCCTCAACATGCTGCGCTCGCAATTGGAGCTGCTACTTGTGGGGCAGGACAGGCTTGAGATGGGGAGTAGGCGGAAGGTGCTTCTGCTTCATGGAGTGTCCGAGGGGGCAGAAGAACAGGCGGGCGAAGTTGCTAGAGCAGTATTATGCAACCAAATAAAGATGTCCCCGCAGTGTGTGTCAGATATAAGTGTTGTCCACAGACTTGGTCCCAAAGGAAAGGCATCAAAAGCCCGCCCCTTGCTTGTCAGGTTTAGTTCATTCAGTTCGCGTTCCGAGGCTTGGAAGGGCAAGACTGCCTTAAAGGGGACTGGGATAACTATGACAGAGTTTCTAACTAAGTCCAGACACACTGTTTTCATGGCCGCCAGGAAACACTTTGGTGTGCAAAACTGTTGGACGACGGAGGGCAGGATCATTCTATTACTCCCAGACAAGACCAGGCGGAAGGTGGAGTGTATGGCGGAACTGCTGGAGTACACCAGCAAGTTTCCTCCTTCCACCCCTCAATCTGGACGAGACGAGACGCCTGCCAAGCCGACCACTGTTGTTGCTGCGCCCAAAGCTACTGCTGCGTCCTCGGTTGCTGCTCCCACGGCTGCTTCAGCGTCGGGCATGGACAAACGTCCCCCCAGCAACAGGCGCAAAGGAGTGCCGCCGCCGCCAGGAGTCAAGAAGTAGGTCGCTATTTCCCCGAAAAACTGCTGCCCGAAGTGTTCTCGTCATTTGTGAGGATTATAAGGAGTTTTTTGTTTTAGCAGGTAGGTAGGTTTATAATTTATTATGTCTAGGTATTCAATAACGCTCATTCTTTCAAAAACTACTTGACTTTACATCAATCAAATTCATAGCTCAAAACATAAACAACAAATCTCTAAATGTCATGTGTCAATCACAGATTAATAATGTGTATGTAGGTGTCATTGTGTCTATTTATTTTTTCAACGGAACGTGCGGGGAGTGTTCCACTTACTCTGTTTACTTTATTTTGTTTTCATGTTTTCGGAACGGAACGAAATCTAAATCACGTTCCATTTAAACTACAAAAACATCGTTTCACGGTCCGGCTTGTTCGTTTTAAGTGTGTTGTCTCAAACTATGTAATGTGTAATGGATTCCTTTCACAGCAACCCCAGTGTGTCTGGGTTCAGGCTTTTAGTATTTTTATTAATTTAGAGTTATTCCTCGTAAGGCGAGGATTATATATTAGTTTTATATTTATTTTTAGCTATTGTAGTATATTTATTTTATTTTATGGATATTATATATAATTTTACAGATAGCCTTTTCACATGTTCTTCCACCGGTGACTCTCTTGGTGCGGGAGGTGCCAACTCCCTGGCGGACGCGTCACTGTCCAGCAGCCTGAAAAGCGTGTTCACGCAATCGGAGTTAAATTTCAATGTCGTACATATTAACGCCCAAAGTATTCCTGCTAGCTATGCTGACCTCCTTGAAGCTTTCAGCGATCAGAGTATACATGGAGTTCTTGTCTCAGAATCCTTTCTCAAACCATCTCTTCCTTCCTCCTTGTATTCTCTGCCAGGGTTCAGGCTCTATCGCAACGATAGGACGGGTAAAGCTGATGGCGGCGTTGCTATCTACTTACGTTCTGACATTCCTTGTAAAGTCATCAGCCACTCGCCAAGCCTGTACTCTGGTTCGGCTGAGCATCTCTTCCTTGAGGTCAGCTTGCATCACAACAATATTCTTCTGGGTGTATATTATAGCCCCTCACTCCGCATCGATTACTTTGAATCTTTTGAAAAGCTACTATGTGACTTGACCCCTCTCTATAGTGACACTCTCATCCTCGGGGATTTTAACACTTGTCTTCTTAAAAATAACGCCCGCTCTACCAAACTTGAATCGATTGTAAATTCCGTTAACTTACATATTCTTCCCGTCGGCGCTACTCACTTTCAACCACATTGTACTCCCTCCCTACTCGATCTCATGATCGTCTCCAACACAGCCAAGGTGGTTTCTCATAGTCAGCTTACCGCTCCCTTCTCTTACCACGACCTGGTTTATCTTTCATACAAAGTTAGGCCCACTAAGCGCAAAGCCAAATTTCTGGATATTCGGAGCTTCAAAGGTGTGGACCTCGACTCCCTTAAATCCGATGCCTCATCTGTTGATTGGAACCCTGTCATGACTTGTGAGACCGTTGATGACAAAATCCTGAAGTTCAACTCAATTGTCCTTGGGCTTTTCGACAAGCACGCACCAATGAAAACAGTCAGGGTCAAACATCTTCCTGCCCCGTGGCTTACCGACGCCATCAAGCGTTTAATGGCAAAAAAAAACCGTGCAAAAGGGCGATATAAGAGGGACCCGACCAACGACAATCTCCTAGCTTTTAAACGCCTCCGTAACCTGTGCAACCGCATGTGCCGCGATGCCAAGCGACGCCACATCCATGAGCGTATAGAGATGTACACTCCAGCTCAGGTATGGAAGTTCCTTAAAACCATTGGTGTTGGCAAGTCCCAGGAATCTACTTCAGGTAATGTCGATCTCAACGGTCTCAACCAGTTTTTTTCTTCTCCTCCCGTCGTGATGGACCCTACCACTAAGGAGGCAACCCTTCATTGTCTACGATCGAGGGCTGCAGTCCGCAACTCACCGTTTAACTTTAAGCTTGTCGGAATCGGTGCAGTTAGAAAGGCAGTGCTAGCTATCACATCTAAAGCTGCTGGTGGCGACAACGTCAGCTATCAGATGATCCACAGCGTCCTTGAGGAGTTGCTTCCTCCAATTACCCACATCATCAACTTCTCTCTATCGGTGAGCTCCTTTCCTAGTCTGTGGAAGAAAGCACTCGTTATCCCACTGCCAAAAAAATCCAATCCCTCCTCCTTCAAAGATTATAGGCCCATATCTATCCTACCCATTCTCTCCAAAGTCCTTGAATCCATAGTCCACTCCCAACTCTCCTCCTACCTTTCATCAAACAAACTTCTCAATCCTTTCCAATCTGGGTTCAGACCAGGCCATAGTACTACCACAGCACTCTTAAAAGTCAGCGATGACATACAGCTAGCCATGGATCAGAAGTTGGTCACGGTCCTAGCCCTGCTTGACTTTAGCAATGCCTTTAACTGTGTCGATTTTGACATCCTGGTCGCTATATTGAGCTCTCTGAATGTCTCCGTCCATGCTGCTAACTGGTTCCACTCATACCTGAGAGGTCGTCAGCAACGCATTAAATCTGAAGAGACCGAAACTCAATGGTGTGATCTTTCCTCAGGAGTGCCTCAAGGTGGTATTCTCTCTCCTCTTCTATTTTCAGTCTTCATCAACTCTATCTCCGACGTTATCTCTTCTTCGTATCATCTTTACGCAGATGATCTCCAAATTTATCGCCACTTTTGCCCCTGCGATGTAGCTTCAACCGTGGAGGCACTGAATGCTGACCTCGAGAATGTGAAAGACTGGGCCTTATCATACGGGCTGTTGGTAAACCCGACCAAATCACAAGCCATGCTTTTAGGAACCAGGCACACGCTTTCCTTGATACAAAAACTTATTGTTCCCGTGTCATACAATGGCATCACAATAGAGTATACAGATCAGGCGAAAAACCTTGGGGTTATTTTTGACAACCTGCTGTCTTGGTCTCCACATGTCAGCGAGGTCAGCAGACGGGTCTTTGCGTCTTTTCACTCCCTCAGGCGTTTGCAGTACTTCTTGCCACGGCAGACCAAAATCACCCTTGCTCAGTCCCTTCTCCTGCCACTAATCGACTACGCCGATGTCTGTTGGGCGAGCGCGAACGAAGATTTACTGAACAAACTCGAACGACTTCAGAATCTTGGGATTCGGTTTATCTTCGGGTTGCGCAAATTCGACCATGTTTCTCAATATCGCAAAGAGTTGGGTTGGCTTCCAATTCGTCGTCGCCGAGACACTCATATTCTCTCTTATCTTTTCAATATATTGAAAAATCCGCGCTATCCCAGCTACCTTCGAGACCGCTTTGAGTATCTCTTTTCAGGAGATCGGCACCGGAGATCCCACACGGTCTCACTCTTAGCCACTCCAAGGCATAGCACCTCGGCATATGAGCATTCATTCAGGCTGCAGGCGGTTCGACTGTGGAATGCACTACCTAGCACTATAAGAGACTGTCCCTCTCTTGTCTCTTTCAAAAACCGGGTAAAAGAGCACTTCCTTTCTCTTTCGTGAGAGTTATATATAGTATGTATATCATTATAATATATAAACTATATATATGTATTGTATTTAGTAGTCTGGTATGTAAGTATTTTATTTTCCGTATTTTATATTATATATGTATTTTAGTATAGATTAGATATTAGATATTGTACACTGCCTACCCTTTCATGATACATTTCGCTTTCATGCCTTGGTTTGCTGGAAGAAATCTCTTTTTAGAGATAAGCTCGCCTTTGTACATATGATTTCTCCTAATGTAACCTTTTAAATTTAATATGTGTGTGTGCAATAAAGAATTATGAATTATGAACTCTGTAAATAGTATAGGTAAATATAAGGTTTGCTAATCGTGTTTCCTTGGCAGAGAGAGACAGGTAGAGAGAGAAAGATAGATAGAAAGAGACGGATAGAGAAACGCAAGCCGTCTCGCTCGCTCGCTGCTCATAGCATCGCTGCTCCCACCGCCGCCCGCGGTACGCCAATCAGAATAAATTACGGGCGTCCGGCGGGAGCAGACACAGTTCTCAGTGACACAGTACAATACAGTCCACTACAAGCAAAACCAAGCGAGAAGCTCTCTACTACCCTGCCAAGGAAGCTGCGACCCTGTTCGACCAAAACTGCGCTGTTTCTTCTTCTTTCTACGAGCCAGCCACCGCCCCAGTAATAAGTGTGGGTTGTCGAAGGGGCCCACAGAACGCTGGCCACAAAAAAGTTTATTGAATTCGAATTTCGAATTTTTCATGAAAATAAAAATGTGTACTTTTTAGAATTTTCCTCATTTTTAAATATGGAGTGGACACTTAAAGAAGACCGTGTAGCAGTTATTGCGTTGCATCGTTGCGGTTACGCGACAATTCAGATTTTCGACTTACTGAAAAATTTGAATATAACCAAAAGATTCGTTTATCGTACCATAAAACGATACAATGAAGACTCTAGTGTAGATGACAGGTCAAGAAGTGGTCGCCCTCGCGCGAATTCAAAGAAATCCCATACGTAAGCAGAAACTGTTGGCCCTTCAGATGGGGTTCAGCAGGACCACGGTGAAAAGGGTGTTAAATGAAGAATTAGGGCTTAGGGCATATCGAAGAAAAACAGGACATCGTTTGGACGCTCGTTTAATGGACCTGAGACTGAAGAGATGCCGCGCTTTGTTGAAGCGGTACGCGGGAAAAAAGCATCGGGAAATTCTTTTTTCGGATAAAAAAATTTTCACCGTGGAAGAGAGCTACAACAAACAAAATGATAAGGTGTACGCACACAGCAGTGAAGAAGCAAGCAACCGTATTCCGCGTGTCCAACGAGGTCATTTTTTATCCTCGCTCATGGTTTGGTTGGGAGTCTCTTATTGGGGCTTAACTGAGGTAAATTTTTGTGAGAAAGGCGTAAAAACGAATGCAGTTGTGTATCAAAATACAGTCCTCAAGAACCTTGTGGAACCTGTTTCTCATACCATGTTTAATAACATGCACTGGGTATTCCAACAAGATTCTGCGCCAGCTCATAGAGCGAAAAGCACACAAGACTGGCTGGCGGCGCGTGAAATCGACTTCATCCGGCACGAAGACTGGCCCTCCTCCAGTCTAGATTTGAGTCCGTTAGATTACAAGATATGGCAACACTTGGAGGAAAAGGCCTGCTCAAAGCCTCATCCTGATTTGGAGTCACTCAAGGCATCCTTGATTAAGGCAGCCGCCGATATTGACATGGGCCTCGTTCGTGCTGCGATAGACGACTGGCCGCGCAGAATAAAGGCCTGTACAAAATCGCGGGGGTCATTTTGAATAAACTTTATTTCCATAAGATTCTATGTTTTATTAAGTTCATTTTGCTATATAAATGTTTACATAAATAATAAACATGTCTAAATTATTTCATATTGCACATGTGACAGAACTTATGACCTGACTATGTATATAAATATGTGTATCGTTGTCTTGTACCCAAAATGCAGTACAAAGTAGTCGCTGAATCTTTGCTAAAAGACTATGTACCTAGACGTGAAAATCAATTCTCGTTTAATTATGTAGATGATAAAGATATTATCAAAGATATTATTATATTTAAATCAATAAATGTTAAGAAAACTGCAGACCACTGGGATATTTCTGTTCATGTTGTGAAGCGGCATTCGGGTCATCTAATAAAAGAAGACTAGTGATCTATGGCCTATCAATCTAACAAAAATTACATATTTGTAATTGTAATAAAATTTAATAAAAATACCAATCACGATAATTCTAAATTACTTTTTAATATTGTGATTGGTCACTTTTTTGACAACTTAACAATTTTGTGGAATTTACGCCTGCAAAGTTTTGTGTGATAGGACACTGTTGTATGAATGGAAACGAAACGAAGGCGAGTTTCATAATAATATCACTCGAGAGTTTTAATGCCAAATTATGTACAGTTACATACACTAGTTTATCTACACACATATCATATGCTCTCTTTGATGTGTTCAGGAACCGCATGTTTGACCGGCATTGTGGCTCTGCAGTTGTTTAGCTTGTTCTGTAGTAACAATGTGCTGCAGACGGGCGTCGGTGTTCGAAATTTGAATGTCAGTACCAACTTCACAGACAAACTAGGACCGCACGCAGGCAGGCGTCGGCGTTCGAAATTTAAATGTCATAATATGCAGAAAAATTACACATTATGGTCATAATGTGTGATTTTTCAGATAAGAAATGAGTATTTACCAAGTAGTTTAACATTATGCTGATTGTAACGTGCGGTTTTTGTACGCAGTAAAGAGGGTATATGATACGTGTGTAGATAAAAATGTTTAGATTAAATTTAGATTTAAGATATTATATAATAAGTTTAATGATTGTACACCCAGTTCTACTGGGTACCATCATTTGAAACACTGTAAATAATATAAAAATTAGTTACAAACAATGATGTATAAATAAACATGTTTTTCTTTGATTTTGTCTTTGTTGTGGGGCCACAAGCACCGTATGTTCCTGTGTGGAGATGGAGTAAGTGAATATGGCGGCAGGTCTGGGTGTAGCAACAACCTTGTTCACGTACTCGTGTAACTCGTACCAGTGTATAAAGTTTGCCGCTAAGTAACTCCGGGATTGAGCTCACTCCACTTTGCACCTTAGTTTTTGTGAACTTTGTTGCCGATTTGGCTTTTTGTTGTCTTCCCTTTGTTGTTTATGGCAGCGGTGTCGTATGGCGAACACCGCAACTGGCGTATAACACAACAAGTGAAGATTTCGTTACTTAAAGCCATTTTATACGCAAAACTTCATAAATCATTTCGAGTGATAAATTGTGAATACAGCAGCAAACTCTCACTCACACTATTATCACAGCAAAAAAAACTGAAATAGTTCAATCTTACTCAATATTTGAGCAAATTATAGTAATAAATGATCCCTTTGTCTTGGTAATTAAAGGTTTCTACATATTCCCACAACATACACTCAAAACATGCATGAAATGCGATAAGTGTAAAATTTCAGAACAAAGAGCAAACTCCTCAATCATTTTGACGAAATCATCAGCGACGTTACAAATATGAACAGCACCGGCAAAGAAAAATAAAACTAGTGATTTATGAAAACCCGTTTAGGTAAAAGGCGTCGCTCAAAACGGCATAAAAGGAATCGATACCGGCCGGTCGGCGGCGATATTGCAAAAAAAATACCCGTCTCACTTCTGTCACACCCTCATAAAATATAGCCAATGGTTCCAGCCTCGGATCAAGTTATGATGGAGCCGCCTTTTGCTACCGCCACATATTTTGGGTCATATTTCGACGTAGCGTATAGGGTCGGGCTGGTAAAAAGGTTGAATTGAAAAGTGTGTACCGCTCCGCCTCTTTTTCAAACCCGAACCTTCGAGGCGAGGAACAATGTACTTACCTAAAATAAATAGAACAGATGCAAAGTAATCGACATGCCATGTTCGTGTGGCCAGGGTAGAAGCAACTCATTGGATCGGACGAGACAAATGACGGATGGACTGTCAAGTTATCTTTGACATTCAGTTTTCCTCACAATTTTTCCTTTGATGTTAGAGAAAAACTATGCATGATTTAAAATCTTGTCCCACGGCAGAGGATCATCCGGATGTATGGCGGTTCCACCACTCATTGATCTGAGGTTCCAGTTTGAACACGCTAGCCTAATTCGTTCCACGGTAAATGCTAGTCCAAGTTTTTATTCGCTAGTCAAAATAGGTATTTTTACTTAGCACTGTTATTGTGAATAGTTGTCGCTTCGCGTTCGTTTTATATAGCCTGCTTTTTGTTCCAGAAACGAAATGCAGTGTAGCTTGATTGCGGGTAAATGGTTTATATAAGAGTAATTTAACATCCGGATCCGGAAACTTGAGTTGTTCAAGTTTGATCGACATCCAAAGAAGTACTGTGAAGTGACTTTCGCTAGGTAAATGAAGTCAAGTCAAGCCAAATTTATTTGTTACTGTAGATATTTACATTGCTTATCAAACGTCACTTTTTGCCTCTTCTCTACATTGGTTCACTGTGGGACAGGTAGGGCGTAGCAACTCCCACAGATTGATTTTTAGATCTCTTTTAAATATTTCTTGTGCTTAACTGATACAACAAATATTACTATATGAATTATTATAATTAATAAAAAGGAAAAATAACTATAAAATTATTGACATATAGGACTGTGTTGAGTTAGATTAACCCCATACAGTCCCATTATTTAAGTAATCTTGAACATTGCATTAATCCTTTTTCGACAAAGTCGTATATCATGCTTTTTAAATAACTCAAATGGCAATTTCAAAATCTCCAGAGGTATCTTATTGAAGTAGAGAATGCACTGACCCTTGAAAGAATTGCTTACCTTCGCGAGTCTAAACCGGGACGCAACTAGTCTGTGATTATTCTTAGGAAAATGTTGTAAGGTTCATACATACATTATATTTTTGAAAATAAATTGACTAGCTACAGTTATTATGTCAATTTCTTTAAAAGTTCTCTAAATGAGTCTGTTCATTTAAAATTATAAATTGCTGGAATAGATCTTTTCTGGGAAATAAAAATAGTTGGAATATACACTGTTTTCCCCCACAACAAGATACCATAGGACATGACACTATGAACGTAACTAAAATATACTAGGCTAGATGTAGCCATATCCGTGTTTTGTCTGATGACCCTAATGGCGTAACCCGCAGAACTTAATTTATCAGCTAATTTATCTATGTGGGGTCGCCACTGCAATTTGCTATTAATTATTATTCCGAGAAACATTGTATTATTTACTAATTATAACGTGTTGCTGTCTAACACTTAACTAGTCTCAACTTGCTTGACATTTGGAAGTGAAAAATTTTTACACTTGATTTTACCAGCGTTTAACAATAAATTATTAACTGTGAACCAATTCAAGGTTAAAGGCAATATATCATTAACGTCATCAAAATCTTCTTTTTGTCCTACCATGGAAGGCAGATCGTTAATATATACTAGGAATAAGAAAAGGCCTAATATGGAATGCCAATTTTTACACCCGATCCATCAGATTTAACGCCTTTTGAATTCTATTGCTTAAGTATGATCTTAGTAGATCCTACGCTTTATTTATAACTCTGTCATGATTTAATTTTCTTAGTAGCGTATTATGATCAAGACAATCAAATTCCTTCGACAGATCGCAAAAAACGCCGAAAGCATCCTTTATGGCCTCCCATGCAGAATAAATAAGAGATATAAGGGTAATACCTGCATCCGTAGTCGATTTACCCATAGTGAAAACATATTGTTTGGCGTGGAGTTGTTTTGTACGGATGAAGTGTGGGAGCATTTTATTATGTAAAATCTTTTCAAATATTTTACTTAGTGCTGAAAGAATAAATATTGGTCTGAATTTTGTAGGATCACCCTTGCCTGCCGACTTGAACAGAGTTAGTTTACTGTGTTTCATGTGGTCTGGGAAAGCTCCATCGTCATCACATTTATTGAATATACATATAAGCTAAGTGTGGGGGGCTATAACTAGAATTGCTTAACCAATGACTTTAACTGATATACTCCACAGGTCTTCGGTATATTTTAGTTGCAGTAATCCTAACGTTTTGATAATGTCCTGGGGATAAACATGATAACATTTAAAATTTATAAATACATTACTCACCCTAGTGTTGTTTTTTAATAAAGTCTCTGCTTCATATGGAGTTTTTTTTTTTGAGAATTTAGACGCTCTATTGTGAGTAAGGGTACATTGGTGAAGAATGTTTCGAAAGCTCGCGCAACCTCAGCGTTGGATTTAAAAACATTGTGACCTATCTTTAGAAATAAATCATTGTCTCTTTGTATAACTTATAATTGTTTTTTTATATGTCTCTAGTCTATGGGGTGTTATAGGCCTATAAGATGATGGATCAGTCTTATCCTTACTAGCAATTGGGAATGAAACTGTTTGAGCGCTGTGATCGGAGGGTAAGCAGTTAATTACATTTTTACTTGTGAATGGGTAACAAAAAACGTAATCTAAGCAAGTTTGACTGATAAGTGTAATTCTAGTCGGCTCTAGAAAAACATGACATAAATTAAATGATTTGAATAAAGTTTTTAATCGTTGTTTCGTTTTTATTCCTACAAACAAATCTACATTAAAATCGCCACAGATAATTAACTTTTTTTTCTGTTATTACATAGTTTATTGAGGGCTTCCTCCAAAATTTTCTCAAATATTTCGAAATCGACAGGGCCTTTTTCATCCCTTGGAGATCTGTAGACACAAACAATAATATGGCTATCTAACTCAAGACAGAATACCTCTATTTGTCTTTCAATAGTAAGTGCAAGAATATCTTTCCTTTGTTAAACCTTAATATTATTTTTGCTAAGATTAAAAAACCACCTCTATCATCAGTCTTTCTATTATAATAACTGACAATTTTGTTATTATTTATGTCAAAAGACATCATATTTTCCTTTAACCAGTGTTCTGTAATACAAATAACATCGATGTCAGATTTTTTAGAAATAATTGTGATACCAGTTTTTTGCCAGGTAGCCCTGGATGGTTTGATGGATAATATTTAAGTAGGACTCTTTGACATATTAAGTTTCTCTTGTTTGCTTAAGATTTCCTCTTTTGTCCTATGAACTAATTTAAATAACTTGGAACAGTTCCAATATTGCATGCAAAGTATGATTAACAGATGAATTCCCAATAGGGGTGCATGTCATCTTACCCTTAATAGAAGCAGGTTTCTGATTTGTCTGTTCAACAAAAACAGCTGACGTCAAGTTGAACTTGGCTAAACCAACTTTAGCTGCGTCGCATATCTTATAAGCTAACAATATAGCTACTAATTTTCTTTATTTATTAGACAGGTACAACGTATCCTGAGTCAGAGTAAAGTTTTGAATAAAATTATTCATGTCGAAATATAAAATCACATCGCTGTGAGGTCACGTTAAATAAAATAAATGAATATTCATTCTTTGCACAGATTTGTTTTGTTGTTCTGTCAAATTATAGGCGTATGGAAAATTGCATAGTATAAATTTGCGTTCATCCTACTATGTAATCCTAGACGAGTTTCAATACTTTTATTCAAATCGTTCCTACTAATGTTTGAGTGATTTCCCACCATAATTACAATAGTACTGTATTTATCATCGATACCACGTCCAATTATATGTTCAAGATCTACAAATGAACTATTTGGACAGCATATGTTCGTTATTTTTTGGTTAAGCCGGTAATGTAGTAGAGCTCTAAGTCCTGCACCTAATTTGTCGGAGAACAATAGAGTTTTTCTCTGAGCACTTATATGATAGCTCCGGTATGACATGTAAGTGGTTATTTATTTGAGCAGAAGTCTGTGCACTCGGCCATCAAACGCAATTAACCCTCAACGCCCCATGATTGCAATAGAAGTCATTTTATTGTCATAAGTTTTGAGTTTTATTACCATTTCATCGTTGGTGGGAAGTTAATCTTTGTTTTGTGTTTTGCTCTAATAAATCTATCGCTTTCATTCATACCAACCTGTAGCTCGATTTTGAAGGATGGTCTTCAGGGCACATTTTGATCGCAATCGCTACTAAATTTTAGACGGATTTGAATGAACTATGTCACAAGTTTGATAGTTGAAATTTCAATATTGCAATCTTTTGAGTTGCAATACCTGCCAAAGAGAATCAAGCTGGCAAATAACAGGACTTAGTTTAGCTGAAAAGTATAATTCGATATTTTACGTTTATTTGTGCGTTTGTGTATTTGTTGGATATCTATAAACAATGAAAACAGTGAAATATCATGAAAAACAAACAAAAAACAAATATTCAGTCGGATATCGAGCGGATCCCTTACAAAATCAACAATGGGATATGACCGTGTCTAATAAACTTGGTATTGTTGAAACAAAACGTATGTTTTGTATCAAATAAAACGTGATATTGCGAGGGGTATATACAATTACACTAATTAGAGAGCAGCCAGTACACGGGTCCGTTCGTAGAGCTTCTAAGTGACAACGTACAAAATGAACTTAGGCCTGTTTTTAGGCTGTAAGAAGTTGCCAGAACGAGGAGCTACACGAGGTTACGTCGCGGTTACGGCTTATATGGCTGCCAGTGTTTGAGAAGACCTTTGACTCTAGACGAAGTAGATTTTATGAGTATGTTGCTTTTAGGTAGTAGGTAGATTTTAAGGTATATTTTATAGCTAGGGTAGCGTAGAACTCCGTGATGTAATGGGTTTCACGATTGCTTCTCACACAGGAGATGCAGATTCGATTCCTGACCATGTAACAATGAGTTCATAAATTTATTTATTTATTTAGGCTTTCTACTGGTGATGGAAAACATCTTGAGGAAATCTTCATTACTCCGTAGCTGCGGCGATGGGCAAGCCCCTTGCCACGCAAAATGGAGTATTAACTGCATGGCAAAAACCTTGTATGGGAAAAGGCGTGACGATATGTGTGTGTTGTAGCGTAAAACGCGACCAATAGATGCTGCTCTGAACTTGCAATGTTGAACACTTACTTCAAGCAAAACGACGCCAATGGGTATATTTGTCCAGCTACATTTTTTATTTCTCCTTTAATGGGAGAAGACTCTACCCACCCAACTTCCATCTTCTAAGGCTCTCCAAGCAATACGACGCCATTGGTATATTTGTCCAGTCACGGCTTTACCTCTCTAATGGCTAACTAAAGCGTCTTTGCTTGCCCTCCCCTACCTCAAATATGGCGAAGGGGATGATGACTGGTGCACAAGTTATTCTCGTGAATGGTTGCTGCTTGGGCTATGTGGCTAGATCGCTGCCGACCGATTGTGACTCGTGCCACCCTGGCGAATTTCTCGTGCACAAAATGGCGGGATATCTCCACGCACGCACCAGGTATCTATATCTGGTCTCCTCTATCAGAGATCGCAGGGATTCTTGCGTAGTCCTCCAGGGGCCGTGAGGAAAATACCCCGAAAATCGAAACCTCCGTATTTGTATGGCCAGGGAATCTTTTTTAAAGGGGGGAGGAGGGGCTTATTAATATTCCAACTCCAGAAAGAATTAACAGCGTCAATCTGTCTATGTGACCAGCGGCTGTTTATGTTACTCTTAGGGTTACCCGTTAAATGGGGGGGCCCCACCTTGTTCACTTACTCTGAAATGACTTCAAAATCAGAGAGGATTAGCAGCACCAATATTTTTTTTTGCTGCTATTAATAATAATAATAATACCTTGGACACCATTTACACACATTGATCTAGCCCCAAACTAGGTTTCCCTGTATCTTGGGTACTAGACAACGATACACATACTTATATAGATAAATATTATACTTAGATAGATAAACAACCATGACTAGGGTAGAAACATCCGTTCTCATCAAACAAATATTTGCCCCCACCGGGACTCGAACCCGGGACCCTTGGCTTCGTAGGCAGCATCACTGCCGAAACGGCCATTTGGGCCGTCAGATGTATTTAATAGTTCTTCAAGCAACACAACGCCAATGGGTGTATTTGTCCAGCTACACTTTTTATACCTCTTTTAGGCAAATATCACAAAATTAGCGAAAAATACTTTCTGAAAGAAAATTAGAATACTTTTTAGTGTTCTGTTACCTATATACCATTCATTATTTAGAAACAGAATAGCTGTCTATTGTATGACATATTCCATGTCTTCAAAGCATTTAAAAAAAACAGCAGATGTCGCCACCTAATCGTAAACATTTATAGCATTTTATTTCACTGCCCTTTTATCACATCGTGATAATATGTAACGCAGATCCATTGTTTGATTATTTGATTATTTTTTTAGACATTAACATTAAAATTTGACAGAAACCCGTAGTTTTGCAAGATTGAGCCTCAGACGGTTTCTTGTCAAAAGGTCATACCTACCTCCCATTTTAGTTATATTATATTAGAAAAGAGATATTTTACAATTTATTCGCCCAAGTTCCTATAGTTCATAGGCTCCCACATCACATAGTAGGTGTGTTATAGGCAAGAGTTTCAGTGTAGGCCGCCCGAGCACCCTTTCGAAGCTATACTTGAAACTTCAGTCTTTATGGCCCACTAAATACGACCAATGCGAAATGTATGCACGCTTAGCGTGAACGTAAAATACCTGGCACTAATTTCCCTGAGGGGTAGAACTCGCGACGAAAGGGGCAACAGGCAAGGGTAGACAAATTAACAGGAGGGCCCGCGAAATTGGGGAAGATTTTTCACTTTATTGTACCTCTAACCGCTAAATTTATAATTTGATCGCTAATACGCCAAGGTTTTGGAAAGTCACGTAATATATTTTTTGCTCACCTTTTTTAAGTTTTTAGTTCAGGTTGCTTAAAAATAAGTCATTATACCTACAGGGTAGAGGGAATTATAAGATATATCTCGAAGTACTTTTTTGTTGAAGCCCTTTGCCTTGGTCTTACTAAATAGCTCGTAAATCGTCTACAAAAAGAAGAGGTTTTCCATCATGTACGTTTGTACGTAATATCATCGGAATTACAAAATATTCACGCATGTTTCTATTTGGGCTTTCAAACAAGTATACAAAATTTCATAGATATATTTATGGATGTATTGGAACTATTATTTTTATTGGTTGACATTTACGTCAACTTTGGGTACAGTGCTAATTTGATCAACATCGGTTCAGCAGTTTTCAAGACATGAACTATATTGGGTAGGTGTAGTGGTCTGGCGTATCGATAAGAGCTGGGGAATGATAATAGACTATAATGAGAATGGTGCAAGGTTCATCACATTCAGTGTAGCAGTTGTCCGTTTATAAAAACATGACTGTAAAAGAACAGTTGAATAACTTGAAAATTGGCGCTGTTAATTCTTTCTGAAGTTGTGAACATAGTATTAGAATTAACCTTTCTGAAGTTGTGAACATAATAGGCTCGCAACAAAGATGGTGGGTTAGAGCTTGCGGCAGTTTTTAATTATAATACTCATTATAACAATTATTTCAACGAAACTAAAAATTACAAAATATAAAGTATATAAAAAAAAATAAGTCAACTTCAAGAAATAATATTGAGACAAGCCTCATGAGAAACTGTAGTTGTTTTATTTCTTCTATTTAGGTAGGCACTTAACTCAAAAAAAATCACCCCTTATTTGATTTGTTACTACTTTTTAATTGGCTTGGGTGGTTAATTTCGTGTATTTGTGAATTTATCACATTATTTCTTACTTTTGAATTAATTTGAAGTCAACTTAATTATTTTTTTCCAAATATGCTGAATGTCATTGATTGACTAGACTTTTATTTTAGCAGAGGGGCTGACCCCCTCTCACACAATAATAAATTTCGATAGAGTAACTGACTGCAAACCTTGAAGGTATTGTGTGCTTTATGTTTTATCCAATATAGTTACGAGTACGTCCTGGACAATATGTGTGTATCAGGCTATCTATTATTATGGTAGTTTCCACTTAGCACACAACATGCACGCATAGTAAAGCTTTATCTAAAGCCTTTTATGTGGCAATGAAAAGCGACGAAACAATGCATACGTCAGTCTCAGCGGGGCACGTGGGTTCAATCGGCTCGTTACCATCTCGTTTCGCTATTGAACAATCCCTTGAGCGTTCACTTTGGGCACAAATCACTGGGTCTGCCGAGTCCTTGTAGTAAAACTGCGATTAACTAGTTAGGCTAGCCTCCTGTTTCGTCAAAAAAAAGTATTGGAATACTAGAATAAGGAAATTAAGAATGTGTTAAGAAAGACTATTCAAATCAAAACAAAATCAAATCAAATATCTTTATTTCAGACACAAGCGTCCATAATGGCAAATACATGTCAAAATAAATTTAAATGAAGTCATATTCAAACAACTCATTAAATGTCGTGAAATTATGAAAGATATTAGATCTCACAATGATTTTAGTTACGCACGCGCATTACATACAGAGTAGAACAATTTAATTACAAATGCGGATAACTAATTTAAATTAACAATAACCGTTCAAACTTTGCATTCGCATTCTGAAAAACATAGTAAGCATTGTCATGCACAAATGAGATACTCAAGTAATTTATTTTATCTGTCTTCTATAAACGGTCGTTCTAACTGAATTGGATAAGGGCTGAACATGGTCACACAAGTGCCACTGCCACCCCGAATAGGAAAAGGCGTGTCGCTATATCGGTACTGTTGTAAAAATAGCAGGTTTCTGTTTATTTTACGCAAGGTCGTGTCCGGGTACTGCGTCAGTTCTGATCAAATGTTGCGTTTATATTATTATATAAAGGTCTTGTAGTACAAGTTATGAGAGAAAGTATTAATTTCCTTCCTAGCCAATCACTCAGTGACACTATCGGGTTTGGAAAGTGATTTTTCTGAGTACTTCGGAACCAAACGCAGTCGTACATATGTACTCGTCATCGCAATTCGGAACGCACCTTTTTCTCTCTCGTTGTATCAAAATGACATTTTTTTTGTTAACTGTGACGTCATCGCATTTTCGTCTCGATCGGGTGTCCCGCGGAATGTGGATGAATTTGGAGATTTTTTGTGGAAATCAATTAAATTTTCACAATCAAAGTATTGTGGTAATCCTTTCCCAAAACGCGTGTTTGGTGGTCAATGTCGTGGCCCCGCGTAGTTTTCAGTGCTTTCTGTATTTTGGCCAGATCGAATTGTCGCGCATTCGACAACACCAATTTGTCGGATTATGTTGGAGTTATCGGTGTGTGTTGTAAAGCTCCACTCAGACATTCTGTCATTGCCTCTCTCACGAAAATTGATAGCAGCAGTATTATTATATTATATTATGCATAAAACAACAGTTAAAACAATTGACGCAATGGGATATAAATTGTACAAAGGCGGGCTTATTCCTAAAAGAAATCTCTTGTTCAGTTCAGATTGTTTCTAACATATCCAAGGTTGCTACGCATGGCCAACTTAATGCCCCCTTCTCCTTTCACGATTTGATTTATCTCTCGTTCAAGTTAAGGCCTCCCAAGCGCGCAGCAAAATTCCTGGATATTCGCAGTTTCAAGGGTATGGATCTCAGCTCCCTTAAGTCTGACGCCGCTTCTATAGACTGGTCTCCTGTCGTCTGTAGTGAGACCGTTGATGACAAAGTCCAGCATTTCAACTCGATTGTCTTAAGTTTGTTCGACAAACATGCTCCTGTCAAAAAGGTTAGGGTCAAACATCTCCCTGCGCCTTGGCTTACCGACACCATCAAGGGTCTGATGGCCCAGAGAAACCGTGCCAAATGTAGATATAAGAAGGATCCGACGGACGATAATCTCCTTATATACAAACGTCTCCGTAATCGGTGCACCCGTCTTTGTCGAGATGCCAAACGCCGCCACATCTACGAGAGTATCGAGAGTTACTCTCCTGCACAGGTTTGGAAGTTCCTGAAGACCCTTGGTGTTGGTAAGTCCCAGGACGCAGTTGCCGGTAGTGTCGACCTCAATGGTCTCAACAAATTCTTTGCTGTCTCCCCTGTCGTGATGGACCCCTGTGTCAAGGATGCTACCCTTCGTAACTTGCGTACCAGAACGACATCCAGTTGCTTACCTTTCAACTTCAGGTCTGTCGGAGTTGGCGCAGTAAAGAAAGCTATTCTAAAAATCTCGTCCAAGGCTGTAGGTGATGACAATATCTGCTCTCAGATGCTATTCAGTGTGCTCGATAATGTTTTACCACCCATAACGCATATAATTAACGCGTCGCTGAGCGAGTACTGCTTCCCAAGCCAGTGGAAAAGAGCATTAGTGATACCCCTGCCTAAAACTTCTAACTCGTCCTCCTTCAAAGAGTTCCGTCCCATTTCCATCCTACCAATCCTTTCCAAAGTCCTTGAATCAATTGTCCACTCCCAGCTGTCCTCGTACCTTTCCTCCATGGATTTACTGAACCCTTTTCAGTCTGGTTTTAGGCCAGGGCATAGCACCATCACCGCACTGCTCAAGGTAACTGACGATATCCAACTGGCAATGGATAAGAAGCAGCTCACAGTCCTGACTCTCCTTGACTTTAGCAGCGCCTTCAACTGCGTCGACTTCGATATACTTGTTGAAATCATAAAAACACTCAATGTCTCTTCACACTCGGCTCGCTGGTTTGACTCCTACCTGAGAGACCGCCAGCAGCGCATCAAGTCTGAAGAAGTTACTACGGAATGGTGCAAGCTCTCTACTGGTGTTCCGCAGGGTGGCATCCTTTCTCCTCTTCTTTTCTCAGTTTTCATCCATTCCATCTCGGATGTATTGTCTTCCTCGTATCATCTCTATGCAGATGACCTTCAAATTTATCGGCATTTTCCCCTGTGTGATCTGACTTCGACTGTAGAGGCTTTGAATGCTGACCTCGACAACATCAGGAAATGGGCTCTTTCGTATGTGCTATTAGTCAACCCGGATAAGTCTCAGGCGATGATACTGGGTACACGGCACTTACTTAATTTGTTGCAGCATAGGTCAGTTGCTCCCGTGCTTTATGACGGTACCATTGTCAAGTACAGCGAGAAAGCCAAAAATCTTGGGGTTGTTTTTGATACTCTTTTATCCTGGTCGCCCCACGTTTGTGAGGTCAGCAGATGAGTCTTTGCATCCTTTCATTCCCTTCGGCGTTTGCAGTACTTCTTGCCTAGGCAGACTAAAATCATGCTAGTTCAGACCCTTCTTCTGCCTTTAATTGACTACGCCGATGTATGCTGGGCCAGCGCGAACGAAGATCTACTGAACAAACTCGAGCGACTTCAAAATCTCGGGATTCGGTTTATCTTCGGTCTCCGCAAGTACGATCACGTGTCCCAATATCGCAGGGAATTAGGCTGGCTCCCGATCCGACTTCGTCGTGATATGCACATTCTCTCCTTCCTCTTCAATATTTTGAGAAATCCGCGCTATCCCGCATATCTTCGTGAACATTTTGAGTTTCTTTTCTCTGGGGATAGACTTCGGAGATCTCACACGGTGTCACTTTTGTCAATTCCTCAGCACAACACTGTTGCTTACGAGCACTCGTTTAGGTTAAGGGCAATACGTTTGTGGAATGCACTTCCTTGCGCTATTAGGGATTGCACATCCTTGTTCTCTTTTAAGAAAAAGTTGAAACTGCATCTCCTCTCTTCCGCATAGTGGGTATCTTATAGTATGTATGTGTATCTATGTATTTATTGTATTCTATTAATTTATTTTATAGTATGTGTAGGATGTATTGTGATTTATCTGATAGTATATTGACTTTATTTCTTTCTTTTAAATCTTAATTGTACACTAGGACTACCTCTCTATAAATATTTTTTCCTTTCCTCACAGGTTAGCTGTAAGAAATTTCTTTTTAGAAATAAGCTCACCTTTGCATATTGTTCGTTGTATTTTTTCCATTGTGTTTTCTGTGCAATAAAGAATTATTATTATTATTATTATCTCTTCCAGCCCACACAGAAAAAATGCGGGGTCAGTTAATAGCAATATTACAATCAATTTTACAACTTTTGACTACGACACAACGAAGAGCTTCAACTAACTTGTACCCTGTAACTTGTACAGATACGAACAAACATACAAATAAAAATGGAAGTTGAGAATGAACTTATGTCTGCTTGTATGTTATGTTTATTCTACATAAATCAAAGCAGTGAAAAAGCACGTACGTAAACAACTAATGGCAATATACCTCAACGCTTATTCCATCTCTTGCCAGTTTGCACGGTCTTCTCCTCCACACTAGGATGCTGCAGCTGCAACTGTCGCGGTTCGGACATGGTGGTAATCTTCTTGCGAATTTAATCAGGAAGAACAATCATTATATTCTCTTCCGAAGACCACGCCTGCCTTATGCCAAAGTGATAACGTACACCAGAGAATGCTTCTTGCCGGAATTTAGTAAAACACTCAGAAACTGAGACTTTGGTACCTATCAATGCCGTCTTAGCACTCCAAACTTCAGCACGATGCCTCCAGGATGCAAAGCCTCTCGGCCTGTCCTGGTCGAGAGGACAACTCTCGACCAGGACAGGCCGAGAGTTGTCCTTCTTACTATCCAGTTGATGACAGCTTTCAATGGCAAAGAGATTTGGTAATGAGTTTTTAACTGAGTGCGAAGTAATGTCTCAATCTTACCGGGGAGCTATTCATCATCCTCGTCCTGTACAAGAAACAGAAGAACCTTGCGTCGTGTGTAGCACTTCTGACGGTCAACACTTCTTGTTGCTGCTTCAGCAAAGAGAGGGCCTCGCACACAAAGGCTTTGAAATTTGTGTATTCTGCTGCTAAAGCTTTCACTGTCTGTAGAGGCGCTGATGGATTGGTGGACAGCTGCTTCTTCTCAAATTCATCCATTCGTGTAGAAAAAAGAACTTCCAGTTTCTCCATATGCTTATGCACTTGCACCAGTGGATCCATTATGGTTTATGAACATATTGATGTGATGTGGGTGAAATATAGTGAGAAATTATATTATACCAGCCGGTCAATCTCTAACACATTTATGTATTATTTGCACAATTTTGTATTTATTTCTATTTTAATTATAAATAAATAGAGAAAACCAAGATTAAGGTCAACTTATTTGAATGCCTACCCGCAAAAAGTCGTTTCGTATTGCATCGTAGCAGTTTGAAATTTAAGCGGAACTTTCTTTGAGTAGCAGTGTTATTATGCAAAACTAACATAAAGCAAGTCATTAAAGCCCTTGACTTTATCCGGGTCGTGATGTTATACTGAATTTCTTTATAATGTCATTTTTGCTTCTCATAGTCCTTAAAGTTTAATTTCTTGAAAAACGCTCGGAGCAATAGTCAATAGTCAATAGTCAAAGTACTTTATTACTGTAGATATTTACATATACTTAGCAAACGTCATTTTTTGCCTCTTCTCTACATTGGACCACTGTGGGAGAAGAAGGGCGTAAAAACTCCCACAGATTTATTTTTAGATCTCTTTTAAAAATAGGTTGTGCTTAACTAATACAAATATGAAAAATTTAATTGTTATGATTAATAAGCAGGAATAAATAATTACAAAATTATTAACAGCAAGGTCTGTGTTGAGCCAGACTAACCCCATACAGTCCTGTCATTTAAGTAATCTTGAACATTGTAATATCCCTTTTTCGACAAAGTCGCTTTAACATGCTTTTTAAATTGCTCAAATGGCAATTTCAAAATATCCAGAGGTATCTTATTGTAGTAGAGAATGCACTGACCCTTGAAAGAATTGCTAACCTTCACGAGTCTAAAACGGGGCGCACATAGTCTGTGATTATTTCTTAGGTTAACATTACAGCTGTCGCTAAGTTTGGAAAATGTTTTAAGGTTCTTGCGTACATACATTATATTTTCAAAAATAAATTGACTAGCTACTGTTAGTATGTCAATTTCTTTAAAAAGCTCTCTTAAGGAGTCTGTTCGTTTTAAATTATAAATTGCTCGAATAGCTCTTTTCTGTAAAATAAAAATAGTTTGAATATCCGCTGCTTTCCCCCACAACAAGATACCATAGAACATCACACTATGAAAGTAACTAAAATATACTAGCCTAGATGTAGCCACATCCGTGCTTTATCTAATGTTCCTAACAGCGTAAGCCGCAGAACTTAATTTACCAGCCAATTTATCTATGTGGGGTCCCCACTGCAATTTGGTATCAATGGTTATTCCAAGAAACTTCGTATCATTTACCAATTCTAACGTGCTGTTGTCTAACACCAAACTGGTCTCAACTTGCCTGACATTTGGAAGTGAGAATTTGATACACTTGGTTTTACAAGCGTTTAACAATAAATTAATAACTGTGAACCAATTCAAGGTTTAAAGACAATACACCATTAACATCATCAAAATCTCCTTGCACGGCCCAGCCCCTCCGGGTGCGAGGTCGGCGCCACGCCAACCTTATTTGAAATATCGGGCTGGCTGAATGGACACATAAAAATAAAAACAGTTTATTTATTGGCTCGCAAAAGGTGAGAAAAGTAGAGCATACGCCACGAGGATAATGTTGGTTTTATCTTTAGCGTGTTTGAACCCCTCATTGCAATCAGGAGTCAGTCTTGATTCGCTCGGGAATTAGCTCACCACCCTTACTACGCTCGAGATTTAAATCTGGAGTCCTACTTTCAAGATTCAATATCGTGCAGTGGCATTAAACAGTGCTTTATACCCTCGGTGTATAAGTCTATAAATATTTTTTAGCCTCTTCACAAAATTGGACCACTGTGGGAGTAGAAGAGCAAAAAAGTCCCACAGAGTGATTTTTCGTTTTCTCTTTAAATAAATTGTACTTAAATATTGATAGTAGTGTTTGTGACTGATATATATAGATATTAAAACTCGAGAGTGGGTTTCTCAAGTTTCATAAGAAACGAGCTGAATATAATATAATAATTAATATTGTGCATAATAATTAATAAGCAGGAATAATATTTTCGAAAATAAATTGACTAGCTACAGTTAATATGTCAATTTCTTTAAAAAAGCTCTCTTATGGAGTTCGTGCGTTTTAAATTACGAATTGCTCGAATCTGAAAGCGCATCGAAGCTCTTTTCTGAAAAACAATAGTAGTTAATGTGACTAATAAATAATGAAGAGCATTAAAACTCGTGTCGGCTCGTATCATAATCAATATCAGGCAAAGTATTAATGACCAATTATGTACAGTTACATACACTAGTTTCTCTACACACATATCATAAGCTCTCTTTGATGTGTTCAGGAACCGCATGTTCGACCGGCATTGTGGCTCTGATCCTTGCTCTGCACTTGTTTAGCTTGTTCAGTGGTACCAACTTAACAGACAAACTAGGGCCGGCACGCAGGCGGGCGGCGGCGATCAAAATTTGAATGTCACAATATGTCGATATATTGATACATTATGGTCAAAATGTATCAATATTCAGATAAGAAATGAGTTTTCACCAAGTATATCACTAGGCTGGTCGTAACGTGCGGTTTTTGGACGCAGTAAAGAGGATTTATGAAACGTGTTTAGATAAAAAAAAAACAATGTAAAAAATATGCAGAAATAAATGTAATATTAACAGCGAGTTCTGTGCTAGTTAGATTAGAAGAGAACCAACCAGAACCAACTAAAAGAGAAAAATCTATTTACCAATGTTTGAACAGATAATACTGCTTACAATTTGGAACACATCTAACATCCGCTACCGCCCATAACTCGCCGCCCAACCCCGCCCGCCCATGTCTAAAGTGGGTCCGCGAGTGACGTCCATCGACATATTCTACCTGACGGCCAGCTTTTAATGCTCCATAAACGTCTCTTCGCATTACAATAATGTCGGCGCGTTGAAATATTACATCAAAGTTTTCGGGTAATAAATAAAAACGTGCGTTTACGAGCTCAGAATAAAGGTGCGAGTGTGTAGGGAGCGGTCTTTATGCGGGTCTCTAGCGGTACTGTTTCTTCTTCAAGGAGGAGTCGTCAATTCGTTTTTTTTATTGTGTTTGATACGCGATGGTAGTTCATACTTCAGAGGTGGTCCCATACTAATTTTATTAATGTTGATTTAGGGGAGGAAGAAATAGGCCTTGAACTTAAAGTCGGTTTTTGTATGTTTTTAACTTGGTGAATTATATATGTTTAGATAGGTAATGTTTTGAAAATACTCATAGAAAAACTCTTGTTTGGTCTCAATAGTCTTTTGGTCTTGAAATGTGTCGATTTATAAATAAAATTATGTCTATGAAAATAAATGTCTATTGAGTATTTTAACGTTTCTTTGCACTAACTTGTTATGTGAATGTTCAGGGTCTGAGTGCTTCACTTAATATCTGAAACTACTACTATTAATAGACAACGTCTGTGGCATTGCGGTTGGAGGCGCGGCCTAAGGGGTTCGAATCCCTGCTGTGGAGGAAGTAAAATCAACCCCAGCTGTTGAATGTTTATATGTGTGTCATGTCACTGTTTCTGGTTCCCATTGCACGACATGCGGTATCTTAGAGTGGGGCCAGAATAAATGTATGAGCCTGAATATAAATATTTACGTTTATATATATATATATACGTATATGTATATGTATGTTAATATGTATATTCATATTCATATTCTTTATTGCATAGAAAATATAGATAAACAGACAGCTACAATAAATTTAATAGGCAAAGGCGAGCTTATCTCTAAAAAGAGATTTCTTCCAGCAAACCTAGGCAAGACAGGAGTGTTTCTGAAACAGGATAGTCCTAGTGCACAATAAAACTATAAACATACGTACGAAAATTACTTTTAAAATATAAATAAAATATATATCTCAACTACATAAAATACAATAGATAGCATGCACATATATATACTACAAAAAATCATACATTTACTTAAATAAATATGATACCGATTACGGAAGATAAGGAAATACGCTTTCAATCTTTTCTTAAAAGTGAAAAATTGAGGGACTATCCAATAGTGCAGGGAAGTGCGTTCCACAGTCGGATTGCCCTTAAACTAAATGAGTGTTTATAAGCGGCAGTGTTATGCCGAGAAAATGACAAGAGAGACACCGTGTGGGATCTCCGATTACTATCCCTGGGGAAAAGAAACTCAAAACGTTCTCGAAGATATGTGGGGTAGCGGGGATTTCGCAAAATATTGAATAGATAAGAGAGAATGTGCATATCACGGCGAAGACTGATCAGAAGCTACCCCAGCTCCTTGAAATACTGGGAGACATGGTGATACTTGCGCAGCCCGTAGACAAACCGAATCCCAAGGTTTTGAAGTCGCTCGAGTTTATTCAGTTGTTCTTCGGTCGCACCGACACAACAAGCATCCGCGTAGTCTATTAAAGGTAGTAGAAGGGACTGAGCAAGGATATGTGTGTGATTGTGTTGATTTGGTTTGGCTTAGGGACACAAGCACAGAAAATAAATGAATAGTTTGTCGAAACTTATTTAGGTCGAAGTTCAAAGTACAAAGATCATTTTTTTTTATTACATTGTAGATATTTATAAATACTTAGCAAACGTATTTTTTCCGCTTCTCTACATCGTACCACTGTGGGCGAGAAGGGCGAAGTTACTCCCACGGATTGATTTTTAGATCTCTTTTAAACATTCGTTGTGTCTAACTAATACAAATATTACAATATGAATTATTATAATTAATATGCACGAATAATATTTTCGAAAATGAAATGACTATAGCTATAGCTATAATAATAATAATAATCGTTTATTCATCAAACAAAATACAACAGAACAGTTACAGTATTTAAGATGTGTTTAGCTATAGTTGGATAGCTATAGCTACAGTTAATATGTCAATATGTTCTTTAAATAATAACTTCTCAAGAGAAGTTAAAAAGCTCTCTGTGCGTTTTAAATTATAATGGTCGAATAGCTCATTTCTGTAAGAGAATAGTAGTTTATGTGACTAATGAAGGGCATTAAAAGTAGAGTCGGCTTTTTTCATAATAATAAGATAAAGATAAAGATGTTTATTTGCTAAGTATATATGCATAATGATATACTACATGGTAAATGAGTTTTTACCATGTAGTATATCATTATGCTTGTCATAACGTGCGGTTTTTGAACGGAGTAAAGAGGGTTTATGAGAGGGTGTGTAGATAAAAATAGTTTGAATATCCGCTGCTTTCCCCCACAACAAGACACCATACCATAGGACATGACACTATGAAAGTAACTAAAATATACTAGCCTAGTTAGAGAGAGCCAGATCCGTGAATTGTCTGATGTTCCCAACAGCGTAAGCCGCAGAACTTATTCAACCAGCTAATTTATCTATTTCGTTTATATACCAGCTAGTTTATCAATAGATATGTATCTGTCACCGTACGATTGTCAAAATTGTTAGTTGATAAACTATATTTTTTTTCTTGTTAGTTGGTCAACTATTGATAGATAGTAAACTATAACGAACTGCTTACTATACGACGAGTTAGTTGATAAACTAATGGTTAAAACCGTTAAATAGTACATTGGTTTGAACTTGAATTGCAAACAAAATACCAGGGCAAACACTGCGGTAACTTAGGTGAAGACTAGAGGGGGCGAGCGCAGCGAAGCCCCCTAATATTCTTCGTGTTAGGTTGACATGTAAGAACAAAAGAAACGTAAATTCTAAACCTTGTCGGTCTGGTATACGATCTGTCAATAGTTGTTCAACTAACGAGAAAAAAAATGTTAGTTTATCAAATAACGATTTTGACAATCTTAGGCTTTGGCTCTGGCTCAGAAAATGCTGCAGATAATTGCGAATTCTACCTACATGGGAGTGGACGCCTCAGTGCGGGAATTATCTGACACTTTTTAAAGAGATAGACTCGCATATGTACGTGTGTTTTCCATTTTTATTTTCGTGGCAAAACAAAAAGTTAGGAAAATCTACAATTCCCTAACCGGTATACGTTGCAAATTAAGTATTTGCTCATACATATATAAATAAAATGTTTTACCCAACATCCGTTTCCAAAGGACCGAACCCCAAACCAAACATTTTAATCCCTAAACTATTCGAGCACGTTTCTGAGAGATCAGCAGTTCTCGTGAACAAGTCCCCGCCGCAGTTTTATGCATATCTGGGGACAGACGATTTATTTGCCTAAGGCCCCCAGTAATTGAAACTCAAATAATCGGAACGCCCGCGCCCGGCCATCTATGTCTTCCAGGCACGATCCAATTGTCGCGTAATGCCATCTCAAACATTGAGTTCCAATATCGGACCGCATCGGCGGTGCTTCGATAAAAAGTGTATGGACGCAGCGAAATTGATTATCATCGTTATTTTCTGTGTTAATTTTCAGGTTGAGGGTGGGAATGAAAAGTATGGCATTTGAAGAGTAATTATTTTCAAATTACATATATGTACTTACATATGTTCCAGGGCAACACATTAAAAGTTATTAAAAATATTAGTTTTAAATTAGATCCTAAGGTTTCCGGACAGATGCTATGAAAGGTTTCGAACTGTCAGTTTAGTTAGTTACTTAGTTTTGACGGCTTCAAAATTCTACAGAGTACGTATCTTTACGGTATAGTAGAATTCAAATAAGAACAAGAAACGTCCGTGGCCTAGCGATGTTCGCACATCGGAAGCGATCGAGCGGATAGCAAAATCTGGCTGAGATGGGTACTGGATGGGTGTCCGTTTCTATGTCGCATTTATTGCGGGCGCTTCCGTGTATTAGATGACACGTTAAGCTGTAGGTCCCGGCTGCTATCGCTACTCGGTGGCAGTAGTCGTAAAGCTGGTCAGAAGCCTAATAGTACAGCTTGAAAACATCTGACAGTCGGGTTGGCCTCCATCAACCCGCACTGAGCCAGCGTGGTACAGCACGGCTCGATCTTACTCGTATCCAGGTGAAGACCCGTGCCCCTCGGTGGTGACATTAATGAGCTACATCATTATATATAGTATTAACATATTTGTGGTCATAGCAATATTTTAATTGTTTTCTAAATATCAGAAACCTCTGTGAAAAAAAACCTGCATATTATTCAACCCAAACATAATTCATCGCAACATTTTTACCTCAAAATTAGCATTTGAGAATACACCCAAAAGCCACAATACCGCAGTATGTTAGCGTCATCATGAAAATTGGTGGCAAAAAAAACCGAGTTTATTTAGCATTTTCCGCGAAGAAGCGACTCTTCACAAAGGTGAATAAATAACTGGCATGACTAGTGCCAACCCTGGATTATCTAACAGACGTTCTGTGCCGCAAATTTTCTCGAACATCTGTGTTTATTATTCGATTATTTTAATACAATAATAAGAAATATATCACTTTTAAGCGACCAAAGATGTTCTTGGTAAATGTTGTCCAGGGTATCTTATAGTTAATGATGATGATGATGATGTAATCCTGTAATCCCTCATCAGGGATATAGGGCTCGAAGAAGAGATTTCCACTTCTCACGATCTTCTGCGGCAGTTTCCAAGTCCTTCCAGTCGAGCCCAGTTGATGCAGCCTCTTTTTCAACTGAGCGCCTCCAGGTGATACGGGGGCGGCCCGGCCTTCTTTTCCCATACACTTGCCACGTTAACCCTTGTTTGGACAGATGATTATCTGGTCTTCTCAAGGCATATCCAATCCAGCGCCATTTCCTCATTAGGATCTCCTTGTCGATGGGTTTTTGGTCAGTCATCTCCCACAGCCTTGCATTTGAGATGGTTCGTGGCCAGCAAATCCCTAGTATCCGCCGTAAACATTTGTTCACGAAGACCTGTAGCTTGCTGGTTACTTCATTTTTGACGAGCCATGTCTCGCATCCGTATAGGAGGACTGACATGACATTGGAGTTGAAAACTCTGATCTTTGTACGCCGAGTGATTATGGGAGACGTCCAAACAGGTTTCAACTGCGCATACGCGGCTCTAGCCTTGTTGATGCGCGCCTCTACATCCGCCTCCGCTCCCCCCAGTAGGTCCACGACGCTCCCCAGGTAGGTAAAGTGCTGCACTTCTTCGACCACCTCGCCATTGACATAAATGGGGTAAAAATTATAGTTAATGGAGTGTCTTAAACTTGGTAGGTATTGTTTGATGCACTTTTATGACATTAACACAGATATTAATAGTTACTTACTCAGCAAGCTAAAAATTGTCGATACGCTCACGTTCTCAATGCGATAATTTACCTTTATACATTACATACTGACCTTAATAAGTTGCCTGACGATGTGAAACAATATGAAAGATTTGTAGTATTATTGAAAGATTTATAGTAGGACTCACTGTTTTTATAGTGTGCGTGATTTTTAGACAATAAAACATGCTAAAAATGTGAATCAAATGGCATATAGTGTGTGTAATATATATTATTCACATTTTTAACCCACTGTCATGTTAAATTGAAGATCCCTCCAGTATTTGTGCACCGTACTGTGCGGTAAAATACACTGCACTAATTATAATTATTCTACATAACACCACCCATACTGTATACGTGTATTTAAGCAAAGAATCGATTTGATTGATTGGTGCCTGGTTTTCTAGCGTGATTTCGAAGATGTAAGCCAAGCATTCACTATAATGAATCGAGTAAGTAACCGTATCGAGCCGCCAATAAACCCCTCGAGTAACACAAGCGGCGGTCTTTGCCGCTTGAAAAACGCCCGTAATTTCTACGTGTGACTTCTGAGTCTCCTGACTGACATTTGCATGGTGAAATTTAATTTAGCCACCTGGCTCCGTCGCCGTTGCATAAAACATGGGGCGTCCGCCTGCGCACTTAGTCGTTTGACAGGAGACATTTTTAACTTTTGTATATCAATGAGCTCTTATTATCCTTGATACGTCTGTGTTTCGTGGTTATTGGAGCAAAGGTCCATGAAGTAAGAATGTAGGTATTCTCTTTTGCAGTGTTTACATTGAAACTGTTCTTTAACATGTCAACTGGTGACGTACGGTTTTTGTCAGATCAGAGAGTGAAACCATCGTAATAGGAAACATGATTTGATTTTACTTTTGCTTTCATTCTCACGTGTATGACCATAGACCATGTCACATAGACCTCGAGCATATTCAAAAATAAAATACCATAATGTAACGGCAAAAATCGCAGCTTAAAACCCACAGTTGACAGACTGGCGCAAAAACGGAACTGTTTTGCGTTCTTGTAAGGGAGATAGTTAGACTAAGGCATAGCTCCTTCCCTTACAAGAAGTGTTTTGCGTTCTTGTAAGGGAGATAGTTAGACTAAGGCATAGCTCCTTCCCTTACAAGAAGTGTTTTGCGTTCTTGTAAGGGAGATAGTTAGACTAAGGCATAGCTCCTTCCCTTACAAGAAGTGTTTTGCGTTCTTGTAAGGGAGATAGTTAGACTAAGGCATAGCTCCTTCCCTTACAAGAAGTGTTTTGCGTTCTTGTAAGGGAGATAGTTAGACTAAGGCATAGCTCCTTCCCTTACAAGAAGTGTTTTGCGTTCTTGTAAGGGAGATAGTTAGACTAAGGCATAGCTCCTTCCCTTACAAGAAGTGTATTGCGGTCACTAGACGCTAATGCGTGCTTTGTAAAACGCTCCGTTTCACGTTACATTAAAATCGTAATTTTTGTTGACAATCAATACTAAACTTATAAAAAATCGTGCACAAGCGGCGCTTGTAATGTTTTTGGGTCTCAAAATATTATTAAATAATACTTAATAGTTTATGTGACTGTTACATAACGGAGGTCATAAATACTCGAGAATGGGTTTATGGAACGAGTCAAAGGCGAGTTTTATAATAATATCACTCGTGAGTTTTAATGCCTAAATATGTACAGTTACATACACTAGTTTATCTACACACATATCATAAGCTCTCTTTGCTATGATCAGGAAGCGCATGTTGCCGACCGGCATTGTGGCATTGATCATTGCTCTGCAGTTGTTTAGCTTGTTCTGTAGTACCAATTTCACAGACAAACTAGGGGCGGCACGCAGGCGGGCGTCGGCGTTCGAAGTTTGAATGTATTAATTTGGCAAATTTTGGTATATTACGGTCATAATGATCAATATTCAGATAAGAAATTAGTTTTCACCAAGAAGGTTATCATTATGCTGGTCGTAACGTGTGGTTTTTGGACACAGTAAAGAGGATTTATGATACGTGTGTAGATAAAATAAATTATATGTAACCTTCTCAATTTTACTTCACCTTTAATTTATTTATTTTTCCACATCGTCACGCCTTTTCCCATTACTAGTGGTACTACGCGACCAAAGCAACTAGGCGCTTGATAGGACTGCAGTTTCGGCGCCTCTACCACTCCTACAATACGTATACTTACGTACCTTTGCCTACAAGTCAATAGTCAATACAAGTCAATTGACGGCCTCTGTGGCGCAGCGGTTGTGGCTCTGCCTACCATGCGAGAGGTCCCGGGTTCGATCCCGGGGTAATGAAAAAAAAAAAAAAAACAATCCCCAGGTCTTGGATGTTTATATGTGTGACGTCGTTGTTTCTGGTTACCACGACACAGGGTATCCTAGTGTGGGGCCAGAAGCAATGTATGTGCCTGTATGTAAATGTTTATGTTTATGTTTAATAGCATGTACCAAGAAAGTACTATTTGTTATGAACCACCGTTCAGCTGTTCACTCCGTTATTACAATGAACGCTTAGTTGTTATGCGCCTAGTTGTGTTGGTAATTTAATAGATGCTGGTGTATAACCAGCTTATTTAAAAGTCTATTGAGCCTAACAAGCGGCTAGCCCATCGCCGCAACTATAGACCTTTCCTGCCTATCAAAAATAGAAAATTCGATAATTCTACCCTGTCAGGCTGAAATATCAAAATGACATTCGAAACACTACGTTCGAATTTCAAAATGCTTAATAAATTGTAATGTTTTATCCCCAAAAACAAACAATATCGGGCATAATCCGTTTTCAGAGTCCGTATGACGGACCGCAGCCCGGTGGTTTGTTATCTCGCCTTTGTCTCCTGGATTTATGGCCGCGGTCCATCCGCGTGTCTCTATCAGCGGCGGACAGTGACCCGCGTAAATGGTACGAGAGGAACTGACGCCATGTGTCGAGTTTTGATTGACGGTCATCAGCCAGAATAAAATTGGTCGAATTATGAAAACACGTTAAATAAATGTTTGGTAGAGAGAGCTAATCTTTTTCTACAGATAAACAAGTGGATATATTATAAAAACAAACAACCCGACTTCATTTTCAATCTTTTAGTTTCTTTTTTTATTTATGAAACCCTTTATTTGGATATGAACCGCACTCGATAGATTAAAAACGGCCAAGTGCGAGTCGGACTCGCGCAAGAAGGGTTCCGTACCATTATCTGTAAAAACGGAAAAAAACACGTTTATTGTATGGGCTCCCCTTGAAAAGTAATATTATTATAATTAAATTATTTATTTTTAAAGTAAAATAATTATTACTTAATGTTCTGTGAATATTTCAAGCGTCTACGGTTGCCATCATCAATATGGAGCACAAACGAGCAAAATAATCATATTTGTTGTATAGGAGCCCCCTTAAATATTAATTTTATTCTGTTTTTAGTAATTGTTGTTATAGCAGCAACAGAAATACATCTGTGAAAAATTCAACTCTCTGACTATCACGGTTCATGAGATACAGCCTGGTGACAGACGGACGGACAGCGGAGTCTTAGTAATAGGGTTCCCGTTTTACCGTTCGGGTACGGAACCCTAAAAAAGAAAATATGTCAAAAAAATCGGCAGTTTTATTTTTTATTTTGATATACCCATTATCACTTTCACTATTAGGACAAATCTCACGACACCTATCAAGCTAAAATCCATCAAGCCGTTTAGGCTACAGAGCGTGCTAAAGAAATAAACAAACATACACTCGAAAACATAACCTCCTATTGGCGCAGTCGGCTAAAAAGCGGCGATGGGCTACCATCATGTGATGCAAAATATAATATTCAATAGCTGGTTAGACGTTGCCATAATTGTGCCACTGTCACTCCATATCGGAAGGAGCGTAACTCTTTGCTTGTTTTATTTAATAATAAGTTAAAGAGCTCCATGGTCTAGTAGGTTTTACACTTGCTTCTCGCTTTGGAGATGCAGGTTCGAATCCGGTGCTGACCATGAACCAATGAGATAATTTATTTATTAATCTTAAGTACATTATCGGACGATTCGTGTTACGGATGACAAGTTAAGATATATGTTCCAGTTATTATCGCTACTTCTTAGTAGTAGCCGCAAAAACCCCTCCGTCAACCCGCTCTGATCCAGCGTAATGGACTATTTATTTATTTGTTTTATTAATTTATTCCAAAGATATATCGTTCCAAACAGATGTACAAATATCATAGTAACGATTAAAATTTGATAGAAAATAATGTAAAATATATCACAATATATAAATACAATATCTGTGAATTTCAATTCAATTTAATAAAGTCATGTCAGTTCAATTCAATTAATATGTATCATCTTATCAATAAAATAAATACATTAACATTTTCACACGAGAGAAAAAAATACAAGACAATACTATCATGCATTATTTTCACAAAATCTTCCACATATTTTTTTTATTTTTTTATTTATTAACATAATTTATCTATGCCTTGACAGCCGAGGCCAAATCGACATAAATTACAGATATATACCAATAAAATAAAATATTTACAATCCAAATTAAAATTCACAATATGTCATCAATCATAAATCAATTAAATCAATTAATAAAAAACCAAATTCAATGTTATAATTTGACATTACTGTCATTCCATCATCTCGCAGAACCTGCCACACATTCGCACAATGTCCCTCCATGCAGCACCAAACAGATCGTTCAGTGGTGCTACCGCCAATATGGCTCAATCTTACTCGTATCCGGGTAAGGGCCTGTGCGCATCGGTGGGGACTTTAATGGGCATCATTTATTTCTTTACAAAAAAAAAACAACTGTAGGACCGCACACCTTTATGTATTTGAGGTGGGTACGGAGTCTGATGCTGCCCATGTATAATAATGGTAATAAACGCATAGGTAGTGCGCACACAGTAGGATTATTGACGACCTCTGTGGTGCGCTGCGGTTGGCTCTCTGCCTATGCGAGATGTCCCGGGTTCGAACCCCGGCTGGGGATACAAAAAAAAAAACAGATCTTGGATATTTATGTGTGTGGTGTCGCTGTTCCTGGTTCCCACGACATCCTAGTGTGGGGCCAGAAGCAATGTATGTGCATTTATGTAAATGTTTTATTATGTGTTTCTGACATAAATCACAACACCAGTTAAATTGAAAAATCGACCTATCAGAACACGATTATTTTACAGGAGATGTCTTTTCTTGCGATGTAATTGGTCGATTTTAAATTTGAAGCTAGGACCACACCAAAACAAACCACCTTAAATCAACGATCATCTGATCCGTGATCTAAGTACGTGCATCATGGATAATAATAATAAGTCTGATATAACCACAATTTCTTGCGTGATTCCGCCTTCCTGTCGGGCTAATCCACTGATCCGTCGGACTCCGTCTCGGTATGCAGTCAGACTTACAACGACAACTGCAACAAATTGCGTTAACCATGACAATGTATATGTCAATCTTCTCTCACACCTTTACTAATAGGCATTTGAGCTTCCTTTAAAGAGATAAACGACTGAATTGCATATGTTGCATAATTCGAGAATTCCGATGCCGCAGAAAAGGTTTTTGTGTGCAAAACTTTTAACACTATGCTTGGCAATTGCTCCATCTTTTGAGACATGATTTAAAACCGTATGTCTTAAATTATTAAAATTGGGACCACCGAACCAAATTGAGGGAGAAAAATTCCACCTTGATTTTGTTTCTTAAAATTGGTAGTCACCGTAAGATAGTCAAAACCATTAGTTGATAACCTAAAGCGTTAGTTAATCAACTATCGACAGATATTAAACCAGAGCGACAGGGTTTAGAATTTACGTTTCTTTTGTTCTCACATGTCAATCTAACACGAAGACTATTCGGGGGCTTCGCTGCGCTCGCCTCCTCTAGTCTTCACCTAAGCTACCGCAGTAACTATTTAGTAATCTGTGCCGCAGTGTTTGCCCTAGTATTTCGTTTGCAATTCAAGTTTGAACCAGTTTACTATTTATCGGTTTTAACCATTAGTTTATCAACTAACGGTGTCATATAGTAAGCAGTACGTATCTGATCTTACGGAGACATATACATCAATAGAGGACCATCAAACAAACAACATGTAAAATTTTGTCTAAAGTATCACGTTTGCGAGAAATAAGGTTTCGTAATAATATGCTAGGAATTTGATGGATAAGACAGGCAGTGTCAAAAGTGTATTTTTATTAAACTTAATTTCTGTTACGCCCGAGAACGTATAATGTACGTAATTTTCCTTTTATCAGTTTTGAATTTTATTACCACGGTATGAGGTGAAAAATCATTATGCCTCATCATAACGGGATTCGGTACTGGAGGTTTCAAAAGCAGTGGAAATTTTCTGGCACTGAAAAAAAAGGTCTGAAAGAACTTAACACGACTCAATTAGAAATTATTGAAAAAAATATAACTAACTATGAATAAATATGGGTGCTAATTAAACGGACTTCTTTAAATAGCATTATTTGCCTCAAAAAATCTACATTGCCTTCTAAATTACTAAGTCAGTCACAATTAACGAGCATCTGAGTGATACTATCTTAGCCACTAGTTATCTTCTATGTAAGCCACTCTAAATACAACTCAATACTCATATAACGTTATTTTTTTGCTAAATTTTAACATGCATTCAAGCAGTAAACTTCTAAAATATTAATATATGACATCAAATAAGATATTCTATTAGTTTCTAATTTTTTAACTCAGTACATTTTAAATTTGAGTTATATTTTCTCATCCCACATTAATTGATGGTCAAAATTATGCTAAAATTGTCATCAAATAGTAAGTTATCGCCACTAATATCACTCAATTTTACCCAAAAAAAAACTATTCATATCATTTAATGTTATATTTATTTGCATCACTTCGCTCCGCCCCACTTCGCTACGCTCTGGTTTTGCTTCTTCTAAGTTCTTAGATAACCTATAACCCAATTGAAATTTAGCCACAGTAACCAACTCTAGCCAAAGAGCAAGTAACCTTATTGGCATACTTTATTTTAATTACAGATGAAACAATTGCAATACGAACGCACTAACGACAATACACAAATACACGTGACTAACTCGTCGGTACATGAATCGAATAGCAGTCTCTAATTGGTGCAAATGGCCAGTCGCTGTCGTCTCGCACACTAGCGCCAAATCTTGCAGTGGCTATTATCACGATAAAAGAATTATGATGTTTTATTTTACATGCTAGGTTATAATTAATGATACTGGGTGTGGAAGCTTGAATTATATTTTTTGAGGACCTTGTGTTGAAGCTTTAAAACTTCAAATGAAGATAAGATGTAAAATTCGTGATTGAGTTTGTAAATAAGGTGGCAATATATAAATAAGAAGGACAAGTAAAAATAATTGTTGATCTTTACTTGACGCTTTCTGTAGAATATTTAGTTGGCGTTGTAAAAACGACGAATAACTTTATTAGAGGCTATCCGCATTTTCCCGTTGCTTCGTTTTAAAACGAGATGTTAGATCACGTGGCCAATAGAGGAATCTGTGGCTTGACTTATAATTTCCCAATAAATATTATTATTGTTGAATGTTTTCTATATATTTACATAAGTATTTATATATTTTACATAGATAAATACTTATATAAATATATAGAAAACATTCAAGACTAAGAAACAAATATTCATGCTCATCTCACAAATATTTGCCCTTACGATTCGAACCCAGGACTGTCAGCTTCTTAGGCAAGGTAACTAACTACCCGCTAGGCGAAGGCGGTCTGTAAAACATTTATTGCTTATTTCATCAAAAACAATAAAACATCGATAAAAACAAAGCGATGAGTCTTCGGCTAAAACAAGTTTGACGTTATAAAAGGTCTTAAAGGTTAAGCACAGATATCGAGAGATAGGTTGAGGGGCGTTGCACGTGCGAACAAATCTAGCCCCGATAGTCTTCATATTAAAAATTCTCGGTAGTCACCGGGCGACCGCAGTGACGAATTCATTTCCGCTGTTTTTGAAAATGCCGACCTGTGCAAAAATAGACGCGGGATTGTGAACTCCAAGAACGGCGGAGTAACATATCACTTGTAAGTCTCATTCCAACTATTATTTCTTCTTAAAACACAAGGAATAAACATTATTACGAAATAAATCATTCACAAAAAATTCGTCACGAGTTGATCATTAAAGTGACAATGTCATGTTGATCTCGCTAGGTTTATTATCCATTGCTTGTTTTGTATCTTAATTTCACTACATATTGCCAAGCTTACACGCAATGAATATTTCATACTTATCTAAATACGAAAGTAAATATGCATCGAGGTATGAAGGCGAACTATTACACGCACGCAGTGACGACGTATAGTGATGGGAATAGTGATAGTGAGAATTATGTTTTTGAATCGATGGAAAGAAATAGTTTTTATACCAACTCGAACAAAACCCATTGGGTAATCTAATATTACTAATCGAAGCTCTAATGAGAAGAAATACTAATATAAGACTACATTACTTAGCAAAAAATGCTACGCATAAATTGTCAAAACGCCAAGTTCTTAATAAATATTTACATTTTTCTTGTCAATAGGTAGTACTGTACTATACAGGATTATATAGAAAGGGTATATATGCCGAAAGGCGGTTGTTAAGACATCAATCTGAACATCCTTCTCTATTAAAACGATTTGATCAGAGCAACATAATTTTTCAATTTGCAGTACATTTTGGGCCGAGCGATCAAAGCAGATGCATTGAGAAAGTTGTTCAAAATCCCAATGTCCCAAACAATCCTTTTCGGCTTGGCACCCCGTATGTGTTACAACCTGTAAACATAGTAATAGGTATTTCTTGTAAAATAAATATGTCATATTAACAAACAAAGTATTGTTTTATTTATGTAACCCGGCATAAATACCACTGTCTATAAATTATAATGGATTGATGCAGGCAGGCAAACTCCTCCCATATATATCATATACACATATATATCGCCCAAAAGGGCAAATTGCAGGTAGAAAGCCTTCAGCATATACCGAGGCCATGGCTCACAGTTAATTCTTATTAAGACAACTGTTAAAAACAAAGGGGTTGTTTTTAGTCCGTATACCACACGAGCTGATGCCCGCTCAATATGTGGGGACCCGGACATAGCAGGGAGGTCTGACTCCTGGGCATGGGTAATTCCATTTTTTTCCCCTCCAACAAAAAAAATAAATATATAATGGATTGATGAAACACGCTGTCCTTGCAATGTCCCAGCACTAGCTCGGCTAGCTAGTGTACCTGCGGTAGTGTAGGTGGGTCTGGACGATAGGGGCATGACATTGCACTGACCAATAAAAGCGGAAGGATTGATGTATGAGTGGTGTAGATGTGTGCGTGTTCTTAATTTTCGGCGACACTGGTTCCGATACAAGCTTAGCGCCAAGGGCCTATCTCTCGATATCTGTGGTTTTAAGGCATCTGTGGTTTGCATCGAACTCCCAAACCACCTGTATATATTCACGTATTATTTTAGTAATTCATCCAAAGCAATGTGGACAGCCGAAGGCACATGAAAAACAAGAATAGTTAAAGTTGAAGAAGTCTGTTGGAAGAAGAAGAGTTGAGCAAACTACTCGTCCTAAGTTTACAGGGCTCTGCTCTTTCGTGAGGGAGTACAAAATATTTTTCCGTTTACCATACTTGGCGCAAAAGTACAAAATATATATATTTAATTTATTAGCAATAGGGGGCGTCGACCACTAAGCACCTTAGCCTAGGTCCCAACTTTTTCAATTGAAGTTGTCTGCACATTTGAAAATAGATCCAAATCTTATTGGTATGGTCGTTTTTCAAATAAGCCATCAACAAACATGCTGAGGATATTCTCTAGGTGGCGCTAGTAATTGCATCGTTTTCTTACTATGAAGTTATCGTTCTTCTCTTCACAGATATTGTATTCTGTGCAAATGACTGGGGCACCTTTAAGCATTCATGAAATACCATCAACTGGTGGATCGATGAATGCACGGGACGCGTGCTCTAACACGTCCACTCCAACCGCTCCAGTGAAGTGCCCTTCTATGGATCGGATCGCGTTAGATCTTTTAGTGTAGACCCAGCGTATGGCATTGTAGCTGATATCAGACACACATAATAAGGTCACTGGTCAATACAGACTAAAGCATAGAAACACTTTCGTGAATAAAAAGTGGAGAGCCATGTTTATATCTACATTGAAAAAAGGAATACTTTAGCCAAGAAAATTCGAATTTTCAGGAATATTGCTTAAATCCAAGTAAATATATTGTTTCGAGAAGAAAATATTCCCTCCAAGAAGTCCTTCTTTCTTTAATGAAGGATAATATATCCTTCGATGTTTGTCTTGCTATATTATTAATTGAAGAATATTGCGGATAACTACATATTTTAAATAAAGACTAGGAAAAGTTTTCAATTTAAAACAATGCAGTCTTTTTGCAAAATAATATTCGAGTTAGTTTAAAAAATTCTTGAACTAAGATTATATTCAAATTTAAAGAATATACCAATCTTAATTGAGATAACCATGGAGTTTTAATACAGACCATAACAAGTTTTTTTATAATAATATAATTGAGTAAAATAATATTTTAATTCGTCTAAAATAATAATATAGATTCTTTATTTAAGAATCGATACATCAATAAAAGAATAAGATAGTCTTCTTTCGAGAAGAGGAAGAAATTTTTACTAACAATATGTACCAGGACTTTGTCTTATTCCAAAAAACACTTGTCTCGCAGGTAGATGGAAAATATATGTGCATCAAGTGCGATTGAGACAAAAATATATGTTTTACAAAGGCATCAGTCAGTATGCCACTTTGACTCCCAATGTGCGCGGCGTCTCGCTTTATGTACCAGAGATCGTTTGTGTGTTGTTTGATTTTTTACTTTGCTGTATTTTTAATTAAATTACTCAGTCAGTATGCCACTTTGACCCCCATTGTGCGCAGGCTTCTCGCTTTATGTACCAGTACTTTACTTTTTTCCTTATTTAGTACAAGTAGGCGCTACATATCTAACTAGCTGCAATAATTAGCTACTTAAAAAAAATGTTTTTAAGCTAAGTCACATGTCAGATGATTTGCGACCAACTCGACGGGACAGCGACATGTCGACTATGTTTCATTGCGATGCGATGTAGTAGATAAATAATTAATTATAGTAGTATTTTTCCCGTGCTCCTATAGGTATGCAATGTACCTAGGTACTGTAGTACTCCTAGCACTAATGTAGTGATAATAACCACTATATGATAAAGATGAAGACTGTTTAGTTTAAACTGTTCTGTTTTTATTTCTTTAGTTTACACTTTTTATAAAAGGGATCCACAACTGGCTCGATAGCCATTAAGCTAATCCTAACTATAAAATTTAGATCAGTCACTGGCCGAAGCCTACGGTGAAGTGTGTCACATTGACTTCGCACAACCAAGACTCTTTCCTTTTAAAACTACATATAACGTGACAGTGTCCAAGTGAACACCCACTCTAAAGAGGCCCGTATACAATATAAACGCATAAACAAATATCGAACCTTACAATCATTCCCCCCTCCCTTCAAAAAAAAAATTCTAGCGGAAAAATATTTTTTTCTCATAGTGGCAACCCTAACTCACAGTCTTAAATCTAAAATGACAACCCTATCTCAAAGTCTAAAATCTAAAAAACATTAAATGTTAACATTAAGTGAGCTTGCTATGCTTGAAATCTAAAAAACAGTAAATATGCCGCAAGCATAATTTCAAATAACATCAAGTACCCTAATCCTTATCTGTCCAACCATCCCATTTAACCTACTCAATTAAACATTAAATAACAAAACCAAACTACACTTAAGGTGTAGGCTATGCACCTTAAAAAACTTAAATTATAACACCCTATGATCCCATCATACAATTATTCGCGGCTTAACACTAACCTACTTAACGTTAGAAAACTCTCTTTTACAATACGAAGGCAAACAACTGAATCTATCTAAGATTTAGTCAAAGTCAAAGTCAAAGTCAAAGTCAAAGTACTTTATTACTGTAGATATTTACATATACTTAGCAAACGTCATTTTTTGCCTCTTCTCTACATTGGACCACTGTGGGAGAAGAAGGGCGTAGAAACTCCCACAGATCGATTTTTAGATCTCTTTTAAAAATAGGTTGTGCTTAACTAATACAAATATGAAAAATTTAATTATTATGATTGATAAGCAGGAATAAATAATTCCAAACTATTAACAGCAAGGTCTGTGTTGAGCCAGATCAACCCCTTACAGTCCTGTCATTTAAGTAATCTTGAACATTGTAATATCCCTTTTTCGATAAAGTCGCTTTAACATGATTTTTAAATTGCTCAAATGGCAATTTCAAAATCTCCAGAGGTATCCTATTGTAGTAGAGAATGCACAGACCCTTGAAAGAATTGCTAACCTTCGCGAGTCTAAAACGGGGCGCACATAGTCTGTGATTATTTCTTAGGTTAACATTACAGCTATCGCTAGGTTTGGAAAATGTTGTAAGGTTCTTGCATACATACATTATATTTTCGAAAATAAATTGACTAGCTACTGTTAGTATGTCAATTTCTTTAAAAAAGCTCTCTTAAGGAGTCTGTTCGTTTTAAATTATAAATTGCTCGAATAGCTCTTTTCTGTAAAAAAATATAGTTTGAATATCCGCTGCTATCCCTCACAACAAGATACCATAGGACATCACACTATGAAAGTAACTAAAATATACTAGCCTATATAGATGTAGCCACATCCGTGCTTTGTCTGATGTTCCTAACAGCGTAAGCCGCAGAATTTAATTTACCAGCCAATTTATCTATGTGGGGTCCCCACTGCAATTTGCTATCAATGGTTATTCCAAGAAACTTCGTATCATTTACTAATTCTAACGTGCTGTTGTCTAACACTAAACTGGTCTCACCTTGCCTGACATTTGGAAGTGAGAATTTGATACACTTGGTTTTACCAGCGTTTAACAATAAATTTATTAACTGTGAATTAATTCAAGGTTAAAGACAACACACCATTAACATCATCAAAATCTCCTTTTTGTCTTTCAATTTTGAAGACCATTGAAGTATCATCAGCAAACAACACTATGTCAGTTAATTTTTCCACCATGAAAGGCAGATCATTAATTTATACCAGGAATAAGAAAGGGCCTAACATGAAACCTTGTGGAACGCCAATTTTAACAACCGATCCATCAGATTTTACGCCGTTAACTTCTGCCTTTTCAATTCTATTGCTTAGGTATTGTTGGTTTGGGTTCTGTTCATTAAAATCCGGTACTGGCAAATTTATATCTAAGTTTTTCGTATATGTCTCTAGTCTATGGGATGTAATAGGCCTATAAAATGATGGACCAGTCTTATCCTTAATAGCAATTGGGAATGAAACTGTTTGACCACTGTGATCGGAAGGTAAGCAGTTAATTACACTTTTACTTGTGAATGCACAGTCACAAAAAACGTTATCTAAGCAAGTTTGGCTGGTAAGTGTAATTCTAGTCGGCTCTAGAAAAACATGACATAAATTAAATGATTGGAACAGAGTTATTAATCGTCGCTTCAGTGTTGTATCTACAAGTCGATCTGCATTAAGATCGCCACAAATAATTAACTTTTTTCTGTTATTACAAAGTTAAAAGAGGGCTTCCTCCATAATTTTCTCAAATATTTCGAAATTGACATGGCCTTTTTCATCCCTCGGTGGCCTGTAGACACAAACAATAATATGGCTATCTAACTCAACACAGGATACCTCTATTTGTCTTTCAACAGTAAGTGCAAGAATATCTTTCCGTTGTTTCACCTTAATATTATTTTTCACTAAGATTAAAGAACCACCTCTATCAGTAGTCTTTCTATTGTAACAACTGTCAATTTTGTAATTATTTATGTTAAAAGACATCATATTTTCCTTAAACCAGTGTTCTGTAACACAAATAATATCAATGTCAGAATTTTTTAGAAATAATTCTAATACAAGTTCTTTCTTTAGCTTCTCGAATGGTTATCATTCGACAAATTTTCTGACAATAAAAAATAGCGAAAAACTTATCAGACAACTATAATAAAATTAACACCTCCGTTCCTAAAATTAACACAACTCGACCTTTGCATAAACAATTGTGAACACATTGTGAACACTTTCCACCGAATGGAAATATTTCAAAAATTAACGCAGGCAAAGATCAAAGAAAAAAATTATCATTTTCAAATATAGGAAACGTCAACCATATTAACAGGATTAATCTATAGAACCATATTACTAAGCCACAGCTTTAGAATGAGTTCATTAAAATTCGTTCCAATAATACGATGAAATCAACTAGCTTTAAAACCGATACTACTACATACAAACCTCAACTAATCCATTGGAATTCAGTAAACTATCTTTTACTATTAATAGTTTAAGATAATCGCCGTGAGTTGCAACCAATAACCCAAGTAAAAACACTACAAAGAATCTCGAATGTGTATCGAATACCCGAGTTATCCCACATCAGAAATTACTTTAATTGAGAAACCTTCGTTACCAACTTCGTTATACAACCCTTACTCTCCCCTTACCAAATCATCCCAACTCTATACTTTAAGAACGCGGGAACCAAAACAGAACCCTATGACGAATAGCTATTGCCTCGACATACTGCTCTCAAAGATAAAACCAGGCGATCGGTTCAAACAATTATTCGAACTGTCGTTTATAAAAGTTTCTCATATAAAGGTAATCTACCACGGAAATCTAGTATATTACAGATATTTCTTGGGACTTTGGTGTACGGTCCTCATCAGACATCATAGCTCAGCAGCAACATGAAAAGAATCAGCGGTTAATAAACAATTCATAACACTACCGCATACATAAACCACAAACCATCAACCGGGATAAAATTATATTATACCCCTAATGTATATTTATTTAATATCAGACGAACTCCTCAGCGCAGCACAAAGCGTTTTAAACGATTTGTGTTAACAATAACGCCCCGTGACCGTGAGTTCAGACAACGAATCAGCACATTAGACCAGCCAAAGATCTCAATGACCTTGTATGGTCCTTGATACAGACGTGCCAACTTAATACATCTTCCCGTTATCCGCCTTTGATTACTACCTAAACATTTTGATAATATCGAAGTTAACGTTCTATTCATTCGTTCTACCAAACCGTTATTCTGTTTAGTGTTTCCCATATATTAAATGACGCGCTCTAGTAACTCGCAAAATAACCGAGTGGCCTCCCGGACTATTGAGAAAATTTATTTCACCCGCAGGTTAGTCTTAAAATTTTAAAAATATTACCTAACTAATTTCCTTTCTTGACACACTTTCAATAATTTAGTGAGAGGTAACGATATTCTCGCAAAATTCGATACAAATTTTCTATAATAAGAAAATAAACCTAATAATTGTTTCACATCCTTCGTAGATGTGGGAGTTGGAACCTGTTGCATAGCCTTCAGCTTTTTCTCGCTAGCTTTTACTCCTTCATTCTAGATTCGATAACCTATCATCTCAATCTCGCAAAAACCGAATTTACATTTGGATGGCTTGAAGGTCAAGTTCGCTTCTCTAAACCTCCCAAAAACTTTCTGCAACGTATCGGTAAACTCCTCGAACGTTCTACCATACACAATTACATTGTCTACGTAAACCATAACCCCTTTAAATCTTAAATCCGCTAAAACTTTATCCATCATCCGTTGGAAAACCGCTTGACTCGTTGCTAAACCGAACGGAACAACATTAAATTCATAAAGACCCGTGGTCGTGACGAAAGCCGTTTTATGCCTACCTTCCGTAATAACCGTCTGCCAATAACCTGAATTAAGATCTAACTCCGCAAAATACTTGGCCCCGGCCAACCTATCGACAACGTCTTCTATCCGCGGAATAGGATAGTTATCCCTACAAATTTTCTTATTTAATTTTCGATAATCTACACAAAACCTCCATGCATTATCGGGCTTTTTAATTAACACAACGGGCGCAGCATAAGAACTAGTGGATTTCCTAATAACACCTAGTTTCAACATCTCCGCGACCTGCTCCTCAATAATTTCTCTTTGCACCGGCGAAACGCGATACGGGTGACAACGAACCGGCTCTTCGTCATAAGTCTTAATATCGACCGACACTATCTCAACCTACCTAACTGGTCAGTTGCAAACGCAAATCTATCCGCATTCCTATCCAACAACGCCAATAATACCTGCTTATCATTCTCACATAAATTCTCATTTACGATAAACCGTTTATCTTCTACCCCAAACGCAAATTCGCACGAATCCGATAACCCCGAGAAATAAACGTAATCGCCCTTTCGTAACTCCTGAAAGTCGATAGAATTTATCACGTCACGATCCTCGATAACCGTGGTTTCCCCGAAGTTCACTTGTTTCCTTCTAGAACCGTCTAGAAAGTCCGACCCTATCTTTTGTTTTGAAAGAATCCCTACGCACATGACATTTCGTTCTACCGGCGTCGTGTTTTGTTTCGTATGGAAATTATTGAAAAACGGTATTTATCCATGGAAAAAACACATACACGAATGAACAAAATCAATATTCATACCGTTCTTTATTAAAAAATCCACCCCTAAAATAATGCTACAATTTAAATCAGTTATTACTAAAAATTCCTGTGAAAAGCTAAAATTGTTTAATCTAAAATTTATAACACATTTCCCTACAATTTGCAGCAAACTTCCATTTACCGCCTTAACCCGTCTCTTCTCTTCTTGCATACATCTCGCACCCACTTGATCTGCAACGGCTGGGCTGATGCATGAAACCGTAGCGCCTGTATCTAAAAGAGCTACCACGTTTACCCCCGAAGAATTTAATAAAACTAATGATCTGACCTGCTGATCCGCCACGACTGCGACGATCTTCCCCATTGGTCGTTTCGCTTCTGTGCTAGGCTGCTGAGCTCGTCTGAGGCCCTCATTCCACAGGTCAGCCTGGTCACCGCTATCGGGCTCTAGATACGACGTGTTGCAAAATCCGCTTGCCTAGGACGCAAACTATAATTATTAGAACCAGGTCTAATATGTGGCTCCTGACCACTTGCCGACGGCGAAACATTCGGCGTTCGTCGTGGGTCTTGAGTAGGGCCTTGATTATATTGTGTGTGAAACGGTCTGTCTCCCGCATCCCCCCCCCCCTATTGCTATGGGCCAAATTCGGTCCAAAAGTTGCCGGGTTCCTAAACACATTCACATTATCATCACTTCCCGGACTTAATTTCTCCATCTGTACCAGTACCGCCCTTAGCGCCTTCTTATCTACAAAATGGCTCAACATTAATTTATTTCTAAGATGGTTTTGCAATCCTCTTAAAAATTGCGTTATAAAAATGTCATCTTTGGTAACTCTAGCCTTCCTCGCCAGGTCCCCTAAATAATGGAAGTAGTCCAACAAATTTCTTTTCTCTTGCTTGGCATTGTAGAACTTCTCTGCAAAGTCTGTGCTTCCAACCTCCTCATTAAATTTATTCACCACCTCGTCAAATGTCTGGGCACTGCCCCTAATTTCCCTAAAAAAATATAAGGCTCCACCTTTTAAATACGAAGGAAATAATAATTTTAATTCCTCCAACGATATAAATCTCTTCCTCGATGCAGCATCTCTGAAGTCTTCTAGAAAGTCTTCAAAGGACTCCTGAGGACTCCCCGAAAAACAAGTTGAAAACTCTATCATGAAATAATTTCACAATATGTTTCACAAAATGTCCGCCGCTATAAAAATCTTCCCACAATATTTTTCTATTCGATTCTTCACTCGCTTGGCAGGTCGAGGTAATTCCTAAATAAAAAACTTAAGTACAGAAATATACTTCCCAATGCACATTCGATCCTTCCTCGATTCTTCAAGGTCTGGATCGAAGATCACTATCCTCTTCTATTACGCCACTTCTTATGACGTCACGTTCCTTCTGAAGCAGTCTTCCTATTTCTCCGGTTCGTTTGGCGCCTCCGCCAATGTAGTACTCCTAGCACTAATGTTGTGATCCTAACCACTATATGATAAAGATGAAGACTGTTGAGTTTAAACTGTTCTGTTTTTATTTCTTTAGTTTACACTTTTTATAAAAGGGATCCACAACTGGCTCGATAGCCATTAAGCTAATCCTAACTATAAAATTTAGATCAGTCACTGGCCGAAGCCTACGGTGAAGTGTGTCATATTGACTTCTCACAACCAAGCCTCTTTCCTTTTAAAACTACATATAACGTGACAGTGTCCAAGTGAACACCCACTCTAAAGAGGCCCATATAGGGTGGTTGCGGGTAATAGCGGCCACTTAACAAAATTTTCGACTTTACAAAATCCTACAGTCGTTACTATAGCATCAAAGTAGTTGGTGTATTTTTTTATCGATATTTTAGTAATTAAAGAATCTATATTATTTTTATTATAAATAATTTTAAACCAGTAGGATTTTTAAAATAATAACATGTTCAAAAAGTCAGAATGTCGCTAATTGTGGCCACTCTGCTTCTAATACCGGCGTTTTGTGTTTCTAATGGCGGCCCCCCTAGGGTCATGCCAAGAGACTAAAGTTTATTATTTTTTTTATTGTCAAATAGAGAATCTATATATTTAATATATTTTCGAGGAAATCCACATTTTGCTAGGTCGATGAGCCAGTTTTCCAGTAACTGTTCTTCCTCTCGAGTTAAAACACTCCGTCTCCCGAGGCGTGGAGTCTTACTGGATTTTCGACCACTTATTCAATAGTCAATAGTCAATAGTCAAAGTACTTTATTATTGTAGATATTAACATATACTTAGCAAACTTCATTTTTTGCCTCTTCTCTACATTGGACCACTGTGGGAGAAGAAGGGCCTAGAAACTCCCACAGATTTATTTTTAGATCTCTTTTAAAAATAGGTTGTGCTTAACTAATACAAATATGAAAAATTTAATTGTTATGATTAATAAGCAGGAATAAATAATTACAAAATTATTAACAACAAGGTCTGTGTTGAGCCAGATTAACCCCATACAGTCCTGTCATTTAAGTAATCTTGAACATTGTAATATCCCTTTTTCGACAAAGTCGCTTTAACATGCTTTTTAAATTGCTCAAATGGCAATTTCAAAATCTCCAGAGGTATCTTATTGTAGTAGAGAATGCACTGACCCTTGAAAGAATTGCTAACCTTCGCGAGTCTAAAACGGGGCGCACATAGTCTGTGATTATTTCTCAGGTTAACATTACAGCTGTCGCTAAGTTTGGAAAATGTTGTAAGGTTCTTGCGTACATACATTATATTTTCGAAAATAAATTGACTAGCTACTGTTAGTATGTCAATTTCTTTAAAAAGCTCTCTTAAGGAGTCTGTTCGTTTTAAATTATAAATTGCTCGAATAGCTCTTTTCTGTAAAATAAAAATAGTTTGAATATCCGCTGCTTTCCCCCACAACAAGATACCATAGGACATCACACTATGAAAGTAACCAAAATATACTAGCCTAGATGTAGCCACATCCGTGCTTTGTCTGATGTTCCTAACAGCGTAAGCCGCAGAACTTAATTTATCAGTCAATTTATCTATGTGGGGTCCCCACTGAAATTTGCTATCAATGGTTATTCCAAGAAACTTCGTATCATTTACCAATTCTAACGTGCTGTTGTCTAACACCAAACTGGTCTCAACTTGCCTGACATTTGGAAGTGAGAATTTGATACACTTGGTTTTACCAGCGTTTACCAATAAATTATTAATGTAGCGGCCGCTACCAGTCTAAAGGTCGTAGCCGCCGCTATCAGTAGCTATGATCGTCTATTCTATCTATCCCAAAATGAGAGGACCCGATTCGGCTGTAAGTTTTGTAAGTAAGAATGATAAGTCTGAATTTCTCGTTCGTCGAGAAATCCGTTAGGCGTACAATAGTCGAACGAAGTTTCGTTCAGAAATTACAGTTTATAGTTAGACAGAGAAAGCATATATGTCCGCGAGCCGGTAATTCGCATCAGTCAGCGGTGTATTGCGCCAAAACGATCGTTGTTATATTTTATGTGATGGCACCATCTGGTTTTTGTATATATGAGCGCATTGGAACATCTTTTGTTTTAGTTTTAGTTCTAGTTTTAGTGATCGATCACAGTTATAGTATAGATATCCGTCGTAGTTTTACGACGTGAGTACTCAATGATATTTCATGTGCTCGCTAGTAGCGGCTTGTGGTGGTTCCAATTATATATTTGATTCACGGCAATAACGATCCGAAAAGACCGGTTTACACAATTGCGATTTGAGTTCCGAAATGGGTTCTGAACTAGCGGTTACCTCAAAAGGTCCGTAACGTTTTGAAACCTTCAACTCTGCGCAATTTGAGCTGGATGTTATCGAAACGCAAGCATTTTTGTTTTAGGATATCTAACCCACACCATAGCGAAGTGCATAGTTCGATAAATACCGCACTATGAATTCCACTAGCCGCAGCACGTCCTGGGCTGAGCCAAATCATATATACCGACTCAACTTACACATTAGACATCCAGCGAAATTTACATTTAATTTAAAAATGCAACTTGAATCCAATCTGACCCAAGGCAATGCAAAACACCTACCCGGACCTAAACAATGAACGTTAGACTGTAAATTGATCTCTTCGCGCGTCCCCGATAACACTCAAATGTCAAAATATCAACAGGATATGTTATCTGTGTTGACACCGGTTTAACTTTGTTCTGAATTTGTTATTTCCATCCGCGGAACCTCATCGATCAAACAGTCTCCCTATGCCCTGACAACCTAGGTTTAGCCGCAACTAAACTCCTGTCTAGCCTAGTCTAAAAACCTAGTGTTATACCACGTCCATTATCGACACCACTCGAAAATGGTTGAGTTTGATTTGAATGTGCTTGAATGTTTAACGACTGTGTGTGTGGGAATTACAAAACTCGCTACTCGAAAGGAAATGAGGAGAGGATTAGCCCGCGAATATCCTAAGAGCCAATCCAGGAACCCTATGGTGAAGGAAAAAGGAATTTAGGGTCGCTCCAAGCCCAGACTCAGACTCAGATAAATTGACTTAAAAGTTCTTTCCTAACGACCCAAGGATAGTTTTGGAATTAGGGGTAGGTTGATATAAAGGTAGGAACCGAGGTATATCTCGGCGCTTCAGACACTCACGAAAACCCACTGAAACTTCGCAATCACAAATTCGTATAGTTCTGACGCGTAACACGGCAGACAAAAACTGTTTAGAACTCGTGAGGCGACTGTCACAGTAGCTAGACGCTGAGACTGAATGCTCTCCCCTCCCAGACCCTCGTATTTATATGCCCCACATGCGTCCTTTGCAAATACGCTCTGCCCAAGCGAAGCTTCTTATCACTAACTACACAGGGTCCAATTTCAACCATGCCATGCAGATCCGCCGTTCTACAAATTGTGTGTACGCATATTCACTATGATCAACCGTAGGTTATCACTCAAATCATTTGGTACTGCCGATACACAGAATCTGTTGATCGCTGACCAATAAAAGCTTGTTGCGATTAATTAAGCATTACCCGACCGCTAGCTGCGCGTAGCAAAAGACCTACCAGAATGATATTCAATCCAGAGGTGTCAGACCCTCCATCTCATACCTCAATCGCAATTGTATATTTGCAATCTACATAATAGCTTTCTCCGTATCGTTCCATAATAACCTTTCATTATTTAGTTATTCATAATTTTATTCAACGCGCAGCCAAATCGGCTCTGATCTTTACACATCTCGCAGGAATGTGACAAAAAAACTTGACCTGAACTGAAATTCCACGAATGAACCCACGCGTCTTTTTTTTTTTTGCAAACTTTGCCAGTAAGCTACACAAAACCCCCAAACGTTATCTGAACCGATTCTCGTACTCAAAACAGCGCGGCGTTGGGCTAGCCCTCTATCACGCAGAATGAAGTATCTAATGTACCGACTCTCGTGTACCATTACAGCCCCCTCCCAGACCTTGAGACACTGTTTATCTCAGTTAACATGGCGCAAGGATCTCATTACCACTATGCTACCCATACTTTGTACATATCTACTCTATATGTTCGGACATCTCAAATCATGTACACCGACCGATGAATCTGTCAATTATGTATATAATATTTACACAACTCGATTGAGTTCTCTCCTGTCTTATCTTATTTATCTATCTTACTATACAACCTCGTTTACCCGCAATTTATCCTAATTCGTATTACTATATATATACAAATTGTTTTTTTTTTTTTTGTTTTTTTTTTTTGTTTCCAAACCATACAAGATCCTTAAATCTACAAAGTAGTTACTCAAATTTACAGCTTACAGCTTAATTATATAACCTTTATACACTATCTTATTTATCTACGCCCTTATTCGTCCTCACATAATACCTGGCTATATTTATAGTATTGAAGTTACCCAATATCTCATTTGAACCCGGATCTACTAACGTATAACAGTTAGGATATACCACTGCCGAAATAACATAAGGCCCTTTATACAACAACGAAAATTTCCGCATGATTTTATGTTCTTTATTTGAACGCACAAAGGTCTTAAGTTTCACATAATCACCTATACGATAGACCTCTAACTTACGCCGTTTGTCCGCCTGTCGCTTACGTCGTTCACTAGAACTTTTAGAGTTTTCTATCGCTACATTTCGCACCTGTTCCGTATCCCGCACACTATGGCCTAATAACCATTCATCGCCTAATTCCTTGTCAGTAGTTAACGGTTCCCGCCTACCAAACGCTAACTCATTAGGCGCAAAGCCTGTGCTTGTGTGTTCGATATTATTATAGCAATTCTGAATGTCCGGTAACACGTCTACCCAACTACGATTACTTCCGCCGCAATAAGTTCTAATCAGCCGACCTAGCTCGCGATTCACTCTTTCTACGCTATTAGAATTTGGACAATACACCGACGTATGAGTGACCCGAATCCCCAGCTGTTTGAGTCCAAATTCCCAAACTTTCGATATGAACTGTGGTCCTGAGTCCGTGATTATAGTTTCGATAGGTATTTCCCTATGAAATCTCTTTGTACAAGCGAGCACGCTCCTACCTGTCGCTTTTCGCATTGGATATAATTTTATTACTTTACTGTACACGTCTTGAATCACATATATATATTGATATCCGAATTTACCTACGGGCAATGGCCCATAAAGGTCCGAGAAAACTTTCTCACCCAACCTTTCCGCCAACACCGGTGTACAAGGACCAACGGTATTGTTAGTACTTGGTTTGACCTTTTGACATATGTCACAACTTCTTATCACCGCGCTAATCACCCTACTCATATGAAGAAAATAATATCTGTCCTTCATCAGTGCTAATATTTTATATCTGCCGTAGTGACCTATTTCTTCATGTATGTGCAAAATTAGTTCCTCCTGTAGTGATTTCGGAATTACTAGCAACTGTACGTTCCGCTTCGGCACGTGAAAATATAACGTATCACCTACTAGCTTGTAATTTTCAAAACCTCTCGTTCCGGTATCTACCACCTTACGTCTGATACAACCGCTAATTCGATTTAACCGCTCATCTTCGCTTTGTAATCTCGCAATGTCCCGTAAACTCGAAATAACACTTGCGGTATTCGATACCTGAAACCAGAATATTCCCGGCTGAACATTTATACTGTCATTCATACCTCCAGATCCCGCTATTTGCCTGCTTAGCGTGTCGGCAATTTGATTATCAGTCCCTCGCACAAATTCTATGTCGTAATCGAATTGCTCTAAAAACATAATCCACCTCGTTACGCGTGCCCCTAATAAGGTCCACGACTTAATGAACGTCAAACTTTTATGATCAGTTCTAATAATAACTTTTTCTCCCCGCAAATATATCTCAAATCGCTTTAAAGTGTATATAACTGCATACATTTCCTGTTCACTGGTAGCCCATCTCGTCTGAGCACCCTTGAATGCCTGCGAACAGAACCCTATAATTCGTTCCTGGCCCGATTCATCTAATTGATAAACATAGCCCCCAATTCCTATAGCGCTGGCGTCACATTGAACATAATATGTTTTTCCCGCCAATGGCTGACTCAAAATTATACTTTCCAAGAATTGATTTTTTATCTCGTCAAAAGCACTTTGCATCTGCGCACTCCAGATGAACTTGACTCCAGACCGTAATAAATTGTACAAGGGCTGTGTTATCGTTCCAAAATTTTTTATAAACCTCCGAAAGTAATTTATGAACCCCAAAAACGCCCTCAATTGCCTGACAGTTCTGGGTGACGGATATAATTTAAGTGTTTCAATTTTGTCCGGGTCCATCTGCAAACCTTGTGTAGACAAAATATGCCCCAATAACTTGACCTTTTTTTGTGCGAACTCGCATTTTTTTAGTTTGCATGTGAAGCCCGCGTCTTTCAATTTACTCAGAACCGTGTCCACTTGAGACAAATGCTGTTCGAAGTCACCCTCAGTTAAAATTGCCAAATCGTCAACAAAATTTAAACAATATGACCTAACCTCTGGCCCTAGAATTAAGTCCATCGCCCTCGAAAATGAACCCACACTGGTTTTCAACCCCTGAGGTAAAACGTTGTAAACATAACTTCTGCCTTGATATACAAAACCCGTGTATCGTTTAGATTCGTCTGATAATGGTATAGAAAAATACGCATCTTTGATATCAATAACTCCTATGTAATTTATCCGGCGCCCGGATTGCAATATCTCACTCATTAAAGGTGTGGTTTCAACCTCACCAACCATTCCTGTGTTTAATTGTCGTGCATCTAGAAGAATACGGACCTCTCCTGATTTCTTTAATGTACAAGTCAATGGACTGCTGAAATCCGTAGATTGCCTGCTAATAATACCTATCAATTCCATCTCTTCCAAACGTTTTGTTACTTTATCGCGATATGCGAACGGTATGGGATAGCTTCGTTTTACGAAAGGCGTTTCATCTCTCATTTTTATTTCATGTATATATTTATTTGTCCGACCTATCCTATCGCTAAACAACTCTGCATGTTTATTTAACACCGGCAATAACCTTGTTTTGTGTTCAACAGGTATTGATGAATTATTCACATATTCCTCTATCATATTTCTACAGGTATTTTGGTTCTGTACTTCCATTGTACAACAGCAAGATTCCGGATTAGGACCAGTACCTAATGGTATTTCACACATCCGCCCGGCGCTTCGTATAATTAGCCTCTTATTACCCTCACACATTAAACTCGCTCGCGTCTGTTGTATAAAATCAAACCCCAAAATTAAATCTTTAGGCACCCTTGTTAATACTAGCATTGGAGTATCGATAACGCATTCACCTATTGTTAATGGTAACGTTACTAATTTATCAACCTTTTCCTTACTGACTCCAAACGCACCTGTGATTCTCAAACTTGGAATCGGTATTTCCGTCGGTTTTCCCAATTGACTGCATACTTCTTCGTACACTCTCCGACTTATTACACTGATTTCGCTCTCCGAATCAATCAAACTCCTTACAACAATATTCCCAATACGCACATCTATCTCAGGTAATGTCAAAGTACTACATAACTCGCGCCCACACTCAGTCGAATCGTCGTCTCTGAATATCGTATGTAAACGTCTGTCATTTCGATCTCTACAAATTGATCTAGATTTTTCATCTAAACACACGGCATATCCGTGCGCTTTATGCGCTAATAATTGAATAAATTCATTCACACCCACGTTCGAATCCAAATTACACAAATCATACAGTCTATGCTTTTTCCCAATTTGATCGGCTGTCCACCCGAACCGTAATAAATATCTGAGCGCGAACGACCCGCGCGAGTCCACTAGTTTTTTGAATTCTGACTTATCGCATTATTCCTGTCACTTGAACTTTGCCCTGCCTCTGTATCTCCTGAACCCCTCTGAAACCCTATTGCCTTGAAGCTAGGCTGCGGCTGCCTGCCTCTACCGCGAAAATAACCGCGACCACGCGTCCCAAATTCGTTTCGCCCCTTCGTTACCGCGTTATAATTATTACTACGACTTATCGCGTTATAACGTAACGTATTTACCCGAATAGCTCGATATTGCCCACGCATGTAGCTATCCCGCCTCACGTTATTCGTATTCATAGGTTCCGAACCATGTATCGCACTTAATCCTCCATCGACATTCCGTTCTAAATGCCGAAGGAATTCGACCGCATCCCGTATAGTCATAGTCTCCTTTCTAGCAAAAAACGCTACTTGAATATCACGCGGCAACTGTCTGAAAATCGTGTTGATTTTCTCCGTATCAGTAAACGGTATCGTAAGCTCATATATGCTATTCAATTGAGAGGCAAAGAATTCTTCCATACTTTGACCTTTCTTAGAATCAAACTTCGCAGTTAGGAATCTTTGCTTAATTAATTCCTGTTCATTATCACCCCAGAATACCTCTCTGAAATCTTTTTCAAAATCCGAATAGGTTCGCCATGAGTCTCTGTATATGCTCATTCGAACTTTTGCAATTCCTACCAAACTATCCGTTGCCCATATCAAAGCCCTAGAACTATCTCCCGAGACTTTAATATAAGCCTTTAAATCTCTTAAGAAAATCATCGGATTTTCCGAATTCCGCCCATCGAATGTCGGCAACTTCTGTGTCATTTTCACAATGCATGATTGACGTTTTTCTACCGATTGTTCAAACGTCTCTAGTTCCTGTCTATCAGTATGTCTGTCCGAAATCCTACTAGCATTGCTCGTGCTGGAACCCCTTTCCAAACTGTCTAATCTTTTCACTATTTCAGATAACAATTGCGTCACCTGCCCTGACGCCATTTCACTTGTGTGTGAAAGTGAATTTTGTGCTACCCGACTATCGTTTTTCCTACGCCGGCCGGCCATTATTCCTATTAAACCGCCGTAGCTCGTCTGAAAACAATGCCCCTTTTTTTGCTTATTTCTTATTTACAAACTGAACTTTAAAATCGTTTCTACGTTGTGTTATTTTTAAAAGTAACGCGTTAGACCTTGATTCTTTTAGAATATCTAGGTATCAGACTATCTAGGATATCCTTCGGTCTCGGCAACAAAAATCTGTAGCGGGCCCCGGGCCAAGGTCGGAGCCGCCGCTACCATTAGCTAACGATCGTCTATTCTATCTATCCCAAAATGAGAGGACCCGATTCGGCTGTAAGTTTTGTAAGTAAGAATGATAAGTCTGAATTTCTCGTTCGTCGAGAAATCCGTTAGGCGTACAATAGTCGAACGAAGTTTCGTTCAGAAATTACAGTTTCTAGTTAGACAGAGAAAGCATATATGTCCGCGAGCCGGTAATTCGCATCAGTCAGCGGTGTATTGCGCCAAAACGATCGTTGTTATATTTTATGTGATGGCACCATCTGGTTTTTGTATATATGAGCGCATTGGAACATCTTTTGTTTTAGTTTTAGTTCTAGTTTTAGTGATCGATCACAGTTATAGTATAGATATCCGTCGTAGTTTTACGACGTGAGTACTCAATGATATTTCATGTGCTCGCTAGTAGCGGCTTGTGGTGGTTCCAATTATATATTTGATTCACGGCAATAACGATCCGAAAAGACCGGTTTACACAATTGCGATTTGAGTTCCGAAATGGGTTCTGAACTAGCGGTTACCTCAAAAGGTCCGTAACGTTTTGAAACCTTCAACTCTGCGCAATTTGAGCTGGATGTTATCGAAACGCAAGCATTTTTGTTTTAGGATATCTAACCCACACCATAGCGAAGTGCATAGTTCGATAAATACCGAACTATGAATTCCACTAGCCGCAGCACGTCCTGGGCTGAGCCAAATCATATATACCGACTCAACTTACACATTAGACATCCAGCGAAATTTACATTTAATTTAAAAATGCAACTTGAATCCAATCTGACCCAAGGCAATGCAAAACACCTACCCGGACCTAAACAATGAACGTTAGACTGTAAATTGATCTCTTCGCGCATCCCCGATAACACTCAAATGTCAAAATATCAACAGGATATGTTATCTGTGTTGACACCGGTTTAACTTTGTTCTGAATTTGTTATTTCCATCCGCGGAACCTCATCGATCAAACAGTCTCCCTATGCCCTGACAACCTAGGTTTAGCCGCAACTAAACTCCTGTCTAGCCTAGTCTAAAAACCTAGTGTTATACCACGTCCATTATCGACACCACTCGAAAATGGTTGAGTTTGATTTGAATGTGCTTGAATGTTTAACGACTGTGTGTGTGGGAATTACAAAACTCGCTACTCGAAAGGAAATGAGGAGAGGATTAGCCCGCGAATATCCTAAGAGCCAATCCAGGAACCCTATGGTGAAGGAAAAAGGAATTTAGGGTCGCTCCAAGCCCAGACTCAGACTCAGATAAATTGACTTAAAAGTTCTTTCCTAACGACCCAAGGATAGTTTTGGAATTAGGGGTAGGTTGATATAAAGGTAGGAACCGAGGTATATCTCGGCGCTTCAGACACTCACGAAAACCCACTGAAACTTCGCAATCACAAATTCGTATAGTTCTGACGCGTAACACGGCAGACAAAAACTGTTTAGAACTCGTGAGGCGACTGTCACAGTAGCTAGACGCTGAGACTGAATGCTCTCCCCTCCCAGACCCTCGTATTTATATGCCCCACATGCGTCCTTTGCAAATACGCTCTGCCCAAGCGAAGCTTCTTATCACTAACTACACAGGGTCCAATTTCAACCATGCCATGCAGATCCGCCGTTCTACAAATTGTGTGTACGCATATTCACTATGATCAACCGTAGGTTATCACTCAAATCATTTGGTACTGCCGATACACAGAATCTGTTGATCGCTGACCAATAAAAGCTTGTTGCGATTAATTAAGCATTACCCGACCGCTAGCTGCGCGTAGCAAAAGACCTACCAGAATGATATTCAATCCAGAGGTGTCAGACCCTCCATCTCATACCTCAATCGCAATTGTATATTTGCAATCTACATAATAGCTTTCTCCGTATCGTTCCATAATAACCTTTCATTATTTAGTTATTCATAATTTTATTCAACGCGCAGCCAAATCGGCTCTGATCTTTACACATCTCGCAGGAATGTGACAAAAAAACTTGACCTGAACTGAAATTCCACGAATGAACCCACGCGTCTTTTTTTTTTTTGCAAACTTTGCCAGTAAGCTACACAAAACCCCCAAACGTTATCTGAACCGATTCTCGTACTCAAAACAGCGCGGCGTTGGGCTAGCCCTCTATCACGCAGAATGAAGTATCTAATGTACCGACTCTCGTGTACCATTACATTAACTGTGAACCAAATCAAGATTAAAGACAATACACCATTAACATCATCAAAATCTCCTTTTTGTCTTTCAATTTTGAAGACCATTGAAGTATCATCAGCAAACAACACTATGTCAGTTAATTTCTCCACCATGAAAGGCAGATCATTAATATATACCAAGAATAAGAAAGGGGCTAATATGGAACCTTGTGGAACGCCAATTTTAACACCCGATCCATCAGATTTTACGCCGTTAACTTCTGCCTTTTGAATTCTATTGCTTAGGTATGATCTTAGTAGATCCAACGCTTTATTTCTAACTCCGTAATGATTTAATTTAATTAATAGCGTATTATGATCAACACAATCAAACGCCTTCGACAGGTCGCAAAAAACTCCGATAGCATCCTGTGCGGCCTCCCATGCAGAATAAATATGAGATACAAGGGTAATACCTGCATCCGTAGTCGATTTACCCCTAGTGAAACCATATTGTTTAGCGTGGAGTTGTTTTGTACGGTTGAAGTGTGAGAGCATTTGATTGAGTATAATCTTTTCAAATATTTTACTTAGTGTTGGAAGAACAGATATTGGTCTGAAATTTGAAGGATCGCCCTTATCTCCCGATTTGAACAGCGGTATAAGTTTACTGTGTTTCATGAGGTCTGGAAAAGCCCCATCGTCAACACATTTATTGAATATATAAGCTAAGTGTGGGGCTATAACTAGAATTACTGAACCAATGACTTTGACTGATATACCCCACAGGTCTTCCGTATTTTTTAAGTTAAGTTATTTAAACGTTTTGACAATGTCCTGGGGATATACATGATGAAATTTTAAATATATATTACTGACGCTAGTGTTATTTTTTAATAAAGTCTCTGCTTCAAATGGAGATGAATTTAGACTGTCCGTTGTGAGTACGGAAACATTGGTGAAGAATGTTTCAAAAGCTCGAGCAACATCAGCGTTGGATTTAACAACATCATCACCTATCTTTAGGCAGAAATCACTGTCCCTTGGTATAACTTTGCCAGTTTCGCGGTTTATTATTTGCCAAACTGTTTTCATTCTATTATTTGAATTTTGAATTTTTCTATTAATGTGTAAAGTTTTTGCAGTTCTACAAACCAACTTGAAAGTTTTGGAATATTTTTTAACATAGTCATGAAATTTTCGATCAAAGTTATAGGTTTTTTGATCATAAAGGTCATACAAGATAACTCTACTTTTTCGAATTCCAAACGTTGCCCAGTCATTAAATTTAGATTTACCGTTGTAGTCACTGACTTTCTTTAATTTGAAAACTTTATTGAATTCTGTCTGAATAATCTTGAAGAAGTCTGAGTAGATTTTGTTTGGGTTCTGTTCATTAAAATCCGGTACTGGCAAATTTATATCTAAGTTTTTCGTATATGTCTCTAGTCTATGGGATATAATTGGCCTATAAAATGTTGGACCAGTCTTATCCTTAATAGTAATTGGGAATGAAACTGTTTGACCACTGTGATCGGAGGGTAAGCAGTTAATTACACTTTTACTTGTGAATGCACAGTCACATAAAACGTTATCTAAGCAAGTTTGGCTTGTAAGTGTAATTCTAGTCGGCTCTAGAAATACATGACATAAATTAAATGATTTGAACAGAGTTATTAATCGTCGCTTCAGTGTTGTATCTACAAGCAGATCTACATTAAGATCGCCACAAATAATTAACTTTTTTCTGTTATTACAAAGTTTAATGAGGGCTTCCTCCATAATTTTCTCAAATATTTCGAAATTGCCATGGCCTTTTTCATCCCTCGGTGGCCTGTAGACACAAACAATAATATGGCTATCTAACTCAACACAGGATACCTCTATTTGTCTTTCAACAGTAAGTGCAAGAATATCTTTCCGTTGTTTCACCTTAATATTATTTTTCACTAAGATTAAAGAACCACCTCTATCAGCAGTCTTTCTATTGTAACAACTGACAATTTTGTAATTATTTATGTTAAAAGACATCATATTTTCCTTCAACCAGTGTTCAGTAACACAAATAATATCAATGTCAGAATTTTTTAGAAATAATTCTAATACAAGTTCTTTGCCAAGTAGCCCCTGGATATTTTGATGGGCAATATTTAACTGGGGCTTACATTTTGACATATTTAGTGGCTCTTGTATGCTAGAGATTTCCTCTATTGTCTTATGAACTAATTTAAATTACTTGGAACAGATTCCAATGTTGCATGCAAAGTATAATTAACAGGTGAATTCCCAATAGGGGTGCATGTCATATTGCTCTTAAAATAAGCTGATGTCAAGTTGAACTTAGTTAAACCAACTATAGCTGCGTCGCATATATTATAAGCTAACAATGTAGCTACTAATTTTCTATATTTATTAGACAGGTACAATGTATCCCGTGTCAGAGTAAAGTTATGAATAAAATTATTCATGTCGAAATATAAAATAGCATCGCTGTGATGACAAGTTAAATTAAATAAATGAATATTCATTCTATGCACAGATTTGTTCTGTAGTTCTGTCAAATAACAGGCATATGGAAAATTGCATAGTATAAATTTGCATTTCATCCTACTATGTAAGTCTAGAAGTGTTTCAACACTTTTATTCAAATCATTCCGGCTAATGTTTGAATGATTTCCTACCATAATTACAATAGTGCTGTACTCATCATAGATACCGCGACTAATCATCTTCACTAGATCTACAAATGAACAATTTGGACAGCAAATGTTCGTTACTTTTTGGTTAAGCCGGTTATGTAATAGAGTCCCAAATCCTGCACCTACTTTGTCGGAGAACAACAGAGTTTTTCTCTGAGCAATTCTTCTGAGCAATGATTCTGTCTTGGAGTGTACTACGCGGAATGTGGTATACCTGAGATGCTTTTCTTATAGACAGTTTACCCTCAGATATATCTCGTAGGGCTAATGGTAGGCTTTTTAAACAATAGGCCAGTTTCTTGCGCACCGTATTCTCCTTTGATCCAGACATCTGAAATAATATATACTAATTGAGTATTTGAATTTATTGTTAATTTTAATTATTAACTACTTTTTATTCTATTTGCTTTATGGTTGATGATTTTTTACCATTTTGTAAGTGTTCACATTTAAATGAAATGGATCAGGAATGATTACTATTATATTTATATTATTACTACATTTTATGATGCAAGTAGAAATTTACACGAGAGGCGATATTATTCGAGCGAGCCGAGGCGCGTGCGAAAAGACAAGTTTGTCGATAACACACTCCACACGGTTGTCGTAGAGTACCCAAAGTCCTCGCCACCACTCATGGCTTGCGGCGGAAGCCGAACTAAACATGACAGAATACTATTTCCTATACGTAAGAGAGAGATGTCAACACTTTCTTACGGAGGCAGAGGCGCCGCGTCCAGGTGCCATGAGTAGTGGCGCGGACTTTAACTAGGAGTACATAGTTTTAGGTCGTTTGGAAATAGGTACAAAAACTTAAAGAATAAATTCGTGTTATGTAGTACATTTTTCACTAAATATACTAAAATTCAGTTAAATAATTTATCAAAATATTTTATTCATAATATATTCACTAATAAAAAAATCAATGAAATAAATAAAAATTTAAAACAACTTGAAACAGTGAGCTAAATACTCCACATTTTTTGTAATGCTTTGTTGCACTTGCACACCTTATCAGGAGCGGCAATATGACATCACAATGCCAGGTGCACAGATATTTGTGACCGAGTAAGCAGTATACCTACTTGTACAAACATGTATTTACTGTAATATTACGTTTAGACATCTACAATACCTACCTAATACATACCAGCATAAAAAACAATGATTTAATTATTATCAGCATGCCCTTTCCCGTACAAAAACATATAGATTTTCCAATTTTGAATTTTTGACAACCCTAACCAACCATAGGCGGCCGCCATTAGAATTTGTGCGTTTTTTAATTAAGGCCCCCCGGCCGTTATTAGAAAATTCACACATTTCGTGTTTGTAATGCCGGCCACCCATTTTGCCACGTAATTACAACATAAAACTCAAAAAACTAATCGGAAATCAGTGCATTAGAATTTCAAGAATCATAATCAAAAGAAAAAAAAACCCTAAATCATAAATAGAGCGGAGATCTCACACGGTGTCTCTTCTATGTATTCCGCAGCATAACACCGTCGCCTACGAGCACTCGTTCAGGCTGAGGGCCATTCGGCTGTGGAACGCACTTCCCTGCACTATTAGGGATAGTCCCACTCTCTTCTCCTTTAAGAATCGCTTGAAAGAGCACTTACTTTCTCTTTCATCATAGGTATTGTATATATAAGTATGTAATTATATTTATCTGTTTATTATTATTATTTGTTTATTTTTATTTTATCTACTATTTCTTTTATTATATATATTTTTATAGTAAGTATTATATTTTATTGGTATTTAGTAATTTTATAATTGCACTAGACTACCCTTTTCAGTTTATATGTATCCTATCCTGATAGGTTTGCTGGAAGAAATCTCTGTTGAGAGATAAGCTCGCCTTTGCCTTTTAATTTCTTGTAAAATGTTTTGTTTTAATGTTCTGTGCAATAAAGAATTGTGAATTGTGAAAAATAATGCAAATTATGACTTACCTTCTGGGGTCCGGAAGTTAGCAAATTTTATTAAAAAAATGCATAAATCCTCTTGCTTTTTGCTTTGAGGGCACATTGCAAATGGCTGACACGGGCCAGTGTTGCCATTTTTTGTTCAAAATTTGTACCAAAAATATAGAATTAAAATAAAATATTTAACATATAGGTGGCAACAGTAGAATCCTTAGTACCAAGCAATAAACATCAGGTGGCCGCAATTAGAGGGGGGGCCGCAATTACCCGCAACCACCCTACAATATAAACGCATAAACAAATATCGAACCTTACAGTACTCTCTTCAAATAAACAGTAATAATCAACCTGGAGACGATTATTTGGATACAATCTGATGCCTATATACACGTAATAAGTCTATTTTTAGAGTCCCGTACCCAATGGGTAAAACGGGACCCTATTGCTAAGACTGCGATGTCCGTCCGTCCGTCCGTCTGTCAACAGGCTGTATCTCTTGAACCTTGATAGTTAGACAGTTGAAATTTTTAGAGTATTTATTTTTTTGCCGCTATAGCAACAAATACTAAAATATGTATATCATAAAATAATTTACTACCTGTAAACCACATACAAACTTATGAATGCATCTGCGTAAATAGAGTGTGAAAGTAGCCGCACCAATAACTAGTCATTTGTGCAACAAAAAAGCAAAGTTGACTTTTGCTCCGAGTGAGCGAAGGATTCTATATTTGAATCACGAGCTTAGCGAGTGATTCTACGTTAGAATCCTGAGTGAACGAAGGACTCAAAGGCACGAGATGCAAATAACTTTGGTCTCGTGTTGCAAACAAAACTTTTCATCTGAGCAATGAGCACATACCAAATAAGAAAACGGAAAAATAAAACATCGACAAGTGGAATAATTATAAAAACAAAAAACGCAAGGTGTTGCTGGTGCATGGAGTGGAGGAAGCGGAAAACGAGAAACCAGACATTGTCTTCTCGGATGCCCTCGCCTCCCGTCTGAAGCTATCTGCAGAGTGCCTCAGTGCAGTGAGCGTAGTACATCGCCTTGGTGCCAAGGGAAAGAATCATCGGCCCCTTCTAGTCCGCTTTGCTACATACTCGGCATGCTGTGAATTTTAGGGAGTGAAAAAACAGCTCAAGGGTTCTGGCATCACAGTGTCCGAGTTCTTGACCAAAACCCGATTCAGGTGTTTGTTGCGGCGAGGAAGCATTTTGGTCTCAACAACACTTGGTCTTCGGATGGCAAAGTACTAGTGATGTTGCCCGACAAGTCACGGCATAAGGTGGAATGCTGGGCGGATTTACGGCCGCTGACTGAGAAGTATCCCAGCAAGGAGACCCCCCTGCCCGCGGGCAAGGGAAAGAAACCGGCTGCGGTGACAGCGGCAACATCTACCAGGGCTCAAGCCAGGAGAGCCGCCCATACACAGGGCGTGAAGAAGTGAAGTGATCAACATAATTGTAAGATAGAATTGTTTCTTTGTCCAAGTCCAAAGTTCACTTTGTTTGTTCTATTACCTATTGTTTTTTCACAAGTAACCTTACTTTACTTTGATCTATTTACTTGTCAGCTGTCACTGTCAGTCAACCTCGTTTTTCTACCAGTGTATAAACGAAACGCAAACATCAGCTTCTTTATTTTTGTAACTGTTGAATATTTGCGTTTGGATGCGGTCCTGATTGCGCGTCGTTATGTGTTCGCATTATTATTTTCTATTTTTTTTTTAATAACATTGATGTGTATATATATCTTTCAGCACTCCGATGGTTAGGGGTCTAGGTCACCCTTTATATATATATATACATATTTTTTTTAATATTTTTTTTTACTTTGTAGGTACTTACTACGTAGGTAGTTTATTTATTTAAATTTTATTTATTTATATTGTATAATAATATGGATAGCTCAATAAATATTGAAGAGAGTTTCTTCTCGTGCTCCTCCAACGATGACTTTGAAAGTGCAGAGAGAGACAATGAAAACTCATCTTTAGCGGAATCTCTTTCAATCAAACTGAAAAATGTTTTTGGGAATGGTCTGGGGAAAAATTTGAACCTAGTTCACATTAATGCCCAGAGTATACACTCGAGTTATTCTGACCTTGTAGACACTTTTAATCAGCAATGTATAGACGGCATTCTTGTGTCGGAATCATTCCTTAAAAAAAGATTTAAAAGATTTAAAAGATTTATTGGTAATTACAGGTCACATTTACAGTCTTGAGACCAAATCATGTGAGCGTTAACGGTAACATGACATACACACATATATATATATATTATAAATTGGTTAACACTTAAAAAATAAACAAAAAAAATGAAATACCGACAAACACAATATCTTATTATATAAATTTACAAATCACAGATTATTTAAAAACAAGTACACAATTTTAAAAAACATATAGATCGGCATACTAAAAATATCTAAATCTGGCTGCTGAGCAACACAGGCATTGAGTAGAGTGAGTGCCTGATAAGTGGGTGCGTGACGGGCATGCTGTGTACGAACAACACCCGTAGCGAAGAGCGGGCGCGATCGTAACATCGCGTACCGAGGCGGCGCGTTAAGGGCAACACTTCGCAGTGCCACCGGATTATCTACCTTGCCGTGGAGGAGGAGATAGAAGTGCACCAACAGGGACATCTTCCGCCTCAGCTCTAGGGTGTCTACCCCCACCATCCCTGCCACAAATAGAGACGGGAATAAGTAGGGATAATACCCATATTTAATTTTGTAAAGAAGTCTAGCAAATTTTCTTTGGACTTTTTCCAGCATGAGTGTATATTTAGCCTCATGTGGGTCCCAGATGATTGCGTTGTACTCTAATTTACTCCGAACAAATGCATTATACAAAGAGGTTAATGTAGATATGTCCTTAAACCGAGTCACCTGTCGCATTACGAATCCAAGAGATCTGAAGGCTCTCCTACAAGTCTCCCGGATGTGGTCGTTGAAGGTAAGCTCAGAGTCAAGTAAAAGTCCTAAGTCACGTATTTGGGTAACCCTCACAAACCCAGCCCCAGCAATAGTGTAGTCATGATGGAGCGGCGCCCGAGATCGAGTAAATGTCATGGTTTTGCACTTGGCGCTATTAAACGCCAAGTGGTTACATTCACTCCACTCCACCACTCTATCAACGTCACTTTGCAGACGCCCAATATCATCCTCACAGCCTATGCGCATGAACAGCTTCAGGTCATCCGCGAACATCAAACACTCAGCCGTCCCGACGACATCGGGAAGGTCGTTAATCATTATCAGAAACTGAGTGGGGCCAAGAGTACTACCCTGACTGACACCCGAGCAGGTCTCATAGGGCTCAGAACTATTACCGTCCAACCTCACGTACTGAACTCTATTTGAGAAGTAGTTCGCAAATAGGCGAATTAAGTTCGGTGTAAACCCTATGGATGCAAACTTTTCCAACAGGACGTCATTGTCGACTCTATCGAAAGCTTTCTTAAAGTCGAAAAAAGTCGCATCAACCTGTGTGTGCTTATCGAGAGCTGACGTCACATAGTTTACAAAGTTCATGTGGTTAGTTAGTGTTGAACGTCTAGGGCGGAAACCATGTTGGCAGTCGGATAGTAGCCCGCGTATTTGTTCCGTTATATGATGATTGACGATAGATTCAAACACCTTCCCGAATACCGAGAGGACGGCTATAGGTCTGTAATTTTCTACTTCCGACCTGGAGCCGTCTTTGAGCACAGGAGTGACTCGCGACGTTTTCCAGTGCCTTGGGTAGACTGCAGTTTTTAGGGCTAAATTGTAAAGGTACCCGAGTGGTAGTTCAAGTGCAGATAAACAGTCTCTAACTAGGAAAGGCGGAATGCCGTCAGGCCCTGCAGAGGAGCGAGGTTTAAGTCGCCGCCCTGCACGTCGTATGTCAGTCACTGTAATGCAGTCAATCGCCACACGCGACGAGCTGTTACCCGGTCCTGCTCTCCGCTCGGCGGCGTCAGCGTCAAGTGTCGGTTTGTCTGGCAGGAACACTGACTGAAAGTAAGTTGCGAACGCGTTGGCCGCGTCCACTCCCGTCACCGTCTTGCCGTCATAGTCATATTCGTCACATGTCTGTTTCGTCGTCCGTTGGTCCCTAATGAAATTCCAAAAAGTAGTGGGGTCACTTTTGATGTCATTCTCAGCTAGTCGTATGTACTCAGAGTATGTTTTGTCTATTAAGTACTTAACGTGACTTCTATAATAACGGAACATTTCCTTATTAAACTCCTTGCCCTCAGCTCTATACCGTTTGAGATGAAAGTATTTGTTCTTAATGTTGCGTATGATGTCGGGCGTGAACCACTTCGGATATACATACCGAGTCCTCGCGCCTTTACGCTGCTTACTTGGAACGCAATCACCTATGCATGAATATAACTTATTATACAGAAAATCAGTGGCTTGATCAACGTCATCGGATGCATATAGATCGCTCCAATCAAGAGAGGCAAGAGAAGAATATAACTTAGTAAAGTCTGCTTTGCGGAAGTTCCACTGTGGTCTGTCAGGTGGGTCGGGCGACGGCGTCGGCGACGGCGGTAGCACGCGCGGCACCGGACGCGGGAAACGCACGCTCAGCTCCAGCGGCGGGTGGTACCCGTCCACAGGCCGCGTCAGCGGTTCCACCTCTCCAGACACATCGATCCGACCAATGCCCATATTACTCAGCACCAGATCTAGTATTCCATCATAACAATTTTTAACTGTATTGAATTGCTTTATATTGCAAACTTGTAATAAATATTCAAATTGAAGAAGAGGGTTCAGGCCACAAGAATTCAGATTGAGATCACCAATAACAATTGCATTTAGGTTCTTATATTTAACTACAACACTCTCTATAATTTCGAACACCTTAGTATAATGCGAATCTGAGGACGATGGTCTAATGTAAACCACTATACACAATAATTTTATATAATTATTAGACACGATAGCAAATATCACCTCCACATCGTCATCATACCCCGCCACATCGTGTAGCTGTCGTACGTTGTAGCAGTCGCGCACGGCCAGCAGCACCCCCCCCCAGCCGGCGTCGCGCGCGCGGTCGCGGCGCAGCGTCGTGTAGCCGGGCGGGATGAGCTCGGCGTCCGCTATTCCGCTGAGCAGAAACGTCTCCGTGATGGCGTACATGTCGGCTTCCAGTTGCAACATACTCATCTTACATTGGTCCATCTTTGTCCTGAGGCCTCTGACATTTTGGTAGACGATGGTGCATGTTTTGTACCTAGGCTTAGATTGAGTTGGGTTTCTCTTGTGGCTTACGAAACCCAGACTGCCACGGTTTTACATGCACATCCTCGGCCCAGTACTTGACATTCATATACTCGGCGACATTCTTGGCCGGGACTCCCAACTTGAAAGAGGCGTAGTCTCCCCTCGGTTTTAGCGCCTCGACTGAGCAATTATCGGTGGGACAGATAGTTTTCAAATGTTCTTTAATTTTGTCTACGCTAGTTCCAGCCTTTACAAAATAGAGATGAAGGAATGATTTCCTTTCGGCAGCTTCTAGTATGGTTGAACCCGGCGCAGCTGTACCTTTGACTACATTGGATGGCCGACGGCGGGTTCGCCTATTCACCGTCATCCACTCCTCTTCATCTTGGACTCCTTCCTCCTCATGGCGCGGCAGAGTGACGGTTGCCGGCAGGACAGATCCTCCAGCATGGCTCGTATTAGTTGCGGCGGCAGGCCGCTGCGTTACGCGCAGCACAGCGCTGTCGGAGCTAGGTGCGCTATTCCCCGACGTAGGTCTCGCTCGGCTAGCTGGCCTAGCTGCAGGCGGGGCAGGCGGGGCGGCGGCGGGGGCAGCGGCGCCGACAGCGGCGTATGTGGCGCGCAATGGAGGGGCGATGCTCTGCCTGGACACGATCTCAGATAGTTCCGATCGCAATTTTTTATAGTCCATCTCGAGACTGTCCACTCTGGTTGCAAATCCTTGTTGCTTAGCGTCCAGATCATTGGTAACCTCCAGAAACTCCGCCTTCAACTGTGAGCAGGCTACACTAATTTTTTTGGACACGGCAACAGAAATATCAGCTATTTTTCTATCGAGTATTTTTGATAGTCTCGCGTCTAGGATACTAGTAAATTGTTCGAGGGTCATCGCTCCCACAGTGGTTGGCACCGGCACACTCTGAGTGGGTATTGGGTCGGCTGGGTTGAGCTGTAGCTGTCTCTGCGTATCGGCAACAAGGAAACTGCTATCCAATACGGAGTTCTCCCCAGCACTGTGGGACGTGCCATTCAGTGACTCATCACAAGACATATTAGTGATGTCAGCATCTATGGTCTCATTAACCCCTAACCCCTTACGAACGGGGGTGTCGTCGTTCCTATTGGCCCGCCGTGTAACACTTTGGCATAGGGAGCATTCCCATTTCTCGCGGAGTGTTTTTATGTTACTCACATACGAACTTATGTCCATGCCAAGACACTGATAGTGATAAGACACTGATAGTGATAAGCTTAAGCCTAGCCTGCCCTCTTCTATGTACTGTCTTCCAGGATACAGGCTGAATAGGAATGACAGATTTGGGAAGGCTGGCGAAGGGGTTGCTGTCTACCTGCGCTCGGATATCCCGTGCAAAGTAGTCAATGCTTCTCCGAGTCAATACTTCGAATCTGCGGAGTATCTTTTCTTGGACATCTGTCTTCACCATAATAAGGTTCTTCTAGGTGTTTTCTACAGCCCTTCTCTTCGTATAGACTACTTTGAGTCGTTCGAATCCCTTTTGAATGAATTGACCCTACTGTATAGCGATACTCTTATTCTTGGTGATTTTAACACCTGTCTTCTCAAAAATAACTGCCGCTCTGATGAACTCCAGTCGATTGTTGACTCCTTGAATATGCATATTCTTCCCCTCGATGCTACTCACTTTCAACCTCATTGTACACCCTCCTCCTTGATCTGATTATAACATCCGATCCTGACAAGGTAGCTGCTCACGTTCAAATCAATACCCCTTTCTCTTACCATGATCTGATATTTCTATCATACAAGATCATGTCTCCCAAGAGTAGAGCTAAATTCTTAGATATTCGCAGCTTTAAAAAATTGGATCTTGACTCTCTTAAAGCTGATGCCTCCTCTATTGATTGGTCCCCCGTCATCTCTAGCGAGACCGTTGATGACAAAGTCAACAACTTCAACACAATTATCTTGGGGCTGTTTGACAGACACGCTCCGATCAAGAGAGTTAGGGTGAAGCACCTGCCCGCACCTTGGCTAAACGACGTTATCAAACGCCTTATGACCAAGAGACACCGAGCTAAATTCCGCTACAAGAAAGACCCAACTAACGAGAACTTTCACACATTAAAATCTCTCCGTAATCGATGCAACCGTATGTGTCGTGACGCTAAGCGCCGCCACATATACGAGTGCATCGAGAACTACACTCCTGCTCAGGTGTGGAAGTTTCTACGTACTCTTGGCGTCGGTAAGTCCCGGGATCTGCCAGTCGGTAATGTCGATCTCAACGGTCTCAATAGATTCTTCTCTGCCCCCCCTGTCGTGATGGACTCTATCGTCAAGGAAGCCACCCTGCGTAGCCTCCGGTTAAGACCTGCTGCTACTACTACTCCTTTCGAGTTCAGCCCGGTTAGAGTCGATTCTGTTAGGAAGGCAGTGCTGGCAATTTCTTCTAAAGCTGTTGGAGATGACAACATTTGTCCTCGAATGATCAGGAGCGTGCTCGACGAGCTGCTTCCTGCAATCACTCATTTAATTAACTATTCTTTATCAGAGTGTTCCTTTCCCAAAGTATGGAAGAAGGCACATGTCATCCCTTTGCCTAAAACATCCAATCCTTCCTCCTTCAAAGAGTTTCTTCCCATCTTCATCCTACCGCTCCTTTCCAAAGTTCTTGAATCCGTTGTCCATACCCAGTTCTCTTCCTATCTATCCAGAAATAATTTGATCAACCGCTTCCAATCCGGCTTCAGGTCAGGTCACAGCACCGCAACGGCTTTGTTAAAGGTCACAGATGATATCCAGTTCGCTATGGATAACAAACAGCTTTCTGTGCTAGCACTGCTTGACTTCAGTAGCGCCTTCAACTGTGTTGATTTTGACATTCTCACTCAAATTTTAAGGTCCCTTAATGTCTCGTCTCACTCGGCCTGCTGATTTGACTATTAACTTAGAGATCGCCAGCAGCGCATAAGGTCTGAGGAGTTCTTTACTGAGTGGTGCGATCTTTTGGCGGGAGTTCCTCAGGGTGGTATTCTTTCCCCTCTGTTATTCTCTGTCTTCATCAACTCCATCTCCGATGTTATCTCCTGTCCATATCATCACTATGCTGATGATCTTCAGATTTATCGTCATTTCCTCTTTAGTGATGTGAACCTGGCTATAGACAAACTTAACGCTGACCTTGATAACACCAGAACCTGGGCTTTGTCATACGGATTGCTGGTAAACCCCAGTAAGTCATGTTTGATAGACAACTCTCCTGGACTAAACATGTCAGCGAGGTCAGTAGGCGCGTCTTTGCCAACTTTCACTCACTAAGACGGCTTCAGAACTTTCTGCCCCATCAAACAAAAATTACTCTTGCTCAATCTCTTCTTCTCCCCTTGATCGATTATGCCAATGTTTGTTGGGCTAGCGCCAACGAAGAGCAACTGAACAGGCTCGAGCGACTTCAAAATCTCGGGATTCGGTTTATCTTCGGACTGCGCAAGTTCGACCACGTCTCGCAGTATCGCAAGGAGTTAAAATGGTTGCCGATCCGTCTTCGTCATGACACACACATCCCCACTCTTCTATTCAACATCTTAACCAACCCTCGATACCCTAGCTTTCTCCGTGAGCTTTTTCAATTTCTCCCTTCGGCTCGTCCACGTAGAACTCACACGGTTTCCCTGCTCTCTATTCCTCATCACAACACGTTTATGACACGTATGTTTTCGATTGCGGGTGATCACTCTCTGGAACTCGTTTCCCTGCACTATCAGAGATCGTCCATCTCTGCCCGTCTTTAAGAATCGTTTGAAGGAGCATTATCTTTCTCTATCCTATATTTGAGCTTTGTATATATTAGTTTATTTAGGTGTATTTATATTTTTATATAATATTTATGTACTTGTGTATGTAGTGTATCTAGCAGTTAGTTCAATAGTTTAGTAATATATGTATGTATCTTATCAGAGCACATAGGTCTATCCTGTATATTAAATTTATTTATTCTTATCAACCTTGGGTATGCTGGAAGAGATCTCTATTTAGAGATAAGCATGCCTTTGTAGATGTCCTTTCTGTTTATTATATCTTATGTTGTTTTATGTGCAATAAATATATACGAAAATATACGAAAAAACTCGACTGCTTTTTGAATCTGTAGCATGTACCTAGGCTCGTTAGTATATAAGGCACCTACCTATAACCAATAAAGGAGTAGTTGATATCCAGCAACCTGTGTTATTACTTGTCTCCCAAGCTCCCACAATACATGGCGACCTTGCCATTTCGGGCTTGCGCGAGAGGCGGTGATTCAGTTCAGTTCAGTTTATTCGCGCGTGTGGACATCTAACAAAAATTAAAAACTATTATAATGAAAAAGTGAAATTATAAATAATACAAAATGGGGAATACTTCAACTACCACCGCGAAACCACCACCCCAGCAGGACATTATCACGCAATTCGGGTACATCAATAAAGTGCATCAACAAAACGAAAATATTATTTTCCATATGACACACACAAATGATTACTTGTTTTGGTTGATGTCGGCAGTAATTATTTTGGGACTGTTCTTCGTAGCGAGGTATATGAATATATGTTTCAACAAGAGGGTGCAAAGAATTGCAGCCAGCGGTCAGCTCCAGCTCAGGAGGATGCAGCCGGGTGAAACAGTGTAGTGCAAAAGTGAAATCAAAAATGCGTGTGTAATAGGAGTGTACCGCGTGAGTAAGTGCTTACGATGAACATTAAAATGAACAATGAACTATGAATGAACTATGCATATCCATATATTTTATTTAAAAATACATTTATTATTGATTTTAGTTAATGTAAAATGATAGAAAATTTCAAACAGATAAATGAAGATTTAAAAGGAATACGTACATATTTAATAAAACTAGGTCCAAGTCGTAGGAAAGGTGATATACTAGAAAAAAAAATTGGTGAAGCGAAATCATTGGTATTACTTCATAATAAGGTCTTAGATGAGACTAGTAAATTAGTTAAATCTGGTAAGATTGATAAGAGAGAAATACAATCTATTGAGGTGCTAAGTGAGATATTTCAATCATTGTATTCTGAGATAGAAAATTTATGTAAACCAATTAAGATGGCGACTTTTAACCTGAAAACGGCATTAAGCTTGTTACCGATTATGACGGATGAGGAGTATAATACAAAGCAATTAATCGATGGTATTGAATATTATGGATCGGTAATTGAACAAAAAGATCATGCTAATCTGATAGTATTTGTTTTGAAAAGCAGATTGTCGCAGTCAGCTAAATTAAAACTTAACACGAATTATACAACCATTGACGGATTAATTAAGGACATGAAATTGCACCTTTTAACACGGAAATCGGCAACTGCTATTCAAACAAAATTACAAAATATGAGGCAGAATAATTTGTCCATAGGAGAGTTTGGTAAGTCCATATCAGAGCTTATGGTAGACTTAACTATTTCGCAAGCCGAAGACAACACATCAAGTTATCAGGTGTTAAAATCACTGAATGAAAAAACGGCAATCAAAAAATTTTCCGACGGATTGCGAAATCAGAGGTTGAGTACCATAATAGCTGCCCGGAATTTTAGCTCGCTCAAGGAGGCTATACAGGCGGCGCAGGACGAAGAAGTCTCATCATCATCGGTCCAAGGAGAAATAATGGGTATGAGTAACGCTAATAATAATAACAGATATTTCAGAGGGAACCGTTACCAGAGAAATGGCCGTGGGCGATACCAGAGAGGACAGTCGCGGGGTCCATCCGCTTATAGAGGCCACCACCAGTATCAACAGCATCACCAGTACCGTGGCGGTCGCGGGCACCAGAGTAACAACTGGCGTGGACCACCAAGAGGACGTGGGAGATACCAAGGTAGGTCTTACTACAATAATCAAGGGCACAGGAACTACAACGATAATAAAAGTTTGAATGTCATGTCAGAAAACACCCCTGAAACCACACAAAACAACTCAGAAAATCAGCAGTTTTTTCGAGAATAAAAATAGTCATGTAATTTTTGCGTGTAACAGTTCACTCACCGTAAAATTAAACATCCACAACTATTTGTGTCATTGGTTGATTGACACAGGCGCATCCATATCAGCCATTGCATATGATCTTGTAACTCGATTGCATATTCCATTCAATAAGAAGAAGATAGTTATAAAAGGAATTGGCGGGAGCGTTGAAACAATTGGACATGTATGTTTACAGTTAGAAGCTAATGGAAAAGTATTTCAACATGCCTTTTATGTATTTGCATCGCTGCCGTGTAAGGCAAGCGCTATATTAGGACACGATTTCTTAAACAAATATCAATGTGTTATTAATATGAGTACAATGACTTTATCGATGACAAGTATGAATGGTACGAAAATAGATTTGGCGATATTGAACGGTAATAGAAATACATCGCTGAAGGTTCCACCTAGATCAGAATCTATACATTTCATAGAAACTATGTTGACAGATGAATGTGTGATATGTCAGAACGAGATTCAGCCAGGAATATTTTTGGCCAGTATGATTGTTAAACCACAGGATGGGAAAATTCCAGTAAAAATACTGAATACCACTGAAGCAAGTGTAACTTTAGAGGATTTTAACCCCAGTGTAGAGTGTTTAAATGATTTTAACTTGTGTCATTTTGACAAGAAACCAAGGAACTCAGAAAGAGTGAAATCTTTATTTCCCTTATTAAATTTAAATCATATGAATAAAGAGGAGAGACAGTCAATAGAGAGTTTGTGTGCAAAATTTTCAGATATATTTCACTTGCCTTCAGACAAGTTAACTTCAACAAGCTTGTTAAAACAAGCAATCCATTTAAAACCTCATGCCACCCCAGTTTTCGTAAAACCGTACAGATTACCCCATTCACAAAAATCTGAAATTAAAAACCAAATTGACAAAATGTTGGAAGATGGGATAATAGAACCATCGAAATCGGAATGGTCTAGTCCCATACTGTTAGTGCCGAAGAAAGTTGATAAAAATGGTAGTAAAAAGTGGCGCCTAGTTATAGACTATAGGAAAGTAAATGACCAGATACAGGATGATAAGTTTCCTCTTCCCAACATAACAGAGATTCTAGACTCATTGTCTTCCTCAATATACTTTACCCACTTAGATTTATTTTCAGGATATTATCAGTTAAATTTAGAAGAAGATAGTAAAAAATATACAGCTTTTTGTTCAGGGCAGTATCAGATGAAAAGATTACCCATGGGACTTAAGATAAGTCCTAATGCTTTCTCAAGAATGATAACCCTTGCTATGTCTGGTTTAACATATGAAAAGTGTTTTGTTTATTTAGATGACCTGATTGTTTTTGGCCGTAATTTACAGGATCATAATAAAAATCTTTGTGATATTTTTAGCCGGTTGAGAGAAGTAAATTTAAAATTAAACCCTGAAAAATGTGATTTCCTAAAGAAAGAAATTCTTTATCTTGGTCACATGGTGACTGGAAACGGAATCTTGCCAGATCCTGAAAAAATTAGAGTCATGAAAGATTACCCAGCACCTATTAATTTAGAAGAAGTAAAGAGATTCGTAGCATTCGCCAACTACTATCGTAAATTCATTCCAAACTTCGCCGAGAAGGCCTATCCCTTAAATAGACTTTGTCGTAAAAGTATCCCTTTCGTTTGGGACAGCAACTGTCAAAATTCATTTTTAGCTCTAAAAGAGTCACTCATGTCACCCCCCGTACTTCAATACCCCGATTTTTCTGAACAAAATGAGTTCATCCTTCAAACCGATGCATCTGGATTTGCTATTGGCGCGGTCTTATGCAATAACGATGGTAGGCCAGTGGCATATTCCAGTAGAACCCTTAATAAAGCAGAGCTTAATTATCCTACCATAGAAAAAGAGCTGTTGGCGATTGTTTGGGGAGTGAAGCATTTTCGTCCTTATTTGTATGGGCGTAAGTTCAAAATTTTAACGGACCACAAACCATTGGTTTATTTATTTAATATGAAAGATCCATCTAGTAGGCTATTAAAATTTAGAATGATCATTGAGGAGTACGATTTCACAGTGGAATACGTAAAAGGTAGTGATAATAATGTAGCCGACGCATTGTCTAGAATAAAAGTGACGTCGCAGGAATTGAAAGAGATGAGTGAGTGTGTAGTTAATGTTTTGACGAGGGCTCAGAAGAGAAGATTGAATTCTGCTGATTCGCCGGTCGATATAGTATCAACAAACAGGAGGTCTGATCAACCAAAGGTCGTTGATATTCATAAAAAACCGATAGAATCAGTAGAATTGTGTTTGATGGATGAGAAAGAGTTACGTCGAATAATTATGAAAGATGTAGAGAGAGAGAGTAAATGGTTTTTATACGTTCCTTCCAGAATGAAGATTTATATTCACCCTCGTACTCGATCGCAATTGACGCGAGCCGCATTTGTGAGAGAACTAGGTTTGTTTTGTAAACAATGTGATATTGAAGAAATATTTATATTAAAGACTGAAGGTCATGAGGTGATTGTAGAAAATATCGCTCAAGAAATAAAGCATTTAGGTGATCGTTGGACCGGTCCACGGATGTGTATATTAAAAAATACTATAAAGGTAGAAAACAAAGACGATAGAAGAGTGATCTTAAATGATTTCCATCTTTTGCCGACAAGTGGCCACGCCGGCATTAGAAGAATGTACAATAATATTAGGAAATATTATTTCTGGATAGGATTAGAGAAAGATATAAAAGAATTTGTACGTAGATGCGATAAGTGTCAAAAACAGAAACATACGAATCACTACATAAAAGAACCCATGGAGGTTACTTCAACGGCACATACAGCTTTTCAAAAAGTTTTTCTTGACATTGTAGGTCCGCTAGATAGAGATGACAATAATTATAGTTACATTCTAACGCTACAATGCGAATTAACAAAGTATGTCGAAGCGTACCCGTTGGTGACGAAAGGATCCGCTGAGATAGCGAGATCATTTGTAAATAATTTCATTTTAAGGTACGGATTAGTTTCCGAGATTGCAACGGATAGAGGAGCCGAGTTCATGTCTGCAATATTCAAAGAGGTTTGTACACTTTTAAATATTAGTAAATTAAATTCAACAGCTTACCACCATCAAAGCATAGGTGCGTTGGAAAACTCGCACAAAAGTTTAGGTAATTTCCTTCGTATCCAGACCGGTAACCACCCTACATAATGGAGCAGTTGGTTACCATACTGGTGTTTCTCATATAACACCTCCGTCCATTCGTCAACTGGATACACACCATATGAATTGGTATTCGGTAAAGTATGTAAGTTACCTAGTAATTTATGTAAACAATCTGTTGATCCATTATATAACCACGACAGTTACCCACAAGAACTTAGATATCGGTTGCAGTTATCTCAAAAGGAAGCTCGAAGTAATTTGTTAAATAGTAAGTTAGTTCGTAAATCTAATTACGATAAAAATATAAACCCTATAAAGTATAGTCCTAATGATTTAATTTTAATAAAAAGTGAAACCGGTAACAAGCTTGATACTATTTATACAGGGCCCTACTTAGTATTAAAAGATGTTCAACCAAATGTAGAGATTTTAAAGAATGGAAAACATGAAATAGTACATAAGAATAGAACTAAGTTATATTTACAATAAAATTATGTTAACCAAACTATAATCTACTTATATACAATGTAATATTAAACCAAAAGGTAAACCGTATGTAAAACATAATCAATTTAGTCATGTAATAAATGTAAAGAAAAAAAAAAAAAACAAACTATATCTGTATTTTTTTTTTAATTCTCGATGGGAGATGTAGCATGTACCTAGGCTCGTTAGTATATAAGGCACCTACCTATAACCAATAAAGGAGTAGTTGATATCCAGCAACCTGTGTTATTACTTGTCTCCCAAGCTCCCACAATACAAATCTTTCGGTTTCTTTTTTATTTATGAATCCCTTTATTTTGATACCATAGGTTACGATAGGTTTTAAAATAAAAATTTTAGACATCTAATAAGTCGCAAAAAATCGGCCATTTAAATGCATAAACGCGTATAACATAGAAGAGTCTCAACTGAAAAAATTATTTCTCCAGCTTAGGATTTTAAAGGCTGCACCCAATTGTATCAGTATATAAAGCTGAGGAAGTCTCAGTAGGAAATATACGATAATATGCTGTCTCAGTATAAAATATACCTTAGTCTTGCTTCAAAACTTACATCGCTTCTTCTAAGAATAGGAGAATCTTAATTTAATAATATGATGTCTCAGTGTGGAACACACGAATTACGTGTACTGGCCGTCGGAGGGGATTTAAAAAAAAGGAGAACGAGTTGATTATCCTTTTATAACTTTAATGTTTGAAAGTTACAATATTCACTTAAAATTCATTACAATGAAATGATCTCGATTGATCGACTAAACTAATGTCCTTTCGCTATCGCGATTGAAACGTTAAGGCGACGAGAAATTTGGTGACGGATCCCACCAAGTAAATGAAAATGCACTATCAGGGTTTTTGGGTGGCATCGCGTGATGTTCGGGAAAATTCCATAAGCAATCTCAGCATTTCGTGGGTGGTCCGAAGTGACGATGAATACGAGTACATGGTGATGGGCGATGGATAATATCGTAACACACGCGTCTTGCCTCAATATTAGTATTTATTCATTCTAAAAATATAAGATACTTCTTTCAAGAATCTGTTGTCTAGGTAGTTACGAAACTCAGTTTTGCTTTTGAAGAAACATTTCTTCTGCTAAGAATATTAAAGTTTTCATCCAATAATAGGCAGTTTTGACTCAATAATATATCTTTTAAACTAAGACAACGTTAAGTATTGAAACAAAACTACGACTTACAATTTATTCTTCGTACAAGACAAAGGTATTTTCTTTAAACAAAACTGCTCAATACTTTAATCAAAACTAATGTCTTACGGCAAGCCAATAAAACAAAGATAATATGTTGCCTAAGTCAACGCAATAAAGTGTCCCGCACATATAAATCTATAATTTTCTTGATCAATAGGATATACTTAGTTTAGATCGAACATAACCTTTTTTCGGTGGAACAAGAGATTCCTTCCCACCCTAGGGCTTGTAAAGTTAGCAAACAAGCAACGTTAATTCAATTAATTTTTAGTGCGAATGCTAATTGAGTTGCAGTAACTAGTTTTATTAAAAAATTCCGAGTGATTATGCGATCGGCATAAAGAACAGTCTTCCGTGCCTTTCAAGAGCTTTTGGTTTAAAAAATAACTGAATATAAATTTTATCCTGCTTAGCTTGAGGTACTCAATCGTTAAAAACTGAAAACCTTTCTTTAAGAAAATTAGTGAAGTGCGACACTCACAGTATAAGAAAGAATGCATTAAACACGTATTTTGTATGGTAGGTACATTTTTATTTCGAAAATTTCGTGAAGTTCATAATTTATTGCTGTAGCGGCCAAATTATATGTAATGTGAACTTTTCCAATTACGGTTTAAGAAATAAAGGCGCTATCGGACAGACAGACAGACAGACTGTTTGGCACCCTTCGGGAACGGATCCTCAAGAAGGCACAGTGTTAACTAGCTTATGAGATTTTGACAATATACAATTCATTAGCTTTCGATAAGGCCTGATTACCTAAGTACCTACTTTGAAAGGTTCTACGCATGAATACAAACCAGAATGTTGAGAACGACTCGTTTCGCTTCCCTATTCCCCACTACTTGCAGAATTCAAAGAAAAATAAAACGGTCAGAGAGAGTAGACCAAGAATTCCATTTCAGATATCATAAGTAATTGAAATTCTTCATTTTATAAAACTGGTCGCTGGGTTCTATATTTAGTTATTTAAAAATCTTTGATAACTAGATATAGCTCGTAATTTAAGTGCTACCTTAGTGTGATCTAATGTTTTTATGAATAACTCGTACTTCCATTTGTTTTTCTGGACAAAATATCCTTTAGAAATAACTCGTACCTATCTATATATTTTTTATGTGCAAAAAAGTTCGCATAGAGTTCAACTTTAAATTTTAAACACGTAAATCTCCCTTTGCTTGATGCCAAAAGGGGTTACATTACATATGTTTGCATATTCCCCCTAATAGCTTTCTTACATTACCACCTATGTCTAACTAATTGAAGCCCAAATTACCAACAAGAAAATACTCTCTGTAAAATCATTAGCCACGTTTTGATAACAACCATCAGTATATGTTAATATTTCACGTCCTTTGTGAAACAAAAATGGGATCTTCATTCACCTGAAGCCATAAAAACTTATCAAACGGCCGGTTTCTAATTAGGTGCTTGTAAGCCCACAAATGAATAAGCATAAATAAATAAAGCGAATGATTTCTTTATTAAAATATACCTACCTACCTATCGAGATTAAATGTTATATTGAAGTAGCTAAAAAGCGACCTAGTAAAGTCAGGCAAGTCGAAACCACTGTTAAGTTCTAGACAGCAACACGTTAGAATTAGTAAATGATACGAAGTTTTTCGGGATAACCATTGAAAGCAAATTGCAGTGGGGACCCCACATAGATAAATTAGCTGGTAAATTAAGTTCTGCGACTTACGACTACATCTATATATGATATGACTACATCTAGGCTAGTATATTTTAATAACATTCATAGTGTCATGTCTTGCTGTGGGGGAAAGCAGCGGACATTCAAACTATTTTTATTTTACAGAAAATAGCTATTCGAGCAATTTATAACTTAAACCGAACAGACTCCTTAAGAGAGCTTTTTAAAGATCGAGATGCTAACTGTAGATAACTGTAACTAGATGATTTACTTTCGAAAATATAATTTATATTTGCAAGAACCTTACAGCATTTTCCAAACGTAGCGATAGCGGTAATGTTAACCTAAGAAATAATCACAGACTAGTTGCTCCCCGGTTAGGACTCGCGAAGGTTAGCAATTTTTTCAAGGGTCAGTGCATTCTCTACTACAAGAAGATACCTCGGAAGATTTGGAAATTTTCTTTTGAGCAATTTAAAAAGCAATTCTTTCAAGGGTCAGTGCATTATCTACTACATTTGAGCAATTTAAAAAGCATGTTAAAGCGACTTTGTCGAAAAATGGATATTACAATGTTCAAGATAACTTGAATGACGGGACTTTATGTGATTAATCTAGCTCAACACAGACCTTTCTGTTAATCATTTTGTAATGATTTAATCCTGCTTATTAATTTTAATAATTAATATTTAATATTTGTATTAGTTGAGCACAACCAATTTTTTAAAGAGATCTAATAATCAATCTGTAGAAGTTTCTACGCCCTGCTTCTCCCAAAGTGATCCAATGTAGAGAAGAGGCAAAAAATGACGTTTGCTAAGTGTATGCAAATACCTACAGTAATAAATAAATTTGTCTTTGATTTTGACTTTGACTTTGTTTTATCATTCCTTTCTAACTTAAGTTTTGCTTGAACTGATGGCGAAACAAACAGCAAATCTAGTAAATTTAAATCAAATTAAGGGAATTCATTTATTTCTCCGGTTACACTCCTAAAGGCATGCCTTTAGTTATAGAGTGAAAGTGTCTGCAGACTCTTTCACTCTACAATATCCCAAATCCCCGCGGCGATTGTTGTTGGAAATAAACAGTGAACCTGATCGTATAAGTTTAAATTTAAATTATTATAGTAGTTTTTATGACTGATACATAAAGGAGAGTATTAAAACTCGAGAGTGGGTTTTCATAATAATATCACTCGAAGGTTTTAATGCCTAATTATGTACAGTTACATACACTAGTTTATCTACACACATATCAAAAGCTCTCTTTTATGTGTTCAGGAACCGCATGTTTGACCGGCATTATGGCATTGAGTTGTTTAGCTTGTTCTGTAGTACCAACTTCACAGACAAAGTAGGGGTGGCCCGCAGGCGGGCGTCGGCATTCGAAATTTGAATATCATAATATGTAGAAAATTTACACATTATGGTCATAATGTTCAATATTCAGATAAGAATTAATTCATGCACATTTTATATTCAAAGTGTACCGGCACCAGGCTAAGGTCGTAGCCGCCGCTATCAGTAGCTATGATCGTCTATTCTACCTATCCCAAAATGAGAGGACCCGATTCAGCTGTAAGATTTGTAAGTAAGAATGATAAGTCTGAATTTCTCGTTCGTCGAGAAATCCGTTAGGCGTACAATAGTCGAACGAAGTTTGGTTCGGGAAGTTACAGTTTCAAGTTAGACAGAGAAAGCATATATGTCCGCGAGCCGGTAATTCACATCAGTCAGCGGTGTATTGCGCCAGAACGATCGTTGTTATATTTTATGTGATGGCACCATCTGGTTTTTGTATATATGAGCGCATTGGAACATCTTTTGTTTTAGTTTTAGTTTTAGTTTTAGTGATCGATCACAGTTATAGTATAGATATCCGTCGTAGTTTTACGACGTGAGTACTCAATGATATTTCATATGCTCGCTAGTAGCGGCTTGTGGTGGTTCCAATTATATATTTGGTTCACGGCAATAACGATCCGAAAAGACCGGATTACACAATTGCGATTTGAGTTCCGAAATGGGTTCTGAACTAGCGGTTACCTCAAAAGGTTCGTAACGTTTTGAAACCTTCAACTCTGCGCAATTTGAGCTGGATGTTATCGAAACGCAAGCATTATTGTTTTAGGATATCTAACCCACACCATAGCGAAGTGCATAGTTCGATAAATACCGAACTATGAATTCCACTAGCCGCAGCACGTCCTGGGCTGAGCCAAATCATATATACCGACTCAACTTACACATTAGACATCCAGCGAAATTTACATTTAATTTAAAAATGCAACTTGAATCCAACCTGACTCAAGGCAATGCAAAACACCTACCCGGACCTAAACAATGAACTTTAGACTGTAAATTGATCTCTTCGCGCGTCCCCGACAACACTCAAATGTCAAAATATCAACAGGATATGTTATCTGTGTTGACACCGGTTTAACTTTGTTCTGAATTTGTTATTTCCATCCGCGGAACCTCATCGATCAAACAGTCTCCCTATTCCCTGCCAACCTAGGTTTAGCCGCAACTAAACTCCTGTCTAGCCTAGTCTAAAACCTAGTGTTATACCACGTCCATTTTCGACACCACTCGAAAATGGTTGAGTTTGATTTGAATGTGCTTGAATGTTTAACGACTGTGTGTGTGGGAATTACAAAACTCGCTATTCGAAAGGAATGAGGAGAGGATTAGCCCGCGAATATCCTAAGAGCCAATCCAGGAACCCTATGGTGAAGGAAAAAGGAATTTAGGGTCGCTCCAAGCCCAGACTCAGACTCAGATAAATTGACTTAAAAGTTCTTTCCTAACGACCCAAGGATAGTTTTGGAATTAGGGGTAGGTTGATATAAAGGTAGGAACCGAGGTATATCTCGGCGCTTCAGACACTCACGAAAACCCACTGAAACTTCGCAATCACAAATTCGTATAGTTCTGACGCGTTACACGGCAGACAAAAACTGTTTAGAACTCGTGAAGACGACTGTCACAGTAGCTAGACGCTGAGACTGAATGCCCTCCCCTCCCAAACTCTGGTATTTATACGCCTCACATGTCTGAAAAAATGGCGTCCTTTGCGAATACGCTCTGCCCAAGCGAAGCTTCTTATCACTAACTACACAGGGTCCAATTTCAACCATGCCATGCAGATCCGCCGTTCTACAAATTGTGTGTACGCATATTCACTATGATCAACCGTAGGTTATCACTCAAATCATTTGGTACTGCCGATACACAGAATCTGTTGATCGCTGACCAATAAAAGCTTGTTGCGATTAATTAAGCATTACCCGACCGCTAGCTGCGCGTAGCAAAGACCTACCAGAATGATATTCAAACCAGCGGTGTCAGACCCTCCATCTCATACCTCAATCGCAATTGTATATTTGCAATCTACATAATAGCTTTCTCCGTATCGTTCCATAATAACCTTTAATTATTTAGTTATTCATAATTTTATTCAACGCGCAGCCAAATCGGCTCTGATCTCTACACATCTCGCAGGAATGCGACAAAAAAACTTGACCTGAACTGAAATTCCACGAATGAACCCACGCGTCTTTTTTTTGCGAACTTTGCCAGTAAGCAACGCAAAACCCCCAAACGTTATCTGAACCGATTCTCGTATTCAAAACAGCGCGGCGTTGGGCTAGCCCTCTATCACGCAGAATGAAGTATCTAATGTACCGACTCTCGTGTACCATTACAGCCCCCTCCCAGACCTTGAGACACTGTTTATCTCAGTTAACATGGCGCAAGGATCTCATTACCACTATGCTACCCATACTTTGTACATATCTACTCTATATGTTCGGACATCTCAAATCATGTACACCGACCGATGAATCTGTCAATTATGTATATAATATTTACACAACTCGATTGAGTTCTCTCCTGTCTTATCTTATTTATCTATCTTACTATACAACCTCGCTTACCCGCAATTTATCCTAATTCGTAGTACTATATATATACAAATTGTTTTTTTTTTTTTTTTTTTTTTTTTGTTTTTTTTTTGTTTTTGTTTCCAAACCATGCAAGATCCTTAAATCTACAAAGTAGTTACTCAAATTTACAGCTTACAGCTTAATTATATAACCTTTATACACTATCTTATTTATCTACGCCCTTATTCGTCCTCACATAATACCTGGCTATATTTATAGTATTGAAGTTACCCAATATCTCATTTGAACCCGGATCTACTAACGTATAACAGTTAGGATATACCACTGCCGAAATAACATAAGGCCCTTTATACAACAACGAAAATTTCCGCATGATTTTATGTTCTTTATTTGAACGCACAAAGGTCTTAAGTTTCACATAATCACCTATACGATAGACCTCTAACTTACGCCGTTTGTCCGCCTGTCGCTTACGTCGTTCACTAGAACTTTTAGAGTTTTCTATCGCTACATTCCGCACCTGTTCCGAATCTCGCACACTATGGCCTAATAACCATTCATCGCCTAATTCCTTGTCAATAGTTAACGGTTCCCGCCTACCAAACGCTAACTCATTAGGCGCAAAGCCTGTGCTTGTGTGTTCGATATTATTATAGCAATTCTGAATGTCCGGTAACACGTCTACCCAACTACGATTACTTCCGCCGCAATAAGTTCTAATCAGCCGACCTAGCTCGCGATTCACTCTTTCTACGCTATTAGAATTTGGACAATACACCGACGTATGAGTGACCCGAATCCCCAGCTGTTTGAGTCCAAATTCCCAAACTTTCGATATGAACTGTGGTCTTGAGTCCGTAATTATAGTTTCGATAGGTATTTCCCTATGAAATCTCTTTGTACAAGCGAGCACGCTCCTACCTGTCGCTTTTCGCATTGGATATAATTTTATTACTTTACTGTACACGTCTTGAATCACATATATATATATTGATATCCGAATTTACCTACGGGCAATGGCCCATTTAGGTCCGAAAAAACTTTCTCACCCAACCTTTCCGCCAACACCGGTGTACAAGGACCAACGGTATTGTTAGTACTTGGTTTGACCTTTTGACATATGTCACAACTTCTTATCACCGCGCTAATCACCCTACTCATATGAAGAAAATAATATCTGTCCTTCATCAGTGCTAATATTTTATATCTGCCGTAGTGACCTATTTCTTCATGTATGTGCAAAATTAGTTCCTCCTGTAGTGATTTCGGAATTACTAGCAACTGAACGTTCCGCTTCGGCACGTGAAAATATAACGTATCACCTACTAGCTTGTAATTTTCAAAACCTCTCGTTCCGGTATCTACCACATTACGTCTGATACAACCGCTAATTCGATTTAACCGCTCATCTTCGCTTTGTAATCTCGCAATGTCCCGTAAACTCGAAATAACACTTGCGGTATTCGATGCCTGAAACCAGAATATCCCCGGCTGAACATTTATACTGTCAGTCATACCTCCAGGTCCCGCTATTTGCCTGCTTAGCGTGTCGGCAATTTGATTATCAGTCCCTCGCACAAATTCTATGTCGTAATCGAATTGCTCTAAAAACATAATCCACCTCGTTACGCGTGCCCCTAATAAGGTCCACGACTTAATGAACGTCAAACTTTTATGATCAGTTCTAATAATAACCTTTTCTCCCCGCAAATATATCTCAAATCGCTTTAAAGTGTATATAACTGCATACATTTCCTGTTCACTGGTAGCCCATCTCGTCTGAGCACCCTTAAATGCCTGCGAACAGAACCCTATAATTCGTTCCTGGCCCGATTCATCTAATTGATAAACATAGCCCCCAATTCCTATAGCGCTGGCGTCACATTGAACATAATATGTTTTTCCCGCCAATGGCTGACTCAAAATTATACTTTCTGAGAATTGATTTTTTATCTCGTCAAAAGCACTTTGCATCTGCGCACTCCAGATGAACTTGACTCCAGACCGTAATAAATTGTACAAGGGCTGTGTCAACGTTCCAAAATTTTTTATAAACCTCCTAAAGTAATTTATGAACCCAAAAAACGCCCTCAATAGCCTGACAGTTCTGGGTGACGGATATAATTTAAGTGTTTCAATTTTGTCCGGGTCCATCTGCAAACCTTGTGTAGACAAAATATGCCCCAATAACTTGACCTTTTTTTGTGCGAACTCGCATTTTTTTAGTTTGCATGTGAAGCCCGCGTCTTTCAATTTACTCAGAACCGTGTCCACTTGAGACAAATGCTGTTCGAAGTCACCCTCAGTTAAAATTGCCAAATCGTCAACAAAATTTAAACAATATGACCTAACCTCTGGCCCTAGAATTAAATCCATCGCCCTCGAAAATGAACCCACACTGGTTTTCAACCCCTGAGGTAAAACGTTGTAAACATAACTTCTGCCTTGATATACAAAACCCGTGTATCGTTTAGATTCGTCTGATAATGGTATAGAAAAATACGCATCTTTGATATCAATAACTCCTATGTAATTTATCCGGCGCCCGGATTGCAATATCTCACTCATTAAAGGTGTGGTTTCAACCTCCCCGACCATTCCTGTGTTCAATTGTCGTGCATCTAGCAAAATACGGACCTCTCCTGATTTCTTTAATGTGCAAGTCAATGGACTGCTGAAATCCGTAGATTGCCTGCTAATAATACCTATCAATTCCATTTCTCCCAAACGTTTTGTTACTTTATCGCGATATGCGAACGGTATGGGATAGCTTCGTTTTACGAAAGGCGTTTCATCTCTCATTTTTATCTCATGTATATATTTATTTGTCCGACCTATCCTATCGCTAAACAACTTTGCATGTTTATTTAACACCGGCAATAACTTTGTTTTGTGTTCTACAGGTATTGATGAATTATTCACATATTCCTCTATCATATTTCTACTGGTATCTTGGTTCTGTACTTCCATTGTACAACAGCAAAAATCCTGATTAGGGCCAGTACCTAATGGTATTTCACACATCCGCCCGGCGCTTCGTATAATTAGCCTCTTATTACCCTCACACATTAAACTCGCTCGCGTCTGTTGTATAAAATCAAACCCCAAAATTAAATCTTTAGGCACCCTTGTTAATACTAGCATTGGAGTATCGATAACGCATTCACCTATCGTTAATGGTAACGTTACTAATTTATCAACCTTTTCCTTACTGACTCCAAATGCACCTGTGATTCTCAAACTTGGAATCGGTATTTCCGTCGGTTTTCCCAATTGTCTGCACACTTCTTCGTACACTCTCCGACTTATTACGCTGATTTCGCTCCCCGAATCAATCAAACTCCTTACAACAATATTCCCAATACGCACATCTATCTCAGGTAATGTCAAAGTACTACATAACTCGCGCCCACACTCAGTCGAATCGTTGTCTCTGAATATCGTATGTAAACGTCTGTCATTTCGATCTCTATAATTCGATCTAGATTTTTCATCTAAACACACGGCATATCCGTGCGCTTTATGCGCTAATAATTGAATAAATTCATTCACACCCACGTTCGAATCCAAATTACACAAATCATACAGTCTATGTTTTTTTCCAATTTGATCGGCTGTCCACCCGAACCGTAATAAATATCTGAGCGCGAACGACCAGCGCGAGTCCACTAGTTTTTTGAATTCTGACTTATCGCATTATTCCTGTCACTTGAACTTTGCCCTGCCTCTGTATCTCCTGAACCCCTCTGAAACCCTATTGCCCTGAAGCTAGGCTGAGGCTGTCTGCCTCTACCGCGAAAATAACCGCGACCGCGCGTCCCAAATTCGTTTCGCGCCTTCGTTACCGCGTTATAATTATTACTACGACTTATCGCGTTATAACGTAACGTATTTACCCGCATAGCTCGATATTGCCCACGCATGTAGCTATCCCGCCTTACGTTATTCGTATTCATAGGTTCCGAACCATGTATCGCACTTAATCCTCCATCGACATTCCGTTCTAAATGCCGAAGGAATTCGACCGCATCCCGTATAGACATTGACTCTTTTCTAGCAAAAAACGCTACCTGAATATCACGCGGCAACTGTCTGAAAATCGTGTTGATTTTCTACGTATCAGTAAACGGTATCGTAAGCTCATATATGCTATTCAATTGAGAGGCAAAGAATTCTTCCATACTTTGACCTTTCTTAGAATCAAACTTCGCAGTTAGGAATCTTTGCTTAATTAATTCCTGTTCATTATCACCCCAGAATACCTCTCTGAAATCTTTTTCAAAATCCGAATAGGTTCGCCATGAGTCTCTGTATATGCTCATTCGAACTTTCGCAATTCCTACCAAACTATCCGTTGCCCATATCAAAGCCCTAGAACTATCTCCCGAGACTTTAATATAAGCCTTTAAATCTCTTAAGAAAATCATCGGATTTTCCGAACTTCGCCCATCGAATGTCGGCAACTTCTGTGTCATTCTCACAATGCATGATTGACGTTTTTCTACCGATTGTTCAAACGTCTCTAGTTCCTGTCTGTCAGTCTGTCTGTCCGAAGTCCTACTAGCATTGCTCGTGCTGGAACCCCTTTCCAAACTGTCTAATCTTTTCACTATTTCAGATAACAATTGCGTCACCTGCCCTGACGCCATTTCACTTGTGTGTGAAAGTGAATTTTGTGCTACCCGACTATCGTTTTTTCTACGCCGGCCGGACATTATTCCTAAACAAAAACCGCCGTAGCTCGTTTGAAAACAATGCCCCTTTTTTGCTTATTTCTTATTTACAAACTGAACTGTTTAAAATCGTTTCTACGTTGTGTTATTTTTAAAAGTAACGCGTTAGACCTTGATTCTTTTAGAATATCTAGGAATATCTAGGTATCAGACTATCTAGGATATCCTGGTCACGGCACCAAAAATCTGTACCGGCACCAGGCTAAGGTCGTAGTCGCCGCTATCAGTAGCTATGATCGTCTATTCTATCTATCCCAAAATGAGAGGACCCGATTCAGCTGTAAGATTTGTAAGTAAGAATGATAAGTCTGAATTTCTCGTTCGTCGAGAAATCCGTTAGGCGTACAATAGTCGAACGAAGTTTGGTTCGGGAAGTTACAGTTTCAAGTTAGACAGAGAAAGAATATATGTCCGCGAGCCGGTAATTCACATCAGTCAGCGGTGTATTGCGCCAGAACGATCGTTGTTATATTTTATGTGATGGCACCATCTGGTTTTTGTATATATGAGCGCATTGGAACATCTTTTGTTTTAGTTTTAGTTTTAGTTTTAGTGATCGATCACAGTTATAGTATAGATATCCGTCGTAGTTTTACGACGTGAGTACTCAATGATATTTCATGTGCTCGCTAGTAGCGGCTTGTGGTGGTTCCAATTATATATTTGGTTCACGGCAATAACGATCCGAAAAGACCGGATTACACAATTGCGATTTGAGTTCCGAAATGGGTTCTGAACTAGCGGTTACCTCAAAAGGTTCGTAACGTTTTGAAACCTTCAACTCTGCGCAATTTGAGCTGGATGTTATCGAAATGCAAGCATTATTGTTTTAGGATATCTAACCCACACCATAGCGAAGTGCATAGTTCGATAAATACCGAACTATGAATTCCACTAGCCGCAGCACGTCCTGGGCTGAGCCAAATCATATATACCGACTCAACTTACACATTAGACATCCAGCGAAATTTACATTTAATTTAAAAATGCAACTTGAATCCAACCTGACTCAAGGCAATGCAAAACACCTACCCGGACCTAAACAATGAACTTTAGACTGTAAATTGATCTCTTCGCGCGTCCCCGACAACACTCAAATGTCAAAATATCAACAGGATATGTTATCTGTGTTGACACCGGTTTAACTTTGTTCTGAATTTGTTATTTCCATCCGCGGAACCTCATCGATCAAACAGTCTCCCTATTCCCTGCCAACCTAGGTTTAGCCGCAACTAAACTCCTGTCTAGCCTAGTCTAAAACCTAGTGTTATACCACGTCCATTTTCGACACCACTCGAAAATGGTTGAGTTTGATTTGAATGTGCTTGAATGTTTAACGACTGTGTGTGTGGGAATTACAAAACTCGCTATTCGAAAGGAATGAGGAGAGGATTAGCCCGCGAATATTCTAAGAGCCAATCCAGGAACCCTATGGTGAAGGAAAAAGGAATTTAGGGTCGCTCCAAGCCCAGACTCAGACTCAGATAAATTGACTTAAAAGTTCTTTCCTAACGACCCAAGGATAGTTTTGGAATTAGGGGTAGGTTGATATAAAGGTAGGAACCGAGGTATATCTCGGCGCTTCAGACACTCACGAAAACCCACTGAAACTTCGCAATCACAAATTCGTATAGTTCTGACGCGTAACACGGCAGACAAAAACTGTTTAGAACTCGTGAAGACGACTGTCACAGTAGCTAGACGCTGAGACTGAATGCCCTCCCCTCCCAAACTCTGGTATTTATACGCCTCACATGTCTGAAAAAATGGCGTCCTTTGCGAATACGCTCTGCCCAAGCGAAGCTTCTTATCACTAACTACACAGGGTCCAATTTCAACCATGCCATGCAGATCCGCCGTTCTACAAATTGTGTGTACGCATATTCACTATGATCAACCGTAGGTTATCACTCAAATCATTTGGTACTGCCGATACACAGAATCTGTTGATCGCTGACCAATAAAAGCTTGTTGCGATTAATTAAGCATTACCCGACCGCTAGCTGCGCGTAGCAAAGACCTACCAGAATGATATTCAAACCAGCGGTGTCAGACCCTCCATCTCATACCTCAATCGCAATTGTATATTTGCAATCTACATAATAGCTTTCTCCGTATCGTTCCATAATAACCTTTCATTATTTAGTTATTCATAATTTTATTCAACGCGCAGCCAAATCGGCTCTGATCTCTACACATCTCGCAGGAATGCGACAAAAAAACTTGACCTGAACTGAAATTCCACGAATGAACCCACGCGTCTTTTTTTTGCGAACTTTGCCAGTAAGCAACGCAAAACCCCCAAACGTTATCTGAACCGATTCTCGTATTCAAAACAGCGCGGCGTTGGGCTAGCCCTCTATCACGCAGAATGAAGTATCTAATGTACCGACTCTCGTGTACTATTACAAAAGGACATCCTCCCTTTCCATTTCCCCGTTGGTTTTGATTTATATATATTTTTATTTTTATTTTTTTTAATGAAAAATTTTTTTTTTAAAATAGCACACAATTATAGTATGTAGGTACAGTTTTACAATTCAAATAGGCACGTTCTTTCGTAAATGTTATACTATTTTGTTGGCTATTTTGGCGAAAATTTACAATTTGTATTACTTTTGGTCCTCACACTAGGCAAGCCTGTATCGTGAGTGACCATTTAACGATTTCTAGCATATTTTGCCATCACTTGGAGAAACTTATTGATAGGTATAGCTTTAACAATTTTGGCTTTTATCATTAATGTTATGTAAGTTAAAGGAATTAAATTTATTTTATTATAATAAAAGTTAATTTATATTAAATTAGGACATAATACTTATATTTAAGAAAAGGGTTTAAGGAGTTGTTCCGTGTCCTCATACGAAAGGGTTTTTAGAAGTTTCGTGATTTCAATTTTACTTTCGTGGATTGACAAAGACCTAGAATTTCCTGAATTTCTTAGCTTTCTGTGTATACCGTTGTAGACCAACAGCGCGGCCGCATCCCCAAAGCGGCGAGCAAAATTAGTGCAGGTACGTGGTGCCGGGGCCCTGTAAGTTCGACGCGAGCACATGTGGGCATAACTCTCAGAGAGTATGATATTTTTGTGGGCTGATAGACTGACTTTCAACAGATAGAGCTGGCAAACGGTAAGGACTTGAGCTTCATTGTAGAGGTCAGTTGTGGCATATCTGAAAGGTCTCCGTAACATTGATTTCAGAACTGAGCGTTGCGCCCTCTCTACACTTTGCATTACTGTTTTACTGGCGCTACCCCAGACAGAAATACAATAAACTAGAATCGATTGACACAGGGCATAATACACTGTTTTAAGTGTATCTACAGAGGCTGCATTTCTGAGGTTTCTCATAATGTAGGCGATCCTACGGATACGTCCTGAAAGAATTTTCAGGTGTTCGTGGAAATTTAGTTTTTCATCTACCATCACACCCAGGTATCTGATTACCTGAGCTCTGGATATGCTTTTACAGTCGCAGTTTTCTTTTACTGTACATAGGTGAATCTTCAAATCAGTGGAGTCTGGAGGGGCCGATGCAGATGTCTTGTGAAAGCAAAGGTATTTTGTTTTAGATGCGTTTAGTGTTAGTAAATTTTGTTGTAGCCATCTAGATATAGTCGTCATTCCTGTTTCGGCAGCTAAAAATGCCTCTTGCCATTTTTTTCCATGAAATAATACAACTGTGTCATCGGCGTAGCAAATCAATTCAGCGTTTTTATTTTTAAGTTGCAGTATGTCGTTCATGTACAAAATAAACAACGTCGGGCCCAGTATACTTCCTTGAGGAACTCCAAAGTTGATTGGTTTGGGGTCACTCCTGTGCCGGCTAACTCCCAGACACTGCTTCCGCCCTGTCAGGTAGCTCCTAAACCATTCAAGGGCCAGACCTCGAATTCCCGAAATTTCTAGCTTTTTTAGCAAGATAGGGACGGAAACAGTATCAAAGGCTTTGGCTAGGTCCAGGAATAATATATTTTATAAGTATACTTAATTGGCCTTTACCCAATCATATTTTAAGTTATTTATACTGCGTTGTGCTGTGGACTCAGTTCCCAAATAGACAATGGCAACAAATATAATGATCACCAAAGTATTTTTTTCCTACCCAAAATGGATGGATGAACACCAAAAGTTGCAAAAATATCAAGGCAAAATACTGCGGTAGCTTAGGTGTAGGGTAAAGGGGGTGAATGAAGCGAAGCCCCCTTTATCCTTCGTGTTAGGTTGAACATGTAAGAGCAACAATAATACTTTAAACATAAACTTAAGTACACAAAACATAAAAAGAAGTTTGGTGATCATTTATCCAAATACAATTTGGTGGACATTTATCCATTTTGGCAGTCATTTCGAATTTATTGGTAGTAAAATAGGTGCGTTTTTGGTAATCGTTTAAACACAAGCCATAGACAATTAAACAATAAACAATAAAATTATTAACTTAAATATGTCAAGTATTCCCATTCAAGACGTGTAACTCGCCTTCGGCTCGTTTCATAAACCCACTCTCGAGTTTTGATGCCGAATTATGTACAATTACATACAATAGTTTATCTAAACACATATCATAAGCTCTCTTTGATGTGTTCAGGAACCGCACGTTCAACCGGCATTGTGGCATTGATCATTGCTTTGCACTTGTATAGCTTGTTCAGCAGTACCAACTTCACATACAAACTAGGGGCGGCAAGTAGGCGGTTACATTATGGTCATAATGTATCAATTTTGATGTTTCTTTCCATGTTTTGTTCTGTACATTGTTATGCTTGAATAAGTGCTCTTTTAACAGGTATCTATTTATAGCCAGCTAATATACATAATCAGGTCATAAGTTCTGCATTATGAAATAATTTAGATATGTTTATTATTTATGTAAACATTTATATAGCAAAATGAACTTAATAAAACATAGATTCCTATGGTAATAAAGTTTATTCAAAATGACCCCCGCGATTTTGAAAACAGGCCTTTATTCTGCGCGGCCAGTCGTCTATCGCAGCACGAACGAGGTCCATGTCAATATCGGCGGCTGCCTTAATCAAGGATGCCTTGAGTGACTCCAAATCAGGATGAGGCTTTGAGCAGGCCTTTTCCTCCAAGTGTTGCCATATCTTGTAATCTAATGAAATCAAATCTGGACTGGAGGAGGGCCAGTCTTCGTGCCGGATGAAGTCGATTTCACGCGCCGCCAGCCAGGTCTTGTGTGCTTTTCGCTCTATGAGCTGGCGCAGAATCTTGTTGGAATACCCAGTGCCTGTTATTAAACATGGTATGAGAAACAGGTTCCACAAGGTTCTTGAGGACTGTATTTTGATACACAACTGCATTCGTTTTTACGCCTTTCGCTCAAAAATGTACCTCAGTTAAGCCCCAATAAGAGACTCCCAACCAAACCATGAGCGAGGATGTAAAATGACCTCGTTGGACACGCGGAATACGGTTGCTCGCTTCTTTACTGCTGTGTGCGTACACCTTATCATTTTGTTTATTGTAGCTCTCTTCCACGGTGAAAATTGTTTCATCCGAAAAAAGAATTTCCCGATGCTTTTTTCCCGCGTACCGCTTCAACAAAGCGCGGCATCTCTACAGTCTCAGGTCCATTAAACAAGCGTCCAAACGATGTCCTGTATTTCTTCGATATGCCCTAAGCCCTAAGTCTTCATTTAACGCCCTTTTCACCGTGGTCCTGCTTAACCCCATCTGAAGGGCCAACAGTTTCTGCTTACGTATGGGATTTCTTTGAATTCGCGCCTTCACAGCTTTTATCACAGCTGGAGTCCTAACAGAGCGAGGGCGACCACTTCTTGACCTGTCATCTACACTAGAGTCTTCATTGTATCGTTTTATGGTACGATAAACGAATCTTTTGGTTATATTCAAATTTTTCAGTAAGTCGAAAATCTGAATTGGCGCGTAACCGCAACGATGCAAAGCAATAACTGCGACACGGTCTTCTTTAAGTGTCCACTCCATATTTAAAAATGAGGAAAATTCTAAAAAGTATACATTTTTATTTTCATGAAAAATTCGTAATTCGAATTCAATAAACTTTTTTGTGGCCAGCGTTCTAAATTCAAAAGTTTTTATTGTGTGACAGAACTTATGACCTGACTGTGTAGATGTTCATACAGTAAATCTTTAGTTATCCTACGATTAACGTCAAATGCCAATTCCTGCAGGAAATCAATTCACATCAATTCACAAAATATCTGTCCCAATTCTGTGACGACCTTTGTGGCGCAGCGGTTGTGGGTCTGCCTACCATGTGAGAGGTCCCGGGTACGTTCCCCGGCTGGGTGTAAAAAAAAACACCTCACGTCTTGGATGTTTATGTGTGTGTGACGTCACTGTTTCTGGTTCCCACGCCACAGGGTATACTAGTGTGGGGCAAGAAGCAATGTATGTACCTGTTTGTAAATGTTTAATGTTTAATGATAACACATTATAAATAAATAATTACAAAAAGACTAATCAAGCCTAGCCCCAGATACATTTACAGACATCAACGATCTCTGTCGTTAACAATTTATCATAGATTGAGTTCGACTATAGCAGGGACTGCGGTGCGTTTGTCTGAGTTTACCTTAAACATTTTATTTCATTCGTTTTACATTTGTATTTAGTCATCATTATTATTACAGTTTACCCATTCTATAAATCTTTACTGTAAAGAAAATCTTCCTCCCTTTAAGACTTTCGCATATTTGAGTGTTATTTAACTAGTTGCACTGACTAAAATTAATGTTATCTAATGTCATTTTATTACCATTTACCCTTCCATACCCATTTACATTAAGGTTATTCTAAACAATCAATACCAATTTTATTTTCAATTTCTATAATCTCGTCCGATCTTTAGGGTTCTGTTTTCAATCTTTGTACCCGATCTTTAAATCGACGACCCGAATGACCGAGTCGGCAGTGACCCTACGTACGAAGCCAAGGGTCCCGGGTTTGAGTCCTGGTGGGGGCCAATATTTGTTTGATGAGAACGGATGTTTGTACATCTATCTAAGTATAATATTTATCTATATAAGTATGTGTATCGTTGTCTAGTACCCAAGATACAGGGAATCCTAGTTTGGGGCTAGATCAATGTGTGTAATTGGTGTCCAACGTATTATTATTATTATTATTATTATTACCCTGAATAGTGTATCGTTTTTAACCATTGCTAGCTAACAATACGTTTGTTTTTATGTTCTATGTAGCCTATTTTGTTTCCTACTGCTGACCCCACCCAGTCTGGCAGAAACTTGTCCAGGTCATCCCGCCATCGACGTCTCGGCCTACCCCCATGCCGGTGTCCGTAGCTTGGCACCCATTCGGTGGCAAGTTATGCCCACTAATGTGGGTACATTCGGAAAACGTGTCCGGCCCAGTCCCATTTTAGGCTGGCGGTCTTTGCACCTACGTCAGCAATGCCAGTGATAGAGCGAAATGATAAATTTGGAATCCGTTTTATGAGCTGTCAGGAAATTGGCCATTACAAGGAAGGCTTATTCTGTAGGAAAATCCTCTTTGCTGCAACACGTTGCGGGACATTTTCCGCAACATGTTGCTGCAACATGACAGACAGCGTTGTGAAACATGCCCCACATATATGCCCCGCGATATTTTACCATAGTAAAATGTCCTAAGGCACTTATATAAATGTCACGGGGTTTTGGAACACCGTCTGTCATGTTGCATTAAATATCTCCTAGTTCATCTCCAGTTCAAGAGATTGTGTGTGACAAGGAAGACGTAAAAATGCAATCCTTTTTGTTCAACAAACAATCTAAGATTTTTTTCAGCTACATATTATAAAATATATAAAAGCATACATATAAAACCTGGTAGCATGGTGATATTATCTTGCCAAAACAACATAATACGTTTATTGTAAAACTCCTTCCAGTACAGTTTAAGTATAATTTTTTTCTCTACAGAATATAATTATTATTAACAAAAGTTGACAAGGCACGCCAAGAATCATCCAAGAATCATCAACAAAATGAATGCCCCCAATCGTAAGCGCATCAAATTTAACCTTAGACCACTTTTCAGTGGTCATTTCAGAAAATAGACGCAGTTGGTTTTCTATTGATGATCTAGCTTTCAGTAGTCGACGAGCAGCGTATTCTCAAATGTGCGGCTGGGAATCTATCAACGCTGTAATATAAAAGTTTTCCAGGTGTGCAATATAGCTGTTTCTTTGAATCCTTGGGTGGGTAAACATTAATCGCTTAGTGTATTGTAAGCGCGAAACCCAGAAATGGCTCTACCGATTTGGATAAACTTTTTTAAAATATTCGTTGAAGTCCTAGAGGTTCTTTTAGATAGAAGAAAAAATTTTAAACTAAAATGGACAGTCCGAAATTCTTATCTCCGGCATAGGTCGAAACATCAGCCATCAAATATATAGGGTGTAACAGAAAGGGGTAGTCATATTTTAGGGGGTTGTAAGGGACATCATTCTGTACAACTTTGACTAACAAACCGATTTGATCAGAGATTTTTCACTTACCCATACAAATCAGCTGACCGCCCGCACCAAAATATACGAAGAAGTAAAATAAAGTTGCTCTGATTAAATCGGATCAAATTGGAAGTTGATTAGAATCATAACCCCAAACCCCCATTACGTAATGTTTTGTGTCGAAGATTGAGTGGGAAAAGGCATATAAAACAAGTAAATTTATATGGATACAAATTCTAATATATTGCTCTTTTGGAGGCGGTTAACAAAAAAAACTTAGAAGGCGCGCTTCTAACAAATCGTCATTCGAAAACGGTACCAAATACTGAAAAGTAAAAATGAAAATGAAAATGAAAATCATTATTTTACGCAAAAAATATGCTAGATACATGCTGCAGTCCCACAGTAGGCTTCGCTGTGTCGTGGGTAGAGTGGGTAAGGCTCAACCATAAATAAATGATATAGATGGTTTGCATTAAACAAAGTGGATTAAGATAGCAATATCTATATACACAGTCAGGTCATAAGTTCTGTCACACCGAAGAACCGTATTCCGCGTGTCCAATGAGGTCATTTTCCATCCTCGCTCATTGTTTGGTTGGGAGTCTCTTATTGGGGCTTAACTGAGGTACATTTTTGTGAGAAAGGCGTAAAAACGAATGCAGTTGTGTATCAAAATACAGTCCCCAAGAACCTTGTGGAACCTGTTTCTCATACCATGTTTAATAACAGGCACTGGGTATTCCAACAAGATTCTGCGCCAGCTCATAGAGCAAAAAGCACACAAGACTGGCTGGCGGCGCTAGAAATCGACTTCATCCGGCACGAAGACTGGCCCTCCTCCAGTCCAGATTTGAGTCCGTTAGATTACAAGATATGGCAACACTTGGAGGAAAAGGCCTGCTCAAAGTCTCATCCTGATTTGGAGTCACTCAAGGCATCCTTGATTAAGGCAGCCGCCGATATTGACATGGACCTCGTTCGTGCTGCGATAGACGACTGGCCGCGCAGAATAAAGGCCTGTATTCAAAATCGCGGGAGTCATTTTAAATAAACTTTATTACCATAAGAATCTATGTTTTATTAAGTTGATTTTGCTATATAAATGTTTACATAAATAATAAACATGTCTAAATTATTTCATATTGCACATGTGACAGAACTTATGACCTGACTATGTATATGAATTTAACTTAGGGGAAATTCCGGTTTACATTAGGTCAACATAAATAATATTTATTTTGAGCTTATACAATAACAAAAATAAAGCGTCATATAGTAGGTAATTCAATTATTTATTTCGGACAAGCCATATCAAATCAAATCAAATGTTTTTATTACTGTAGATATTTTTATAACATATACTTAGCAAATGTAATTTTTTGGCTCTTCTCTTCATTGCACCACTGTGGGAGAAGAAAGGCATTGAAACTCCCACAGATTGATTTTAGATCTCTTTTAAAATTGCTTGTGCTTAACTAAAACATATATTACAATATTAATTACTATAATTAATAAGCAGTAAATATAAAACTATAACCCCAACGACTGTGTTGAGCTAGTCCCCCCTTAAAGTCCCATCATTTAAGTAGTCTTAAACATTGTAATATCTCTTTTTCGACAAAGTCACTTTAAAATGCTTTTTAAATTGCTCAAAAGAAAATTTCCAAATCTCCCGAGGTATCTTATTGTAGTAGAGAATGCACTGACCCTTGAAAAAATTGCTAACCTTCGCGAGTCTAAACCGGGGAGCAACTAGTCTGTGATTATTTCTTAGGTTATCATTACAGCTATCGCTAAGTTTGGAAAATGTTGCAAGGTTCTTGCGTACATATTTTCGAAAATAAATGTCTGTATGTATAGTATGTCAATTTCTTTAAAAAACTCTCTGAAAGAGTCTGTTTAATTTAAATTATAAATTGCTCAAATAGCTCTTTTCTGTAAATTAAAAATAGTTTGAATATCCACTGCTTTCCCCCACAACAGGATACCATAGGACATGACACTGAAAGTAACGAAAATATACTAGCCTAAATGTAGCCACATCCGTGTTTTATCTGATATTCCTCAGCGTAAGCCGCAGAACTTAACTTACCAACCAGTTTATCAATACGGGGTCCCCACTGCAATTTGCTATCAATGGTTATTCCAAAAAACTTCGTATCATTTACTGATTCTAATGTGCAGCTGTCTAACACTAAACTGGTCTGGTCTCAACTTGCCTGACATTTGGAAGTGATAATTTGATAGACTTGGTTTTACCAGCGTTTGAAAATACTTTATTAACTGCGAACCAATTCAAGGTTAAAGACAATACTCCATTAACACCCATTAATACCAGGAATAAGAAAGGGCCTAATATGGAACCTTGTGGAACGCCAATTTTTACCCCCGATCCATCAGATTTAACGCCGTTGACTTCTGTATTTTGAATTATATTGCTTAGTTATGATCCTAGTAGATCCAACGCTTTATTTCTTACTAGGTAGCGTAGCCAGTTTTATATTACCATTAGCACTTCAACTTCTCGGGGGAGCCTCACCCCTAGGGAACGCGTCCCCAGGTGGCGGATAGGGGGTGCTCGACAGGAACTGCAGGGCTGGAGGGAAATAAAATACCTCCCGCGGACCAACAGGCCCCTTGCCTAGGGTTACAGGTGAAGACCTCAACGGCAGTAGCGGCGAAAAAGGTGGACTTTGGTACGGCAATGCTGGCGGAAGAGGCGATGGATCTGGATACTTTTAGGCGGACAGGTCACAGACCGAAAGGGGGCGGAATCCTCCCGCATAGCGCCTGAAGAATGGCTCGGCGCCGAAGGCAGCCCGACTACTGATAAGCAACAGTGGCTTGGCGGAGTCGGCGAGTCAGCAAGGCAGCGTGTAATGCCGAGGGCGCCAGTAGAGGACAAGGCAACTGGCGGCCATACACTGCATCCAAATTCTCCTCCAATCGTATCGATTCTGCGTTCCATTGGTCCAAGGAGGACGAGGACGAGAGGGTGCATCTGCATATGCGCGCCCGTTTATGCACCTAAATATATCCTGCGCACTTGACTGTTTCAGCAAATATAACGGACACTGACTTACATCAAGCCCTGTGGCGACAATGAGAGGCAGAGAGGTTCGGTATCGATGTAAGCCGGGCTTTGGCTTATCTTGCACACAGGCGGCTCAGAGAGAGTGGTCGCTTCTGCGTAGAACAAGGGATAACTTCGTAGATTCGGCAGCACTCTGTGCGACGAAGCAGCCTTATTCAGGGAAACACTGCTTCCCACGCCCAGCCGTGGAGGGGGCTAGAAAAGGTGCCCCAAACAAATGTTTATCCCAACCCAAATGGGAGGTAGCAACCGCGGCTGCCTGTGCATCCCAGACTCGCGGTCGAAACAAGAATAAAATTACGAAAATCCAACCATTGACTTTTGCCGCTTGGAATGTACGAACTCTACTCGATCGTGACACCAACCTATGCCCGGAGCGGAAAACTGCTATCGTTGCCCGAGAATTACGACGGTATAATATCGATATAGCCGCACTTAGTGAGACCCATCTAGCGGAAGAGGGCAAAATAGTAGAGCATGGAGGCGGCTATACATTCTTCTGGAAAGGAAACGCAGCATCAGAACCCCGTCGATCTGGTGTTGGTTTCGCAATTAAGAACGAGATAGTGCAAAGGTTGAATGAGTGTCCTGTTAACATCTCAGATCGTGTCATTTCATTGCGAATACACCTGGACAACGATAATCATCTGAACATCCTCAGCGTTTATTCCCCAACTTTGGATAAAGACGACGAAACGAAGGATAAATTCTACAAGGAACTTTCCGATGCTGTAGTGAAGATCCCCCAAAGAGAGCAGGTGCTTGTCCTTGGCGATTTTAACGCACGCGTTGGACGAGATCATGAAGCGTGGCCCAAGGTGCTCGGAAGACATGGCGTAGGCACCATGAATAGCAACGGAAATCTTCTGCTAAGTTTGTGTGCTCAGTATGAGTTGGCCATTACCAACACCTGCTTCAGATTGCCAGCTAAATACAAAATGACATGGATGCATCCAAGGTCTAAACACTGGCACCTGATTGACTATGCTCTGGTACGCCAAAAAGACCTATCTCAAGTGCAAATCACTCGAGTCATGAGAGGCGCTAACTGCTGGACTGACCACAGGTTGGTTGTTATCAAGATGAAACGGCGTCTCCACCCACCTTATCGCCGTGGAAAGACAACTAATGTCAGTCTGAACGTGCAGAAACTTCAAAGCCAAGAGACAAGAGCCGCCTTTGGGATTGCTCTGAACAACAGGCTGGCTACACGTAACACTAGCGATCAAGATTTAGAAGAGGCCTGGAAGTCTTTGAGCTCCGAACTTAAAGAAGCTGCTACCGAAACGCTGGGACTCAGGAAACTTGTTCGCGAGGACTGGTTCGATGACAATAACCAGGCTTTGGTAGAAGCTATAGAAAAACACCGGAAACTTTTGCGTACTCAAGAGCAGAGTGGCAACTTGAACCTACAAGACCAAATAAAAGTTAGCACCAGAGAACTGAGGAAACTTACACGAGAGACTAAGGACAAATGGTGGAAAGATAAAGCGCGCCATATACAACTGCTTGCTGACTGTAAACAACTTGGCGCCTTTTACAGTGAAGTCCGGAATCTAATTGGCACTACTCAACATGTAAATGTGCCATTACGATCTCTCGACGGCTCGCAGAGATTAACGTCTAAGGACGAGGTTCTCCAACGCTGGGCTGAACACTTCAACAACCTACTCAACGTAGATCGTTCAGCAGATCTGGAACATATCCGGGGTACTACAAGCCTTGATGCAATGCCTAAGTTAGAAGAACCGCCAACCCTTACTGAAGTGATCGACGCTGTAAATCAGCAAAAGAATAATAAGGCGGTGGGCCTTGACAACATCCCGGCTGAACTACTAAAATATGGCACTGCAGAACTTCATAAAATACTCTGGAAGCTGTTTGTACAGATGTGGAACGAGGAAAGGATCCCAGATGACTTCATCGCCTCGCGTATCTGCGCCCTATACAAGAACAAGGGTGACCGTTCCGACTGTAATGCTTACCGAGGAATATCTTTGCTATCTTCTGCAGGGAAAACATTTGCTCGTGTCCTGCTTAACCGCCTCATCCCTGTTTCTGAATCTTACTTGCCAGAAACCCAGTTTGGCTTCCGCCCGGAGAGAGGTACGTGTGAAGCTATATTTTCTGTACGCCGACTTCAGGAGAAAAGTCGAGAACAAGGACAACCTCTGTTTCTCTGCTTCATTGATCTAGAGAAGGCTTTTGACTGTGTACCACGTGAAGCTCTCTGGATTCTACTGGCAAAGCTGGGCTGCCCTGAAAAATTCGTACGGATTATACGACTACTGCACGATGATATGAAGTGTTGTGTCAGCTTTAATGGTGAGCAATCCGAGTTTTTCTCCGTTACCTGTGGAGTAAAGCAAGGTTGCGTACTGGCACCGACTTTGTTTGCTCTCTACTTTGCTGCAGTCGTAAGAGAATCAATTGACGAATCGACATCTGGTATTCATATCCGCTTTAGAACAGACGGAAAGCTATTTAACCTCGCTCGACTAAAAGCATGCACTAAGACATCCTGCGATACAATTAGAGAGATTATGTACGCCGACGATCTTTGCTTTGTGTCAGATTCTGTGGAGGGACTACAACAGTGGATCACGGCTTTCGACGAGGTATGCCGCAAATATGGGCTCAAAATCAGTGTCAGCAAGACGGAGGTCATGGCGATGGACACTCAAAGAGTCGACAACTCGACCTTCGATATAAAGCTTGGCGCAGACTCACTGAAGCAGGTCGATAAGTTCAAATACCTTGGGAGCACTGTATCGTCGAAATACGATCTTGATCCAGAATTGAATGGAAGAATTAGCGCTGCTGCTGCAGCTTTTGGGAGGTTTGAGCGCAAAGTCTTCCGATCGCATGACATCAAGCTATCCACCAAAGTCTCCGTCTATATGGCCATAGTTCTTCCGAACCTTCTCTATTCCGCCGAGACCTGGTGTCCATACCGTAAACATATCAGCGCTTTAGACAGATTCCATCTAAGATGTATTCGAAACGTTAGACCTTGGCAATTAGTGCGAATATAATGTAAGCTTGTAGGTGATTCTAGAAACATATTAGGTACTCACTTCACAGCTGATCATCACAACACTTGCAAAACGACTAAAATTGTTAGATAATAAGTATAACTTTCATTAGTTCAGGACATTTTTACTGTTAACCCATATTGACTTGTGATAGTTTAATTGAAACTTGTTGACTTTGACGTAGAATAGCTATATAGGGAAATAGGAACTATCATATCAGTACTACAGCTACTAACTGCAAGTCTTTATTCCTTCTGTTTTATTTTAATTTTGTTCGGAGCACCCATTCTTTTTTATTTTATTTCCAGGCATGGCATCCAACATTACTACGCGGAGAATGCACGCACTACAGCAACAACTAACTGACGCAGAGGAGTTAAACCAAAGGCTATTGGAAGAGCGCAATGAAAATGACTTTGAGATAAAAAGCTTGAGAGCCAAGAACTCACAGCTTAGAGATAGTGTGTCTACTTTGCGAGAAACACACGAGGAGTCGCAAAATGAGATTCAAAGATTGGAAAAACTTGTGGAATCTTTTGACACCCTGCGCACTGACCTTGCTTCTGCTTGTGATCGCAGTAAATTCCTCCAATACCAACTCAATGAGGCAAACTTGAAGTTGACTGATATGTGCATAGAAAAAGACTACAATGAATCTCGCCACATTACCTCTATCCAACAAGAACTAGAAGTAGCCAACCTAAGCACTATTGTTCAAGCCATGCAGACAAGCAGCAGAAAAATTAAAAAATATTGTAAATTAAATAAATTCATGAAAAAAACTAGAGGTAATATAAAAGTACTGAAATTAGCCTTGAAACGGCAATCAAACAGAATATTAAGAATCTCCTTAATGCAAGAGCTCCGGGGAAAAAATGTAGGTTTACAGTCGGACCTTCAACATGCCCGAGTAGAAATCCAGCATCTACATGACCTGCTAGCAAATACACTACAATGTTATGCCAAAGAGCAAAGTGAGTTAGCAGAACTCAGAGCCGCGACGTCTGAGTTAGTACAGCTACAACGCCAGAATGCGGAATTGGTGGGCGTTCTAATTGAGAATGAGGAGAATGAGACCAGCAAGGAGGACGAGCCCACATCACTAACTTTGGTCTCGACCCCCCTCAACGAGAGTGTTGCAGCGTCCACCGCTGCCCCAACCAAAAAACAGCGTTGCCGTCGTCGACGAGGAGACACCTCGCAGCTCAACAGCGCGAGCACCGCGCCGCTCGCTGTCCCTGCTGAGGCGTGTGTCATGCCGCAAGCTGCCCCGAGGGCCGCGCCGTTCGCCGTTGCGCACGTTGCGACGCTCGCTGCCGCGAATGCCGCGCCAACCGCCGCCACGTGCATCAAACCGCACTCCAACACGTGTGTCCCGCCACTCACCTCCACTCGTGTACCGCCAGCTACCAAAATATGTGCTCAGAGAAAAACTCTGTTGTTCTCCGACAAAGTAGGTGCAGGATTTGGGACTCTATTACATAACCGGCTTAACCAAAAAGTAACGAACATTTGCTGTCCAAATAGTTCATTTGTAGATCTAGTGAAGATGATTAGTCGCGGTATCTATGATGAGTACAGCACTATTGTAATTATGGTAGGATATCATTCAAACATTAGTCGGAATGATTTGAATAAAAGTGTTGAAACACTTCTAGACTTACATAGTAGGATGAAATGCAAGTTTATACTATGCAATTTTCCATATGCCTGTAATTTGACAGAACTACAGAACAAATCTGTGCATAGAATGAATATTCATTTATTTAATTTAACATTAAATTTGCCAGTACCGGATTTTAATGAACAGAACCCAAACAAAATCTACTCAGACTTCTTCAACATTATTCAGACAGAATTCAATAAAGTTTTCAAATTAAAGAAAGTCAGTGACTACAACGGTAAATCTAAATTTAATGACTGGGCAACGTTTGGAATTCGAAAAAGTAGAGTTATCTTGTATGACCTTTATGATCAAAAAACCTATAACTTTGATCGAAAATTTCATGACTATGTTAAAAAATATTCCAAAACTTTCAAGTTGGTTTGTAGAACTGCAAAAACTTTACACATTAATAGAAAAATTAAAAATTCAAATAATAGAATGAAAACAGTTTGGCAAATAATAAACCGCGAAACTGGCAAAGTTATACCAAGGGACAATGATTTCTGCCTAAAGATAGGTGATGATGTTGTTAAATCCAACGCTGATGTTGCTCGAGCTTTTGAAACATTCTTCACCAATGTACCCGTACTCACAACGGACAGTCTAAATTCATCTCCATTTGAAGCAGAGACTTTATTAAAAAATAACACTAGCGTCAGTAATGTATATTTAAAATTTCATCATGTATATCCCCAGGACATTGTCAAAACGTTTAAATTACTTAACTTAAAAAATACGGAAGACCTGTGGGGTATATCAGTCAAAGTCATTGGTTCAGTAATTCTAGTTATAGCCCCACACTTAGCTTATATATTCAATAAATGTGTTGACGATGGGGATTTTCCAGACCTCATGAAACACAGTAAACTTATACCGCTGTTCAAATCGGGAGATAAGGGCGATCCTTCAAATTTCAGACCAATATCTGTTCTTCCAACACTAAGTAAAATATTTGAAAAGATTATACTCAATCAAATGCTCTCACACTTCAACCGTACAAAACAACTCCACGCTAAACAATATGGTTTCACTAGGGGTAAATCGACTACGGATGCAGGTATTTCCCTTGTATCTCATATTTATTCTGCATGGGAGGCCGCACAGGATGCTATCGGAGTTTTTTGCGACCTGTCGAAGGCGTTTGATTGTGTTGATCATAATACGCTATTAATTAAATTAAATCATTACGGAGTTAGAAATAAAGCGTTGGATCTACTAAGATCATACCTAAGCAATAGAATTCAAAAGGCAGAAGTTAACGGCGTAAAATCTGATGGATCGGGTGTTAAAATTGGCGTTCCACAAGGTTCCATATTAGGCCCTTTCTTATTCCTGGTATATATTAATGATCTGCCTTTCATGGTGGAGAAATTAACTGACATAGTGTTGTTTGCTGATGATACTTCAATGGTCTTCAAAATTGAAAGACAAAAAGGAGATTTTGATGATGTTAATGGTGTATTGTCTTTAACCTTGAATTGGTTCACAGTTAATAATTTATTGTTAAACGCTGGTAAAACCAAGTGTATCAAATTCTCACTTCCAAATGTCAGGCAAGTTGAGACCAGTTTGGTGTTAGACAACAGCACGTTAGAATTGGTAAATGATACGAAGTTTCTTGGAATAACCATTGATATTAAATTGCAGTGGGGACCCCACAAAGATAAATTGGCTGGTAAATTAAGTTCTGCGGCTTACGCTGTTAGGAACATCAGACAAAGCACGGATGTGGCTACATCTAGGCTAGTATATTTTAGTTACTTTCATAGTGTGATGTCCTATGGTATCTTGTTGTGGGGGAAAGCAGCGGATATTCAAACTATTTTTATTTTACAGAAAAGAGCTATTCGAGCAATTTATAATTTAAAACGAACAGACTCCTTAAGAGACCTTTTTAAAGAAATTGACATACTAACAGTAGCTAGTCAATTTATTTTCGAAAATATAATGTATGTACGCAAGAACCTTACAACATTATCCAAACTTAGCGACAGCTGTAATGTTAACCTAAGAAATAATCACAGACTATGTGCGCCCCGTTTTAGACTCGCGAAGGTAAGCAATTCTTTCAAGGGTCAGTGCATTCTCTACTACAATAAGATACCTCTGGAGATTTTGAAATTGCCATTTGAGCAATTTAAAAAGCATGTTAAAGCGACTTTGTCGAAAAAGGGATATTACAATGTTCAAGATTACTTAAATGACAGGACTGTATGGGGTTAATCTGGCTCAACACAGACCTTGCTGTTAATAATTTTGTAATTATTTATTCCTGCTTATTAATCATAACAATTAAATTTTTCATATTTGTATTAGTTAAGCACAACCTATTTTTAAAAGAGATCTAAAAATAAATCTGTGGGAGTTTCTACGCCCAGTGGTCCAATGTAGAGAAGAGGCAAAAAATGACGTTTGCTAAGTATATGTAAATATCTACAGTAATAAAGTACTTTGACTATTGACTATTGACTATTGAAACATTTTGAACGTCAAGTGGTCTGACCGTATCAGGAATACAGAGATATTACGACGTTCTAATGTTGGTGGGGTCGAAGCTTACTTGATGAGGCGTCAACTGCGATGGTATTGCCACGTGCGACGGATGCCAGAGGAACGACTTGCAAAACGTCTCTTATACTGTGAACTACAGAACGGAAAACGCAAGCAAGGCGGTCAGTTCTTGAGGTTCAAAGACGTGCAGAAGCGACATATGAAGAGTTGCGGTATCGAGCACTCCACGTGGGAGGAACTCACGGAAGACAAGGCAAAGTGGCGACATACGGTGCACACAAAGATCTTCGATTTCGAGGCCCAAGGAAGAGCTACTCTTGATGCCAAGCGAGACAAACTACGAGGCAGAACACCTGCCGCAATACAGTACACGCACCAAAATGGCGTGCTGACGTGTGGCCAGTGCAATCGCACTTTTTCTAATAAAATAGGCTACGCAAGCCATATGAGGGCACACGAACGACGCCTTCCCCAGCAGTTACAGTCGCCGTGACCGAACCCGGTCGGAGAACATCATCAGAACTTCAATTTCTCTAAATATTTTACTTAGATTGAAACTAATTCCTTTGATAATTCTTAGGGTTCCGAACCCGAAGGGTGCAAAACGTTACCCTATTACTAAGCCTCCACTGTCTTTCCGTCCGTCCGTATGTGACCGGGCTGTATCTCATGAACCGTGATAGTTAAACAGTTGAAATTTTCATAGATGATGTATTTCTGTTGCCGCTATAACAAAAAATACAAAAAGTAGTAATTAGGGGGCTCCCATACAACACACGTTTTTTTTCTCGTATTAGCTAGTTAGAGTTCCGTAACTGAAGGGTGTCAAACGGGACCCTATCACTAAGCCTCCGCTGTCCGTCTCTCCGTGTATCACCAGGCTGTATCTCATGAACCGTGATAGTAAAATGGTTGAAATTTTCACAGATGATGTATTTCTGTTTTCGCTATAACAAAAAATACTAAAAAATGGAATAAAATAAATATTTAAGGGGGCTCCCATACAACAATTATTTCAATACCACATACAAACCTATGAATGCACCTGGTTACAAACATGGAGTGTGAAAGTAGCCGCACCAATAACTTTGAAAACAACATTTTGCTTTGTAAAATCCAAACTATTCACTCCACACCATCCCTACCATTGTACGGTGGTACGGTACCCTTGGTACGCGAGTTTGATTCGCACTTGGCCGTTATTTATATATCATTACTCAGTCACATACGTCTTATTTGTCTGGTTAGGCGATTCATATATTGGAACAGATATGTTTATGTTTACTTGAAACGTACTATCGAACCAATATTCTTCATTGAATGTTGCTAAATATGATCTATCGAGGAAACATATTGTCATCGTTTTAGCTAAAGTGTAACGAGTTTTGAAGTCCGTAGTGAACCGATTACGGACTTACCCTCAACTGTTTCCGCAATAAAAAACATAAAAAGGCCTTCTCTCACTGCTCTCATTCACGCATCTGGTCTTGACTCAAACACTGGAGTACGAAAACTCTTACTAGATGCGACGTACATGTGCCGACGCAACCCAAAAGCATTTTCAGGTAAATTAGAATCTGTTTGACTGCCTACCCTCAATTTGCACCGCACAAGTTAGCTGAAGACGAGGTATGCTTGTTTGCTAAAAGGAGAATAGAAAAGATTTTTGGCTGACGTCTTATCGCTACCATTTACCGACCGACAGCCAGAATGAAAGTAAGTTTTCACTGTGTCTGCCAAGCTTGAGTTGTCGAGCATGCGGGTTTCACGTCCTAGAATGGTTTAATTTGAATATCTGTGTATCAGCATCGGTTGTACTCGTACCAAATACCACACTGCTTATATAATCCAAATCCTACACCACTCTCACATTCTCCTGATTCCATCAAAATTGCATTACAGGTTTTCCTGAAGCATGTGCGGGACAGATTAACGTCGCCCAACACTTTACATCAACTAGAATACTAACAGAAAGCGCAGCTTTGTAAGGGCGAGCGTAAGTAAGGTGTTGTCTCTTGAGAACTTGTCTTTGAATTTTTATTGATGTACTGTAACGAGTATAGAAAAACAGGCTATACATAGCCGGGGATCAAACCCGGGACCTCTCGCATGGTAGACAGAACCACAACCGCTATAGGTTCAATCGTACCACAAGGCGCGGTGTATTGGATAAACTATAACGTATAAATAACCTCAATTTAATCGCTTAAGCTCTTGAATATTACCGGCGTTAGCTAACGCCATTTTTCCGTTATAAGTTTTAAATTTTATTACCATGGCATAAGATTCAAACTCACGACTCGTCCCAACTACTCTCGGTTTTAAGAGGTTAAGCCCTGATGGCGCCACTGAGCCGCTGTTGGTTTTGAATTTTATTAAAATGGCATGAGTCACCAACCAAGTCCAGGGCTCGGAAGGTTGAATAACGTAGATAGTATGTCTGGATTGTCGTTTCTAACCTATGTATTATTGTTGCGTTATCTATGTTCTTATTTTGTGTATAAACAATCTTCGGTAAAGATATTTACATTCGGACTTCAAAGACCCCTCTTTTGCATGTTTATTTTTTTTAGTATTGATTTTTAACAAAAAATACGAATTTAAAGTGTTGACGTTACTTTGTTAGTTGCAGCACTTGTTTTCAAACACCCTGTCAGAGAAAGTAACGTAATAGTTAGTGTCAGTTAGGGATAGAGCTAGGCGTAAGTCTCCCTTTCCTTTTCTATGTTAAAAAATAAATATACAAAAAGAACGTGGATATTTAATTATATTTAATAAATGAATATTTAACCAATGTGTGCTGCCCATTATTTTTGTTTTTGTTGGAGGGTAAAAAAATGGAATTACCCATGCCCAGGAGTCAGACCTCCCTGCTATGTCCAGGTCCCCACATATTGAGCGGGCATCAGCTCGTGTGCTATACGGACTAAAAACAAACCCTTTGTGTTTACAGTTGTCTTACTGAGAATTTACTGTGAGCCATGGCCTCGTTATATGCTGAAGGCTTTCTACCTGCAATTTGCCCTTTTGGGCGATATATATGTGTATATGATATATATGGGAGGAGTTTGCCTGCTTACCCGATTTTATGAGCGGACGTCAGCTCATAGCTAACGGGTATGATAGCGGCATGTTAGGGGGTGTGTGCTGCCTACTCATACTTATGGTGCTTAAGTAGACGCTCACAAAGGAGATTGTGCACACAGTTTCAGTAGCACAGAGAGCCATGGAGCGTGCCATGTTCGGTATTACCAACTGTATCCGGAATACCGAAATAAGACGCCGAACCAAGGTGGCTGAGGTCGGTAAACGGATAACACGGCTCAGGTGGCAGTATGCAGGACACTTGGCAAGGCGAGAAGACGACGGATGGACCAGATCGGAAACCGAGTGGTGGCCGAGAGGAGGCCAAAAATCAGTCGGCAGACCACCTATCAGATGGTACGATGTCATAGTGCGGATAGCAGGAAAGCAGTGGACCCGGGTTGCACGGGACCGGGTTGAGTGGCGTGTATATGAGGAGGCCTGTACTCAGCAGTGGGTTCCCGGATAGGCTGAGGATGATGATAATGAAATAAATGGACGACCGGTTTAGCCTAGCTAGTAGTGACCCTGCCTACGAAGCTGACGAATCCCGGTAAGGGCAATATTTGTGTGATGAGCATGAATAATTGTTTCTTAGTCTTGGATATTTTTTATGTTTTTACTTAAGTATTTATCTCTATTAAATATATCGTCGTCTAGTACCCATAACACAAGCCTTGTTGAGCTTACTATGGACCTAGTTCGATTTGTATAAGATTTTCCTCTAATATTTATTTAATTATTTGAGTACAATCTACGCAAATCGAATTAGGCCCATGTAAGCTTAATTAGGCTTGTGTTATGGGTTATAGACGACGATTTATTTAATACAGATAAAGATTGAAGCATACCTCTGTCCCTTACTGACAACAGATATTACGTCACTTATGCCTTTGGGTCCGCACACTGCACTGCCAACTCGCAGTGCGAATCCGCGATTTTTGGCATTATATTATAGTATTTTGATGTTTTGCTGTACTCGTGGTCTATTCGAAATGATAAACATGAAAATTAAGTGATAAATAAAAATAATTTATGATTATTTGTTTTGACTTCCTAATAAACTTATAACTTATCTTGTCTATTGTCCTAATGTGCCAAAGCCCTTTTACACCTAAACTGATGCCATAAAAAGTCATGTAGCTTACTGTAGGTGCAACTGTTCTTTCTTCCTGTACCGTATATATGTTTTTAAAACTCCTCTTAAATTTAAACAAAACCTATTTCCATTCGACCAACGCGGTGTATTTCCACAGGCACAGAGTATTGTATAATTCAGAGCATCACGGCAACCAGTCGAGTCGGGATTGCTCGGCGCTCTCTGAATTTATCGTTTAATCTAGTAACACTTCCCGAAAACGGACTCAAATTTGTATTAATATTTTCACATTTACGTACAATGCGGCGCGGAATTTCATTGAGGCGTCGGAAAATGTTATCAAGATGCAGCGGGATGGTGAAGAATTCGCGGCGTGACTTTTGGTTTACTTTACACTTTATTGCTTGGTAAATAATAGTTAAAAATTACATGAATACTTATGCACGAAATTGAGACTATCTAAAAAAAAAAAATGGCCAAGTGCAAGTCGGACTCGTGCACGAAGGGTTTCGTACCATTATCTATTAAAATGGCAAAAAAAACACGTTTGTTGTATGGCAGCCCCCCATAAATATTTGTTTCATTTTTATTTATTTATTTATTTTAAAGTGAATATAATATAACTAAACATTCTGTGAATATTTCAACCTGTTGCCGTTATCAATATCGAGCAAATACGAGAGAGAAAAAAGTTTGTTGTATGGGAGCCCCCTTTAATATTTATTCTATTCATTCTTTTAGTTTTTGTTGTTGTAGCGGCAACAAAAATTCATAATCTGTGAAAATTTCAACTAGCTAACTATCACAGTTCATGAGATACAGCCTGGTGACAGGCGGGCGGACGGGCGGACGGATGGACAGCGGAGGCTTAGTAATAGGGTACTGTTTGGCACCCTTCGGGTACGGAACCCTAAAAGATTTCTTCCAGCAAACCTAGGCAGGACAGCGTAGTCTACCTTTATTTTAATAAAGAGCACAATAAATGAAATAACTATGGATTTTACTCCGGATCGTTCCTGTCACAGAGGATCTCGCTAGCTGTGCAACGCGGTAATGCTGCCAGTGTAATGGGCACGTTTGGTGCGGGCGTTTCTTGGGGCGATTTATTTATATTTATATGTATTTTGTTTCTTTAGTTGACCGAGCGAGCGAAGCGAGCGAAGGGCTCCATATCGACAAGATAGGAGGCCGATTTTGCTTCCGTGTCTGTCAGTTCCGGTTTAGGGGCCACAGTTTTCAAGCGATCCTCACAAAACTTGGCACACGTATTCCTTGAATTAAAAGATTTCTTTTTATAGAGAGCTTTTCTCGATTTTCCACTTGGGGGGGGGGGGGGGGGGGAGTTATGACATCATAAACTTTTTGTATTTTTTTTTCTGAGACCTATCGTGTGGGGTATCAACTTAAAAGGCTTCATGAGCCGGTTCTAAAAATATACGATACCATTCGGCCGCCTGTTTTCTAAAAATCCAAGACATTCTTTAAAACATACCAAGTTTGGACTCCTCGAAGTAGGAGACGGATTAGTAAAGAGGATCTATACAGACCATGAGAGTGAGTGAAATAGACTATAACTATTTTCGTGAAAAGTCAATAGATTGTATTTTAAATCGCAAAATATAGTTTACAAAGTTACTGGTGCGGCTACTTAACTACTTGATTTTGATTGAATCGCTGCTTTAAAAGAATAGGGAATTAATCCAAAAAACTAAAATGTTGGGAATCGGCGTTCAAAGTTTTCACTTTCGGCGCGCGCTAGTTTTTTGTAAAATTACAAAAATGTTTAATGCATTTTAGTGATTTTATTGTTTTTAGAACTTTATTTGAATATTAACCAACAATATTTAATACCAGGATCAGCTAAAATGACGCTAGTTTTTGTGCAGAAATATTTTGAAAAAAAAACTCGTGACTTGTTTCCCTTTTTGATTAAAATGAAAAGATAACCTTCTATTTTCAGACGGAATATAACCAAATCGTTCACTATTTTTTTATAAACATTATCTCGATAGGGTATTTAATAAGACATAATTCATTTTAGTTTTTAAGAATAATTATTTTAATCAGATCAATTCATAATTCCTCTGTTTTTGTATTATTTTCTTCATTTACAGAACCAACAAATTCGGTAATAATTCTTAGTTTGGACTGGATGTAGGAATAACACTAATTTTAATAGAGAAAATAAACTTTTATTTAGAAGGAGAACAACAATTATCTATTAGGATGTATTTAGGAACACTTAGTTTCTTAAAAACTACAAATTGGGCAACTTTATAAGTAAAAGTAAATAGTATCAAAATTAAATTAATACTGACTCAAGTAATGGTGCATCTACACGGCTGGTGGTGGTTTGCCATAAAGCCACCAGTAAGCAACAAGCAAGCCGTCAAGCCAACAAGCAAACCGTGTAAACACCCTGCTTGGTGCTAGCCCGTGTGGTTGTCGCCGATCTGGGCAGCTGTTTACACAGCTTACTTGTTGCTTGCTGGTGGCATATTGGCAAGCCACCACCAGCCTATAGACGCACCATAAGATGCACGCAAAATGTGTGATGTCATCACAATAATAAAATAATAATAATGTTGAGATCTACAATAAAAAAAAATAGTAACTATACTCGCGAGCTAATTGACTCAAACTACAAGTTTGTGCAACCAGGGAGGTACACACATACTTGCTACTCGACTAAATTAAGATTCTCGCGCCTGTAAATTTATTCATAATGAGATAAATTGAACAACTCTTGAGAGTACAACAGTTATAATAAGAATAGTATCAAAATGAAATAAACACTCTCATAATGAGATCATTAACAACATACGTTATCATACATACAATAACCTGGTTATTAATCAGTCTTAGTTAAAAACAAATCAGACTTGAAATTCCGAGGTAGGTATTTTTATCACAAATACTTATAATCACAATTGTACAAGGATATCATGGCCCTTAAATAGAGATAAATCAACTTTGTATCAAAATATTAATAAGCGAAAGCACTAGTCACTAGCTGGAGTAACTTGAGGAGGTACAACATGTTAAGAATATTATCAAAATGAATTAACTCACACTCCACTCACTCAGAACTCACTCGCATAAGTGTGATTAACAATAAACTTTAGCTTACGATTATGTAATAACTGGATACCTACCTACTTACTTACATAATTTATAAGATATTGGCATAGAAATTGGCGTAGTAGGAAGGAATCAGTCCTTTAGTAATTAGCTATTTTAAGTACTTTTTTTTATTAGCACTGAGTTCATTTTTGTTGGTGTACGCATTTTTTAAAGAGATTTCAGTAATAGGTCCCATTTTCTTCCGCTTATTTCTTACGTCAACCGCATTAAAACTTTCCTTTCCGTAAGACGTTTTGTAATAAAACGTAAACGGATTAGCTTTAGTCATTCTTAGTTGTTTTATATCGTTCCAGTTCACGGTTTTCCCTTCTGTATTGGTGGTAAAATTATAGCCCCATTCTTCTTGTAAGGATTTTGAATCTATGAATGAATCATACGTCAGTTCGTGTACTTGTATCGCGGGTTTACTTTTTTTTGCGCTTTTAATCAGAGGTATATATTGCTCGGGGGTATATATAGGTCCTGCCCTTAAGTTCTTCTTGACTACCCTCTCAATTAAACTATGCACGCTGTCTGCCGCGTTTTGAGTATGTCCTCTAATGAGGAATTTGTGTGTGATGGTATCAATATTTAGACTATGCACAGCATACATATATATTGTAGCCATATATTTATTTTTATTCTGGCCACAGCAGTTATCGGAGTAGAATGTGACATTAGATTTTTCTTCATGGTCAACATGGGTTTTAAGGTACTTCCATACGCATGTTCCAATCTCAACCGCTCCGCGTTTGGCATCCGACTCAGATCAAAAATAGCAGTATACATTGTCATACGCATCTTCAGCCTTTTTGCCCTTCTTCTTCTTCTCCTTCTCCTTTTCTGTATATTTTTTCATTTCAGTTAGTGTAATGTTATAACTGTTGAGTTTCGACTTGTAGTAGAATGAAGATGATTCACCTCTTGGACATTGAAGCACTGCTTCCAAGTCGTAAATAACAACTTTGTTATTCTTCTCTATGTTCTTCAAATCTTCCAGTCTTTCTTCTCTAGATAATACCTTCTCATTCAAATGTCTTTGGTACTTTTCTTCAAGTACTTGTTTTTGGTCATTATTAGAGTTAGCATAAGAGACACACATGTCACATTGATCCTTTTTTGGTTCGAAAAACGCCAGATTGAATTTCGTCGTGAATATATTGTAGTAGGCAGAGTAGTTTCCTATGTCCCTATTTGCTATCTTCTGTTCTGCTGCAAACTCATCATAAAGTTCTTTTATGGTTCTGTCACCAAAAATATATTCCCTGGTCGAATCAGCCCTCACATAGTGTGATTCGATTCGAGGAATCGTATTGATGTGCTTTTTGATGTCATCGACTAACTCTGTACTGAGTTTCTTATGATTTCCATGTTTTCCTCGGCGATCTTCAAGCTGGAAATCAGTACAATCTGTTTTTTTCTGTGTTGTAAATATCATCTTATCAGATATATCCAACGTGCTTCTGAAGTACTTCTTACATATCCTTATCTTTTTCTCGTTTATAGTAAAGTAAAACACGCTATTTGGACGTCGGGGCTTTTCGGCATTGGTATATTTATACTTCGGTTGTACATCTATCATAGACGCAGATATAAAGGCTCGCTGCAGACACCGATCTCCCAATTCCCAAAACTTGCGATGCACTTCCTGTCGATCTTCAACACTAATGTTGTATGTGCACTTTAATCTACACTTTTCATCGCAAGGTTCTTTGATACTGCGACTTGTTTTTAGTACTTGACTTTTATTCGATTTATACGACTGGCCAGTGTTCCATAACCTCTTGGCCTCGTTATTTTTCCATTTATTAGGATTTCGCATGCGCTTGCGGCCTCTTGGAACAGTTTCGCTATCTGACTCAGAACTAGAAGATTCTGTGCTTTCAGGCACCACGTAGTTTCTTCTTCCTCGCATAACTTCCGCTGCTGCGTTAGCAAACAAGACCATAAGTTGGATCACCAATGTCTTCATCATAATCGCTCGTCAGAGTAGACAGGATTTCAGAATAAAGATCAGCGTCTGGACTTTTCTGATTTATTCTGTTACCTCGTTCCTGAAATTAACACGAGGAAGCATATCATTTAAAAACAAAGTTGTACAACCCAGGTATAAATACATCAATGCAGCTATACCACGAACGTCCAAACAATGACTGTTTGATAAATTATTTTGTTAAATACTTACTACAGTATCTGGATGCACGTCTGTGTCCTCTATTGAATTTTCTATAACTTCCTTTGAAACATCGGATTCAACAGTTTTATCCTCTTGAGATATAGGATTTACAGTGTCATTATTAAATCGAATCTGTTGGTTGACTTGATCTGAACAGGATGAATGATCGTTGTCTGAGTCTGACGATGTAGATGATGATGTCGACGAGGAGGAGCTTGAAGATGAGCTAGATGAAGATTTTCTTGTGTTGGAGTTTGTTTCAATTTCCTTTGTGTCAGTATCGCTCATTGAAATGTCACTGTTATAATCAGGCACTAGACTTGTAAGTAAAATATTTTTACTATCCACCATATTGACCTTTTCTGACACCTAAAACGATATTGAATTATTGATTTATCTGACTGAACTGGTTTTCGAATCCCACGAGACATTTGACATCGCAGAGATCTGTCAGTTCGAACGACTAATTCTACTATTTATTTTAACCTTCTGTGTCATGCTATCTGAAATGCAGTATAGTAAGTATTATAAATAACTGTTATGCATCGCGGTAACAATGATAAAAAATAAGATAAGGTAAGATATTATAAGATAAGAAAAGCGTTTATTCATAGGTATAAACGCATGCTAATTTTATTACCATCGGGTGAGTAGGTTCTTGATTTGTCACTGTAGAATCATCATTTGCGGATAGCATCGGTTCAAAGGGTATAATATTTTCTTCAGGGATCTAAAACAAAATTATTAGACAAACAAACTTAGTGAAAACAAAGCTGAGAAAAAAATGGCTCGTAAAGTTACATAAAATGAGGCAAAACCAACGACGTTTAGTATTCTACTGGACAACCAGTTCCGAACTAAGATATTGGCACACAAAGTCTGGGTGACCACACCCGACCTCTCCAAGTAGAATGGAAGTAAGCGGTCCTGGTCGATGGGCAATACATTGACAAAATCATTGTCATACTCACCGTGCCAGCGCCAATTTTCTCAAGAGTCTCTGGAGATATATTTTCAATCTCGTCAGCTCTATGTTTTGACACCTGAAACGATATTGATTCATTTATCTATAAGCCGTGAACATGAGGAGCCGAGTAGGTAGTACAAAATTTACCAATTACGTAGCTAATGTTATCAGGGTAACTTAATAAGAAAAACAAACAAAATAGATAGGTATGCCACCTACCATCAGGTCAGGCTTCTCATTTCCCGCCTCTGAGGACTCATTCAGAAGTTGTAAAATCCTTCGGCATCTCCAAGACGACGTCGTCATCTTTGAAAATCGTCACCTGATTTATATAAAACGGACTTAATTTTAAAATATTCCAGTTAAATTATAATACTTTTAGCAATAATAACTAATGTATCTTGGCAAATTTAGATTATTTTGTAATAAACTGGGTCTATAGTGAAATGCAACAAAATGTCCAACACTTTTTTAAAAGTAAAATGGAACATAGCTAATAATTTCTCAAAATTAATGATAATTTAAAAATTAACAGGAAATAAATCTAAATATTTTTTCTCAGCCGTAGTTATTTCAAAACTATAATGAATTAAGTCTCAATAAGTCAAGCGATTACAAGCGTGTTTTAAAGAATAATTGGAAGTAAGTTAAAATGATTCAGTATACGACTTAATATTAATTGTAAAAAGCGTCACCTGATACTGCAACACGGAAATATTTCGTTTTGTTTCCGTCTTCTTCCAAAAAATAACACGTGCTACCGCCATCACCGACGAAGCATCACTGAATCGCGCTGTTTCACAGAACCAACTCGGCGTCAAAGTTTGTAGGAAAGAGACGGGAGGTGTTTTATTTCGGCCAATGGGCTTCGATTGAAGTGGCTGTCGAAGTGATCCTATTATTCTTTCTTAGTTAATGCCGTATATTAGTTAAAAACAATAGGGGCGTATTAAGGATTAATTCCCTATTCTTTTAAAGCAGCGGAATCTACTTACCTAAAAATTGGTGCACAGTCCCCTGTTAGCGAGGTCTACTGCCCATAGGGCCACTAGTTTAGTTATGACAAAGCGTTTAGCCAATTTATGTCATTTTATTTATTGTATCTAATTTCATTGTAAAATGTGTTATCTTAATGAAATTTTATAGTTATATATTTTGATAATTATACCATTCGTTAAATAACAAAAAAAACGGCCAAGTCTAAGTCGGTCTCGCGCACGGAGGGTTTCGTACCACCGTACAATGGTAGGGATGGTGTGGAGTGAATAGTTTGGATTTTACAGAGCAAAATGTTGTTTACAAAGTTATTAGTGCGGTTACTTTCACACTCCATGTACGTAACCAGGTGCATTCATAAGTTTGTGTGTAGTATTGAAAGAATTTTTGTGTGGGGGGGCCCGTTTCATATTTATTATATTCTGTTGTTTAGTATGTGTTGTTATAGCGGCAACAGAAATACATCATCTGTGAAAATTTCATCTGTCTACTTATTACGATTCATGAGATACAACCTGGTGACAGACGGACGGACAGACAGCGAAGGCTTAGTGATAGGATCTCGTTTGGCTCCCTTCGGGTAGGGAACCTTAAAAACTATAGCCCATGTCAGGTTTTATGACAAGAGGAAATCGTGGAGGGGGTGACACCCCGCACACCTTCCGCACACCCCCCAGGCCCTGCGTCACATTTGTCATAGTGCTGCACAAGTCCGCATTGACCCTGTATATAAATTTCGGTGTTTCTAACGTTTAAGATTGAACTTGTGATTGTGTATTTAAAATCCATAAATCCATTCTCAAGCAGTAGAACTACCTAGGAAATGCTGCAAAATTGTGATATTGAACGGAAAAAATGTGTCAAAAAATAATGTTCAGAAACTAAGAAATTCGTACCCAGAAAAGTAGATGAAATATTTACCTTAGAAGTCGGAGTGAGTGATGAAAATGAAGATTCTTTAAGTGTTTCTTGTGATAATAGTACAATAAACTTTGCTTTTGATAAATAAAATAGTTGCAAATTTGTAACAAGTAATTATGTGACTATTTGTGTTGTAACTTTGTTTTTCATACTGTTTGTATGAATGACAAATTTGTCTTTGCGGTTTTTAATAAATGTTTTATATCTTTAAAACTGCTTTATTTATTTTGTTCAAAACAATTTTTGAAAGCATCTATTGATATATTTTTATATATTTTTTGTAGATTTTTCACTGTCTTACTTTAAAAGATAGGAGGGTCATTTTTCCACTTTGGAAGGGTCTGTCTCTTTACCGATTTACTTTGAGGAAAAATGGCTTCAACTTCAAGAACCTTAACGTCATTTACAAAGACATATTTAAAGACAACACACACATATAGGTATGACGATAAAAATATTTTTGGTTTCAGTCCAGCCCTTTAATTATTTTAATTTTTAAATTGTCGTACCAAGTTTTAGCTGTTTAGTCCTAATAGTTGCTGCACGAAGTTGCTGTGACATACGGACGAATCGACGGACGGACAGACAGACTTGATGAAACTACAAGGGTTCCTTGTTTCACTACGGAACCCTAAAAAGGTGTTAACTTTCAAACTTAATTCTGTCGTATACCTTTTTGGTAACTATCGACATTGACTAACTCACAAAAAAAGGGCCATTAAACTTTACATGGACTATAACTACTTATACACTGGCCAGCAAAAATAAGTAGGTACTACACTTTTTTTTTCTAAACTGTAGATTAGAATTTAAATATAAAACATTTTATAGCAAATTTTATGAACTTTCCTTGAAATGATAGTACAAATTAATAGTAGTTTTTTTTTTATGTAGGGCTTTCTTTATGTATTCATTATTTGGCATTTGGATAATTATTAAAAGTAAATTATAATGAAAATAAATCAATGTATAGAATCAGTCAGCTGCTTTGTACAAAACTTAAATATGCAAAAACACACACACACACAAACACACTAAGAAAATAAAGCGCCCCGGACCATATCAGATGCAAAGGTCCCCATCACGCTGGCGGCGTTTCCGCGCTGCACTGCGAGGGAGATCCTCTGCATAAGATAGGACCCGGAGCGGCGGTCATAGCCACGGTCCCTCAGGCGACGCCCTATTTCCCTAATGAATGCCTTGCCCTGCACTCCCCAGACCCCGGTGGTTTCTATGGCAAGCGGGACGAATATATACTGGCCCAAAAGCACAGAGTACTTTTGGGTCTTCATCCTCGCTGCCTCTTCCGCTGCGGCCCCCGGGGTGGACACGGTCGATGCCAGGTGGGAGGGAGCGAATGTGCAGACACACGTCGCATCCCAATCCAATCCCAAAGCAATGACCGTCCCCTCTCCCACGGGATCATGGTCAGGCCATCCGGGCGTTTCCCATCGGTACGACACAGCCCCGCGGGCTCCAATACACAAGGTATATTGGCTGTTACAAGAGCCCGCTTGACGATGTCATTGATAGAGGAGTGCCGGGAAAGCCTGCCCGCGCTTCGAACGCAGTGAAGACCGTGCCGACCATGAGCGTCCACACCCGCACCACACACACAGGAATGAGACTGGCAGATGTCACAGCCAAGGCCAGAAATGTCCAGAAATGTTCCTAGTTGAGGAGAAGGCAAGGCATAGTAGTTTATGTGACTGATACATTATGAAGGGCCATTAAAACTCGAGTGTGGGTTTATGAAAAGAGCCAAATGTGAGTTTCATAATAATATCACGTGAGATTTTTATTGCCTAATTATGTACAGTTACATACACTAGTATATCTGCACACATATCATAAGCTCTCTTTAATGGGTTCAGGAACCGCATGTTCAACGGCATGGTGGCATTGATAATTGCTCTGCATTGTTTAACTTGTTCAATAGTACCTACCAACTTAACAGACAAACTAGGGGCGGCACGCAGGCGGGCGTCGGCGTCAAAATTTGAATGTCATAATATGTCGAAAATTGACACATTATGGTCATTATGTATCAATATTCATTTAAGAAATGAGTTTTAGCAAGTAGTATATCATTATGCTGGTCCCAACGTGCGGTTTTTGAATGCAGAAAGGAGGGTTTATGATATTTGTGTAGATAAAATTTATAAAGTTATTTCTGTCCGTCCGTCAGTCCGTCTGCCACCGGGAACAACCGGATTAACCGAAGTATTTCGGTTAATCTACCTATGTAGAGAGCAGAAATTTTAGGTGGCTATGTTAAGTTAGCTTGTAGCAACTAAATCAGTTTAAAAACCAAAAAATAAATAGATCATTCTGCAATTAGTCAACGTCTTCTTCATTGTACGTATTTTCTTACAAGTACTGTTTATTTAAGTCATGTTAGTTAGTCCGTTTTGTTAAATTCTGGCACATTTATATTATTCTTTACATTTCTAAGTATTTTCTTACAAGATAATCCGTTTGTTTGAATTCTGGTATATTTTCCACTGCCTCTACAATCTTAAATTAAATAAATGGGTCCTCCTCTTCTTCTTCTTCCAGAGCCTCTCCACTACTGGAGGTTGGCAGTCAGCTCCGAGTATCCCATTTGGTCTTTAGCTAGGAGGAAAAGTTCTTCGACGCCGGCTATGCTGGTCCATTTCCGGATGTTGGAGAGCCACGATGCTCTTCTTCTTCCGACGCTCCGTTTCCCTTCAATCTTTCCCATCATGACCACTTGAAGCGATTTGTATTGATCGTGGCGGAGCACATGTCCCAAATACGCAACTTTTCTTCTCTTGATGGTGGTCATGAGATCTTGGGATTTTCCGACTCGTCTCAGAACTTCCACATTGGTGACCCTCTGGATCCAGCTAATCCTTAACATCCACCGGTAGCACCACATTTTAAAGGCCTCTAGTCTTTTGCGGGTCTCTTCCTTTACGGTCCAAGCCTCGCATCCGTAGAAGACTATCGGCCAAATGTAGCACTGAAGCAGTCGTATCCGAAGTTTTAGGTCTAGCTGCCTGGTACAGAGTATATTTCTCATTTTATTGAAGGACGCACGGGCTTTTTCTATACGGGTCTTTATTTCTTGGTCGGACTCCCAGTTTTCATTTACCCATGTACCAAGGTACTTGTACTTCTGGACACTCTCTATCTGGGTCCCGGCTACTGTGACTGTCGGGTTAAGTGTTCTGTCTCTAGACACTACCATGATCTTCGTCTTGGATAAATTCATCGAAAGTCCGGCTTTCTGACTGCACTCGTGGATGCTGTTCACTATCACCTGAATGTCTTCCGGCGTGGAGGCTATCAGGGCCGTGTCGTCAGCGTATCGGAGGTTATTAATAAACTGTCCGTTGATGTTGACGCCCCACTCTCTCTCCTCTAGCGCTTCAGTAATAATGGCCTCCGAGTACAAGTTAAAAAGAAGCGGAGACAGGATGCATCCTTAACGTACGCCCTTGCATATTGCGACTTCTTCGGTTTCCTCACATTCCACTCTGACGGTGCCTGTCTGGTGCCAGTAAAGGTTCTGGATGATCCGCATGTCCTTGCAGTCCAATCTGACATCCTCCAGTCGACGCATTAATAGCTTATGTTGGACCCGATCGAAGGCTTTCTCGTAGTCCACAAAGCAAATAATGACGTCTTTCCGCATATATCTGCATTTCTGTACAAGAACATTGAGTGCGAATAGAGCCTCTCTGGTTCGCACTCCCGATTGAAAGCCAAATTGTGTATCACCAAGATCATTGTCAATTTTAGCGCGTATTCTCTCATGGATTATAGAAAGAAACAGCTTCAGTACTTGACTCATCAGGCTTATAGTCCGTTACTCAGTGCATTTCTTCGCATTAGGCTTTTTTGGTAGCGTGATGGATTTTAACCAATCCTTAGGTAAAATACCTGAGTTGTAGATATTATTGAAGAGTTTGGTCACTGCGTCTATCAGTTGGTCTTCAATAAGCTTCAGTATCTCTACGTGTATGCGATCTGGTCCTGGCGACTTTCCTGTTTTCGCTCGCTGGAGCGCTTTTTTCACCTCTGATTTTAGTATGTCAGGTCAGTACCGTCACAAGTCCTGTTCGCTGTGCCTCTAGTTACATCAGCAAATATTTCCTCGACTTAGAGTTTCCACGCTTTCTTTTTGCTTTCCGAGTCCGCTAGCAGCATGCCATTATTGTCAACTAGTACTTTCCGGCTCGGTCCTTTGCACAATCCTGCCATATCTTTGATTTCTTTATGCAAGTTGAAACTGTCGTGTTTCTTATTTAGTTCTTCCATCCTTGCACATTTACCTTCGTAGAATTTCGCTCTGGCTTTACGAATCTCTCTTGATATTAGGTTGTCTAAGGCCTTATACTCTTCTGTACTTTGTTTGTATAGTCTACGTTCCTCCATTAGCTGTAATATACTCTCATTCATCCATTGTTGTTTCTGTTTATGACATCTACTGTTTCTTTCAGACTGGCTGTTGTTTCTTCAACTGACGCTGGATCTATATTACTCTCTGCCCATGAGTTAATTGCGTTATAGGCTTTTACTCTGTATTCCGCAATTTTCAGTTTTCTTATGTCCGGTCTGATGTTAAACTTATTATTAATGATCTTCAATCGACACGCCATTTTTATCACAACGGGAGTGTGATTAGATTTAATATCTGCCCCGGGGTATGTTTGGGCACTCTTCACACAATTTCTAAAACACCTGTTGACCGTCACCAAATCGGTTTCTTACTATGTGATCTGCGGTGTGTTGTGATGACGTCCAAGTGTATAGTCGTCTTGGGGGAAGCTTGAACAAGGTAGTTAAAAGTTAAAAGTTAAAGTAGCTAAATCATTATCTTGACAGAATTCAATGAGTCTATCTCCGCGTTCATTTCTGATACCCAGTCCATACGCCCCAGCTACGCCTGACACTTCTACTGCACCCACTTTTGCATTAAAGTCGCCCATTATGACATTAATATCGTGTTTTTTTGTGTATCTTTGTAAGGTACTCTATTTCTGCATATAACTGGTCTATTTGTCTTATAGCCTTGTTGGCTGTTGGTGCGTAAACCTGTATTATGTTTATGTTGCATGGTTTTGCTTCGAGACAGAGAAGCATGCTCCGGTTGGAATGTGGTATGAAATGTCATACTGCTTCAGCTGTTTCTCTGTTAAGCAATACTGCGACGCCATGCTGTTCTGTTGCTCCCTCTTCGTTCTCGGATCGGTACAGTACTTTGCCTTCCGTGGTAACATACCTTTCTTTTCCAGGCCACCTGGTGTCACTGATTCCCATTATTTCGACCTGAAGACGCTCCATTTCCTGCATAACATTAGGAAGTTTGCCGTGTTTCTTCAGACTTCTTACATTCCACGTTCCTATTCTAAAATACTTTTTATTATTATAAGTTTTCCCTCCGGGGATTCTTAGCACCCCTGTCCCATCTAAGGGACGCCGGAGACTCGGGGCCGGGGCTTTTGTTGTACTTTTCATGTTTTCTTTCTGGTCAGAGCTGACCAACTAGGGAAAGTTAATGATGGTGGTATCCCGTTGCCTTCCATCATCGCAGCTTGCCGCCGTACCGCCAGACTGGCTCCGCCTGCGCAAGTGCTGAATGCCAAGCCCAGCCGACGAATGCTGTCTTCGGCCTCGACATTCTACTGTTACTACTGCTGCCTAGTACCAGACCATAAGTTTTAGCTCTCACGATAAAGCTTGCCTCCTCCGCCGATGTCGCTGAATTGACCTCCTGATCTGTCGCCTTCACCGCCGTTGAGGTCTTCACCCGTAACCCTGGTCGCGGGCTCCGCGTTATCCCCCGCAGATCTGGGTCCCTGCCCGAACGTGGCCACCATCCCACTCCGGCCTACTGAGGTGAGGGGTGCCCACCCCCGCGGCTTGGACGCGCCGGGCAAGATTTACCCCGGTCGGTGATAGAGAAGGTGACTCTATCTCCCACGAGGCCGGGTTAATGGTCTTGTGTGTTTCCAAGACCAACGGCTGGGTCCGTTTGATTTAATTCTGGCATATTTCCCACATTCTGTACATTCACAAGTGTGTCCTTACAAGTTATCATTAGATTGTTGAATCCTGGCATTCCATAAAAAGTATTTCTACTGACTTAACAGTAGACAAGCGGATTACAAGTAATGTATGTTAGTGGTTCGCTTTATTTTACGTATTTCAACTTTTTCAAAATTTATAAAATGTTGACCCACTAACGCTAGCGAATGCTCGACTATCCTGCAGAACAGAGCGTGTGCGAAGCTGCGCCGGGTAAATGCTAGTATGTAATATTTGTATAAGTTAAACACAACCTATTTTAACAGAGATCAAAATATCTATCTGTGAGGGTTTATCGAACCATTGTCTACGATCCTCGTAAGAGGGACGGGCCTACTAAACATAAATACCGGATAACTGTGAGCCTAGTTATGGTAGTAGTCATATAAAATGACTTCTTTTTTGGGTTCTATTACTAACCTCCGCTGTCCGTACGTCCGTCCGTCTGTCACCAGGCTGTATCTCATGATCTAGTAAGGCAGTTGAAATTTTCACAGATGATGTATTTCTGTTGCCGCTATAACAAAAAATACTAAAAAACAGAATAAAATTAATATTTAAGGGGGCTCACTGGCAACAATTATTTCAATACCACATACAAACATATGAATGTACCTGGTTACGTACATAGAGTGTGAAAGTAGCCGCACCAATAACTTTGTAAACAACATTTTGCTATGTCATATCCAAACTATTCACTCCACACCATCATTACCATTGTACGGTGTCAAGGAACCCGTTCACGGACCGTTTGTATGTTTTACTATAATTATGATACAAACACTATAACAGTGATTCCAAACAATACTTGAATGAATAGAAAGTATTATTAAATAATTAGATTTCTCCAAGACGGTTGGAAAAAAAAATTCCAAATAGGTCCTATTTGGAAAAAAAAAACAATTGTTCCCATTAAAATCAGGTCAGGATCTGCTCATATGATCCTGGAGAAACTAAGGGAACTAGTCGCATCTTGTAGCCTATAACGACTATTGTATTTTTCATAGTAACTCGTGCATTTACTCCCGGGATGCATCGTTTTGTGAAGTGGAACAGATAATTAAGACCACAAAGGGCTCCAGAATTACTCAATACAATTTCACAGGTTGCAATTTGAGAAATTTATTTAGTCTGTTCAGTAATTTAAGCTCCTCTTAATGCATAATGGTGAGATGGATATGATGATGACGCAGCTAGCTTTTTAAAAATTTATCGACACCGGTCGGCATCATTAAGAAATAAAGCAAACTCTTTAATTAATGAAGAAACGTCTGGGTAAGATTTGTAACAAATAAGAGTTTAATTGAAGTCGGGTATTTATAACCCTTCACTTTTAGTTCTTCTAAAAGGGGGTGTAGAACCTGCACCTGGCTCATTTGAGCGGGGCCTTTGTGCAAGTCCCCTTCGCCTGCACATCTTCTTCAGCCATGCCAACTCCTGCAACAGCTGGAGTAGGAGGCCTGGGTGTTTTAGGAGCACATAGGTGTTTGTTGTGTCACCTAGGATAGCCATCCTGGTTTCTTTTGTGGAGGGACATGCCAGTAGCATGTGCTCTACTTTAATTTTAGTTTTTAAATATTAATAATCTTGGTCTGTGTGCCGGAATTCAGTTTGAAATCGTGGTCTGAAAATGCAATGGGTAAAGTCCGCTTCCTTTTTTGATATGTTGAAGCAGTTTATTAACAAATTCAATAAAATATATATCAGTTATACTGGCTCCAACAGCCACTCGATAAATATATATAATATATATACATAGTCAGGTCATAAGTTCTGTCACATGTGCAATATGATATAATTTAGACATGTTTATTATTTATGTAAACATTTATATAGCAAAATGAACTTAATAAAACATAGATTCTTATGGTAATAAAGTTTATTCAAAATGACCCCCGCGATTTTGAATACAGGCCTTTATTCTGCGCGGCCAGTCGTCTATCGCAGCACGAACGAGGTCCATGTCAATATCGGCGGCTGCCTTACTCAAGGATGCCTTGAGTGACTCCAAATCAGGATGAGGCTTTGAGCAGGCCTTTTCCTCCAAGTGTTGCCATATCTTGTAATCTAACGGACTCAAATCTGGACTGGAGAAGGGCCAGTCTTCGTGCCGGATGAAGTCGATTTCACGCGCCGCCAGCCAGTCTTGTGTGCTTTTCGCTCTATGAGCTGGCGCAGAATCTTGTTGGAATACCCAGTGCCTGTTATTAAACATGGTATGAGAAACAGGTTCCACAAGGTTCTTGAGGGCTGTATTTTGATACACAACTGCATTCGTTTTTACGCCTTTCTCACAAAAATGTACCTCAGTTAAGCCCCAATAAGAGACTCCCAACCAAACCATGAGTGAGGATGGAAAATTACCTCATTGGACACGCGGAATACGGTTGCTCACTTCTTCACTGCTGTGTGCGTACACCTTATCATTTTGTTTGTTGTAGCTCTCTTCCACGGTGAAAATTTTTTCATCCGAAAAAAGAATTTCCCGATGCTTTTTTCCCGCGTACCGCTTCAACAAAGCGCGGCATCTCTTCAGTCTCAGGTCCATTAAACGAGCGTCCAAACGATGTCCTGTTTTTCTTCGATATGCCCTAAGCCCTAAGTCTTCATTTAACACCCTTTTCACCGTGGTCCTGCTTAACCCCATCTGAAGGGCCAACAGTTTCTGCTTACGTATGGGATTTCTTTGAATTCGCGCCTTCACAGCTTTTATCACTGCTGCCGTCTTAACAGAGCGAGGGCGACCAGTTCTTGACCTGTCATCTACACTAGAGTCTTCATTTTATCGTTTTATGGTACGATAAACGAATTTTTTGTTTATATTCAAATTTTCCAGTAAGTCGAAAACCTGAATTGGCGCGTAACCGCAACGATGCAACGCAATAACTGCGACGCGGTCTTCTTTAAGTGTCCACTCCATATTTGAAAATGAGGAAAATTCTAAAAAGTACACATTTTTATTTTCATGAAAAATTCGAAATTCGAATTCAATAAACTTTTTTGTAGCCAGCGTTCTAAATTCAAAAGTTTTTATTGTGTGACAGAACATAAGTTCTGTCATAAGACCTGACTGTGTACAACTTGTCTATGTTGACTCTACAAACTTAATAATAATATGACTCAAAAGAGCAATATAATTCACCTTACCAAGTCATACGGGTATACTTAATGTTAAGAGGGTCGATGCTTGAAGAGATATGTTGTGTTTTTGTAAGAGTCGAACGAGTTAATCTTCGAAAGACCTTTTAGAGGGATACAGAGGGCTTAGTGCTGAGGGCCTTTCAGTGCAAACAGGGATCAATGTGATAAGGTCACCTACCGCTCTTTCTTTACCTAAAGCATATTATAAAAAGGTATAATATACACAGAAAGTTCTAAAGGGATAATCTTTTACTTTTCAGTTATTTGCATACGTGACTATTGAATTTATGGATTAATGTGTTGGCAGCCTTTGTCTCTGCTACCCACCCTGCATGAGAAAGGCCGTGAAGCTTTTTAGGGCTCCGAAGGGTTCTGAAGGATGCCAAACGGGACCCTATTACTAAACCTCCGCCGTCCATCTGTCCGTCTGTCCGACCATTCGTTAGCGGGATCTCATGAACAGTAAAAAGTAAAGACTAGAAATTTTCACAGAATATATATTTCTGATGGCGCTACAGCAACTTTTCTTTTATTATTATTATTCAAGTATTGGTTGGAATTACTTACATTGCTTGTATTATACTAAGGGAAATATTAATTTGCAAATCAAAAATACTAATTTTCAAACGATATAGAAAATACTATCCTAGATTTCATGGCCTTTCACATGGTTGTGGTGGCAATTGGTTTAATATTGGTCGTTATCTTAGGGCTTTGGGATTGTTTCCATGTTCAGACATTAAAAAAAAATATATGTCCACGTAAGATTGTCAAAACCGTTAGTTGATAAACTATCGTTTTTTTTCTCGTTAGTTGGTCAACTATCGACAGATAGTAAACTGTAGCGTACTGCTTACTATATGACTCGTTAATTAATAAACTAACGGTTAAAAACGTTAAATAGTAAACTGGTTTAAACTTGAATTGCATACGAAATACCAGGGCAAACACTGCGGTGAAGCTTAGGTGAAGACTAGAGGGGGCGAGTGCAGCGAAGCGAACCCTGTCGGTCTGGTTTAATATCTGCCGATAGTTGATCAACTAACGCGTTAGTTTATCAATTGCATCAGTCCCACACTAGGTTTCCTTTTGTCGTGGATAATAATTACGAATGATTTGTGAAATTAAGTGAATTATGAAAGCAATAACTATAAATCTAATCTTTAGTTAGGTAAGAAGTGTGTTTTATATAGTGTGGTGGACAGTTGTTCAGAAGGACAGGTAAACATATATTTTTTATAAATAGGTAGATAATAATTGTATTATAATATTTATAAACAATATTATTCACTCCATGTTCGGACATAAAAATATTCTTTTTTTTTTTAGTGATTATGCTTATTGTACAAGGGCACGGAAACCTTCGTGTGCGAGATCGACCCGCACTTGACCGATTAGTTTGATGTTTACATACTACACGCGCGAGTTAACTTGGCACCTGGCTCGCCCCGCCCGCTTTCCCGCCCCGCTACCCGCGATCGCCTTGGCAAGGACGACCGCGGGTTAACTCGCGCGTGTTATATAACATTTCTACTAGCCGTTGCCTGCGGATCGCCCGCGTGGGGTCGTGTAAAATAGCCAAGTGCGATTGGTCCTCGAGCACAAAGGGTTGCTTACACTGAACTATCTATTTATCTGATAAAATATCTTATAAGAGCTGCGTGGTCTAATCGGTTCCACGCTTCCTCCCCCACAGGTGATGAAGGTTCGATTCGTGACCATGTACCAATGAGATAATTAATTTTACATCATACGGACGTTCTAACGGTGATGGAAAACATCGTGAGGAAACCTTCATTGCCCCATAGCTGCGGCGATGGGGTAACCCCTTGTTACGCGAAATGGAGTATTGAATAACTAGCTCAAACTGGGCACAACTGTGCCTCTGCCATCCCCTATGGGAAAAGGTGTGACGCTATGTTAATGTTATGTGTCATCTGATAACCACAGCATTTCCGAAAATATTGAAAAAAAAACCTTTAATTATGACTTCGTATTTATTCATATTCATATTGATATTCATATTCTTTATTGCACAGAAATCTTATAGAAATAGTAAGGTAACAAAACATTTTATGAGCAAAGGCGAGCTTATCTCTAAAGAGAGATTTCTACCAGCAAACCTAGGTAGGACAGGAAAAATTGTGCAACAGGAGAGTCCTAGTGCGCAATAAAACTGTACACATCTAATTGTTTACAACTAAAACATAATAATTTAATAAATGATATATACTAAATAAAATACAAAAGCAAAAAATTTTATATATATCAAACATATACTACTTATATATACATATATAAAAGTACCTATCACGAAAGAGAAAGGAAATGCTCTTTCAATCTTGTCTTAAAAGTGAAAATTGAGGGACTATCTCTAATAGCGCAGGGAAGTGCGTTCCACAGTCGGATCGCCGTTAACCTAAACGAGTGTTTGTAAGCGGCAGTGTTATGCCGAGGAGTAGAGAGAAGAGACATCGTGTGGGATCTCCGGTTGCTATGCCTGGAGGAAATAAACTCGAAACGTTCTCGAAGATATGAGGGGTAGCGGGGATTTCGCAAAATGTTGAACAGATAGGAGAGAACGTGCATATCACGACGAAGGCGGATCGGAAGCCACCCCATGCGATACTGTGAGACATGGTCATACTTGCGCAGCCCGAAGACAAACCGTATCCCGAGGTTTTGAAGTCGTTCGAGTTTGTTCAGTTGTTCTTCGTTCGCACCGATCCAGCAAACATCTGCATAGTCGATTAAAGGTAGTAGGAGGGACTGGGCAAGGGTGATTTTAGTCTGCTGTGGCAGGAAGTGCTGCAATCTCCGTAGGGAGTGAAATGACGCAAAGACTCGTCTGCTGACCTCACAAACATGGGGCGACCAGGACAACAATTTATCAAATACAACCCCAAGATTCTTGGCCTTCTCGCTGTATGAGATTATGTTACCATCATACACTATAGGGTCGACGGGCATTTTCTGAACTAGGTTATGAGAGTGACGAGTACCCAAAATCATGGCCTGCGATTTGCCCGGGTTGACAAGCAGACCATAAGAGGTAGCCCATTTCCTGATGTTATCGAGATCAGCATTCAACGCCTCTACTGTCAGATTCACATCACACGGAGAGAAGTGCCGATATATTTGAAGGTCATCTGCGTACAGATGATAAGAAGAGGTAAGAACGTCAGAGATGGAGTTAATGAATACCGAGAAGAGGAGAGGAGAAAGGATGCCTCCCTGCGGAATACCTGCGGAGAGATCACACCAGTCCGTTGAGATCTCCTCCGACTTAATGCGTTGCTGGCGGTCTCTCAGGTAGGAGTCAAACCAGCGAGCAGAGTGCGAGGAGACATTAAGTGACTTTAAAATTTCGACTAGTATATCGAAATCGACGCAGTTAAAGGCGCTACTGAAATCAAGCAGTGTAAGGACCGTAAGCTGCTTTTGATCCATAGCTAATTGAATGTCGTCAGTGATTTTGAGCAGTGCTGTGGTAGTGCTGTGACCCGGCCTGAAACCTGATTGGTGGGGATTCAGTAACATTTTTGAGGAAAGGTAGGAGGAGAGTTGGGAGTGGACAATTGATTCCAGGACTTTGGAGAGGATAGGCAGAATAGAAATGGGACGGAAATCTTTAAAGAAGGCGGGATTAGACGTTTTGGGGAGGGGAATCACAAGTGCCAATTTCCACTGGCTGGGGTAGCAACATTGGTCAAGCGACACAATAATTATGTGGGTGATGAGAGGTAACAGTACATCAATGATAGTTGTTATCATCTGCGAACATATCTTGTCCTCACCTATGGTCTTCGACGAGATTGCCAGTATTGCCCTCCTTACTGCGCCGATTCCGACAGGGATGAAATTAAATGCTGAGGTGAGGGATGTTGCCTTGGACCGTAGGTTACGAAGGTTTGCATCCTTGACGAGGGAGTCTATCGCGACAGAGGGAGTTGCAAAGAAACTATTGAGACCCCGGAGATCGATATTTCCGGCTGCCAATTCCTGTGACTTACCAACACCAAGGGTCTTCAGGAACTTCCAGACCTGTGCTGGAGTATAGCTCTCGATACATTCGTAGATATGACGGCGTTTAGAATCACGACACAGGCGAGTGCAACGATTACGGAGGCGTTTGAAAATTAAAAGATTCTCGTCGGTCGGATCCCTCTTATATCTAGACTTGGCACGGTTTCTCTTAGCCATCAGACCCTTAATGGTGTCAGTAAGCCACGGTGCAGGAAGATGCTTCACTTTAACCCTCTTGACCGGAGCATGCTTATCAAACAAGCTCAGGACAATAGAGTTGAAGTTCCGTACTTTGTCATCAATGGTCTCACTACCGTAGACAGGCGACCAGTCGACAGAGGAGGCGTCTGAATTAAGGGAGGTTATATCCATGCCCTTGAAGCTACGAATGTCAAGGAATTTAGCTGCACGCTTGGGAGGCTTTATCTTATAAGAGAGGTAAATAAGATTGTGATAGGAGAAAGGGGCGTTAAGTTGGCCATGCGCAGCAACCTTAGACATGTCAGAAGTAATCATTAGATTTAGAAGAGAGGGGGTGCAGTGTGGTTGAAAGTGAGTGGCCTCTAGAGGAAGGATATGCATGTTTAATGAACTTACAAGAGAATTCAGCTTCGCTGAGCGACCGTTATTCTTGAGAAGGCAAGTGTTGAAGTCGCCGAGAATTAGGGTGTCGCTATAAAGAGGAGTCAAGTCACTGAGAAGGGTTTCAAAAGAGTTAAAATAGTCGATTCGAAGAGAGGGGCTATAATAGACACCCAGGAGGACTTTGTTGTGACGCAAGAATATCTCCAGGAACAGGTGTTCAGCAGAACCTTACCTGTACAGAGTACAGGCTTGGCGACTGGCTGATGACTTTGCATGGGATGTCAGAACGTAGGTAGATAGCAACACCGCCATCAGCCTTGCCTATCCTGTCGTTCCGGTAGAGACTGAACCCTGGCAGAGCATACATGGCAGAAGAAAGAGATGGCTTGAGAAAAGATTCCGAAACAAGAATGCCATGTATGTTCAGATCACTAGAAACTACAAGAAGGTCAGCATAGCTGGTATGAATGCTTTGAGCATTAATATGAACAACGTTGAAGTTTGCACCAAGGTTTGAAAACACCCGTTTCAAGTTATATGACAGCGAATCATCCGCTGTTGACCCAACACTTCCCGCGCTAACAGAAATATCGTTATCACAAGATGAGAAGAAACTATTACTAAAGTTGTAGGTATCCATAGTCTAAAATAAATATACTAATAAAATGAATACAAATATATATATATATATATATATATATATATATATAATAAATAAACCCAATAATCGATAGTACCCTAAAAAAAATAATATTCAAATTAATATAAATAAATAGCCTGAACCCAGTCGTACATACACTGGGCTTTTCGGGGGAAAATTCAGAAAAATATTTCATCCGAAACATTGAGGAAGAATAATACACATAAATGGACTAATTTCACGAAAACGGGACACATTGTGGAACAATCACTAATACACAGAGCATTTAGGTAATATGGAACACTAACATTATTTTTGTATAGAATTAACATTAATTTATATGGAACACGCCCTGCGTTCCGTCCGACAATACAGCAACAACAGCTCAACGTTGGATGAACGTTGGGGCAGTGTTGGAATAAAAGGATGACATAATTGACACAATGACAAACATGAATTGAATGAATGTTGACTTCAGACAGGAGCATGAAACAGAAACCGAAAAATAAATACACACATTATTGAAGGTGAACAAAAATAAATGAATAAAATAACTACCTTGTTGGGAAAATGAGTATTACCCGTCCAAATTGTGATAGCGAGTACGGAAAAGATGTTTATTTCTTGGCTTTAGTCGGACCAGCGCGCCTGATTTGACGCTTGGCAGTGCCGGGCGCCGAAGAGGCAGCCACTGCACTTGAAGCAACCCCAGCCGGGTCAGAGTGTCGATAAGGGGGCGGAAGCAGATATCTTAGCAGGATCCGACTGCCCAACAGAAGGAGGGAACTTGCTGGTGTGAACCAGAAGCTCCGACATACGCTCCACCTTCTGTCTGGATTTGTCAGGAAGCAGCAAGACGATCCTGCCATATATTTCGATATATAATTAGCATTCATTTTGTAATTTGACAATATTTTATTTAAAAAAGGAAACGCAAAAGATACGACGACTGTGGAGTTTCTTCGGTGAGCTCTTCTCCACAGATTCCGCCATTGGGTTAGTGAACTCACCCAAAAAAATGTAATGACGGATCTAAGTGATGTAACAACATCCTATGGAAATAAATGATTTTTGATTTTGATTTTGATTTTTGCCATCTGTAGTCCAGCAATTCTGCACACCAAAGTGCTTCCTGGCAGCCATAAACACCTCATGCCTTGTCTTTGTTAAAAACTCGGTTACTATGACTCTGGATCCCTTCAATGCAGTCTTGCCTTTCCAGGCCTCTGAGCGAGCACTAAAGGTCGAGAACCTCACCAACAACGGACGGGGATGCGACGGCTTCTTCATGGATCCTAGTCTATGCACAACACTGATGTTGGACACACACTCCGGGGACAACTTCATTTGGTCGGACAATACTGCACGCCCAATGTCAACGGAGTCCTCATTCTCCACTTCAGGAACACCATGGAGAAGAAGCACCTTCCGTCTGGACGCCATCTCGAGACGGTCCTGGCCAGCAAGCAGCAACTCCATCTGTGCGCGCAGCAAGTCAAGGCAGTTCCAAGTGAATGCCTTAAATTCCACAAACTCGCTGGCGATGGTGTTGAGATCGGGTGGGCTGCTGGACGAGGACATGGTGGCGGCCTCCCGAAGGTCCTTCTCATACTGTGACATCCTGGAGTTGAAAGTGGTCACTATCTTCTCCATATTGTTGTTCAATTTATTGTAGAGCTCCATTGTTATATGATTTCCAGGTATGTATATGGAAAATGTGATTTGCCCAGTGATGTTAGGGGTCCAGGCCTAGATTTATAATAAAATTACTGACATTAAACTTTTATTTTAATTGAAATTAATTTAAAATAGATAGACAGACTTTTTAAATGTTGCTTGCTAGGCTACCCTCCAAAAAAAAAAAGTATTTGTGATCTTCTTTAGAAAAATGCAAATTTGGAAAACAACGTTGTTAGTTACGACGCGTATTTATTATCTTGTAATTTTCACTTTCATGGGTCAAGCATATTTTTATTCCCATACAAAACTCTTACCCCATTTTACCCCCTGTGGGAACTGAAATTTGAAAAGAAATATGTCCGAAATTACATCTGGAATCTTTAAGGGATTAAATATGGCCAGAAATGCATCTTTAGCTTCAATTCTAGGCTTAACTAGACAACATAAAAATGTAGGAGAAATATATGTTATAAAAGGTCTATTAGAGATAAGAATGGACTTTTAAAATTACCGGATATCTGTTATATTTAATACTAAAAAATATTTTTCGCAATGCATTATTATTCAACTAAATGAACAAGCGCTCGGAGACGATATCAGTTTCCTATATGAAACTTACACGCAAAAATAGGTAAAAAAAGGGTAAATTTTTGGTTGTAATATTTTATTTTTAATGTTATTATTACAGGAGTTTAGTAATGTTTTCTATAATTTTCTCGATCTCGGAGCTCGGGCTGCCCCGCGGGGCTCTGCGCGGGAGCATGCGTCAGTCTGCTTCGACGCGATGCGACGGGTATTTGTTTTCTTTGTCTAATTCTCAATGCCATTGGCCTATGTTCAGACCTTAATACCGACCTGCCAATTTTCAGATTTGTAGTCATTCATATTTACATACAAAGTTCACCCCCCCACCCCCCCATTCCAACACTTTAGTAAGTTCAGATTTAAAAAAAACTCTAGTTATCTGTTGTATCGCAACTATAAACTCCCCCTTAGGGCAGGAATTTCACCAAATCCCTTCTTAGTGCTACTAAGGAACCCTTGTACAAATTTTCATAATCCTAGGTCCACTGGTTTAGGCAGAGCGTTGCCTGCCAGTCAAGCAAAGAGCGATTTAATAAACATAAACATAAACACAAACATTTACATACAGGCACATACATTGCTTCTGGCCCCACACTAGGATACCCTGTGTCGTGGGAACCAGAAATAGCGACGTCACACACATATAAACATAAACACCCAGCCGTGGATCGAAACCGGGATCTCTCGCATGGAAGGCAGAGCCACAACCGCTGCGCCCCAGAGGTCGTCACGTAGAGAGTAGATGTACCACTTTATAAACACTATTTAAAGGGGTTGATCCCTTTAATATTGCCCTTATTGTGATACAGTGTTTTTTGCCTATTTTGAAGAAGTAATATATGACTTATGAAGGGTAACCTTCCGCTGACCCTCAAGTGCAAGTCAAATCAAATCAAATCAAATCAAATCAAAAATCATTTATTTCCATAGGATGTTGTTACATCACTTAGATCCGTCATTACATTTTTTTTGGGTGAGTTCACTAGCACAATGGCGGAATCTGTGGAGAAGAGCTCACCGAAGAAACTCCACAGTCGCCGCATCTTTTGCGTTTCCTTTTTTAAATAAAATATTGTCAAATTACAAAATGAATGCTAATTATATATCGAAACAGCCTGTTACTCAAACAATCTATTCCCATGGACATCTGTCCTCTAAGTAATCAGATATCCTATAGTAACCTTTTTTATACAATTTCTGTTTTATTATTATTTTAAACTTGTCTAAAGGTAAGTTTTTAATATCAGTAGGGACCTTATTGTAATAGCGTATACAATTGCCTTTAAAAGAATTACTAATTTTATGTAGTCGGCTTACATAAGCAACCAACTTGTCTTTATTTCTAGTATTAAAATTGTGTATATCACTGTACTTCTGAAAATTAGTTATATTTCTTTTTACATACACAAGATTGTCATAGATATATTGAGACACAAATGTCAGAATATTGATTTCTTTAAACTTTTCCCTCAGTGACACTCTAGGCCCTAATCTATAAATTGCACGAACAGCCCGTTTCTGCAGAATAAATATACTATTAGCATTCGCAGCGTGACCCCACAATAAAATACCATAGGTCATTAGACTATGAAAGTAACTAAAGTAGACTAGTCTAGCGGTGTCTACGTCGGTAAGAGCTCTAATTTTTTTAACTGCGAACGCTGCCGAACTCAGTCTGTTCGACAATTTATTTATATGAGGATCCCATTGTAGTTTGGCGTCTAAAGTAATGCCCAAAAAGACAGTCGACTGCACAAGGTCCAATCTCTGTCCTTTTATAAATATGTCTGTAGTTACCGGGTTCACATTGGGTAACACGAATTTAATACATTTAGTTTTCTTTTCATTAAGTAATAAATTGTTAACAGTAAACCAGTTCACTATACTAGAGATAGCATTATTTACATCGTCATAATTTTATTGCTGTCTTTCAACTTTAAATATCAAAGAAGTATCATCGGCAAACAATACGAACCCATGTTTTGCTTTAACAAGGTAAGGTAAATCATTAATATATACTAAAAACAAGAAAGGACCAAAAATTGAACCTTGCGGTACGCCCATACTTATTGAAGACCCAGGTGATCTTTTCCCATTAACATCGACCATCTGAACCCTATCTGTTAGATATGACTCCAGAAGGCCAAGTGCCTGATCTTTTACACCATAATGGCGTAACTTCCTGACAAGAGTGTCATGATGGACGCAATCAAAAGCCTTGGATAGATCGCAGAAGACACCTATTGCATCCATTGCGTCTTCCCAGGCATCAAAAATATTGTCGATTAGTTCAACACCAGCATCGGCTGTTGAACGACCCTTTGTGAAACCAAACTGAGCAATATGAATTAAATTATTGAGATAAAAATGACTTTGCAATTGATTAAGTATGAGTTTTTCAAATATTTTGCTAAGCGTTGGTAGTATCGATATGGGTCTAAAATTGGTGGGGTCTGATGTACTACCAGCTTTGAATAAAGGTATAACTTTACTTAGTTTCATCAAGTCAGGAAACACACCATTATCTATACATTGATTAAATATACAACAAAGGTGAGGTGCAATACAATCTACAATGGAACTAATAATTTTTACTGATAGACCATGGGCGTCAACTGTCTTTTTCATTTCCAGGGATTTAAACGCTTTTACAATGTCTTCATTATTTACGTGCCTAAATTTAAAATCTGTTTTACAATCCTCAAAGTTTTGTTTAAGCATAGATTCAGCAGCAGCGGGAGATGAATTTAAGGACTTGGTTGTTGAAACTGGAATGTCCGTAAAGAAATTTTCGAAAGCTTTTGCTACTTCTAGGTCTGTACTTAGCAATTGATTATCTATCTTAAGCTTGATGTTATTATGTGTAGCTTTGGCCTTTCCAGTCTCTCTGTTTATAATTTGCCAAGTCGTTTTCATTACATTGCTACTAGATTCAATTTTGTTTTTAATGAAATTAGATTAAGCTACGGCACAAACGCGTTTAAACATTTTCGAATAACTACGAACATAATCTAGAAAGGCCGTATTTTTGTTATATGATTTCTCTTCATAGAGTTCATATAATCTTCGTCTGCTCCTATGAATTCCAACTGTCGCCCAATCACTAAACAAGGCTTTGTTATTAACTTTTATAGTTTTTGATTTAAATACCGTATCATATTCATTTTTGACAAGGTTAAATACTGAGTTGTACAACAAATTTGGATCGTCACTGTATGGTATTTCCCATAGTTTATCTAAAATATTATTCCTGTAGTGTTTAAGCCGAGTGTCACTAACGGGCACACATGTAATATCCTCTTTTTGGTCCTTTTTTATTTTAATATTGAATATACCTATCTGACCAGAGTGATCAGAGGTTAATTTATTGATGACCGATTTGAAAATGGGCGTAATGTTAGTAAATATATTGTCAATGCAGGTAGCAGATGTTGCAGTAATTCTAGTAGGCTCCAAAAACAGATAGTTCATGTTGTGACATAAAAATAAAGATTTTAATCCAGTACAAATATTATTATCCTCTAACAGATTAACATTAAAATCACCACAAATTATAAAAAAATTGTTTTTATCGCTGATTTTAATCAACACTTCATCCATTTTCTTTTCGAATAAATCAAAGGATGAATCTGGTGGTCTGTATACGCTCATTACAATAAGTTGTTCAAGTTCAATACAGGCTATTTCCATGGTACCCTCAACAGACAGGCTCACTATGTCAACTCGTTCCTTATATTTAAAACTATTATTTACAAGTATTAAGGAGCCACCGCGATCAGCTGTTTTTCTGTTGAACGAACTAGCAACGTGGTGGTTATTAAAGTTGAACATGAACTGATAACATTTTAAGAAGTGCTCTGTTATACATAAAATATCAATATTATTACAGTTCATGAATAACTCAATTTCCAGTTCTTTACTTAACATGCCCTGTATATTTTGATGAACCACGTTTAAAATATTCTTACTTTTACATTTTTCATTACTAGTAACTTGATTTAATGGGCAAGATGAAGGTATATTTATACAAATATTAATATTACTGCCAGAGTTACTCTCTGTTGTCCTATGGGTTAATTTAAAGAGCTTGGAACAGATTCCAAGGAGTACATGTCATTATTATTACACTGCTCAATAGAAGCAGGCGTTTCATTAGTCAAAAACTTGACTGAGTTCAAAATAAAATAAGATAGTGACTGTGCTATCTGTTTTGTATAAAACCTAGATAGGTAATACCTATCCTTAGTCAAATAAAAATATTTTCCAATACAAATATTGGTGTCTATGAAATGAAATTTTTCAGTATGACGACATGTCAATGTGTGTATAAATGTATTATAATAATGTCTTATATGATTTTCATGTTGTGACAAAGATTGGCTGAAGGGAAACGCAAACAAGATTATTCTATCTACATTTTGTAAAGAATTTAATTTGGAAAAGTATTTAGTAAGCTCATCGACATGTGTATCCTGCCTATCCTAACCTACGGCGCTCAGTCATGGTCTTTGACCGAACTTCAGAAGTCCAAACTCAAGGTTTGCCAGCGAGCAATGGAGCGCAGCATCCTAAGTGTTCGTAGGACGGACCGCATAAGGAACACCACACTGCGCTCCTTAACTGGCATCGCTGATGTGGGTGCACAGACCGCTAAGCTAAAGTGGAACTGGGCCGGCCACGTAAGTCGCATGCACCCAGATAGATGGGCAAAAATCGCCGCTAACTGCAGGCCTAAACGGAGATGGCGGGAAGACCTCGACAAGTTTTTGCCGGGGTGGCCGGAGGTGGCACAGACCAGGGAAGTGTGGACGGAAGAAGGGGAGGCCTTTGCCCAGCAGTGGGACACCTTAATGGCTAAATAAAAAAAAAAAAAAATATATGACCCTCTTAATCTCCACTTTGCGGGTCTGTGCGTGATAGTGTATTCCAGTCCCTGAAAGGCTGAACTATCAATTTCAAAAGGTACCCATTGTAACATCAATCTTTCACAGCGTTTCATGTGGAATAATGATGATAAAATATTTATAGTCAGTAATAAAAAGCACTGTTGCCGACTATTGTAATTGAGTCCAACTGGAATATTACTTCTGGTTATGAATAAGGGTTTGAAACGAACTAAATTGGGATTATGGTGCGAAAGTTTATAGAAATTTAAGTTGATATAATGAATCTTGAATATTTCCGGAAGTATGTTATTTATATGATGACGATATATATGAGATTGAAAAATCTCATCATGCAGCATTGCGAAAGAATTCCAAAGATAGAGTCGAATTCCTCCCATACACCAAAAACTTTTTAGGGAAATGCGTTGCGTAAAGATTAAATGTTTTATTTTTTTATTTTTTTATTCATTATCAGATTAATGATCATTTGAACATTGTTCGTTAACTTGAAATCATTCTGTTCAGTCTTTTTAGCCCTAGGGAGGCAATAGTTATTTTCATTACTCATACTCTGAAAGGGCGTCATTGTTCATCCAGGCACCGTGCTGAAAGTGGTACATGCCTGCTCTAAAGCAGAAAAGTATTAAAAAATATATATATGAATCGTAGTTTATATTGAACAACGCAATGGTAGTAACCTATACAGCCATAAAACGGAAGTATTTTTTTAATGTTATGCTCAAAGTAAAAGACATCAACGGGGGCACCGAAATTACTTTTTTTATGAGTAGAATTTTTAAACTTGAGTTTGTTGTTTGTTTTTTAATAAAATAATTTTGATTTCAAGTGACTTTGTTTTTAATAAAATAATTTTGATTTTAACTGGCTTGTGTTTACTTTCCTCGTATTCGTAATGAAAAGTAGAGTGTTTTACTCGGGTGATAGCACCCATTTCTGCCTCGAACTATTGGCGCTCTCACTTCGTTCGAGCGCCAAAACATCTCGTCAGGAATGGGTGACTTTCAGCCCTCGGTTAACAATCTACTATTGTGTCACAAGGGAGCAAAATGATGTATTTACGGCGAGGGCGGTACATTGAATCCAGAGTGAAGGGAAGGATTCTACGATAGAATTCTGAGCGTAGCGAGGGATTCTAAGTTAGAATCCTGAGCGTAACGAAGAATTCAAGCGTTAACGCCCATGACGAAAATAATTTTGCTCCTGAGTGACCCATACAATTTTTCACACCGACTATGAGGAAAATTTCAATTAAATGCTCTAAATATATATATATATATATACTTTGAATTATACTTTCACCACTTTTACAGTAATCGAACAACGTAAACAAAACTTTTTTTTTATAATGGCGGATTGTGAAGGATTAAGGAAAGATATACAGATAGACAGATAAAATATTCCTGTATACTTTTACTAATGTGTAAAAATAATCGAATAAAATATTACAATGGTTTCGGATATCAATATTCATTATATCACAATAACAGTCATCGATAGTTATGATTTCAGTAAAACATATAATTTATTGTGACATTTTTTTTAAATATTACGAATAATTCATAAATTTTCATTTAACGTTGTTAAAGTTAAAACTTGAAACATGTTCGTTTTTAATCGACTACGTCATCTTAGTCAATTGTAATGTAATTTCATAATTACATTCGATTATTTTGATCTGTGTTCAATTGGCACATTGCGGAAATGCTAAATGCCAATAAATAAATTAAAAAAGTAGCTTGAACAGAAAAGTAGCATTTTGCTCCCTCTCGTCGTGGAGCAAAACTTACATTTCCGAATGAAAGGTGTGAAAAGTAACTTTTTAATTTGTGCTGAAAATACCTTGGACATACCTTGGATACTACTTACACACATTGATCTAGCCCCAAACTAGGATTCTCTGTATCGTGGGTACTAGATAACGATACACATACTAATATAGATAAATATTATACTTAGACAAATAACAAACATCCGTTCCCATCAAACAAATACATGCCCGCACCGGGACTCGAACCTGGGACCCGGCTTCGAGGGCAGAGTCACTGCCGACTCGGCCTTTTGGGTCGTCGAATATACACTGCCAATATATATATATATATATATATATATATATTATGCCAGTACAGAGGACAAAATCCTTTCAATACATTCTAATTGATTGCTCCAATCACCAAAGAGATCGATCACGAAATGCAATCCAAATAAAAAAATAGTTCATTATATATTTGTTTTGCGTTCTCAGCACATAGTCAATAATAATTACGTTTTATTTATCAGACAGATCCAACCAGTGATCGATTTCGAAATGCCGAACAAATAAAAAATAATGTTGTTAAAAATAAAGAACGCGCTAAATGAATTCAACTTTTATTTATTTACATTTTCATTACCCGATATTATTTTAAAAAAAGTAATTTCTCAAGTCCTAATCAAACTGAGTGTTTAATAATAGTTGCAGATACAATTGCAACAGGCGCACAAAATGTGATGCAAGGCAATTGTATCCTACAAAACCCTGTGAAAAATGCAAGAAGAGTAAAAGCATTTTCGAGAAATGTGTATTTGCTCTACCAATTTCTGATTATCAATTGTTTTTTTACTAATTAAATGTAGCTAAATTAATAATATTCTTATTCTTAACTTGTCAATTATTGTTTTATTATTCTTATCATTACTTAACTTACTCATTGTCCCATAGAGGGTGATGAAAAGTATAGAGTGTGCAACTGAGGAGTAAAGACTTTTTAAACCTCGAGTGATGTACTTTGAATCCCGCGATACGCTCAGGTTCTACTTTAGAATCCTTCGCTTCACTCTGGAGTTGAAAACACTCTCGCACTAAAAGTAGTTTTTTACTCCCTTGGTAACCAGTCTAATATTGCACACCCATGCTCGACTATGCCATGCAATATCATGCAAACCTTACGTAAACCAAGTTGATAGCCCTTGGCATAAGCTGAGTCATGCAGTACTAAATTTAATTAGAACCCGCTGGTTAATAATATGATTTTAACTTGTTATAGTCCTTGTTGTTATGTCTAATTTCGTGAATTACGCACCGGGCGCACATACAGCCTAGATCCCCAGGGGCGGAGTCAGCTACGCGTTGGACTAATGTACCAAACATTTATTTTTACTTTTAATGTTCTTGATTAAAATGCTGTTTTTAGTAGCCCTGCTTTTTTATTGTTTCAAAAAAGGCGAGAAAAGTATAGTATACTCTTCGGGGACACAGCTGTTTATGTCTTGGGCGCGCTTGAACCACTCACTGTACTCAGGACGCAGTCTTATTTCCCTAGCGAAAGAGTTGTGGGGTACCTATACATACCTATGTGTATAGTTCATATGTGAGCAAAATTATTCATTTGTTTAGTTTACCTACATACTTTTTGTTAAACATATATTCAGTTCCGTTGGCCGGCCTGGAGTATTTGTCGTCTCCTCTCATATTAGCTCTACACATCTTATACGCACTCACCCGTACCACAGAATACTTAATAGTACTACGTACCCGTACATAGTCATTCGTTACGTTGAATGTTCGGGGCCGGGACATAAAACAGTGCTAAAGCACAGCAAAGCAAAACACTAAAGCAAAGCAGAGAATAAATTGCTTTAGTGTATAATCTATATTCCCTTAGTATATAATCTGCTGTTCGTACTGGCGACTTAAGTTCTCGTTACGGCCACTAGGAATGCTTAGTTTGTTTCTCTGCATCTCGTTGATGAGAAACTGAACCATAGACAGATACCGAGCAGCGCATCTGGGAGGCGATTCTCGTATATGTAATCTAGAAATCGTGCTGTGGTCGTTGGTGTCACTACAGGTCGTAGAGAATAAGGCGGTCATAATGTTTTCGCGATTGTCCCTGATAAATCGGTTAACTGGTCATTACATAATTTCCAGTACGATTTGAGCAAAGTAAGAAATAACAATAATGTACGTACATTTCAGCCTCCTCTCCCTTTTTTGATGAAACTGTGGACCCAAAAATCCTACCGCTACTTAAACGTTAAAAGACCACGGCGAAGATTTGCAAAATCCCCGTAAAAGTCTTCTGTAAGGTTATTTTTTTAAAAGCATTTGCTAGAGATTTAATTACGAAATGCTTTATTTCCTACTTTTAAATTAATTTTTATTTAATAATTATTATAATAATAATCGTTTATTCATCAAACAAAATACAACGAACAGTTACAGTATTTAAGATGTGTTTAGCTATAGTTGGAGTAAACTTACGGAAAAACATCTGAACCTGAGCTAGGTATAACCTGTATTTCAGGGTCAGCACTCTGCCCTAAAATAATATAATTGCTAATAGAACTGACACAGAAAATCAATCAAAACGTAAAAATAAACGATACAAAGATCAAAATAATCATAATAGTAATTAATATTCACTAACATAAGGGGGGGGAAAGAGTGAGTATGTGAACCTCTCTTTGTGTAGTATGGGAATGAATGAGTGAGTGTGAGAGGGTGAGTGAGAAAATAATATTAATAACGTTATGTACGTAATGTATGCTAAGGTTCATGTAATATTTATAAATAATTTATATGTAATTGTAATTTAATATGTAATAATTTTGATTTTAAATATAAAAATATGAGACTGTTTATTATAGTACTTACTATTTTTCAAAAGTAACTCTTCAGTTTTCTCATAATTGAGTGCTTGCAGGGTTTTATGTATGGTTTTTTTAATAGCATGTGAGTGTAGGGCATAAATGTCAACAATTTTATTAATTCTATTACATAGAAAGGGACCGAGGAAGCAGAAAAACCTATGAGCGTAAAATGTGCCGAACATTAAATTTGTATTCAGGCAAACCCTATCCTTGCGCCGCCTGGGGATAATACATGAGTCATAGATAATGGATGAGGGCTGTTTCAGAATAATGTGATATACAAACAACTGCCTTACCGTAAGAACGTCACAGGAGTTATAGAGAGACACAGTGGGGAAAAGGCGGGGACGGAAGGTAGAGACCTTACGGAAGGTAGAACAGCTCTCTGGGCACGCTCTATTTAAAGTATTGAAGTCTTAGGTGCACCACCCCACGAGGTGATGCAGTAGGAGAGCACAGATTGACAGACTGCCATATAAATCTGTTTCATCGATCTTGCATCAGCAACATGGCGAAGTATTCTAAAAATGTAGATGAGCTTATGCACCCTAGATGCTAGTAGCTGAATATGTGGACCAAAACATAGATTTTGATCTAAAACAACACCAAGGTATTTAATGGTGAGGGTTTGGTTGAGGACTGGACATAAGCAGGTACCACCAGTGGGAAGTGAGCAGTTGTGTGCACGTATCAGGCCGTCGAAACAGTGAGTTTTCCTAATCGAGACAGTTATGTACTTTGTTGTTCGGTATTCAAAGTTAAAAAAAATTATGAAGCTAAAGTGTAGCTTTATTAAAGCCAGCCTGGCAACCTCATAAGTCTCCTCCCAAGTATTGGAAGAGAAAAGAAGAGCTGTATCATCAGCATATGTTATAACTTTTCCTTGAGAGAGATTAACGTCACAGAGCTCATTGATATTGTGGCTACTTACACACATTCTGCTTACCACAACAACCTTACAGAACCTTACCGTACCAGCAAGCAACACCAGCAAGCAACACCTTACCATTACCAATAACATCAGTAAACAACAGCAAGTATTTCGCAATGTTTTATTGAACACATCGGTTGCAAGAAACAAAGATGGAGTTCTGAAAAGAACTGTTCGCAATGTTATAAGAAACACATCGGTTGCAAGTTATAGAAACAAGGAATGGAGTTCTGAAAAGAACAGCTGAACAGCGAGCTGAAGCAAGCGGCAGCAGCGACGACCACGCGGCACGGCGATAGCGGAGATGCAGCTCGCTTGACGTCCGGGCGCAGAAAAGGAACGAGGCCAATCAATCAAGTATTCTTCTCACGCACCCATTCTGGGGCGTGGGGAGTCAGGGTCAGATCATTGGATCTCTTCCTGAAGAAGCGCCTCTGTCCACTCCTATGGACAGGTCATCGGGGGGCCCTCGCGGGCGGTGGAGATCTTCTCACGAGGGGTGTTCTATTGGATGATCGCCGGCTAGGCAACCAGGTCGCGAGGCAGGCGGCGGCGGTCGGGCGGGCGCGCGTGGTACGGCGCCATGTCGCGGATATGCGGATGTTGTGAGCTATCCGCACGCGCGAACATGCCCTTCGCCAGCCTCTGGACAAACTGGTCCACTGGTTCCCATTTGAGGTCCCTCTGGATCGTCGCATTCCTCACGTAGCGGGGGGCGTCGACGATGGTACGCAAAGAGAGGTTCTCTTGGGCTCGGAGTCTCCGTTTGTTCGTCTCCGAGCACAGGGCGTACCATGCCGGGGCCGCGTAGGTGAGGCGGGATCTCACGTAGCACTTGTAGGGAACGAGGCCCCGCGCCACGAGTATTTAACTTGCGACCGCGCGTCAGCGGCGCGGGGGGCGCCCCCCCCGCGGATCGCGTGATGTCGTTCCCCGCGCGCCCCGCGGACTCCCCGATCAGTACCTCTTTCTGTATATAAGTAGGCATATTTTCTGTAAATAAATCATCTTATTCTGTCCACTCCGAGTAATATCTTTACCTACTACACAATATCTCCAAAATATAAATTAAAAAGAGCGTAGGACCCAAGATGCTGCCCTGAGGTATCCCGAAAGATATTGGCAGTTCGCCGCTACAGTAATCCCCTATTTTTACAGATTGAGTACGACCAGACAAATAATTCCAGTAATTTAGATATAGAAGAAAAAATAGAGATAGGCCTGTAGTTGTTGACACGGTCTCTGTCACCAGCTTTATGTACATGGATTACAACTGATCGCTTAAGGGATTTGGGAAAGATTCCCTGAGTCAGGCACTTATTGAAAATATAAGTTAGAGGAGGGACAGAGAATTCTTTAAAAACTTTTAAAACACGGTTTGAAATGTTATCCCAGCCAACAGCGCAGACATTCTTTAACCCAGAATCAATCTCTCAACCTCACCCATATCAGTCTCTAATAGGACAAATGATTTGAGTGTGTTGGAGGTTCACGTGGGGAGAGTTGAATCAACTGGAAACTGTGATGAACCCATAGAGTTTATTTTATCTGCCTGATTTTTACCAACATCAGCGAAGAATTTATTAACATTGTCGATAGCATTTGGATTGTCTGTAGAACCCAGCAACTCAGTCGCCGAGTTCTTTGAGGTAGAAGTGTTGTTGATCCCTTTTATGGTTGCCCAGAGTTGGTTGGAATTATTGCCAGCCTTTGCGAGGTCATTCTGTTCATGACACCTTTTAAGTTTTTTGAGCAGATTGTTACAGAATTTTCTATACCTCTTGTACGAAGTAAGAAGTATTTAATTTTCCGGAGAAATTATTGATTTCTTATGTAATTTGTCTCTATTTCGCATGCATCGTATAAGTCCAGGTGTGATCCATGGCTTGATTACTTTGAAACGACATGAGTGTTTTTTAGTAGAGGTGTGACGATCAACTGCTTTTTGGACAGACGATATAAGGTAGTTGAGAGCAGAATTAGGGTCAGATGAGCAATATATTGGTTGCAAGTTGATGCTAAGTAAGTCAGAACTTAATCCGTTATAATTTAGCCTAGTAACAGCGGTCTGGCTGAGTTTTCTTTTTAGGGTTCCGTACCCGAAGGGTTCCAAACGGGACCCTATTACTAAGACTCCGCTGTCCGTCCGTCCGTCCGTCCGTCCGTCCGTCCGTCCGTCCGTCTGTCACCAGGCTGTATCTCAAGAACCTAGCTAGCTAGAGAGTTGAAATTTTCACAGATTATGTATTTATGTTGCCGCTATAACAACAAATACTTAAAAATAGGATAAAAGAAATATTTAAGGGGGCTCCCATACAACAATTCTTTCAATACCACATACAAACTTATGGATGCACCTGGTTACGTACATGGAGTGTGAAAGTAACCGCACCAATAACTTTGTTAATAATATTTTGCTGTGTAAAATCTAAACTATTCACTCCACACCATCGCTTCCATTGAACGGTGGTACGCAACCCTTCGTGCGCGATTTGGACTCGCACTTGACCGGTTTTTTTGTTTGCTGTCGAGGGACAAAAGGACAAGACTGTGGTCGGTCAAGCTGGAATTTGCAACTAGGGTTATAGCGCGGTTTTTTGTTTTTAGCATAACGTGATCTAGACATGTTTTATCGAATCTCGTAGGCAAAGTGTGCGCTGGAAGGAGACCATGAGAGGCACACAGATTTAGATAGTCAAAAGTTCTAGTGGCTGTGACATCCTGCATAAAGTTTATGTTAATGTCGCCTTTTATAAAAATATTATTATATGAATTTAGTGTAGTTAAGAAAGAATCTAACGAGTCAAGAAATGGATCCACATTGACTTCCGAAGGAGAGCGATAAATTGCAACTAGAGACGTTTTAATCCCAATTTTGATTAAGATGCAATTTGCCCCAAAACATTGCGGTTCCTCAACTATAACTTTTATATCGTCTTTAATATATGCGACGACGCCATCATTTTGTAGCTGGTTAAACATAGTGGCATAATGAACGTAATTTTGCAAGTAGGGAATAACAGTAGAGCTCGATAAACGACATTCAGTCAGTATTATGATATCAGGTTCAAAATTAAGCCTTGTTTGCAATACCAGGAATCCATTCATGTTACATGAAATACTGCGAATGTTCTGGGAAACTACAGTGAGGCAGGTTGATAGAGTTGGCAGCTGATGTTTACATTCTTCGACCTCACAGGCCCTTGACTCCGATACGACTATGCTATCAAGCTCGTCAGCAATAAAAGTATCAAGCTCTGGATGAATAAAATAAACAAGTATCATAGGGATCGGGTTGCAAGAAAGATTGATTTTGGTATATCATTTTAAAGTAATTTGATATATTATACTTATTTTGAATTAGCAGATTAAATTAGAGAAGCAGAGAAGCATACAAAGCTTGTCATAAAATTGTGGACTAAGTGGGGCTATAAGGAGAAAATATTGTACAGTGTAAGTGTATTGGAGTGTGAAAGAGTTAATAAAATTTAACTTAACACACAGCCACTGCAGGTGCTGCGGCTGAATCGGCCGCTAGGCTGAAGTATCAAAAGTATGCCGCTCTAGCTAACAGCTACATTTTCGTGCCGCTTGCTGTCGAGACTACTGGAGTGTGGGGGATACAAGGCAGACTATTTGTGAAAGAGTTGGGCCGACGCCTCAGAGACAGAGGTTTTGACCACCGTTCCGGGGCATTTCTCATGCAGAGGATTTCGTTGGCTGTGCAGCGGGGTAACGCTGCCAGTGTCTTGGGAACCTTTGGCAGGGAGATGTCCTGGGGCGGATTGTTTAGTTAGTTTTTGGCATATAGATATATTATTTTATTGTTGATAGAATATTATTATTAATTTGTAATAGTGCATGCATGATACTTGTACTTAACATTTATACATGTGATAGGGATACAAAAACTATAAATTGCAGTGATGACAAAAACTTGTCACTTAACTGGGGTAGAATCTTCCTTTAGTTTGTCAAGGACTAACACAACGTCCACTCTCACGAAGGGGAGGCCAACCGGCTTTCGCAAATATATTTTCCGTAGGAGATCCACCAGTACTCATAGTCGTACGACTTGGCGAAATCTCGGGCGAGAAAATGCAGCCGTCTTGTTCTTGGGGTAAGGCACTCCGAGATATAAACTGCACTAGACGGCCCGTGATACCCAAGGTGTCTTGTGTTGAGCTTATGCTCGTTAGTCTTCCTGTCATTGAATTTTTTGAGCCCTTTTAGGACACTATCTTTCAAGACAACTGATGTAAATTCAATAACTATTGGCTTTAACTTATCTGTCTTGGCGTAGCCTCGGTAGACGTCACGAATTTGAGCTGAATCTAGATTTATTCCAAGGGTATAGCTGATTTTCTTTGTGACGTTCGAGAGCGACACTTTTTCTTCATTGGGCTCTATCTTTGGGACATTCCTTATCTCAATCTTGGCAGAGCAGGAGTGGCGATCTATGTTCTCCAGCCTGTTCTCCAATTATTGTATTTGAGTAAGGTGTTCCTTCCTTTCCAGTCGCAGACTATCAAGTTCCTTTTGAAAAATCACTGTTTTTTGCATGAAGTACCTATCTCCATAGAGCTTTGGAGGTCATTATATTGAGCAGCAATCTCTGACGCAACTGCCGTTTTAATAAGATTTTGGATGTTGGCAAGGGCCGCGGAGATATCAAACTTCCAATCTTTGTGCAGGGTGTCAAACTTGTCATCCAAATATGTAGTTAGAGCCGCGGAATCCACGTTGATCATGGAGGCCTGACTCGCGGTATCCAAGTTTACTACGGGGTAGTCCAAATTTGGGAGTTCCAATTTGTTATAAATCTCCTTATTATTTAATTCCATTACACACGTTTTATTTCGTACACATATATACACTTTTGCCAGTCGGCAGTGGAAATTATATTTATTGATTGGTCAAAGTGCGAAGTTCTTGTTCATTATTCATATTGACCGGCGAATACGACGTAACACATATATTATTAAACGTCAAATCACAGTTACTTCAACTGTATATGATAAAAAAAACATAACGTCACGACTTTTCCCATACGGTCTGGCAGAAGCACAGTTGCTCCCAAGCTTTGCCAGTTATTAAATAGTTTTTGAATAGTCTATTATTCTAATTTTCACGCTTGCTTCTCACACAGGAGATGCAGGTTAGATTCCTGACCATGTACCAATAAGATAATTAATCTATCTAGCTAGCCCCCTGTCACGCAAAATGGAGTAATGAATAACTGGCTCAAAGTGGGCACAACTGTGCCTCTGCCACTGCGTAATCATAATCATAATCATTTATTGGTAATCATATTCATTTACACGTCAATTGGGTAGTTAAAATAATCACCATAGGTGGCTTAATAATAAATAATAGTAATAATTATGTAGTCATCAATTATATAACTACAGAGGTACCGCAGAAGGTAGGTATAATGAAATTACAATTTAATTAATTATTAAATGTCATTTACAGTTGTATTAATTGTCATCTAAAAATAATAGGGTTATCATTATGTCGTATTTGCTTTAGTAAGGAATTCATTCACCGAGTAATAAGCTTTCTTAATAAGAAAGCTCTTTAAGCCTATGGGAAAAGGCGTGACGCTATGCTATGTTATGTTATGTTATTCAAACTATTTTATACGACATAAAATAGCCATTCGAGCAATTTATAATTTAAAACGCTCATACACCTTAAGAGAACTTTTAAAAAAATCGACATACTAACTGTAGCTAGTCAATTCATTTCCGAAAATATAATGTGTGAACGCAAAAACCTAATAAAAAAATTCAAATTTAGCGATAGCTGTAATTTTAACCTAATAAATAATCACAGACTAGTTGCGCCCTAGTTTAGACTTCCGAAGGTTAGCAATTCTTTAAAACTTCAGTGCATTCTCTGCTACTACAAGATACCTCTGGAGATTTTCGAATTGCCATGGAACAATAAAAAAACGACTGCGAATGAAAAAGCGACTTTATCTAAAAAGGGATACTTACTCAAGATAACTTAAATGACGAGACTGTAAGGGGTTAATCTAAGTCAACACAGAACTCGCTGTTATTATTATTGTAATTAATAAATTACATAATAATAAATTGAAATTATTGTAATTATTATTTTGATTATTGTTATAACAATTAATACTGTAATACCAGTTAAACACTTTTTTAAAAGAGTCTTAAAAAACAAACAATCGGTGCGAGTTTCTGTATACGCCCTTCGTCTCCCACAGTAGTCCAATGTAGAGAAGAGGCAAAAAATTATAAACACAACATGAAGATATGTTGTGATAATTTTAGTAATAAATAAATTTTGTTTTGATTTCATTTGATATTGTGTAAGCGATCGCTACAGCTATGGTGACAAGAATTTGTACTTTGTATTTGTTTCTTTGTATCCCACAGCATATATGTACTTAATCTATCGCAGAATTAATTAATTAATTTGTATTAATGCCATGTACAGGATAGTCTAGTATAATATTTTTAATGTATGCGGTCTTGGAGAACAAAGGAGTATGCGAGGAAAAGAAAGGAAAACACGTTTTCTCACAATGCAGGGATAAGGTTACTTATCGTACAAGTTTAGATCATCGATAATATTACAAAACCCAATGCCAACAACGTTCAGGAGTATTAAAATTATAATTACTTACTCTTCTATTCTTCTAACACGAAAACAAAACACTTCTATAATGTTGATATTGCTGGTCTAAGCAATATAATATGTAGGTATATTTTTCAATGTCTTTTTCTTCAAATACAACATTAAGCCCGTCTATTCTGTCACAGGCGTCAGAGAGGGGGAAGGGGTGATGAGCCAGAGAGTGGCGGGGGGGGAGGGTATATTTGCATACAGATGGAAGTGTCAGCAAGACATTAGTTAGCCGAGTCTGTGTAAAAACTCTATGCAGTTAGGACCAGCCCTGTCCCGAGTGCAATAAGAGCTAGGGTTGATTGAAAGGGGTTACTATGTACATTGGGTGTACTGTTCAGTAGCAGATGGCACTGCATAATAAATAGAAGGTTTTGGAGTAATTTTCTAAACATGTTCAAAACACAATTACGTATCTAATATTGACAGTATTTTTACACAAAGCTTGCGAGTTCCATGAATATATAATGAATTACTTAAAGATAATAGACAAACAAATTACAAGACATTCACGGTTAGTCTAGACTTTGTTTAATGTAAGGTTAATACTATTATCTTACATTTGCGGTACATTTAGTACAGCTATACCCAAACATATGCCATGTAAGTATGTATGCTACAATAAAAAGTATTTCACATACAGGGTGATAGAGACACAATTATGCCCACTTTTAGCAAGTGATTCATAACTCCATTTTGCGTCAATCAGTCGCTGCAGCTATGGAGTAATGAAGGTTTCCTTACCATCTGTGCCATCACGATTAGAACGTCCGTGTACTCATTGGTACATCGTCAGCACCGGGATACGAACCATTACCTCTTGCATGAGAAACAAGCGTGAAACCCACTAGAACACGGAGCTGTCACCTTTCATCAAAAAATCGGGATTGGTTCATCATTGGACTGCGAAAGTTCAACCATGTCTCCCATGTCGCAGGGACTTAAAACGGGTGCCTATTCGTCTTCATCGGGATACTCACATCCTCATTTTCCTGTGCAGCATCGTAACTATACCCCAATTACCCAGCTTTCTGCTTTTCGATTGGTCGCAACTGATTCTGACCAAATCAAGCCAGGTAGCTTCGATTCCGTAGGTACGAGTGGAACCATCAGGAGATCACCGATACCACATTCAATTAACTTTTTTAGATTTCATCGTGTCTAAATCTATCGAAGCATTTAGGTAAATACGATATCCATCTGTGAGCCATGGTCCATGTAAATGACCACAGCTTTCGCAGGAACTCGACTAAGTTAGACACTGAGGAGCACTTACGTATAAAGCCCTCTTGAGCGGGTGGTATGCTGCGCGCAACGATGGGTAAGTCATGGACGATTAACTCAAGTCTTGCTAAATATAATAATAATGATAATAATACCTTGGACACTAATTACACATATAGATCTAGCCCAAAACTAGGATTCCCTGTATCTTGGGTACAAGACAACGATACACATACTAATATAGATAAATATTATACTTAGATAGATAAACAACCATGAATAGGGTACAAACATCCGTTCTCACCAAACAAATATTTGCCCCCACCGGGACTCGAACCCGGGACCCTTGGCTTCGTAGGCAGGATCACTGCCGACTCGGCCATTCGGGTCGTCTATAGTATCAATATAGGGAGTACTGATTCCCAGCTACATTGTTCTGTACTATTTTTGGGTCTATCCTTGTGAAGGTATAATAAAAGCTTTTTTCCATTGATTGACAAACATAGTATCCCTGAATGACCTCTTTCATTTTACGCACGAAGGAGCAACTATAGGTGTTCTGCGCATCTTCTTATAAATAAGGTGGAATATTACTGTGTCTACCCCCTTCCTTGTTAATGTTGAATTGCTTCGAGTACTCCAGAATGAGGTCATTCCACAACTCAATGTCTATGCAACTAAGCGTGTTCGTGACGTAAGTTTACCAGATAAATCAACGTACACCGACAAAAAATAATCAAGAAAAACCTCGCATGCCTTCTCACCACTATTGGCAGTACGAGAAATATAAGCTATTTACGCAGGTAAACCGTGATCGCGACGATCCTTTGCAAATTTTCATAGGGTCAAAAGGACGGCATACATTCAATCGTAGAGTTTTAACCACTGATCCCATCTCATGATTACTATGTTTGACCGCATCATGAAAGGTAAATATTAAACTGCTCATCAATACTGATTTGCACAGCAAATATCAGGGCAAAATGCTGCGGTTGCTTAGGTGAAGGGTAAAGGGGGTAAAAGAAGCGAAGCCCCTTTTATCCTTCGTGTTAGGTTGAACATGCAAGACCAACAAAAATACTTAAAACATAAATTTGAGTACACATAAAATATTCAAAACATAAAAAGTGTTTTTGCTGATCCTTTTTGCTGTGCGATTAAATACTAGCCATTATGAAATAGGTATGCCTAAAGTTATCGGCGCAGTAAGGAGGGCAATACTAACAATCTCGTCGAAGGCCATAGGTGAGGACAAGATCTGTTCTCAGATGATAACAACTATCATTGATGCACTGTTACCTCTCATCACCCACATAATTAATGTGTCTCTTGACCAATGTTGCTACGCCAGCCAGTGGAAATTGGCACTTATGATTCCCCTCCCCAAAACGTCCAATCCCGCCTTCTTTAAAGATTTCCGTCCCATTTCTATTTTTCCTGTCCTCTCCAAAGTCCTGGAATCAATTGTTCACTCCCATCTCTCCTCCTACCTTTCCTCAAAAATGTTACTGAATCCCCACCAATCAGGTTTCAGGCCAGGTCACAGCACTACCACAGCACTGCTCAAAGTCACTGACGACATTCAATCAGCTATGGATCAAAAGCAGCTTACGGTCCTTACACTGCTTGATTTCAGTAGCGCCTTCAACTGCGTCAATTTCGATATACCTACTAGTTGAAATTTTAAAGTCACTTAATGTCTCCTCGCACTCTGCTCGCTGGTTTGACTCCTACTGAGAGACCGCCAGCAACGCATTAATTCTGAGGAGATCTCAACGGACTGGTGTGATCTCTCCGCAGGTGTTCCGCAGGGAGGCATCCTTTCTCCTCTCCTCTTCTCGGTATTCAATAACTCCATCTCTGACGTTCTTACCTCTTCTTATCATCTGCACGCAGATGACCTTCAAATAAATCGGCACTTCTCACCGTGTGATGTGAATCTGACAGTAGAGGCGTTGAATGCTGATCTCGATAACATCAGGCAATGGGCTACCTCATATGGTCTGCTTGTCAACCCGGGCAAATCGCAGGCCATGATTTTGGGTACTCGTTACTCTCATAACCTAGTTCAGAAAATGCCCGTCGACCCTATAGTGTATGATGGTAACATAATTTCATACAGCGAGAAGGCCAAGAATCTTGGGGTTGTATTTGATAAATTGTTGTCCTGGTCGCCCCTTGTTTGTGAGGTCAGCAGACGAGTCTCTGCGTCATTTCACTCCCTACGGAGATTGCAGCACTTCCTGCCGCAGCAGACTAAAATCACCCTTGCCCAGTCCCTCCTACTACCTTTAATCGACTATGCGGATGTTTGCTGGATCGGTGCGAACGAAGAACAACTGAACAAACTCGAACGACTTCTAAACCTCGAGATTCGGTTTGTCTTCGGGCTGCGCAAGTATGACCATGTCTCACAGTATCGCAAGGAGTTGGGGTGGCTTCCGATCCGCCTTCGTCGTGATATGCACGTCCTCTCCCATCTGTTCAACATTTTGCGAAATCCCCGCTACCCCTCATATCTCCGAGAACGTTTCGAGTTTATTTCCTCCAGGCATAGCAACCGGAGATCCCACACGATGTCTCTTCTTTCTACTCCTCGGCATAACACTGCCGCTTACAAACACTCGTTTAGGTTAACGGCGATCCGACTGTGGAACGCACTTCCCTGCACTATTAGAGATAGTCCCTCAATTTTCACTTTTAAGACAAGATTGAAAGAGCATTTCCTTACTCTTTCGTGATAGGTACTTTTATATATGTATATATATGTAGTATATGTTTGATATATATTTTATTTTTTTGCTTTTGTATTTTATTTAGTACCTACATATCATTTACATTATTATGTTATAGTTGTACACAATTAGATGTGTACAGTTTTATTGCGCACTAGGACTCTCCTGTTGCACAATTTTCCTGTCCTGTCTTGGTTTGCTGGTAGAAATCTCTCTTTAGAGATAAGCTCGCCTTTGCTCATAAAATGTTTTGTTACATTGAATATGAATATGAATATGAATATGAAGGATTAAAACTATAATTGCGTGCGGGTGTACGACACTATCTAAGCGGATGTTCTTTACTCTTTGACCTTATCCAGTAACATTCCGTCGACTCGATGATATCGTCGGACTACCGGTGGCCTTCCAACTGGCTACAGAACTTTATATATTTTTTTTAAATACATATTATAAAGTTCTGTGCCTGCTAATACTAATAAGAAACAATAATTTCCCTCCCAAAAGACTATGCCTATTTAAAGAAAAGGTCAAGTGTGAGTCTAACTCGCGTACGAAGGGTTCCGTACCACAGTACAATGGTAGGGATGGTGTGGAGTGAATAGTTTGGATTTAAAATTGCAAAATGTTGTTTACAAAGTTATTGGTGCGGCTACTTTCACGCTCCGTGTACGTAACCAGGTAGATTTATAAGTTTTGAAAGAATTGGCATATTGAAGCCCCCTTAAAAATTAATTTTGTTCTGTTTTTTAGTATTTGTTGTCATAGCGGCAACAAAACACATAATCTGTGAAAATTTCATCTGTCTAACTATCATGGTTCATGAGATACAGCCTGGTGACAGACGGACGGACGGGCAGCGGAGGCTTAGTAATAGGGTCCCGTTTGCCACCCTTCGGGTACGGAACCCTAGAAATCAATGATCGTCAACGCCCTTGGAAGAAAACAAAATTGATCGCCTCATTTATAACTCCCAAATCAGAAACCGTGGGGCCACGGAGCTAAGTAGGGTTGGATGAGCTGATTTCATGTCGAAGTGAGTACGGTGGCATTTTTTTACGGCGAAGTATCACAAATAGAACTAGGCGTCACGTTTATTTACTCCTTCTTCTAATTTGGCGTGCAAACCTCTTTTGAGGTTAATTTAGCCAGTGTCAAGTGTATTCGAAAGGTCACAATTTGGTCAGGTCCTCTGTCGAGAGCCTCGAAATTAACGTCTTGAGAATAATTTGTTGCTCCTTAAAACTACCCGGCGGGACGTGAAGGGCTGTTGAGCCAAGTATTTCCTTCAGACCTGATCAACTGCCTCCCACGTATATTTCCATATGGGTCGGAAGAGGCCCAGTTAAGCCCACATTTACCATATAAAATATTAATACTCGTACTCAAACGTATTATACATGGCACCAGAAGATAGTCAAAAACTTTAGTTGATAAACTAACGCGTTAGTTGATCAACTATCGATAAATAGTAAACCAGACCAACAGTGTTAAGAATTTACGTTTCTTTTGTTCTTACATATGAACCTAACACGAAGACTAGAGGGGGCGAGCGCAGCGAAGCTCACCTAAGCTGCCGCAGTGTTTGCCCTGGTATTTCGTTTGCAATTCAAGTTTAAACCAGTTTACTATTTAACGGTTTTAACCGTTAGTTTATCAACTAATACGACATATAGTAAGCAGTACGCTACAGTTTACTATCTGCCGATAGTTAACCAATTAACGAGTAAAAAATTCGTTAGTTTATCAACTAACGGTTTTGACCATCTTACGGTGACATACATAACGCATCGGCGTAGCGCGCAATGGTGGCTAAAGGTGATGAAACAATATTAAACTTCCAAAGGTAATTGGAAAGGTACCAAAGGTAGGTTATAGAAGATACGCAGAAATCATTGACTTCTCTGTTCTCCTCCACTCAACGGCGAGGTCCATTTTTCACCGGCAGCGATCTATTATCGGCCGTCAGACATCGTTTCTTTATTGTTTTTACACCCTATCTCGAAGGTGCTTCCGGAGTCATCCCCTTTGTGGAGTTTATTTAAAAGACTTTTGAACGGAATGAGAAGTTGTATTGGACTTGTTAGGCTGGGGTGGGGACTCATGGAGTTGTGTTTTGCGTTGCGCTCGGTTTCTTAAAGCACCACTCACGCTAAAAACTTTTACGTCTGTTTACCTGTGCCAACTTTTGCACGCTCAATGCAAAAGACAGCCCCTGAAAAGTCATTCTATTCATACCTTTCAAGCGGCGATTGGTGGATCCTGTTACATATATTCCTACCATAAAATTGTGGTAATACTGGCTAAAGGTGAGTGATATACTTGAATAAAAAGGCGTTCTTTATGTTTTGTACCTATGTCATTCTAATAAGATGTGCATAACATGCGGATAAGATAAAAAAGCGTCTAATTGAAATAATTTCTGAGCAGACGTCGGTTTCCGTCCTCACGTACGTCGCGTATTGATTTTAGACCGCTTTGCTCCCATTCGGTATCTGAAACATAAATGCAATTTGATCAGAAAGTCGTGCGGTTTTAATTGTTCGTGCTAGCTACATTGTGCGATTTGAACGTAACGCTGCTACGGGAAAATATTACTGTGGAATTTAAATTTGAATCATGTTTCTATTTTCTACAGTTTGTATTTCCTGCCTTGGTTTAAGGCCCAGTTCTGGCTGTTGAGGTGAGGGGCGCCACATTCGCCCGTAGTCTTCTGGCGGGGTAGCGGAACTGGCGGGGTAGCGGGCGGCGCGGAATAGCATCGGGCCGCCCGGATACTTAAAAAATTAGGTGTTTTTTTTAATTTACTAAAAAAATAAGAAATAATCTAATCGATAAAATTTAAGGATTAATACGAAGCTCTCAAAGAGGAAAATTTAAGTATAAAATTATGAGAAAAATCAATAATTTTATATTAAAATGATTGAATCTCGTTTTAAATATAGACTGCGTTCAGAATTTTTTAAGATCAAGCCAAATTAATCCGATCACGTTACGACATAGTATTTAAACTAGATTATCTCTTTGTTAATAACATATAATTTTTTGAGACCTATGAATTCATTGGAAATAATTTTATATTTTTTTTTGGCAAAGCTCTCTTCAGTGGTTTTGTGTGATCTTGCTAGTCGTACTTGAACTTGAAAGGTTATATATTCTATTTGTCTAGGGACTCATACATATAGTTATTTATTGTACTGTACACAGTATACATATGAAGTTATTTCGAATACTCTGTATAATGTGTCATTTACTGGTGGGAAGTACAACTTCTCATCCTATACAACAGGGTCCGCCCTTTATTAGGGAGTAGTGAACATCCCCTGTTCTTTTACAAATGTAAAAACAAGAAATTCTACTGTATACTTTTTACTGAATTATTAATGATATTATATTATCATAATTATTATTATATTAGGTCTACCCCTGCTCAGCAATCAACCTTTCACATCGGATCATGGTTTTCTGGAAGAGACCTCTTAGAGCTCAAGCCCTTGTATACTATTTCATGTTCTTCTCGTTATTTTAGTTAGGTGATGCAATAAATTAATAATGAAGGCTTCCATACCATCGTTCAAGAAAAACACAAAAAAACACGAATGTTATATGGGGACTTTTTGGATTTCAAAATTGCGAGTAGTGCATTTCATTGTTTGAAATTAACACCTATCCCCTATTAGGGTTCATGGGTTACAGCCCGCTGATGGATAATAATAATAATAATATCTTTTACCTTGGACACTATTTACACACATTGATCTAGCCCAAACTAGGATTCCCTGTATCTTGGGTACTAGACAACGATACACATACTTATATAGATAAATATTATACTTAGATAGATAAACAACCATGACTAGGGTACAAACATCCGTTCTCATCAAACAAATATTTGCCCCCACCGGGACTCGAACCCAGGACCCTTGACTTCGTAGGCAAGGTCACTGCCAACTCGATAATTCGGGTCGTCATATATAGGTAGATAGACAGATAGACAGATGGACAGCGTAGACTAAGTAATGAACCCTATCAGTTACTTTTACTTGGCTAGGTACGGATCCCCAAATGTAACATGCAAATAGTAACATCATTAACGTAATACTTGTAGTAGGTTTATCAATAATGCATATTATTTTGTGAAGAGCAACAATGTTTTTCCACAAAATAATGAATTATCCAGACAGCTCTAAAACCAATGGCTTATAAATTAAACATTTGCACGTCTGCATGGCAGAATATAGCGAAACTAAGTGACATTATAAAATACCCGATGTACACCTATATTCATGCAAATAAACATTACTTTACTTTAAATGTAAACTTTACATATTCAGTCAATTTAGTATATTCCACCCCAATATGATTTGCTAAGACAAGTTTTTTCGCTTCGAATACAGAAATCAAGATGCTAAAATATGTACAAGTATTTGCCGTTCCGTCTGATAGGATTCTCCGCGTTCACCACTGAAATCGCTCCGAGCGTCAAATTGTGGAAATCCCGGAGACGATAATATTTGAATTCTCTCATCCAATACAAAGATATTTTTCGTGGTGAATGTGGAGAATAAAACTGTTTGTTGTCTTTAGCTTAAGTTGGAGATTTAAGATTCCAGATCTGAATTATGTTAAATTTATCACATCAAATTGAGCGCAATCCATCTGCAAACTATTAGATTAGGTTTATTATTATTCGCCATTAATATCCCCACGGAGGGGCACAGTCGACACGATTACCTGGATACGAGTAAGATTAAGCCATTTTCCATCACGCTGGCTCAGTGCGGGTAGATGGAGAGCTATTGGAATAAGTAACCCTTTGCAATCCTGAGACGGCGCCTGGAGTAACATTTGTAATACGTAAATAAAAGTGTTAAAGAAAAACCGGTTGTAGTTCTCTTGAAATTTAATCTCCAAGCGCCATCTCATAGTTCTATCTTTTGGTCTAAGCAGACTAGTTTAACCAACTTACCTCACCTGATAGCATAAGGCATATTATCTCGCCTGCTATCATAAAAAAGCCCCCCCCAGGATTGCGCCAGCGCCGTATGCGCCCTGCCGCCGCGCACTTTGATATACGGATATTGAAAACATGTATCGAGTGATTTTGAGACTCGATATCCGCCATTTTATCGAGTAGTGATATTGTGCGAGAATAGGGTGACTCCGCTCTGATGATGCCGCTTTACATATTCACTCACAGACAGAGTTACACACAATCTAATGAGCCACATCATGTCAATCGGCTCAATTGTTGTTTTGACACATGTTATTGGCACTTATATCTTTAGATACGATGTTATAATATTGTAATAGATTAGTTGATTTTTATATGGCTTATGTTTAAACGATCACCTAAAACGAAGTTATTTTACTACCAATAAATTCGAAACGACCGCCAGAATAAGTAAAGGACCACCAAATTGTGTTAAGATAAATTATTACCAAACTTCTTTTCATGTTTTGTGTACTTAAGTTTATGTTTAAGTATTTTTTGTTGTTCTTACATGTTCAACCTAACATGAAGAATAAAGGGGGCTACTCGCGCTCATCCCTTTTACCCTTTACCTAAGCTACCGCAGTATTTTGCCCTGATATTTTCTGCAACTTTTGTTGATCATTTACCCATTTTGGGTAGGAAAAACATATTCTGGTGATCATTATATTTGTTGCCTTTTTATACTGTTCATTGTGGCATAACCTGTTCATTACCGCGGTAACGCGTGTTATGTGAACTCTATGCGGCTCTACATTAACTTTTAGTGTTCTCAACTGTTTCCGTGTTAATTTCATATCTAGTTTACCTTAATCATAAGTTTTAGTAATAGACTATAGCTCTTATATTTGCATCGAGGCTACGGTGACGCGGAATGCAGACGCTACGTTAGAATTTCTTGCGATAAGCCGCGCTGCACCGGAGCGTTGATGCCTGGGCTGCCGGGCAGTCATACAGAATATCGCGGTCGCGAAACATGTAATTTGTTTTAATAAATATGTAAAACGAGACGTCGTCGTCTCGTTTCCGTAGTCTTTGGTACATTTTGAAGGTTGTCAATGATGTCGGCAAGATTCAGAAATATGTGAATAATTAAGTGAATAATAGCTTTAATTGTTGTTTTTCTTTCAGGTAAGTCTTATAATAACTTACCTTTAAACTGTACTTTCCATAATGGTGAAATACTGTAATGGATAAACCAGGGTTTTAATAAAATGTCTTTCTTTCAGAACAACGCAATTTGGTTTTTATTTCATTATCTGTTGTGATGATACAAGCTCTCCAAAACACACATTATAAAACAACAATTCTACAGCTGTTTATCGACAATGGATAAGTTAAAACTTGAATTTATGGTGAGAGCAGGTGAAGATCCAAAAACAAATATCATGTGCATAACCTCAATCACGGATACCGACATGAGCACGTTTCTGGTCCCGGAAAAGTATCAGCCGGCAAGGCTACAAGGCTAAAAAAATGAAAAAGAAGATAATAAAGATGATATAATTATTAAAAACACAAAGATTCCTGGCTATACAGGTAGTGTAAAGGAAAAAGAAAGTATGAACAGTTAAAATGAGGATATGGATGTGGAGTATAAAATAAACTTCAATGAGAACATAGAAGTTGAAAACTTTAACATTACTGTAGACCATCTAGACCAGCAGAAACAATCACAAATCGATGATCTGATTTTCAAATACAACACCCTTTTTGCTAAAGATAAATATGATATAGGCATGGTAAAAGGCTATGAAGCACATATTGATCTATTAGTAAATAAATACTGCAGCAAAAGACCATATAGGTGCACTTTTGAGGATATGAAGGAAAAAGAAAAATAAATATAAAATTTATTGGAAAAAAAATTGATTGAAGAGTCGTATAGTCCTTTTGCCGCCCCAGTAACACTGGCATTTAAAAAAGAAGATGGAAGGAGATCAAGATTATGCATAGATTTTCGTGACTTAAATAAAATTGTGGTTCCTCAATCACAACCCTTCCCTCTGATCGATGACTTAATGGTCAAGACAAAAAGATGTAAGTTCTTCTCAACACTCGATATCAACTCAGCATTCTGGGCTATACCGCTTAAAATTCAAGATAGAGAAAAGACAGCATTCATTACTCAGGAAGGTCATTTTCAATGGAATTGCTTACCATTCGGCTTAAAAACATCGCCTGCAATTTTTCAGAGAATATTAAGCAGTATCATAAGAAAACACAAATTATCTAATTTCACGGTAAATTACATAGATGATATTTTGATATTCTCAGAAACATTCGAAGAACACATAAAACACCTCTCCTTGTTATTGGAAGCGATCGCAGAGGAAGGCTTTAAATTAAAATTCTCAAAGTGTAACTTTGCACAGGACTCTGTCAAGTATTTAGGTCATGTGATAAAAGATAATACAATCACTCCATTGAAGGATAATTTAATTGCTATAAAGAATTTTCCTATTCCAAAAACACAAAAGAATGTTCGACAGTTTCTAGGTAAAATAAATTTTTACGGGAAATATGTTCCAAATATGTTCATATTCTTTATTGCACAGAAATCTTATAGAAATAGTAAGGTAACAAAACATTTTATGAGCAAAGGCGAGCTTATCTCTAAAGAGAGATTTCTACCAGCAAACCTAGGTAGGACAGGAAAAATTGTGCAACAGGAGAGTCCTAGTGCGCAATAAAACTGTACATCTAATTGTTTACAACTAAAACATAATAATTTAATAGATGATATATACTAAATAAAATACAAAAGCAAAAATTTTTATATATATCAAACATATACTACTTATATATACATATATAAAAGTACCTATCACGAAAGAGAAAGGAAATGCTCTTTCAATCTTGTCTTAAAAGTGAAAATTGAGGGACTATCTCTAATAGCGCAGGGAAGTGCGTTCCACAGTCGGATCGCCGTTAACCTAAACGAGTGTTTGTAAGCGGCAGTGTTATGCCGAGGAGTAGAGAGAAGAGACATCGTGTGGGATCTCCGGTTGCTATGCCTGGAGGAAATAAACTCGAAACGTTCTCGAAGATATGAGGGGTAGCGGGGGTTTCGCAAAATGTTGAACAGATAGGAGAGAACGTGCATATCACGACGAAGGCGGATCGGAAGCCACCCCAACTCCTTGCGATACTGTGAGACATGGTCATACTTGCGCAGCCCGAAGACAAACCGAATCCCGAGGTTTTGAAGTCGTTCGAGTTTGTTCAGTTGTTCTTCGTTCGCACCGATCCAGCAAACATCTGCATAGTCGATTAAAGGTAGTAGGAGGGACTGGGCAAGGGTGATTTTAGTCTGCTGTGGCAGGAAGTGCTGCAATCTCCGTAGGGAGTGAAATGACGCAAAGACTCGTCTGCTGACCTCACAAACATGGGGCGACCAGGACAACAATTTATCAAATACAACCCCAAGATTCTTGGCCTTCTCGCTGTATGAGATTATGTTACCATCATACACTATAGGGTCGACGGGCATTTTCTGAACTAGGTTATGAGAGTGACGAGTACCCAAAATCATGGCCTGCGATTTGCCCGGGTTGACAAGCAGACCATAAGAGGTAGCCCATTTCCTGATGTTATCGAGATCAGCATTCAACGCCTCTACTGTCAGATTCACATCACACGGAGAGAAGTGCCGATATATTTGAAGGTCATCTGCGTACAGATGATAAGAAGAGTTAAGAACGTCAGAGATGGAGTTAATGAATACCGAGAAGAGGAGAGGAGAAAGGATGCCTCCCTGCGGAACACCTGCGGAGAGATCACACCAGTCCGTTGAGATCTCCTCAGACTTAATGCGTTGCTGGCGGTCTCTCAGGTAGGAGTCAAACCAGCGAGCAGAGTGCGAGGAGACATTAAGTGACTTTAAAATTTCGACTAGTATATCGAAATCGACGCAGTTAAAGGCGCTACTGAAATCAAGCAGTGTAAGGACCGTAAGCTGCTTTTGATCCATAGCTAATTGAATGTCGTCAGTGACTTTGAGCAGTGCTGTGGTAGTGCTGTGACCCGGCCTGAAACCTGATTGGTGGGGATTCAGTAACATTTTTGAGGAAAGGTAGGAGGAGAGTTGGGAGTGGACAATTGATTCCAGGACTTTGGAGAGGATAGGCAGAATAGAAATGGGACGGAAATCTTTAAAGAAGGCGGGATTAGACGTTTTGGGGAGGGGAATCACAAGTGCCAATTTCCACTGGCTGGGGTAGCAACATTGGTCAAGCGACACATTAATTATGTGGGTGATGAGAGGTAACAGTACATCAATGATAGTTGTTATCATCTGCGAACATATCTTGTCCTCACCTATGGCCTTCGACGAGATTGCCAGTATTGCCCTCCTTACTGCGCCGATTCCGACAGGGATGAAATTAAATGCTGAGGTGAGGGATGATGCCTTGGACCGTAGGTTACGAAGGGTTGCATCCTTGACGAGGGAGTCTATCGCGACAGGGGGAGTTGCAAAGAAACTATTGAGACCCCGGAGATCGACATTTCCGGCTGCCAATTCCTGTGACTTACCAACACCAAGGGTCTTCAGGAACTTCCAGACCTGTGCTGGAGTATAGCTCTCGATACATTCGTAGATATGACGGCGTTTAGAATCACGACACAGGCGAGTGCAACGATTACGGAGGCGTTTGAAAATTAAAAGATTCTCGTCGGTCGGATCCCTCTTATATCTAGACTTGGCACGGTTTCTCTTAGCCATCAGACCCTTAATGGTGTCAGTAAGCCACGGTGCAGGAAGATGCTTCACTTTAACCCTCTTGACCGGAGCATGCTTATCAAACAAGCTCAGGACAATAGAGTTGAAGTTCCGTACTTTGTCATCAATGGTCTCACTACCGTAGACAGGCGACCAGTCGACAGAGGAGGCGTTTGAATTAAGGGAGGTTATATCCATGCCCTTGAAGCTACGAATGTCAAGGAATTTAGCTGCACGCTTGGGAGGCTTTATCTTATAAGAGAGGTAAATAAGATTGTGATAGGAGAAAGGGGCGTTAAGTTGGCCATGCGCAGCAACCTTAGACATGTCAGAAGTTATCATTAGATCTAGAAGAGAGGGGGTGCAGTGTGGTTGAAAGTGAGTGGCCTCTAGAGGAAGGATATGCATGTTTAATGAACTTACAAGAGAATTCAGCTTCGCTGAGCGACCGTTATTCTTGAGAAGGCAAGTGTTGAAGTCGCCGAGAATTAGGGTGTCGCTATAAAGAGGAGTCAAGTCACTGAGAAGGGTTTCAAAAGAGTTAAAATAGTCGATTCGAAGAGAGGGGCTATAATAGACACCCAGGAGGACTTTGTTGTGACGCAAGAATATCTCCAGGAACAGGTGTTCAGCAGAACCAGAGTACAGGCTTGGCGACTGGCTGATGACTTTGCATGGGATGTCAGAACGTAGGTAGATAGCAACACCGCCATCAGCCTTGCCTATCCTGTCGTTCCGGTAGAGACTGAACCCTGGCAGAGCATACATGGCAGAAGAAAGAGATGGCTTGAGAAAAGATTCCGAAACAAGAATGCCATGTATGTTCAGATCACTAGAAACTACAAGAAGGTCAGCATAGCTGGTATGAATGCTTTGAGCATTAATATGAACAACGTTGAAGTTTGCACCAAGGTTTGAAAACACCCGTTTCAAGTTATATGACAGCGAATCATCCGCTGTTGACCCAACACTTCCCGCGCTAACAGAAATATCGTTATCACAAGATGAGAAGAAACTATTACTAAAGTTGTAGGTATCCATAGTCTAAAATAAATATACTAATAAAATGAATACAAATATATATATATATATAATAAATAAACCCAATAATCGATATTACTATAAAAAAAAATATATATATTCAAATTAATATAAATAAATAGCCTGAACCCAGTCGTACATACACTGGGCTTTTCGGGGGAAAATTCAGAAAAATAATTCATCCTAAACATTGAGGAAGAATAATACACATAAATGGACTAATTTCACGAAAACGGGACACATTGTGGACCAATCACTAATACACAGAGCATTTAGGTAATATGGAACACTAACATTATTTTTGTATAGAATTAACATTAATTTATATGGAACACGCCCTGCGTTCCGTCCGACAATACAGCAACAACAGCTCAACGTTGGATGAACGTTGGGGCAGTGTTGGAATAAAAGGATGACATAATTGACACAATGACAAACATGAATTGAATGAATGTTGACTTCAGACAGGAGCATGAAACAGAAACCGAAAAATAATTACATACATTATTGAAGGTGAACAAAAATAAATGAATAAAATAACTACCTTGTTGGGAAAATGAGTATTACCCGTCCAAATTGTGATAGCGAGTACGGAAAAGATGTTTATTTCTTGGCTTTAGTCGGACCAGCGCGCCTGATTTGACGCTTGGCAGTGCCGGGCGCCGAAGAGGCAGCCACTGCACTTGAAGCAACCCCAGCCGCCTTTGGAGCAGATATCTTAGCAGGATCCGACTGCCCAACAGAAGGAGGGAACTTGCTGGTGTGAACCAGAAGCTCCGACATACGCTCCACCTTCTGTCTGGATTTGTCAGGAAGCAGCAAGATGATCCTGCCATCTGTAGTCCAGCAATTCTGCACACCAAAGTGCTTCCTGGCAGCCATAAACACCTCATGCCTTGTCTTTGTTAAAAACTCGGTTACTGTGACTCTGGATCCCTTCAATGCAGTCTTGCCTTTCCAGGCCTCTGAGCGAGCACTAAAGGTCGAGAACCTCACCAACAACGGACGGGGATGCGACGGCTTCTTCATGGATCCTAGTCTATGCACAACACTGATGTTGGACACACACTCCGGGGACAACTTCATTTGGTCGGACAATACTGCACGCCCAATGTCAACGGAGTCCTCATTCTCCACTTCAGGAACACCATGGAGAAGAAGCACCTTCCGTCTGGACGCCATCTCGAGACGGTCCTGGCCAGCAAGTAGCAACTCCATCTGTGCGCGCAGCAAGTCAAGGCAGTTCCAAGTGAATGCCTTAAATTCCACAAACTCGCTGGCGATGGCGTTGAGATCGGGTGGGCTGCTGGACGAGGACATGGTGGCGGCCTCCCGAAGGTCCTTCTCATACTGTGACATCCTGGAGTTGAAAGTGGTCACTATCTTCTCCATATTGTTGTTCAATTTATTGTAGAGCTCCATTGTTATATGATTTCCAGGTATGTATATTGAAAATGTGATTTGCCCAGTGATGTTAGGGGTCTAGGCCTAGATTTATAATAAAATTATTGACATTAAACTTTTATTTTAATTGAAATTAATTTAAAATAGATAGACAGACTTTTTAACTGTTGCTTGCTAGGCTACCCTCCAAAAAAAAAAGTCTCCACATGGATAGTCTCCATATGTCCATCACATTGGATCCTTTACATAATTTGCTGAGGAAAGAACAGAAATTTATTTGGTCGGAAAAATGTCAAGAATCATTTGAGACTATAAAAAAACTACTATGCTCTAAACCTATTTTGGCAATTTATGATCCAGATCTGCCGATACTTATTTATACAGACGCTAGTATACAGGGTGTAGGCGCGATCTTAAAACAACCACAACTTGATGGCGAAGGCCCTGCGTATTTTTTTCAAAAAAAAACTAAATGATTCCCAGAAAAAGAAAAAAGCCATATATCTGGAATGTTTAGCAATAAAAGAAGCTGTAAAATATTGGCAGCACTGGCTAATGGGTAAAACCTTTACGGTCTATTCGGACCATAAACCGTTAGAAAAAATGAATATTAAGGCCCGAACAGATGAAGAATTAAGCGATCTCGCATACTACCTATCACAGTTTAATTTTGAGGTAAAATATTCTCCAGGGAAATATAATTTAGAAGCAGATAGTTTGAGCAGAAACCCTGTATTAGAATCATACGAAAATCAAGATGACTGTTTAAAAATAGTTAACTTTATAAAAATAGAAGACATACAAGGTGATCAAAATAATTGAAGATGTAAAACAAAATATAAATAAACTTATACTTAAAAATACAATATACTATAAAAAGATTGGAAAAAGAAAGAAGATTGTATTAACCGAAGAATTTAGTAAGAAAATTATAGAACAAATACATTATCTCTACTGTCACATAGGAATACAACAGATGGAAAATAAAATAAAATGATTCTACATAGCAAAAAATTTAACATACAACATCAGAAAATTTTGTGAAAACTGTGGAATCTGCGAAAAAAACAAATCTAGAGCAAAATTAAAATTTAACCTGATGTCTCACTTAGGTCCCGCTACTTATCCCTTTGAAATAGTATCGATAGACACCATTGGTGGATTTGGTAGCTCACGTTCTACAAAAACATATTTACATCTTCTAGTAGATCATTTCACAAGATATGCCTACATTTTAACAACCAAAACTCAAAACTCAAATGATTTTATAAAGCTTATTGAAAAAATTCCACAGGGAGATAATAAGATAGGCCTTATTCTATCTGATCAGTATCCAGGCATAAATTCGAAAGATTTTAAAAACTTTTTAATAATAATGAAGATACCCATCATCTTTACTGCGGTCAACGCTCCTTTCTCAAATGGTTTGAATGAAAGATTAAACCAAACAATAGTTAATAAAATTCGATGTAAGATAAATGAAAAGAAAGATAAATTGGCCTACTGTGACAGGTTTTTCCCCAAAATATTTGTTGGAAGGAAAAAATATAGATATCCTACCTGAGGAATTAAAACAAAAAGTAACAGAACAAAGTTTATTTAAAGATAGAAGAATTGCATTAGAAAATACAATAAAGTCACACAATTATAACAAGAAACAATTCGATAAAAATAGAAAACATTATGAACCAAAAGTAGGAGATTCAGTATATGTTGAGAATGGAAATCGAATAAACCGAAAAAAACTAGACGAACTAAAAGTTGGTCCATTTAAAATTTTAGAAAAGTTATCAAACTCTATTTAAAGAATAGACACAGGACATAAAAAATCGGAATCCAACCTTTTCCACATAACAAAACTTGTCCCTTTACCGGAAAATAGTTTTTAGGAAAACGCGTGCGTTTTCAATTTTGGTGCGGAGATGTAAAACGAGACGTCGTCGTCTCGTTTCCGTAGTCTTTGGTACATTTTGAAGGTTGTCAAAGATGTCGGCAAGATTCAGAAATATGTGAATAATTAAGTGAATAATAGCTTTAATTGTTGTTTTTCTTTCAGGTAAGTCTTATAATAACTTACCTTTAAACTGTACTTGCCATAATGGTGAAATACTGTAATGGATAAACCAGGGTTTTAATAAAATGTCTTTATTTCAGAACAACGCAATTTGGTTTTTATTTCATTATCTGTTGTGAGGATACAAGCTCTCCAAAACACACATTATAAATATATTTTAATAAAAGTTTATATTTTTTTTGAGAAAAGTTCTTCCGGGAACTTAACTGGCGCAGTCTTGTGGATTTACGCTGCACTGAACAACCGAAAATCGTGTTCAGTGTCCGTTTAAACGGTTAACAGTGTAAAACTTACTTTCCCAAAAAGTGATCTTACGTTTTGTGGAAACTGTGACGCCCTGAAGGATACCAATCGCCTTCATTGGGCCTAATTACGATTACGATGCTTGGTTTGCTGATAATACTGTAAGTTCGCTCAGATATTAGATCAGTTCATAACTTTTCCCATCCCGATTTCCAAGAGTTTTGTCAAGTGAAGTGTACGACTAAATCTAAATAAGTACTATACCAGATAGCCTGTGTTAGTTCTTATAACTTTTTATTTTAAAGCTATTACTTTTCTTGTAAATCATGGCGAAATTAGAACTCATTACTTTAGCGCTTAAAATAGTGCCAGATTATGACGGAAATGTTAATTCTCTGTACAGATTTTTAAATACCGCCGATCAAATGTATGCACAGTATTATGATGACGTAAATGGGGAAAATTTCCAAAATACTATCGTTATTAATGGTTTAATTGGAAAATTGAAGGGAAAAGCTCTCGATATAGTTGATGTAAATTCTGCAAATACGTGGCCGCAAATTGAAGAAGTATTGAGTCAAAATTTCTCGGATCAACGAGATGAAAATTCACTTAACCGTGACGTTGTTAATTTGTACCAAGGCAACGAGAGCCCCCAACAATTTTACGATCGATGTGTTAATGTGTTAACTACTTTGATTTACTATATTAACATACATAATGATAACCCAAATGTTGTTTCTTGCAAGCGAGATTTTTTCAAAGCTCAGGCCCTTAAAACCTTTTTTGCCGGTTTACGAGAGCCTCTTGGCTCTACAATTCGTGCTATGCGACCTGACAATTTACCTGAAGCCCTTCAATACATAAAAGAGGAGGGAAACATAATGTACCTTCATAAACGTAACCAAGTACAAAATTTGTCCAATAATAGGCCTGTAAATCAAAACCAGAATCATAAACAAAATTTTAAATTTAACACACAAAAATTTACCCAAAATTGGGTTCAACAGAGACCCAATTACATGAATTTTAACCAAAACCGTCAGTTTGTGAATAATAACAATCAACCAAACTATAATCGTCAGTTTGGTAACAATCAACAAAACTTTAAACCCAATAATAATAATCCCAACCAGTTTCGAACAAATCAACACCAACAGCCGAAATTCAAATATTTTTATCAAGACCCTAGGACAAATTTCAAACCGAAACCAACTCCAATGAGTGGGATTTCTTACTTAAACAACAATGCTCCTAAATTTGTTCCAAATCCAAACCACAGGCCGCAGCAAAATAATCCACAAAGGCCGAACTACTTTCAAAATGTAGGACATTATCCCGATTATCATTTCGAGGAATTGCATCATAATGACACTGCCAACCCTGAACTTGACGGTCAAGGCTTCAACAGCTGTGATGACGTATGCTATGCTGATAACAACCAGTCAGAATTTATTCCTGGTTCATTTAACGAAATTCAAAATGAAACACCGCTCGAATACGAAGTAGAACCTCAAATTTCTGAGAATCAAAATTTTTGCGCAGCCACAGAGCAAGACAACATAACATAATGCAAATAAATTTACACTCAAAAAGGCAGCTGCCCTACATACAAATAAATAACACTCCACTTAAGCTGCTCATCGACATGGGCTCCAATCAGTCGTTCCTATCTCCTGAGTTAATTAGGAAATACTATCCGCATATGCAGCTTAACTACGAGCCTTTTTCAGTCACTACTGTACATTGTACAACTGATCATGAATATACTGTTGATTTGCCACTGTTTAGCGAATTTAACACAAATTTAAATTGCAAATTTCACATTTACAAATTCCACAATATTTTTGATGGTTTAATTGGACTAGACTAATTAGAAAAATTAAAAGCTAACGTAAATCTCTCAAACAGACAGCTGGTGACAGAAAACGCAAAAAATTCAATCTTAATGATGGAAACTGGAGTCCATAATCTATTCGAAGCTTTGGTTAAGGCAAATGACACCAGTGTAGTAAAAATCCCTGTAACGACAAAAGATGGAGAAATATTTATACCGGAATTAAATTTTCACCAGTGTATTTTATCTGCATCAATCACTCGATCAGACAAAGGGTACGCCTACGTTGAACTGAGCAACCCTACCTGTAATGACGTCATCGTTAGCTTCACATCTCCCATTAAATCAATGCCACTGAAACAAAATTTTGAATGTTTCAGTTTTGACACACCCTTACCTAAATCTCCAGACATAGAACTGCTTATTAGAACAGATCACATGAACCCTGAGGAAAGGGCCAAAATATTGAAACTATGCGAAAACTATAGCGACATTTTCTTCTATGAAGACTGTCCCCTTTCCTTTACAAATACAGTTAAACACAAAATTAAAACTGCGGATGAAGTCCCTATATATTCAAAATCTTACAGATATCCATACATACATAAAGACGAAGTGAGATCTCAAATCAATAAAATGCTTCAACAAAAAATATACAACCCTCTGAATCTCCCTGGTCCTCACCAATCTGGATCGTACCTAAAAAATTAGATGCATCCCGGAAACAAAAATGGCGTCTTGTAGTGGACTACAGAAAACTAAACGAAAAAACACTAAGCGACAGATACCCTATTCCGAATATTACGGATGTCCTGGATAATTTAGGACGCTGTCAATATTTCACTACCCTTGATTTAGGAAGTGGTTTCCACCAAATCGAAATGGACCCAAATGACATACAAAAAACCGCATTTACAGTAGAAAACGGGCATTACGAATACTGCCGTATGCCTTTCGGTTTAAAAAATGCCCCCTTCACTTTCCAGCGAGCCATGGAAAATGTTCTCCGTGGGCTTATCAATGAAATCTGTGTCGTTTACATGGATGACATAATAATATTTTCCAGCTCCTTTCAAGAGCACATCACGAGCGTCGAAAGAGTTTTCCAACGGCTTAGGAAAGCTAACTTCAAAGTCCAACTAGACAAGCCTGAGTTCCTCAAACATGAAACTGCCTATCTAGGCCACATTGTTACTCCCGAGGTTATTAAACCTAATCCAGACAAAGTCCATGCAATTAAAAAAATTCCCATTCCGAAAACCACCAAGGAAATAAAATCTTTTCTCGGGCTTATCGGTTATTACCGAAAATTTATACCGAACTTTTCCATATTATCAAAACCTCTCACGGCTTGCCTTAAAAAGGTGCCAAAATTGATATTGAAGACCCGAAGTACGTAAAAGCTTTTAAAATTTGTCAAGAAATTTTAATTAATGATCCCATACTTATCTATCCTGACTTTGAAAAGGACTTTATAGTCACCACAGATGCCTCACAGTACGCTATTGGCGCCATCTTGTCTCAAGGACCGATTGGCTCAGATAAACCAATAGCGTATGCATCCAGAACCCTTAATGACAATGAAACAAACTACAGCACAATAGAGAAGGAGTTGTTAGCTGTGGTTTGGGCTACCAAATACTTTCGTCCTTATTTGTACGGTCGAAAGTTTAAGATCGTGACAGACCACAAACCACTAAATTGGCTTTTTTCATTGAAAGAACCACAAAGTCGCCTTTTCAGATGGAAATGTAAGCTTGAAGAATTTGAGTATGACGTTGATGGCTAACAATTCTTTATTTTATTTGCGGGCGCTTTCTTTTGGACTTCTTCAGTCGTAGCGCTTTTTAAAGACTGTAGCTGATTCGAAAAAGAAAAATATGCGATCCAACCTACCTATTAGCAACCAACTGATATTGAAGGGTAAGATCTCTGGAATGATGGGACATAGGACGATAAACAGTGCTTAGTTAAAGGATTAGGATCCATACGCACTCACCTGGACATCAGCTCAGCTTCTGGACCCAGGCTCGCCAACACGTTCGTAACACGTATCAATTTCACGGAGATGCTGGAGTCTTTAACCACTCGTTCAACGGCACAATATACGTCCTCAGTCCATAACACACTCATAAAGCACTTATTAAATGTATATTTGTATAAAAATAGCGGGTTATTGCAGCGATTGCAATGGATTAAAAAAAACAGTTTGTAAATTCGCAACACAGACCGACGCGAGCGCAGCGAAGATGGCTGATTAATTAGTTCTTTTATTCTGACATCAGCGGCGCGGCAGTCGCCCGCATTTCAGATCGTCGGCGCGCGAGAGAGCGAGCGATATCACGAATGCGTATGTTTGAATGGGAGAGATGAATGGAATTCGACATATCAGTGGTTGCAATTCTATCCTAAATATGAAATCCAACATCCCCCGAGCTTGAAGGAACCCCTTCAAAGAGAGAGAGAGAAGAAAAAATAAAAACTATAACTAGGTGCATGACATACATTATGCTTGCATTTTAAAATTAGTTTTGTAAATTGAATATAAATAAGTGACAACCCTACTGCGTTGGCAGTGGGCACAGCCGCACGATCGGTCGCTGCAACGTACCGTTGCGGGTCTTCACCTCCGCAACGCGGACGACTCCGTCGCGTCCGGGAAAAAGGCTCGTTATGATACCGAGCGGCCATTGCAAGGGCGGAGCGTTATCGACGTTAATTAATACGATGGTTCCTACAGCCACTGGTTTGGCTGGAGTGTTCCATTTTTCTCGGCTTTGCAAGTTGTGTGATACTCATTTCGGAAACGCTTCCAGAAAGATTGAACAAGCGAATCTAACAAAGAAAACCGAGTTAACAGGTTTGTTCGCTCCTGACTCAAATCAGCTGCGGGCAAATGATGCAATGGCGCGGTTGAAATAAAATGAGCGGGTGTTAGTGCGGTTGGTTCAGACGGATCAGAACTCAATATATAGAGCGGTCGGCTATTGAGAATCGCCTCGATTTGATTAAGCACTGTAAGTAGCTCTTCGTAGGTAAGGATTTGTTTACCTATGACGCGATGCAAATGTGTTTTGAAACATTTAATATTTCCCTCCCATATACCCCCGAAGTGAGGTGCAGTGGGCGGATTTAGACGCCATGTAATGCGGTTTTTCCAAAGTTCATCCCGAAAGGTTTTATAATAGTCCTCAGTGCGAAGAAAGGAAAGAAGTTCGTTGAAGTAAGCCTTGGAAGCAACGAAATTAGTGCCATTATCACTATATAACACTTTACAAGGCCCACGCCGGGATATGAACCGTTTAAACGCGTCCAAGAACGACGCAGAGCTAAGCGATGAAGCGAGCTCTACGTGAACGGCTTTCGTCACCAGACAGATGAATAAGCAGAGCCACGCCTTTTGGCTTCGTACGCCCCTTTTTCTGACCATGATGATGTAAAACGGGCCCGCGTTATCCACGCCAGTGTGCGTGAAGGATTTACTTTGCTCTACACGGCATTCGGGAAGGTCGGCCATCGTAGGAAATGTGTTTGTTGGATTGGCGCGAAAGCACTGGTTGCATTTATGAAAGCGGTGTCTAACGATGCGACGGGCGGAGAGAATCCAATATTTTTGTCTTAAAATTGACAGTAAAAGTTGTGGACCGGCGTGCGCATTTTCGCGGTGGAGAGAATCAATTAGTAACTCGACTATATGTCCATTTTTTGGCAATAACGCGGGATGTTTGTTAGAGAAATCGAGCGATGAATTCCTTAAACGACCCCCTACTCGAAGTATATTGTCGCAAATAAAAGGGAATAATTTGCGCACGGATGGGGAGCAAACTCTACCACATTGTAGGTGGCGTATGTCCTCTGCAAATGAGAGTTGCTGCACGATTTTTATGACAAGAAATTCAGCTGTCTCTAAGTCTGACGCGGTGACTTCACTGCCGCGAGGAAGTTTTCTAAGAAACTTTAGAACCACAACGACGGTTTTAAGGAATCGATGCCACGAAGAGAACCTTTTACTTAACGTTATAATCCAATGCTCATTACTGCCGCTGTCGGGGGCAACAAGGGTAACGGTTTTCTTTTCTGGTAAGCTCATAGATGAGGGCGAAAATTTTACTGTCGGCCACTCACTCACGGGTAGCAAAGCCCACGAAGGCCCATGGAACCAGAGATCGTGGTCCCGTAAGCGAGAGGGTATAAGCCCACGCGAGAGGCAATCTGCGGGGTTTTCAGATCCAGACACATGAAAGAAGTGTTCCGAAGCGAACTTATTCTGACATTGAGCTATACGGTTAGCTACAAAAGTGTCGAATCTATGGGGTGAAGAGTGCACCCAACATAGCGCGACCTCAGAATCTGAGAATGCGAAAGTATTGTCAATTAAATGACGTTGAGACAGCGAATCGTGAACAGTTCGAAGAAGCTTTGACATTAAAACGATGGCGCAAAGTTCTAGCCGAGCGACTGTCACGGTCTTCACTGGAGCGACCTTTGATTTAGAGCAAATCAGACGAATAACTTGATCTTGATTTTTCGTTGCGACATGCGCGTATATGACGCATCCAAAAGCCTTCTCGCTTGCGTCCGCAAAAGCAAGAAGCGTGAGTGTTGAATATTTTTTAATACCCAAATGACGAGGAAACTTCAGAGTAGAGATCAAAGGAAGTTCACTGACAAACTGATGCCATAAATGTAAAATGTGCTGGGGTGGCGTATCATCCCAGTCCATTTTCAGAAGCCAAAGTTCTTTTATGAGAAGTTTGGAGTAAAGTATAACGGGGCCGACTAGGCCGAGCACGTCATATAAGCGGGCGGTGGCAGAAAGAATGGCGCGCTTTGTGCCAATAAGTTGCGGAGGAGAAACAGTAAATACAAACTCGTCAGAGCCAGGATGCCACTTGAGACCGAGGAGCTTGAAAGAGCTGCCGTCATCGAAAGAGATGGATTCGGACTGGCGGTGCGTCTCAGGAATATTATCTAGCAACTGCGGGGAGTTGCTAGTCCATTTGACTAAATCGAACCCGCCAGTCTTAAAAAGACTGATGAGCTGGTTTGCTGTGGCAACTGCTTCCTCGAGAGAAGAAGCAGAGGAAGCTAAGTCATCCATGTATACGTCTCTTTTGAGAACGGCGGCGGCAAGTGGGCATTTATCACGCTCATCGTCAGCGAGCTGACGAAGCGTGCGCAATGCAAGAAACGGTAACGATCGGAGGCCGAAGGTTACCCGATTGAAGTGGTAAGTCTCTAGAGGGGCATCAGGCGAAAAACGATATAGAAATCGTTGAAAACAGCGGTGCGGGGGATGTACTTCTAAGCACAAGTACATTTGACGAACGTCAGCGAAAAACGCGATTTTAAAAACGTGCACATTCAAAAGAATGTGAAATATATCGGCCTGCAAGTTGCAACCGGTGTGAAGAATGTCATTCAAAGACAGCCCACTGTCTGTCTTACAGCTACCGTCAAGGACTAGCCGTAGCTTAGTAGTGGCTTTGTCATTACGTATGACAGGGTGATGCGGTAAGTAAAAACACGGCGAGAGATCCTCTTCAGGCGGAACTAAAGAAATAATCTCTTTATCTAAGTAGTCATGAATGACCTCGCTGTATTTTTCGTGAAGTTGCGGATTTTTTGCGAATTTATTTTCAAGCATTAAGAATCTCTTTTTTGCGGTTTTAAACGAATTGCCTAAATTATCAGGGCTTTGTTTAAAGGGAAGGTCGACTGCGTAAGAACCATTATCGTTACGAGTCGTGGTAGATGTAAATATGTTCTCACACTCCTGCTCGTCAGGGCTTAAATGTTTTTTAGAAAGCACTTCTTCTAAAGTCCAAAATTTCTCCAAACTCTGGCTAAGCGGTTCATTTGTAAACGCACAAAACGTGCGAGTTGCGTGCTGTGGCGGCGATGGTGACGTCACGGGGACATCTCCCAGAATAATATAACCCAACATAGTCTCTAACGCAGCGGCAGGTGAACTTACATGCCGAACTTTATTATTAAGTAATATTTCGCAGAACAGATTTACTCCTAAAAGCATGTCTATCGGGCCGGGTTCGTTAAAGCTATCGTCAGCTAGCGGCAAGCTCTTAAAACACTCAAGACCGGACAAGTTGACGTCCGAGTCGGGCAGTTGCGAGGTAATGTTTTCAACAATAAGAGGATGAATCGAGTAAGTTTTATAGTTGTCATCAAACCGAGAACCAAGTTTAACAGTGGATACTCCCTGTATTTTTTGTGAGACTCCACCTATACCCTGAACCCTCGTGAAGCGATTCTGGGTAGAACGCGGCAGAGATAAGCGCTGGCAACACTCAGTAGAAATATAGTCACTTTGCGATCCCGGATCAATTAATGCCCTTACGTAATGTGCGGTCCCACTAATATCATATAGTTTTATTTTCGCGGTACCCAACAAGGTGACTGTTTCTGTGTAAATAGATCTGCCCGAGTTATCAAGATTGCCTGCCGATAGATGAGATAAGGTGGAATTCGATTGTAAATTATTATTGCTCTTACTCCTTATGAGTTGTGGCTGAGAACTGCTTGCCGCAGTGGCAGCGTTATCAGTCGAACACGATGGTGATGAAGGCAACGGTTTACAAGTGGAAGCGGAAGCGGAAGCGGGAGCATTATTAGCTACACCTCTCGTATGTGAAATATTCGGGTTGTTAAAATGCAGTAGCGTATGATGTCGATGAGCACAAACATTGCATGTTTTTTGCGACGAGCAGACGGAGAACTTATGTTTGTAACTAAGGCAATTGTTACAAATGGAATTAGTTTTTACAAAGTTATACCTTTCATGAGGCGATAATTTCAAGAATGCGGAACATTGATATAGATGTTCATGTTTATTAGATTTTCAGAATCGACAGTATGCCGTTGCATCTGGCTGGGTGACAAAGGTTTTTGTCTGGGCAAGTTTTGGAGCAGGCAAATTCTTGCTATTATTATTCTTAGGTTGCGGCGTAGTTAAAGCCTGTTTTGGCATAGAATGAGCTACAACCTTTGTCTGTTCATTTATAAATTCGATGAGGTTACTGTAAGAAGGACACTTTTCTTTACGATAGAACATTTCGAACAATTTGACAGATTCGGGGTCCAGTTTTTGTAATGCGATATGCAAAAACAAGAAATCCGCTAAATCCGGGAACTTAAGTGCCTTTAGTGCCTTGACCGACGCGTCATAATTGCACAGAAATGATTCCAGATTAGCCATTGAGCCGCTAGGGATGGGCTTGAAGTCCAACATCTGATTAGCATACGCGGCTGCTAGTGCGCGCTTGTTCTCGTATTTGGCAATCAGCGCTTGCCATATAATGGCATGATTTTCACCCGTGGCGGGTAAGCCAGCGCAGACTGACTTCGCCTGATCAGTCAGTTTGCCTACTAAAAACTGAACACGTTCACTATCCGTTAATCGCGGGTGATTATGAATGACACTTTTAAATTGTTCATAAAATAAGGGCCAGTTACGAAGATCCCCATTAAACGACATTAATTCAATAGCGGGAATTTTATGTTTCACAGAATAAGACTGCGATGTTGGCTGCGAGTCTTGTGATCGTTTCTGAATGTCAGAATGAACGCGTTTGATTTGACAATACATCTCGTCAAATGCGATCAGAGGTTGATAGTTAACAGCAGCGGCTGTAGGCAACAAAGTTAAGGAGCGTTCGTTATACTGGTCTAACACACGCTCAAAATCAGATCGCAATTGATCTAGATTCGTGACGTTATTCAGAAACGTTGTAGGTTCAATTTCATCATTTTGTACTTGAAGCGACAATTGATAAATATTTTGTAAGCGAGTGAAGTAAGCATTACGCTTAGCTTCCAGTATAACGAGATCTGCGGGAGATTCGTGCCCCTCAGATTTTTCGGGTTTATTGTTTGTTTTAGACATCGTGAACGAAATATGCGATAGGTATAACTATGACAATTACACACAGTACGAAATGTCTATAAACTTAACAATTAGCGGTAATAGAAAGCGGTATGATAAATAGGTCAAGGTCGGTTAGCGAGCGAACAAACTATTATTTTTATATCAAAAATGTGGGTGGGTGTGAATGCGAATGCGAGAACAATGGAAACTCAAGATGATGAGATATTTATTTGATTGTGAAGTTATCACGAAAGTACTTTATTTACCTTATGCCGGCGGAAGATAAAATAAATTAGTCGTTAGCGGTGCGGGATTGAAAAATAATAAAATAATAACAACTAATTTTTACAAGCATAAAGTATTAACGCACTGTTTGTGATTTAGATTTTGAGTAGCGGAACATAAATTAATAATTAATTAATTAATTAATTTTAATTAAAAGATTATTATATCCAGGCTCGAAGGACCATTTAATTGATGGCTAACAATTCTTTATTTTATTTGCGGGCGCTTTTTTTTGGACTTCTTCAGTCGTAGCGCTTTTTAAAGACTGTAGCTGATTCGAAAAAGAAAAATATGCGATCCAACCTACCTATTAGCAACCAACTGATATTGAAGGGTAAGATCTCTGGAATGATGGGACATAGGACGATGAACAGTGCTTAGTTAAAGGATTAGGATCCATACGCATTCACCTGGACATCAGCTCAGCTTCTGGACCCAGGCTCGCCAACACGTTCGTAACACGTATCAATTTCACGGAGATGCTGGAGTCTTTAACCACTCATTCAACGGCACAATATACGTCCTCAGTCCATAACACACTCATAAAGCACTTATTAAATGTATATTTGTATAAAAATAGCGGGTTATTGCAGCGATTGCAATGGATTAAAAAAAAAGTTTGTAAATTCGCAACACAGACCGACGCGAGCGCAGCGAAGATGGCTGATTAATTAGTTCTTTTATTCTGACATCAGCGGCGCGGCAGTCGCCCGCATTTCAGATCGTCGGCGCGCGAGAGAGCGAGCGATATCACGAATGCGTATGTTTGAATGGGAGAGATGAATGGAATTCGACATATCAGTGGTTTCAATTCTATCCTAAATATGAAATCCAACAGACGTTGTCCACAAACCGGGTAAGCTAAACACAAATGCTGACGCATTATCCAGAATCATTATCAACAACAACGAGACTGAAACTACCACCAACCGACCGACAGTTATGAGCCCCCAAACACTCCAGAATTTTTGGAAGACCTTTTATCACTCATTGGAAACATTTCTGAGATATCTGATGTAGATAATTTGGAGGAACTGATACAAAATACTGTCCATTCAAATGAAGAACAGCCAATTTTAGAAATTCCTATTGCTGAAAAATCTGTGAATACACATAAAAACCAAATATTAATCGAATTTGTTTTGCATTCTCCATCTAAAGTAAAAATCAAAGAGACTTTTCCTGGGAAAAATCGTATTATGGCACAAATAGGCCTAAACAATTTAAAACAGGAAACTATCGATTTATTTATTTATTTATTTATTTATTTATTTACATAATCTATTTGTGCCATTACAGCAAAGCCAAGTCGACACAAATATACAAAATTAGAAAATACAATACAATTCAATTATTACAAATTAATTTACCATAATTATGTCAAATATAATAAGTTAAATTCAATCGTATAAATGCAGTTACCATATTATCATTATATCCATAAACATTCGAGAAAATAATTACAAGACTACACTATCATGCAATCTTCTCACAGAACCTTCCACATTCTCGCACAATATCCCTCCATGCATCACCAAACAGATCATTCAATGGTGCTGCGGCCAACAGTGCATTGAGGCTATTCCGTGCCCGGACCAGCGGAGACTGCAGGCGCGCCACCGTGCGGTGCGAGCCGCCCGCTAGCAGCTGGTGCCTTCGAGCGCGTAGGTAGTTGTCAGGCACGTAAAGCGCGCATACGGCACTGACAAGCGCTGCGCAGTCACTGTCGCCTCGCAATAATCGACACACAGTCAGAAGCTGTTCGGTGTTACGTCTCACCTCTAGTGAGTTAAATCCAAGCATACCTAAAATAAAATCGGATGGATAAAGGTAAGGGTAGTATCCAAATTTCCTCTTATATAGGTATCTAAGAAAAGCTTTGTGTACCTTCTCGAGCATAAGGACGTATGAGATTTCGTGCGGATTCCAAACAACCGAGCTAGATTCAAGTTTGGTTCTCACTAGGGCCGTGTATAGAAGCTGGACCACACCCAAGTTATGGAATCTCTTACTATTCCGTATCACAAACCCTAATCTTCTGAAGCATTCCTTGGCTAAAGTGCTCACATGCTCATGGAATGTAAGTTTAGGGTCGAACGTAACACCGAGGTCCTTCATCGAATACACTCGAGTCAGAGACTCAGTGCCGAGTGTATACGTCGCGCTAATAGGCCGTGGAGAGCGCGTGAAGGACATTATACAGCACTTTTCAGTATTGAATAGAAGCTTGTTGTTCACACTCCAACTATGAACCGCGTCTAAATCTTCCTGTAGTAGCCTACAATCATTCACTGACTTCACGGGAAGTACCAGTTTCAGATCGTCCGCGTACAAAAGGCAATTGGCGTGTTTCAGTTCAGATTCCAGGTCATTTATCATGATGATAAATAACAACGGACCAAGGATCGAGCCTTGGCTAACACCTGACCGTGTGTGGTACGGCTGGGACTCATAACAGCCATGTCGCACGTATTGTTGGCGGTTCTTCAGGTAGTCAGCGAAGAGAACCAACAGCCGTGGGGCAAATCCAATGGCACACAATTTCTTCATTAGGACGTCGTTATCGACTCTATCGAACGCCTTGCGGAAGTCCAGATAGGCGACGTCCACCTGACATCCCCGATCCATGCTCTCTGAGACCAACTCGACTAACGTCAGTAAGTTGGTGGTTACTGAGCGACGACTCCTGAATCCGTGTTGCGAGTCACATAAAAACGGCGCAATCTGGGGCCAGATTTATTTATTTATTCAAACATTATATTCGTCCCGACATTCAGCACGGAGTTTGGTTAAACGATTTCAAATACTTGCCCGAACTAACAATAGTTCTACAGGAAACGTTTAAAAATTCAGCTTACGATTTAATATTTTGTAAATTTAAATTAGACGACATGACTCACACTGATGAACAGTATCGCCTAGTAAAGGCCTACCACGAAGGGAAATTAAATCACAAGGGCATTCAAGAAACTATGGGACAAATAATTAGAACCTATTATTGACCCAATATTCAAAAAACCGTAACTGAAATAGTTAATAACTGTTCAACTTGTCAAACAAATAAATACGAGCGACACCCCAATAAGCAAAGCCTCCTGTTCACACCAATTCCTACAAAGCCTTTCTAAACTTTACATACAGACACTTTTCAAATAAAAGGTCAAAAGTTTCTTACAATCATAGATACCTTTTCCAAGTACGCTCAAGCTTATCCCCTGGAAAGTATGACAGGCGTTGGTGTCATAAATTCACTTACAATATGGATGACCCATCATGGCTTGCTTACCTTTGAATGTCACCGCTGATCAAGGAACAGAATTTAAAAATCTCCCTCTAAAAGAATTTGCTGCTCTGCATAAAATAAATTTACATTTTACAAGCGTCAATAATCCCAAATCAAATGGAGCCATTGAAAGATTTCACTCACTTCACTAGGCGATACTGTTCATCAGTGTGAGTGATGTCGTCAAATTTAAATTTACAAAATATTAAATCGTAATCTGAATTTTTAAACGTTTCCTGTAGTATTTGAAATCGTTTAACCAAACTCCGTGCTGAATGTCGGGACGAATATAATGTTTGAATAAATCGATAGTTTCCTGTTTTAAATTGTTTAGGCCTATTTGTGCCATAATACGATTTTTCCCAGGAAAAGTCTCTTTGATTTTTACTTTAGATGAAGAATGCAAAACAAATTCGATAAATATTTGGTTTTTATGTGTATTCACAGATTTTTCAGCAATAGGAATTTCTAAAATTGGCTGTTCTTCATTTGAATGGACAGTATTTTGTATCAGTTCCTCCAAATTATCTACATCAGATATCTCAGAAATGTCTCCAATGAGTGATAAAAGGTCTTCCAAAATTTCTGGAGTGTTTGGGGGCTCATAACTGTCTGTCGGTTGGTCGGTAGTTTCAGTCTCGTTGTTGTTGATAATGATTCTGGATAATGCGTCAGCATTTGTGTTTAGCTTACCCGGTTTGTGGACAACGTCATACTCAAGTTCTTCAAGCTTACATTTCCATCTGAAAAGGCGACTTTGTGGTTATTTCAATGAAAAAAGCCAATTTAGTGGTTTGTGGTCTGTCACGATCTTAAACTTTCGTCCGTACAAATAAGGAAGAAAGTATTTGGTAGCCCAAACCACAGCTAACAACTCCTTCTCTATTGTGCTGTAGTTTGTTTTATTGTCATTAAGGGTTCTGGATGCATACGCTATTGGTTTATCTGAGCCAATCGGTCCTTGAGACAAGATGGCGCCAATAGCGTACTGTGAGGCATCTGTGGTGACTATAAAGTCCTTTTCAAAGTCAGGATAGATAAGTATGGGATCATTCATTAAAATTTCTTGACAAATTTTACAAGCTTTTACATACTTCGGGTCTTCAATATCAATTTTGGCACCTTTTTTAAGGCAAGCCGTGAGAGGTTTTGATAATTTGGAAAAGTTCGGTATAAATTTTCGGTAATAACCGATAAGCCCGAGAAAAGATTTTATTTCCTTGGTGGTTTTCGGAATGGGAATTTTTTTAATTGCATGGACTTTGTCTGGATTGGGTTTAATACCCTCGGGAGTAACAATGTGGCCTAGATAGGCAGTTTCATGTTTGAGGAACTCAGACTTGTCTAGTTGGACTTTGAAGTTAGCTTCCCTAAGCCGTTGGAAAACTAGTTCGACGCTCGTGATGTGCTCTTGTAAGGAGCTGGAAAATATTATTATGTCATCCATGTAAACGACACAGATTTCATTGATAAGCCCACGGAGAACATTTTCCATGGCTCGCTGGAAAGTGGAGGGGGCATTTTTAAACCGAAAGGCATACGGCAGTATTCGTAATGCCCGTTTTCTACTGTAAATGCGGTTTGTCCAGATTGGTGAGGACCAGGGAGATTCTGAGGGTTGTATAATTTTTTGTTGAAGCATTTTATCGATTTGAGATCTCACTTCGTCTTTATGTATGTATGGATATCTGTATGATTTTGAATATATAGGGACTTCATCCGAAGTTTTAATTTTGTGTTTAACTGTATTTGTAAAGGAAAGGGGACAGTCTTCATAGAAGAAAATGTCGCTATAGTTTTCGCATAGTTTCAATATTTTGGCCCTTTCCTCAGGGTTCATGTGATCTGTTCTAATAAGCAGTTCTATGTCTGGAGATTTAGGTAAGGGTGTATCAAAACTGAAACATTCAAAATTTTGTTTCAGTGGCGTTGATTTAATGGGAGATGTGAAGCTAACGATGACGTCATTACAGGTAGGGTTGCTCAGTTCAACGTAGGCGTACCCTTTGTCTGATCGAGTGATTGATGCAGATAAAATACACTGGTGAAAATTTAATTCCGGTATAAATATTTCTCCATCTTTTGTCGTTACAGGGATTTTTACTACACTGGTGTCATTTGCCTTAACCAAAGCTTCGAATAGATAATGGACTCCAGTTTCCATCATTAAGATTGAATTTTTTGCGTTTTCTGTCACCAGCTGTCTGTTTGAGAGATTTACGTTAGCTTTTAATTTTTCTAATAAGTCTAGTCCAATTAAACCATCAAAAATATTGTGGAATTTGTAAATGTGAAATTTTGCAATTTAAATTTGTGTTAAATTCGCTAAACAGTGGCAAATCAACAGTATATTCATGATCAGTTGTACAATGTACATTAGTGACTGAAAAAGGCTCGTAGTTAAGCTGCATATGCGGATAGTATTTCCTAATTATCTCAGGAGATAGGAACGACTGATTGGAGCCCGTGTCGATTAGCAGCTTAAGTGGAGGGTTATTTATTTGTATGTAGGGTAGCTGCCTTTTTGAGTGTTAATTTATTTGCATTATGTTATGTTGTCTAGCCCTGTGGCTGCGCAAAAATTTTGATTCTCATTAATTTGAGGTTCTACTTCGTATTCGAGCGGTGTTTCATTTTGAATTTCGTTAAATGAACCAGGAATAAATTCTGACTGGTTGTTATCAGCATAGCATACGTCATCACAGCTGTTGAAGCCTTGACCGTCAAGTTCAGGGTTGGCAGTGTCATTATGATGCAATTCCTCGAAACGATAACAATAATGATAGCAATAAATTAATGGCAAATCTAGACAAAACTAAAATTATGCACTTCTTCCAACGCACCAACCCGACATCCAAATTGAATGTTCAATATGAGGGTAAGATCATCTAGGAAGTCACTGAAACAAAGTTTCTCGGCGTGCGAATTTATCACCAACTAACATGGAAAGCACAGACAGCCGAGCTCAGTAAAAAAATACATAAAGCCGCATATCTCTTATTTAGACTATCAAAAATTGTCAACAGAGAAACTGTTTTAACTGCGTATCATGGTCTTGTAGCGTCTTTATTGCGATATGGCGTAATTTTTTGGGGTAACTCTACAGATAAAGATTCTGTATTCAAAGCTCAAAAACGCTGCGTTAGGGCGATGTGTGGGTTAAAAACTCAAGAAAGCTGTGAACCAGTTTTTAAAAACCTTAAAATACTTACCCTTCCGTCCATCTACATTTACGAAGTTGCCATTTTTGTGAAATCTAACCCAGATCTCTTTGTTAAAGTCTCATGCGGAAAACAAAAATCAGTGCGTGTGCAAAATGAGCACAAGCTGCGACTAAGGCATGCAAAAACCGCATTAATGCATAAAAACATATTATGTATGGCGCCAAAAATTTTCAATAAATTACCTAATGAGATTTTTTACAATTTAAGCATAAGTTATTTAATCTATTAGTCGTTAAATGTTATTATGACATTGAGGCATTTGTTAATGACAATAGTATATGAACATTTTTAATAATTAATTGCATGTAGATTAATTAACAATATGACATTTCTAAATTATTATTTTTTGACTTGCTGACTATTATCAATCTGAAATTAACTAGGTATTAAATTGTATTGATTAATTCCACGCCTCACCGAACGGCGTGGAATCCTGAGGGGTTGTGCCTTTGCCACGTGAGAGAAAAGAAGTGATGAAATTGGTTACTGACCTTGTCTCCGTAGGCAGGAAATCGAAAGCTCGATTCGAGACGGGAATACGGGAAAAGGGCACAGTTTGGGATAGGATATGGAGTGAATCGAAACATATCGTTGCTGCCGAAGCTGTCGCCGGCGTGCTGCCTGCCGTGACCGTGGAGTCGCCGCTACCGATGCGACGATGTCCAATCAACAGGGATCACTTGGCCGCTGACGCGAATCTACTTATTTCCCGACGATGTAGATGATTAACACTCCAACCAGGCCCGACGCCTGTATTTAGTAATTGGTACAACGAAATACCATCAATGACACGAGGCCCGAGCCTACATGTTTGTTCTCACCGACGAGAAAAGCCAAGAGAAAGATTAACCTCCAATTTTACATCTCGTTTCCGATACGAGTGACAGCTGCGGTTCTGTTTCCGTTCCGAGTCGCGCAACAAGAGGAGGTCCGTTCCAAAGCACAAATATTAAACAGTCACCCGCCCGGACAGGCCCGAACCTGTCCCTAATCAATAGGAAGGCGAGAAAGTGTTGCGACCGCTCTCTTGAGGACCGAGTCCCCCACCCTGACTTCTGCGATCGAGGCGTGCCATCCCGACCCGTGTACAAATTGACGATCCGTCCTCGTCTCCATCTCAATGATGGCAGGTTCGCATCCTTAATCAGCACCAAATCACCGACTTGAGGGGGGCTCGTCCGGTCAGTCCACTTAAGGCGCTGCTGCAAGATGTGCAAGTACTCAAGGGACCACCGTTTCCAAAAATCTTGAGCCTTCTGCTGCAACATCTGCCACCTAGTTAACCGACTTAACTTAACATCACCGAATGGGTATTCTGGCAGGGCGTTAAGGGGCTGACCTATCAGGAAGTGACCCGGCGTCAACGCTTCCAAATCATTTGGATCCGAACTGAGCGGGCACAACGGACGCGAGTTCAGTGTCATTTCAATTTTACAGAACAGCGTCGCAAGCTCTTCAAAGCGTAGAGAGGTCTCACCGATGATCCTCCTCAGGTGCAACTTAGCCGATTTAACCGCAGCCTCAAAAATTCTTCCCCAATGAGGACATCCCGGCGGACTGAAAACCCATTCAATCCCTCGTCGGGAGCAAGCCGTACCGATGGCGTCCTGGTTACCGTTCAGGAATTGAGTGACCTCCTGCAGATATCACCTGGCTCCGACAAAATTTGTGCCGTTGTCCGAACGGATTAATGTCGGGAGGCCCCTTCATGAGACGAACCGATCCAGACATGCGATAAATGCCTCCGTAGTGAGGTCACTGACCACCTCCAAGTGGACTGCCTTCGTGGCCAAGCACACGAAGACGCACAGGTATGCCTTCACTAATCTGGCGTTCCGTAGCTGAGAAGACTTGACCATGAATGGTCCCGCGAAATCCGTTCCGACACCCGCAATGGGCCGGATTTCGTTAACCCTATCCGAGGGCAAATCGCCCATCTGGGGCTGCATCGTAGCCGCCTTGGCCCGATAACAAGGCAGGCACCGAAATACGACGCTACGCACTAAGCGTCTTCCCGATAGAAACCAGAACTCGCGCTGGAGAAACGCCATCAAGGCGTGGCATCCGATATGCCCATTCCGAATGTGTCGATCCTGTATCAACAGTTCGACCAACTTCCCTTTCCTAGGGAGTAACAACGGGTGGCGAGCCGCATAAGGCAGGTTGGCATTCCGCAGCCGACCTTCTACCCTCAGCAATCCTTGAGGGTCAATGAACGGGTTGAGCCGAGCCACAGCTCCCTTCAGTTGGACGCGTCCGCGTCTCAGAATGTCCAGTTCGGACTTAAAGTGCACCGTCTGCACGTTCCGTACCAATGCGAACAACGCATGGTTCCGTTCCTGTGGTGTCAGGACCTGTGTGCGCACTTGTTGCGCCTCAGAATTCCGACAATTCCGCGCAAATCGGCAGATCCAGGCGGTCACATTGACCAGCTTGTCGAGCGAGCTGTACCGTTCCAGCAGGCTGAACTCCTCTTCCGGCTCTGGTTGCGTCGTACAGACACCGACTGTCAAGGCGCCGTTCGCCGTGGTAACGCGTGGACTCATTGGCCAATCCGATTTGGCTTGAGTCAACAATTTTGGACCCCACCACAAGGGATGTCCAACCAACTCCGGAGCATGACACCCACGAGACGCACAGTCTGCTGGGTTCATTTCCCCTGGAACATGTCTCCAGATTAAGGGAAACTCCGAAGTCAAAATCTGCGAAACCCGATTCGCCACAAAAATCTCCAGCTTGTGAACTGAAGCCTTCAGCCAGCATAACACGATCTGGCTGTCCGTCCAAGCGTAGACGATGCGGTCTACGCTTGGACGGACAGCCAACGCTATTGACCCACGAAGAACCGTCATCGTGTGGTTGAGCAGACGAGTCAGGAGAGCCGCTCCCGAAAGCTCTAACTTGGGAATGGTCAGGCGAGTGCGCAACGGCGCAACCTTGCTCTTGGCCATGACCAACCGCACATCAACCTCCCCCGAGGAGTCGACCGTACGCAGATACACCGCAGCTCCGTAGCCCTTCTCCGAGGCATCGCAAAACCCATGCAGGGTGGCGGTGTATCGTTTGGTGGGGACCAACCTCCGTGGCAGTGAAATCCGATTAATGCCAGGGAGGGTCGAAAAGAACGAGTCCCACTCCGAGCTCAATGACCCGCCGATCGAGTCGTCCCATTTCAGCTCAGCAGACCACAATTGCTGCATAAAACACTTGAGCTGAAATGTTACCGGGGTGATCCACCCGTTTGGATCAAATGTCCTAGCCACCGTTGAGAGGACGTTCCGTTTCGTCCAGACCTTCGGGGAGTCCAACTCGACCCGATACGAGAACATGTCTGACACCGGCTGGTACTGGACGCCTAATACCGACAACATATTTGGATTTTCCAAATTTTCAAAAATGTGGGGATCCTGCTGGTAGTCATCCGGAAGACCAGTCAGTAACTCTGGAGAGTTCGACATCTATTTCCGGAGCTCGTAACCTCCACCCCGTAAGAGCTCAACTAGCTCGTCCCGTCGAGCGAGCGCCTCCTTCACGGAATCTGCACCGGTACAGATATCGTCCACGTAGAGGTCCTGCTCCAGGATCGCTGCTCCTCTAGGGAAATTTAACCGTTCTCGATCCGCTAACTCCCGAAGAGTGCGAATCGCCAAATAAGAACTAGACCGTAGCCCGTACGTGTTGGTGTTCAACTCGTACACCCTGATGGGCTGATCTGGGCTCTCTCGCCACAGTATCAGCTGATACCGTCTATCGTCAGGGTGAATGACCGTCTGTCTAAACATCATCCGGATGTCAGCTACAAACACAACATTGTGTCGACGGAACCGTGTGATAACATCCGCGATGTCATGATTTAACTTCGGCCCTGAATGCAAACACTGGTTCAGGTTCATGCCGTTAGATGTTGATGCCGATCCATCGAACACTACCCGTATTTTGCCCTCCGGGGTCCTCAAGACCGTGTGATGAGGCAGGAAGCAGTGGTCTTCACGCTTCCAGTCGATACCCGAAACCGACATGTGGCCGAGCGACTCGTATTCCCGCATGAAGTCGACGTACTTCTGCCGGAAAATCCCGTCACGCTTCATGCGTCGTTCCATCGACAGAAGCCGCGTCTCGGCTGCATGGTGTGAACTGCCCAGCGGTGGGCGATCACTCCGAATTGGAAGAAGTGTGAGAAATCGACCTGACCGAAGGCGACCAGCATTATTCCGATAAAACTGTTCACACTCTTCTTCAACCGGGTCCAACCGGCGTACCGTAGGTGGAGGAACCCCATCTCCCAAAACTTCTGTATCACCTCCGAGAGTAGAGAACCGAATAAGGGACTACGAGTCGCTAGGCGTGGGGCAGCCGGCATGATCGGACCCATTACCGCATGGCCCAGTCTGGTGTTGACCGAAACCAGACCAGTCGCCTGCAACACGTGGACACCTGGCACTAACAGGTATCCCAAGGCATCGACACCCAATAAAATGTCTACTGGATTGATCCTTATGCCATGGTAATAAACTTCAAAACCTATAACGGGAGATGGCATTTCTAGAAATACCGTTGTAGTTGAGTTAAGAAAAAAAAAATAATAATACGAAAATTTTCAAAATTACATTCCCGTACAGTTTCTTGGTGCTATCTTCTCTGACGGGCATATTTCCGAAGCACTGGTAAAGTAAATGGAGTTACCTTTTCCTGTGCGAGATTCAGCCATGAACCACCACTTGAAAGGGAAATATCCTTTTTCAAACCATAATCAACTACTCATTAGTTTATTTGAGCATATTTTATTTATTTTTAAATTTTTGTTGGTTTATTGACAGAATAAGCGCTTCGTCGCCGATCAAGCCAGTCTAAATATCTATCGGTCTGGACGCACGTCTGTCTTTTATTACGCCTCCGCCCTCGGTACTAACATATGTTTGACTTGTAAAAGTGCATTATTTTTGCCCACTTTAATATTTCTTTGAGATTGAGTTTTTATTTATGCGAGAATATGCAGTTGATGTCGCTGATACATAGACACTCACAGACATAGTAACACACAATCTAATGAGCTTCGGTTTCTGCTTGGATAAGGCTTGCTGGTCCAATATTGACATCGAGTAGAGACCTAATCTACAGCAACACATTGTCCCAAGGAGACAATAACAATAATTTCATACGATTGATTTATTAATTGCAGACGCTACGTTAGCATTTCTTGCGATAAGCCGCTCTGCACCGGAGCGTTGTTGCCTGGGCTGCCGGGCAGTCATACAGAATAACACGGTCGTGAAACATGTAATTTGTTTTAATAAATATATTTTAATAAAAGTTTATATTTTTTTTGAGAAAAGTTCTTCCGGGAACTTAACTCGCGCGAGTCATCGCGATTTTGATCCTTATGCCATGGTAATAAATTTCAAAACCTATAACGGGAGATGGCATTTCTAGAAATACCGTTGTAGTTGAGTTAAGAAAAAAATAATAATAATACGAAAATTTTCAAAATTACATTCCCGTACAGTTTCTTGGTGCTATCTTCTCTGACGGGCATATTTCCGAAGCACTGGTAAAGTAAATGGAGTTACCTTTTCCTGTGCGAGATTCAGCCATGAACCACCACTTGAAAGGGAAATATCCTTTTTCAAACCATAATCAACTACTCATTAGTTTATTTGAGCATATTTTATTTATTTTTAAATTTTTGTTGGTTTATTGACAGAATAAGCGCTTCGTCGCCGATCAAGCCAGTCTAAATATCTATCGGTCTGGACGCACGTCTGTCTTTTATTACGCCTCCGCCCTCGGTACTAACATATGTTTGACTTGTAAAAGTGCATTATTTTTGCCCACTTTAATATTTCTTTGAGATTGAGTTTTTATTTATGCGAGAATATGCAGTTGATGTCGCTGATACATAGACACTCACAGACATAGTAACACACAATCTAATGAGCTTCGGTTTCTGCTTGGATAAGGCTTGCTGGTCCAATATTGACATCGAGTAGAGACCTAATCTACAGCAACACATTGTCCCAAGGAGACAATAACAATAATTTCATACGATTGATTTATTAATTGGATTACTGGATAAGCTTTATAAAAAAAGCCCACAAGAAGCAAGTATACCCAAACTAGAACTAGGCAAGGCCTCCAGCACTACATAAGCCAAAAACGCTGAAGATAATGCAATGTTGAAGCCTGTATAAAATTGTTTTTGATCACAACCAACCTAAAGCACATAATTTCAATTCCCAGTATCAGCAAAGATCCAAGGACAGCATAGGCCAGGACTGCAAAGGCTGGTGCGGCCTGGCCTAGAGCGAGCGCTCTTGGAGTCCGGCCCGCACAACCCGGAACCGCGGCGTTGATACGCGCGCGCGCAGCTGATATGTGCCCGCGCTCGTACGCTCGCATTAGACTGTGAGAAAAAGAAAATTATTAAAGACTTGGTCTAATAGAAAGTGCAGACCAAACCACTTTAATCCAAACACTCTATTTAAACCTTAGATGGTCATAGTAGAGATATGGCAGAGAGGGCCTAAAAAGGCAAAAACTTCTACAAGTCAATTCAAAGTCACTAGCCCTATCCCTCCAACACTATATACTATATCCCTCCATAACCCGCATAGTTTCAGTGCGGTGGAATATGACTTATTGATTGATTACTCCAATTTGGATAAAAGCCTGGGCCTCGTTGAAGAAATAAGCCTATAAACATACCCACCAAGGAGCACATTCATTTTATTTATTATTCAAGTGATGATGGTCACCTCCAAACAAAGAACTCCTTATACGGGCTCCTCTTCTGCCCGACAATGTACATCATCGACGGCGGCATCATCTGCAGCTCCCCCAGCTCGCACAGCTCCCGCTCATTGAACCGCGGCCCAATAACCAGGCTTGCGGTGTACGGTTCTGTGTGGTATGCGTATTCTGGCGATGAGAGTTGGAGTAAAAAATCTGAATATAGCATCACGCCTTTATGGAAGAATTAAGCTATTATTAATTGATGAATGCAAAAACAAACACTCATAATATATATATAGGGTGTTGTTTTGTAAAGAAACATCCGACACAGGATGGTTATTTAAATGACACTGAATAAAAATATAATGTATTTTCAGTAAAAATAATACCTAAAAATCATTAAATTGTGACCTCACTTATAACCGCTTGCTACCGCGCAAAATGGTGCGAGAGAAAAATAAAACTATATTTTATTTAAAAGTGATTCGTGAACTATCTTCCCTGTTGAAACAGCCCTACCCTTCTAGCCTGAGTATAGCCCTCGCACCTAAAATAAATCTACCGTATATATGTCCTAAGCCTACAGTTTAACATTTAAAGAAATGTACTTCCTTGCAACTTCATTTCACTTTAGCTAAACATCTTCTAACGCCCAATAAGTTCGTGATTGTCTAGGTTAAGTGTAGTACCCGTCGTCATCATGATTTATTAGAGGCCAGATAATAATAATCCGCATTTAAAATACCGGAATGTAAATTAGCGATGAACTAATGAGGTCTGACAACCCCTCGCGCATAACTATTAATCGGAATTAGAAATATAAGGCTGGTATTATACCATTTGTACTTTTTGGTATAATACGAAAACTGCCGTATCGTACCGTAAAATGCCATACCCAACGGTATTTTGGTATTATTTGTTTTATGTCCTTAACATGCTATGTAATTCTTTATACCGACACCCAATAAAATGTCTACTGGGCCCGGAATGTCGAACTCCGGGTCAGCCAGTGACAACCCAGCGACCAACTGTCGCACCGAGGGCGACAACCGTACGTGAGGGTGTGAGCCCATCACATTAGGCATGACTAATGCCGTGACCGTCAGATTCACCGATGAATCCACCCGTGACGAGAGAGTAATCCGACATACTCCCTTAACGGAACCGACTTCCGTGTTCCCAATTCCCCGAATGGAATGTGGGTACTCCCTTACCGAAATGCCCAACCGTCTTACAAGGTTGCACGAGACTAAGCACCCCTGGGCACCCGAGTCCAATAGTGCTCGTGCTACACAAGATTTGCCGTCCGAACTCCACGCTATCACCGAGGCGGTGGGGAGCATGACCGTCTGTGGAGTGGCGGCACCTTGTAAGTGGGCGGCGTGTCCCTAGCGGGAACCCCCGCGGGATCCGAACCCGCTCAGACCTCCGTCGGCCTAATAACTCGGCTGCTGATATGCCACCGGTGGCATATCAGACCGCATGTACATCAGGGGGTCCCAACCCGCATAATAGGCCCCTCGCTCTCCCGGTACCCGACCATACCGGACTGTGAACGGTGTGCCCGGTGGCCACCGTGGATGGAGGGGGGAGAGCGGATCCAACCTGGGGCGCTCTAGGAATGGGGGCGACATCCGACTGTTCGCCTCCCAGAGCGACGGACAGGGTGGCGCAGAAGGTGGTGGGCTCCCAGCCTTCGCGCCACTCATAGGTGCCATCTGACACCCGCCCGTAACACGCGGTGAGCCAGCGACCCGAAGTCCTCGCTGACCCTGGACAGCGGCGACCGAACCCCGGCTGTCCCGCCTTTTACCCCCCGCGCTGCCCCCTTCCCCTCGGAGGGGGGTCCCGTCCGCGGGTACCCCAGTCACCCCGTTGGTGACTCCCGTTGCCCGGAGGGGGACTGGGTCCGGCCCTGGTTGGGCCCTGTGGCCGACCAACCTGAGTCCGGCCCTGGTGACCGTCCGAAGGGCCTGACCGATTCAGGCACAACACTATTTGGTGCTTGCCACCACAGCACTCACAGGGGAACGCGCGCGAGCACTCGCTCAGCGTGTGCGGCCCCAAACAACCGAAACACAATCGGTGGCGGAAGACTATCTTCCTGCGGGCAGCTACCCCGAGCGCCTTAAAGTTGGCGCAACTGGTCACTTCATGACCGGCACTGTCGCAGTGCACACAGCCGTCACCCGACGGCGCGGCATTCAAAACGCCAAATTGTTTCGACCGCCCACCCCCCCGTGGGGGTGGGGGGTGCGGCTCCTCCCGCATCCGCGCGGGTTGGCGCTGCACACTGGCCTCCGAATCCATGGTGTCGCATCGCCTGCATTCACTCTCCAAAAACTCCGTTAATTGGACGAGCGTGGGCAGTTCCGAGCTACTGCCCCCATACAGCTGTTCAAACCGACTTTGAACAGCTGCAGGCAACCGTGACAAAACCATATATAACACAATATATGACCATTGGTCTAGCGGCTGACCAAGGTTCTGAAGGGCCTTAGTGGCCACCAGCACAGGGTTGAGCACCTGTACCCGGATGTCAACATCCCGGGTTACTCTTGGGATGCTAAACAGCTTCCCCAGCTGCGCATCAACCAACCGCCTTTTGTGTTGGTAGCGGTCAAAAAATATGACCCGGGCAATCTCATAATTGCCCGCCGTAACCGTTAGGTGACCGACCAACTCCTTCGGTTCACCCCGCAGTGCCATCAATAGCTGGGCTAACTTGTATGCGCTGTCCAGGTCGTCCCGACCGTGGACCAGGCTATCGAACAAATTGATGAATGCCGGCCACTCATCAATTGCCCCACCGAAGGCCGGAATCTCCAGGTGTGGAAGCCGTCCAACCACACCCTTAGGGGGGGGTCTCCGCTACCCTCCCCGCGGTCATCCCGACGCGACCGCTTAATTTTTTCGGCGCGAGGCTCGATGTCGCCCAAGCACTCCATCGCTTGGTCAGCATCCGCGCAGAGCTGCCTCACTGCAGCCACCGAGGCCTCATCCGTAAGCCCGAGGGCTTCAGCCTCGGCAGCCAGCCGACACACCTTCCCGACGCGTGTCATTGCGTCCTCCACACGCTTGAGCAGGACATCGTCCATGTCGGGTCGCTCCACATACTTTTGAGTATGGGCGAGCCATCTCATCTCCTCACGGACACCATATCGCAGTACCATCAAGGGCGAAGGTGCCATGGTTACCGATTTAATTGTTCCTGGTCCTATGCTTCACTGCCGAACTAAGCACAGCCAGATACCAGCACTTTCCCGTTAGCGCTGGGCACAGAAATTAAAACTAAGTTGTAAAACCCAAGGCAACCACTAAACAATTAAATCATAAACAATATTTAATATGGTCGCCCTGTGGACATACACCTTATAATATACACTCTAAATCAATTAGAGAATGCCACCATGTGGTACAATACAAATAACACACAAAAGGTTATTATAAAAAAAACTATTTTTCTAGTAGTGGCCCCTCCGATAGGAACCACACTTCCTTTGAGGTCAGCAAAATCAGCTTAATACCCCTTAAATAGCCCGACCCTGCTGTGTAAACCGAAATAACACTGTAGGACTATAGAACCCGACGTTCTATCGCAAGTAATACAATCTAGGCTTCGCAGAATGACTGTTCAATCCTTTATGCGAACAGTAGTTTCCGACTACAAATTTATAACAACTGTTAACTAAATTGGCACTTATACTTTCACTTACCGAAAATGAACTTTAATCGTGGTATACCGACCACAGACTCATTGCCGACTTGAGCCAATCTGGGATATTCTTTTCTCCCAACTACAATGTGACAAAGGCAACCCTACCGTGAATCGATGATTTCCCACTAGGAAACCGCGCTTCTGCTACCAAAATGATTAATTCCACGCCTCACCGAACGGCGTGGAATCCTGAGGGGTTGTGCCTTTGCCACGTGAGAGAAAAGAAGTGATGAAATTGGTAACTGACCTTGTCTCCGTAGGCAGGAAATCGAAAGCTCGATTCGAGACGGGAATACGGGAAAAGGGCACAGATTGGGATAGGATATGGAGTGAATCGAAACCTTTCGTTGCTGCCGACGCTGTCGCCGGCGTGCTGCCTGCCGTGACCGTGGAGTCGCCGCTACCGATGCGACGATGTCCAATCAACAGGGATCACTTGGCCACTGACGCGAATCTAGTTACAATCAATAGCCCGACGCTATGAGGTAATTGGTACACCGAAATACCATCAATGACACGAGGCCCGAGCCTACATGTTTGTTCTCACCGACGAGAAAAGCCAAGAGAAAGATTAACCTCCAATTTTACATCTCGTTTCCGATACGAGTGACAGCTGCGGTTCTGTTTCCGTTCCGAGTCGCGCAACAAGAGGAGGTGCGTTCCGAAGCACAAATATTAAACAGTATGATGACATGTCTCTTTATGCTTAATTTAATTCAATTACTATTAATATTTGTATGCCCCTGGGTAGAACACTGCGAGCTCCAAAATCTTACCCGACATCTGTAAATGTATATTACCTGTGTTCACAAATAAATGATCTTTATCTTTATCTTTATCTGATAATCGGGATAATGTCCTACATTTTGAAAGTAGTTCGGCCTTTGTGGATTATTTTGCTGCGGCCTGTAGTTTGGATTTGGAACAAATTTAGAAGCATTGTTGTTTGAGTAAGAAATCCCACTCATTGGAGTTGGTTTCGGTTTGAAATTTGTCCTAGGAACTTGATAAAAATAGTTGAATTTCGGCTGTTGGTGTTGATTTGTTCGAACCTGGTTGGGATTATTATTATTGGGTTTAAAGTTTTGTTGATTGAACCAAACTGACGATTATAGTTTGGTTGATTGTTATTATTCACAAACTGACGGTTTTGGTTAAAATTCATGTAATTGGGTCTCTGTTGAACCCAATTTGGGGTAAATTTTTGTGTGTTAAATTTAAAATTTTGGTTATGATTCTGGTTTTGATTTACAGGCCTATTATTGGACAAATTTTGTACTTGGTTACGTTTTTGAAGGTACATTATGTTTCCCTCCTCTTTTATGTATTGAAGGGCTTCAGGTAAATTGTCAGGTCGCATAGCGCGAATTGTAGAGCCAAGTGGCTCTCGTCAACCGGCCAAAAAGGTTTTTAAGGGCCTGAGCTTTGAAAAAATCTCGCTTGCAAGAAACAACATTTGGGTCATCATTATGTATGTTAATATAGTTAATCAAAGTAGTTAACACATTAACACATCGATCGTAAAATTGTTGGGGGCTCTCGTTGCCTTGGTACAAATTAACAAGGTCACGGTTAAGTGAATTTTCATCTCGTTGATCCGAAAAATTTTGAGTCAATAGTTCTTTAATTTGCGGCCACGTATTTGCAGAATTTATATCAACTATATCGAGAGCTTTTCCCTTCAATTTTCCAATTAAACCATTAATAACGATAGTATTTTGGAAATTTTCCCCATTTACATCATCATAATACTGTGCATAAATTTGATCGGCGGTATTTAAAAATCTGTACAGAGAATTAACATTTCCGTCATAATCTGGCACTATTTTAAGCGCTAAAGTAATGAGTTCTAATTGCGCCATGATTTACAAGAAAAGTAATAGCTTTAAAATAAAAAGTTCTAAGAACTAACACAGGCTATCTGGTATAGTACTTATTTAGATTTAGTCGTACACTTCACTTGACAAAACTCTTGGAAATCGGGATGGGAAAAGTTATGAACTGATCTAATATCTGAGCGTACTTACAGTATTATCGGCAAACGAAGCATCGTAATCGTAATTAGGCCCAATGAAGGCGATTGGTATCCTTCAGGGCGTCACAGTTTCCACAAAACGTAAGATTTTTTTTTTGGGAAAGTAAGTTTTACACTGTTAACCTTTTAAACGGACACTGAACACGATTTTCGGTTGTTCAGTGCAGCGTAAATCCACAAGACTGCGCCAGTTAAGTTCCCGGAAGAACTTTTCTCAAAAAAAATATAAACTTTTATTAATATATATTTATTTAAACAAATTACATGTTTCGCGACCGCGTTATTCTGTATGACTGCCCGGCAGCCCAGGCATCAACGCTCCGGTGCAGCGCGGCTTATCGCAAGAAATGCTAACGTAGCGTCTGCATTCCGCGTCACCGTAGCCTCGATGCAAATATAAGAGCTATAGTCTATTACTAAAACTTATGATTAAGGTAAACTAGAATTAACACGGAAACAGTTGAGAACACTAAAAGTTAATGTAGAGCCGCATAGAGTTCACATAACACGCGGAATGCAGACGCTACGTTAGCATTTCTTGCGATAAGCCGCTCTGCACCGGAGCGTTGATGCCTGGGCTGCCGGGCAGTCATACAGAATAACACGGTCGCGAAACATGTAATTTGTTTTAATAAATATATTTTAATAAAAGTTTATATTTTTTGAGAAAAGTTTTTCCGGGAACTTAACTCGCGCGAGGCATCGCGATTTTGATCCTTATGCCATGGTAATAAACTTCAAAACCTATAACGGGAGATGGCATTTCTAGAAATACCGTTGTAGTTGAGTTAAGAAAAAAAATAATAATAATACGAAAATTTTCAAAATTACATTCCCGTACAGTTTCTTGGTGCTATCTTCTCTGACGGGCATATTTCCGAAGCACTGGTAAAGTAAATGGAGTTACCTTTTCCTGTGCGAGATTCAGCCATGAACCACCACTTGAAAGGGAAATATCCTTTTTCAAACCATAATCAACTACTCATTAGTTTATTTGAGCATATTTTATTTATTTTTAAATTTTTGTTGGTTTATTGACAGAATAAGCGCTTCGTCGCCGATCAAGCCAGTCTAAATATCTATCGGTCTGGACGCACGTCTGTCTTTTATTACGCCTCCGCCCTCGGTACTAACATATGTTTGACTTGTAAAAGTGCATTATTTTTACCCACTTTAATATTTATTTGAGATTGAGTTTTTATTTATGCGAGAATATGCAGTTGATGTCGCTGATATATAGACACTCACAGACATAGTAACACACAATCTAATGAGCCTCGGTTTCTGCTTGGATAAGGCTTGCTGGTCCAATATTGACATCGAGTAGAGACCTAATCTACAGCAACACATTGTCCCAAGGAGACAATAACAATAATTTCATACGATTGATTTATTAATTGCAGACGCTACGTTAGCATTTCTTGCGATAAGCCGCGCTGCACCGGAGCGTTGATGCCTGGGCTGCCGGGCAGTCATACAGAATAACACGGTCGTGAAACATGTAATTTGTTTTAATAAATATATTTTAATAAAAGTTCATATTTTTTTTGAGAAAAGTTCTTCCGGGAACTTAACTCGCGCGAGGCATCGCGATTTTGATCCTTATGCCATGGTAATAAACTTCAAAACCTATAACGGGAGATGGCATTTCTAGAAATACCGTTGTAGTTGAGTTAAGAAAAAAAAAATAATAATACGAAAATTTTCAAAATTACATTCCCGTACAGTTTCTTGGTGCTATCTTCTCTGACGGGCATATTTCCGAAGCACTGGTAAAGTAAATGGAGTTACCTTTTCCTGTGCGAGATTCAGCCATGAACCACCACTTGAAAGGGAAATATCCTTTTTCAAACCATAATCAACTACTCATTAGTTTATTTGAGCATATTTTATTTATTTTTAAATTTTTGTTGGTTTATTGACAGAATAAGCGCTTCGTCGCCGATCAAGCCAGTCTAAATATCTATCGGTCTGGACGCACGTCTGTCTTTTATTACGCCTCCGCCCTCGGTACTAACATATGTTTGACTTGTAAAAGTGCATTATTTTTGCCCACTTTAATATTTCTTTGAGATTGAGTTTTTATTTATGCGAGAATATGCAGTTGATGTCGCTGATACATAGACACTCACAGACATAGTAACACACAATCTAATGAGCTTCGGTTTCTGCTTGGATAAGGCTTGCTGGTCCAATATTGACATCGAGTAGAGACCTAATCTACAGCAACACATTGTCCCAAGGAGACAATAACAATAATTTCATACGATTGATTTATTAATTGCAGACGCTACGTTAGCATTTCTTGCGATAAGCCGCTCTGCACCGGAGCGTTGTTGCCTGGGCTGCCGGGCAGTCATACAGAATAACACGGTCGTGAAACATGTAATTTGTTTTAATAAATATATTTTAATAAAAGTTTATATTTTTTTTGAGAAAAGTTCTTCCGGGAACTTAACTCGCGCGAGGCATCGCGATTTTGATCCTTATGCCATGGTAATAAATTTCAAAACCTATAACGGGAGATGGCATTTCTAGAAATACCGTTGTAGTTGAGTTAAGAAAAAAATAATAATAATACGAAAATTTTCAAAATTACATTCCCGTACAGTTTCTTGGTGCTATCTTCTCTGACGGGCATATTTCCGAAGCACTGGTAAAGTAAATGGAGTTACCTTTTCCTGTGCGAGATTCAGCCATGAACCACCACTTGAAAGGGAAATATCCTTTTTCAAACCATAATCAACTACTCATTAGTTTATTTGAGCATATTTTATTTATTTTTAAATTTTTGTTGGTTTATTGACAGAATAAGCGCTTCGTCGCCGATCAAGCCAGTCTAAATATCTATCGGTCTGGACGCACGTCTGTCTTTTATTACGCCTCCGCCCTCGGTACTAACATATGTTTGACTTGTAAAAGTGCATTATTTTTGCCCACTTTAATATTTCTTTGAGATTGAGTTTTTATTTATGCGAGAATATGCAGTTGATGTCGCTGATACATAGACACTCACAGACATAGTAACACACAATCTAATGAGCTTCGGTTTCTGCTTGGATAAGGCTTGCTGGTCCAATATTGACATCGAGTAGAGACCTAATCTACAGCAACACATTGTCCCAAGGAGACAATAACAATAATTTCATACGATTGATTTATTAATTGGATTACTGGATAAGCTTTATAAAAAAAGCCCACAAGAAGCAAGTATACCCAAACTAGAACTAGGCAAGGCCTCCAGCACTACATAAGCCAAAAACGCTGAAGATAATGCAATGTTGAAGCCTGTATAAAATTGTTTTTGATCACAACCAACCTAAAGCACATAATTTCAATTCCCAGTATCAGCAAAGATCCAAGGACAGCATAGGCCAGGACTGCAAAGGCTGGTGCGGCCTGGCCTAGAGCGAGCGCTCTTGGAGTCCGGCCCGCACAACCCGGAACCGCGGCGTTGATACGCGCGCGCGCAGCTGATATGTGCCCGCGCTCGTACGCTCGCATTAGACTGTGAGAAAAAGAAAATTATTAAAGACTTGGTCTAATAGAAAGTGCAGACCAAACCACTTTAATCCAAACACTCTATTTAAACCTTAGATGGTCATAGTAGAGATATGGCAGAGAGGGCCTAAAAAGGCAAAAACTTCTACAAGTCAATTCAAAGTCACTAGCCCTATCCCTCCAACACTATATACTATATCCCTCCATAACCCGCATAGTTTCAGTGCGGTGGAATATGACTTATTGATTGATTACTCCAATTTGGATAAAAGCCTGGGCCTCGTTGAAGAAATAAGCCTATAAACATACCCACCAAGGAGCACATTCATTTTATTTATTATTCAAGTGATGATGGTCACCTCCAAACAAAGAACTCCTTATACGGGCTCCTCTTCTGCCCGACAATGTACATCATCGACGGCGGCATCATCTGCAGCTCCCCCAGCTCGCACAGCTCCCGCTCATTGAACCGCGGCCCAATAACCTGGCTTGCGGTGTACGGTTCTGTGTGGTATGCGTATTCTGGCGATGAGAGTTGGAGTAAAAAATCTGAATATAGCATCACGCCTTTATGGAAGAATTAAGCTATTATTAAATGATGAATGCAAAAACAAAAACATATAATAGATATATAGGGTGTTATTTTGTAAAGTAACATCCGACACAGGATGGTTATTTATATGACACTGAATAAAAATATAATGTATTTTCAGTAAAAAAAAATACCTAAAAATCATTAAATTGTGACCTCACTTATAACCGCTTGCTACCGCGCAAAATGGTGCGAGAGAAAAATAAAACTATATTTTATTTAAAAGTGATTCGTGAACTATCTTCCCTGTTGAAACAGCCATACCCTTCTCGCCTGAGTATAGCCCTCGCGCCTAAAATAAATCTACCGTATACATAGTCAGGTCATAAGTTCTATCACATGTGCAATATAAAATAATTTAGACATGTTTATTATTTATGTAAACATTTATATAGCAAAATGAACTTAATAAAACATAGATTCTTATGGTAATAAAGTTTATTCAAAATGACCCCCGCGATTTTGAATACAGGCCTTTATTCTGCGCGGCCAGTCGTCTATCGCAGCACGAACGAGGTCCATGTCAATATCGGCGGCTGCCTTAATCAAGGATGCCTTGAGTGACTCCAAATCAGGATGAGGCTTTGAGCAGGCCTTTTCCTTCAAGTGTTGCCATATCTTGTAATCTAACGGAATCAAATCTGGACTGGAGGAGGGCCAGTCTTCGTGCCGGATGAAGTCGATTTCACGCGCCGCCAGCCAGTCTGGTGTGCTTTTCGCTGTATGAGCTGGCGCAGAATCTTGTTGGAATACCCAGTGCCTGTTATTAAACATGGTATGAGAAACAGGTTCCACAAGGTTCTTGAGGACTGTATTTTGATACACAACTGCATTCGTTTTTACGCCTTTCTCACAAAAATGTACCTCAGTTAAGCCCCAATAAGAGACCCCCAACCAAACCATGAGCGAGGATGGAAAATGACCTCGTTGGACACGCGGAATACGGTTGCTCGCTTCTTCACTGCTGTGTGCGTACACCTTATTATTTTGTTTGTTGTAGCTCTCTTCCACGGTGAAAATTTTTTCATCCGAAAAAAGAATTTCCCGATGCTTTTTTCCCGCGTACCGCTTCAACAAAGCGCGGCATCTCTTCAGTCTCAGGTCCATTAAACGAGCGTCCAAACGATGTCCTGTTTTTCTTCGATATGCCATAAGCCCTAAGTTTTCATTTAACACCCTTTTCACCGTGGTCCTGCTTAACCCCATCTGAAGGGCCAACAGTTTCTGCTTACGTATGGGATTTCTTTGAATTCTCGCCTTCACAGCTTTTATCACTGCTGGAGTCCTAACAGAGCGAGAGCGACCACTTCTTGACCTGTCATCTACACTAGAGTCTTCATTGTATCGTTTTATGGTACGATAAACGAATCTTTTGGTTATATTCAAATTTTTCAGTAAGTCGAAAATCTGAATTGGCACGTTACCGCAACGATGCAACGCAATAACTGCGACACGGTCTTCTTTAAGTGTCCACTCCTTAATTAAAAATGAGGAAAATTCTAAAAAGTACACATTTTTATTGTCATGAAAAAATCGAAATTCGAATTCAATAAACTTTTTTGTGGCCAGCGTTCTAAATTCAAAAGTTTTTATTGTGTGACAGAACTTATGACCTGACTGTGTATATGTCCTAAGCCTACAGTTTAACATTTAAAAAAATGTACTTCCTTGCAACCTCATTTCACTTTAGCTAAACATCTTTTAACGTTCAATAAGTTCGTGATTGTCTAGGTTAAGTGTAGTACCCGTGGTCATCATGATTTATTAGAGGCCGGATAATAATAATCCGCATTTAAAATACCGCAATGTAAATTAGCGATGAACTAATGAGGTCTGTCAACCCCTCGCGCGTAACTATTAATCGGATTTAGAAATATAAGGCTGGTATTATACCATTTGTACTTTTTGGTATAATACGAAAACTACCGTATTGTACCGTAAAATGCCATACCCAACGGTATTTTGGTATTATTTGTTTTATGTCCTTAACATGCTATGTAATTCTTTATATTATTTAATAACAAAACAATATATTAGTGTTTATGCAAACTACGCATTTATTTTTATTTTTTCGCACCACCTGCACGAAAATGACTCTTTATATATCATGCAAACCTTACCTAAAGCAAGTTATTATAGCTCTAGGCTTAAGCTGAATCGAGCTGGCCACGGCAAGCTGAATCGAGCTGGCCACGGCAAGCTGGCTGGGATACATTTTAAATAAAACGAACCCCGCGATTGTTGCAAGACGCTGCAACTGGACTAATATATCAAACATAAATTTTCACATTCATTTACTTAAAATGGAGTTTTTAGTAGCCGTGCATTTTATATTTTCTCGTAAGAGGTGCGAAAAGTAGAGTATACTCCTCGGGGATCAAACTGTTTTATCTTGGGCATTCCCTCGCTTCGCCGGGGAATTAACTCATAATACCATCGCTTCGCTCGGCAGTCAAATCTGGAGTCTTTCGTTATGTAATGGTACATCGCTTAACGAATGCAATCAGTGTACAGTGAGAATCGGAATTAGCTGTGTGGGCTGCATACTTATTTAGAATGTAGTGTAATGGTACACACATTGAATACAAGAGTCAGTTCATTTAACGCTTGGGTTATTGACTGATTCGAAGTAAGGTGGCAAGAAATGGGCCTGAGAACGTGGTTAATTCGGGGAAGAGAGGTCGGGTCAGGTTTTTTTGTCGCATTCCCGGAAATGTGTAGGGATCAGAGCCGATTTGGCTACGCGCTGAATAAATTATTGATAACTAAATAATGGAAGTTTATTATGGAACTATACGGAGAAAGCTAATGTGTTGACTGCAAATATACAATTGCGATTGATTATTACGTTGTGGTGAGTCTGGCATTACGGGTTTGCATATCTTTCCAGTGATCTTTGTCTTAGACGCTAGCGGTCGGGCAGTCAGGCTTGATTAATTGCAACCGCTTTATAGCCAGCGATCGACAAATTTTGTGTATCGGCAATACCAAATGACTTGAGTGATAACCGATGGGTGATAATAGGAACTATGCATACACAAAATTGTAGAACAGCGGGCGTGCATGGCATGTTTGATTGAAACTAGACCCTGTGTAGTTAATGATAAGAAGCTTGCGCTTGGGCAGTATTTGCGGGGCAGGACGCCATCTCAACCATGTGGGGCGTCCTATAAATACGAGTGCGTGGTTGGAGAAGGGATTCAGTCCGTACGTCAAACCCCTGTGGTACACGTGTCTTTCGGTAATCTGTACAGTTTGGTCTGCTGTTTTACGCGTCTGGAACTGGAAGATTTGTGATTTCGTGCTACAGTGGATTTTCGTGTGTGTCTGAAGCGCTGAGATATACCTCGGTTCCTATCCTAAATCAACCTACCCAAATTCCAAAACTATCCTTGGGTCCTTAGATAAGAACTTGTAGGTAATTTGATCTGAGTCTGAGTCTGGGCTTGGAGCGACCCTAATTTCCTTTTTCGTTCACCATACGATTCCTGGATTAGCTCTTAGGATATTCGCGAGTTAATCCTTTCCTCATTCCCTTCGTGTAGCGAGTTTGAAATTCCCACACACACAAGTCGTTAAACATACAAGCACATTCAATTCACACACAACCAACTTCGAGTGGTGTCGATGATGGACGTGGTATAACACTAGGATTTTAGACTAGGCTAGACAGTACTTTAGTTGAGGCTGAACCTAGGTTGTCAAAGCTTAGGGAGACTGTTTGATCGATGGGGTTCCGCGGATGAAAATAACAAATTCAGAACAAAGTATAAACATTGTCAACTCAGATAACCTATCCTGTTGATATCTTTGACATTTGAGTGTTGTCGGAAACGCGCGAAGAGATCAAATTACAGTCTAAAATTCATTGTTTAGGGATGGGTAGATATTTTGCCTTGCCTTGAATCGTTTTGATTCAAGTTGCATCCTTAAATTAAATGTCAATTTCGCTGGGAGATCTAACGTGTAGATTGTGTCACGCATTTATTTTGCTGGACTCAGTCGAGGCGAGCTGAGGTTAACGAAATACCTAAATCAGTATTTCCGAAGTACGTAACTCGTTGTGGAGAGGGTTAGATCTCTAAAAGAACTAAAGAAAACGTTTCGATAACATCCAGCTCGAATTGCGCAGAGTTGAAGGTTTCAAAACGTTACGGACCTTTTGAGGAAACCGCTAGTTCAGACCCATTTCGGAAAATCAAATCGCAATGTGTAAACCCGGTCTATTTGGCTCGTTATTGCCGTGAACTAATTATATAATTGGAGCCACTAAAGCCGCTACTAGCGAGCACATGAAATATCATTGAGTACTCACGTCGTAACACTACGACGAATAACCATACGATATCCCAAACAAATATTATAAATTGTGGTCGACCACGTCAAAGAAGCTCCAAGCGCCCATACATATACAAAAAAAAATGGTACCAGTACACAAGTTATAACAAAGATCGATCTGGCGCAAAACACCGCTAACTGACTTGAAATACCGGCTTGTGGACATACATGCTTTCTCTGTTTAACTTGAAACTTTAACTTCCTGAACCAATCTTCCGTTCAACTATTGTACGCCTAACGAATTCTCAAGAAACGCGAAATTCAGACTTATCATTCTTGACTTGACATTTTCACAGCTGAATCGGGACATCTCTTTTGGGGGTAGATAGAATAGACGATCATAGCTTTCTGATAGCGGTGGCTCGACCTTAGCTATTTATGCCGTTACAGTTACGTTCAAGATTCAATATCGCGCCCGTGACATAAAACAGTCCTTTATCCCCTTGGTGCATAATCAACTATTTCGTCACTCAAGGTTTGATAGTACTGGCACACCCAAATTTCATCGAGCCATTTTAAAAACGCGCGATAGCGTTTGTGACGAATCTAGCACTAAACAGTGCAAAATAGAACGATAGTGACGAGCGGCGTAAGTGTAAGAGAGGGAGGGAAGAGTAGACAGGACACCTCGTGCATTGTGTGATCTTACCGTGCATTTATTGCTGGGTCGCTAGTGTAGGTAAAGGACCTGCCACACGGCAGGCAACATGCTGGCAGCAAGTTGACAGCAACTCGCCCACAAGTGGCTACACGGCACACAACAACAAGCTCACCACCAACCAGTGTTGTCAACTGCACGGAAATTACGGTAAAACGTACGGTAAGACTGCGCCATAAGATTGAGAATCGCGCGCCATTTCGGCGGTAGGAATTCGTGGCCAAGGAGAAAGTTAAGGGAAGGACACACACGGTACTCCCTAATAACTATGATAATTCCACAACCACCGAATAAAAGCGCCACCAAGCAGTGTGGGACGGAAGCAACAGTCTCGATGTTATGCCCAACAGCCCGCAGTTAGACATATTCAACCCACAAGCGATAGAATCACCTAAATAAATTAGGTCTTAACCGTATGTGATAACGATGAGAAGGGAAGTTATAGTTAAATGATTTCAAGTCAAATTCTCTTATTAGTAATTATATTATAAAATGACAAGAGAACTGAAGTTGAAAACTGGGTGTTTTCTAGAGTTCCTAATACGATTAGTGATCGCCTATCTCAAATTACAAAACATTTCAATATAATAGCCTGAAATAATAACGTTACTTAAAGGGTGGAACACAAAAGCAGATAAGATAATATTAATGATAACATGCAAGATTCTACAAATAAATAAACTACGAACTTGGGATAATCTCTAAAATCTTTGGTAAAACGTAGAACTCTGCGGCATATCTACGACAAATTCTTGTGTTTGATATGAAGGTTTAGTCTGGAAATCTAGCTCCTTTTCAAAACCTAACAGTGCAAAAGTTTAGTGTTATGATGAAAAATGACAAAATAGTAAGACTGATAAATTCTTGGCTTGCTTTGTCGAGACAGGGTAGAAAATTGGTCACCCTTAGATCGTTGCTCAAACTAATTCAATGTCAAAAAGTTCGTGCTATGAACATAACAAAGCATTTAACAGAAGTAAGTATAATTAATTAGTTACCAAATTAACACTTACAAATACTCATAAAAAATAATACAATAACCAACTTTTTATTGAAAAAATTTTTTCAATCAAAAAGTTGAAGTAAATACAATTTGGTGATGGAAAAAATAGTTTCACTAACTACTTCCAAACTATAGAATCAGAATCAGAAAGAACCGTAACCGTGTATATTTTGGAATGATCTACGCAAATATTATGGTATAACACTGAGTCGGGCGTAATTTTACAATACAACAACATGGATATATCCCATACAAAGGCGAGCTTATCTCTTACGATAGCAAGGGAAGGGTAGTTAATTGGGAGAGACCTTCGCGTACAAAACAGCTACATAAGAGCAATATAGCAGCAAAATAGAGAGAGGCCCAGTTGAACCCACGTGACAGAGGATACGTCCATCATCGCAGCTATCAAGTTATGACTTAGGTAGCAATTACCATCACTGGACCAGAATAACTGGGGACCGAAAAAAATTACCTGCTAAAGCAGGTAATTTTTTCGGTCCCTGCTTCGGTTCGGGCGAAAGCCCATTCCAGCAGTGAACTGAAGTGGATTGACACTCACTGATTGACTAAAGATCAAAAACTTGTATTCTTACTTCCTGTACGAACCAGTTCAACTCCTGTATCTACTGGTTGCAGAAAGGGCACACTCCGCTTGGCGGTTTGCACTTTCTTGTCACGGAGCTCATCTTCTTTTATCCACTTGAATCCACTGTAGTAATAAAAACCTGGACCCTGTTAATAACAACGCATTATATTATTTCAGAAGTTAGTGGCAGAAGTAGAAATTAACTCTGTCGAGCTTGATATGGCTGTATGGTTTAGAGGTGTAAATTATTGAATCATAAGGTCATTTCTCAGTTCGGCCCGATACCACAGACTTCTAATATGAGTCGTATGTCATGGGCGGACATTCAATAGATGATAAAGCAAGGTGTACAGAAAATACCTACATCCAACCACGACCTTGTGTAGCCAATATCCTCAAATGTCAGTTCCAGGTCGCTGTTTATCAGTCCGTCCATGGTCGCGATGGTTGGAGCAGCAGCATTCAGTAACCAGGAGACTACACTACTCGTGTAGTAGTTGTATAGCAGCATGCTTGTAAGTCCCAGCACTAGGAGGATGAGGCGACGACCTGGAAGCAAGAGGTGGTGGAATAATTAGCCGCTAGATTTATTTTGGATACCCTGCGTACACGCATAAGGTTCAAAATCGCGATCCCTCAAAAAAAAGGGAAAGGGGAAGGCAAGGTGTTTGAATATGGGTGTTATTTAATGCCTCCTTTAAAACCAGATTCAACTTCAAAACGTAATAACTGTCCACTAAATTAATATGTTACCTATACATAGTAATGGCCTAATAAATGATTTTAAAGCAACTATCATAATTAAGTATAATCTACGGTTAATATTTCTCAGCATCGTGATAATTCTTTAGCAGCACAATTTGTAATATGTCCACACATTGCTAGTCTCCTATAAGGTTATCAACTGCATCTTTACAGTAATTTCACTTCACTTCTATTTTTATTTTATAGCCTGGTTAATTGAAGGTGAATCTACTAAATGCAAAGGTATTAGATAAATAAATAATAATTAAAGATTAGAGGACTATCTTACATAAATCGAACTAGCCCCTTAGTAAGCACAATAAGGCTTGTGTTATAGGTACTAGACGACGATATCTTTAATAGAGATAAATACTTATGTAAATACATTGAAAACATCCAATACTAAGAAACAAATATTGATGCTCATCACACAAATATTTGCCATTACCGGGATTCGAACCCAGGACCGTTAGCTTCGTAGGAAGGGTCACAATCCGCTAGGTTAAACTGATCGTTATTATTAAATCGCCCTAGATCTGGCGCATAAAAAACATTCTAGAGTCTAGCCACAAGACTGCCTAGGAAGTGGGGTGCGCTGATTCTGATTTTCTATTCTATTGGACTTAAAATCGTCAAAAATCCAGGAAAAACATTAAAATTTTCAAAAAATAATAATTATAATAAATGTAGCCCAATAATGTCCCCACGACCACTACCCTGTAGCGAAAGAAGCCGGGAGCCCCCTTTATATAATTGTTTTATTTTAATTTTATAATTTATTTTTGAATTAAATATATAACCTAATATTCTGGAAATATTTCAAGCGTCTATACCTCGCGCCATGAATTCAGAGCACTGGACGACGTTATGGGAATTACTACGCATATGTACAGGTATTGAAAAGTGACTACTGCGTATTCAAGGCCACCGCTCATAACTCGTGGCGCGAGGTATACCTGTTGCCGTTATCAATATCGAGCAAAAACGATTAAAAAAAACACGTTTTTTGTTTGGGAACCCGCTTTAATATTTATTTTATTCTGTTTTTTAATATCTTATGTTATAGCGGCAACAGAAATACATCATCTATCACAGACGGACAGACAGCGGAGGCTTAGTAATGGGTCCCGTTTGGCACCCTTCGGGTACGGAACCCTAAAAAGACCTTAGGTTGCTGGTGCTAGAGAAAACTTTATTGCTGCACTTATACGACTAATATTCCTTTGAATAGAATCATGTTTATCCAAGTGATCCTTGGATATATAAATAAGAGTAACGCAGAGTCACGCCCTTTCCTGTACGGGGTGGCAGAGACGGCTGCGCAGTCGGTAATACTTGATTAGGGTGTAAGATTGACCCGAGAGTAATCTTGAAGAATTTACTTTTTAATACCAAGGATTTTGATCCAAATTAACCTTGCCCAGAATACGCTGAATCCAGCAATTGAAATCCGTCTTCGTAAGCTGCAACAAAGAATACTGTTTTGTTGAAAAGTTACACCTTTCAGTCAAATATTCCAAGACAAGCCTAATATAAACATCTAATTATATATATCTTTATTTTTATCAACATTCGTTGTTTCCTTCCAGATTAATTCAAGATATTTATTTTAATAAAAATGACACCTTGCTGACAAGCCGCAGCCAGTACACTGAAGATAGCATAGTTCGCAGGTGATGACCTGTCTTCTAGCACAGCAGCAATAGAGAGAAGTGAGGCACAAGCAAAGCCAGCTGCCAAAGTACACCACCAGACACTAGGCGACATCGGAGTCAGGAAGCGGTTCTCGAAGTCTCCCACGCCCTTTTCTGGCATCAGGTAGTAGAACTTGGTTCTGGTATAAACATGATAACAATTTATTTTATCGTTCATTACAACCTTCTTCGTCAAATCAAAAGCCTCTCATTGTAGAGTGGAAATTGTTATGCTTGATGGCTTCTCATGGTAAAGATAATGATGATGTAAGACAAAGATTTTTTAATTAATCAACTAGAAACAATAACTTCATCGAGAGATTTTTTATATTATGCGGTATTTAAAAATCTAATAAAAATCAACTTAATGTGTAATGTTTTGAGTAGAAAAGACTTACTCCAAGAAAGTGGTCGGAGGAAAGAAAGGATCCATCCATTCCAACCATGCTGGAAAAATCCTCACACACGTAATGCTGATGTCTTGCTGCTTCCAATGCATGGCATTTGTAACTGCCTTCGGAATAAAATAGATTCAGTTATTTTAAAAATGTATCGCTTATTTTTCAAAAGGTGCGCTGAGCTCGTGTGGTGGAATATCGTCAGTCTTACTCGATTTCGGGTAAGCTTTTACTGAAGATATCAATATTCTGCCCATGGCTATATTAGCTTGTTATAACTTACCAGAGTAGAGAGAGGCTTCGGAGAACCGACCCAACGATCCGCGATGGTGTAGTTGAACCTGTTTTAAAATATTCATATTCACTGCCAGACATATTCACTGCATACATATGACTGATGTTACTTTATAAAAGGTTATTTTTCTCGTGTTTACCTGAAATTATGCATATCCTTAAAGACGTTGAGGATCTGAGCCGATATTTTGGTCATAGCGGAGATTCCGGCGTTGAATATTGTATCAGAGAGAAGGTTTGGTGTAAAATTTACAGATTTACCGCCCAATATCTGATAACACAAACAAAAGACAATTTGATACTTGTTTAATACTTGTTTTACATTTACCTGCTTGCCAAGGTTTGCCACACATCACGCCAAGTTTCTAGGGGGATGGCGCATATGAATAAGAGAGATGCATATGTGGGCGAGAGAAAGATGGTGGCCCCGCTCAGGCGCAAAAAACTTCCGATATCTGTGTCCGTATGTGTGTATGTGTGTATCCGACAAATGTGTTATTGGTGCCTTTGTATTGGGTTGCGTGAGTTTTTTGTGCTTCTCGCCGTCCAAACAAAGTTTGCGGGGCTTGTGGCTCGCGTGAGTTTGTTGGGCTTCTCACCATGCAATTGATGTTTGCGGGGCTTGTGGCTCGCGTGAGTTTGTTGGGCTTCTCACCATGCAATTAACGTTTGCGGGGCTCGTGGCTTGCGTGAGTTTGTTGGGCTTCTCACCATACAATTGATGTTTGCGGGGCATGTAGCTCGCGTGAGTTTGTTGGGCTTCTCACCATGCAATTGATGTTTGCGGGGCTTGTGGCTCACATGAGTTTGTTGGGCTTTTCACCATGCAATAGATGGTTGCGGGGCCTGTGGCTCGCGTAAAATTATTGGGATTCTCACCATGCAATTGAGGTTTGTGGGGCTTGTGGGTAACCTCGGTAAGCGTGCAAATAAAGGCTCTGATAATAGAGAAAAAAATTCGCGCAACGCTTAATCTACATGGCGCTGCAACTTTTAACATTGCAGCGACGTGTTGGGGCACATTATATTCCTAGTGTATCTGAAACTTTACTATAAGGATTATCTCTCATACATATTTAACGCAGACAAAAATACTTTCTATTGAATATAGCGCAGCCTCGTTGTCATACCTACTTACCACTGAAATAGCCCGGAGCGTCAAATTGTGAAAGTCCCAGCGACCATAATATTTGAAACCTTTCAACCGAACCTCTAATCCTGAAAATACAAATATTCATCATGAGAAATCATGCCCAAATTTTATTTTGTACTCGAATGTTGCGTTAATAATTTACCGTTGTCCACAGACCAGGCTCCAAAATAATTAATTTCTAATGAATTTCCTTGTATTTTGCCAAAATTGAAGACATCCGTCAATTCATAATATCCTTCTGTGGAGACAAAAAGTACATGCAAAGATATTGCTAGAAGCATTGGAAGATTTACTCATTTTCGAAACATAATGGACAAAGAACGAATGAATGAATAAAAGAAATATTTGGGTATATTATGGTACAACCTTGAAAAGTGGCCACAATGATATCCGCATCGATACTGAGATTAAGATTTTGGAATAATCCTTCTATAGATCTGTTTTTATTATGATTTGTAGCGTTCAGTCCAGGAAGCAATACCAACCAAGCGTGGGCGGAATCAAATAGAGACAATTCTGAGGCCTGTGAACAATCATAATTATTGACGAATTATAAAACGAGAACCCACTATATTAGATTCAATTGGTCCCGCTTCATTTCAATTAAATATAATCTAACAGTCCTTTTTTTGTGATATCTTAATATTAAGTCTTATCAGCTGTTATGTGCTGTTTAGTGTACCAAAGTCAGGTGTTTAGTTTTTTAATAACGTAATTTGTTTCCTGCTTTTTGATACAAATCTAAGAAAAATCTGTAAACGCTCAGTTTGAAACTAAGGTGAATTCATAGGATGCGCAACATTAATATATATATCCCTACTCACGAATATACTCACATAAACGAACCAGCAATTTCGGTGGTTCGTTTAAAATGAAAAAAAACATAGACAGTTTCAGTTTGTGATCTCTTTTCTGGTTTAATTTTCGGTCTTGGACACGGTTGTCATTCAATATTTTGTTGTAAACTTTTGACATAATTATTAAAATTAATTATAGGTACGTGTTTTTTCAGTGAATATTATTACTTATTTATCACTACACTGCCCATGAGAAACCGCTTTGGCTGTGTTGGAGATGATCATGAGATCGAGTAGCTCCCTCCCTACTCGTCACCTCCTCCCTACAATGTGATTGAAGTGAGAAGCGCAAACGGGAAGAATATGTAAGTTTGAGGAATTTACAATAGATTCAAGCAGAGCGGGCATTATTTTTAAGAAGACAGTTAGTAAAATCCCTGAGGTTATTTAAAGTAATCATTTTTATTTCATGAACCCAGGTGACACAATACTAATAATAAGTAATAATAATAAATATTAGAAGACAATCTTACACAAATCGAACTAGGCCCATACTTAGCTCAACAAAGCTTGTGTTATGGATGCTGGATGATGATATATTTAATAGAGACACATACAAAACATCCAAGACTAAGAAACAAATATTCATGCTCATCACACCAATATTTGCTCTTACTGGGATTCGAACCCAGGACAGCTTCATAGGCAGGGTCACTACTCGCTAGGCTACACCGGTCGTCTACACTCGCACCAACTTGACGAATGTAATGACCTATCATTAATCAAAATCACACACAATCAAAAAGTGACCCTGCCTACGAAGCCAAGGGTCCCGGGTTCGAGGCCCGGTGGGGGCAAATATTTGTTTGACGAGAACGGATGTTTGTACACTAGTCAAGGTCGTTTATCTATCTAAGTATAATATTTATCTATATAAGTATGTGTGTCGTTGTCTAGTACCCAAGATACAGGGAATCCTAGTTTGGGGCTAGATCAATGTGTGTCAATAGTGTCCAAGGTATATAAAAAAAAAAAACGGTTCTGCCTTTGATTAATTTCTATCTTATAATAAAATTCATACATCCCTGTACAAACATAATTAGTGTGACCTTCTTTCAGGCGTCCCTTAAGATGGTATTCTTTCACCTCTTCTATTCTCGATTTTCATTAACTCCATCGCGGACGTGCTGTTTTCCTCATATCACCTTAGGCTGATGATCACCAGATTTATCGCCACTTCTCTCATAACGATGTAAACTCTGCTGAGGAGGCAATGAACGCTGATCTGGTGGGTGTGAGAAGCTGGGCTTCATCATTCGGACTCATGGTTAACCTGAGCAAGTCCCAGGCCATGATTATAGGTACCCGAAATTCTCTTAACTTATTGCGGAAACAGCCCATTCCACCTGTTACTTTTAACGGTACTACAATCGTGTTTAGCGCTAAAACTAAAAACCTGGGTCTTATCTTCGACAACCAGCTGTCCTGGTCATCGCATGTCAATGAGGTCAGTCAACGAGTATTCGCTTCTTTTCACGCTTGCAGGAGACTTCAGTACTTTTGGCTCGAGAGACCAAAATCACTCTCGCTCAGTTTCTCCTTCTACCCCTTATCGATTATGCTGATGTCTGATAAGTCAGTGCCAACGAAGAATTGCTGAACAAACTCGAACAACTTAACATATCGGGATTTGAATTATCTTTGGGCGGCGCAAATATGTCGATGTATCATAGCATCGCAAAGAGTTGAAGTGGCTGGCAAACCATCTTCGTCAGGATTCTCACATCCTCAACTTTCTCTACAACGTTTACGGAATCTAAGCTATCCAACGTTCTTACGAGATCGTTTTCCATTTATTTCTTCCAGCAAGCCTCGGAAAACTCACACAGTTTAAATGCTCACAACCCCACATCATGACACCGATTCCTATGAGCACGGGTTTAGATTCCGAGCCATTCGATTGTGGATATATATATATATATATATACATACAACGTATTTATGTTTAGCTTGTTAGAGTATATTATATAATATTTATGTAGGTACTCGTATATTTAATTTATTTTTCAATTATTTCCATTCAATATATATTATATTGTTTTATATTATTTACTCAGGTATGTTCTAGGTAAATATTGTTTTACACATGGTCAGCCCCTGTTCTAAAATCGATAAATCAATAGAAGAGATCTCTAATTAGAGATAAGCTCGCCTTTGTACACTATTTTAATGTAAATCTTGTTATCTGTATATTATTTGTGTGCAATAAAGAAATCATGAATTATTTCATAGTAATTACTGTGAATTTATCGCTTCGCTGCAGTTACGTGAATATATTCGTATCCTAGCTATTTGAAAAAAAAAATATGAAATATTTATAACAACGCTTTGACTGCGGTAGTAGAGCGGTGCGGACAGGGTAGGTAACATTATTATTATTGTTATTTGGGGCAAAGATGATTCCTGGCTGCAACTCAGTATTACCGCAGCCGGCTATTTAACTATACGTCGATTTGTACATATTATTCTATACATACCTGATAAAGAATTTCATCACTTGTAATACAAGATCCATCGAAGAGAATACCGATAGGAACGTTCCAGTGTCGTAAAAGATTTCTCAATTTCAAGTTTGTTACGTTTTTGATATTTGTAAAAGAAACCATTATGTTGTGTCTGAATAGTTCACTATAAAATCGTTTGTAATCTGAAAGCATAAACATGGTTATTTATCATTTTCTATTCAGCATATTAGAGAATATTCGTATTTTCTATTATTATTATAACAGACCGTAGGGATAAAGCAGCTGGTCCAGAACCTTGTGAAGTCTGTGAGGAACTGTAGAACTTATAATCAATCAATCAACCTATTAAATTTTTGGATTAAGTATCCAAAGCGTGCCAAAAGGGACCCTATGATTTAGCCTTCGCTGTCCGTCTGTCCGTCTGTCTGTCCGTCCGCCCGTCAGCGGGCTGTATCTCATAACCGTAATAGGTAGAGAGTTGTAACTTTCATAGCATGTGTCTTTCTGTGTCCGCTGCAGCAAAAAAGTAATTAACTGCACGAGATTTTATAAATCAAAGGGGATCCGTATAACAAACCATACCATAAACATTAACATTTACATACAGGAACATACATTGCTTCTGACCCCACACACCCTTACATATAAACATCCAAGACCTGTTTTTTTATCCGGGAATCGAACCAGGGACTTCTCGCATGGTAGGCAGAGCCACAACCGCAACGCCACAGAGGTCGTTGTATGATTCAAATATGTTCATAGATTTCGCAGCTTATCTCTTGGTTGTGGTGGCATAGTTGGTTTGATATCAGATGCGCAACCTTTAAGTTCTGGGTTCGAGTCAAAGTTCGGACATACTATTAGTTTTCTTTAATTTTATTTATTTTTAAATCTTGAAAACTAGACATGCAAATACGACATTAAAATACAAAATAAAAGGCAGCCTAGATAGGAATGCTTTTATATACCTAGATCCTTTATTCGACTTTTATTTTAATAAAAGAGAGATAAATCTTTTATTTGGATAAATCTAGTACAGTTACAAGTCAATTATCATTATTTTTTTGTAAATTTTGCTAACTTTCTACATAAAATGTATATAAGCCTCTTCTTAGCTTCTCTGAGAAGGCTTCATTAGTATAATAATATCTGTACTTACGTAACTGCTCCGCACAAGATAAGTAACAGACGAATCTAATATTTTTATAAGTGAAATAGTTCACGGACATTGAAATGTCATCTGGGGTCAAACTAAAACCCTTTGAAATGAGGACAAGTATGATAAGAGTTCGCAGCATAATTTACCCTGCTCCCAAATGTATCTGAAAGATTACAATTTAGTCAGATTGAGAATAATTTGATGCTAACGATCAACGAATTATTCTACCCAGAATGAACGTGCAGGGCCACGTGGGATCCAAGTGTTTCCTGCCCTTTGCACTAATCACAAATGACAAAATGCAAAACCAGATATTGCGAATCTAGCTTTCATTATTGTCAATGACAGTGATCGGTTTCGAATAATTGATAGCAAAATGAGGGTTGTTTTGTCTGATCGGTTAGCCACAAGTCACTTATTTTGTCAATCGTCATTATAAAAAAAAAAACTTTGCAACTTTGACAGATTGTGAGTGCAAATACGGGATTATATAGGTATTTCATTAACTGTTCTTTTTCGGATTGATAGTACCTCACGATCATCATCATGGCGTCACCGTGACAAACTTTCCCTACAAAATGTAATATCATGACATTGGTGGTGTTTTTGAACAAAGAGACCCAAAATTTTAGCGAGACGAGATATTTTGAAGCGACATTATCATAACGGGAACTTGAAACTCGTCAGTAATTCTATAAAGTGATAAAAATAACATTTTTGAGAGGACCCTTAGGAGTTTCTTGTTAACTCACTTTGACTATTACTGGCGAATTATTGAAAGAAATTGTTCCCCTCCGAACTGAAGAAGGGCGCACGATAACTTAGATTCAATGCACGTCGCCTTAGTAGCCATTTTCGAAAAGTGCCTCCACGAGACATCGGACACTTTATTTATCATTCGTCTTGAGGCGAAAAATGATCCGTCTTTTTATGGTTTTTGTCCTTTAACGTACTTTGTGTTGCTCCATTAGCAGCTAATTAGGGACGTATTAAAGGATCGCTCTGTCTTTATGTCGTTTTTAGGGTTCCGTACTTGAAGTGTGCCAAATGGGACTCTGTTATTATGCCTCCGATGTCCGTTCATCCGCCACTCCATCGATCCGTCTCTCCGACTTTCTGTCTGTCAGCTGGCTGTGTCTCATGAACCGTAAATGGTAGGCAGTTGAAATGTTTACATAATGTTTTTTTTTGTTGCCGCTGTAACAACCCACTTTGAAAACAAGACATGTTTTTTTGAGTTTTTTATTGTCTGATGATACAGAACCCTTCGTGTGCGAGTCTGACTTATTATTTATACTATTTATACTTTTTATATATTGGACGTCTTTATTTTACGACTGGTGCCTTTGCAACGTTAATGCAATTATGCTCTCACAGCGTCTATTGCAACATTTATTGGTTATTGATCTTAGGCTTTGTTATCATTATGGCTGATGTCAGCGCCGATAGTTCGTACAATTTGTGACGTCTTCATATAAGATTCCTCCCATTTGATAGATTCTTTTGTTCTTTGTTGCTTTCATTCTTTGTTGCTTTAGCCAATTTAAAAGCATATTGATGGTAATTTAATTTGAGGCTATGTTTATTTTCAACCTACGTACCCGTCGACAAAGCGTGTGACCAAATAGTTTCGACAAAACCGCTCTAACATACTTTTTGAATTGCTCAAATGGCTATTTCAAAATTTCCAGAGGTGTCTTACTGTAGTAGAGAATGCACTGATCCTTGAAAGAATTGCTAACCTTTGGAAAATGTTGTAAGGTTCTTGCGTACAAACATTAAATTTTCAAAAATAATGTGACTAGCTACAGTTAGTATGTCGATTTCTTTAAAAATACTTAAGAGAGCTTAAGAAGTCTCAGCATTTTAAATTATAAATATCTTGAATAGGTCTTTTCTGTAAAATAAAAATAGTTTGATTATATCGACTGCTTTCTCCCACAACAAGATACCATAGAACATGACACTATGAAAGTAACTAAAATATACTAGCCTAGATGTAGTCACATCTGTGTTTTGTCTGATGTTTCTAACAGCGACAGTGTAAGCTAATTTTTCTATGTGGGGTCCCCACAACAATTTGCTATCAATGGTTATTCCACGAAACTTCGTATCATTTACTTAATCTAACGTGTTTTTTTCTAACACTAAACTGGTCTCAACTTGCTGACATTTAGAAGTGAGAATTTGATACACTTTTACCAGCGTTTAACTATAAATTATTAACCGTGAACTAATTATAGGTTAAAGACAATACACCATTAACGTCATGAACATTTGCTATGTCTTTCAATTTCAAAGACCTGTTAAGTATCATCAGCAAACAACACTATGTAAGTTAATTTCTCCACCGTGAAAGGAAGATGGTTAAAATATATCAGGAATAAGAAAGGGCCTAATATGGAACCTTGTGGAACCCTATTTTTTTACACACAATCAATCAGATTTAACGCCTTTGAATTTTGCCTTTTGAATTCTTTTTTTTGAGTATGATCTAAGTAGATCCAACTCTTAATTTCTAACTCCGTCATGATTAAATTTCATTAGAAGCGTATCATGATCAAAACAATCAAATGCTTTCGACAGATCGCAAAAAACTCCAATAGTGTCCTGTGCGGCCTCCGATGCAGAATAAATATGAGATTTATGGGTAATACCTGCATCCGTAGTCGATTTACTCCTAGTGAAACCGTATTGTTTAGCGTGGAGTTGCTTTGAACGGTTAAAGTGTGAGAGCATTTGATTAAGTATAACGTGCCATCCGAAACACTGAACGGACTTTACTTAAGATAAATTAATTATCTCATTGGTACGTAGTCAGGTTTTGAACCTGCATCTCTTGTGTGAGAAGCAAACGTGAAACCCATTAGACCACGGAGTATAAGCTTATGTATACTTATATCATGATTCAAATACGGAAGGAAAATAATTAGACTATATGATTAAATTTTAAATTGATATAATATAATATTAAATATTTAACCTGGCCTTTACATATTTATAATGTCTTCCTTACTACTATACAACTTTGGCAACGTTGCACAGTGTCCCGGAACATGCCCCGCGACATTTTACTGTTAGTAGAAGTCACGAGGTATAAACAAACATAATAAATATATACTGGCCATACATTGCTTCTGGCCTCACACTAGGATATCCTGTTTCTTAGGGACCAGAAACAGCGACATCACATGTAAGAATTTCTCCCAGGATGGCGGTCCTCGCTGCGGGCCCATATAGACAGCTGGAAACCTGGCTCACCGTCATAGAGGAGTCTATCGGGCGTAGAATACATCGCGCTAGGTTTCTCATCTGACGGGGTCTTCCGTAGACACATGACTTTGCTTCCGGAGCGACGTGTCTCGGGTGCGCCCAAGTTATCTACCAGCTGTTCACTGCTCCACGCCAATCTTGGGGTCACCGTCAGGTCAATCTATGTCCATTCGTTATTATAATTATGCATGGGAGTTCCCCGGCGAAACACGAAAATCTCACGCTATTTTCAACCGTAGTTATGACTACTAATCAGCCCGGTGGCTACCGAACCCCTCAAGATTACATGGCATATGAAACTCTTTGGCTGTCCACAAAATATTGTTCAAACCACTTCGGCTAACCCGTGGTGCTGAACTTCAGCAAACCAAACTCGCGGTTTGAAGACGGATTTTTTCCCAACTTTCCGGCACAATTCGAAGGGACCTCAAAAACCCTCGTGCTGTATTTACGGCAAATCCATCAGGCTACCTATTTTTCGTCTGTCACAAGTGACATTTTCAACACGTTTTGAGTCAAGAAACGAATAGAACTTTCCGATTTGTACTCTTAAGCCGCGAGCTTACCCGATTACAAATTGAACTGCGTTAAACATTTACATATAGGCATATACATTGCTTCTGGCCCCACACTAGGATACCCTGTGTCGTGGGAACGAGAAATAGCGATGTCACACACACATAACGCGTTTGGTTCCGCTGTCGCATTGAAACCGAGCGTAAACCCTTGCGGTTGCCACTATCACTGTGACATGTCGACTGCGAGTACTAAATAAGGTCTTTGCCTCCTATTTTACGTCTGATTTAAGCATTAACGTGGCAACATGCCTTGTAATATGTTCTATACAATCGGAATTGAAGGACTGGGTACCCAAAAAGACGCCGTAAGCTTTGTTAGATGCATGTCACGTCACATCAGGTAGGTGGGTACGACTCCAGCCGTTGACACTGACGTGTGTTGAAGACCGCACCAGTACATTTCAATAGTAAGTATTCGCGGCGTGCGGCGTGAGGGCAAGGACGTCATGTATGGTAGGAGCTTCGGAGACAAGCTCAGACACAGGTTACAGAATATGAACTGCCTGTTTATTCATAATAGTATGGCCTTTATGCTTATGTGCCTATGTACATGCTGCATAGGAAACAAATCAAATCAAATCAAATCAAATCAATTTATTACAAGAGGGCAAAATAATGCACTTTTAAAAGACAAACACTTACAGTCTCATATACATGAATGAATGAATACTTTATTGCACAAAACAAACATACAGAGATATACAAAGAAAGATATATGTACAAGAGGCGCGCTTATCTCTATAAAGAGATTTCTACCAGCAAACCCAGATAGGAAAGGAAAGTGGATTGTGAGAGTAAAACCTATTTGCACAACAAAATTATTCATACACAATAATAATATAAGTAGGTACATATACCTAATACTACTACTACTACACCTAATTTATATAATATTATATACATACATACATATCATACACATACAAGTTATATACATACATAAAATACATATACAAATTATATATACATACTATGGAAGAGAGAGGTAATGATCTTTCAAGCGAATCTTAAAAACGTTAAGTGACGGACTGTCCCTGATGGCACTGGGGAGCTTGTTCCAGAGCCTGATAGCACTGATCCTGAATCCTTGCCCATATGCGACTGAGTTGTGTTGAGGAGTTGCAAGCAGCGACCGAGTGTTTGATCTCCGAGACCTATCCGAAGAAAGAAACTCAGACCGATCACGCAGGAAGCTGGGGTAGCGAGGGTTGTGCAGAATATTGAAGAGTAGAATGAGAACATGGGTATCCCGGCGAAGACGAATTGGAAGCCACTGCAGTTCCCTACGACACTGGGAGACATGGTCATACTTACGCAGCCCGAAGACAAACCGAATCCCGAGATTTTGAAGTCGCTCGAGTTTGTTCAGTTGCTCTTCGTTCGCGCTGATCCAGCTGACATCTGCGTAATCAATGAGAGGAAGGAGAAGAGACTGAGCCAGAGTAATTTTAGTATGACGAGGCAGAAAGTTTTGAAGGCGCCTGAGGGAGTGAAATGTGGCAAAGACTCGTCTACTAACTTCGCAGACGTGAGCAGACCATGAAAGCTGATTGTCAAAGATAACTCCTAGATTTTTTGCCTTAGTACTGTACGGAATTATGGTTCCATCATAAGTTACAGGAACAAGAGGCAGATGCTGTAATACACTATGGGAGTGTCTGGAGCCGACAATCATGGCTTGCGACTTACTGGGATTGACAAGTAGTCCATGAGACAGAGCCCAGCCCCTGATGTTCTCGAGATCGTCATTTAATGCACCCACAGAAGAAATCATATCACTTGGAGAGAAATGGCGGTAGATTTGCAGATCATCGGCATAAAGATGGTAAGAAGAAGAAATGGCATCCGAAATGGAATTGATGAAGACGGAGAAAAGAAGAGGGGAAAGAATACCACCCTGAGGAACTCCAGAAGAAAGGTCGCACCACTCCGTGGAAGTCTCCTCGGACCTAATACGCTGCTGACGACCTCTCAGGTAGGAGCCGAACCAGCTGGCAGCGGCCGAGCAGACATTCAGGGACTTCAGTATCTCAACGAGGATGTCAAAATCAACACAGTTAAAGGCACTGCTAAAGTCTAGTAACGCTAACACAGTGATCTGCTTGATATCCATTGCTGATTCAATGTCATCGGTCACTTTAAGTAAGGCCGAGACGGTACTATGTCCCGGCCTGAATCCGGACTGGAATTGATTCAACAGCCTGTTAGAGGAAAGATAGGAGGAGAGTTGAGTGTGGACAATCGATTCAAGGACTTTGGAAAGGAAAGGCAGGATAGATATTGGACGATAATCTTTAAATGAAGATGGATTTGAGGTTTTGGGAAGAGGGATAACTAACGCCTTTTTCCACACATTAGGAAAAGAACACTGAGATAGAGAGAAGTTAACAATGTGTGTAATGGCAGGTAGGAGGAAATCAAGGATGCTGTTTATCATTCTCGAGCAGATACTGTCGTCACCTACAGCTTTTGAGGAGATGGCAAGCACCGCCTTCTTAACCGTGTCAATTTCGACAAGACTGAAGTCGAATGGAGTGGTGGTGGGAGATGGCTTGGAGCGCAGAGAATGCAGGGTGGCATTTTTAACAGAGGGATTCATTACAACAGGAGGGTCGGAGAAGAAACTATTAAGACCATTGAGATCGACATCACCAACCAATTGATTCTGGGACTTGCCAACACCAAGGGTTCTAAGGAACTTCCACACTTGAGCCGGGGTATAATTTTCGATGCACTCATAGATATGGCGGCGCTTGGCAGCGCGACACATATGGTTGCACCGATTGCGGAGACATTTGAAGGCAGCAAAGTTTTCATCAGTGGGGTCCTTTTTGTAGAAGCTTTTGGCTCTGTTCTTCTTTGCCATCAATCGCTTAATGGGATCAGAGAGCCAGGGCGCAGGGAGATGTTTTACTCGAACCTTTTTTACTGGTGCGTGCTTGTCGTAGAGTCCCAGAATAATTGTGTTGAAGTGGTGAATCTTGTCGTCAACGGTCTCACTAGTGATGACAGGCGACCAATCAATCGAGGCGGCATCAGACTTTAGGACAGTAGGGTCTATACCCCTAAAACTACGAGCAAAAATGAATTTACCTCTGCTTTTAGGAGGCCTAACCTTGTACGATAGATACACTAGGTCATGGAAAGAGAAAGGAGAGTTAAATTGACCATGGGCAGCAACTTTGTCTACATTAGAGGTTATCATGATATCGAGAAGAGATGGAGTGCAATGGGGCTGAAAATGAGTAGCGTTGAGAGGAAGAATATGCAAATTGAAAGAATTGATAATGGCCTGGAGTTGGGCAGAGCGAGAGTCATTCTTAATAAGACAAGTATTAAAATCGCCGAGGATGAGAGTGTTATCATAAAGAGGAGTCAGCTCATTGAGCAGAGACTCGAATGTATCGAAGTAATCAATGTGAAGAGAGGGACTGTAGAGAACACCGAGCAGAACTTTATTATGGTGAAGACAGATTTCAAGAAAAAGATGTTCTGCCGACTCAGAGTACACATTCGGGGAAGCACTTACAACTCTACAAGGAATGTCGGAGCGGAGGTAAATGGCTACACCACCACCTGCCTTCCCAACTCTGTCGTTCCGATAGAGCCGGAAATCAGGTAATGAGTACATGGTGGATGGTAGGGACGGTTTGAGAAACGATTCTGATATAAGAATTCCATCCACATGTTTGCCACTAAACGCCTCAAGTAGGTCCAGGTAACTGGAGTGGATGCTCTGGGCATTTAAATATGAACGAGGTTAAGATTATTTTCCAGGCCACCAAAGACAGTCGAGAGTTTGGCCGATAACGATTCCTCCACAATGGAGGTGTCGTTCGCCATATTTGTATAATCATCGCTTGACGAACATGATAAGATACAGTTGTCAAAAATATAACGTATGGTATCCATATATAATAGTTTAAAATATAATATTAATACTAATAAATACAAATATATATGCTTGTTTTTACTTAATTATAAATATATAAAATATCTACTATCTTAATCACACCAAGTTACTTGCCTGAACCAGTCCTACACTGGGTCTGCTTGGAGAGGAATAACCTAGTTACATAGATGGAGAATTAACAGTAACACAATTTTCGAGACAAATACGTAATGCTGGGTCATAACATAATCTTAACTTATAATCATCATTATCAAACACAAAACAAAATATATGCATGACAAAAATTCAATGTTACGCAAAAATGGAGAAAAGAAAAAAAAAAAAAAAAAAAAGACAAATAATAATAATAATAATATAATAATAATATCATTTATTTCAGACAATTTAGGTCCATATAAAAACAGACAAAAACAAGAACAAAAGGGTGTTAGTAACAATTATAAACTTAACTATGTTAGTACTTAGCATTACTATTTACATGGATCAGAGTCCAATGCGCCAAGAATCGACCGTCAGATCGATCCGCTATTCCGCGCAGGATGCCGTTGGTGCTGGCGCGCAGCCTGTCGAGCGTACCGGCGCAGCGCGCGCGCAGCGTGGCATGAAACCCGTCGGCGCGCGCACGCGCGAACATATCCGACGCACTGCACCAGCGCGGCAGCCGCAACAGCACCCTCAGAGCGTTGTTGTACTGGACACGAAGGGCGCTAAGCGACTTTCGCGTGTAATTAGTCCATAGGCTGCACGTATAGAGAGATGTACAATAAGCCCTAAACAAAGTTATTTTTACCTCGGCTGTACATCTACTGAACCTACGTGCTATCATATTTGCCCTGGTCGCCAGCGCCCTCCGCTCCCTCTCTATGTCCAAGTCATCCTTTAAGTCCTCGGTAATGATATGACCGAGGTACTTAAAGGACGACACTATTTTCAAGGCTGTTCCATTTAAGTAAACTGGTGGAACATAAGATGGACACTTTTTACCAGCCTTGAAAATCAACATCTCGCTCTTTTTCTCATTATATTTGAGACCGTGTGTTTGCGCGTACTGTTCACAGACGTGTAGCAACACTCTAAGTCCCCTGATCGACGGGCTCAGCAGAGCCATGTCGTCGGCGTAACTAATATTATTTAGGCAGATATTGTCAACAAAACAACCAACATGCGCGCCGCTGAGCGCCCCGATCAGCTGATCTACATAAATATTGAACAGCTTAGGAGAAGTAAGCCCACCCTGTCTCACTCCGCATTCCAACTTATATGGTTCAGATATCGCGTCTGCCCATTTGACAGTGTTAGTTTGGTTTTGGTACCAAAATTTAAAGATATTTATAACGTCTAAGGGCAAATTAGCTTCCCCAAGTTTGTTCCATAGTACATCATAACTTACCAGATCAAACGCCTTTGATAAGTCTAAAAAGGCGGCGTAGACTGGCGTTTTTCTGTCAACGTAGTACCCGACGGTATGTTTTAGGCTCAGTATCGCGCTTTCAGTTGACAGTCCAGGCCTAAACCCAAACTGTGCATCCTGCAGTTTTATGTATTTATCGAGCACTGAATTCAACTTCAAATGTGTTCTGTGGACAAGTTTGTGTCAACAACAGATTGACAGATGATGACATTATGTATAAAATTTTAACAGACCATGAAGCGAAAAAATATAATTTAACTTTGAGAATCGAGGGTTGTAAGAAGAAAAGTACAAAAATTCATACCCACGCGAAAATAGAATCGACTTGTGTGTAACCCGACCAAAATGCGAAGTGCGGTGAGGAGACCGCGTCGCCGACGAATCATTTCTTGATTGCAGTCACCTCAGCCTTCTTGACGCCGGCGCCGGGACGACGTTTGGGTATTGGGGCAGGTGGCGCTGCAGCAGGAGCACCAGCCGCCGCTGGCTTCCGCGCAGGAGCGTCCTTGCCCCTGGGCTCAGTGGCAGAAGATGGAAACTTGTCCATCAACTCCTGCAGCTCCATCATCGACTCGACCTTTTGCCTGCACTTGTTTGGGAGCAACAGGACGATCCTGCCTTCCGATGACCAACAGTTCCGCATGCCGAAGTGCTTCCTGCCAGCTGCAAATACCTCATGTCTCGGCTTAGTCAGGAATTCTGACAAAGATATGCCTGTCCCTTTCAATACAGTCTTGCCTTTCCAGGCTTCTGACCGGGACTTGAAGGACATAAACCTGACAAGCAATGGACGAGGTTTTGATGCCTTGCTCTTTGACCCAAGCCTATGGGCGACACCAACATCCAAAGCGCACTGTGGTGGCAACTTCATTTGGTTGCGCAACACTGCCCGAACAGTTTCATCAGCATCCTCATCACCTACCTCCGGCACTCCATGCAAGAGAAGGATCTTGCGCCGTGATGCCTGCTCCAGACGGTCTTGTCCTACCAGCAACAGCTCCATTTGGCCGCGCACCAAGTCCAAGGCACCCCACACAAAGGCCTTGAACTCCGTAAATTCCTGGGCAATGGTGCTGATCTCTTGTGGGTTACTTGACAGTGACATTGTGGCTTTCTCCTTGAGATCCTTCTCATATGCTGCCATCTGGGTATTAAAAGTGGCCTTGATCTGCTCCATCTTCTTGTCGAGCATTGTGTATAAATCCATGACTGTGTTCTAGTGATGAATTGAGGTGAGATGTTGAGATGTAAATTATTGACCCAGTGGAAGGGGGGGTTCAGGCCTAGTTTATAATGAAAATTATTTCCATTAATTAAGGATTTAGATTTTTAAATTAAATTATTTACAGACACACAATTTTTTGTTGTTTACTTTAGGCTACCCTCCTCAAAAAAAAAAAAAAAAAAATAAAAAAAAATAAAAAAAAAAAAAAAAAAATAAAATACATGTAAGAAATAAAAAATAAATCAATTAAGATCAACTAAACTAATGCGTACATAACTGATTTGAGTTTGAAAAAGGAAATTTCTCCTTCAAGTGGTGATTCATGGCTGAATCTCGTACAGGAAAAAGAAACTCCATGAACTCTACCAGTGCTTCGGAAATACGCCCGTCAGAGAAGATAGCACCAAGAAACTGTACGGGGATGTAATTTTATCAATTTTCATCATTTTTTTATACAATGTACGATGTAAAAATTATCTAATCTAATGACAATATTATAACATCGTATCCATAAGTGCCAATAAGATGTCTCAAAATAATAATCTGAATAAATAAGAAACCAAGGCCTAAATGTTAAACTGTATAACTATATTACTTTTGATTAAAAACACTCCGTCGGTATATCCCGTTAGTTGCCCGTTTGGGAAGCGGGCGCCTAGAAAACTACTAAGCTAGCAGTAAGAACAAAAGTCTCAGATCCTGTCCCCATTTCATGAAGCAGGAAGTACACCTAGTTACCAGAAATAACTATTGGCGCTGTGTTTCAAACTTCGATTTGAGGTGGTGTAGATGGTTAAGAATATTTAGATGAACTTTATTTATATTTTATTGCCTCTTCATTACTCAATTCTCAAATGGACTGAGTAATTAACGGACTGAGTCCAAACTCGAGGGGTTTACTAGTAGCCATTATCCACCTTTAGGTCCCATTATCAGATCAGCTCGATACCCTCACTAGTCCATCAACTTCTCACTCAGGAGCCCAAACTCGTTAGGATCGCGTTATTTTCCGGATCCACCATCAGATCACCTCGATTCTATCATGATATTTCATTGTCATCGAACTCATACAATTATTCCAAATTTAGGCTCAATCGGAATCTGGGAAGACGGTCAAATTTAACTTGCATGATTTGCTTTCATATACATAGTAACTTATGGGAAATATGAAACTGCACATCAAAAATACTGATTTTCATAGCAAACATCAGTGCAAAATGCTGCAGTAGCTTAGGTGAATGCTAAAGGGGGTGAGCGAAGCGAAGCCCCCTTTATCCTTCGTGTTAGTATGAACATGTAAGAACATCAAAAAGTACTTAAAACATAAACTTAAGTACACATAATATTTTATCTAAACACGTATCATAAACTCTCTTTACTGCATCTAAAAACCGCATGTTTACACCAGCATAATGTAAAACTATTTGGTAAAAACTCAATTTTTATCTGAAAATTTGTACATTATGACCATAATGTACAAAAAATTGTCAAATTATGGCATTCAAATTTCGAACGCCGACGCCAGCCTGCGTGCCGCCCCTAGTTTCTCTGTGAAGTTGGTACTACAGAATAAGCTAAACAACTGCAGAGCAATGATCAATGCCACAATGCCGGTCAAATATGCGGTTCCTGAACACATCAAACAGAGATTATGATAAACTAGTGTATGTAACTGTACATAATTAGGCATAAAACCTCTCGCGTGATATAATAATGACCCACTCTCGAGCCCTCCATTATGTAGCAGTCACATAAAATATTTCAAATATTAAAAGTGTTTTTGTCGATACTTTTTTGCTGCGCAAATCAGTATTTTAGATGTGCGATTAAATACTAGCCTTTACTTATTTTCTTAGTTTCAGGTGAACCTAATATTTAGGCGAGTTAAACAAACGAAATATTCGACCAAGTCGGTTCTTAACCCATCTCGATGGTCCGCCGCAACAGCGCTACACGGAAGAAGCCTTAAAGAGGACAATATAAATGCTAATTTTGAAACGAGTGCGCTTCACCCGCTGCAAACCGGCGAACGCAGGGGCACTCAACAGTTCCCCTGTGTTTATGTGCGAAAAATTAGTAACGTCTCGGTTGGGTTGTAGGTACTGCATTTTATACAATGATTTTGGTTTGAAAAGATACAAAGAGAAAAATGGTTTTTGAATAAAACTTTTAACCCAAAAATATTCTGTAAAAAATCTAGTGATAAGAATAATCATTTAGTAAGCCTATTTAGGACTAAAATAAATTGTCGTTAGCCTTTATCTGAAACCAGACAAGCTATTTAAATGCTAAAAAAGCGTTGTTAAACGTTTTACATAAAAACTAAAAAAGACTTTGTTAAAATCCACCTACTATCCTCCTTAACCGGCACAACGGACTTATTTTCATGTCAACGAAATTGCCACCGAACTTTGTTTGCCTCGTGGCGGTAACTTTTAACCGGCCCATTAATTAGGCTCGCTAGTGGCCTAAAGTGGGGGTGGAGTGGGGGGAAACGACAAGCTTGCAGTTGCCGCGGACAATATATAACTCTGTAAGTGGTTATATTTTAAATGTAAACATTTTAACACATAAATATCGCGTCACGTCTTTTCCCATACGCGGTGGCATGGCAGAGGCACAATTGTGCCCACGTTTAGCCAGTTATTCGATACTCCAATTTGCGTGAAAGGGGTCTGCGATATCCCTCAATAGGTTATGCGGGTTCGAATTCGGTTAGAGCTTTTCGTTAAATTTGCTATATGGGGGTTTTTGGGGTCGAAAAATCTATCTGTGCTGAAAATGATCCAGGGGGTACAAGCAGCGATGGAAAAACATTGTTTTTTTTGCATTTACATTTTATTAGTACCCTTGATATACTTAATACTATTTGAATTTGAACTGAATTTGATGGTTAATGGAATTTAATATTTAATATTTTCTACGAATTTGTTATTCCCTACCTGTGAAATCGACTTACCTAAATTGATTGTTTTTTTTCATTGATTGTACAGCGCATTGGGTGTATACCTGTAATATTGTATTTAGAAATAAATCAAAATCAAAATCTAGCGGTGATAAATGACCCTGCAAAAACTGTAACAGTAGGGTTTACGGCTCCAATGGCCCATCACTGTGCCTATAGATCGTACAATCAGGGTTGGCTCCAATCTTCTTCAGCCTTTCGCCCTTTTCAGTATTTGACAATTTGTTAGAAGCGCGCCTCCTGTGTTTTTTTCGTTCACCGGTTTTAAGGCACTACAACCATATTTATGTATGAAAAATAATTAAAATGACCGAATAAAAAACTATCGAGCGAATGATTATGAATAGTGGAATTTCCTGACATGATTGAAAACAAAACTGAATTGAGCGATAAAATTACTGATTTGCGCCACCGCTTATTGGCTAATTGTTTAGGTTGAACATGTAAGAACAACAATATCCAATTCTCGTTTTGTATTTGTTGTTACTCCTATTAAGGTTCCAATGTTGCTTTTTTTAGATTTATAGTCGCGCAATTTAGTTGTTTTGTCAGTTGAAGCTAGTATTTCTAGATGCACTCATTTTATGTCGCTATTCGAAATTCAGATTGAGCGAATGATCATGAATAGTGCAATTTCTTCAAATGATTGAAAACAAAACTGAATTGAGCGACAAAATTACTGTTTTGCGCCACCGCTTATTGGCTAATTGGTTAGGTTTAACATGTATGAACAACAATATCCAATTCTCGTTTTGTATTTGTTGTTACTCCTTTTAAGGTTCCCAAGTTGCAGTTTTTAGATTTCTAGTCGCGCAATTCAGTTGTTTTGTCAGTTGAAGCCAGTATTTCTAGACGCACTCATTTTAAGTCGCTATTCAGTAATTCAGTTAGGCAAAACCAGTATCTTTGCGAAGCAAAAACTGGATTTACAGTTATACTTTTATATACTATCCTTAATGTATTACCCGCATAATATTCGCGTATATCTTAAAACAAAAGTAAGGGTTCTGTACTCCTGATATATACAAAACAGTAATTCTTTTCGATGTAGTAACAAATGGTTTGTCGATGTGAGCGCTTTTGACTAATTCTGTGGGGTAACGAGTAACTACCTATTCTTTAGTCTGAAAATTTCGGTTATATTTAGATCTCAAAGCTTCGGCTAGAGATTTGTGGGCTCGAACCGGTGAAGCCTTTGCCCAGCGGTGGGATACTGTGTAGCTTTTATAAAAAGTAAAAGTGTGAACATATTTAGATCGCAGGCTATCTTCAAACTTATGGCATTGCCCTTAGACATTTGCGTGTACTTTTAGCCAATAATTTAAAACATATTTAACTCTTTCTTGTCTTGGTAACTATAATTTGGGAAAAATATAAAAGCTGGAGAAGTCGTGTCCATTTGCAGATACTATTAATGATGCAATTGTGACACCAATTCTATAGAAGTCGAGCGCCATAGACGTAAATTGATGGAGCACGCGTGACAGAACTATCTTTTGTCTCGTTTGGTCCTTACTATTTTTTCAATGTGTGAAAAAGTGGTAAAATATGACACTAACCGACCTGTGGAAGTACTCATAGTAACACCTTAGATTATAAATAGTCTAAGAGTAACACATACAATACCTATAATTGCAATGGAATAACGAATTCTCTAGAAGTTTCATCCGAAACAGCCAATCCAAAGACGAATGCAATAGCATTCGCGTCTCGCTGAGTTTTTCATTGAAGACATTTATAGCATTCGCTAACTTCACCCATACGGGGTAGCAAGGACACGTATAAATCAATCATTTTTGGAGTGACTGAGGGCTAGCCCATCCCCGCTGCTAGCCTAGCAGATACAAAGGATATGAGGTCAAACTTATAAACAATAAAATGTTAAACTTTTTTCATACGGCGAGGCAAGGGCCCAGTCTCGAGATCCTTTAAAAACAGAAAATTATCCACAGATCAAGTTAAAAAGTGTTACTTAGAATTAGAATACCAAACACCAGAATGTGGTCCCAAGTATGAGACCCAAAGGGCCTGATTTACCGCCGCGTCAATTGCTTTGGGCAGACCACAAGGGGCAGGGGGGCAGTTGCGGGGTAGTGCGGGGGGGGCGTGATAATTTATATAATTTACACAAATTTTGAGACTGTTATTCCGAGCGACGTAGGGTTTAGAGGGACTTAACAGGAATGTTTGCTTGTTGACTAGTGCGCAATAGGTCTTTATGCTGTAATTTGAATATTATGGAATTATTCGGTCTAGGTATTATTGGGACTTATGAAAGCAGTTACCGATCGCCATTGTATGTGTATTTATGTGTAGCTGACAGATAATTGTAAAAATAAATGTAGCCCATTAGTGTCCCCATCGAGGGGCACAGGCCTTTACCCGGATACGAGTAAGATTGAGCCATACTCCATTACGCTGGCTCAGAGCGGGTTGATGGAGGGGTTTTACGACTACTACTACCAACAAGTTGCGATGGTAGCCGGGACGTCCGATAATGTACAGTACCGAATTTTAACCTGTATCTCTGCGTCAGAAGTACGCATGAAACCCACTGTACCAAGGAGCTATCTCATAAATGTATGTAGCCCTCGATAATAATTAGGTTAAAAATGTCCTTCTGAACACTTCACAAATTAAGAGCCGCTTTATATCGTTTACAAGTAGCGGCTCCTCATTTGTGAAGTGTTAAGTGTAAAGTGGGTTCTTTAAACAATCCTATCTAAATAGGACAACTTTTTTCATTCTTCCGCTAACCCATAACTAAAAAGCTACCGCCATAAAATATACAGAAAACAAAAACCCAAGGTCTTGAATGTTTATATGTGTGTGACGTCGCTGTTTCTGGTCCCCATGATCCAGGGTATCACAGTGTGGGGCCAGAAGCAGAAGAATGCATGAGCCTGTATGTAAATATTTTGTTGTTTGTTTGTTTGATAAGTCTAATATTGAGACTGTGTTAAGTCAAAATTATGATTTTGCCTATTTCACTCCGGGTTTACGGGTTGGTGCAAGCGACCCAAAGCCCGGCCATCTCCCGCGGGTCTCGGGTTGATACTTTGAGCCCCACATATTATGCGTCGTTTCATTAACGCAGGCTTTACTGCCCATCTCTATGGGCTGGTGGTATTTCTGCGACGGGGCAGAGTAATATGCATCAATCTACATCTGAACAAACTGAAAAAATAAATGAATGACTGCATACAGGTAAGTGACTCAGTGCACGAAGATAAAAGTAAAAAGCAAGTGCAGCACAAAGTGTTAAATAAAGAGTGATACATACATAAGCATGCATAAGCTATAAACGGACATATTTATATAAAAAGATCGCTTCCAGGCTGAATCCCGCGACAAGACATAACAATGACAAAACAAGAATACAGGCCACAACGAAACAGTAAGAACGGTATTTTTTTACAATTATACAATTTATCAGAAACGAGTTACAAGCAAACAACAACAATGAAACGTTTAATTAAATGACTTTACCACAAAACAAAAAAGAAACAATAATAATTAAGGAATGGTTTGGACTTCGGTTGGCAAAAAAATGTGCAGATCGGATAACCGGCGCACGCGATGAGCCGGCTGACCCTCAGACCTACGGGCGAGGATCGTCGGAGGATCGGAGGATCGAGGGCCTCGTGCGCCCGCTGGAACAGCTGTCGGTTGGCGCTAGTCAGCCGCTCGTTCACATAGAACCGCTGCGGCGCGCCGGCCAGGCCTAGTTCTTTGGTGAAGGCGCCGCGGCGCGTGCGCATGCCCTGCAGCAGCTCGTCCTTGTCGGCGCAGCGTGCCAGGCGCAGCGCGATGGGCTGCAGCCGGGCCGCCTCACACGTCCACCCGGCACGATACACCGACACCACGTCACGCACATCCAGCTCCACGCCCAGTTTTGCGCAGATGGATAGGCCGGCCGCACTCTCATCGGGGTCCTCCTGGACGTTCGACACCTGAACGTCGTTCGACAGAAGCTCTTGATCTCGGTCGTTCAGCTCCATTTGAAGAATCGCAATGGCTTCTTCGAGGACTTCAGCAGCAGCTGACGCCGCCCTATCTATAACTTGCCTTTTAATGGTGCCAACGCGTTGCTCTCAAGTTCTAAAACACGTCGCGAAATTCCTTCAGCTCCTGTCGGTTGGTGTAGAACTCCACCCCAATGAACCGATCACCTCAATAAGCGCACTAGCCATGTCCTCCCCGTCCAAGGATGCAGGAGAGCAGGGCCTATCCGTGTCCCCGCTGAGCGAGTCCGCAGAGGAGGCAAACAGTGCGGTGGCGGCCTGAGCGGTGGCGTGCCGAGCGGCAGCAGCTGGTCGATAGGTAGCGAGCGAAGCGGCGGCTGGCGGAGCCGAAGAGGAAGATTGACCCGGCAGGTCTTTAACGGGCGTGTCAGCGCGGTTGTCTCTCGGTTTGAGGAGCTGTTTTGTAGCATCAATCGAGGTCACGGCTCTCAGATTTAAATAAACGGCTGAAATGGATGCGCGGATCACTGAAATAGCAGACGCCCCTCAGAAAGAACGTTCAACAGATTCTAGTAGTTTTTATAGCACTTGACAAAATGTAAACGGCCCTATTTTGCGGTGCTATTTACGTGATCTTAACTTGTTTTAGGGTACTTCAGTAGGAAACTGCCATGTAATGATTGTTCTTGTTTTATTCTTTGAGTTTATTGTTACAGAGAGATAGCTTTTAGAATACATTGCTTCTCTTCTTCTTCGGTCCTCTTACTCCTTGGGGAGCATATGGCCTTAATAACCTTCTATTTCTGTCGATCATCAGTGTCTTCAACGTATAATAATATGTACAGTTCGTTACAATAAAATAGAAAATACATTTACAAAGGCAATAAAAATTTAAGGTAACTTAATTTGAGATAAGCTTACCTTTATACACATGTTTTCTTTTAATGTGACTTTTTATATGTCTATGTCGAATAAAGAATTATGAATTACGAAATCTGGTACGGTAAAGATCACTATGTGGTATCTATTGTGACTGTACCGCGAGACAATGAAATGGGCCTGCAGCAATGTCACAGACAAATCTGTGACGCTGATACTCTGCCTTTCTATAAGTACTTACTTACTCAGCAAACATAACAAACATGACTACGTTCGCCATGTATTTTATCATACGGGGCGGTTGAGGAACAGCATTTTGCGTGACAGGGGGATAGTCCTTTGCATCAGGTATGGTACTTTAAATGTCAGTATTATCAAAGTATCCGATTAGCGTTGCATTACCGGGCTGTCGACTGCTAGTGAGTATATATATAATGTATTGCTTAGCGAAACACTAGAGAACGACTATCAAAATTTGGAAGAACTATTTTTTTATCTTTTCGAAGACTCAGGAACGTCTCAGGATGGAGAGAAAAAATATAAACGCATGGGCATCAACTTCAAAAGCAGATTGTCACAGCGCAATAATTTTGACGGAATGACGTTGGTCGGGACGTCATCATCATCACCAATCATTAATAAACCCATATTTACCAACTGCTGGGTATAGGCCTCGTTACCATGCTATCTAGTCTGGTCCTGAGCCTCCAGCTCCTACAGCCTACCAGCTGCGACGATGATGTCCTCCATCTAACTGGTGGTCTGCCCACAGGTTTTCGTGCGGTTCTGGGTAGCCAGTTAGCCACTCTAAAACCGCTTCGGGTCGGTTCAGCTAGTTCAAAATAAACAAAAGTCACTACAGTTCACAGCCATTCCTCAACTGTCCATTTTATAAAAGTTAACCGCCTGCGACCTCGACTCGGCGAGTCCAGTAGGTTAGTGTGTGAAGCAAATTGCCAGCAAAGTGTCATCCGCTTGCAACCAACGCCGACCGGCGCTTGTTGAAAGCTTTATCTTGTAGTCTACTCCGTTATAGAAACTAGTAGATACCAGTCGGTAGTTTATTGTGTTGAGTCTAAGAGCCTATCTATGCACACGACGGATTATAAACACGCGAAATGCGTCTGCAATTCGCGTGGATTTTACTCGGAGATCGCGCGTCTTCAAAATCGCCAATCTTGACATATCTATACGATTTTGATACTCCAAATATCCGCGCGTTCGTTATCCATGTGAAGTCTTTGCGATTTTACGTGGGGACATGATGTTACCTCAACCTAGATAGGTAGATACTAAGCTCACTCAGTTGTTTAATAGAATGATATTAGAGCTGCAAGACAAATATTAAATACTCCAATAAATCAAATTCCTAAGTTAGAAAGTAAATTAGTCTCTTGGTGTGTGGCACCAGGATCAATAAATGGGCATGTTTAAAACTGATTGTGTTAATAAATATTTTTTTTAAGACGTAGCACGCCCTGTAGTCTTCAAAGAAAACTGTCGCATACATGCAGCCACATTTCGTTTCGCGTAAGTACATACCGCCACACGCACATATTGCTACGCACGATTGGGATACATTGCGGGTGTGCATGACAGGATCAGATGTCGACAGTCTTTATTTGCTCGGCTTGTGATTGCCACTTGCACTGCGAATATCGCTCACTGACGCGACTCACGATGTACCAATAGATAGTTGGTAAAGTAATCTATAGGCTTATCAACGGAGATTGCTACAACATTAAATTGCTATAACATTAACCGCTATAAACATAGAACATAAACATTTATATACAGGCACATATAATGCTTCTGGGCCCACACTGAGATACCATATTACATCGTGGGAACCAGAAACAGCGCCATCACACACATATTAACATCCAATGCCTGGGATTTTCTTTTCTTTATCCCCAGCCGGGGAGCGAACCCGGGACTTCTAGCATGGTAGGCAGAGCCTCAACCGCAACGCCAACAACCACTACGTTACAGAGGTAACGACTTATTATACTTATACCTAAATTTAGTACGCATACGTACTAACTTTAGTTATATATAATTAGGTGTCTACTTTATCGTGCAGCAACACAGCCGCACCGCAATAGATAGTGCAAGGACAGGCCCGGCGCTAAGCGACAACCCTAGCCGTTTGAGCAAGCTAGATAGTTATTATTCGAACGGGGGCCTTGTTTACGTACTTATTTTTTATACTATAGACTTAGCACGCATTCCGGCCCGGTATGTGTGCAAAATTACGTATTGTATTCCGTTTATGTACCTATTAATAAAACATATATAAAACATCTTCTCTTCTTCTTAATTTTATTTACTTTCATTTGTATTTATTTGAGTTGAGATTGTGACCTATATTTCGTCTCTATCCCTTCTTGCACAAACCCGTTCATATAACCCCAGACGGCTCATCACCATTACTCCACTATCTATTCGGACGCTATTCGTCGAAGCGTAAAGCCCGCTGCTGCAATCAAGGGCATCCCTGCAGTCTGAATGCTCAAACTAATACTGAATACTCGTAAACCTATGTATCTATTATATGGCTCCATTTACATGAAGGGAGTTGCTCGCTACAAGCATGCGTGCATTTTTTAAATAGTTTCGCGTTACTACACTGACGAGCAATGAAAAAGTTCCAGTGACGTAGCACCAAATCACTCCTAAACGGGAAAGGCTAGCTTAATGACGTCGTCTGTAATATTGAAGTACATTTAACAGCGCATCAGAATATTACCAATTAAAAACGTAATTATTTAATTTAAGAAGCTAGGTTCTATGTCTTAGGAGATATTAAGGTGTTTGTCGGCATTTTGTGGGTGGAACTTTTTCATTGCTCGTCACTGTAATAAGAGCCCGGGGCGCGATTCTGCACTTCTGCCATCAATCCGGATTGTCGAAAAAATGAAGGATTATTTCTTATTGGTACACGGTTAGTACCAGGATTTAAACCCACATATTCTGCATGACAGGTGAGCAAGATAGAATGCACTCGTGTTTAAGCTACACTTCCTTTAATGTGGATACTCTAAAATGTTCCTCTAATAGGATATAATGAAAAGCAAGCGATTACAATTTTAGGGTGCAATTATAGTCCGGCAAGTGTCTGGTGCGATTTTCATCTCAATCGTACGAGAAACTCTCCATGTAAATGCGCCTTCGAAGCATTACTTCCCTTCTGAGGATGCAGACCGATGGCACCGCACTGCCGGTTGTAATCCTTAAAGGCTGTTGACATTTGTGTCGACATGTAATTGAGTTCTACGTATCATACCTAAATCACAAATATTTGATGTATCGAAAAAACAAGCGATTCCACATGAAATAATGTTAAGATACGGTTCGCAAGAGTCACTGATGGTTGAATTCCCTTACCTATTTCATAGTATAAACATAAGTTAACAAAGCCCCTATTCGAATGATCCTACTCTGGCTAAAATGGGTGTGGTTCAGCTGAGGCGTCAGGCAAGCGTGCGAAATTGGGGCTATAAAAAGAGCAAAATGCAAGAAAAGTTCTCACCACGAATCGAATGAATGTACACGGGCGCAGTCAGCCGGCTGGGGCGGGCAAATTGGCAAACCTGTCCTGCGCACCATATCTGAAATATCTGAAACTAGACAATGGGTGCGTGTGGCGGCGCTTACGCAGAACAGAATGTGGCTAACTTGTGTGCAACCGCTCGCGCTCTTTTCTATGTTGATAACGAGGTGCACTTATTCGAGTGTACTTAATAATTCGTAATCGTATGTAATATTACGGAAATAAGGTAACTAGAACGATTCTACAACAAAAAACATATTATTTCTCTGGTATGTCGAACACAACGGAAAAGCCCACTCACCTCCCGACATGATAAATGAAGTAAATTAACTGTCGACGCGATCCGAATGAGCGAGCATCCTCTCGCAATTTAGTTGCATCACATTTATCTCTTTCGGACGTTGCTTAGCTCCCCAAATGTCGGGGCAAGTGGATAACTCCGAGGTATATATCACGGAAGAGCTAGGTGTAAGTAAGCGGGTATGTGAGTAAGTGTTTTGCGTTTTATTGTTAACATAATTTAGTATAAGAGCCGCGTGGTCTAGTGGTTTTTACGTTCGCTTCTCAAGCAAAAGATTCGGGTTTGAATCTAGTTCTGAACATGTACCGAGTTTTGTTTATCTGAAGTATATTCTACGGACGTTCTAACGGTGCTGGAAAGCCTTTGATATCCATACCTGCGGTGATGGGCCAGCCCCCTGACACGCAAAATGGAGTGATCAGTAAGTAGTAATAATCTAAAATAAAATAAATAGTAAATATCTACAGTAATAAAGTACTTTGACTTTGACTTTGACTTTGTAGCTCAACGTGGGCACATTGTACATTTGTTACTTACCACTTACAAGATGAGTGACGCCAAATGTATGTCTATAACTGAGGAGTTATTATTACATCATTCAGTATGTTTAGATAACATAACCTATTCGGTTGAAACTGGCTATAAGATCGATATGTGTGTCGTCTTTAGCGACCGTTTCTTCATAGTTTTGGCTATTCTCGAATAAATATGTAGGAGCTTGATTAAAATAAAATTAGCATTTAGCAGAAGATTACATTATCCTTTGTTCCCCTGGAAACACAAATGATGGAAGGCAGAAGACAGACAACTCAAAATTCAGGAAAAAAAAACAGTTTTATATATTGCAAACCTACAAATAGAAATAATTTTGGATACAGATCAACATCAAGAGCGTCACTTTGAGAGAGAAAAGAAAAAATATACCGCTGCCGCTGCCGAAACAAACAGCTTATTTTCCAGTACAAAGCGTTCATGAATTTATAATGCACTGGGAAATTAACTTTTTCTACTCGGGCGCCCGAGTCAGTCGGCGTGTCTGTCGGGTCTAATATTTAATATTAACAAATGTACTTTCGAGCTATTGTCGTTATTTCTTAAGATACTCCGGTGAATGTTTCTGAAGTTACTGGCATGACATCATTATATTTAGTTGCAGAGTAAAGAATAATCGAATTATGTGTATTTTATCATTCTGCATTTGAGGAGCAGATTGGAAGGGGTTAGGTTAGTCTTAGGGTTATGATCGTTTCAAATCCTGCAGCAAATGAAAAAAAAACACAACTTTTTAATATACGAACGAATACATCAGTAAATATACAAAACGCAGAAACGTACAACTCGAACAAAGTGATAAATCAAAATGAAAATTTCTCTATTACTGTAGATTTTACCGTACACTTAGCAAACTTCCATTTTTGCCTCTTCTCTACATTGGACCACTGTTTCAACGAACTCAAATGAAAAAGCACTACTGCAGGAACCTCCTCAGCTTATACCATATGCGTAGTGAGTTCAACAATGTGGCTTACAACGAATATGTCTGAGATCATCGTTGATAAAGATTGCCGCTATTTGAACAAGGACTAACTATTCAATTTGCCCGCGACATGGGTACAGTTTTCTATCGCACCTTATATAAGCTATTGGTATTACTAAACTTAGTCTCCCAGCTAAGGGCCAGCGGGGATCAACTTTGAACTTTTGCCACACAGTTTAAATATTCAACGAGAAACTAATACTGACTTGATAACTCCACTTTCCTGAGCTTGTTTTAAAGGGTCATTAAACTTGTTCAGTTTTTTTTTAATTGAAGACATCCCCTATTATTATATTATCTTCTTTGTCTTCTTATTGTACCTTTTCCCTGTTTTGACGACCTCATTGGTGACCCGGCTTCTATTCGGAAAAAAAAACAGGTTTTGGATGTTTACATGTTTGTGACATCGCTGTTTCTTGTTCCCTCAACACAGGGTATCCTAGTGGGCCATACTCAATGTTTGTGCCTGTATGTAAATGTTGTATTACTATTGGTTTTACTCCTTGTTCTTTGCCCACTGTATATCCACTGTATATAGTTAAGAAACTTGAATACAACAGGACAGGAGGCTATTCCATCACCACATCTATGCCATCCCTCACCGAGAAATTACTTATCTCATTGGTACAGACTGCATCAGATATATACATAAGAGCAAGCAAGCTACTCAAATAGAGCTACAGATCCTAACCAACCCAAACAATATTTTTCTATGTAGATGTTATGTGATGTAAGTTTGTCAAAACCACAGAGCATTGAATATTAGAGAGAAGGCAAGCCACCGCGTAACGGCTGACCGTTGTATGCCCAGTGTGCATACAGTGCATTCAGTTGCTCTCAGCGAGAATTCCAGAGTGCACGCGCCGATCGCCTTAGAAAACTGACAACAATTAGCTTTATTTTCTATAATGCCGGCCTGTGCAGTTGTCCTATGTGAAAATCGCAGTGATTCGACAAATTTCCATAACAAGGGTATAACATTTCCCAGATAAATACTGAAAATACAATATTTCTTCGATAAACAACACGATTAACGAAATATTCCGAGGAAGTAATGCTATTGAGTCGCATCCAGATTCCGTCTCTCTCATACTCATTAGCGTTACCTCCTAGAGAGAGAGACAGGAAATAAATTTAATGTCCATGACGCTGTGTGTGCTGTGTGCGTGCTTTATGAAACAATGTGCGCCTCATGCGCACGTATACAGCCATGTAACTGCTTTGCCTGTGTTCACCAATACGAGAGTAGGGATAAATATGTAAGTGGTTATTATGTGTGCGTGTTCGTTGTGTTTATTTAATGATAAGTTGTGTGCGTGAATTCAGCTTGCGAAATTCGGTTTGCATGCAAAATAGGCTGAACGCCCTATCTCCTATGTTGAGATATCTGTGGTCAAGACCGTTAGTTGACAACTAACGTTTTTTTTTCTCGTTATTTGGTCAACTATCGGCAAGTAGTAAACTGTAGCGTACTGCTTGCTATATGACGCGTTAGTTTTGACGCGTTAGTTAATAAATTAACGGTTAAAACCGTTAAAAAGTAAACTGGTTTAAACTTGAATTGCAAACGAAATACCAGGGCAAACACTGCGGTAGCATAGGTGAGAATAGACTTCGTGTTATGTTGACATGTAAGAACAAAAGATGCGTAAATTCTAAACCCTATCAGTCTGGTTAACTATCTGTCGATAGTTGATCTACTAACGCGTTAGTTTATCAACTAACGGTTTCGACTATCTTACGGCGACATAGATACATGTATGTACCCATACGACACACATATGAATACATTAATGTATTGTTAGTATACATATACGACATAAATACACTAATAATATCAAAATTATATCGACATCCATGTTTACGGAGAGAATGCTATCATTGCTATAATTTTGACACTTTCGCTGAGTTATTATATCTGGATATGATCTGCAATAAATATGTCATTTAGGAATTCAACACGCGTTGTCTTTAATTGCGACTTTGCTTATGAAGATTAGTCTATTTTTCTAAAGCAATTGAAATTCCTAGATGTCAGCATTAAATGATAAGGATGCAAAAATAGTTCTAGGTTCAATCCTCGGCTGGGGATAAAGAAAAAAACCTCAAGTCTTGGATGCTTATAAGTATGTGATGTCGATGTTTCTGGTCCCCACGACACAGATAATCCTAGATTGGGTCAGAAGCTATGTGCCCGTATATAATTATATAATAATATAATACAATAAACTATCTTACACTATCTCACTTTTAGCCACTCCGCGGCATAACGATGCTGCAATGCTGCGTAAAATAGTAGTTTATGTGACTGCTACATAATGGAGTGCATTAATACTCGAGAGTGGGTTTATAAAACGAGCCGAAGGCGAGTTTCATAATAATATCACTCGAGAGTTTTAATGCCTAATTATGTACAGTTACATACACTAGTTTATCTACACACATATCATAAGCTCTCTTTGACGGGCATTGTGGCTCTGCAGTTGTTTAGCTTGTTCTGTAGTACCAACTTTACGCAGGCGGGCGTCGGCGTTCGAAATTTGAATGTCATAATATGCAGAAAAACTACACATTATGGTCATAATGTGTAATTTTCCAGATAAGAAATGAGTTTTTACCAAGTAGTTGAACATTATGCTGATCGCAACGTGCGGTTTTTGTACGCAGTAAAGAGGGCTTATGATACGTGTGTAGATAAACACTCTTTCAGGTTACGGGCGGTCCGACTTTGGAACGCACTTCCTTGCACTGTAATAAATATGTGATAAGAGACAGTCCCACTCTGTTCTCTTTTAAGAATCGTATTAAAGAGCACTACCTCTCTCTTTCATAAAAATTATTGTATGTAGATGTATGTAAAGTGTATGAAGTATATTTAGGTACTTATTTAGTAGTTACTGTCTTTATGTTGTAAGTATATAATTTTTTTTCCTTGGCATTTTATTTATACTAGTATTTGTGCACTGCCTACCTACCTTTTATAATAATATTTCCACTAATGAGGTTTGCTGGAAAAAATCGGCTATTAGAGATAAGCTCGCCTTCGTGATTTTATTTTAATGTAACTTGTGAAATATTTGTTTGCAATAAATAATTATGAAATATGAATACTTATGTTATATTAACACGATAAGGCTGCTTGTTTTGATTTCTTGCGAGATCACATAATTTGATGCTGGCTCTACATGGTCGCATCTCCTGAGACGAACGCTCTTTAACAATTTCCTTTTCAGAACAATATCTTACACTCTACCCACTCAGTGAATCCAAAATGTTATCCAAAAGTTATGATTAATCATTGTTTACAACGCCACCAAACTTTGTGCTTTGCATTAATGACGCCGCGTGGTAAATGGAGGGTTAAAATTTACAGAGCATCTGTGTGTACTGCATGTACTTTACCGTGACCTGCCCCTGCAGCTTCTTGTTGAGAGGAATCTTCGGTTGCGGGGCGGTGTTTCGTGAACTGCAATGTGTGTGATGGCTCTTTTTGCTCGCCCCAAGATGAATTTGCAGCCACAACAATAAAAACTTTGCAACTCCTCACCTCCTTAATTTCTGCGGAAAGTTCTAGGCCTTGAATAAATTTCGGATGTGGCGGGTAATTCATTACAGATATCTTTAGAAGTTTCTCATTAAATAGCCTTTGACGATGTGCTGAGAAATATTTACAAGCAAACTCTATGAGGAGACAAATTATTTTTAAATACTTCCTATAAATAATTATCACCTATTCTTTCTACAAACACATATGTATATCTATCACTTTAGGCATCTAATTACATATAAATACATATCAACTTTATTTACACTGACCACATGCGACATGCAAAACATTAACTCGACTCGGTTATGACAGAAAAGTAGCGTCACAGGGCTTCCTGTGGCATTATACTGAGCCTGGGTCCTCTTGCTGTCGCGGCATGCGCATGCGCATATAGCAACCACGCCACTCTTGACGCCCACTTTGTTATTATGCTATTTTGTTAGCCTGTGTATATTCTACTCTATTCTATTCGTACAATTTGTGCCAAGCGAGGCACATAAAAATAACAACTTGCAGTCCAATCCATCCCTTTGGCTATGGGATAGAGCTAAAAGCTGACGCAATTGTGCCTCTGCCACCTGGTATTGGAAAAAACATGTTGATTCGTAAGCTCGTTTGTAGTTTACAAACGTTTATAGGGTTTTACCACAAAAAAATAACTCCGGTTAAACACTTATTAAAAGCACACGATGTATGGGATTTTAAATTTGTTTTGAGGTTATTTTTTTTGTAGTTACACAGATATACTTCAAAGAAAATATGTTCGGAATGATTTCCTATTATGTAATACGTATTTGCGAAGACCCCGTATTCTCAAGATAGCGGTTCGTAAAATCAGCTACCAGATGTAAACCCAGACTATCAAAAACATGGAATAATATTAGGCTCCATAAACAACACGTAATAAATGCGGCCGTTTTTATGTGTTTGCAATAAAATTGTGTTTTCTTTGAACTTTCTTCCCCTTGGTGAGAAATAAGCGGGAAAGGGCCTACCACGAGCGTTGGGATGACAAATGTTCGTGTGTCATTTACACTGCGATTTTTTATTTGAGGCCAGAAATGTAAACAAACAACTGTCATGTTCTAGAACAAAACCGTTGACTTTGACATTCATATTATAATTTTTGTACTGGAAAATGACAGTTGTTTGTTTACATTTCTGGCCTCAAATTAAAAATCGCAGTATAAATGCCTATAAGCTTGTTCTATTCTAAGATTTGTTCATATTGTTCAAGAAAGAAAAAAAACGGTCAAGTGCGAATCGAACTCTTCCACGAAGGGTTCCGTATCACCGCACAATGGTATTCAAGTTTCTTGAATGGGAATTAGGTATCTTTAATTTTTCTTTGAGTTTAGATAGCATAATGTTGTTAACATAGTCATTGGTGCGGCTAGTTTCTCATTCCATGTTATGTAACCAAGTGTATTTATACGTTTGAATGTGGTATTAAAAGATATTTTGCCCCTCTTATTTAAACTAGTTATTTCTCATGGTTTTTCCTGTCATATCTTGTAATACAAAATAAAATAGGATCAGTAGTTTTGGAGATGGGGGAGGGAATGCACTACAACAAAGTGTCACACTTTTTCCCATACGGGGTGGCAGAGGCACAGTTGCGCCCACGTTTAGCCAGTTATTCAGTACTCCATTCTGCGTGACAGGGGGCTAATAATTCGCCACAGCTATGAAGATTGAAGGTTTCCTCACGATGTTTTCCATCACCGTTAGAACGTCCGTGTAATGTACTTAAGATAAATTACTTATCTCATTGGTACATGGGCAGAACCGGGTTCGAACCCGCATCTTCTCCTTTACATTTCTGTTGTGACCTCCAATTGTATTTAAACTGGGGGGCAAATTGATCAGAGAATTATATAAAAAGTTTTTTTTAATTGTATCGTGTGTCATGTCAAATTAAAGGCCTTGTTGTAAAGCTCTCAATTTTTTTTTCATAAACCGCAAATACTAAGAAAATTCTTTTTTTTAGAAACTAAACAAATAAGGCCACATTCTATCCCTTATGTTTGAAAATACTGATCTTAATCCTAAAAAAATACGTAATATAGGTATAGGAAAATAAATGAAAAATATTTTTCCAAAACCATAATATTTATAGGGAAAATAATGAGCAATTGTCATGGTTATGGTAGGCCATTCAGAAAAATAAAAATAAAAGTTTTTTAAACTGTGTTGTGTGAATTGTTAAATGAAAAGGCTTGTTGCGAGGATCTCAATTATTTTTTAAATAAACTTCAATTGCTTCGTAAAATAAATAAGATTTAAAAAAGGAACATTCCTCCTTTATCTAATTTTATCTAACTTTATCTTTATCTAAACTTTACCAAAGAACCTACTGATCTCAAAATTTTGCATAAAAACTTTATATATTTATTTACTTACAAATAACTCGAAAACTTAAAAATACAAACAAAAATAAGCAAGCGTCTCCGCTTAGCTTGGGCAAAAATGTTTTCGTGTGTCCAGATTTCAGGATTTCCGGATTTCCAGCTGTATTCGTTGATTATATGTTTTTTTGTCGATGCAGTTTTTGGAAATTTTCAAAATTGGTGATTGGTGCGGATACTTTAATACTCCATGTACGTAACCAGGAGCATTCATAAGTTTGTAAGTGGTTTTGAAAGAAAATGCAGTCGGGTTATTTGCCTTTATAATAATTCTACTTGTTCTTATGATAATCTTCAAGAAGTTGGATGTGCGAGGGGGTACATAACATTATAAATGCAAATTTCACGTATCGCGCGCGAGGTCCACAGCTCACAGAGACACTAGTTAACATTTTTTTATTATATATTATATTTATTTCATTGGTCGTCCATACATGGGCAAAGTGCTTCAAGTCTTATGCAATTTCATCGCGATCTTTGATCAATCAAGTCCAGATAAATCCTGCCGTCTTTATTATATATCATTATATACTCACTCTTCCTCCCCCCCCCCCCCCCTAATTATAATTATGATTATTTCAATCTTTCTATCGTTTATCTTTACGTTTTGATGTTTTTCTCTGTCAGCTCTGTTAGCAATGTTCTCTTGTATTTTTTGTTTGATGAATAAACGATTATTATTATTATTATTATTATTATCATTATTATTATTATCAGACCAGCGGCGTAGCTCGGGGCTTCCGAGTTATCTTTTTCCGTCCATTGGGAATCAATATAAGAGTTTGCAGTCTTATAAATATAAATGTAGCCCATTAATGTCCTCACCGAGAGTCATAGGCCTTTACCCGGATACGAGTATCATTAAGCCTTACTCCACCACGCTGGCTAGGTGCGGGTTGATGGAGGGGTTCTACGACCACTATCATGTAGCGATAGTAGCCGGGACCTATAGCTTAACGTGTTATCCGAAAAACTGAACTTCCGATGAATTAACGATGGCTTTTCTGTGGATAGGAGTTTATATAAAGGGCTATACAATACAGTACTCGTAGTAATATGTTTATTTGTTATAGTTCGCAGTAGAGTCCTCGCTGGCGAACTCTGTCGGTATTCATGCGGAATTTCAATGTGATACTCCCCTTTATCTGCCTGTAAGACCTATAAACAACGTCGTAAATTGTTCTTATATCGTGAATTTTATCAAAGTTTTATCACAACGCAAAAATGCACCTGTAAGTGTGAGGTCTCTGACACGAACCCTATGAAGCTCTCTTAAATAAAATGCCTCTTAATGGCATACTGGCGCTGTCATTTTTCGATGGAGACTCCATAGCATTAGCGGTAAGTAAGACTTTGACCGTATTACTACAAAAAATACACATTTTGACCTCAAAACCAACGTCAAACAATATACATTTTTGTTTTTAAACAAGTGATGAACAGGAGTTTTTTTTGTGGTAAGATCCTGCGTGTCCGTCAAACTTGAGCTGTCGGTTGTGGGTCACATATGCGTAAAGATATGTAACAAAAATTCTTATGTTCGGCGTATATATGAGAATGTTTGGTTAATAAAACCCTAAAAAACCCTACGGCGTAAGATCACGTCTTCCTAGTTCAAAACCCAAGTCACGTGTCCAATATTCCGATTGGCCGAGGATTGCTATCAATTTTTCTTCGGTACAGGAGCAGATTTAATTATTCAAGCCCCTCGGCTTGGGCGGGCTTGTTAGTACGAAAAGAGCGAATGGAGCCTGGAAATGTTGGTTTACGATCATTTACGTATAATCTATAAATAAGAGCCTTTGCACACGGCGAATTCTAAACGCGCGGACAATGTGCTCAGAAAATGCAATCCCGCACATAGTGACCATGGCACACGTACTTATCAAAATCACACATCGTCCACGCGGAAAAAAACCCAGTGTGCAAAGTGTTTATAGAATCGAATGTAGCTGATGCTGCTTCCGCAACTTCACACTACCAAAACCATTATTAATTTACAATGCACAATAAAACCCGAAAGACGAAAGGAGAGTCAAGCACAAATCTTGGGTCCTATATTATCTTATCTTATCTATGAAACATCATTGTTCAGACAAGACTAATACTCACTTTATATGTTTCGGGCCTAACAGTTCTTTGAATAGAATGCGTCCAAATTATGGGTAGTCTATAAGACAAATCACGTAGAAAAATATATTTTTTTATTGATAAACCATTATACATAATATGTCTTTTCAAACTTTTTGAATTAAGTTGACTCTTACTAATAGCTGATACACGTTAACACTTATTACAATATCTTACCTGAATAATTCAATTGCAATATCGTGCAACCAAATCAATCAACTTCTATATGTACATTAATTAGGTGCTAGACAATTTATGGAAGGATTGATTGTAATGTTCTTTCACGTAGTAAGTACAGTTACGCTTTAAATGGAATGTAAGCAAATATCAGAATAACATATACCAGCAACGATATGATGAAGACAAAACTATTGAATATGTTTGCAAACTGTATCCATTCCGATGCCGCTTTAGTCCTATCGGTGCTTATAGTATCACTGAGGTCTTCTGCAATCTTCTGTCCTTCAGGATCGCTGGGATCAAAGTCCGTGAAGACGAGATACTGCGCTGGGCCACTGGTGGTAACTCGAGTGACTATAGACACCCAGCCCGGTGGGGGCAAACGTCTCCTACGTACCCACATCAGCAGCAAAGTCACACATATAGCGAACAGACTCATCACCATAGAATCTCTAATAAACAACAGAATTATCGGTGTATCAGCACTGTGCTTCGGAAGTTGGGAACCAATCTCAGACAGGTAAGTGAAGTGTCCAAACAAGCTGAAACACGCGAGGAATAGCCTTGTGTTGTATTTCACATCCATAAGTAAAGATGTTAGGGTCAGAATGACGATAACTACAGACGGAACTACAATGATAGCTGCCAAACCCGCAGCAGTTCTGTCCAGCATAAACGTATATATCAGCATTGGATATGTAGCGTTTCCGAACTTGCCTGGTATCCGTTTGTGGGTCACGCCCGTGACTGTCCAGCCTGGGCCGTCCCGTTTGTCGTCGAGTACCACTGGATCCGTTTTGTAGAAGGTAAAGTTGATCTGCTCGCCAGTGTGCATCCATGACCCGAAGTAGACCGAACAGTTTTGACGGTCGTACGGCCAACGTGTTAAAGTTGACCTGCAGATGGAGTTGTGGGATAAATGTGGCACACATGAAACGGTTCCAGAGTGGTCCACCGAGCAAGTGGTGTAGAAACTATCGGGGTTGTAGAAGGAAACATCAGCGTTGAAATGGGCCAGCTCCGGTGTCCAGATTTCATGACTTTTCACTTGGGTTTCTTCTATCCCGCCGTAGTTTGCTGGATCCCAAGTCAAGAACTCGTCCTTCCAATTCAGCGCAACCCAGCTGTGGATTGTGAGGGTTTCTTCGCTACTCTCGAAAGCAACATATTTGACTGCTAAACGAACTCTGACGTTTACAGCTGTTTTGTGGTCTTTGACTGGGCGGTAATCGCTGTTGTATCCACAGTTCTCCAGGAGGTCTGCGTGAAGTATGGTCTCTTTTGTCTCTTGGGAGCGTTCAGCAGGGCAGTCTTTAGTGGCTCCTGCTAGAGCCACTAGCAAGACGAGGGCCACCAGTAACGTTGCTCGTGACACCATGGTCTGTTCTGGAGTGTGACTGTTGGGCTAAATCTCTGTTGGTGACACATCTTAATTAGCTGTCGCGGAAATCGGACACTGTTAACGCCCCTTTTTGATATCTCACTGAAACAAAACATGCATGGTATCAACAAATGTGATCATTTGGTCCGCTGTCTGTTTTTGTGCTCTAATCAGTTTAGTTGATAATTTCGGATGACAAGAATTTGTATTTTTGTATGAGAACATTCTTGTTATTATTATATTTTGGTACCTAAAATCATGTAAAAATTTGAACTTTAATAGTAGTTTATGTGACTGCTACATAATGGAGGGCATAAATACTCTAGAGTGGGTTTATGAAACGAGCCGAAGGCGAGTTTCATAATAATATCAGTCGAGAGTTTTAATGCCTAATTATGTACAGTTACATACACTAGTTTATCTACACACATATCATAAGCTCTCTTTGATGTGTTCAGGAACCGCATGTTTGACCGGCATTGTGGCTCTGCAGGTATTTAGCTTGTTCTGTAGGACCAACTTCGGGCGTCGGCGTTCGAAATTTGAATGTCAGTACCAACTTCACAGACAAACTAGGGGCGGCACGAGGCGGGCGTCGGCGTTCGAAATTTGAATGTCATAATGTGTAGAAAAATTACACATAATGGTCAGAATGTGTAATTTTTCAGTTACGAAATGAATTTTTACCAAGTAGTTTAACAATATGCTGATCGTAACGTGCGGTTTTTGTACGCAGTAAAGAGGATTTATGATACGTGTGTAGATAAATATAAATACCTACTTACAATACGATCAATTATACTTTACTCATCACACTTCTCGGCTTTTATCGGAAAAGATCAGAAGGAAATATACATTACTGCATACTACAATATTACTTACCTTATGGTAGAAAAAAGTAATGTACCTAAGTCTCATTTTGTGGAGTAGACCTGTAAATCATATAGATGTGTCACTCGTACATACAATCACTTTAACTGTTTGAATCAGAAACATTGATTTTAAAGCTTTCATTAAATTTATACAGGTTTTCTTCTTCTGTTAAAATTCTTACTTACTTAAAATACTTACATTTCCTTGCAATTCCAAACTTTTGTCTATACTTTAGATGCCAGCATCTCGATTTTTTCTAACAGTTGTTTTTTTATGACAAATGCCTGCCTAGTCTGAGACTCAAAGTCAAAACCCATGGATGAATGGAACTGTTTGCTTTACTTACTTACTCTGTGTCAAAACCCACGGATGAATGGAACTGTTTGCTTTACTTACTTACTCTGTGTCAAAACCCATGGATGAATGGAACTGTTTGCTTTACTTACTTACTCTGTGTCAAAACCCATGGATGAATGGAACTGTTTGCTTTACTTACTTACTCTGTGTCAAAACCCATGGATGAATGGAACTGTTTGCTTTACTTACTTACTCTGTGTCAAAACCCATGGATGAATGGAACTGTTTGCTTTACTTACTTACTCTGTGTCAAAACCCATGGATGAATGGAACTGTTTGCTTTACTTACTTACTCTGTGTCAAAACCCGACAAATATCATCTCATAAACTATAGTTAAATTCGGTTTCCATTTGTGTTCATGTGTTCAGAGTAATATCTCCTGGGAGTTTATTAAGTCTACGTTAAAAACTTATTTCAGCGACAACGAGGAGTGTCGAAATATATATAAACGACTCCCTCTATTGCAAAGACGACGTATTTAGGGGTAATTTCAGCAGCTTTGTGCTAAAATATCTCTCTCACTCCTATTCACACTGTAATAAGCGCAATCTAGCTGAAAAAAGCTGAACTACTATCCTCATCATCCTTTCTAAAAATACTCAGCGCCATCTATACGACAATGTCGGTACCAAAGGTTTTCCCGTTTAACGACACCTTGTGTTACGTTTACGGTAGATTGAAATGATTTGTTGCGCTGATAAAACAACAGATGGCGATGATAGTCAAAATAAGTAAAGATTACTTATGATTGAGATTAACTGCCATAACATGGCGCGAAAATGGCTATACAAATGACTCTTAAGAATAATGACAAGGTTATTTTTCTTTTTCAGGTACGCGCCATGTTATCGTAGTTTATATCTACATCCGCAGTAAAAAAGCAAGTCAATTCACTAAAATTATTATTTTGTTAAAAACGGAATGGGTGCTTATAGGTGCGCTTGCAGTATTTTAGTCAGCCGAGAGATTCCCGCGCAGCAGTCGCGCGGCTGTCATTAATTAATTTATTTACATATGGACAACCAGTGTTTGTTACATTATTTCATAAACAATAGCATGTTTTTCTGGGATGATTTTAGATCGAAGTCTCTAGAGGGCAATTTAGAAGAAAATAAGCGCATCTATTATAGTTCAATCCATCATCCATTAATTATGCTAACGTACAAAAATAGAAGTGACTATGAGAAAAAAATGAGGTTCGGTTGTAGCGAGTAATTATGTGACTGAATGTTTGTGTTGTAACTTTGTTTTTCATAGTGTTTGTATGAATGACAAAGTTTTCTTTGCGGTTTTTAATAAATGTTTTATATCTCAAAAACTGCTTATTTTATTTTGTTCAAATTAATTTTCGTTGAAATAATGTAATATGATACATAGCATATATTTTTTGTAGATTTTTCACACATTTTTCCACTTTGGAAGGGTCTGTCTCTTTAACAATTTACTTTAAGGAAAAAAAGGTTTCGGGAACCTCAACATCATTTTTAAAGACCTATCTACAGACGTATTATGTACGTTTGATGGTTTAATGAAAAATCGTCATTTTTTGGTTTCATTTCCATGTATTATATTAATAATTTTAATTAAGAGCCCCTTTATTAATATTAATTTTTAAATTTTGCTACGAAAATCATAAAGCGGTTTACAGAATACATCTACATACCAAGTTTCAACTGTGAAGTCTTAATAGTTTCTGCAGAAAGTTGTTGTGACATACGGATGGACGGACGGACAGACGTACGGACAGACAGACTTTACGAAACTATATAAGGGTTCCTTGTAGTTTCGTCCCCTAAAAAGAGCTCGCTGAAGTTATTTTATAGATGCAATTAAATTGTGCTGTTATTATTAGAAGCTGGTATTAAATTTTACAAATTTTAACAACACACGTATCTAAACCCTCTTTACTGTGTCCAAAAAACCGCACGTTACGATCAGCATAATGATAAACTACTTTGTAAAAACTCATTTCTTATCTGAATATTGAACATTATGACCATAATGTGTAAATTTTCTACATATTATGACATTCAAATTTCGAACGCTGACGCCCGCCTGCGTGCCGCCCCTACTTTGTCTGTGAAGTTGGTACTACAGAACAATCTAAACAACTCAATGCCACAATACCGGTCAAACATGCGGTTCCTGAACACATCAAAGAGAGCTTATGATATGTTTGTAGATAAACTAGTGTAAATAACTGTACATAATTAGGCATTACATATCAGTCAAATAAACTACTGTAGAAAAATCATGATACTGAGTTTTATCAACAGTAGCTTGCATTACAATAGCTGGAAGAATATTATTTATATGGTGCTTAAAACTTATTGATGATTTATTAATTCAGTGGATGATTAATAAATTTTGAACACGAAACGGATATATTTTTTATAGTTCCTTTAAATAAAACTCAACATTATTTATCTACGCGCCAACGGTCCTTGCGTTATATTATAATATTATAATATTCGGAAAAAAACAATACCAATATGAAAATTATTCCAGAGCCATATTACGGATTCAGCTTCAACAAACATTTGATCAAATCACCTACTATGATGATAACCCAATTTTTGAGAAAGGTCCAATTGATATTCCAATCATAGGATGAACTTAATAGATGATTGCACAATTTCAATGGCTTTCTATAAAATGAAATTCAATACAAAACTATCCATCTAATCTTTGTACCTAGATATTACAAAAACACTAATGAGATTGGTACTTAATTTATGATTAACATTACGTAAAATTTTCCAAAACGAAGATATAACTTTTATTTGTCTATTTATCTGAGGAATTTGACAGAATTTGTATCTTTGAAATGAAAAATAAAGTTATCTTATCAGTCTGTTTATCTGGGGATTGAAAAATCACCCCTTAACACTTTGACAGCCGATCACGAATCTATGTCGTGATGCTAAATTTCCCCCCGTACGCCGATCACGACACCACGTCGTGACGACCGTTCCTTGATTTTTCATTAAAAACACGACGCTTCGTAGTGATCGGCGTTTATTGCATTGCGTAGCTACATTCTTTGGATACACAAACACATGCGATTCATTTATGTGAGGGCGGAGGTGGGGTCAGGGGGGTGCATGGGAGCGTCGCCTGGTCAAGCGATGACGAGAGTTTGTAAGGTTTGCGCCGATACATTTTTTTTTCTTGTGTAAAACGTCTTCATTTAGATTTTTTCAATAAAAAAGTATGTAAAATTAATTGTTTTATTTTTTATTACAATAAAACATAAGTTATTCTAACATATACAAGAAAAACTAAATGCGTAACTATTTTAGTTCTTTTTGTATCGAATATACAAAAATGACCAAAATGGCCGGCGTACGGGGGAATGCGGGTGACAAAAAGCTCGGCTGGCAAAGTGTTAAAGGCGTAGATAAACCTATGTATCCTTATCTGAAATGTGCCAAATGTGACCCTATTACTATGCCTGCGCTGTCCGTCTGTCTGTATGTCCGTCTATCCGTCAGCGGGCTCTATGTATCTCATAAACCTTAATAGGTAGATAAGAATAGTCAGATGTTTTTTTTACAAAATGTATATGTTTTGCCGTTAAAGCAATACATAATGATTTACACCAAATTAAACAATTAAAGGGGAAGAGAAAGAAAAAAGAAAAAATACGTCAATCGCATAGGGAGTGACGTCTTTTTTGCATTTTTTCTTGTAAGATACGGATCACTTCGTATGGGACTCTGACACGGACTTGACCGGTATTCATCGCTGATTAGCAACGTGTCATGGCGTCGCCGGGTCGGGATGTTAAGTCAACACGGGGAAGATTACTTGCTTATGTTTACTTTACGATAGGTACCGTCAGATTTAGGTCAATTTCTGTACGAAAAGATGAAGTCAAAAGAGTTCTAACATTTTTGTATGGAGACTGGCATACCATTTTTTAGGGTTCCGAACCCAAAGGCCTATTACTAAGACTCCGCTGTATATCCGTCCGTCACCAGGCTGTATCTCATGAACCGTGATAGAAAGACAGTTGAAAAATTCATAGAGATGTATTTCTGTTGCTGCTATAGTTACATTTACTAAAAAACTGAATAAATAAATATTTAAGGAGGCTACCATATATCAAACGTTTTTTTTGCTAGTTTTTGTTCGATGTTAATAACACTAACAGGTAAACGTTTGAAATATTCACAAAATATTGAGTTATATTATTCACTTTAAAAATAAATAAATAAATATAACCCTTAAAACAAACGTGATTTTTTTGCCGTTTTTATAGATAATGGTAAGGTACCCTTCGAGTCCGCTCGCATATGGCCGTTTTTTTGATATCCGATATAAACCGATGTCTATCGATAGAGTAAATTATTAAAAGTCATATGTGTAATATCGAATTAAAAAAAACGATATCCTTTGCGAGAAACCGGAGTTCAAAGTGCAAAAAAGTTGTTTTAGTCTCCCTTTGACGTCAGATTTCTCAAAAAGTTTTTCGTTTTAGAAATTTATAATTATACACATTTCTTTGTAACATAATACTCTAACGATCGACACACTGTTTCATCACTGGCTGCAGATTTTTTCGACAGTTTCTATGCCAAAATGTTACAAGCCAGCGAATAAAGGAGGGTTATGTTGTGACCTGTATGAATATGTCTCCGTAACATCGTGAAAACCGTTAGGTTATAACCTAATGTGTCAATAACATTTTTGTAATTTAAATTAATTACATTTAAACATCTATCAATTTTTTATTCACTTTGAAAAAGTTCCGAGTTTCTTGTGCGTTCTTCTCTGAGAAGTATCTGCTTTTGGAACGTACACCTATACACGTGGGTTTATGAAACGAGTCAAAGGCGAGTTTCATAATAACATCACTCGAGAGTTTTAATGCCTAATTATGTACAGTTACATACACTAGTTTATCTACACACATATCATAAGCTCTCTTTAATGTGTTCAGGAACCGCATGTTCGACTGGCATGGTGGCATTGATAATTCCTTTGCACTTGTTTAGCTTATTCAATAGTACCAACTTCACAAACAAAGTAGGGGCGGCACGCAGGCGGGCGTCAGCGTTCGAAATTTGAATGTCGTAATATGGAGAAAAATTACACATTATGGTCATAATGTGTAATTTTTCAGATAAGAAATGAGTTTTTACCAAGTAGTTTAACATTATGCTGATCGTAACGTGCGGTTTTTGTACGCAGAAAAAGGGTTTTTGATATGTGTGTAGATAAACTAGCATAAGCGTGTCTTTATCCGCAGTAATTCGCACCCTGCCGTAGAAGTTTCATCATTGGAATGAGCTTTCTGACACGCCCTGCGATTAAATGTTGCCTATATGTTCGTTTTTCATCCAGTCTTAGCCGTTAGTGTATTATATTTTGTCAGTTCTAGCAATAACGGGGCAGTCGCACCGGAGGTCACCATGGTGGCATGAGTGAATTTGGAGTTCTATTAGCTCCGATGGGGGTTCAGACGCAGCAGTTTTGTGAAAAAAGCCTTGGACACTATTAACAGACATTGATCTAGCCCCAAACTAGGATTCCCTGTATCTTGTATACTAGACAATGATACACATCCTCATATAGATAAATATTATACTTAGATAGATAAACAACCATGACTAGGGTACAAAGATCCGTTCCCATCAAACAAATATTTTCCCCCACCGCGAATCGAACCCTTGGCTTCGTAGGCAGGGTCACGACGACCCGAATGGCCGAGTCGGCCTATTCGGGTCGTCGAGTCGAGAAAAGCAACGAACTTTGTCTTATCGACATTCAGGGTAAAAAGGTTATTGCTTAGCCACTTGGTTATGTCAGCCATACAGGACTGAGCCCGAATGTTAGAGTTTAACAGTTATGTATGATATGTCCCTGTACGTATGTATAGATACTTCAACTCAGTTGTGCGCGCGGCGCTATGTGTGCGTGCGCTTGTAAATATACAGGTTTCATTTGTGTGGCAGTGACTGCCTGCAGTGACTGCCACTGCCACACAAATGAAACCTGTATATTTACAAGCGCACGCACACATAGCGCCACGCGCACAACTGAGTTGAAGTATCTATAACATAACATAATATATACATACAGGCACGTACATCATTCACTATTCTCGCCGCATTCCTTTGCTTACGCACTACCGTTTTATTATTGTACGTATTATATCCTTTCTTCCGACGACTTATACCGACTCACATTATATCCATACTGCTATTTACAACAGAGCTTAGCAATAAACTAATTAAAATTTCACTCTGGAACGCGGGCTCGCTGAATACTGGGCATGATGAGTTCACGGTAGCTATGTTGCAAAGATCGCCCAATATTGTAGCTATTAACGAAACTTGGCTCAGGGACGGGGAGGTGGGGCGCGCGCCGACAGTGCCCGGATAAAGACTGCGCCATGTAGCTCGCTCAATGGAGGTTAGACGCGCGCGAAGTGGAGGTTTTGCTTTTTACATTAAGTTAGGTATGAAAGCAAAAATCTACCCTCATCCGCTATCTGAGTTCAAAGTCGAGCAAATGTGGCTTTCTTTGAATATTAAATCAATAAAAATCATAGTCGGAACTGCCTATCGTCCTCAGTGGATGGCTGTGGATGACTTTTTGGATGCACTGACTGACTCAATATCTAAGTTTACAAAGTTCGACCGCGTTGTATTAACTGGTGACTTTAATATTGATTTGCATGGTCCGGGGAATGCTATGACACATAAGTTGCAGCAATTCCTTGACTATACTAAGTTAACAAATTATGTAGCCGAGCCAACACATTTCACCGATACCAGCGCAACGCTTATAGACCTTTTCTGCACTAATGCCGGTGTAACTCAAGTCTGTGTGGATCATATTCCTGACCTCGGTGCACACGCGTTTGTAACTGTTACAATAAAGGTTAAAAGGGAGAAATTTATACCACGTAAAGTTCTGTATAGGCCGATCAAAAATATAAACCTGCAGTCGTTTGACATTGACCTGCATAAAATTAACTGGGATTCTGCTCTGGAGCACGAAAACGTTGATGACATACTTAGAGCGTTCGAAGTAACAGTCCTGGAATTATTTGATAAACATGCACCCATAAAAATTACCACCATTAAAGAGAAAACTATGCCTTGGCTGACAAGTAATTTACGGCACATAATGCACCTCCGGGATAATGCTCACAAGACCTACAAAGTGTCAAAATTGCCTGCTCATCGCCAAGAGTACAAATCTTTGAAGCATTTTGCGAATGCCAGTCTGTACGCAGAAAAAAAAGATTATTTTGAACACCACATAAACAAAAACATAAATAAACCTAAACTGTTGTGGAAAAATCTAAGAGAAACTGCAATACGTAACGTTAAGAAATCCATAGATATCCCTGATAACTTCGCTAAATCCGATGAAATGAATGCACACTTTATTAATGTTCCTGGAGACAACTCTGTAACAATATCGGATCTTTCTTTCTTCGAATTTCATAGACATAGTCCGGCTGTTTTCCAGCTTCGTCCTATTAGCGAGTATGACATCGGAAAGATCATTTGTGGAATGGGATCTGACTCCTGTGGATCGGATAACATTACCATGAGCATGATAACTCTAACGCTACCACACACTCTTAAAATAATCACTGAAATAATTAACAGATCGATTTCTACCAGCACCTTTCCGACCCCTTGGAAAAATGCCATTATACGACCTTTTCCAAAAACTAGTGATCCTCAAACCGTATCGGATTTACGTCCAATTAGCATACTTCCCTTTTTGTCTAAGATTTTGGAGAAAGTCGTTTACAAGCAGGTCGTCTTGTATGCTGAAAAAATATCTATTCTGCCCAAATTTCAATCAGGATTTAGAAAGAAAAGAAGCACAACATCAGCCCTTCTTGATGAACCGTATACTGTAATGCCATAATTTAATTTTGAGAGAACCAATGACTCACACAGTAGTATGCGCATTTGTTCGCTCAGATAATTTCGGAATTGTATAGGTTCCGAAATTATCTGAGCGAACAAATGCGCATACTACTGTGTGAGTCATTGGTTCTCTCAAAATTAAATTATGGCATTACAGTATACGGGCCCTGTTTGCTCAAACGCACTCACCGGTTGCTGCAAAGAGTTCAGAACGCATGCGCCAGGTTCTGCTTTACCATCCCTTCCCGTAGTCACATTACTCCTTACCTGAACAAGGCCAACATGCTCAATATCAATGGTAGGCTGCAACTACATCTTGCCTCCCTCTTATTTGGTGTGATAAGGCAACAAACACCAGAGTATTTATTTGAAAAGCTGAAATGGCGGGTATCTCGTCACTACATCAACAGGACTACAACCAGCATTTTAACAATCCCTCGACATCGATCAGCTGCTTTTCGAGGCAGTTTCAGGTATCTGGCGACGAAGTGTTGGAACAACCTGCCACCACCAATCCGAGTTCACAATTCTATTGCCAGTTTCAAACTTGCATGTAGAAAACACCTTCTGCACCTGCAGAAGTCAGATGCCTGATTCTGCCCCAGTGAATCCCCGCGTTTGCTAGTTATATTATCTTAAAGCTAAGTCTTTTAATGTACGTATGTGAATCGGTTAAATCACTGAACAATCTATAGTATACAATATTTAATATCCCTTATACTCTCAACTATTTATGCAATTAGTGTTTTTTAATGTATTATTTATTAATTATAATTATATTTCTGATGTCAATTCGTCTCCTACTTAGCTTATCCATCCACAAAATTTTCCTAATTTTTTCCTATAGTTTATTTATTTTCATATCAATTATATATGCAGTTTTAATAAAAAGTAGTTTATTAACACCCACCCTTTATCTACTCCTCCTTGATAAGGTGCCGACAGAATACCAGCGTTGCAGGACCTCTTGCAGGTTCTGTAGCACATGCTGAGTCGCACCCTATTCGCCGCCTAGGCACACACTTCACGACGTTACTGTCTACTCGTCGCTACAAAATTGTATTTTGCTTTTATTTATTTCTTGTTGTCTTGTGTATGTACTATACATATAAGTTACTGTGTGGTATGTTCTTTTACTTTTGTGACGCGTGTGTATATTATTGTCTGCGATATTAGTTGTTATTACTTTCTCCTTCAATTGTATGTTTCACTTTTTTTGTTGTCCTCTCATAATTATCGTGTATTTTTTGTTGTGTGTGTTATGGCGTAGTCCGAATAAATTGATATTCTTTCTTTCTTTCTTACATTGCTTCTGGCCCCATTCAAGGTGACTCTCTTTGTCGTGGGAACCAAGAAAAGCGACGACACATACATGTAAACTCCTAAGACCGCGGAATTTTTTCTTTCTCCCCGGCCGGTTGCTGAACCCGGGACCTCTCGTTTGAAAAGAACAGTACGGGACCGTCACACCACAGAGGTCGCCAAAGCTGCGATGTGCTAGCCTGTCGAGCAAAATCGTGTGCTGGGTACCTAAACGTGAGAGGCAGTTGCTCAAGTCCGAATGAAATACTTGGTTCCTACAGCCCTTCACGTCCTTCCGGGTAGTGCTAGGGAGCAACAAATTGTCAAGACGTTAATGCCCAAGTTGTTGACAGAGAACCTGACAAAATTGTGATTTTATTTATTTATTAATACAGTTTAATGCACAAAATTACAGTCCATATCCAATTCGTTGTACATATACGAATACGAATAATATATATACCATTCCATTTAAGTCATAACAGATTATAGTATCGTACATGTCAGTTCAATAAATGTCAATAATAATAATAAATAATTCAATAATAAAAATATTATTGCAGTCATTTGGAACTAAAAAAAAATGCTTTAATAACATAACACAACCCTGTCACATATTCCCCTCGTAGAACCTTCCCATTCTCGCACAATATGCCCCCATGCATCACCAAACAGATCAGTCCAGTGGTGCTGCAGCCAACAAATTCCAAATTCCGAATGTCTTTATTACTGTAGATATTTACATATACGTAACAATCGTCATTTTTTGCCACTTCTCTACATTGGACCACTGTGGGAGAAGAAGGGCGTAGAAACACCCACAGATTGATTTTTAGATCTCTTTTTAAAAATTGCTTATGCTTAACTGATACAAAATATAATATTTAGTCATTATCATAATTAATAAGCAGGAATAAATAATTACAAAATTATTAACAGCAAGGTCTGTGTTGAGCCAGATTAACCCCATACAGACCCATCATTTAAGTAATCTTGAACATTGTAATATCCAAACAGAGCGTTGAGACTGTCCCGCGCCCTCACCAGCGGAGATTGCATGCGCGCCACCGCATCATTCATCAAATGCACTTGACACTGGCTAAATTAACCTCAAAAGAGGTTCGCACGCCAAATCAAGAGAAGAAGAAGAATTAAACGTGGGCGGTAATGCGGCTCGGCCTGCCCGAATGGGAAAAGCAGTTATGCTATGGTTTTTGTAGGTAATTTTAGTTTCCATAATGTACATATATGGCAACCACGATTCAGGTTCGCCTAGTGAGGAGCCATAGATAAATCAGTCTGCGAATACCATCTTCACACTATCCCTCCTACCTCACCCATTTATTAGTGCAACTACTTTTGTATTTGTTAAGTCTATTACTTAAATGTGTAACCTCTGGTTTTATGTGTGAATAATATACAATTAGTAATTGTATTTGTCTATCAAAGAAACGAATATTTTATTACGTGTGATAAAATATGTCGTTACGCGGAAATAGGTTTCTGTGCCGCTCGGCACTCAAAGGAGTTTGATGTATTTCATATGCCCCTGTGGAGACTCCATAGAATTGTGTTTAACTTTCTGAATAATCGTATGTAACTTGTGCAGAAGTTCGTAAATGTTTCCTTTAGATACTTACCCATAACTGAAGTGTGTATCATATTTATGCATTAAGCGTTTTGTACAATGAAATACATCACGTGACTGAGTTTCAGGGATTTACACCTTATTCCTGATTGTAGACTGCTTTGCGGGAGTGATTTCGCAAAATCTCTTGTAGTACTGTTCTACGCTGGCATTGGAACTCCTGTACAAAGTTTCATGAGTCTAGCTCCACTGGTTGCCTGCGTTAAACTTAATTTTGGTATGGCTTTGTCTCAAATTTCAACCAAAACGAATCGAAATGCTCATTTTACTGATTGTGTATACATATTTGGTAAAATTAGCCTTTAATAAATCTCTAGTTGAATAGGGTTTATCTGTTGCTGTTAAAAACCGTTCTCAGACGTTCGAGTTCTAACTATTAAAACTGACAGACTGTACTCGTTTATTTATTATCAAAACACCTTAAAAAATGTAGTGTTATATTCCAATACACGGCACGGCATGTCTTTAATGTTCGGCACTAGGGTATTTTTCCTCACACTACTGTTAATGACGTAATGCTTTTTGATCACGTGGCCTGATCGCTATACCTGTATATAGACCTACTAAGCCATAATCACATAAATAAACAGTATAATTACAAAATACAATATGTAGTTTCCTTAAAAAATAATAATAACCTTCCAAGATCTTTTAGTTCAAGAATTTTATTTTCTTTTGAGACACCAACGGGTACGTGACATCTTACAGTTGATTTTCTGCACATTACTAGCATCATTATTTGTTACTGTAAATACCGTTTTAAATGCTTTCCCGTCGGTGTTTTGTGAGTCTTGCTTTGTTTTGAGAGTTTTGCTGTGATTCTTGTTCGTGACCAACGCATACGTGACGTCAACGACTAACCAGATGAGTTCAATGATGCTGATAATGGAGCCTCCCATGCAGAGGCCGAATACACCACCGATGTTTGCTGAAATCACAGAGAAAACAATGTGACATTTAATTTATCTGATTAACACCAACTTGCTCACCTTCGTCGAGATTGTGTCGAAGTGCATGGACAAGGGATTTCATGGGTACGTCACCTATATGGACTTCCGTAAGGTGTTCGACAGAGTCGATAATGATGTCCTAATGAAGAAGTTATGTGCCATGGGATTTGCCCCACGGCTGTTGGTTTTCTTCGCTGACTACCTGAAGAACCGCCAGCAAAATGTGCGAAACGGCTTTTTGAGTCCCAGCCGCATCATACACGGATGAGCGTTAGCCAAGGCTCTATTCTTGGTCCTTTGTTATTTATCATTATGATAAATGACCTGGAATTAGAGCTCAAACACGCTTATTGCCTTCTGTATGCGAAAGATCTGAAACTGATACTTCCTGTAAGTTCAGAGTATGATTATAGTTTGCTGCAGGAAGATCTAGACGCGGATCATAACGGTGAAGTGTGAACAAAAATCCCTATTCAATATTGCCAAGTACTATGTTATGTCCTTTACGCGCTCCTCTCAACCTATAAGTGCAATATATAACTGTACACTCGGTACGGAGTCTACGACACGAGTGTATTCGATTTGGTACATGAGCATTTTGGCCAAAGATTGCTTCAAAAGAATTGTGGTTTGTAATAAATAGTAAGGGATTTCATAACCTGGGTGTGGTCCAGCTTCACTACACAGCCCTAATGAGAACCAAACTTGAATCTCGCTTGGTGGTTTGGAATATGCACGAAAGCTCGTACATAATTTTGCTCGAGAAGGTACACAGAGCTTTCTACGATAACTATATAAGAGGAAATTTGGATACTACCCTTATCTTAATCTATCCGCATTCATATTGGGTATGCTCGGATACAACTCACCATAGGTCAGAGGTAACACCGAGCAGCTTACAATATCAAAATAAAATACACACCCAGCATTTGATCCCAGGTGAAGAGAACCTCCCTGCGATATTTCATACAAGTTCTGTCAGCGAAATGAACTGCTATTACACTGTAACTCTCATTCGCAAATGACCTGGAAACAAATTATGCACAAAAATAATAGTACATTACTGTCGCGGTCTGATGTAATGACTGAGTTGCTGGTCGCCCTGTTGGTGGCCAAAAGCGCAGCATAGCGCAGCTTAAGGCCTACACAGCGCGATCAGATTTGCAGCCTTTGATGGACAAGCTGGAATAAATGCCGAGACCGAAGGTCCAGGCTTTTATAGCGCGGACATCAAAGGCTGCAATGGTGAACAAGCTTCATAGTTTGGCCAGCAGTGCAGTCATTGCGGACCAAGGCTTGTATAGTACTTTACTCAAATAATGCGAGTAATTAAATAAAACCAGCTTATTATAAAAGCAGTGGACGAGTCTGGCGGGTGACCGTAGCGAATGGCGTGCTTTGGGAGAGGCCTATGCCCAGCAGTGGGATGACAAGGGCTGATGATGATAATGATGATGATTATAAAATTGAGAGTGACATCATCACTGACGACCCGAATGGCCGAGTCGGCAGTGACGCTGCTTACGAAGCCAAGGGTCCCGGGTTCGAGTCCCGGTGGGGGCAAATATTTGTTTGATGAGAACGGATGTTTTTACCCTTGTCGTGGTTGTTTATCTATCTAAGTATAATATGGATCTGTATAAGTATGTGTATCGTTGTCTAGTACCCAAGATACAGGGAATCCTAGTTTGAGGCTAGATCAATGTGTGTCAATGGTGTCTAAGGTATTATCCAAGGTATTATTTTTTGTCACACATAACCAAATTCTGAATAAAGCCTTTTTGCAGTACCTTTTTTAGCGGCAAGAAGATCTCCCGCTCTTTTTTTTGTCACACATAAACAAATGCTGAATAAAGCCTTTTTATGCTACCTTTTTTTACCATTTTCGAAACAATCATGGAATTTGACAGGAAATAGCCGGTCGCTAAAACACGACAGTAATGGATTTTCACAGGAAATTGCCGGCACCTTTTATGGCTCCTCCAAGTAGCGCGGCAATGTCGACTTTGCTCAAAGAAGGTTGTCAAAATAATGAGCACGTTACTAGCTTTGTTTGAGTAAAGATATATTATTGAAGCCTTGAAAATTAAAGTTCTCAGATTATAGAACGTGGGGCAACTGAAATAACGCTAAAGGACAGTTTCAAACGTTGGGTTAGCATTAGTAGAAAACACACTGGTTAGTTCACACAACACAGTTCATATTTGTTTGAAAGCACTATGCACTAGTCCATACTATCAAAAGTAGCATTAAATATTCAATCGTGTGGCCACAAGCTGCTTATTCGGCGAAATGAGTGCAAACGTGTCTGGCTGGCTGGCTGGCAAAATGCGAAACATATCATGGACTAACGAGATTCGTAAAGCTATAACTATGTTATCAGAATAATAAAAAGACAATAATAGTTATATCAATTACATCGTGTATGTTATTTAAAGATAGCGACAGAGGCAGCTCACAATGCTTTGCGATGTAATTGATATATCTACGATTGTGACGACCTCTGTGGCGCCGCGGTTGTGGCTCTGCCTACCAAGCGAGAGGTCGCGGATTCGATTCCCTGCTGGGGTTAAAAAAAACATAGGTCTTGGATGTTTATATTTATGTGTGTGATGTCGCTTTTCCTGGTTCCCACGACACAGGATATCCTAGTGTGGGGCCAGAGGCAATGTATGTCTACTATAAATGTTTATGTTTTTGATTTATCGATTTTATGTAAACTAAACAGCAACGTCACAGTCTAGAGTTTCTAAACAGGTTTGGGAGACTTAACCTCCTAGGTCGATAAGACCGCGTTTTGTGACCTGCAACGAGATTGACCCCCAGTTTCCGAAAGAGTTGTCAAATGTAACAAGCGATTAATCGATCATTAATTCAAAATAGCGGCATGTGATTGGCTGAAAAGCGTTGAACAAGAGTTTAACAAGTTGTCACAGCTAATTTTCCTTTCAGAAACTGGGCGTGAGACTGGCTTGTCGAAGAAAGATAGGACATAGATGATAAATTATTTAATTATTTTCGTCGCGACTCCTACGTGAGTTAAATGTGTTTTTTTCGAACTTGATTTTCGATGACATTTGATCATTACAAAATTTATTGAGTTCGGAGTAGTTTTTTATTAATATCTGCTTAGAAACATCATAAAATATTTGTTAGCGTAAGAAAGGTACAGCAACATCAATATTTTTGTTGAATCTCAATCAAGTAGTCAACATCGCTCATTTTATACTTATAAACTAACACTATTGGTAAAAAAGAACCATTATAATAATCACATAAAGTAGGTCCTGCTTTTTCCCTTTTTTTAATAAACTTAATATTGCCCATTAATGTCCTCACCGATGGCCACAGGCCCTTAACCGGATACGAGTAAGATTAAGCCATACTCCACCACTCCATACTCAGTGCGGGTTAATGGAGAGGTTTTACGACCGCTATCACTTAACGGCAGTAGCCCGGACCTATAGCTTAACGTGTCATCCGAAACACAGAACGTCCTATTTAATTCAATTCAATTCAATTTCTTTATTTCAGGTTATAGACTCATACATTACAAAATTAAAATTACAATTAAATTAAACACAAGTCATATACACAAATTAATAAATTAAATAAATTAATAAATTAAATTAAATTTGATTAGATTAGATTAAAATTAGAATTAATGAAAAATTAAGAATAAGGAATGGGATTCCACACTGCTAGGACAGACAGGTGTGCAGACGTTCCCAGTGCCCCAGCAGCGGTGAATCCCATCTGTCCGCAAACGTGCACAGAATGGAGTTGGGACTACCACAGATGCGGGCCTTTAACGAGGCGCAGCGTTTTCTAATTATTGCGTGGAATCCGTCAATCCTTGCCTCCGCAAACATGCCTGAGGCGCTGCAGTGCCGCGGCAGCCCCATAAACACCCTGTACATGTTGTTGTACTGGACCCGCAGAGCGCTGTATATCCTCTGCGTGTAGTTGAGGCTGCAGGTATAGAAGGACTGGCAGTATGCTCCGAAGAGCGTCCGCTTAGCTTCTTCACTGCAATATGCAAACCTGCGGGCCAACATGTTGCAACGAACAGCCAGCGCTCTGCGTTTCCTCTCCATGTCGAAGTTATCTTTAAGATCCTCAGAGACCCAGTGGCCCAGATATTTAAACTTATCTACTTTATTCAAGGGAGTACCATATAATGTGACTGGCGGTACATTCAAGTATGTTTTTGTGCCCGACTTGAATAACATAAATTCACTTTTCTTCACATTGTATCTGAGCCCATGAGCGTCAGCATACGATTCACAAATAAGCAACAGCTTACGCAATGCCCCGATCGAGGGACTCAGCAGCACCATGTCGTCAGCATAACTTATATTATTAATACATTTCCCGTCTGTATGACAGACCACCCTAGTGCTGCTGAGCTCCTTGATCAGCTGATTCATGTACAAGTTGAAGAGTTTAGGAGACGTCAAGCCACCCTGTCTCACCCCACACTCCAACCTGTACACATCAGACTGAGATCCAGCCCATTTGACACTGTTTCTCTGATGACCATACCAATATTTGAATAATGAAGCTATTTCAGTACTCAAGTTAGTTTCACTATGCAGTTTTTCCACAGTGTGTCATAGTCAACCAAGTCGAAGGCTTTTGACAAGTCCAAATAACACGCATAAACAGGCGTTTTTCTGTTGGTGTAGTACTGAACAGTTTGCTTGAGGCTAAAAATGGCAGTCTCCGTTGACAGTCCAGGCCTGAACCCAAACTGAGCGTCATGTAGGTTTAGATGCCCATCCAGCTGTTTATCAAGCAAACTGTCCAGCACTTTTGCAATCACTGTCGCGAGTGATATCGGCCTGTAGTTACCCAAATCGGAAATATCACCGTATCATATCAATATCATTGTTTTTAACAAGGGGAACAACGAGTGTGTACATGAGATCGTCAGGTAGATAAGAATGACTAATTCACATATTATAAAACAATGCTAGAACTCTTGCAAGGTGATGTCCGACATGCTGCAGATGCTCTATGCTGAGATCATCATGTCCTGGGGATTTTCCTCTCACCATGTTTTTGATTATACCAGCTACTTCCTTGGCAGAAAACATAACTTTTAATTCCCCTGAGCATCCGCAGCGACGCTGACCCAAGAGGTGACTCAACTCTAAAGTGACTTCTAAAAGCCTCTGCAATGTCAGCAGGATCATGCACCCCGGCCACGCCCACAGGAAGACTCGGCCTTGGGTTTAATTTGTTTGTCGATTTCCAGAATCTGTAAAATCTTTATTCTTGTGATGTTTAGCTATTATGTCCATCTTTATTTGTTTTTCATGGGTTTGACACCATTTTAGCTTAGCTTCAAAACACTTCCTCGACTCGTACATATACTGGTAAATGGGTCCTGAGCTAGGTCGGCCATGAAGTAACCACACCTTGTAACAAAGCCGAGCCTGCCCATGGGCGCTCCCGACGTGCCTGTTGCAGCCGGTTACATATTTGCCCTTCCTAGGCTTGGATTCGCAAAAACTTAGGGTAGCACCGCGAGAAAATATGTTTACTATACTTCTATACATTTCATCTAACAAAAGTCTGTGATGCAAGTTGGGGCAGTATTTGCCAGCGCATGAGGTAAATTGAACTGGAAAGTCAATGTCTTTCAGTTTGGAGTTACAATATTCCTTATATTTTAATATTTGGCTAGCATCACGTATACCCCACTTTACTTTGTTACATAAAAACTTAGTTTCGGCTAGTTTAGCTTTAACCAAGCTGAAGTTGCACTCTATTTGGATAGGTATGTGGTCAGAACTGTATGTATCATATAACACCGACACGTCCACCACAGTCTGACGCGTAGCATCAGTCACTATTACATGGTCCAGCCATCGCCTACATCCATGTGCATTACTCACAAACGTGTACGTATCATTCGGCAATAGTTCCATGTCAATACCTGACCACGATTGTTCGATACAAAACTCTAAAAGTTTATTATGAAATAGCTCACCGGGATGCGCGTTGAAGTCCCCCAGAATAAACACCGAGTCCACGTTGTTTACCGCTACTATCGCGTTGATTTCACTTAAACAGTCCGTGAATAATGCGAGGTTGTCAGCTTTGTCAGTAGGCATATAAACAGAAAACACAATCAAGGACCTGTCATGTATCACTATTTTTACAGCGGCGAGCCTTGGACTATCACAATCTTTTACTTACACGGACGAGAACATCGACTTCCTCCACAATAACGCGACGCCACCGTAGGGTCTGCCTAGTAGAATGCCCGATGACGTATCCACAGCTGATTTACCGAAGTATGCAAAGTCGTTGTCTATGTTGCTGAGCGATGGTATATCATGCGGAAGCAGCCACGTCTCCTGGAGTGCCACAACATCGGATGTACGACATAGTCTTCGAATGCAGTTAATGGAAGTCACTGCATTCTTGCAATTAAAACTAGTTAGTTTGCATTTGTATGTGTTTGCAAGGCCGGTGAATTTTGATTTTTGCTGCATTGTGAAGACTTGCGACTGCTAACGACTGTTTTAATGTTTCTGCGAAACATAAAATATCTACGGAAGAAAATTCATTGCGGCCATAAGTCATCGTTATCAAACAATGGCAGTTTACATTTAGGTATATAGATTTTAAATGAGTCATAGCCTTTTAGGTCTTTCATACACACTCTTTCCGGTGACACAATAATACCTACTTTCTCTTTAATATATCTAGCAACATCTTCTTCGGACGCTTCGTCACTGACGTTGTAAATATACAACGGTATTCTAGGAACCGCGGCTCTGAACTTACAGGTTGGGTCAACGATCACTGTACCTTTCTTTCCTACAAATCCAAGTTTCGTTTTCGGTTTTGATTTGCGGCTCTTAACCTCCGTCCAGCCTTCCTGATCCGGTTGATCTATAACGGCATTTGTTTGTTTGGGATCAGCGCTAGATATTACCGAACTACGCTCGACCATATTTTGTTGTTTAGGAGTAGTGGATAGTGTTCGAAACCGCGGTGGGGCCTCACAGATGCGCTCGCTAGATACTTGTGCCGACGCCGCCGTCGAAACCGCGGTGAAGCGGTGGGCCTCCACGCGCGCGCAGGCAGGCTCGCTCGGTGACGTCACAGTCAACAGAGACTGAGACAAGTCGGTTGGTTTACCCGCTACGCAAGCGAAGGACGGACGCGCTGGTATTGTTGATGTACCCTCCGGTGATGATAACGCTGGGTGCCGACTATCCGTGAGGTTCAGAAGTCCCATGGGAAAGGATGTCATGAGCATCATAACTATCCTCCAGGCAGTACGCACCTCTCTTGCAATTTACGTTAGTCTCAGTGTTGCAGAGCTGATTCACCACTTTCAACTCACGGAGCTCAGTTTTTAGCGTTTCGAATTGCTCGACGGTTACATACTCCGTTTGAGCAGTCTTTTCATACTTGTAAGAGTCTGGTGACATCAACATGGTCAAAAGTGACCGGTTGAAGTCTCTGGAGATCTCGCGCAACAAAGATTGGTATGTTTTCAGGATCCGTCTCCTTGATGAGACAAATAATGTCATTCAGGTTCCGCTGAGTTTTGCCCTCACGTTTTCTTAATGTACTCTTCTTTGAGACAGAATCAAACAAAAGACTTTTAGCCTTTTCAATTTCGTCTTCGGTGAAAACTGTTGCACAAATTTGTACTAAACTATCTTCGACCATCACGTCCACTTTGTTTTGCACAAAGGCAAGCACTTCGTTTATCACGATATTGCAATTCGTGCATTTTAACACGGAAGAGGTCATTGCCCCTGATACGAGTAGTAGCCGTCACTGCGTAATAGGTCCACTCTCAACAAGTTTGCGCGCGCGACTGAGATACTTAAGAAAAATAAATTATCTCATTGGTACACGATCAGGATTCGAACCTCCATCCCCAGTGTTAGAAGCAAGTGTGAAGACCACGGAGCTCTCAAATATTCAGTAATTTAAAAACATAAATTAATATTTAAAACTTTGTGTGAGCATTCAAGACAAATAGGAGCTTTCTATTCGAAATACACTTATTGTGTTTTGCGTTTATTTCTAGAGACGCAAGTAGTTCTTAAGCACTGCTAACCTTTTCTCAGCGCTAATACTAGATGGAACTGCTGATGGAGTGGTTTCCTTGTTACTATAGAGTTCACGTTCACGTTCATAGAGTATCACGTTGCCATGTTAAGTTATATCCACGACGCTTTACTGTTTCACTTATATGGATAATATCATAGTTCCCAACCATGATCTTCTGTCGCATATTGAAAAATTTACTCTAATCTTCAAACTTAAAACTTAAAACTTCAACCTTATTAATGCGAGTTCCTTCACAAATAAGTTCAATATCTTGGTCAGCTCATTACAAACAAGGTAGTGAAACCTGATCCCAGGAAAAAAGAAGCCGTTACTAAAATCCCAGTTCCTTAAACTCCAAAAGACATTTAATCCTTCTTAGGTCTAGTAGGCTAATTGCCGCTTCATCCAAAACCTCTCTCATTTGTAAAAGCCCCTCTTTGCCTATTTAAAAAATATCGTCAAGTTTAACTGGACTTCAAAACAACAAAACGCTTTTGACACTGAAAAAAAATCACTACTGCTCCAATCTTTCTATATCCTGATTTTGTCAAATCCTTACTACTAACCACTGATGCCTTGAATAACTTTGTCTCCACTTCTTTTATAGGGAGAAATTGGTGAGGATCTTCCCATCAAGGACGCAAAACCAGCTCGAAGGCAATTACTCCACAACGAAGAAAGAATGCCTCGAAATGCTATTTGATATTTACACATTCAGGCCCTATCTCTATGGTCATAAATTCACCATTGTAATAGACCATAAATTGCCTAGTACAAACTCTAAGAATATGACTATGATATCCAATACAAGAAAGGGAAATTAAATAGCAACGCTGACTCATTATCTTGAAATCTTATCACGCACTGAGTCTAATCCTACTAGTCCTACTAACTCGATTTCGACTTTGATGAAAATATTTATCATAAGTATCTGTTATGATAAATATCTTCATCAAAGCCGAATTCAGCCTACATCCTACGATACAACAGTCCAAGAACATAACGAATTTCTCCTGAATAGAGTTGTAAATAAACCAAAAAGTGCACGGTTAAATGCTTGCTACTCTGCCTATTTTGCAGTTAAATCGGTTGTAAAAATATAAAAATACATGACATGACGTTCAAAACTAATGGCGCATGTAATGTAATGTAATATATTATTTAGAACACACACATAATTCTGAATACTTTTATAAAATATTATAATTTAGTTTATCTTTAGCTTTTCTCCATTTCTTTGAAAGAAAGTTACAAGTGACCTGAACTATTTTACCGTTCTAAACTTCATTTTCATGGCTCCACAAATTGAAGTTGTGTGAGCTGACTTGCTTACGGGTGCAGAGGAGAAAGAGGCGCGGGTCGCGGCATGGGAAACAAAACACAAAAATGTTCTGGCTACACTTTTTTTTCGGCATTGCGGTTTTTACTTATTCAAAAAAAACCTCTAAAAATAAAATATCAAATATTTTTGTCATACATTTGACCCGTTACTTAGAAATCATTTCCAAGCCATGGAACAATATAGGTTTCAGAACTCTTTTACAATAAAAAATCGATATTTTAAGATTCCCGTAGTAATTATCATTGGGAAATCCGTATACTGAACTCTTTAACAATCCACGAGGAACTTACAATGCAAATAGAAATTAAATTCAAGTAGTTACGACAAAAGATCCAGACCCCCGACCAAAACGGGTTTACCCACACATGTACGGTTAAATGACTCCAGAAAATCTAAACTTATCGTATTCCCATCTTCCATTTACCTTGATGACGCTATACCCTAATGTTCCCTAAGAAATTTTGCCCTCTCAAGAGCAGGGCAAAATTTCCTAATATTCGTAACTTTAGGGATATTAACCTAGAGTCTCTTAGGTCGGATGCCTTGTCGATCGACTGGTCCCCTGTAATATCCAGCGAGACCATGGACGAGAAAATCAACAAGTTCAATATCATAGTCCTAGGTCTCTACGACAAGCATGCACCTATAAAAAAAGTGAGAGTGAAACACCTACCCGCCCCTTGGCTAACAGATACTATTAAGCGTCTAATGGCCAAGAGGAACAGAGCCAAGTGTAAATACCGTAAGAATCCGACAGATGACAATTTTCTTTCTTACAAATGTCTTCGCAACCGCTGCAACCGTCTCTGTCGTGATGCTAAGCGTCGGCACATCCACGAGAGTATTGAAAGTTATACACCAGCTCAGGTGTGGAAGTTTGTAAAAACACTTGGCATAGGTAAGACTCAGGACTTTCATGCTGGTAATGTAGATCTCAACGGTCTCAACCAGTTCCTTTCTGCCCCACCTGTTGTGATGGATCCCATTGTCAAACAAGCCACTCTTCAGAGCCTGCGCTCTTAGTCCTTACCCGACACCACACCATTCAACTTGAGAAATGTTGGAATCTATGCGGTCAAGAAGGCGGTACTAGCAGTGAGCTCGAAAGCCGTAGGTGATGATAAAATCTTCCTTAAAATGCTTTTAACAATCCTGGATAAACTACTGCCAGCTATTACACATGTTATAAATTTTTCCCTATCGAATGGCATCTTCCCCACCATGTGGAAAAAAGCGTTAGTCATCCCGCTCCCTAAAACTTCCAGTCCCACCTCTTTTAAAGAGTATCGACCTATTTCAATCCTACCCATCCTCTCCAAAGTCCTTGAATCCATTGTCCATACCCAGCTCTCTTCTTACCTTCTCTCAAACAATCTGCTGAACATGTACCAGTCAGGATTCAGACCGGGTCATAGCACCGTCACGGCTCTCATGAAAGTCACAGATGATATCCAGGTAGCCATGGACCGCAAACAGCTTTCCGTGCTTGCTTTACTTGACTTCAGTAGTGCCTTCAACTGCATAGATTTTGACATTCTCGTTGAGCTTCTCAGATCTCTGAACGTCTCCTCCTTCTCTGCTAGCTGGTTCGACTCTAATTTGAGGGATCGGCAACAGCGTATCAGGTCGGAAGAGATATCCACTGAATGGTGTGACCTCTCTACAGGCGTCCCTCAAGGTGGTATTCTTTCTCCTCTTCTATTCTCGATCTTTATCAACACCATCTCGGACGTCTTGTCCTCCTCATATCATCTTTACGCTGATGATCTCCAGATTTATCGCCACTTCTCTCTCAACGATGCACACTCTGCTGTGGAGGCACTCAACGCTGATCTTGAGGGAATAAGAAGTTGGGCTTCATCCTTCGGACTCCTGGTCAACCCGAGCAAGTCCCAGGCCATGATAATAGGTACTAGACATTCTCTTAACTTGTTGCAGCAACATCCCATTCCATCTGTCACTTTTAATGGTACCACAATCGTATATAGCGATAAAGTTAAAAACCTGGGTCTAATCTTCGACAAACAGTTGTCCTGGTCATCGCATGTCAATGAGGTAAGTCGCCGAGTATTTTCTACCTTTCACTCTCTCAGGAGACTTCAGTACTTTTTGCCTCGACATACCAAAATCACTCTTGCTCAATCTCTCATTCTACCCCTCATCAAATCAAATCAAATCAAATCAAAAATCATTTATTTCCATAGGATGTTGTTACATCACTTAGATCCGTCATTACATTTTTTTGGGTGAGTTCACTAACACAATGGCGGAATCTGTGGAGAAGAGCTCACCGAAGAAACTCCACAGTTGTCGCATCTTTTGCGTTTCCTTTTTTAAATAAAATATTGTCAAATTACAAAATGAATGCTAATTATATATCGAAACAGCCTGTTACTCAAACAATCTATTCCCATGGACATCTGTCCTCTAAATAATCAGATATCCTATAGTAACCTTTTTTATACAATTTCTGTTTTATTATTATTTTAAACTTGTCTAAAGGTAAGTTTTTAATATCAGTAGGGACCTTATTGTAATAGTGTATACAATTGCCTTTTAAAGAATTACTAATTTTATGTAGTCGGCTTACATAAGCAACCAACTTGTCTTTATTTCTAGTATTAAAATTGTGTATATCACTGTACTTCTGAAAATTAGTTATATTTCTTTTTACATACACAAGATTGTCATAGATATATTGAGACACAAATGTCAGAATATTGATTTTTTTAAACTTTTCCCTCAGTGACACTCTAGGCCCTAATCTATAAATTGCACGAACAGCCCGTTTCTGCAGAATAAATATACTATTAGCATTCGCAGCGTGACCCCACAATAAAATACTATAGGTCATTAGACTATGAAAGTAACTAAAGTAGACTAGTCTAGCGGTGTCTACGTCGGTAAGAGCTCTAATTTTTTTAACTGCGAACGCTGCCGAACTCAGTCTATTCGACAATTTATTTATATGAGGATCCCATTGTAGTTTGGCGTCTAAAGTAATGCCCAAAAAGACAGTCGACTGCACAAGGTCCAATCTCTGTCCTTTTATAAATATGTCTGTAGTTACCGGGTTCACATTGGGTAACACGAATTTAATACATTTAGTTTTCTTTTCTTTAAGTAATAAATTGTTAACAGTAAACCAGTTCACTATACTAGAGATAGCATTGTTTACCTCGTCATAATTTGATTGCTGTCTTTTAACTTTAAATATCAAAGAAGTATCATCGGCAAACAATACTAACCCATGTTTTGCTTTAACAAGGTAAGGTAAATCATTAATATATACTAAAAACAAGAAAGGACCAAGAATTGAACCTTGCGGTACGCCCATACTTATTGAAGACCCAGGTGATCTTTTCCCATTAACATCGACCATCTGAACCCTATCTGTTAGATATGACTCCAGAAGGCCAAGTGCCTGATCTTTTACACCATAATGGCGTAACTTCCTGACAAGAGTGTCATGATGGACGCAATCAAAAGCCTTGGATAGATCGCAGAAGACACCTATTGCATCCATTGCGTCTTCTCAGGCATCAAAAATATTGTCGATTAGTTCAACACCAGCATCGGCTGTTGAACGACCCTTTGTGAAACCAAACTGAGCAATATGAATTAAATTATTGAGATAAAAATGACTTTGCAATTGATTAAGTATGAGTTTTTCAAATATTTTGCTAAGCGTTGGTAGTATCGATATGGGTCTAAAATTGGTGGGGTCTGATGTACTACCAGCTTTGAATAAAGGTATAACTTTACTTAGTTTCATCAAGTCAGGAAACACACCATTATCTATACATTGATTAAATATACAACAAAGGTGATGTGCAATATAATCTACAATGGAACTAATAATTTTATACTGATAGACCATGGGCGTCAGCTGTCTTTTTCTTAAACGCTTTTACAATGTCTTCATTATTTACGTGCCTAAATTTAAAATCTGTTTTACAATCCTCAAAGTTTTGTTTAAGTATAGATTCAGCAGCAGCGGGAGATGAATTTAAAGACTTGGTTGTTGAAACTGGAATGTCCATAAAGAAATTTTCGAAAGATTTTGCTACTTCTAGGTCTGTACTTAGCAATTGATTATCTATCTTAAGCTTGAAGTTATTATGTGTAGCTTTGGCCTTTCCAGTCTCTCTGTTTATAATTTTATAAGTCGTTTTCATTACATTGCTACTAGATTCAATTTAGTTTTAATGAAATTAGATTTAGCTACGGCACAAACGCGTTTAAACATTTTTGAATAACTACGAACATAATCTAGAAGGGCCGTATTTTTGTTATATGATTTCTCTTCATAGAGTTCATATAATCTTCGTCTGCTCCTATGAATTCCAACTGTCGCCCAATCACTAAACAAAGCTTTGTATTAACTTTTATAGTTTTTGATTTAAATACCGTATCATATTAATTTTTGCCAAGGTTAAATACTGAGTTGTACAACAAATTTGGATCGTCACTGTATGGTATTTCCCATAGTTTATCTAAAATATTATTCCTGTAGTGTTCAAGCCGAGTGTCACTAACGGGCACACATGTAATATCCTCTTTTTGGTCCTTTTTTATTTTAATATTGAATATACCTATCTGACCAGAGTGATCAGAGGTTAATTTATTGATGACCGATATGAAAATGGGCGTAATGTTAGTAAATATATTGTCAATGCAGGTAGCAGATGTTGCAGTAATTCTAGTAGGCTCCAAAAACAGATAGTTCATTTTGTGACATAAAAATAAAGATTTTAATCTAGTACAAATATTATTATCCTCTAACAGATTAACATTAAAATCACCACAAATTATAAAAAATTTGATTTTATCGCTGATTTTAATCAACACTTCATCCATTTTCTTTTCGAATAAATCAAAGGATGAATCTGGTGGTCTGTATACGCTCATTACAATAAGTTGTTCAAATTCAATACAGGCTATTTCCATGGTACGCTCAACAGACAGGCTCACTATGTCAACTCGTTCCTTATATTTAAAACTATTATTTACAAGTATTAAGGAGCCACCGCGATCAGCTGATTTTCTGTTGAACGAACTAGCAACGTGGTGGTTATTAAAGTTGAACATGAACTGATAACTCTTTAAAAAGTGCTCTGTTATACATAAAATATCAATATTATTACAGTTCATGAATAACTCAATTTCCAGTTCTTTACTTAACATATCCTGTATATTTTCATGAACCACGTTTAAAATATTCTTTCTTTTACATTTTTCATTACTAGTAACTTGATTTAATGGGCAAGATGAAGGTATATTTATACAAATATTAATATTACTGCCAGAGTTACTCTCTGTTGTCCTATGGGTTAATTTAAAGAGTTTGGAACAGATTCCAAGGAGTACATGTCATTATTATTACACTGCTCAATAGAAGCAGGCGTTTCATTAGTCAAAAACTTGACTGAGTTCAAAATAAAATAAGATAGTGACTGTGCTATCTGTTTTGTATAAAACCTAGATAGGTAATACCTATCCTTAGTCAAATAAAAATATTTTCCAATACAAATATTGGTGTCTATGAAATGAAATTTTTCAGTATGACGACATGTCAATGTGTGTATAAATGTATTATAATCATGTCTTATATGATTTTCATGTTGTGACAAAGATTGGCTGAAGGGAAACGCAAACAAGATTATTCTATCTACATTTTGTAAAGAATTTAATTTGGAAAAGTATTTAGTAATTAGTTTTTTAGATACATTTTCCCTTCTACCAATTAAAATAATTAGGGTGGTTGGTTCTAAAAACTGCGATGACAACACTTTGTATAATATTTGTGAATATGTGGCGCCAGGCATACAGTTATTTAATATTGCCTGGCCCACGCGCTGACTAAGTTGTAAACCCATATTTTTTCCAAGTTCATCGCTGTACATTATATACCTATCCTTTGTCCGAGAGAAGGAGGCGTTATTGATAACACTATTAGTACTCAAGTCGACTGACGGCGGCGCCTGGGTCAGTATCAGCTGTTCGGCCGGCTGGTCGGCGGGACACACGGTCGGCACGGAACAGTCCGCTGGAGCTTGTTTACAATCACAGATGTGATTGTCGGTCAAAGATATGAAAGTGTCATAATTATACTTACACGTCTCCAACAAACTATTCATAGCCGACACATGTTCCTTAATTTCGTATTGTGCTGACTCATATTTACGTGTAATACTTTATAATGATGAGTTTAAAATATGCATATCTGACTGGAGTCGCCGTGTGTCACATTCGTACTTTTCTGTAGTTTTTTCCAAACATAATCTACAATCATCGATTTCCTTAATTAATTCGACACGTTCCTTGCTACAATTTACATTTTTACAAAATATTTTATTTCTATTAGCTAGTTTTTGTGTTTTTTTATATAATTATTCAATTTAACATATTTCTTTGATTTATTTTTACTACAGCTCATAGTGGTTACTGATTGCGATCTATTAGGACTATCACACGTGAGATCACAAGCTGTTAGGTCAATAGTTGGTATGCCAGTTTGGCTCATGACCTCATTATATAAGGCCCTGGTTGTAGCACTGTCTCGCTGTTCCTCCCGCTCGCTGAAAACTTGAAGCTCGTGGTGTGCCTCTGCAAGCTGTTGTTCAAGTGATTTTATGTGTTGCAATGCTACGTGGTGGACATCATGACACTTGTAAAATGAGTCGACTTGGTGTTGTAGTTCATCTCTCTGGGCACTGAGATCCTGGCATTGGATGTCCAACTCACTGAGCTCTTCTTTTAGCGCCGAATTTTTCTTAATTTGCTTTTCTATCTCCTCTTCACACTCATCTCGCTCTCGTAGAAGTATTTCACAAAGCTCTTGGCTCTTCTTGAGCTCCAGCAAGGTCGCTTTCAGCTTCAACTCCACATCGCGTGTGCTCATCTTGCTTCGGGTCAGCATTGCACCCTTTTTCGCCTGAAAAAAAACCGCGAATAGGTGTCAGTGTATGACCGGGTGGAATACTAGCGAACACTAGGGAGTTTATTGCACAATGAAGGTGTTAAGTGTGTGTTTTTGTTGAATGTGGCAGAATGTTGCGTCTTCAACTTTGCTTCCGCTTTTGCCAAGTAAAGAGAGACAAAACGGTACCTGAGTGAGTGTACGGCAAGTGTTTCACTTATATGAAGGTTTGTTTAGTTTGTTACGGGTGTGAAAGGTGAGATTATTGATATAAATACAGAAATAAAACGATACTTCCCCCGTTTACGTCGTTCTATTTGAACTGATTTTGACAGTTCAATCGGCCGGTACAATCGGTCTTGTTTTTTCCAAAGCTTGTATGTTTGCACAGTTGTTTCTTATCTACACATTATTTAATCACTAATTACTACTTAAATTAAGTTTACTCGTGCAGAAAAGCAATTTTGACTAATTTAATTGAAATAAAAACTACAGAGCTGTTTACATAGTCAGCTATTCGGTCTGGGGTTGCCAGCCGAAAACACATCGATTACGCTGATGTCTGCTGGGTCAGTGCTAACGAAGAACTACTGAACAAACTCGAACGACTTCAAAATCTCGGGATTCGGTTTATCTTCGGGCTGCGCAAATACGACCATGTGTCACAACATCGCAGGGAGTTGAAGTGGCTGCCGATTCGTCTTCGTCGGGATTCACACATCCTCAATTTCCTCTACAACATTTTACGTAATCCACGCTACCCAACTTTCTTACGAGACAGTTTCAATTTCTTTCTTCCAGCAGACCTCGGAGAACTCACGCAGTTTCCATGCTCACAACTCCACAGCATAACACCGCTTACTATGAGAACGGGTTTAGAGCCCGGGCCATTCGGTTGTGGAATGCACTCCCCTGCACCATCAGGGACAGTCCTAATCTGAATATCTTTAAAAGTCGACGACCCGAAAAATTGACGACCCGTATGGCCGAGTCGGCAGTGACGCTGCCTACGAAACCAAGGGTCCCGGGTTCGAGTCCCGGTGGGGGCAAATATTTGTTTGATGAGAACGGATGTTTGTACACTAGTCATGGTTGTTTATCTATCTAAGTATTAATATTTATCTATATAAGTATGTGTATGGTTGTCTAGTACCCAAGATACAGGGAATCCTAGTTTGGGGCTAGATCAATGTGTGTAAATGGTGTCCAAGGTATTATTCTTATTATTATTATAGTCGTGTGAAGAAACATTACCTCTCCCTTTAGAGTTATAGGTAGTATGCATGTAAGTATGTATTAGTATAGTGTATAAAATAGTATTTGTAGTATATAATAAGTATTTAGTATATTATTATAGTTATTATTTAATTTATTTTATTTATTATTTCATATATTGTACACATAGGTCTACCCCTGCTCAACCATCAACTTTTCCCTTGTTTGCCTGGTTTGCTGGAAGAGATCTCTGATTAGAGATAAGCTCGCCTTTGTAAACTTTTTTTTTATGTAACTCTTGTTTTTTGTATGATTTGTGTGCAATAAAGAAATTATGAATTATGAATTATGTTTTAGAATACAAAAAATGTCTACGCCTGATCTGCGAGAGATTGAATGCGAATTAAATACTTACTACAGCACTTCCAACGACAAACATCTCTTCACGCACCTTTTCCTATGGGTACATCACTATGACCAATTCTCCTACAAAGCCATATTCAATTTGCTGCCATACTATCGAGAGATAATAACAATATAATGAAAAAAAAGAAAATTGCTACATATATCAGATTTCAGCGACTAATTCAAAATATCTCATACACTCGCATTTATAACATGTTAGCTTATCTCTTCAATGGCAAAGTCGTTAAAGTAAACACATGCCGTAATAACATCTTTATTTCCTACTCCAAACGAAGTTCAAAATATTTTAATTTACACACAATATTCTCCCCACTTGAGTTTCTCTTCGGTTAAAGCCTGTTTTTTCCAAACTTGTTATAAAACAATATTTACCCTGGCTATATCCGTGTTCTACATCTATAGCAGACAAAGGGCACATCAAAATATCTTAAGGTCAAAAGAGTTGTCTACCTATCTATCTATATAACGTAGACATAAGAAATCTATATCATATAAAGTAGGTGTAAGATGAAATGGTAGTTCCCTCCTCGGAAACCTAAATGATGATATGATAGTGTTAGATATCACCCTGAAGCACCCGAGTACCGAACCCCAAAACTGGATGATGCACGTGGCTCTGTCCGCTCCAAAGCCACGGACGATGACGTGTGACGATGCAGTATGGTCCAAGTGCCTGCCAGGCCTCTTCTCTCAGTTCGACCGCCGACGGCACTTGGAGGAAGATACACCACCTCCCCCTCGCCTACGTGGGAAAAATGTCGCCGTCCTTCCAAAGGGCATGGCGACGATGTCGACGATTACTTGATTTGAAACAGTGATTGCATTTGCATGATTACACTGATTTATTGACACTAGGATACGGTACTGTTATGAAAATGAAAATAACGAACTCCGCGCTGATAAACTGAGAAGTACATTTTGACACAACCGCCCGCGTAGATGGGCATTGAACAAGACTTGATAGAATGAAAGACTGGTTGAGACATGAACCATCATTTTAGAGACAGATAGCAAATGAATGACAATTGATCGGTCGTTCAGTAGTATTGATCTTAGAAATGAATATCATGTTAATTTGGATTAACAGTAGGTGATATAGTATATGTCAGATACTATCAAACAAAATAAAGCTCTGTCTCCGGTCTGGAAAGGCCCTTTTCCAATAATCAAAATAAATGCCAAAAATTCAGTCACACTCCTTTTAAATAAGGAGCATATACTTATAAATTGAAAGCATGCACGTCATTACTATGATGAAATAAAGTCCGTTATCACCTTTAACCCCTAGCATACGTTTCACAGAACCCGATGAATCTTTGAGCGTGAATATTTTTGCACCCAAGCTTCGTATAAACTTACTAGATTTAAAATAGTAATGTTGATTTTCTTGAGCCTTACCAATGGTAATAAATAATGTATGATGATCCTAAACTGATTTTATTAAAAACTAAAACTTATTTGAGAAAAGTTACAGAAGCGAATAATTTTGTTCCGGGGTCTCACAGACGTAGGTGGTAGTGTGAAAATAACAGGTGCTTGATAGTTAAGTGTAAAGATATTGTTTGATCTAGGTATATCCTCATTCCCCAGTTAAAGAGATGTTTTATTACACCTCTCATTCAAAGTTCAGGACTCTATAAAGATAAACTTTCAGATGTTAATAATGACAGTTGAAACTAGTTACGTTCATAGTTACATTCAATCTCATTGAGATAAAGTTGATCTCAGAACTCAATAACCTTTGTAATGATCAAAATTTATCGAAAATTAAGTTCGAAAGCAGTCTCAATATCGTCGCGGGTCACAAAACGCGGTCCTATCGACCTAGGAGGTTAAGTCTAAGTCTAGACTCTGACGTTGCTGTTTGTTTTACATATGCGTTTTAAATAAAAAACATAAGTAACATAAATATTTATAGTACACATGCATTGCCTCTGGCCCCACACTAGGAGACCCTGTGTCGTGGGAACCAGAAACAGCGCCGTCACACACATAAATATCCAAGACCCACTTTTTTATCCCCAGCAGGGAATCTTACCCGGGACCTCCCGCTTGGTAGGCAGAGCCACAACCACAGCGCCACAGAGGTCGTCACAATCGTAGATATATCAATCACATCGCAAAGCATTGTGAGCTGCCTCTGTCCCTATCTTTGAATAACATTCACGACATAATTGATAAAACTACTTTTTTACTATTTATTATTCTGTTATCATAGTTATAATTTTACGAATCCCGTTAGTCATTGCATAGACAACTTATGATACTTATGGTATATTACGATATACGTCATTACACCGAATAAGCAGTTTGTGGCCACACGATTCCATGTTTAATGCTACTTTTGATAGGGTGGACCAGTGCATAGTGCTTTCAAACAAATTATATAATAATAATAATATAATAATAATCATGTTTATTCAGTAATATTGCTACAGTTTTGTCATACATTGGTACAGACAATATAAGAGACGTTACTCCACAAAGTAGAGTTTCCCCTGTGTTTTGGGATAAGTAACATACGCTCCTCCCTACTTATGTGTGTTGTGTGAACTAACCAGTGTGTTTTCTAGTAATTTTGAAAAATTATTAGACAATTTAAAAAAGGAACCGTCGCACTTTGAGAAATATGGTAGTTACTATTTATCTTTGACATATGAATTCTCAATCATAATGTTTCTTCATGTGCTACTTAAGGCAAGAAAGTATTTATGATCACGTCATAGGTATTAGCTTATGTCTATGTTATCCTAGTTAACTTACCTAATTATCTTTTTAGGGTTCCTTACCCAAAGGGTAATAACGGGACCCTATTACTAAGACTCCGCTGGTCGTCTGTCTGTCTGTCCGTCTGTCACTAGGCTCTATATCCTGAACCGTGACAGATAGACGGTTAAAATTTTCACAGACGATGTATTTCTGTTGCCGCTATAACAAAAAATACTAAGAAACAGAATAAAATAAATATTTAAGTGGCTCCCATACAACTATTCTTTCAATACCACATACAAACTTATGAATGCACGTCATTACGTACATGGAGTGCGAAAGTAGCTGCACTTATGACTTTGTAAACAATATTTTGCTATTTAAAATCCAAACTATTCACTCCACACCATCCCTACCATTGTACGGTGGTACGGAACCCTTCGTGCCGACTCGCACTTGGCCGTTTTTTTTACCCATACATCTCAATAAAAAGTCTTAAAAACTAAATCACTAAAAAGTAGGTAAATTTAAGCCATCAAAGGACGTTATGAAAGTCATTAATTTGTTAAAAAGATATAATTTATTCTTTTGTTATTGTAATACCCATTTCGCTCACTTGTAAAGAATCTTAGCTTTACACTTCGGCCGATTTTAGAATGCATACATAGTAAGCAAATATTACATTGCAGATGTCAAAAAATTATGGGTTTCGAGCTGTCGGGATCGCATTTTTTCAGCGACCAGACTTTAGTTGTTGTTTGTCGCTCGCGCTCACTTCATCTATCCTAGTACATTTGTTTCTTTTTTTACTTTTACCTGATCGCTCATCTGCTACTCAGCTTTTTATTAATTTTGGGGTTTACCAATTAACTATTTCTAGGCGATTAAAAATGCATTTTTTTATCTTCGTAGACCCACCTTGTCACAGCACACAATGTGTATTTATGTTGCTATAGCCGCAACAGAAATACACATTTTGTGAAAATTACAACTCCCTACCTATTACGGTTCATGAGATAGATCCTCGATGGATGGACAGACTGACAGACAACAGAGGCTTAGTAATAGGGTCTTGTTTGCCACCATTCGGGAACGAAACTCTTAAAAGTAACCAACAGCGATAGTAGGCAGTCCGCGACCAAATCAAAGTACACCTCTCATGGCGGGGGCTGGAACTCACTCTCTAAGGCCGTCCATCATGGTAGAGCTCGGCACCAACTGAACATACTCCACCTGAGGGTCATAGTCTACGTAGTCGCACTTCTGGTAGCAAGTAAGGAAGGCTTCCTGCTCCGCTAAGCTTCCAGAAAATTCCCCTGGAAGAAATCCAGATTTAGAACCACAAAACATCATTGGACTGGATCTGCAACTCACTCAAAGGACATTGACAATTTAAGTATGTATGTATATTGACCAAGTGCTGGCAAGAATTTACTTAACCTTTGCTTCATAAGTGAATTCGGCCAGACAGATATTCAAATTAAGTTCTGCTTAAATCATGGCGTTGGCATTTCCCGAGCGAGAGACAGTGACAGTATAAGTTTAAATGTGCATCTAATATTTTGATTCTGTCGACCTAAGGTCCGAAAGATTCAAGGCGAATCAAGTCAAGACAAATTTCGGATTATCGGATCGAATGATGATCTGTACAAACTATCTATGGAATGTCAAAGTTGATACCAGATTGGTAATAACTAGCTTCTATCCCTAATTTGAATAAGTAAAGCTTACATTACTGTCAAATGACCTAAATCTAGATGCAATTTTTCGTCACACATTTTTATTTTGGTCTTGTTACACATCCTTGTGTAATTCCTAATGCTAGTAGAAATAATTCAACCTTGTGACGACACTGCATTTGTTTTGAGGGAGTAACAATAGAAATAAGGCGAAAAGCTCTCAGGATCCCAAAAGGTATCTTTTTGTGATACAGATTTATTTTTGTAGCAAATATCACTAATATTGTTTTGATCACAAAAGCACCATCAAATGCCATGATTTTTTAAATAGCAATTTTACTGGACATCATCGACATAGCTGTGCAAACATAACGTAAAGTATACTTTACAACATTCATTGCGGAGAGATCATATAAGATAACCCGAAGCCTAATCATGTAATTCAGATATCTAGGAAGTTTATTTTGAAAAGTTGACCAATCACAACTCGATCATTTGACACGAGCTGTCTTTTATTGCGACTTTGCTTATAAATACGGTTTCATGATAAGTAAATTTTAGAAAAGCGTTTGAAATTCATAGATGTTGGATTTACATGGAAGGCGACCGACTTTTCTAATTCTGAAGTAAAGAAAGACGCAATAAACAATTTTGAATAAACCTTTACCAAAAGAAGATCGAATGAACCCTTCCGATCTTTATTTATATGTTAATAAAGGCAAACATAACAGCAATATACGTTTTTAATTTCGATGTTGTGACATACTATGTCGCGTGTATGAGGGGACAGGTATGCTCAAATACGACCAATGGCTCAGATCTGGTTCTGTAAAGTGGCTGAAAGATTCATGTGGACCGCACAGTGACTTCATCAACATCATTCTTGTTGAAGTTCTTTCTAAAAATTATTGATTATTATCATTAACATTGCTACAAAAAGAATTGTTTTTTCGATTTTGATCAAAATTAAATTATTAAGTTTACACGAGGAGGTACTTACGACGCGCCTTCATCACACATTCATATTTATCCCATGTACAGCTATTATATCCGGCAATGTTGTCAGTTTGAACTGTAATAAAAATAAAAACTATTTCAATCATACTAGTGATAAAATGCAAAACAAACAGCCAAGTGTGAGTCGGACTCACTCAAAACTCAAAACTCAACTCAAATCATTTATTGCAAAAATTATGTATTTTTACAAGTCAAACACTTAGGTACTTAAGTTTCATATACATGGAGAAGAACAAAAAACCAATAAATTATGATAAACTAAACTAATGAGTACATAACTGATTATAGTTTGAGTTTGGAAAAGGAAATTTCCCTTTCAAGTGGTGATTCTTGGCTGAATCTCGCACATGAAAAAGAAACTCCATTAAATCTACCAGTACTTCAGAAATATAGAAGCCAGAGAAGATAGCACCAAAAATTCGACGGGAGGTCATTTTTAAAATTTTCCTATTTTTTTTATTTCACTATGCACAATATTTAAAATAATCTAATCTAATGACGCTGACATAACACACTACAGGTGCCAATAAGATGTCTCAATATAACAATCTAACAAAATAATTAAATAAGAAAAAGATAAATTTAAATTTGTCATAACTTTTGAGAAACCAGACTGGACAAGCCCGCCAAGCAGCACCCGTTCACGAGTATGACTTGTGCACCAGTCATCACCCCCCTCGCCATATCTGAGGGAGGGGAGCAACCCGCTACATAACACTCCAGCCGTCTACATGCCACAGCCGGATGCTCCGCCCCCGCACTACAGAATACTTAATAGTACGACTTGACGAGGCTGATGAAACACTGCAGGGAATTCGGGCTGCAGCTCATCTTAGCTACGGACTCAAACACCCACCACTCGCTTTGCGGTTAAATAACAATATCTTTAATTTTTCTACTTTCTGGCGTTTATTAGGTCTCTTTGTTTAATGTTATCCGACCAGGGATAACAAGTAAACTAATTAATAATAATAATAATAATGTTTATTCAGATAACATTGATCCATTTTATATCGACATCGATAAATCCATAGTCGAAGACACCACCACCAACATCATGGATAAATATCTAACATCAGGGGGCAAGAGAATCGCTGATCAACTAGACCGCTCCCAGGAATCCCCTGTTGATCAAACTCCAAAGCGGCTTTCAAATAACAAATTACCTGTCAAGCCAGCAAGTGGAATCCCAACCATGAACCAATTTAGTGGGTTACCAGTTGACAAACGAGTACAAGCTGGTGAGCAACACCAAGTTCCTTCAAACAACAAGAAGAAAACTGGATCAATACCACCGGTTATACTAGAGATACTGCCATCGTGGACTCATGAGGCCGTCAAGAACATCATATCCGAATACAGCAAGAGCTTCCATCTACAGCATCGCGGCAACAATAAAGTTGCCGTGCATTGCTACTCAGCTGACTCCCATCGAAAGGTCAAAGAGGGACTCATTAGCCGGGACCTGCTCTTCCATACCTACAGCAGACGAGACGAGAAAACGCCCAAGGTTGTCATACGCAGCTTACCAGCGAACGTGGAGAATGACTTACCTAAGGAACTGGAATCACTGGGTTTTGACGGCGCTAAAGTAACCCGCATCAAAACCTCATACACTGGATCCTTTGCATGCCCCCCTTTCCTGGTTCACCTTAGACAGGGAGCAGACATTGCCAAATTCAGAAAAATCAAATACATCTGCAACTGTGTCGTCGAAATAACAAAATATAAACCTAAATATTCATCCATCACGCAATGCTACAGATGCCAAGAGTTTGGTCACTCATCGCGTAATTGCAACCTTCCTGCACGCTGTGTAAAATGCACAGAATCTCACACGACCAAAGAATGCCCAAAAGTTGATCGCAAGGAGCCAGCTCAGTGCTGTAACTGCAAAGAAGCCCACCCTGCCAATTATAACCAATGCGAAGCGAGACAATCTTTTAAGAAAAGACTGCATGACCGTCGTGACGCCCAGAAGAAAACCCTTACTATGCAGTTTGTCCCAAAGCCAAATTCAGCCACCAAAGGCCGCACTTGGTCTGAAGTAGCATCTAATGTTCCTTTAGCCTCGAACCGCCGAGAATCTGTAACGAGAACCCAAGCCTGCGTACCAGATCCTCCACTTCATTCTAACCATGACGACACCACAAGAGACATGCTCCAAATACTGACAATTGTCAAGTCACTAAAAGAAAAGTTCCTCGGCTGTGCAACTATGGTCGACAAGGTCATCCTCATCTTAACACAAATTGGTGATTATGTGTGAATCAAATAAACTGCAACTGCTTTCTTGGAACGCTGATGGACTCAGAACAAAAATACACGAGCTGCTGGACTTGGCGGTCTTTGGTAAGTTGCCTGTCGACATATAGGCTATTTGTGAGACCAGACTTACTAATAACATTGTTCTCGACACTCCTGGTTATACTTGTTACCGCCAAGACAAACTAATTGATGGCACAGGCCAGGGTGTCGCACTAATAGTAAAATCTGACATACATCACACACTCATACCGGTACCACAAACAAAAAACCTTGAAGTGGTAGGTATTCAAGTTTCAGTTTCGGGAAAAAAACATCATATATTCTCTGTTTACCAATCACCCAACTTACCTTTTGACACTAATGACTTAGAATTACTACTGGAAACAGGCAGGCACGTGCTAATAATGGGTGACTTAAATGCTAAGCACACATACTGGAACTGTCCAGCTAACAATGCTCGCGGGCGGTCGCTCGTTGAACACATGTTAAGTCACGATTACATAATTCATGCACCAACAACGCCAACTTTAGTACACTACCAATCGGACCACATCCCTTCGACAAGACTTAGCACTTACACTAAACATCTTCGATGTTTCTGAACTGCGAAAAGTCGCTTCACTGTCGTCTAATCACCTGCCGTTTGCTTTCACCATTACTGGGTCTTTCTCTAGGAAAACTCTCAAGTTCTTCCGCTACAGTGATGCAGACTGGGGATGTTTTCGAGCCATGATCGATAACGACATATCTATGTCATCTGAGGTTTTTCGCAGCAGCGCAGAAATCGATGTTGCGATGGAACTCTTCACGAAAACTCTTGTAAAGGCTAAAAACAAACATGTTCCCCTTGGGAGCTTGGGCTCTAAGCCAGCACCACTGCCTCGCAAACTACGTCAACTAATTAAAGTTAAAAATCGACTGTGGAGAATTGAGCAACACGAATCTTGTGCTTTGAGAAGACGCTGGGTCAAGTCTTCTGTCAATCACCTGCAATACGAGATTGACCTGGGTGTAAAAGACCACAAGAGCAAAATTTGGCAGAACAAAATTGCTAAAGTAGATAATCCATCCACTGAACTTTGGCGTCTTGCAAAATCCCTAAAATGCAAGCCTACCATAATTCCCCCACTCAAAACTAGTGCGAGCAATTCTACACTCACCACATCTATTGGCGAGCAGTGTGAGGTGCTGGCAGATGCATTTTTGGAGAACATGACACTTACACTAAACTGGCGTTGTGATAATCTTCAAAAACAAGTTGACTCGTCGTTAAAAACCATAGAAGACTTCATACAAACTCCAGGCTCATTTCAGTTTGTCAGACCCAACGAAATTTGGAAGCATCTGCGCAACCTCAAACGGCGTAAGGCACCTGGTGAGGACGGCTTGCATAACGCCATGCTGAAAATCTTATCACAAAAAGCTGTTGTGTTCCTCACAAAGATCTTTAACGGTTGTCTTCGCGTGTCGTGCGCGGCGTGCGAGCGTACGGACGTGTTGAGCAGATTGTTTTATTATAAATTGTTGTTATTATAATATCCACAAATTGAGTGATGGAGACTAAGTGTGGTGGTTGTGAGGGAGTGATCTATGATATTGATTTTATGGAATGTTGTCAACAAACATGCAAAAAGATGTATCATCACAAGTGTTTGTCGATAACAACGGAGATATTCCAGAATTTTACGCAAGAAGAGAAGGATAAATGGGTATGTCCAGATTGTGTGCGTAATAAACCTAAAGGAGATAATTCTGACACTCCTATCAGAGCGAACATTGTGATGAATAAAACGTTCACACCTGGGAGTCGTTTTGAGTATGTAAACAAAGAACGCGGCGGCGGCAGCGGCTGCGATGGAAGTATTTACCCTATTCAAGACGAGTCAGTGATAGATACTGATAAAAAGATCTTGGATGAGTTGCGGCAGTTCAGGCTAGAAATGGAATCTAGAATGGACAGTCAAAAAAAGGATTATGCAAGTCTTGAGAGCCGATTCTCTAAAACAGAAACAGAGTTGCGAGAGTTGAAAAATATTTTGAAGGTAGTTCAACAAAAAGCGGACAAAGTTGATGAGTTACAAAAACAAAATGATTTTCTCAAGAATAGGAATAAGCAATTAGAAGGTGGTCTCAAAACAGTAATTCCAGTATGTTCTACACTGCAAGTACCCGAGGAGCCTAAAAAATCATTTGCGACCGTAGCCGCTAATCAAACTTCGAGCAATACAAAAGCAACGGTTGTGGCCACGAAACAAGCAAACTCACCGCAAGTGGATGTTGCTCGGAACTCGACCTCAGAATGCCATACTCTGAAAAAGGTAGAGAAGGAGGATAGCTGGACAGTGATAAAGAAGAAGCAAAGGAAGTATCCTAACACAGAAGTCAAAAGAGGAAATGCTAGTTTTGTCGATATTCAAGGAACGGAAAAGAAGAAATTCTTACATGTTTGGCGCTTAAAATTGCAGACTACCATTGAAAGCTTAGAAAAGCACGTAAAAGTTATTTTAGGAGAGGATACTTCCGTAAAAATTGACAAAATTCACCACAAAACGGAACGGGATTACAAATCATTTATTATCGGAGTACCGGAGAGTCTTTATGATAAATTGTGCCATGAAGATAATTGGGATAAGAAGATAGAATTTTGCGAATGGATTTGGTTTCGCCAATCATCGAACAAACCACAAAAATAAGACCGACCATAAACTTGGAGTAGCACTTTTAGTGGCCGCACCCCGGTTAGAGCCGTGCGATGTGAGCAAGTCCGCGCCCCCCGCGCCCGCGCCCGCGCCCTCCGCGCCCGCGCCTGCACAGCGTGATAGCCCGGCACTCACCTGTGATGCGACAATGGATAAGCGCCACTTAAGTATTACGCATCAAAACCTCCAAGGACTACCCGGCAAGGAACTGGTTTTGGAATTGTTTCTTAATAATTCTGACACGGATGTTATTTGCGTTACTGAACACTGGTTAAAGCAAAATATGATGTCGTTCAACATAAATAATTACAAAATTGTTAGTTGCTATAATAGAAGAACTGCAGATAGGGGTGGTTCCTTAATCTTAGTAAATAATAGTTTAAAGGTTAAACCACGGCTAGATATTGTTTCACTTACTGTTGAAAGACAAGTTGAGATAGCTTGTGTTGAGTTACCTAGTCATGTTATTGTGTGTGTCTACAGACCTCCCAGGGATGAGAAAGGGCATGGCAACTTTGACATTTTTGAAAAAACAATGGAGGAAGTTCTCTCAAAATTAATTAATAACAAAAAAAAAGTTGTCGTTTGTGGTGATTTTAATGTGGATTTGCTTGCTGATACAACAATGAAGCAACGAATATTAATTTTATTTAAATCTTTTAATTTATTTCATGTTTTTTCAGAACCGACCAGAATAACTCTTAATAGCAAAACCTGCTTAGACAACGTTTTCTGTAATTGTGATTTTACAAGTAAACATGTGATCAACTGCTTGCCCTCTGATCACAGCGGTCAAACCATCACATTCCCAATTACTTGTGAAGCTAAGCCTGATCCATCATTTTATAGGCCTATTACATCCCATAGGCTTAGAACGTATAGGGAAAACTTAGATAATAGCTTGCCAGTCCCAGACTTTAATGAACAGGACACGAACAAGATATATTCAGACTTCTTCAATATTATAAAAACAGAATTCTATAAAGTTTTTAAACTAAAGAAGGTCTTCGACAATAACGGTAAGTCTAGATTTAGTGACTGGGCAACTATTGGAATTCGTAAAAGTAGAGTCACATTGTATGATCTTTATGATCAAAAAACCTATAATATTGACACAAAATTTCATGAGTACGTTAGAAAATATTCTAAAACTTTCAAGATAGTCTGTAGAGCCGCAAAATCTTTACACATTAATGAAAAAATAAAAAATTCTAATAATAAATCAAAAACCGTTTGGCAAATTATAAACCGCGAAACTGGCAAAGTTATACCTCGGAATAATGATTTCTGCTTAAAGATAGGTGATGATGTTATTAAGAACAACGCTGAGGTAGCTCAAGCATTTGAGACATTCTTTACAAATATACCCATACTCACGACAGAGCATCTAAACTCATCCCCAAATGAAGCGCAGATATTATTAAAAAGCAACACTATCACCAGTATTGTAGACTTTGAATTTAGTCATGTATATCCAAAGGACATTGTCAAATCATTCGGGTTACTTAACTTAAAAAATACTGAAGATCTGTGGGGTATGTCAGTAAAAGTAATTGATTCAGTGATTCTGGTTATAGCCCCACACTTAGCTTATATATTCAACAAGTGTGTTGACGATGGAGCGTTCCCAGACCTCATGAAGCATAGTAAACTGATACCTCTGTTCAAGTCAGGAGATAAAGGTGATCCTTCAAACTTCAGACCAATATCAGTACTTCCAGCACTTAGTAAGATATTTGAAAAAATTATACTTAATCAAATGCTGTCTCATTTTAACTATACGAAACAACTTCACGCTAAACAATTCGGTTTTACTAGGGATAAATCAACAACGGATGCAGGTGTTACCCTTATTACGACTATTTTCTCTGCGTGGGAGGGGGCACAAGATGCTGTTGGCATTTTTTGCGATTTGTCGAAGGCATTTGACTGTGTTGATCATGATACGCTACTAATGAAACTGAATCATTACGGTGTTAGAAATAGATCGTTAGATTTACTAGAATCGTATTTGAGCAATAGAGTGCAAAAGACAGAAATTAACGGCACTAAATCTGATGGATCGGGTGTGAAAATAGGCGTTCCACAAGGTTCCATATTAGGCCCTTTCTTGTTCCTGGTCTATATTAATGATCTGCCTTTTATGGTGGAAAGATTTGCTGATACAGTGTTGTTTGCTGATGATACTTCATTGGTTTTCAAGGTGGAAAGACAAAAAGAAAATTTCGATGATATTAATAACGTATTGTCATTAACCTTGAATTGGTTTACAATTAATAATTTATTACTAAACGCTAGTAAAACGAAGTGTATAAAGTTCTCTCTTCCAAGCGTTAGGCAGGTTGAGACGAGTTTAGTGATGGACGGGAAGTCTTTGGAATTAGTAAATGACACAAAGTTCCTTGGAGTAACTATTGACTGCAAATTGCAGTGGGGACCGCACATTGATAAATTGGCGGGCAGATTAAGTTCAGCGGCATACGCTGTTAGGAGCATTAGACAGCACACGGATGTGGCTACAGCTAGGTTAGTCTATTTTAGTTATTTTCACAGTGTTATGTCCTATGGTATCTTGTTGTGGGGGAAGGCAGCAGATATTCAAACTATTTTTATTTTACAAAAAAGAGCTATTCGAGCAATTTATAATTTAAAGCGCAGAGACTCCCTAAGAGAACTTTTTAAAGAAATTAACATACTGACTGTAGCAAGTCAATATATTTTCGAAAATATAATGTATGTACGTAAGAACCTTGGAACTTATCCCAAAATAAGCGATAGCTGTGATATTAACCTAAGAAATAATCACCGACTTGTTACACCCCGGTTTAGACTCGCAAAGGTTAGCAATTCCTTTAAAGGTCAATGTATTATCTTCTACAACAAGATACCTCTGGAGATTTTGAATTTGCCTTTTGAGCAATTCAAAAACCGTATAAAAAGAACTTTGTTTAAAAAGGGATACTATGATATCCAACAATATATTAATGATGAGAACGCTTGGAACTAACACTGAACTCAATGTTAATATTATTTTAATAGTTATCTCTGTAAGTCAATCTGTGGGAGTTTCTTGCCCTTCTTTCCCCACAGTGGTCCAATGTAAAGAAGAGGCAAAATGACGTGTACTAAGTATATTTTTAATATCTACAGTAATAAAGAACTTTGAACTTGAACTTGAACTTAACATGTCATACTTTCCGGTTTCGTGGAAAACGGCTAAAGTGATTGCGCTCCTAAAACCAGGTAAAGATGATACCATAGGCACTAACTACCGCCCAATTAGCCTTCTTTCATCTCTGAGCAAGATCTTTGAATCACTTATTTATTCTCGCCTACTAGCAGCCACAAACCATATGTTGAAAAATGAGCAGTTTGGTTTCAGAAAGCAACATTCAACTACTCAACAGTTAGCTCGAGTCGCGGAGCACGTTACCTACCGCCTCAATATGGAAGAATCAACTGGAATGTTTTTATTTGATCTGGAAAAAGCTTTCGACACGGTCTGGCACTGTGGTTTATTACACAAGCTAATATCCTATAAAGTTCCACTTGGTCTCGTGAGGCTCATTAAAGGCTATCTTAACGATCGCCAATTCTTCGTCTCCATCGGCGAAGACAACAAGTCTTGTAGTCGTCACATTCCGGCAGGAGTTCCTCAGGGTTCCATTTTGGGACCGTACCTATTCCTGCTGAATCTCAATGATGTCCCTATTTAGACGCGAACTAGTCTTGCTTGTTTTGCCGACGACACGGCTTCATTCACATCGTCCAAAGACATCGACCTGATCGTTGATCGTCTTCAGTTATCAATCCAATTGTTGCAGTCCTTTTTCTCAAAATGGAAATTGAAACTAAATGACAACAAAACCGAAGCTATTATGTTCAGCAGGCAACGCAATGTACCATCGAGATGTCTTCGGATTAATGACCTATGGTCCCGACCTATGGACCTGGGATCCCATGGCAAAATTCCGTTAAGTATCTCGGAGTCAATCTGGACCGCAAAATGAATTGGACATATCACACCACACAATTACGACTTAAAGGTATCAAAGCACTCGGCGCGTTGGGTCCAATCCTTAATAAGCGTAGCAACCTAAGGCCGACGACTAAACTTCAGATTTACTCCACCCTGGTTCGGCCGTGCATAACATATGCTGCTCCTGTGTGGAGCAGCACGTGTAAATCCAACTACAGCAACCTCCAGGTGATACAAAACAGGGCACTTAGAACGTCATTCAACACGCCACTTTATACTAACCTTCAAAAACTACACGACAAAATTATGTTTCCTACCATTACAGATTTCATACATAGAATGACTCGTAAATTCTACCTTCATAGCATCAAATATAATACTAACACCCTGGTCTCATCAATAGGCAGAACACGCATGGCGACATTACCGTTTATCGATAAATATAAAACGTACAGACTGCCCCATCACTTGATTCTAGGCGACGAGTGTGTGTGACTCACTACCCGGTCTAGTACCGGTTGCTTGCTTGCACCTGGCCGGCATGGCAACGGCTCGTGTATTTAATTTAGTTATTGATAATTGTAATAGCAGGCTCGATTTATGATGGTCGCTTACTTAGTTTACCATTTACACAAGACGCGCATTAGTAAATATATGAGATGCACCAATGCGAACCATCTTACATCGTACCTTTTGTACTCAGGTTTATTATTTTTAGTGTACCCTCCTGTTCTACTGCGCTTTGTTAGGCAACTGCATAACAACGCGCATTAGAATAAACTCAACAGAGTAGGTACACTGGGTATTTAGTCTTAGTTTTAGATTACGATGCCATAAATGCTAGTTAGCCATAAAACAAGCATACCTACCATTGTTTACGAGTTTATGTCTGTATATGTCTTAATACTTTTATTTTATTTATGTACAAGTTTTTATAAAGGTGCCTTCTAGCCTGAAAAACATTATTATTAGTAGAAATTAATTTTGTGTGCTAGGTAGATAATAGTTGCTAGTCATACAAAAACAATGTATAACATGAAATAAAGAATTCTGAAAATCAATCAATAAATCAATGATCCATTTTGTTAGTAGTAATATTAGAAACCAATATTAGTACCTACATATTTACGAAATGAATTAATACATTACATTAAATGTAATTCCGCGAGAGTGCAGTCAATAAGTCAAATGGGTTTATTCCTCTTCTTGACTCTCCATCAACTCTGTAATGTAACTCTGTCTCTATCTCTAACAGGTGACTCGGAATAAGATTGCAATTTTGAAATGACAACTCTAAAACTAGCGATTTAGTCCATTTAAAGCCTTGAATCCTTACATCATATAAAACAGTCGCAATCGCATTCAAAATTTGCTCTGTGTAGGAAGCAGGAACAATTGCGCGTTGAAAAAGTATGCGAATCGAACTGTCAGCGGCTCTTATGTACAATGACATAAGGTTCATTTTCTGTGAACTCGAACACTTTTTCATTCTGGTAATCATTTCTGCTTAAGCCACTGAAGGCGTGTTCCCATCTTTTAAAAAGACAATTTGATTTCTATTCGGATTGATGGCAAAGATAGAGAATCTATAAGCCTGCGAAAAAACCGTTCGAGCTCAAAACAAACAAACAGCGTCAAGCCTTTTCCCACATGGGATGGCAGAGGCACAATTGTGCCCACATTTAGCCAGTTATTCAATATTCCATTTTACATGACAGGGAGCTGGCCCATCGCCGCAACTTTGGGGATACGAAGGTTTCCTCACGTTTTTTTCACCACAGTTAAAATGACCGTATAATGTACTCGATAATTTTGATTTATCTTATATTTATATTCATATACATATTCTTTATTACACAGATAATTTAAAAGTTAGAAGAAATCACAGCATCGGTCGATCCCGAATATCGAACGTCATTTCGGAAATAAACTCATACTTACCAAAATATGAATGATACTTGAAGGATACGGAAGTTGCGCTGGGGCCAGATATACAGGTTATTTATACCTAGTTCAGGCTTCAGATGTTCTCAATTTATTATTGTGACATTATTAAAAGGACTTAGTTGGTAAATCTTATAACTATTTGTAGTGTTATGCTACTTACATGTAATTTTCCAGGATGTTCAGCTGAATACTTGGTGAGCTGTACAGTCTGATATTTGGTATCACCTTTATTTTCATAGGACCCTGCAACGTTTTAAACCATAAGAACACATTAACAAATCATTTTCGCTTTGTATTTTCACACTATCAGCACTTCTAAATCTTGTATTTGGCTTTCTCCGAAACTCTGCAATCTCGGGCTTCGTGCGCGCTGGTGCGCTACCTTTTTATATTCATTGTTACTTCATTTACTTCATGGTTTTCTTGTTGTTTTCTGTATTACGAGCCTGAAACCAAAATCTTGACATATGTTGACGTCGTTGTTTATCTGGTTGTCATGGCAATGTCCATTCAAACTCCTTAGCGGTCTGATATGTTTGCTTCAATACTTTTACAAAAATACTTTTTCTCTCTTGGCCACTCACAAAAATTGCTTTTAATTTTAATAATTTTTAGAACTCTCCAAAAAGGGTATAAGAGCGGAACATTTCTGAAATTCTGGGTCTCACGTCAGCTTCTGAGCAAGAAGAATCACCTAAAGGCCTTATCCCGGGGTCGCACTACCCCGGGATCCTGCGAGCCGTTACTACAACGCGATCCTGCGAGCCGTTACTACAACGTGATCCTGCGAGCCGTTACTACAACGCGATCCTGCGAGCCGTTACTACAACGCGATCCCGCAAGCCGTTACTGCAACGCGATCCTGCGAGCCGTTACTACAACGCGATCCTGCGAGCCGTTACTGTAACGCGATCCTGCGAGCCTCAACCCTGTTCAGCGCTTCGCTGAGTCTCCTCGTCACCTACCCGTTCTCGGCTACACCTGCATCCTGGTCATCACTTCATCGGTCTCCTACTCTCCGTGTCCTCCGCTTCCTTTTTTATACCTAATCTGTATTTTTATAAAAACCTGTTCTCATTTCATCCATCCTCATCTGCTTATCATTTTTCTATAGTCATCACTGTAAATAGCTCTAATAAACTGTCACTACTAAATTTTATCCTGGTTGTTTTCTGTTAGGTTCTGGTTAGGTTCACATCATTACACGACATTTTCTGATGATGAAATAAAATTATTATTATTATTATTTCTTTCTTTTTCTCTCCTATTCATAGGAGGTTATTTTACGGCACGAGCCTAAGCCAAGTACATAGTGATGAATGAATGATTAAGATGAATTTCCCATGAATTTGCGGACGATCCTGCAAGTGTTTAAAATAACGGCCTTTGCAGTAGTGTATATGTTGATGGATGTAAATGTATTGTTTTTAAGTACGAGTGTAATGATTTGGGGATGATACTGGTTGTAGATATTATAATGGGTACTGTTTTCATAGTCTTTAACCCTCCATTGAGCCTGGATCTCTATTGAATTATTATTATTATATTATGAAAAACCCAAAAATTCAATAAGCTCAACAGCAAAAAATTGCTTCATTCAAAGTCACCTGACAAATCAAAGTACTTACACACGTAGAAGGGTATACACCTGCATCGCTGTAATGTTCTCTTCACCAACTTATCTGACAGACACCCGGAGTAGAAGCTCGAACTCACATCGGAGTCCTGTGGATGAAAACTTCAAACAGTTAGCAACAATTTAACAACTATTTGGCGATGTCAGACGTAGAATTACTATGTTACCCGTCATTAAGCCCCGTCCTCGCACCTTGTTATTTTTATTTTTTCGCGAAAATAAAATAAAAACTTCGAGGAAAACGTTTTACGGACGCCAAGAAAGCAGCGGCTGCGTTTCAAAAGGCCGTCGAAGAGCCCCCTTAAGACGAGTGGGCAATGTGCTTTTCTCGGTGGTTCCATCGGATGCAAAGATATATTGACGTGAATGGACACTATTTTGAAAAGATCTAATAAAACAAATAACTTGCTAAACGAATAAGACAGGTAGTGCCAAAAGTTATTTTATTAAACCTAATTTTTCGCAAAAATTTGAGAGGCACACTGAGGTCTTCATTCTACAGAACTTGGTGGTATTTTCAACCCCCTAGGTTTTTGTAGATAAAGCTAGACACCTGTGTTTTCTGTGACTAATAATAAGACACAATTTATAGAGGCAAATTCCTAAAATTAAGTCAAGCAGTGGGAAATTGATCCAATTGATTGTAAAAAGCAGCCGTCCAATATTCCGCCATTTGGTCACTGACTGACTCATCGTCGATCATCAATATTCTTATACTTGTAGCTCGCGCGGTCTACTGTTCTCACAGAATGACTAGTTTTATAAGTTTTACCCTTTCCTTACTATCATCTCGTCCTAAACATATATCCTATCCTGCCGTTGCAAACTATATATTAGTGGGAAATAGATCTAATAAAATCTTACAGTCGGAAGTATGCACTTTCTGGAGTCCATTGACAAAGCTTTGACGTCATCAGATGAATCCATTGCAAGAAGACTTATGCTGACATCAAAAAAAGCTTTGGAAACTAAGCTTATTGTTGGATCAACCACAGTTAGTAGATCATTAGCGTCTAATATAAACATCTGGAATAAAACCATTTAATCATTTCATAAATCACCATGGTACTAGAGTAAAGACGTTACAAATATTTCTTAATCACGTTTATGTTGCATGTAGGTACATTAGCGTTTGTGAGGCGGAAACCATAACAGTGATGACTTTTTAATTAACTTGTTAATGTGCTCTTCAGCCTGGAAGCACAACAAACGATTCAAAAATTGGGGACACCTATTAGTAGGCCTTCATAGCTCTATCGGGATAAAACAGTGAACCACTGTGTATTCTAAGCAAATTCTATTTCTGATTCAAACCTCTAGAAATCTAAATAAACAAACGTTTGATTGCTTGATTTTAAAAGTAAACAATTTCGTGCAAATAAAAGCCGAGTAGGGTAATTTAAAACCAAGACAAATATGTCACCATTTAATTAAGTTTAAAACAAAGGGCCTTGCACAAGATCGTCTCCACCAACCAACTGATTTCAAACGTCTTATTAAAAGATCAACTAGATGTTGATCTTTTAATAAGAGGCCTTCCACCGTGGGGGATCCGTACAAAAGAGTTTTTGTGCAAAAATAAATGCACCTATTGAATATCAAATCTTTGTGCAGCAAAGAGCGCGTGTAATCGTTTGCTATCTTTTATATTAGCCGTGCGTCCCAGTCCCAGTTTTCTGAAAACCATCGATTTTTGGATTGAAAATGATTATTATGGCCTTTTTATGGGACGTCATAATAATTTTGAAACTAGTGTCACTTCTGTTGATAGGTGGGGACAGTATCCATACAATATTAAGTATTTAACAGAAAGTTGTCTATCAACAAATCTTAAGTGATTATATATGTAAGGATGAATATGGATGACCTTACACTACGCCGAGCCAAGGTGGCTGACGTTGGTAAGCAGATGACACTGCTTTAATAGAAGTGTGCAGGACACTTGGCAAGGTTAGAAGACGGCAGTTGGACCAGAGTATTTGCCAAGAAGAGGCCAAAGATCAGACAACCTGCTGTATGGTCCGATGACAGCGAGGATTTAAGGAAGACAGTGGACGCTGGTTGCACTGTACCGAGGACCGGCTTGAATTTAATAGTGACTATCAGTGAAAGGCCGATGATGATAATAATTATACTTATAATTTATATATGTACTTATTTAAATTGAATATCTTACATCTACGTCACCATCTGCGGTGGTACCGTTAGCAAAAATGGTTTTGCCGTTCAATATAATTTCCAATCCGTCTGTCCTCTCGTGCGATGCATGGTAGTTGAATTTCTCGTCTGTATTAAGCCTGCAATAGATGAAATTAGTTCGTGACAGTTTAATGTTATATTATAGGTACTCTTTTAATTCTAGAACAATCAATAGAGAAGCTTCAGTGAAGGTCACACTGATATATTTTGCGATAGTGCCAATATATTTCAAGCGTAAGCTTGCTGTCGCGAAGTACTCTAAACCGGAACTTGTCATGTTTAGTGCGGACATAGTTCGTTTGGGCAAAACGATATACATTTAAACTGTTAATGTTTCAATTATTTTTCAATTAAATTTTTATCAACCAGTCTGTATCACAATAAAATCGAAATAAAAATTAACATAACAAAGGAGTCTTAAAACGACGTCTGCGAGTTCACGCTGCAGATATATATATCTGCAGCGTGAACTCGCTTTTGGGGCCTCCTAGCACAGGTGTTTATATACTTAAAAGGAGGTCCCATCAAATAGTTGTATTATTAAGTTATAGTTAACGAAATAAACATTTTTCATTTTTCATATATAGTAAGAAATATTCTTCGATTAATAGTATGGGTGGTTTGGCCACGGACTCGCACCTATAGTGGATTTAGTAATATGTCCTTCTACTTATTTTATGCTATATTTTGAAGTTTTTGGGGGCTCAAAAACGATCTAACTAGACCTAATTTTCGCGAGTTTTCAGCGCGTGAGGTTCTCGCCCTAATATTACGTGACAATATTAAGTACGTTGGAGGGAGAAGACTAACCAAAAAGTTTCGTTCAAATGAGGTCGAATCAAAAAATATCCCCTTAATCCTTCTTACTTGAACTTGCATATTTTGGCCACATAGTATAGGTATTCAGTCCCTTAGCCTACAACAGGTATAACGGTTTAACAGCCTGCGATGAATGATGTGCAGTCTGATGATTCGTTATCAACACGACCAAACCACCTTCGGGCAGGACTAGGAACCCAGATAATATTATTAGGGAAAGCAAAGCGAACCCATCATTGGACCATAGTACACTTATGATGAGTAACTAAACATTCGAATGCTTACTACCTTCTCTGGCTCAAACATCTAGGTTTGTCGTTCTGCTCAGGGCGTCGGCTCTGCAGCAAACCCGCTGCCTGACGATGAAGACCAGACTCAACGCCATGATGGCAGAGCTGAAGCGCGGACTTGATTTAAACGCCGAATAGATCGATCGACGCCACGTCGATTCCATCCATGCATCGTCTATGCCGGAATTTGTCAACCACTCCTGCCCCCATCCGACCAATCCTGCGTAGCGACGGCCTACCAAGTTTCCAAGTCAAAGACCGAGCGGAGACCTTCGCCGAATGCTTCGAGAAGCAGTTTAAGCCGAATACGAATGATTTAAAGCACGTCCCAGCAGTCGGGAGAAACCTGCAAGAGTAATTTGCCACACCAATAACTCCCGAAGAAAATCCCATCGTAGTCACGCCCCACCAGATCATGCGTGCATCTTACGAACCAAGCTCAGGAAATCCCCGGGCGCAGACTGCATACCCTACACGGCGACGTTACATTTGCCCCCACATACTGTAGCGGCTATTATGCGCTTATTTAACGACATCTTGCGCACGGGTCACACCTCACAGTGTAAAGAGGACTTGGTCATCATGTCGACCAAGTTGGGAAAGGACACCAAGCTGCCTGAGAGCTATCGGCTGATAACTCTACTGAGTACCATCTCAAAGGTATTTGAGAAACTCCTGCTAGCGAAACTACTGCCCCACATCCAGCCACGCCCGGAAAAGTTCTACTTTAGGTCCGAGCATTCTACGACGCTTCAGCTCACCAGTGTACTGAATGACATGACGGTTTGTTTGAATAAGAAAGAATACACTGTCAAAGTACTTTCGGTCATGGAGAAGGTATTTGACAGAGTATAGCACGAGGAGTTGCTGTATAAACTGTCGAGGTCTCCAGCCCTTAGGAGAACGGTCCAGATCATCACCTCCTTCGTAAACAATCACCGTTTTCGAGTGATGGTGGTAGACGCCGTCTCTGAGGAACACCCCGTTGCAGCTGGCGTCTCCCAAAGGTCTCAGAGGTTCTATCTGTCTCCTGCCTGCTATGCCCGATACACGAATTACATACTCATCGGTCCGGGTGCCCAGCTGGCACTCTTTGCCGATGGCGCAGCTTACTATGCAACGTCGATCTAGGCTCAGCATGCTGCCGTCTAGCTGCAGTGTATCCTGGTCATCTTGCCTGACTGGCTCGCCAAGTGGCTAATGTCCGTCAATATTGGGAAATCGTAAGTGCTCATCACATGCCAGACTCTACTTCCACCATTGCTGCAGCTCCAAGGACAGGACATCGTGTGGTCTCTGCAGGTGAAGTACCTGGGAGTGACAATCGATCGCCGGCCCACCATGAAGCAGCACGTCGATAAGTCGTCAGCTAGGTCAAGGTGGTTTGCGCCAAGCTGCGTCCACTCCTCGGCTCCAGCCTCCCTTTGAGCGCGAAGCTCGGGATCTAGATATGTTACGTGAGATCCCGCCTCACATACGCGGCCATGGCATGATACGCCCTGGGCTCGGAGATGAACAAACGGAGACTTTGACCCCAAGAGAACCTCCCTCTGCGTACCATCGTCGGCGATCCCCGCTACGTGAGGAACGCGACGATCCAGAGGGACCTATGATTGGAATCAGTGGACCAGTTTGTTCAGAGGCTAGTGAAAGTCATGTTTGCAAATGCGGATGCGTCACACCACCCGCACATCTGCAAACTGGCGCCCTACCACGCGTGCCCGCCCGACCGCCATCGCCTACCATGCGACTTGGTTGCTTATTGGCGATCACCAAATGAAATACTTCATCCAGTGAGAAGACCAACGCCCAAGAGGGCCCCCCGATGAACTATCCACCGGGGTGGACAGAGACGATTCTTCGGGAAGAGATCCATTGATCTGACCATGACTTCCCCCGTCCTGGAAGAGGTGCTTGAGAAGGCCCCCGAATGACCGAAGTTTACATCACAACTAGAATGAATACACTGCGTATTATTTCTGCACCCCAAAACTCGGTAATGTGTGCGTGTGGCTGCTTGTGATTATGCGGAACGGAATGTGGTTGCGTGTGGGACACCACGCATGCTCAGGAGGACTAATACCAACTTTTGAGAAACCATCCTTATTCCGTGCAATTGAAAAGCAGGCCTTAAACAGGATTGCTTATAATCGTAATATGACGGTCCTAAAGGTGAGCCGCCATTGCCCTGCTAATCCGCCAAGTTGAACGGTTAGCATGGTCTTTGGTCTATCTACTGTCAACTAAACAGAATGAAATAGCGCTATATAATAATAATAAAAATAATACCTTGGACACTATTTACACACATTGATCTAGCCCCGAACTAGGATTCCCTGTATTTTGGGTACCAGACAACGATACACATACTTATATAGATAAATATTATACTTAGATAGATAAACAACCATGACTAGGGTACAAACATCCGTTCTCATCAAACATATATTTGCCCCCACCGGGACTCAATCCCAGGGACCCTTGGCTTCGTAGGCAGGGTCACTGCCGCCTCGGCCATTCGGGTCGTCGTATAGATTCACATAAGCATCTCCCTTTCCCACTAGTAACATTCAAAACAGTGACACCACGTATTTTATTAGATGACAGGTTTTGTAGAATGCGAAATTACGGTAAGATTTTTAGACAATGAATTATCAAACATACAATTAGCGTAATCGAAATATTGTAAAGCTGTAACCAATTAATTTATGACACTTTGTATAAGTATGGTTCATACTGATCATTTTCAGTATTTTATTTCTGATGATATATGTTTTTGAACGTGCCTTAGATACTTAAAAATTGGTGCAAAATTGCAAATTCAGTTTTATTAAATTGTGGAAATGCAAATTCAGCTTCATTAAATGCAGCTGATTGCAGCTTCAGCAGAGCTATATTTCAGAGTCCATTCATCCCACCCACCATCGACATCGTTTACCCAAATCTCCTCTCCCCATCCTATTAAGTTCACCTGCCCCATAACACCTCTCTAGAACCAGACGGTTTTAATTTTCCGCAAAACCTATGGTGTCGCCTGAACAAGCTGAGGACGGGCCATGGCCGTTGCAACTATTTCCGGCACAAGTGGAGATGGAAAGATTCTACCCTATGGGAATGCGGAACAGAGGTCCAATCGATGGAGCACATCATCCAGCGATGTCCAATTTATCGAAACGCCGGTCCATTCGAAGACCTGTTCGACAACTTAGCCCCTGACATAGTCAACTGGCTGAATGATCTAAAGATACAAATATAGATTGCCTAACTTTTAAGCGTAGGTCTTCACTCCCGTCTTCAATAATCCCTAAAACATACCTCTCGATTCTTCTCTCTGTAACAAACAATACATTATATTCAATTATTTTATTATTATTTATTTTATTATTATTTATTCAATAGTTTACAATAAGGCTTACAGTAATTATTTACCAAATTGCACTTATTGCTAGATAATTAGTAACAAAAAGCAACACTTATCATTTATCTGTAGAAACTAAATAGTAGAGTCAGATCGTTTGTTAACTTTGGGATTGTATCAGAGAATATGTCAACCAGCTGACCCACCCTGACCAGTTCATTTATGAGAGCTATAGCTCTTGGGGTAGGCGCGTTTTCACCGCGCAGGCTGCGAAAATGATGGGCCGAAGCCAATAGTGGTGGCCGCCGCCGAAGCATACCAGATCGCAATTTGGGGACTATTATAGAGATGTTGTGCAAAACGCTTGGATTATTTACCATGTTTCGCAATGTACTGATATAGTGGACAAATAGGGCCAGCTTTCTTCTAAGCTCTAGAGTATACAGGCCAACCATACCCACCACAAATAGGGAGGGGAAAAGGAAAGGATAATAACCATACATTCGTTTGTAGAGGTATCTAGCAAACTTCCTTTGTATTCGCTCTATCATAATAGTGTATTTATCCTCGCGAGGATCCCAAACTATAGCGTCAAACTCCAGCCTACTACGAACAAATGCGTTGTAGAGCATAATAGTAACTTTCGGATCTCTAAAATGAGAAGCAGTCCGCATGATGAACCCTAAAGTCCTGCTGGCATTTTTGCAAGTTGTTTTAATGTGATCGCTAAAGGTTAATTTTTGGTCCAACATTATCCCCAGATCACGGATCTTGTCAACCCTTTCCATGACTTGTCCGTCTAGCGTGTATAGATTCATTGCAGGTGCGCGTTGCCTAGAAAACGTGATGGATTTACACTTTGCAATATTCAAATCAAGTTTATTTGATTTGCTCCACTTAGCTACAGCGTTTACATCATCCTGCATTCTTTGACCATCGGCAGCAACTCTACAAGGTGTGAACAATTTTAAGTCATCAGCAAACATGAGACATCTACACCCCTTCACAACGTCAGGGAGATCATTTATCATGAGCGCGAACAACGTCGGTCCGAGTGTGCTACCCTGAATTACCCCAGATCTAGTGTAGTAGTCGACAGAACGGTATTTTTGAAGCTGGACATACTGGACACGATCACTCAAGTAACTGGCAATAAATTTTAGAAGTTTGGGTGTGAAACCAAAGCCAGATAGCTTACGTAGGAGTATATCATTATCAACAGTATCAAAAGCCTTCCGAAAGTCAAAAAATGCAGCGTCAACTTGACAACCTGTGTCCATTTGACAAAGAGTGTAGTCAAAGAAGTTAATATGGTTCGTTGTGGTAGATCGCCCTGCACGAAAACCATGCTGTGCGTCTGCAAGACGAATCTCTACCTGTCGAGTTATTTGCGCATTAAGTATATGTTCAAAGACTTTACAAAAACCTGACAAGACAGCAATAGGCCTAAACTCAGTCACATCAATAGAGCTAGATTTAGGCACCGGCGTAACTCTCGATCTCTTCCATTTACTGGGAAATTTACATTGCTTTATAGAGAGGCCAAATATATGCTGAAGCGGCTTAATTAGCACATATTTACAATCTTTTATCAAGAAAGCTGGTATTGAGTCAGGGCCTGTGGCAGCTGTAACTTTCATGCTCTGGATGGCGGGCTTGACTTCTTGAAATGTTATGTCAGTTATAGAAATGTTGAGAGCGTCTAAGCAACCTCCAGAACACTGTTCAGCATCCTCTGCGCTAAGATTTGGAATAGTGTCTAAGAATACAGAGTGAAAGTGAGTTGCAAATGCATCAACAGCTTCCTGGTTGCCTACACATTTACCCTTGTGGATGTATTCTTGGCTCAAGCTCCTGGGACTCCGCAAGCTTTTAACATACTGCCAGAATTTATTGGAGTCTTCATATATATTACGTTCAACTGTTTTCATATAGCGGCGGTACGCCATATCTATTAGTGATTTTATAAGACTTCGATAGTACTTATAAACCTGATGATTGAAATCCAGACCCAACTGCTTATACTTTTTTAGGTGAAAGTACTTGATCTTCAATTTTGATTTAATTTCATCCGTAAACCAAGGTGGATAGCGTCTATAGTTGATTTGCGTACTACTTTTTAATGGCACATTTTCATCAAGAACACAGTAAAGTTCATCATAGAAGGCATGTAGAGCAGCATCGCTGTCCCTCAAACTCAATACATTAGTCCAATCAACGCGAGATAGTTCAAGATATAGTTTGCTTAGATCAGCTTTGTGAAAATTCCATTTAGGGGGCTGCCTATCAGCGTTCGGGGGAGGTTTTGAGGTTATGTAGGAGGGTAAAGAATGTTTTGAGCTAGGCATGGTTAGCATTATCTCCAGGGGTGGGTGATACAGGTCTGCGGGAACCAACGGTTCAACATCAGCTGAAACTAGTACTTGCTCTGATTTAATATTTGTGATTACATAATCAAGAATCCCTCCATAAGAATTAGGTGTAACATTTAGTTGCTTACCGTTACAGAATTGGATAAAGTTGATAATCTGTGATTTCACTTTTGAGCTGCATGAATTGATGTTGAAATCTCCTAATAACAATAAATTCAAGGTAGAGTACCGACAGTATATATCTTCTAAGCATTCTAATACATCCAGGTAACGACTATCATCATAGCTAGGTGGTAAATATACTACACAGATAATTAATTTGACACCTTTATGAGTTATAATTAAACCCAAGATTTCTTTTTCAGCAGTCAGACTGTCAATATTGTCAATTATTTTAATAGAGAAGCTATCCTTAACTCCTAACATAACTCCGCCCCAGCCAACATTTTCCGGGCGATCTCTTCGATACACTTTATATCCAGCGGGAAATAATTCACTGTTCATTACAGAGGTAGTCAGAAAGGTTTCAGTCACAGCTATCACGTCACAATCCATTGCAGATACGCTATTTAAAAAGATATGAGTTTTACTTCTGAGACCTCTTACATTCTGATAAATAATATTAAGTTTAAGTTTAATATCTCTACTTCTGCGTGTCTTTGCTTTGACGGCGAAAATTCTGACGCCACGGCTTCACACATATGTCTTCAGTCCAGTTTGCAGGCGACAAGACAATATCAGCAGAAGAGAGCGGAACACCCAACTTAAATGAAGCATAGTCCCCACGGGCATTCAGGGACGTCACAGAACAGGTATCATGGCCGCATAAAGTGGCAAGATAGGTTTTCACCTGTTCACTAGTGGTGCCAGTCTTAACATAATACAGATGAAGATAGCGGCGTCGTTCAGCAGCTTCCAAGAGTGTTTGACCCGGAATGATGGTAGCAGTCCCGCGCACAACGTTGGACAGACTTGCAGCGCTGCGCTTCCGCCTCTTTTTGACTTCAATCCAGTCCGACTCATTTGCACTTGCCAAAGCCGCAGCGGAGAGATCTTGTACATCCGAGGCAGGAAGTTGGAGCAAGGCACCGACCGGATCCGGGTGTGATGCAGGAAGAGAAACGTGAGAAGAAGACTGAGAAGAAGACTGCGCCTGAACACTTGCTGACGGGAGATATGCTGAGCACGTGTCTCCTACCACTGTGCCTTTTTTTCCTTGGGTGGGCTTCTCCTTGACTACCTCAACTGGGACTAGATTATTATGTTCAGTTGCACCGTCCGTACATGCCACCCGACCACGCACCTCACGCGCAAGCTCCTCTACCTTGAGTTCTAGAGTTGACATTTTCTCGCTCAATGCGGAGAGTTCCTTGCGGACTGGAATTGCAAAGTTCTCAGTAATAACGGTCTTAATAATTTCCATAAGGCGCTCTCCCGTGAACCGTGAGAACTCGTCGCGTATGATAGTACGAATATTATCCATATACTGAGTGTCATCAAATACTTCGACCATGCTAGAGCCTCCGCGCTTCATGTTCACTTTGGAGTAGCCAGTATCTGGAGTCTGAAGAGATAGATCATCGTCGGCATCGACATTCAGTCTTACCGCAGGAATCTGAGCATAGGCAGAGCCCACGGAAGTATTGAGGTTTCCAGTTTTGGGTATTTTGCTAATACACTCCAGACATTTCCAACTTTTCTTATTCTCATCCGACATAATATTATAGAAACAGCATTCAGGAACATTTGCGCATTCCAAATCATAGTGTTTTTCACATACCCTGCATACCAGGTAACGCCTCGAATTTATAATTCCGGAACAGCCCCAACATTTCACCTGCTTCGATATCGAGGCATCCCCTACCAAGGATGGCGAAGATGAAGACATCTGTCGGCTTAACAAAGCAATCTAAGGTACCCAAATCCAACACCAGAGGTCGCCTCCGTATGGAAGATATCTTAGGCAAGACTTAACAAGACTTAACAGTTTCCAAGTTAGGTCGCTAGGCAGCGCCACTTCGTGTAGCTGTAGATCGTTGATTGATTTTGCAGAACTCGATCACGAACGACGATATATAGTTCCGTCTGTGACACCACTTTCCTCCAATTGCTGTTAATTCGTGGTACCAGGCTACAGGGGGCGCCACTGCGCACACACAAATTGGAAAAAAGGTGAATGCGGCGGGTGAGGAATCGAACCTGCGATCGATTGCGCGCTCAGCTATTATACCAAAACGTTAACGCAGTGAGCCATCAAGACACTACGAACTAGTGCGGAATTAGAATACTCTATGGAATGCTTGATGCAACTCTATGGAGTGCTTGATGCGATAATATAACGTTGATGTAGGTGTTTGCAGAAATTTTCGATGTTGTGTCTGTGCACTCAACGGAATTTGGTCACACTTTGCACTGGTTTTACTGCTTAACTGATATTAATGTTTGATATTTTACGGAACACTTGAAGATGTATTGGTCTGCTACACTTCCTAAAAAAATTAGTATATTTGGTGCACTTTGGACTAATTTTATAAATAAAACTGTACGGAGCGATATTATAGACGTTATCTTGTCGGTCTACCCTCTCAAAAAAATCTTCAATCTTGCAATAATTTTAATAATTCTGATAACCTAGGTGATTCATTAGCAAAAACATATTTTTTACTGCGCTCCGCTCCGCCAATTCGGTTCTGTGACTTAAGATGACCTTTGTTATATTCCTCTTGCTAAATTTGCGTTCATTCAGTTGAACAATCTTACTCCCGGCCGCCAACTTTCCCTTCGTTTCTTGTTTGTGCAATTGGTATCACACCAACCATGATAGTTCTGCAGGACAAACACTGATCAGCTGTCCTCGTGAGGTCCTCCCACATTACTTGCGTGTGGTCAAACTTATGAGCTAAACAATACATGGTATAGAATACCGTGAGCATTAATAGCTTGACATTTTCAAACCAAGTCCCCTTCGCTCTTGCAGATCTTGCCCTTATAGCATCCTTTGAAACAAACAAAAGAGCCGATGGTTCTGTTTATATGGTAGGCAATTGTCATCAGCTCACGGTGAATGCAACACAATTAAATCTTCTTAATGAGGACTTAATCTTCCGAAAATGCCACGCATTACTGCCGCATACCTAATTCCTGACTGAGCTTGATTATATTCCACATTTGACACACTTCATGTGTACCTATAAAAAATTGGTTGCATAGGTACACATGAACTGTTTGAAGTTGTAGACAATGGTGGCAATTCCTCACGAGGCCGCCGTGATGCCCCACTCATTTAAAACGCTCGAAAATTTATGAGGAAACTACAAAAACCACTATTAAATTACAAATCAATGTTGTTTAGGCTAATATCTACACGCGATATAGGGGTTTATTATGGAAATGTCTGAATTATAACAATCATTATAATAACACATTTTACAATTAAATAAAATACAATGACATAAATCCGCCAAACGATTCGTCATAAGTAAACTTATCTACTAGTTTTTTCAAGATCGTCTAATTTGATATAACAGGTGTGCAAAAAACGATTTGTTGCTGTCAAATATAGTTTCATAGTATAAAAGTCTATTAAAAAAAAAGTTAAACGGTTTTTGCGCGATAAACAGTCCTTTTGCAGGCCTGCTAATTATTGCTCATAACGCGAAAAAGCAGGGCAGTTCAGTTTAGGTCCTGCTATAAGAGTTGGTATTAGGCCAGTAGGCCAGTAGGCCCCCGGTAGTCTAGTAAGGCCTACTGTTCTTACTAGACTACCGTTTGGCACCCTTTGGGTACGGAACCCTTAAAATAAAAGATAATTTACATTTGTATAACCTGTAATGCAATGCAATGCCATCTGTTGAAATTGCTACTGTAAGGTCTCTCAGGAAATTGAAGTCGGTGTGAACTCGCGCACCGAGGATTCTGCGCAAATTGCATTATAGGAACTACAAATTTACGTTTTTTTTGCTTTACTTGTGCTATAAGACCTAGCTTTGGGCCAAATTTAATGTTTCTAGGTCAATTGGACGTATCCTTTAGGTTTTGATTCCCTTGCGAGCATCAAGCTAATTAAGCAAAATAGTGACATATACACTTCTTCAATCAATCAATTCAATCAACAAATATTTTGATTTTTTAACTGCTTCATGCAAATAAAGAGCTTTAATAATCGACATAAATTTAAACTTGGTACCTCCTCGTGTTCCTGACTGAGAGTAAAAGTCTCGACATAAATTGTCGGTTTTTGGGTTTTTCTCTTAATTGGTGCTATAATGTTGTTTTGTGCTTAATGTCATGATTCTAGGTCAACGGGAAGTGCCCTACAGATTTTGATTCCCTTGCGAATGTCAAGCAATTCAGTCAGAAGAAATATACATATCTGTATCTGAGGTTTGTCGGATTCTTCTTATGATGAGCTCAGAGCTCAGTCTACCCGTTAGTGTATCCAGGTTAGGTCCCGATTGAAGCTTTAATCGAGGGTATTGCCAAGAAACACAGTTTCCATAGGGCTCAGTTTTTTATTATGACAATGGTATTAGTGGATGTCTTTTTTACATTGGGTAAATAAAACTTTACACATTTGGCTTTCTTTTGATTTAGTATAAGATTGTTTACTCTAAACCAATCTGGAGATAGCATTGTTCAGATCTTCATAATATTGTTGTTGTGTTTTCACCTAAAAGAGTAATTAAGTATCAATCTCGAACTATTTCATGCTTACTTTTAACATTATGGGGTATGTTGTTTTTATAAATAAGAAAACCCGCCAAGTGCGTGTCGGACTTCGCACATTTAGGGTCCCGTAATAAATGTAGAAAATAAGCCAAAAATATTAAATCAGCAAAGCACTCACTTCACATATAACTGATACACCTAGCCAAAATATGACTATCATTCTTCACCCGCAAATAATGAGACGGTTCACAGAATACATCTTTATAACAAGTTTAAATTGTGTAGTCCTGATAGTTTCGGAATAAAGTTGTTGTGACATATGGACGGACAGACAGACTTGACGAAACTATAAGAATTCCTTGTTTCTCTACGGAACCCTAAAAAAGAACCGACCTAATATTGAACCCTGTGGAATGCCCATGTGGCGATCCCGACGAACTCTTACTCTTGCCTTCACATTGACTACAACCTTTTGTGTTCTGTTACTGAAATAGGAACTCAGAAGGCCAAGTGTATTATCCTTTATAACATAATGGGCTACCTTTCTGACTAGAATATCATGATTCACACAATCGAAACCTTTGAAAAGGTCACAATAAAAGCCGATTGCGTCATATGAGTCTTGCCAAGCACTGAATGTATGTTTTATAAGTTTAGCTCCAGCGTCGGTCGTCGAGCGACCCAGACCGAGTGACGAAATAATGGCGATAAAAATAAGTGCTCCAACCAGTATGTTTTTTTTGAATATTTTGCTAAGGGTGGGTAAAGTCGCCATCGATCGGTGTAAAATTCTTGGGATTGAACCTTTGAAAAGAGGAATAATTTACTTAGTTACATCAAGACAGGAAACGAATCACTATAGTAATAATAAGCATAATGTTTCATTCTTAAAACATAAAAGTACAGAAAGTTATTACAAGAACATAAAATAGTGATAAAGTTGCCGTTTTTGTGAAGCAGGCACGACCAAGCTAGGCATTTTAAATGCCTGTTTTACGATCACTGGTAGCTCACATTTACACCCTTAGAGCTAGATGACTTAAATCATAACATAAGTAACAGGGTATAAGTATGTATAGTATGTAGCCATACTTTGCACTTAATTTATGGTTGTGTCGGTGAAAATGTATGTGAGGTTTTGTGTGAATAGTAGAGAAAAGTCTTACTTTATTACAGTGAAAATATTTTCAGTTTGATATAGTCCAGTTTAACAGCCAGTTGTTATTATGTGCTGAACTTTTATTTTACATAGGTTAAAAATGTTATGATCTTTGTTAATTAGATCGTGGGTCCTAGCAAGTTATACTGAACTATCTATCAGTAAGAAAGCGCTAATCAGCTGTGAAGTGAGTGCCTAATATGTATCTAGAATTAACATCAAACTTACACTATATTCATACGAATTACCTCTGTCTTTCATCTGTCTGATAGCAATGCACTTATGTATATCGTGTAGTATCAGGTGAGTAATAAATAAGAGTGTACGGCTAAAGTTTTATCGTCAAAAGTACTTCCACAGATTGTCAAGTGCTAAGGACAAAACAAAGGTGCCACGATGCATTGTGCTGTGCAGTAGTGTATTGCCTTATAATATAGTTATGGTGTTGTTTCAAGTTGTATACTTGTAATATAAGAATAATAGAATGCAATACTCCCGGGGTTTGTCCTTGGTAGTTCGAATCGTCCTTTGTCTGCTGGTCCACAGCACTTATCATCAGAATGGGTGATATCTGAAGTGTGGTAGTATCGGGCTTTGGTACGCGCACTTTTCCCAATATTTTTTTAAAAATAATTGAAACATTAACAGTTTAAATCTATAAGGTATGATAAAAGTATTAGAACAGCCGAGTTTGACGTTTTGCCCAAACGAACTATGTCCGCACTAAACATGACAAGTTCCGGGTTAGAGTACTTCGCGACAGCAAGCTTACGCTTGAAATAAATTGGCACTATCGTAAAATATATCAGTGTGACCTTCACTGAATCTTCTCTATTGATTGTTCTAGAATTAAAAAAGTACCTATAATATAACATTGCACTGTCACGAACTAATTTCTCGTCTGCATTAAGCCTGCAATAGATGAAACCGCACCAATAACATTGAAACAATATTTTGTTATGTTAAATCCAAATTATTCACTCCACAGTGGTACGGAATCCTTCGTGCGCGAGTTTGACTCACACGTGACCGGTTTTTTGAGTTTATTTAGAAAATAGGATTTCAATTATCGTCGTGGAAACTAAACATGAATTTAAATCACTTTTTCAAAGCTCCAATCTATACCTATTTATTAGTGTAATTGTTTCTTCACAAATACTATCAAACGATTTACCGGTTGGTCAATTATCCAGCAAATCGGATTATCACCCCCGGTAGTCTAGTAAGAACTACTGTTCTTACTAGACTACCGGGGGCCTACTGGCCTACTGGCCTAATACCAACTCTTATAGCAGGACCTAAACTGAACTGCCCTGCTTTTTCGCGTTATGAGCAATAATTAGCAGGCCTGCAAAAGGACTGTTTATCGCGCAAAAACCGTTTACCTTTTTTTTATAGACTTTTTATACTATGAAACTATATTTGACAGCAACAAATCGTTTTTTGCACACCTGTTATATCAAATTAGACGATCTTGAAAAAAACTAGTAGATAAGTTTACTTATGACGAATCGTTTGGCGGATTTATGTCATTGTATTTTATTGTATTTTATTTAATTGTAAAATGTGTTATTATAATGATTGTTATAATTCAGACCACAATAAACCCCTATATCGTGTTTAGATATTAGCCTAAACAACATTGATTTGTAATTTAATAGTGTTTTAAATAAGTGGGGCATCACGGCGGCCTCGTGAGAAATTGCCACCATTGTCTACAACTTCAAACAGTTCATGTGTACCTATACAACGAAACTTCTATAGGTACACATGAAGTGTGTCAAATGTGGAATATAATCAAGCTCAGTCAGGGATTAGGTATGCGGCAGTAATGCGTGGCATTTGCGGAAGATTAAGTCCTCATTAAGAAGATTTAATTGTGTTGCATTCACCGTGAGCTGATGACAATTGCCTACCATATAAACAGAACCATCGGCTCTTTTGTTTGTTTCAAAGGATGCTTTAAGGGCAAGATCTGCATAGCAAGAGCGAAGGGGACTTGGTTTGAAAATGTCAAGCTTTTAATGCTCACGGTATTCTATATCATGTATTGTTTAGCTCATAAGTTTGACCACACGCAAGTAATGTGGGAGGACCTCACGAGGACAGCTGATCAGTGTTTGTCCTGCAGAACTATCATAGTTGGTGTGATACTGTAATGGAACATCGCTTAACGAATGCAATCAGTGTACAGTGAGAATCGGAATTAGCTGTGTCAGTTCCTTTAACGCTTGAGTTATTGAGTGATTCGAAGTAAGTTGACAAAGGGGCCATGGAACGTGGTTGGTTCGGAGAAGTGAGGGTAGGTCAGGTTTTTTATCGCATTCCTGCGAAATATGTAGGGATCAGAGCCGAGTTAGTTGCGCGCTTTGTATCTTTAGATATTTCAGCCAGTTGACTATGTCAGGGGCTAAGTTGTCGAACAGGTCTTCGAATGGACCGGCGTTTCGATAAATTGGACATCGCTGGATGATGTGCTCCATCGATTGGACCTCTGTTCCGCATTCCCATAGGGCAGAATCTTTCCATCTCCACTTGTGCCGGAAGTAGTTGCAACGGCCATGGCCCGTCCTCAGCCTGTTCAGGCGACACCATAGGTTTTGCGGAAGATTAAAACCATCTGGTTTTTGAAAGGTGTTATGGGGCAGGTGAACTTAATAAGATGGGGAGAGGAGATTTGGGTAACCGATGTCGATGGTGGGTAGGATGAATGGACTCTGAAATATGACTCGGCTGAAGCTGCAATTAGCTGCATTTAATTAAGCTGAATTTGCAATTCCACAATTTAATAAAGCTGAATTTGCAATTTTGCACCAATTTTTAAGTACCTAAGGCACGTTGAAAAACATATGTCATCAGAAATTAAATACTGAAAATGATTAGTATGAAATATACTTATACAAAGTGTCATAAATAAATTGGTAACAGCTTTACAATATTTCGATTACGCTAATTGTATGTTTGATAATTCATTGTCTAAAAATCTTATCGTAATTTCGCATTTTACAAAACCCGTCATCTAATAAAATACGTGGTGTAACTGTTTTGAATGTTACTAGTGGCAAAGAGAGATTCTTATGTGAATCTTTATAGCGCTATTTCATTCTTAGCAGATAGCCGTGGCCAAGCCACCCATACTATTAATCGAAGAATATTGGTAACTATATATACACTTATACCTACATATATATATACTTAAAAAATTCAAACTTCGATCGGATCGGATTTAGTAATATGTACTATGTACTATTTATTTTATGCTAATAGTCAAAAACATTCTAGAACAAGCTATGGCGATGTGTTTGTACGTAAGTATGATAGCGTTATTGTTTCACCTGAAATTATTCATATCGAAACGACAACAGAATCCCCGGTAAGTCAGCACTTGGTGAAACATATCAGAGCATCGATGCTGGTGTGATCGCCACATGCACTTCACTAGAAAGTCTTCACAGGGTTTAGCCAGCTAGAAGAAAACAAGACACACGTTAAAAACAACGTGAACATGATGTTACAGAAATCCATAGCCATGTTATAAAAGGTTAGCACCATTTCTATCAATGGAATGATGTTAACATGAACTTGATTTTACCCCAAGAATCGGAGCGGTTAGAGTCAGTCACGCAAAAGAAGAGAGTGGAATTATTTGCAAACTTTTTATATGGAATAAAAAATTCATATGTCAAAATCCAATAAAGGTGTCTAGACTCACGCATGTCATGCGATAGAAAGTGGACCTAAATATGCTAATCTCTGTGACAAAGTCCCACTGGCAAGACAACGGTGGGACCGCGGCTATCGGACTTTAATGATAGCGGGAACTTTATCTATCATATTAATATCTTTATATTATTATTATTATTATTATCTCTTAACCTCGCACACCTGCTGTTAAAGTCAGTTACGCAAAGTAGAGTCGGAATTAGTTGCAAACTTTTATATCGCATCGAAATTTCATGTGTGAAAATCCAATAAAGGTGACATAGACTCACGTATATCCTGCGATGGAAAGTAGTGACAACGAACTCAATGGTGGCGCCACAGCTATCGGACTTGAATGGTGGTAGGGACTTTATCCAATAACCTCGCGTTTATTTTTTATTTGGGTCAGTCAAATTTAGTCTCTTATTTTCGTTTGCCAGACTCTACTCTCTATTTTCTCATGGTCGACACTTAATACTCATCAAAGGCGGTGAAAATAGTGAAGCCGATTCCAGAGGTATCACAAAAAAACTTCTTATCTAAACTAATTTTATATAAATCTAGTCAAACGAAGGCTTCCATAACATCGTGCAAGAAAAAACCCAAAAATATCGCTTGTATGAGGACTATTGGGGACCTCCATTATTTTTTTGAATTGCATGGGCTTCAGATTGTTACAGTAGCGGCAACAACTAAATATACTGTGAAATTACCAACTCTCTACCTATTTCTGTTCATGAGATACAGTTAAGTTACAATCAAGCTACTCACAAGTTCAAGTATAGAAGGAAAACTGTAATCAATTTCATCAAGAACATTGTGTATTCTGACCAATTCGATGTTACTTGTATTATGCTCCATGTCCGTTACAGTGGAAACGCTATCGAAGAAGTCGTTTATCTCCTTAGTGGAGTAGCCACGGCGGGTTCTGAAATAAATAAAAAAATATCTTACAATTGTACATAGTGTCACGTCATTTCAAGTATTTGCAAATGTGACTCCAGAAAGAACGGACGCTTCCTAATAATGTAGGCGACGACGCCCCATAACTAAATAATAAATAAATAAATAAAATAAAAATATCTTTATTTGACGTAAGAATAAACAATTACATATTGTACTTACATTCTAAAGGTTGTAAACTTACAATAGGTACCCAACGAATCGTTGGGATACACTCATTCATTTTCGTTAAACTTATACATAATATAATTCTATGAGCTCTAGCGCTTAAACTAGGCCTAGCCTTTATCTTAAACGCTAGTTCCTTCCAGTGTTTTGACAAATTGGTTAAGTTGATTCATTAGATGTTTATTCAGCTATATGAGGGTAGAATCTATATAAGTGGTTGCAATTGGTTAGACCATGGTAAATGTGAACTTCGACAAAGTTTTTAAGTGTTGTGGATGAGAAACTTGAATACGAGACTTGAATACGAGATATGAAGTTAGTGCCGTTATTTATTTACTTATTAGTATTCATTTAACTATTTAGTGTTAAGATTTTCTATTCTTTTAATTTTAGAACAATTTTAAAGACTGGAGTTAGAAATTTTAAATAGGCAAATTTTATTATTTTATATAATATTAACAAACAAGCTTTCTATTTTATTATATTCTTGAGTTTTTAGCCATTCAACCAGTTTTATTTTACATTCATAGATATTAAGGGGATAGATATTTAGGATTTTATTCAGATTATTGTACAACATGGGGCCTGTATAACATTGGAATTTTTGTATGTAACTTGTTTTAATTCGAATAGTGGGACAGACTTTATGTGTTCGTCTATTTGCGATGGCATCATCATAAATTAATTTTTTGTGTTGATAGATAATTATATTTTTTATGTATAGTTGTCTGACTGTTAGGACGTCGCATTCTGAATAAAGATCGACTGTAGGGTACCTGAAAGGTTTAAATTTAATTACTTTGAGTAAGGCACGTTGTGCTCTTTCTAGGTTTATAAGATGCGTCTTTCGAGCACCGCCCCATGACGAGATACAATAAGTCAAGATAGACTCTGCTAGAGCAGTATACACATTTTTTAGTAGTGTGTAATCCGCTACGTGCCTCAGTTTTTTAAAAATATATATAAGTCTCCTTGTTCTCTCCGCTAGTAAGTTAATGTGTGGGACCCATGTTAATTTTTCATCTAGGAGCACTCCTAGGTATTTAATTGTTTTGGTTCTATCTAGAAATGTGCAGTTGCATTTATTTTGGTTGTTGTATCGACAGGTGTGTAGTTGAATTTTGAAATTATTTTCAGGTGGTAACGATCGTATTGTATTCCCAAAGAGAATGAATTTCGTTTTAGTAGTGTTTAGCGTTAATAGATTACGGTTAAGCCATTTTGCTATTCTATTTAATCCAGTTTCTGTATTTGACTTTGCTTCATCCCAAGTTCTACCATGAAAAACAATAGATGTATCATCCGCAAAAGTGAATAATCTTCCGCTAATTATATCTAAATCGCACAAATTGTTGATATACAATAAGAAGAGTGTTGGACCCAAGACGCTACCCTGTGGTACTCCATATTCACAACATACAACGTCATTACTGTAGTAATTTGCCAATTTTACCCTTTGTTTCCTATTTTTTAAATAGTCTTTAAATATTTTCAGTGATGTCCCTCTAATACCAAGTTGTTCCATCTTGTTTAGCAAAATAGAGACTGAAACCGTGTCGAAGGCTTTTGCAAGATCCAAAAACACTCCGATACATTTATTTTGTTTGTCAATGTGGGTGGCAACATATTCTGTAAGTTCCAGTACCGCATCTGCTGTAGATCTGCCCGCTCTAAAGCCAAATTGATTGGTAGACAGAATATTTTCTTTTTCAAGGTACGATATTAATCTTTTGTTCAAAATTTTTTCTACTATTTTAGACAGAGCTGGTAATACAGATATGGGGCGGTAATTACCGACACAGTTTCTATCTCCTGTTTTGTAAATTAGATGGATGAGTGATGTCTTGAATACTTCAGGAAATACACCTGTTTCAATGCTCGAGTTTGTGATACGGGTCATAACAGGAACTACTATTGCTTTTAGCATTTTCAGAAGCTTTGTAGGGATATCATCCCATCCTGTGGCACTGTTCGAATTTAAGTTCATTAGGATCGCTTCAACTTCCTGTTCGGAGGTTTCTAGCATGGCCATCGAATTTACTGGATTATGGATACGTTCAGGATCGTCATTAATGTGCAATTTTTGGGCTATAATTTTTTCAGCTATTTCTTTACCAATACTAGTGAAATAGGTATTGGCTTTGTTGAGAGCGTTTTGAGGTGTAGTTTCCGCTTTGAGTAGGTCTATGGGTCTTTCTTTTTTGTTATTTCTATTTGTTATACTGTCTATTATCTTCCATTTTAGTTTGGGATTTTTAATGTGTTTGTTTAATTGGCTTTTTTCATAATTTCGCTTTAGGCGTTTTAACAAATCATGGCAATAGTTTTTATATCTTGTGTAAGTAATTTGTAAAACAATATTATTAGTTTCTTTTTTACTTTTAATGTGCATTCGATCCCGATTTTTCATACACCTAAGCAGACCAGGAGTTATCCAAGGCTTTATACAGCGTGTTCTTCTAGGTGTTATTATTTTAAGAGAATTATTTAATATTGAAGTATGAATAATATCGACAAAAGCTTTTGCTGTATAATTCGGGTTTTGGGGATTAATAATATCATTGAAGTTTTTTGACAGTAATTCATTCACAATAGCATCGTAGTTAATTTTGTTTATACTCATAACTCAGCGATGACCTTGTTATGGCTGTACCAGTTGCTCCCTTTTCTTAGAATAGAAGTTGGCCGTAATGGACGAGGTCTCCCTGGAGCAGATACGACCCACGTGGCCTACGACCTCAAAAAGATACCACTGTTGACGTCACGCGGCTGCTGAAGAACATCGTTCGGTTGCAGGCCGACGTCACTGAAATCCGAAGCAATTTGGAGGCTTTGGAAGGCGTGCGACGGCGCATGCCAGTCAGCAAAAATGGCTAACCAGTATTGATCCAGATATACGAGTTGCTACACTTGCGTTGACAAAGGCCACACAGCTTCGTGACGTCACGAATCCGAATACGCGAGCACCACCCGCCGCCGAGCAACTGCTGCTGCCACGGTGTGACCAGGCCATGACCCGCCGAACACGACGTTAATGGCGTTCCTAACGTAGTGGTACAGCCCCCGCCGCTGAGTTGTAGACCGTAGAGTAGTATGTTATCGCAACAACGAGTTTCGCACCGCATCTTACCTCAACAGCACGAGTGTCGGTTTGCAAATTACTAGTGCATTACTTGTAATAATAAGGGTCACTTTTAGAATTGTCAGCGACGACTCTGTGAGCGCCACGTTCTCTGAATCTACGAAATTTAAATCTTCCAGTCAAAAATCTATTTCTAAAAGTTATTCATAATTCATAATTATTTATGGCACACTAATATTAAATTAAAAAGGTTATACTAAGAGAAATAATATGTACAAAGGAAAGCTTATCTATAAAATGAAATTTCTTTCAGCAAACAAGGCATGAAACGGAAATGTTTCATGAAAGGGTAGGCAATGCACAATATCTAATATCTGATTTATACTAAAATACATATAATATGAAATACGGTAAATAAAATACTTATAAACCAGACTACTAAATACAATTCATATATACATATAGCTGCAAATATAGTTATGTATATTATATATATGATAAACATACTATAACTCTCAGGAAGAGAGAGGAAGTGCTCTTATACCCGGTTTTTGAAATGGACAAGAGTGGGACTGTATTTTATAGTGCAAGGTAGTGCGTTCCACAGTCGCCAGCAACTTGAATGAGTGCTCTTATGCTAAGGTGATATGCCTTGGAGTGGCTAAGAGTGAGAACGTGTGAGATCTCAGGTGCCGATCTCCTTTCTCATAAAATTATTGATCTGTACTGCTTAAGAAGCACCTCATTAATACATCCTTCGCCCAAATCGCGGATAGGCTCCTTTACTTCATTTTCTAGCATATTTTGTTTTGTCCTCGAAAGATACGTAAAGCGTACGTATAGCCTCTAATTTTCAGGGTACTTGACGTACCCAAAACAAATTCTTTTGTTTTAAGCTTAACTTTTATAAAACTTTCCTATTCTATCGTCGCATTTGAGACCGGCGTACATTTTGTTGCGCCAGCGCCACAAAGGACAACATGTCAATACGCTTGTTATGTAGCTCATTATTCATAAATACTATGTCTTTAAGCCGTCGCGTCACGTCAACATGGTCGAAGGATACTAGAGGTAGTTTGTTGACCTTGAGTAAAATATATGCTGCGTTTCTGGCTCGGACTCCTTGAATGACATCCTTTATGTTTTTTTTCGCTTTGTTTTCATCCTTCCTCGTGACTAGTTTGTTACCTTCATGTAGACACGCCTTGTCATGTTCGATCTCACCTTTGCTGAAGTTTGATGCACATATTTGCACAAATTACACAATGCTACATTATCAAACCAATGACCTAAGTAGTAACGCTGAATTGACATGTTTTAAAACTTATTTATACTAAGTATTTTTTTTGTATCAACACAATCAAACCCGAGGTGCAGCAGCGTGGAGCTGGTGTCTGCTGCAGCCGACATCTTCTTCTCCCCGTTTGCTTCTCCAATACCCCTACCAATACAACAGAGACATCTACAATTTCTACTATACTACAGTTCCTGGTAGAATCATTGATATCAGACTAACCTACTTATTGACTAGTAGAAGTCGTAGACAGCACATATCTACTAGAAAAGGAAATGCACAATGTCGATTTTCTACCTATGTTTAGAACCAAAAAGTCAGATGAGCAAAATAGCGCGGTGTAACCCCTTCGTAAGAGACCCTCACGGCGGTGAACAAGATCTCCAATGTCTATGGGCTAGTAGAACAGCGCCGCCCTGAGGAGATTCTCTAACAACCTATTTACTAGATATCCAATAAGAGCGCAATCCTTTATTGCGGTCGAAATAGGCACTGATAGGAACAAAGTACAGAAATGGTAATGGATCAGATCGTAACTGTTCAGTTATATTTGAGCAGGGTTACTGTTACACGTAGGTAGGCAGGTACCTATTTGCAAATCAAAAAGCCCTAACTAGGAAGGTACCTACTCATACGTCGGTACCTAATCATTTGGTACCTACTTAAAATAGCCATTGAAAAAGGCGCCTGCCTGGCCGGGGCAGCATTGTGTATGCGACAATAAAAGCTGAAAGCCCGGATACACAACTGACAACTGAAAGTTTGACAGACACTCAAGGCATGCTGTCACTGTCTCTCAGTCGGGAACTTCAATAGTTCAATAGTATTTATTCTTAAACAATAGTACAATTGTGTCTGAAATACATCGATTAAAACTAAAATATTATTTAAATGGTATAACAATTCTATACAAGTGAAATCATTATAAACCAGAAATATATTAAAAAGTAACTTAATTGAAATTAAATTAAATGATAGGTAGACAAACAAAATAACAAAACACTTTGACATGTCAAAATAAATTATTCAATACAAATACAAATCACATACCTGGCATAACAGTTATTAGTAATCGTAAGTGAAGTACGTCTAATTAAACGTCAAAACTAAAATTAATCATGCGCATGTCACAATAAATAAAAAAATTCATAAACACAAGGAATAAAATATCATGTCATAAATAAAAAAAATATAATGTTATATTGATTGATTGCAGAATTCGTCAATACTGTATGGACTCATTTCCAATAAGAATGTTCTTAGCTTGTCCTTAAAACTGCTGTGCGTAACCATGAGCTTAAGCTCTGTCGGGAGCTGGTTAAATAACCTGAGTGACTGATAACCCGCTGAATGTCTTGCTACTTCTAACCTAGGTGCAGATACTATCGGGAAGTCCTTTCTATGCGAATTCTCTCGTGTATGTCTCTGTTCCTGGTTTTCTATTTTGTGAATATTCTTAACTAGAACATCCATCAGCACAAGCAAGTAAAGCGGCAGAATTGTCAGTATACCCAACCTGATGAAGTGCGGCCTGCACGATTGCGTCTGTTGGATACGAGCTATCGTGCGGATTGCCCTTTTTTGTAACACGAATGCTTTTAAAATATTATATTCATAGCTATTTCCCCACAACTTGATGCTATAGCGCAACTTGGACTCAACCAGAGCATAATAAACCATTTTCAGGTGTCCTTCAGTTACTACGTCCCTAAGACTTCTCAGGGCATAGCACGCTGAGCCAATACTACTTTCCAGGGCAGTAAGTTCGGGCTTCCAGTTGAGAGAGGCATCAATATTAACACCCAAAAACCTAACTACATTGACTGTCGCCACTGCGTCCCCGTTTAGGGTAGCCTTTATTTTATCATTATTTCGTGCGGTGGTCTTGAATAAGAGTAGATTAGTTTTAGTGGTGTTGATTTTCAGGTTATTGTTGGTAAACCAGTTTTAGAATCACATTAACAATCAAACAGTTTTAGAATAACATTAACTTTAGATTCGAGTGATGTTATATCCTTGTCTGAAACGACAGCATTTGTGTCATCCGCATAAACTACAAGTTGACTATCAGGTATTTCCCTACCAATATACTCAAACAGGTCGTTAGTGAAAACAATAAAGAAGATTGGACCCAAAATAGAACCCTGCGGCACTCCTCTAGTCAAATGAACTAATCTGGACCTGTTTATCATTTTACATCCACTATCAGTCGAGCACAGTTCAACAAACTGCTTCCTATTTTGAAGGTAAGATTTCATTAAATTCAGGCATTTCCCTCTTACACCATAATGTTCCAGCTTATCTATTAAAATGTCATGGTCAACAAAATCAAACGCCGAGCTCAAGTCTAGAAAAAGTGCAGCAACTTTCATTTTCTCGTCTAGTTTACCTACAACGTCATCTACCAATGTATCAATAGCATCAGATGTACCCAAACCTCTCCGATAACCGAACTGTCTGTCACTTAGTATTTTATAAACTACCAAGTGCGCTAGAAATCTTGCCTTGATAATTTTCTCAAATATCTTCGATAGGACTGGCAATAATGAAATAGGTCTGTAGTGGGACGGATTTTCTTTTGTTCCTTTTTTATGAACTGGCAATACACGGGCGATCTTAAATTGATCTGGGAAAATTGCCATATTTAAACAGTTATTAAAGAAAATTGTAAGTGGCTCTGCTAAAATATCAATGTTGTTTTTGATAACTGTGATTGGCATGTCATCGTAACCGCATGATGGCTTGCTTTCAAAAAGTTGGACTATCTTTTTGATTGCAGTTATACACGTCTGTCTAAAGTCCATCTCGCCTGTGACTCTCGGACAGTTAATTTTTAGCAGATCTACTGCTTGCTGAGAACCGTTTATAATTCCTACGGATTTAACCTCAAATTGGTCTGCGAAGACGTCTACTATTTCGATTGGTTTGTGAATTATTTTGTCATTTACTTTTAGCAATAACTTTTCTGTAACCGAGATCGTTTTCTTATTTCTGTGTTTGTTCACTACTTTCCACAAGGCTTTGGTAGAGCATTTTGCTTTATTTAGTTCCGACCGAACTGCAAGCTTTTTGGCTTGTGTTAGTACTCTCCTGTATATCCTAATATACTCACTGCGGTAATGCTTGATACTCTCGTTACAGCTATTCGTATTGGCTAAAACCCTCTTCATTTTACTTAAGACTTTTAGGCCTGGTGTAAGCCATTTAATTTTGCCTCACTTTTCTAACGCTATCTTTTTCTTCTTTTTTACAAAGCAACTATGGAAAATTTTACCAAAACTTGAAATAAAACCATTTATTCCTTTGTCATTTAGGTTTCCTCTTTTAACTTCGGATCTAAACCGTTCATTATTGCTTTCTGAATACTGTCTGCGTTCTATTAGGAGAGTATGGTTTTCCTTGTGTGCTAAACTTAGATTCGGCAGTTTTAGGTTACAAAAGATTGCTGCATGACCATCTGAAATACCGTTATGATCCACATCTGTACCTTCAATATACTCTTCCAGCACATTTGTCAGAAAGTTGTCGAGGCATGATGCGCGAGCATCATTTCTGATAAAGGTTGGTGTATCTATCAAATATCTAAAATTGTAGCATTTCAACATGGCCAAAAATTTGTTGAGTCTATTATTATCACTAAGGGTGTCCATGTTGAAATCCCCACAAATTATACAGGTTTTTGTGAAATGATGCTCTAAAAGCTTTTCTAGGCACACCATGAACTCATCATACGTGTCATCATCATAGTCCGGATTTCGATAGCAACAGACAATACACAAATTTGTATCTTTATCTCTGATACCACATACCTCGAAACATTTATCTTTACACAGTTTCTTACAAATTGCTATTTCGTCATAACCTTTTTGCGCATGTCCTAAAATAAGTGAACCACCCCGTTTCATTGATACTCTAGTATTATAAGCAGCCATCTTATAATTTTCTATTTGAAATAATGAAGCCATGTGTTCGTTTAGAAAGTGTTCAGTAATACCGATGTAATGACAATGTTCTTGAAAACTATCTATGTACATCTCTAATTCATCCTTTTTTTTTGGTGATTCCACACACATTTTGATGAAAAATGTTAATTTTTGCCATATTACTAGCTTTTCTATCAGTGGAAAGGGTACTTGTAGAGGGTATACCTATACATTTATCTGATTTCTCGATGTTAGGAACGAAAAAACTGTGTGTTGTTTGGTGTGAGGCTGGCTTTCGTCTTATTTGTAAAATAATATGGAATGGTGCCCATTTTGGGTAGATCTGATTGTGTGATTACTATTTTGTGATCTACAACGGCTTTCTTCTGAGTTTTTCTCTGGAAGAAGTAAGGAATGGTGCCCTTTTGCAAAATGGCTGGCTGGTGGGATCAGGAATTATTGTTGTATATTGAGCTACTAATTGGTATGTTCCCCGCATGCAGATGTGGTGTGACACTTTGTTTGTTCTGTTTAGATTTTATTAAAAAGCTCCTATGATTTGTTTTATTAGTTATACGCAATATTTCCCTTAAAATTTGTCTACTTATAGTTAATCGTCTAGGGATTTTAGTCATACCACCTACATTGTTTTCTTGTTGTGTTAAGTCTACAAAGGTCGCATGGTCAAATTGGGTGCACAAGAATTTGAACATTTTGTTCATCATTTTCTCATTAAGAAACCTAGTCCAACAGATTGTACCAAGTAAAACATTTGTCCTTAATAAACTCATGATGTGGTACAGATGCGACTGCATTTTGATAGGGTTTTTGTCATTTGTACCTAGAAGAAATACTACATAATCTTCTTCGGTATAGTCCCTACATATCTCCAAACAGGAAGATACCAACTGATCGGATGTTGCATTTGTCTTTATCAGTGATGTAACGGTGAAATCCTGTCCCAGAAGATCTTGAATAGATTCTCTGATACCATGTCCTCTTTCATCTGCAAACAGCATAACCCTGTGCTTCCCATTGGTCCTTGGGGTTTCTGAACTTTTAGGCTATCACTTCGTTTTAAATTTAGGTTTTCATCTTGATTAGGTTTAATTTCATACTCTTGTCTCGATTTTTGTTCTTCATGTTGTTTGGTTTTAAGGTCTATTTCTTCTATTTTTACTGGTTCTGAGCGGTTTTTTGGATGATCTGTAAAATCTGTTCCATCTTCACATTTTTGTTGTTCCTCGTAGTCTCGTCCACCTGGTGTCCATGTATTACCAATTATAAGGCGTTTCGGTGTGAGTTCTCTTTTCCTGTAGCTTGATCTTGGGGTTCTATATTTGGAAGGCGTTTCAGAACAAATCCTTTTCAGCAAATTTGTTTTCTTCTGACGATCTAGTAGTTGTTTTTTTAATAAATTGTTCTCTGTCGACAATGAGTCAATTTCAATATGTGCACTTTCTAGTTGCGTCTCTAATATAAGAATTCTATTTTATAATTCCTGAAATTCTTCTGTTAATTCGCATAGTTGATCCGATAAATCTGGTAGACTCAGCGGAGGATTGGCAGAGACGTCTGAAATATTTAATGCGTTCAGAATTTCTTCATGTGAGTGTCGACGATTTCCACTTCCCTTTCTCAATGTTTCGTTTTGGCGGGAGTTATCTGATTGCATTTTTAATTAGTAAGATGAGGGCAAAAAGAAAAGAGAGAAAAAAAAAAAGTTTTAGCAGTCTTTGGATTTGATATGTTGACCTCCGGTTTGTAAAGCCGCCGTCGTTTATTACACGCCACGAGCGTAGTTACTTCAGCGTGTGAATTAGTGGTTTCGTTTCCGTCAGCCTTACCGAGGCACATAAATTTTTGCGCAGGGCTAGCGACATCTGTTGATATGTAGTGCCAACTTTTTGACCCAGATTCACCTAGCACTGAGAGTTTGAGACACTACACTACTATGTTATTCTGGCGTAACAAGTCCTCGCGGTAGATGTCGTTGTTGTCCAAACGTACGTTAAAGTCCCGTTATCGAATTATGTTAGATCGTTTTAACAGCGTAATTACTAAGTTACTGTTGTTATATTTTGATCACTTTCTCTGTAGTTGGTAGTGATACCAATTTATCGTTCTATTTATTGTCACTATTGTCATTTAGATATATTCAGTTCACATTTATATATTTCACTTTTACACCGTGTATATTGTGTTATAAAAGTTGATAACACTAACACATCACTATTGTACCATTGTCTTCTGAAATTTACTGTTTTATACTTGTCAAACACTTAATTGCTAATTTTAATTTAAAATAATAACGGAGCTCAATGTTTACGTGCTCGGTGCGGTCCGATTCCTACTGACAGCGCCAGTATGAAATTTAACATTTCGAGCCCTGGACCCTCATGCCATTTTAATAAAATTCAAAACCTTTAACGGCACAGTGGCATTTAGCCCTGGTAAAGAGGATAAGCAGCACTTAATTTGAGAGGCAGTGTGTATTCGGTTAAGTTACGTATGGTCAAGGAAGATCCGTTGCAGTAAAAACTTTAGCGAGCTTCCTGTTACAAACCATTAAGCCTAAGTCTTAGCCAGGTTGGGCATACCTAAATACATTTAAAATTAAGAGGAGCAAGTTCAAGGACCCAATTCTGTTATGGGAAACGCTAGCGACAGCGTACCGACTGCTCCCAATGGTACAAAATTGCGTATTTGGCTTGTCGGGTGGTGAGGTGCCCATTTAGATTGTCAAAGGCGCCTGTTTAGATTTAAATAGCCAATTTCATACTGGAGACTCGATAAGTTTTCAGGACCTTTTTTATTTTCACATGCCCACCCAATGTAAGCACAGATTAATAAAGAGATTGAAGCTAGATTTTCCCGACATTTTCAATAAACGTGGCCGGCGGCATGTACTGATTTATTAATTGGTAATTACAAATTCTAGCCTGGGAAGGCCTAAAGCTCGACATTGTCAACAACTAACTGAACTAATGAACTTCCTAACTAATGAAATAAAACACAAAAACGTAATTATTTATTTCAAATCATCGATTTTCTGCCTGACTGTATAAAACACCGTAATAGAGAGTGAAATATTGTATTTGGTATTGTTATTCGGGTTGAGTTGACTCGGGCAATAACGATCCAAATAGACCGGGTTTACAAAATTGCGATTTGATTTTCCGAAATAGGTCTGAACTAGTGGTTTCCTCACAAGGTCCGAAACGTTTTGAAACCTTCAACTCTGCGCAATTCGAGCTGGATGTAATCGAAACGTTTTCTTTAGTGCTTTAGAGATCTAACCCTCTCCACAACGAGTTACGTACTTCGAAAAATACCGATTTAGGTACCTCGTTTACCTCAGCACGGCACGGCTGAGCCCAGCAAAATAAATGCGTGACACAATCTACACGTTAGATCTCCCAGCGAAATTGACATTTAATTTAAAGATGCAACTTGAATCAAAACGATCCAAGGCAAGGCAAAATATCTACCCGTCCCTAAACAATGAACTTTAGACTGTAATTTGATCTCTTCGCGCGTCCCTGACAACACTCAAATGTCAAAGATATCAATAGGATAGGTTATCTGAGTTGAAAACGTTTATACTTTGTTCTGAATTTGTGGTTTTCATCCGCGGAACCCCATCGATCAAACAGTCTCCCTATGCCTTGAAAACCTAGGTTTAGCCTCAACTAAACTCCTGTCTAGCCTAGTCTAAAATCCTAGTGTTATACCACCTCCATCATCGACACCACTCAAAGATGGTTGTGTGTGAATTGAATGTGCTTGTATGTTTAACGACTTATGTGTGTGGGAATTTCAAAACTCGCTACACGAAGGGAATGAAGAAAAGATTAACCCGCGAATTTCCTAAGAGCTAATCCAGGAACCCTATGGTGAAGGAAAAAGGAAATTAGGGTCGCTCCAAGCCCAGACTCAGACTTAGATCAAAATTACCTAAAAGTTCTTATCTAACGACCCAAGGATAGTTTTGGAATCTGGGTAGGTTGATTTAAAGGATAGGAACCGATGTATATCTCGGCGCTTCAGACACACACGAAAATCCACTGTAGCATGCAATCATAAATCTTTCAGTTCTAGACGCGTAAAACAGCAGACCGAACTGTTCAGATTAACCAAAGACACGTGTACCACAGTGGTTTGACGTTCGGACTGCTCTCCTTTTCCACCCCCGCACTCGTATTTATAGGAGCCCCACATGGGTGAGATGGCGTCCTACCCCGCAAATACTGCCCAAGCGCAAGCTTCTTATCATTAACTACACAGGGTCTAGTTTCAATCAAACATGCCATGCACGCCCGCTGTCTACAAATTTTGTGTATGCATAGTTCCTATAATCAACCATCGGTTATCACTCAAGTCATTTGGTATTGCCGATACACAAAATTTGTCGATCGCTGGCTATAAAGCGGTTGCAATTAATTAAGCCTGACTGCCCGACCGCTAGCGTCTAAGACAAAGATCACTGGAAAGATATGCAAACCCGTGATGTCAGACTCACCACAACGTAATAATCAGTCGCAATTGTATATTTGCAGTCAACACATTAGCTTTCTCCGTATAGTTCCATAAGAACCTTTCATTATTTAGTTATCCTAGTCCAAAGATACGATAGTCCTAAGTCCAAGTCCTAAGTCTAAAGATACGATAATCTTAATTATTATTTGTAGTTTATCTATCGTAATGTATATTTTACTGTTATATATTTTTTCTTGGTGATATTCATGTTATTATTTTATATTGAGTAGCTTAACCTCATTACACTTTGAGTTAGGTAGTCATTGTTTCCATTATTTATTTTTTATTTACATTATATAAGTAGTTTTATTAACCCCCACTTATTTACTCATTCAATCATGAGGTACCGACAGAATATCAGCGTTGCAGGATCTCATGCAGGTTCTGTAACATATGCTGAGTCGGAGCCGTTTCGCTGTTGCCATGCACACTAAATGTCTTTCGTTCGTTCTGCCCATTCCTATTTTGTTACTGCTATTTATGTCTTCATGTGTATATTTTATGTCCTGCTTGTTTCTTATTACTTATTATGTTTTTGCTGTGTTTTGTGAATGTATTGTGACAGATGAATAAATGTGCATTCTATTCTATTCTATTCTATTTTTGCGCACTTTATTCTATCCCCTAATTTCAAGCGTAGGGGATGATTTACTAAAAATCCTGAAAAATGAGGTTTATTATTCCCAAGGAGTCCCTTTATCAATTTTTCAGACCTCTAGCATCAAAATTTACGGAAGTCTCATACAAACTTCTATCCCCTAGTTTAAGGGGCAGGGGGTTAAAATTCCAAGTTTTAGTGTTCTTTGTTGTTTGTATATTAATTAATGAAGTACATAACTGTAGTAATATTATTCGTATAATTATGTCCTAATATTCTGAAACCTGACGAAAGCCTTATCCCCATCTTTAAGGGGTTGAAGAATGTTTTTTTTAAAGCCTGAAACACGTATTTTTTATTTGTGGTATACTTTAACAAGATGTCTGTGTAATTGTATAATTTTCAGATCTCTAGCATGAAATTCTGTTTGTATGGGAAAACGTATACTTACTTATATCCCCTAATTTAAAGGGTGGGGGGAGATTTACTTAAAGTCCTGATATGGGTTGTTTAATATTTATGCTTTGGAACGCACCGGTTTTCGTTGCGCAGATCGACCGCGAGTGATCGGGACATCACTAGCTAGCTGTCACTTGCATAGAAAAAAATGACTAGCTAGCTGTCACCTTGCACATGGTATATTTGTCGTCGCCAGCATCGGGAGGCTTGGCTGAATGTTATTTGTAATAATCACGGAACAATCGTCAAGAAATAAGTAGATTTCACGTCATCGGAGTGAGTGCTTCGTGCTGTGAAAGGTTGAAGTGGTTTGGTCACCAATTCGTCGCGTTCGGATAGCGACCCATGTAGTCAGCAGCATCACGACAGCAGCGGGCTGCGACGAGAGTAAGATTCGACTTCCATCACCCCCAACCCTCTTGTTCCTCAACCCGTACTCCCGCCTCGAATTGAGCTTTCGAATACCGGTCCACGGCGTCAAGGTCAGTTCAGTACTGCTTTGTGACATTCCAATGAAAAACAACCCTACCAAGATTCCACCCCTTTCGGTTAAGGCGTGGAATTTAACATTTTGGTAGCAGAGGCGCGGTTTCCTAGTAGGAAATCGATTCACGGACGGTGGTAGGGTTGTTTTTTGTGCCGCGTTGTAGTGGGAAAGGGTACCTCAGATTAGTCGGCAATCTTTGTTGTGAGTGAGTCTTGTGGTCGGTATACCACAATTTAGGTTCATTTTCGGTTAGTGAACGTATAATTGAAGATTTAGTTAATGATTATTATAAATTTGTAGTCGGAAACTACTGTTTGTGCGCATAAAGGATTGAACGGTCATTCCGCGAAGTAACTATATTGTATTACTTGTGGTAGAACGTCGGGTTCTATAGTACTGCAGTGTTATTTCGGTTTACAGAGCAGGGTCAGGCTATTTAAGGGGTATTAAGCTGATTTTGCTGACCTCAGTAGAAGTGTGGGTCATATCGGAGGGGCCACTTCTAGAAGGTTCACGGCTACCTACATTATATTAGAAATAGCTTTTTTTCTTATAATAAATTTTGTGTGTTATTTTTTATTGTGCTTTATGGTGGCATTATCTAATTGATTTAGAGTGTATAGTTATAAGGTGTATATCCACAGGGCGACCATATTAAATATTTTTGGGATTTAATTGTTTTAGTGGTTGCCTTAGTTTTGACAACTTAGTTTTAATTTCTGTGCCCAGCGCTGACGGGCAAGTGGCTATACTTAGTTCGGTAGTGAAGTAGAGGACCAGAATCTATTAAATCGGTCAACATGGCACCTTCACCCTTGACGGTACTGCGGAATGGTGTCCGGGAGGAAATGAGATGGCTCGCCCATACTCATCAGTATGTGGAGCGATCGGACATGGATAATGTCCTGCTCAAGCGTGTGGAGGACGCAATGACACGCGTCGGGAAGGTGTGTCGGCTGGCTGCGGAGGCTGAAGCTCTCGAGCTTACTGATGAAGCTTCGGTGGCTACAGTGAAACAGCTCTGCGCGGATGCTGACCAAGCGATGGAATGCTTGGGTGACATCGAGCGTCGCGCGGAGAAAACTAAGCGGTCGCGAAGGAATGACCGTGAGGAGGGTAACGGATACCCACCCCCGAAGGGTGTTGTTGGACGGCTGCCACACCTGGAGATTCCGGCCTTCAGTGGGGCAATTGATGAGTGGCCGGCCTTCATCAATTTATTTGATAGTTTGGTCCACGGTCGGGACGACCTGGACAACGCCTACAAGTTGGCCCAACTATTGATGGCTCTGCGGGGTGAACCGAAGGAGTTGGTCGGTCACCTAACGGTCACGGCGGGCAATTATGAGATAGCAAGGTCCATATTGTTGGACCGCTACCAACACAAACGGCGGTTGGTTGATGCGCAGCTGGGGAAGCTGTTTAGCATCCCCAGAGTAACACGGGATGTTGACATCCGAGTACAGGTGCTCAACCCTGTGCTGGTGGCCACTAAGGCACTTAAGAACCTTGGTCTTCCGGTAGACCAATGGTCATACATTGTTTTATATATGGTTTTGTCACGATTGCCTGCAGCTGTTCAAAGTCGGTTTGAACAGCTGCATGGGGGCAGTAGCACGGAACTGCCCGCACTCGTCCAATTGAGAAATTTTTTGGAGGGTGAATGTAGGCGATGTGACACACTGGACACGGAGGCCATTGTGCAGCGCCAACCCGCGCGGACGTGGGAGGGGCCGCGCCCCCCGCCCCCACGGGGGGGGAGGGAGGTCGAAACAATTTGGCGTTTTGAATGCCGCGCCGTCGGGTGACGGCTGTGCGCACTGTGACAGTGCCGGTCATGACGTGACCAGTTGCGCCAAATTTAAGGCGCTCGGGGTAGCTGTCCGCAGGAAGATTCTTCCGTCACCGATTGTGTTTCGGTTGTTGGGGGCCGCACACGCTGAGCGAGTGCTCGCGCGCGTTCCCCTGTGAGTGCTGTGGTGGCAAGCACCACATAGTGTTGTGCCTGAATCGGTCAGGCCCTTCGGACGGTCACCAGGGCCGGACTCAGGTTGGTCGGCCACAGGGCCCAACCAGGGCCGGACCCAGTCCCCCTCCGAGCAACGGGAGTCACCAACGGGGTGACTGGGGTACCCGCGGACGGGACCCCCCCCCGAGGGGAAAGGGGCAGCGCGGGGGGTAACATGCGGGATAGCCGGGGTTCGTTTGCCGCTGTCCACGGTCAGCGAGGACTTCGGGCCGCTGGCTCACCGTGTGTTACGGGCGGGTGTCAGATGGCACCTATGAATAGCGCGAAGGCTGGGAGTCCACCACCTTCTGCGCCACCCTGCCCGTCGCTCTGGGAGGCGAACAGTCGGATTTCGCCCCCATTCCTAGAGCGCCCCAGGTTGGATCCGCTCTCCCCCATTCATCCACGGTGCGCACCGGGCACACCGTACACCGTCCGGTATGATCGGATACCGGGACAGCGAGGGGCCTATTATACGGGTTGGGACCCCTTGATGCACATACGGTCTGATATGCCGGTTGCATATCAGCGGCCGAGTTACTCCAAAGCCGACGGAGGTCTCAGCGGGTTCGGATCCCGCGGAGGTTCCCGCTAGGGACACGCCGCCCACTTACAGGGTGCCGCCACTCCACAGACGGTCATGCTTCCCACCGCCTCTGTGATAGCGTGGAGTTCGGACGGCAAATCATGTGTGGCACGAGCACTATTGGACTCGGGGGCCCAGGGGTGCTTAGTCTCGTCCAACCTTGTAAGACGGTTGGGCATTTCGGTAAGGGAGTATCCACATTCCATTCGAGGAATTGGGAACACGGAAGTCGGTTCCGTTAAGGGAGTATGTCGGATTACTCTCTCGTCACGGGTGGATTCATCGGTGAATCTGACGGTCACGGCATTAGTCATGCCTAATGTGATGGGCTCACACCCTCACGTACGGTTGTCGCCCTCGGTGCGACAGTTGGTCGCTGGGTTGTCACTGGCTGACCCGGAGTTTGATATTCCGGGCCCAGTAGACATTTTATTGGCTATCGATGCCTTGGGATACCTGTTAGTGCCAGGTGTCCACGTGTTGCAGGCGACTGGTTTGGTTTCGGTCAACACCAGACTGGGCCATGCGGTAATGGGTCCGGTCATGCCGGCTGCCCCACGCCTAGCGACTAGTAGTCCCTTATTCCGTTCTGTGCTCTCGGAGGTGATACAGAAGTTTTGGGAGGTGGAGGAACCACCTATGGTCTGCCGGTTGGACCCGGTTGAAGAAGAGTGTGAACAGTTTTATCGGAACAATACTGGTCGCCTTCGGTCAGGTCGATTTATCACACATCTTCCATTCCGGAGTGATCGCCCACCGCGGGGCAGTTCACACCATGCAGCCGAGACGCGGCTTCTGTCGATGGAACGACGCATGAAGCGTGACGGGATTTTCCGGAAGAAGTACGTTGACTTCATGCGGGAATACGAGTCGCTCGGCCACATGTCGGTTTCGGGTATCGACTGAAAGCGTGAAGACCACTGCTTCCTGCCTCATCACGCGGCCTTGAGGACCCCGGAGGGCAAAATACGGGTAGTGTTCGATGGATCGTCATCAACATCTAACGGCATGAACCTGAACCAGTGTTTGCATTCAGGGCCGAAGTTGAACCATGACATCGCGGATGTTATCACACGGTTCCGTCGACGCAATGTTGTGTTTGTAGCTGACATCCGGATGATGTTTAGGCAGACGGTCATTCACCCTGACGATAGACGGTATCAGCTGATACTGTGGCGAGAGAGCCCCGATCAGCCCATCAAGGTGTACGAGCTGAACACCAACACGTACGGGCTACGGTCTAGTTCTTATTTGGCGATTCGCAATCTGCGGGAGTTAGCGGATCGAGAACGTTTAAATTTCCCTAGAGGAGCAGCGATCCTGGAGCAGGATACTAGCTAGCTGTCACTTGCATAGCAAAAATATGACTAGCTAGCTGTCTTCTTGCACATGGTAAATTTGTCGGCGCCAGCATCGGGAGGCTTGGCTGAATGTTATTTGTAATAATCACGGAACAATCGTCAAGAAATAAGTAGATTTCACGTCATCGGAGTGAGTGCTTCGTGCTGTGAAAGGTTGAAGTGGTTCGGTCACCAATTCGTCGCGTTCGGATAGCGACCCATGTAGTCGGCAGCATTACGACAGCAGCGGGCTGCGACGAGAGTAAGGTTCGACTCCCATCACCCCCAACCCTCGTGTTCCTCATCCCGTACTCCCGCCTCGAATTGAGCTTTCGAATGCCGGTCCACGGCGTCAAGGTCAGTACTGCTTTGTGACATTCCAATGAAAAACAACCCTACCAAGATTCCACCCCTTTCGGTTAAGGCGTGGAATTTAACATGGGTATTTCATTATTTATAACAAGGTGTCCCTATATACATTTTCAGACCTCTAGCATCTGATTTTGCGGAAGTCTCATACAAAATTCCATCGCCTAGTTTATGGGGTTGGGGGGTAAAAATTCCAAGTTTTATAATTGTATTGTTGTGTGTGCACTAATACTAGCTTACATACTAAATTTTAGCTTTCTAGGTCTTGAGGAAGTACCCTAAGAACTTTGATGATCATCAGTGAGTCAGTGACGAAATTGGGGTATTTTAGATATCAATAAAATCTAAAATATAAGAGATATGCTATTGAAACTTTTTATATATATCGAACTCACTACTGACATTGTATTTGGAGAATTTTGTTCAACTGCTATAAACCAAACCCAAGTAGTGAGGATTCAAATAGTCGACAAAGCGCTTCGAGAAAAGGTAGGTAGTGCCCTTGCGCTTTGCTTGGTCGTCTTGGCGTGGGCACTGCCGTGGCCCCAGATTTTTTGCATTCCCATACACCTACAGCAGCATGGAACCCTCCAAGGCCCGCTCATTCATTATTTTCTGTGACTTAAGACTTCCTCTAATACGCTTTTAATCATAAAAAAAAGCTTTTTAAAAAAATTGCCGTCTACATCGGTGATTATGAGGGTTTAAAAGACTTCGCATCGGTGGCGCAATTTATATTTTTTTGATTTGGATTTTAGATTTTATAGTCCTTAAATTTTCTTTTTCGCTGGTACGCAACCCTTCGTGTGCGAGTCCAACCCGCACTTGACCGTTTATTTACTTCCTTCCTAGCTGGGATAAAGATCGTTTGTCGACTGAATGGCCGAGTCGGCAGTGACCCCACCTATGAAGCCAAAGGTAACGGGTTCGAGTCCCGGTGGGGGCAAATATTTGTTTGATGAGAACGGATGTTTGTACCCTAGCCATGGTTATTTATCTATCTCAGAATAATATTTATCTATATAAGTATGTGTGTCGTTGTCTGATACCCATGATACAGGGAATCCTAGTTTGGGGCTAGATCAATGTGTGTAAATATTGTCCTTATGATATTATTATTTCTGGGTATCCACTCACAGAATATCGAGGAGCTGCAATGTCCTCGGACCGTAGACCAAGTCACTATCGCAAACCACTACGGCTGGGAACGGGATCCTGTTCGTGGGATAATGTGTTGATTCCACCTAGAAGAGGACGAAATAGACATTTAGGACGACTTGCAGCAGACTTTTGACAGTCGCTATATACAGTTTAATCACGACTTAAGTACAACACAGTCAGGTTACGTAGTCAAGTAACCGTTATATTAAGCACGAAAAAGATCCATAAATTTCAGCTAACAGCAGCTACTACTCCTCAGACACAGACGAGAGGTTGACGATCTAGTAAACGCACAGCGCCCTCTACTAAAGTTTTGCTATCCTTTAAAACGCCTTTAATGTGACTACATGTTCAACTTTATCAACTTACCAAAGTAACTGTAGGATCCTTCACAAACTGCATTATAATGTGGTGTATGAGAAAGCCACAGAACACCCCACTGAGACATATTATTACCATCCACGTGAAGCCTTCAGACCAATGAGAAGCAGGTTTAGAAAGATAATACATTCCGTGCATTGTGGAGTGCTTGCAGTATTCCTGGAACTTTTCTACAACCTTCTTTCTCGTGGTCGGTCGTTTTGTTTTTAAATTCATCATTATGTTTCTTTTCAGTTGTTTGTATTTTGTAATTTCTATAGAGCAAACATTAAACACATGGATAAAAATAATGTATTAGTATAACTTAACAGAAGATAAACAAGGTGAAACAGAAATATATATATATATATATACATAGTCAGGTCATAAGTTCTGTCACACAATAAAAACTTTTGAATTTAGAACGCTGGCCACAAAAAAGTTTATTGAATTCGAATTTCGAATTTTTCATGAAAATAATAATGTGTACTTTTAGAGTTTTCTACATTTTTAAATATGGAGTGGACATTTAAAGAAGACCGTGTCGCAGTTATTGCGTTGCATCGCTGCGGTTACGGGCCAATTCAAATTTTCGACTTACTGAAAAATTTGAATATAACCAAAAGATTCGTTTATCGTACCATAAAACGATACAATGAAGACTCTAGTGTAGATGACAGTTCAAGAAGTAGTCGCCCTCGCTCTGTTAGGACTCCAGCAGTGATAAAAGCTGTGAAGGCGCGAATTCAAAAAAATCCCATACGTAAGCAGAAACTGTTGGCCCTTCAGATGGGGTTAAGCAGGACCACGGTGAAAAGGGTGTTAAATGAAGACTTAGGGCTTAGGGCATATCGAAGAAAAACAGGACATCGTTTGGACGCTCGTTTATTGGACCTGAGACTGAAGAGATGCCGCGCTTTGTTGAAGCGGTACGCGGGAAAAAAGCATCGGGAAATTCTTTTTTCGGTGAAAAATTTTTCAACGTGGAAGAGAGCTACAACAAACAAAATGATAAGATGTACACACACCGCAGTGAAGAAGCGAGCAACCGTATTCCGCATGTCCAACGAGGTCATTTTCCATCCTCGCTCATGGTTTGGTTGGGAGTCTCTTATTGGGGCTTAACTGAGGTACATTTTTGTGAGAAAGGCGAAAAAACGAATGCAGTTGTGTATCAAAATACAGTCCTCAAGAACCTTGTGGAACCTGTTTCTCATACCATGTTTAATAACAGGCACTGGGTATTCCAACAAGATTCTGCGCCAGCTCATAGAGCGAAAAGCACACAGGACTGGCTGGCGGCGCGTGAAATCGACTTCATCCGGCACGAAGACTGGCCCTCCTCCAGTCCAGATTTGAATCCGTTAGATTACAAGATATGGCAACACTTGCAGGAAAAGGCCTGCTCAAAGCCTCATCCTGCTTTGGAGTCACTCAAGGCATCCTTGATTAAGGCAGCCGCCGATATTGACATGGACCTCGTTCGTGCTGCGATAGACGACTGGCCGCGCAGAATAAAGGCCTGTATTCAAAATCGCGGGGGTCATTTTGAATAAACTTTATCACCATAAGAATCTATGTTTTATTAAGTTCATTTTGCTATATAAATGTTTACATAAATAATAAACATGTCTAAATTATTTCATATTGAACATGTGACAGAACTTATGACCTGACTATGTATAGTCACAATTTGAAGGGCTGAAATTCGGTGGAAAACAAATATAACAGTTGTACAGAATGTTGACCCTAACAGACCCCAAAAAGAACTTTTTATAATATTATGTAGAACTACAAAATATCATCAAAAATAATAATTTCCATTCGCGAATTCCCAAATTTAAGGTATCAAATAAAATTGATACTTATCATCCCGTACTATGATTGTTGTGGACAATTGGGAATGAGAAATGGGATCATAATAATTATTCCATTAAGAATGAAATTGACGATTTACCTAGATCCCAATGCACCCCTTCGGCAAGGAGTGTCAACTATGAATCCAACCAATAGTACAAAAACTATTTCTTTAACTTATTAGTTCACAATTTTTGAAGGCGAAGTTGAATCGCTTATTTAGGAAAGAAAATTGCGTGTAATAAAAGGGAAACAACGAACTAAGTAATTTCATAAAAAGGACAAGTGTGAATCTCAAATATTTTCGAGGATTTCGTTAATAGTTATAAAACGGCAATACTGCCTAATCGTGGACTGTGCCACACAACTGTACCACAGCGATCCCATATGAGACAAGGTGTGACGCAAAGTGATAATTAGAATCGGCAATCAGTCACAAACAAATTGCCAATTTACGATTTGCAAATCAAGTATCGAGTGTGGGAGTATTGCCTGAAATGGGAGCGTAAATGGATTTGTAATAGGTGTGCACCATCGTAACACCAGTAAAACGTGCTGATATTATTCTGAAAACTGTGTTTTTGCTCAAGTTTCTGCAAATTAAGCGTTTAACTTCAGATCGTATTGTAATAAACTTAAAAATGTGATGCAAGGTTTGATACTTACGAAATCACATGAAAAATATGTGAAAGAAAGTACACGATAAATTCATCCCTTGAAAATAAAAAAAGAATTGCGAAATCATTTTCAGAAATTATGTTTTGGCCTTCTTTTGATAATATTATGTTATAAAATAATGTAAATACTATTCTTATTCACAATTTGTCTTTTTACCATCATTCTTATCATAACTTCCTTTCCTCATAGAGGATGATATTCCTTTCCTCATAGAGGATGATAAAAAGTAAAAAGTAATAAGCTCAGGAGTAACAATTATTTTGAACTCGAGTGAGGCACTTTGAAACCCTCGCTGCACTCAGGATTATACTTTAGAATTCCTCGCTCCACTCTAGGTTCAAAAGAAATTCTAACCTTAAAAGTTGTTGTTTACTCCCTTGATAAACAATCTCCTATTTCAGTTCCATATAAAAATAGGGTAGCAATTAAACGATCAAACAAAAATAATAACTTAACCTAACCGAAATACTTTTTTAGAGACTAAACTCTTAACTGAGCGACCCACCATTGAGTGACCACACAATGTCGCATTTTAGTCGCACAATTCGTTTTTTTTTTACCTGCACGATACAAAATGTTCTTATAAATGTGTATAACGGAACCTAAGTTGAAAGTGAACACTTCGAGTGCTACCGTGTTAATTATTAGTCGGATCATTAAGCATTTGAGCTTTTTGTCCATTTCCATAAAGAATAATTAATTTCGAATTTGACTAAGTTTAATTGAAACAATGCCTGTTTACTCAGAATGTAAAACTTTTGTTTCAGTGTAATCATGACCAGTTATTAGCCACTGATAGGAAAATACTCAAATCTTAATGAATAAAGTTTGTAGAAAATAATGTTCAAAGTATTAAGTAATAAAGTGAAATATTCCTCGTCTTTCTGGTCCTTTTGTCTAAGCTTATGTTAATTTAAATTTCAATATACTTTCAATGTACAATGTACAATGTTTCGTACCTCAAAAAGATGAAAATACGGCCAATAACGTGTCCGTCAGTCCATCCGTCCATCCGTCCGTCCGTCTGTCAGACACTTTTCTCAGGAAGTATAAGAGACATTGTCTTGAATTTTTTCTGCAAAAATACTTATCCTGACTACCACAACATAATTCAAGTGTGTTATGACAATAATATTGCCAATGTTAGGTATCAGAATTGCAGGGAGTTGTAATGGTACACGAGAGTCAGTACATTTGATATTTCATTTTGCGTGACAGAGGGCTAGCCCAACGCCGCGCTGTTTTGAATACGAGAATCGGTTCAGATAACGTTTGGGGGTTTTGTGTAGCTCCGGGTAATTTAGCAAAAAAAAAAACAGAGCCGACGCGTGGGATGGTTCAAGGAAGTTTACAGGTCAGGTTTTTTGTGTCGCATTCCTGCGAGATGTGTAGAGATCAGAGCCGATTTGGCTGCGCGTTGAATAAAATTATGAATAACTAAATAATGAAAGGTTATTATGGAACGATACGGAGAAAGCTATTATGTTGATTGCAAATATACAATTGCGATTGAGGTATGGAATGGAGAGTCTGACACGACTAGTATGAATAGCATTCTAGTGGTCTTTGCTTCGCGCGCCTAGCGGTCGGGTATGCTTAATTAATCGCAACAAGCTTTTATTGGTCAGCGATCAACAGATTCTGTGTATCGGCAGTACCAAATGATTTGAGTGATAACCTACGGTTGATCATGGTGAATATGCGTACACACAATTTGTAGAACGGCGGATCTGCATGGCATGGTTGAAAATAGACCCTGTGTAGTTAGTGATAAGAAGCTTCGCTTGGGCAGAGCGTGTTCGCAAAGGACGCTGTTTTTTTTCTTTCAGACATGTGGGGCGTATAAATTCGATTGCGGGGAAAGGGAGAGCATTCAGTCTCAGCGTCTAGCTACTGTGACAGTCGTCTTTCACGAGTTCTAAACAGTTTTGTCTGCCGTGTTACGCGTCAGAACTATACGAAATTGTGATTGCGAAGTTTCAGTGGTTTTTCGTGAGTGTCTGAAGCGCCGAGATATACCTCGGTTCCTATCCTTTATATCAACCTACCCCAAATTCCAAAACTATCCTTGGGTCGTTAGATAAGAACTTTTAGGTAAATTATCTGAGTCTGAGTCTGGGCTTGGAGCGACCCTAAATTCCTTTTTCCTTCACCATAGGGTTCCTGGATTGGCTCTTAGGATATTCGCGGGCTAATCCTCTCCTCATTCCTTTCGAGTAGCGAGTTTTGAAATTCCCACACACACAGTCATTAAACATACAAGCACATTCAAATCAAACTCAACCATTTTCGAGTGGTGTCGATAATGGACGTGGTATAACACTAGGTTTTTAGACTAGGCTAGACAGGAGTTTAGTTGCGGCTAAACCTAGTTTGGCAGGGTATAGGGAGACTGTTTGATCGATGAGGTTCCGCGGATGGAAATAACAAATTCAGAACAAAGTTAAACCGGTGTCAACACAGATAACCTATCCTGTTGATATTTTGACATTTGAGTGTTGTCGGGGACGCGCGAAGAGATCAATTTACAGTCTAAAGTTCATTGTTTAGGACCGGGTAGGTGTTTTGCATTGCCTTGGGTCAGGTTGGATTCAAGTTGCATCATTAAATTAAATGTAAATTTCGCTGGAGGTCTAATGTGTAGGCTGAGTCGGTATATATGATTAGGCTCAGTCGAGGCGTGCTGCGGCTAGTGGAATTCATAGTTCGGTATTTATCGAACTATGCACTTCGCTATGGTGTGGGTTAGATCTCCTAAAGCAATAATGCCTACGTTTCGATAACATCCAGCTCAAATTGCGCAGAGCTGAAGGTTTCAAAACGTTACGGACCTTTTGAGGTAACCGCTAGTTCAGAACCCATTTCGGAAAATCAAATCGCAACCGGTCTTTTCGGATCGTTATTGCCGTGAACCAAATATATAATTGGAACCACCACAAGCTACTAGCGAGCACATGAAATATCATTGAGTACTCACGTCGTAAAACTATAATAATAATAATAATAATAATCGTTTATTCTTAAAAAATTTACAACATAAATCTTGTTATTACATTAGGTAAGTAACAAGGGATGATCACTACTCCCTAAAATAGGGCGAACCCTGTGGTATAGGTTAAGTAGTAGCACTTCCCTCCAGTAAGTGACACTTAACAATTTTACAAAATGAACAGAGTAATTGTCAATTATCAATTGTAAGACGGGCTGGTTTCCGCAACTCGACGACGAAAGCGCCTATTTTGCGTGTGGGTGGGAATGCGACATCATTCGAGCCAACCCAACTCCTCCAGGAACGCCAGTAGGCCCTTTACGTTACCGACTATCCCTGGAAGGTCCCTCGATTGACCGAGGTGTTTAGCCCTGTAGTCCGCTACTCCTGTGCACTCCATGAGGACGTGAGCAGCCGTTTCTTCTGCCTCCAAGCAGGCTCTGCAAAGGGGGCTGTCGGTAACACCTAGGACATATAGATGTTTGTTAAAGAAACCATGGCCAGTAAGTGCTGCAGTTACCAGTCGCATGCGCGGCCTACTAAGTCGAAGCAAGGTCTTAGCCAGCCTAGCGCTAGGGGACGGCAAGGCCAGCTTAGCCTGCCTGCACTCCTCATGGTTTGTCCAAAGAGTGGCATGATCATTCCTGGTCGACTCTCTCAGAAATGAGCGTACCATCTTGAAGGGAAGAGGGGTGATAGGTTCGGGACCATACGCTGTCAAGCTAGATCCTTTACGCGCCAGCTCATCCGCTGCATCGTTACCTCTTGATCCGCTGTGTCCTTTTATCCATTGAAGGATTACGCGGTTGTGTTGACATACCTCCATTAGTCGTTTGTGACACTCGTAGATTAGCCCTCAGTTAATAGTGTTGCTATTTAGGGCTTGTAGGACGGCCATGCTATCCGAGAGGATTCGAATGGAGGAATCTCTTACCTTTCTCGATGCTATGGCATTAGCGGCCGAGATGATGCCCATGCATTCAGCTTGAAAGACAGTATTATGGGCACCCAGTGGAATGGCCATCTTGATGTTTAGGTCCTCCGAGAAGGTGCCTGAACCAGTGCCTGCTTCAGTTTTTGAACCATCGGTAAAAATTCTGAGCTCTTTAACGTCGAGCCCCTCAACCCGATGGTCTTCATGTAACTGTATATTGTATTTTTTGTCAAAAACAAATTGTTTAGGGATTCTGTCACTGCAAGCCATAGAGATGGGAAATTTTTTGTAAACTTCCCCTAGGATGAACAGAGTAAAAAGAACAGTTTTCTAGCAGTAAATAGTTAAGTGATTAAATGTATACAGGTAGTATGTTTTTTATCTAGACATCGTGATTACTAACTTATTTAGAAAAATATAATAAAATGTATAGTGTGTGTGTGTGTGTGTGTGTGTGTGTGTTTGTGTGTGTGTGTGTGTGTGTTTGTGTGTGTGTGTGTGTGCGTGTGTGTGTGTGTTTGTGTGTGTGTGTGTGCGTGTGTGTGTGTGTGTGGGTATGTGTGTGTGTGGGTGTGTGGGTGGGTGTGTGTGGGTGTGTGTGTATGAGTGAGGGTGTGTGTGTGTGAGAGTCGTATGAGTATGTCCATATTGAAAAATAATATTTGGTATTACCAGTATTACTTTATTACGTATGTGCTTAATAATATGAGTTTATTAGGATAAAATAGTTACGCATTTTTCAGTATCTTCATATGATTGGGATCTAAGCCATTGGTATATTGTTTTTTTTGTTTCAAAGTTAGTTTTATTGTAAATTTCGCTTGCTTTACTCAATTTATTGTATAAAAAGGGTCCCAGAAACTTGAAAAACCTTTTCATAAAATTAGTACGAACCTTTATAAGTGGGCATACTTTATCTTTTCGTCTTTTTGAATAAATTGTATAGTTATTATAATTACTTGATGAGAGTATATTATGTTGTCTAAGTATAGTGATCTGAATGAATATCTGTCTGACAGTCAGAACATCACAATAATTGTAGAGTTCTGATGTAGGGAAAAGGTACGGTTTGAATGTGCAAACCTTCAACACAGCACGCTGGGCTCTTTCGACGCGTAAAAGTGTAGTCTTATGGGCACCGCCCCAGCTAGAGATACAGTAGCGTATGAGAGATTTGGCTAAAGCCACATAGATGCGTTTCATAATGAATGGCTCTGCTACATGTCGAAGATGTTTAAAAATATATATTAATTTTCTAATTTTAGTGCTGAGACTCTGAATATGGTTTTGAAATTTTAGGTTATTGTCCAGTACTATACCTAAATATTTGATATTAGAAATCCTTTCTAGCACTCTACATGAGCAAACATTATTTTCTAAAATATTGCATGTATGAGCATATAATTTGTGTTCAATGTTTGGTTGTGTTGAGGCAGTGATCGAGAAAGTTTAATATTTAGTTTTTTCAGTGTTAACCGTCAAAATGTTTTCATGTAACCAAGAGGAGACAAGATTGAAACCGGTTTGAGCACTTTCAAAAACTTCATCCCAATTTTTTCCTGCAAAGAGTAACACCGTGTCATCGGCATAAGTTATAATTTTGGCTTTAGGTAATGTGAGTCGGCAAAGGTCATTAATAAAAATGAGAAATAAGGTAGGTCCAAGAATGCTGCCTTGTGGGACTCCCCAATGGACTAACTGTGTACTGCTCGTGAACTCCCCAATTTTAACACATTGAGTTCGGTTTATCAGATAACTTCTAAAGAGCTCTAATTGGGTCCCTCTTATTCCCATGATCTCTAGTTTTTTCAAGAGGAGTTTGACCGAGACGGTGTCGAATGATTTGGCTAAATCGAGGAATATTGCCAAACAGCGTTGGCCATTGTCAAGGTTTTCGGATATGCTGCTGGTTAGTTCGTGTACAGCGTCAGATGTAGATTTTCCTGCACGGAAACCGAATTGATTTTCCGCTAGTAGACAATGTTTTTCCAGATATTTTATCAGCCTTGTGTTCATTATTTTTTCGAGCAATTTTGAAAGAGAAGGGAGGATAGAAATGGGCCTGTAGCATTCAACACGATCGCGGTCGCCGCCCTTATGAATTGGAAGGACAACTGATTTTTTGAGAGTATCGGGAAAAATCCCTTTATCCAAACATAAATTGAAGACGTGGGTTAGAATGGGTACAAAATAATCTTTATTTGATTTCAAAATCAAATTTGATATATTGTCCCAGCCAATAGAACATTCATTTTTAAGATTACTTATAAGTCTTTCGATTTCTTGATTATCCGTTTCTAACAATAAAAAGAATTAGGCTGGAAGTTTTGATCCAAAGGCGTGGGTTTTATCGTTTTCTTTTGATAATTTATTGCCTCAGCGAGACTCCTTCCTACATTAACAAAATAGTCGTTAACACTTTCTATTGATGATTGCGGGGAATTTAAGGTTGTTAAAAGTTCTTTAGGTTTGTCTTTAATTTGAGTGGTCGAGGAAATCATTTTAATAGCCTTCCAAAGCTCTTTATTGTTGTTGCCCGCTTGACTAACCTGCGATTTCTCAAAGTGTGTCTTAAGTTTTTGTAACAAATTGTTGCAAAAATTCCTATATCTTTTGTAAGTTAATTTAAGGTTTTTATTTTCAGGGTCTAACATTAATTTACTATGCAGGTTATCTCTATTTCGTATGCAACGCAGGAGTCCTGCAGTCATCCACGGTTTAAAAATCTTTTTCCTACTTGAAACTTTGCGAGTTTTAGTATTAGAGTTAATGGCACTTTGCAAAATTTTTATAAAAGAATTCATAGCATCATTTGGGACCGGGACTTTATAAATGAAGTCAAAATTTGTTTCTTTTAGGGATTTTGATAGCCCCTCTGTGTCCAAAACTGAATATGTCGTTGGTGGACACAGCTTTTTCTTTTTTAAGTTAAGACATAACAGGACCGCTTTATGGTCTGTTAATGATGAGTGAATTACTGTTGTGACGGCTTCATTTTTCGTTTTAAGCAACACGTGATCTAAGCCTGTGTTACTTTGGTCTCTAGTCACAAAAGTATGTCCAGGAAGGAGTCCATAAAAGGCAATTCTATTTAAATAAATATCGGCATCTGGATTATGGTTTTCTGGTTTAATATCTATGTTAAGGTCTCCTGTTAATAATATGTTTGGAAATGGTGATAGATCTTGTAAAACACTACATAGAGATTCCATAAAATTATCAAATTTTTTATAACTAGGTGAGCGGTAGATACCAATAACTGCCGTGTCTTTTTCGTGTTTCACTATAAGACAATTTCCTTCCTCAAAATTGGGCTCTTCAATTGTGATTTTCAGGTTATCCTTATAATATATCACCACTCCATCATTTTGATTTCGATGATTCCGATTTGCGCAATGCTTATAGCGCTTATAGCCCTGTACCAAGGGTAGAATAGGGGCACAGGATAGCCAACATTCTGTCAAAATAAGAATGTCACAATCAACTTTTAGTTCATGTAATAAAACCAAAAATTCATCCATATTTCGGTCTATACTTCTTATATTTTGAGTGATGATTTTTAGATAGGTATGTGATGTAGGGACATAATTAACACATTTATTGGTTTCAGTGAGAAATGATTTAGAGACCAATATGTTATCAAGGTCTTTTATGAATTGGACATTATCGAATGTGAATAATTAGTGTATTTGGTCTGGTAAGCTTTACAAAATTTAAAAATGATTTACGAGATTTACGTATATACCATTTTAGTTTTAAGTCTGAATTTTCTTTATAATGGGAAAATATTATGGCTATTTCACTTTTAGCCTCCAACTTGTGGAGAGACCTTAATATTTTTGTTGGTTTTAATGACTTAAGATGTGATTGTTGTGTGTATTTATGTGAAATTATTATGTATAAAGTTGTTTGATGTGTGTGTGATGAGGGTGTTTGTTTGTTCATTGTTTTGAATCTATTAAAATTTGTATTAAATGTGAATTTCTTACTTAAGTACAGGAATAGAAGGTTTGTAAAAACAAAAAGTATTAGTCACGCCTTATTTTTCAAGTTGCTTAGATCATTGTCACTGATAATACGGTTGAAAGGCTTCTTTTCACTTTTTCGGAGGTACACTATGCCACGTGAGGTCCAGCAGAAGTCATAATTGTTTTCCTTTGCAAATTCGCGTGCTAAGTAGAACAAGCGTTGAGTCTTCGGTGTAAGTGTTTCCGAGACGAAAATACCTTTTTTTGGTACTGCTATTCCCAGATGTGTGGTATTTAATTTATCAGCATTTGGTTTATTCTTATTAAAAGTTTTAATCGCTGATATCAGGGCTTCTTTTTTTAGTACTGAGCTGAACTCGACAATGATCGGTCTTGCAGAATCTTTTGTGTTACTTGTTCTATATATATCCTTTATCTCACTATCACCGATTGGTAGTCTTACTAAATCTGCCAAGTTTTTTAGTACTTTACACAGGTGATTTTTTGATTCGTGACTGGTTTCATCGGTGATTTTGGGAATATTTCGCACTTCAACACAGGAAGATCGTGTTTTCCGCTCTAGGAGTTCTATCTTATCCTCCAGAGAGTTAATATACTGTCGGTCTATACGTTTTTCCGACTCCAGGACATCAATCCGTTTTATCAGTTCATCATGTTTCTCAGACATGAATTCTACGCTTTTTGTAATGTCGTTATTTTGATTTCTTATAATAGTAATATTCTCTTGAAGTGCATTGAGTCGCGACTCTATGTCATTCGAAAATGATGCGAACATTCCACGCATGGTGCCTACAAAATCCCGGAATTCATCCGCATTGTCTAATCCGTCGTGCTTTCGTTTAAAACCTCTTGGTATGGCGTTGACAGAGTCCATTTGTAAGCCTAGAGTTGACGCTAGATTAGGAGTTGATGAAGAATGTTGCATGGCCGACGCGCCGGGACTCATTGTGGAAATACTTGCGGTCGCCCCGGCAGATGGCGGGTTATTGCCGGTAGCCTTCACCGGTGACGGGGGAGGGGTACGAAGAACCATAGTTGAGTTTAAAAGTACTAGGCTCTCAGAGCGACGTAGTAATGCTTAGAAGAGTGAGAGGTTTGGTTTCGCTGGTCACGATCGAGAAGTACGGCCAACAACCTGTTAGTCTAGTATAACGAGAGCTCTCACCGGATACGCTGGCGGTCAAGGCTACTCACGCGCAGGGGGCGGGTCTTCCGTGGTGGTTGAATGAGAACAGCGTGGCCGGGCGGAGCTTGTTTACGCTAGACAGCCGCGGACAATGGAGATCTGCCGCTGGTGGGGACGCCAGGTGGTGGTGATCACTGGTTGATTGGCGCGCAATTTGAACTGTTTGAAGCTCTTTAGGATTTATGTGCTCCTAATATTGTGTTCGATTTAAAATCACTTAAAAGTTCTTTTTAATTTGGATTAAATAGTGCTTAAGGTTCACTGCACATCTACTCAAATCGAGGTCCGGGGAGAGAGGAACTACGACGGATATCTATACGATATCACAAACAAATATTATAAACTGTGGTCGACCACTAAAAGAAGTTCCTAGCGCCCATATATTCAAAACCCAAATGGTACCATCACACATAAATATAACAACGATTGATTTGGCGCAATACACCGCTGACTGATGCAAATTACCGGCTCGCGGACATATATGCTTTCTCTGTCTAACTTGAAACTGTAACTTCCTGAACCAAACTTCGTTCGACTATTGTACGCCTAACGAATTTCTCAACGAACGAGAAATTCAGACTTATCATTCTTAACTTACAAATCTTACAGCAGAATCGGGTCCTCTCATTTTGGGATAGATAGAATAGACGATCATAGCTACTGTTAGCGGTGGCTCGACCTTAGCCCTGGTGCCGTTACAGAGTCGGGGGACGGGGGTCAGCAGACGTGACCATCAAACACAGTGCCTAATTCCAGTAAAAATCTAAGACTAATTAGGAATTGGCCTGCTAGTAGTTAGCGCGGTGGAAGCTGTAGGTGAAAGTCAAAGTCAAAGTACTTTATTACTGTAGATATTTACATATACTTAGCAAACGTCATTTTTTGCCTCTTCTCTACATTGGACCACTGTGGGAGAAGAAGGGCGTAGAAACGCCCACATATTGATTTTTAGATCTCTTTTAAAAATAGGTTGTGCTTAACTAATACAAATATGAAAAATTTAATTGTTATGATTAATAAGCAGGAATAAATAATTACAAAATTATTAACAGCAAGGTCAGTGTTGAGCCAGATTAACCCCATACAGTCCTGTCATTTAAGTAATCTTGAACATTGTAATATCCCTTTTTCGAGAAAGACGCTTTAATATGCTTTTTAAATTTCTCAAATAGCAATTTCAAAATCTCCAGAGGTATCTTATTGTAGTAATGAATACACTGACCCTTGAAAGAATTGCTAACCTTCGCGAGTCTAAATCGGGGCGCACATAGACTGTGATTATTTCTTAGGTTAACATAACAGCTATCGCTAAGTTTGGAAAATGTTGTAAGGTTCTTGCGTACATACATTATATTTTCGAAAATAAATTGACTAGCTACTGTTAGTATGTCAATTTCTTTAAAAACTCTCTTAAGGAGTCTGTTCGTTTTAAATTATAAATTGCTCGAATAGCTCTTTTCTGTAAAATAAAAATAGTTTGAATATCCGCTGCTTTCCCGCACAACAAGATACCATAGGACATCACACTATGAAAATAACTAAAATATACTAGTCTAGATGTAGCCACATCCGTGCTTTGTCTGATGTTCCTAACAGCGTAAGCCGCAGAACTTAATTTACCAGCCAATTTATCTATGTGGGGTCCCCACTGCAATTTGCTATCAATGTTTATTCCAAGAAACTTCGTATCATTTACTAATTCTAACGAGCTGTTGTCTAACACTAAACTGTTCTCAACTTGCCTGACATTTGGAAGTGATAATTTGATACACTTGGTTTTACCAGCGTTTAACAATAAATTATTAACTGTGAACCAATTCAAGGTTAAAGACAATACACCATTAAAATCATCAAAATCTCCTTTTTGTCTTTCAATTTTGAAGACCATTGAAGTATTATTAGCAAACAATACTATGTCAGTTAATTTCTCCACCATGAAAGGCAGATCGTTAATATATACCAGGAATAAGAAAGCGCCTAATATGGAACCTTGTAGAACGCCAATTTTAACACCCGATCCATCAGATTTTACGCCGTTAACTTCTGCCTTTTGATTCTATTGCTTAGGAATGATCTTAGTAGATCCAACGCTTGATTTATAACTCCGTAATGATTAAATTTTATTAGTAGCGTATTATGATCAACACAACAAATGCCTTCGACAGGTCGCAAAAAACTTCGATAGCATCCTGTGCGGCCTCCCATGCAGAATAAATATGAGATATAAGGGTAATACCTGCATCCGTAGTCGATTTACCCCTAGTGAAACCATATTGTTTGGCGTGGAGTTGAAAACAACTCCACGCCAAACAATATGGTTCTCATACTTCAACCGTACAAAAGTACGGTTGAAGTATGAGAGCATTTGATTGAGTATAATCTTTTCAAATATTTTACTTAGTGTTGGAAGAACAGATATTGGCCTGAAATTTGAAGGATCACCCTTATCTCCCGACTTGAACAAAGGTATCAGTTTACTGTGTTTCATGAGGTCTGGGAAAGCCCCATCGTCAACAAATTTATTGAATATATAAGCTAAGTGTGGGGCTATAACTAGAATTACTGAACCAATGACTTTAACTGATATACCCCACAGGTCTTCCGTGTTTTTTAAAGTTTAGTAATTTAAACGTTTTGACCATGTCCTGGGGATATAAATGACGAAATTTTAAATATACATTACTGACGCTAGTGTTATTTTTTAATAAAGTCTCTGCTTTATATGGAGATGAATTTAGACGTTCTGTTTTGAGTACGGGTACATTGGTGAAGAATGTTTCAAAAGCTCGAGCAACATCAGCGCTGGATTTCACAACATCATCACCTATCTTTAGGCAGAAATCATTGTCCCTTGGTATAACTTTGCCAGTTTCGAGGTTTATTATTTGCCAAACAGTTTTCATTCTATTATTAGAATTTTGAATTTTTCTATTAATGTGTAAAGTTTTTGCAGTTCTACAAACCAACTTGAATGTTTTGGAATATTTTTTAACAAATTCATGAAATTTTAGATCAAAGTTATAGGTTTCTTCGTCATCTACTACAGAGAAAGTCTTAGTATCTCTATAAACGAAGCATCTTTTAAGGAGGGAAACTGCCTTATTATTAAACAGGGTTTTGATACTGCGATACTAGCTATATATCGCTCCCCATGCTACAAAAAACTTGATAGTTTTTTTGTCTCGTTAAATGAAGCACTGCATGAGGTTTCCTCTTTTAAAAATATTATAGTGGCCGGGGACATTAACATCGATATAAATCCTGATCACCATGATTTAGATGCGGAAATTTATCTTAACATTGCGGCTACAAATAGGCTACTCCCTGGACATTTATTTGTTACCAGAGATGCTAGTCGTGCATGTCTGGACCATGTCCTTGTCAGGTCAAAAAGCAAATTTGTTACAATAGTTCTGCAATCTACAGTTACAGATCATAAGGCTGTTCTGTTCAGTCTATGTTTGGAGTGTGAAAAGTTTTTTATGTCTCCTACTAACACACACACATTGAGTAATGAAGATTTTAAAACAGATCTGATAAATACAGATTTCTCTCATATATATAAAATGCAAGACCCAGATGCGGCTACGAATGAGTTTATTAGGTTGTTTCAAGTTGCGCTGGACAGAAATCAGTCAATAAAGAAAATTTCATCTAGAAAAAAAATTCTCAAACCTTGGTTAACACCCGGTTTATTACGATGCCTCAGAAATAGAGACAAATTACATAAAAAATCAATGTCACTACGAGAAAATGACACATTCAAATTAGTCTACAAAAGATACAGAAATTTTTGCAATAATTTAATCAAGAAATTAAAAAGAATTTATGAGAAATCATTGTTAACTAAAGCAGGCAACAATAATAAGGACATATGGAAAGCTATAAAATTAATTACATCAACTGAAAAAAATAAAAAAAGTCCAAACGAATTATTGAAAATTGACAAATCACCACAAAAATCGATCTATTTAGTCAACCAGTATTTTTTAAACGTTGGTAAAAAATCCGCTGAAGATATTACTCTTATACAAAACAATCAAACAGTTTCTCTGCCAGACAGGAGCCCGCACTCTTTCGCCTTAATACAAACTGACTGTGAATAGGTGAACAGGCTTATTATGCAGCTCAAAAACGAATGTTCAGTTGGGTGGGACAATATACCAAACAAAATTTTAAAACAACATAAAGATATACTGGTGCCTTTGCTGTGCTATATTTTTAATCTTAGTCTTGACCAAGGAATCTTTCCTTGTGCTCTCAAAAGATCCCTGGTTGTCCTTGTTCACAAGGGGGGTGAGCGGGATCGTGTCGAATGCTATAGACCTATCTCAATTCTCCCGTCCATGTCCAAAATTCTAGAGCGTATTATCAATACTCGATTAATAAACTATCTTGAAAAAAAACAAAATCTTGTCCGAAAGACAACTTGGTTTTCGTTCACGAAAGTCCACCTCCGATGCCGTTCATCTAGTGACCAATTTAATAACGGAGAGTTTAGATAGCGGAGAGAGATGCCTAGGCATCTTCCTTGACCTGGCCAAAGCATTTGACACGGTCTCGATCGCTCTCCTTGTAAACAAACTTGAGTCTGTGGGTGTAAGGGGTACTCAACTTATGCTGTTTAAAAGCTACCTGTCTGATAGAAGACAGAGTGTCAGGATAGGTGATAATATAAGTGAACCCCAGCCAGTCGAATGGGGAGTTCCGCAGGGTAGCATTCTCGGCCCAACTTTATTTTTGCTGTATATAAATGAGCTTTGCAACCTCAAATTGCCCTGCGGAAGTATTGTCGCCTATGCTGATGACACTGTGTTACTTTTTAGAGAGAAAAACTGGCAAATGGTCTTTGAGAGTGCTCAATTTGGTTTTAACTGAGTCTCAGATTGGCTTCAGAAAAATGTTTAACATTAAACGTAAGTAAAACCAAATACATCACGTTTTCAATAAACAGTTCGACCCAACCCTCGGAAAATTTCAAATTATTTAGTCATATTTGTACTGAAAATAACGAATGTTCTTGTAAAGCCTTACAAAAAACAGATTCAATTAATTATCTGGGTGTAGAGCTGGATCAAAACCTAAATTTTAAAAAACATATCCAAGCCATGAGTGCAAAAGTTCGTAAACTGATTTATATATTTAAGGGTCTGAGACATATTGTTGAACCAATGCTTATGAAAAATATATATTTTGCCTTATGTCAATCTGTTCTATGTTACTGTATCTCTTGTTGGGGTGGTGCAAATAAAACTACTCTTCTATCATTAGAGCGTGCCCAACGTGCAGTTCTAAAGGTTTGTACTTTTAAACCCAGAATCTTTCCTACTGTAGATCTTTATAATTTCTGTGACGTTCTAACCGTGCGGCAAATGTTTATTCATAGCATATTAATGAAGCAACATAAAATGCTTGAATACCAAACTATCACAAAACGTAGAAAAGACATAGTCTGTCAAACAATTTTTACAAACACTAAATTTATGCAGCGTTTTTTTAAATTTTTGGGTCCTTATCTTTATAATAAAATTAATAAAAAAGTAGAAATATACACAAAAAATGTCTTTGAATGCAAGAAAATTATTTTCAAATGGTTGAGATCATATACATACGAGGACACCGAAGAATTTATAGAAGTATTATCATACTAAACTTACACATACACTTTTTAGTCATAGTATAAAACTACACTACACTTACAGGCACTACACACCTCAGCATACATACATACATAACACTCTACAACTACACATACTGTACTACTTACACACAAACAAACACAAAATGTGCATTAATTTTTAATTTTTATTTTTAAAATGTTTTCTTTTTGTAAAATTAAGTTGTAATATTTAACCTGTTTACATATACTATATGTACAAACAAAAAGGGAAGAGATATTTTAACTTATCCTATAACACAGGGGAAACCCTACCATAGGGAGTTAAAGTCACTCTGACACTGTTATAACGTTTTTAACGTATGTATAACAAGTGAACTGTAATCACTCTCTAGAACACAAATAAACTATTTCATTTCATTTCATTTCATTTCATAAAGGTCAAACAAGATAACTCTACTTTTACGAATTCCAAACGTTGCCCAGTCATTTAATTTAGATTTACCGTTGTAGTCACTGACGTTTAGCCACAGTTTTGTAATTTCTGCATTACAACAAGAAGTCTTTCTTTGTGCTGTTCTTTGTCGACACCGGTCACGGCTATATCGTCCTGAAAGTAAAAGACCCTTTCTAATCCTGCTAGCACACTCTCCATGGCTCTTTGGAAGATTGCAGTGGCGCTTGAGAGACCGAACACTAATCTTGTATACTTAAAGAGCCCACGTTGAGTATTTATGCAAGTGAAATCTTGAGACTCATCTTTGTCTGCTAGACAAATCTGATTGTAAGTCTGATTTAGATCTATTTTCGAGTACTGTTCTCCGCCATGTAATTTGGAAAAAAGCTCATCCACCGTTGGCAGTGGGTATTTTTCAATTACCAGTTGTTTGTTTAATGAAACCGGATAGTCCGCGCACATTCTAACCCCTCCGTCTTTTTTTACTACTGGCACAATAGGAGAAGCGTACTCGGAGTGAGTAACTAATTTTAATATGCCTATATTGATAAGACGATCGATCTCATTGTTTATGTTATCTTTCAATATTTGCCAACGTTGTGGCAACCTACGGAAGACGGAATAAAAGGCTTGAAATATGCTCAGTTACAGTCTAGGTTTATTTAACAAATAACTCTTCTTATATATAAATCGTCCTCGATAATCATCATGTACCAAAACCGGTACGTGATGTCGATTTTCTGTGTCAGCCAATAACTTATCTCGACGATACTTTAGTCCGTAATGATAAGGGATGGCTAGCACAGATACTCCCCCCTTACAAAAAAGCAATAGTAAGTAAATTACGATAAATTTAAAAGTAAAAAAGACAAAGCACGAAAACATTTAAATTAAATAATACTATACATTGCGACTAGCTAGGCTGAGGTAATTCTCTTCCGGAGTGCGGCGCCAACTCTTTCGTTAAAAAAACGGTTGGCCACCATGAAGAACACGATGGCCGCTAGTATGCTGAGGATCCCGAGCGTCGCAAGAATCATCTCCCGATGACCGTTGAACTCTTTTATCACCTCCTGGCGAATCCGCTCGGCGATATTTTCCGTCAATTTGGTGGCGTCTTGTATCCCGTTGTTTTGGGTCATGGTTAGTTGTTCCTTGGAGTTATATCCGCCCTTGGTGGTTTAGTTGCGTTTCCTGCTGGTTTACTGAATAGCGAATGATACTCTATGATTTACCAATTCGCTATTTATACCAAACGAGTGCCGTCATCAAAGTTGGAATCTCAACGTTTGTTTGTACTTTCGACCAAACTTGGACGTTGTTGGTCGTGCTGACTCGACAACTGAGTCTTCCGCTTTGCTCGTTGGTTGCGGGAACGTGATGGAACTCGGCTGATCTGCTGGTAGGAAATCTGGCTTTAATCTATCAATTGAAAATGTGTCGACGGTGTTGTTCTTGTTGATGACGAAATATTTCGCCGATCGTCGTAGAACTTCGTAAGGCCCTTCAAAAGGAGGAATCAGACCTTTGGCGACACCTTCTCTCTTGATGAAAACGTGAGAGCAGGAGCTTAACTCGGGGTGGACAAAATACTTGTTTTGGTGATTCTCTCTCCTTGGGACAGAGCAGTTTTTGGTATTCGTTGTTTCAAATCTTGCACGTAGTCGTGATACGTTAATCGCAAGCCAGAATCACCAAAGAATTCCCCGGGAAGCCTTATTGTTTCTCCATAAACCATTTCCGCGGCGCTCAAATCCGTGTCGTCTCGTAAACAACTTCTTAGGCCAAGAAGGACGATTGGTAATTCTTTTACCCAATTTTCCTTACTGTTCCTTGCCATGAGAGACGCCTTCAGCGAACGATGCCATCTCTCCACCATTCCATTGGATTGCGGGTGGTAGGCTGTTGTTCGTAATTTTTCCGTTCCCATTAACCTCGCCAAGGATTTAATAAGCTCAGATTTGAACTGTTTTCCACGGTCCGAGGAAAGCCGGAGGGGGGGAAATCTGCAGATCCACCCTTGGAATAAACATGAAGCGACTTTTTCCGCAGTAATCTCCTTCAAGGGAAATGCCTCAGGCCAAGAAGAGCAACGGTCAATCATAGTCAGCAGAAATCTGTAACCTTGTCTTGTAGGTAGGGGGCAGACGATATCTATATGCACGTGCTCAAAACGCTGAGCGGGCATGAATGTGCCGATAGGTGAAATAGTGAGCCTAGTAACCTTGCATTTCTGGCATGATAGGCATGTTTATTTCCTTGTTCATGTTATACCAAACAAATCTTTTTGAAATAATTTTACGTTTGGTTCGTTTTCCTGGATGACTCAAACCATGAATCGCGTCGAAAATTTTCTTCCGAAATACTGCAGGAACATACGGTCTCGGTTGCCCGGTTGAGGTATCGCAATATAGCTGGGAATTACTGCCGGGCACACTAAACTTGGATAATGTCAGATTTGATTTCTTGAAAAGCTCTTTAAGATTTGCATCCGTGCGTTGAAATTCGACCATTTCCTCGAAGTCAATTTCTGAAGGAGTGATTATCTCCTCGATCACCCTTGATAAGGCATCTGCAACCACGTTGTCTGATCCGCTAATATGCCTTTTGTCTGTGCTATACTGTGATATGTAGTCTAGTTGACGAATTCTCCGAGGTGGGTCATCAATATTTGGTTTTTTGGAAAATGCGAAAGTGATTGGTTTATGGTCTGTGTAGATAGTAAAATCTCGTCCTATCACGAGTCTTTGGAAATGCTTCACAGCTAGGTAGATACCCAAAAGCTCTCGATCATACGTAGAATATTTTTGCTGCGTCTGTGTCAGGTTTTTTGAAAAAAATCCGAGGGGTTTCCATTAACCATCCTCCTTTTGTTGCAAAACGGTGCCCACGCAGTCATTGCTAGCATCAGTCATAAGCAAGATGGATGCATTATTAGCAGGGTGAGATAAACTTGCTAAATTTTTCATAAGCTCCTTGCATTTTTCGAAAGAATTTTCCCCTTTCTTGTTCCATTTAATTACACTCTTATCGTTCCTCTTGCAGCCAAGTAAATATTTGTTCAACTCTGCTTGATAAAATGCCGCTTTTGGGATGCTGCTTCTATAGAAATTAACCCTACCCAAAAATCTTCGCAACATGTTCACCTTTTCTGGTTTAGGAAAGTTGGTTATAGCCTCAAGTTTTTCTTGAGTGGGGGAAATCCCGTTACAGGATACATGATACCCCGAAAAATCTATTTCTTTCTTCATGAATTCGCATTTTTCCAGATTCATTGTAAGACCATGTTCATCTAATTTCTTGAAAATTATCTCCAAATGTTTGCAATGCTGCTCTTCATTTTCTGATGCACAAAGGATGTCGTCGACGAAACAAAATGTGAAATCTGATATGTTTTCATCCTTTGGATCTTGATTAGATGCTCCGCCGCGTTGTGATTTGATGTCTGAATTTTGAATCCATAAATCGTTGAAAAGTCTGACCGGCGTTCCGAAGTCCAAATGTCACTCTCGGAAATTCGAAAAGACCGAAGGGGGTGATGATGGCTGTTTTGGAAATATCTTCTGGAGCCATTGGTATGCAATGATATGCTTTCCGGATATCGATTTTGCTAAAAATGCGTTTCCCCTCGAGAATGTAAGTGAAATCTAGTAACCGTGGGATTGGATACCGGTCAGGGACTGTTATATTGTTCAGGACTCTATAATCTCCACATGGTCTCCATTCACCATTTTTCTTCTTCACCATATGCAAAGGACTGGCCCATGAACTGTTTGACGGTCGACATATTCCCATATCCATCATGTCCTGGAAATCCTTTTGAGCCGTCCTGTACCTTTCTGGAGGGAGAGGCCTGGCTCTACAAGCGACCGGAGGGCCTTGCGTCTCTATGAAATGTTGAACGTTGTGCTTGGGACTAATCTTTAAAGATGTGGGTACGGTGATGTGCTGATATCTCCGAAGTAAGTCTGCGATAACAAGACTCCCATCAATGGTACTTAAAGTGGCTTGGTTTGCTATTATGGTTCTGCCTCTGGATGATAGTTTGGTAGTGTTGTCAATCAACCTTTTTCTGCGTAAATCAACCCATAAATCATGATGCTCCAGAAAATCTGCTCCAATGATAGAGGTATTGACATCGGCGATCACGAAGTTCCATTTAAAAGTTCTTCGAAGCCCGAGATCAAGGGCACAACATCGTTCTCCATATGTGCTCATCTTTGAACCGTTGGCAGCATGTAATGAGTAATCTGTTTTCCCGGAATGCTTCAGCTTGCGTTTAAGTACAGATATGTTCGCGCCAGTATCGATCAAATATTTTTCTCCAGTCTTCTTGTCTGTGATAAATAGGCGATGAAATTGTGAAAAAGCACACAGCTCCGCCTCATTGCATGCCCGCTTTAGTTTCCCTGTTGCTTCCAGGAACACGGAGCCTCGCACTTTGTGCCGGTCGACTATGTTAGACATATTTTCACGTAATGTTAAGATAAGTTGACGACCGTCACAGATAAGGTATATTTATATTCATCACGCACTATGTCTTATGCACGTCATTAATAACATGCACCAACCTAGTATATAAGCTAGGATTTCCTATAATAATTGCCTCTGGCAAAGTGGTGACCAGACTTTTGAACATCAGCAACCTTCGGTAATAGCAGCATGGACCCAGCCGCGAAGAAAACTCCGTGTGCTGCCACCTTAGAAGTGCAAGCAAGAAGCACTTCGTCCAAGATCGCCGAGCCCCGACTTCGGCAACCAAGACGACATCAAGCAAGCCATGAACGGACCAGATTTGAAAACGGACCAGAAGCCAAATAATTTCAACTGAAGATTTCCCGCATCGAACTCAAGATACCGCAAGAATAATGAACCGATAGTCAGCCTACTGCTGATTTATCAAAATGGAGCTCGCACTAGCAGAAACGAACGCGTCGGCAAATTCATTCACAGCAAGCAGCTTTTTCAAGTTCAAGACATAGGAAGCCGTTCCAGCCCCCAGAAGAGTATTGAAACATCATCGATATACCTAATTCAACGAATATTGAAATCATCCAGGAAGAACATCGCACGAAGAATAAACAAATCAAAGAGAGAGAGAGAGATATATATTTATATATAAACGATTGGTGTACAAGATGTGCCCTATGTTGCCAAATTCCAAGGTTTTTAGGCACACAAATTTCATCAATTGACAACTTAATATTCACTCAAGAGTGAAGAGCACGCACGTACATATGACGTACGAGATCATTGACTGCCTACAGCCAAGGTTACAGATTTAATGCTGACGCTGATTCAGCACAATCATCCTTGTGTAGGTACGGTCGCAATTATAAACAAACAGTGATTACAACTTCAACGACGTGCGATGTAAATTGACTCATCGATTCCTGAAAAACATGGGCGGCTGCAGCATCAGACGACTCTCCTGCGGATCTTTTCCAGTTATAGGTTAGGTTAGTTTACTAACCGCGAAGCCCCATTTTCCTAGTGTTTTTCTGTTTTCTAGTTTTTAGTTTATTTTATGTAGTGTGCGGCCAGATACAAGGCTCGCCTGTAGGTAAATATTAAGTAATTCTTTAAACTTAGGTAGAATTCACTTAAGATTAACTTTAGATTAAGTTGAAGTATGCGCTATTGCTGTCTAGTTTTGTTTAACAATATTTTTCCTTATATATAAAAATAGATTAAGTTAAAGTATGCACAATTAAGATCTGGTTGTATGTTTATTAAAATGCTACTAGTTATTATTGCAGTTGATAAGTTGTTATGGTATCTAACCTAGATTTTTTACATTGTTATAAGTATATTAATTTATTTTTTTCCCTAAAGGGGGGAGTATCTGTGCCGGTCGACTATGTTAGTCATATTTTCACGTAATGTTAAGATAAGTTGACGACCGTCACAGATAAGGTATATTTATATTCATCACGCACTATGTCTTATGCACGTCATTAATAACATGTACCAACCTAGTATATAAGCTAGGATTCCCTATGATAAAGTAGTCTAGTCTAGTCTCGTATTGGCGCGCATCTCAAGCCTTTTACTTCACTCCCGAAGATGTCGCTCTCCTTATAATTGCCTCTGGCAAACACTTGAAAGCTCTCTTGCCAAAACGTGAATGATAAAAGCATAACTTCGAGTTTTTCCGGAATGGAAACGGGCTTCCTGACCGTGAACTTGAGAATGGCTTACTGCGATAAAACTGCCGACGATTGTTGTTATTATGAATTGCAGCTAACTCAATCTTTACTTTCGCTAGCTTAGCAGTTAGTTGCGTTACTGGGTCGCCGACCCTGCTTAGCGCAGCAACTTGTTCGAAGCTCGAGACTTCGTAAATATTGTCGGCCATCTGGGCTAAATCGTCAATTCCTTTCTCTTTATTTGCCGAAAGTATTGAGGTTAAGGAGGTCGGTAATTGTTTTAGCCAAAACATTTTTGCAGTTTCGTCGTTGATTTGAACTTCCCCAAGCTCCTTGATTTTTCTTAATAATTGTGACGGTTTTCTGTCTCCGAGGTCGGTGTCCGTGAATAATCTCTGGAATTTGCGATGCGGAGATTCTTCATATGTCGAAATCAATCTGTCTTTTAACTTCTGGTACTTTCCGCTATCTGATAAGGAAATCACTATGTCACTGGCTTGTTCGATTTCCTCTTTGGCTAGTTTGGTAAGGACTAGGTGGAATTTGGATTCGTCACCTAACTTCTGGGGAGTGGTTACTGCTTCAAAATGTGCGAACCATAACCGGGGCTTGTCCTTCCAGAAGTCTGCGATTTTAGACGGCACACGGGTTCTGTTTCACAGGCGACGACATGCTGCTGCTTAACCGAAGGTTGCTGATATTCAAACGTCGGGGTCACCACTTTGCCAACGTTGTGGCAACCTACGGGAGACGGAATAAAAGGCTTGGAATATGCTCAGTTACAGTCTAGGTTTATTTAACAAATAACTCTTCTTATATATAAATCGTCCTCGATAATCATCATGTACCAAAACCAGTACGTGCTGTCGATTTTCTGTGTCAGCCAATAACTTATCTAGACGATACTTTAGTCCGTGATGATAAGGGATGGCCGGCACACAATACGAAGGCTACTGGTTTAGCTTTAAAAAACAATGGCTTAGAGTCTGGTTTAAAATCCAGCTTGACATCAATTCCATTAAAGTAACCTATATTCCCTGAGAATAGTTTTGGGAATTTGTTTGCCAATTCGTTTACAATGTCAGCTGAGTCATCATAATATTTGATAGCAGGTCCTATCTCTAAATTGAACATATGGATGAAACATCTGCTTTTAACGTTACGCGTGGTCACGTGAGACGGCACGCGCGCTTGTTGATAGAAATATGATAAGTGTTTTACCTATTATCTGCAGCTACTGTATATCAATTTGTTCGTTCTTTTAAGCCCTATTATTTTTCGTACAGGTTTATGTATTATTCAAACAGTTCGAAATGTATTGATTTAAATAAAAGTGCTGAAACACTTCTAGACTAACATAGTAGGATGAAATTCAAATATAAACTATGCAATTTTCCATACGCCAGTAATTTGACAGAAAGCCAAAATAAATCTGTGCATAGAATTAATATTCATTTATTTAACTAATCGTGTTGCCGCATCACAGTGATGCTATTTTATATCGTGACATGAATAATTTAATTCATAACTTTACTCTGACTCAGGATACGTTGTACCTGTCTAACAAATATAGAACATTATTAGCTTTATTGTTAGCATACAATATATGCGACGCATCTATAGTTGGTTTGACCAAGTTCAACTTGACATCAGCTGTTTTTCTTGAACAAACTAATCAAAAACCTGCTTATGTTATTGGTAAGATGACTTGCACCCCTATTGGTATTTTAACGGTTAATAATACTGTCCGAGTAATTTAAATTAGTTTATAAGACAATGGAGGAAATCCACTACCACTGAATATGTCAAAGGGTAAGCCCCACTTAAATATTACCCATTAAAACATCTATCTATCTATCTGGGCTATCTGGCAAATAACTTGTATTAGAATTATTTAAAAAAAAATCTGACATCGGTGTAGTTTGTATTACAGAAAAGTTAAAGTTTAAAGGAAAATATGATGAATTTTAACATAAATATTGACATAATGATCAGTTATTACCATGAAATATTGCTGATAGAGGTGGTTCTTTAAAGATATGTAGGTGATGATGTTGTTAAATCCAATGCTGAGGTTGCTCGAGTTTTCATTCTTCACCAATATACCGTTACTCACTACAGCAAGCTCATATGAAGCTCATATGAAGCAATCACTTTATTAAAAACAACAATAGCGTCAATAATGTATGTTTAAAATTTCATCATGTCAAAACGTTTAGATTACTTAACTTAAGAAATACTGAAAAATCGGAATGAAACAGTTTGACCACTGTGATCGAAAGGCAAACATTTAATTACATTTTTTACTTGTGAATGCAGTCACAAAAAACGTTATCTAAGCATGTTTGGCTGGTAATTGTAATTCTAGTCAACTCTATAAATACATGACAAAAATTTAATAATTTGAACAAAGTTATTAATCATTGTTTCATTGTTGTATCTGAAAACAAATCTACATATACATAATATACAAATAATTAACTATATTCTGTTATTAAAAAGTTAAGTGAGGTCTTCCTCTATTATTTTCTCAAATATTTCGTAAATTCTATGGCCTTTTTCATCCCTCGGAAATCTGTAGACACAAACGTGTTTGCTACTACGGCTGAGGAGGCGGAGTGAGAGAAAAGTGCTTCTACAAAATGCCTATTCTGCAGCAAAACAGCGTGTTTGCTACTACGGCTGAGGAGGCGGAGTGAGAGAAATGTGCTTCTACAAAATGCCTATTCTGCAGCAAAACAGCGCACCTGGTTCGCGACTGTCGACAATTTCGTCGCGCCCTACGCAAAGATAGATGGAGCTGTGCTCCCAGCTGAGTCCCACCTACTATGTCATTCCTGCCTGCAGCCACGGCATGACAACGGTGGTTGTCCGCATCCCGTATTTGATATCGATAATTGTGGTCTTCCTCACAACCGCCTTCTGCATTATATAAGTAAAGATTATCACAAAAATAAAATTATAATAATAACAGTAATAATTGATTCATATTATAAAATCGTTGATCTAATGTAACAATTAGTTCAAGTTGTTTTAAAAATTTCAGATTTTTTTATGGATTTTTTATTAATAATATAGAAATACAGTCAAACAGTTCTTACTGGTCACAAGCTATATATCTAAACATATTTCACGACCCGCGGTGGCTACGGCAAAAGTCATATCCCCATACGTCATACCTCACACATCAGCGATTCACATGAGATATGCAAACTATCTCTTAAAACCTACTTTTCCATTACTGGCCAGTATTTATGTAATCTAATCAACTTGTGCAGATAGGGTTTGGTGTAGGTCTTGGTTGTGAGGCTGCTATTCATGCCACCCGGTCTTTTGCCATTAGTCCTCAGAAGACATCATTGTCGAAGTGGACGTAAAAAAACGCCTTTAATTCTGTTGAGCAGGATGTAATTTTGAGGGAAGTGTTGTTTTGTTGTCCTACTTTGTACCCTTTCCTGCAACAGTGCTAAAGTGACCCAAGTAATATTTTTTTTGGTGGGAACTTGGTTCAGTCTCGTGTTGGTGTACAGCAAGGTGATCCCTTAGGTCCAATGCTTTTTAGCTTGGCAATTCAGGAAGTGGTGGCATCTCTGCGCTCCCTGCTAAATGTTTGGTTTCTCAACGATAGCACGATTGGTGGTAGCCCGGAGGTGGTTGTGCAGGATTTAGGAAGGGTTAGTCAGGGGTTCGGTAACTTAGAACTTAGTCTGAATACTCCAAAGTGTGAGGTGTACTCTTGTTCTGCGCAATTGACAAAGGAGTCGTGCGCCGAAATACATTCGGTTGTACCGGGAATTTTCTATGTGAGCAAGGTGGATTTCACACTTCTGGGGGCCCCGATTTTCTCGGAGGGAATCCCTGGAGTTATTCAGTCAAAGATTGATATCCTCGCGGCATCCAAACAACATCACAAACAGCTCTTCGCACATGTCGCCTTTACAATTTTTAAAAGTTGTCTATCTTTGTCTAGACTAACGTATTCAATTTGGAATGCTTCGGTATGGTTGCAGGCAGGAAATTTTGAGTTATGATGCAATTTTAAAGGATTTACTGGAGTGCATCATCAATGTGGAAAGGTCCTCGTCCCAGTGGATGCAGGCTGCGATGCCTGTCCTGCATGGGGGTTTATAATAATATAATAATAATAAATTATTTATTTCAGGCAATATAAAACCCATAAAAAATTTACAATAAATTTTAAAATACAATTTAAAATACAATAATACAATACCTAAATCCAAAATAAATCTAAAACATAAGTGATACATATACCTACATTACTTTTTATTTCTCTCCTGGTGCACGCGCAGCCAGTGTCGGATTATCCCGCTCTCATAGGGGCTCTCATGGAGTACATAGACGAGCTCGTTTTGCGAGGTTTTTACCCTTTCCCAGAATGAGGCCACCCGGGACCTGATGACCGCGAAGTAGTCAGGGACCCTGGTGTCGGCGAACATGCCCGACGCACTACAGTACCGTGGCAAACGCAATAATATGCGGAAGGCGTTATTATATTGTACTCTGAGGATGTTATATGTCCTCCTGGAGTAGTTGGTCCAGAGTTGGCAAGTGTAAAAGCATAGGCAGTATGCTCTAAATAGGACAATTTTAACATCCTCAGAGCACTTACCAAAACGGCGCGCGAGCATGTTCGCCCTAACCGCCATGGCCCTGCGCTCCCTCTCGATGTCCGCGTAATCACTCAGGTTCTCATCCAAGATATGTCCAAGGTACCTGAACTGCCTCACAACCCGAACTGGTGAGCCATACAATATACTGGAGGAACCATCTCCGGACCCCTTCCTGATTTCAAAACTAACAGTCCCACCTACTATGTCATTCCTGCCTGCAGCCACGGCATGACAACGGTGGTTGTCCGCATCCCGTATGTGATATCGATAATTGTGGTCTTCCTCACAACCGCCTTCTGCATTATATAAGTAAAGATTATCACAAAAATAAAATTATAATAATAACAGTAATAATTGATTCATATTATAAAATCGTTGATCTAATGTAACAATTAGTTCAAGTTGTTTTAAAAATTTCAGATTTTTTTATGGATTTTTTATTAATAATATAGAAATACAGTCAAACAGTTCTTACTGGTCACAAGCTATATATCTAAACATATTTCACGACCCGCGGTGGCTACGGCAAAAGTCATATCCCCATACGTCATACCTCACACATCAGCGATTCACATGAGATATGCAAACTATCTCTTAAAACCTACTTTTCCATTACTGGCCAGTATTTATGTAATCTAATCAACTTGTGCAGATAGGGTTTGGTGTAGGTCTTGGTTGTGAGGCTGCTATTCATGCCACCCGGTCTTTTGCCATTAGTCCTCAGAAGACATCATTGTCGAAGTGGACGTAAAAAAACGCCTTTAATTCTGTTGAGCAGGATGTAATTTTGAGGGAGGTGTTGTTTTGTTGTCCTACTTTGTACCCTTTCCTGCAACAGTGCTAAAGTGACCCAAGTAATATTTTTTTTGGTGGGAACTTGGTTCAGTCTCGTGTTGGTGTACAGCAAGGTGATCCCTTAGGTCCAATGCTTTTTAGCTTGGCAATTCAGGAAGTGGTGGCATCTCTGCGCTCCCTGCTAAATTTTTGGTTTCTCAACGATAGCACGATTGGTGGTAGCCCGGAGGTGGTTGTGCAGGATTTAGGAAGGGTTAGTCAGGGGTTCGGTAACTTAGAACTTAGTCTGAATACTCCAAAGTGTGAGGTGTACTCTTGTTCTGCGCAATTGACAAAGGAGTCGTGCGCCGAAATACATTCGGTTGTACCGGGAATTTTCTATGTGAGCAAGGTGGATTTCACACTTCTGGGGGCCCCGATTTTCTCGGAGGGAATCCCTGGAGTTATTCAGTCAAAGATTGATATCCTCGCGGCATCCAAACAACATCACAAACAGCTCTTCGCACATGTCGTCTTTACAATTTTTAAAAGTTGTCTATCTTTGTCTAGACTAACGTATTCAATTTGGAATGCTTCGGTATGGTTGCAGGCAGGAAATTTTGAGTTATGATGCAATTTTAAAGGATTTACTGGAGTGCATCATCAATGTGGAAAGGTCCTCGTCTCAGTGGATGCAGGCTGCGATGCCTGTCCTGCATGGGGGTTTATAATAATATAATAATAATAAATTGTTTATTTCAGGCAATATAAAACCCATAAAAAATTTACAATAAATTTTAAAATACAATTTAAAATACAATAATACAATACCTAAATCCAAAATAAATCTAAAACATAAGTGATACATATACCTACATTACTTTTTATTTCTCTCCTGGTGCACGCGCAGCCAGTGTCGGATTATCCCGCTCTCATAGGGGCTCTCATGGAGTACATAGACGAGCTCGTTTTGCGAGGTTTTTACCCTTTCCCAGAATGAGGCCACCCGGGACCTGATGACCGCGAAGTAGTCAGGGACCCTGGTGTCGGCGAACATGCCCGACGCACTACAGTACCGTGGCAAACGCAATAATATGCGGAAGGCGTTATTATATTGTACTCTGAGGATGTTATATGTCCTCCTGGAGTAGTTGGTCCAGAGTTGGCAAGTGTAAAAGCATAGGCAGTATGCTCTAAATAGGACAATTTTAACATCCTCAGAGCACTTACCAAAACGGCGCGCGAGCATGTTCGCCCTAACCGCCATGGCCCTGCGCTCCCTCTCGATGTCCGCGTCATCACTCAGGTTCTCATCCAAGATATGTCCAAGGTACCTGAACTGCCTCACAACCCGAACTGGTGAGCCATACAATATACTGGAGGAACCATCTCCGGACCCCTTCCTGATTTAAAAACTAAAATTTCTGTCTTTTGGACGTTATGCTTCATGCCATTCTTTTCAACGAACGTTTCACATATTGCAAGTAGTTTTCTTAGTCCCTTTATCGAAGGGCAGAGGAGCACCATGTCATCAGCGTAACTTAGGTTGTTAAAACATATATTATTGAACCAGCATCCGACATCGGCGCTCCTCAGCTCCTCGATCAAGTCATTAACATACAGGTTGAAGAGATCCGGAGAGGTCAATCCACCTTGAAGCACACCACAATCTATCCTGTAACTACTAGATTCTGTGTCGCCCCATCTTACATTGTTAGTCTGGTTCCCGTACTAGAACCTCAACAGATCCACGATATCATTCGGTACCTGAGCCTTCGTCATCTTGTCCCAAAGTATACCATAGTTCACTAAATCGAAAGCTTTACTTAGATCCAAGAAACACGCGTATACTGACGTGTTTCTGAGTTTATAATGTTTTTCAGACATAATATCGCGGATTCCGTTGAAAGCCCAGGACGGAAAGCAAACTGGGCGTCACTGATTCTAACATTTCTCATCAGTTCGGGTTGCAAAAGCCTTTCAAATACCTTGCCCGTTATTGTACCAAGTGATATGGGTCTGTAGTTGCCCAGATTCGACAGATCGCCAGTTTTGTTCTTTACAATTGGGATAACAACAGTCTTCATCAGACCCTCTGGTAGGTAGCTATGTTGTAGGCACATGTTGAACAGCGAAGACAGAATACTGAATATCGAATCACCAGCATAGTGTATGTGCTCCACGCTCAGACCGTCATGACCGGGTGACTTGCCACGAGTCATGTTTTTGACAACCAGGAAGACATCTTTGGGTGAGAACTTTATCTGACGCTGAGGCGTTATGGAGGTCTAATCAGTGACGTCAGGTTTGGTGTCTAGCACTCCCTCCGCAATCTCGAGTGGTTTCACCCTGAAGTGGTTCATAAACATATCTGCTATGAATTTAGTGTCATGTGCACCATTCACACTAACTGGCAAACTCGGCTTATGGTTAAGTTTTTTTGTGGCTTTCCAGAATCCAGAAAAGTTCTTAGATTTTTGATGTAGTGCCAGAATATTTATTTTGATCTTTTCCTGATAATTCTGACACCACTTCAATTTATTTTTAAAGGCTTTGCGTCTTTCTACCATAGCACCATAATCATCACCCACGCTGGGATTACTACAAGCTTGCCAGTAGCGGAAATATAGTCGAGCTCGTCCATGCAACTCCTTGCCATGGTAGTTCCAACCAGCGATCTGTCGATTTTTAAGCTTGCGTGCACCAGAAGAGCTACTGTTTGAACTATGACTGGATATCGCTGCGTTTAGCATCACATTAATTGTATCAGTGTATAACTTATCTATATACTTAGCAACATGTTCATTTTTATCACAGTTTAATGATACTTGACTAGGATCTGGCAATAATAATAATAACTTATCCGAACATATTTTGTTATAAAACTCTATTTAATCTAAATCTCTTTGGCCCCACTTGTCTTTGTAAGCATCATTATTATCACATTCATTTAAACAATTTTTATCAACAATATTTTCAAGTCGCATGTTACAAAAATAGGGAAATGGTCTGACCAAAGTATGTCGTAGTCCACGTTAACACTCAGGACAGTGTCACGGGCTGCCTTGGTCGTCACACAGTGGTCCAACCATCTACACGTTCCGTGGGCTTCACTTACATACGTGTACGTCCCAGAGTCCACACCCAGTATGTCGATGTCCGCACATGACCATGATTGATCCGTACAAAAATCAGTTAACTCCTTTCCGAATAGAGCATTCGGATGCGCGTTATAATCCCCCAAAATATAAAATGTCTGGACGTCACTCCCTTCGATTATTGCACTCATGCTGGCTAGTATGTCCGTAAACTCGGACAGATTGTCTATGTCATCACACGGCATGTAGACAGAGAACACGATAAGTTGACGGCCCCCGATTTCAATTCGAATTGCCGCCAACCTGTCACTGGCACAGTTCAATATGGAGACATTCATGAATACGGATTTACGCCACATCAGTGCTAATGCACCAAAAGGCCGTCCAATCAATATACCCGCCGAGCTATCCACCGATGATTTCGCGAAGGCGCCGAACTCGTCGTCAATTTCATGTATGAAATTTAGGTCATGCTGAAGCAGCCACGTCTCCTGAAGAACAACGATGTCAGCCGATCTGCAGATATGACGTACATGTTCTATGGCTCGTTTAATAGATTTACAATTAAATGAGGCCATACGTACGTTTCTCAGAGCGGGGAGGGAGGTGTTTTTGTTATACTTATCGGTTGTACTATCCATTTTATTTTATGTTGTTGTTGTCACGTGACATCACTATCGACTTGTTACGCTCCCAGAAGCGGCGGTATTTAATATGAACAGGCCAGAAATTGTTCTCTAGAAACCTCTTTACCTTCGAAATCGGTATAACAACTTTGAAAGAGTTGAAAGTTGTTTCACGGCTAGGTTTAAGTAGTTCAACACTATGACATGTTTCACCACGGCTCTCAATGTGCTCCTTAATCTTATCAACAGTGATATGTTTTTTCAGCCGGGATACGTAAATTTCTGCTTAACTTTCTGCCGCCTCTATACAGCTACTACTGCACTCTAGGGTACCGCTCATATTTCTGGACTTTGTCTGTGTCCTAACTGTGTTTTTATTGTTATTGTTACGCCTCTTCTTACGATGTGTCACCAAAGTGAACTCGTCTTCATCGACGATGCTCCTAATATCACTATTAAAAGCCTCACTTTGTCGCCTGGTCATTGGTGGATGCTGTTTTACAAACAACATGTCCCTGTAGGTAAGGTTCGATGTGGATTGAGGGCTAGAAGTAGGTTTACTATTGGTAAGCGGTTGTGATAGCGTCATCGTCCTGTCGTCAGCTGACCGCTCTGCCGCCGCCGCCTGTGGCACAGAACCAGTTTGTCTCGCATCGCCGCCGCTAGTCGCCGGGCTCGTCGTATTGCTATGCACGTGCGCGCCTCCGCTCGGCTGCGGTAATTCCACTGCATGGGTACGCTGCGTCCTCAACTCGCTCAGTTGATCTAGAACTCGATTTTCGAAATCATGCAGCTCCGACTTGGAGCTACTGTCACAACGGAGTTTTTGTATCTCCGTTTTTAACGTCGTTATATCCTTTAGTAAGCAAGATACGTCAATGTGGTCAAAGGTGACCGGGGGTAGTCTATTTAAATCCCTCGCTACAAACACGGGATGGAGGTTAGGCTCGGTCTCCTTGAACATTCGAATGACATCTTTAATATTCTTTTTCTTCTTATCTTCACCTTTTCTCGATACAGGTCTCGTAGTGGACTCGATCCGTCAGATATCGCCGTAAACAACACTGACTTCCCAGTTTCGACTTCATTATCACTAAAATGCGAATTGCAGATTTGCACTAAGGTGAGGTCGTCAAGCTTGTCAATTTTGTTCTGAACAAAAGTCAAGAACTCGTTCACAATTATATTAGCATTGTCCGTCATATTTCACATCACAGTTAAAATAATTTTAATGTTGCCGATCGATTACGCGGTGCGCTCGCGTAAACAACCACACACCATGCGCGTTGAGCGGCTAGACGCTGACTTTTAAAAGTGCAACGCTTACAGGACACTAAGCTTCCAGCCTTTGTTGGCTTCTTCGTATAATGTGATTGATTTCGTCACTCATATCTTGGGTATTTATGGTGATGGGTTTCGCATCCCATTTACGGAGGAGGCGGAGGGTTTATTGTGATCTCGTTGTCCTGGACGTGATCTGCCGGAAAGGCTGAATAGTGAGCGTTCTTCGGACGAGGTCATTTGCAAGGTCACTCGCGATGCGCGAAGCTCACTCAGTCTTTAGGTCTGAAATAGGCGCATTGCTTACGCTTTCTCAGCCCGAATCGGGTCTGGTGCTGCACACAAAACCTTCTCCACAGCTATGCACACTCTTTGACAATGATTATTTACGTGTGGCAGTCGCCTTGCGTTTGGATGGCACTATCTGCCAGCCGCATCGATGTGTTTGTGGGTATGGGTAGGCGAGTTTGACGGGTAGCGTCGACTGCGGCTAGTGCTGGTGCTGCGGATACAGAAATGTCTAAAATCTCACGTCGACCTAAATTTTTTTTCCGCTGGCCATTGAGACGACAAGCGTGTAGGGGGCGCAGGGATTGTTTATAAGCGAGTTGGGACGCCGCCTCAGGGAAAAATGTTTTGACTATCACTCTGGGGCATTTCTTATGTAAAGGATATCACTGGCTGTGCAGCGTGGTAATGCTGCCATCGTTATTGGAACCTTTGGCACGGAAATGTCACGGGGTGGTCTATTCGGTCAATTTTAAGTTTTGACATTCTATAATTTCTGATTGATATTTAAATGTATTTTAACGAAGCGTGTGTGGATAGTATTTTGATTGTAATTATTTTTTTAAGGGCTTTGTAAGTAAATGAAAAAAAAAAAACTACATGACATTGACTTTTCGATGTCATGTCGTTATGAATTGATTTTTATTGCATTTCTCTGGCATATCAGAAGTTTTATTTATAAATAATGTCCGATTTCAATTTTATAGACAGTGATAGAAATGATAAACTTTTGCTTTGCGAAGCCTATATGTACACATTTATTTGGAACAATGTGAGGCAAATATCTATTTAGAGATGTTCGAATGGTAGAATATATGATGCAGTTATTAAATTAGGTGTCGGAAATGTTATTATTGCCAAAATTACCCATAAATGCTAATACTGCAAATAAACGTTTTTTTTTACAAAAGGTAAAGGACAGTGCAAAGGCAAAAGTTGAAACACTACAGCAAATATATGACGATCAAAGAGGAATAAATATTATATAAAAAAACAGATTTCATTCAGATCAAACCAACCTTATGCAGATGGAGACTTGAAGAGAACAATTTGACGACTACAAAGTTTCGTCATACACCTGACGTTATAATTCTGGCAATTCATTTTATGAAGATTTAAAGTAAAGTAATGTTTATTTGCATGAATATAGGTGTACATCAGGTATTTTATAATGTCACTTAAATTATGTTTCACTATATTCTGCCATACAGACGTGCAAATGTTATTATGTACAACACAGTAATCATAAAATTAAATTACATTAAGTACCTATCTAAAAATGTCTAAAATAATTTTTATTTACAATAGATTAATTATTTTATCATCATGTTATGATCTATTTATGTATCATTATAATTATAAAATTAGATATAATTGTCATCCAAGAAGTCCTCTAACTTATAGTATGATTTTTCGATTAAGAAATATCTAAGTCCAGCTTTGTATGAATGTAGTTGGTCAATGTCTCTAATGGATTTCAGCAGCTTATTGTATTCTTTTGGCGCCATACCAAATATAATTCAGTCAAAAAAGTATCGGGAATGGATAATTTGTCTATGGTTCCCAATTAAATTTTTTGTTTATTTTTTTGCTGTTTCATTGGCACACCTGTTTTCCATTTTGGCGCGGTTGCATCTGTTGTTTATATTTATTATAGTGCTGTTTTTAGTTAGATCATATCTAGTGTGTACTGCGAATTTCACTATGGACAAAAATATCGAACAAAGAGTTTGTCTTAAATTTTGCATCGCCAACGGAATTTCGTGTTCGGAGTCACTGAAAATGTTACAGAAGGCTTACGGTGAATCGACTTTATCAAAAACACGTGCTTATGAGTGGTACCAAACGTTTAAAAGCGGTAGAGATGTGATAGAAGATTTACCTCGCTCTGGTAGGCCATCAACATCTTCAACAAAACCACGCCAAAGTCGATCAAAATTAAAAGTCATGTTGACTGTTTTCTTTGACTATCGAGGTGTTGTGCACTCGGAGTTCTTGCCGGAAGGTGAAACGGTAAATAAAGAATATAATTTGAGATTACTCTCAAATTATAATTAAGAGAGCAAATTCGGCGGAAAAGGACAGATTTGTGGAAAGAAAATTCTTGGATTTTGCATCACGATAATGCGCCTTCGCACAAGGCCATAATTGTAAACGAATTTTTCACCAAAAACTCAAAAAATACTATCGAGCAACCACCTTATTCACCAGATATGGCTCCAGCTGACTTCTTCCTTTTTCCTAAACTCAAATTACCACTTCGTGGCACACGTTTTCATTTGGTAGAAGACATAAAGGAGAATACACGACGAGAACTGAACTCAATTCCGGAAAAAGCGTTTAAAAAATGTTTTGATGATTTGACTATTCATTGGCGTAAGTGTATCGTTTCTGAAGGAGCATACTTTGAAGGCGATCAAATAAATTTAGATGAATAACTAACATTTTGTGTATTATTGATCTTTTCCCGGTACTTTCTTGACAGAGTAGTACTTTTGCTATATAAAGCAGTAGAGCGCGGAGGTACACTTAAATATTTGATAGAAGACGATACAATTATAATATTTATGTCTTACAAAGCGAGATTAAAGATAAATAAATATCATTCATTCTTTGGCGATGGAACATTTGCGATGACTCCTGCTCCCTATCCTCAATTGTTTAGTTTTCATTGTGATACGAGAGGAGCTGAAAGCAGTACTAATATAACCTCAATATTGTAGGGGTGCCTACGGGTCTCTAACTCTTGTGGGATAAAACGGATGATACTCAATAAACAATAAATGCCAATAAACAACTGAATATATATTTCAACATATCTAAATAAGAAAACATAAAAAGATACACACTTAGGTCCAAAGTCTAGTGGCCTGGTTTACATCAGCCTAACCTGACTCCGTTTATTTCGCTTACATATTATGTAGGTATGTACTGTACATGTACCTACCATGCTTCCCCCTTTATAACAAATGTTCGTAAAAAATAATAATACGTATACAATACAAATAATCACTAACCCAAATACCGAATGCAAATTATAATCTATTTCTAAAAACTGAAAGTTCCTATAAAATGTATTATTATATTTTAAAACTAACCCTAGCACAATACACAATACAATGAACAAAAATAAATAAATAGCTTAGCCGTTTACACTCCCATTGTCGTCGCTTGATGTTGGCATCTCGGGACGGCTGTTGGAGCTGCTGCTGCATTGATCTGCCTCCCAATTCTGTCGTCAATCCGTTTCATCAGTGACTTGACTCCTTTCTTCTTGTAGTATCGGATGCATACTAACAGCAACGATAGCGCCAGGACAGCGGTTAACGTTGTCATAGCCATGTCTGTTATACTGGCGCTCACCATAGATCCTCCAGCTCCCGCCGCGTTTTGTGAAAGCACGATTTCTTCTTTGACGTCCTTGGTTCCTCAGTTGCCCATTGTTGCAAACTGTAAGGCTTGTTGCTGCAATTGCCGTTGTTGATTTTCCGACCGCGTCGTCGTAATGTGTGTTGCTCGCTTCTTTGATGCGCTCTTTCTATTGCGCTGCGAATCTAACCACAGGCCTCACTAACCTGTCTGACCGCGTTTTTTTTAATATTGCTGACTCGTTGTCGCTGACATTTCGTTCTCGATTTACATTGGACTCTTGTGTGTCTATTTTGCTCTCTTGCATGTCACCTTGTAACCTGAAAGCCGGTTTCAATCTATCGATGCTGACCACAGTTGTTTTGTTTTTAACCAGTAACTTGAAGTACTTGGCATGTCTTCCTATGACCTTGTATGGTCCTTCGTATGGTGGTGTAAGTGGTTTCCTCACTGCATCGGTCCGTATGAAAACAGAATCGCAGGTACTCAGTTCTGGATGTATGTACGATTGACTTTTTGCATGATGCGCATTCCTCAATGGTGTCAGCTTCTCCATTGTTTGTTGTAACTGGCCGGTGAATTCCTCTGGAGTAGTGTTTTGCCTTTTCGGCTCGAAAAACACTCCTGGAATGCGGATGTTGGTTCCGTATATCATCAAAAGTCAATAGTCAAATAGTCAAAGTACTTTATTACTGTAGATATTTACATATACTTAGCAAACGTCATTTTCGCCTCTACTCTACATTGGACCACTGTGGGAGAAGAAGGGCGTAGAAACTCCCACAGATTGATTTTTAGATCTCTTTTAAAAATAGGTTGTGCTTAACCTGTCATTTAAGTAATCTTGAACATTGTAATATCCCTTTTTCGACAAAGTCGCTTTAACATGCTTTTTAAATTGCTCAAATGGCAATTTCAAAATCTCCAGAGGTATCTTATTGTAGTAGAGAATGCACTGACCCTTGAAAGAATTGCTTACCTTCGCGAGTCTAAAACGAGGCGCACATAGTCTGTGATTATTTCTTAGGTTAACATTACAGCTGTCGCTAAGTTTGGAAAATATTGTAAGGTTCTTGCGTACATACATTATATTTTCGAAAATAAATTGACTAGCTACTGTTAGTATGTCAATTTCTTTAAAAATCTCTCTTAAGGAGTATGTTTGTTTTAAATTATAAATTGCTCGAATAGCTCTTTTCTGTAAAATAAAAATAATTTGAATATCCGCTGCTTTCCCCCACAACAAGATACCATAGGACATCACACTATGAAAGTAACTAAAATATACTAGCCTAGATGTAGCCACATCCGTGCTTTGTCTGATGTTCCTAACAGCGTAAGCCGCAGAACTTAATTTACCAGCCAATTTATCTATGTGGGGTCCCCACTGCAATTTGCTATCAATGGTTATTCCAAGAAACTTCGTATCATTTACCAATTCTAACGTGCTGTTGTCTAACACTAAACTGGTATCAACTTGCCTGACATTTGGAAGTGAAAATTTGATACACTTGGTTTTACCAGCGTTTAACAATAAATTATTAACTGTGAACCAATTCAAAGTTAAAGACAATACACCATTAAAATCATCAAAATCTCCTTTTTGTCTTTCAATTTTGAAGACCATTGAAGTATCATCAGCAAACAACACTATGTCAGTTAATTTATCCACCATGAAAGGCAGATCATTAATATATACCAGGAATAAGAAAGGGCCTAATATGGAACATTGTGGAACGCCAATTTTAACACCCGATCCACCAGATTTTAAGCCGTTAACTTCTGCCTTTTGAATTCTATTGCTTAGGTATGATCTTAGTAGATCAATCGCTTTATTTCTAACTCCGTAATGATTTAATTTAATTAATAGCGTATTATGATCAACACAATCAAACGCCTTCGACAGGTCGCAATAAACTCCGATATCATCCTGTGCGGCCTCCCATGCAGAATAAATATGAGATACAAGGGTAATACCTACATCCGTAGTCGATTTACCCCTAGTGAAACCATATTGTTTAGCGTGGAGTTGTTTTGTACGGTTGAAGTGTGAGAGCATTTGATTAAGTATAATCTTTTCAAATATTTTACTTAGTGTTGGAAGAACAGATATTGGTCTGAAATTTGAAGGATCGCCCTTATCTCCCGACTTGAACAGAGGTATCAGTTTACTGTGTTTCATGAGGTCTGGAAAAGCCCCATCGTCAACACATTTATTGAATATATAAGCTAAGTGTGGGGCTATAACTAGAATTACTGAACCAATGACTTTGACTGATATACCCCACAGGTCTGCCGTATTTTTTAAGTTAAGTAATTTAAACGTTTTGACAATGTCCTGGGGATATACATGATGAAATTTTAAATATACATTACTGACGCTAGTGTTATTTTTTAATAAAGTCTCTGCTTCATATGGAGATGAATTTAGACGGTCCGTTGTGAGTACGGGTACATTGGTGAAGAATGTTTCAAAAGCTCGAGCAACATCAGCGTTGGATTTAACAACATCATCACCTATCTTTAGGCAGAAATAATTGTCCCTTGGTATAACTTTGCCAGTTTCGCGGTTTATTATTAGCCAAACTGTTTTCATTCTATTATGTGAATTTTGAATTTTTCTATTAATGTGTAAACTTTTTGAAGTTCTACAAACCAACTTGAAAGTTTTGGAATATTTTTTAACATAGTCATGAAATTTTCGATCAAAGTTATAGGTTTTTTGATCATAAAGGTCATACAAGATAACTCTACTTTTACGAATTCCAAACGTTGCCCAGTCATTAAATTTAGATTTACCGTTGTAGTCACTGACTTTCTTTAATTTGAAAACTTTATTGAATTCTGTCTGAATAATGTTGAAGAAGTCTGAGTAGATTTTGTTTGGGTTCTGTTCATTAAAATCCGGTACTGGCAAATTTATATCTAAGTTTTTCGTATATGTTTTTAGTCTATGGGATGTAATAGGTCTATAAAATCATGGACCAGTCTTATCCTTAATAGCAATTGGGAATGAAACTGTTTGACCACTGTGATCGGAGGGTAAGCAGTTAATTACACTTTTACTTGTGAATGCACAGTCACAAAAAACGTTATCTAAGCAAAATTGGCTGGTAAGTGTAATTCTAGTCGGCTCTAGAAATACATGACATAAATTAAATTATTTAAACACAGTTATTAATCGTCGCTTCAGTGTTGTATCTACAAGCAGATCTACATTAAGATCGCCACAAATAATTAACTTTTTTCTGTTATTACAAAGTTTAATGAGGGCTTACTCCATAATTTTCTCAAATATTTCGAAATTGCCATGGCCTTTTTCATCCCTCGGTGGCCTGTAGACACAAACAATAATATGGCTATCTAACTCAACACAGGATACCTCTATTTGTCTTTCAACAGTAAGTGCAAGAATATCTTTCCGTTGTTTCACCTTAATATTATTTTTCACTAAGATTAAAGAACCACCTCTATCAGCAGTCTTTCTATTGTAACAACAAATAATTCTAATACAAGTTCTTTGCCAGGTAGCCCCTGGATGTTTTGATGGGCAATATTTAACTGGGGCTTACATTTTGACATATTTAGTGGCTCTTTTATGCTAGAGATTTCCTCTATTGTCTTATAAACTAATTTAAATTACTTGGAACAGATTCCAATGTTGCATGCAAAGTATAATTAACAGGTGAATTCCCAATAAGGGTGCATGTCATATTACTCTTAACATAAGCTGATGTCAAGTTGAACTTGAATATTATAAACTAACAATGTAGCTACTAATTTTCTATATTTGTTAGACAGGTACAATGTATCCTGTGTCAGAGTAAAGTTATGAATAAAATTATTCATGTCGAAATATAAAATAGCATCGCTGTGATGACATGTTAAATTAAATAATTGAATATTCATTCTATGCACAGATTTGTTCTGTAGTTTTGTCAAATTACAGGCATATGGAAAATTGCAAAGTATAAATTTGCATTTCATCCTTCTATGTAAGTCTAGAAGTGTTTCAACACTTTTATTCATATAATTCCGAATAATGTTTGAATGATTAACTACCATAATTACAATAGTGCTGTACTCATCATAGATACCGCGACTAATCATCTTCACTAGATCTACAAATGAACTATTTGGACAGCAAATGTTCGTTACTTTTTGGTTAAGCCGGTTATGTAATAGAGTCCCAAATCCTGCACCTACTTTGTCGGAGAACAACAGAGTTTTTCTCTGAGCACATATTTTGGTAGCTGGCGGTACACGAGTGGAGGTGAGTGGCGGGTCACACGTGTTGGAGTGCAGTTTGATGCACTTGGCGGCGATTGGCGCGGCATTTGCGGCAGCGAGCGTCGCAACGTGCGCAACGGCGAACGGCGCGGCCCTCGGGGCAGCGTGCGGCATGACACACGCCTCAGCAGGGACAGCGAGCGGCGCGGTGCTCGCGCTGTTGAGCTGCGAGGTGCCTCCTCGTCGACGACGGCGACGCTGTTTTTTGGTTGGGGCAGCGGTGGACGCTGCAACACTCTCGTTGAGGGGGGTCGAGACCAAAGTTAGTGATGTGGGCTCGTCCTCCTTGCTGGTCTCATTCTCCTCATTCTCAATTAGAATGCCCACCAATTCCGCATTCAGGCGTTGTAGCTGAACTAACTCAGACGTCGCGGCTCTGAGTTCTGCCAACTCACTTTGCTCTTTGGCATAACATTGTAGTGTATTTGCTAGCAGGTCATGTAGATGCTGGATTTCTACTCGGGCATGTTGAAGGTCCGACTGTAAACCTACATTTTTTCCCCGGAGCTCTTGCATTAAGGAGATTCTTAATATTCTGTTTGATTGCCGTTTCAGGGCTAATTTCAGTAGTTTTATATTACCTCTAGTTTTGTTCATGAATTTATTTAATTTAAAATATTTTTTAATTTTTCTGCTGCTTGTCTGCATGGCTTGAACAATAGTGCTTAGGTTGGCTACTTCTAGTTCTTGTTGGATAGAGGTAATGTGGCGAGATTCATTGTAGTCTTTTTCTATGCACATATCAGTAAACTTCAAGTTTGCCTCATTGAGTTGGTATTGGAGGAATTTACTGCGATCACAAGCAGAAGCAAGGTCAGTGCGCAGGGTGTCAAAAGATTCCACAAGTTTTTCCAATCTTTGAATCTGATTTTGCGACTCCTCGTGTGTTTCTCGCAAAGTAGACACACTATCTCTAAGCTGTGAGTTCTCTTCTTCATCTGTGCCGGGCTTATGTTGTCTCCTTCTCGAATTGCAGATCTCAGACCGAGTAGAACTAACGGTAACTCCTGAGACCAGTTAATTGTGTTTCCCCGTGCTATTATGGCAGCTTTCATTGTTCTGTGCCATCTCTCTATCATCCCATTAGACTGAGGATGGTAACTCGTGGTTCTAATTTTCTTGATACCCAACAGTCTTGTGAGTGAGTTAAACAAGTCGGATTCGAACTGCCTCCCTTTGTCCGTAGATAGAGATGTACAGCATCCGTACCGTGAGATCCACGTGTTCAAGAAAACTCGCGCTACTGTTTCCGCTGTGATATCGCGCACCGGTACTGCTTCTGGCCATCTTGTCGCCCGATCGATCATCGTGACAATATATCTGTATCCACCCGACTCGACCAAACTAACCACAATGGTAAGCAAACTCCAAAGCTTCCAAAGGCTGGCCTGTATGGCTATCACAGGTAGTATGAGAACTACTCCAACAGCAGCAATGGAGGCCATGCTGTGTCTTCCGCCACTCCAGCTGTATATTAAGCAGGAGGCCGCGTCATCTGCGGTGAGACTCAACACCTTAGGACTTTGGAGGAAAAACAGGACCTCACACACCGCCATCCTAGGGGAAGTTTACAAAAAAATTCCCATCTCTATGGCTTGCAGTGACAGAATCCCTAAACAATTTGTTTTTGACAAAAAATACAATATACAGTTACATGAAGACCATCGGGTTGAGGGGCTCGACGTTAAAGAGCTCAGAATTTTTACCGATGGTTCAAAAACTGAAGCAGGCACTGGTTCAGGCACCTTCTCGGAGGACCTAAACATCATTCCACTGGGTGCCCATAATACTGTCTTTCAAGCTGAATGCATGGGCATCATCTCGGCCGCTAATGCCATAGCATCGAGAAAGGTAAGAGATTCCTCCATTCGAATACTCTCGGATAGCATGGCCGTCCTACAAGCCCTAAATAGCAACACTATTAACTCAGGGCTAATCTACGAGTGTCACAAACGACTAATGGAGGTATGTCAACATAACCGCGTAATCCTTCAATGGATAAAAGGACACAGCGGATCAAGAGGTAACGATGCAGCGGATGAGTTGGCGCGTAAAGGATCTAGCTTGACAGCGTATGGTCCCGAACCTATCATCCCTCTTCCCTTCAAGATGGTACGCTCATTTCTGAGAGAGTTTACCAGGAATGATCATGCCACTCTTTGGACAAACCATGAGGAGTGCAGGCAAGCTAAGCTGGCTTTGCCGTCCCCTAGCGCTAGGCTGGCTAAGACCTTGCTTCGACTTAGTAGGCCGCGCATGCGACTGGTAACTGCAGCACTTACTGGCCATGGTTTCTTTAATAAACATCTATATGTCCTAGGTGTTACCGACAGCCCCCTTTGCAGAGCCTGCTTGGAGGCAGAAGAAATGGCTGCTCACGTCCTCATGGAGTGCACAGGAGTAGCGGACTACAGGGCTAAACACCTCGGTCAATCGAGGGACCTTCCAGGGATAGTCGGTAACGTAAAGGGCCTACTGGCGTTCCTGGAGGAGTTGGGTTGGCTCGAATGATGTCGCATTCCCACCCACACGCAAAATAGGCGCTTTCGTCAACGAGTTGCGGAAACCAGCCCGTCTTACAATTACAAATTACAATTACCACCCGACTCTGGCAGTGGGCCGACGATATCGATGTGCACGTGATCTAAACACGCTGAGGATGGGAACGTGATAACTGGTGCGTTGGTATGACGGGATACCTTACTCTTCTGACATGCTATGCATGTTTTTGCCCATCTCCCGGCGTCTACATTCATCTTGGGCCAAAAATAATGTTTCGCGACGAGTTTCCGTGTTGTTCGTACGCCCGGGTGAGTTAAATTATGCAGGGTGTCAAAAACGCTTTTCCGTAGGTTTTCTGGCACATAAAGTCGCAATTCATGTGTCGAATTCTAGCAGTAGAGCCATTTTTCATCTCCCAAGTTGATCGGTTTAATTTTGATGTTGTTTTTGTCGATTGGCTGTTTGAGTTGTGGATCGGATTGTTGCATGTCTGCTATTTCGCTCCAATCGGTCGGTGTCGGGCAATCAACTTGTGCTTTTCTAGACAACGCGTCAGCGACTGGATTCTCGTTACCGGCGAGGTGTCGAATGTCTGTAGTGAATTGCGCAATGTACTCAAGATGACGTACTCGCCGTGGATCATTTGCTTTCTTGCCTGTGACGTATTTTGTTGAGAATGCATGACACAGTGGCTTGTGGTCCGTGAACACGATTATGTCTCTTCCTTCGACGTGCGGTTGAAAATGAGTGATCGCCATGTATATTGCAAGTAGTTCACGGTCGTATGTACTATATCTTGTCTGCGCCTCGCTGAGATTTTTGGAGAAAAACGATAGTGGCTTTCATATATTGTTCTCGAATTGTTGCAGGACTGCGCCGACACATGTCTGCGACGCGTCTGTCATCAGTGATAATGGGGCATCAGTAGAAGGTGACGTCAGTGTAGCGGCGTTGCTCAAACTTTCCTTACACTGTGTAAATCCATTGATAGCGTCGGGTGTCCACTGTATTTTTGTGTTATCTTTTTTCTTCGTACCCGTTAGGTATTTATTGAGGCAGGTCTGGTGTTTTGCTGCGTTAGATAAACTGTTTCTGTAGAAATTCATCATTCCCAGGAAACGTCTGAGCTCCTGAACAGTTTCGGGTCTGGGATAGTCTTGTATGACTTTGACCTTTTCCGGAAGTGGTTTTACCCCATCTTGCGTGATTAGATATCCCAAAAAGTCTATTTCTGACTGTCCGAAAAGACATTTTGCTTGATTAATTGCGATTCCATTATCATTTAATCTTCCGAATACTTCGTTTAAATGATACTTGTGCTCTTCTTCTGATGTTGACGCGATGAGAATGTCGTTGATGTATGTAAAAATGAAGTCTAGTCCGGAAAGCACTGAATTGAGGAATCTGACGAAAGTCTGTGCGGCGTTTCGTAATCCAAATGGCATCCATGGAAATTCGAAAAGACCAAATGGTGTAATTACGGCTGTTTTCTCGACTTCTTGGACAGGAATCTGGTTGTATGCTCTCTGTAAGTCAATCCGAGAGTAAATCGTTGTTCCCGGTAACAGGTATGTGAAGTCTGTTAACCGAGGAATCGGATATCTATCTGGGACCGTAATCGTATTCAACCTCCTGTAGTCTCTGCATAATCTCAGATCGCCATTTTGCTTCTTGGTGACGTGAAGAGGACTAGACCACGGACTCTTAGATGGTCTGCATATACCCATCTCCAACATGAGCTCGATCTCTTTCTTCACTCTATGATATTTATCCGTTGCTAATGGGCGACACTTGGAGTATATTGGATGTCCGCTGGTGATGATTTGCCTTGTCTTGGTAATACGGAAATGTTGGCGCCTGTGTCCACTAAAAAACGGTACCCACTTTTTCGGTCGGTAACGCATAGGCGGTTGGCGGGAAGCATAGCGCTGATTTCCGCCCCAGTCAACGCTGACTCTAGTTTTCCGATAGTTTTTTCCAGTTACACGGGCTCTCGCAGTTTCTGGCTCGATTTCGGTAACGAAAATGGCCATAGCCAATTGGGATCGTTCGGGTTAACCCTCGGGCGAGACCGTGATCTAAAACGACTGCGGTCACGACTGATGGATCTGCTTCTTCTCTCGTCTGTGTCTCTACTCTACCTTTTTTTTCGAAGAGGGTAGCCTAAAGTAAACAACAAAAAAGTGTGTGTCTATAAATAATTTCATTTTAAAATCTAAATCCTTAATTAATGGAAATAATTTTCATTAAAAACTAGGCCTGAACCCCCCCTTACACTGGGTCAATAATTTACATCTCAACATCTCACCTCAATTCATCACTAGAACACAGTCATGGATTTGTACACAATGCTCGACAAGAAGATGAAGCAGATCTAGGCCACTTTTAATACACAGATGGCAGCTTATGAGAAGGATCTCAAAGAGAAAGCCACAATGTCTCTGTCAAGTAACCCACAAGAGATCAGCACCATTGCCCAGGAATTTACGGAGTTCAAGGCCTTTGTGTGGGGTGCCTTGGACTTGGTGCGCGGCCAAATGGAGCTGTTGCTGGTAGGACAAGACCGTCTGGAGCAGGCATCACGGCGCAAGATCCTTCTCTTGCATGGAGTGCCGGAGGTAGCTGATGAGGAGGCTGATGAAACTGTTCGGGCAGTGTTGCGCAACCAAATTAAGTTGCCACCACAGTGCGCTTTGGATATTGGTGTCGCCCATAGGCTTGGGTCAAAGAGCAAGGAATCAAAACCTCGTCCATTGCTTGTCAGGTTTATGTCCTTCAAGTCCCGGTCAAAAGCCTGGAAAGGCAAGACTGTATTGAAAGGGACAGGCATATCTTTGTCAGAATTCCTGACTAAGCCGAGACATGAGGTATTTGCAGCTGGCAGGAAGCACTTCGGCATGCGGAACTGTTGGTCATCGGAAGGCAGGATCGTCCTGTTGCTCCCAAACAAGTGCAGGCAAAAGGTCGAGTCGATGATGGAGCTGCAGGAGTTGATTGACAAATTTCCATCTTCTGCCACTGAGCCCAGGGGCAAGGACGCTCCTGCGCGGAAGCCAGCGGCGGCTGGTGCTCCTGCTGCTGCGCCACCTGCCCCAATACCCAAACGTCGTCCCGGCGCCGGCGTCAAGAAGGCTGAGGTGACTGCAATCAAGAAATGATTCGTCGGCGACGCGGTCTCCTTACCACACTTCGCATTTTGGTCGGGTTACACACAAGTCGATTTTATTTTCGCGTAGGTATGAATTTTTGTACTTTTCTCCTTACAACCCTCGATTCTCATAGTTAAATTATATTTTTTCGCTTCATGGTCTGTTAAAATTTTATACCTAATGTCATCATCTGTCAATCTGTTGTTGACACAAACTTGTCCACAGAACACACTTGTCTTTTTTTTTTTTTTTTTTTCTCTATTTTTGCGTTTCACCTTTGCATGGTTTGATCCAAGTATTGTAACATTGAATTTTTGTCATGCATATATTTTGTTTTGTGTTTGATAATGATGATTATATATTAGGAGAATTCAACATCAATTCATGCAGCTCAAAAGTGAAATCACAGATTATCAACTTTATCCAATTCTGTAACGTTAAGCAACTAAATGTTACACCTAATTCTTATGGAGGGATTCTTGATTATGTAATCACAAATATTAAATCAGATCAAGTACTAGTTTCAGCTGATGTTGAACCGTTGGTTCCCGCAGACCTGTATCACCCACCCCTGGAGATAATGCTAACCATGCCTAGCTCAAAACATTCTTTACCCTCCTACATAACTTCAAAACCTCCCCCGAACGCTGATAGGCAGCCCCCTAAATGGAATTTTCACAAAGCTGATCTAAGCAAACTATATCTTGAACTATCTCGCATTGATTGGACTAATGTATTGAGTTTGAGGGACAGCGATGCTGCTCTACATGCCTTCAATGATGAACTTTACCGTGTTCTTGATGAAAATGTGCCATTCAAAATAAGTACGCAAATCAACTATAGACGCTATCCACCTTGGTTTACGGATGAAATTAAATCAAAATTGAAGATCAAGTACTTTCACCTAAAAAAGTATAAGCAGTTGGGTCTGGATTTCAATCATCAGGTTTATAAGTACTATCGAAGTCTTATAAAATCACTAATAGACATGGCGTACCGCCGCTATATGAAAACAGTGGAACGTAATATATATGAAGACCCCAATAAATTCTGGCAGTATGTTAAAAGCTTGCGGAGTCCCAGGAGCTCGAGCCAAGAATACATCCACAAGGGTAAATGTGTAGGCAACCAGGAAGCTGTTGATGCATTTGCAACTCACTTTCACTCTATATTCTTAGACACTATTCCAAATCTTAGCGCAGAGGATGCTGAACAGTGTTCTGGAGGTTGCTTAGACGCTCTCAACATTTCTATAACTGACATAACATTTCAAGAAGTCAAGCGCGCCATCCAGAGCATGAAAGTTACAGCTGCCACAGGCCCTGACTCAATACCAGCTTTCTTGATAAAAGATTGTAAATATGTGCTAATTAAGCCGCTTCAGCATATATTTGGCCTCTCTATAAAGCAATGTAAATTTCCCAGTAAATGGTAGAGATCGAGAGTTACGCCGGTGCCTAAATCTAGCTCTATTGATGTGACTGAGTTTAGGCCTATTGCTGTCTTGTCAGGTTTTTGTAAAGTCTTTGAACATATACTTAATGCGCAAATAACTCGACAGGTAGAGATTCGTCTTGCAGACGCACTGCATGGTTTTCGTGCAGGGCGATCTACCACAGGTTACAGATTGTCAAGTTGACGCTGCATTTTTTGACTATCGGAAGGCTTTTGATACTGTTGATAATGATATACTCCTACGTAAGCTATCTGGCTTTGGTTTCACACCCAAACTTCTAAAATTTATTGCCAGTTACTTGAGTGATCGTGTCCAGTATGTCCAGCTTCAAAAATACCGTTCTGTCGACTACTACACTAGATCTAGGGTAATCCAGGGTAGCACACTCGGACCGACGCTGTTCGCGCTCATGATGAATGATCTCCCTGACGTTGTGAAGGGGTGTAGATGTCTCATGTTTGCTGATGACTTAAAATTGTTCACACCTTGTAGAGTTGCTGCCGATGGTCAAAGAATGCAGGATGATGTAAACGCTGTAGCTAAGTGGAGCAAATCAAATAAACTTGATTTGAATATTGCAAAGTGTAAAGTCATCGCGTTTTCTAGGCAACGCGCACCTGCAATAAATCTATACACGCTAGACGGACAAGTCATGGAAAGGGTTGACAAGATCCGTGATCTGGGGATAATGTTGGACCAAAAATTAACCTTTAGCGATCACATTAAAACCACTTGCAAAAATGCCAGCAGGACTTTAGGGTTCATCATGCGGACTGCTTCTCATTTTAGAGATCCGAAAGTTGCTATTATGCTCTACAACGCATTTGTTCGTAGTAGGCTGGAGTTTGACGCTATAGTTTGGGATCCTCGCGAGGATAAATACACTATTATGATAGAGCGAATACAAAGGAAGTTTGCTAGATACCTCTACAAACGAATGTATGGTTACTATCCTTTCCTTTTCCCCTCCCTATTTGTGGTGGGTATGGTTGGCCTGTATACTCTAGAGCTTAGAAGAAAGCTGGCCCTATTTGTCCACTATATTAGTACATTGCGAAACACGGTAAATAATCCAAGCGTTTTGCACAGCATCTCTATAATAGTCCCCAAATTGCGATCTGGTATGCTTCGGCGGCGGCCACCACTATTGGCTTCGGCCCATCATTTTCGCAGCCTGCGCGGTGAAAACGCGCCTACCCCAAGAGCTATAGCTCTCATAAATGAACTGGTCAGGGTGGGTCAGCTGGTTGACATATTCTCTGATACAATCCCAAAGTTAACAAACGATCTGACTCTACTATTTAGTTTCTACAGATAAATGATAAGTGTTGCTTTTTGTTACTAATTATCTAGCAATAAGTGCAATTTGGTAAATAATTACTGTAAGCCTTATTGTAAACTATTGAATAAATAAATAAATAAATAAATAAATAAATAAATAAATAAATAAATAAATAAATAAATAAATAAATAAATAAATAAATAAATAAATAAATAAATAAATAAATAAATTAATAAATAAATAAATAAATAAATAAATAAATAAATAAATAAATAAATTATAAGTTAAGATTATGTTATGACCCAGCATTACGTATTTGTCTCGAAAATTGTTATACTGTTAATTCTCCATCTATATGCCTAGTTTATTCCTCTCCAAGCAGACCCAGTGTAGGACTGGTTCAGGCAAGTAACTTGGTGTGATTAAGATAGTAGATATTTTATATATTTATAATTAAGTAAAAACAAGCATATATATTTGTATTTATAAGTATTAATATTATATTTTAAACTATTATATATGGATAGCATACGTAATATTTTTGACAACTGTATTTTATCATGTTCATCAAGCGATAATTATACAAATGTGACGAACGACACCTGCATTCTGGAGGAATCGTTATCGGCCAAACTCTCGACTGTCTTTGGTGGCCTGGAAAATAATCTTAACCTCGTTCATATAAATGCGCAGAGCATCCACTCCAGTTACCTGGACCTACTTGAGGCGTTTAGTGGCAAACATGTGGATGGAATTCTTATATCAGAATCGTTTCTCAAACCGTCCCTACCATCCACCATGTACTCATTGCCTGATTTCCGGCTCTATCGGAACGACAGAGTTGGGAAGGCAGGTGGTGATGTAGCCATTTACCTCCGCTCCGACATTCCTTGTAGAGTTGTAAGTGCTTCCCCGAATGTGTACTCTGAGTTGGCAGAACATCTTTTCCTTGAAATCTGTCTTCACCATAATAAAGTTCTGCTCGGTGTTTTCTACAGTCCCTCTCTTCACATTGATTACTTCGGTACATTCGAGTCTCTGCTCAATGAGCTGACTCCTCTTTATGATAACACTCTCATCCTCGGCGATTTTAATACTTGTCTTATTAAGAATGACTCTCGCTCTGCCCAACTCCAGGCCATTATCAATTATTTCAATTTGCATATTCTTCCTCTCAACGCTACTCATTTTCAACCCCATTGCACTCCATCTCTTCTCGATATCATGATAACCTCTAATGTAGACAAAGTTGCTGCCCATGGTCAATTTAACTCTCCTTTCTCTTTCCATGACCTAGTGTATCTATCGTACAAGGTTAGGCCTCCTAAAAGCAGAGGTAAATTCATTTTTGCTCGTAGTTTTAGGGGTATAGACCCTATTGTCCTAAAGTCTGATGCCGCCTCGATCGATTGGTCGCCTGTCATCACTAGTGAGACCGTTGACGACAAGATTCACCACTTCAACACAATTATTCTGGGACTCTACGACAAGCACGCACCAGTAAAAAATGTTCGAGTAAAACATCTCCCTGCGCCCTGGCTCTCTGATCCCATTAAGCGATTGATGGCAAAGAAGAACAGAGCCAAAAGCCTCTACAAAAAGATGAAAAAAGATGACTGATGAAAACTTTGCTGCCTTCAAATGTCTCCGCAAACGGTACAACCATATGTGTCGCTCTGCCAAGCGCCGCTATATCTATGAGTGCATCGAAAATTATACCCCGGCTCAAGTGTGGAAGTTCCTTAGAACCCTTGGTGTTGGCAAGTCCCAGAATCAATTGGTTGGTGATGTCGATCTCAATGGTCTTAATAGTTTCTTCTCCGACCCTCCTGTTGTAATGAATCCCTCTGTTAAAGATGCCACCCTGCATTCTCTGCGCTCCAAGCCATCTCCCACCACCACCCCATTCGACTTCAGTCTTGTCGAAATTGACACGGTTAAGAAGGCAGTGCTTGCCATCTCCTCAAAAGCTGTGGGTGACGACAGTATCTGCTCGAGAATGATAAACAGCATCCTTGATTTCCTCCTACCTGCCATTACACACATTGTTAACTTCTCTCTATCTCAGTGTTCTTTTCCTAATGTGTGGAAAAAGGCGTTAGTTATCCCTCTTCCCAAAACCTCAAATCCATCTTCATTTAAAGATTATCGTCCAATATCTATCCTGCCTTTCCTTTCCAAAGTCCTTGAATCAATTGTCCACACTCAACTCTCTTCCTATCTTTCCTCTAACAGGCTGTTGAATCAATTCCAGTCCGGATTCAGGCCGGGACATAGTACCGTCTCGGCCTTACTTAAAGTGACCGATGACATTGAATCGGCAATGGATATCAAGCAGATCACTGTGTTAGCGTTACTAGACTTTAGCAGTGCCTTTAACTGTGTTGATTTTGAAATCCTCGTTGAGATACTGAAGTCCCTGAATGTCTGCTCGGCCGCTGCCAGCTGGTTCGGCTCCTACCTGAGAGGTCGTCAGCAGCGTATTAGGACCGAGGAGACTTCCACGGAGTGGTGCGACCTTTCTTCCGGAGTTCCTCAGGGTGGTATTCTTTCCCCTCTTCTTTTCTCAGTCTTCATCAATTCCATTTCGGATGTCATTTCTTCTTCTTAACATCTTTATGCCTGCAAATAAATGATCTGCAAATCTACCGCCATTTCTCTCCAAGTGATATGATTTCTTCTGTGGGTGCATTAAATGCCGATCTCGAGAACATCAGGGGCTGGGCTCTGTCTCATGGACTACTTGTCAATCCCAGTAAGTCGCAAGCCATGATTGTCGGCTCCAGATACTCCCATAGTGTGTTACAGCATCTGCCTCTTGTTCCTGTAACTTATGATGGAACCATAATTCCGTACAGTACTAAGGCAAAAAATCTAGGAGTTATCTTTGACAATCAGTTTTTATGGTCTGCTCACGTCTGCGAAGTTAGTAGACGAGTCTTTGCCACATTTCACTCCCTCAGGCGCTTTCAAAACTTTCTGCCTCGTCATACTAAAATTACTCTGGCCCAGTCTCTTCTCCTTCCTCTCATTGATTACGCAGATGTCAGCTGAATCAGCGCGAACGAAGAGCAACTGAACAAACTCGAGCGACTTCAAAATCTCGGGATTCGGTTTGTCTTCGGACTGCGTAAGTATGACCATGTCTCCCAGTATCGTAGGGAACTGCAGTGGCTTCCAATTCGTCTTCGCCGGGATACCCATGTTCTCATTCTACTCTTCAATATTCTGCACAACCCTCGCTACCCCAGCTTCCTGCGTGATCGGTTTGATTTTCTTTCTTCGGATAGGTCTCGGAGATCAAGCACTCGGTAGCTGCTTGCAACTCCTCAACACAACTCAGTCGCATATGGGCAAGGATTCAGGATCAGCGCTATCAGGCTCTGGAACAAGCTCCCCAGTGCCATCAGGGACAGTCCGTCACTTAACGTTTTTAAGATTCGCTTGAAGGATCATTACCTCTCTCTTCCATAGTATGTATATATAATTTGTATGTGTATGTTATGTATGTATATAACTTGTATGTGTATGATATGTATGTATGTTTATTATATTATATAAATTAGGTGTAGTAGTAGTATTAGGTATATGTACCTACTTATATTATTATTGTGTATGAATTATTTTGTTGTGCAAATAGGTTTTACTCTCACAATCCACTTTCCTTTCCTATCTGGGTTTGCTGGTAGAAATCTCTTTTATAGAGATAAGCGCGCCTCTTGTACATATATCTTTCTTTGTATATCTCTGTATGTTTGTTTTGTGCAATAAAGTATTCATTCATTCAATGTACAATCGAACCAACTGAATCATGACCCACTTGCCTGCTAATTCGTTTGAAACTTTCAAACTTGTAAGATCTATCGTAATGTCAGTGTCTAATCAAATGATAACAAGTTCGTTACCAAGGAAATAAACCTTCAAGCGAATTTCGACCTACTTGCATTTAAGGGGTTTAGCAAAATAAGCTTATGGTGGGTCATGATTCAGATGGTTCGATAGTACCTATAATATTTTTGCCTTCTGCCAAATAAGGAAACAGTAACTTAATTGCTCCCGTAATGGAAACCAAGTCATTTCAAAGTTGTCAAAGTCAACGTCAAAGTCAAAGTACTTTATTACTGTAGATATTTACATATACTTAGAAAACGTCAATTTTTCCTCTTCTCTACATTGGATCATTGTGGGAGAAGAAGGGCGTAGAAACTCCCACAGAAAGATTTTTAGATCTCTTTTTAAAAATTGCTTATGCTTAACTAATACAAAATATAATATTTAGTCATTATCATAATTAATAAGCAGGAATAAATAATTACAAAATTATTAACAGCAAGGTCTGTGTTAAGCCAGATTAACCCCATACAGACGCATCATTTAAGTAATCTTGAACATTGTAATATCCCTTTTTTGAAAAAATCGCTTTAACATGCTTTTTAAATTGCTCAAATGGCAATTTCAAAATCTCCAGAGGTATCTTATTATAGTAGAGAATACACTGACCCTTGAAAGAATTGCTAAGCTTCGCGAGTCTAAATCGGGGCGCACGCAGTCTGTGATTATTTCTTAGGTTAACATTACAGCTATCGCTAATTTTGGAAAATGTTGTAAGGTTCTTGCGTACATACATTATATTTTCGAAAATAAATTGACTAGCTACTGTTAGTATGTCAATTTCTTTAAAAAGCTCTCTTAAGGAGTCTGTTCGTTTTAAATTATAAATTGCTCGAATAGCTCTTTTCTGTAAAATAAAAATAGTTTGAATATCCGCTGCTTTCCCCCACAACAAGATACCATAGGACATCACACTATGAAAGTAACTAAAATATACTAGCCTAGATGTAGCCACATCCGTGCTTTGTCTGATGTTCCTAACAGCGTTAGCCGCAGAACTTAATTTACCAGCCAATTTATCTATGTGGGGTCCCCACTGCAATTTGCTATCAATGGTTATTCTAAGAAACTTCGTATCATTTACTAATTCTAACGTGCTGTTGTCTAACACTAAACTGGTCTCAACTTGCCTGACATTTGGAAGTGAGAATTTGATACACTTGGTTTTACCAGCGTTTAATAATAAATTATTAACTGTAAACCAATTCAAGGTTAAAGACAATATACCATTAACATCATCAAAATCTGCTTTTTGTCTTTCAATTTTGAAGTTGATTTCGACATATCAATGTTTAAAGCAATTCGAACAGTTTTTCCATCCGCTACAATAAGTGGATGTTATTTCCATTATTCGCAAGCAAAAATTAAGCTACTTGCTTACTCTGAATACAAAAGGTTTTTATTCTTGTGTCTACAACTGCCTTATTAACCGTCTTGAAGGATGACTATCGATATCACATTTGTTTTTTTTTTCATGAGAGACTTAAGTAATCTTTGACGTTTTGTAATATGAGTTTGTAAAATGTAATTGATATTCTTTAAATAAAATAGTAAATAAATGTGTTTATTTACCTAATCATTTTATGTTAATACAAAAATACATTTAAATAGCAAATAGCCATAGCCAAATTAATACTAGAAATTATGAACTAAAATTTACTACCACCTAAGTCAAATTAAAAACTAAGTATCGAATAACCCGCCCCGCGCCACTCCAGGTGCAAATGTGCCCATAACACTAGCCGCATTGCCGCGCTGAATAGCTATGGCTAACCTTTGCACCAGAAATGACCCGGAGTGAGGATCAAGACCTCTCTCTTGTAAGCGGCGCCCCACTAAAAAAAAAAAATAAAAAAAAAAAAATACTTTTTGAGTTTTATCTTAAAACCTTACAGAAAGTATAAATATAATCAAATTTAAAGATTATTTCACCGTTGTGGCGAGAAATGTAGAGCACGTATGAATTTAAGCTCTGTTCAGCCACAAGAAAAATAATGCACAGCAGCTGTAATTAACATCTGAAAATATGATAAGGCCGTTGATGATGATATAATATACTACTATATGATAATAGTAGTTTATGTGACTGCTGCATAATGGAGGGCATTAAAACTCGAGTTTCATAATAATATCACTCGAGAGTTTTAATGCCTAATTATGTACAGTTACATACACTAGTTTATCTACACACATATCATAAGCTCTCTTTGATGTGTTCAGGAACCGCATGTTTGACCGGCATTGTGGCTCTGCAATTGTTTAACTTGTTCTGTAGTAGGTACCAACTTCTCGCAGGCGGGCGTCGGCGTTCGGAATCTGAATGTCAGTACCAACTTCTCAAACAAACTAGGGACGGCACGCGGGAGGGCGTCGGCGTTCGAAATTTGAATGTCATTATATGTAGAAAAACTACACATAATGATCATAATGTGTAGTTTTCCAGATAAGAAACGAGTTTTTACCAAGTAGTTTAACATAATGCTGATCGTAACGTGCGGTTTTTGAACGCAGTAAAGAGGGTTTATCATACGTGTGTACATAAAAGTACTAATAAGTACTTACCTGCATTCGAAAGAGAGAGGGAATGCTTCTTGACGCGACTTTTTAAACATTCAAAGTTTTGTTCTTCTTGTTCAGCATGTTTTTTTCCAATGTTGTTTATTTTTTATTAGTAATGAATACTGGTAAGTCAAAATATTTACTTGATCGCCGGGCCCAAAATGTATGGAGGAGTGAAAAATAATGTTGCTCTAAATAAATTGGTATCTTAGTGAAAGTTGTTTGGAAATGTGTCCCTAATAAGCCCTTTAAATATGACTACACCATCCTATAGCAACTTTTTATATTCCCTTCATTTTGATATCCTACCCTTTATTTATATTAATAATAATAATAATAACCCTACTAAGTATTTTATTTTTAATCGATGATTATAAGCACTCTAGAAGGTTTAATATTGAATGTAGTGTGACCTCACATAGCCTTTAATAACGAGAAAATGATAAAGACGCTTCGAACGTTACCATATTTGTCAAATTCGATGTTCTGTTAGATGCTCAGATGAACATACATACCTGTCAATATCATAACCTTCCTTTTGGTTTCGTCGTAGTCGGTTCAAAATAATCAACGACTGTAGTGTTAAAATGCATGTTCATTGATAATACTGTTTTATAATTTTCATATTTATTTATTCACCCCATCCACATCCCTATTCTGGTTTATATTATTAGCAAATCAAAGAAGTATAAGCAATACCTACTCATTGACACCTTTCAAAGAATGCTTTTAGGTATAATGATAGCAAGGAAGCGTGTTATTAAAGTAAAGAACGCTACATAATTATAGTGGTGTATAGACTTTCAGATAACAGAATGCCGACAAAACAGTTAAATCTAACTGTGGTATTGATATAGAGAAAACGAATCTAAAAGTGAATCCACGTGGTTTTTTCTGATAGTACTTTTGATTTAATTTTAATTACAAGGCACAACCATTAGTCTAATCCGATTAGACCATTGTTTGGGGTGAGCAGTTCGATAGATGGTTTTGTACTTCATTTTTGTGAATAACATTTAAAAAATATTCGTTGTGAAAATATTTTTGTGTGGGGAAGTGAATTAAAAACAACGAAACAATTCAGATAATGAAGCTGACGAAACTAAAGCATTAGATTGGAATAGATTGGTTGGAAAACTATTTTAAAACGCAGGATAACCGACGTTATACATATACTATTTTTCTTCGAAATGAACCGCTTAAAAAATTATATAGCACAAATTAACATAATTTTTCTAAAGATCACAACATTACATGGTTTATTCAATTTGACACTCAAGAATAAGAAAAGGATAGTGTGGTTACTGATTTTCTTGGCAAATATTGTATTTACGGTGTTTTTGATCGTGGTCGTAAAAATAAGATACAATAGCAACCAGATTTATACAAAGGTTAGTAAAATTATACAACGAGAGAGCGAACTACATATGGACTTCCTTAAAGTCAATAGTCAGCACCTTTTGAGCTAGGTGTTTTGTATTTGTGTTTTTTGTATTCTCAAATACATAATTTACTTTAAACGTCGTTTTATCTAAAGAAAACATAGCAGATTAAACCTTACCGTAACCCTTCTAACATAACATAATTTAGCGTCATGCCTTTTAGCATATGGGGTGGCAGAACAGTTGAACCTACAAAACCCACAGATATCGAGAGATAGGTTAAGGGGCGTGGCACGTGCGAACAAATGTAGCTCCGACAGGTTAGATATTAAAAATTCTCGGTAGTCACCGGGCGACCGCAGTGACGAATGCATTTCCGTTGTTTTTCGAAAATGCCGACCTGTGCAATACTCACGTGCAAAAATAGAAGCGAGATTGTGAACTCCAAGAACGCCGGTGTCACATATCACTTGTAAGTCTCATTCCAACTATTATTTCTTCTTAAAAAACAAGAAATAAACATTATTACGAAAATAAATCATTCGCGGAAAATTCGTCACGAATTGACATTAAAGTGACAATGTCATGTTGTTCTCGCTAAGTTTTACTATACATTGCTTGTTTTGTATCTTAATTTCACTATTTATTGCCAAGCTAACACGCAATGAATATTTCACACTTATCTAAGTACGAAAGCAAAGATGCATCGTGATACGGAGGCGAACTGTTACACGCACACAGAGACGACATATAGTGATGGGGATAGTGATAGGAGAATTATGTTTTTGAATCGATAGATTTTATCATTCCGCAATTACTAATATAGTTAATGTAATAATATAGTTATTTTATTGCTCATAATACGTTAGTTTATTGTTAGTTATTCCAACGATTGCCAAACAGGCAGTTTAGATTTTAAGTTTGTTTAAAACCTCGCCCTGCGAAGGATAATGGGGTGTTATAAGTATTGATCGGAAATTCCGATGCTTTCAGTCAAGTCCGAAGAGTTCACAGTTATTCTACCTTCAGAAACCTCTTTGCCTCTCTTTCTAGCTGTAAAGATTCTGTTGAAAAAAAGAAGAGAGGCAAAGGGGTCTCGTATGTCGTATGTCGTATAAATATGTCGTATTAACAAACAATTTACTATTTTATTTATAGAACCCGGCATTGTATACGACTGTCTATACCAGTGTCTATAAATTATAATCGATCGATGATACACGCTGTCCTTGCATTGTTCCAACACTAGCTCGACTAGCTAGTATACCTGCGGTAGTGTGGGTGTGTTCGGACGATAGGTGCATGACATTGCAGTGACCAATAAAAGCGGAGGGATTGATGTACGAGTGGTGTAAATGTATGCGTGTTCTTAGTTTTCGGCGACACTGGTTCCGATACAAGCTTAGCGCCAAGGGCCTATCTCTCGATATCTGTGACAAAACCTGTCTTATAGTTCTTTGCTAGCAATTTTTAAGAGGACTTTGGCCCGGGTGTACAACAATGGTCCAATGCAGAGAAGAGGCAAAATATGTCGTTTGCTAAGGATAGGTAAATATCTACAATAACAAAGAATTCTTATCAACCTTGGGTTTGCTGGAAGAGATCTCTATTTAGAGATAAGCATGCCTTTGTAGATGTTTTTTTCTGTTTATTATATCTTATGTTGTTTTATGTGCTATAAATATATACGAAATACACGAAAGAAATTTGTATATGAGTTTGAATCGGAACCGACAGCTGAATGTTTGACGGAAACTTAAAGCCATCACGCGACCATGCTAATACTGTTTCCCATTCGGGAAGTGACATCACTGTTAGGAAACATTTAAGTGGTAGTTTTCTCGTTCGGCCATTAAAATCGTTTTTAGATTAAAGGTTCCAAAGGGAACCCGGTTACTAAGCCTCCTCTATCCGTCTGTCTATCTGTCTGTCTGTCACCGGGTTGTATTATAATATCTCAATGCGAGAGTTCCGGGATTTGATCCCAGGCTGCGGATAAAGAAAAAACCCAGTTCATGGATGTTAATAAGTGTGTGATGTCGCTGTTTCTTGTTCCAACGACACAGTGTATCCTAGCGTGGGGATGTATGTGTCCATATATAAATATTTATGTTTATAACAGTAATAGGCAGAGAGTGGAAAAGTTCACATAATGGGTATTTCTGTCGCTGCTACTGTCGGATTCTTACGGTATTTTCATTTGGCTCTGTTCCTCTTGGCCATTGGATGCATTATAGTATCTGTTGGCCAAAGGGCGGTTAGGTGTTTCACCCTCATTTTTTATAGGTGCGTGCTTGTTGTAGAGACTTAGGACTTTGCTATTGAAAATTTCGATTTTTACCGTCATGGTCTCGCTAAGAGACTCTTTGTCAGCACCCCTAAAGTAACGAATATTTAGAAATTTTGCTCTGAACTTAAGAGGCTTGTTCTTATACAAAAGAAAGATAAGGTCAAGAAACGAGAACCGTGAATCAAGCTGACCGTGTACGGCGATCTTATCCAAGTAAGAGACGATCATAATAATCTATTACCGAGGAGAGAGGGAGAACAGTGGGGTTATTAGTGTGTGGCAGAGGCAGAATACGCAGATTGAAGGACATGGAAGTGTAAGAACAGGAATTGTTTTTGAGGTGTTGAAGTCACGGTGTCGTTATAAAGAGGTAAGAGTTCATTGAGGAGGGATTCAAGATTGAGTTTAAGTAGTCGATGCAAAAAGAGGAGAGGTGCTATAAATAACACCGAAGAGGATCATATTATGATGAAAAGTTATTTCTAGTAGGAAATGTTTAGCAGACTCGAGTACTGGATAGGGGACGCACTAATCTCCTTGCGCGGGATTTCCGAAGGATAAAAGGTTGTCGCGGTGACTTCTTGGCCCGCTTCGACACTGGCTTACTGAGGATACTGGCTGACTGACGACAATGACGAGACAGACTGACGGACACAAATTCTATATTTCAAACTTTTAAACGACGTATTTTGACTCAGACACGAGACAGACGAGACTTCGACAACACCTTGTGCTAGTGAAATTAAAGTGAGACCGTGGATTTATTCAGCTAGAGGTAGTGGAAGAGTAGGCAAGAATCCAGCTCAGGCTTCTAGAGAAAAAACTTGCGATACAAATGCAGGACATCGAAAACGACGCGATCGCGAAGCCTCTTACAAACTCGAGGACAACGCATACCAACAAGTTTCCTGCCCTAACTGACGTAAAAGCACCCGTTGCATCACCCCAGGCAAATCCTGACATCGCCACCAGACCAGGACCACAACCTACCGACACCAAACTAGAACCCCTGAAGAAGTGCAACATAACCTAGCTCCTTGCAAGGAAATCCGGCTCCAAAGTACTGCTCCAATTCGCGGGCGAAGCTGAGGAGTCGCCCCTATTCTATAGTCAGTTCATGTCTACGACAAAAATGTGCGGCAACAGTGAGGAGGAAAACATCGCACCCTTGTCCAGGTGCTGAAATGAACGCGCACGGGACTCCGTATGCGCATTGCTGGTGAGTGCCACAAACCCAAAAACCATACTAGAGACATAAAAACTCCGCTACGGCAGAATGAAATCATCATTGAAACCATGATAAACAAAGTCCGGCAAATGCATGACAAACGTCAAGACGACATTGATAAACTCATGGAATTTGCGACGGCGGCGGTTCAAAAGTTTGTGGCCACTAAGACAGCAACCAAAGTGGACGGTCACATAAATAATCCGACTCTAATCTGAGAGATTGTCAACAAGTTGCCGTCACTACTGAAATTTCAAAGGTCTATGTAAAATTCCAACCAGGAATATAAAAAACCTGGTCTGAGGGCGCTTAATAACTTAATACATAGCAATACTAAGTAAAGTATACCCATGCTCATTGGCCGCTTTGCTAATTGCCGCACTTATTTTAAAATCGAACTTTTGAGAAGTTACATTTTAAATATAACTATGAATGAACAATTATAAAGAGCTCATGATATGTTGAGATAAAGCAGTGTATGTACATAACTAGGCATTAAAATACTCGTGTGTGGTTATTATAAAACACTCGTATATTAAAGCCTCTCATTATGAAGTCACATTAACTACTATTTTTTTATTATTATGAAATAATCTTCCACTAAAGTAAGTTCCTGTAGTCGGGTCAAAATATAGAAAATGAAACCATTATGATTATGTATATTTTTTTTCGTTAGTCATCAAATTCAGAATCTAAATATTCAATAGATTCATGACATTTTAAGATCATCATGATCAGATTGTACTGGTTCAATTATAGACATATCAGACTCATCGTCAGTTGTAAGACTGGATGTGTCACTATCACTGCCGCCAACAATTATAATAAGTTGTTCAATTTCTCTATCAATTAGCAGCCCCTGCATCTATATTCCTCTTCTAGTTTTTTTGTATGTTCACAGCAATTATTCTATGTATCAGCAATTATATCCTTGAAACAGTTTTGTATAAGCTGCAGGAACGTGATATTATCCAACCCAACATTCTTTGTGGCAACCTCTCCTTTTACTATGCCCCATATAATTTCTATCGGATTCAGTTTCACAATGATATGGCGGCAGTCATAGTATTTTGTGACCATACTCCTGTACTAAATTATCAATCTCGTATACTGGGTCAGGTTTATTTTGTTTTACCAAAAACCACAACATACAAATATTGACAATGCTGGATATCATTCAGCCAAATTAACAATCTGTAGCTACAGGAAAAATATACATAATTGTTCATTGTGGTGCAAGACTGGGTTCGTCCCGAATGCTTCGTTAATTTATAACGATAAAGAAAAAAAGCTGATTTCCATGATGCCATGAATAAAGTTAATTAAAAAAATGGGTATTGAATAAATTATTACCTAATCTAAATGTTCATTTAGATTAGGCAATAATTTATTCAATACCCATTTGTTTGTTCCCACCTGTATAATCATGGACAATGCTAGATATCATTCATATTTATATTCTTATTCATATTCATTTCTTTATTGCACAGAAAACATAGATAAACAGACAGTTACAATAAATTTTATAGTCAAAGGCGAGCTTATCTCTAAAAAGAGATTTCTTCCAGCAAACCTAGGCAAGACAGGAGTGTTTATGAAAAAGGACAGTCCTAGTGCGCAATAAAACTGTATAAATACATACGAAAATTACTTTTAAAATATAAATAAAATATACCTAATAAAAAAATATATCTCAACTATATAAAATACACTAGATAGCATGCACATATATAAACTACAAAATATCATACATATACTTACATAAATATCATACCGATTACGGAGGAGAAAGGAAATACGCTTTCAATCTTTTCTTAAAAGTGAAAATTGAGGGACTATCCACTAGTGCAGGGAAGTGCATTCCACAGTCGGATTGCCCTTAAACTAAATGAGTGTTTGTAAGCGGCAGTGTTATGCGGAGAAAATGACAAGAGAGACACCGTGTGGGATCTCCGATTACTATCCCTGGGGAAAAGAAACTCAAAACGTTCTCAAAGATATGTGGGGTAGCGGGGACTTCGCAAAATATTGAATAGATAAGAGAGAATGTGCATATCACGGCGAAGACGGATCGGAAGCCACCCCAGCTCCTTGAAATACTGGGAGACATGGTGATACTTGCGCAGCCCGTAGACAAACAGAATCCCAGGGTTTTGAAGTCGCTCGAGTTTATTCAGTTGTTCTTCGGTCGCACTGACACAACAAGCATCCGCGTAGTCTATTAAAGGGAGTTGAAGGGACTGAGCAAGGATATGTGTGATTGTGTTGATTTGGTTTGGTTTAGGGACACAAGCACAGAAAATAAATGAATAGTTTGTCGAAACTTATTTAGGTCGAAGTTCAAAGTTCAAAGATCAATTTTTTTATTACTGTAGATATTTACAAATACTTAGCAAACGTATTTTTTCCGCTTCTCTATATCGTACCACTGTGGGCGAGAAGGGCGAAGTTACTCCCATGGATTGATTTTTAGATCGCTTTTAAACATTCGTTGTGTCTAACTAATACAAATATTACAATATGAATTATTATAATTAATATGCAGGAATAATATTTTCGAAAATGAAATGACTATAGCTATAGCTATAATAATAATAATCGTTTATTATCGGACTATCCCTAATAGTGCAGGGAAGTGCGTTCCACAGTCGGATTGCCCTTAACATAAAAGAGTGTTTGTAGGCGGCAGTGTTATGCCGAGGAGTTGACAGGAGAGACACCGTGTAGGATCTCCGATTACTTTCCCTGGGGAAAAGAAACTCAAAGCGTTCTCGAAGATATGTGGGGTAGCGGGGATCTCGCAAAATATTGAATAGATAAGAGAGAATGTGCATATCACGGCGAAGATGGATCGGAAGCCATCCCAGCTCCTTGCGATACTGGGAGACATTGTCGTACTTGCGCAGCCCGTAGAGAAACCGAATCCCAAGGTTTTGGAGTCGCTCGAGTTTATTCAGTTGTTCTTCGTTCGCATTGACCCAACAAGCATCCGCGTGGACTGAACAAGGGTGATTTTAGACTGCCGCGACAGGAAGTACTGCAATCTCCGTAGGGAGTAAAATGACGCAAAGACTCGTCTGCTGACCTCACAAACATGGTGCGACCAAGACAGTAAGTTATCAAATATAACCCCAAGATTCTTAGCTTTCTCGCTGTAAGTACCCTCATACATCACAGGATTGACGGGGATATTTTGTATTGTGTTAATTGAGTGCCGTGTACCCATAATCATGGCTTGAGATTTTGCCGGGTTGACAAGCAGCCCATATGAAATTGCCCATTTACTGATGTTATCGAGGTCAGCACTCAACGCCCCTACGGTCAGATTTACATCACTAAGAGAGAAGTGCCGATATATTTGGAGGTCATCTGCGTAGAGATGATAAGAAGAAGTAAGAACGTCAGAGATGGAGTTAATGAATACTGAGAAGAGAAAAGGAGAAAGGACACCACCCTGCGGAACACCCGCGGAGAGATTACACCAGTTCGTTGAGATCTCCTCAGACTTATTGCGCTGCTGGCGGTCTCTCAGGTAGGAGTCAAACCAGAGAGCCGAGTGCGAGGAGGCTCTGAGCGATTTTAGAATTTCAACCAGGATATCGAAATCGACGCAGTTGAAGGCGCTACTGAAATCAAGCAGTGTGAGAACCGTAAGCTGCTTCTGATCCATGGCTAATTGAACGTCATCGGTGACTTTAAGCAATGCCGTGGTAGTACTGTGACCCGGCCTGAAACCTGATTGATATGGATTTAATAAGTTTCTAGAGGAAAGATATGAGGAGAGCTGACAGTGAACAATTGATTCTAGGACTTTGGAAAGGATAGGCAGAATAGATATGGGACGAAAATCATTAAAGGAGACGGGATTGGACGATTTAGGTAGGGGAATCACAAGTGCCTTTTTCCACTGAGAGGGGAAGCAACATTGTTCAAGCGATACATTAATTATGTGGGTAATGATCGGTAACAGCTCCTCAATGATACAGGTTGTCATTCAGACAAATAATATTGCCTACCCTACCCTACCAAAGCCACGGTCTCTTTGGTAGGGTAGGGTAGGTAAGGGAGACGGCCGGGTTATATAGACGGACCTACGACGACATATAAGCATTATGGCGACCGATTTCAATGCAGTTTTTTCATTATACGGTTATCATTTCAGAGTAGGTTCCTATAGATACGTTTCACGGCTGAATAGCACCAGGGGGCGCTGTAGCAGTCATGGTTGACCCTTGAAGGCTTCTCAGAAACTAATAAGTTATTTTTGATTTGCTTGTTGTAGATGGATCCATCCTGCAGAGTCAACCAAGTACCATTCCCAACTGTATCGATATGTAATGCCAATGGGATTTCTATGCAGGGTTCCGAAAACATCAGGACTATTCTGTAAGTGTTTTCATTCCACACTCACTCTTTACCAGTATAAGTTTTAACTCCTAACTATGGTCATTGTTCACCAAATTGTTTGCCCGCATCTAGTTTTACAAAACTGTATTGGTTGATTTAGTTTAATTTCTGTTCGAATACTAAAGTTACCAAACTTTGTTGTAACCTAACAAACCTTTGTTAGGTTACAACTCTATAATAAAACCTGAAACCGAAGCGAAGCGGAGCGGAGTGAGACGACCCCATGTTTGTAGCTTAGTATAAAAAATAGGGCCTAAAATTTTGGTAAAAGTTTAGTCAATTTGGGAAAAAAAAGTATTTTTGTTTTAATTTCTGTTCGAATACTAAAGTTAGGTTTGTTAGTTTACAACTCTATAATACAACCTGGAACCGAAGCGAAGCGGAGCGGAGCGATAGACCTCATGTTTGTAGTTAAGTATAAAAAATAGGGTGTAAAATTTAGTTAATTTGTGATAAAAATTATCCTGTTGGATGTACATTTTTAGTCAATTTGGCAAAACATGACAAACACATGCCGTAATGAAATAAACTTAGAGCGCCGTAATATCGTCACAGATCTAGGTGCACCGGTTTAGTACAATTCTCTACTAGGATATACATAACTATACTTGTGTTATTATCTCGTTGCATTTTAGATCACAAAACCTGAGCAAGACGGATTATATTTTACATCCGCTCTGATAAGGGATTAAATATGGCCAGAAATTCATCTTTAGCTTCAATTCTAGGCTAAACTAGACACCATAAAAATTTAGGATAAATATATGTTATAAAAGGTCTATTAGAGATAAGAATGGACTTTAAAATTACCGGATATCTGTTATATTTGATATTTAAAAATATTTTTCGCAATATTCAACTAAATGAACAAGCGCTCGGAGACGAAATCAGTTTCCTATATGAAACTTGCTCGCAAAAATAGGTAAAAAAAAAGGGAAATTTTTTGGTTGTTTTATTTTATTTTTAATGTTGTTATTATAGGAGTTTAGTAATATTTTCTATAATTATCTGGTTTCGGAGCTGGGGCTGCCCCGCGGGGACCTGCGCGGGAGCATGCGTCATTCTGCTTCGACGCGATGCGACGGGTATTTGTTTTCTTTGTCTAATTCTCAATGTCATTGGCCTTTGTTCAGCCTTTAAAATAATCTCTACCTTAGTGGAAAATACTGTGAATGCAACCTTCGTCGTCGTCGCTCGCTTGTGAGTCTATCTGAGATAATTTTAAGCAATTTTATAATTGGTTGGCGGTCTGCGCCGCGGTTGTCGCTCTGCCTACCATGCGAGGGGTCCCGGGTTCGATCCCCGACTGGGGATACAGAAAAAAAGAATCCCCAGGTCTTGGATGTGTATATGTGTGTGACGTCGCTGTTTTATGGATCCCACAACATAGGGCATCCTAATGTGAGGCCAGAAGCAATGTATCTGCCTGTATGTATATATTTATGTTCATGTTTTTTTAAGTGGACATAAGTATCTCCCGTACTTCTAGGTCTGTGCTGCCCCCGATAATAAGAAAGGCGCATGTAGTATCATGTTCAAACCGAGATAAAGATGTTTTATGTAAAAAATATTTTAATGCCTGGCTGTCTCACAAAAGAAAACTATAAACATATTCTATCGATGCAATAAAATGGGTTTGCTATTATGTTATAATGTGTAATCGATAATTTTTCTATATTTTAATTAGTTATTGAATTATTAAGAATTTTCCTTTTCTTCTTAGCAAAAAATGTTAGAAAAATAGTCAATATCAGGTTGAAAAGTCGCAAATAGCCATTTACGTCCTTTAAACTTAGCATATTTAATGCACTGCTTTTATTTTTGGTGTTCTTGATTTCTTACTAGATTATCCCATAAGATAAAAGGTCGCAATTGACTACTTGCGCCTTTTAAATCTAGTATGGACTATACTTGCAATACTCTTATTCTTAGTTAAAAGGCAAAATAAAAATGATGAATTATTTATAATCATTAGAAATACACTATTGTTTTAACAGAATTATGTGATAGGTACATATAATATTTGAAATGATAAATGAGAAAGGATGATAAATTGATACGACCTGGTAAGACATAAACATTTATTAAGAAACCACAAAAGAAAGAAATATTATTACACGAAATATAAATCTGCCTTAATTCTTGACCATCATTAGGAACTTGACCACTCAAAATTAATTAATCTCTTTATCAGCCTTAATTCTTCACCGTCATTAGGAACTTGACCACTCTTAAAATTAATTAATCTCTTTATCATCGACTACAACCGTCATGGCAACAACCTTAATTATCTCAGGTACATATTTAAATGAAACAATAATAAACAGTACTGTATTTTAAAACAAATTTTTTTTCAGAAAATGAAAGCTATTTCCAAACTTCTTGATATTTGTTGAAAACAGAAAATTGTTATTTTAATCTCAATTCAGAAACAATAAAAGAAACGCATTTAACTAAAATGATTAACTTCAAACATTAATTCTTGACTATCATTAGGAACTTGACCACTCTTAAAATTAATGAATCCCTGTATCGACTCAAACACAACTTTAATTATCTAAATTAAACTAAATAATTATAAACAGTAATTTAAGACAAAAAACTTATTCTTGAAATATAAAGTCTATACTTTTCCGAACGAATCTTTGACAATCTGTTTAAAACAGAAAATACTTATTTAAACTTTTGGCACAAACATAAAAACAACATTTAAACATCTAAAATAGCATTAATTACTTAACTCAACTACTTAAAATATTCTCAATTACTACACTACACTTGAAAAACTACACATTAATGTGACCTATCACCTTACGCCTGACAAGTTTATTCACTGTCTTATTCTTCATATTCATTACAGAGATCCACTGCATTGTGGTTCACTGGTAGATTGTGTCAGAATAATCTCCTGCTTTCTGGCATTAGAGGTACTAGTTTGTCAATTATTCCTGATTTGCGCTCATTAGTTATCCCTCTGAGCACTCTTTTCGGTTTAGGATTTGGTATACCCATTTTTTAATTTTTCATTTTTAGAAAATCTAGTTCGATTTCTTCATTGTCGAACTCCTTCTTGTAAACAATGTATGGTGGCCTCTTCGAAACGTGACCTCGCACATGTCACTTAAGTATGCTCGTGGGGATAAACTTTGCAATTTGTATACTGATGAACAGTCTTCAAATGTGCAAAAGTCACCAATGTCCATTTTTTTTACTGTGATTTTTCGATGCGTGTCCATGACAGCTGCATGGAAATCTTCGAAGTCATAAAGTCGTTTCTTTTTATGTAGTGATAGCTCGACTTGGTGGTGGAATTCATCTGCCGACATGTATGTATGGCCCACTTCTAAATATCTGATAACCACGGTTTGTAAATTAACATCCTTTGAGTTAATGAGATACACCAGATACGAGAATAAGCCCCAGTTTTTATTTTGCGCTGCACAGTTGTCTAGCCATAGCACAATATGTTTTAGGTCGCGATTTTGTATAAATAATGCTCTGAAGCAGCTAATGATATCATATTTTTTTCGTCCCGAGATTGCTTCATGCTATATACAAGCATATGTCTCCCAGGGACAGTACATCTTTTTATCTCCCAATGGAACAAAACTCTCGTTAAACAAAATCAATCGCGGGCAAAATATAACCTTTTTGAATGTGTCAAGACGTGGCAGCACAATAACTTTTTCGAGGTCCACGGAGTAATGTACTGTATCATTATTCAATACGTGATTGTTGGCCATCTGTCGTAGTTTGTCTTCTTCATATTTTTGTCTTGCTAACATGTATCGCCTGTGATGCTTTTCGAACGCTACACATTCATTGCAACTGCGATGTCTGATTAGTTCGTGGTCAGGATTATGAATTGTGTATATTTCACAGAGTTCACATTCCTCATTCCCTAACTTGGCAAAAGATATATTAAGTCCTTTTACAACTCTTCGGTAGTGATCATAAGATACTGAATCTTCTGGAGGTGTATTTTCGTTTATTCCAAATTTTTGTCAGAAGTCTTTGTGCATATCCCGTGCATTAAAATCTGATGGCAAATATTTTCTATTGGGTGCATGCTCCCTCTTGTAGTGAGATATCGATGGATTGAAAGAGTTAATGTGATTTATTATTCTTTCATTGTCATTTTTTTTTGGATTTGGATTTTGACCCCGCTTGTCTTCTGGCTCATCAGTTGGGTTTCGTTGTAGGGCATTCCTGATAGCCTTATCATTTTTTCTATTGAATCCTAGAGTTGTTAAAAAGAATATCTTGCAGACGTTAATTCTGTCGCCATTGTCATTGATTAAATCGTACGAAACAGACTTAGTGCGTTTAATTTTATTTTGATTTTGAGTTCGCCTTTTAGGTTCAGTTTGAGATGTATGATGAACGATATAATATTTTTGTTCTTTCCAGGTCATACCTCGAAACAGGTTGTTAAGCTGACGTCTCTGTGGTTCTGAAATATTCGAAGAACATTTCTTCTTGCAAGACTCGTTGCACCCTGGTTTCACACAATAGTTGGATTCATTTTTTAAATCTTTTTTTATTTTTTTTCTTTCAGCTAATTTTGTGTCATGATGCTTACGTTTTCGTACAGTACCCTTTTTAGTTATTTCATTTTTGTTTTGAATTTCAACCGCCTCAGATGCATCTTCCACTTCTGGTGACTCCGTTATACGAACGTTACGCTGCTGTTGTGAATATTGGATAATATCCTCTTGAGAATCTGAGTCACTTGCAGCTTGATTGATGTTGCGGACGTTTTGAGATGGCGGAATGTAATCTTTATCATGAACTGAATCGTCTGAATCAAAGTCTGACTCGCTGCTACTGCTGGTATTACTGCTGCTGCTACCACCATCCGATTTATCCATGTGTGCTTGATTTTGTTCATTTTCTACATCATTTCTCTCAATTTTCGAACTTGATGATGATTTGGTGCAGGAGTCGGATTGTTTTTCAATCGATTGGTTATCTTTATGCGGCATATTGCTTTGAGTTTGGAGAGAATAGGCACTTTCAGTTTGGTTAGTGAATATTTCAGGTGTGTTGTTCTCTTCCTGATTCTCAGTAGGTAGTTCATAGCCTTGAAATCCTGATGAAGACGTAATTGTGGCTGAAGTGGAGTTAGTAGTTTCTTCTTGATTTTCCGGACATTGCACATAACTTAGACTATCTCTTGTTAATAATAATAATAATAATAATCATTTTTATTTCAGGTTACAAAACCCATATCTATACATACCTTAAGACTAAAGATACATAATTTATTAAATAAAGACAAAATATTATCTAGCCTAGCTAGGGATTTTCTTCCTAGGTTTCGCTTCCCTGTAGCGTCGGAAAAAGATGCCCTCCGGCCAGTAACCTTTGGCCAGGAACATCGTCTTCAGGTCCGCCGGCACCCGAAGTTTGAATGACAGGAAGTCCTTGGGTCTTTCTGACTTCAAAATCTCAATCTGTACATTCAACTCCTTGAAACCAGACGGCGGATTTTTCTTCAGCCTTTCCAGGATGTGGCGCTCAACGTCCTCGCAGGTCATTTTCACGTCGATCCTGGAAAGGTAAATCTGTGCAGTGGGAGCGGCAGCTTTGAGGCTGCACTCACCGGCGGGGGCTGTGCCACGCTGATTGCGGCTGCGTCTGGAGCGGCGCTTCCTGTTTTGGACCAGGATAAAGCCTTCCCCATCGACAGTCGCGTTCGGCGGGCCACGGGCTGACCTGGCCGGCGGCGCGCGCGGCGCAGCCTGCAGCATCTGTTGTTCGGCGGCAGGCGGTGCGGGGTGCGGGTGGCGGCGGTGGGTACGGCGGAACACAGCAGCATAGGTGTCCTTCTGGGGTTCCAGTTTTTTGGAAGTTCCAGAAGAAACCGCATCCGGTGCTGGTTGATTCGGCTTCGTGATGTCACGAGGCGATGCGATATTTGTTAACGCGGGCTTAGCAACTCGCGTAACTAGGTTAGTTGCTGTTTTTACATTATTGCTGATCGCCGAGTTATCATCGCGCACGTCGACGATTCGCTGCGTCGGCAGCAACCTATCAATGTGACGCAATACTGACAACTCACGTTTCAGGTCAACACAGACGCCTTCCGAAGCCTCCAACTTGCTTCGGATTTCGGTGACGTCAGCCTGCAGCCGCACGATATCCTTTAGCAGCTGAGTGACGTCAACGTGGTCGAATGTCACCGGCGGAAGCTTGTTGAGGTCGCGGGCCACGTAGGTCGGGACGTCATCGGGGTTGGTCTCCTTGAACACCCGGAAGATGTCCTGGAGATCCTTCTTCCCGCTCGCGTTCCTGCGCGCCACGAGGCGCACGGTGGTGATGGCGGTCTCATGCAGCACTTTCTTGGCGGCGGCGATCGCAGCCGCCGCCGCCAAGAAAGCTTGTCGATGGGTAACAACTTGAGTAGTTTATTGGTTGTGTGTGGTGATCTCTATGTTCGTTATGGGGTTAATTTACTGGAAAAGAGGTTTCACTCTCAACAGCAACATTGGTTATCGCTCTCGAAACTAACATTAGACCCCGTCCCTTCATGTTTGAGTTCTGCAACAAGACAGAAAATTTCCATGAAGTTTTGAATAAACAATGTGTCCTGGGCACTCTATACATAACTAACTAACATATCCACAACAAACAAATAAAGAACAAACATAACCACAACTATAATATCAACTAACTAACCAATATTATAGTAAACAAATTGTTTCGTTGTGGCTCTGGCTCCTGAAGTCCTGACCTGAGTCCTAATACCAGGTCACCCTAGTTAAGGAGTCGTAGGCATGCATGCTGTGTATATATAATAACCTTTTTATTTTTATAGCCTATTGGGTGTCCCACCTGCTTGGAAAATACCCACCTTGTATAGAAAATCACGAGTATGAAAGAACGCTAGAAGAAGAATATGGCAGAAATGCTTAAAAAAAATGTTGAAAAAAATAGTAATTTTCAATGTGTTCGATCAAAATTAAATACTTTTATAAAACAAATCATTGTTAACTCTTTAGGCGCGACAGATACTAAAATAGTTTAACTACTCTGATTCCAAAATATTACGTAAAACTCTTACCTGAGTCACGCTCCCGAGCAACGTAGCGCACGCGCAGCACAGGCTCTCTGCACGACTACTCGGGCGCAACTGATCGATCGTCGAACACGCCACCCCCTCCCGTCCCCGATCGGGACTCCAGTGCTTAGCTTAAAGGACACTTATGTGCACTAGCGTCTTTCCAATGTAGTATTCCAGCGACGACAAAAAAAGTTCACAGCAAAGTAGGACGCATTTGCCACATGCGTTTAAATAACTAAGTGAATTAATAGATTGCAAAGGCGCATGTGATCACTTACGTCTTACCTACTTCGTTCAGAAGAAAATGTGTCTTTTCAATTTCTGAAGTGATTGAAATTTTCCGAAAGAAAAGGACATATGTACGCAAATAAGCCTTTTCATTTAAGTTTATATCCAATGCGCCCTTTTGGCTTAATACTCGTACATCATGCATTGACAAATGCGCCCTTATACTTTACAGAACTCCGTGTACGGACGAGCTAGACAAATAAAAAAAAAAATGAGCAGATGCGTCTTTTTTTGCTGCGCCCTTCTTACTATCGGGGACAGTGTGAGACTCCCCCTATGAGTGCGAGAGAGTGCGCCATATAACCTCATTGCTCAGGTTTTATGACATAAACAGCAACGATATAATAAGGGTGAGTTCGGGCACCGAGATAAAATTCACTCGGAGAAAGAAAAGAGACATGACATGCGATTATTGAACGCTAGCGCGAGAATCGTGTTGCCGACCGGATAAATTAACCATCTGTATAAACCCGCCAAGCACAGTTTGACATCTGTTAGGAAATTTTTAACGGCGCTGTACCTGGGGCTCAATTCTGGTACACAATAACAGCGTCATGACAATTACATGACGATTACGGTCATCTTTAGATAACCAATTTTTGGCGTTTGGAGAATATTTTTTGAAGCAATTATGGTAAAACTTAAGTTAATTGGTAAGCATAATAATTTTGTTAATCATCAAAGGGAATCGGATTACAAAATCGTCAGATATTGGATATCTAAAATTGACCGTAATAGTCATGTAATTGTCATTGAGCTGTCATTGTGTACCAGAATGGGGCCCCAGAGAGAGAAATCGCACTTGTCTGTTTGAAAATTACTTCATCTGAGCCGTTCGGGAACGCTGTTAGGTAAGCTGTCGGGTTACAACCCGAGTGAAACTGAGGGTGGTTGTTTCCGAACGCTATGGAGTTATTTTCGCATTATTAGGAGTAATGTTTAATAGATTTTGAACGCACTTTAAATAACACAAGCATAGTTAACTACTTCTTCGGAACCTACCTATCACCTTTTTATTGCAAACTTAACCCTTTTTCCTTACCTTCCTGAATTCTACCCTACTTACCGATGTAGGTATGTATGTCACCATAAGATTGTCAAAACCGTTAGACAAACTAATGTTTTTTTTTCTTGTTAGTTTGTCAACTATCGATAGATAGTAAACTGTAGCGTACTGCCTACTATATGACGCGTTAATTGATAAACTAACGGTTAAAACCGTTAAATGGAAAACTGGTTTAAAATTGATTTGCAAACAAAATACCAGGGCAAACACTGCGGTAGCGTAGGTGAAGACTAGAGGGGGTGGGCGCAGCGAAGCCCCCGAATAGTGTTCGTGCTAGGTTGACATATTAGAACAAAAGAAACGTAAATTGTAAACCCTGTCGGTCTGGTTTACTATCTGTCGATAGTTGATCTACTAACGCGTTAGTTTATCAACTAACGGTTTTGACTATCTTATGGTGACATGTATACCACCGGAGTTCAAACTTACTTCAATACTGCACTTAGTAGGTTTCCTTTGCCACCCCTTAAAGCTTTATGATGTTTGTTTAGTTTTTATTGTTATCAGAAAATCACACGGAATAAGCCAGTTCGAAATAACATCGTTTTTGCTTACAATGCAAGAGTTGACGCATTCAAAGAGGAGTAATGTTGGAAACTTCACTGAAATTATGGACATTCTAAAAAGGAACTATTTTTCAGTGGACACCATTATGATGGAGGTAGGGTCACAATGTCATAATCTTCAGATTTGCAATGTGCTGCGGCCCCTATCATATACTTTTGAATTAAAGTTCAAAAGAAAGGATGGTTATAGAAGAAAGAATGGGTTAATCTAAAAGTTTGATGTATCTTTTTAGGCTGTGAGTTATAGGAATAGAAGGATGAGTTAGGTCTTTGGGACGGGAACTGCTGAATGACCACTCAGGATGCAGAGATTGCTCTGGATTCCATTGGGAATCGGCGTATAATAGAAAAGAAAACAGAAGACAGCAAAAAGAAATACATTTACGAAACCATCGGGAAATAACAGATAGACTAAACACAATGTAGAAATTGGCAGAATAAAATTTACTTTCTTTTAACTTACGGGCCATTCCACAGATCCATCAGAACTGTGAGAATCTTCTGTTGTTCTGTGAATTCAATCAAAAGACGAAGGATTGCCGCGACTTGTTCAAACTGATCAAGACATTCAACGGGTACTGCTGTGCATTCAACTATGGGGCTTTAGCTGATGCGAAAGAAGAGTAAGTAAATGCAATATGTACAGTAAGGAATGGAATTCTCTAGTCTGGTCTACACACTATATTGTTAAGCAACCCAACTAGTTCCATTTCTTACGCTGTCTTGCACAAGACTTTTGACCACAAATTCAATACAGCGGTAATGCTGCCAGTGAAAGGGATACCTTACGACCGGGCGATTATTAGGGTGATTTGTTTTTGTAATTATGCATGTGTAATTTGTTTTATTTATTATGTTGTGCTGAAAGCTTGTGTCATATTTTGACTTTTCATCATTTCTTTATTGTACACAAATAATAGAAAAACAAGAAGTACATAAAATAGCGTTCAAAGGTGAGCTCATCTAAAAAAAATCGGTCGTTTAAACGTTCAGTAGGGGGATCTGGGTAAAATACAATAAGTCTGTGCTATGTGGGAACCTACTATCCATAATTAACAAATAAATAAATATTTTTGGTAAAGATTACCAGGGATAAATACATACGGCTAGGAATTTGAACAAGGAATTTTACTAACCCCCTGCGACGCATTGGAGTGGATTGTTGAATATCTGGCTAAACGTGAGCAAGTTATGCCTCTGCCACCCCGTATGGGAAAAGGTGTGACGCCATGTGGGTGTGTTTATATGTGTAATTTAACTACCATGCTGCGGTTTTTATAGGAAGATAGAAGATCTGACAGTTCTAACAAAATTCATTTAATGTAAACAACTTTTATAAAGATATCCCTTTTACTCCTTCTACTTCTCCTTCTTTTATTTTGGCATGCTTAACTTTTTAAGGTTAATTTTGGCAGTGTCAAGTGTATTTAAAAGTTCATAATGTCTACCTGGGAGGACGTAAAGGGCTTTAGGTACCAAGTCTTTCCTTCGAACGTGAGCAACTGCCTCCGTCCCTTATTCCTATCCCTAGAAAAGTCACGTTATTCTCTTCAACGTCAACTGTCAGATATCTTCCTATGATAACCGCACTATAACAATAAAAAGCTCCATTTGCAGGTGAACATTAAATTGTATATAGCGGTTTTCTAAAGTCTGGTACAGAACAATCCAAATCATAGACTTTGCTGGGAAGGGCGCTTCATGTCATGTCGTGTCTACATAGAAGAACAATTGGCCAAAAGAGAATTTACTTATTCAAAATATGCCCTCGCCCAGTAAAATATGGCGCCCTCGCCTTATTTTACTGGTCGAGGATATATTTTGATAATCCCTGTAATAAAGTATTTGGTTACTGACTTAATGGGCTTGTGCTTACGCGAGCCCATGTGAGATGTGACGCTGTTTATTTATTTCTGGTCTATAATTGGTAAATCCAACATGGGAAGGTATTGAAGAGGTAAAGTTTTCTTGTAATTGACAGCCCTACCGCAGACGAAAGCGATGTTCTCAATCTGGAATACGATGGGAAAAAAGGCGACACCATAATATATACTTCGAAATCCGGCAAGTGAGTAACCGCAGATAACTGTATGATTCTTCTCAGTTCAGTATAATATCAATGTTCAGAATATCCTCAAGTATAAATTATGGCTTCGGTAATAAAATCTGGAAACGTGATAACAAACACGTTTGGAAACGTGATTAATGTAAATTTATTGATAGCTTTTTTAGAAGATGCAATGGTCTTATTGAATAAATTATGGATTTCTTATTTTGTCTGCAATAGACAAATCAGTTCTGTATTACCGTTAAGGGGAATCTTACAAGCTTACTCAGGCGAAACTTACTGTCCCTCTGACTCTGAACAAAAGAGGGATTTCGATTGTATTTTTATTGTACGAATATTTATTTGATAAAGACTTGCACTAAATTGGAGCATAAATTTTCACCAAGAAACAAATGAGTATTTTGTATTTTTTTCGGTCTCATGGACTTACGAGGACGACGAAGAGAGAATTATGAATAGCTCGTGGGAATTGCCTTAATCAAATCACATTCCCCTTTGAATAATATTTTCTCTTGGCAGACTGTATCGATCGTTATTTTGATGCACGTACACTACACTGAGCACATTCATATAAGTACGTCTGAATCGAATAAAGATATTCTCGAAAACTCTGATATCGAACTTGCGGTTCACGTGAATATTTGAGCTATAAAGTTAAATACATATCTTAAATATATATAGATATATATATATATTCTAGGAACTTCTTCGTCTCAAAGTCTTGGTATAGCGGTAGTTAATTTCAACCGAAAGCGTTAGACCTAATTTTACTTACATAATGTACTCCAAGACTAGCGTTCAGTTAATTCCCTTTTCCTAATTTCCGCAAGGCAGGTAAGGGCGGAAGCATTACGATGCTACACTAATCGATTTTGGATAAGTTCGTAGATTTGTGTTGTTGTAGTGCAGTCATTTCTTCCCTTGTGTTTATTTTGTTAGTTTTTATTGGAGGTGAAAAAATGGAATTACCCATGCCTAGGAGTCAGACCTCCCTGCTATATCCGGGTCCCTACACATTGAGCGGGCATAAGCTCGTGTAGTGTACGGACTAAAAACAGTCCCGTTTAAGTTGTTTTCATTCATTTCAAGAGCTATGCTCTTGTCGGTAGAGTTCCTTCCACGCACTTCTACACATCGCCTTCTTCTTGACACCCTGATACGACACTACATTTATCTTCTCCTTCACTTGGTCCATGTAGTTTTTCCGTGGTCTACCTCTCCTCTTTCTTCCCTCTATTTGACCTTCCAGTATACCTCTTCTATTCTCAATATTTTTCAACAAAGATCTTTTTTCCCCAACCAACTGAAACACCTCCTCGTTGCTTTTCCTTTCCACACAATTGATTATTTCCATCCTTCTCCAACACCACATCTAGAACGCTTTTAAACTTTCTCGGTCTCGTTATGTCATGGTCCAGGCTAATCCTAGCCATGGCCTCGGTATATCCTGAAGGCTTTCTACCTGCAAGTTGCCCTTGTGCTGACACGGATACTTCAGCTCGTTTGATTAATTTGAATTTGTATTCAAATTAATTAATTATTTCCTTGCTAGTATTAGTACCTAGTTTTTTATAATCTTTAAGCCGTTTTCTTTTCACTTTTTTTTTCTTTCTCTTTCTCTTCTATACGTACCTTACTCACTACAATCCTGTTTTAGTGGTTAGATTGTCCGTGGCATCACCGACCGGCTCTGACGGAAGACCAGCGTTGGTTGCAAACCAGCCAGCATTATGCTGAGTCAGGGTCCGTTTGGCGACACACAAGCTTGTTGTAGAAATTTTGTATTATATATTAGTGTAAGTGTCTGTCTCGCAAATAAATTATTATTCTATTCTATTCTATTCTATTACCAGACAACAGCAAAAAGAGGGTAATGTTAATTCTGTATGAACCCTATTTGATCAGCGCAACTTTCAATTCAATTCAATTCATTTCAAATTTCTAAGTTGCTTAAATATAACAACACTTTTCTGTTACATCCTTTAGGAGATAGAACTGCGATCGATAAAAATTGTATCCTGCCGGAAGATCTCAAAGTCTTGATAGCTGGATTCCGGGCGATCTATCATTCAGACGAAAGTTTTTTGTCCGAACAACTTTTTTATCCGATAAACTTCGAGGTCGGGGGTGGAAAATTAAGTGAAAAATACATTAAGTTCCTTTGTCACCGACTGAGTCATGAGGTCTAGTTTTTATATATGACCATTTCGTCAGAACGAGCTACAGAGCAAACGCCTTGACGGATTTTAACAAAAGAGGTGTCGTTGGATTTCTAACAATCGACGAGTGACATAGGCTATAAAATTTTAGTGAAATGTTAATAGGTTGGGTTTAAGATCGCAAGATGTAGTTAACAAAGTTATAAGTATGGCGACATCAAACTTCATATACGTAACCAGATGCATTCATAGGTTTATATTTTGTTGTTGTTATTATTGTTTTCATTTGTTTCGCTACATACGTGTTCTGCGACTTACTTAGGTGCTCTGAGTGAATTTGTTTAGAATTTTAACACGTCATGACTTTTCATTTTGTGTTTTCAAAATGTGTTTCCGAAGTCGAGTTTCAGAGGTGATTTGAAAATCGAAAAGTGTACGTGAATTGAGTGTAAAGTTGAAAAGGGAACGTTTATGTCATTTCCGTTACACTTTCGAATTCGAGTCATAACATTGATTTAAAAAAATATTTTACTTCTATCTGTCGGTTCGGTGCTTAGGATTAAAGTGTTTACATATATTTTTTCAGAACTTCCGGTCTCACGGTCTTATTTAACGTGCAACCGCAAGATTACCCGCCCTGGAGTAAACCCATGTTTTATGGTGCGTTGGTAAGCATTTTTTATACATCAAGATTATTAAGGGTATACCAAGCTTGAATAAACGATTCATCCGTTCATTCATTCATCGATTCAGTCATTCATTAAATATGATGGTTATTGCCCAACGGTGTGTGATACAAGGTTTGGATTATTTTCACGGGAATCAATCAATCAAATGTCTTTATTACTGTATTTATTTACATATATACATGCAGGAAAAAAATGACGATTGATAAGTATCAATCCCCATTTATTGCCTCTTCTCTACATTGGACCACTGTGGGAGAATCAGGGCGTAGAAACTCCCAAAGATTGATTATTAGATCTCTTTTAAACATTGGTTGTGTTTAAGTTATATATTTCTTACAATATTAATTATAATATTAATTAGGCAGGAATAAATAATTACAAAATTATTAACAGCTCATTCTGTGTTGAGTTAGATTAAACCCATATTGTCCCGTCATTTAAGTAATCTTGAACATTGTAATAATATGATCCATCATTAAAAAAGGGATAGATAGAATCTATTGATGGGTTTGTTAAAGATGTGATGGTATCGTGAAAGCAAAATTTTACCCGAAAGGAAGATTTCCTAAAACACACAGCAAAATCCATGCAGCTTATGTCATATTGACGTATCATCTATCGTCATCGACAGCTTGTTTCCGCCCTCTGCTGGGTTTATAGGTATGATGCCAAACATGGCAGCACGCAGCACGACGCAGCAGTGCCGCCGCCCGCATCAGTCTTGTGTCTTCATTCGGTTGCTTTGAGTTCACGTGCTATCTCTGTCGCGCACGCGTTACTACTCGTCTTTGTGACACTGCTCTTAGAATGTATGGGAAAACTGAAATATTTCCTTTCTTCTGCCGTTGAGTTTCTAAATAAGGGGAAGATAAGGGACAAATAGATAAAAACTTTCCTTTATTTTTTAAATCAAATGGATATGCCGCTCCCTGTGTGGCGGATTGGGCTAAACAATATTACTTATGTTATGATTGTTGTTTAGAATTTCGTCTCGGGTGAAGTTTTTATTAGAGTTCGTAAACTTATCCTTTAATTATGTATGCTATGTTTGTATTTAAGGCCCTTGTACAGATATATATTAAACATAACTGTAAACATAAATGGACTAATGTTAATATTTTTTATTTCAAAAGTAAATAAAGAATTTACTTCTTTTATGTGTTAAATAGATAAATGAATTAAATAAACGTATGCAAAAAATAAACTCACATTTGATATATATTTTTCAAAGTTAAAATTTTGATTTATTTCTAAATATACATAACTTGAAGGACACAGTCCTAAGGTCTAGTACCTATAACTACAATAAAATACAATGACATAAATCCTAACTAAACATAAGAAACAAAATACATATCTATAAAAATAACCGCCCCAAGAAACGCCCGCACCAAACGAGACCATTACACTGGCAGCATTACCACGCTGCACAGCTAAAGGGATCCTCTGTGACAGGAACGATCCGGAGCGGTGATCAAACCCTCGGTCCCTCCAACGACGCCCAATGTCCTTGATGAAGGCCCTACCCTGCGAACCCCACACCCCTGTGGTCTCGACGGCCACAGGAACAAACAGATGACTTCCTATTAGCTGTGCGTATTTAATGCATTTCTTCCGCGCTGCCGACTCAGCAGCAGCACCCGGGGTTACCGTAGTTGAGCTGATGTGGGATGGTGCGTACGTGCACACGCAGGTCGCATCCCACAATAGGCAACGACCTCTCTCCCACGGTATTAACGTGAGACCGTCCGGACGTTTCCCGTCGCTGCGGCTCAAACCCGGAGGTTCTAGAACCGTCGGAATATTGGCAATTTTTTCAAGGTTCCTTACCAGAAGGTTGCCAAACGCACAACGAACCATAAAATGATTCAAGGATGATCGCAGATTTTGCGGCTTATATCATGGTTACGGTGGCGCAATAGGTTTGATATCGGTTTCACAATCGGGTTCGAATCCACGTTCAGATATAATATTGTACTCTTTTTCTTTTCGGTTAATTATTTTTAGTGGTTAAGTTTCCTTACACGATGGTACGGAACCCTTCGTGTGCGAGTCCGACCCGCATCTTAAACGACCCGTTTTCTGACAGCTTCTAAAATTTTAAATAATAAAGTTGAAAATTTGTCATTAGATGTGGTTGGCGAGAATTGTTTTTTTTTCATGCCAGTTCAAAATATGTGTTTACATTGGCAGTGGTATTTTGAAGCACCAAATACACGGCTGTCAGCAGCGGCTGCCAGTAAAGGATAATAACAACAATTTAGTAAGTTGCTTCTAGCCTAATTTTTAGGGTTCCGTACCCGAAGGGTTCCAAACGGGACCCTATTACTAAGACTTCGCTGTCCGTCCGTCCGTCCGTCCGTCCGTCTGTCACCAGGCTGTATCTCAAGAACTTAGCTAGCTAGAGAGTTGAAATTTTCACAGATTATGTCTTTCTGTTGCCGCTATAACAACAAATACTAAAAAACAGGATAAAAAAAATATTTAAGAGGGCTCCCATACAACAATTCTTTCAATACCACATACAAACTTATGGATGCACCTGGTTACGTACATGGAGTGTGAAAGTAACCGCACCAATAACTTTGTAAACAATATTTTGCTGTGTAAAATCCAAACTATTCACTCCACACCATCGCTTCCATTGAACGGTGGTACGGAACCCTTCGTGCGCGATTTAGACTCGCACTTGACCGGTTTTTATGACTTTTAAATGCCCTAGGCAAAGAGGCATGTGCTGCTAGCAAGCTAACAAGAGCATTGACTGGAGTGTAGTCGCTTGCTGTCAGTTACGCGAATAACAGGCACTTATGCAGGCGGCGGCGGGCACATATGGACGTTGCACGCGTCACTTTGCGCACAAAATGGCTCGAGAGAAAAGTGAACATCCCTTTTCAAATTTAACTAATATAAATATTACAATATCAATTAATATAACAATTAACATGCAGAAATTAATATTTACCAAATCATTAACAGCGAGTTCTTCGTTGAGTTATATTAACCCAATGCACTCTTGTCATTTATGGAATCTTGAATATAGTAAAAGGTATCCCTTTTTAGAGAAAGTCATTTTACATGGTTCTTTATTTACTCAAATGGCAAATATCAAAAACACCCAAAAGATAAACTTAAATCATCCCCAGTGCGATATATGGGTGTTTGACCAGTCTCTACTTATGTCCGAACCATTTAAGTTATTTTTTAACGCATTTCTCATCGTCGATGCATCGATAGGGTCACATATTGATACTCTCAATGATATCGGTTGCTTTCACAAAATATTTATTCCTACTCAAGATTTTTTCAAAGTCAAAACTCGCGATCGTGTAATAGCGAGTGTGAAGGGCTATAGGGCCCTACCTTTGGGACTCATCATCTGAATCGTACTCTCGTGGGATATTTCATATACGCTTTTTTATATTATACATGCCATAACATCGTTGTAGTGAATGAACGGTACGCGAGCGTAGATACGTCCTTTCTGCGCAACGTTCGTTCAAACACTGTTGGCTGGAAGCCGTGTAGACGGACAAGTTTCTCCATAGTGACCTTTATTGGCAGCCGTGTATTAGACCCTTGTGTCAGTCAAAGCTGGTCAGCGACGAAACCGAAGAACAAAAACTGTCACTTGTCAACAACAAACAAAACACAATTTATAAATTATACCGAAAACATTCTATTCGCGTTATCCTCTGTTTGGTGACTATTTAAGACGAAATTTATAGATATAGAAAGATCCCAAAGACATTTAATAAAAGTAATGTTCTTTAAACTATATAGATAGAAAATGAGTAACCTTCTAACAGTGAGAAAATTGTATATCCTGTTTACTGTTTTGCGATTACACAAAAGGCTAAGTTATGACACCGCTATTTTAGAAAGAAGAAGGGACCATACAGTTGCACCTGTCCGTCTAAACTTTACCACTTTTGCTAAGAAACAGTATGGTAATCAATCAGCACATCTATATAATCAAGTTAACAAACTGCTATGCATATACACAAAGACCTTTTATGAAACAAAAAAAATAATTACTACATGGATTAAAACAATAAACTATGAAGAAACAGAAAAGCTGTTGGACTGTACTAACTAATCATAGGTACCTTTACACACACACACCCACACACACACACACACACATACACACCCTTACACACACACCCACTTCACATAATCTGTACTTAATTAAGTTTATTTCTGAAACTGAATTATTTCAATGTACACTTTGTTATGGAGTGCGAGACCTTCTGGCACAGGTATTTTATACTTAATAGGAGGTCTTTACCTTGTATTAGTTATAAGTAAAAAGTTTTTGAAATAAACAATTTTTGATTTTGATTTTTTGATATTATGACCATCGACCTCAAACTACTTGCTAATGACGACCCTGGCTATTCTTTCGTACCTCTGTGAGTTCTTTCCTCGTTTGACGTTGGTTTTCAAACCGAAACCCGTGCAAAATGAAACCGAAATCGAGGAAAAAAACATCATTCTTACCAATTAGAATGTACCTGTTTATCACACCTCTCTTTCTAACACAAGCGTGATAACATATCATGAATTATTCCTTGAGCTTCTTTGTTATACCTGTTTTACTGTTTTCACTAGTGATCAACGTCGAAGATTACTGGGTGTCAAGCGGTTGAACAAGTAAAGCATGAATTTACCATCGAAAATAATTGTGGGTAGTAAGCGATTAAGTAAATTTGGTTATTAATTTATCACAGAACCATAAATGAAGACTATGGCGAATCAACGCTATAGATAGCTAATGAAAGAAAAAACTTTCAGTTTTTTTTTTTTTTATTAACTTTCATAGCACGTCTTATTAAAAACTAAAGATTGATTCGAAATCACTACGCTTTGTGAAGGCACTTGATACACTCTGAATAAAATCAACCTTTTTGTTTTCAGCCTATTTTTATATAACCGTATTGAAGCATATTGAAGTAATGAAGCTATCTGTATGCTATTGGTCCGTTCATTCAGAACGAGATGGAATATGTTAATTTCGGGTACAGAATAAACAGTAGGTATTTGTGAGAGTTTCGGCAAATGAAGCCGTTGAGTACTCCGGTTTAGAGTAGTAAATTAACCGTTAAACCCAAAAGTGCACGGTTAAATGCTCGCTATTGTACCTATTGTGCAGTTAAATCGGTTAGATATTTATATATTAATAGCCGACACTACTACAGGCATGAAAATACCTGACATCACGTTTAAAAATGGAGCATTTACATGCTCTCATTTCTAACGAAAGGGCGTTTTGTATATTATTTAGAATACACACATAATTGTAAATATTTTTATAAAATACTATAATTAAGTTTATCTTTAGCTTGTCTCAATTTCCTTCAAAGAAAGTTTCAAGTGATATGAACTATTTGACCGTTCTTTATATCATTTCCATGGCTCGAGAATATGCAAGGGTGACGGGTAAGGGAAAGAGGTGCGGGAAACAAAACTCAAAACATATTCTTGCTACACCCTTTTCGCTGTATTTTGCATGTGCTATTACTTTATTTAAATATATTTTGCTCTATTGAAATATTTTATTGTTTTACCACATATAAATATATTTTCATACATTTGGCCCGGTTCTTAGTAATTATTTCCAAAAAGAGGAACAATATTGGTTTCAGAACCCTTGTGATAATTTAAATCGATATTTTTTCGATTCCCGTAGTAACTAGCATCGGGTGATCCCATATATAAAACTCGTTAATAATCCTCGAGAAACTAACAATGCAAATATAAATAAAACTCAAGTATTTACGATAAAAGATGCATTTCACCAAAACCCCGACCAAAAAAGGTTTACCTGAACTTGTGCGGTTAAATGTGCACTAATGGTATTTAACCAATCGGTTAATTACCGGCCTTACATCTCTGCTCCGGTTACTCACCTGCATTTCATATGAGACTATTTTGAATTCAATAAAATAGAACTGATGAATTGAACGTTGTATACGATCAAGTTAGAGTAATTTTATTTGCCTAGTGACATCACGTGAATTAAAATTAAAACGACGATTTACCGTTTCAGTGCGTAATTTTAAATGAGGCATCGTGATTTTGAACCTTATACCGTGGTAATAAAATTCAAAACCTATAACTGATTTTCATCAATAGGCCGGACGAACAGGCTTGAAGGGTTTCCTTACGCTAAACGACTCAAAATAACTTGAATCTTGTAAACACATTAAATACTCTGTGGCGCTGCGGTAGTGGCTCTGCCTACCATGCGATATGTCCCGGGTTCGATCCCCGGCTGGGGTTAAAAAAACAGGTCTTGGATGTTTATATGTATGTGATGTCGCTGTTTCTGGTTCCCACGACACAGGGTATCCTAGTGTGGGGTCAGAAGTAATGTATGTGCCTGTACATACATGTCTTAATTTTATGTTTATGTTGTTTTATGCTTGAATGTATTTAAAATTGTCTGATCTAATAATTAGATACTTACTACGCCACAAAGTTAACTTGGCACCCTCGAGAAATGCGTTTCCCCTCCTCTCTCGTTCACTCTTGTCAGTGACGGACATATCCTTGGGCGTGTAATATGTCAAAACATTCTCGCACTAAAGCCTCGCATACAGATAGATGTCACGGCTACATACCCCTCCCGCAGCGCTCCAATATCGCAGGAAGGAACTTACTCAGTTTCATCGGTAGGTGCAGTTTCTACAATGATAAGTCGCCATAAACAGTCTTACAGTATCTTCGCCCTGCGTCCAAAGGGACGCAGGGCGAAGTACAGTCGTGTAGATAAAGATCTACACGACTGTACTTGGCCCAAGGCTATATTTCATTTATAAAGTACATAATAAGTGCAAGCCATCCTCAAAAAATACTTAGGATGTCTTGTTTATTCCAAGATAATAGATAATTGTAAAGTTACATTGAAGTAACGTTTCAACAGGCATGCATTTTTGTTTTTCAGCTTGTTATTCTTGAAACATGTAAAGTTACTGTTTTTTTTTTTTTCTAAATCACGGTCACCCTATTTTACTCAACATATTCAAAATAGTTTAATCTTAGCTATCTCTTTCCTATTTTTCGACTAAAGTCTAGTGCAGTACCGTTTTTTTAACATTACATTCAGCACTCAACAGAAAACTATCATATTGGCTGTTTTTTTTAAATGTCCTTGATCACGACACGACACTTTTGACCTTTCGAGCCCTGGACCTGGTAATGAGGCATCGCGATTATGGACCTCATGCGATTTTAATAAAATTCAAAACCTATAACGGCACAGTGGTACCACAGGGCTTAAGGGGTTCAGCAAGTGACAGTGCAATGACTCAGTTTTCCTTTGCTTTTCTAAGGGAAACATGTGATTGAGATTGATGCCTCTGTGCTTTATTTACAAGTGTCGTGTAGTGATCATGAAAATTATAAAAGAAGCCAACGAGGCCTACCGTTTTACCGAGCGAGTAAGTTTCTCGATTATACTGTATCTGTTAAAATTTCACCGAATAAAAAAATATGCCAGTTCTATTTGCATCGGGAGACTTTCCGCTATACCAGCGCCCCCAGGGGCTTATAAACACTTGATAGTCCTCATTATAACTCTCTCTCTACAGATAATCCTAAGCGACCCTAACGACTACCCAGAAATAACAGTCGTCGTAAAATACATAGAGATGGGCGAGAGCGTTGACCTCCTCGTCACGCCGCAAATCTTCATCGGCGACTCCAGCATTCGAAGGGTTTCCGTCGAGGAGAGGAACTGCTGGTTTCAGGATGAGGTGGATTTGGAGCAGACGAAGAGTTACAGCTTTGAGACGTGTCGGACTGAGTGTAAGATGCGGGCGTTTGAGTACAATTGTGGGTGTGTGCCTTACAAGTATCCGAAAGGTGAGTATGGTTGTTTTATCCGTGATAAAAAAAGCGTGATTGATGATACAGGATGTAACAGCAAGGTGTAGTCATATTTAATGGGGTTGCGGACATAATGCTGAAAAATGTTCACTATAAACCGATTTGATCAGAGCAAGTTTGTGTTTCACTCCTCCATACAAATAATCAGCCGGCCCAAAATGTATAGAAGCATCTAAAATAAAAATTCTTTGATCAAATCGGTTTCACAGTGAAAGAGATTCAGAAATATGCCCTTGAAAACGCCTAATAATATCATCATTGGCAGCTTTTTTCCGCCCACTGCTGGGTATAAGCCTCCTCCAATTTGTGCCAACCTCTCCGGTCCTGTGCCAGACGAATCCAGGTATTCCCCGCGATGTTAGTAATATCGTCGACCCATTTGGCTGCCGGCCGACCCACGCTCCTTCTTCCTTCCTTTGGCCACCACTCGGTCAGGGATCTACTCCACCTGCCTTCACCTCGCCTCGCCAAGTGCCCTGCCCACTTAAACTTGAGTCTAGTGATACGTTTTACGACATCTTGGACTTTCGTCCGTCGACGTATCTCGATGTTTTGGACTCGATCTAGGAGTGTGATGCCTAGCATGGAACGCTCCATGGCTCTTTGGGCTACTCTCATTCGTTTCACCGTTTCCTTTGTGAGCGTCCATGTTTCGGCACCGGCACCTACGTCATGGTAGGCAGGACACATTGGTCGAATAGTTTGGTTTTCAGGCATTGCGGCATCTTTCGATCCCTGAATATTCTCTCGAGTTTCTTGAATGCCGCCCATCCAAGTTGGACTCTCCTGGACACCTCCTTCGCCTGGTGCTCTCTACTAAAAGATAGAATGTGTCCAAGATAGACACAATGATCAACCACCTCTAGCGTCTCATTTCCGACAGTGATGTTGGACAATGAGCCGTCAGAGATGTTTGTCATAAACTTAGTCTTGGACATATTCATCTTCAGGCCAACTTTAAGAGAAGCACTATAAAGATCTTGAAGCATGCATATATGACTACATATTTCTGTTACTCTGTGGGTCTTCCCCCGGATAAGAACGCTTGTGCTGATTGGTCGGGACTATCGTCCTTACTAAAAGCCTCCCCACGGATTGAGGGAGGGGGGAGGTGGTCAGCTGGATAATATGGCTAATATGGCATAAATTCGATACATATAGGAAGTACAAATTAAAACAAAAGTGTGTCGACGGTAATGGCTCTTATTATTTTTAAAAGTTTTTTTTTAGTTTCACCTGTCCCGGCCTCTGTCCGTCTGGCTGTCTATAATCAAATCCTCCAAGTTACATTTGACCCACTTCCCTTTTTCCAATTGAGCTGAAATTATGCATTCTTAAGTTAATCAGATGACATAGCAACATTTTTATGGCATGGAGCCGATCTGATGATGGTGCTGCAAGGTGACCTTTCTTGGGAACTTTCTCATAAAATGACGAAACACAGATTAATTTGGGCTCGTTAAATTCGTCTTGACAAGTCCTCTGATCTCAGATCATGATCTCAGGTCCAGGGTCTGATGATGGAGCCGGAAAATGGCCATGGAAACTCCATAATAAGCCGAAACAACCCCATCGAGTTTGGGCCCACTGGCTTTGGGATTTGACTTGACAGAACTCTGGTCCTAAATTACTTGTTATGGCTCCATATTTATTATTTTTATAATAGTTATAACTGTTAAAAGCTTGTGTGAAAAAAAACATTACTTGTTACTTAGTAACTTAAAACTTAGTATGTAATTACTGAACCTTAAAATAATCTCTTAAGAACCCTTGATTCTCAAATGTTTTAAGATTATACACGATTTACTAATCGTGTACCTATTGGTTAGGCACTCTTTCCAAGGAGCCAAAAGTTATCTAATTTTTATTTATTTTCAGATAAGAACGCGCGTATTTGTGAGCTTAGTGACCTGTCATGCATGCATTACTACAAAGGTAATTTCATCAACTGGCATTGTGCTTCCCGTAGTGGGTTTCAAGCGATTTGCAATTCGCTCTTCACAAGCCTTTATTTTTGTATTATTATTATTTATTCAATTAGTGTATGTAATTTAATTTGATCAAAAACTGTGAGAATTTTGCACTATTTAAATAGTCCGTTACAGTGATTTTTATTTTCACATTCCATCTTAACTTTTTTTGGCGCAATGAGTTCTATCATAATGGTTTGTAGTTTGTAGATATACCTAGTCTAGGTAAGTTTTATATGTTTTGCTGTAGCAAGATAAGCCGTATCCAATGATTGAGTCGGCCATTGCTAGGTATATTAGTCTTAGAATTTTATATGGGACTTTATATTTTAATATGACTAGCTTGCTTTGTATAGCCCTCAGTTTTTGACATACATGTTGAGTGTGTGGTCCCCAGTTGAAGCGCTCGTCAATAATAAGGCCCAAATATTTGTGTTGTTTTACTATATCTAGCGCATTGCATTTACAGTTTAGGTGTTTATTATGGAAGCAGTCGTGTTCGTGAGTTATTACTTTTAATGAGTGTTCATCTGTATTGTGCGAGGATCTAATGTGAATGATTTTAGTTTTATTACGGTTTAGCACCAGCCCCACGTCGTGTGCCCATTTGCATATCAAGTCAAAGTGTTCTTGCATATGTTTTTCTGCTACCCGTATATCCCTGTGAGCCGTAATCAGGCATGTATCGTCGGCGAATTGGTAAACTGACCCTTCCTGAGTGACGTTACACATATCATTCACGTAAAATAAATACTCTAAAGGCGCTTAAATGTACCCTTGTTCGGTGCCCTCTTCTGTAGGTATAGCATCACTCAGAGTATCCGCAATTTTTACTACTGTCTGTCTATTGCTATGGCATTTTTTTATGCAGTTGAGTAGTGGTCCGGAGATGCCGTTTTGATCTAATTTGTTATAAAGTGTTTCGTATCTTAATGTCTCGAATGCTTTACTGAAGTCTATATCGTAAGTTCATGTTTTTTATTGTTAAGGTGTTCGATAATTTCGTTTGTAAATTTAGATAATAGTTTTACCGTACTATGGTTTTTTTTTAAATCCGTATTGTTTTGTATTGTATTGTATTTGGTTGCCAAAATATCTTTTAATAATTTTGTCGATACATGATAGTATAGTGATTGGTCTATAGTTGTTTACGTCATTTTGTTTTCCGCTTTTGTATATTGGTCTTATTACACCTATCTTAACCTTTGACTGGTGACATGGTTTTTGTGTAACGTAACTGGTGACGAGGGGACTGACAGGCCCACTGCGGTATCTAGTATAAATCATAGAAATTAAGTGTGGTAGCTAGCAGGAGTATGTAAAAACTGTGTTATCATATATAAATGGATAAAATAAAACAAATAACTATACTCTGAATATATTTTTTTGTTACGATCTTGCAATTTTAATGTATGTCGTCTTAACAATCAAAAAACTAGAGATGAGATCACAAATTACATAAGCAAAAAATTAATCAACATATTTTGACAAAAAAACACTTTTTTCTATAATATTGAAGTAATAATGAATTAAGAAAAAAAAACAACTAAAATCAAAAGTGTATTTTCACGAAATTGATAATGGTCGAACTTTGCCAATTTTTATATGCAGTCTGGGCATATTTTTTTTGCACACTGCAAGCACACACGTTTCGGACACGATTCAAACTGGTAATTTGATTGGCGCTTTTATCGAGGAAGACAACTGGCTCCTGATTTCCTGGAGTTTTGATTGTTCTCGGTTAAAAATGTGAAAAAACAATACAACAAAATTACATAAGTGGTGACATGGGGTCTGAGAGACCCCTGCCGAACTTTACGCCAATGTAACTTACCGATTTGAGCCTGTCCGACACAGCTATCCCCTTCTACGGCATGGACGCAAGTAAACTCGAAGCTACTCAGGTGATGAGCCCAAGGAAACCCGGAGAAGGTGCCAAAATGTTGTTTTACTGACGCCGCTGGGCCTGTAAGACCCCTTGTCACCAGTTAAAGGTTAAACTGTTCGGGGTAGATGGATGACTCAATACATCGGTTTATTAGGTGTGTTGTTATAGGCACTAGGTCGTTACTTATATATTTAATGTCCTCTACTCGTATTCCGTCTATTCCTCTGTTTTGGTATTTCAGCAATCAATTTGTATGTTAATATGTACGTACATGTGTTCCGACGTACCGCTTAAGCTGCTGGGCTGTTTTTAATGAATGTGAAGTCTATCGTTTGTCATTGTCGTTGTGTTGTCATACAGTATAGTATCTCGAATCCATATCACTGATATGATATCTATCCTGTCTACCGTCCCTTTTAAACTTATATTTTGAAAGATGTTCGCTTCAAATTGGCGATTGACCATTTATAATATATACTAGCTTGATGATTATAAGTGTCAGCTTGCACTCGCTTATGTGTTATTATTTTTTTTCGATATAAAAGTCCTCCGAAATGATCACAAAATCAGTTTTTTATGATATACTTTTTTTTTATTTCGCACCCGATTTCAATTTATGTATTTGTTTTTTTATTTCATTGTTTTAAATTAATACTCGGACGCGTTGCTCTGTTAATCCTCCGTACATCGGCTAATAGCGTTTTTAATATTTTAATTCCTAATTCCCTAAAAATAAGCTGAAGGTGAAATAAATTTGATGTAAGTTTTGCTGTCGGGGTCAATCACAACCGCTTTAAGTCTGGGCTTAAAGCAATTGTGATCGGTGAAGAGATACATAACAGAGCTTTAGAAGCCTTTATATTTATATAGCTAGCTGATGTCCGCAACTTCATCTGCGTGTTCCTAAGAATTATCATATACCGAGATAACATTACCCTCCCTCTAGTGCAGTCAGATAAAAAGTATTCTATATGTTAATCTAGCCCATAAACTGTATCTGTGTTAAATTTCATTCAAATCCGTTACGCCATTTCAGCGTGATTGAGGCACAAACACACAGATATCCAAACATCCAAACATAGCTACTTTCACATTTGTAATATTAGTTAGAATCTCATGTGACACCTAGGAATTTCATGATTATTTGACACGAACGGTTTATAGTGACTTTGCTTGTCGACTCGTGGTAAAATTGGTCGATTTTTCGCTTAACGATTGAATTTAATCGCTGACAGAATTACATAATAACTTATTATTAATAAACAAGGCTACAGGTTTTTATCTTTTTTTCTATTTTCTTTAGTAATGGATAACAATCTTTCCTGCGGCTGTGTTCTCGAGTGTCGTGACAAGAACTACAAGGTCACTCAGGATAGCAAGCCGTTCAATATCAAAGATTTGCCTAAACAAATCAGATATACAGTGTAAGTATACAGTGTATACCTGTTAAACAACTACTTAAATCCAATACCCTTGATAAATAAATAATACGGTAAAGTCGTACCTACCAAGGTGCAGTGGCTCAATCAGGAATAATTACTAGAGTGACAAAGTGTTTAATTTCAGATAAAATGAACCTTATGTCCTTGCTCTTAAGAGTCACTGACAGTTCGATTAGCACACTTTTTCGACGCGTAATTATTCCTGCTTCCCACACAGTTGTATTCCCGTCAGTAAGTTAGCGAGTACTGTATAACTTAACTTTATTATGTCCATACTAAATGTTTGCAGAAATAAATAGATGTAAACTTACAATATGACGATATTTGTGGCGTAGTGGTCGCGGTTCTGCCTCACAAGCGACAGGTCCCTCAGGATCCGAATTTCGGGCGAGGAGGAACTAAACAATCCGCAGATAACATAACAGAGTCAGAAACAGTGACGTCACAAACCTGTTAACATCCAAGACCTGGGTTGACCAAGATTCCCCTCCAGCCGAGGTTTGTACCTCTCGCTTGGGAAGCACGCCTGGACCGCAAAAACTGAGGTCATCACCAAACTTGGATGCGGATGTGCTTGTGACGTAGCATTTTCAGGTTCCCAAAAACACAGTGAGTTAGTGTAGGGCCAAAAGCAATGTATGTACCTGTATATAAATGTTTATGTTCCTAATTTAACTTAAATATTATTTCCACAGAAAACATCTCAACAAAACTGAAGTGTCGTCGCTGAAAGTGTACTACGAGGAATCGAGGTGCAGCTGCTTTAACAGGACTCTGCTTATGGACTTTGATCGACTTTTAGGTCAGTAAATTGTAGATATTGCTCATAAACTACATACACTACATAACACGCAATAAAGAATGTACATCGTTGATACTTATTAATCTGTGGTGGACGTTTAACCCGGATTCGAGTAAGATTGAGCTATACTCTACTTCGCTGGCTCAGTGCGGATTCTTGGATGGTTTCGGGCTACTGGCCTTGCCGACCGACTGTCAGAAGTTTTCCAAGATGCCCTTCTTTACGCATTACTACCGTGTAGCGGTACCTGCGAAACATGGAAGCGTCCGAAACAAGTACCATAAAGAAACACCCATTCAGTTCCCGTCTCGGCCAGATGATGCTTAAACTGCACGATCGTTTCCGATGTGCCTTTAAATCTAGGCTAAGGTCGTTTCACTTGGGGAGGTGGCACGAAAATTGTGCCGTCCTTCTCGGTGGCTTCATCATCGATATCGGTGGCAACAGGGTTGTTTGTCCCTTCCTCGGTATGGGAAGTAAACCAATAATAGTTATTGTCTTTTTAAAATGTACACCTTTTTTTTCCAGCAACGTATGGCGGTGTTTTTTCTCTAAGTCTCGGCGGATCCATAGTAACATTGGTGGAACTAATTTATTTGCTAGTTTCATCTTTAATGGCTATAATTTACCGGATGCCGTGGAAAAAACTGGACCATAATATGCACTCGAAGAAACACGCAAGTCGTAAACTACTTGGCAAAGGGATAAAAGATAATCGAGTTACTCAACAACCTTTTGAGTTTGTGCTTTAAATAAAAGCATGTTTGTGGACCTCTGTTGAGTTGCGGTTCTATCTTCTGTCTCTCAAGTGAGGTCCCGGGTACAAATCCCGGCTATGAAAGAAGTAAAAAAAAATCCTTGTTCCTGGATGTTTATAAAGTCTGCTCTGATATGAACCTCCAGCATTAAGTTTCTTGGTGTTGTCGTAGATCAAAATCTTGGATTTGGCCCCCATATTGAGATGATCAGTAGCAGCTCTGCAACATGTTGCTGATGGCACATTAAAGAAAAAAGTCTACATTGCACTCTGTCAATCTATCTTGACATACTGCATCACTTCGTGGAGCGGAGCACCTAACACCACACTTTTAATATCGGAAAGAGCACAAAGGTATCTTAGAGGTCTGCACATTCCATCTATTCTTCTACCCTACTGAATTTCTATTCAGGTCATGTAATGTTCTCACAGTTAGACAACTCTTTATTTACTTTACCATATTACCAGCATAATGACCAAGCGCCGCAATCTTAGGGTATGTAAACCACCTCATTGTGTCCGGACCTCTTTTGCTTACAAAATCTTCCCTTCACTCGGAAATCCGCTATATAATATAATCAATAGTAAAATAGACATTTACCAGAGGGACCCACCAATTCTGAATTATGACTAAACAGAAGATCTAGTGATGATTATCAAATAGTTCATTAATAAATATATATAATATATCTATTCTATTTTATTTAATCCACATTTGGTAAGAAAATATACATCTGCTGCTTTATTTTCTTACTCTTAATCATTGACAATTAATTAAAGAATATGGGTAATCACAATCAATATTTATGTAATACTCAACACCAACACGTCCTCTCACATACACTCATTCATATTTACGATATTCAGAGAGGTTATCTTGCCCTCACCAAGGCCTTAAGCCTATCTAAATTTTCTTTTTACATTACTTTTTATTTACTTACTAACTTTTTTTTTCTTTAGTTGTGCTTGGTCTCTATATCAAAACCTCAAAATCAATAACATTCAATGATAAAAATCTTTTCATCTGCTGCAATGTCTAGCACGCATATTGTAATTAGGAAGAGCGCTGAATCATGAAATTCAGGTTAACCACCTAGCTCAGGTTCAGATGTTTTCTGTTTTATTGAAGTATAATTAATGTTTTGTACTAATTAAGCTCAAACCTGTGTTTTGTATCTCTTATGATAAAAATATTATAATTATTATTATGTATGTGACTTCTCGGATTCTGGTCCCCACGTCACCGAGTCTCCTAGTGTGGGGTCAGAAGCAATGCATGTGCCTGTATGTAAATGTGTATGTTTATGTTTCCCTATTAGTGGGGAATGACAGGTTTAACCAGTTATTTAGTTGTCTAGTTTGTGTGACAATGTAGTAGTAGGAGATATGAAGGTTTCCTCGAGATGTAATGGTAAGATTAAAATCAACAAAAACATAGTTTACGGCCTATAGATATTTAATACAGATCTGGTGACTATTGGTAGGAATATATCCGCACGAAAGCTCTTACATACTTTTTCTCGAAGAGGTACACAAAGCTTTCCTACGATACCTATATAAGAGGAAATTTGGACACTATCCATAGCTTTATCCATCCGATTTTATATTGGGTCTGCTCGGATACAACTCACTAGAGGTCATATGTAACACCGAACAGCTTTTGACTGTGTGTCGATTGTTGCGAGGCTATAGTGACTGCCTCGCGCTTATCGGTACAAATATATCCGCGCGCGCAGGCACCGGCAGCTATTAGCGGGCGGCTCGCACCGCACGGTGGCGCGCCAGCAGTCTCCTCTGGTAAGGGCGTGAGACAGTCTCAACGCTTTGTTGGCTGCTGTACCTCTGACTGATCTGTTTGGTGATGCATGCAGACATATTGTGCGAGAATGTATAAGGTTTTAGGAGACGAATGTGTGACTGTGTTTAATTTGTTTAATTTGTAATTTGAAATGTTTGAATTGAAGTTTAATTTTATAGCTGACATTTAGAATTAATTGACTGTATTTAAATTTGTTGTCTTATTAGGATTTTTAATTATTGTAATTTGAATTTAATATTTGGATGACATACTGATTGAAGTGATATGAATAATTTGTAATTTAATTTCTTATCATATATTTTATCAATGGTATCTTATTCGGCGTGTGTACAATGAATAAGAATTATTTCTGTATAGTTGTACTTACGAAATTTGACAAATAAATAAATATATTTTTTCTGTAAGTAGGTGTTGGTTTAAAACCAGCGATCAGTCGATCACAGATCACGACCTGTGGTCATTAGCTGTACTAGTTACAAGTTAGTTAGAGTTGGGGTGGCTTCCGATCCGCCTTCGTCGTGATAAGCACATTCTCTCCTATCTGTTCAACATTTTGCGAAATACCCGCTACCCCACATATCTTCGAGAAAGTTTCGAGTTTTTTTCCTCCAGGGATAGCAACCGGAGATCCCACACGATGTCTCTCCTTTCTACTCCTCGGTATAACACTGCCGCTTATAAACACTCGTTTAGGTTAAGGGCGATCCGACTGTGGAACGCACTTCCCTGCGCTATTAGAGATAGTCCATCAATTTTCACTTTTAAGAAAAGATTGAAAGAGCATTTCCTTTCTCTTGCGTGATATTTACTTTTATATATGTATATATAAGTATTTATTGAGTAATATCATTGATTACAATATTATGTTTTAGTAGTAAACAATTAGATTTATACAGTTTTATTGTACACTAGGACTCTCCTGTTGCACAAATTTTCCTGTCCTAGGTGGTTTGCTGTTAGAAATCTCTCTTTAGAGATAAGTTCGCCTTTGGTCATAAAATGTTTTGTTACCTTACTACTAAGATTTTGTGTGCAATAAAGAATATGAATATGAATAGTTACTTTCATATATGTCAGCTATCTACATACTGCGCGTCATAGATAACTTGGTATTCGCGAGGAATTCCCTTCCCCTCCCTCTTTCGCTCGCACTCGCCGTTGACGTGTCAGTAGGTGACGGACGATATGACTTCATTAGAGTGAGGTGCCAAATTAATGACACCTAATATCAAAAACTCATTGCAGATAGCGCTAGTGTAGTTGGAGGTTGTCTATCTTTCAAAGTCGCCAAATTATATTTACAGACTTATCAATGGTTCACTGTTGTCTTGCAAAACGACGTTACCCTATCGAGCTTAAGATGATTTGATGTTGGAGCCAGAAGTTGCCATGGGAACTCTGTAACAAAACGATGCAACCCTGTTGAGTTTGAGTTCATTTGACAAGTACTCTGGTCCTAGATAAGATTTTTTTTAAAGTGACGTCTTCAGAACTGAATCTTGAAGCAACCAGTAGGTATGCTTTCGGGCGCAAGCTCAAGGCATATTTGCTGGATCAGCAGAGACTACTCCTGCCTTCCGTTCCAACCTCTCGCCGAAGCAAGACTTGAGTCTGTGGTTGCTCATTGACATTGCCAGTGGGACCGCCTGCCCCGCAAAACCTAGGTAAATTTTAAATATATATTTTTATTTTTTTTTTAAATGGAAGCTGGCTACCGCACAATAAATGTATTTTATATTATCTCTGTTATCACATATTTTGATTTATTATATATTTTACTTACTAATATGTTTAAATGGCTGTACCACGCCGCAGACTGTGACGCTCGCGGGGTAACACTCGGAGCTGACTGAAAATCAGCGCTGAAGGCATGGCCTTCAGCATACTGCTGAGTCAGATGCCATTTGTAAAGACAGTGATACACCACGACCGTCGATATATATTATTTTTATCGCTCGATAGAATGATTCAGAATGATTGATCAATTGTATGAAGGAATACAAGAATGAATGAATGAATTATTTTGTTTTCTTCCGTCGTATGTATTCTAAATTCTTCCATTTGTGTTTCATATATATATTCCTTATTTTCATTGAAATTTCTTTAATTGTTTTGTATTTGTGTATGTGTTCACTGTTTTATAATAAATGTTTCTTCTTCTTCTTCTTCAGCTTTTCTTATCCCTCACAGGATTGTGATGGCAATGTTCTTAATTATCATCCGATTTCATTATGTTAATATACTTATCTAAGAAATGCTCTTCACAAAGTTTTAGAGTCAAATCACTAAAAGGTCTCCTTATTAAAGATATAGACTATCAAAGTATTGTGTGATGTAATTAATTGATCGGTTTGATGCAAGTTAAACTTTATTATCTCTTATTAGAGCATTCAAATACTGTGGCTCTGTGAGTTTTAGACCTCGCGAGCGATTCAGGAAACATGCGTTTTTTAAATTATATTTCACCCCCTCACACCCCGACCCCTTGTTTATCGGATGAACAATAAAAAAATTATCAATATAAATATTCCGAGTGCATTTTCTTTCAATACTCCGTAGCTATATGCTCTTTCTTTCAGCAGAAAGCTCCAATAAAAGAGAAAGATGCAGATAGCGCTATCGTGAATGACTACTACTACTCATAGCGAGTTGTCACAACAATCCGATATGGCAACCAAAGCCACATTTTTTTTACATTACTTATAGTACACACATTTCGGTTTAAGTAAAATATACAGGCTACGGCTCACTACCATGTATCAAGCCAAAATATAAGAACCGCGACTGTACTTTTATGATACATAAGGATGTGTCCGAGTTGTCAAAAAATTTATGACGAAATTATTTTGTCTGACTTGGGAATATAAAAATTATATTTTTGCTTTTTAATTTTTTGGTTGGCTGAGTTGGGAATACTTACTATGGATTTTGAAAACTGGCTGAGTTGGGAATTGGCCATAATTCATAATATCTTTATTGCACAAAAATGACATAAAAAAAGAGTTACATAAAAATAGTATACAAAGGCGAGCTCAGCTCAAATATTTTACTTAGTGTTGGAAGAACAGATATTGGTCTGAAATTTGAAGGATCACCCTTATCTCCCGATTTGAACAAAGGTATCAGTTTACTGTGTTCTGGTCTGGTCTGGGAAAGCCCCATCGTCAACACATTTATTGAATATATTAGCTAAATGTGGGGCTATAAATAGAATTACTGAACCAATGACTTTGTCTAATATACCCCACAGGTCTTCCGTATTTTTTAAGTTAAGTAATTGAAACGTTTTGACAATGTCCTGGGGATATACATGATGAAATTTTAAATATACCTTACTGACGCTCGTGTTATTTTTTAATAAAGTCTCTGCTTCATATGGAGATGAATTTAGATGATCTGTTGTGAGTAGGGGTACATTGATGAAGAATGTTTCAAAAGCTCGAGCAACATCAGCGCTGGATTTAACAACATCATCACCTATCTTTAGGCAGAAATCATTGACCCTTGGTATAACTTTGCCAGTTTCACGGTTTATTATTTGCCAAACTGTTTTCATTCTATTATTTGAATTTTGAATTTTTCTATTAATGTGTATAGTTTTTGCAGTCCTACAAACAAACTTGAAAGTTTTGGAATATTTTTTAACATAGTCATGAAATTACGATCAAAGTTATAGGTTTTTTGATCATTAAGGTCATACAAGATAACTCTACTTAAACGAATTCCAAACGTTGCTCGGTCATTAAATTTCCATTTACTGTTGTAGTCACTGACTTTCTTTAATTTAAAAACTTTATTGAATTCTGTCTGAATAATGTTGAAGAAGTCTGAGTAGATTTTGTTTGGGTTCTGTTCATTAAAATCCGGTACTGGCAAATTTATATCTAAGTTTTTCGTATATGTCTCTAGTCTATGGGATGTAATAGGCCTATAAAATGATGGACCAGTCTTATCCTTAATAGCAATTGGGAATGAAACTGTTTGACCACTGTGATCGGAGGTAAGCAGTTAATTACACTTTTACATGTGAATGCACAGTCAAATAAAACGTTATCTAAGCAAGTTTGGCTGGTAAGTGTAAATCTAGTTGGCTCTAAAAATACATGACATAAGTTAAACGATTTGAATAAAGTTATTAATCGTTGTTTCATTGTTGTTCCTACAAGCAAATCTACATTAAGATCGCCACAAATAATTAACTTTTTTCTGTTATTACATAGTTTAGAGAGGGCGTCCTCCATAATTTTCTCAAATATTTCGAAATTGCCATGGCTTTTTTCATCCCTCAGTGGCCTGTAGACACAAACAATAAAATGGCTTTCCAACTCAACACAGGATACCTCTATTTATCTTTCAACAGTAAGTGCAAGAATATCTTTGCGTTGTTTCACCTTAATATTATTTTTCACTAAGATTAAAGAACCACCTCTATCAGCAGTCTTTCTATTGTAACAACTGACAATTTTTTAATTATTTATGTTAAAAGACATCATATTTTCCTTCAACCAGTGTTCTGTAACACAAATAATATCAATGTCTAAATTTTTTAGAAATAATTCTAATACAAGTTCTTTTCCAGGTAGCCCCTGGATGTTTTGATGGGCAATATTTAACTGGGGCTTACATTTTGACATATTTAGTGGCTCTTGTATTCTAGAGATTACTTGGAACAGATTCCAACGCTGCATGCAAACTATGATTAACAGGTGAATTACCAATAGGGGAGCATGTCACATTACTCTTAACATACAAAGGTTTAGTAAAATTATTTCTACACTCGTCATTTCCTACTGGCACCCTAGTTATTTTCTCTACAATAACAGGGTCATAAATATTATATGCCAATAATTTGTTAATCTGTCGCTTAGATGACGTAGGTACATACATTGTATCCCTAGTCAGTATAAAATTTCGAATAAACTTATTCGTATCAAAATATAATACTCGGTCCCGATGCCCAAAGGTCAAGTTATACATAAGCTCGTTGAGTCTAAAAATCCGGTCATTTTGTGCCTCTGTTAAAGCTTTGGAATAGGGAAAACCACACAGAATAATTTTCCTTGCCCGGAGAGATACTATAGATTCAAAGTAATTAATCAAATTGTCTTGTTGAACTCCTGTGGTGTTCCCTATTTATAATACAATAGTTGTATTACTGTCATACTCCCTATTAAACATGCGTTTACTATCTGCATGTAAGATGCATCAGGCATACAAATGTTTTCTACATGCTGCCGTAAGTTATTCTTCAGCTTGATATCTAAACCTACACCTAATTTATCTGAGTACACTATTGACTTGAAGGCACCATTTTCAAATGAATTGCTGGTGGTTGTTGATCGCCAATGTAAGGCATCACAGGTTGATGTGTTGCTATGGCCCGTGGTTCCGTTTGATGCTACTGATGAACCACATGACTTGACTACATGTGGCTGTGCTGGATCCTGCAGTATAGAGGCCGGTGTGATGGGCACGCTGCATGGTGATGACAAGCATGCCTGCCCGCTGGCAGTTTCTGTTTTTTTTTATTTATTTTTTTTAAGCATAAATTATAAATTTACATCTGACAATAGGTCCACGGAAACCATATAGGTTTGTATGTGGATCCTTATTACGCTAAAATATATGTACAATGTTTAACACATCTTGTTTTTGTTTATGTAAGTACACACAAAATTTTAAAAATTAATTAAAATCATATCAGGTATGTATTTTTCATGGTTACACAACTTAGGTATTGGTTAGGGATAGGAAAGGGAGGAAAAGTATTTTTTAAGTTTCGCTTTTATGTTTAGCAGAGATATGGTGTTTCTTAAGTCAGTGGGTAGTTATTTATTAGTCGCGGAATGCAGTAGGCGCGCGTCCGTGTACCGTAGAAATTATTTGCGCGTGTAGTGGTTAGTTTACCTTGGGCCGCACGACGCGTACCTACGGGGTGATCTATTTTGTGCTGTAGGGTATTGTTGAAGAACTCCTCTTTCAGTAATGTATAATGAAATTTGGTGTGAACAGGGAGTGTATTACAGTAATGGAATAGTTCTCTTCCACTACTGGGGGCTCAGCTGTAAAGGGGCTGCTTTCCTCGGCAGGTCTTGTGGTGGTGACAGGTCTGGCAGAGACAATCCTTCTTCAGTGTCTTCCATGTAGGTCTGACACAAAGTGTTTAATTCCACGCCTCAACCGACAGGGCGTGGAATCTTGACGGGGGTTTTGCCTTTGCCACGTGAGAGAAAAGAAGTCATGAAATTGGTTACTGACCTTGTCTCCGTAGGCAGGAAATCGAAAGCTCGATTCGAGACGGGAATTCGGGAAAGGGGCACAGTTTGGGATAGGATAGGAGTCGAATCACTATCGTTGCTGCCGACGCTGTCGCCGGCGTGCTGCCTGCCGTGACCCCACGGTCGCCGCTACCGATGCGACGATGTCCAATCAACCGGGATCACTTGGCCGCTGACGCGAATCTACTTATTTCAATCAATAGCCCGACGCTATGAGGTAGATTTACACTCTGACCAGGCCCGATGCCTGTATGATAATTGGTACACCAAAATACCATCACGGGGCCCGAGCCGCCATGTTATTCTCACCGATGAGACAGACCAAGAGAGAGATTAACCTCCAATTTTACATCTCGTTTCCGATACGAGTGACAGCTGCTAGTGCCGTTTTCGCTAGTGATGTCTCGATTACTCGCGATCGATTCGCGCAACAAAAAACCGGTGCGATTCCGACGCATAAATATTAAACAGTCACCCGCCCGGACAGGCCCGAACCTGTCCCTAATCAATAGGAAGGCGAGAAAGTGTTGCGACCGCTCTCTTGAGGACCGAGTCCACCACCCTGACTTCTGCTGATCGAGGCGTGCCATCCCGACCCGTGTACAAATTGACGATCCGTCCTCGTCTCCATCTCAATGATGGCAGGTTCGTATCCTTAATCAGCACCAAATCACTGACTTGAGGGGGGCTCGTCCGGTCAGTCCACTTAAGGCGCTGCTGCAAGATGTGCAAGTACTCAAGGGACCACCGTTTCCAAAAATCTTGAGCCATCTGCTGCAACATCTGCCACCTAGTTAACCGACTTAACTTAACATCACCGAATGGGTATTCTGGCAGGGCGTTAAGGGGCTGACCTATCAGGAAGTGACCCGGCGTCAACGCTTCCAAATCATTTGGATCCGAACTGAGCGGGCACAACGGACGCGAGTTCAGTGTCATTTCAATTTTACAGAACAGCGTCGCAAGCTCTTCAAAGCGTAAAGAGGTCTCACCGATGATCCTCGTCAGGTGCGACTTAGCCGATTTAACCGCAGCCTCAAAAATTCCTCCCCAATGAGGACATCCCGGCGGACTGAAAACCCATTCAATCCCTCGTCGGGAGCAAGCCGTACCGATGGCGTCCTGGTTACCGTTCAGGAATTGAGTGACCTCCTGCAGATATCGCCTGGCTCCGACAAAATTTGTGCCGTTGTCCGAACGGATTAATGTCGGGAGGCCCCTTCGTGAGACGAACCGATCCAGACATGCGATAAATGCCTCCGTAGTGAGGTCACTGACCACCTCCAAGTGGACTGCCTTCGTGGCCAAGCACACGAAGACGCACAGGTATGCCTTCACTAATCTGGCGTTCCGTAGCTGTGAAGACTTGACCATGAATGGTCCCGCGAAATCCGTTCCGACACCCGCAAAGGGCCGGATTTCGTTAACCCTATCCGAGGGCAAATCGCCCATCTGGGGCTGCATCGTAGCCGCCTTGGCCCGATAACAAGGTAGGCACCGAAATACGACGCTACGCACTAAGCGTCTTCCCGATAGAATCCAGAACTCGCGCTGGAGAAACGCCATCAAGGCGTGGCATCCGACATGCCCATTCCGAATGTGTCGATCCTGAATCAACAGTTCGACCAACTTCCCTTTCCTAGGGAGTAACAACGGGTGGCGAGCCGCATAAGGCAGGTTGGCATTCCGCAGCCGAACTCCTACCCTCAGCAATCCTTGAGGGTCAATAAACGGGTTGAGCCGAGCCACAGCTCCCTTCAGTTGGACGCGTCCGCGTCTCAGAATGTCCAATTCGGACTTAAAGTGCACCGTCTGCACGTTCCGTACCAATGCGAACAACGCATGGTTCCGTTCCCGTGGTGTCAGGACCGGTGTCCGCACTCGTTGCGCCTCAGAATTCCGACCATTCCGCGCAAATCGGCAGATCCAGGCGGTCACATTGACCAGCTTGTCGAGCGAGCTGTACCGTTCCAGCAGGCTGAACTCCTCTTCCGGCTCTGGCTGCGTCGTACAGACACTGACTGTCAAGGCGCCGTTCGCCGTGGTAACGCGTGGACTCATTGGCCAATCCGATTCGGCTTGAGTCAACCATTTTGGACCCCACCACAAGGGATGTCCAACCAACTCCGGAGCATGACACAATCGACCTGACCGAAGGCGACCAGTATTGTTCCGACAAGACTGTTCACACTCCCCCTCAACCGGGTCCAACCGGCGGACCGTAGGTGGTTCCTCCACCTCCCAAAACTTCTGTATCACCTCCGAGAGTACAGAACCGAATAAGGGACTACGAGTCGCTAGGCGTGGGGCAGCCGGCATGACCGGACCCATTACCGCATGGCCCAGTCTGGTGTTGACCGAAAGCAGACCAGTCGCCTGCAACACGTGGACACCTGGCACTAACAGGTATCCCAAGGCATCGACACCCAATAAAATGTCTACTGGGCGCGGAATGTCGAACTACGGGTCAGCCAGTGACAACCCAGCGACCAACCGTCGCACCGAGGGCGACAACCGTACGTGAGGGTGTGAGCCCATCACATTAGGCATGACTAATGCCGTGACCGTCAGATTCACCGATGAATCCACCCGTGACGAGAGAGTAATCCGACATACTCCCTTAACGGAACCGACTTCCGTGTTCTAAATTCCCCGAATGGAATGTGGATACTCCCTTACCGTAATGCCCAACCGTCTAACAAGGCTGCACGAGACTAAGCACCCCTGGGCCCCCGAGTCCAATAGTGCTCGTGCTACACAAGATTTGCCGTCCGAACTCCACGCTATCACCGAGGCGGTGGGGAGCATGACCGTCTGAGGAGTGGCGGCACCTTGTAAGTGGGCAGCGTGTCCCTAGCGGAAACCCCCGCGGGATCCGAACCCGCTCAGACCTCCGTCGGCCTGGTAACTCGGCTGCTGATATGCCACCGGTGGCATATCAGACCGCATGTACATTAGGGGGTCCCAACCCGCATAATAGGCCCCTCGCTGTCCCGGTACCCGACCATACCGGACTGTGAACGATGTTCCCGGTGGCCACCGTGGATGGAGGGGGGAGAGCGGATCCAACCTGGGGCGCTCTAGGAATGGGGGCGACATCCGACTGTTCGCCTCCCTGTTCGCCTCCCAGAGCGACGGGCAGGGTGGCGCAGAAAGTGGTGGGCTCCCAGCCTTCGCGCCACTCATAGGTGCCATCTGACACCCGCCCGTAACACGCGATGAGCCAGCGGCCCGAAGTCCTCGCTGACCCTGGATAGCGGTGACCGAACCCCGGCTATCCCGCCTGTTACCCCCCGCGCTGCCCCCTTCCCCTCGGGGGGGGTCCCGTCCGCGGGTACCCCAGTCACCCCGTTGGTGACTCCCGTTGCCCGGAGGGGGACTGGGTCCGGCCCTGGTTGGGCCCTGTGACCGACCAACCTGAGTCCGGCCCTGGTGACCGTCCGATGGGCCTGACCGGTTCAGGCACAACACGATGTGGTGCCTGCCACCGCAGCCCTCACAGGGGGACGCCCTTGAGCACTCGCTCAGCGGGTGCGGCCCCAAGCAACCGAAACACAATCGGTGGCGGAAGACCACCTTCCTGCGGGCAGCCACACCGAGCGCCTTAAAGTTGGCGCAACTTTTCACCTCATGACCGGCACTGTCGCAGTTCACACAGCCGTCACCCGACGGCGTGGCACTCAAAACGCCAAATTGTTTTGACCGACCACCCCCCCGTGGGGGTGGGGGGCGCGGCCCCTCCCGCATCCCCGCGGGTTGGCGCTGCACACTGGCCTCCGAATCCATGGTGTTGCATCGCCTGCATTCACCCTCCAAAAACTCCGTTAATTGGACGAGCGTGGGCAGTTCCGAGCTACTGCCCCCATGCAGCTGTTCAAACCGACAGGCAACCGTGACAAAACCATATATAACACAATATATGACCATTGGTCTACCGGCAGACCAAGGTTCTGAAGGGCCTTAGTGGCCACCAGCACAGGGTTGAGCACCTGTACCCGGATGTCAACATCCCGGGTTACTCTTGGGATGCTGAACAGCTTCCCCAGCTGCGCATCAACCAACCGCCTTTTGTGTTGGTAGCGGTCAAACAATATGACCCCGGCAATCTCATAATTGCCCGCCGTAACCGTTAGGTGACCGACCAACTCCTTCGGTTCACCCCGCAGTGCCATTAATAGCTATTGCAATAGCAGTGCCATATAGCCCAGCTGGGCCAACTTGTAGGCGCTGTCCAGGTCGTCCCGACCGTGGACCAGGCTATCGAACAAATTGATGAATGCCGGCCACTCATCAATTGCCCCACCGAAGGCCGGAATCTCCAGGTGTGGAAGCCGTCCAACCACACCCTTAGGGGGGGGGTCTCCGCTACCCTCCTCGCGGTCATCCCGACGCGACCGCTTAATTTTTTCGGCGCGACACTCGATGTTGCCCAAGCACTCCATCGCTTGGTCAGCATCCGCGCAGAGCTGCCTCACTGCAGCCACCGAGGCCTCATCCGTAAGCCCGAGGGCTTCAGCCTCGGCAGCCAGCACCTTCCCGACGCGTGTCATTGCGTCCTCCACACGCTTGAGCAGGACATCGTCCATGTCGGGTCGCTCCACATACTTGTGAGTATGGGCGAGCCATCTCATCTCCTCACGGACACCATACCGCAGTACCGTCAAGGGCGAAGGTGCAATGGTTACCGATTTAATTGTTCCTGGTCCTATGCTTCACTGCCGAACTAAGCACAGCCAGATACCAGCACTTTCCCGTCAGCGCTGGGCACAGAAATTAAAAGTAAGTTGTAAAACCCAAGGCAACCACTAAACAATTAAATCATAAACAATATTTAATATGGTCGCCCTGTGGACATACACCTTATAATATACACTCTAAATCAATTAGAGAATGCTACCATGTGGTACAATACAAATAACACACAAAAGGTTATTATAAAAAAAACTATTTTTCTAGTAGTGGCCCCTCCGATAAGAACCACACTTCCTTTGAGGTCAGCAAAATCAGCTTAATACCCCTTAAATAGCCCGACCCTGCTGTGTAAACCGAAATAACACTGTAGGACTACAGAACCCGACGTTCCACCGTAAGTTATACAATCTAGGCTTCGCAGAATGACCGTTCAATCCTTTATGCGCTGGTAACAGTAGTTTCCGACTACAAATTTATAACAACTGTTAACTAAATTGGCACTTATACTTTCACTTACCGAAAATGAACACTTTAATCGTGGTATACCGACCACAGACTCATTGCCGACTTGAGCCAATCTGGGATATTCTTTTCTCCCAACTACAATGTGACAAAGGCAACCCTACCGTGAATCGATGATTTCCCACTAGGAAACCGCGCTTCTGCTACCAAAATGATTAATTTCCCAGGCCTACCGAACGGCGTGAGAATCCTAAGGGGGTTGTGCCTTTGGCCGCACGTGAGAACTGATTGATTCCACGCCTCACCGAACGGCGGGAGAATCCCGAGGGGTTTTGCCTTTGCCACGTGAGAGAAAAGAATTGATGAAATTGGTTACTGACCTTGTCTCCGTAGGCAGGAAATCGAAAGCTCGATTCGAGACGGGAATTCGGGAAAGGGGCACAGTTTGGGATAGGATAGGAGTCGAATCACTATCGTTGCTGCCGACGCTGTCGCCGGCGTGCTGCCTGCCGTGACCGTGGAGTCGCCGCTACCGATGCGACGATGTCCAATCAACCGGGATCACTTGGCCGCTGACGCGAATCTACTTATTTCAATCAATAGCCCGACGCTATGAGGTAGATTTACACTCTGACCAGGCCCGATGCCTGTATGATAATTGGTACACCGAAATACCATCACGGGGCCCGAGCCGCCATGTTATTCTCACCGATGAGACAGACCAAGAGAGAGATTAACCTCCAATTTTACATCTCGTTTCCGATACGAGTGACAGCTGCTAGTGCCGTTTTCGCTAGTGATGTCTCGATTACTCGCGATCGATTCGCGCAACAAAAAACCGGTGCGTTTCCGACGCATAAATATTAAACACAAAGACTCAAAGCTCTCAAGATTGCTTTTGCTTAGTGCAATCAACTCATTCATTGATGAGATGCATTCATCATACTGAGTTTATACTGTTGAGTACTTGCATGTGATGTCCACAAACTCATACTGCAGATTTTCGAACCGAGTTTGTAGTTCAGCCATGGCTAGTTCATGTTCTATTTTGCTGGTAAGTAGTCCCTTCTGACACTCAGACACCTCAGCAACTAATTGAATTTTGTGTCTGTGCACTGGTATACTTTCCATGCTCTTACGGTTTTGTTTTACAAGTCTTTGTACTTTCTGGATATATTTACTAGTTTTAACATATTTTCTTATCTTATTTGCACTGTTCATTTTCATAGCACTTGAATTCTTCATAGTGCAGGGGTATCACAAGCTGTTAGGTCAATAGTTGGTTTGCCAGTTTGGCTCATGACCTCATTATATAAGGCTCTGGTTGTGGCACTGTCTCGCTCTTCCTCCCGCTCACTGAAAACTTGAAGCTCGTGGTGTGCCTCTGCAAGCTGTTGTTCAAGTGATTTTATGTGTTGCAATGCTACGTGGTGGACATCATGACACTTGTAAAATGAGTCGACTTGGTGTTGTAGTTTATCTCTCTGGGCACTGAGATCCTGGCATTGGATGTCCAACTCACTGAGCTCTTTTTAGCGCCGAATTTTTCTTAATTTGCTTTTCAATCTCCTCTTCACTCTCATCTCGCTCTCGCAGTAGTATTTCACAAAGCTCTTGGCTCTTCTTGAGCTCCGCTTTCAGCTTCAACTCCACATTGCTTGTGCTCATCTTGCTTCGGGTCAGCATTGCACCCTTTTTCGCCTGAAAAAAAAACCGCGAATAGGTGTCAGTGTATGACCGGGTGGAATACTAGCGAACACTAGGGAGTTTATTGCACAATGAAGGTGTTAAGTGTGTGTTTTTGTTGAATATGGCAGAAGTTACGTCTTCAACTTTGCTTCCGCTTTTGCCAAGTGAAGAGAGACAAAACGGTACCTGAGTGAATGTACGGCAAGTGTTTCACTTATATGAAGGTTTGTTTAGTTAGTTACGGGTGTGAAAGGTGAGATTATTGTGAAGGCTGTACGTCTTTCTAAGACAATCTCTTTGGTCAAATGATTAGATGAGAATAGTTTGACAACTGCCACAAACTCTATTGATTTCTCTATTGAGTGCTATTGTATATATTTTCCAATTATTGTTTCTTTATTATCTAGCTACAAATAATATACCAGCTCAGTTTATAAACGTTTATTCTTGTAGTACATGTTGTGTTTAGGGTTCACGGTAATCCTATCAATCCACGATCTACCAACTCAAAGCTTCCAGACCTGCGCGATCAAAAAATTAAAATGATAGCATTCGCGCAAAACTTACCGTGAAAACCTACAAAAAACAAAAACTTACAAGATATTCAAAATGTCGAAGATACGTATTGAACCTTTAAGTAAGGACAATTACGACACTTGGGCAATACAAGCTGAGGCTGTGCTAGTGAAAGACAAACTTTGGAAACACGTGCGAACCGCCCCAATCGCTACTGCAAGTGCTGCAGACGTCGAAGGAGACAATCAAGCTAAGTCTACACTTATCCTTATAATCGCTCCATCGGAACTGAAGCAAATTAAACAATGCAAAACAGCTAAAGATATTTGGGACAAACTAAGAGAAATATACGCAAGCAAAGGTCCAGCCCGTAAGGCGTCCCTTTTAAAGCGGCTAATACTCATTAAACTAGAAGGGAACAACAGACGAGAACACCTGAACAGGTTTATGGACACTGTGGAAAAACTCGCTGACATAGAAATAAAAATCAACGACGACCTGTTAACTATCATGATGCTCTACAGTCTTTCTCCAGAATATGAAAACTTCAGAGTAGCCATTGAAAGCAGGGACACACTACCTAAACCAGAAGAGTTGAAAACCAAAATAACAGAAGAAAGCGAGGCTCGACACCAAACCCAAATGGAACCAACGAGTTCTCAAGCTCTTCAAGCTGCTCACTACGCCAAAACGTGCAAAGTATGTACTTCAAGAACAGCTCTCACAAAATTTGCACAGGCTGCTGGTCTAAACAAAACAAAAACAAGAAGACGAAGAAGGTGACATCACAAAATGAAACGTCAAACCATGTCGAAGAAGACTGTCTACTCAACGTTCAATCTACACTTACCACCAACAGTAACTGGGTACTGGACAGTGGATGCACTTCTCACATGACTTCAGCAAGACAACACTTTACAACGTTAAAGGCAGACTCTTGCAAACTTAACTTCGCTTCTAAAGACCAATCGACTGAGATTAAAGGACGAGGTACAGTCAAAGTTGTTACCAACGAATATGGCACAGTAAACCTTCTAGAAACACTGTACGTACCTAGCCATACAACTAATCTTCTATCTGTTGCAAAAATCACTCAAAATGGTGGCACTGTAACTTTTACCGGAAACAAAGCTACAGTTACCAAGAACAACAAAACTATGATGACCGCTGAAAAGAAAAATAATCTTTACTATGTCAAAACGCAAATTAAATATGGCTCTATAGCTACATCTGAAACAAACATGGTGACAACAGTAGAAAACTCCATCGGAGACTGGCATAGAAAACTGGGACACATGAACGGCAAAGACCTAGCATTGAAAAACGAGACGTTAATCGGCTTAAACTTCAACAAAGACGAGGTACTGTCAGAATATGAGGCCTGCATTCAAGCCAAAATTACTCAAGTGCCAAGTCCTAAATCTAGATCTACGCCACGAACCACTGAACGATTAGAAATTGTACATAGTGATGTGTGTGGTCCTATAAAATCCCCAAGCACTGGGAGAAACAAATATTTTGTGACGTTTATAGACGACTACAGTAGATATGGGAGCGTATGCTTCATAAAACATAAATCACAAGTACTTGAGAAGTTCAAAGAATACAAAGAACTAATGGAAAACTTTACTGGCAACAAGATTAAAATTTGGCAAACTGACAACGGAACGGAATACATCAACAAAGAATTTCTAAACTACCTGAAAGCAAACGGTATTGCACAACGTTTATGGGCACCCTACACGCCACACCAAAATGGTCTTGCAGAACGGAAGAATCGGACACTAGTGGAAAAAGCAAGAGCGATGCTTATTGATTCCAAAGCCCCGATGCATCTATGGACTGAAGCAGTTAATACAGCTAACTATTTGGCGAACAGAAGTATCAACAGCGCTGTTGGAAATCAAACTCCATTCGAACGATGGATACTAAGAAAGCCCTGCGTCAACCACTCACACCCGTTTGGATCTAAAGCCTTTGTTCTGAAGATAGGTCTGAAAGGACACAAATTCGCACCAAAAGCGACACCTGGTTTGTTTGTCGGTTACTCAGAAATCAGCAAAGCATACAAGATCTATCTTCCAACTGAACGCAAGAGTGTCATCTCAAAAGATGTCAAAATACTGAACTCTAACTTTTACGAATCAACAACTTCAAACATTCTTAACAATGATACTACTTCTCTAGAGCAAAACCAAACGCGACAAACAGAGATGATGGAAATTTAATTTGAGAATAACGAAGAAAACAAAACTGAAAGCCATCTGAATGACAGTGTTTATGAAGAATCCCTAGAACAAGTAGACCAAATCGACAGCACATCTCCTGAAAACGTTGATACACCACAGCAAAATATTGATGAACCTGAAAATGTAGAACCTATAATATACCAACGGTCTCTACGAGACAGATCATTGATACGTCCGCCACAACAGTACGATGACTTCGTGCTGGCAGCTGCTGATGAAGTTAACAAACTCGGAGAACCTACTTCATACAAGGATGCACTAAATTCTCATGAAAAGGACAAATGGCTCGAATCAATGCTGAGCGAGATCTCATCCCTCGACGAAAACGAAACGTGGGAACTTGTTAAATTACCAAAAGGTAGAAAAGCCTTGCCAAGCAAATGGGTTTACAAAATTAAAACGAATCCAGACGGCACCATCGAACGCTACAAAGCAAGATTGGTTATCAAAGGTTTTTTACAAACACCCGGAGTTAATTATGACAAAACATTCAGCCCGGTGGCTCGACTGAATACCATCAGAGCTCTACTCGCTACAGCAGCAAAACAAAACCTAAGACTTATGCAATTCGACGTCACAACCGCATTCTTGAACGGGAAAGTCGAAGAACAGATCTTTATGAAACAACCTGACGGTTTCAACGACGGCACTGACCGTGTATGCCTGTTAAAACGAAGCCTGTATGGATTAAAACAAGCTCCACGTTGCTGGAACAACTGCATTGACGATATTTGTTGCAATCAGAATTCTTTCAATTCAAGTGTCTTCAGAGCTGCAGCTAGCTGATATGCTGACCAAACCACTCTATGGGCCCAGATTGCAAAATTTGAGTAAGAGAGTCGGTCTTAACAGAATCTCTCGATCCTGAAAAAAGTTGGGAGGGTGTGAAAGCTGTATGTCTTTCTAAGACAATCTCTTTGGTCAAATGATTAGATAAGAATAGTTTGACAACTGTCATAAAGTCTATTGATTTCTCTATTGACCGCTATTGTATATATTTTCCAATTATTGTTTCTTTATTATCTAGCTACAAATAATATACCAGCTTAGTTTATAAACGTTTATTCTTGTAGTACATGTTGTGTTTAGGGTTCACGGTAATCCTATCAATCTACGATCTACCAACTCAAAGCTTCCACACCGCGCACACTTCAAAAACTTAAAAATTATTGATATAAATACAGAAATAAAACGATACTTCCCCCGTTTACGTTGTTGCTATTTGAACTGATTTTGACAGTTCAATCGGCCGGTACAATCGGTCTTGTTTTTTCCAAAGCTTGTATTTTTGCACAGCTGTTTCTTATCTACATATTATTTTATCACTAATTACTACTTAAATTAAGTTTACTCGTGCAGAAAAGCAATTTTGATAAATTTAATTGAAATAAAACTACAGAGCTGTTTACAACGTCAGCTATTCGGTCTGGGGTTGCCAGCCTTTTTTTTCTATAATTAAGTATATACTAAATACTTATAATATAATACTAACTACTACTATTATATCTATGTATGACATCTGATATGAATGAACGCCAATGCCAAGAGGCGCGATATATAGATATATTTTGATAATGATAAAAATAGGTATATACTGAAGTGTGATTAAATACAATTTTTTAAATTAAATATTAAACAAATTGATATACGTGGTACTTGGCCTCTGCCGCCCTATGAGGGAAACGGCGTGACTTTCATGTTTTACAATATATTTAAATATAAGAGTTGTTTACGCGGGTAAACCTACAAGAAAACAACAATAAAGGAATGTCGAAAAGTCCAATTAAAATAACTCGATCATTTCTTACTTTTAATAAAAAACGAACCGACCTCTCAAAGAAAAACAGATTCAAATAATTTACATTTTCTTGATTCATTATTTATTTCCGAGGCAAACTCTTTACTTTTTATTGAGTCAAACGTCGCCCAATAGATCTGTGCATGCCGTGCTTAATATCTGGAAGAACGGAAGCGCCCCGTCAAGTCGAGCGAAGGCAAGTCGTCACTCAAATTTTTATTTACTCCCACATCAGACATCAGTGTAGGAAGGAGGAATAATTACGCGTTGAAAAAGTATGCGAATCGAACTGTTAGTGACTCTTATATACAATGACATAAGGTTATTTTTCTGAACTCAAACAATTTTTCACTTTGGTATTTAGTCCTGCTGGAGCCACTGATTCAAGTTTCCTGACGATATTGCTTTTACTGGAACGGTCTTCGTTGCACGAGAGTTTTCAAATTAATGTTTGCTACAGTAAATTATTGGTAGTTTTTTAGATGCAGGCCGCATTAAATTTATGGTATGGATTCTCCCACATGGTAGGGTGAGACAGAGGCGTGACAACTTGCTTAGAAACTTGGTGAGAAATGTAATAATTACGTAATGGTGTTGAACAGTAAATAAATTACTTAACATAAAATATTTATTAAATATTGTTGCACTAATATATTTAATAATGGACAAAAAACATAGCCTATATGAACACAAAGATACTGGAAAGTAAATAAGCTAGTTGGTAACTGGCAAACATGGAACCGAGTCAACAAGAAGTTACCAAAAGTTAACTAATTAGTAAGTTTTTTTTCCAGTAGTTTCGTGTGCAGACACGTTAGCAAACTGAAACTTAGGGCCACTAGCTATCGGAATTTATTCTGATTATTCAGCACCATATTCTAGAGTTAAATAAGAAATCCCTAAATTAAATCTTATATTACAGCTGTCAAAATAATTCTGAGGAAAATGGTGAGTTAACTAGGAATTTATCGAATTGGCCCCTGGTTTGTTTGCCTAGCCACAATACCGGTCAAACATGCGTTTCCTGAACACATCAAAGAGAGCTTATGATATGTGTGTAGATAAACTAGTGTATGTAACTGTACATAATTAGGTATTAAAACTCTCGAGTGATATTATTATGAAATTCGCCTTCGGCTCGTTTCATAAACCCACTCTCGAGTATTGATGCCCTCCATTATGTAGCAGTCACATAAACTAATATTAAGGTTTAGCATTAAGAAAAACACATTTTACGGTAAAAATCTTAAAGTTTTATTTGTTTTACTAAATGCCTACAAAACAATCAACTTTGGCAAAACTCTACGTTTAGAACTAAAAAAATAACAAAATAAAGTTTTTCTCTTTCTTATTACGATTTTATGCTACTTATAAACGAGATAAACCATTTGAGATTACAAAAATCAGTCTTGTCAACTAATTCTTCATCCATAGATGTGCTACATTCTTGGCAGTAGGTAACAGTGTGCTCCGGACAAATGTATTTACGACAACCTCACAAACATGGTTAGTTTTGCGATGCCTAGCATATGGACACACTTGGCACCTTTTTCACACAGCTGTTACTCTGACAGCAGTTTCTTGTGCAGGTTCGCCACTTAATTATCTTATTATTTTACGGAGCTGGCTCTGCAATTGAGGAATTTCTTAACGAACACTCAGCTGTTCATCGATAAGTGCACGACCTTATGCTTTTATATAGTTCCGTCGCTTTTGTTTTTTTTCTGTGTTTGATTGATGAACAATATGTGCGTTTATTGCACCTAAAAACAATAATAAACCAATTAAAACAACGAAGGAAAATGACACAAAAGTTAAGAAAAGGTCGCGTACGATGTAGGGTCATATTTACCCTATCCTGCGTTTGCGTACGTGTAGCTCGTTTCTCGGGCGCCGGCCGACTGAAGAACGGTAAACGGCAGGCAGGAGGACTCATTAGTAACAGCTATTGAGATAACCAATAACATACGACCACGTGACAAAACACTGCAAACGTTTAAAAATTTGCAGGGTAATATTGACCCCACCTCATCCTCGCCGGGTTAAACTAGGTTTGCTGGAAGAGATCTATTATTAGAGATAGGCTCGGCTCGCCTTTGTACACTTAATTTATGTAACTCTGGTTTTTTTATAAAATTTTATGCAATAAGAAATGATGAATTACGAAATTATGATTAGCGCAAGTCTCTAATACTTTCCATCCTCAATATCAAGCAGGGTAATGTTTCCATCTACGTACGCTTCTGCAACGAGACCACATAAGCGGGGTTGAGTGCCATAAAATAATTGCGTGCCAAAAGTACAAGAACCAGCCTGTCCAAAGCAGGTGGTAATTCGTGAATGCTCGAAATCGCTGCAGTCATTGTTTGGGACCTCATAATCAAAATGAGTGCAGGCCGACACAGGCCTGAAAGGAGTGAGATAGGGATGAACAATACATCTCTTTGCACCGCAACAACCCATCCCCTACACACGTCTGCGCGATTAACACCCTCAAAGCCACGAAAGCAGCCCAATCAGCGCCCTAGGGTTGAGCAACAGTACTTCTCAGACTACGTTACGCGGAATTCTACAACCAAACCAGGCCAAAGTCAGCCGCGTACGTGTTCGTCTACAAGACGTCGGATGTGACTACCTACAATAGCCGAACACGATAAAGGCGTAGCCTCCGCACATTGAGACTCCGACATTCATCAGCCCTGCAAGCATACTCAACAGCCCAGCAAGCACACTCATCTGCCCACTCTACACACTCATCCCCATACACTGAACATCCTTCTAAGTCATTCGCGCACCCTGCGTACCAGGATTAAAGACAAAGCGGACCTACAACTATTGAGTCTTCCGTATTGGGCGCTTTCATTAAACATTTGTGTAAGAAAAGTAAAAATATTAGGAATCGAGGCCTCCAGTACTTTTATTTTTTTTATTTTATTTTATTCAGGTAACAAACAGTCACTTACTAAACATGGATTGATTGACTATTTACATAAAGACCTTGATTACCATTAATTGGTTACAATTTATACCGTGTTGTGAAAATATTCCAGAATGTATAGTTAAGTTACCTACATAGAATTTCTTTTATTTGTCTTTTATAGCTAGGAAGTGAGTTTGCGAAGATATCTATATCTATCAGTCTTTTGTTATAAGTTTCGAAAGATCGTCGGAAGAATGTGTTTTTTGCATAGTTTGTGCTACATAGGGAAGAATAAAATGTTTTTTTTGAACGTGAGGAGATGCGGTTAACAAACAAGTTTACCTTCTCAAGTAAACATGCCGAATCTATATGGTCATTTAATAATTTATATAGGAATGAGGCATCCAAAAAAGTGCGTTTGCTTTCTAGGGAGGCAATATTGAACTTATCACACAGCCTTTTATTCATTACAATTACAATTACATTATGCATTACATCACACTAATTAAGTGATAACCCAAACGGTTACCCGCAGAATTAGTTTTATATGTAACTATAGGGGCAACAATGTCATCATACGCAGGACAAAACATAGGTCAGGCTGCTTTTGTACACTACCTTCACCATTTCATGGCGATTGTCCACATTCCGATACTTCCGACGATGATTCACGTCGACACCTTTTTAGTTTTCTTTCCATTTTTTTAAATTTTCTTGCTCCTCGTGTGAACGTTTACGTTTTTCCCCATTTTGATCACAATCAACACAAAACACTTGTTTAATTTCCCACGCCTACCGAACGGCGTGGAATCCTGAGGGGGATGTGCCTTTGGCCGCACGTGAGAGAAAAGAATTGATGAATTTGTTACTGACCTTGTCTCCGTAGGCAGGAAATCGAAAGCTCGATTCGAGACGGGAACTCGGGAAAAGGGCACAGTTTGGGATAGGATATGGATTGAATCTTGCCGTCACTGCCGACGCTGTCGCTGGCGTGCTGCCTGCCGTCACGTGGAGTCGCCGCTACCGATACGACGATGTCCAACCAACAAGGATCACTTGACCGCTGACGCGAATCTAATTACAATCAATAGCCCGACGCTATGAGGTAGATTTACACTTCGACCAGGCCCGATGCCTGTATGATAATTGGTACACCGAAATACCATCAATGCCACGGGGCCCGAGCCGCCATGTTATTCTCCCGATGAGACAAGAAGCAAGAGAAAAGATAACCTCCAATTTTACATCTCGTTCCGGTACGAGTGACATCTGCGGTCCGTTTTCGCTAGTGATGTCTCGATTACTCGCGATCGATTCGCGCAACAAAAAACCAGTGCGTTTCCGACGCATAAATATCAAACAGTCACCCGCCCGGACAGGCCCGAACCTGTCCCTAATCAATAGGAAGGCGAGAAAGTGTTGCGACCGCTCTCTTGAGGACCGAGTCCCCCACCCTGACTTCTGCTGATCGAGGCGTGCCATCCCGACCCGTGTACAAATTGACGATCCGTCCTCGTCTCCATCTCAATGATGGCAGGTTCGCATCCTTAATCAGCACCAAATCACCGACTTGAGGGGGGCTCGTCCGGTGAGTCCACTTAAGGCGCTGCTGCAAGATGTGCAAGTACTCAAGGGACCACCGTTTCCAAAAATCTTGAGCCATCTGCTGCAACATCTGCCACCTAGTTAACCGACTTAACTTAACATCACCGAATGGGTATTCTGGCAGGGCGTTAAGGGGCTGACCTATCAGGAAGTGACCCGGCGTCAACGCTTCCAAATCAATTGGATCCGAACTGAGCGGGCACAACGGACGCGAGTTCAGTGTCATTTCAATTTTACAGAACAGCGTCGCAAGCTCTTCAAAGCGTAGAGAGGTCTCACCGATGATCCTCGTCAGGTGCGACTTAGCCGATTTAACCGCAGCCTCAAAAATTCCTCCCCAATGAGGACATCCCGGCGGACTGAAAACCCATTCAATCATTCGTCGGGAGCAAGCCGTACCAATGGCGTCCTGGTTACCGTTCAGGAATTGAGTGACCTCCTGCAGATATCGCCTGGCTCCGACAAAATTTGTGCCGTTGTCCGAACGGATTAATGTCGGGAGGCCCCGTCGTGAGACGAACCGATCTAGACAAGCGATAAATGCCTCTGTAGTGAGGTCACTGACCACCTCCAAGTGGACTGCCTTCGTGGCCAAGCACACGAAGACGCACAGGTATGCCTTCACTAATCTGGCGTTCCGTAGCTGTGAAGACTTGACCATGAATGGTCCCGCGAAATCCGTTCCGACACCCGCAAAGGGCCGGATTTCGTTAACCCTATCCGAGGGCAAATCGCCCATCTGGGGCTGCATCGTAGCCGCCTTGGCCCGATAACAAGGCAGGCACCGAAATACGACGCTACGCACTAAGCGTCTTCCCGATAGAATCCAGAACTCGCGCTGGAGAAACGCCATCAAGGCGTGGCATCCGATATGCCCATTCCGAATGTGTCGATCCTGTATCAACAGTTCGACCAACTTCCCTTTCCTAGGGAGTAACAACGGGTGGCGAGCCGCATAAGGCAGGTTGGCATTCCGCAGCCGACCTCCTACCCTCAGCAATCCTTGAGGGTCAATAAACGGGTTGAGCCGAGCCACAGCTCCCTTCAGTTGGACGCGTCCGCGTCTCAGAATGTCAAATTCGGACTTAAAGTGCACCGTCTGCACGTTCCGTACCAATGCGAACAACGCATGGTTCCGTTCCCGTGGTGTCAGGACCGGTGTCCGCACTCGTTGCGCCTCAGAATTCCGACAATTCCGCGCAAATCGGCAGATCCAGGCGGTCACATTGACCAGCTTGTCGAGCGAGCTGTACCGTTCCAGCAGGCTGAACTCCTCTTCCGGCTCTGGTTGCGTCGTACAGACACCGACTGTCAAGGCGCCGTTCGCCGTGGTAACGCGTGGACTCATTGGCCAATCCGATTCGGCTTGAGTCAACCATTTTGGACCCCACCACAAGGGATGTCCAACCAACTCTGGAGCGTGACACCCACGAGACGCACAGTCTGCTGGGTTCATTTCCCCTGGAACATGTCTCCAGATCAAGGGAACCTCCGAAGTCAAAATCTGCGAAACCCGATTCGCCACAAAAATCTCCAGCTTGTGAACTGAAGCCTTCAGCCAGCATAACACGATCTGGCTGTCCGTCCAAGCATAGACCGTATCTTCCAACGCTATTGACCCACGAAGAACCGTCATCGTGTGGTTGAGCAGACGAGTCAGGAGAGCCGCTCCCGAAAGCTCTAACTTGGGAATGGTCAGGCGAGTGCGCAACGGCGCAACCTTGCTCTTGGCTATGACCAACCGCACATCAACCTCCCCCGAGGAGTCGACCGTACGCAGATACACCGCAGCTCCGTAGCCCTTCTCCGAGGCATCGCAAAACCCATGCAGGGTGGCGGTGTATCGTTTGGTGGGGACCAACCTCCGTGGCAGTGAAATCCGATTAATGCCAGGGAGGGTCGAAAAGAACGAGTCCCACTCCGAGCTCAATGACCCGCCGATCGGGTCGTCCCATTTCAGCTCAGCAGACCACAATTGCTGCATAAAACACTTGAGCTGAAATGTTACCGGGGTGATCCACCCGTTTGGATCAAATGTCCTAGCCACCGTTGAGAGGACGTTCCGTTTCGTCCAGACCTTCGGGGAGTCCAACTCGACCCGATACGAGAACATGTCTGACACCGGCTGGTACTGGACGCCTAATACCGACAACATATTTGGATTTTCCAAATTTTCAAAAATGTGGGGATCCTGCTGGTAGTCATCCGGAAGACCAGTCAGTAACTCTGGAGAGTTCGACATCCATTTCCGGAGCTCGTAACCTCCACCCCGTAAGAGCTCAACTAGCTGGTCCCGTCGAGCGAGCGCCTCCTCCACGGAATCTGCACCGGTACAGATATCGTCCACGTAGAGGTCCTGCTCCAGGATCGCTGCTCCTCTAGGGAAATTTAACCCTTCTCGATCCGCTAACTCCCGAAGAGTGCGAATAGCCAAATAAGGACAAGACCGTAGCCCGTACGTGTTGGTGTTCAACTCGTACACCCTGATGGGCTGATCTGGGCTCTCTCGCCACAGTATCAGCTGATACCGTCTATCGTCAGGGTGAATGACCGTCTGTCTAAACATCATCCGGATGTCAGCTACAAACACAACATTGTGTCGACGGAACCGTATGATAACATCCGCGATGTCATGATTCAACTTCGGCCCTGAATGCAAACACTGGTTCAGGTTCATGCCGTTAGATGTTGATGCCGATCCATCGAACACTACCCGTATTTTTCCCTCCGGGGTCCTCAAGACCGCGTGATGAGGCAGGAAGCAGTGGTCTTCACGCTTCCAGTCGGTACCCGAAACCGACATGTGGCCGAGCGACTCGTATTCCCGCATGAAGTCGACGTACTTCTGCCGGAAAATCCCGTCACGCTTCATGCGTCGTCCCATCGACAGAAGCCGCGTCTCGGCTGCATGGTGTGAACTGCCCAGCGGTGGGCGATCACTCCGAAATGGAAGACGTGTGAGAAATCGACCTGACCGAAGGCGACCAGTATTGTTCCGATAAAACTGTTCACACTCTTCTTCAACCGGGTCCAACCGGCGTACCGTAGGTGGTTCCTCCACCTCCCAAAACTTCTGTATCACCTCCGAGAGTACAGAACCGAATAAGGGGCTACGAGTCGCTAGGCGTCGGGCAGCCGGCATGACCGGACCCATTACCGCATGGCCCAGTCTGGTGTTGACCGAAACCAGACCAGTCGCCTGCAACACGTGGACACCTGGCACTAACAGGTATCCCAAGGCATCGACACCCAATAAAATGTCTACTGGGCGCGGAATGTCGAACTACGGGTCAGCCAGTGACAACCCAGCGACCAACCGTCGCACCGAGGGCAACAACCGTACGTGAGGGTGTGAGCCCATCACATTAGGCATGACTAATGCCGTGACCGTCAGATTCACCGATGAATCCACCCGTGACGAGAGAGTAATCCGACATACTCCCTTAACGGAACCGACTTCCGTGTTCCCAATTCCCCGAATGGAATGTGGATACTCCCTTACCGAAATGCCCAACCGTCTTACCAGGTTGCACGAGACTAAGCACCCCTGGACCCCCGAGTCCAATAGTGCTCGTGCCACACAAGATTTGCTGTCCGAACTCCACGCTATGACCGAGGCGGTGGGGAGTATGACCGTCTGTGGAGTGGCGGCACCCTGTAAGTGGCCGGCGTGTCCCTAGCGGGAACCTCCGCGGGATCCGAACCCGCTGGGACCCCCGTCGGCCTGGTAACTCGGCTGCTGATATGCCACCGGTGGCATATCAGACCGCATGTACATCAGGGGGTCCCAACCCGCATAATAGGCCCCTCGCTGTCCCGGTACCCGACCATACCGGACTGCAAACGGTGTGCCCGGTGGCCACCGTGGATGGAGGGGGGAGAGCGGATCCAACCTGGGGCGCTCTAGGAATGGGGGCGACATCCGACTGTTCGCCTCCCTGTTCGCCTCCCAGTGCGACGGGCAGGGTGGCGCAGAAGGTGGTGGGCTCCCAGCCTTCGCGCCACTCATAGGTGCCATCTGACACCCGCCCGTAACACGCGGTGAGCCAGCGGTCCGAAGTCCCGCCTGTTACCCCCCGCGCTGCACCCTTCCCCTCGGGGGGGGTCCCGTCCGCGGGTACCCCAGTCACCCCGTTGGTGACTCCCGTTGCCCGGAGGGGGACTGGGTCCGGCCCTGGTTGGGCCCTGTGACCGGCCAACCTGAGTCCGGCCCTGGTGACCGTCCGATGGGCCTGACCGGTTCAGGCACAACACGACGTGGTGCCTGCCACCGCAGCCCTCACAGGACGACGCCCGTGAGCACTCGCTCAGCGGGTGCGGCCCCAAACAACCGAAACACAATCGGTGGCGGAAGACCACCTTCCTGCGGGAAGCCACACCGAGCGCCTTTAAGTTGGCGCAACTGGTCACCTCATGACCGGCACTGTCGCAGTGCACACAGCCGTCACCCGACGGCGCGGCACTCAAAACGCCAAATTGTTTTGACCGACCACCCCCCCATGGGGGTGGGGGGCGCGGCCCCTCCCGCATCCGCGCGGGTTGGCGCTGCACACTGGCCTCCGAATCAATGGTGTCGCATCGCCTGCATTCACCCTCCAAAAACTCCGTTAATTGGACGAGCGTGGGCAGTTCCGAGCTACTGCCCCCATGCAGCTGTTCAAACCGACAACGTTCAAACCGACAACGACAACCGTGACAAAACCATATATAACACAATATATGACCATTGTTCTACCGGCAGACCAAGGTTCTGAAGGGCCTTAGTGGCCACCAGCACAGGGTTGAGCACCTGTACCCGGATGTCAACATCCCGGGTTACTCTTGGGATGCTGAACAGCTTCCCCAGCTGCGCATCAACCAACCGCCTTTTGTGTTGGTAGCGGTCAAACAATATGACCCGGGCAATCTCATAATTGCCCGCCGTAACCGTTAGGTGACCGACCAACTCCTTCGGTTCACAGTGCCATTAATAGCTATTGCAATAGCAGTGCCATATAGCCCAGCTGGGCCAACTTGTAGGCGCTGTCCAGGTCGTCCCGACCGTGGACCAGGCTATCGAACAAATTGATGAATGCCGGCCACTCATCAATTGCCCCACCGAAGGCCGGAATCTCCAGGTGTGGAAGCCGTCCAACCACACCCTTAGGGGGGGGTCTCCGCTACCCTCCTCGCGGTCATCCCGACGCGACCGCTTAATTTTTTCGGCGCGACACGCGATGTCGCCCAAGCACTCCATCGCTTGGTCAGCATCCGCGCAGAGCTGCCTCACTGCAGCCACCGAGGCCTCATCCGTAAGCCCGAGGGCTTCAGCCTCGGCAGCCAGCACCTTCCCGACGCGTGTCATTGCGTCCTCCACACGCTTGAGCAGGACATCGTCCATGTCGGGTCGCTCCACATACTTGTGAGTATGGGCGAGCCATCTCATCTCCTCACGGACACCGTACCGCAGTACCGTCAAGGGCGAAGGTGCAATGGTTACCGATTTAATTGTTCCTGGTCCTATGCTTCACTGCCGAACTAAGCACAGCCAGATACCAGCACTTTCCCGTCAGCGCTGGGCACAGAAATTAAAAGTAAGTTGTAAAACCCAAGGCAACCACTAAACAATTAAATCATAAACAATATTTAATATGGTCGCCCTGTGGACATACACCTTATAATATACACTCTAAATCAATTAGAGAATGCTACCATGTGGTACAATACAAATAACACACAAAAGGTTATTATAAAAAAAACTATTTTTCCAGTAGTGGCCCCTCCGATAAGAACCACACTTCCTTTGAGGTCAGCAAAATCAGCTTAATACCCCTTAAATAGCCCGACCCTGCTGTGTAAACCGAAATAACACTGTAGGACTACAGAACCCGACGTTCCACCGTAAGTAATACAATCTAGGCTTCGCAGAATGACCGTTCAATCCTTTATGCGCTGGTAACAGTAGTTTCCGACTACAAATTTATAACAACTGTTAACTAAATTGGCACTTATACTTTCACTTACCGAAAATGAACACTTTAATCGTGGTATACCGACCACAGACTCATTGCCGACTTGAGCCAATCTGGGATATTCTTTTCTCCCAACTACAATGTGACAAAGGCAACCCTACCGTGAATCGATGATTTCCCACTAGCTACCAAAATGTTTAATTTCCCACGCCTACCGAACGGCGTGGGATCATGAGGGGGATGTGCCTTTGCCACGTGAGAGAAAAGAAGTGATGAATTTGTTACTGACCTTTTCTCCGTAGGCAGGAAATCGAAAGCTCGATTCGAGACGGGAATTCGGGAAAAGGGCACAGTTTGGGATAGGATATGGATTGAATCTTGCCGTCGCTGCCGACGCTGTCGCCGGCGTGCTGCCTGCCGTCACGTGGAGTCGCCGCTACCGATACGACGATGTCCAACCAACAAGGATCACTTGACCGCTGACGCGAATCTAATTACAATCAATAGCCCGACGCTATGAGGTAGATTTACACTTCGACCAGGCCGATGCCTGTATGATAATTGGTACACCGAAATACCATCAATGCCACGGGGCCCGAGCCGCCATGTTATTCTCCCGATGAGACAAGAAGCAAGAGAAAAGATAACCTCCAATTTTACATCTCGTTCCGGTACGAGTGATATCTGCGGTCCGTTTTCGCTAGTGATGTCTCGATTACTCGCGATCGATTCGCGCAACAAAAAACCGGTGCGTTTCCGACGCATAAATATCAAACAACACTTAAAAACTGTAGTTAGATTTTTAAACAAGTGGCGCGTACGAACTAGCGGAGCACTGAACTGTGAATGACGAGTGGTTGGGCAGGGTAGAGCCAAACCAATATGGTTTCTAAAATGGCGACCTTTTTTAAAAAAATCATGTCTCAACTATCAGTGCGATCTAGCGTCACCGTATGTACTATCGAACCATCTGAATCATGACCCACCATAAGCTTATTTTGCTAAACCCCTTAAATGCAAGTAGGTCGAAATTCGCTTGAAGGTTTATTTCCTTGGTAACGAACTTGTTATCATTTGATTAGACACTGACATTACGATAGATCTTACAAGTTTGAAAGTTTCAAACGAATTATCAGGCAAATGGGTCATGATTCAGTTGGTTCAATTGTACTACATGAGTTTAAGGCTAATATTGAGGACGAAGCTTATGATGTATAATATTGTATTATTTGTATTAGTTAAGCACAACTAATTTTTAAAAGAGATCTAAAAATAAAACTGTGGGTTTTTCTACGCCATTCTTCTTTTACAGTGTTCCAATGTAGAGAAGAGGCAAAAAATTACGTTGTCTAAGAATATGTAAATATCAACAGTAATAAAGAACTTTGACCGGGCCAGACCATTCATTTTCCTCGCAGCATGGGCAGACTCTAACAAGATCCGTTACTACGCTCGAAGAGAGTACGGAGCTCACCCTGTCGTTTTCGTACCACTACGAAAACATAGTCCGAGTCTTTCATGGTCGGATCCAAATTGTATTGGGCTTATTTCCCTGATATGAGCGGAGTGAGAAAAAATGCACTGATATTTGACCGCGCATCGATTATGGCAGGCCCAAAATTATGTCCCAAAGTTATGTTCTCGAATCGCCTGGACAAGATATCCATTGCTACCGCATAATTATTATAAGTGGGCTGAAGATGAGACACCGTCCTAAATGCCTCACCTGATAGGCATGAGAGTAGGTAGCGAAGATTGACTGCATCCGAGACGGAAGAGGCATCAGGCTCCTAAAAAAATATATTTGGACAAAGGAATTTCTGGCAGGACCGCAGCTGCGGCTGTGTGAGAGGTAGTCGGGTGTGACGACGACGGCCTCTGTGGCGCAGCGGTTGTGGCTCTGCCTACCATGCGAGAGGTCCCGGGTTCGATCCCCAGCTGGGGGTAATGAAAAAAAAAAAAAAAAAACCCCAGGTCTTGGATGTTAATATGTGTGTGACGTCGCTGTTTCTGGTTACCACGACACAGGGTATCCTAGTGTGGGGCCAGAAGCAATATATGTGCCTGTATATAAATGTTTATGACTCCGGTAGGATTGACTTTTCGCTCAACTTTGCAAAAGCCACTATCACCTCATTATAAATTTTCAGTGTGTTTTCATAATAGAGCGTGCGATGCCTCAATGTCATCGATGACATCGGCATTAGTGTTTCATAAAATACTTTTTCCAATTTTGTCTTTTTTCCCTCCAATTATACGCTTAGTCACTGCATACTTTATCCTATCACCAGATAGCACCGCGAAACCGATCTCTTTAAGCTGAGTAATGCCTTTAACGGCTTCCCGAAATTTAGCCGCTTGCAATTTGGCATTATTATTGTATATAACTTGTTATTGTGATTCCGCCAGAGGGCACTGCTGATGATGATGATTTATTCCGACCGATTTTGGTCATGGCGACCACTTTTACTCCTAGTCGGTTTCGCGCGCGTGCGCCCGAACATGGGTTATGTAGCCGATCTTCGCAGCGAAACTCCTTGCGCATCGGGGGCACGTAAGTACGCCACCCGCGTAGTTGTAGGAAATGGCAGCAGGTGGACGGGCTTTTAACAGGTCGCGTTTCATATCAAGGTCAGCTTTACGCTGATCCTCGAACTCGCGTACTTGCCTCTTCACAATCCTGCGCCATTCTGGCCGTTGTGCTGCCAAACCTTCCCATTGAGAGGGCTCTATGTGGCATCTTCTCATGTGTCGCTTCTGAACATCTTTGTATCGGAGAAGCTGCCCGCCATGTTTTCGCTTGCCGTCCTCCAGTTCAGAATAAAAGATGCGCTTCGCCACTCTCTCCTCTTTCATACGTGATATGTGACCGCACCATTGAAGCTGCCGACGCATTAAGTAGGCTTCAATGCCACCAACATTGGCTCGTTGCAGAACTTCAGTATTACGCACACGGTCGGACCACTTGATTTGCGATCCAGAGTGCGTATGTAGCGGCGATAGACACACCACGATTCAGAGGAATATAGGAGATTTGGCAGCACAATTGCCATGTATACTGATATTTTGGTAGCTAGCTTAAGGCCATGTGAGCAAAAGACCTTGGAACACAGCTTTCCAAATGCCGCAGCTGCAGCACCTATCCTGCTGTTGATCTCGGCATCAAGGTCACACTTGGATGTAATAGTGTTCCCCAGATAACGAAATTTGTCCACCTGTTTGAGCATATCCTCACCAATCTTTATCGACAGTGTCTCTTGACAATGGGTGTCCATGACTTCTATCTTTTTGACACAGGCCGAATTTTCAGCAAGATTGATGAAACGCGGACATAAGCTCTTGCAGGCTATCTGGGGTTTCTGCTAGAAAGCATAGGTCATCAGCATACATGATCTCTGTTATCAACGCTTACGAGACTTTAGTACATGCCCTAAGTCTAGCTAAAATTAAAAAGACCACCGTCTGTGCGAAAGCGGATGCGGACTCCTTCGGAAACTGTCTGTAAGAACTCCTTGACTACCATTGCAATGTATAAGGCAAACAGTGTGGGTGCTAGGATACACCCTTGCTTCACTCCACAGGTAACGGGGAAGACGTCTGACTGTTCACCGTCTACAGCGATGCAGCATTGCATGTCGTCGTGCAGATGTCTGAGAAGTCTTACAAACTTTTCCGTGCATCCAATCTTTTCTAGCACCAACCAGATGGCTTCTCGTGGCACACAGTCAAATGCTTTTTCCAGGTCAACAAAGCATAGATACAACTGGCGACCTTGTTCTCTACTTTTCTCTTGTAGTTGACGAACGGAAAAGATAGCTTTGCAGGTGCCACGATCAGGTCGGAAGCCAAACTGGGTTTCAGGCAGAATTTTTTCGGACAATTCCTTTAGGCGATTTAGAAGCACTCTGGCAAAGGCCTTTTTAGGGGCAGATAAAAGCGAAATACCGCGGTAACAGTTGCAGTCGGAACGGTTACCCTTATTATTGTAGAGAGCACTAATGCGCGACACTTTGAAGTCATTAGGGACCCGCTCTTACTCCCACATGCGAACTAACAGTTCCCAAACCAACGTATACAACTCATCACCGCCGTATTTAAGTAGCTCTCCCGGTATAAGGTCAATGCCAACCGCCCGATTGTTTTGCTGCTATCTGATGGCAGTGACAACTTCGTCAGGTGATAAGCTCGTCCAGCTCGATGGCAAGCGGGAGTTGAGGCATTAAGCTGATATTTTGTAGATCGGCCGAACGATCTACGTTGAGCAAGGTATTGAAATGTTCAGCCCAACGCATAAGAACATCCTGCTTGCTTGTTAAGAGGTGCATACCGTCTATAGACCTTAAAGGCACCTTCGTTTGGTAGAATGTACCAATCAACTTACGTACCTCGCTGTAAAACTCCCCAATCTGGTTATGGTCAGCGAGCCACTGCATGTGGCAAGCTTTGTCCTGCCACTAACTGTCTTTTATTTGACGTGACAGCTTGCGCAATTATAGGTCACTGGCTTTTACTACCGCAACGCTTTCACCTCGCCTACCATGCTGTCGCAGGAGGTCTCGGTGTTTGTCGAGTGCTGCCCTGAGAATCTCATCATTTTCATCAAACCAATCTTCACTACGCCGGTCATTTCTACCTACAGTAACAGAAGCGGTGTCCATAATGTGAGAAGATAAAGTCCCCCAGGCAACATCAACATCACCTGTCTCGCTACTAGGCAACGGCTTCTCGGTCAAGGCTTTAGCATATTTCTCCTTCACCTCGGGATCTTTCAGCTTCTTCACGCTCAGAGACGCAAGCTTTTTAGTAGTGGATCTACGAGGATGGTGGAGGCGAAGTCGCAGTTTTGTGACAATAAGTCGGTGGTCCTTCCAACAATGCGCGCCACGCATGACACGGGTGACTTGCACTTGACGGATATCTTTTTGCCTTACAATAGCATGATCGATCAAATCCCAGTGTTTGGATCTAGAGTGCATCCATGTTGTCTTGTACTTGGCGGCGAGTCTTGACATAGTGTTCGATATTGCCAAACCGTATTGAGCACAGAGACTGAGTAGCAACTGACCATTGCTTTTCATTTTGCCGACTCCATGTCTACCCAGAACTCCAGGCCAAGCCTCATAGTCTCGTCCAACTCTAGCATTGAAATCGCCCAGCAATAGAATCTGCTCTTTGGCGTTTATGCTGTCTAGGCAATGGGACAATTCTTCGTAGAACTTGTCCTTGATGTCATCAGATTTGTCTAGCGTTGGAGCATAGACACTGATGGCATTAAGGTAGTTATATTTGTCCAGGTGAAGGCGCAATGTGGTCACGCGGTCGGAGATGTGTACAGTGTACTCCTCCAGCCGCTTTACCAAGTTATTCTTGATGGCAAATCCTACACCTGATCGCCGAGGTTCGGACGCAGCGGTACCTTTCCAGAAAAAAATATAACCACCACCATCTTCTACCAGCTCTCCTTCATCCGCCAGATGTGTCTCGCTGAGAGCAGCCACATCCACGTTATAACTATGAAGTTCTCGAGCTACAATGACGGTTTTGCGTTCAGGACAGGCGTTGCCAGCTCGATCAGGAAGGATTCTCACGTGTTTTCATGTTTACATTTCTTTTGCAATTTCGACCACGCTTAAAAGTGATGCGGTGGCAGCCGCGGTTATTACCACCCTCCGAGTAGGAGCAACCAATTTTTAGGACACCTTTTCTTGTCCCCTCCTCGGCTGAGCGAGGAAAGCAGTGCCTCTCTAAATAGAGCTGCTTTGTCATCCCGGGTGCTGCCTCAACCACACTATTGCCCCAAAGTTGCAGTGCGAAAGCGACCACGGCATGTACTCACACCCCCAGGACCGCCTATGTGCAGGATTCAGACAAAGCCTGGCTTGCATCAAACCAGACCTCTCTACCTTATCCCATCGCCACAGGACTTAAGTGGAATCGGAGTGCAATTAACGGAAGCGGTCAAATACGCAGGAAATTTTAGGGTGCGCGAGCGTCCGCGTAAACGCAAGCGCACACACTCGTCTTCCCTCTTCTTTGTTCAGTGGAACGGGAAACCGCTACGACTGAAGAGGAGGTCAGATGTTGTGCCTGGCCGCCGGTAACTGTAAGCCTTCTACCGGTGCCCTAGGCCATCCACCTTGCCTTACTGAATCGCGGAGTCCGCCAAATAACTTTGGATATCTGCTGTCTGTTGCCATCCTCGCTGAGTCAGATTTTGTGCGCTATGCGGGAGGGTTCCGCGTATAACTTGTCCTTCGAAATGGCAAGCCCCTCATCCAGGTTTAGCCCGTGAGCCGACACGGTTGCCCGGGGTGTGGCCGCTGCGCGCATTACAGCTACTAGGAGCCACTGGTGAGAGTTTATGAGCTACCAACGAACTTTAGAACTATCTATGCTACTTACAGAGAAGTCGGCTGGCAGAGATAGACGCTAATAACCCACTACACCCCTGGGCACTGCTATGTAAACATCGTTAAAATTATCGCTCTGCTAATGTACTGAATTAAAAATTTAAACAAGCTGAGAACAGAAATATATTTAGTGTTTTAGTATGGACTAAGTGTAAAACTAAAAAAAATGTATATGAAACGTATTTGGTCCGGTGACTTATGTGATAAAATGACATTTAAACAAAAAGATAAATAAAAATAAATAAAGCAATACGAAAAACAGTGAACCATTAAAAGTGATAATAAGCAACAATCATCAACAGTTATCAATTGAAGTTAGTTTAATAATAAATTATTAACTCTGAGCCAATTCAAGGTTAAAGACAATGCACCATTAACATCATCAAAATCTTCTATTTTACTTTCAATTTTATAGACCAGTGAAGTATCAGTAAACAACACTGTGTCAGTCAATTTATCCAATTTTGTGGCTTTTCCTTCTTCTGCGGGATGACGCGACGCTGCGTGGGATGCCTGGTGGCAGTGCCTTGTAAGTGACGGAACTCCAGATGGCTGGGGTGAATCACGCTTGGATGGCACGTGTGTGCACTGAGTCAGTCCAGGGTTCAGTTAGTTTGCGGCATAGAGGGTTTTGTGTTCACTTCATAGGCGATGTGATAGCTAGCTATCTAATTGTCTATGAGCAGATTGAGCTGAAATGAGGGGAATATCTGCGCGGATAAAGAGTCACGCCGACACGTGGTTGGTCAAAAATTGCGGACCTGACGGCACTTGGGTTGGAAGAGATATTGGCTACCGTCCTGCATCAGAGCGGGTTCCATGTCCCGGGAATGCACAGGAAAATATAAAGCCAGATGGAATGGCTTGCGATTCGCAGCGACGCCATGCGCCGACGTCGCGGTCGCGAAGTTGCGAGAGCTGATTTGTGGATTAGCGAATGCATTCACGCATGCGCTAACGTCACATCCACGACAAAACAAAAGTTACGACACACTAACCTTTCACTACAAACAAAATGAAAACGAGCAGTCTATATATCTGGAAATACAGACGATAGATGGTCCCAGAGATCTGTAAGCCGGCTCCGACCAAGCGGTAAAAAAGCAAAAGGCAGGCTAGGTGCCAGATGGTCAGACGAAATTGTGACAGTGGCAGGTAGAAGAAAGTCGGATATGGCCAACGACAGAGAGAGGTGAATATCCTTGGAGGAGGCTGTTACTCGTAAAGGCTCCACACAAATATAGCTTATATTTAAATTAGTTTACATATTTATGTCTATATATATATATATATCCATGAATGAATTTTAAATTTATGTGTTAACGAGATCAAATAAATAAAACAAATACATAAATTATATTGATTATTCATTTAAATAAGAGTATTATTGTGGTTGACTTACGTACATTGTTTCGTTTTAACATAGATAAAGCATAAACATGTTAAGGTATATACAGGCTTTTCCATTGCTTCTGGCCTTACAGGATAGTTTGTGGAAACTTGTGTAACTTTACCACTTACAACTAACACGCCCATTAAACTTCACTAACACATCAAGGCACAACTCTTCGGCATATGAGCAATCCTTCTGGTTTCAGGCGGTCCGACTGTGGAATGCATTTCCTTGAAATATTAGAGATACCCCCAGACCACTGTTTTCTCTTTCGAAAACCGGGTAAAAGAGTATTTCCTCCCTCTTTCATGATACTAGTTATAGTACGTCAGATTATTACTCTGAGTACAGTTTTATCTATATATCGGTACTGTAATACTTGTAGCACTGTAGTCGGACTCTTGAGCACTATCTATTTAGCAGCCCTTGCTAATATGATGCTTTTAGCACTAGACGTCACTGCCTAATTGATAAATATAAAGATGAAGTATTTATGGGCTTGTATTTTTTATTACTTTATTTTTTATTAACAATGAAAGTAACCAAAATATATGAATTAAAAATAAAATAGAAACACTAAAAGAAACAACTACGCGAATAAAGCACCCCGGGACATTGCCAAGGCTAAGGTTCCCATGACATTTTTTATTTACCAACACTTTTTATAAAAGGGATCCACAACTGGCTCGATAGCCACTAATCTAATCCTCACTATAATTTAGCTCAGTCACTGGCCGAAGCATACGGTGAAGTGTGTCACATTGACTTCTCACATCCCAAACCTCTTTCTTTTTTTAAACTACAAACAAGTAACGGTGCCAGAGTGACACCCACTCTAAAGAGGCCCGTATACAATATACAACCTACCTTACAATCAGGAGACAGGCCGAATGTTTCTACTACTAATAATTATAATTTGCGTTCTAGGCAAGCGGATTTTGCAACACGTCGTCGCTAGAGCCCGATAGCGGTGACCAGGCTGACCTGTGGAATGAGGGCCTCAGACGAGCTCAGCAGCGTAGCACGGAAGCGGAACGACCAATGGGGAAGATCGTCGCGGTCGAGGCGAATCAGCAGGTCAGACCATAAGTGTTACTCAATTCTTATGAGGTAAAGGTGGTAGCTCTTTTAGATACAGGCGCTACAGCTTCATGCATCAGCCCAGCCGTTGCAGGTCAAGTGGGTGCGAGATGTACAAGAAGAGAAGAGACGGGTTAAGGCGGTAAATGGAAGTTTGCTGCAAATTGTAGGGAAATGTGTTATAGATTTTAGTTTGGACAATTTTAGCTTTTCACAGGAATTTTTAGTAGTAGCTGATTTGAATTGTAGCATTATTTTAAGGGTGGATTTTTTAATAAAAAACGGTATGAATATTGATTTTGTTCATTCGTGTATGTGTTTTTTCCAGGGAAAAATACCATTTTACAATAATTTCCATACGAAACAAAACACGACGCCGGTAAAACGAAAAGTCATGTGCGTAGGGATTCTTTCAAAACAAAAGATAGGGCCGGACTTTCTAGACGGTTCTAGAAGGAAACAAGTAAACTTCGGGGAAACCACGGTTATCGAGGATCGTGACGTGATAAATTCTATCGACTTTCAGGAGTTAAAAAAGGGCGATTACGTTTATTTCTCGGGGTTGTCGGATTCGTGCGAATTTGCGTTTGGGGTAGAAGATAAACGGTTTATCGTAAATGAGGATTTATGTGGGAATGATAAGCGGGTATTATTGGCGTTGTTGGATAGGAATGCGGATAGATTTGCGTTTGCAACTGACCAGTTAGGTAGGTCGGAGATAGTGTCGGTCGATATTAAGACTTATGATGAAGAGCCGGTTCATTGTCACCCGTGTCGCGTTTCGCCGGTGCAACGAGAAATTATTGAGGAGCAGGTCGTGGAAATGTTGAAACTAGGTGTTATTAGGGAATCCACTAGTTCTTATGCTGCGCCCGTCGTGTTAATAAAAAAGCCCGATGATTCATGTAGGTTTTGTATAGATTATCGGAAATTAAACAAGAAAATTTGTAGGGATAGTTATCCTATTCCGCGGATAGAAGGCATAGTCGATAGTTTGGCCGGGGCCAAGTATTTTGCGGAGTTAGATCTCAATTCAGGTTATTGGCAGACGGTTATTATGGAAGGTAGGCATAAAACGGCTTTCGTTACGACCACGGGTCTTTATGAATTTAATGTTGTTCCGTTCGGTTTGGCAACGAGTCAAGCGGTTTTCCAACGGATGATGGATAAAGTTTTAGCGGATTTAAGATTTAAAGGGGTTATGGTTTACGTGGACAATGTAATTGTGTATGGTAGAACGTTCGAGGAGTTTACCAATACGTTGAAGAAAGTTTTTGGGCGGTTTAGAGAAGCGAACTTGACCTTCAAGCCATCCAAATGTAAATTCGGTTTTTGCGAGATTGAGATGCTAGGTTATCGAATCTCGAATGAAGGAGTAAAACCTAGTGAGAAAAAGCTGAAGGCTATGCAACAGGTTCCAACTCCCACATCTAGGAAGGATGTGAAACAAATATTAGGTTTATTTTCTTATTATAGAAAATTTGTATCGAATTTTGCGAGAATATCGTTGCCTCTCACTAAATTATTGAAAAAGGGGGTAAAGTTTCAATGAAATGAAAAATTGCAGAATTCTTTCGATTATAATAAGAAGGTTATGTGTAGTGCGCCAATACTTTCCTATTATTCGGGGGATAAGTCGGTTACTACGAGAATTTATGTGGACGCGTCTAACGAGGCGTTGGGTGCAGTATTGATGCAGGGCGTTGAAAAAATGAGTCCGGTTGCCTATGCGTCTAGGAAGTTAACGGATGCGGAGAAAAAATATAGTACGACGGAGAAAGAGTGTCTGGGGTTATTGTGGGTGTTAAGGCACTATAGGCATTATCTTTAGGGATCGTATTTTCAGGTGGTTACAGACCATAGCGCGTTATGTTGGTTACAGTCGAAAAAAGATATGACTGGTAGGTTAGCGCGATGGGCGTTAGCGATACAAGAATGGGATTTCGAGATAGTTCATTGCTCGGGGAAAAGCAATGTAGTGGCAGATTTTTTGAGTAGGAATCCGCTAATGGAAGAAGGGAAACGGGAAACAGAAAGACCTCAGTCTTCTTCTCGTTCTGAACCTGATGATGATGGTTTGGAAGTTTTTAGTATCAATGTAGAGTTGTTACAGGCGGATCAAGAGAGCGATTCATTTGGTAGTAGATGGTTAACGCGGTTGAGCGAACGTCCGGAAGCGTAGCGTAGCGGTTTTTGCTTGAGAAATAATTTATTATATAAAAGCGTACGTAGAGATGGAGAAGTTAGGGAGGTATTAGTATTGCCTAGGTCGTTGTTTCAAAATTTAATGAACGAATTACATGATGAGGCGTGGACAGGAGGTCATTTGGGTCTCGCAAAGACGTTGAAGAGGTTTTGGTCAAAATATTTCATGCCGAAAGCTGATAAGGAGATAGAGCGTTATATAGCTTCGTGCTTACCGTGTCAAGAAAGGAAGTTAGGTAGGTAATATTTTTAAAATTGTAAGACGGACCTGCGGATGAAATAAATTTTATAGTCCGGGAGGCCACTCGGCTATTTTGCGAGTTACTCGAGTGCGTTTTGTTATACGTACCAAGGCGGATAACGGGAAGATGTATGAAGTTGGCACGTCTGTATCAGGGACCATACAAGGTCATGGAGATCGTTGGGAGGTCTAATGTGCTGATTCGTCGTCTGAACTCACGGTCACGGGGCGTTATTGTTAACACAATTGAGGGGTTCGTCTGATACTAAATAATTATACATTAGGACATTAAATAATTATAGGATTAGGATAGGAACATTAGGATATTAAATAATTATACATTAGGAATATAATACAATTTAACCCGGTTGATGGTTTGTGGTTTGTGTATACGGTGTTGTTATGAATTGTTTATTAACCGGTGTTTCTTTTCATGTTGTTGCTGAACTATGATGTCTGATGAGGACCGTACACCAAAGACCCAAGAAATATCTGTAACATACTAGATTTCCGTGGTAGATTACCTTTATATGAGAAACTTTTATAAACGATAGTTCATATAATTGTTTGAACCGATCGCCTGGTTTTATCTTTGAGAGCAGTATGGCGAGGCAATAGCTATTCGTCATTGGGTTCTGTTTTGGTTCCCGCGTTCTTAAAGTATAGAGTTGGGATTATTTGGTAAGGGGAGAGTAAGGGTTGTATAACGAAGTTGGTAACGAAGGTTTCTCAATGAAAGTAATTTCTGATGTGGGATAACTCGGGTATTCGATACACATTCGAGATTCTTTGTAGTGTCTTTACTTGGGTAATTGGTTGCAACTCACGGCGATTATCTTAAACTGTTAATAGTAAAAGATAGTTTACTGAATTCCAATGGATTATTTAGGCTGTTTATATGTAGCAGTATCGGTTTTAAAGCTAGGTGATTTCATCGTATTATAGGAACGAATTTTTATGAACTCATTCTTAGGCTGTGGCTTAGTAATAAGGTTCTATAGATTAATCCTGTTAATATGGTTGACGTTTCCTATATTTGAAAATGATATTTTTTTTTCTTTGATCTTTGCTTGCGTTAATTTTTGAAATATTTACATTCGGGGGAAAGAGTTTACAATGTGTTCTCAATTGTTATATGCAAAGATCTATATTATTTTAGGAACGGAGGTATTATGGTTGTCTGATAAGTTTTTCGCTAGTTTTTATTGTCAGAAAGTTTGTCGAATGATAACCATTCGAGAAGCTAAATCTTAGCTAGATTCAGCTGTTTTCCTTCGTATTGTAATTGAGAATTTTCTAGCGTTATGTAGGTTAGTGTTAAGCCGCGAATAATTGTATGATGGGATCATAGGGTGTTATAATTTAAGTTTTTTAAGGTGCATAGCCTACACCTTAAGTGTAGTTTGGTTTTGTTATTTAATGTTTAATTGAGTAGGATAAATGGGATGGTTGGACAGATAAGGATTAGGGTACTTGATGTTATTTAAATTTATGCTTGCAGCATATTTACTGTCTCTTAGATTTCATGCATAGCAAACTAACTTAAAGTTAATATTTAATGTTTTTTAGATTTTAGACTTTGAGATAGCGTTGTCATTTTAGATTTTAGACTTTGAGTTAGGGTTGCCACTTTGAAAAAAAAAAAATCCGTTGGTTTTTTTTTTTTTGAAGGGAGTGGGGAATGATTGTAAGGTAGGTTGTATATTGTATACGGACCTCTTTAGAGTGGGTGTCACTCTGGCACCGTTACTTGTTTGTAGTTTAAAAAAAGAAAGAGGTTTGGGATGTGAGAAGTCAATGTGACACACTTCACCGTAGGCTTCGGCCAGTGACTGAGCTAAATTATAGTGAGGATTAGATTAGTGGCCATCGAGCCAGATGTGGATCCCTTTTATAAAAAGTGTTTGTTACTAAAAGTAACCAAATAAAAAATACAAGCCCATAAATACTTCATCTTTATATTTATCAATTAGGCAGTGACGTCTAGTGCAAGGAGCATCATATTAGCAAGGGCTGCTAAATAGATAGTGCTCAAGAGTACGACTACGACATTGGTGCTAGGAGCACCAGGAGCGCTACAGTTCTTATTAAGTAGTTTGGTATAAGTTACTTTATTTTCCATATTTTATAGATATGTTATTTACTTATAGGTATCTCATCATAGATTAGATATAAGATTTAGTGCGCTGCCTACCCTTTCATGGTAAATTTTCCTGCCTTGCCTTGGTTTGCTGGAAGAAATATCTTATTAGAGATAAAGCTGCCTTTGTACATGTTTTCCATTAATATAAGTTTGTATCTACATACGTATCATAAACCTTTTACTGCGTCCAAAAACCAAACTTTTCGGCCAGCTTATTGATAAACTTCTTGGTAAAAACTCATTTCTTATCTGAATATTAACCATGACAATAATGTACCAAAAATTGTCAAATTATGACAATCAAATTTCAAACGGCGACGTCCGCCTGCGTGCCGCTCCTAGTTTGTCTGTGAAGTTGGTACTACACAACAAGCTAAACAATTGCAGAGCAATGATCAATGCCACAATGCTGGTCGAACATGCGGTTCCTGAGCACATCAAAGAGAGCTTATACGTATGTAGATAAACTAGTCTATGTAACTGTACATAATTAGGCATTAAAACTCCCGAGTGATATTATTATGAGACTCGCCTTTGGCTCGTTTAACAAACCCACTCTCGAGGATTAATGCCCTCCATTATGTAGCAGTCATATAAACTACTGTTATATATCTGTATGAAATTATGAATTATGATTATGAATAATCTTTCTTAGTTCCCCTCAGTTTCCAGCAACATTTAGTGTTGCCATCAACAGGTTTCCTCCGCCTTTTCCACGAGATCATTCTGTGTTCTCTGATGTAGGTTCGGCGGGCGTACACCCAGGGCCTTTCGATTATCGGCAGACCACCAGCACCATGATCCTACGATATCAGGACCTTGCTGGATGTGGTCGGCACAGGACCGCGACGATTGGCGCCTTCTATAGAGAGGAGGCCTATGCCCAGCAGTGGGTCGATGTGGGCGGAGTATGATGATGATGAAGATGAAGTTCGATTCTATGCGGGATTCTTCCAATATCGAAATGATAACGTTGTTTCTCTCGTTCGTACATAAATAAACCCGACACAGGTTCACATAAATTAAAACACCTTTGACATTGGAAACATCAAATCTGATTATCGTATAAATATATTTTTAAGAAAGGGACGACAAGTCATCCTTTTTACTTTGCAATAGTGAGAAAGAATAATACTCATGCAAATGATTCATTCAAATATCGCTAGTTCTAATTTAAAATATTAAACGACGCATTTGAATCGGTTAAGTCGCCTAATAATTATTAAATGTAGTCCATTAATGTCCCCACCAAAGTAAGCCATACTCTACCAAGTTGGCTCAGTGCGGGTTGATGGAGGGGTTTCATGGCCACTATCACGTAACGATAGTAGCCGGGACCTACAGCTTAACGTGTCATCCGAAACACTGAACTTCCGATACTGTAATTAAGATAAATCAATTATCTCATTGGTACATGGCCAGGAATCAAACCTGTATCTCCTGTGTGAGAAGCAAGCTTGAAACCCATTAGACCACGGAGCTCTCCATTCCTAAATTTTACTTTATTTTTAAATTTTAATTAAAATACTCGTAATTGATGCAAATTAGTATATTAACAACCACCCTTAAATTGTTTGGGTTAGAATCGAAGAGATTAGATAGATGAGAAGAGGAAGAGAGGGAAGTGGGGAGGGGTCTCCGCATCGCCCTGACACCACTCGCATGAAAAGGTGATGCACCGTTCTTGAGAAAATTAACTTTTTATAGCCTCATTTTTAAGGTTATATCTAGATTCACTACGAAAGTGACCTATTTCGCATTACATTTCGAAATCACCTTAGCTACTACGCGGCTGCGGAAATGCCCCCGCACTGCAGCGCCTCCGGCTCATAAAAAACACTCTAGAGTCTACCCACAAGACTGCCTAGGAAGTGGGTGGAGAAATGGCAATTAACGGAATGAACAAAAACGAATGATAATGATGTCACATGACGCAAATGGGGTAGGTTTTTTACATTGTGCTAACGTCTTGCTTGCTGGTTTAATTTTGAATTTTTTTCCTTTTTTGTTTTCTGTCTATGGCAATCTTTTTGTTGTTGTGTTTTTATTGTAACTATTTATTAGGGTTCCGTACCCGAAAGGTGCCAAACGGGACCCTATTACTAAGCCTCCGCTGTCCGTCTTTCCGTCCATCTCTCGGCTCTATCGGATCTACCGAAATAAGTAGAGAGCTGAATTTTTCACAGATGTTGCCGCTATAACAACAAATAATGAAACCAATCGGTTTTTAAGAATGAAAAGAACCCATATAAGAAATTATTGGTATGGCCATTTTATTAGCCATTTTTTGCCATAGTTCATTGGTGAAAATCGGACTCTCCCCATCTTAACCGAAAAGATGTTTAATTGCAGATATTAAGTTTTGTGCTTAGTTATTTGTCATTATACGATTAATAATTGCTCATTCGAATTATGATAAATAAAATTAAGTTAACATGTTTTAATAATAATAATATTACCTTGGACACTATTGGCACACGTTGATCTAGTCCCAAACTAGGATTCCCTGTATCTTGGGTACTAAACAACGATACACGTACTTATATAGATAAATATTATACTTAGACAGATAAACAACCATGACTAGGGTACAAACATCCGTTCTCGTCCATCAAATATTTGCCCCCACCGGGACTCGAACCCGGGACCCTTGGCTTCGTAGGCAGGGTCACTGCCGACTCGGCCATTCGGGTCGTCAGGTCAGGTATTTTATTTTATTTCTATAAATAAGTTACTCAATTTCTATCCACTTCCGGTTTCAATGAGCGAAATGTATCGATGACCTGAGTACATAGTTCAATATTTATATACTACAAACACAAAACACTTTTCAATGTCTCGATGTATGGCCTTGAATGTAGTCCTACTATTTAATATTTTATTATTAAAAATATAAAGGTATATTCGTGCAAAAGACTGTCGTTTTTTATGTTTTCCCCTGCAAGGGAACCCTTCGTGTGCGGGTCCGACGCCCTGCTCGCACTTGACCGGTTTTATTGTATTTTTCACTTATCATTTGTATGTTATGTTGTGTGCAAAAATATTGGAGAAATAATAAATTTTATTTTGTTCTATTCTGTTCCAGTTAAAAAATGGACGCGCCTTTTTCGTGGATTAGTTAATTCGAACTGCTTTTTTCGTTTGAGCTGGATGAAATTCCCGGATCAATGAATATCAAACGTAAAATTTTATTCCTGGAATAACTTTACCCGAGAGTTATTCCGCGTTTCTAGCTAGTAGCCCTTTGATCGTTTCGACCGCTACAGCGGGGTCTTCTTCTCATTCAGTTGATCACGTGGCATTTAGCGGAAGAGACGTCTTGTGTGCTGAAAATGTTCGACACTGTTCGAACTTTAACTGTATAATAAGTTACGTTACTTCAATAAACCAATTCGATTTTCACTACGTGTTCTTTTTAATAAGAACATTTTTGTTATTTAACGAAATAAAAATAAGTGAACAATTATGTGGAGTGTTAGTTTCCAACGTGTTTTAAAAATGAGTGATTAAATATGTGGATGCCACATATAAAAGGAATATGTAGAAGTTAAACTTAATTTGACTTTGAGTGTGGAAAGTTTTTCAAATGTAAATAAAGAATAACACAGTGTAAAAATGAATTTTAACGATTCTGTGGATGTTTCTTCGTATACAATGTTTAATGATTCGGATTCTCTCTTGTATGATATAGATATCTTATCCTCCAAGGATATTTTGCTCATTGGGTTATATGTGATAATTATACTGCTGTCATTAGTGGCGAATACGACACTCATATTGGTAGCTGTTAAATGCAAGTTTATCAAAAGGTAAGTTTTTTGTCTACGTTTCAGACATTACCCTCTGTGAGAATGAAAGAGAATCATCTAAAAAATAAACCACCATCATTTTGCTTGATGATGGTTATTTTTTTGATATGGAAAAATAGTACTTATACATAGTTATATTGTTATGGCCATTTGGTTCATTCTAACAGAGCGACAAAATGTTAATTTAATACTTCTGAAGATTTTATTTACACTGAAAATGGCCTTAATTCCAATCTAGTAATTATAGATTGAATGCAGGAGTATGCAATTATTTTCTGACTCAATCCACAGCGGAACTAACCACCGAAAATTAAAATAGAGTTACAAATCTCGTGTACCTTACAGGTACGTAATATTGCCGAGTCATTTAAAGGGATTTGTACACGAAGGGTGCCAAAAGGGACCCTATTGCTAAACCTCCGCTGTCCGTCCGTCCATCAGTGGGTTGCATCTTATGAATCGTAATAGGTTAGAGTTAAAAACCTATAGTTAAAATTTTCCCAGAATGTACCTACTTCTGTTGCCGCTGCAGCAAGGAAGGGGTCTACAGGGTTGGGTTTTGATCACGGACACCTGAATTTAATTACTATAGTTATTAAGGAGGATAGTTGACTATATTCTCGAACATTTTATCCTAGTATCAATTGTCGGAAACTTATTTTGGAATTATAATGCCTAAAACAAAATATTATTTTGTATGCCAGAAATGGAACGCAATGTTCCATACGTATTTCATGATAGATATCAAAAACGTATTGTAAAGTTGGGTGAAATGGAACGTGGAATAAATAAGTGTACCTAGTGTAGCAAACTTGGCTGTTTTATTTGAATGATTTTGAAATCTGAGTGAGGGCACCCCACTGCCTAGGAAGTCTTGTGGCTAATATTAGGTTAGTATTGGTACAAAACAGACAGCTAGGCTTCCTGGGCTGTCTTGTGGCTGCTCCCTAGAGTATTTTTTATGACCCGTAGTAGCCGGAGCTAAGGCAATTTCGAACAACAATACTACTAACAATGACTTTTAAAATAATAACCTCAAAATTCGATTTTTAAAAATTCATTACAAAAAATTAGGGGGGGAGGTCCCCCTTTCCCCTCCCCCTCCCAAATTCAGGGGTCTATGATCAACACCGTTTGCGGTCCACATATACAACACGTGTTTTAATACCCCTGCGAGTTATTAAATCAACATCATTGAAATATCGACGTAAATTTTGAGATATAACGTCGTCAGTGGCGGAATGGATTTGACGTCGAAGCCGAAACCAAACTTTCGATGACCTCTGTGGCACAGCGGTTGTGGTTGTGGCTTTAACTTCCATGCGAGAGGTCCCGGTTTCGATCCCCGGCTGGGGGGAAAAAAAACCTGGGTCTTGGGTGTTTATACGTTTGTGACGTGACTGTTTCTGGTTCCCACGATACACGGTGTCCTTGTGTGGGGCCAGAAGCAATGCACGTGCTGTTTATGTTAATGTTAAGTTCGGACATATTTTTTTTTGTTTTATTAAATTTTAGTAATTGCTTATACGATGGTACGGAATCCTTCATTGAGAGACCGACCCGCACTTAACGGGTTTTTGAAGTAAAACTTCATTACGCACGCTTGACTTGGGGAGTAAGCTGGCGAATGCGTGATGAGAGCGTTATGAAAAGGTGATCGGGCGAGGCGAACGAGAGGTGCGCGCGCACATTTTCTTTCTTTCTTCCTCTCATAGCCAGACACAGTGCAGGAGATGTATGTTTGAAGCATTAGAGCTAAAGAAGTTTTACTTCAGTTGTGTGGTCTAAAGCACACTCTTTTTTATCTTTTGGGTTCGACCTTCCGTATGTAATTTGCACGAAAACATCCATCAAATATCGTTGCAGCCTTACCCCATACGAGGTAAATCGGTAAACAAATTCCTCCTGGGATTGGCACTTTTGCACTCACTCAAAGTCGTGGTACACAAGCATAAATTTCTTTATTTAGTTTTACCTTTTTATTCGTAAGTGAGTTTATCCCAAAAGAGAGGCAGCTAACTCCACTTGCTATGATCGTTTTTCTTGTTTTTTTTTGTACACATACTAAAATAATAGTTTTTGGTAAATATCCGCTGTTAAGATAACATCATAAGATTACTTCGTAACCTGTGTCCGTCCATCAAGGCTTTTTTCTCAGGGAAGCGATGACGAACACTTGTCAAATAATTTTCGAAAATAAAATGTATGTACGCAAGAACCTTTCAACATTAACCAAATATTGCTTTAGCTGTAATGTTAACCTACGAAATAATAACAGAATAGACGCCCCGGTGTAGACTCGGGTAAGTAAGCTAATCTCCGAGAGTCAGTGCGTTCTCTACTAAATCTAGATACCTCTGGACTATTTGAAATTATCGTTTGAGTAATTTAAAAACCATGTAAAAACGACTTTGTCCAAAAAGGTAACAGAAATAACCAGAGTGCATTTTTAACTAACACAGACCTCTGTGTTAATAATTTAGTAATTAATTATTCTTGTTTATTATATATAATAATTAATATGGTAATAGTTAAACACAACCAATTTTTAAAGTAAATATTAAAATTAATCTGTGGTAGTTTCTTTCCTCTCTCCCGCAATGGGACTGCAGAAGAGACAAGAAATACATTTATGAAGAATATGTTAATATCTACAAGTATTTTAGACTTGACATGACTTGACTTTGGCACGGAGAAAGGTCAGGGTTAACCCTTCGGAAAAAGTCCGAAAGTTGTGACATTGTAATTCTTATACAAAATTATGCGATTCGCGGAACCCTCGGTGCATGGGTCCCACTCACACTTGGCCGGTTTTTGTATGTCTAGCGGTGTATTAATAAAGAAATTATAATCTCCTACATTGAAATACATAACCTATGATTCTATTTATGTAGCTTAACAAGATAATTGTGGATTAAAATTTACTTGCTGCATATTCATGAGAGTCACATTAAATGGTAGATCCTTCTTCCCCCGGATCTTTCATTGAAAGTGGACGTGTTTCGAGTGTCTTGAGAGTATTTTAACTGCTGATTGTTAAAAATATTTTATATTTTATTTTATATTTTTAAGAGAGGTAACAGCTGTAATTCTTAAATAGTTACAAATAAATTACAAATTTATGAGCTAATAATAACTTCCCATAGTTATTTTCTAAACACAGATACCGGGTACTTCCAAAGCGACATGATACCATTAATCGCCAAAAAACTACGAATACAACCACACACCACACCACACCAAAGATGCAACAAACTTCCTTATGGAGTGAACCTTTATTGATTGAGCTCTGCCATTAAATATATCAATGCCATCTTCATCATTAATGCCATCGCCACTACAGAGACTGTTAAAATACAACTTCTATATTAAATCCACATGGCTACCGAAGAATCGGTCCCTCTTTTTCCATCTTGGAGAGTGCACCATAAACGTGGTCGGCCATATTTGCCGGTGCATCGCTCTCTGTTGCACATAGTCTTTTTGTGAAGTTGTCTGCGCCGGAGGAGGCTTGAACCTGCGTCAACCGCGCAGCGGGTGAGTGTACTTACGACGCGGCCAACGCGAAATTAACATACACATCGTTACTGTGCGTTACGACCTTACACCCGAGGCCCACGAGACCGGCTGCAAGCATCGAGCTTGCCGCTGCTACGTGTGCCTACGACACTGACCGGCCTACGCGGTCACTCTCCGCTAGATTCTGTTAGGCAACTGAGAATATATATTGCTACTATGCATCGCTCAACTTCGCCCGGTAATATAAGTCGCTCCGAGAACCGCCGAACCTGACCCTCTCGGGAAACATGACGCAACGAGCAAAAAGGCCTAGAGCTTCCAACGAGTAAATTCACGAACTTGGCTATTTTAAATCTGAACTTATGAATATGATGCAATAATTTATTAAAAATCAGAATCACCGAATGGATAAACTCAAGGAACTTTTTAATGATCCAAGTTATAGTACAGTCGGGTTATATATTTATATGGAAGCCAAAATTCCGATATTGAGAAGTCTCTCAGTCACATGTCTGACCAATTAACAGGGTTTCAAAAGAAAATCGACTCACTCCAAAATGAGAAAAAGGAGATGACCCTGCAGCTATCTACAGTAGACGAGAAAGTTAACACACTTGTCAAGCAGCTTCTAAAAATCTCCATCGAGATCAGAGACTTCCCTACAAACTATACTGAAATCAAACAGATGCTGTACTGCGCCGTGATTTAACTTGCTGAGCAACTCCACGTAAATTTGGAGCTAACCAACATTTGCGACTTGGCTATGTAGAGCCAGCTTCCGTAAAGTGATAAGGATAACAAGTTACTCAACCCAAATGTTTTTTTTTTGTTTTATCTGAGTAACTTTACTAAAATTTTTGCTGGTTGCCCAACGCAAAATTTCTGCTGAGAAAAAAGAAAACAATACCTGTATTACATACACATAGCGTCACCCCTTTCCCATACGGGGTGGCAGAGGCACAATTGTACCCACTTTGAGCCAGTTATTCAATACTTTATTTTGCTTGACAAGCTTGCCCACACCGCAGCTATTGAGTAATGAAGGTTTATTAACTATGATCATCCATCACCGTTAGAAAGTCCGTATAATGTACTTAAGATAAGTTAAATATCTAATTGGTACATGGACAGGAATCGAACCTGCATCTCCTGTGTGAGAAGCAAGCGTGATACCCATTAGACCACGGAGCTCTTTAAAAAAATATATATGGTAGTGAAAAACGAGAGTCATCTAGAAACATTGCTGGCGCCCGCTGCAATGACTACACTTCCTCACAATGGAACCGGACCTACCATACCACCTAACACCTTCAAAACTTAACCTATCTATGTTTATTGTAAAAAGATCGCTAATAATCTTAGAAAACACGCACACACCCATACACTTCGATATGCTTTCATACCTTCTTACACTGACCTCTACACCATTTAATTCGCAATGACAATCCTGACCGACATTTACTTTCACAAATTATTTCTCGGATCCTATTATTGTTTATTCGAATCTTTGTTGTTCATATAATAGCAAAACCGAAACGCAACACGAAAAAAATGCATGAAACGCAAGCGCATGCTTTTTCTTTCTTTTTTGCCAAGATGGCGTCGAGTTCACAAAACATGCGCGGAACAAAGGTAAACGAGTTGATATTCAATCTAAATACGTTGGCTTTTACGCTAAAGTGCAATTTAATTTCACTAACAAATAGTCTTGCTACGGATACATGCGATAATCATTTGATTTCACCCATAACCCTTCGCGGACGACATGAAAAATTTTAAAGCTATAAATAGTGTATCTGATTCCCATAACCTTCAAGCTGACCTAAATAGATTCCAGGATTATTGTGATCACAATCTGTTAGATCTAAACGTATCTAAGTGTTTCGTTATGACCTACAGCCGTAAATCTATAACTATTGACTCGAAATACTTTCTTCGAAACCAAGCTTTATCTAAAGTAGACCACATGAGAGACCTGGGAGTCGTGCATGATAGGAAATTACTTTTTGATAAGCATATAGATGGAATTATTGCGAGAGCATCAAAGTCGCTGGGTTTCATTTTGCGAACTTGTAGCAATTTTCGAGGACTAAAATCGATTAAATACTTTATTGCGCTTATGTTAGAACTCATCTTGAATACGCATCCCAAGTGTGGAATCCCCAATATAACATGTACAGAATACGTATTGAAAATATCCAAAAAATGTTCTTAAGATACTTGGATTATAAAGCCCACATAACGTCTACAGGTTACTTAGACCGTTGTAGGCGTTACCACTTCTTACCACTGGAGAAGCGTAGAGAAGTTAATGATATTACACTACTCATGGACATAGGCAACGGCACTATTGACTGTCCTGAACTATGTTGCAACTCCGTACTGATGCTCTTAGATTAAGACAGAGACCCCTGCTATATACGCCGTGTGTGAGAACAAATTACAGACGTAATTCCTTTATTATAAGATCAGTTGATAGTTTTCACCGTTTAACCGCCTACCCCTTGAGCTTGATATAGATTTATTTTGTACCAAAGCTAATGCTACCCGTCGCAAGATTTCTCAACAATTTTTTGTCAATACCGACTGAAAAAATGACTAAATTTTTATTTTATTCGTTATCCTGTAAAAAAAATCTCTAATTATTTTTCGTTTTAAATATACTTGTTAAACCTTTATTCTGGGTAATTTAGCTATATATTAGGTCCTTACATATGAAATTTACGTTTTGCATGGGAGGAACATAAAGTCGTTTTTTTTTTAATATTATATATTTATTTAATCAAAGTATGTACCATTGCTATACACACACTATATATACTTGCTATACACTTTTGCAATCTCATAGGTAGTTCTTCAATCCCTTTACTAAAAAAACATTCGGACGGGAATCAATAAAATCTTTGAAGGCGGTTTGGACTGCCCCATCGGAGTTGATTTTTTTTCCTTTCAAGGAGTTATCCAAATTTCTAAAAAAATTGTAATCTGTTGGAGCAAGTCCCGAAGAGTACGGTGGATGTCTTAGACATTCCAATTGAAGCTCCTCTAATATGGTAGCCGTCAGTTGTGCATTGTGTGGTCTAGCGTTATCATGAAGCAGCAGTGGCCTAGAGCGATTGACCAGCCTCGGTTGTTTAGCAGCTAGCTTTTCCATCATGATTTGCAGTTGCTGACAAAAGAAATCTGCCGTAATCGTCTGGCCAGATTTAAGAAAGCTGTAGTGAACGACACCAGTACTAGTCTACCAAACGCTCACAAGTAACTTTTATGCAGTCAATTTTCGCTTGGGGCATGGTTTGGCTGGTTCGGCAGGGTTCAGCCATTACGATGAGCGCTTCCGATTATTGTACCCGATCCACTTTTCACCACAGGTAATGATTCGATTTAAAATCCTTTCATTATTGTGCCAGGCGAGTAATGCAACGCAGGAGTCAACGCACGTTTGTTGATTTGCTTCACTCAGTTCGTGAGGTACCCACCTTTCAAGCTTTTTCACCTTCCCAATATTTGCTTCAAGTGGAATAAAAACGTTTTATCACTAACACCGCAGCCTGCAGCTAACTCGGACGTGGTTTGCGATGGATCCGCTTCCACAATAGCCTTCAATTCTTCATTATCAACTTTGGCCTCCGGCCGTCCAAGGGGCTTGTTCTGCAGGTCGAAATTTCTAGAACGAAAACGTTGGAACCAAAAACGCACTGTGTTTTCTATTGCGGCACCGTCGCCACACATATAATTAATCCTTCAAGCCGTTTCTGCAGTACTGGTGCCACGGTAGAACTCATACTCGTAAATAACGCGATATTTCAAGTTTTCCATTTTGTAAGCTGAGTGACGCAAGAAAAAAAAATTGAGGAAAAAACAAATAAATTATTATTTTAGAAACACAAATACATGAGAAAATAGCTGTATAAATTTGAATTTGGAATTCCTAACCATAGAGGAGATATTTGAGATCAAAGTGGCCAGTACGGCGAAACGCCAATTTCTTATGTAAGGAATAGTAAAGTTGTGAGGGTTGTTATTGATATGTCGCCTGTGACCAACGTCGCCCACTAACGAGGGAAGTAGTCACGTTCTGACATGTCGTACCCAACCAACATTGCCCGTTTAGCACGAAAGTACCAAATATTTTTATGTCGCTGTCTAACACCTTTGCTCACTTGTTTTGATTTGGCACTTATTTTGCAAATTTACTTTATGTTTTTACGGGTGAAAGGCTTTTAACCCTGCAACACCAAGCCTAAATTAAATTATATACTTATAACAAATTCCCGCGTTGACAGTTATGAAAATTTTGTTTACTTACTACTCTATACTTCCTTTGTATATGGGCTGTGGTTGCATTTTCGTGATTTATTTGCTTCAGGTGAAACAAAATGGCAAAGAACTCGTGCCATCATGGCACTTGTACTACCGGAAAACGCTTTGTCGGATGACGAAAGTAACTCGTCTGAAGATGAAGTTCTCATTCAACAAGTCCTGAATCCCGACCTGTCCGAAGATGACGACTTTATGTACTGTAGCTCTGAACCAAGATCTTACCCCTCTTTTCTGAAAGATCTGGACATTGATGGTTCTCCATCTGACTGCAACACGATTTTATCAGACGAAGAAACGATTCCACTGACACCAATCATCGCTTCACTGTTTCCTTCTGGTCAACCCCATGAATAACTTCCTTTCACTCTGAATTCCGTATCATCTATATTATCTCCCTCGACGAACTCACCGGCCGCTGCAACTCGTTCAAAGAGAATGGAGAGCCAACAATGCTCCTAAGTTTTTGGCAAAAGAACAAAGAAATACATCAGAAAGCCGTTGGATTTAAAATTTCAGAATGAAAAGTTTCATGCAGCTCTGATGGAGGAATCGCTGCAACAACAGATTCTTCTTGGTGATGAAAACCTCAAATCTCCCCTTGAATACTTTGAAAAGTTTTTCTTGGATGATATAGTGGATCTGATCACTACTAATACGAACTTGTATTCAGTCCAGAAAGATGGAGCCACGAGTATAAACGTCACCAAAGATGACATCAAATATTTCATTGCAATAACTCTTTTGATGGGGGTTATAAAACTGTCCGCCTACAGGGATTACTGGAGCAAGTCATTGAGATGTCCACAAATTGCTGATGTAATGTCACTGAAAAAATATGAGAAGATTTGAAGAAACCGGCACTTTGTGGATAACAATGAGGATGAGGGTGACCGATACTTCAAAGTGCAACCAGTACTCGAGAAAATCCGCAAAAATTGCTAACTCCTGGAAGAAGAAGATCGCTATAGCATCGACGAAATGATGGTTCCATATAAGGGAACGAGAGCCGGATCTAGACGACCGTACCTACCAAAAAAGCCGAAGAAATGGGGGTTCAAGACATTTGTTCGAGCAGGAGTATCAGGGCTTATCTATGATATCATGCCATATGCTGGTGAGGACGCTTTCAAATATCGTTCCTTTTCGGATTATGAAAATAGTCTTGGTCTTGGAGCTAAAGTTGTCATTGCTCTTTGCAAAACCATACAAGGAAACCCAGCTAGGAATACTTCGACAACTTCTTTACGTCTGTCGAGCTGATCCAACATTTGCGTCATAAGCACGGCATTTTCAGCCTAGGGACAATAAAAGCTGGACTTAGAGGCTGTCAAGGTGTAATTGTTTAGTATAAAGTCCTTGCGAAGAAGGGTAGAGGAGCTTCCCAACAGAAGGTCTGCAACAAAAATAAGATAGCAGTTGTCAAGTGGTTTGACAATAAAGTTGTCACCCTGGCGAGCAGTTTCTGTGGACTCATACCCGACAGAGAAAATCAAGCGATACTCGAAGGAAACTAAAACGAGGGTAGAAGTGGATTGCCCGCAGATTGTAAACCAGTATAATGGTCACATGGGTTGCGTTGACTTAGCAGACATGTTGATAGCATTGTACTGATCCAGCTTCAAAACCAAGAGATGGTATATGGCTTTGTTTTCCCAATCGCTTGACATTTGTGTCAACAATGCCTGGCTGCTGTATAGAAGACATATTAGGGATGACAAAAAGCCACCGCCTTTGAAAATATTCCGAATAGAACTGGCAACAGAACTGCTGCAGGCTAATCGCATGGCACAGACCGAAACAAGCAACAAGCCGGTAGCAGTACCAAAAATCAAGGCTCCATTGACTCCAAGGCCTCCCGATTCAGTGCGACTTGATAAATTGGGACATTTGCTAACATTTGTGGTGCAAGGAAGGTGTAAATTTTGTAAAAAAGGTTACACAAGTGCATTTTGTTCAAAATTTAATCTGAGACTGTGCTGTATTGAGAAAAGAAATTGCTTCTACGAATACCACACTACAAAGTAAATATTATAATGGTATGATAAATAAAACGTGTAAATGAATGAACGCAGAATGAGAAACTAGTTTGTTAGGGACATCTCTCTGAGCAATTTTAATTAAGAAACCGATTTGATCAGAGCAACTTTATTTTTCACATCCCAGTACTTTTTTGGCTGCGTGGGTCAGCAGGTTTGTATGGAGAAGTGAAAAATAAAGTTGCTCTGATTAAATCAATTTCATAATAAAAGTTGCTTACGGTGATGTCCCTAACAAACAAGTTTCTCATTAAGCGTTTATACGTCGTAGATTGTTTGAATATAAAAATATGCGACTGTTTTTGATAAGCTTCTGACATAAAATTTATGTCTTTATATAAATTTAGCTGCTCTAAGCAAGCCGCAATGATGGTGCCATACTAAATAATAATATATAAATAAATAATTATAAATAAATGTGTGTGTTTTTGTAAAGCTCATAGCATAAAATATATTATTTTATATGAATTTTTCTGCTCTATGCAAGCCGATGATGGTGACATACAACTTACATGCATAAAATTATCTCAAGGCTGTGCAATGTCGTATGTCACATATATATTTATTTATATCTATATATACGATATATTATTTCTTGAAAAGTACCGATGTTAGATTTTTTTGTATTTTTCCTAGTGCTTTTTTACCTCAATAATTTAAATAAAACCATCAAAACAATAAGATATGAGTTATTTTTTCTTTGCCCATCAAACGGTTAAAATTAACCTTTAAATTACAAGTCCGGAAAACGAAATTGCGCTCAAAAACCAAAATAATAATAAAGTGGGACTGGGCCGGCCACGTTGCTCGAATGCACCCGGACCGATGGACCAAATGCTCCCGGTGCAAAGAGAAAGCGTGGCTAACCCAGGAAAAGATAGAGTGACGAATTGGGTCTTTGGGACGAAAACTGGTGGGAGACCGCTCAAGACCGCCAGAAGTGGAAGAAGGGGAGAGAGGCCTTTGTCCAGCAGTGGGATATAAACGATCGTAGTTGTTTCTTTTTGTGTTTCTATTTTATTTTCAAGTCATATATTAACTGATAAGTGACAAATGTGATTACTTTGAATACATGAAATATAGAATAACGGCTTCTAATGATAATAATAAATTAAATTACAAGCTTCTATACTTAGTAAGTACCAACCCAACTCATAAGTTCAATATCTAACAATCCCACTACTTATGCAATAACATATAATTTTATATATGGCTGAATCAACTCTGCATAATGTTATCGATGACTCAAAAGTGATTTCTTGTCGTGCGGAATATTGAATATCCGATTTATTTATAAGCTGGGTAATATAGAGTCTCTGAGAGATTTCTTCAAATAAACCAAAATACTAACAGGTGCAAGTCAATATATCTATGAAAACATAATGTATGTAAGGAAAAATATCAGTAGCTTTTAAACCATTGATAGCTGCCACAATGTGCAAACTAGAACTAAACATTAACTTTCTATTCCAATGTTTAGACTCACAAAAGGTAGCTGTTTTTTTATGGGACACTGTATAAGTTTCTACAATAAAATTCTGCACGGTATAAAAGACTAAACTGAGGCTCGATTCACAAAATGTATAAAACACACTTTGTGCACAAAGGTCTACTACAAAATTTATGTTTTTTTACAAGACACCGACATCTGGAATTAAACCAGTTCATTGCATAATATGCAATGAACTGGTTTAATTACATAATATTATTATTTAATAATTAGGCACCTACTTAATGTTTAATTATGCTTGCTTGATCATGTTATGACGTTCATTAAGTCTCAATGTTTGTGCTATTATGAATAAAAATCTTTGAACTCAACTTAACTGAAATATAAAGATATTGAGAGTAAGAATATCCCTGATGGTGCAGTGGAGTGCATTCCACAACCGAATGGCCCGGAGTCTAAACACGTGCTCGTAGGATGCGGTGTTATGTTGTGGGCTCGTGAGCATGGAAACAGCGTTGGTCCTCCAAAGCCTGCTGGAAGAAACAAATTGAAAATGGTCTCGTAGGAAGGTTCGATAGCGTAGATTCTGCTCCTAATAACTCCCAAATAAGGTAATGTGCCAAACATCTTATAACATGAATCAAAGCGATGGTGTAGTCGCATACATTAAAAACCACATCCAGTATTAGACTGAAGAATATGATTTTCTACACACTGCTTCAGCCCTTATTATAAACTCATTGGCTTTGGGTTTGGTCATAAAAATGGTTCGATATGGTATTTATCGTTCCCCGTCAATTTCAAATTTAGAACCATTTTTGTCTGTCTTAATAATACCCAACCCCTAAAATTATTCAATACAGTTGTGAATTCTGGCGCTATTGAAATTGATATCAAGTCTACGCACCGATCCGCCATAATGATTACCCCTACTATCTAGCTTTCCAAGATTTCTTGCCGGGCCATCCACTCCCTTCTAGAGACAACAAATGTCTGGACTACCTATTCATCTGTATAAAGCCAGATCAACAATCCTAGTAATAGATTCCACTGTTACAGACCATTACGCTACCCCTTTCTAACCGCCATAATGATTACCCCTACTATCTAGCTTTCCAAGGTTTCTTGCCGGCCCATCCACTCCCTACCCGCTTGATTGTTCTGGCCGCGGCAAGAAAACCCGTCGATTTGCCTTTGCGCGCCTACAAAATGGTACCTATTTTGCCACCATCGACGGACCGCCCGCATCGCGTTGGGCCGCCTCACATAAACATTATTTCTGACTCCAGTTCTCGGGTCATTCCTTGAGAGTTATTTATTGTCAACAGCTGATAAAATAGGCATTTTACTGGAATAAGTGTTGATTGTATTAACGACTCTCGTACAGTCATACATAGCTGTAAACATATACTTGATATAAAAAATCTTATCTGAAAAAGTAAATCGTGAACCTACTAATTATATGTATTTAACAGAATCTTGTATTGATATTACATATGAAAAAAAAACTCACTTATCTCAAACAAAAATATTTTTTTATTAATATTTAAACTTTCGCTCACATTTGATTGCGCCCCGTAATTATTATGATAGTTTAAAAAAAATGTCTTATTTTCTGTTGCTCATACAACTTCTCTAATGTTTTTACTGAAAACTCGTGTAAGATAATGGTTTTTCAAGATAATAACTTCATATTGACATAAAACACTTTATTTTACTCTAAAATAAAGCAAAAAATTTCCAATTTACCTGTTGGCAACACGGAACAAAAACAGCAAGAGAACAACAACAAGCAAAAGAAATATGGCACAAAGTCGGGTTTATAGCAAATCCTTTTGATCAAACAGTAGTGGAAGGAACTAATCTCTATGAAAATGATTAGTCCAGAACAATTATCAGCTAAATACTCACATTTTTTAATATTTATCGGAAATTAAATTGCATTCAAACTAGATCTAGCGCTATGATTGGTTGGTGGTGTTGTATGTCTAAATGTTGCTAATCCCACTGGGAAGGAGTGAGTGAGAACACCTTACGAAGTACTTCATTGGTGTAATAGAGATAAAAGGTTTCTGGCAGAAAGTAGTTGCATTTGCCTCTGGATACTAAAGTATCCAGAGACAATCTACGGAGAAAAAAGTCGTGGATACAAAAGTATCCCGAGAAGATCTACTGCAGAAAATTTTGGGATACTTTTGTTGGGTTTTAGGCAATCAAGCGGCTACTAGAGACAACAACTGTCTGGACTACCTATTCATCCGTTTTAAAGCCAGATCAACAACCCTAATAATAGATTCCACTGTTACAGACCTTTACGCCACACTTTTCTCCACTGACTACGCGACAACTCAAGAACCAGCAATAAAAACAATAAAAATAATAAATCATGAAGCTTTGGAGAGGGGCATGAATGAACTAAACTTGTTTGAGTTGACTACTTCTACGGACCCAAACACCTTGGTAATACTTCTTACAAGTTTTATTAAAACAAGCACTACAATGAAGACAGTGCAATACTGAAGCCATGGGTAACACTAGGTATTTTAAGATGCATTTACAATCGTGATACAATGCATAGGAAAACCAAGCCATCCCCTGAAAATGAAGTTCTCCGGATTACATATCTCCGCTATCGCAATTTTTGTAATAAGATGATAAAAAAGCTTAAAGAAGCTATGCTGAACACGACTTAATTAAAGCAGATAAAAACTCAAAACGCCTTTTGGTATCCATAAGACTCTTATGAGTGTTCCCAATCTTCTGAAATTCGAGTTCCATCTAACCAACTACTACTATATACTACCTCTCCCTTAGACTTTTGTTTTTTTTGCTAATATTGGGAATAGTCTTTGCGAATTCCATAATCTCCACCCCCCATACAAAAATAACGTTTCTCACTCTGTGTATCCCTCAACTACTCGTTTTCCTTTGTCCTACTAGATACAGACCCAGAAGAAGTAAACTCTATTATCCTCTCCTTGAAGCTGTATGCAGTAACGGGCCGGGTCGCTATACCCTCCCTATTTCTGAAAAGATTCTCAGACTCCCTCACTCCTATCTTAAGTCACATATTTAATCAATTTCTTCAAAAGGGAATATTTCCTTCTTAATTTAAAAAAGTATAATCAATCATATTTTTAAGGGAGGCGTTGGGAACTATGTAAATAACCATAGGCCTATAGCTGTTTTACTGTCACTTTCTAAAATCCTCGAAAGAATAATAAAGACGCGTCTTGTAGATTACATGGAAAAAGATGAAATTCTTTCAAAAAACAATATGGTTTTAGGAAAAATATTGTCTCAACATAACACAAAATAATTGACACGTGGTGATTTAATAAACATATCAAAGCGACGCAAATACCGCGTCTGCCTAATACCAACCCCCAATTCCACTTTTACCAAAACATAATTTCCCTACCTCGGTCTTGTTTTCAATAATAAAATCAGTGCAACCATCTCAAACCTTTCGCTTTCCCATGGGGAATGCACCCGTAAAATCACTGCCTATCTTGTTAACCTATCCTATGAAGATACTAAAGAGTTGGTCCATGAATGATTCTGTAATTATAAATCTTTTTTAATAAACTCCCGCACAAACCCACACATACATACACACACACCCACACATATACACACACCCACACGCATACACACACAAAGTAAGTGTTAAAAAATTGGAATGTGTACCGTGTCGTTATTCTTTAGTGATACTTGATCAAGTATCATTAAATCCACCTCCAGATACGAATAGACGGGGTTCAGGGCCTAACATTTCTTAGCACAGATTACCTAATTATTGAGCTAGGGTGTCAGCTCGTCTCCCTACCTAAATATACACACATTTCTAATTCTGCACTATAATACCTTTGTTCCAACCTTAATTCATGTATATGTTGCAGGCAATTTGTATGATTCAGCATTTTACAAACGGCGTAGTCCGTTTACAAACGCGCGCTGCTATGTGCGCGGCGCGCCGGTGGTATTCAAGAGGTTAATAGGCATCTTGAGTAATTTATAACAATATCAACTTGATACTTTTACTCATCTCTGAAAGAAAGGGTCTTGAGTGATGGACTAATGGACAACGAAGTGATACTACCTTCAAGCAAATATGCCCTCTATGATTTTTGCAATACTAGTACATTGTAAATCGGCTTTTACATATTACTAGTACATACTGTTACGGTACATTACATACTACAGGACTGTGGTGCAATAATAACTTCTAGGGCAACTCAACAAAAGACACGGCCCTTTAAGCCGCCTTCCTTCCACCGCCTTAATTCCACGCCTCAACCAAACGGCGTGGAATCTTGAGGGGGTTGGTTTTCACCAGCACAGGGAGAATTGGTAAGTGGTACTGACCTTGCCGTCGTAGACCGGAATTCGAAAGCTCGATTCGAGGCAGGAAAACGGGATAGGAGCACAAGTGTGGGGGCAGAGGAACCGAATCTTACTCTCGTTGGTGGCCCGATGCTGTCGCCGGCGTGTTGCTTGCCGACACGAGGAGTCCGAATACGACGAGTTGGGGACCGAACAACTTTAGCCTTCACAACACGAATCACTCACTCCGCTGACGCGAATCCACTTATTTCCCGACGATTATTATGGTTGACACTCCGACCAGGCCCGACGCCTGTGTTAGACAATTGTTACACTAAAATACAGTCAAGGCCCGACGCCATGTGCAGACATTTTTTCTCACGACAAGAAAGTAACCTAATTCGTCATCTCGTTTCGATACGAGTGACAGCTGCGGTTCCGTTTCCGCTAGTGATGTCCCAATTACTCGCGGTCGATCCACGCAACGAAAACCGGTGCGTTCCGAAGCATAAATATTAAACAGTCACCCGCCCGGACAGGCCCGAACCTGTCCCTAATCAATAGGAAGGCGAGAAAGTGTTGCGACCGCTCTCTTGAGGACCGAGTCCCCCACCCTGACTTCTGCTGATCGAGGCGTGCCATCCCGAACCGTGTACAAATTGACGATCCGTCCTCGTCTCCATCTCAATGATGGCAGGTTCGCATCCTTAATCAGCACCAAATCACCGACTTGAGGGGGGCTCGTCCGGTCAGTCCACTTAAGGCGCTGCTGCAAGATGTGCAAGTACTCAAGGGACCACCGTTTCCAAAAATCTTGAGCCATCTGCTGCAACATCTGCCACCTTGTTAACCGACTTAACTTAACATCACCGAATGGGTATTCTGGCAGGGCGTTAAGGGGCTGACCTATCAGGAAGTGATCCGGAGTCAACGCTTCCAAATCATTTGGATCCGAACTGAGCGGGCACAACGGACGCGAGTTCAGTGTCATTTCAATCTTACAGAACTGCGTCGCAAGCTCTTCAAAGCGTAGAGAGGTCTCACCGATGATCCTCGTCAGGTGCGACTTAGCCGATTTAACCGCAGCCTCAAATATTCCTCCCCAATGAGGACATCCCGGCGGACTGAAAACCCATTCAATCCCTCGTCGGGGGCGAAGCCGTACTGATGGCGTCCTGGTTACCGTTCAGGAATTGAGTGACCTCTTGCAGATATGCCTGGCTCCGACAAAATTTGTGCCGTTGTCCGAACGGATTAATGTCGGGAGGCCCCTTCGTGAGACGAACCGATCTAGACATGCGATAAATGCCTCTGTAGTGAGGTCACTGACCACCTCCAAGTGGACTGCCTTCGTGGCAAAGCACACGAAGACGCACAGGTATGCCTTCACTAATCTGGCGTTCCGTAGCTGTGAAGACTTGACCATGAATGGTCCCACGAAATCCGTTCCGACACCCGCAAAGGGCCGGATTTCGTTAACCCTATCCGAGGGCAAATCGCCCATCTGGGGCTGCATCGTAGCCGCCTTGGCCCGATAACAAGGCAGGCACCGAAATACGACGCTACGCACTAAGCGTCTTCCCGATAGAATCCAGAACTCGCGCTGGAGAAACGCCATCAAGGCGTGGCATCCGACATGCCCATTCCGAATGTGTCGATCCTGTATCAACAGTTCGATCAACTTCCCTTTCCTAGGGAGTAACAACGGGTGGCGAGCCGCATAAGGCAGGTTGGCATTCCGCAGCCGACCTCCTACCCTCAGCAATCCGTGAGGGTCAATAAACGGGTTGAGCCGAGCCACAGCTCCCTTCAGTTGGACGCGTCCGAGTCTCAGAATGTCCAATTCGGGCTTAAAGTGCACCGTCTACACGTTCCGTACCAATGCGAACAACGCATGGTTCCGTTCCCGTGGTGTCAGGACCTGTGTCCGCACCCGTTGCGCCTCAGAATTGCGACAATTCCGCGCAAATCGGAAGATCCAGGCGGTCACATTGAACAGCTTGTCGAGCGAGCTGTACCGTTCCAGCAGGCTGAACTCCTCTTCCGGCTCTGGTTGCGTCGTACAGACACCGACTGTCAAGGCGCCGTTCGCCGTGGCAACGCGTGGACTCATTGGCCAATCCGATTCGGCTTGAGTCAACCATTTTGGACCCCACCACAAGGGATGTCCAACCAACTCCGGAGCGTGACACTCACGAGACGCACAGTCTGCTGGGTTCATTTCCCCTGGAACATGTCTCCAGATTAAAGGAACCTCCGAATTCAAAATCTGCGAAACCCGATTCGCCACAAAAATCTCCAGCTAGTGAACTGAAGCCTTCAGCCAGCATAACACGATCTGGCTGTCCGTCCAAGCGTAGACCGTATCTTCTAACGCTATTGACTACGAAGAACCGTCATCGTGTGGTTGAGCAGACGAGTCAGGAGAGCCGCTCCCGAAAGCTCTAACTTGGGAATGGTCAGGCGAGTGCGCAACGGCGCAACCTTGCTCTTGGCCATGACCAACCGCACATCAACCTCCCCCGAGGAGTCGACCGTACGCAGATATACCGCAGCTCCGCAGCCCTTCTCCGAGGCATCGCAAAACCCATGCAGGGTGGCGGTGTATCGTTTGGTGGGGACCAACCTCCGTGGCAGTGAAATCCGATTGATGCCAGGGAGGGTCGAAAAAAACGAGTCCCACTCTGAGCTCAATGACCCGCCGATCGGGTCGTCCCATTTCAGCTCAGCAGACCACAATTGCTGCATAAAACACTTGAGCTGAAATGTTACCGGGGTGATCCACCCGTTTGGATCAAATGTCCTAGCCACCGTTGAAAGGACGTTCCGTTTCGTCCAGACCTTCGGGGAGTCCAACTCGACCCGATACGAAAACATGTCTGACACCGGCTGGTACTGGACGCCTAATACCGACAACATATTTGGATTTTCAAAATTTTCAAAAATGTGGGGATCCTGCTGGTAGTCATCCGGAAGATCAGTCAGTAACTCTGGAGAGTTCGACATCCATTTCCGGAGCTCGTAACCTCCACCCCGTAAGAGCTCAACTAGCTCGTCCCGTCGAGCGAGCGCCTCCTCTACGGAATCTGCACCGGTACAGACATCGTCCACGTAGAGATCCTGCTCCAGGATCGCTGCTCCTCTAGGGAAATTTAACCGTTCTCGATCCGCTAACTCCCGCAGAGTGCGAATCGCCAAATAAGGACTAGACCGTAGCCCGTACGTGTTGGTGTTCAGCTCGTAAACCCTGATGGGCTGATCTGGGCTCTCTCGCCACAGTATCAGCTGATACCGTCTATCGTCAGGGTGAATGACCGTCTGCCTAAACATCATCCGGATGTCAGCTACAAACACAACATTGTGTCGACGGAACGTGTGATAACATCCGCGATGTCATGGTTCAACTTCGGCCCTGAATGCAAACACTGGTTCAGGTTCATGCCGTTAGATGTTGATGCCGATCCATCGAACACTACCCGTAATTTGCCCTCCGGGGTCCTCAAGACCGCGTGATGGGGCAGGAAGCAGTGGTCTTCACGCTTCCAGTCGATACCCGAAACCGACATGTGGCCGAGCGACTCGTATTCCCGCATGAAGTCGACGTACTTCCGCCGGAAAATCCCGTCACGCTTCATGCGTCGTTCCATCGACAGAAGCCGCGTCTCGGCTGCATGGTGTGAACTGCCCAGCGGCGGGCGATCACTCCGAAATGGAAGACGTGTGAGAAATCGACCTGACCGAAGGCGACCAGTATTGTTCCGATAAAACTGTTCACACTCTTCTTCAACCGGGTCCAACCGGCGGACCGTAGGTGGTTCCTCCACCTCCCAAAACTTCTGTATCACCTCCGAGAGTACAGAACCGAATAAGGGACTACGAGTCGCTAGGCGTGGGGCAGCCGGCATGACCGGACCCATTACCGCATGGCCCAGTCTGGTGTTGACCGAAACCAGACCAGTCGCCTGCAACACGTAGACACCTGGCACTAACAGGTATCCCAAGGCATCGACACCCAATAAAATGTCTACTGGGCCCGGAATATCGAACTCCGGGTCAGCCAGTGACAACCCAGCGACCAACTGTCGCACCGAGGGCGACAACCGTACGTGAGGGTGTGAGCCCATCACATTAGGCATGACTAATGCCGTGACCGTCAGATTCACCGATGAATCCACCCGTGACGAGAGAGTAATCTGACATACTCCCTTAACGGAACCGACTTCTGTGTTCCCAATTCCCCGAATGGAATGTGGATACTCCCTCACCGAAATGCCCAACCGTCTTACAAGGTTGCACGAGACTAAGCACCCCTGGGCCCCCGAGTCCAAAAGTGCTCGTGCCACACATGATTTGCCGTCCGAACTCCACGCTATCACTATCGCTATGTGGAGTGGCGACACCCTGTAAGTGGGCGGCGTGTCCCTAGCGGGAACCTCCGCGGGATCCGAAGCCGCTCAGACCTCCGTCAGCCTTGGAGTAACTCGGCTGCTGATATGCAACCGGCATATCAGACCGTATGTGCATCAAGGGGTCCCAACCCCTCGCTGTCCCGGTATCCGATCATACCGGACGGTGTACGGTATGCCCGGTGCGCACCGTGGATGAATGGGGGAGAGCGGATCCAACCTGGGGCGCTCTAGGAATGGGGGCGACATCCGACTGTTTGCCTCCCTGTTTGCCTCCCAAAGCGACGGGCAGGGTGGCGCAGAAGGTGGTGGGCTCCCAGCCTTCGCGCCACTCGTAGGTGCCATCTGACACCCGCCCGTAACACGCGGTGAGCCAGCGGCCCGAAGTCCTCGCCGACCGTGGACATAGGCGACCGAACCCCGGCTATCCCGCATGTTACCCCCCCGCGCTGCCCCCTTCCCCTCGGGGGGGGTCCCGTCCGCGGGTACCCCAGTCACCCCGTTGGTGACTCCCGTTGCCCGGAGGGGGACTGGGTCCGGCCCTGGTTGGGCCCTGTGGCCGACCAACCTGAGTCCGGCCCTGGTGACAGTCCGAAGGGCCTGACCAGTTCAGGCACAACACGATGTGGTGCTTGCCACCACAGCACTCACAGGGGAACGCGCGTGAGCACTCGCTCAGCGGGTGCGGCCCCAAACAACCGAAACACAATCGGTGGCGGAAGACTACCTTCCTGCGGGCAGCTACCCCGAGCGCCTTAATGTTAGCGCAACTGGTCACTTCATGACCGGCACTGTCGCAGTGCACACAGCCGTCTCCCGACGGCGCGGCATTCAAAACGCCAAATTGTTTCGACCGCCCACCCCCCCGTGGGGGCGGGGGGCGCGGCCCCTCCCGCATCCGCGCGGGTTTGCGCTGCACACTGGCCTCCGTATCCAGTGTGTCACATCGCCTGCATTCACCCTCCAAAAAATCCGTCAATTGGACGAGCGTGGGCAGTTCCGAGCTACTGCCCCCATGCAGCTGTTCAAACCGACTTTGAACAGCTGCAGGCAACCGTGACAAAACCATATACAAAACGATATATGACCATTGGTCTACCGGCAGACCAAGGTTCTGAAGGGCCCTAGTGGCCACCAGCACAGGGTTGAGCACCTGTACCCGGATATCAACATCCCGGGTTACTCTTGGTATGCTAAACAGCTTCCCCAGCTGCGCATCAACCAACCGCCGTTTGTGTTGGTAGTGGTCAAACAATATGGACCGGGCTATCTCATAATTGCCTACCGTGACCGTTAGGTGACCGACCAACTCCTTCGGTTCACCACCCCGCAGTGCCATCAATAGTTCGGCCAACTTGTAGGCGTTGTCCAGGTCGTCCCGACCGTGGACCAAACTATCGAATAAATTGATGAATGCTGGCCACTCATCAATTGCCCCACCGAAGGCCGGAATCTCCAGGTGTGGCAGCCGTCCAACAACACCCTTCGGGGGCGGGTCTCCGCCACCCTCCCCGCGGTCACCCCGTCACGACCGCTTAATTTTTTCTGCGCGACGCTCGATTTAGCCCAAGCATTCCATCGCTTGGTCAGCATCCGCGCAGAGCTGCTTCACCGCAGCCACCGAGGCTTCATCCGTAAGCCCGAGAGCTTCAGCCTCCGAAGCCAGCCGACACACCTTCCCGACGCGTGTCATTGCGTCCTCCACACGCTTGAGCAGGACATCGTCCATGTCAGGTCGCTCCACATACTTGTGAGTATGGGCGAGCCATCTCATCTCCTCACGGACACCATACCGCAGTACCGTCAAGGGCGAAGGTGCCATGGTTACCGATTCGATTGTTTCTGGTCCTATACTTCACTACCAAACTAAGTATAGCCAGAGACCAGCACTTGCCCATCAGCGCTGGGCACAGAAATTAAAACTAAGTTGTCAAACTAAGGCAACCACTAAAACAATTAAATCCTAAAACATATTTAATATAGTCGCCCTGTGGACATACACCTTATAACTATACACTCTAAATCAATTAGAGAATGCCACCATAAAACACAATACAAAATAACCCACAAAAATTGATTATAAAAACAATACAAATAAAATTTATTAAAAAATAATAAGTGGTGTGCTCCGAGACTATAAACCTAAACAATATAGCACCCTAAAACACACTGGATTCCGAAATCCAAGCTATTTTTAATATAATGTAGGTAGCCGGGAACCTTCTAGAAGTGGCCCCTCCGATATGACCCACACTTCTACTGAGGTCAGCAAAATCAGCTTAATACCCCTTAAATAGCCTGACCCTGCTCTGTAATCCGAAACAACACTGCAATGCTATGGAACCCGACTGCAATACTATAGTCCGACCGAATGACTGTTTCTTATGCTCACCGAGTAGTTTCCGACTACAAATTTATAATAATTGTTAACTAAATTGACAATTATACTTTCACTAACCGAAAATGAACTTTAATTGTGGTATACCGACCACAGACTCACTCACAAACTGATTGCCAGCCAATCTGAGATATTCTTTTCTCTCAACTACAATGTGGCAAAAAAACAACCCTACAACCGTGAATCGATGATTTCCCACTAGGAAACCGCGCCTGCTACCAAAATGTTTAATTCCACGCCTCAACCGAACGGCGTGGAATCTTGAGGGGGTTGGGTTTCACCAGCACAGGGAGAATTGGTAAGTGGTACTGACCTTGCCGTCGTAGACCGGAATTCGAAAGCTCGATTCGAGGCAGGAAAACGGGATAGGAGCACAAGTGTGGGGGGAGAGGAACCGAATCTTACTCTCGTTGGTGGCCCGATGCTGTCGCCGGCGTGTTGCTTGCCGACACGAGGAGTCCGAATACGACGAGTTGGGGACCGAACAACTTTAGCCTTCACAACACAAATCACTCACTCCGCTGACGCGAATCCACTTATTTCCCGACGATTATTATGGTTGACACTCCGACCAGGCCCGACGCCTGTGTTAGACAATTGTTACACTAAAATACAGTCAAGGCCCGACGCCATGTGCAGACATTTTTTCTCACGACAAGAAAGTAACCTAATTCGTCATCTCGTTTCGATACGAGTGACAGCTGCGGTTCCATTTCCGCTAGTGATGTCCCGATTACTCGCGGTCGATCCGCGCAACGAAAACCGGTGCGTTCCGAAGCATAAATATTAAACACGCCTAATGAGAGATTTTCTGACAGCTAAAAAAAGTAAAAAAATAGTTCTGAAAGCTACGGCAGACGGCGTTTGATTCGACGTGGCTTTCAAAAATGGATCTGTGATCGGTGACTTCATTCAATAATTTGTGTTCTGTGGCTGGTCATGTTGTCTAAATTCAATCCGTTTCTCCTGTGGTTACGCGATGTTTTGTTTTCCTGTTCTCCTCTGTTTTGTGACTATTACGACGACCCTGGCTATTCTTTCGGACTCTTGTAGCTCCTTCCCTCGACTGACCTCCGCGTGCACCCTGGACATTTGCTTGCCATTACGATTGACACCTGCCTGTGTATTGGACTTCGATTTTGTCATCATGAGTTTTCCAGCACTGGGAAAGGATTACGGTTCTTGGTCTCTGACAGACCTGAAAAACGAGCTTCGAAAACGAAATGCGAAACTTTCTGGGAAAAAGGCAACGCTCATTCAGAGGTATGTAGTTTGTATCTACAACAATAAATACTCTTCGTGTTATGTCCACCGAGCGAGACACCAGTTTAACGTTGGCCAAGATTGGGCATTAGGTGTATGTAGCACAGCCACACCATATTGGCCTGATCACTTTACAACTTTGGTCGACCGGTGTCTGGCGAGTTGTGGCTTAACCTATAATGGCAATCTTGTTGTCTTACATGTGAACCTAACATCTACGTCGCACCTATTTTTTGGCTTTAGTGAATTTCCATACTACACTTGGCGCCCCCTTATCTACAGTCCATATACATATATGTATATATATGTTACATAACTATACTATTCATTGTTGCAGACTTGAAGATTACGACAAACTCTTTGGACCTCTTGTATCTGATCCCGAATCAGTTTACAAAATCACTGTACCAGCACCTCAACATTTCCGAGACGTCACCAGTAACTCTGCAATGCCGGCACTGAGTTCAGAGGACCTAGAAATCTTTTGCCAGTTCACAGAAAGAGACGATGTAGTAACATCGCACAACATGTACCAAGAATACTTTCTAATGTCGTGCCGTATAGCTATAGTGGAAAATGATTATTATTTCACTGGAATGGTTGCTTCAGAGATGAGGAAAAACATTACCTATAATGTCACAACCAAAGTGAAAAATCACCTAATAATAGAGGCACAGTATGAATGTGCTGCTGGAATGGGACCATATTCCCAGTGTAAGCATGTTTTGGTGGTGATCCTGGGCATAATAGATATGAGTGAAAATAAAACAATCAAAACTAAATCAAGCGTTACTACCAATATTCAAACATTTCATCGGCCAAGTAAAATACATTCCGGAGATCCTTTCAAGGCTGAAGATATCACACTCAAATTCAGAGACGAACAATATAAGAAAATGGCAGTATTTGATTCAAGACCAATAGCGGAATCTGCAGAAAGTTATATAAGTAATTTTAAAAAGAAAATTGCAAACTTTTGTGGCTAGTCCAACAACACATCTACAGTAACTATGCCAATGGCTCAAATAATAAAACCTGCAGACAAACCCAGCATTTTCAGGGATCATGATTACCTAGAAAAAACTACTGAAGAGGCATTCCTAGAAAACATGATCCTCACAGAAGAAGGAATCCAGCAAGTGGAAGAAAAGACAAGACGAAATAAAAACGAATGGAAAAGAGAACGACTCACGAGGATTCATAGTTTTATTTATGGCAAGATAATCAAAACCTGCAACAGCAATATGAAAAACCTGGCTTAAACTTTAGTAAAAAATGTGGATGTGGCAACTGCAGCAATCAAACATGGTCTGAGATATGAAGCTGAAGCTGTGCACCAGTTTGAGGTAAAAACAAATCTGGTTGCAAGGAAATCTGGCATTATAATTCATAAAGAAAAACAGTTTCTAGCTTCATCACCAGACGGATTAGTGGGCGCAAGTAGTGTACTGGAAGTTAAGTGCCCATACACAGCACGCAATCAAAAGATTTCTCCAGAAAATGTACCCTACTTATACCTGTGTGAAAAGACAGGATTATTAAGACTAAATGAAAATCATAATTATTACTACTAAGTACAGGGGCAAATGATGTGCAGTGGAAGAGAAAATGCATACTTTTGTGTTTATACAATAAGTGATTTTAAAGTAATGGTGATCCAAAGGAACAATTGTTTTATAGAAAGCATGTTAGAAAAATTAGAGAAGTTTTATAATGACTACTTTAAGGAAGCCCTTGTTAATAAATTTCTGTATAATAAAAAATAATGACCCTAGTATATTACCTCTTTTTTTGTATTACCCCTTTTAATAGGATAAAGCAATGCAGAGAAAAGAGTGATTTGTATCTAAATCCCTAGTGCCTATACAAAACATAAAAGCTAAGTACAAAAGTGTAAAGGAGGCCTTCGACACATCATTGATGTTGTTTAATAAAACTTCATTTTACCTATTCATTTAAGCATCTTTATTTATTATGCTAGACCTAAAATTAACCAACATTGCGCATATAAACACAATGTCGCTCGACAACACAATTTCTGTTTGATTCAAAGGTTAAGTCAAAATCTTATATGTCTTTAGCAAGCCAATAACCCTTTCTACATGAACCCTTTTGCTTGCCACTTTTCTGGAGGAGCTAAGTGTCTGAGGTAGAATTTGATTGCCTTTTTGAAGAAAGATGGCATGTTCACTTTGACACCATAGGGAACAAAAATGTCTTGGACATTTAAGCCTTTATCCATCATTATTTCATCATTGTAGTCAAATCTACTAAGTATTGTACTGCGTTCTATAACTTGCCTATCAGTAGCAGAGCCGCCATAGCATGGAGACACATAACTTATGAAGCCACTAGGGGTAATTCCAAAAAGGATCTTTAAGGTGTTCCTGTTTTTATAGGAAGAGAATGTGACTTGCTGCGCAAAAGGTAGTTTAGGTTTTTTAATAGGGATTTCTGTCCCATCAAGTATAACCCGTGTTGATGGATACTTATCGTGAATATCTAAAGGCATGTATGCTCTTACGCTATCTCTGTCTAACCACAAGTCCAAATTTTTCCATTGCAGCGAAATGAACCTGACCCAAGTTATATTATAGATTTGTTTGGTTGTTACTTGATACATCATAGCAATTTCTTCGAAAGGTTTATGTCTCCATACTATCATTAAGGTAATGAAAAATTGTTCGAATGCATTGAGGTTCTTTGGTGGATGTCCATAAAAATAGGTAAGATTATGAGCACATTGCCCTAAAGTGTCAAACACATGCATCACTTTTTAAAATTCTCTAGGCCAGTGTAGAAGTGCACAACTTTATCATTATTTTTGTACAAGTGGATGGTAAAACCCGAGACACTACACTCATGATTTTGTACTGACTCATCTTTTGAAGTTGAGACACTACACTCATGAGTTTGTACTGACTCATCTTTTGAACTTGAGACACTACACTCATGAGTTTGTACTGACTCATATTTTGAAGTTATCTTATCATCTCTCAATGATCCCTCCTGCACCAACTCTTCATGTTGAGAAATCTCTAACCCTTCTGCTATATCATTGTGCAGTTCCACAGCAATATCTTCTTGCATGTCATCGTTGGGATTTGCAAAGACAGAGTCTGCATCTTCTTCACTCATGTGTAAGGGATCTTCATTTAAACTACTATCCACAGCGACCAAATATTGTTGCTTTTCTACAAATAATATTGGACACACTGGAAATAAAAGAAAACATATTTGAATCTCTAGTTTTATTTTTACATTTACATACAAGCACATACATTGCTTCTGTTTTCACACTAGGATACCCTGTGTTGTAGGAACCAGAAACAGCAACATCACAAACATGTAAACATCCATGCCATGAGGGTGTTTTTTCCTCCCGCCCCACCAGGAGTCGAACCCGGGACGTCTCACTTGTAACTGCCCAACTGCAACGCTACAGAGGTCGTCAAACAACATTAAGTATACCTACCTACTTGCAATGCGGCATTTCTCAATGTTTGTCACAGTATCTTGTTCATATTCCTGTCTGCAATACGGCCGGCTAAGCAGGACAACAAGCCACAGAACAATATTACTGTGCAAAGGACTACAAGCAGTGTTCCGAGTTTACAGGCCCTGTGCAGGATATCAATAACTGCACCTGCGCGGTATCAAATATTATGTTTTTTGTGACGGTATTTCTATCCACCTTGCAGAACTACTCTGCATGCTTCGCAGTCCTGCAAGGCTCAATGCAAGACAGAATATTGAATGAATTCCTTTAGGCTATAGATAACAATAGGTGACTTACTTCGTGCATAGGTTTTTTCAACTTTGGTTAGGTTAAGAGTTAGCGAGTTTAGTTCTTCAGACGTTGATGGAGATTGTTGAGGAGTTGTTTTCCATGACAACAATGAAGGAACAGAGGTTTTCTTCAATGTTTTTGGAGCAATATCTTTAAAAAAAACACATGTTAATAAGGACATTTTAGTAGCTATTTGATACTTTTCGGGCTAGGCGAGCTGTTGACATTGGCTTCTGCCACCTGTCAAACGGATTATGTGTAGGGATAGGTACAGATTGGGCAAGAACATTGCTGATAAGCTTGCTCGCATAAGCACTAATTAGTGCAAAAGATGAAATCACACCTGACTCGCGAAAGTAAGCACTCATGACCACGGGTATGGTGCGTACTAGGCATACTCGGAAATCTTTAGGTAAACTTACCTGGCTGTAACAATGATAACGGTGTTCTATTAAAATCGGATGGCTTGAAGTGATCGGAGCATATCCTGCTATGCTTTCCTAGGGTAAATCCAGGCTTTGCTGGTTCAACAGCTTGAACCCATAGTGAACGTCGATGTTCATCACTAGGGAAACGGTGAGTACCATTTTTTTTACAAAACCTAACAACGCATGGACGATTAGGCTTTTTGGTCAGAGTGTCGATAAGGGGGCGGAAGCCCCACTTTTTCCATGGTAACCAAAGTCTGTCGAACAGCATCAACACAGGGTGCTCGCGAAGGTATCGTGATGACAAAATCGAAGTCCAATACACAGGCAGGGGTCAATCGTAATGGCAAGCAAATGTCCAGGGTGCACGCGGAGGTCAGTCGAGGGAAGGAGCTTCAAGAGTCCGAAAGAATAGCCAGGGTCGTCGTAATAGTCACAAAACAGAGGAGAACAGGAAAACAAAACATCGCGTAACCACAGGAGAAACGGTTTGACACATCACAGACCAGCCACCATCAGCCACAGAACACAAATTTTTGATCTGGCAACTGGCTGTGAAAGCCACGACTTTTCAACGACATCTATTGACAAATTTGGAACTTCTAAAGTATTTTTTTTTTAAAAATCCCTCATTGCTGCCTGTGCTTGATACTCGCAAGATAATCACAAACCTTTCGGATGGTTCCCGTTGATGTAGAATCATGAAATTTGGAAGGTCTTTACAAACAGCACAAAGGAAACATCCGAAAACCGTAAATTTGTGGTTCTGTCACAAAACAAAGGTGATTTGCGGAAATCCTCGGCACGCGCGTCGGTTGGCAGGATTTTGTTTTTGTCATATTCTTTTTTGGTCCTTAACTCTTCTTGTTAGTTGCTACAAAATTATTTTTTACTTCCTGACCAGTACAAATATTTATGGTTCGCCGAATAGCCAAATGAATTAAATTTTCAAAATAGTATAGTATCGTTAAATGAAAGAGTTAAGAAATAAATTATGTATAATAAATGTAGCCCATTAATGTCCCCACCGAGGGGCAGAGGCTTTTACCCAGATACGAGTAAGATTAAGCCATTCTCCACCACGCTGGCTCAGTGCGGGTTGATGGAGGGGTTTTTACGATCTACCACGTGGCGATTGTAGCCGGGACCTACTACTTAACGTGTCATCCGATACACTGAACTCCCGATACTATACTTGAGATAACTTATTTATCTCATTGGTACATGGTCAGAATTTGACGTGCATCTCCTGTGTGAGAAGCAAGCGCGAAACCCGTTAGACCACGGAGCTCTTTTATGCCTCTCAGACATAATAATATTAAGAAATAAATTATGCCTCTATTTTAAGAACTTATTATTATTTAATTAGTCAAACATATTTTGGCGGTATTGTAACATACACTGACGAGCAATGAAAAAGTTCCACTTACAAAATGCCGACAAATACCTTAACCTCTTGAATTCCACCGGCGCCACTTTTCCTTTATAGGTTTTAAATTTAATTACCAATAAGATTCAAAATCGCGACCCGTCCCAACTACCCTCAGTTTTTAAGAGGTTAATATCTCCTAAGACACAGATCCTAGCTTCATATATTAAAAAGTACGTTTTTAATTGGTAATATTCTGATGCGCTGACGTCAGACGACGTCATTAAGCTAGCCTTTCCCGTTTAGGAGTAATTTGGTGCTATGTCACTGGAACTTTTTCATTGCTCGTCAGTGTATTTTGAGAAAATTTAACTTTCAGCAAAAAAAAGAACGTCGATAAATGTTGAAAAAAATACATATTTGCTACGAAATATAAGTGATATCGGTTTTGTATGTATAATAGGTGTATCGTACACTGTTTTCTTTAATAAAAATGTAAAACACCGCGCTTTGGGACACTTTCGGGACCGTAAGGAGGTCACGCTCTCCCCGGGGGGAGGGGAGGTAACCTAAATTTAATTCGTTCTTCAACCTACATACATTGATAGATAAAAGAGCTGCAATATTTTTCCATATTTTTAGCTACAATTCTTGAATTATATATCGCGATACGTATAGAGAAAGGTCAGCTTAAGTGATTTGGTCACGTTGAAAGGATGAATGAAATAAGATTGAGGAAACATATTCACATAGTACCTACATGTGAATAGAACGGAGGAGGAGACTCAAGAAGGTACTACAAATACTAAATTGGTAACTTATTAGTGAAGGTTGCCCCTTCACATAAGAAGTACCCGTAATCGGTGAGTTTGTATAAATGCCTTAATGTGGAGTGGGAGAAGCCAGAGAAGTAAGCCAGATTATATTAGCATGTGGAGCTATTTAGTCTTCTACCCCTTATCCGGGAAAAAGGCGGTAGCATATGTACAAAATTTAACATAACATAGCGTCACGCCTTATCCCATACGGGATGGCAGAGCCACAATTGTGTCCACTTTGTGCCAGTTATTCAATCCTCCTTTTTGCGTGAAAGGGGCTAGCCCATCGCTTCAGCTATGGAGTAATGAAGGTTTCCTGACGATGTTTTCCATCACCGTTAGAATGTTTGTATAATTAAGATAAATTAATAATCTTATTGGTACATGCTCAGGAATCGAACCTGCATCTCCTGTGAGAAAAGCAAGCGTGAATCCCGTTATGCATATTTGCGTTAAAACTCGTTATTAAGTTATTAACTGAGTTTAGTTTTGAATGAATTTCGAGTGGGCCAGATGCAGTAGGCTTACGCCCGGTTTCCGCAAGGAAACTAAGATGTGACAACTTATTGAACACTTTTTAATCTCATTTCAGCCAATCACGTGCCGCCATTTTGAATTAATCTTCGATTAATCGGCTATTACAGTGGAGCACTCTTTTAGAAACTAAAAACTGTATTTGTGATATCAGTCACGATACGAAGGTTTCCTCACTATACTGTTCACCATCGCTGCTAGAACAACCGTGTTATGTTCCTACTTGTGACAAATTATTTATCTTATTAATACATGGTCAGCACCGGATTCGAACACGTGTCTGCTGCGGGAGAAGCAAGCGTGAAACCTCCTGACCACGGACAGTGCTGTAATAAATAAAATAGTTGCGAATATTATGCATTCTGCTTCACTGTTATTCTGGAGCAAAATAAATCTATGCATTGTATTTCCTTTGTTACAGCGTAACAAACATCTTCCTGGTCAACCTGTCGGCCGCAGACTTATTAGTCACGCTAATTTGCATGCCGATACAACTCAGCAAGGCCATTACCCTCGTCTGGTTCTGGGGGGATTCGGTGTGCAAGGTGGTCTATTATATGCAAGGTAAGAAACCTTATTATGAAGCGTTATTTTGAAAATATGCCTAGAGTTTGTGTGAAACTAAATAAAATCGGTCAAGTGCGACTAGGACGGCAGGCCCGCCCACGAAGGGTTCCGTTACATTGTATATGGAACAACGAAAAAAGATAGTTTTTTGCACGAGTAAACCTTTTTAATTTTTAAAAATAAAATAGTACATATGACCTTGATATGTACTATTTTATTTTTAAACACTTCTAAACATATTTTTAAGCACTTCGAAACATTGAAAAAGAGTTTTGTGTAAACGAAACTCTTTGCTCGTTTAAACCGGAAGTGGATAGAAATAACTTATTTAGAGTAACCTATTTACAGAAATAACAATATTTAGTATAGAATTCAAAAGATCAATTATTAATCGTATACTACGCGACAAATACAGGATAGGATACCCTATGTCGTGGGAACCAGAAACAGCGACGTCATACACATATCACTACAACACCTGTTAACATGACATAGCGTCACGCCTTTTCCCATACGGGTTGGCAGAGGCACAATTGTGCCCACTTTGGGCCAGTTATTCAATACTCCATTTTGCGTGACAGAGCGTTAGCCCATCGCCGCAGCTATGGATTAATGAAGGTTTCCTCACGATGTTTTCCATCATTTGTTAGTATCACTATATCATCGGCATATCCTACCGTACAATAATGTTGTGCATTCAGTTTGGAGATGAGGTCGTTCGCCACTAGGTTCCAAAGCAGCGGCGAAAGGATAGCTCCCTGGGCGCAACCCTTATCACCAATGCGTGTTGGGATTCGGCTGAAGTGAGTTTAATTGCTCTCTTACTCAACATTTTACCTATCCACTCCATCATAACTGCATTTGCTCCGTGTTTTACCAGTTTCGTGTTTATGCTTGTGAGTTTGGTCTTGTCGAAGGCTCCTTCAGGATTCCTAGGCACATAGACTTGCCCTTTGATGTCTTCTTCAATTTTTCAAATAACAGAATTAATTAAACTAATGTGGCTTCAGATAGCAAAGCTCGACCGAAGACGCTGTTTTGAATCTAACCACTAAGATAACAACGTATTTTGATAGAAAAAACAGGTGTGTGGGTGTGTTTCTTGACTTCCAAAAGGCTTTCGACATCGTATCGATACCTATTCTTTTGATCAGACTCGAAAACTTGGGTATAAGAGGAATACCGCACGCTTGATTCAAGGACTACGTGCCGTCAACAGCGCGTAAAGTTGGGTTATTTTTCCAGTGAGAACGCTACATACAGCTACGGAATTCCACAGGGCAGAAACCTGGAACCAACCCTCTTTATAATCTACATTAACAGCCTCTGTACTATCGACATCAAGAGAGCGGATCTACTGATGTTTGCCGATGACACAATGATTTTGTTTCACGAATAGTCCTGGGATAGCCTTAAACCAATAGTCGAAGATTGACTCTGTGAAGTTAATACTAAGCCAAGCGGCTTGAGAATAGCCTTCTCACCATGAATGCACAGAAAACGAAGTACGTTTGTTTCAGTATAACCAAGGCCAACACTCTCATAGATGATTTCCAGATACAGATACATACTTATCCTAGTAACCGCAAGATGAGGCCAAATATTTTTTTGGTAATTTCGGAATTTCTATATTGTACTACACAAAACAGTGATACAGATAACTTATAATAGAAAAAACATTTATACAGACGAGCTTATCTATCAAAAGAGATTTTTTCCAGCAAACCAAGATGGTAGGAAAGGTGAAGGTTGAGCGGGGGAGGAACTGCGCGTACAATAAATCTATAGAGTTTTATTGTGCGCGCAGGTCTTCCGCCGCTCAACCATCTTGGTTTGCTGAAAGATATAAATACTACGAGTTATATTAGGTCCTTACATATTGCGCCGGTCGACTATGTTAGTCATATTTCCACGTAATGTTAAGATAAGTTGACGACCGTCACAGATAAGGTATATTTATATTCATCACGTAGTTTTGTAGTAAGTTGTATATAAGCTTAGTATTTCCTATAATAAATTAGTCTAGTATTTGCTCGCATCTCAAGCCTTTTACTTTACTCCCGAAGATGTCGCTCTCCTTATAATTGCCTCTGGCAAAGTGGTGACCCTACTTCTGAACATCAGCAACCTTCGGTAATAGCAGCATGGACCCAGCCGCGAAGAAAACTCCGTGTGCTGCCACCTTAGAAGTGCAAGCAAGAAGCACTTCGTCCAAGATCGCCTAGCCACGACTTCGGCAACCAAGACGACATCAAGCAAGCCATGACCGGACCAGATTTGAAAACGGACCAGAAGCCAAAAGATAAATAATTTCAACTGAAGATTTCCAGCAGAACGAACGCGTCGGCAAATTCATTCACAGCAAGCAGCTTTTTAAGTTCAAGATATAGGAAGCCGTTCCAGCCCCCAGAAGAGCATTGAAACATCATCGATATACCTAATTCAACGAATATTGAAATCATCCAGGAAGAACATCGCACGAAGAATTATCAAATCACTGAAGAGAGAGATTCCAAATTCAAAACTCCAAAAGTCTTTATTACTGTAGATATTTACATATACATAGCAATCGTCATTTTTTGCCACTTCTCTACATTGGACCACTGTGGGAGAAGAAGGGCGTAGAAACTCCCACAGATTGATTTTTAGATCTCTTTTTAAAAATTGCTTATGCTTAACTAATACAAAATATAATATTTAGTCATTATCATAATTAATAAGCAGAAATAAATAATTACAAAATTATTAACAGCAAGGTCTGTGTTGAGCCAGATTGACCCCATACAGACCTATCATTTAAGTAATCTTGAACATTGTAATATCCCTTTTTCGACAAAGTCGCTTTAATATGGATTTTAAATTGCTCAAATGGCAATTTCAAGATCTCCAGAGGTATCTTGTTGTAGTAGAGAATGCATTGACCCTTGAAAGAATTGCTAAACTTCGCGAGTCTAAACCGGGGCGCAAGTAGTCTGTGATTATTTCTTAGGTTAACATTACAGCTATCGCTAAGTTTGGGAAATTTTGTAAGGTTCTTGCGTACATACATAATATTTTCGAAAATAAATTGACTAGCTACAGTTCAAATCAAATCAAAATCAAATCAAATCAAAAATCATTTATTTCCATAGGATGTTGTTACATCACTTAGATCCGTCATTAAATTTTTTTGGGTGAGTTCACTAACACAATGGCGGAATCTGTGGAGAAGAGCTCACCGAAGAAACTCCACAGTCGTCGCATCTTTTGCGTTTTCTTTTTTAAATAAAATATTGTCAAATTACAAAATGAATGCTAATTATATATCGAAACAGCCTGTTACTCAAACAATCTATTCCCATGGACATCTGTCCTCTAAGTAATCAGATATCCTATAGTAACCTTTTTTATACAATTTCTGTTTTATTATTATTTTAAACTTATCTAAAGGTAAGTTTTTAATATCAGTAGGGACCATAATGTAATAGCGTATACAATTGCCTTTAAAAGAATAACTAATTTTATGTAGTCGGCTTACATAAGCAACCAACTTGTCTTTATTTCTAGTATTAAAATTGTGTATATCACTGTACTTCTAAAAATTAGTTATATTTCTTTTTACATACACAAGATTGTCATAGATATATTGAGACACAAATGTCAGAATATTGATTTCTTTAAACTTTTCCCTCAGTGACACTCTAGGCCCTAATCTATAAATTGCACGAACAGCCCGTTCCTGCAGAATAAATATACTATTAGCATTCGCAGCGTGACCCCACAATAAAATACCATAGGTCATTAGACTATGAATGTAACTAAAGTAGACTAGTCTAGCGGTGTCTACGTCGGTAAGAGCTCTAACTTTTTTAACTGCAAACGCTGCCGAACTCAGTCTGTTCGACAATTTATTTATATGAGGATCCCATTGTAGTTTGGCGTTTAAAGTAATGCCCAAAAAGATAGTCGACTGCACAAGGTCCAATCTCTGTCCTTTTATAAATATGTCTGTAGTTACCGGATTCACATTGGGTAACACGAATTTAATACATTTAGTTTTCTTTTAATTAAGTAATAAATTGTTAACAGTAAACCAGTTCACTATACTAGAGATAGCATTGTTTACCTCGTCATAATTTGATTGCTGTCTTTTAACTTTAAATATCAAAGAAGTATCATCGGCAAACAATACTAACCCATGTTTTGCTTTAACAAGGTAAGGTAAATCATTAATATATACTAAAAACAGGAAAGGACCAAGAATTGAACCTTGCGGTACGCCCATACTTATTGAAGACCCAGGTGATCTTTTCCCATTAACATCGACCATCTGAGTTAGTATGTCAATTTCTTTGAAAAGCTCTCTTAAGGAGTCTGTGCGTTTTAAATTATAAATTGCTCGAATAGCTTTTTTCTGCAAAATAAAAATAGTTTGAATATCCGCTGCTTTCCCCCACAACAAGATGCCATAGGATATGACACTATGAAAGTAACTAAAATATACTAGCCTAGATGTAGCCACATCCAATCAATCAATCAATCAATCAAATAGTTTATTTGCTATAAATATGTGTACATATGATCTTAAATAAGCAGTAAAGCGCGAGGATCAACATATTCACCATCTAGGAGTCGGTGTGCAAATATTATAAACTTAAATGTCTAGCGCAACCGTTATAATTAAATTAAATTATTCAAATTATTAAACATGTCATTAACCTTATAATATAATTTGTCCATTAGATAATAAAATAATTTATTTTTAAACATGTTAAATGTCAGGTATTTTATGTCATTGGGGATTTTGTTATAAATTTTTATTGCCATGCAATAGGCACTATTGGAAAATAATTGCAACCTTTGTGATGGAACATATAAATTATCTTTGTGCCTGCCTCTAGCATTGAACATTTCGGAGTTTTCCTTAAACATATCTGGGTATTTTTAACAAAAATGCACATTTCGTATATATATAGGCACGGCAGGGGAAGTATCTGTGTTCTTTTAAATAAAGGTTTACAGCTATCTAGATATCCTGCACCACATATTGCTCGAATACATTTTTTTTGGATTTTAAACGCCCTGTCAAAGTCTACGGAGTTACCCCACATAACTAAACCATACCGTAGTACTGACGAAACGTATCCGTGGTATGCCGATAGAGTTGCATCGTTCGTTGCCACATCTCTCGTACGTCGTAACACATAAACAAACCTATCTAGTTTAAGACACACTATGTCTATGTGGGCTTTCCAATTACAAATTACCATTCCTAGAAATAAGGTAGAGTCGACTACTTCAATATTCGTTCCTTTAAAGTTTATACATATCTCTGGTGCGGAGTGACAGTAGGAAGTCTGAAATTGTATTATTTTGGTTTTTTCGCTATTCACTTACAAGTTGTTGTTTTCCAGCCATGTCACCATATCATTAAGGGCTTCACTTATCTCAGATTCCAATACATTTCTGTTATTACATTTAATAAGGAGTGTAGTGTCGTCCGCAAAAAGGACACAGTCATTCTTCGTTACATTAGGTAAATCATTTATATATAAAAGGAATAATAATGGGCCTAAAACGCTGCCTTGTGGTACGCCATAGTTGTTTGCACGGTAGTTTGATTGGGATGTTTGTTTCATTCCATCAATGATTCTGTTTAATTCAACGCATTGAGTCCTATGAATTAGTTAGCTTTTAACCCATTCTAAGCAGTTACCTCGTATACCATACTTGTAGAGTTTGCCTAATAGAGTTGGGTGTGAAAAGAAATCAAAAGCTTTGCTCATATCCAAGAATATTGAGGCTACCGACTTCTTATCGTTCAGACTTTGGACGACGTTTTTCATAAGAGCAAAGCATGCTAAGGTTGTAGAGGAATTCTTACCAAAGCCAAATTGTTCTTTTTGTAGTATATTAAGTTGTGTAACAAAGCTGTATATCCTTTTATACATCGTCCTCTCCAGTATTTTAGAAATAACAGGGATTAAGGTAACGGGTCTATAGTTATTCATGTTACTTTTATCTCCTTTTTTATGAAGGGGTTTAACAATAGATTGTTTAAGGCGAGTTGGAAACTTTCCTTCTATAAATGTTAAATTTATAATATGTGTTATTGGTTTCGCAAGGAATTGTGCGCACATTTTTAATAGTTTTGTACCGATACCATCATATCCTGTAGAGTTTGTATTTTTTAAATTCATAATTACGGAGAAAACTTCTTTTTCATCCACAGGTGCTAAGTAGATAGATTAGGATATGTTTGTAGAGGTATTATTTGTCATATTTGCTTGACTACTATTACTACAATTCGTTAATTTTATGAAGAAATCGTTAAAAAGCTCAGATATCTCTTTTGGTTCTGTGAATGTTTTGTGATCTACTTTTAGCTCTGTAATTTCATTATTATTGATATTTGAGTCTGTATTGTCTTTAACAACCTGCCATGCGGCTTTGCAAATATTCTTTGAGTTCTTTATATATTTGGTATTTTGTAATTTTTGTGATTGTAATATACATATCCGTGTTTTGTCTGATGTTCCTAACAGCGTAAGCCGCAGAACTTAATTTACCAGCCAATTTTTATATGTGGGGTCCCCACTGCAATTTGTTATCAATGGTTATTCCAAGAAACTTCGTGTCATTTACTAATTCTAAGGTATTGCTGTCCAACAATAAACTGGTCCCAACTTGCCTGACATTTGGAAGTGAGAATTTGATACATTTGGTTTTACCAGCATTTAACAATAAATTGTTAACTGTGAACTTCTTTTAAAATTCAAATCTTCTTTTTGTCTTTCAATTTTGAAGACCAGTGAAGTATCATCAGCAAACAACACTATGTTAGTCAATTTCTCCACCATAGAAGTTTTGACAAAAGTTTTGACAAAAGTTATAAAATATGTTGCTGATATTATCTGCCCGATGTTATGCTACATAATAAATATCTGCATCGAACATGGTATTTTTCCGGATCGTTTGAAAACTTCTATCGTCAGACCACTCTTCAAAAAAGATAACAAGGAACATATTAATTGTTACAGACCAGTGGCTCTTATCCCAATATTTTCCAAAATAATTGAAAAAGCAATATATGAAAAATTATACAGATATTTAGAACTTAATAATATACTTGCGGATGAACAGAAGGGATTTAGAAGAAATAAGAACATTAATATGGCTGTTTTCGATTTTTTAACCACGATAATGAAAAACCTAGATAACGGCAAAAGAGTGTCATCGATATTTATGGACCTCACAAAAGCATTTGACTATGTCGATCACAAAATCTTAGCTCAAAAATTAAATAGTTACGGAATAAGAGGGAATGTTCTTAGTCTACTAGAATCATACTTGAGTAACCGGTCACAATTGACAGAAATAAACAAAATCTGCCCTAAGACAAAAACAGATCAAGTGTATTCTTCTGACGTAAAGGAAATTAAGTATGGTGTTCCACAGGGATCCGTATTAGGACCTTTACTGTTTATTTTATATATAAATGACATCCCAAAAGCTATAAATCATCCAATAGTTTTATTTGCTGACGACAGCACAGTGACATTTATCGGTAATAATTTAATTAACTTAGACATATATGAAAATGACATTAATAATAATTTAACACATATAATTGAATGGCTAACAAAAAACAATCTTTTAATTAATCTGGGAAAAACTAAACTAATGAAATATAGGCTAGGGCACGGACAGCAATACGCATTGAATATTAAATACTTGAATGAGCAAATTGAATGTACAGAGACAACAAAATTCTTAGGTTTCCATATTGATTCCAACATGTCGTGGAAGACACACATCGAACACTTGCAAAAGAAGCTAAATCAATATGCGTATGCGTTACACATGCTTACAAAAATTGTGAACACTGATGCTGTACTTGTCTCGTATCATGGTTTTGTAGAGTCTTCCGTGCGCTACGGTATAATCTTCTGGGGAAATGCGACGGGTAGAGAGACTATTTTTTAAGCGCAGAATAAATGTTTGAGGGCTATGTGCAAGCTGGTCCAAACTGACAGTTGTAAACCCTACTTCAAAAGTCTCAACATTCTTACGATGCCGTCTCTTTACATATACGAAACCTTGGTTTTTGTCAAAAGTAATATGCATCTTTTTCAAAATGTCAAAAGCAGGCGTCACCATATGATGCTCAAAATGGAGTGCCACAAGTCAGCCTATTTTAATAAAAGTATATTTGTCATGGCTATTAGAATATATAACAAACTCCCACAGTCTGTAAAAGAAATACAAAATATACACACATTTAAAAAGAAAATAAAGGGTCTTCTAACAAACAAGGTTTATTACAGTGTCGATGAATACCTCAGTGATGTTTTATAAAGATGGCGACAATGTATTATATGCCAGATGCCTAATATAGTCATATATGTAGGTAATTAGTAATTCTACGCTAATTTTTAATGTTTATAATGTAATTAATACTTATAATGTAAATAATATTCATATGCCCTCCCATGGCAGAGCATAGAGACCCATCGCTCAATGTCATTGATTAGATCTACATATTACCTATGTTCCTGAATAAATGATTCTTTATCTTTATCTTTATCTTTATCTTTAAAAGGCAGATCGTTAATATATACCAGGAATAAGAAAGGGCCTAATATGGAACCTTGTGGAACGCCAATTTTTACCCCCGATCCATCAGATTTAACGCCGTTGACTTCTGCCTTTTGAATTCTATTGCTTAGGTATGATCTTAGTAGATCCAACGCTTTATTTCTAACTCCGTAATGATTCAATTTCATTAGTAACGTGTCATGATCAACACAATCAAATTCCTTCGACAGATCGCAAATAGCATCCTGTGCGGCTTCCCATGCAGAATAAATATGAGATATAACCGTAATACCTGCATCCGTAGTCGATTTACCCCTAGTGAAACCGTATTGCTTGGCGTGGTGTTGTTTTGTACGGTTAAAGTGTAAGAGCATTTGATTGAGTATAATCTTTTCAAAAATTTTACTTAGTGCTGGAAGAACCGATATTGGTCTGAAATTTGACGGATCACCCAGGTCTCCCAACTTGAACAGAGATATAAAGAGATATATATATATATATATATAAACGATTAGTGTACAAGATGTGCCCTATGTTGCCAAATCCCAAGGTTTTTAGGCACACAAATTTCATCAATCGACAACTATATATATATAAACGATTAGTGTACAAGATGTGCCCTATGTTGCCAAATCCCAAGGTTTTTAGGCACACAAATTTCATCAATCGACAACTTGATATTCGCTCAAGAGTGAAGAGCACGCACGTACATTTGACGTACGAGATCATTGACTGCCTACAGCCAAGGTTACAGATTTAATGCTGACGCTGATTTAGCACAATCATCCTTGTGTAGGTACGTTCGCAATTATAAACAAACAGTGATTACAACTTCAACGACGTGCGATGTAAATTGATTCATCGATTCCTGAAAAACATGGGCGGCTGCAGCATTAGACGACTCTCCTGCGGATTTTTTCCAGGTTATAGGTTAGGTTATTTTACTAACCGCGAAGCCCCATTTTCCTAGTGTTTTTCTGTTTTCCAGTTATTAGTTTATTTTATGTAGTGTGCGGCCAGATACAAGACTTTCCTGTAGTAAATATTAACTAATTATTTAAACTTATGTTGAATTCACATAACCGTAGTTCCTTTATTTTTCTAATTCGTGTAAGATTTACCTTTAGATTAAGTTGCAGTATGCACAATTACTATCTAATTTATGTTTATTAAAATCCTACTAGTTATTATTGCAGTTGTTATAAGTTTGTTATGGTATACACATTTTTAAAGTTATCTCGATTCATTTAAGGTTATTGTTTGATTCTAACTTAGATTTTTGTTCATCGTTATAAGTACATTCATTTATATTTTTCCCTAAAGGGGGGAATATCTGTGCCGGTCGACTATGTTACTAATATTTCCACGATAAGTTGACTACCGTCACAGATAAGGTATATTTATATTCATCACGTAGTTTTGTAGTAAGTTGTATATAAGCTTAGTATTTCCTATGATAAATTGGTCTAGTATTTGCGTGCATCTCAAGCCTTTTTCTTTACTCCCGAAGATGTCGCTCTTCTTATAATTGCCTCTGGCAATCATATGAAATTGGCGTTTTGCATGGGAGGAACATAAAGTCGTTTTTTTTTTACATAATATATTTATTTAATCAAAGTATGTACCATTGCTATCTATACACTTTTGCCATCTCATAGGTAGTTCTTCGATCCCTTTACTAAAAAAACATTCGGACGGGAATCAATAAAATCTTTGAAGGCGGTTTTGACTGCCCCATCGGAGTTGTATTTTTTCCCTTTCAAGAAGTTATCCAAATTTAGAAAAAAAAGGTTATCTGTTGGAACAAGGGCCGGAGAGTACGGTGGATGTCTTAGACATTCCAATTGAAGCTCCTCTAATATGGTAACCGTATGTTGTGCAGTGTGTGGTCTAGCGTTATCATGAAGCAGCAGTGGCCTAGAGTGATTGACCAGCCTCGGTTTTTTAGCGATTTTCAGTTACTGACAATAGATATCTGCTGTAATCGTCTGGCCAGATTTAAGAAAGCTGAAGGTGAACGAAACCAGCACTAGTCCACCAAATGCTCACAAGTAACTTTTTTGGAGTAAATTTTCGCTTGGGGCATGGTTTGGCTGGTTCGGCAGGGTTCAGCCATTGCGATGAGCGCTTCCGATTATAGTACAGGATCCATTTTTCATCACAGGTAAAGATCCGATTTAAAATCCTTTCATTATGTACCGGGTGAGTAATGCAACGCAGCAGTCAACGCGCGTTTGTTGATTTGCTTCACTCAGTTCGTGAGGTACCCACCTTTCAAGCTTTTTCACCTTCCCAATTTGCTTCAAGTGGATTAAAACAGTTTTATCACTAACACCGCAGCCTGCAGCTAACTCGGACGTGGTTTGCGATGGATCCGCTTCCACAATAGCCTTCAATTCTTCATTATCAACTTTGGTCTCCGGCCGTCCACGGGACTTGTACTGCAGGTCGAAATTTCCAGAACAAAAACGTTGGAACCAAAAACGCACTGTGTCTTCTATTGCGGCACCGTCGCCATACACATCATTAATCCTTCGAGCCGTTTCTGCAGCACTGGTGCCACGGTAAAACTCATACTCGTTAATAACGCGATATTTCAAGTTTTCCATTTTGTAAGCTGAATGACGCATTAAAAAAACAATTGAGGAAAAAACAAATTATTATAATTTTAGAAACACAAATACATGAGTAAATAGCTGTATAAATTTTAATTTGTAATTCCTAACCATAGAGGAGATATTTGAGATCAAAATGGCCAGTACGGTGAAACGCCAGTTTCATATGTAAGGACCATATACTACAAACAATATTAAACTGATAACCCTAATTGCTAAAAATGAACTGCATACACAATAACTACGGGTGTTGTTCGTACACAGCATGCCCGTCACGCACCCACTTATCAGGCACTCACTCTACTCAGTGCCTGTGTTGCTCAGCAGCCAGATTTAGATATTTTTAGTATGCCGATCTATATGTTTTTTAAAATTGTGTACTTGTTTTTAAATAATCTGTGATTTGTAAATTTATATAATAGGATATTGTGTTTGTCGGTATTTCATTTTTTTTGTTTATTTTTTAAGTGTTAACCAATTTATAATATATATATATATGTGTGTATGTCATGTTACCGTTAACGCTCACATGATTTGGTCTCAAGACTGTAAATGTGACCTGTAATTACCAATAAATCTTTAAATCTTTTTTTTTAAATCTTTTTAAACTTAAATACAACGTTACAATATGAATAAACCGTATAATAAACTAATACATACCAATATATTAATAAATACTAAAACACACATAAACCTGTCCATAGTGTTTACATATAATAATAATATACATACTATGACTGTCACGAAAGAGAGGAAGTAATCTTTTACCCGGTTTTTGAAAGAGAAAAGAGTAAAACTGTTCTACAAGGAACAGTCCCAGTCTTTTTTTTCAAAAACCAGTAACCGGTACATCCCATAGTCAGAACGCCTGCAACCTGAAGGAGTGCTCATATGCGGTGGTGTTTTGCCTAGGAGTAGCTAAGAGTAAGGCCGTGTGAGATCTCCGTTGCCGATCTTCTGAAAAGAGATACTCAAAGCGGTCACGAAGGTAGCTGGAGTAGCGCGAATTTTTCAATATATTGAAAAAATAAGATAGAATATGAGAGTCTCGTGACGTCGAAGAGAAAGCCACCCCAAATCTTTGCGATATTGGGCAACATGTTGAAATTAGCGCAGCCCGAAGATAAACCGAATTCCGAGAAACTGAATTCGTTCAAGTTTCTTTAGTAGATCTTCGTTCGCGACCGCCTCAACAGACATCCGTGAGTTATTTTGTGTTGTGTTACTAATGTGTAATGAACTAAGAAGGTCAAGTGCATTATTTTTTTCACCATAATAAGCTGGCTTATCGTGACTAAAATATCGTGATTTACACGTTTGAAAGCTTTAGAAACATCACGAAAAACCCCGATTGCGTCATGTGAATTATTCTAAGCTCTTACTATGTTATAAAAGTTCAGCTCAGTCGTTGAGCGACCCCAAGAGAAACCGTTTTGTTTGTTATTCATCAAATGATGCTTTGGAAACAGGAATGATTTTATTTAGTTTCATAAAGTCAGCAAACGTGCCACTAACAACACTTTACTTAAAAATACAAGCTAAAAGAGAGAGTCACAGAGAAGCTCTCAAGATCGGCGGTTGTTTTAACAAATCCAGTAATTTAAAAGCTTTGTGAATAGTAGAAGGACTGACATGTACGAATTGGAATTCAACATTGCATTTTGTTTTACTATCTTTAAGTAAGGATTCGACGACAGTGGAAGACGAGTTTAGTGACTTAGTGACAGAAACTGGAATATCCTAAAATAAATCATCAAAGGTTTTGGTAACTTAAGATCTTCTGTTACGAAGTGGTCATTAGCGCTCCGTTTAAAGCGTTGTTTTTCTTTCCATCCATCTTTGTTTTCTTCCTTAACTGCCTGCCATGTAGTTTTAATGACATAAGTACTAAGTATTGATCCTCTTGCGAGTATGTTCCGACTTAGCTGTTAACATTATAGGATCACTCGTGTGTCTATGGTAGGTGTGTAAAAGTTATGTTAACCGTTTTTATAAAAATATTAACCTAGTTTATGAAACTTATAGCCAAAAGTTTATAAACAGCATTCACCAACGTGACTTGTAATGAAATGGATTGAAGTAATATCTTTAGACATGCGCCCACGTAACAATAATAACTTTGCCTCCACCACGCCATCTGGAAAAAATATGATGCCATATTAATCTGTTAATATTCCCCACAGGAGTGGCAGTAGCAGCCAGTGTTTTCACAATCACAGCGATGTCAGTAGACCGATGGCTGTCCATATCTCCCCAGCCTCGCGTGAACCCGCCGAGTCGAAGACAGGCAATGTTGCTGATAGGTCTACTGTGGCTGGCTGCTCTGCTTATCTTTGTACCAGTAGTCATGGTTGCAACGGTAACAGAGGTGCCAGTACCGAAGGTTGTAAAGCGACTAAACGACACGGTGAGTACACGAAAGAGTTACTCAAGTAACTATGGTTGGTATGTAGCAATAAATTAAATGAAAAAAAAAGGTATTGGCTGCGATGATCGGATAGCCCCTAATCTATTGAATAACTGGCATAACTGTGTATTTCCTTATTTTTTATCTTCTTCACTGACTCGTAATGATATACGAACTGAAAATATTTACAGAAAGTCATCTTGGACACGGACACTTAATAAAAAAATTAAAGTAAAAGTTCTTTATTACTCTAGATATTTACATATACTTAGCTAACGCCATTTTATGCCTCTTCTCTAAACTGGACCACTGTGGGAGAGGAAGGCGTAGAAACTCCCACATAATGATTTTTAGATCTCTTTTAAAAATTGGTTGTGCTTAACTAATACAAATAAATATTACAATATTGATTATAATTATTAATAAGCGGGAAAAAATTATTACAAAGTTATTAACTTTTGAGCTAGATCAACCCCATTCACACCCGTCATTTAAGTAAACTTGAACATTTTAATATCCCTTTTTCAACAAAGTCGCTTTAATATGCTTTTTACATTGCTCAAATGGCAATTTCAAAATCTCCAGAGGTATCTTATTGTAGTAAAGAATGCACTGATCTTCGAAAAATTGCTTACCTTCGTGAGTCTAAACCGCGGCGCAACTAGTCTATGATTACAGCTATTGCTAAGTCTGGACAATGATGTAAGGTGCTTGCGTAGATGCATTATACATAGTCGGTCCATAACTTCTGTCACAAATATTTTGCCGCATGGTAAATAATACCAAGTTTTATTTTATTTAATACTATATATGGTTTGATAGCTCATTAAATACTAATAAATTAGAACGATTATTGGATTTAAATGCTTAAAGCCATAATATTACACAAATGCTAGTTTCTTCAGAGATTTTGCACATTTTTACCCAATCAAAAATACGGACGTGATTCATCAAACAATAAATATCTTTATCTTTATCTTTATCTTTATTCACTTTAACTTTTATCCATGACTCTTAAAACCTTTCAAACTTACGTGAGATTTTAGTCAGAACCCTCCCTGAACCCGTTACCTTCATTTTGAAGCATAAGATAACTAAGTCTGGGTTAAACTAATTTTCGTATTCACATTTTACGTAGTGTACTTGTTGCCCACAAGATCATTTTTATACGTTTTTCTGAAAACGTAAAAAGTACGTAAAGTTCTCTTTGGGAGCTGTTGGAACTGAAAGCTAACAGAAAATCAAATGCAAGTTGTTAAGCATGGTCTAAAATCGAGGTTTCAGAATAAATAAAAAAAACCTTGTTGTTATCTGGAACACTGTTTTTTTATTAAATTTGTGGTAAGTGGTATTTTTGTCAGTTGTGGCGTTTTTTGGGTTCGCGATTGTCTCAAGTTATAAGGTTTTTTGTCATATTGCGATAATCGTACAAAATGTATTGTATTGCAATTTGATTCGTATAAAATAAGCTTTTTAATCATGCTTTTTAATCATTTAATCATAATCATAATACGAATAAGAAAAAGTTTATTGCTGAGTTTTATCTATCAAAAACCTTGTGACAGAACTTAAGAACCGACTAAGTATTCTTTCTTTAAAAAGCTCTAATAAGGAATCTGTGCGTTTTAAATTATGAAACGCTCGAATATCTCTTATATGTGTGTGTGTGTAGATAAATAAATAAATAAATAAATAAATAAATCTGTAAAATTAAAATAGTTTGAATATCCGCTGCTTTCCCCACAATAAGACAACATAGTATATGACACTATGAAAGTAACTAAAATATACTAGCCTAGACGTAGCCAAATCCGTGTTTTTTCTGATGTTCCTAATAGCGTAAGCCTCAGAACTTAATTTACCAGCTAATTTATCTATGTGGGGTCCCCATTTCAATTTGCTATTAATGGTTATTCCAAAAATCTTTGTATCATTTACTACTACTTTGTATCATGTACTAATTCTAACGTGTTGCTTTCTAAGAATAAACTGGTCTCAACTTGCCTGACATTTGGAAGTGAGAATTTGTTACACTTAGTTTTACCAGCTTTTAACAATAAATTATTAACTTTGAACCAATTCAAGGTTAAAGACAATACTCCATTAACATCATCAAATTTTTATTTTTTTATTTTTATTTTGAAGACCATTGGAGTATCATCTGCAAACAACAAAATTCGATTCTCCACCATGAAAGGCAGATCGTTAATACATACCAGGAAAAAGAAAAGGCCTGATATGGAACATTGTAGAACGTCAATTTTTACACCCGATCCATCAAATTTAACTCCGTTGACTTCTGCCTTCTGCCCTTTGATATATATTGCTTAGGTATGATCTTAATAGATCTAATGCTTTATTTCCAACTCCGTAATGATTTAATGTCATCAATAGCGTATTATGATCAACACAATGAAATGCCTTCGACAGATCGCAAAAAACTCCGATAGCATCCTGTGCGGCCTCGCATGCAGAATAAATATAAGATATAAGGGTAATACCTGCATCCGTAGTCGATTAACCACTAGTGAAACAGTATTTTTTGCCGTGGAGTTGTTTTGTACAAATAAAGTGTGAGAGCATTTGATAATCTTTTCAAATATTTTACTTAGTGCTGGAAGAAAAGATATTGGTCTGAAATTTAAAGGATCCCTTATCACCCGACTTAAACAGAGGTAACAGTTTACTGTGTTCCATGAGGTCTGGAAAAGCTCCATCATTTACACATTTATTGATTATACAAGCGAAGTGCGGTGCTAGAAATAAAATTAATGAACCAATGACTTTGACTAATATACCCCACAGGTCTTCAGTATTTTTTAAGTTAAGTAATCTAAACGTTTTGAAAATGTCCTGGGGATATACATAATGAAATTTTTGAAATATACATTACTGACGCTAGTGTTTTTTTTTCAATAAAGTCTCTGCTTCATATGGAGATGAATTTAGACGATCCTTTGTGAGTAAATAAGTAAAGTTGGTGAAAAATGCAAATGCAAAAAGCTCGAGCAATCTCAGCGTTGGATTTAACAACATCATAACCTATCTTTAGGCAGAAATCATTGTCCCCTGGCATAATTTTGCCAGTTTCACATTTTATTACTTGCCAAACTATTTTCATTATATTATTTGAATTTCGTATTTTTTTATTAATATGTAAAGTTTTTGCAGTTCTACAAACCAACTTGAAAGTTTAAGAAGATTTGTTAAATTTAATTTAAAAAATAATAATTTAGAATATTTTTAATCTCTTGTAGGGCCACGATATCCGCAGAGCTTCAAACCTCGCACACACTATTCATAGAGCGTTGAGTTGATTTACAATTAAAGCTAGCGAGTTTTATTTTGACAGGGGTGTTATTCATCATGGGACTTAGTAGTGTTATTAGCTGCGACACTGTGAGCGCTACGTTCTCTGAATCGACGGAACTGTAAACCTTCAAGCCAAAAATCTATTTCTAAAAATCTTTTCACCTTGGTAGCGGGTATTGTTATTTTGAAAGAATTAAAATTAGTTTTTCTGTGCTGTTTAATAAGCTCCACAATAATACATTCTTCTCCCATATCGCGAATATGCTCCTTTACTTAATTTTCTAGCATATGTATTTTCATCCTCGAAAGGTATACAGCTGTTGTGGGTACAGCTACCTCTATTTAACAGGGTACTTTTAGTGCCCCACACAAATTCTTTTGTTTTTTAGCCCTTTTGTGCTGTACTTTTTTATAAACCTGTCGTCACGTTCGATTGTGGTGTTCGTTTTGCTTCGCCAGCGCCACAAAGGTTTCGCGAAGCTGCTTGACCGTCTGCAGCTCTGCGTTTGCGGTGGCGAGCTGAGGACCGGGCGAGTCAGTAAAAGCGGTCGACCTTGAGGCGGGCCGGTCGCAAAGCATCTATGTTTAATCAGACCTTAGTCTCAAACAGCGTCATCCCATTTTGAGACGGTGCCAAAACATATGTTATGTAGCTCAATCTTCATAAGTGCTATGTCTTTAAGCAGTCGCGTAACGTCTACATGGTCGACGGATACTGGGGGTAGTTTGTTCAGATCTTGAGCAACATATATTGGCTGTTTCTCCGGCTCGGTCTCCTTGAACATTTTAAAAGCATCCTTAATGTTATTTTTTGACTCGTCTTTAACCTTCCTCGTTACTAGTCTATTATCTTCAGGTAGACACTTGAATATTTCTGCCTTGCCTCGTTCGATTTCGCTTCCGCTGAAGTTCGATACACATATTGCACAACACTCAGCTCATCCAATATTTGGATTTTATTTTGCACGAATGTTAGGAACTGGTTAATCACTGAGTTTAGATTAGCCATTGTTATCCAATTAAACACATATTGCGATAAGCGTAACTTCTAGATTGATTTACGTTGTTAATTTGATGCGCCCACCGTGAGTTAACGCGACCTGTCCGGTAAAAGCGCAAGGGACTACTGAATATCATATCAGATATTATTTACAAACGCTGCCGTAACTTTTGCAATGACCATCTCTAGATAGGGATAAATTCACCTACGAACAGAAAATCCTTGAAGAGAACAAAAATTATGCAAATATTGCATAGGGACGGAAGGTTATAAAGAATATTATACAAGGTTATAAATAATAATTTAATAGTTACTTAACTACCGTTTGCTCTATGTACACTTGCAGAAGAAATCCCCTAACCCACAAATAAGACAGAAACCCAATTGGCCCAATTGACTAGTACTGCTCCATTTCCTCATATTTTTCTCTTATAGCCTACTGGTCAAGTTGAAATCCTCCAGCATATCCACGAATTGAAAGCCAATAAAGCCCTGGGGCCTGATGGAATGGGCAACTGGCTTAAAAGACTCATAAGTTAAAATATCGTCACGCCTCTCTCGTTTAGCCTATTAAATGAAATTTTACCAGACTCGTGGTAAAAGCGTGGAGTCACACCAAGCCATAAAGCAGGAGATGGAGAAAGCTACTCTACAGGCCGATATTTTTGCTCTTTGGCCTCGAAGATCCTATAAAAAATCGTTAATCACCGACTAATGTCGTACCTAGAGATATGTAATGTCCTCTGGCCTGTCCAATATGGTTTACGTCAAATTAGATCAACTAATCATGCTGCCAAAAATCTTACCAATACCGTAATCATACAACGGCGACTATCTTCATCGATTAGGTGAAGGCATTTAATACAGTATCCGTTCCGATGAGAGCTATGTAATAAAAATAATAAAACACGGTATTACGTTGTAAGCAAACTGAACGAAGTGACTTTATTCATGGACAATTCAGTACAGACTTGACATGTTAGGTGGTGTTGCTAAGGTCCATTTAAATATCAATTTATGATACTGGGGTATTAGAAATTTACCTTTTACATCTAAATTACAAACAATCATAATGTAGAGTATAAATATTATTACAATTTATTTCTTAACAATAATAATATTTTTTTCAAACACTTGTAATGTTATACCCCACATAGACCCTTAGTTAATAATTTTAAGGGCATGCTTGAAGTTGGCAATTTGTTTATCACAATGACATTATTGTACATTACTTCCTAATGTAATTGTACCGCACATCCTGTTTAGAACGTTTATGTGACTGATGATTATTTGCCAGCTTTATTGCGCTCTGACTATCACTGTATAATACTATCTTATTACAAATACCAATTATTCTAAGTTTTTAAATAAATAGCTTCACGACCAGCTTCTGTCGAAGCCATGTGATCAACTTCACAATTGCTTAACAGGATGCGAAACGGTACTTACCTTTTCAAGTGATGTCATAAGAGGGTAAAATATCAATACAAATTGTTACCTATGCCATATTAATAGCATCCTACAGAAACACTAAAAGCTAATGTACAGAAACAGTATGGTTATAACCGTATCAGTCGTCACTGCTTACTGGCGTTGAAATAACTTCCAAAAGCCGACTGATTCGCTTTGACGATTTTTCTCTAACAAACAATTTCACACACTCAATCAAATAAGTGACTTGAAAATACATTTTCAGTCTAGCACTACATAAGCTGCTGTATTTGATGAGCTAGCTGCTAATAAAAGTCCACATTCTCACCGTGATTAAATGATTTAGACACACGTAAAAACGCGCTAAAACCAGCATCCACAACCTTCTCTCATATTTATTAAACTCTTTTGCGTGACACTACTTGAACAGTCACGTACATTATTCATACACAAAATAACGGATATTTCCGTTGTGTGCTTGCGAGGACACCCTATAAATAGCACGCACACATGAATTTTCAATCTGTGATTGAATGCGTTCACTGCGCTTGGTTATGGTTTTTCATAGACTGGGACGGTACTTACTTTTACATTTTTAAAATTTTTATGGCATCTTCCGCACTGCCGTACAAATCAACCAAATAACCTTAGGCATAGGCAGTGAGTCCCGCACCATATTAAAGCTAGAGTTCCTTTTATATGCTATCAACAGAAATAGCAGAGCCAGATTTAATAAATAAAATCTTTTGTACGACCGTCTATCGATGGTGTCGCTTGCCTAATCTGCGTCCACAAATCCCACTAGTTACTCTTACTCTTTCTTTGGAATATCTTAAGCAATAGTAACACGTTATTGTTTTATCGTTCCAGTCTTCTTATTTTAAAATTCACACTTGTAACTGACTCGACCATACCTGCACAAGTGAAACGGAATCGATCAATCATGGAAAAAGCGAACGCCATAAAATATCAAGGGATAGTGTTAGATGAAAACCTTTCTGTACAGTTTTTACATAATTAATAACGACCTACTTTTAATTTGTACTACTTACTTAGTATGACATTATTACCTATACAAAAACAAGTAGTAGCAATACGATCTTGATCGGGTTAACATCTACCAAGAAAGACTTGCCTGATTTATCTGTATTTCGTGTTATTAAGTGACAATATAGTGCTTTACTGAACTTTGGTGATCTTTCTCTAACTAACTACAACAACTACAAGAACCCATCATAGCTACCAGAGCTTAAACATAACTTCCTATAACATCTTCAAGACGTGTGACCACTACACCGTACATTTTTATGGTCCTTCGAGCATCGAGAAGCAAGTGCCACAAACTAAGTGACTCTTTGTTCCTTCTATTCCTCACTGATAACGGATCGGTTCTTTCGGCCTCCACCAGCGGAATCACCGAATTGAATTGAGAAGTCGTAAACATCGGTGCAGGGATGGAGGGGATTGAGATTCACGGCCGTGATCACTTGCATCCATCATCCAGCGAGCTCTGAACTGAAACTACTTACTTCAATCAACAACAACTTTACCTTTTCGCGTTACTGTGAACTGCAGGACGTGAAAGTGAACAAACAATAACAACTTTACCTTTTCGCGTTACTGTGAACTGCAGGACGTGAAAGTGAACAAACAATAACAACTTTACCTTTTCCCGTTACTGGGAACTGCAGGACGGGAAAGGAGGACAACTAAACTTCGCCGAATCCCTGAGCGTTCAAACTTGAGGAACATCATGGAACATCTAACTTTACAACTAGAACTTTTTAACAAATTCAAACAAGGATGCATTAATTATGGGAAGGACGGCTCATCGAGGAAGACTAAGGACTACCTATCGAATACGCTCTCCAAATTCGACGACTACTGGCAGGAGTTTGAAGAAAGGCATGGAACAATTGAGGCCACGGTTCCTGAAAAGAACATCAAGTACTTTACCGATGACGTCTATGCTATGACTAAGAAAATGTATGAAAAACTAAAGATGACTTTTTGAAGAAACTGCAAGCTCTTCAAGGGTTAAAACCAACCCCTACCAACTACAACATCAACTTTGATTTGGCGGGGATCCCAGAGGCTAATGAAAACAACATCAACTAAGTAAGTTCATAACTACATAAGTTCAAGCAAGAAATTAACATCAAAGCGCTTGATCGCGCCATGGCAAAAATCGATTTTCAGTCCATCACTGAAAAATGGGAACTGGAAGATTGTTTAGCCATCTTAAAGTCGAAATTAGAACCTGTCGACAAACTGCACTGTGAGATTGAGGCAAGTCTGGCGGGGGTCCAGTATGAGGCATACAACTGTCTTTTCCTGAAAGGCGAATAGGATTATGAACAATTACGCAAACAACTAAAATACAAACTACATTCAACAATGCACTATCAGCACTCTGCGCTGCGAGTCGACATACCGGAATTTAAACGAGACTACAGACAGTGGATTTCTTTTAACGATCTATTTACGGAAACAATCCACAACAACCCCACTATAAACAAGGCGCAAAAGATGCAGCATTTAAAGACGAAACTTCATGGTGAAGCTGAGAGGATTGTTCAACACCTATCGATCAGCGCGGATAACTACGATTCATGCTGGACACTTTTAGTGCAAAGATACGACAATCGTCATCTGTAATTTGTGACCTTCATGAACACCATAATGCATTTGCCCAACATACAACAACGCGACGCGTTCAACTTAAAAAAGATGCATGACGTCGAACGGTTTCGAAAGCTGTCAACGGTTTCGTGAATATCGGCCTAGACGTACAAACATGGGACCCCATCATTGTGTATTTGATGTCACAAAAACTGGACGCAACTTCCTATGAGGACTATGTGAAGACTGATGATCTGATGGGATGATCAACGAGCGATTCCGAAACTTAAAGAATTTTTAAAATATTTGGAGGGAGCATTTCTCGCCTTTGAAGCAAAGAAAAGCACAAGAAAAGAAAACTCAACGAAGCCCTGCTCTACTCCGTCAAATAAACAAACTCAAGAAAAAAAACCTTTTGACTACAAACAAACATTTAACAAAATCTGTCATACAACTTATGGCCAATGTCCTTTATGCAACGAAAATCATGTTTTGATGCAATGTCCGAAATTCGTCGACATGGATACAGCGAAAAGAAACGGCACAATTGCGAAACTTCGTTTATGCAAAAACTGTCCTTTTAGCCACGGCTGGGACGCTTGCAAATCAGCGAAAACATGCAAAAAGTGCAATTTGAAACATCATACGATGCTTCATTACGCAAAAAAAAACAACTGCAAACATAAACATCTCAACTCAGCAATCTTCCAATTCGGGTCAAGCAAATACTTCAAATCACGCACCAACTAACGATAAAGATTTTATTAACAACAGTTCAATTGAATATTAAATCTATTGATGGAACTTACCAAAATCTTCGCGGACTTCTGGATCAAGGAGCATAAGTAAAACTGATCTCGGAAAGGGCGGCCCATCTTCTAAAACTACCCCGAAAGAAATTTAATGCCAGCGTCAATGGAATTGGATCATCTTCAGGGGAATTCAAAAGAAGTCTTCAAATAAACTGTAAATCAATTAACTCGGATAACACGTTTGAAACTCAAGCGCTGATTATGAAAAAAGTAACTAACAACTTACCGAACGTGTCATTCCCCAAAGCTAACTGCCCTCATTTAAGCAACTTATAACTCGCCGATCCGGAGTATAACATCTCTCAAAACATAGATTTCTTACTTGGGGCAGGAGTGTACGCTGAAATAATTCTGGACGGCTTACTGAAAGGCAATCAATCAGCCCTTATTGCACAACAAACGCAGTTCGGGTGGATATTATGTGGCAGCATAACTAAATCATACTGCTGTAATGTAACTTTGATTGACCTACAAGAACTAACACGCTTTTGGGAAACCGAAGACATCTCCCAGCAGCAACCGGATACGCCAAAGGAAGAGCAATGTGAAGAGTTTTACAAAAAGGCTGTTCAGCGTAATTCTCAAGGACAATACATTGTTCAGATGCCCTTATGTTCGGATTTTGAGAGAAAACTTGGCAATTCAAAAAACATAGCCATCTCGTAATTTCTTCAAATTGAAAAGAGACTAGAGAGAAAACAACAACTAGCGACCATGTATCGAGATTTCATGAAAGAATACGAAGATTTAGGTCACATGGCGCCATCACAGACCACAACATCAGCTCTTCAATGTTTTCTCCCACATCATGTAGTTTTGAGAGAAAGTTCAACTACAACCAAACTTCGAACAGTGTTTAACGCATCTCAGAAGACATCTAGCGGCTACAGCCTCAACAGCCTGCTAGAGAAGGGTCCGAACCTACAAAAAGACATTCAAGCATTGATTTTGAAGTGGAGAACTTACTATGCCTTCACAGCGGACATTGAAAAAATGTACCGTTGCCTCTGGATTCAGGAAGAACAACGAGACCTGAGGAAAATCATCTGGAGAGCCTCACCAACAGAAAACATGCAAGAATACAAATTATAAACTTTAACCTACGGTACTAAGTGTGCTGGCGATGAGAATTTTAAAACAATTAGCTAGTGATGATGGAGATAAGGTACCATATCCAGGTGCAGCAGTGACCTTGACTCAAGAGTTCTACATGGACGACCTGATCAGCGGTCATTCGTCTCTGGAAGAAGCTAAAAAGCTACAAAAATCACTCATCATGTTCCTACAAAGAGGCGGCATGAACCTAAGAAAGTGGAGCGGAAATCACCCTGCTCTGCTAGAGGAACTAACGAAGAGCAAATTTCGACAAAAAACAACTTTGAATTTAAATACGAAGAATCACAGAAAACCCTTGGTCTAACCTGGAACCCTGAAGCGGACACATTCAAGTTTAACTGGCCACTCCAACAAACCTCAAAACTAACAAAACGAACACTCCTACCAGAGATTTCCAAACTTTATGACCCGTTGGGCTGGCTATCTCCCGTTACACTAACTGCCAAGCTTATCTTTCAAAAACTATGGATAAGTAACCTGAGATGGGATGAAGAGCTACCAATGGAGGTTAAAACAGAATGAATGGCTTAAACTGAAAGGTGAAATACCAATCATTCCGGAAATGCGGATTCCCAGATGGATCGTCAGATTAAATAACAACATCGAGCTATTGAGATTTAGCAACGCAAGTGAAAAAGCATACTCCTGCGTTGTCTACAGCCGAGTCCTAAATGAACACGGAGAGTTTGTTTTAACCCTACTGATCGCAAGAACTCGTGTGGCGCCAATATCACAGAAAATAAGCCTACCAAGAATGGAACTATGTGGCGCTCTCCTGTTAGCGGAAGTAATGAAAAAAGTTAAAACAGCTCTCACCGGCTACAACATAATCAAACAAGCGTGGTGCGACTCACAAGTGGTGCTAGCATGGATACAAGGTGAATCATCGTGGTGGGAAACCTACGTAGCGAACAGAGTCAATAAAATAAAACTTATATTGCCAGCTAACACATGACAATACGTGAAATCGGAGCTCAACCCCGCTGATTGTGCATCCAGAGGTTTACAACCATGTAAACTACTCAACTTTAGCCTTTGGTGGCAGGTCCCAGAGTTCCTAAATGACCCCGAACATACCCTACAAGACACATCAACATCGTCTCAACAATGCCTCTATACAAACTTAACAGAAAGCAAAGAAAGCGAGAAACATAACAGCAACATAATAACTATCAATAAAAAACCCGAGCATTTTATAGAAACATTACTGGTGAATAAAAGTAATTTGAGCCGAGTTCGCCGAGTCATTGCCTGGATTTTGCGCTTCATCACAAAAACGCAATCTACTGCAAGTCAACAAATACCTCACATAACAACAAACGAATTGACCAAAGCGAATGAACTGATAATTAAATACGTGCAGGAAAAGGAATTTGAGATAGAATACAAGCTACTTCAGAACAATAAACCTTTACCTTCAAAAATCAACATCAATAAACTTAACCCTTACATGGACGAGTACAACATTATGCGTGTGGGAGGTCGACTGAATAAATCAATATTACCAGGAGGCATGAAAAATCCTGTAATTCTCTCACACAATGGAAGATTTACAAAACTTATGATCGAGCACGCGCATCTTTCGACATTGCATGGCGGAACGCGGCTCACACTAACATACATACGGCAGCGGTACTGGATAATCGGGGGCAATAGAGCCGTCAAATCCATCTTGCACAGCTGTGTTTGCTGTCGTCGCTTCGGTCCTCATGAAAATTATCAACTGATGGGAGACTTACCGAAGCAATGCATCACCCCATCGAAGCCATTTACGCACACCGGCGTGGACTTTACGGGCAGCATAGAAATCAAACTAAACAAGGGAAGAGGAGTGAAAACATCCAAGGGCTACATCGCAGTCTTTGTGTGTTTGGCCACGAAGGCTGTACACCTTGAACTTGTATCCGATCTCAGTACGGAAACATTCCTCGCCGCATTCCAGAGAATGTGCGCTAGGCGCGGGACGCCGAAATGTGTATATTCAGACTGTGGAACCAACTTTATTGGAGCTTCAAGGGTGCTTCGACAAGAGTTCGTCGACTTTAAGAAGATGATGACTGAAAAATTCTTCAACGAAATCAGTAAAATGGAGGTGACTTGGCAGTTTAACGCACCATCATGGCCGACAGCCGGAGTACTATGGGAGGCTGCGGTCAAATCCATGAAACACCATCTTTGCCGAGTCCTTGTGGAACAGAAATTAACCTTTGAAGAGTTCCTAACTTTGCTAACGAAAATCAAAGCATGCCTTAACTCAAGGCCACTGTGCCCCTTAACTGAAGATCCAGAGGAATTTTACAACTGCCTGACACCCGGGCACTTCCTCACCGGTGGCGCAACGTTGACACCACCGTTATCGGATTATACGGACATCAGGAACATCGACATACGGCGGCGCTGGCAATTAACTGAACATATGGCACAATAATTTTGGAAAAACTGGTCAAACGATTATCTAAATCAATTTCAAACTAGATGCAAGTGGAACGAGCCTAACAAAAACATCAAGATAGGCGACGTTGTCTTGGTTAAGGATGTTATGATATTATCCATCGCCCATCACCATGTAATCGTATTCATCGTCACTTCGGACCACCCACGAAATGCTGAGATTGCTTATGGAATTTTCCCGAACATCACGCGATGCCACCGAAAAACCCTGATGGTGCATTTTCATTTACTTGGTGGGAGCCGTCACCAAATTTCTCGTCGCCTTTACGTTTCAATCGCGAAAGGACATTAGTTTAGTCGATCAATCGAGATCATTTCATTGTAATTAATTTTAAGTGAATATTGTAACTTTCAAACATTAAAGTTATAAAAGGACAATCAATCTCGTTCTCCTTTTTAAAATCCCCTCCGACGGCCAGTACACGTAATTGGCGCAGCCGGTAGTGGGTAGTTGGTCAGTGCGTGAATCTAATATCGAGGACCACTGATAGAGTTGTATCGGACGACACGCGACAGCTACATCTACAAACCTACGTACGTACGAGAGCCGGAAAGAAGAGGATTTCCTGAGCCGCTTATCCAGACATCGATGAAAAAGCTCCGAGACGAGATGCTGATGCTCATGTGAGTTATAGAATAGTACGCAATATTCCCATTGGTTGCTATTTCCTCAAATATGTTATTTTTTCCACATCCTAGTTCCTAAGTATCCATCAACATTTTTTTCCCACGATCTAGTAGGGGTATAATACCCAACAATCGTAACGAAATTAGGAGACAGCTAAAGGACCAAAATCGCCACTTAGACCTCCTAGAAGTTATTGAGGAATCATTAGAAGATCATCGTTCTACAATGAATGATGAACAAGTGCGTTTGGCGAATGCCGCCCCCGCCGCTAATAATGAGGTTCCACTTCAACCTCAGATAGATCAGACAGATAGAATTTATAAGGCCTCAAGGCTTTATAAATTCTATCTGTCTAATCTCAAGATTAGTTCCTGAGTTTGATGGAAACTCTAATGTGCTTATCAGATTCCTAAATATTTGTGACCAACTCGTCCTAACTTATGTCAATCCAGCCCCTGGCCATGAACTGAACAATTATTCTATGCTAAATGGCATATTAAATAAAATAACTGGACCCGCCGCCAGAACCCTAGCAACTAACGGCGTACCTTCAGACTGGAATGGCATACGGAATGCATTGATAAACTCATTTTCAGATCATCGAGATGAATCTGCGATTTACTCAGATTTGTCTACACTAGGTCAGAAACCGATACCCCGCACGTTTACTATGAGCGTGTCCAAAATTTGTTAAGTGTGATTATGACTTATGTCGAATTGCATGACAATGTCTCAACCACTGTGGAAGCGAAAAGAACTTTGTATAAAAAATTTGCGCTTCAGACATACCTCAAGGGTTTAAAGGAACCACTAGGATCACGCATTAGGTGCATGCGACCCCCAACACTAGAGGAAGCATTAGAATTTGCCCAAGAGGAATTAAATGTCCTGTACCTACAGAATAAAGACCAATCCAAAAAATTCTTCACCCCGTATATGCAGGCTAACCCGACACAATTTCTTGTGCCCCCCGCCCGTCATTTTCTCCCCAAATGCCAATGCAAAATGTGCCCAGGCCCATCTACAGCCTGTCACAATCTAATAACCCACATAGACCCCCATATCAAGGACCATTAAGGACCCAACAAATGTTCGGATCTCTACCCCGTTCTGACATGACCACTGGTTTCAAAATTCAACCCCGACCCCAGCCCAGGTATTTTCAAAATCAACCAACATCAATGCCAATGAGTGGTGTAAGCCACCCCGTTGCCCGTACTCTACCCCCAACTCAGATGAGACAGGACTGGAATTCACGTAATGTTGCTCCCTATCAACCGAAACCCAGAGAAATGCACAGTAACGAAGCGTATGAGATGTACGACCCCAACGCTTATGATTATTACTACCAAGAATACCCCGAATACCCAGACTTTGTACCGACTGACTCAAACGATCACTGTGAAATACAAACGTTTGACTATGACCAGACCGAACAGAATGAGCAGGATTTTCCCCCGGATTCGAAAATGATTACCCCAGAATAGAACTGAACCTGCAGCATAGAAGACAACTTCCCTACATACAAATTTTCAATCCCCCAGTGAAATTACTAATCGACACAGGAGCAAACCAATCATTTATTAGCCCTGAAGCCGTTGACATATTTTATCCTAATACGCCCCTGGACTATGACCCCTTTGTTGTTACGAACATCCATGCTACCACGAAAAACGACTACTCAATGAGGATTCCCTGCTTCCCCGAATTCAATGACAAGTCACCGATAAAGTTATCTGTCTACAGGTTTCATAATTATTTCGATGGATTAATCGGATGTGATTTGTTGGAACAATGGAAAGCAAAAATAGACCTTGGATCAAGATCATTCATAACTGAATTCGCTACGAATCCCATTCTAATGTACGAATCACAACGGAGTAAAAATTTGCTTGAGACAATTGTACCAGCACAGTCCACTCGAATAATTAGAGTGCCCACCAATGTACCCAATGGTGACATTTCTATAGACCAGCAGACTATATGTGGTTGTAACATTAATGATTGTCTATCCACATCACAGGATAATCGAGCTTATGTAGAAGTATCAAACCCATCTCATAATATGCTGACGTATTTTACATCGAAGACGAGCCATTGACTTTCACGAACCAAGAGAAGCATATCATTAGGACAACTGACGAAATTCCCGTGCATAGTAAGACTTACAAATATCCTCATGTCCATAGGCAGGAAGTTCAATCACAGATCAAAAAAATGCTAGAGCAAGGTATTATCATGCCTTCCAACTCAGCATGGAGTGCCCCTATTTGGAAAGTACCCAAAAAGGTAGACGCCTTAGGTAAAATCAAGTGGAGATTGGTAGTTGACTTCAGGAAACTTAATGAAAAGACCATTGACGATAGGTATCCCATCCCTAACATATAAGACATCCCAGATAAGCTAGGAAATTGCCAGTTCTTCAGCTGCCTTGACATGTCAAGCGGATTTTAACAGATGGAAACCCACCCCGATAGTATTCACAAAACCGCATTCAACGTAGATTTTGCCCCCGGACACTTTGAATTTTTACGCATGCCTATGGGACTTAAGAACTTTCCCTCAACCTTCCAGCGTGTCATGGACAACGTGTTAAGAGGCCTTCAAAATGTAATTTGCGTAGTTTACCTTGATGACATTTTAGTCTTTTCAACGTCATTACAGGAACACATCGTGAACTTGCGTAAAATATTTCAGAGATTGCGAGTATCTAAAAAAACTCCCTATTTAGGTCACATCATCACCCCCAATGGTATCAAGCCCAACCCTGACAAAATTTCAGCTATTGAAAAATATCCGATTCCTACAACCGCGAAACAGATAAAAGGTTTTCTCGGACTGTTAGGTTACTATAGACGATTCATTCCAGATTTCGCCCGTTTAACAAAACCTATGACAGTGTGCTTGAAAAAGGTGCTAAAATAAAATTAACCCCTGCTTACATAAAGTGCTTTGAACACTTATAGTGTTCAAACTCTCTTGACTAATGACCCCATCTTGCGGTAACCCGACTTTACAAAAGACTTCATTCTGACCACCGACGCTTCGAATTTCGCCCTAGGTGCGATTCTTTCACAAGGACCGATAGGTACAGACATACCAATAGCATATGCTTCCAGGACACTAAATGACAGTGAAGTGAACTACTCGACTATTGAGAAAGAGATGCTTGCAATAGTATGGGCCACTAAATACTTCAGACCATACCTTTTCGGACGAAAATTTAAAATCATTACTGACCATAAGCCACTGCAATGGCTTATGAATGAATTATGAATCTGAAGGAGCCGAACTCTCGCCTCACCAGGTGGAGATTAAAGCTAGCTGACTACGACTTCACAGTCGTCTACAAAAAAGGCAAAAATAACACGAATGCCGATGCCCTATCACGAGTCGAAATTCATAATGAGGAACTCGCCTCTATGGTAGTTAACATCTCTGCCTCAGGGTCGTCGACCATAACCGCCCCCGATGACAGAACATTTATCAGCCAATCATCAACTGATACCGCCCCTAGTGAGAGACCATTACGAAGCTCATCTTCAACCATCACTGCACATTCTGACATAGATATCCAACCCCCTGATGAAGTTACAATTCATGTTGACTCGCCCGCTGAAACAGTTCACACCAGTGTAGAAGACCCCATACTTTATAATTTTAGATGAACCCCTGAACAAGTTTCGCAAACAACTTGTGATAAAAATTGTTCCTACTTCCACCTGTCAGCGACCAAAAATTCAAAAACCCTTTGATACCTACCAGAGAGTCTCTGTTGAAATCCCAGACAACAATTTTGAGGAAAAATTGATTGATATTTTAAAAAAGTATATTGACCCTAAACTTCGAACAGCCATATTAGTGCAACCCCCAAAAAAAATGTGTGCTATAGTCCCAGTAATACAGAGAACTTTTAAAAGTTCTTCCATGAATTTAGTTGTAGTAAAACACGAACTTTAAAATGTCCCTGAATACTTGGCGCAACAGAATATCATTCAAAGTCAAAGTCAAAGTACTTTTTTACTGTAGATATTTACATATACTTAGCAAACGTCAATTAAATTCGAAATTATCATGAAGGAAAAACCAATCACCGTGGTATCAACGAAACACACCTATCATCGATACTTTTGGCCTAAGTTAAAAGAAACGAATACTAGATTCATCAGTAATTGTAATGTGTGTAGTTCTGCGAAATACGACCGTAACCCTATAAACCCAAAGTTAAAAATTATTCCGCCACCGATAAAACCATTCGAATTACTTCACGCAGACGTTTTAACTATCGAGCATGAGAAATACTTTACTATTATAGACGCGTTTTCCAAATTTGCCCAAGCTTAAAAAATACCTGACAGCACTGCCCCTAGCATAGTCAAGTCCCTATTAAATTTCAGCACACATTACGGATTTCCCCAGAATTTGACGACCGACCGTGGAACAGAATTTACAAATCAAGTCGTTTCAGAGTTCCTGAAATTGCATAAGATTCATCACCATACCACCGCAGCGCATGTTCCTAACGAAAATGGTATGATAGAAAGATTCAACAGTACACTCCTAGAGCACCTGAGATTGCTGAAGTTTCAGCACAGGAATGAGCCAGCCCAACATCTTTTACCTTACGCTGCATACAATAGCTCTCTACATAGTTTAACGAAATGCAGACCTTTTGACCTCATAACTGGACATTTTGACCCCCGGGAACCGACCGACTTAAATTTAACTGAAAGATTATTACAACAATACCTACTGGAACACCGCAATAAAATGGACACAGTTTAACAAATAATACACGACTCATCGCGAGCCGACCGTGAAGCGCTGACGACGCAACGTAACCAGAGTAGAGAACCCGCAGTAGAGTATAGTACAGATCAGGAAGTGTTCATCCGGAACCCAGCAGCTGCTAGACAGAAACTCGCGCCTAGATTCACCCAGGATAAAGTCGTCTCTAACTTACCTATTCACATTTACATCTCTAAAAAACGTGGACCTATAGCCAAAAATCGCCTAAAAAGAACCCTTAAATATAGATATCTTGATTTGTTGCAGGACCGTACTAATCCTGACCAACCTGGCCCGAGCTCAAGACATACGACTTGAAAGACTAGACGAAGGACCTGGTATCTTACCCTTTAAACTAGGCCCAACTAAGATTATATCCCATTACCATACTTTCCTACAAGACATTGACCTAAACCTTTTACAAACACAACTGACTACTGCTAAATCTCAACTCACTGACGCAGCGAATAGTATTAATAATAAGAATATCTTAATTTGTTGCAGGACCGTACTAATCCTGACCAACCTGGCCCGAGCTCAAGACATACGACTTGAAAGACTAGACGAAGGACCTGGTATCTTACCCTTTAAACTAGGCCCAACTAATATTATATCCCATTACCATACTTTCCTACAAGACATAGACCTAAACCTTTTACAAACACAACTGACTACTGCTAAATCTCAACTCACTGACGCAGCGAATAGTATTAATAATAAGAATTATTTCTTATTCAAAAATCAGATTATTCGCATCTTTCATAAAATAGATAAAATTTCTTTGCAACTAGATACCTTTCAGGCTAAAAGAGTTAAGCGTGGTTTGTTTAACCCCTTAGGTACTTTTATAAAAAGTATCACCGGCAATCTCGACTATAGCGATGCCCTGAGATATGAAAATATACTTCAAAATTTACAGAAAAATGAACATGATATTTCTGAAAGTTTCAATAACCATATTTCCTTACACAAGGAAATGACGATCCAATAAACTCAGATTTTGAATAATTGAACCACTAATTAGGCAAAGTTAGCGAAAGCCTTATCATATTTCATAAACAGTTCTACCTCAGATAAAGTGCAACTGACGCACTATACCCAGCTGACTCAGTCATTCGCTTTGATTAGCGAAAACGTACAAGACTTAGGTACGGAGATAGATAGATTAGAGAATATTTTAGCTTTTAGTCGCACAGGCACTTTGCACCATTCTATTCTATCACTTAATGATATCATATATACATGATAAGAAAATTAAACGTTTTATATGAGCCTGAACAAATTATAAGTTTAGATTTGAGATATTACTATGATTTAATTAGCTTAGGATGTTATTTTTTAGATAAAAAGATCGTAATTGTCCTAAAATTTCCTTAAACTTCCATATCATCCTATAATCTATACAGACTCTGTCCAGTACCAAATAAACACCATAACGTCATTATCCCACCATTCCCATTCCTGGCAACCAATTCCAAGGAGTATGTGTACATAGAGGCAGAATGCCCGAAGGTCGACACCTGGTACATCTGCGAGGAACAGCTGAGCCACCAGACCCGCACACAACGTGACTGTATAGATACGCTGATAACTTTACAGGAGGTAGATGAAACGTGTAGTCCCACGCCGATCTCTCTGTCCAAGGAGGCTCTAACGGAGCTAGACAGTCAACACTACATTATTTCGTTCCCAAAACCTACAAAAGTCAAGATTCTCTGCGGACCAGAACAGCATCAAATCCTAGAAGGCAGTTTTCTAGCAACACTTCCTCGAAATTGCAGTATCTGAGTACCGAGATTCACTATCATCAACTTCAACGATAAAATTCGTGGACAACCTGACGAAATCAGTATGTTTCCACCCTCAACTTCGAACATACAGTTATCTTCCGAGAATCGACCAATTCATTACAACCTTACTTCAATTGATTTGAATAAACTGCATGACATCCAGAAGCAAATAACAATGGAAATTCCAATGAAATCAGTCACCATGGACTCACTGACCACCTACCATACTACAATACCTATGTATGTACTGGTGATATTCTGCACAGTTGCATCAATTGCATTTTACTTGCGACATAAGAAGACAAAGAAAGGGAACGCATCGACTGTCCGCGATTTGGAACTATTTGCACTACCTGAAACATCCCAGAACATTACTTCAATCAAGAATATGTCTCCGAAAGAGAAAAGATCCGCAATATTCGCCGTAGACATTGGCAAATAGTTTCTCATCTAGGAGGGGAGGTGTTACGATATTATCCATCGCCCATCACCATGTACTCGTATTCATCGTCACTTCGGACCACCCACGAAATGCTAAGATTGCTTATGGAAATTTCCCGAACATCACGCGACGCCACCCAAAAACCCTGATGGTGCATTTTCATTTACTTGGTGGGAGCCGTCACCAAATTTCTCGTCGCTTTTACGTTTCAATCGCGATAGCGAAAGGACATTAGTTTAGTCGATCAATCGAGATCATTTCATTGTAATTAATTTTAAGTGAATATTGTAACTTTCAAACATTAAAGTTATAAAAGGATAATCATCTCGTTCTCCTTTTTAAAAACCCCTCCAACGGCCAGTACACGTAATTAGGAAGACAACCTCCCCCCTCGCAAAATGGGCAATAAGACGTGTGATGGAGGTTCACCCCGGCGCTGATGGCTACGTAAGCGTAACAACTTTAAAAACTCAAACTGGAACGATCAAAAGACCCGTAACAAAACTCGCCAAAATTATTGCCTACCGAATCGGAAAAGAATGAAAACAGAACAAAGTACGACGAAAAACATGTGGACCCAAACAGCAATAACATGAAAACCCAAATAAAGGTTCAAAAGGCCTACACGGCTTTCTCTGTTCTGACGACGATGCTATTAATGTTTACATTCATCACTGGAACTGGCCTTATCAACTGACGAGCGAAAATGCTGACATGAAGAAACTCAGAGAACGGGTTGAATTTCAGAAGAGAAAGGAAAATAGCCTGCCCGCCAACTTAACAAGACATGATCTGCACCACTACGTGGTTGGCTACTCGATGGTCACCGTCCTCATCATCGTCGGCATCGTGTGGGTGGAGAAGACTCACTGCCTTCCAAAATGTACGAGAAAACATAATGCAGTCAGAGAGCGGCGCGAGCAAATCGAGGTATCAACGATAAGCACAGAACTGCAGAATCGGCAAAAACCAACACGGGACATTCCGAGACCGATGACGCCTCGAGCGGATGCATCGCGGCGGGACTTTATTCTCGGTGCAGACAATTTAGTTTTTAATTTAGATTAATTTTATTGTTAAGGCAAATCTTTCTTATCATACTTTTATCTTTTCTTGGGGCTTCCAAGATGTACAGTTTGTACATAATTAATAACGACCTACTTTTAATTTGTTAGCGTTGCACTTAGCATGACGTTATTACCTATATAAGAAAGACTTGCCTAATTTATCTGTATTTCGTGTTATTAAGTGACAATATAGTGCTTTACTGAACTTTGGTGATCTTTCTCTAACTAACTACAACAAATACAAGAACCCATCATAGCTACCAGAGCTTAAACATAACTTCCTACAATATCTTCAAGACGTGCGGCCACTACACCGTACACTTTCCCTTAACAAACACAGTATCATTGTGTGGTCGAGCTAAGATACCTATAATGATTATGAAGCTCTTGAGGAATTGAGCTAGGGCAGAGATTTTGTGATTAGTTACCTGTCCCTGTGCCAGTCAGTACTGGGCTACTGCATCTCCATCTGGGGAGGGTCTAACAAGTCCAATATGATCACCTCTGCACTAGATATGCACTAGATTTGCATCTGACTACCTAGATACAAAGGTTAGCTATGTAGGTATCTATAGGAACCTACATTAGAATACAATTATAATTATATGCATATTCATATTTTGCTTATCGAACGTATCCATAAACACTTAGTCATTATAGTTGCAACTGCGACACCGGCACGTACGGACGCTTCCTAGCAGCGTCCGCAACAATGTCCCATAACTCAGTGTCGACCTATTTTTCGCAATATTGATACCGCCATGGCTGTACCAGCCAAGCGCGCGGACACCATCTTGGTGAAGGAGCTGCTCGCCTTCGTACAACAGAAGCTGGACGTGATGGACGAGCTCTTCCTGGAGCAGATCTGCTCGACTGGAGCAGATCTGCTCGACCAGCTTCAAGGGGGTTGAGATCGCCGCCGCCAAGAAAGTGCTGCATGACACCACCGTGTGCCTTGTGGCGCGCAGGAACGCGAGCGGAAAGAATGATCTCCAAGACATCTTCCGGGTGTACAAGGAGACCGAACCCGATAACGTCCCAACCTACGTGGCCCGCGACCTTAACAAGCTGGCACCGGTGACATTTGACCACGTCGACGTCACCCGGCTGCTGAAGGACATCGTGCGACTGCAAGCTGACGTCACCGAAATCCGGAGCAAGTTGGAGGCTTCCGAAGACATCTGCGCCGACCTGAAACGTGAGTTGTCGGTATTGCGTCAGGCTGATACCTCTTTGCCGACGCAGCGAATAGCCGACACGCGCGACAACATTACGCCGGTAAGCAAAAATGCGGTTACTGCAGCTGACACAGTTCCACGAGTCAAGCCCGCATTGATAAATTTCGCACCGCCTCGTGATGTCACGAAGTTGAGTCGACCAGCACCGGATGCGGTTTCTTCTGGAACATCCAAAATACTGCAACCCCAGAAGGACACGTATGCTGCTGTCTCCCGCCGTGCCCGCCACCGCAGCCCGCGCCCCGCACCGCCCGCCGCCGAACAACAGAAGCTGCAGGCTGCGCCGCGCGAGACACCGGCTAAGCCCGCCCGTGGCCCGCCGAACGCGACAGTTGATGAGGAAGGCTTTATCCTGGTCCAAAACAGGAAGCGCCGCTCCAGACGCAGCCGCAATCTGCGTGGCACAGCCCCCGCCGGTGACAGCAGCCTGACAGCTGCCTCCCCCACCGTTCAGTTATACATTTCCAGGATTGACGTAAAAATGACCTGCTAGGACGTTGAACGTCATATCCTGGAAAAGCTGAAGAAAAATCCGCCGTCTGGTATAAAAGAAGCGAATGTACAGATTGAAGTTTTGGAGTCAGAGAGACCCAAGGAGTTCCTTTCCTTCAAACTTCGTGTGCCGGCGGACCTCAAGACGATGTTCCTGGCCAAAGATTACTGGCCGGAGGGCATCGTTTACCGACGCTACAGGGAAGCGAGAATGAAGAAGAAAATCTCTAGCTAGGTTAGATTATATTTAGTGTGTTTTTATATTACATTATGTATCTCTAGTTGTAAGGTATTTATAGATATGGTTTTTTTTGTAAGCCTGAAATAAAGATTATTATCATTATTATTATTATTATTATTATAGAATTTAATTGCTCATAGTAGGTATAAAATATTGTATATAAACATATTTGTTAAGTTTTGCCCTTATTTTCTTGTAAAAGTAAAAAACTAATCAAAATAAGGCTTAGTTTTGTACTGTTTTTATATTTTAAAAATGTATTTTTTTACGCTACAACAATGACTGCTGTAGATCAATGGATAATTAGTCATTATTATTTAAAAAAAATAGGATATTAAATGATTATCATTTTATCTTTTCTCAAGCCATCTCTTCCTTCTGCCATGAATGCTTTGCCAGGGTTCAGTCTCAATCGGAACAACAAGACAAGCAAATTTGATGGCGGTGTTGATATCTACCTATGTTCCCACATTCCATGCAAAGTTATCAGCCAGTCATCCAGCCTCTGGTACCGCTGAACACCTCTGTCCCTGGAGATATGCTTGCATCACAAGAAAATCCTCCTGGGTGGCTATAGCCCATCTTGATCCAATATTTTTACTTATTTTAAACCTTTCTCAGAGATTTGACTCCTCTTTACGGGCCCTCATATAGATAAGCTAACGAAAAAACTCAGTTCCGCAGTTTATGCTGTCAAAAAAAGCGTCTTTTTACGGACGTGGAAACAGCTGCAGCAGTTGCGACAGTTTACTTCAGCTACTTCCATTATGTCTTACGGCATACTGCTGTGCTGTGCTTCATTAACATACAACAAATAAAGTTTCTATTCTATTCTATTCTACTATTTGTGCTGCAAAAGAGGGCTGTTCGTGCAATCTACAATGTGGGGCCCAAAGAGTGACTGCGTTGTAAATTTAAGAAAATTAACATTATGACAGTGCCGTGTCAGTATATATATAAAACCTAATGTACGTCCACAAAAATATTGATAAATTTCCTAAGAATAGCGACAGGCACAATGTCAACACTAGAAATATGAATAAACTAGCTATACCTACTACTAGGCTCCATAAGGTTAATGTATCTTTTAAAGGGCAATGTATTCGCTTTTACAACAAAATCCTAACTGAGTTACAAGAATTGTCTGTAAATAAATTTAAAAATGTTGTCAAAAATCATTATGTAAAAACCGGTCAAGTTCGAGTCTAAATCGCGCACGAAGGGTTCCGTACCACCGTTCAATGGAAGCGATGGCGTGGAGTGAATAGTTTGGATTTTACACAGCAAAATATTGTTTACAAAATTATTGGTTACTTTCACGCCCCATGTACGTAACCAGGTGCATCCATAAGTTTGTATGTGGTATTGAAAGAATTGTTGTATGGGAGCCCCCTTAAATATTTATTTTATCCTGTTTTTTAGTATTTTTTGTTATAGCGGCAACAGAAATACATAATCTGTGAAAATTTCAACTCTCTAGCTAGCTAGGTTCTTGAGATACAGCCTGGTGACAGACGGACGGACGGACGGACAGCGAAGTCTTAGTAATAGGGTTCCGTTCTTACCCGTTGGGTACGGAACCCTAAAAAGGCTTACTACAAAATATCAGATTATGTAGAAGACAAGAAAGCTTGGGAAGGTGTTTGCTCTAATTCTGTAAAAATAACGTAAAAATCTGGAGGTTACTAGTCGCCTCTTTGCCTCCAGCATCTAAAACATTGAGGTGACGGAATTCAAATTTAGTTCTAGATTTTGCTATATCTTATGTATGTGTTAGTTTAAGATTTGACATTCTCTATGTGTTTCTTATGGAAATAAACTCTTTTTGAATTTAAATTTTGAATTTTTTTTAGCGACACCCTTATTCTTAGTGGCATCAACACTTGCCTTCTCAAGAATAACGGTCGCTTAGCAAAGCTGAATTTCTCTTGTAAGTTCATGTAACATACTTATAATTCCCTTAAATGCCACTCACTTTCAAGCACACTGTACCCCCTCTCTTCTAGATCTGATGATTACTTGACGACCCGAATGGCCGAGTCGGCAGTGACTCTGTCTACAGAGCCAAGGGTCCCGGGTTCGAGTCCCGGTGGGGGCAAATATTTGTTTGATAAGAACGCATGTTTGTACCCTAGTCATGGTTGTTTGTCTATCTAAGTATAATATTTATCTATACAAGTATGTGTATCGTAGTCTGGTACCGAAGATACAGGGAATCCTAGTTTGGGGCTAGATCAATGTGTGTAAATTGTGTCCAAGGTATTATTATTATTATTATTATTATTATTATTATTATTATTATTATTATTACTTCTGACATTTCAAAGGTAACTGCGCATGGTCACCTTAACGCCCCTTCTCCTATAATGATCTGACCTCCCAACCTTGCAGCTAATTGACATTCGTAGCTTCAAGGGCATGGATATTAACTCCCTTAAATAAGATGCCCCATTTGTCGACTGGTGCCCTGCTATGATACTGAGACCGTGGATGACAAAGTACGGAACTTTAACTCTATTGTCCAGCTTTAGAGTAAAGCATCTTCCTGTGCCGTGGTTTACTCACAGAATATATATCTATTTAACCAATTTAAGAAAATGTCATCTTGTTTTATCGGACGTTGTAAACCAGAATAGGATGCCGCGATGCAGGCTGAACCTATTGCAGGAAACAATAAGCTATGCCATTGATTAATTCCCCTGCCTAAAGAGACAGTAATTTCCTCTGAACATGTTGTATGCACTGTATTTTTCGTTGAATTAAATGATTTTGTTGTGAAAGTAATCTTGTGTATTATATCTTAGTACTAGTCTATGTGGCCAAAGGCAATGTACGAGTATGTGCGACATGTGGGTGTATACAATCTAAACATTTCAGATTGTTATTGCACGCTCCTATTCCCTGGGTACTGCTTACGAACAACATAAACATACATATACAGCCACAAACATTTAATCTGGCCCAACAATAGGAAATCCTGTATCGTGGGAACCAGAAACAGTGACGTCACACACATAAAAACATCCAAGACTTGAGGGTTGTTTTTCTTCCACCCCTGCCGGTATTTGAACACCGGACCTCTTGCTTGGGAGGCAGAGCCTCGAACCGCAACGCCACAGAGGTCATCGCGTCATGCGCAACAGGAGGAGCAACAGTTTCTAGAGCCCTCAGTGCGTAAACCTAACACGCACACGGTTAGTTAAGTTTTTTTTTATAACTATTACCATTAATTTTTCTTTCAGGTAATAGAACTTAGAAAAGTTCACTTTTGCACAGAAGAATGGCAGCGGCCGGAGGATAGTAGAAAAAAATTCGGCATATTCAGCTTCACTGCAATATATGCCGTTCCTGGTAAGTAATGAATTATAAGTAGGCAATTTCTACTGTTTCCGTCATAAACAAAAGTCTCACCAAAAGTGCTGTGATAAATTTTAACTGATTTATTTGTTATTTACAAGTGTATCGACACCAAAATTTAGTAAATTTTAATTATTTCTATAAAGTGTTGTTCAAAGTTTAAAGCAATCATCATGCTAAACTGCGGTGTGTGTGTAATTAATAAGGGCAGCGGAAAAACGGCTGCCAGTGTCAAAACAAACGTGAAAGGAGGATGCATTTTAAATGCGCAAAGTTGTCGGATCAAGAGATTTCTGAAGTCAAAAGCAAACGGAATTTTTTGTAACAATGTACCTTAGTTGCAACAGAGAAGCGAGAAATGTTGTCCATGAGTACGGCTTATCTAACTAAACTCAATGAAAGTACACCTACTTCGCCATCAACGGGTCCCTTCAGTGCACCCATAGATATCGGGAATACACTCAGCAAGCTGCAGCGAGTCGCTACTATCCTGTCACAGTGGCTGCGGTCTAGGCACAACAAAGAAAGATACTTAGCACACAACAACAGACACTAGAGTGTCTCAAAAAACACTGAAAAAACATGAAGAATACATTTCTAAGTTGGAAAATAGAATAGGAAGTTAAGGTGGCCGAATATGAAGATCTGAAGAGGGAGGTGGACAATTCAAAATCTGACCTGTCTAACACTCAGGTCCAGCAAGATGACTGGGAGCAGAACAAACTGCTATCAACTATAGAGATTAAATAACAACCCGTAAACCGTTCGACAGACCTGACCCCAATGGACTATTTTGTGTAGGGCAGAGCCAAAGAGCTGGTCTATTCCAACGTAGCCATCAACACAAAAGAAGAGTTGATTTTAAAAATAAGAATGGCTTCTGACGCCATGAAAGATGAAATGACGCTCAAAATCACGACCACAGAAGACGGGCTCGTGTCTGTGTGAGGAAAAAAGGATTTTATTTCGAGCATGAATAGCATAAATTTAATTAATTAAAAAGACTGTCTAAAAAGTCTATTTTCCTCCCTCAAAATGGTTCGTAGGTCATAACTTCAAGAATGTGTGAGATATCTTAGTCAATAATATCTTAAATGAAAGGTCATAAACTAAGGTTTTTTAAAATTTGCACATAAAAAGCTTTCCCTTGTTTTTGTTAAATAAGGTCCAAAAAAATTATTTTATTGATGATTGACATTTGCCGTACTCTTCAATGGTTTGTAAAAGCCAAGTCTGACATAGCAGATGCATATTTTAAGATTAATTAGAATGCTTATTAAGTGATTTATTAGAATCAATTGTAAAATAATCCAATTATTGTTAAGCTTCGCAATGATAATCCGTTAACTGTGAAAATCTGGAAATTTTCTTCAAAAACACTTAATCATAAATAAAAAATTTACGGTAAGACTTCGTCGTATGTATGTTTGGCTCAAATGGATCTAAATGGTCTGTATTAGCTTCAGTTTAAGCCTAAACATCGATCTACTGGACACCCTGTATATTTTGAATTATATTTTTCATTTATTTTTTAATGAAATTTCGCAATGATAATCCGTTAACTGAAAATCTGGAAATTTTCTACAAAAACACTTAATCATCAATAAAAATTTTACGGTAAGACTTCGTCGTATGTATGTTTGGCTAAAATGGATCTAAATGGTCTGTATTAGCTTCAGTTTAAGTCTATACATCGATCTACTTGACAACCTGTATATTTTGAATTATATTTTTAATTAAATAAATAAACCATAGAACAGTTAAAAATAAATAAAGTAAAAATAAAAATATTAAGAAAAACAAGTCCTTATTGAAGGATTCTCCCAAATTAGGGTAACCTGTGTGAAAACGTTTATTTTTCCTGCGGCATACTGCCTTGACCCAAATCTATAATTTCGGCTGCGGGGAGAGGCAAAGTTATGAATTTGTATCCAGATTCCAATTTCCTTCACTTTCTTAGACTTCAATATTCCTAGCTTTACTTTCACCCAGGTACAGCTTTGAATCCTAAGATATAAGCTCTCAGGACATCCTCTGATCTCCGTATCAAATTGCACTTAAAGTTCTATTGAACTAAAGTTTATTAAATAAAACTTCGCTTCCTGGACCTTTATATTATATTAAGGCGTAACATTATTACGGACAACAGTCTGAACAACTGCTTTAACTATGAATCTGATTGGATCAGTGCAACTTAATTTTTCACTTCCTCATACATATGTTTTCCACCGATAGTTTATTAAAGATACATTTATTAACTGTTTAACTATTACTTATAACACTGAAATTAGACTTATTATAAGTAGGACTGATAAAGGTTTATGTATATGTGTTAATAATATAAAGTGTGTTTCAGGATCAATAACAATACTATCGTACGTGTTCATGGGGCGCACTTTATGTTCAGTGCGACCTCCCTTCGATATCGATGAAGGCAACGTTAGTATGCAACAGGTAATATTAGCTAATATTTCTTACCCAACTTGTCCCAACTGTATGTGGTGTCTTTCAGCAAAAACATTTGTATTATTTTAAGTTTTAAGTATATTTATTTTTGGCAACAAATATAATGATCACCAAAATTTTTTTATTCCTACCGAAAATGGATAAATGAACTCCAAAAGTTGCAAAAAATATCAGGGCAAAATACTGCGGTAGCTTAGGTGAAGGGTAAAGGGGTGAGCGAAGCAAAGCCCCCTTTATCCTTCGTGTTAGGTTGAACATGTAATAAGAACAAAAAATACTTGAAACATAAACTTAAGTACACAAAAAATAAAAAGAAGTTTGGTGATCATTTATCCAAACACAATTTGGTGGACATTTATCCATTCTGGCATTTCGAATTTATTGGTAGTAAAATAGGTGCGTTTTTGGTAATATTTTAAATAAAAGCCATTATTTTTGGTCTCTGCCTACCCCTCTTCCGGGAAATAGGCGTGAGCATATGTATGTATGTATGTATGTATTATTTTAAGACTTTTGTGATATGCGAAAAGATGATTTGATTTTGATGAATGAGACTTTTGAAATTGATGAATTTTGTATGCAACAGGTAATATTAGCTAGTATTCCTTACCCAACTTGTCCCAACTGTGTGTCTTTCAGCAAAGACATTTGTATAATTTTAAGTCTTTGTGATATGCGAACAGCTGATTAAATTTTGATGAATAAGACTTTTGAAATTGGAGAATTTCACTTAACTAAACCGTGCAAATGGTTACACTACTAGCTAAGTTTTGAGAATAACGCAATATTATTATAATTATGGTTTGCCTACTTACTTTACATTACTGCGTGCGACGTTAGTAACACGCACGAGTTTCCAGGTTGAATTACCGTTCCCTCCGAGTGGAAAATCTTTATACTACGTGCACAGAGACTACTCTTATGATGCTATACCTTATCTGTACGTGATATACAGATGTCGTCGATGACAACCAGATGTGTAATATGAAATTGCAAGGACTATAGCAAAAAAATATATTTTGCCACTGCCAAATTACGAAGGCTATTGTTATACTCGAACGTAATAGTATATTATGTGGTACTGATGCGCATGGAACCATATTTCGTGGCACATGACAATTTACGGCGATGGGCTTGCCTCTAACGGTAAGCAGTGTTGAATGTGTGGCTAAACGTCGCGGGAGTAATTTTGGGACCTGCTATTCTGTAATATGAAAATGCGTATTTTTACCATGGCCAAGTCCTGGTGGTATGTCAGACGAAGAATGTAGTCGAAACACCTGGTTCCAAGATTCGATATTAATCTTTGCGTTAATAACAAATACGCCATTTATGTCCCCACCGAGGGATAGCCTGTACCTAATATTGAGATTGATTAAAAACAATTAATAAATTAAAAACAAGAAAAACATAGCATTAAGCCATTTCCCCTACCGGGAAGTTACCACAACCTTTCCAGCAATTCAGATTAAGATCAAACCAAGAATATCACCAAGACAACCATTTCCACTCCAATACGCAATAATGGGCTTCATATACCTAACCCTAAGACTTGTTTTAAGCCGGTCATGGAAATTCGCATATGCTGTAGTTACCCCCCATATTGACAAGAGGCACAGAATCCATTTATAGATATAAATCTGTAACACCTTCCCCCAGGGTCTTCGGCTCATATCGGAGCGGAGGCGCGTAGCATGGATGCTGCTGCTGCTGGCGGTATTATTCGCGATGTGCTGGCTGCCCTACAATATCATGCAACTGCTACTGGACGTCAACCTCGTTGAGTCGAGGAGTCTGAGCCGTGTGCTTCCGTATGCCCTGTTCTTGGGTAAGTGTTCTCAAGGTGATGAGGTGGGAAAGTGGTACATTATCCCATCAAAGAGAACCCAAGGCCTTGTTGTTACATCGCTCGCCTTTCCTGCAGGAGAAGCGGGTTCGTGAACCGCTTGTGAAAATTTTATTAATGAGATAAAATTCTCGTTTCACGTTCCACGTTCACGTAGGTGATGAGGTCAAAAAACGGTTTATTTAGCCCAGATGGCCAAGCACATCCACTAGGAGTTATTTAAAAGAACCTTAATCGATTGGTAACTCAGGTTACAAATGATTAAAATCAGTTAACTATTTGGCCAACCTCGGAAATTGTCGTGAATCCCTCATCCCTCTCCCTCATCAAGAAATCGCGGTAATATATTTCATGTCATTTCTGTCTCCGGATTTAAGCGATGATATCCGAGAAAAGCCGAATCTTTACCTGATTTTAATCGTATTGTACTGACAAAAATATACTGGCTGAATCACAGACAAGTCCCAAACGTGCCTCAACCCTTTGCGCCCGATTAAAAATCGAAAAGTGGATGAGAATGAGAGTATAGTTTTATGATGCTGCACGTTTACGTCATTTAACCTTTTGAATACCACTTAGCTAACGCCACTTTTCCGTTAAAGGTTTTAAATTTTATTACTATGGCATAATGTTTAAAATCGCGACCCGTCTCAACTACCCTCGATTTTTGAGAGGTAAAGTTACTAATTCTTATTACAAAGGCCGTTGATAATATTATAATAGTATGGAACTTGGACTAAGTACATACTGCCCAGAATAAACATAAATTAGATTTTGTTTCTTAGGCTAACACTAATATGTGAACCGAAGTGCTCCAAAGTCTGTCCCAGAAGCCAAAAACAATCTTATAAGCAATATCATGGATGATAAATATTCCAGTATTTTTTATTTAGAACTACTGGACCGACCTCTAAGTATCAAAATTAGTCCAAACTGGAGATCAATAAAAAAAAAAAGTCAGACCTGTACTTTGGTTTCTAAATCAAAAACTGGGACAATCATATCATCCAAATGTTATGATTGTCCCAGATGTTATGTGTTTGTGTAATAAATAAATAAGATACTACATAATACTGATAGTCAAAATTTATCTCATGACAATAACCGTAAATACCACAAAAGTCAGAGAGAAGCAATAAGACGTGACTATTTGAAATTTAATTTTTTAATTTTAAAGACTCAAATTAGTTTAGTGACTTTTTTATAAATAAGAAGTTGGTCGAGCAGTTTGTTTTTTTAATCAAAAATGCTCGAACAATTTTATTATGTCATCCTTGTAAACAAAATTGCGTGCTAGTTTTTCTGTTGACTGTTGCTGTTAGCCTGAGGAACAAAAAGCACTATGTGTTCATCTGGGCAGAACTTCGTCCACACTCTGTCAATGCCCTTTAGAAGAAAAGTGACAAAACTGCGTAAATTTTTGATGATTGATGATGAACAACTGAAAGGACTGGCAGCCAAGATGACCAACAGTCGGCAAGAAAATCTATGGAATAATGACTATAAAGTATCCTAGATTCTCCATGATTTAGAGCACAAAAGTAACCAGAATTGTGAAGACATATGTGAGAACTGAGCATTGCCCTATACAAACTAAGACTTAACAGGGTCTTTGTTATTAATGTACAGAAAGCTTGTCACTTGAATGAGATGCTTTATAGTTTATGGCGGGCCGATTTTCCGCAAATCGAATTAAGTCTTTAATTTGCGCCTATTTTGCGTGATGTGGGTTGAGGGCTCTACTCCTGCTAACCCAGCTCCTGTAGGAAGCCTAGCAAACCCTTGATATTGACGACAACTTCCTGGAAATTAGAAGCTTTTAAACTTTGAGATAAAATCAATTGTAAGAGGCTTCCAAAATTATATTTTAGTCCAACTAACATTGAAATCGGGAGTAACCCAAACGCGCAACATTGACTACCATATATTTAAATCTAAATTATATCATAATGACAATAAGACAAGTCGACAGTTTAGTGCGCGAGCTGATGACCATGGTGGCCACGCTAGTGCCACGCATTACAAAGACTTGGTCCCAGCCTAACCACTGAGAACATAAAACTGGCCTATTACGGGTACTTCAACTCCATACTAAACTATGGGATTGATCTCTGGGCAACAGCTGCAAACAGAGACAAACCATTTAAATTACAAAAGCGGGCAATCCGAATCATAGCAGGTAAACCGCGAGATTGGCCTGCACAAGAACTTTTTAAGAAGTATAAAATCCTCACACTGCCGAGTTTATACATACTGGAGGTAGGTAGATACGTCAGAGGCAACTTGAGCATGTTTGCTAAAAACTCTGACCGCCATAATCTGAACACACGACAGAGAGATAAACTTTATTTGCCAAAGCGACGACTAGCAAAATCTGATAGATGCCTTAATGTTATGGGTCCTAAGATATACAACTCAATACCACCAGTAATCAAACAGGTAGATAGTGACGCAATATTCTTGCAAAAACTTAAAGCTAAGCTTATGATGGAAGCCTACTATACCATTGATAACTTCTTTCGGACGTGACTCACTCGATCAGACTATTTATTGAAATGAAACTAATTAATTAATACTTGACATGAAATTGATCTAATTAAATGTGTTAGAATTCTACATAATTATAATATCATTAAGTAAACATAAGTAAAAAAAAAAAATGGTTTGTAATAAACAAATTACTTAGTAATTAATTAATTACTTACATTTAAATATTATTAAGAACAAATGACATGTAAATTTATAATTTATCAATAAATAAATACAATACAATACAATACTAAAGTTGAAGTGCTAGAAGCTAAAATACAGGTATAAAATGAGCTTTAAGTGAACCTCAAAACTGATGTGCATACAGTGAACAAAGTGACAGTGCCAACGGTTCTATCGCAAGCAACGCCACTGACAACGGCCGCAAATATCACTCGAGAGATTTAATGCACAGTCACATAAACCAGTTTATCTACACATATGTCATAGGCTCTCTTTGATGTGTTCAGGAACCGCATGTTCGACAGGCATTGTGGCATTGATCATTGCTCTACACTTGTTTAGCTTGTTCAGTAGTACCAAATTCACAGACAAACTAGGGGCGGCACGCAGGCGGGCGTCGGCGTTTGAAAGGACAATGGCGAACCCCCATAGTGAAAAATAGTTGGGCTAAATAACCCGCGTCTTTATATGAAAAAATATTTAAAATATTCTGCTTAAGGTTCTAAACTTGCATGTATTTTATGCTAGACGAGGCCAGGTTACTGAGATATTGCTGGATGAATTGTGAATAAATTCTAATTTCACTAATGTTCTATTTTACTTCAAATTGACAGTTTTATTAATGTGAATGAAAAAAAATGAGAGCCACTACTGCAGTCTGTTCAAACAAGGCATTTTTACCCAATAATTCAATGTTAATAAGGATTTCGACCTACAAAAGAAGTCACGCTTTAAGAGGCATAATGACAGTATGTCTTTACCTAATAGGTTGCCCTGCCAAAATTAAGAACAATAAACTTCAATCTCGATCAAGTACGTTGTTTTTTTTTTGTTTCTTCCTCAACACATCACAGAATAAAATGCAATTTCTTTTAAACTGCAAAGACTTTCCATCCAAAAAGCATTTAAATAAGTTATCAATAGCACTAGTATAATAATAAATAAACTTAGGTATTTATTTTGTTTTTCGTACATCTTTAAGTTTTAATTCAATATAAGTGCCCATTAAACTATTTGAAAACAAAAGTTGTGCCGGAAGCAAAGATTAACGGCGCTGCTCTATGGCCGGAAGTTAGGATAAGTGACAAAGTTACAAAACTTCTTCAAATATTTTACTTTTTTACCAGGCCTTCTCCGAATTTGAGAATAAATTGAAAAAACCTGTAAAATTACAAATTGAAGTTTAGTCTAGGTGTCTCTTAAAGACGCAAAAAAAAATCCCAACTATGTTTTCGCCATTGTTCTTTGATTGTCATAATATGTCGAAATATTGATGCATTATGGTCATAATTTATCAATATTCAGATATGGTATATCATTACATTATGCTGGTCGTAACGTGCGGTTTTTGGACGCAGAAAAGAGGGTGTATTATACGTGTGTAGATAAAATGAATTGTATTCATATAAACGGGTTCACTCTGCTGTCTAGTAATTGTTGCAAATGAAGACAGCAAGGTAGGTCATGCATATTTATCAGGGAAAGCATTAAAGCAGCTGGGCACATAAAATTATGCAACTTAACAGTTGAGAAATACAGCGAAGTACCTATTGTCTGTAGAAGTTATAGACTTAAGGACTTTGATTGTTTGCATTTATAGAAAAAACCTAGTGTGCGCACTTAAATTCTTAGATATATTAGATCGGCTTCTAACAAGATTAATGACATCGGTTTCGACTGCATCATAGTAGGCGATATCAACATCGATACATTGACCGCAAGCTCGGAGCATAAACAACTCAACGAGATCCTATCGGCGTACAACTTCCGAAATGAAGTTGTCTTCCCGACCCGAGTTACTCTATCTAGCGCTACCAGCCTGGACCATCTATACCGCATCACCGCCCCCGGCACCGTCTCACCCGCTCCCGTAGTGACCAACCTGAGCGATCACCGCCTAGAGGAACCCGCGCCTCCTTTTAGGCGGCATTAGACAGCATGGACTGGCCCGAGGTATGCGACAGTAAGTCAACCGCGGACGAGCTCGCCGATTCGCTCACTAACATTATAGTAAACAAATTGGAATTATGCTTCCCATATAAAATAAAACCTACTGCAAAATATAAAAATAAATGTAAAATCAAAAAAATATACCACATGAAATCATTAATGTTCGACATAATTGACATAAATAATAAATTCCCTAATAATATTGATTGACATACAAAATTAAATTAATTATTTACAAATTCAATATGACCTAAAGCTAAAATCGTTGAAAACTAAATATAACACTGACATGATTGATAATAATGAAAATACCGTAAAAACAATGTGGAGAATAAAATAATTAAAGCAATATGTATAGGCGTCAGGAGGCGGTCTAAGATATAATGAAACCACAACTAATATGGCAGTTCCTCAGGGATCATCACTGTCAAACCTCGCCTTCTCAATCCTCCTAAATGACCTACTAAAGGCTACCGCGACGGTAGATTCTTCATGTTTGCTGATTACATCATCAGCAAACATGAAGAATCTACCGTCGGTGATATAAGGTAGAGTATCAATTGTGGCACCGGTTCAAAATAAACGGCCTTGCACTCAACTTAACCAAAACACAAGTAATTCAGTTTGACCTATCCGGACACAAGAGACGATCACTGTATTTTACCATAAATGACACGCAAATCGAAAAGGTTACTATCAACCCTTTTCTAGGTTTTGTAATAGACCAGTCAATTACATGAGAACCCCATATCAAGAAACTGTGTGGAAGATTAGGTAGTGCATGTTTTGCCAAATTGCCACGAGAAGCATTCAAAACCTTTATTGCACAGAAAACACAGTGGAAATCATAATAAAAACAGTATGCAAAGGTGAAGAAAAGAGAAAAATAAAATATAGAGAGGTAGTCTTAGTGTACAATTAAGAGTTAAAAGAAATAAATAAAATCAATATACTATCAAAAAAATCACAATACACCCTAAGTAATTACTATATAATAAATAAATAGAATACAATAAATACATAGATATACATAAATACTATGAGATACCCACTATTCGGAAGAGAGGAGATGCTGTTTCAATTTTTTCTTGAAATTGACCAAGGATTTGCAATCCCTAATAGCGCAAGGAAGTGCATTCCACAAACGTATTGCCCTTAACCTAAACGAGTGCTCGTAAGCAACAGTGTTGTGCTGAGGAATTGACAAAAGTGACACCGTGTAAGATCTCCGAAGTCTATCCCCTGAGAAAAGATACTCAAAACGTTCACAAAGATACGCAGGGTAGCGCGGATTTCTCAAAATATTGAAGAGGAAGGAGAGAATGTGCATATCACGACGAAGTCGGATCGGGAGCCAGCCTAATTCCCTACGATATTGGGACACGTGGTCGTACTTACGAAGTCCGAAGATAAACCGAATCCCGAGATTTTGGTGTCGCTCGAGTTTGTTCAGTAGATCATCGTTCGCACTGGCCCAGCAAACATCGGCGTAGTCTATTAAAGGCTGAAGAAGGGTCTGAGCTAGCATGATTTTAGTCTGCCTAGGCAGGAAGAACTGCAAACGCCGAAGAGAATGAAAGGATGCAAAGACTCGTCTGCTGACCCCACAAACATGGGGCGACCAGGATAATATATTTTTTATTTGTTTTAAGTCAATGTATGGACCTTTTTTGGACTGAAATAAACAATTTTATTATTATTATTATTATTATAATAGATTGTCAAAAACAATGCCAAGATTTTTGGCTTTCTCGCTATACTTGACAATGGTACCGTCAAATAGACCGGGATCAACGGACTTATTCTGCAACAAATTAAGTAAGTGCCCGTGTACCCAGTATCATCACCTGAGACTTGTCCGGGTTAACTAATAGCCCATACGAAAGAGACCATTTCCTGATGTTGTCGAGGTCAGAATTCAAAGCCTCAACAGTCGAACTCAGATCACACAGGGGAAAATGCCGATAAATTTGAAGGTCATCTGCATAAAGATGATACGAGGAAGACAATACATCCGAGATGGAATGGATGAAAACTGAGAAAAGAAGAGGAGAAAGGATGCCACCCTGCGGAACACCTGTAGAGAGCTTGCACCATTCTGTAGTGACCTCTTCAGACTTGATGCGCTGCTGGCGGTCGCTCAAGTAAGAGTCAAACCAGCGAGCCGAGTGTGAAGAGACGTTGAGCGATTTTATGATTTCAACAAGTATATCGAAGTCGACGCAGTTGAAGGCGCTGCTAAAGTCTAGGAGAGTCAAGACTGTGAGCTGCTTGTTATCCATTGCCAGTTGGATATCGTCAGTTACCTTGAGCAGTGCTGTGGTGGTGCTATGCCCCGGTCTAAAAACAGGCTGAAAAGGGTTCAGTAAATTCATGGAGGAAAGGTACGAGGACAGCTGGATGTGGACAATTGATTCAAGGATTTTGGAAAGGATTGGTAAACCTGCTATTTTTCCACAGTGCAATCGTTGCTACCGTAGGGGATTGAGTTTTGGGGATGTGCTGCTGATTGGGAGTGCGCCTTCAGTCTCCAGAAGCGTACTGTAGACCTAATCGCGCGAGTGACGCAAGATACGTCCGCCAGACCCCATTTTGTGGCGCTCGGGATTCTAACATTACCATCCCTACTGATTCTCCAAGTCGCAACGCATGTCCAATATGTGTTGCGACTTGGAGAATACATTTTGATGACCTACCGAAACGAGGAGTTAACAATAATCGCACTACCAGAAGTGCCAATAAACTGGCCGGCGTTCCGCGTAGGTTAGAAAAAACAAATAGGACGATAAAAATGATGCTATGATGCAATACCACATGAGATCACTAATGCTCCGAGCTTGCCTGATTTCAGATATAAACTCAAAATATGGTTGGTCAAGAAGTGTTTTTACACCTATGAAGAATTCATAGCGGACAGGGCCCATACATAAACATGGAATATAAACGATTAATAATGTTGTTTATTTAATATTGTATGTAACGATCTAATTGTTTTCATATTGAAATGTTAAGATTATCATAAATGTATGATTATCTTATCATAAATGTATGATAAAGTGTGGACTGTGATATTGATACTTTTTTATTTATTTTATATTATGTTAATTGCCTGACCTGTAATAAATGTTATCAATGTGCAATCTACAATGTGGGTCCCAGAGAGTCACTGCGTTGTAAATTTAAGGAAATTAACATTATGACAGTGCCGTGTCAGTATATTTATGAAAACCTAATGTATGTCCACAAAAATATTGATAAATTTCCTAAGAACAGCGACAGGCACAATGTCAACACTAGAAATAGGAATAAGCTAGCTATACTTACTACTAGGCTCCATAAGGTTAATGTATCTTTTAAAGGGCAATGTATTCGCTTTTACAATGAAATACCAACGACCTAAGTTACAAGAATTGTCTGTAAATAAATTTAAAAATGTTGTTAAAATCACTTATGTAAAAAAGCTTACTACAAAATATCAGATTATGTAGAAGACAAGAAAGCTTGGGAAGGTGTTTGCTCCAATTCTGTAAAAATAACGTATAAAGCTGGAGGTTTCTAGTCGCCTCTTTGCCTCCAGCATCTAAAACATTGAGGTGACGGAATTCAAATTGAGTTCTATATTTCCCTGTACCTTATACATGTGTTAGTTTTAAATTTGACATTCTCCAAATGATGCCTATGTGTTTCTTATGGAAATAAACTCTTTTTTTTTTATAAATAATGTCATTATGTTAATTGCCTGACCTGTAATAAATAATGTCATTATGTTAATTGCCTGACCTGTAATAAATGTTATCAATGTGCAATCTACAATGTGGGTCCCAGAGAGTCACTGCGTTGTAAATTTAAGGAAATTAACATTATGACAGTGCCGTGTCAGTATATTTATGAAAACCTAATGTATGTCCACAAAAATATTGATAAATTTCCTAAGAACAGCGACAGGCACAATGTCAACACTAGAAATAGGAATAAGCTAGCTATACTTACTACTAGGCTCCATAAGGTTAATGTATCTTTTAAAGGGCAATGTATTCGCTTTTACAATGAAATACCAACGACCTAAGTTACAAGAATTGTCTGTAAATAAATTTAAAAATGTTGTTAAAATCACTTATGTAAAAAAGCTTACTACAAAATATCAGATTATGTAGAAGACAAGAAAGCTTGGGAAGGTGTTTGCTCCAATTCTGTAAAAATAACGTATAAAGCTGGAGGTTTCTAGTCGCCTCTTTGCCTCCAGCATCTAAAACATTGAGGTGACGGAATTCAAATTGAGTTCTATATTTCCCTGTACCTTATACATGTGTTAGTTTTAAATTTGACATTCTCCAAATGATGCCTATGTGTTTCTTATGGAAATAAACTCTTTTTTTTTTATAAATAATGTCTTGTGGTTTATTTCTCAAATCAAATAGTTTTATCGTTAATGACAGGTCCTATCAGGAATTCTAATTGGAGACACCGAAAACCGAGACAAAATAATTATTTTCAAGTAAAAAAGGCACTCTGCCATAGCTGTTTGACAAAATTAAATAAGGACACATTGGAAAAAGATCAAAGACACTGTCACGCGAGCTTTTTTTGCCTAGTAATAAATAAATGTAACGCAACACCAATTACAATTTTGCATCAAAAGTGTGGCATTTCAAACAAAAAATAAGAATTGGAATTATATCTAGAAAGCCTAGGAAGCAACCAAAAATATGTAAGCATTACCAAACATTTTCTCAATAAAGATTCGATATCGCTATTTACTGTGCATAAATATAATTGTAGTAGCAAATAATTATAGAAATTTCAATTCAAGGGGAGGTTCACTTACACTGGCATTCTGTAAAGAACTGTATCAAGAATATAGTTTTGAATTATGCAGAATTAAAGACAAAGAAACAAACCTTAATATCCGCTGTCGTTATCGAGCTTCAAAAAATAAAAACCAAACAGCACTCTTCGAATATTTTATGCAGTGATCGTAATTGCTATCGGAACATTTTTTGTCAAAAATTTAATAATCAGTGGAGACTTCTATGCTGACGGAAAATAACTAATAAATAAATTATTAAGCAACATAGGAGGACATATTGAGGAGGGATATGAGTCATGTCTAGATAATTTCCTAACAAATATCAATCAATCAATCAGCCTACACCTACCCACTGCTGGGTACAGGCCTCTTCTCTACTACGCCATCCACTCCGGGCCTGTGCCCTATATAACAAATATACTTGAATGTAATATTTTGAATAAAACTGTGGTTTAAAACAACAAAAGAGATAGGCATGCAGGAGTATTCGTATTGTACAACTTGAAAATCCAATAGCAGCAGTAACAAAACCAACTATTTACAGTTGAAAAGCGTAGGGTTTTCAATGAAAGAAATAACCTGATTTTCAGGAATAACATTTTAGAGCAACACTAGACAAATTTCATATTTTTCTGCAAATATTTGAAGAAGAGTTTAAAAATAGTTTTAGGCTAATCTAAAACTATTTTAAAACGCTTCTTCAAATCTTTTCAGAAAAATATGTAGTAATATGGAGAAAACAAATGTTGGTAAAACTTAAAAGGGGCACTAAAGGAATTAGGCTATCTATTCAAATAAAACATGTTCTCTTACCGTTAAAAGGTATTAAGGATACAGCTTTCATACATGTTTACACTAAAAAATACTTGTACTACTGTAAAAATACAGAAGAATATTGAGGAATGCCAGAAAAAATGCCATTATTGTTTCTCCAAGGAACCCTAAAAAGCGTTACTTCACCAAAATAGAGCCACAAGAATAATGGTACGAATACTCCAGATTACGTCGTGAATATTTTATCAAATTAAGTATCTTCACAGCTCCCAGGCTGTTCATACTAATTCAGTCTTGAGATATACTTAAAACTTTTTTTGGCTTGTGGCAACACTGAGGTCAACTGCTTATTGCTATTTATCCTATGTATTTTTTAATTAAAATTGTTTTCTTGTTAAATCAAACAACAATTCTAGTTGTATTTAATAGAATAATCATAAAATACATATTTTATATGAATGATATTGATATTGATATTGATATTGTATTTGATGCAAATTGGTCAATGGTTTTTTGGTTATAGAGTCGCTACAAAGTTTGAATTTATCATTGTTATTCTTGGTTCGGAGTGATTTAGTTCTACTTACTGTATATTCTAAGCGAAAACATTACATCTGGAATCTAATTTGAAGCAAATTAATCACGTAAGTAGCAAACATTTCGAATTCGGCATAGCTGACGTAACCTCAATTGGCTGACAATTTTCATACATAATACCTACTTATTCATATCTGTAATAGAAAGCCGTACACACAGAGCCGTAATGCACGCCAGGTAGAATCCCAACTAAAACTGGCTCTAGAAGTACTAAAACTATCTAGGGAATTGTGTAGCCAGCTGCCTTGTGAACTGCAGGATAGTGAAAAGATATTGCCAGAAGCATTAGGTAATAACACCTAACTAAAAACTTAGCTGTCTTCGTTGAACTCATAATATTAAAATGTACTTGAAGAACAAAATATGTTACAAATGATATTTCATGGTTTTGATCAGTGCGGTGCTGAATAGAAGTATACTTTGAAGAGAACACCTATTCTGAAGCGGGAGCTGTTTGATGCCTACAATCAAATCACACAATAAGAAGAGGAGTCGCATGGTTCAGCAGCACTAAAAACACAAAATTTATTTGAGGAATTGATGTTAGCGGATAATTTGGCAAAGTTTCTGTTACATGTACAGATGTGTCCAGTTCAGTGATTGATTTAACTCATGAAGACTCAGTGGTGGGCACTGGTTCAACATGCAGCAAAAACGCATCAAAAAGATATGTTTAATTTAAAAATAACATCAATAAAACAAAACATCACAAGCAAAACTTTAATATTTTGTGATGAAATTGGAAGAAAATTAGGCATATTATTAAATAAGTTGGAACACCTAGACATAAATAACTGTTTAACAAACTCCAGTTTTCATGATGTTATGGAAAAAATAACAAAGACACCTGATTTGACTTCAATGAAACTTAATACTCACGTTTGGAAATAGGGGTGAGGTAAACAAATGGACCTAATTAAATATTTTTAGACACTATGCTCAGTGAATGTTAAAAAAAAATAATGGTATATTTACATTACCATACAGTAAAAGCTTGCCGCAAGCTGAAAATTATCTTAGATATAAGCTAAACATGGCATTACATACAATGTCGTATAATGATAGATTGTTTCATTTGATGGACTCAAACAATTATCTTAGTGATAATGTTTATTTGACGAAAGACCAAAGGTAGTTACTAAATTTCAGATTTTTACAAACGACAGGTAGCTGTGTCGCTATTTTTTTTTAGTATTACAGCCAAGCAATTTGCTGACCATACTGCTTCTATTGAGCACAGACAAGGGATATTGGAAGACATTCCAAGTACTTCAAATTAGTTCATAAAATAAAAGAGGAATTCTCTAGCATACATGAGCCATAAATATATCAAGCAAGCATAGGACATAAAAAATGTGTAATATCTTGCCCGAATGAGGAAAATAAAAAAAAGTGTAACAATATCCTAATATTAAATAATGTTCAGACAAAGGGTAAGCCCCAATTAAATATTACCCATCAAATCATGCAGGGGTACCTGGCAAAGAACTTGTTTAAGAATTATTACGTAATCAAGAGGCCTTGGATTAGAGGGAAATTCGCGAAAGCTATTCGAAAATGAACACCTTAAAATTGCCAACAAGATTCTTTTAAACGAGACTGCCGAGAGAAGGCCAATATGTTGCATTCACAGATATCGAGAGATAGGCCCTTGGCGCTAAGCTTGTATCGGAACCAGTATCGCCGAAAACTTAGAACACGCATACATTTACACTACTCGTACATCAATCCCTCCGCTTTTATTGGTCAGTGCAATGTCGTGCACCTATCGCCCGAACACACCCACACTACCGCAGGTATATTAGCTAGTCGAGCTAGTGTTGGGACAATGCAAGGACAGCGTGTATCATCTATCGATTATAATTTATAGACACTGGTATATACAGTCGTATACAATGTCGGGTTCTATAAATAAAATAGTAAATTGTTTGTAAATACGAAATATTTATACGACATACGACATACGAGACCCGTTTGCCTCTCTTCTTTTTTTCAACAGAATCCTTACAGCTAGAAAGAGAGGCAAAGAGGTTTCTGAAGGTAGAATAACTGTGAACTCTTCGGACCTGACTGAAAGCATCGGAATTTCCGATCAATACTTATAACACCCCATTATCCTTCGTCGGGCGAGGTTTTAAACAAACTTAAAATCTAAACTGCCTGTTTGGCAATCATTGGAATAACTAACAATAAACTTACGTATTATGAGTAATAAAATAACTATATTATTACATTAACTTTATTAGTAATTGCGGAATGATAAAATCTATCGATTCAAAAACATAATTCTCCTATCAGTATCCCCATCACTATATGTCGTCTCTGTTTGCGTGTGACAGTTCGCCTCCGTATCACGATGCATCTTTGCTTTCGTACTTAGATAAGTGTGAAATATTCATTGCGTGTTAGCTTGGCAATACGAAGTGAAATTAAGATACAAAACAAGCAATGTAGCAACAAACTTAGCTAGAACAACATGACATTGTCACTTTAATGTCAATTCGTGACGAATTTTCCGCGAATGATTTATTTTCGTAATAATGTTTATTTCTTGTGTTTTAAGAAGAAATAATTGTTAGAATGAGACTTACAAGTGATATGTGACACCGGCGTTCTTGGAGTTCACAATCTCGCTTCTATTTTTGCACGTGAGTATTGCACAGGTCGGCATTTTAGAAAAACAACGGAGATGAATTCATCACTGCGGTCGCCCGGTGACTACCGAGAATTTTTAATATCGAACCTGTCGGAGCTACATTTGTTCGCACATGCCACGCCCCTCAACCTATCTCTCGATATCTGTGGTTGCATCAGTGCCATAAAACATGTGAAACACCCTTTCATGCCGATATCCAGTGTAGAAGAAATGAAGGTGTTCCTCAAATGAATTCCTTGATTTATTTTTCTTCTTTAACTGTAAGTCCAGATTTCACTTACACTCTTCCATCCCTACCCAACCTAACAAAGTCATTTAAGTCATGTACTCAGTATACAATAATCATCCCACCCCATATACATACTAGCGACCACACGCGTCTTCAAAATTCCTAAAGTAAATGAATAGTTACGTACCCATGCCTTAGCTCATCTGCATCGATGACGATACCCAGCTTAGCTCAGCTCTCGGGTTTTGCGAGTACCCACAACTATATTGTCACAACACCGCCACACGATAACCGCAAAGGAGCCGGTGCTGATGGAATAGGTACCTGCCTTTTTCATATAAAAGTCCAAAAGTGAGCTTCTTCTGACTATTCAAATTATTTATCAACGCTCCTTAACCTCTTGAAAACCGAGGGTAGTTAGGACGCGTCGCGATTTTGAACTTTATGCCATTATAATAAAATTTAAAACCCATAACGGAAAAGTGGGGTCAGCCAACGGCGCCGCTTGTATTCAACAGGTAAAATTAAGGTGTTTTCCCTAAACTCTGGAAAGAATCGCACATTAAACCTATACATAAGTAAAGCGTAAAGAATTGTATCTTGATTATAGGCTTATCTCAAAATTAAATATATTCGTTAAAATTTTAGAAAAAATAGTATGTCACTATCTATATGCAAATACTTTCAAGAGGATTCCCACAGCCCAGCAGATTCCATAAGAGAGCTTTTTTAAGAAATTGACATAAAGATAAAGATAAAGATAAAGATAAAGTTAAAGATATTTTATTTGTGAATGTGGGTTACAGGGTTGTTAAATAAATATTGTTCTTGCCACACTCTACCTTAAAGGCGTACAAATATTAATTTAAATTAAATTATATTTAGATTAAATTTAAATTACATAACAGTACATTATATTACATGTCCGTTTGATTATTCAAATACTGCAAATTACATAGATCCTTAATAAACATACGCTACCACCCATTAAGCAATCTTTCAGTCACCATTGAGGAAATCTTGTACGCTATAGTAGGCTTTATTAAGCAAATGTTCTTTAAGCTTTAATTTAAATAAATTAAATGATTCTATTTCTCTGATACATTTTGGAATATTGTTATAAATTTTTGGTATCATCCCAAACACATTTTTTTGAAATAGTGCGGTCGAGTGCCGCATTATGCTTAACATAATGTTTCTTTTTAAATTTATTTTTTTAAAATGATCCCAATTATTTCTTACATAAACGGCCATTTCATAGATATATAACGATGGTAGAGTTAAAATTCTTATTTTTTTGAAATGTGGCTGACATGTTTCTATTTGTTTTAAATGACATATCGCCCTTAAACATCTTTTTTGTGCTTTAAAGGCTCTGTCCTTATCCGTTGAGTTGCCCCAGAATATAACACCATATTTGAGAGTCGAAGCCACATAAGCATGGTATGCTGATAGCAAGGTAGTGACTCTAGCTACCTTAGCAAGCATAAATAGTGCATACGAGAATTCGCTTAACTTTGTGCAGACATTATCAATATGTGTTTTCCATGTTAAGTGGGAGTCGATTGTTAAACCTAAAAATTTGGTGTCATGAATTTCCTCAATTATTTTTGTACCAAAGTGGATGTCAATTTTATTATTAATATTATTGTAATTATTTGTGAATGTCATTATATTAGTTTTATTTAAATTAATTACAAGATTATTTTGTCCGAGCCATTCAATAATATTTTTTAGGGAATTATTTATGTCAGATTCATAAGTATTAATATTTCGACCTTCTGCTATCATTGTGCTATCATCAGCAAACATTACGATTGGGAAATTGACCGCGTCAGGTAAATCATTTATATATATTATAAATAACAGTGGTCCCAAAACGCTACCTTGTGGTACTCCATATTGCACTGTCCTTGAATCTGAATAATAATTATATTCTGTTTTAGTTGTCTTGTCTACTCTGGACATTTGAGTCAGTTGTTGTCGGTTGCACAGATAGCATTTAATAAGATCAAGCACGTTACCTCGGACGCCATACATGTATAGTTTGTTTATCAGGATGGAATGATCCACATAATCAAAAGCTTTGGTCATGTCCATATACAATGCAGACACAGGAATTTTATTATCTAAGCTGGTTACTACACTTAACATACCAACTGTAGCTAGTCAATTTATTTTAGACAATAAAATTTATGTACGCTAGAACCTTACAACATTTTCCAAACTTAGCGATAGTTAACCTAAGAAATACTCACAGACTAGTTGCGCCCCAGTTAAGTTTTGCGAAGGTTACTAATTCTTTCAAGGGGCATTGCATTATCTACTACAACAAGATACCTCTAGAAATTTTTTAAATTGCCATTTGAGCAATGTAAAAACCATTTAAAAGCTACTTTTTCAAAAAATAAACAAGACTGGTGCGGGTGGCAGCACTGCCTGCCATGTTCAGCATCATACCTATAAACCCAGCAGAGGGCGGAAACAAGCTGTCGATGACGATAGATGATACGTCAATATGACATAAGCTGCATGGATTTTGCTGTGTGCTTTAGGGTAGGAAATCTTCCTTTCGGGTAAAATTTTGCTTTCACGATACCATCACATCTTTTACAAACCCATCAATAGATTCCATCCATCCCTTTTTTGATGATGGATCATATTATTACAATGTTCAAGATTACTTAAATGTCGGGACTGTATGACTCAAAACAGAACTTGCTGTTAATATTTTTTTCATTATTTATTCCTGCTTAATTAATATTATAATAGTATTAATATTTTTATTTAAATTGTAAGAATGCTATTGCTTAAAGACAACCAAATTTTAAAAGAGATCTGAAAATCAAGCTTTGGGAGTTTCTACGTCCTCCTTTTCCCACAGTGGTCCAATTTAGAGAAGAGGCAAAAAATTACAATTGCTAAATATCTACAGTTATAAAGACGTATGATTGATTGATTAACCGATTGATTGACGACTAAATAAATCTTAGGTCTTAGGAGGCACGTGAAAGACGTTTGGTCACTAGAAGGAAAGACCTTGAGAGTGTCATTGCACCAAAACTGAATTATTAGCCAATAATTATTAATAATAAGTTACCGGTAGAATTAAGACAAATTGCGAGCCCCAATATCTGAAAAAATATGATTAAAACACTCCTTTTGAACAAACACATGTTATCACAATGTTAATGAGTTTTTTGCGTGCATAAGTTTATGAATTATATTTCAAGTATCACTTTAATTTGACTGCCTGAATTGATATTCTATATGTATATTGATTGTTTTATTGTTAACATTTTTATTTTAATATAACATAAGTTTGATGAATTATATTATTACGTTGAATTAAATGTTAAAGATGTAATTTGTAATGAACTTTATTCTTATTTTATTGTTTTTAAATAGTGCTGAACTCTGATTTCGATTTCATTATTTTAATAATTTAGAGAGGTTATTTAACTAATGCGTAATTCAATTATTCATATTTATTATAATCAAATGATTGAGATATGTTTTGTAATTAAATTGTTGGTATTTTTTAGACTGTTAGCAATTTGAAATACAATTTATATTGTTAATGAATAAAATAAACTGAAAGTAAAAATTGATGATCCAAAAAAAAGAAGATTTACTTATATCACGAACATGAAATTGCACGTAGTATGTTTTTTTATTTCTCTTTTAAAAAACTTTTGTCACTTGAAATTTGACTTCCGCTTGGCTGTCTATCACAAATTGAGTATTCATCTATAATCAGATAATAATATTACAGAAACGTGCACAAAAACGAAGAATGAAATACTGTCTCCTAATTAAGTTTTTCTACGCCGTGCTATATTAATCTTATAAATTTAAAGAACTCGTCCTCCGGGTAAATGTAGAACAAAAACTCACTTTCCACTTATAGAAATATCCCTTTTATCTTGTCTATGGGCAAAACATATATAATGGGCAAAAAAGATAACTTAACTGATGAAATATAAAACCTCACTTTAACGCCGAAAAATTCAGTCGCCATTGATTTATTTCAGACATATTATAAGAATAATTTATGAGTATAATGGCCTAATTAAAAAAATGCTGCTCAAACTCAAGTAAATAGCAAATAAAATGACATATTACGAGTGGCACTGTAGGTAGATGATTGGTACTTCACCTAAACGATTTTTAAAACATGGTGTTTAGGATTCCTTACCCGAAGGGTGCCAATCCTTATCACTAAGCTTCCGCTGTCCGTCCGTGTTTCCCTCAGTTTATCTGATTAACCGTAAAGTAAAGAGTTAATTTTTTACAGAGTGTGCATTTCTGTTACCGCTACAGCAAAACAAAAATGAACTAGACGCAATTTATTAAGACACTTTTTTTAACTCGACTGCAGCGAAGCGGAAAATAGGAGGGTTATGTCTTCGACTGCTCAACCGAATTCAATAAATGACACGTCATTAGATTCGTCTTAATGGTTCGAGTTCACTAGGTGCATAACATTTCGTAATAATAATAAAAAACTACTGTGATACAATAAAAAGCACAAAACAAGCAGAGGCTTAATGTAATTATTGAAATTTGATAAACTTTTTTTTGGAAAAGATTTAAATAAAATTAAGTTTATGTAAATGCAGGCAGATTTTTTAGTTTTAAAATTATTTGTGTTTTTTCATGTACGATGGGACGGAACCCAGTCCGACTCCTACTGGACCCATTTTTTTCTAACTCATACTTTATTTTCAGGCCATGCAAACTCAGCCATCAACCCCATAGTTTACATCCTCATGACGCGCAACTTCCAACGGGCGGCGATAAAGATTATCGGCGGTCAAGGACTTTGTGCTTCCGAGTTAAAAGTAAGAACAGCACATCAAGACTAAGTCCTCATTGCTCAGCAAGTCGGCGGCCAACTCTTTCGTACTTTAAAAATTTACGCCAATTTGCGACGTGTCAAAGGACTTCTCCATTCAAATGGTCGGCCACTCGGCCTAAAATCTATAGAAAACACCATGTTCGCGCCAGATATCGGCTTAACTGCCAAATAGTACAAAATAATTGACATCCTAAAAGCCATCAAATGGCATAGGTTTTTAAACAGTTGAGCATTTAGCCACAAAATAAATAGGTACAGAAATCAATCTACATACCAGCGCGCTCGAGCAACGCACACATAGATACTGCTCACGGACACGATATCTCAGAGCAGTTCAAACCAGTGCGAGCGTGAGTGCCATCCGCTTGACACGCGCGTCTGTTAATGTAAATAATGCAACAATGGAGCAACGGATTTTTTTTTATTGTTACTGTTCAGTGGACGGTTATTTAAATTCAACATGAAACTATGAATTAGCGTTTTTTAAGCTACCAGTGGTTTCGGAAAGTAGCTATCTGCCTGTATTTCGATGGTTCGTTTTAACGTTATATATAGAACAGTTAGGTAGGTAGGTACGGTCCCCGAATAATGTGTCTAAGATCGATTTAAATAAATAACAGTTGCCTATTTTTCAATCAGTATAATAAAATAAGTAAACAAAATGTTTGTTAGGTAAATTCACGCCACCTTACTTACGTAAGTTGAAAACATGTTTTTTTGTTTGTGTGTTGTTTTTCGTATCATTTGACAGGTGTAAAACGTACAGAGCAACATAAATTTTGCAACTCGGGTAGTCCGTTTTGAAGTTATCAGGGATTTTCGATAGTGAAAATTGACAAAGGTAAAAATTGTGTAGATATTTTTCTGATCTGTAAACCTTTTGTATTGTAATAGTAGTGTAATGTTTTCATTCTTCTCGTTTCATTCTTCATAATAAATCATACAATTAGATAGGAGCGCCAGTACCACGATAGTTTTTCGTGCATAAGCCGTAGTTGACAACCCTAGAGCGATCGCCGAGCGTAGCTATGAAAGTGAAGTATGGTTGACTTCTGTACCTATTTATTTTGTGATTTAGCCCAGAAATCGCACTTGGTTCTTTAACCTTACTACTCAACCTTACTGCTCAAATTTATCGCGGATTCTAGCTGTTTCAGCGCGGGCGGCCGGGCTTCGGAGAGTTATAATGGAAATATGATAGACGGCGGTCACTGTCAGCGATAATACACATGTGTACAGATTCTCATGTCTAGAGATTACCAAGTTTTTAAGTTTCCCATTTTTACAGATTCCTATTTGTACAGGTTCCCAATTATACAGATTCCCATTACTACAGATTATCATATCAACAGAATTTGGATTGAATAGAATCCCAAGTTTGATGAATTTCAAAGTTTTTCGTGCTACATTGATCCCGCGTGGTATTTTACACGGTGTTACATCACAGTCCCGTCACCATGTGTCGGTAACTTTTTATTGGCGGGCTAGTTAACGGCTCTACTAATTGCAAGTCGGATGACGTGTTGACAATTTTAGGATTTGTTGTCATTGACGCTCATTTGCCCGGCGACACTCAAGCTGTGACAAAAGAGGCTTTGTTCTCACATTGGCTAAATTATCGCGTGATTGTTTCGTTTCCATATGAATTTGACACGCCGTTAGCTAGTAATTTATAAAATTTGTAAGTGGGCGAAACAGTCTTCCGCTTACTCATCAAGGAGAATACACATATAAACTAGGATTCCAAAAACAGATAATAACCACGTGAATACCGCTTGATACCAAGCTTATAATTAAAGCATTCGCATTTAGTGTGTTAGGCATTTAATACAAGTCAAAACTTAAACAAATCATTTATTGCAAGTAGTCCTTCCTGAGTAGGGTTCGGAAAGTAATATTAGTACAGATGGGAGAATTAAGGCGCTTGTATCGGAAAATTTTGCAACTCGCTTCGTGGCTATTGAAATATTGGACACAACTATACTATAATAAAAATCATAACAACTCACACCGCCACATGGCTGTTACGTAAATCGCTGCGGCAGAATAGTACAAATAGTGTGTGTATTATTGAATACATATATACTACTTTTATTGTTAAAGAGGCAGGAAAGCTTCAATTCAATTCAAATCATTTATTGCTGTCACATTACATTAAAAAAGGTGGTACAGGCAGGATACAGGTATACATGTGACGCCTCGTAGAGGCGTTGCAATTTTGAGAGATACAGGTTTTACTTAATATTACATAATTAATTACTTATTTCTATTACATTTAAAATGTTCATGTTAACTTGAACTTTAATAAATATTTATATTCCAACGACAATAGAATTCAAAATTAAAAAGTAACATCTACATTAATCTATAACAGTTTATAACAAGTCCCTTATATTTAAATTAAATTAAATCAAACAAAATCAATGTTAAATTATATTACGGCATGCTCCTAAATATTATTATTATTGTCTTGTCGATTTGTCATTATGTCATCTTATCGTCAAAAAATTCTATTATATTGTAGTAGCTTTTGTGTATTAGGAAATTTTTTAAATGTTTGTTAAATAGCGTAGCTTTATCTATATTTTTTATACTATTTGGTATGTGGTTGTATATTTTTATTACCATGGAATGCGGCCCTGAGGATATTAATTTTAGTTTAGAGAATGGTACTTTTAATTTATGTAGGTTTCGGTCATTTCGTTTTATAGTATGTATTGGGGAGTACAGGTTGGGATGTTTTCTGACAAATTTGCAGGCTTCAAAAATGTAGATAGATGTAAGGGTTAATATTTCATGTTTCTCAAAAAATGGTTTACAAGACATCGTTTGGTCAATATTTACCAGTATTCTTAAACATTTCTTCTGCAAAATGAAAATGTCATTTACATCGGTACAATTTCCCCACAAAACTATGCCATAAGATAGTCTTGAATGGGCGTATGCATAATATGCAGTTAAGGCAGTTTTAAAGTCTGTTACACGCTTAAAATGTCGGAGGGCATATATAAAGGACGACAGCTTATTTGTTAATTTTTGCATATACGGTTTTCAATTTATATGTGTGTCAAGGTCTATTCCTAGCAGCGTAGCAGAGGTTACAGTTTCTAATTTTTTATCTTTGTAATTGTATGTTATTTTTAGTGCAGTTTTTTGGTATGGTTTAAACTGGATTAACTTGGTTTTATTTAGGTTTAGTTGCAAATTATGACATTCTAGCCAATTTACAATTGTATTTAGTAGTGTATCTAATTTAGTTTGTAGTTCATTTGTGTTTGAGCAAGGTATTATAACCGAGATGTCATCAGCGAATAGTATACAGTGGTCGTCTGTTATACTTGGAAGGTCGTTTATATATATCAGAAATAATATACATCCTAAAACGCTACCTTGCGGGATAGAGCCTTTGGCAAGGATTTTGTCGGATCTAACGTGTTGGATTTGACAAGTCTCGAGGTTAGTATTTTCTATTTCTACAAATTGAACACGATTTTCAAGATATGATTTAAACCACTTATGCGCGACTCCTCTAATTCCAGTTTTATACAGTTTAGATAACAGTGTTTTATGGCAGACTCTATCATACGCTTTACTCATATCGAGTAGTAGGCCCACGGCATATTTTTTGTTATTTAGAGCTTCAAGAATTTTTTGCAAATATTTATATATCGCTAGGGTTGTGGAATGATTTTTTCTAAATCCATTTTGGCTTTTATCAAAGATGTTAAATTTTTCATAAAAGGAATAAATACGTTTAACCATTACTGTTTCAAATATCTTTGTTGATGTTGGTAATAGTGAAATTGGTCGATAGTTGTTTGGGTTAGTAACATCTCCCTTTTTATGGATAGGTTTTATTAGTGATATTTTTAGGTCTGTCGGAAATATACCTTCAGAGAAGGATTGATTTACAAGTTTAGTATACGGGGTTGTTAATTCATTTGCGCATCGTTTTAACAAAAAAGGAGGGATTTCATCTATGCCACAAGATTTTTTATTCTGTAAGTTTTTTATTACATTTAATATTTCCTTTTCATCTGTTGGATGTAGATAAAAGGTGTTTTCAATTATGTTGTCTTGGCTTGAATTGTTACGGAGAGCAGGATTTTCGTCTGAGTTTCCTATTGATGCAAAAAAATTGTTAAATGAATTCGCCACCAATTTGGGGTCATGTATTATTGTATTGTTTATTTTGTGTTTTACATTATTTTTAATTTTTTGTGGTTTTTTATTTGTTTCTTCGTGGATTATTTGCCACATTGAACGAGATTTATTTTCTGAATTGTTGAATTTACTTATATTGTTTAGTTTTTTAGATTTATGAACGGCTTTTTTTAATGTTGTACAGTACTTATTGTAGTTGTTTTGTAAGATTTCATTTCTACTCTGTGATATTAGCATTTTTAGCAATCTTTTATTTCTGCATGATATTTTTATTCCTGACGTTATATGTTTTTTCTTAGAATTAAATTTAATTTTTATTGGTTTTCATGGAATACACTTATTTAGGGCATTTTTTACAATTTCTTTGAAAATGTTATAGTTCTCATTTATATTTTTATTTAGTTTAAATTTGTGGTCCCAATTTATTGTAAGAATGTCTTTGAATTTATTTATGTTAGTTTCAGTGTATCTTCGTTTTAGCATTGTGAGCTGTTTAGGTTGGTATGTAGTGAGAGGTGTGGAAAACAATATTCCTCTATGGTCTGAGAAGCCAAATTCGTCTATTACTACTTGAGTATCTATTTTGAAGTTAGTAAACAAAAGATCAAGGCATGTAGAGCTACTGGCTGTCACTCTCGTGGCGCCTTTAACTTTTTGGTGGAAGTTGTAAGTTAACATTAGGTTAGATAGTGTTTTTTTTTTGCTTTGTTATTTGTAAGGAAATTCACATTAAAATCGCCTCCAAAAATTACTTTCTTATTGTTGTCTTTTAATGCTTATAGTTTTAGGAGTTTTTCTAGGCATGTATAGAAAACTTCCACCTCTCTGTTACTATCTGGCCAATATAAATTTATAATTAATAAGTTAATTTCGGGTATTTCGCTCGCGCATGTTTCAAAAATATATTCTAAAGATTGTGATATAATGTCAGTTCTTTCGATGTAATTTAGCGTAGATTTCACCAATATGCATACACCACCGCCTTCGTGCTGTTCTCGACAAAAGGACGAACCAGGTGTGTAGTTGTTAATATTTAGTAGCTTCAATTTTTCTTTATTCATCCAAGTCTCAGTTATGCATATTACGTTGATGTTAGGTTGTTCTTCTATCAGTGCTTCGAGGAGGTGGATCTTGTTATATACACTTTGCATGTTCTGGTAGAGTAGTTTGAGGTTTGTTTCGAAAAAAATCATTTCTTGATGCGTTGCTAGTATTTGGCGTACGTTGTTTTGGGTGTGAAGGTGAGGTTAGTTGCTCTATATTTGAACTCTCGAAATCTTCTCGTGATTTTCGCAGGTTTTGTTTATTAATTTCTTCGTTTGTTAATTCTTTCCCATTCAAAATCAGCTTATTATTTTGTATGACTGCATGGTGGCCATTTTTCCTTGCTGTATTTAGTGCTTGTTTTAATTCCCTTCTTTCATGTAAGGCTGTTCTAGTTAGGTATTCAGTAACTTTTAATCCGGTTTCTCTGAAATATGTAGAGTTTTCCATTATGTACTTTCTCATTCTTTTACTTATAAGCTCTATTTTTATTGGTCTGTTGTAGCCTTTTTTCCCTATATATGTTATTTCCTCTATATATCCCGCCAGGTTCACATTTAGCACTTCGTAGAATATATTTGTAATTCTGTCTATAACTTCCTCCTCTTTCTCCCAATAATTTTCTTGTAATCCATGTAATACTATTATCTTATCTGTGTCTTTGTTATAGTGTTCCATTGAGCTTAAGTTTTTTATTTCTTTTTGGAGTTTTCCATTTTCAGTTTGCAGTGTAGAGCATTTCTCTTCTAGTGATTTTACTTTCAGGTCTATTGTAGCGATTTTATCTTTCATTATTGTTTGCTCCTTACTTGTACTTTGTATAATTTTTTTAGAGTTTTCTTTTAGCTCAGATATGATATTACTTATTTGAGTTTGGAAGAAGTTTTGCATAGATGTAAGTATATGTTTGTTGTTTTCTTGTAGTATGGACGTGAATTTTTGTATGGATAGTTTTTCGTTTTCGTCGTAGGACGATTTATCTGGATCGTTTGCGGTTTCATTTTTTTGACTTTGATTTATTGGGCTTTCACATACTAGAGTGTTTCCTAAGGGCGAGCACACTGAGTCGTCATCATAAACAGAGTTGTTTAGGTTTTGTTTTGATAGCTTTTTCCTTACCGTTATGTTTGTATTATCTGGGTAGTTTGTAATATCGATTTTTTCTTCAGGCTTCTGTAGCAAGTTTGTTGTGCTATTTTGCTGGTGGGATCGGATCGGTGTATTTGTGTTGTCTCCTTTCGGCTCCCTTGACCGGCAAAGTGGGCACTTCCATGAGTTCTTGTGATCGATAGTCATTGTGTTGTAAAACCGCTTTTCTGGTACATTTGCACATTCTAAATCATAGTTTTTGTTGCATTTTGAACATCTTAAAAATCTCCTATCAAGAATTTCATTATGGCATCCCGCACATAAGTTCGCCATATTCATGAAGAAGTTGTTCTGGTTAAGTGAATAAAATAATCGAACGTTTCAATTTAATTTTTAGCGCCACCAAGCGTGTGGTAGCGGAAGTTCGATATCTATCTACTGGGTCAGTCGTCGAAAACCCAGCTGCATCTGTTTGGGAGGTTTTCCTCTATCACTCCATAGATGGCGCTATATCCAACATCTATTTTGATCTTGATGATTCACGGAAATATTGATGTCGAGATGTTTGAGGTTATATTTCACTAGTTTTGTACACAAATACCTGGGATCAGTATTTGAGGCTCGTTTTCATCCTCCGTACGGACATATTTTGACTCCTTTTCCTGATAATTCTGTTGTCACGTTGATTTTTTACGGTTTGAGGTGGTATTTACTTATGTTGTGATGCACACTGAACAATCCAATAATCTCTGTAATGGCACTGAGTTTCTTGTAGATAACGTTTCCACTATGACTTCTTCTGTAACTGTTTACGTTTTTATACTTTACTTCACAATTTACTAAGTTAAAACATTTTTTATTACAAATTCAAAACGCAGCTGATGTTTACATGGCAAAGGTGCTGCCAGCTTCTTTGCATGCTCGTAAGAATCAGTTCAAAATAAATTCTTACGAACACTTTTTGAATGTCATTAGAATTCATATAATGCAAGAAAAACTACTACCGCTTGGAAAAGTGTAATGACAGCGGAGAAGAAGTGGCGGAAGAAACTTGTTCACTGCAACACGGCCTGCTTTTCTTTTCTAGGTTTTTTTTTTTTTCAAAAATAGTTCTTGTGTTACAATCGTGTGCGTGGTTCTTGTGCTGCACTGAAAAATCAGAGCTCCATGCCTCTTTGTCATTAATGCAATCATCTAACGTATAATACCTATGCTTTAAAACATTGTTTTTTTTAACAATGCCTTTAAATTTCTTCTCTGACAAATTTAATATCTCTTCCGGTATTTTGTTATAGTATTGTATACTTAGACCCACAAATGAAGTTCTTACTTTAGCTAGTCTATAGTTAGGTTGATAAATTTTATTTCCGCTTCTTACATTATTTCGCTGGTGCCTGTCAACATTTTTAGTGCAGCTATTTATGTTCTTCCTAACGTACTTTATATTTTCATAAATATATTGACACGGTACTGTCATAGTGCTAATTTCTCACGACTGCGTAGTTAAAAAATGCCTTTTTTGTTAAACAAAAATTGAGTCACTATCAGCAGCTCGGCCCAGCAGCAAAATTCCATAAGACATAATGCTGTGGAAATAGCTAAAGTAAACAAGTCTCATACATCCGTCAGCTGAACTTAGTCATCCCGATAAATATGAAATGTGAGGGCGCTAATGTAGTCAAATTATTTAATTAAGTAAATTGAGTCAAGTGCTATCCCCAGGAAAACTTTACTATTAGTAAACTCCAACTGATCATTATTTAATATAACATATTTTTTTAAGGAATTAACAGAAGGTAAAGTGAATTTTATGAAGTTATCTAAGAGCGTTATTTACTTCGTCATAGTTCGGTACATGTCGATCTACTTTAAATATATAAAAAATATCATCAGCAAATAACACAATCTTTGACAAATTCCGAACGATGTAGCAACGCGACACGCCCCCGAGTACGATGGTAGGTGCAAGCGTAAACAGTCGTCAAGCACATTTATTGGGTGCATACTGAAACAAACCTGTGAAAGCGAACAGAAAGGAGCACAACAACTACGTGAATCCCAGGATACTCACCTTATCTGATGTAAGCGATACAGGAATTAATAAAATATTGACCAAACTAGTAGGAAATTAATCAGGCGTAGAATCAGTAATAAAACCAAATGCCATTTTAGATTAGGTGATGAATTCATCCAGTTATTGTAGGAACTTTACCAAAAATTTACTTTGTTATAATATTAGGAGGTGAAAATGATAAAGATCCTTTGAAACTGCAATCTATATTTTATTGGGACATAGGGAAATTTGCCCATACAAATGTGACACTGTGTAATGTAGGCTAACTATTTGCTTAGGAGAGACAAAAGTTAATGGAGTTTTCCAGTTAGTGTGCTCTTGTTTCTCCCATGCCACGTACCTGGACATTTCTGACAAGGAGAGCAGGACTCCTTAAGAGCTACCTAAACAAATCAAATGTAGAATGCCACTCAGGCAGATTCCAATACTTCATTACACATACAATTTGTTACAGCACCTAAAAAACCAAAAAGAGTCTTGTAATACAAAACCCAGCAATGCGCAGACTCAAACGAACTAACTACGTTAGCTTAGTATATGTAAACATCTACAATAATAAATAAATTTGACTTTGAATTTGATTGAAGCTGTATTTATATTAATGTTATTTATTGGAATTGAATCTGGTTTTATATGACTGTAATTGAATTGTAACTATCTTATCATGTAAATATTTTATGTATATTTGTGTCGATTTGGCATCTGTTGTAATGGCACAAATTTTTAAAGAAAAATTATAAATAAATAAATGTCACCGACAAAACCTTTATGCGCTTCAGCGATACACTGAACAGCTACAGGTCTGCGGGCGACGAGGGACGAAAGATGTAGGGGCTGCGAAGGCGGGAAAGAAGAGCGCCTGCGGTTCCTACTATGCGCCCCGCCGTCTTTCGTACCCCGTCGCCCCACTGAGAGTTCTCCAACTTAAGCCCATAAATCTTTCCGAAAGTGGTTCCTTTAACCACTTATCTTTGCTTTCGGATAAACTAGGTATTATAATTGCATTTTAAATTTTGAATTCTTAGTCCCACATTATTCTTTAAAATTTAAAAAAAACAAGCTACTTAAGCTTGGGTCTGCGAGTAACGCATACAGAAGTGGAATAATCCTGTTCAGCGTTTTGTTACCATTTTTTTTGTTGGACCATTTACATCTCCTATTATCATTGTATTATTGACTAAAGAGACTATACATCTCTGTTATTTATATTTTAATTATTTTATTATGACATTTGAGACTCTTTACATCTCTCAGAAACAATAATTAAGTACTTTTTTTTTTCTGATAATATGATAATAATACCAAATGTTCTGTAAAAAATGAAATGAAATGACATGTGAAAGTGCCCTTGTGGCCTATTTACAGAATAAACGTTTTGAGTTTTGAGTTTGAGTTTTGTTATCCACAAAACTGAAATGACAACTGTAAACTTGATAATATGGCTTCGGGGTAGCTTCAAACGTGCCTTTGCAGAATATTATGTCAATTGGTTTAAGACTCCCCAATGCTACGAGAGAAGCAAAAATTTAAATTTTATCTGATGTTGTTACGTCGTAAATTAAAATATCTTCTGCAAAATGTTTGGGTATGTGAATGTCTTCGTAATTCGTAATTTCTTTATTGTACTAAACAAAACAGACATACAGATAACTTATGATAGAAAAAACATGTACAAAGGCGAGCTTATCTCTAAAAAGAGATTTCTTCCAGCAAACCATGTTGGATAGGAGACGGAGATGATAGGTAAGGGAAAGAATTGCGCGTACAATTAAGACTATATTCTAATATAATACATATTACACATACATAAAACCCTATTGATAAGAAATATAGACTACATACACAGTTACATAAATACAGCATATCAATAAATATCTTACAAATATACTAATACTAATACATTATATAGCTAAATAGAAAGTGAAAGATAGTGCTTCTTTAGTCGGTTCTTAAAGATATTCAGTGATGGACTGTCCCTGATGGTGCAGGGAAGTTCATTCCACAGCCGTATAGCGCGGATTCTAAACCCGTGCTCGAAGGTTGCAGTGGAGCGTTGTGGGGCTTTAAGCATAGTAGCCATGTGAGTTCTCCGAGGCCTGCATGAAGAAAGAAATTCGAAGCGATCACGCAGGAAGTTAGGGTACCGAGGGTTCCACAAAACATTGTAGAGCAGGCATAGGATATGAGAGTCCCGTCGAAGACGAATCGGAAGCCAATTCAACTCCCTGCGATGTTGAGAAACGTGATCATATTTTCGCAGTCCGAAGATGAACCGAATCCCGAGGTTTTGAAGTCGTTCGAGTTTGTTCAGTTGCTCTTCATTTGCGCTTACCCAGCAAACATCAGCATAGTCAATGAGGGGAAGTAAAAGAGACTGGGCGAGAATAATTTTGGTCTGACGAGGAAGAAAGTTCTGAAGTCTCCTGAGAGAGTGAAAGGTAGCGTAAACTCGCCTGCTGACCTCGCTGATATGCGTTGACCAGTTTAACTGGTTATCGAAAACAACACCCAGGTTTTTCGCTGTGTCGCTATACATGATTACGGTACCGTTATAAGATACAGGAGGGACAGACTGTTGCTTCAACAAACATAGTGAGTGTCTGGTACCTATAATTATGGCCTGGGACTTGTTTGGGTTAACCAGTAGCCCAAATGACGAGGCCCATCCTCTAATACCCTCTAAGTCAGCGTTTAACGCCTCCACAGCGGAGTTTACATCATCGGGAGAGAAGTGGCGATAGATTTGTAAGTCATCCGCGTAAAGATGATAAGAAGATGAGAGGGCATTGGAGATGGAGTTAATAAATATAGAAAATAGAAGAGGAGAGAGAATGCCACCTTGGGGGACACCGGAGGTGAGGTCACACCAATCCGTGCAAGTCGTCTCCGATTTGATACGCTGTTTACGGTCACGAAGGTATGAGTCGAACCAGCTGATAGAATGGGAAGAGAGATTAAGAGATTTGAGAAGTTCAACGAGAATGTCAAAGTCAACACAGTTAAAGGCACTGCTGAAGTCGAGCAGGGTAAGCAACGAAAGCTGCTTCTGATCCATGGCAACCTGAATATCATCCGTCACTTTAAGTAGAGCCGTAACTGTGCTGTGACCCGGTCTGAAGCCTGATTGAAAAGGATTTAATAGGTTGTTAGAGGATAGATATTGGGAGAACTGGGTATGGACAATGGATTCGAGGACTTTTGATAGGATCGGCAAGATGGAAATCGGGCGATATTCTTTGAAGCAGGTGGGATTGGATGATTTAGGGAGAGGGATAACTAGTGCATGTTTCCAAGCAGTAGGGAAGGAGCAGTTTGAAAGGGAAAAATTTAAAATGTGCGTTATGGGCGGAAGCAGGTCATCTAGGATAGTGAAGATCATTTTTAGGCAGATGTTGTCATGTCCGACTGCTTTGGAGCTAATCGCCAACAATGCCCTTTTAACTGTGTCAACTCCGACATATCTCATGTTGAAGGGAGTGGTGTTGGGAAGTGACCTAGAACGCAGGCTCCGAAGAGTGGCTTGCTTGACGGTAGAGTCCATCACAACGGGCGGTGCGGAGAGAAATTGATTAAGAGCGTTGAGATCGACATTACCTGAATGCGTGTCCTGGGCCTGGGACTTGCCAATACCAAGTGTCCTGAGAAATTTCCACACCTGAGCAGGAGTGTACCTTTCGATACACTCAAAGATGTGGCGGCGTTTGGCGTCGCGACAGAGACGATTGCAACGATTTCGAAGCGATTTGTAGGTGAGAAAATTGTCATCTGTCGGATCCTTTTTGTACCTGCACTTAGCCCGATCTCTCTTGGTCATAAGTCGCTTGATATCATCGTTTAGCCAGGGAGCAGGCAGGTGCTTCACTCTAACTTTTTTAATGGGAGCATGTTTGTCATAAAGTCCCAGGACAATTGTATTGAAGCTGTGAATTTTGTCATCAACGCTCTCGCTCAAGATGACAGGGGACCAATCGACCAGTGAAACATCAGACTTGAGGGAATCCAGGTTGATGGCTTTGAAGCTGCGAGTTTCAATAAATTTGGTTCTGCACTTAGGGGACCTAATTTTATATGAGACGTAAATGAGGTCGTGAAAAGAAAAAGGTGAGTTAAGTTGACCATGAGTGGCCACCTTATCCAGGTTGGAAATGATTATGATGTCAAGAAGAGAGGGCGAGCAATGTGGCTGGGAATGGGTGGCCGCAAGCGGCAAAATGTGCAGATTGTATGAATCTACTATTGACCTAAGCTTGGCTGAACGAGAATCATTTTTGAGGAGACAAGTGTTGAAATCCCCAAGAATGAGAGTGTCATCGTAAAGTGGGGTCAAATCATTAAGAATAGATTCAAAGGTGTCGAAATAATCAACACGGAGAGAGGGGCTATAAACAACACCAAGAAGCACCTTATTGTGATAAAGAAGAATTTCGAGGAAGAGATATTCGGCAGACTCGGAGTACTGGCTAGGGTCTTCTATGTTTTCACTTATTAACATTGGTACATCAATGAAACGATACATTTCTCGGTATATAGCACTTATGCAATGCTGAAAGTTTAGTATTTCGTTAGTTGTAGCACAAATCATCCAGGTAAAATCGATACTTAACTATTGCTCTATAATTTGTTGCACTGGATCACGTGGATTTGGTGTGCTTTACAATCTGTATAAAATAAAAATACATATTTTCAATATTTCGCTGCTGAAATACATAAGCATCATACATGCCCTACACTCACGTTGAAAACTTTTACTTTTCGCACTCAAGGTGACAGATGCACTGCATTCTCCCTTTTAAAGAACAACGCCAATTAAGGACCTGCAAAATGGCAGGCAACATGCTGGCAATAAGTTGCCAGGTGGCCACACGGCACGCAACAATAATCTCACAGCCAACCAATTTTGTCAACTGCACCGAAATTTCTATAAAACATGCACAGTCGTACTGTGCCATATTGTTGAGAATCGCGCGCCATTTCGGCAGTCATAGTTCGTGGTTGGCGACAAGCGTCTAGACGGTTGACAGCAAGCTCACTGCAAGCTCCAATGTTTGGTTGGGAGAGGATCATTGCTTACCTTTTTTTTAATGTAAGGGAGAACGGAGGGTTCTCGATGGTGATTACGTCAGAATTTTTTTACCTTTTTTTATAAAACAAAATGATTAATAATATCGTTTACTATATGTTAAGAAAAAACAAAAAAAACATCTTTTGTCAACCACTTTTCTTTCACGCATGATTTGTGTGGTAAACAATGGTTAGAGGAAACAAAAACGAAAAAAACTCACCACAGCAGACTCTTGACCAGTTTCGAACTCTTTTACCTAGCCATAAGGTTGAAAAGAGCGGGTCATCGTACAAAAAGCAACTACACGGCAGACACTGCTTGTTGCCAGCTTGAAGGCAACCACCTCTTCCGCCGTGTGGCAGTTTCTTTAGTTGTACCAGAATTATTTTTAACACTTAAGTAACGCTTCGACATACATACATACATTCTTAAATATGTGAATTGTCATGACTGCTGGACAAAATGCGATTCAAGTTTATTTTGGCAATAATTTAACGAAGAAAGTCCAATTTTAAATTGAATTTCAGGTGCTTGAATTTTCCAATTACAAAGCAGACTTTTGAGCAAAATAGGGGTAAAAGTTTTGGCGATTACCTGCGTTTCCTTGTGTCTACGGGTTTGTTTCGTAAAAGCGGAGAGAACTGCATAGGCTGATTAGGTATTAATTTTCCAAAATAAAATCAATAACTGAAATCTACTGTAATGAAAACGTTTGCTTCAGCCGGCTGCATTCTCTTTCAATACCACATATATACTTATGAATGCACCTGGTTACGTACATGGAGTATGAAAGTAGCCGCAGCAATAACTTTGCAACGTCATTACTCCGTCATTTAAAAAAAAATCTAAAGATTGACTGGACAAAAAAATCCTATATAATTATTAAACCTTCTCACAAAATTTCACGAGGATCGGTAGAGAAATGCGACCGTAGGGGAGAACAGACAGACAGACAGAAGGGCAAATGCATTATCGGCCCATCGCTGGAGTTATGTCTTGTCAATAATTAGAACCTTTCAGTTCAAAATCAATCTTTCAGTTTCATCTATTTTTGATGAACAAAACCCAATAATCAAGCAATTTTAATAATCAAAGTATATTGTGAAGTGATAATGACAACAAAACTAGAGATAAAATATGATAACGACCAACATGAAATTACATAGAAAATTGTTTTACTTGTAAAGATGGGTGATTTGATTATACAGGATGTATATGACGACAGCTTTCTAACATCTTTCTTAACAATATTCCCAAAGAAACAGATTTGATCAGAGCAAATTTATTTAACCGCACTACGATAAAGCTAAAAGGAGGGTTATTCACTTCTCCATATAAACCAGCTGACCGCCGGGCCCAAAATGTATGGAGAAGGGAAAAATAAAGTTGTCCTTATCAAATTGGTTTCAAAGTCAAAGTTGTTCAGAATTAGGTCTTTTACTTCACCATGACTACACCTTTCTGTTACAGCCTGTAAAATACCACGCGGGATCAATAGAGCCTTTGGAACTGCCAAATCAATAAACGTGGGATTCTATTCAATCGAAAAGCTGTTGAAATGGGAATCTATTACTAATAGGAATCAGTCTAACTGGAGACTTGTAGAAATGGAAATTTTGTCAACATGCGAGTATGTAGAACTGGGAATATGTAAAGTGAGAAATTCAGTGAAATAATGGAGGTTAAATGCTGTCCGTTGTTAATTAAAGGTGTAACGTTGTAAGTTACCGTTGTCTTCACTCTATCATTAACTGGTCTTATTTTAAATTTAAGTAGTAATTCTCTTAATAAAACTACCAAATGAGGCTAGTAATCACAGTATTAATTTTCACGCGCTGTACTAGCAACATTCCACTGTTGACAACTCACTCGCTCTGCTATGATTGGCCCGTTTTAAACTAACTAGCCGTGACCGCAACTTGACTTTGCGGCGCCGGCGTGATTCCGAAAACTCACTCAGCACTATACGCACGTCCGTCCTACTGGCGCTCTGTAACGGTCCCTTTTTACCGTACGCCGACGAACGACTCTAAACAGTAATTACTTACGTTTAATCATAACGTACTACTAGTAGTTACGTTTTAGTTTTGTCTGTGCTTCATATTAACCCCGATTGAGGTGAGTGGTGAAAGATACTGTTTTAAAATCATCTTACCGTTAGGTACTTTCGGGCTTACTCATTTGTGTCCAGAATCATCTCATTTCATTTATTGCTTGTTGCGTTTTATTCCTTTTAGACTCGCTAATTATTATTTCGCGATATTCACATCGCATTGTAACGCAAATTGCTACCCGCTTTTAGACACGCGTTAGTGTGTCTTGGCTTCTTATAGAATGTCTGGAAAATATGTTCAGCTTACTAAATTATACTAGCTACCTTTTTGTGTGGAAATTGTTGATTGTTACCGGCAGATTTCATATTTGGGCATTTCATAAAATGTCCGGATTGTTTGCATAATGTCCCAAGTGAGGTCTGCCGATAAACAAATAAATATCCTTTTTTCATATATAGAAATAATTAATGTTACCGGCAGATTGCACATTTGGACATTTTGTAGAATGTCCGATTATTTGTAAAATGTCCCAAGTGGGGTCTGCCGATAACAAATATGAATGCTTGCTTGTTTTTATTCCTAGCACTGTATTTTCCTTTGTATATGTAACTCCGTTCTGATTGTTACCACCACGACAACACTATTCTTTTCTTGGCGGGTGGAGCATTCGGACGGAGTGCAGTAACAGATGTTAAAGGAGGAACGGTTTCGAATTCCAGTTCGGGGTTCCTGGCACCTCTTCGGGATCACCGCTTTTCCTCGTTACCCTACGGTTTCCCGGTTCCTGACACCGCTTCGGGCTAACCTGCTTCCCTGCTCCGGCTGCATTCGGACCGTTACTTCTCCGACGTCAGCGGCACTCCGACTACGGCAAAACCCGCAGGGAAGATTCGTTGCTGCGTAACCAGGGTCAGACTACATTTGGAGAACCCACGTTAAATAAAATTTCTTGTTGGCTACCTATTTGGAATCTTTTTATTCCTCTCCAAGTAGGGACGTCACAAAGGTTAAGGTTAAACAGTCCAGTGCGAAGTACTGAATTTAATTAAAAACTGTGTTTTCGTGGGAAATTGAGTCTGCTCAATTCTTGATTCTTTTCTTCATAGTCAATAAAGACGTCTCGACCACATCCAGCAATTCGGCAATTGACACAATTTATTATATTGCTTAAGATTAAGTAGTTGCTTCATATGGGTCCATTCATGAACCCAACAATGGTAATTGCTTTAAATTGCCCGAGGAAGTGCCAAATATAAAGGATAAGCCCATCTGACCACAAAAGCTACTGAAAACAGGTTACTAACTAGTTAACGAGGAAACGAGTCACAGACGACCTGCCCTGCTACTGGCTGAGGACTACTTTTGACTTGTTTCCATGCTTGCCAGTTATCAAATCTGCAAATATTATTTCGTGAGATACAGCTCCATAGCTCTGGCGATGGGCTAGCCCCCTGTCGTGCAAAATATGGGAAAAAGACGTTGTGAATAGCTTAAAATACTCCGAATCAAAGTGACGCTGCATACTATCCACAAAACGCCGCCGCCACAACCCCGCTATAACCACCGAGTCCATATGAAGTTAGTGTAGAACGTGTGCGGCGACACTAATGGAACGCTATGGGCGCCGCATATTAATTTACGGGCAAAGCAAACATTCACGTAACCGAAATATAAGTCAACCCAGTGCGGATAATCAATAAGGATCCAGGCCCACCCTTATTTGCTGAAAAAAACATTCAGATGCGATTCGAAGGGTACAGGAAGGGTTACACCGTACGAGATATAATACTATATATTTCTGTAAAGTTAACAAGACAGGCGTTCTACAATACGCAAGTGTATATTTTTTATTTGTAAGGCGGACATTTTCATATAAGACGGCGGTCTTGGTTTTTTAAAGGCTTAGTTATAATAATAAGCAGTTGTAATTCCAGTATGAGTACATTTTTTTTATTACATCGATCGGTTAGTTGTGGAAATATAATATTATACAAAAATCCAGAGCGAATTTTGAAAGACAGCTCTCGTTGCTTCCTTAAAGTGTTTGATAAATTGTATCACACCTATTTATGTAGAGCCCCGACCCTATATGCTCAAAAATATGTCACCGTTCTAACATGTAGATATTATTATATTTCAAGGACAGCTTCGCAACATTTTGTTTGAATACGAGGAAAAAGAATACTCCTTTGTAGTAAGTAAAAGCCGATAAGAAAAGAATCCGAAATACCGCTTTTATTTTATTTCAGTGGGGATGCACAGCGAAGCCCGAAGGCTCGTCGAGCGATTACGATGTTTACCACGAGCCACATAAAAGGTGCTATCTCCAGGTAATATGAGTATAAGTACAATAAAATACAAATTCTTTGATCTTCGTACAATATTTCCGAAGGAAAAAGATTTGGACAATGGCACGGGATTTGAATCAACCTATATTGATGAAAGAAAAGGTATGCCTGTCCTGTGAAATAATAATAAAACTTGGATAAAATTGGCGGTAATATTCTTGGCAAAAGTTGTTCAAATCTAGAGGTTCGTTTACGATAATTTGACGGATCATTAAATAAAGAGATTCCATGGAATCATATAAAGAAGGTTCTGATCCACGTGTGAAATTATCTTTATTCCTCCATTAATACGTATATACGTTTGTATAAGTCAGGATTGATGGCCAGAGGAGAAAGACGAAATCGCCAACTTTCGAACCACTGAACCGATTTTCATAAAACATATCCAAGGACCATTGGAGTAATTTCTACTACCACCCTAAAATAACACGGTAAAATCTATCTACCCATTTGACCGCTGTTCATTATTAAGCTGATTATTTATATAACTATAACGTTTATTCTGATAAAAAATACTTTAATTATACAATTTTCAACCTGTGAAACTGCTAGGCAGTTTGTTGGCATTAATAACGTTTAAACTACCTGTTTAATGAAACGACTTTAACCAAAACAAATTTAAAACTATCGCAGTAAATCTTACTGCCAAATACAAAATATCGTATTAAAATCCCTTGACCGCTATTTCTGGTTAAGCTGATAAAATTCGAACAAATTAACTGATTTAAATAAAACATGCCTAAGAACTAACGCAGCGAAGGTTAATAACATTTACAGAAAACCGTTTGACCGTTAGGGTGCCACGGATAGACATACAGACACACCGACACACCGACCGATAGACGCTTCAAATTTAAAATACCCCTCTAAAAAAAATCGATCAAGTGCGGTTCGGACTCGCAATTGAAACTTAAGCACTAAAAATAATAAAACAAAAATAAAATAATACAATGTCCGAATGTGGATTCAAACCCAGAATTAAAAGATGCGCAACCGATATCATACCAATTGCGCCACCACGACCATTTTATAAGCCGTGAAATATACGAACATATTTGAATCATTATATCTGATCTGTTACATCGCGGAGGGTGCTTAAACATGTCTCTTGTAAAGGGAACCCCTAAAATCTAGAAAATCACGTGTACTTCACTTATTTGCTGCTGTAATGGCAACAGGCATACTGATTCTTTAAAAAAGTCGACTCTCTCTTACCGTAATAGGTTTATTTATTTATTTATTATGTTTACCAACAGATGATACAGCTTAGACATAAGTTTACAGACAAGTAAAGCTTTAAAAAGAAGTATGGTTACATCCAATTACAGGTAAACATTGCATGCACAGGTAACATGAAAAGTGGACGCTAAACTAGGTAGTTATGGTAATGAGATAAGGCCTGATAACGGACGGACAGACAGACGGACAGTGGAGGCTTCGTAATATTTAGGGTCCCTTTTGGCACCCTTCTGGTACGGAACCCTAACAATGGCTATTATACGTGACTTGGAATTCGCTTACTTAACCGATGCGTAAATATTCGTGATTGAGCCTCAGAAGCTTTTGTTGTGTTGCCTCATTCAGCTCATTCTTGTCCGTGCGCTCGTTATCGGTACAAATGTTCCTCGCTCGCTTCAAAATTTATATTTTTTTTTGTTTAAAGCCAGATGCTTCTCTGTTACGCAGCGTAGAGAAAAGATCTGGTCCGTACATCCCATTCCTCTTCTGAATCCCTATTGCACATCCCAGATATTTTCCTCTTCTCCTCCTCGCCTAAGAAAACTAACGCCGCGGTAGCTTTTACAGTCCTGCTGTGAACCCTTACCTTTATATAATGGGGCGATAACAGCCTTGCACCAGTCTCCTGGCACCCGACCGATCGCCCAGCATATATTAAAGATTCGGTACAGCTGACTAGCCACGACGCCATCTCCTCCCCTCAGCCTCCCTGAACATACCCTGCCACATTACCTGTTTTCATATTTTTTATCGTACATACTATTTCTTTCATACTTGTATTATCACTTTCTTACTCAATTTCAGTCAATATCGTATCCTCAGCGACAGCTGCGGCGACGAAAGAATAATTCTAATCGAACTTTACGAGGTAAATTCGTTCGATCATTAAATAAAAGATTTAATGGTGAGATGTTTAGGCAAGGAACTACTTGTATTTAGCAAAACTATTTCTCTTTCAACAGTACGAAGTCTCTTCATAACCCCCAGTGTAATCAGCGGAATCTGACAATGTCACTTTTCCCGTGTCTGTAGTAATGAACTTCGAGGGTCAAATTTCACGCTCAATGTGATTTTGTTGATATACTCTTTTTGCCATATGTAAAGACGTTGATGAAATAACATGAAAAAGCTAGACCAAGAATATTTGAATTCGCCTCCGGATTCAAATTTCTCTCACAGGCCAGTCGAAAAATTCGGGCACTCAGGCGCGTCTGTTTTTTGACAAGCATTACGTAATTTAAATGTATGGAGAGCTGTTATGTCTTAAAACTACTGTATGAAGATAATAGAACAACGTGCGTTAAAATTTTACTTTTCAATCAGATATAAAGTAATTTTTAAGTGATGTAATAAATCCTGAACTTAGGGTTTTTATAGTTTGAATATCTTATTTTTACTAAATGTACATTTGCATCCGTCTGTAACGGAGTCCTTTCGATGTACAATTTGGATGTTCTTGGGTTGGCATACCTGTTCTACTCGTATGGTTTCACACTCACTTTTTCAATCTGGAAAAAGTACCCAGCACAAAGTGGATGGGATGGGTTCAGAATTGCATATGTCCAAGAAGGTCTACTTGGGCCAAATAGTTCGAGAGCAGACAAGACAAAGAGGTCGGAAGACGAATTGATAAAGCCTGGAGGAGCTATTAGTCCATGAAAGAGCTCATGAAAGGACAACTTCTGTTGTCTCTAAAACAAAAGCTCATGGACATGTGCATTCTTCCCATCCTTACCTACGGAGCTCAGACTTGGTCTTTGACTGACATCCAAAAGTCTAGGCTCGAGTTTGCCAGTGAAATATGGAGCGCAGTATCCTGGGGTCAGATTGGTGGATCGGGTCAGGACAAAATAAAGGATTTAGCAGGAAAGGCAGCTGAATTGAAGTAGGATTATGCAGGCCACGTCGCCCGTATGCAACCGGACCGATGGGCCAAACTAACAACTCTCTGGATCCCAAAAGCGAAAAGGGGACGTGGTCGACCCAGGAAGCGCTGGAGTGACGAATTGAGGTACCACAACAACAACTGGTGGGAGGTAGCCCAGGGGCGTGAAGAGTGGAGGAGGGGAAGAGAGGCCTTTGCTCAGCAGTAGGATGACGTAGGCTAATAATAATAATAATAAAAAGTACCCTAAAAGCGACTCCTTAATCAATACATAATTTAATTTCATCAACATTTTTAAGTACCAACGTTTGAGCTTCAAGATATTATAATTGAATTTTCTAACAATTACGACGATTGTCGGAAGGAAACATTTAACTTGGCAACCGCAGTTTTATTCCAGGGCCAACCGTTGTAATGTTAAATATACTTTGTGAAACAATATTGTACTTTTGACTTTGCTTTGACTGAATTTTAACTAAATTATGGATAAGTTAGAATTAAATATAATGTAAAAAACTAATGATGAAGATTGAAGTGACAGTTGTCAGAATCCACAAAGCGTCAAAATTAACCATATATTTCATTTTCTTACAGTAATTTAGATTTGGTTACATTACTTAAAATACCTACTTGTCTTTACTATAGTAAGGTTAGACTTATTTTAACCGTAAGAACATCAAGTCACACTGTGTCAAGCCAAGTTCAAACAAAGACTTCTACTAGCTAGAGTAGAGAAACATACACATACATACAGAAACATAGAGCTCTACTGGCGACGCACCAGCCGTGTCTTATCAAGGACGATTTTGAGCTCCTTTTGATGCCTTTATTAAACAATAAACCTTTATATATAACCTATATAATATTTAGCCTGTACATTAAAACCGATAAATGCAAGCTGGTAAGCTGTAACTGTGAGTATGTCAAGAGATCAGTAGATGGTGTTAAATCACTGTGTGATCTTGCTAATGTAGTTGCACTACAGGGAACCGGGCTCCTGCTCTGTGACATTCCTTTCTTGAAACTATACATAGTGAATATGAATACAAAGGCGTGTCGGCGATAGACACTACCAATATATGCATGAGCATGCTTTTCAGTCAATTATTGTAATAAAGTGTAGCAGTGTGCGTGCCGTCAGGGACGTCATTCTCGTCGGTTTAATAGTGTTGGTAAATACTTTGTTGGTAAATACTTACTGACGTTGGTCGAGATGTTCTTGGAGTGCATAGATCGGGGATGGCAGGTGGACGTGGGCTATCTGGCCTTCCGTAAGGCATTCGATAAAGTCAATAACGACGCCCGTAGAATTAATGGGAATTAGATAGGCGCAGCGGGCGTCGAAGGAAGAAAACGTCGTGCTTGAGTCGATGAGTGGATGAGCAACAAAGCAAAAAAAAAATCACAATATAGATCAGTCTTATGTATTATCTAGATCAAAAATAAAACAAAACTGTTCCAGCACACCTTTGAAAGATACTTTATGAAACCAATTGCCTCTGTATTGCGATTCTTTGAAAAATAGCCTCGGAATTTTAACAATGCTTGTTATTTCCATGGAAACAGTCTTGTTATATTTGATGGACATGATCGTGTTTTGAGACCAGTGATCGATTAAAAGGAGCGTGGCTTTGTTGAATAAGATAAAAGGGGCACGGTCATCATCACGAAGTAGATGAATTGATTAAACAATCAGTCAGAGATCACATAAAAATCATACAAGAATCAAAAGCTTCTGCATAAGGAATAAATCTAGTCGGGCGTACATTGATGATGATAAATGCATACCTGATAAACACGTGGACTGCAAGAAAGAGTGCCAAAAGAAAAACATTCCAGCAGCTCAATATGAGATGTATGCTAAACAATCAACCGGGATCAACATTAGCTTCTTTATTCCCAAGACCGTTGCGAATTGTATGTTTTTTTACGAAAATGCTCTCTCTCTCTAGACTCGCAATAGAGTGACTACAAATATCATTGCTGCAATTTATGATCTGCAGGCTGTTCTGCAAAGTTCAAAAGAGGATGAGTTAGTATTCTACTACAAGGCTTAACTAAATAACTTACATTTCGCTACAAGTGAATTACGATGTGACCATACAGAATGCTACCTTTAGAATGAAGGTGAAGCTATCTTAGGAGCAGATGAGATTGGCTCCTGCGTACTTCATTTTATTTACAAAATAATCTAAAATGGTTCAGGAATTTAAATCACATATATCTCAGACAACTGCTGCGGACTAGCAAAAAAACAGGTATATTTTTATACAAGTACGCTTTGATGAAGTGCTCAATCAATTACCCACAAATACCATACTCAAAATGAAGGGGATTTTGTACATTATACAATAGGAAAAGCTATGATGTACTGTAACTTTTTTTTTACAAGTGTAAACCCAAGAAAAAATAATTGTTGATTAGTATTGTATTTTATCATATACAATTTTCACAAAAAAGGTAAAAAAGTGTCGTGCCAAAGGACAAGTTTCGGCTTTCTTTGAAAAAAATTATATATTAAAACAGCGAAATAGCTATATATTTTTTTATCGGTTGGTAATACTAAGAGGTCATAATGCACTAGATCATTGCCTAAGCAACTGTAGGTTGGTAACATAAAACATTTTATCTACACACGTATCATAAACCCTCTTTACTGCGTCCAAAAACCGCACGTTACGATCAGCATAAGTTAAACTACTTTGTAAAAACTCATTTCTTATCTGAATTACGTATCAGTCACATAAACTACTATTATCTACACACGTATCATATTCCCTCTTTACTGCGTTCAAAAACCGCACGTAAGGATCAGCATTATGTTAAACTACTTGGTAAAAACTCGTTTCGTATCTGGAAAACTACACATTATGGTCAGAATGTGTAAATTTTCTACATATTATGACATTCAAATTTCGAACGCTGACGCCCCCCTACTTTGTCTGTGAAGTTGGTACTACAGAACAAGCTAAACAACTCAATGCCACAATGCCGGTCAAACATGCGGTTCCTGAACACATCAAAGAGAGCTTATGATATGTGTGTAGATAAACTAGTGGATGTAACTGTACATAATTAGGATAGGATTATGAATATATGATATTATTATGAAACTCGCCTTAACTCGTTTCATAAACCCTCTCTCGAATTTTAATGCCCTAAATTACGTATCAGTCACATAAACTACTATTATCTACACACGTATCATATTCCCTCTTTACTGCGTTCAAAAACCGCACGTAAGGATCAGCATTATATTAAACTACTTGGTAAAAACTCGGGAAAACTACACATTATGGTCATTATGTGTAGTTTTTCTACATATAATGACATTCAAATTTCGAACGCCGACGCCCACCCGCGTGCCGTCCCTAGTTTGTTTGTGAAGTTGGTACTGACTTTCAAATTTCGAACGCCGACGCCCGCCTGCGAGAAGTTGGTACTACAGAACAAGTTAAACGATTGCAGAGCCACAATGCCGGTTAAACATGCGGTTCCTGAACACATCAAAGAGAGCTTATGATATGTGTGTAGATAAACTAGTGTATGTAACTGTACATAATTAGGCATTAAAACTCTCGAGTGATATTATTATGAAACTCGCCTTCGGCTCGTTTCATAAACCCACTCTGGAGTTTTAATGCCCTCCATTATGCAGCAGTCACATAAACTACTATAACTTTTTGGGTTACGAAAGTTTTTTATAAGAGGTGTGATATATCCTTTCTCCCTTAATTAAGCGGCTCCTAACTTACCTCCTGCGCCTAAACGCGAGGCTTCGCGATTTTCAACCTATGTCATGGTAATAAAATTCAAAACCTATAACGGAAATAATGTTTCTAGAAATACCATGGGAGGTTAGTGGCTCCATCCATCCAGCGAGATAGCCTTAGAGAAAATATGACCTCACAACTCAAATGCTGGCACGCGTGGTATAATGTTATTATTTGTGAACAGATGCACTCGCTCCGCCACGTCAGCCACGTGCACCCGACGGAGGCGGGAGCCGCGCCGCGCGCACCAGCCACTCAGCTCAGTCACGTGACGCGCTCGTCGCGACGCGCGGCGCAGGCGCAGGCGCTGTCCGCTGAACTGCTGCAGCGGCACGGACATTGTGACTACAAGCGCTGAGCTGGACTGTATATTCATGAACGCTGATATCTATCGCATGCTGCTTAAATCAATTAATTCAGATTGACACGGGCACTTGACTGACGTATTAAGTGATTCTGTTGGAATGGTAACTCTTAGAACTATACAAATTGTAGATCTGAGTAGCTAATGAAACCCTCTCTTAGTTTATGTGAAAAAATGTCACTGTGACCTTAGTTTATTTTTGTACCGACATGAGAATCACCGACTTCTATGAAAATGTTCCCTCTCGACACAAATCAAGCCGACATGAGAAAAACATCAAAAAATATACATGTAGTTTGATACCTACGTAATCTACACAAGATAACCTTTTCAAAACAAATAAAATATTAGTGTGTTCTAGAAACAATTCAATATTCACCATAAAAGCTCAGAAAAGATCAGTCAAAAATCGCGCGCGAGAAAAATTGATTTTGATTTTCCCAGTATGAATATTTTTTTCAACGAATTTTTTTCAACAGACAAATATGTTTATATCACTCGAGAGTTTTAATGCCAAATTATGTACAGTTCCATACACTAGTTTATCTACACACATATCATAAGCTCTCTTTGATGCGTTCAAGAACCGCATGTTTGACCGGCATTGTGGCATTGAGTTGTTTAACTTGTTCTGTAGTCCCAACTTCACAGACAAACTAGGGGCGTAAATTTGAATGTCATAATGTGACAAATTTTTGTACATTATGGTCATAATGTACAAATTTTCAGATAAGAAATGAGTTTTTACCAAATAGTTTTACATTATGCTGGTCTTAACTTGCGGTTTTTAGACGCAGTAAAGAGGGTTTATGATACACGTGTGTAGATAAAATACGGTAAAATAAAAATAAAATGTTTTCTGAGTCACCCATATTAACCACATTCATGCGCCAATGGAAAAAATGGTATGGCCACTAACAACGCCATCTGTTCGATTTTGAAAAAAGTCTGCTCAGAAAGTATCCGATTCTATCATTTCTATTCATAGAGGTAGAATGTAGAACAAAAACGAAGGTGTTTCTTAAGTGATGCTAAGGGCGACTTGCATCGGAGCATTAACAGCCACTACATTCAGGTTCAACATAACTTTAGTACAACAAACCATGGCGCAAATAACTGGTTTGCGGCGATAGTTCCTGGTAATAGTAGTTCAAACTCTGTTTTACTAATTTGGTTCAATTTCCGTCTTTGTGTCAATGTTCACCCTCTGCCTACCCATACAACAGTCTATGGAATTGCTATTTATATTCATGTGCAGAGAAAAAGCACAAGATTCGTAAGGGCTCCAGACCTCACGTAGGTGTAAACGAACATAACCAAATTTGTATTTGTGCGGTAGTGATTAGGAGAGTGGTAGTGGTATACAGAATTACCTTTATTGTGACCCATGTGTGTTGTTCTAAATACGGCAGAGGAAAATACTTTAGAAAACTTTTGTAAAGAAGACAAAACGTAAAAAGCAAGCAGCTTTATAGAAAAATATTGTAATTGCATTTGTTTTGTACTTATTGTATACTATATTATATTGTACATCATCATCGTCGTCTTTTAAAAATTAGAATGAATGATTGAAAATAAGTGTATAGAAATTAAGAAAATTCAATAAATTTGGATGTTGTAAATATTAAATATTATTTATTATGATAATATGCAGTTGTTCTGTGCTTTGCATAAGCTAGGATTATATTTCCTGAACGATCACGGTTCTTATCCCTAAAGCGAAAGGAATGCCACCTAGCCAGTAGACCTCCTTTAGTGACCTCCTCTTCAGCTCAACATATAGGATAACGCATAGACAACAGATTCACGCTTTTGCCTAATGGGGCCTGCCGCTTAAAGAAGACCCTTTCCAACTACCGAAAAAAATTGTATTTTATGAATTAATTTATTTTCTTTCAAAACCGTATTTAAAAACACCTTATGTTAATGACAATTACTTGCCCAAGCTGGTACCAGCATCGGCTGCTTAATGTTAACGTCATAAATGACTACTCAAACTTTCCTGATCCAAAGCGTTTCTCTTCCTGGTTTCGCCAGCTAAGAAGTAATGCCATTGTTCAGCTGTTTGTAAAGAAATGCAAAAATAAAAGCAGACCAATTGATCCTGAACTTATGTATGAAGCTAGAGATAGAGGATTTGAAGAGGAGAATCCAAATAGATCACTGTAGTAGATTACGCACGCTGACGCCTTACCTCGATTCACATAGTCGGAGGGCGCATCGATGCGACTAAGAAAGTGAATGAAGCAGTCAAACACCCCATAATTCTGGATGGAAAGCAACACAGTGCTCGCCTCATTTCTCACACAGTAACATCGAGATTATCGTTAGTGAATTAAGTCAGAGATACTGAATTTTCAACATACGCCTGACCGTTCGAACAGTTGCCTAAAGATGTCTGATATGCCGAATACAAAGAGCGCACCCAGCTCCTCCACGTATGGGTGATTTGCTAGCCACTCGTTTAGTATCAGCGGCCCTTTACAAACACAGGTATTGATTTATTCAGACCGCTACAGGTTACTGGCGAAAAGAGAAAAGATGGCGTACTTTTTACCTGTCTGACTGTACGAGCCATTTATATAGAAAAAGTGAGTTCTCTCCATGTTCTCTCTCAGCAGACTCCTTAATCATGGCCCTGAGGAGAATGGCTTCGCAAAGAGGAAAGAAGCGTTAAATTTTCTCAGATAATGTGAGAAATCTGAGAGGAAGAGATACCGAATTAATAATAATAATTCTTTATTGCACAAAAAACACAATGGAAAAAATATAAAAAACAATATGCAAAGAAGAATTAAATAAAAGAAATTAAATAAATCTATGGCCCAGATTGGCCAAAATCTTATTCAACTGGAAGCTACGAATTAAGTTGAACAATGGAATTTTATTCACCAGTCTGCCCATATATGGGCGGCGCTTGGGAGCGCATGATACGGAGAAAACTTCATTGAAAGCCGTAACGAAAAAAGACCTCCCCGCGAAGAAACGCTGAATATATTATTGGCTGAATCAGAAAACATGGTAAATAGCAGACCGTTGACTCATGTCTCCGTGGGTCCTTACCACAGAGAGGCTCTCACACCGAATAACTTTTTATTGTGATCCTCATTGGCGCCATCAGACGACCTCTGTGGCGCAACGGTTGTGGCTCTGCCTACTATGCGGGAGGTCACGGGTTCGATCCCCGGCTGGGGGTAAAGAAAAAATCCCCAGGTCTTGGACGTTTATATGTGTCGTCGCTGTTTCTGGTTCCCACGACATAGGGTACGCTAGTGTGGTGCTAGAAGCAATACATGTACCTGTTTGAAATGTTTATGCTTGTGACGATCTTTACGACATGTTTTGTACCATGAATGGCAAATCATTTACATACATGAGGAAAAGGAACGGACCCAGAATAGATCCCTATGGCACTCCCATCTTCACCTGAGAACCCGACGATTTTGTCCTATTAATGTCAGCTTTGAACCCTCCCTTCTAAATACAATCTCATAAGCTTAGCTATTGCCTTTAATGCCATAGTGTTTTAGCTTTAAGGACAATGTTTCGTGGTCTACACAGTCAAATGCCTTGGACAAATCACAAAAAACACCTATAGCGTCCCTACGATCTTCCCATGCATTAAAAATATGTTTGACTAACATGACTCCAGCATCTGTTGTCGACCGCCCTTTTGTAAATCCAAACTGCTGGCTATGGAGAATTTGATGCGCATCGAAGTGCGCCAATAACTGACCCAATATGATTTTCTCAAATATTTTACTCAATACAGGTAGAACCGAAACGGGTCTGAAATTTGTAGGGTCATCCCTATCGCCGCTTTAAAATAAAGGTACTATAGTAGATTTTTTTCGTCTTTATTGCCTGCTGTGTTTCATGAGATCGGGAAAGTACTCTCATCTACACATTTATTGAAGATTTTAGCTAAATGAGGGGCAAGTTCGTCTATCACCGAGCTAATAATTTTTACTGATATGGCCCAGAGATCCTCAGATTTATTCAAATTTAACCACTTAAATGCTTTAATTATGCCATTGGGCCCAACATATGCGAATGAGAAATTTTGATTGCACTTTTGAACATTGACTTTTAAAAATGATGCAGCAAGATCCGGAGACGAGTCTCAAGAAGCCGTAGCTACAATTGGAACATTAGTAAAGAACTGTTCAAATGCGGCCTCGATGTCATCGTTGGAAGTTATTAGTTTATCTTCAATCTTAAGTAAATAGCTACGTCTCGTGATTTTGTTTTACCTGCTTCTCTATTTATGATATTCCAAATTGTTTTACTTTTATTCAACGATATAAGAATCTTCGTTTGTATGTGTTCTCACTTGGCATTATGACAGACGGCCCTAAATATTTTTGATTATAATTTTACATGTTGAATAAAATTTGGGTCATGTGTAAATGTTTTTTTGCCATAAAGTGTATCCCTACTTTTATGAATTCCTTTTGTTTCCCATTCACTAAACCCGACTTTACTATCGCTATTTGTAAGTTTATGTAATTTAAAATTGTTTTCAAAACTATTTGAAAATTTGTTGAATAAGTCCGTATAGTGATCATTCGCTTTTTGAGTATAATTTTGAGTAGGTAAGCTACTTTGTAAATCTTGTTTAAATGATTCATTTTTTTTATGATTGTCCTACAAGACTGGTTCCAGTGATTTTGAATCTAGGTACTTCTAAATTGACAATTTGCCCACTTTGATCAGATTTTAAACAATTTACTGTACATTTCTTCAAAATTTCGCATCCGCAAAAGACGTTGTCAAGGCAGGTTGCAGTAGTTTCAGTTATTCTTGAGGGCTCTGTGAAGATGTTGACTAAATTGAATGATTTAAAAAATATTATTAATTTAGCATGCAACGAGGAGTCTACCAGCAAATCTATATTGAAGTCACCGCAAATGACCAGACCCCTTGGACGGCGCTTACAGACTTAGGAAGGAAGGATATAAATATTTAAAAAAATCATATATTTCCAATTTATTTCTATAGATACCAGAGTTTTAGGTAGATATTAAGGGTTCATTTAGCCTTGCAATAATTGAGTTCTAAACATTATTTTCTGTGCTTTCTCCTTGAAGGTAGCTTTACTAATATTTTCTTGTAAGGGAGGTAGCAGGTCGTTCTAAATCTTTGCAGCTGCAAAGCGAAATGAACCCCTGAATCCTACAGTTTTATGAGTGAACTCCTCTATTGAATTGAAGTTTCGAAGGCTGAAGGAAGATATGCACATATCTCTGCTCTGTGGCCCAAGACCACTTAGTTTTTTCATAGAGATACACAGGTATTTTGCAATGGACTACTTTTTGCTTCAGACAAGCAAGGTGAAGTTTTCTGCGACCGTGCATCTTCAACATATTTTTTTCATTCAAGTATGGCGTGACATGTGTTCGTCTAGGGACATCAAAGCTGAACCGGGCGGATAGCTCGCTCAGTTTTTACAAATAATCTAAGTTCTTAGACTGTATCACAGTAATTAAACAAAGAAAGGACCAGTGAATCGGTTAGCACTTTCCTGACTTCCTCAGTCAGATACTGTCTGATTTTATACAGCACTTTTAGCCAGTAGAAGGCATTCTTGATTAGGGTTAATGTGCTCTTCGTAACGCAATTGAGTGTCTAGAATGAGCCCGAGATTTTTGGCAATAATAATAAATAAATAATAATAATAACCATCTCCACACATTGGTTATCAATCTTTAGAATTCGATTATTAAGTATAATGAAGTGGGATTGGTGTGCCGAGCCCATTACTAGAAATTTAGAATTATTAGGGTTTAAGACGTGCGTGGAGTGCGTTCTGTCGGGCCCAGCTATGAATGATGTCAAGTTCCTCATATATTTTTACCACTGCTTAATCCATGTTACCCGGCTTGAACGAAAAATATAGCTGTGTATCATCGGCGTTAAGATGAACCTTACAATGTTTAATCCTGTTGTGAAGATCTGCAGTGTAAAGCACGAACTGTAAAAGATTTAGTATAGAGTCGCGAAGCTATATCATTACCTTCACAAGCGTCCACGACGACAAACTGTTTCCTATTGGTCAAATATGACTGAATCCATGCAAGTGCTGAGGCTGATATATCTCGTATAATTTTACGAACTTGCTCTTCTTATACATCTTTATGAAAAGAAAACCAAATGTGTAAAATTTTCTCTACCCAATGTAAAACAGACACCTACTAATATATTTGTAAAGAATTAAAAACTGAGCCTTGTGGATTAAACTCTGGCATCACCCTCGATTCAAGGCTTTAATAGGGAACTCATCTAAATGTACTAGCGGGTAGACAGAGTTCTGCATTATACGCCATGATAAGAATCCGACGTATTTCAGATGTAAGTACCACGAGATTAGTTTACTTCAGCTACTTCCACAGCTTGATATCTTATGGCATCTAGCTGTTGGGTTAATGCCTCCGGATATAAATCGCATTTTTATTCCCGAAGAAACGGACTTTACGTCCCATTTACGAACACGGTTCGAGGGCTTCGCTAAGAGACAAGTTTAAGGAGATCAACATTCTGACTCTGCCTTCTCAGTACATTCTTGTGAATATATTGTTCATCAAGAATACATATACCTGTTTAAAAAAATGCGATAAACACAATTTTAATACTAGAAATAAAAATAAACTGTCCAGATTACTCTAGTAGACTCCACAAAATTTCCAATTCCTTTATCGGCCAGTACGCTTTTAAAATGAGGTCGTCGATATTAAAAGTAATTTATGTTTGAAGGGATATTACTCAATGTCAAATTATCTAAAACACGTAAATCCTTGGGGATAAACTGCATTGTGCCTCCATAGCCTCTGATAAAAATAAACATAAGTACAGTCAATTTGCTATAGCCATAAGTATTTTCTTTGAAAAAGAGCTACCACAAAGTTTCTTGTGCGTTTCGAGTGTATAGATACATTTTCCGAAATAACATTTTCCTTTTTGTTGACGTGTATTGATAAGTAAGTAAAACAAGCATAAAGTGTAAATAAACACCTGGAAAATTATTATATCGGTAAAACAAATGTATATGAAAAAAAACGGATTGAGAAAATAAATGCTTATAAAAATATATGTCTGGCAAAAAGAATCAGAAGAAATCAAAGCCTCGTCATAAACATAAACATTTCATAAAAGTACATATATTGCTTCTAGCACCACACTAGGGTACCCTGTGTCGTGGGAACCAGAAACAGCGATGACAAATATAAACGTCCAAGACCTGGGCATTTTTTCTTTACCCCCAGCCGGCTTTAAAATTGCGGACAGTTTACTTCCTCGACTTTCAATATTATGAACCCTTTGCTTTAGAAACTAGCAAATCTTTTCAATTGCGGACATTTTACTATCTCGACATTTTTTACATTACGAACGTTCAGTATTATGAACTCTTTGCTATAGAAACTAGCATGCCTTTTAGGGCGTATTATATAGCGGACTGCGTTTCTGAAAGCTATATTTGTGATGTGTTCTGTGTTCTTGAAAAGTGAGCTTGCAGTCCAACATGATGCCTAGGTCACGTATGGATTGTACCCTTTGGATTGATGTATCTTTTAATTTATAGTTTTGTACGCTGTGTGAAACTTATGACTTGACACTTTGCAACGTTTTTGTAACGTATGTAATATGCTGATATGAATCAGTTTAGGTCCGCTTGTAAATTGATACAATTATGACTAGAATTTATGTTTGAAAAACTTTTTTATCATCAGCGTATAAAAGGAATCTGGCATGACTGAAGCAAATACTTACGAAAAAAATATAAAGAACAATATGCAAAAGTGAGCTTATTTCTAAAAATATATTTATTACAGCTAACCTGTGAGTGGGAAAGATATAGGCGCCGGGTCATTCTCGGAAGATCTAAACATATGGAAATCAACATCATTAGGTTCCCACCGTCACAGTCTTCCTAGCCGAGTGTATGGGCATCATGATGGGTACTACATCTATCGCAGAAAGAGAGGTAAAGGATTTCCTTATCTTTATACTATCCGACAGCAAAGCCGTTCTGCAAGTCCTGTAAAGCAACACCAGCTCTGGGCTGCCACATCTTTGAAACTGAGGTTCCGCGGGTTCGAACCGCGTCAGCCTCGACTACGCTACCTAGGGTCGTGGGTTCAAAACTGTGCTCATATTTGCCTAGAGGGTGACTTCCTATAGGTGCGGTTGGCAAGGAAAGAGGAATTACTCAAGGTTCAAGATTTATATTCAAGAAATCTTAGGGGTACAAGAAAGCTGAGGGACCGTTATAGCCTAAGATACATAACCTGGATACCTAGATACCGGCTTCGCTCTTCCACGGCTGGGGCCTCTTTCCGGCGTAGGGTTGAAGGTGTACGACCTAAGGTGGCAGCGAGATGCAGCTTCAACGGTCAGTCATGGCAGCGTGGGTCCTCCACTCGGGCAGCAGCTACTGATGAGGACCGGGCTCAAAATGCAGGCTTCGTCTTGTACCGGGAACGAGAATGCACGACATCCGTCTCAAATCGTGGCTCTCGTAGCACTGTCGTGTCTGCCTAGAAGCGGCGCGCGCTTCGCTTGCAAAAACATGGCCGCTCGCGCATCCCGTGACCTTCAATAGGTTGTCCCATCATCCCTCTCAGCCAATCCCCGAGCTTGTTATCAAATCAGGAGGGCGGCTCCCCTCACCCCGCCGATGCATCACGCCAGCTGTACAGCCAATCCGAAGCTTGTGGACCCGCAGATTGAATTTTCGCGGGGAATTCTCGCTTCTCCGCGATTCTTGCACCACTGGTCTGCGAATATGGGTACCAACACAGGGTACTACAGGGCCACCTACAGGTACTATATGGTATGTAACCATAATACTGTTACCCTGCAGTTGATATAGGGACACAGTGGCTCGCGCGGCAACGACACAGCCGAAGCAGTGGCAAGGTTGGGTTCAGAACAGACGGTAGAGGGACCAGAACCCATCATACCACTGCTAATCAGCTGATTGAGGAAAACCCTACGACAACATACAAAGGTACGACAACACACCGTCATTGGTCAACCTTGGATACCTGCAAGCAAGCCAGACAGGCACTCCCGATGATCAGACCAGGATCATCGCGTAAGCTTCTGAAGCTCAAGAGGCCACAGCTTTGCTTGGTAACCGGACATGCTTTGCTAAATAAACACTTACACACTCTAGGTGTTACGGACAGCCCCCTCTGCAGAGCCTGCATGGAGTTGGAGGAGACAGCCATCCACGTCCTGTTGGAATATTCCGGCGTGGCCATCTACCGGGCGTCGGGGTGTGTTCACACATTGGTACGTCGAGATCGCTCCAAGAAGTCGTCGACAACATCAAGGGTTTTCTAGGCTTCCTACAGGAGCTGGGTTGGCAGGAGTAGTGCCCCCAACCCACGTCACGCAATTTAGGTGCAAATTTAAGACGTAGAGTTACGGAAAAGTGGCCCGCGATAAACTATAACTGTAAGATGAAGATCAAAGAAGTCTTAAACACCTACCGGATTTTGACAAAACCTGCTAAGTAAGTATCTCATTTTTATAAATCAACAGTACCTATATTAAGGCGAATGTTTACTCAATCGACCCTTTTCAAAAGCCCTATCAATCATTCGCTTGATATCCGCTTGTTTTCATTTCTCTTTTGTTTCCAATATGTCGAAAATAATGAAAAATCCCTCACATAATATATTATTCTTTAGAAAAACCTATAGTTACGTGGCTCAGATTGTACAACAAAGGTTCCTATTTTAATAAGCTAAAATAAATTAATAAGTTATTCCAAGAAAAATATATCAGTATTTGGTTCAGATTTTTTTGATTTCCATGTATCCAGTGGGGCAAGCTGATGATAAAGTTAATCAATAACGTCTAGACTTTTTCAGGTCAAATAGCATATTTTCCTGATCAGGTTTCTAATATAAGACTGTTTAGTCTCGTAGTTATGCGTCGTTTAGGTCTTGTTGTTATAAGAATATGACGTGTAATTTGAAACTAGGCTTGGTTAGTTTCATTCTGCCGTCAATCTTAACAACTATCTAAAACCAATGTATTTAGATCAACATTTTACTTCACATCAACCACGCATTTATTTAATTTAAGACCTTAATTAAGTAGCAGAAAGCGCAGCTATGTAAGGGCGAGCAAAAGTAAGTTGATCTTCTGAGAACTTATCTATGGACTGAAATTATTATACTATGTTATTATATCCTGTGATCTAGTTTCGAATCCAAGGTTGGATCAGACATGATATTATTTTCCTTTAACATAACATCACGCCTTTTCACTACGGGGTGGCAGAGGCACAATTGTGCCCACTTGTAGCCAGTTTATCGTTACTCCATTTTGCAAGACAAGAGGCTATGCATCAATGGGGTCATGAAGATTTTCCATCCCCGTTAAATTATACAATAATTGTCTGAGGATTGGATAATGGCCGTAACTTGAACGAACGAACTTGATCTATAAGAAGCAGAAATTTTTAATTACTCAAATTAAAAAATACATGAGCTCGTTGTTGTTGTTTTTTAACCAGAAGCTAATTCACGAAAAGCAGGCGCTGTACACCACGGGCTATTCAGACGATGAATTATCAATGTGACTGCTGAAAACCCCGTGTGGTACAACGCAGCCTCGTGCTGTGTGGGGTGGGGCGTCGTGTGTGTGTGGGGCACAACGCGGCCCAGCGTTGTATGTACCCCACGGACTTTTCAGATGACGCTGCCGGGTCGCATATTTCCGCATTTAAGAAACCCTCACAAAACTTAGTTTGTGACTACGCACAAAGATGCTCACACTTTATGATGGTATTGCTGCACTCGACCATTATCTTTCTCACCGAGGATAAGTTGTGTGAGGGTTTCTTAAATGCGGAAATACGCGACCAGGACGCGTCAACTGAATTGGCTTGACATTTTGGTAAAAAATCACAAAGATTACTGATTTTTCCGCCTTGTTTAGATTGGACTGCTTGAACATATAAAAACCAGTCAAGTGCGAGTTAGACTCGCGCACAAAGGGTTCCGTACCACCGTACAATAGTTTTTCTACCGATTCCTTCGTCAAAAAACGGCGAAATCGACTTGTGCACCAGCCATCACCCCTTCGCCATATTTGAGGGACAGGAGCAACCTGCTATCATAATCACCAGCCTGTCCAGGAAACCATCTGTTGTGTAAAGACCGTCTCATTTACACGCCATTCAACTCGGTACTGTACAACCCTGTACAAAGTATTGTGAATTATGTATAGTATTTCTTACGAAAATACCTAGAATCACAAACAAAATATCCGGCCAAGTACGATCGGAATCGAGTACCGAGAGTTCCATACAATTAACATTGTTTTGTGAAGAAACTACAAATTGTCTGTGTCCGGATATTTCCCTATACTTGTGATTATAGGACAACGGGATGTAACCTTTCATAGGTTTTTATTTTCTTGCGCGCAATTTTAGACGGCATAAACAGCCCTTAGTATCTTTTGATTGCGAGATCGACCTAAGAAAATTTATTTTGTCACAGCTCCAAGGGACCGGATTGCTGTCTGAGCTACTGAAAAGGAACTGCTAAATCAGTGACGCGACTTACAAACCAGTTTAAGATATCACTTGAAGTCAAGATCAAATGGGACTCGTCTGTGTTTCAGTGAGGATGTATGTGTGAGTAGCCTGAGTTGCAAACCGGTTTAGTTTTTTCCAATTACTCCATAAATAGCAGGCTAAAGATAGTCGGCTTAAACGTTTTATCAAATAAAAAGCGGTTATTCAGGCATCATTTTGGCCAGATTTTAACATACACCAGCGGTTAGATAGTGCAAATACAAAGTCAAACAAACGATACAAGTCCTAATTGCTTAAACTGAAGCTTCTACAAACTCTCAATGATTGACTTATGGCGAACTGCGCTAAATTTGCTTTATTACATTGTGAGCATCTATTCACATAGGTAACTGTTTAGTTTAAAAGTTTATACTATCTACCGTATCTAGTGTACTAAGGTTTACGTTTACCCACAAAGTCAGAATTCAAAGGCTTCGCAGCGAAAAAAAATATCTGTTGTGAATTAGGCTAATTTATTTTTGGAGATTTGGTCAGGAGAAAGGAACACTCACTTTGCACACGTATTAGATTTATCTATTAAATAAGTGCATACATAAGCGCCTGCCACTTGTGACAGAGCAAAATTGCGGACCAACTGTATACAGGCGTCGGCAATTATAATGTATGAACTAACATTTAACAATAACTTAAATTAACTAGGACTTAAATATAGGGGTCAAGAGGCTTCATTTCCGAACAATATCTAATAATAAATAAACTCGCGCACCAAGGGTTCCGTAAACTCTTAGATAGGGGTGATATCCCACTGAGCAAGCGAAAGTTGCTAAAACATTCCCGAAATTAAAATTTCGGAGGCTGTAAGTTACGCATGGTTGCAATATTATGGCATTTTGCGAGAAAGGTCGGGGCAAAGCTGTAACTGCCAAACGTTTCTTGTCATTTGCAACTTGCCCATTTAGCGCATTTGTAAGTTGTTAAAACTTACGAATACAAGTTTCCCTCAAGTTCCAAAGACAACATGAGCAGAACTATATTATTGTAACTTTTGTTAAGTTACTATCGGTACTTTACAGTGACATTACGTGTGAAAGTTTTGTACAAGTTGCATACGGCACATTGCTAGAATGAACATTTTGAAAGGTTCTGTCAAGTTACTGTTGGTACTTTGTAGATATGTCGCAGTTGTTTAGTTAAATCAGACACTTATCTAACTTTCTAGACCGTCAAATTAATGCCGACGTTTAACCAAGTAACTTCGATTTAAATAAAGCATCGTCCGAAAGCCAGCGTATTGGAAAACAAGATGGCGTCACGACAACAGCTGATTTGCACAGTTTATATTAGGGCAAAACATTGCGGCAGCTTAGCTGAAGGGTAAAGGGGGTGAGCGAAGCGAAGCACCCTTTATCCGTTAGGTTGAACATGTAAGAACAACAAAAATAACTAAAACATAAACTTAAACACATAAAAATTATTTATATTGTATATTTCTTGTTGCCTAGTTGCCTAGACAACCCGTTAAACGTTGCGTTCACTCACTTGTCTGATAGAATTTCAGTAACTTGGTTAAACGTCGGCATTTAATTAACGGTCTAGAGAGTTATTTAAGTGTCTGATTTAACCAACTAACTGCGACAGATATATTACGTTTGAAAGTTTTGTGCAAGTTGCATACGGCACATTGCTAGAATGATCATTTTGAAAGGTTTTTCAGTAATCATGCAGGCATTGTATAAACACGGTATATTTAAAATTTCATTCCATTTTAACTAGTAGTTTAAGAATTATAACTATAGCTTGTCAAATTCGTAAGTAGCACTCCCATAATAAAGGATAAATGATACGACAGTTGTTGGTAGTAGAAGAGCGTGTTTATTCATTGTGTGGGCACTTATATACCTATCTTAGTGCTAACACAGCACTACGTACATTATGTCGTAGTTCACTCTAACATCTAGCCTATTGCATGCACGACCATACTACACCTCCCCTTTAACTTCCTTCACCCTCGGGGTAGCGAAAAAAAAAAAAAACTTTATCAACAAAGAAATTATTTTTCAAACCTAAAATGGTATGATAGTACTTGCATTACAATATTGTGAAATCCTACTCTACTAACTGCATTGTTGTAAATAAAAGTGCAAGGCAGAGCTATTGTAAAAATATGCTGACAAGTTTCCTAGAGTTAGATTGCTGTATGCTATGCACAACTTCTTGAATAAAATAATGACCTAGATAATTGCTAGTTACCTGTCTTGAAATTTAATTTTGAATGAAATAGGTACACTTTATTTTCCTATAAGTTACACACACATATTTTATAACTGAAAGACATGAAATAAATAATCATTTATTTTCCTGAAAAAGAATTTACACAATTTAAAAGAACACTATCACAATTCATATACCTACAATTTGGAAAAACAATTAATAATACGCTTTATTAACGAATAAACACATAAAAATATCTGTAAACAAAATACTTTTTGAAACCTGATTGAAACGAATAAACACATCAAATATGTACCTTTCTACCTGTACTTCCTATTTTCCTGATAAGGATAAGTAGGTAATTATTTTTTCCTATAGACAAATACAACAAAATTACAATTTATACATTTTTATTTTTGGAAAGACCTATAACTGAAACATTTTACCTATTGAAAAACGAAAACACATCGAAATATCTGAAATCAAAATACCTTATACTTTTATACCTTTTAACTTCGTTATTTATTTCCACTAAAATAAAACTCTTATAATAATAATAACACAACACAAGACATGTACAGAGTGATCCTATAATCCATTTCCTGTAATATTTATTTATGAATTTACACAAAATTATTTTTTCACTGAATATTTCCCTGTCCTAAAGTGATTATTACATTTCACAAATAATTTTACTCATTAATTTATTCATTTACTTGAAAATAATAAAAATTATTAGCTACCTACCTAGTGTCACGTTTACTTTAAAAATCTGCATAAAAAAAAATACATTAATTTAATGTGAATACGATCAAAATGAATTTTCATATCGTGGTTTCGGTACTTTTTCCACATTTATACCCATTTTCCAAACACCCATTTACACTTTTGGTTTTTAACCCTTACTGAGCATCCTGTAGCTCTCAGTCTGTTACTCTGATTACCAACAAAATATACTCTAGGAAGTAAGATTTATCGTAACTCCTGGTTAACAACTCCTTTTGTCAGTCAAATCTCCTTAACCTTTCGTGTCTTATATCATTCATTCTATTCTTGTATACTACTTATTTCTACTAATGCCTTACTAAGCCAAGGAGTCCTCTGCTCCTGGCAACTTTCACTGAGATATCTCCTAATAATTAAGTCTTTCACCGAGGGCACGACAGTCCAAACACTATGAGCAAGAACATAATTCTCCTACATTATACATACATCCTGAGGGCATGGTCACCCTTCATATTGGCATATCAGGCTACTTATTCTGTACGCCTGTAATAGGGGGATAGAGCTGCTACAATTTAAGACAATGGCCTCCAATCTGTCTGTATGACTAGAAGGAATAGCTCCCTATCTCCTATAAATTAATAAAGTACCGTTCCATAATAATTCGCAACATAAAATATACCATGTACAAACGTAAATCATTTACTTTAAATCTTTACTTTCAATTATTATCATTAGGCCATCGGTCTTTTCCACTTGACCTAGAAATTATTCTTTAGTCATTCAACTCGGAATGCATTGTATTAGCGATACGTAATTACCTAATCGTATGCTATTTTAAAACTTAACTTTGATTTGAAATGATTATGAATTAACTAATTATTTACTCATGACTGTGACACTAGATATTACATGCATAATTATATGTTAGATGAAACTTTGATAACAAAACCTATGTTCCTAATCCTGCCTGAAACAATTAATTAATTTACCTCACAGTGACAACATTTCGAAGGTAGGCTGGCCTGGCAAGGTCGCCATGTAATAAAGGATAAATGATACGACAGTTGTTGGTAGTAGAAGAGCGTGTTTATTCATTGTGTGGGCACTTATATACCTGTCTTAGTGCTAACACAGCACTACGTACATTATGTCGTAGTTCACTCTAACATCTAGCCTATTGCATGTACGACCATACTACAGTCTGCGGGCGACGTGGGACGAAAGATACGGGGGCTGCGAGCCCGCATCATTCGTCCCATTCGCCCGCAGACCATGGAAGTGCTAAGTACGAATTTGACAAGCTATAGTCAATGTTTCTTAACTTTGGTACTCAGTCACTCACTGACTGACTAACTGACTGAGTGACTGACTGACGATCTTCAAAACTCTAAGGCACTTCTAGCAGACATAGAAGCTTAAATTTTAGAATAAAATTAGTGTTTATTGTATAAATCAAGTATTAAAAAGTAAAATATTTTGCAATTTCGGTCCAGTGTTCTAGCTACACTAACTGCATAAATAAATGTGTAATCCCGTTTAAATATTATATCAATTTATATATTAGAAATAAAAAATTAAATATAATAGGATTACAAAGTTACATTTGCAGTGAATGGCAAAAAACATGAAAAAACCAGAATGGGACTGCATTCATAATTTGTATGTATTGATAACACAATAACCTACAAAATAAGTGAGATATTATTAAAAATTATTCATTAAAAATATTACGTGCAAAAAAAGGCCACCGTAAAAAGTTGTGAGATATTTTGTAGCGCCAAGTCCCAGGCATTCTTATCAATATTTATTTGCCTGCAAAATTAAATTTTGTGACTTGGCTAACGTTCTTGGTACTATAAATTGTGCATAAAGTATGTTGCAGCGATATTATTATGGAAGATTTCAATAAGTTTAGTTTGCAAAGTATTAGCAGTGTATTTATCTCAGTTACAACAACATTAAAAATGTTTCATAGAAGCCACTTAGAAAAATATATATGGCAAGATATAAATTGCAAGATATAATTTGAAACGTTCTTGCAATGTATATAATGTTATGTTTAACAACATTTAAACTGTAATGTTCTTGCTACTTCAAATTTTATACCTTGTATAAAGTATGTTGCAGCAATAATATCATGAAACATTTCAAAAAGTTAAATATAAAAAGTAATAGCAATGTCTTTTATCTAAGTTACAACACCATTTGAAATGTGTCATTGAAGCAACTTAAAAATATGTATATCGCAAGATGTAAATTGCTGTATTGATTATATTGAAAGTTTCAATAACTTTACTTTGAAACGTTCCTGCAATGTATATAGTGTACGTTTTTAACAACATTGAAACTGAAACGTTTTTGGTACTTTACATTTTATGCCTTGTATAAAGTTCGTTGCTGCAATAATATTATAAAACATTTCATTAAGTTAAGTTTGCAAAGTATTTAGCAATGTTCCGTGATGCACATTTTTAAATATAGATTGCTGCAACGTTTCATCTGCAATGTTATAATAATTAAATTTCAGCCATATAATTAATATACCTTACAATAAGTTTATGAATATACGTTGTCTCAAAGTTAAAAAATAAACTTTCAGATATAATTTTGGCGCTACATCCATCACTACATTTTAAATAACTTTCATTGTGATTTTATCGCTGTAATGTTCCTAGAAGCTTTATTTTAAACTTTTTCATATGTAAAGTTGATCTACTTGCTAAATACTTTCTGTAACGTTCATGCTCAGTGGGATGTTTACTAGCATATCAAATTCTTAGCATAGAATTTGATATGCTAGTAAATTCTATGCTAAGATCAAGCTTTATTGATCTAATGAAAAGCTACAACTTTCACCAACATATAAAAGAGGCTGCCAGAATAACTGAAACCTCGTCTACTTGTTTAGATTTAATATTTACTAACTTTATTGTAAAAAAAGAAAACATCTCCGTCCATAAATATGGTTTTTCAGATCATAAAGGTACAACAATACAAATACCAACCGATCATAATAACGCTCGAACTACATGGTCAGTAAGAAAAAGAATATTTAATGACCAAAATATAAACAATTTCATCTCAGAGCTTAATAAAGTTGACTTTATAAATTAATCACTAGAGATAAACACTTAAATGAAAACTATATGTCATTTCAATCAAAATTAACTTACATTCTAAATAAAACTATACCCCTAAAAAATGTTAAAATAAAACTTAAAAGCAAAAAAACATGGCTAACAAAAGGTATAAAACAATCCTGTAAGAATAAAAGACTACTAAAACTACTTGTACTTAAATAAAATAGATAATAAAATTCTAAATAATGCCTATAAACAATATAAACTATTATTGAAAAAAATTGTAAAAACGTCTAAAAGGATCCAAAACATTAATAAAATCAAAAACTCTGATAACATATTAAAATCGACTTGGCACTTAATAAAGGAGCACACTAATAAAGTTACAAAAATAGATAGAGTTAACATTAAATTGAATGAACAAAATAAAATAATAGATAACCCGCTTCGTATAGCTAATATTTTCAACGACTTTTTCCTGAATGTTGCAAATTCAGATCCCTCGCTTCCCGCACCAAAAGGAAAAGCTGTAATTGAGCCGTCTGAAAATTCAATGTACTTAAAACCAGTTACCATCCCTGAAGTTATTAAAATAATAAAAGAATTAAAAAACAAAAAAAGTTTCGGTCATGACGAACTGCCCCCATTACTAATAAAAAAATGTGTTGAAACATTGGCCCCTATTCTGTCATTTCTTATAAATCAGTCTTTTGCAGATGGTACAGTACCAGACCTCTTAAAACTATCCATAATTAAACCTATTTACAAAAAAGGTAACAAAAGTAACTGCACAAACTACAGACCAATTGCTCTTTTACCTACATTCGCAAAAATCTTTGAAACTGCCATGGCAAACAGACTGTATTCCTTCTGTGAACAATTTAATATATTTAGTAAGTCCCAATATGGATTTAGAAAAAACCACTCGACATCACTAGCTGTTTATAAATATATTACAGATATTTTAAATATTATAAATAATAAAAAATATGCTCGTGTCCTTTATGATATATTATTAAAAAAATTATATGGAATAGGTGTTCGTGGTATTGTGCACCAATGGTTCGACCCTTACTTATCAAACAGATATCAACTTGTAGAAATAGAACATTATGATGGTAAAACTGGTTTGATTAATAAAGTGCGATCTGAAAAAGCACATGTCACTAAGTCAATCCCCCAAGGAAGTGTACTGGGGTGCATTCTCTTTCTGCTCTACATTAATGACTTGCCTAAACAAATTAACTATTCATCCACTCTATTTGCCGACGATATATCAATAGTTATACCTTGCCAAAATGCCACCGACCTCAACGTACTTCTTCAAACTACATTTGATACATTAATTAACTGGTTAAATGAACACAATTTACAAATAAATTATTCCAAAACAAAACTATAACAATTTACTTACGCTCTGCTCGAATTAAAGAAATACACAGATGTGAAGACTGCTCTCTCAGCATATTATGCCTATGCTCACGCGTGGCTACAATATGGTATAGTGGTATGGGGAAACAGTACCAAGGTACCAAACTTGTTTTTATTACAAAATAAATGCGTCAGAATAATTGCTAATATAGACAATATGACTAGCTGCAAGCCCTATTTTAAACAATATAAAATACTTACACTAACTTCTATCTATATATTAGAAATCAGCAACTTTGTAAAAAACAACTTACATGTGTTCCCAAAATATTCCCGTCCAAATAATTTAAGACCTAAAAGCTACTTATCCTGTCCCCAGACAAAACTTAAAATGGTACAATGTGGTCCCTCTACCATGGCTACAAAAATATATAATAATTTACCCAAAAATCTCCAGGAAATGGCAGATTAAACAAAATTTAAAAAACTTTTAAAATGTTACCTCGCCGAAAAATGCTACTACGTGCTGCAGGAATTCTTCGAAGATAAAAATTATTAGGAAAATAAATTTAGTCTCTTTAACCTGTGAACAGCTGATCGGGTCAATGTACAAGCTATGTGTATGTGTAGATAAATTTGATATACCCTGTCAGGGTGCATGTACCCTACATACATTTTCCACCTGTAGTGTGTATTGTACATGTTATATGCAAATAAATGAATATGAATATGAATATTTTAATAGTCTATCTATCACGCTCTTACAGTCGCTTACGCTTGTAAAGCTTTAAAGTTTAACCAATAATGGATAATATTGGACTTTCATAGGAAAGTATCTCTGACTTCAAAAAGCACGGCAAAATCCGTGAAACAGGTATTCGTTGTCCCAAACATGTTTAAAGTTTTGTATCAATTAAATGATCTATCAACAATATACCTATACGGTACCTTTATGGTGCCTAGATGTATCCACATCCGTGATTTGTCTGATGCTCCTAACAGCATAAGCTGCAGAACTTAATCTGCCAGCCAATTTATCTATTTGGAATCCCCACTGCATTTTGCTATCATTAGTTATTCCAAGAAATTTTGTATCATTTACTAATTCTAACGTGTTGCTGTCTAACAACAAACTGGTATCAACTTGCCTGACATTTGGAAGTAAGAATTAGATACACTTGGTTTTACGAGCATTTAACGATACATTATTAACTGTGAGCCAATTTAAGGATACATATAATACTCCATTAACATCATCAAAATCATCTTTTTTGTTTTTAAATTTTGAAGACTAGCGAAATATCATCAGAAAACAACACTATGTCAGCCAATCTCTCAACCATGAAAGACAGATCGTTAATTTATACCAGGAAAAAGAAAGGGACTCATATGGAACCTTGTGGAACGCCAATTTTTACTCCCGATCCATCAGATTTAATGCCGTTGACCTTTTAAATTATATGCTTAAGTATAATGTCATTGAACACTAAGTTTGATTTTTCACAGCTTAAATGAACTACAGACTATTTTAAAAAACCATCTGACAGACGAACAGACTGAAGACAGATAGACAGACAAAAATGTATTGTTGCCGCATTTTTTCCTTTACTTGTTTTATTAAACCTTGCTTTGTGCCAAATTTCATAATTAAAGGTAAACGCGAAGTATTTTATAATACAAATATCAAGCAATTGCAGCGAAATTATGACATAAATGCCGCTTTATTTTGATTTGATTGCGATGACTTATAAGTTTGATTTCTTGACAAATTCAAGAGACAACTAATGATAAAAATGTAAGTCCCATGAAAGAGCCCACGTGACACCCAAACTGGAATTGTTTGTGGCTCTGCCCGCTCACGTATGACGATGAACCACAAGGGGTCCAATACCTGCCAGGCCTGAGCTCCCAGCTCAATTGCCGGCGGCACTTGGACAATCGGCCACTACCCAGACTAAGTGAAAAAATTTTCACCGCGCCAGCGGAATGCTCTTCCAAAATGGCGTGATGTTAGTTGATGTTGTCGAATTTAAACGATGGAGATAATTTGATTATTTCACTGATTTATTGACACTAGGACACGGTACAATTATGAAAACTAGAAAATTACGTTGACAAACTACAAATAAGATACCACGGACCGCGACAAATCCTTCTGAGCAAGAGAAAAAGTAAGGATGAGTGTCTGAGTGACTTTTTTACATGAACCAAGGTTTTAGAGACAGATAGTATTTGATGACATTTGATCGGTCATTTTACCTATCGATCTTAACCAAATGAAATATCATGTTGATTTGGATTAACAAAAATAAACTTGATTAATCGATATTAATTTCAACTTGACACTTCCTGAGAGCTACGGGGGCTGCTGAGGTATGGTGGCTGCTTCAGTCGCCGCACCCGACTCTCGTCACCGGCGACCTCAACGCCAAGCACCCCGGCTGATACTCTTAGCTAGACTCACCATCCATGCCGACTCCGTGAGCCACAACTACGATGTAAACGTACCCGATGAGCCACTCCAGCCACCCACTTCGACCCATGCGCCAGATGGGATACCATCAACGTCGCGGTGACGTCTGACAAGGTCTCCGGACACTTCCGAGCCAGTAGGTTCTCCCTGATCTGCCATTGGACCACAGGCCAGTATTTCTCGTCCTGGTGGACCTGCCCACCTGGGTATCGTATCTATAGGAGTATAATAGGAGTTGGTCATCATGTTGCGAAAGCCAGGCAAGGACACTAAGCTGCCTGAGAATTATCGGCCAATAATTCTACTGAGTACCATCTCAAAGGTATTTGAAAAACTCCTGCTAACAAAGCTATTGCCCCACATTCACCTGCGCCCGGAACACTTCGACTTCAAACCTAAGCAATTTACGACGCTTCAACTAATTAGAGCAATAAATGACATGCCGGTTTGTTTGAACAAAGAGCGAGGTATATTTTGAAAGAATATACCTTGCAGTACTTCTGGACATGGAGAAGGCGGTTGAAAGAGTATGGAGCACAAGGGGTTTCTGAACAAATTGACGATGTTACCAGCCCCAATAAGAACGGTCCGGATTGTTGCCTCCTTGATGGTGGAAGTCAACGTCTCTGAGTCCCCTAGTGGTCCTGCCTGTGACCCGCTCGCTACGCCCGATGCACGAACAATATCCCCGTTAGGCCGGGTGCCCAGCTGGCACTCTTTGCCGACGACGCAGCCTCCTATGCATCGTCGATCCAGGCTCAGTAAGCTGCCGTCAAGCTACGACGTACCCTGGACATCTTGCCCGACTGGCTCGCCAAGTGGTGACTGCCCGTCAATGTTAAGAAGCTGCAAGCGCTCATCAAAGGCCAGTCTCCCCTTCCACCATCGCTCCAGCTCCACGAAAAGGTCGTGTGTGGTCTTTGCAGGTGAAGTACCTGGGAGTGATCATTGATCGCCGGTTTACTATGAAGCAACAAGTCGACAACGTTGTCTGCTAGGTCAAGGTGGTAGGTGCCAAGCTGCGTCAACTTCTTGACTCCAGCCTCCTTCTGAGGGCGAAGCTCGGGATTTAAAAGTGTCACTTGAAATCCCGCCTCACCCAAGCGGCACCGGCATGGTATGCCCTGTGCTCGGAGACAAACAAACGGAGACTCATCGTTGGCGCCCCCTTCTACGTGAGTTGTGACAATTCAGAGGGACCTAACATGGGAAACAGTGGACCAGTTTGTCCAGAGGCTGGCGAAGGGCACGTTTGCGCATACAGTTGCGGTACACCACCCACACATCTGCCAACTGGCGCCGTTCCCCGATAACTTGTCCATAGGATTAGACAAAGGCGATGCTTCAGGATTAGATCCGTTGATCTGACCCAGACTTTATGGTACAGAACCCTAAAAAATTACTTTTCAGCACAGCCGATTTAAAAAATCCGTCAGCAAACTGCAAGACACAATAAATAAGGGACAGATCTATGTGTCAATCTCCTTTTCTTCTCCAAGCGAATCAAGGAGGAGGAGATTTACAATATGTCACTTATTTTCAGTATCGTACCATGTTATTACACCGAGTGCAGTGGCGTGTGCTTGAGGAGACTTAAAGTCAGCAGTGGGTTCACTTATAAGCTGACAATGATTATAAACGGCAATAGCAGAAGCGCTGTCGGATTTAAAGCTATCAGATTAGTTTGTTAGTTAGTTAGTTTTTATGCCTACAGTGTTACACACTGTATTTTATATACCTACTAGCTGACTACCGAAAATTTCATCTGCGTGTTCCTGGAAAGTATCATTTACCGAGATAACGTTACCCTCCTTCTAGAGTAGTCGGATAAAATGTATCCTATATGTAAGTTTAGCTCATAAACTATCTCTGTGGTAAATATTATTCCAATCCGTTGAGCCGTTAGCGTGATTGAGGCACAAACACACAAACAGCTAAACATCCAAACATCGCTACTTTCAGTATTATAATATTAGTTGGATACAACCATTGTTGTCTAGTCTAAGCCACAGGGTCTTACAATAGGTATATGGGTTTACAATTAACTGCTATAGAAGCTTAGATTGAATGAACCTCTATTGTGTAAGCACAGTGTACGCTCGGAAATTGTAGCGGCAGAACAGTAGGACTCTAGGTATTTCTCTGAGGTACCAAGTCTAAGCAAGTCACGTTTCTGCCATTAAACTTTTTTTATTTTTGCTGTTGCAAAAAAAGAACTAATATATTGGTACGCAATAGCGAAAATAGAAGTTCTTAAATTGAGTAAGTAACGAATCACGAAAAACGTAATGTACATTAAAAATCGCTCAAGTGTGAGTCGAATTCGTCGGTTCCGTACCATTGTATAATGTCGTGTAATATGTGTGGACTTTAATGTCACAAGGCTGCTTTCATAGCCTCGTTTTTGTATATTCGAAAAAGTATAGCTTGAAGTCGGTTTGTTTTTAAATTCTTTGTGTACAGTCTTGTACAGTTTGAATGTTTCAAACATTAAAATTGAAGGAAAGGGAAGTCTCCTTATTATTTTTTTGGGATTTGTGAAGTGAGGAATAGTGCCTTAGAGACAGAGTATTTAGAGATATATAGATACATTACAAGTTATTACTACATGCGTATACGAGTATTAATTGTTTTATTTCTTCGATCATTTGGGGGTAAGGAGGGGCCTCGCACTTTCTTCTTATGTATTTAAGGTTTTCCGAGGAATGCTCGAAAACCCTCTGGTGTTGGCGAGGTTGGGACTGTATGTGCCGAACAACTACCTCCGAGCAAGGAACCATAAGTTGTTCTACATCCCGCTAGCGAGGACGGGGATGCTGCGGGAGGCACCTGTGATGAGGGCTCTCGCTCTCTTTAATGATATAACAGAGAGAACCGAGGTGGACCTGTTCCAATGTTCTTTGACGGGATTCGCAAGGGTCGCCACTTATTGTCTGTGTTATAGACAGGATTTATTTATAGCTTTTTTGTCCTTATATTTACTGTCTGTTTGTGTCGATTTGGTTTTTACTGTGATGTCACAAGCATGTATGTTTATAAATAAATAAATAAAAAAAATAATAATAATATTTATTGTCTACATTATTTGAAATTAATACAGAGAAGAGATATAGGTTTCATTTCCTATTATTTTTCATCAATTAAGTGGTCTATTTTAGATTATATCCACAACGGTTTGTGATAACTGAAAAATTATATATATGTACACACTATTGGTACCAGAATTTATTTTCGGGTGTTCGTTTTTTTTATATTAATATTTCTAACTTTTTTGAAAAATCCTTTAGAATTACTCTTTTAAACTTGAATGACTAAAAAATTAATGATAAAACTTGCAATTAAATACCATTATTGGTTGTGTAATGTTGTACGGTGCTTTTGTAATAAAAATACTGGAAATTAACATCTAGTTTTTTTTTACTCACAAATGTTTTTTTCAAGAAGTGAAATTCTGTAACGAATCATCATTGACTGTGCAATAAAAAAATGAGGCTTTTTTCTTTGGTTTAAAAAAAGTTTGCTGGTCTATTTTATCTTTAATAATGTACAATAATGCCATAATACTATTAATAAGTTCATTGATTTGCCAACTTTGTGTATCGGGTGGGAGGGCGATACTCTTATCGCTGATTTCGAGAAGTTTTTGGAGGACTGGGCTGTTAAAGGTTAGCCTAAAAAAACTGTAAGTGGCACGTTTATCAAACATTTGTTTTTTTCGTGTTTGTGTTTTTCATTTTTGTGTTTTTAATTTTTGTGTTTTTCATTTTTGTGTTTTTCGTGTTGGTTAGCGCCGAGAAACTTTTAATGCTGTGGTTTCGATGATTAAATAATATCTACATTATCTACTGAAGAATAAGCGGTTAAGTTAATGGCTTATGAAAGCGCTAATAGTGTTGCACGAGAAGCGCAAAGAATGTATCAAGAAAGATTTCCTAACAGACGCTTACCTTCCCGCCAAACATTTCAAAACATATACCGACGACGCTTACGCGAAACTGGCAATCTAAGATGTAGTGAACCTTAAGGAATAGTGATTCGACATAAATTCGAATTGGATGAACAGATTTTGGCGCTGTTCGCGGAACAACCGACCAGGCGCATTAGGAATGTTGCTCTATTGCTGGACATTTCCATCTGGAGGGTGTGGAAGGTTCTTAGGCAAAATGACAAATGTGCATTTCATTACACTCCTGTATAAGGTACGCATTTTTTTATAGAATAAAGTAGGTACATCTAATATCACATTGCCTGAAACCCTTACTTACTTCTCATTTTAATTATCAACATGTTTACGGTTATTAATGGTTTCTCATCCGTATTGTACAGGTCTCGAAGGTAACGACTTTAGGACATGAGTCCGGTTTTGTTATTTTTTTATGCACACAGACTTGAAGGATCGTGACTTTTTTTTAAAGTACCTTGTGGAAGGACGAGTCCAAATTTACAAAAGAGGCAATTCTAAATTTCCACAATCTGCACCACTGGTCGTCGAAAGGACCCACGGGTCAAAAGACAGAGGTATTTTTAGAGGAGATTCTGTATCAATGTTTGGGCAGGAGTCGTTGGAAATGAAGTCATTGGATCACACTTCCTACCCGATATTCTGGTCAGGGAAAATTACCTTGATGTTTTAGTCAATGTTCTACCAGAATTGTTGGCAGTGGTGCCACTTTTCAACGAAAAAGGCCTATTGCCTTCCAGCAAGACGGTTGTCCAGCTCACTTGAGAACTGCAGTCAGGGAACACTTGGATAATGTTTTGCCAAATTCATAGATAGGGAGGGATGGAACTATTCCATGGCCTCCACGTTCTCCAGACCTGACCCCTTTGGACTTCTACATTTTGGGATAATAGTAGTTGTAGTAGTATGTGACTGATACATAATGGAGGGCAATAAAACTCGAGAGTGGATTTATGAAACGAGCCGAAGGCGAGTTTCATAATAATATCACTCGAGAGTTTTAATGCCTAACTATGTACAGTTACACACACTAGTTTATTTACACACAAATCATAAGCTCTCTTTGATGTGTTCAGGAACCGCATTTTTTACCGGCATTGTGGCTCTGCAATTGTTTAACTTGTTCTGTAGTACCAACTTCTCGCAGGCGGGCGTCTGCGTTCGAAATTTGAATGTCAGTACCAACTTCTCAAAAAAACTAGGGACGGCACGCGGGTGGGCGTCGGCGTTCGAAATCTGAATGTCATTATATGTAGAAAAACTACACATAATGACCATAATGTGTAGTTTTCCAGATACGAAACGAGTTTTTACCAAGTAGTTTAACATAATGCTGATCCTAACGTGCGGTTTTTGAACGCAGTAAAGAGGGTTTATGATACGTGTGTAGATAATAGTAGTTTATGTGACTGAAACAAATGGAGGGCAATAAAACTCGAGAGTGGATTTATGAAACGAGCCGAAGACGAGTTTAATAATAATATCACTCGAAAGTTTTAATGCCTAATTATGTACAGTTACACACACTAGTTTATTTACACACATATCATAAGCTCTCTTGGATGTGTTTAGGAACCGCTTAATTGACCGGCATTGTAGCATTGAGCTGTTTAGCTTGTTCTGTAGTACCAACTTCACAGACAAAGTAGAGGCGGCACGCAAGTAGGCGTCGGCGTTTGAAATTTGAATGTCATAATATGTAGAAAATTTACGCATTATGGTCATAATGTTCAATATTCAGATAAGAAATGAGTTTTTACAAAGTAGTTTAACATTATGCTGATCGTAACGTGCGTTTTTTTGACGCATTAAAGAGGGTTTATGATACGTGTGTAGATAAAATTGTATTACAAGCGTGTTATAGATACGTATCTTGTATGGGGACCACCCTAAATATTTGAAAATGCGTGAGGCTTATTATTTGTAGTTATAGCGGCAATATAAATACACCCTCTGTGAAAATTTCAGCTCTTTACCTGATTTGGTTGATCCGGTAGAGCCCGGTGATGGACGGACAGACGGACAGCGGAGGATTAGTAATAGGGTCCCGTTTTGCACCCTTCATGTACGGAATCCTATAAAGGCTTTCGCTGGCTGAGCTGTAATATACTAATTTTATATGTAGGCCGGCCACATATAACAAAATATATAATAATATATAGTGCTTATTTATTCTGTATCGTTTGTAAATAACCTCCTCTTACTGAAGCTGAAAGCTCTTAATTCTGTAGCTAATAATTTCCTCAAATACGACACCTCGGTTACTCCATGCATGCAATTTTTTGTATTAAATCGCAGACCTCTCCTCCCACCCGTAATAAATCTGCTACGAGGATATGGTTTGTTAGCAATATATATCTTATACATCTTTTCTCACAATAATTATACTGAGGGTAACATAAATGTTATCATTCTTAAAGGGGTTGCTAGGAACATCTTTCTGAATGACTTTATTTGTGAAGAAATCTTTCAGCAAAGATAATAATAATAATAATAATAATTATACTTTGGACACTATTTACACACCTTGATCTAGCCTCAAACTAGCATTCCAATTAAATATTTGACCCCACCGGGACTTGAACCCGGGACCCTTGGCCTCTTAGGCAGGGTCACTGCCGACTCAGCCATTCAGGTCGTCACGGCAGGGCAGGCACATAATTACGATTAACTTTCACTAAATGTGGGGCCGAGTTGTCAACGAATTACGTAAAAAAATTGTGTGCAGAACGGAGAAGTGAAAAAATAAAGAGGTTAAATAAAGTTGCTCTGATCCAATGAGGTTTCACAGTGAAAGACTTTCATCAACAAAAGGCGTCACCTGGCCTGCCTTGCAATTACTTTTCTGCGTGGCCTGCGTCGTCTGCGTCGCCTGCATCTGGGCATACGCCCAAACTAAAGGTTACGTAAAGCAGGTACTAGCAAGAATTTGAATATCATAAAATTCAGTCATGAATACGATCAATTTCAATTAAAATAAGTTTTCTAAAGTTAAGGATATTCATATTCATACCTCTCAACAGGTTTTTAAGAAACACTTTATTTGAACAAATATTATTTGCTATCAATGTATGCAGTTGGTTGCGTGTGTCATACACAAGCTTGCTCACCCTACTTAGCGGCAAATTAACGCCAGAGTCCCAAACCCAAGTCTACGGTCGTAGGGCTAAGTAGACACACTCTCACAATACTACACAACACATACATACACACACAATCTACACACCACATCTGCTCATCTCAACCGTGGATTAAAATATTTTTTGTCAATTTTTTATCCTTTTTACTACTCTTTCTATACGCTATGCTCATGCTATACATGAAAATGTCATAAAATATTTAAGTAAAGAAATGAAAATCCATTGTTGGCCTATCAATATACTTTCCCAACTTCTGAGCTAAAAATAGCACCTTTGCCGCTTGATTTTGGGTTTTCAGGCGGAAAAAATATATTCCTAACTCGTTCGAAAAGGCTTTTTACGAACCTCGCTACGACCTCGCTTTCGGCTCGTGGCGTAAACTTCTCGGTTCGTAAATATAAGCCTTTGCAAACTTGTGGTAAATGTACTAATTCACCTCAGCAGCTCGAACAAGAGACTTTTGCTACGAGTAAACTGTTTGCAAAGTTCCATTTGGCAAATTGAGTGAGACAAAGTAACTTTTTAATTTTGAATGGGGCGGATATAGGCGAATTCGCAAACAGCCAACGGACATCGAGGTATAATTCGATGTACTTTGGCTGTTTGCGATTTCGCAAATGTCACAGATACTGATATCGATTTTCAACTCCATAGCAGTATTTGTGCTATTAAATTCCAAATAATCGACCTTATTTTAATCTCCTAGCCATTCTAATGATAAATATTAAAATAATAAAAAAATATTCCGTACTATAAATCAGTCGAAGTTTCAATGAAAAATTACAATAAATATTATTTGTACAGTAAAGTTATTTTACTTAAACATTAAACATTTACATACATTGGCTCTGGCCCCACACTGGGATACCCTGTGCCGTGGGAACATCCAATACCTGGGGATTCATTTTAATAATCACCGAAATAATAACGGCTAGCGGGTTGGAAGCATGGACGCCAAATTCGGTCAGATGAAACTATCTGCAATGCCAGACACAATGTGATTTTAATTAATGAAAGCGAAATCCCATTAGAAAGGATCATAAACCATGTATGTTGTTAATTACTTGTTAAAAATAAAACTAATACTTGATTAGTTTATTTTATTTACTTTTAAAATTTATTTAATTATATGCAGAGATGTAGTAGTGTGTTAATACTTTTGATATATCGACACGAAAAGTGTTTAAATAAATGCTAGTTTTCACAATAGCTCACAAAATTCATCGATTTAGCGTATATTTACTAAAGTATATGTTGTACCATCCACGGAATTTTATTTGAGAGCGAATTTAATGCCGAATCGTATTCATTCTTTGTGACCGAATTGCTTTGTACAGCGTCATCTCTTGGGTGGCGACAGAACAATACTACTGAGACGAGACCTCCTAAACAAGTTGGCAACTTACTAAAAGAAACAGAATAACAGAATCAGATGGACTATCTTTTTTTCGCTATAGAGGGCGCTACATGTTCACAAAATAAAATATTCTTTCACATCAATGTACCACAAACTTAAGGTCAATTGTAAGTGTCAGTGTGGGCGTAAGTAATTAATATGAAAGAGCATTGCTACGCTGCTATGCTAAACCATTAAAAAGCGTCAATGGCTGTTGTTATTTTCGGTGTTGTGTTGGGTTGCGTCGTGGGCAGGGAACTCAATCCCGGGATACCTAGATTTTTTCCGAGATCTCTCTCTCAGGATTACATATGTGAAATCCCGGGATTTTGGGGATTTGCATTAAAACTTATCTTTCGCATACACAAGGCGTTTTGTGCTAAATACAAAACCCACTTCATAAAAATAATGATTTGGATGATGATTTTAATAATTTTGTATCCCCATGACAACAATTATTAAAAAAGGGTGCACCGCTGTAACAAAAACTTTACCAAAACAATGACTCGATAAATACTCAGATTGCTTCACACAACTGCAAAGAATACCTGAGTTTAAGCCTAAACCCGTGCCTCACTGTTACAAACAAGGCTTTCACAAGCGTTTCCAACGAGGTTTAAAACTGTGTAGACGCTTGTTTACAACCAAAATTCGTTTGACCTTTTCACATCCTTTGTCGACTTGCGAAAGTTGCGCGTCCGCGTGTGGAGGCCCGCGTTTTCCACAGTGTTGTCGCTTGTTCTACCACACATGGTGGTCAGTGGCCACAGAGCAATAGATGTCAATTGCGTAGCAGTAGTCTGTGCGCGCGCATGCATTGCTAAATTCCAACGTATGAAATCATTAAATAGCGACGCGTGATGGAAAAAAAACTCTTACCGAGTTTATTGAGTTATATTGGTATAAAGACATGCCGTGTATCTGGGACTTCTCGAAATCTTTATTTATTTATATTTTCATTTATAACTTACATTACAGGCTTTACTTAACCTAATGCGGTAGGTGTATCTAATATAATTTAACTAAGAATTTACATATTTATAACATGTTTATATCATACCGAGATAGGCCCCAAAAAAGTTTGCTCGGAAATGTATAAAGTATGCTGACATAGAAATTTAAAATCATAGACACAACAGCGAACGAAATATAAAATAAGAAGAAAATCGAACACTTAAAATTTGCCTACCAAAAGGAGGTGCTTCACAAATTTTCTGTAAATTTGACAGGCACGGAGCAATATCTCAATATGTACTCGTTTATGCTAAGTTGACAGCACAATGAAGTGGAGGCCTTGTTGTAAACCTGCGTAGATGGAAACACTAACTGTGGGCTCCACAAGCCTCCCACCAGACGCACACAGACTGCCTCTGCGCAACTGACCACCATGTCAAGCAAGCGTCTACAATTAGACGTTGAATACGATAAATTATTTATTTATATTCAATAAAAAAAAACTGAATCTGAATCCGAATATGTGGAAAAGCCGGCCTCCACACGCGGTCGGCATCGCACGCCCTTCCAAAAAGGTTGGGTAAAGGTCAAACGAATTTCGGTTGCAAACTAGCGTCTATACAGTTTTAAACCCCTTTTGGAAACGCTTGTGGAAGCCAATGCCACACTATAATAAACAAGGCTTCTACAGGGCTGACCTTGGTGGGAGGCGATTGGAGCCCGCGGTTGGTGTTTCCGTCCAAACAGGTTTACAAAAAGGCCTCCACTTCATTGGGCTGTCGACTTTGCGTATAGGTATGCGATATTGCGATACGGCTCCGTGCCTATTAAATTTTCAGAAAGTTGGTGAAGCACCTCCCTTTGGTAGGCACATTTTAAGTGGTAAATTTTCTTCTTAGTTGATGTTTCGTTCGCTGATGGTTCTATGGCTTTTAATTTCTCTGTCAGCACACTTTATATATTTCCGAGCAAACTTTTTTGGGGCCCGTCTCGGTATTATATATAGATGTTATAAATATGTGAATACTTAGTTAAATTATATTAGATATACCTACCGCATTTGGATAAGTAAAGCCTGTAATGGTAGTTATAGATGAAAATATAAATAAATAAAGATTTGGAGAAGTCCCAGATACACGGCATGTCTTTATACCTATATAACTCGATAAACTCGGTAAGAGTTTTTTTTCCTCGTGCCAGTGAGTTTGGATGCCTTTCGAGTCTGGTATTATATCTTTTTAGATTGATGATGATTTCTTCTTGAACCGCAGAGATTTTCAGGTCTCGGTGGATTTGTTCGTTTGTGACATACCATGGGGTATTTACAATTAACCTCAGTGTTTTGGACTGAAATCGTTGGAGTATCACAATATTCGATTCGGCTGCCGTTCCCCAGAGTTGAAGACCATAGGTCCATATGGGCTTTATTATGCATTTATATGCAAGTTTCTTACTTTTTATCGACATTTGTGGATTTCTGTTTAGAAGCCAGTAGAGTTTTTTGAGTATAGGACCCAACGCATTGGTAAAAATATGTTTCCTCCATGTGAGTCTTCTTCCAGATATCCTTCTATCTAGGTAGATGCCTATCTAGGTAGAGGTATCTTATCTCACCTTCTTGTGGTATTGATGTTTCTCTTCTAGGTGTAAAGGTAACTTGGACAGATTTAATTTCGTTGCCTTTTATTCTCCAGTCTCTAATTGAGTTTAGGCTCGATTGTTGCTTGGCCAATGCAGCAATAGGATTTGGGTCTGAAGCTAGTACTGCTGTGTCGTCAGCGAAGGTTCAAGTGACAACGTCATTGCTGACTGGAAGATCTGCAGTATCTATGATGTAGAGTATCAGTCCAAGGACACTTTCATAATTCATAATTCTTTATTGAACACAGTTATTTAAAAAAGATACATTAAGAGAAAATATATGTACAAAGGCGAGCTTATCTCTAAAAAGAGATTTCTTCCAGCAAACCAAGGCATGACAGGAAATTTTATCAATAAAGGGTAGGCAGTCCACAATATCTAAACAATAATAAAATACATATAAGTAAATTACATATCTATAAAATACGGTAAATAAAATACATACTCGTATCTAACAAACTACTAAATACGTATCAATACATACATAAACCTGTACATAAAGTTTACATATAATAATAATAATATACATAGTAGTATGTATCTATCACGAAAGAGAGAGGAAGTGCTCTTTTACCCGGTTTTTGAAAGCGAAAAGAGTCGGGCTGTCTCTTATCGCACAAGGAAGTGCGTTCCACAGTCGGACCGCCTGCAACCTGAAGGAGTGTTCATATGCGGAAGTGGTATGCCTTGGAGTGGCTAAGAGTGAGACCGTGTGAGATCTCCGTTGCCGATCTCCTGAAAAGAGATACTCAAAGCGGTCTCGAAGGTAGCTGGGGTAGCGCGGATTTTTCAATATATTGAAAAGACAAAAAGAATATGGGAGTCTCGGCGACGACGAATCGGAAGCCGTCCCAACTCTTTGCGAAATTGAGAGACGTGGTCGAATTTGCGCAGCCCGAAGATAAACCGAATCCCGAGATTCTGAAGTCGTTCGAGTTTGTTCAGAAGATCTTCGTTCGCGCTCGCCCAACAGACATCGGCGTAGTCGATTAGCGGCAGGAGAAGGGACTGAGCAAGGGTGATTTTGGTCTGCCGCGGCAAGAAGTACTGCAGACGCCTGAGGGAGTGAAAAGACGCAAAGACCCGTCTGCTGACCTCGCTGACATGTGGAGACCAAGACAGCTGGTTGTCAAAAATAACCCCAAGGTTTTTCGCCTTATCTGTGTACTCTATTGTGATGCCATTATATGATACGGGAACAATGGGTTTTTGTAACAAGGAAAGAGTGTGCCTGGTTCCTAAAATCATGGCTTGTGATTTATTCGGGTTTATTAACAGCCCGAATGATGAGGCCCAGTCTTTCACATTCTCGAGGTCAGCATTCAGTGCCTCCACGGATGAAACTACATCGCAGGGGGAAAAGTGGCGATAAATTTGTAGATCATCTGCGTACAGATGATACGAAGAAGAGAGGACGTCGGAGATGGAGTTTATAAAGACTGAAAAAAGAAGAGGAGAGAGAATACCACCTTGAGGCACTCCTGAGGAAAGATCACACCATTGAGTTTCGGTCTCTTCAGACTTAATGCGCTGCTGAAGACCTCTCAGGTATGAGTCGAACCAGCCAGCAGCGTGGGAGGAGACATTCAGCGATGTTAATATAGCGACAAGAATGTCAAAATCGACGCAGTTAAAGGCATTGCTGAAGTCAAGCAGGGCCAGCACCGTAACCAACCTCTGATCCATGGCTAGCTGTATATCATCGCTGACTTTTAAGAGTGCTGTGGTAGTACTATGCCCTGGTCTGAACCCAGATTGGAAAGGATTGAGAAGTTTGTTTGATGAAAGGTAGGAGGTGAGTTGGGAGTGGACAATGGATTCAAGGACTTTGGAGAGAATAGGTAAAATAGATATGGGCCTGTAATCTTTGAAGGAGGAGGGATTGGAATTTTTGGGCAGTGGGATGACAAGAGCTTTCTTCCACAGACTAGGAAAAGATCTAGCTGATAGAGAGAAGTTTATGATGTGGGTAATTGGAGGGAGCAACTCTTCAAGGACGCTGTGGATCATCTGATGGCTGACGTTGTCGCCACCAGCAGCTTTGGATGTGACCGCTAGCACTGTCTTTCTAACTGCGCCGATTCCAACGAGACTAAAGTTGAACGGTGAGGTACAGACTGCAGCCTACAACCGTAGATGACGAAGGGTTGCCTGCTTTGTGGCGGGGTCTATCACGAGGGGGGGGAGAAAAAAAGAACTGGTTAAGACCGTTGAGATCGACATCACCTGAAGAAAATTCCTGGGACTTGCCAACACCAAGGGTTTCAAGAAATTTCCAGACCTGAGCTGGGGTGTACATTTCTATAAGCTCATAGATGTGGCGTCGCTTGGCGTCACGGCACATGCGGTTGCATAGGTTTCGAAGGCGTTTAAATGTTAGGAGATTGTTATCGGTTGGGTCTCTCTTATATCGCCCCTTCGCACGGTTTCTTTTTGCCATTAAACGCTTGATAGCGTCTGTCAACCACGGAGCAGGAAAATTTTTTACCCTGACCTTTTTCATTGGTGCGTGCTTGTCGAACAGCCCCAGGACAATTGAGTTGAACTTCAGGATTTTGTCATCAACGGTCTCACCAGTTACAACGGGGGTCCAATCGACAGATGAGGCATCTGATTTCAGGGAATCGAGGTTCACACCTTTGAAGGTTCGAATATCAAGGAATTTGACTTTGCGCTTAGGGAGCCTAATTTTGTATGATACATACACCAGATCGTGATAGGAGAAAGGGGCATTAAGCTGGCCATGAGCAGCCACCTTGGCTATGTTGGAGATAATCATGAGATCGAGAAGGGAGGGAATACAGCGCGGTTGAAAGTGAGTAGCGTCAAGGGGAAGAATATGTAAGTTAGAGGAATTTACAATAGATTTAAGTTTGGCAGAGCGGGCGTTATTTTTCAGGAGACAGGTGTTAAAATCACCGAGAATGAGAGTGTCACTATAGAGAGGAGTCAAGTCACTGAGTAGAGATTCAAAATAATCAAAGTAATCGATACGAAGTGAGGGGCTGTAATATACACCCAGAAGAATTTTGTTGTGGTGCAAGCTGATCTCAAGGAAGAGATACTCAGCTGAACTAGAGTACAGGCTTGGCGAGTGGCAGATGACTTTGCACGGAATGTCAGAACGTAAGTAGATAGCAACCCCGCCATCTGCTTTGCCTATCCTATCGTTGCGATAGAGCCTGAACCCTGGCAGAGAATACATGGAGGAAGGAAGAGATGGTTTCAGAAATGATTCGGATACAAAAATACCATGTATGATCTGATCACTGAAAGCTTCTAGGAGATCAGCGTAACTAGCAGGAATGCTTTGGGCATTAATATGAACGACATCGAAATTGAACTCCGACTTGTTGAACACTCGTTTCAGATTGCTAGACAATGATGCGTCCGCAAGGGAGTCGACACCTCCTGAACCAAGAGAGTCGCCGTTAGAAGAGCTAGAGAAAAAACTGTCTGTGAAATTGTTTATGATATCCATTTAAAATAAATAAATAAATATACTACAAAAGCGATAAAATAAATATAAAACTAAACTATAATATCCTCCCTTACGAGGTTTAACACTAAATTAACAATTAAATACAAAAAGCCTGAACCCAGATACACTGGGCTTGTTGGGAAATAATCTATTACCTTAAAGGTTTGAAACAACACAGACAAAACAAACAAGCAAAACGCAATGAACAAAACGCTGACAATCATTACTTTGTTTGAGTGTGACGTGACCTACATTTCGTTTCGCTCACTTATGGGTAATATGCAGGCAGGCAGAGTATGGAACAACTTAACATAAAGTTGTTATTATAAACATAAAGAGAAAAAAGAATAAGTGTCGAGAATCAAGCGAACAGGAACGAGACGGACTGTGAACATACAGGTCAACTTCATATCATGAGTGGAACACGCCCCGCACGTTCCACACTTCCTTGTGGCACTCCTGCTTGTATTGGGTGTACCTTGGTTTACAAAGAAGAATTTGTCGTATAGGTACGACTTGAGGAATAGGTAGTTATTAAAAGGAAGGTGCAATCTTATTTTGTAGAGTAGTTTTTCATGCCAAACGCGATCAAAAACTGTGAGATGTCTTGAAATATTGCTGAGAAGTACTCCTTTTTTTCGAAAGTGAGTGAAGTGTATCTTTCCCTCTAAGTCTATGGACTTGCATTGTTGTAGAGTGCTTTGGCCTGTATGCCAAAATTGATGATCTGGAATTAGGTTTTTTTTCTTGAATAACTGGCATTAGCCTCTTCATTAATATTGTTTCAAGAAGTTTTGATGTCATTGAGAGAAGCTTGTATGACGATATGATGTAACGTCGGTAGTTTGTTTTCCTGGTTTGACAATCATTATTATTTGAGCCACTTTCCATTGTTCATATATTGTTCATTGTTCATTGATAACAGCTCGCAGGATAGTATTGAACAATTATGTCAGGAGGTCTACGGCTTCTTCTAGCAGATGTTTAAGTACAATCGCGGTGATTAGGTCATAACCTGGAGATTTGTGGTTGACAATGTTTTTTTTGCTAGGTTTTTTTCTGTTTGAGAGAACTTCTGACAACGGCTGACGGTGACAAGCAGCGGGTCTACGTATTTAATCCTGGTGGATCCCTCATCAGGGTTTGGGTCAACATATAATCTCTAGGTAAGGGTTTCCCAACCTTTGTCGCCTGGAGCCCCCCGGATTATAAAGAATATTTTCATGCCCCCCCTGTATTGTTTTACCATTACTTCAATAAAAACACGTTATTTATTTTCACATTTATTTTGGTATTACTTACTAACTTAAACGTAAATTAATTTTAATTATTTTATTAATGTGATGTTTGCGTCTGCTTTTTCTGAACCAGTTGGTCGATGTCGGGCTCAGTTTTTGATAGAGCTATCATCAAGTTATTATCGACAGCAAGACGATTTCGCTGCTTAGTTTTAATTTGCACTAATGCTGAAAATCCGGTTTCACATAGGTAAGTCAAGGAAAATAGCAGAAGTATTCGCAAAGCAAGAGTGGCAACTTTTGGATTAAGAAGGAAGCGTTTTATCCAAAATTTCTCCAATGTCAACAGGTGGGAGTCATCTTTAACACTCGAATCTGCCTTCATTTCCAGAAATTATTCTTGGACTTCTTTTGGTAATTGCAGAACATTAACTACAAATGGATTTCTGTTCATGTGCCATATTGGCGATTCAGAGTTAATGTCTCTGTAATATCGGTGAAATTTTATTTGCAACGCTGATAAATGAGCTGCTTTATCAGATTTTATATTATCTTCGTCCAGTCTTTGATTTTGTATTATTTCTTGTAGTCGAGAAAAACTTATTACATTCCCAGCAATTACCTTTGAGACCAAAGTTGAAGCTTTGATATAAATCCCTGAATGTGGTCGTAGTCACTTATCAAAGTGCCGTTTCTGCCCTGTAGCTTTAAATTTAGTTGGTTCAAGGCTTCAAATATGTCACTCAAACAGGCCAACTTCCATTGAAAATTTTCACTGGTGAACAATGTCAAAAAGTTTTTTTTTATTAAAACTCAAGGAAGAGAATGACCTCTTCTTTCAGCTCATGAAGGCGTGCCAACATGTTGCCCTTCGACAACCAGCGTACTTCTGTGTGGAAAAGAAGAACTTTGTGGTCAGAATCGAGATCCTCGCAAAGTAATGTAAATAATAGGCCGTTCAAAGCGCTGCTTTTGATGTAGTTCACAATCTTTATAGCCAAGTCTAGAGCCTGGCGTAAATTCTGGGGCAATGTTTTTGAGGCCAAAGCCTGGCGATGAATGACACAATGAGTGCTGACCAGAGTGGGATTATTTTCCTTCAGCTTTTGTGCTAAGCCGAATCGCATACCTATCATAGCGGGGGCACCATCTGTGCAAAGTCAAATGAGTTTATTCCAATTTAAATCATTATTTTCGATAAATTCAGATATTGAACCAAATATATCTTTAGCCTTAGTGCCAGCTGTCAAAGATTGGGAGTACAAAATCTCTTCGTCAATTTGATCTTTGCTGACGTAACGAACATAAACTATTAACTGTGCACAGTTCACAATGTCGGTAGATTCATCGTTTTTTTATTTCATCGTTATTTCATTGTTTCTAATTTTTTATTTTATTTCTACGGCAATATCATCGATTCTTCGCTTGACCGTGTTATTTGAAAGAGAAATCGCCTTAATTTTTTTTTCTGATTCTTCTCTCAATATTATTTGCGTGGCTTTTAGCACACATGGCTTGATTATCTCTTTGCCAATAGTATGAGGTATTGTGATAACTTCCCGACGTATACAATCTCATACATTTCAGTGTTTTTGATTTGGAATCAAAGAACTCTTTCGGCTTCGTTATCATAGTTGGATGTTGCTGGTTTAAATGTCTTTCGAGTCGAGTCGGCCTCATGGCTTCATTACTCAAAGTTTTGAGGTATATCACACACTGAGGCATTTCTATCCCATCTTTATCAATGAATGTCAATCCAAATTTCAGATATTTTTCTGAATATTTTCTTTTTTTAGCGGACATTTTTCTGCTGAAACAACAATAAATAAAAGTTATAAGTGCATTTTTGTTTTTTAAGCTCCATTGTCATTGACAAACTGACCCCTAAACCCACCCAAGTTTTGCAAGCGGTGGCGAGCGGCGGTAAACGAAAAAAGAATTCGTTTTTCGACAAGTGGGGACAGACAGATACCCTAAAAGCGAAAACACACTGCTGCAATGTAACTCGCAACGTAACATGCAATGAAAGAATTCGCCCACCACAAAGTCGCATTATAACATGTAACTTAACATAATTCCCATAGTTAGATAAGAGTTCCGACAATTTGAGCTTTGATGCATACGTCAATAATAGAATAAGTCAATATATATATAAAAGTCCCAGGTAATAAATATTTAAATTCTTTAGTATTATATAATATTAACTTAGAAGTGATATCTTGAACTCGCAAAACACTTCCAGAAGAACTCCCACGGACCAGGTCGGGTCGATATAGATTTTCAAAATGATGAACGAATTGTTTTGTGACCGGGAACTATGAGAATATTCTTTCGTAATGCAAGATTATTTAAATAACAACTTACCCTTTAGTAAAAACCCGTCAGTTGAACTTGGTAACTGTAGTTACCAAAAACATTCACGGGTTAGTGCACTTATCAAGAACAAAACCTCAAGATTTTCGAGCAATTCCAGAGGGTGGAACCACTAATTACACGCGTCACGTCCGAGTGTTTATTTTTTTGCTTAGATTTTACGGCCCTGGAATCAAATCCTTTTCTATCGAGACGTAACTGACTTGAATTAGTGCCGAATGAGTATAGTAGTTAGTTCGCCCGATTCGAGCTAGATGGCGCGACTAAGTCAAATATTTTTATTTTTAGGCCAGGAGAAGAATTGAAGGGGTTATTATGTCCGAATATATTATGCCCCCCTTAGGGTCTCTCTACGCCCCCCCCAGGAGGGCGCGCCCCCCCCCCCTGTTGGGAAGTCCTGCTCTAGGTTATCCCTTTTCGCCCATGCAAGGTCTGGCTTCCGAATAGGAGGTTGATGAAATTTGGGACGATTGAGGTTTTTGGTGGCCTTCCACAGTGAGTAGTCGGTACTTACTTTCCCAAAGGCGGGTGATCGGTCCTCTATCGTGACTATTTCACCCAAAAGCACTGTGTGTATGTACAAATGACATATTTTTCGCTTGTTTAACGCCAGAGCTATATGTAATAAATACTTGACAACCGGAAGCCAAAAATGTCTATATATAAATCGATAATCCCTGTAAGAGCTTCATTTTCCTTCCACGTGGCTAATTTAATGATTTCCCACGTTGGAATTTAACAACACATGCGCGTGCACAGACTGCCGTTGTGCAACTTACCACCCTGTGTGGTGGTAGAAGCGTCTACACTGTGAAAAACACCGGCCTCCACACGCGGTTGGCAACGCACGCCCTTTCACAAAGGTTGTGGAAAGTTCAAACGAAATTTGGTTGCAAACAAGCGTCTACACAGTTTTAAACTGCTTGTGGAAACGCTTGTGGAAGCCTTGTTTGTAACAGTATGGAACACGTCTAAATAAATTACTTCAGGCAGAGATCGAAGCATGTCCATGAAAGGTTCAATGAAATAATTTTTTAAAGGCAAGGAATTAACGTTTTAGAAACACCGTACCCTAATGCTGAAGAAATAATTCATATTTTCGAAAATATATTAGGTAAACTCAGGTACATGCTGTGTTCTTGGTGATAATTATCATTGGTAAGGTGTGTTTGTACGAAAAATTTAAGATGAATGTTGTTTAAATATTATTTATTGTTTATGTTTTTGCCAATTATTTATTCGAATACTCTAATGAATCTTAAACTAACTATACATTTGAAATATGTATAGCGTTAGTATTAGACAGATTAAATACGTACCTATTTACAATAATGCGAGCATTTATTATATGTAACTTAATCATTATTTAACCTACATTATACATCTCTTGTAAAACTTTGGCGTTAATGGAATCGATACTTAAATGATGTCAAAAAATATAAAAATCTGTGTTATTTATTAAAAGAAGACATTACATAGTATGATAATAAATATTACAGAAAGCTTCATACTTAATTGCGGTTAAATATTATATTTTTACAATAATATATTTTTACAGTCGTAGATGCAATTATCGTTGTTAAATATTTAACCGAGGAATAAATATTTAGAGAATATGCATCGTTTTTACATTTTACATAGAGTGTCAATACTTCCCACAAATACTAAGTACATGCCTATCAGAGGAACATAGTCAAAATAAAACTTTGAAAAGTCTTACATTTACTAATGTATTCAGATATATTGACTAGAAAAAATAAACTAATGACAGTGACTAGAGAATTAACAAGCCGTCAGGTTTTTACCATTTAAGGTTTCAGAGAATAATACAATTATTACAGTGTACAACTTACAACAGCCGTATTTTGTTAGCAGTATCACGGTAATGACTGCTTTTATAATTTCCACAGTAACGACACAATCACCTCATGATACTTTTGAGTAAGAGATAGACCTATGCATCAGTATCCCTTCTTTTTCCAAGTGTAACAAGCAAAATGAGACATTATACAAGCAGCCAATGACTCAAAAAAGAGAAATTATAAATAAGTCAAGCCTCAGATTTCTTTATTGGCAACGTGATCTAACTTCTAATTTTATAACTAAGCAACGGGAAAATGAGATAGCCTCTAATAATCTAATTTGTATTTTTTACAACGCCAACTAAATATTCTTTAGAAAGATCAACAATTATTTTCACTTGTCCTTTTTATTTATACATTGCCACCTAATTTATTAACTCAGCCACGAATTTTACATCTTATCATTTTACGTTTCACAGCTTCAACACAAGGTCCTGAAAAAAATTTAAATCAAGCTTCCATAAACATTATCATTAGTTATTTATAACTTAGTATGTAAAATAACAATCATATTCTTTTATCGTGAAAAGAGTCACTGCAAGATTTGGCGCGAGTGCGCGAGACGACAGCGACCGGCTATTTGCACTAATCAGAGGGTGCCATTCGATTCATGTACCGACGAGTTAGCTACGTGTATTTTAACATTGTCGTTCGTGCGTTCGTATTGCAATTATTTTATCTGTTATTAAAATAAAGTATGCCAATAAGGTTACTTATATGCCACTTGCTGGAGTAGGTTATTGTGGATAAATTTCAATTGAGTTACATAGGTTATGTTAGAACGTAGAAGAAGCAAACCGGAGCATAGCGAAGCGTATGCAATTAAAAAAACATTGAATGATTTGTTTTTTTTTGGGGTAATATAAGTGGTTATAATTTACGTTTTGAAGGCAATTTAAAGAAATTTTGACGATCAATTAATGTGGGTTGAGTTATATTTTAAATGTTCTGAGTTAAATATTTAGAGACTAATAAATAGAATATTTTATTTAATGTCATAAATTAATATTTAAAAAGTTTACTGCTTGAATGCAATGTACAAATTTAGATGTTAAAAAATAACCACCATGCTGAGTTGTATTTAGAGTGGCTCACATAGAAGATAACTATTGGCTAAGATAGTATTGTTACGAGCGTGGGGTTCGTATTTGATAGAAAAACACGAATTAATCCACTAATTAAAACACTCACTTTATTACCCAAATTAGGCACTCACTATTCACACGAAGAGTATTTCTTTCCGATTATCCTTGTACTAGCACTCGATCGCAGTTAAAATATATCTAAATTCGCGCCGGCCGTCGACGCCTTTTATATCCCGCGGAGCCGCTCTGGACACATTGTCCACACATATCGCGAATATTCTAGTAAGGACCAGCGTGCGGGCCGAGAACATTCGAGACCATATATGTCTCCCTCTAATGGTGCACTCTCTCTGTCACTCCCTTCTCGAATGTTCCGAGTATAGCTATCTCTTTCTAGTAGTGCTATCTCTGTCACACAGTTCTCGAATGTTCCGAGTATAGCTATCTCTTTCAAGTAGTGCTATCTCTGTCACTCCTACCGGATATTTAGCCATATGACGATTTGTGCTTCAGAGGCCCATAAGGGGTCCTGAAAACGCCTGAAAACGGGTTTTCAGGTTATGGCGTCATCTGATAGAGGGTGCCCTGAAACGGACTGAAAACATGTTTCAGGCGCCTGAAAACGACGGCAACTTGGGTGAAATTTCGATCTTTAGATATGTGATAGAGTAACTTCTGAAACGGCCTGAAATGACTTTTCAGCCTGCTGAAAACGCCTCTAAAGCACTGAAATTGACGTTCAAAGTTTTTGACCTAACCTACCGGCGTAACAGTATCATTCAGGCGCTCGTTTATTGTGGCTGACCTAGTAATTTAGAAGGCAATGTAATTTTAGAGGTAAATAATGCTATTAAAAAGAAGTCTGTTTAATTAGCCCCCATAAATAAATATAAGTTACTCAACAGAAGACAAGATGTTTATAGAACTAGGAATAATCAAGCAAAAGAGCTATAGTAGTTTCACACATCACGACATGAAACAATATAAAAGAGAAACTACAACATATCTACATGTTGACCTGTACTTCCATATGTATCGTGTCAAGTACGTATTATATAAGAGAACCTCTCTCTGCTTACTATCGTCGGCGCCCCCGCTACTTGAGGAACGCGATGATCCAGGGGGACCTAAGATGGGAACGAGTGGACCAGTTTGTCCAGAGGCTGGCAAATTCACAACATGAGTTAGGGAAATAATTACCTGACTAGGAATTTTATATTCAAAATTTACTTCTTCTGTAAATGTACCTCTCCTAAATTATCTCTGTTTTCAAAATATCTCAAACCAGAATGACTTTTAGCGAAGGGTTCTCTTGTTGAAGGGTTTAAAACCACTCACAATTTACGCTAGTGCCTTTAAGGCAACTAGATCAAAAGGGGTAATGAGGTACCTATGTTTTTTGCTTTTTGTAGCCAATTCTCCATTCTTTACACTTTTAGGTTCATATTACACTACCAAACACAAACACATGGTTAGTCATCAGCAGTGATTTCCATCACTCTCCGACAACAACACGGTCATATTGCTACTTGCTGAGCACCTTGCTACAGTGCAATTACCTCAGAGCGTCGCCTAACATGACGCTGTGACGCTGTGACGTCATTGAGTATATGAAAAGTTTTAGCGAAATAGGTCTCCTATTATGGCATCATTGCCATAGCTGGAAGCAGTAGATTTGGAAGGCTCAGGACCGGAGTAGATAGCATAGTAGAGGCTTATACCCAGCAGTGGGTAAATAGGGGCTAACTTTTACAAGAAGTGAGCTCCATTTTTATCAGGACTATCTTTCCAAACGACTTCTTTAATAGATCCTCTGGTGACTCTTCCATACTGTGTTTGGCTTGTCATACTGGATCGTCCTTGTTGACTTCTTCCGTTTAAAGTGGTCGTTTTTGTGCGAATGCTAGACGTGGCGCCTTTGTGACGTAACCCCTGCATCTGGAAAAGTTAATATTGGTGCATTCATAAACGCAGTTACTAATAGCTTTAGCATCACTCAAGAAACTTCTTTGTTCTACCTGTATGGTTTTACTGTCAAATAAGGGAAGCTAGAGATGCCAGAGTGTAAAATATTCCAACAAAACTTTCTACAAAATATGCTCCAGACATAAATAAAATTACTTTGTTAATTCATCATCATGCCCAGCCCACATTGACCCACTGTTGGTTAGATTGAGTAGATGTTTCAGTTCAGTGCCACGTGTTTTTATAGAGTTTTTGTTTTTGGACATGGACATGTACTCTTATGAAAACGTGAGTGTTGATTTGTTACTCGTTTACACTCTCCAGGGAAAACAACACAGGCCAATGGGGTCCAAGTCCAAGACTGAGGTGCCTCGGGTTCTATGCACTTCAGACGCAAGCAATAAAGCAGCTTTTCTACCGTTTTTATTGCTAGGTATAAAGCTTACTAAAGTATAATTACGATGAACATTTTAATTCACAATTAGTGCAATTGAATAGGAGCTTTAAGACCATAGAAGGAAAAAAATAGAAGTGCGATTTAGAAGTGGATAGGTCTTTGCCCATCAGTAAAAAACACTACATGCACAAAATATTTATCTACAAAAGCAACGCTCTTGTTTTGTGTTTTGATTATGTGTTCTTTTAATTTTAGTGCAATTTTATTAAGATTTTGCTTGATTCTTGTAACGTTTTGTGTTATTTTTCATCGATTTGTGTTGTTTCCGTAACGTTTTGTAATGTTTTTGTAACGTTTAGTGTTATCCGTCTATAGTCTTGTAACACCTTGTAAGGTTAACTATGTTTGTGTTTTGTGATACAAGTTAAATACAAAACTAAGTTTAAACCTCAGTAAGCTACAATGACTAGCTGGCTACTTACGTTGAGATGAGTACTAGAGTGATTGTTACCCTGGTCGTGACAGAGCAGCTTCCGGAGCGATCGGCGGAAGTTCCGCGTCATCAGGCAATACACTATGGGGTTGATTGCTGAGTTTGTGTGACCTGGAATTGGAAATAACGTGGATTTATTGGGTTAAACTTACGTGTAAATTATTTAATAATTTAATGTCCCCACCATCAGAATTAATTATAAAAGAATTCAGATGAGATCCCGCTGTGTCAGTGCGGGTTGATGGAGCGGTGTCGGGCTAGTGGCCAAAACGACTGTCAGTATTAAGACCTCTGACACAGCTTTACGACTAGCCCTACCAAGTAGCTTTACAGTATGCAGGGCTCTCCGAAAACAAATGCTATTACGAAGGGAACCCATAGTATACATATGTTTGTTTTAAATACTTGTTTTTTTATGTGATTTGCATCCTATTGTACTTCGCGCGTCGTCGCTCGAGATTAGTACTTAGAAGGATTATATAGATACAACATGTAGTTACGCATAGGTACCACCACTCATGCACTTATTTGAGGGTAACAAGAAAACAAAAAATATTTTTTCTTGAGGGTAGGTTACACCTTTCATTCGGGCTATCAGCATTTTGTCTTGTCATTCTCATACAAGTGCTCAACCACTCAAGTCGTTACATTCTTCGAAAAGTTTTGACTAGGGAATAATGCCTAAGTCCGCTTAAAGGAAAAGATCCGACTCGGATAGCTACGAGTCCATAGCGAAACAACTAAAATTATTGCAGGAAAAGTTAGAAGAAAAACACGGTCGACGAAATCGCAAGCGACGCCCACGAGTCATCGAGTCTTCGTCCTCGGCCTCATCTTCGGTATCTACGTCTCGAGATTCTGCGCCTATTCCGGACAACCATTAAGGTATGTACGACAAAATAGTTCATCACGTATTGCGTCACTGGTATTGCGTTGTGTCCTAGGGGGACACAATCTTACCTATCATTGCAACCGAGCAGTTTAGGGGACTGTCTCACCGCACACACCAAAGAGTTTACGTTGTATCCTAGGGGGATACAATTTTACTCTATAATCTTACCAGGTTTTAAAAATGGGTTTGCGCTGTATCCTTGGGGGTACAGTCTTATCTTACATATCTCGATTATTTATCGAAAGTACCGTACGCTTGTACAAAAGTGTGTAATAAAAACACTGATAAGAATTAATTCTTGCCAGTATGCTAAAAAGACAGTACCCTAGACAACAGTGTACAAATCTAATCCAGTACCCCAGACAAAGTGTACAAATCCAATCCAGTACCCTAGACAAAGTGTACAAATCTAATGAGCAATTTATATTGCAGGCGGCAAAGATTTGGAATCCTATGACGTCAATACTGAAACGGAGATGCTGATAATGGACAATAGTCCTCAAGATCCAACCCTTGGCCAGATCCTCGATGCAGCCGCCGCGGAGCCGGCAGCCTACTCCTCAGCGCAGTCAGTACGAGACGACATCGAAGCAGTCACCATATCAGCACAAGTCGACGCGCCGACAATAGATGCAGTAAAGTACGCTGGTCAACTTGCTCTATTTCATAAACAATGGTCACTAATTACGGCAGATCGTATTATCCTTTCTTGGATTAATGGCTATAAACTGACTTTTTCTTGCCCTGTGACTCAGTACTGCCCACCGCCACAAGAACAAGTTTCTAAGGCCGACGGTGTACGCTTTCAAGAAGCTATACGTAGTCTTATTCATAGCGGTGCAGTGTCACATTGCCAACCATGTGAAAATCAATTCCTATCAAACGTGTTCTTACGCCCTAAGCCAAATTGGAAAATGCGTCTCATACTAAATCTAAAAAAGCTCAATAAACACATTGACACACAACACTTTAAGTTGGAAGACCTACGTATCGCGATCAAACTTATTACTAAGGACTGTTTCATGGCCAATTTGAACCTTAAAGATGCTTACTTCCTAGTTAAAATTCACCCCGATACCAGAAAATACCTAAGGTTTATGTGGAATGACAACACTTACGAGTTTAACGTATTACCATTTGGATTGAACACAGCCCCATATGTTTTTACAAAAATACTAAAACCAGTAGTTAAACTTTTGAGATTGTATGGCTATGTATCTACGATATATTTAGATGACATGTTATTAATAGTAAACTCGTATACAGAATATATAAACAATATCAACGTTACTAAAAATCTATTGCTGGGCCTAGGTTTTAAAATAAATAATGAGAAAAGTCACTTTACACCCTCCACCTGTTGTAAGTATCTAGGCTATCTCATAGACTCAGAATCAATGACTATTATATTACCAGCGGATAAGCAAATATACATTAAAAGTGAATTAATTAAGTTTATGAAACTTAAACAATGCAGAATAAGAAGATTTGCCAGCAATAGAATATGGCACATTATACACAAAACAGCTGTAACGCTGCAAATTCTTAAATCTTCGAGGCCATGATGACTATGAAAAGATTATGAGTATCCCAGAATCATTGTTACCAGAATTAACTTGGTGGCTAAACGCAATCGATGATTCTGGCCATCCTATGATTAGGGACGATGATTACGTAACCGAAATTTACACGGATGCCTCAACTACGGGATGGGGCGCAGTCTGCGAAGGGGAAATCGCCAGTGGAATGTGGTCTGCGAGTGAGGCAACTCAACACATAAACTCTCGAGTTACTAGCAGCTTTTATTGGCCTAAAAATGTTTGGTAAAAATTATCACGATTGTCAAATATTACTTAGGATCGATAATTCAACCGCGATTTCGTACATTAATCGTATGGGCGGAATACAATTCCCACATCTGACTCAAATATCTAAAGACATCTGGCAGTGGTGTGAATCGCGACGGATTTTTGTGTTCGCAGCTTACGTTGAATCCTCTAACAATATAGCTGACGCTGAATCCAGACGGATCCATCCACATATCGAGTGGGAACTCGATAAACCAGTTTTTGATTCTCTCATTGCCAAATTCGGAAAACCTCAAATAGATCTATTCGCCAGTAGAATAAATAAAAAGTGTGAGAAGTACGTGTCGTGGCACCGGGATCCTGAAGCCCTAACAATCAATGCATTTACATTGAGCTGGACAAATTTCTTTTTTTACGCCTTCCCGCCGTTTTTCATGATCCTAAAAATTTTAAGAAAGATTAAAACAGATCAAGCTTAAGGCATCGTGGTCGTGCCACACTGGCCGACACAACCGTGGTGGCCCATCTTTACCAGCTTACTCACATCAGACCTCATAATATTAAGACCTAATGAAAACCCAATAATATCTCATTCCAGCCAGCAACGGAACATACTGCCCAGCCTTACTCTGGTGGCCGGCATATTGTCCGCACGGCGCTAATGCGAAGAGAAGTTCCGGAATCCTCCGCAGAAATCATGCTAGCCTCCTTATCACCAAATTCGCTGAAGCAATATAATGTCCACTGGAAAAAATGGTACAATTTTTGTAACAAAAATTAACTTAACCTATATGAGGCTACAATATCTACGGTGCTGTCCTTTCTAACCGAATTATACAACAGCGGCAATCAATACGGCTCGCTAAATAGTTGCAGAGCCGCTTTTTCCTTGATCTTAGGCCCAACTTTATCCGATAATGATTTGATAGCCAGATTCTTTAAGGGCGTATTTAGACTCCGCCCACCAGCGCCTAAGTATGATATAACGTGGGATACAAATATCGTACTAAACTATCTCAGTAACTTGTATCCCAACGAAGACTTATCACTAGAAGTCCTAAGTAAAAAATGCGTGACTCTGCTAGCTCTCGTTACAGCCCATAGAATACAAACGTTATCTAAAATAAACATCAAGAATATCGAAAATCATGCTTCAGAAATTGTCATTAAAATACCAGATCTAATTAAAACATCGCGCGTTGGAAATAAACAACCTGTGTTGTTTCTACCAATGTTTAACGACAAACCATCGATATGCCCTGCTAAAACCATCACCTCATATGTATCCAAGACCGCATCTTTGCCAAAATCAGACATACTATTCATAAGCTTCAAAAAACCTTATGCCGAGGTAGGTACACAAACTCTGAGTCGGTGGATCAAGTCCACCCTAAAAGACAGCGGTTTCGACGTCTCTCTGTTCTCTGCTCATAGCACGCGCCATGCCTCTACATCAAAGGCACACAGATATGGCGTCATTATCGATACGATTCGGAAAACCGCTGGTTGGAGTGGAAACTCCAACTTATTTAGTAGATTTTATCAAAGATCTATTGCAAATAATGATGATCATTCTTCATTGGCACACGCTGTCATGCGTTCAAATTAAATCTATAATTATAGTACTTATATTTTATGTAGTTTTGCAATGAAGGCAACAATATTTGATAATTGTAAACTAATTATTTGTTAGTTCGATATATAAAGATTATTTTTGTCATTATTTTACCATAAAATGATACTTACATAGAATAAATATAATTTATGTTATGTTACACAAACTTGTTTGACTGATATTTCCTGAACCTACTCTGAAAGTCTACATGTTGTATCTATATAATCCTCGTACTAATTTCGAACGACGACGCGCGAAGTACAATTAACGATTAAACGAACTTACCTTGGTATGTGAAGTTCTATCATAATTGTACGAAGCGCGTCGTCTGAAGAGATTAGTACTGACTCCCGCCCGCCCTGCCTGAGGCCCCGGTCATGCGGTTCAATAAATATGTAGTCTGTTAAATACACTCTAAACGAAATGACAAGACAAAATGCTGATAGCCCGAATGAAAGGTGTAACCTACCCCCAAGTTTTTTTTTTTTTTTGATTTCTTGTTACCCTCAAATAAGTGCATGTGTGGTGGTACCTATGCGTAACTACATGTTGTATCTATATAATCCTCTTAAGTACTAATCTCTTCTGACGACGCGTTTCGTTCAATTATGATAGAACTTCACATACCAAGGTAAGTTCGTTTAACCATTAATGATATGGTGGAAAATGTTTATGATCATCTGGCTATTTTATGTCTTAAAGATTTACGTCAACAAAAACTATAATATAAAATTTTCACAACGGTAACAAGAATGTTAAGTATAAATGAATATTGTGAGTTTAATAAAGGTTTTTTATGAGGAATGCACAGACTGCTGCTCAAATAAAGCGCGACTTAAATGACGTGTGTCCCTGTCATATCCTGAGCAAAAGACAGTGACAGTGACTTTGGAGGTCTGTCACATTTTGAACTGTCGATTATGCGGGTCTAAGTATGTAAAACTTTAACTTAATTCATTAATGGTAACTCGTTTAACTTTTTCTTTTTAATTGAATCCTAACATTAGATCGAATGAACCAACAGGTGAAACAAAATAAGCAACAGCTCGGCCATCATCATTCCAAAACCATCACCAGGTTAATGAGCAGCAAACCAAAAAATCTGATATTAATTCCCAGTTTCTTGAGAGATAACCTGACTAAAATAGGATCTGGAACTTCATATGATTTGACACTAAATATTCAAGGTAGCAAAATATTTTTGGAACGGAATTCTCAAACTAAATCTAAATTAACTTTGAGCATTTTGGGGAATCCGGATAATACTGAAGTTATTTTAAATAATAAGTCCCTTTTTGTCAATAATCAAACTGTTTTATTAAATCTATCTTGGTGAAAATACACACACGTTTTCACTTGTTTTACCAGAGAGAAGAGAGAGAGCAGGGTTGCCAACTTAGCAATAAATTTAAATCAGTACTTCCAACTTAAATGTAGGAACATTGCACACATTATTTCACACCCTCTCTCAATGTTACACATTTAACAAACAAAATAAAATTCTAATCTTCAAACAAATACATATTCACTTTAACATTACATTACTCATACCACACACTTTCAGAAACTTTTCAATTAATTCTTTGCTTAAAGATTTTGTCAACATATCAGCTGGTTGTTCCGAAGTACAAATATACTTAAGATAAATCTTGTTATTTTTAACTAAATCCTTGACAAAATGATATCTAATGTCTACATGTTTCAAACGTTTTACAGACTCTGTGCTTGCACTTAATATAGCTGATTGATTGTCACAATACAAATTTACTGGACATACATTTTGAAAACCAAAATCATTTAATAAGTTAACTAACCAACATGCTTCACTAGCCGCCATGCTCATTGAAACATATTCAGCTTCTGTCGAAGACAGACTAACAGATGATTGCTTTTTGGAGCACCAAACTATTAAACAATTTGAAAAAGTAAACAAGTACCCGGAAGTAGACTTTCGGTCTCTCAGGTCACCTCCCCAATCAGCATCACAGAATCCTTGCAACATTGTATCATTATCATTGCATTTAAATACTAAACTATAGTCAATAGTATACTTTACATAACGTAGTACTCTTTTAAGCGCACTCAACAATACATTATTTGCACACTTCTGATGCCTGCTCAACAAAGAAATAGCAAAACAAAGATCAGGCCTAGTACCAGAAGCAGCGTACATGAGGCAGCCAATTATCTACCTACAAGTTCTTTCTATATTTTTATCAAAATTAACATCAGAATCAAATATCTTACTATTGAAATTTTGATCTAAAGGAGTCATCATTGGCTTGCAATTTTCCATATTAAATCTCTTCATTACATTTTCTAGATATTTCTTTTGTGATAATACAGTTATACCAGTATTTAAATTTTGTTCAACCTTTATTCCTAGAAAATCTGAAATGAACCCCAGGTCTTTCAACTTAAATTCCTCATTTAGTACAATTTTTGATTTTACAATTTCTTGTTTGTCTGTCCCAAAAATTAATAAATCGTCTACATAAATTAAAACAAAGGTTTTATCTAAGCCATTATACTTTGCATACAAACATGAGTCAGAATTTGACCTCATAAAACCTTTCTTAATTATAACTGAATTAAACTTTTGATTCCAGCACTTAGGAGAACTTTTCAAACCATATAATGATTTCTTTAATTTTACTATATTGTTACTTCCTATATAAGCCCCTTCGGGTAATTTAACATACACATCTTCTTTTATTTCCTCGTACAAGAAAGCTCCTGTTACATCTAATTGATAAATGGCCACATTTAATTTTGTTGCCACTGCTACAAACAATCTAAATGTGGATAACTTTGCAACTGGAGCATAAATATCACACAAATCAAAGGACTCGTGCTGCTCAAACCCTCTGGCAACAAGCCTAGCTTTATAAGTCGAAACATTGTTTACATTTTTAACCTTAAAGACCCACTTGCTACTAATTGTTTTTACATTTTCTGGCACAACACAATAATCCCAAGTGTCATTGTCTTTAAGAGTCTGTAATTCCCTAGCAATAGCTTCACTCCACTTACCCGCATCACTTCTGTTCATAGCTTCACAGTATGTAACCGGCTCACACTCATTCTCATCCAACTGCACATTATTGCACTTAAAGAAAGAAGTTTGTTTTCTAGCCCGCTTGCTTCTTTCATTTGGAGGTGAAACAATTTCTTCCAATAAATGTTCCTCATCACTGCATGGTAAGTAGTCACTGTCACCTTCATATTCTGATCTATCCTCATCAACCTCCACTGTTTCATCTAAATCAGTCGTTATTTCATTTACAGGGCTAGGTTCTCTAGGAAGCTCACTGTCCACCACACATTCTTCTTCTAGGTTTATTAATGGTATAGATTTTGATATTTCGCCTTCCTTTATATGAAGTTTCTCCTCATTACTCTTTCGGTTTAAAAATACAATATCTCTTTTTATCTCCACTGTGTTTTTGGTAGGAAAATAAATTCTATACCCCTTCACATTTTCATCATAACCCACCATGAACCCTTTTTCACCTTTCTTGTCCCATTTCCTTCTCTGTTCCTTTGGAATGTGGGTATACACTTCAGTGCCGAAGGCTTTCAATTGGTAAATGTCAAATTTCTTATTTGTCCATACTTCGAATGGAGACCTTCCAGTTTCACGGCTTTTCCCAGTTCTATTTATAATAAATGCTGCTGTATTCACAGCTTCCGCCCACAGTTTCTTCGGAAAATTTTCTTCATGTAATATTGTCCGAGCTGCTTCTACCAAAGTTCTATTTTCTCTTTTAGCTTTCCCATTTTGTTCCGGAGTGTAAGGTACTGTTGTTTGGTGTGTTATTCCACGTTTTAAGAACATACCCTTTACTTCCTTGTTTATAAACTCTCCACCATTGTCACTTCTGAAACATTTCACTCTGTTTCCAGTTGTGTTTTCAGCTTTATTAATGAAATTCTCAATGCAATGTTTAATCTCCTCTTTTGTCTTGACAAAGTAAACACTCCTATAGTTGGAATAGTCATCCTTCAATATGACGAAATATCGTGAACCGCCAAGAGATGCTTCTTCCATAGGGCCGCACGTATCGGCGTGGATCAACTCGCAAGTCTTTGTACTCACGTATTCACTCTTGTTGAACGGTTGTCGATGTATCTTTCCAACTAAGCAACTCTCACACTTAGGTTCAGTGGTTTGTTTGACAACAATGTTATGTTTCTGCAGGATATCTTTTACATAAGTAAAGTTCTGGTGCGCGAGTTTTCTGTGCCACTCATCTAAGTCATTTTGAACTAATGTTACAGTGCTTGCAGTATCGCACCTATGTTTATACCGCAATTCCAAGAAATAAGAATCGCCAATTCTTTCCGCTACTGCACAAACTTTTTTATTTTTGTAAAATTTGTATGATCTGTCATCTGTCACCATGACGTATCCTTTATCAGTGGCGCGAATGACTGAGAACAAGTTGTTGTTCAGTTCCGGTACATAGAGTACGTTGTCTATTACCGTGTCTATCCATTCGTTCCCATTCGATACTAGCAACGCCACCTGTCCGCGACCGAGCACACCAATTGCCGCGCCATTTCCGACGATCACCGATTGTTCCGATGCACTTACAAATGTAGCAAACAATGTGCGGTTATTGCACATGTGTTCGCTAGCACCAGAGTCCACTAGCCACTTTGAATTATGCAGTTCATGCGACGAACTTGTCACTACAAACGCATTACTCTTCTTTTTGTCCTCTGTTTTTTGTTTTCTAAACCTACACTGCGCTTTGATATGTCCAAACTTTCCACAATAAAAACAGTTATTGTTTACCTTTTTCCCACTGTTATTCTCAATGTCTTTACACTCACTTTGATAATGTCCACTTTTGCCACACTTATAACACTTTACTTGTCTTTTATTTTTCACGACGAACGCAGAGGATGAACTTCCTTGGGACTCCTCATTTTTTTCTTTCACCCTCTCTTCTTCGATTAATAATCTGGCCACCAAGTTGTCAATTGTTTGCTTGTCATCAGGTGCAGACTCCCACGCTGATACAAAATGTTTGTATTCATCAGGCAATGACATTAATATTTTAGTAATGACAAACTTATAGGAAATATCCTCGCCCATCTGTTTTAACATATTCCGCATTTCTTGAATCTTGGACACGAAAACTGACATGTCGATACCCCTTTCGTATTTATATAGAAAAAATCGTTGCTGTATAATGTGTATGCTAGTTTCAGTCTTCTGCTCATATACACTTTGAAGTTTTCGCCACATTTCAGCGGAACTTGTGTATGTTATGATGTGCAACATAACCTCCTCAGACATTCGTGTGACCAACAACGTTTGCGCCTTGGCATCCCTCGTTTCCCATTGGCCTTTTTCGGCATCATCTTCGGGCTTAACAATTTTTCGCTCCACAACATCCAACAAATTTTGTCCTCTCAACAGAACCGTTGTCTGAAATTTCCAAATACTCCAATTTTTGCCACCTACCAGTTTGATCACATTCACATTATTTTCATTCATCTTATTCATATTCACTCCATTTTCCGACCTCGTTCACAATCCAGAACAAGTATTCCTTTTTTTTTTTGCGTTATAGCACGCCGCGCCGTGAGATTATAGCAGTTAACCTCACTTTTTTTTTCCGCCGGTGAATAACAGATAACGCCTCACTTTCGTTGATTCCAATTAACTCGCAGTATAGGATTATGTGACTGGGCCCATAACCTGAAGTTATTTTAAATAATAAGTCCCTTTTTGTCAATAATCAAACTGTTTTATAAAATCTATCTTGGAGAAAATACACACACGTTTTCACTTGTTTTACCAGAGAGAAGAGAGAGAGAGCAGGGTTGCCAACTTAGCAATAAATTTAAATCAGTACTTCCAACTTAAATGTAGGAACATTGCACACATTATTTAACAAATACCACCAATGTGAACTTATAACAAAATTCATAAAATATTAAGCACAATCTTAAGATTAATTATTTATTTTCACAAGAGGGGCGGTGGGGGGGTAAGCTTATCGCAACTCCGGCTACATAAATTAAACCTGGGGGACTGAGATATGACGAGTAAAATCGTGGGCAGTGATAGAATAACGCGAGAGAACACTTTTTATTCTTGACATAGCTCCGCTGCAAATTCTGATTAATTTTTGATAAAAAATTTATGGATCCGATTTTTGAGGCTTCAAAGGAAAACTAACTAAAATAATTGAAAGAGACGAGTTTTAAAATTGAATCATGAGAACCGATTGTTACAGTTTGTCTGTGAATAAGTTGTAAGTTAGAGAGAGACGTCTTTGGAATTTCATATTTCGACATTTAGGTTAGTGTAAAGGAAGCAACTGTAGTCATTTAATTTAATTATAACAATATTTTTAATATACATTAATTATTAAAAAAAAAAAGATTTTTAATGAAAGAGTAAAAATATTAATTATTGTAAAAAAATGGGTCAGATCGCTGCCGCCGTCACTGGGCAAGGTTCCCAGAAGTCTAGCGGCGTTGCCTCGGTGTATGGCGAGGCTCAGCCGTTGCCCAAGGTAAGCCCCAGTCCTCCGGTAATTGGAGGTGTCGACCAGGCGCGAGGAAAACTCTTTGAACAGCGATCGCGCCGCTGGACCCCGTGGACCGAGGGTTTTTACTGCAAATGCACAAATGTGTTTCCCTGTCCAAGGACAGAGAATTTGCTACCGTGTGTCTCGCTCCCTGGGAGTTGTTTTTAATATCGCGATTGAAGTTTTTAATTTTTCTTTTTCTGTCAAAGGTGTTGAAGGTTAGGTAAGCAACTTTTTAGCTTAAATGGCGATGTAGACCGCCATCAATCACTCATGTTTAGCAAACGCAACCAACGGGACGGAACGGGCCAGTTTACCTGGGCGGTGGCTGGCTGGGCTGGGTGGTGATAATCAAGGCTCGTTAAGCTGTGTCAAAGAATAAATTTAGAACATATATCGTCACGGCTTCTTTCATACGTGGTAGCAGAGGCACAGTTGTGCCCACGTTTATCTGATTATTCCATTTTGCGTGACAATGGGGGCTTGGTAAGCAGCTATGGAATTTATAAGTATTTTCTCGAGTGGTTTTTGGAACCCTTACTATATCATCGTGATCATTCTCAGCCTACATAAAACCTTAGCAATTCAAAGGCCTTTTCTCAAAAGCGCCAATAACCTTCACGGTCCTGTGCCATCCGCATCCAGCGAGAACCCGTCGACTTGGATATATCATCGATTCATATTGAATTTATCTCATTGGTATATAGTCAGCAATGGAATTTGAACCCGTATTTTCTGAAATGAAGTAATTGTAACCTAAAACATTTAATTACAAAAAGGGTCTCGAGATAACCATCAACTTTATTTTACTAGTACCGTGTATTTCAGCCTAAAACTTTAATAGGTTTTTTGTATATAACATTTCAAACAGTCTTCAGAACTAAAGTTTATTTTAAAAATGTTTATGTCCTAAGGGTGCTTACACGAACATTCGTCTCTAACGTAAGGGCCAGGCCACATCACTGCGTTCAAAATGCGTATGTAGAAAAACCGCCTCGTATGGAATACTGGCTCGTTGTACATATGAACACTGCTCCTAGTCACCGTTCTGAGGGGTATTTTTTTCTACAGCTAAATTAAAAACATACTTGAATATCTGATTGAAATCCGTTTTGCAAAACTAATAAATAAATAAAGAGCTAAGCGTAGATTTTTGACGTAGTAATCCGTTGCAAGCGTGGTCATCTACGTCGAAGACGTCTTTTTAACTTTACCACGCTGTGGCAGGTCATTAACGATTTAAGTTGCTGCATATCGTCCTACCCATTTTGTCACGAATGCCTTCGACTTTTTCAAATACTTCGCAGCCTGTTCACGCGACATTTTAGGTCTTTTAGGATGCGAGCACAGCGGGAACTCTGCTTCGTAGCGTGAAAAGTACACTCCAAAACTGATAACAAAACAATACTACATCCTAATTTTCCTATGCAGTTGTTTATTGCACATGAAAATTTACATTACAAGTTTCTAGAAGAAGATATTTACAAAGATGCTTATCTGAAACAAGTGATTTCTTCCAGAAAACCCAATATGAAAAAGATAATATATTTTATAATTTATTGCACTAAAATAGAAGAAACAGATACATCAAAATGGAAACAAGGTGCAAAGGCGAGCTCATCTCTAAAAAGAGATTTCTTCCTGCAAACCTAGGATGAACAGAATACATGAAAGAACAGGTAGACGTATGTGAACAACGTTAAAATATTAAAACAATAAACTATATAATATCAATATACTACATACATATGACGACCCGGATGGCCGAGTCGGCAGTGAGCCTGCCTACGAAGCCAAGGGTCCCGGGTTCGAGTCCCGGTGGGGGCAAATATTTGTTTGACGAGAACGGATGCTTGTACCCTAGTCATGGTTGTTTATCTATCTAAGTATAATATTTATCTATATAAGTATGTGTATCGTTATCTAGTACCCAAGATACAGGGAATCCTAGTTTGGGGCTAGATCAATGTGTGTAAATAGTGTCCAAGGTATTATTATTATTATTATTATATAGAACAACGTTAATACCGTATATAAAATACATATTCTAAATAAACAATACTAAATATTAAATCCCTAATTTTGCTTAAGATAAAGGTAATGCTCCTTTAGACTATTCTTGAAGATAAATACAGATGGACTGTCCCTGATGGCGCAGGGAAGCGCGTTTCACAGATATATTGTCCTCATTCGGGACCCATTTTCCTAAGCGTCTGTATTGTGAGGCGGAGTAGAGATCATGGAGGCCATGTGAGATCTACGCGGTCTAGCTGACGGAAGGAAGTCGAAGCCGTCACGCAGAAAGCTGGGATATCGGGGGTTAGTTAAGATGCTGTACAGCAAAGTGAGGATGTGAGTATCCCGACGAAGACGGATAGGCAGCCATTTTAACTCTCTGCGATACTTTGACACATGGTCGAACTTTCGCAGTCCGAAGATGAACCGAATCCCGAGATTTTGAAGTCGCTCGAATTTGTCCAGTTACTCTTCGTTTGCGTTAGCCCAACAAATATCAGCATAATCAATCAGAGGATGGAGAATGGATTGAGCGAAAGTATTTTTGGTTTGAGGTGGGATGAAGTTCTGGAGTCTTCCTAGTGAGTGGAAAATAGCGACGACACGCTTGTTGACCTCACTGGTATGTTTTGACCAGGATAGGTGGCTATGGAAACTGACCCCCAGGTGTTTGGCCTTGTCACTGTAAGCGATAATAGTACCGTTGTATACTACAGGTGCTATGGCCAGTTGCTGTAGTTGATTTCACAAGTACTTGGATCCCAGAATCATAGTCTGGGACTTACTGGGGTTAACGAGCAGTGAAAAGGACAATGCCCATGTCCTGATGTTTTCGAGGTCAGCGTTTAGCGCACCTACAGCCGATGTCACATCACTAAAGAGAAAATGACGGTAGAACTGAATATCATCAGCATAGAGATGATATGAAGAAGATATAACATCAGAAATGGAGTTGATGATGGAGTTTTTTTTGTTTTTTTTAATCATATTATCTGGCGTACAGTACTTCAAAACTGATAATGCGCATAGAAATCTTCGCCAGTTGTCGTATTCCCGAAAACACTCGAATACTATAATCGTATGAGCCCTAAACATTGCACTTGCAATTTGTACCTTGTCCGAAAAAACAGGAGTCAATGTCATGTGTAAATAATCGAATGCAATTACGGGAGGTCGGCGGTCGCCCGCCGATCAGTCAATTGCTCATATTACACATCATTCTTGGTTTTGTTTTCAGAGGTAAGTCAAATTTCAACTTTAATTAAGTTGGCTGCATAATCAAAACCCATGAGTGTCTTTTGATCATGTAAGTCATTAATTTATATTCTCTTCCAGGATGGAAACATTTAAACAAGGGAAATCGATTAAGTCAAAAGCATAATGCAATGGTGTTTAAGAGTACCTTTATTTCTGTAATGAAGCCAATATATTAAAAAAGACCATGATGGTTGTTTTAATAAAGTTCAAGACCGTATAACAAAAGCTACAGCATTTATTAATTAACAGCTACAGAATGGAAAAAGTTCGTGATCATGACGTTAAGTACGAAGATGAATACAGACAATTCGAACCAAGAATCCATAGTTTTATCGATGATTATTTAGACTAGTGCTATCAGTGGGAAAAATGACAAGGAACAAGACGATAATGAATTTGCCGATGCCTCTTTGATGTCAGGAATACAGATCCTCACTGAATCTGATTGAATTTTTTGTAAGTATAACATTAGATGGTTATAAAACACCCCCACAAGTGGGCCAAACTTACAACCGTGTGGGTGCCCACCGGTGGACACCAGCGTAGTGGCAGGCCGAGACGTCGATGGTGGGAATGGGCTGGGGCGGCACAGGATAGGGAAGAGTGGTTTGAGATAGGGGAGGCCATTACCCAGCAGTGGGACAAAACCTAGGCTTCATTGAAAAAAAAAAAAACTTGATATTTAAATTTCGTATACCCTAGACAAATAGAAAATAGTAAATCATAACAAAATATTCGAACAATACCAAAAACATTACTTTAGGACGTTCATCCTAAATATAAACCCTTTTTAAACTCGGATTCAAACGGTTTTACTCTCTCTACTTTACCACTCTATGTAGATGTCACAGTTAGTTGTTGAATTATCTAAAAAAAATATCTCCTTATGCCGGTTAAGCTTATCGCTGTAAACTATGACATCGTCAATTGCGAGTTGGTTTGATAAGCCCGTGAATAGAGAAGAATACTTATAGAGTACTCAAGGCGTCAAAAGTTAATAAAACTGCTTGTAATCTGAGTCACGGACTCACTCACGGAAAGACTCAGATTACAAGCAGTTTCAATATACTTTTGACGCCTTGAGAACTCTATAAGTATTCTACTCTATTCATTGTACGGGCTTATCAAACCAACTCGCAATTGACGATGTCATAGGTTACAGCGATAAGAGCTTAACCATTGCGTGTCATTTTCGTGTCCTGTTTCCTGTTGTTCTATTTTAAATTCATTATTTAATAAGTTTACTCGTGTCGCCTCTAGAATCGGCTGATTATTATCACGGAACAGAACTGTTACTAACGTTGTCAAATGCCTTCCACCGTGCCATAATGATGTCACCCACCTCGTATTTTCGGAATGCAATACCTATAAACATCTGTCCACTATTATCAATACTTTTAAAACTGTAGAACCAGTATGTCTGTACATTGAAGATAAGTAATAGTATAGAAAAGGGGGTCACTAATAAAAACGATACAATAAAAATCAGTGATGTTTTTTACTTCCGTCTGTCTGTTTATTCGAGGTCAACGTAAAAACTACTAAACTGACTTTAATGCGATTTTTAATGGTAGAAAGAACATAATTAGGAACAAATATTAGGTATTGTTTCATTAAAATCGGATGGGTGACTTTTTATCGTCATTTAAAGATTTTGGATAGTACTTGATTTCAAAAAAAAATGTTAACCATGTATGAGTTTGTTATTATTATAAAGATCTAGCCAAAAATTCTATTTGCCAAGTTTCACGAACATTGTCTTTTCCCGCAAAATAAGATCGGTAATTTTACTGCATAAAACAATGTAAACCTGTGCATCATTGGCAGTGGTCTTGAAGTTGCTGGTTTAAATCGCACCGATCCGAACCGACCACTTTACTAATGTTTAATTTGCATTATAGGATGAAAATTAAAAAATTATGCAGCCAGAAATTATAGAGCAGGAAGGTTTTATGATAAAAAAATATATCTCTGGGAAAAATTGCTAGTTTCGAAACATATTATATAAAAAGTGTATTATTTACGCAAGCACTATCTTATATACGTTTTATAAAATACAGTGCTTTTTGAGATTATACTTTTGCATTATTTTTCAGTTTTACCTTAACAAATACTTAACAAATACTCTTGTTGTCTTTATATTATTTGTGTGCAATAAAGAAATTATGAAATTACTCTTAATACTTAGATTAGACCTAATAGAGTTTATGTGACTGCTACATAATGGAGGGCATTAATACTCGAGAGTGGGTTTATGAAACGAGCCGAAGGCGAGTTTCATAATAATATCATTCTAGAGTTCTAATGCCTAATTATGTACAGTTACATACACTAGTTTATCTACACACATATCATAAGCTCTATTTGATGTGTTCAGGAACCGCATGTTTGACCGGCATTGTGGCCTTGCAGTTGTTTAGCTTGTTCTGTAGTACCAAGTTCATGCAGGCGGGCGTCGGCGTTCGAAATTTGAATGTCAGTACCAACTTCACAGACAAACTAGGGGCGGCACGCAGTCGGGCGTCGGCGTTCGAAATTTGAATGACATTATATGTAGAAAAACTACACATTATGGTCATAATGTGTAATTTTTCAGACAAGAAATGAGTTTTTACCAAGTAGTTTAACATTATGCTGATCGTAACGTGCGGTTTTTGTACACAGAAAAGAGGGTTTATGATACGTGTGTAGATAAAATCTATTTGTGTGTTTACCTCATAGTCATCGCACGATATCGTACGACATAACAAAAAGTATCAAAAAAAGCTTGGACGTTTGGAAAACGAATGGAAGATTGACGAACAACTCTGTCCCTTAATTTCTTCTGTCTTAAAGATATCGGAGAAACTTTGAAAGCTAATATGAACCATGAAAATCAGGTTCATCCGAAAATCTCATTATTATTCGACAGACCTCCTATTCACTCAAGATTCAGATAACAGACCAACACGGAAATTACTATACCGATATCTAATTAACGAGTAGATCTGGAAACCCGGAGGCAAGCCTGCGACAGTAAACAGCTCTTGTCTGTGCTGTGTATCTGTTTTCTTTATGTTGTTTCTTTGTTGTAGGTATATCACATTGAACAAAAAGGAAAATAAATTATTAAGTAGAAATGTTGCGACTTCGCCAATCGGCTAATATAGCGAAAATATTTATTTTAAAAGCACCTAGTGTTAGTTTCAAATTAAAAATGATAAACTATTAAATGAATGTCGCTCACAAATTGAGATGTAAGCACCGCAAAATGCAAGCACGTGACAGTTCCATGCAATTTTGTTTTTTGTTTGATAAAACGTGGTTCTTAATTCTGATTCTCTTAGGGAGTTAATAAATAATATGGATAGATGTATAAAAATAACAATTTGTAAACCAAAATAAATAAATAATAACGTTCATTACAATTTACACGCCTAGACGTTATGCCTGTTAGCTTTTTGCGGGTCTCGTAAAATATAATATTTATGATTTTTTTGATTATCATAAGTATTTAATCAAGCCCGACTGCTTCATAATATTCCGAAATGCTGCGAAATATGTAAAATCATACACATCGTCATTATCATGCTACATTTGTATTGGACCAACTCATCCTTTTTATCTTTACCTAAATTACGCTTTGTACCAAGTTGCTTCGGCTCTGAGCGAGCGGTGACCTCTCTTTCTCGCACGGTGAAGGAGGGAGTTATGGTTAGGGCGGCCTGTACCTTATTGGGTCACCCTGAAATATTTCAACGTTTTACAAACGGACGACCTAATAAGTATCGTAGGCAAACTATTTGAAGAATACTAACCCAGTAGCAGAGTATACGGCAACGCTGTAGCGACGGACAGACTGTCGACTGCATTCACGTCTATCAGTAGTTGGAGGATGTTGTATGGCAGCCAACAGAGTGCAAAGAGCACTGCAAGAAGCAAGAGAATCCATGCCACTCTCTTTCTCTCGCGGATCAGTCGTAGCCTCTGAAAGAGATACCAACAACAGTCTTACTACAAAAATAAATATACTTCAGTATATTTTCCCCCATTCACAGTGATATGGAGTCATAAATCTGCCACCTTACCTAAAAAAGGACGGGTTATTCGGGGTATTGAGAACCAACCAACCAAACCATATTGTTCGGGGTGATTGAGAGGAACTGCTGTCAGATCCTTCACTTTTAACTAATTTTTCTGAGGAATTTTCCCCCTATTTAAGGACAGTGGCTATCGAAAGCCACATAGGGCAGGAAATTCCTAACTGGGGACGAAGAAAGCAGCAGCCTCGGGTCTTGGATATTCCGAAGCTTGTGATGTTGCTGTTTCTGGTTTCCACCACACAAGGTATCCTAGTGTTGGGCCAGAAACAATGTTTGTGCTAGACTATGAATGTTAATCCATCACCGCTGCGTTTTGGTGAACCGCTACATTTACGGTGTGAAATAGGCGAATTAATTGCTCGAGTCCGTTTAAAAGTTGCGCAAGGAAAAGCTTGACTCCCATCGCTCTGCATGATTTGATGAACACAGTAAATTCCACAGGATGTGACAGAAAGGTGTAGTCATATTTTAAGGGGTTGTTGGGGACATGATTCTGAACTGCTTTAACTATGTTCTGATGTATCTTCGACATCTCCATAATTTTGGGCTGGGTGTTCAGCTGATTTGTAAGGAGAATGTTGTACTGATCAAATTCGTTTAGAATATGAATAAAAAAATGCCCTGAACGATGTTGCTAACAACCCCCTAAAATATGACTGCACCTTTCTGATACCCCCTGTATAACTAGTGGAATCACGATTAATAACCCGACTGAAAGCTTAAATTGTTGTTGCGTTATGAATGGACGCATTTCAATTTTAGAAATTGAAGCGAGGTCTTCCGTTCCCGCAGAACCAAAGTATGTAGCTTTTGTCACTCTCACGGTTTTGACCAAATTTGTTAAAATCTGTCAAGCCGTTTGGGCTGTAGCGCTTCCGAACGAAATGGGCATAAAGCATACATTTCTGGTCAGCTCAAAAAACATTACATTTCTGGTGCAGTCAGGTAAAAATATGGCAATTCAAATTATTTTGGTTAACCAACTTTATTAAGAAACTCTTAAAACAGAATAAGAGAACATAATCGAAAATTCACGCACTGCATACAAGTTTTCAAGATAAAATAGTTCTTACCTGTTGTCTATTCACCGTTCCTTCTGATTGGTCGAAAGGTGGCATCACTGAGCAAAGTCTTCGCCCCATCAACGAGTACGAGACCACCACTATGCAGCCTGAAAATATATTCAAAATCAATCAACAAAACAAGTAGTATTATGGAAGGCCTCCACAAGCTCTTTAAAAGTACAACAGTCTAGAAAAATTATCTATTGAAAACTCATTTGCTTTAGAGTAAATAAAGTAAATGTTTGCACAAGATAACACAAAATAGCTTTCCCCTTCATCTTTGAACTACCCATGTTCCGATAACTTATCGCAATCGAAACACATTATTGAAGAAATATATTTATTTATTTCCATTAGTCTGAAGCAATTTGTATATCATTTAGTGATCGGACTTCGAAATCGACGTTAATAAACATAAACATAAACATTATTTTTTTATCCCCAGCCGGGGATCGAACCCGGAACCTCTCGCGTGGTAGGCAGAGCCACTACCGCAGCGCCACAGGGGTCGTCAATTCATGTACAATATTTTTTGGTCGTTTTGAGTTAGTGAGTAAGGCCGCTGTAGATATATACAACATAGATTTCCTAGTCCCTTAATCTAGAATGTTTAGACGATACTGATGGACTGTACTTTTACAATTGCTTTCCACCACAACAAGATACCATACGACATGACACCATGAACGTAACTAAAATATACTAGCCTCAAAAGCCTAAGCTGCAAAACTTAATTTACAAGCTAGTTTATCTATGTGGGGTCCCCACTGCAATTTTCTATCAATAGTTATTCCAAGAAACTTCATATCATTTACTAATTCTAACGTGCTGCTGTCTAACACTAATCTGGTCTCAACATGCCTGACATTTAGAAGTGAGAATTTGATACACTTGGTTTTACCAGCGTTTAACAATAAATGATAAACTGTGAGCTAATTCTAGGTTAAAGACAATACTCCATTTACTTCATCAAAATCTTCTTTTTGCCTTTCAATTTTGAAGACCAGTGAAGTATCATCAGCAAACAACACTATGTCAGTCAATTTCTCCAAAATAAAAGTACGATCGTTAATATATACCAGGAATGAGAATGGGCCCAATATGGAACCTTGTGGAACGCCAATTTTTACTCTCGATCCATCAGTTTTGACGCTGATGACTTCTGTATTTTTAATTATATTGCTTAGGTATGCTCTTAGTAGATCCAACGCATTATTTCCAACGTCGTAATAATGATTTAATTTCATTAGTAGCATATCATGATCAACACAATCAAATGCCTTTGACAGATCGCAAAAAACACCGATAGCCTTCTGTGCGGCTATTCCCATTCAGATTGAATATGAGATATAAGGATAATACCTGCATCCGTAGTTAAATTAACCCTACTAAAACTGTATTGCGTGGAGTTGTTTTGTACGGTTGAAGTGTGAGAGTATTTGATTGAGTATAATCTTTTTAAATATTTTACTCAGTGATGGAAGAACAGATATTGGTCTGAAATTTGAAGGATCACCCGTCTCTCCCGACTGTCTCCCGACTTGAACAAATTTGGGGGGGGGGGGCTATAATTAGAATTACTGAACCAATGAATTTGACTGATATACCGCACAGGTCTAGTTTTTAAGTTAAGTAATCTTAACGTTTTGACAATGTCCTGAGGATATACATGATGAAATTTAAAATCTACATTACTCATGCAGTGATGTTTTTAACAGTGTCTCTGTTTCATATGGAATTAAATTTAGACACGCTTTTGTGAGTAAGGGTACATTGGTGAAGAATGTTTCAAAAGCTTGAGCCTCCTCAGCGTTGGATTTAAAAACATCATCACCTATATTTAAGCAGAAATCATTGTCCCTTGGTATAACTTTGCCAGTTTCACGGTTATTATTTGTTTGCAAACTGTTTACATTTTATTATTTAAATTTAGTATTTTTCTATTTATTTGTAAACCTTTTTCAGTTTTACAAACCAACTTGAATGTAGTGAAGTCTACATTAAGATCGCCATAAATAATAAACTTTTTTCTGTTATTACATAGTTGAGTGAGGGCTTCCTCCATAATTTTCTCAAATATTTGAAAATTACCATGGCCTTTTTCATCCTTTGGAGGTCTGTAGACACAAACAATAATATCTTACTCAACACAGGATATCTCTATTTGCCTTTCTATAGTAAGTGCAAAAATATCTTTCCGTTGTTTCACCTTAATATTATTTTTTACTAAGATAAAAGAACCACCTCTATCAGCAGTCATTCTATTGTAACAACTAACAATTTTGTAATTATTTATGCTAAAAGACATCATATTTTCCTTCAACCAGTGTTCTGTAGTACAAATAACATCGGTGTCAGAATTATTAATAAATAATTATAATACAAGTTCTTTGCCAGGTAGCCCCTGCATGTTTTGATGAGTAATATTTAAGTTGGGCTTACCTTTTGTCAAAACATTATTAAATATTGGTATATTATTACACTTCATCGACTTTTTTAATTCGGGCAAGATATTACACATGCTTGATCTCCCTTGCTTGATATATTTAGTGGTTCATGTATGCTAGAGATTTCCTCTATTGTCTTATGAACTAATCAAAATTACTTGGAATAGCTGTTTATTCTTGACTGTAATATTGAAAAAATAAGAAAGCGACACAGCTACCTGTCGTTTATAAAAATCTGTAAGGTAGTAACTATCTTTGGTCAAATAAACATCATCTAATATAATTGTAAGAGTCAATCAGATGAATCAATCTATTATTATATGACATTGTATGTAATGTCATGTTTAGCTTATATCTAAGATCATTTTCACCTTGCGGCAAGCTTTTACTGTATGGGAACGATTACAATTACAATTTTATTAACATTCTGTGAGCATAGTGTTTCAAAATATGTAATTAGGTCCCATATGCTTACCTTACCCCTATTTCAAAACATGAGTATTAAATTTGATTCAGGTGTCACATTAGGTGTTTTTGTTATTTTTTGCATAACATCATGAAAACTGGAGTTTGGTAAAAAGTTATTTATGACTGAGTGTTCCAAGCTATTCAATATTATGCCTACGTTTATTACGTCCGTCATTGTTCTACTGACACGTCGAGGGCGAGAGTCAGCGAGAAAGGAAGAGAAACGCATTCCTCTTGGATGCCAATTTTTTTGTGGCGTAGTACATAATATAAATAGATAGAAATACCTACACAGCGAAAGTTAAGGTCATTATTGCCTCAAGATTAATTCTGTCTAAAGGTACCATATTTTTGTTTATGTCGGGTAATACTTGTGGACTTGACAGACAGATTTAGCCTTGTTTTCGTGTATTTTGACAACATTCGCATCCCTAATGGGTAGAATAGGGCTTAAACTTGAAGTCGGTATTTCTTAGTAGTTTAACTTGACGATCTATGTAAATTTGATTGATAATTACTTACTTATTTTGCTGCGAGAAATCTCTTATAACAAATTAACTCGCCTGTCTACACGTCTTTTATGTAATTCGTGTGCAATAAAGAAATCATGAATTAAGTGAGTGCCTCTATTTTGTGCTTTTTAGGGTTCCGTACCCGAAGGGTTCCAAACGGGACCCTATTACTAAGACTTCGCTGTCCGTCCGTCCGTCCGTCCGTCCGTCTGTCACCAGGCTGTATCTCAAGAACCTAGCTAGCTAGAGAGTTGAAATTTTCACAGATTATGTATTTCTGTTGCCGCTATAACAACAAATACTAAAAAACAGGATAAAATAAATATTTAAGGGGGCTCCCATACAACAATACCACATACAAACTTATGGATGCACCTGGTTACGTACATGGAGTGTGAAAGTAACCGCACCAATAACTTTGTAAACAATATTTTGCTGTGTAAAATCCAAACTATTCACTCCACACCATCGCTTCCATTGAACGGTGGTACGGAACCCTTCGTGCGCGATTTAGACTCGCACTTGACCGGTTTTTTTACAAACAACTTTCACCAAAAAGGCAATAAGGGATAAATTGGGAGGAGAGAGGGGGTAGGGGGTGTTGAAATGAACCTAATGAGCCGTCCCACGCGTAAGGTCAAGCTCATTGAGGGCGGGCAGTGTAAACAACGAGACAAACAAATCAGTCTCATTAGCCGAATAGCTTTTTAGAACCAATTGTAAACAGACATGGTTTTCTGTTTGTTTTGGTGATAATTAAATTGTAACAACAATAAAACAAATAACGGGGTGGCAGAATCACATTTGTGCCCACATTGTTATCTAAATTTAAACAAGCGAAGACATGAGATGATAGTAAATAAATAAATTAATGTTGTTATGGAGACTGCACAATCTAAATTAGAATGTGACATGTGTTGCTCGAGTTGAACTCGGCATTCAAATAAAATAGGCGCCCGCCGATAAGCCAAATACGGCATTTTTCCCCCATGGAAGCAATGGTCATGTCGGCGGGCGATTGTAGAATTAGGCACATCATGATGTGCCGGCGTTTCTTGAAATACGTCATTGTCTATGGGGCAGATCATGATGTGCTCAAACCAAAATAGGGCAGATCGATGAGAACCAAACGTTTGTCGATAACATAACATAACTTAGCGTCACGCCTTTTCCTATACGGAGTGGCAGAGGCACAATTGTGCCCACTTTGAGCCCGTTATTCTATACTGTATTTTTTGTGACAGGGGGCTAGCCCATCGTCGCAACTATGGAGTAATAAAGGTTTCCTCACGATGTTCACCATCACCGATGGAACGTCTGTATAATGTACTTAAGATAAATTAATTATCTCATTGGTACATGGTTAGGAACCACGAACCTGCATCTCCTGTGTGAGAAACAAGCGAAACTCATTAGACCACGAAGCGTTATCGATATCGATTTGTATACGATACGTTTGTCGATATCCCCAGTAAACGCTTCGCTACATCATGATATGGCCAACAGATAAAACGTCACATCGTAAAATAGTTTAAATTTTACGAATAAACATATCTATTTAATTTTTACAATGATTTTTTTGTTGTTACACGTTTACTAGATGACTATTTCAAAAATTATTATCCATCAATATTTTTAGGTTAGAAACCAAACTAAGAAAAGTAGGATGACCATCACACGAGAGTCGGTGGACTACTTCTGGGTATCCAATTATGATATTGTACTTTTATTATCCTTATTATTAAATGTTGTTTTTATTTACATACGATTCGCTCCGCGCTGCTTCGCTACGCTCAAGGCAAGATCTACAACATGGCAGATCAAGAAATGCCACCATATTATAATATGCCGAGGCCGCCACAGATACACTAATGCTATTCGAGTTTCTCTATGCGACTCGAGGAACAGGTAAAACAATTAAAATAGTACAAATAAAATATTTAAAACACAAAAAGATGATCCTTTTTTGGTGTGAAAATCAGTATTTTCGATGTGCGATGAAATACTAGCCTAATAATAATAACGATGTCCGAATGATAAAAGGCGAGTCAAGCATTAATCTCGGGTCAACGATGGAGTTATACACGTCGTGGCCATATCGTAAAATTTATCACTTGAGTCTAGTTTCAGAACCATAAACATAAACATTTATATACAGGCAAATACATTGCTTTTAGCCTCACAATAGGACAGCCCTGTGTCGTGGGAACCAGTAACAGAGAAATCACACACATAAAAACATTCAAGACCTGTTTTTTTTTTTCTCTATCCCCAGCCGGGGATCGAACCCAGGACTCTCGTTTGGTAGGCAGAGCCACTACCGCAGCGCCTCAGAGTTCGTCAACCCAAACAAGAACCCACTCAAATTTTCGGACTTTTGCCATAAGTTTGAAAAATTGAGGGTCGTTTTAGGGGATTCTGAAACTGACCTCCAACTTCATAATGTGGCCAACTGTGAAGTGTCATTGAACGAAGTAGTATTATTTATATTAGAGGGCAAAATACTACCGAATCTTAGGTGAAGACAAAAGGGGACAAGGGCAGCGAAGCCCCTGACTAGTCTGCGTGTCAACTCAAGTCAAGTCAATATTTTTTATTACTGTAGATATTTACACTCATACTTACACACGGAGGAGGGGTAGGCAGAGACCAAGACCTCCATCAGATATTTACATATACTTAGCAAACGTAAATTTTTGCATCTTCTCTACATTGGACCACTGTGGGAGAAGGGCGTACAAACACCCACAGATTGATTTTTAGATCTCTTTAGAATACATTTGTTATACAAATATCACAATATTCATTATTTTAATTAATGAGAAAATATTAATAGTTACAAAATTATCAACAGCAAGGTCTGTGTTGAGTCATATTAACCCCTTAAAGACCCGTCATTTAAGTAATCTTGAACATTGTATTATCCCTTTTTTGTCAAAGTCACTTGCTTTTTGATTGCTCAAATGGAAATTTCAAAATCTCCAGAGGTATCTTGTTGTACTTAGTAGAGAATGCACTGACCCTTGAAATAATTTCGAACCTTCTCAAGTTTATAAATATAGTGTTACATCGATGTGTACCTATAACACAAAAAACACCATATACTTAGTGATCAATAAAAATCTTTTGAATTAACATGTTTTCAATAAAAACAACGAAATGGCCCCCCATGTGGCCGGCCATTCATGAATGATCAATTTGACTTACAGCCACAAACACCATATAGGTACCTTATGTAGGAATTTCAAAGTTGACTCAAGACGTGGTTATACTCGCTTTCAATCTTCTGAGCCTTTGCCTTTAACAAAGAACAGCGAAGTAATGACGCCTATAGGTACAAGAGTTTCGTTCATCAGAGCGCAAACAGATGAGATGACACACAATTTTTACTATCATAATATGACGTATTGCGATTCGAAAATTCTTTAAAGATTGTGCAATGTGATAAGAATAATGTAAGTACAGTGTATCGGATAGGTACTAAACCGCACCATAATAGGATAAAGATCGAAATTATCTCGTCCAGATACCTCTTGAATTTTAACTGTCTTTTCCCATACGTGCTAGCAGAGTCAGAGTGCTCAAGTTTATATACTTCAAAATTTATAATTCATATTTGTTTTAGTGCACACAAATAATAGACAGACAACAAGACTTATATAATAATAGTGTAAAAGGCGAGCTTATCTCTAATAACAGATCTCTTCCAGCAAACCAAATTGGGATGAGAAAGGCCGATTGCTGAGCAAGGGTTACTTCTCCTTCTACTTCTTCCTTAAAATATGGCGTCCTTACCTCTTTCGAGATTATATTTGCCAGTGTCAAGTGTATTTGAAAGATCAAAATTTGGTCAGAATCTCTGAGGTCAGAACCTGGAAATTAAAATTCTTGAGGATAATTTGTTGCTCCTTAGCACTACCCGGGAGGACGTGCAGGACGTAAGGGAGAACTCCGTATGATGACGACAGTACAACACCGAAAGCGCACATACCCCTTGTTTTTGAAAGAGTGATCAAATGGAACATGCGACTTATCTAAGATTAATACAAATAGCGGGACGTGATTAGCTGAAATTAGTTTAACAGAAGTTTAACCAGTTGTCGCAACTAATTTTCATTTCGGAAACTGGGCGTAAGTTATTCAAGACTTGACGTTATGTGTGCAGGCGGGCATCGGCGTAGCTATGAAGATAAGAAGGATTGTGTGTTCATAGCCTCTAATAAACAGCTTACCAAGCTTGACCAAACACCGTAATCTTAATAAGTTGGCCGAGCATGACGGGCCTTATTGAACCACGCACAGTCAACAGGAAATCGTGATAAAAGTATAAATGTGGTCTCATGAGGCGATAGACTGAGATGTCACAAAGAGACGCTCTTTATTCTAGTATGCTTTGTTGGTATTTGCTGACGATGGACTAGTCCCTTTTCACCCAAAATTGGTGATTGAATAAGTGGGTAAACATGGCAAAATTGCTGCGGCGTGTATTTAGATATGGAAAGTTTGGTGATTTTATCTCTGTAGTAATAACTTAGTAAGCTACTTACTAAAATATTTAACATTTTGTTTACTCTTTGAAGAGATACGACTACGACAGACTTAATTTGAGATTAAGTTGGGTGTGGTTTCGTAAGTAAGTATTATATTAAAAATATGAATAAACAATGAAAAAAATCCTCGTCTTTCTTTCAAAATAGAAAGGATCTCAAACCCTGTGACAATACTTATTTTAATTTCAACTTATTTTCTTACTAAAAATAAGCAATTACATTCGTCAACTCTAGCAGTGATAAACTCCACTTCGTTTTTCAAGTCAACTTTGTACTTTCTTCGTCGTCCGATTTCATTTGTTTCAATCTCACTCTCATCATGTCGTTCATTATGAAGTCCGATTTTGACGTCACCACGAACTTCTGCCTCTTTGTCAGGGCTCATCTCTTCACGATTATGCTCTGTACTGTTTCTGTAGATGGTGTAGCTAAAGTAGTACTTACTTCCACACTTGATGCTTCTGTGTCTCCTTTCACCGGGAACTCAATAATTAGTACATCATCAGAGTAAGTATATACACCGGAGTGATCAATGTTATTTGGTAAATTTTTGATGATTAGTTGCTGCCTCATGTTGGAACTGTCTCCTTTGAGCGCTTGAACTATAAGCGCCGAACCTTTAACTTTAACAATGATGTTTTTTTCGTCATAATCCGATAGAAGGATGTTAATGATGTATTTGTTCTTGGAAAATCCGTCAGTGATACCTCCAGTTGCATGGTCCTTCAGGATATATTCAAACAATTGTTCGATTTCTGTGTTTATGACGTCATCAAAGTCGGTCCAAAAGCGGTTGAGATCCAAGAAGGCTTGATTCATGTATTGCGATAGGGCGTCATGGGGGGGGGGGTTCCACGATAGCCAGGTGGTGGCGGTGGGGGAGGGGGATAGCCCCGGTAGTGCTCATGGTGCCAGGGGGCTGCAGCTGCGCACGCGATGAAACCGAACATAAACACTGCGATCATCTTCTATTTAGAGTTATAACTGCCCCGAATCGAGACAAGATGACTATTTATACGAAGATGGAAAAGGTCTCAGGTCATCGGTCAGTGATAAGAGTTGGTTATTGATTAATTACTTTCTAGAAGTGGAACGTTCGTTAAATGCGAATACCCGTTATTTGGATTGCAATAACAAAATATTTTTATTTAGGAAGAATCCAAAGGTATATCGTATCATGTTGACGAGAAAGCATTTTTGTGCGAAGTATTCTCGACAATTTTTAGGATTCCGTTACTTAAAATGGAATAACGGAACCACTTTAGGATCACTCGTTTGTCTGTCCTAGGTGGGTAAAAGTAGAAATAAACAACCGAAATCTGAAAAGATTAAGTAAATTTGGTACACTTACGTAACTATGTGAAAAAAACAAATCCTGCAACAATACTTATTATAATTGCAACTCATTTTATTACTAGCAATAAGTAATTACATTCGTCAAATAATTCACATTATTCTGGCAGTGACAAACTCCACTTCGTTTTTCAAGTCAACTTCGTACGTTCTGCCTTGTTCGATTTCATTGGTTTCAATTTTACTCTTATCATGCCGTTGATTCTGAAGTCCGATATCGACGTCACCATGAACTTCTGCATATTTGTCAGGGCTCATCTCTTCACGACTATGTTCTGTAACTGTTTCTGTAGATGGTGTAGCTACAGTAGTACTTACTTCCACACTTGATTCCTCTGTGTCTCCTTTCACCGGGAACTCAATAATTAGTACATCATCAGAGTAAGTATATACACCGGAGTGATCAATGTTATTTGGTAAATTTTTGACGATCAGTTGCTGCCTCATGTTGGAACTGTCTCCTTTGAGCGCTTGAACTATAAGCGCCGAACCTTTAACTTTGACAATAATGTTTTTTTCGTCATAATCCGGTAGGGGGATGTTAATGATGTATTTATTCTTGGCAAATCCGTCAGTGATACCTCCAGTTGCATGGTCCTTCAGGATATCTTCGAACATTTGTTCGATTTCTATGTTTAATATGTCATCAAAGTCGGCCCAAAAGCGGTTGAGATCCAAGAAGTCTTGATGCATGTATTGCGATAGGGCGCCATGGTGGGGGGTGTCACGGTGGCCAGGTGGTGGCGGTGGGGGAGGGGGATAGCCCCGGGAGTGCTCATGGTGCCAGGGGGCCGCAGCTGCGCACGCGATGAAACTGAACAGAAACACTGCGATCATCTTCGATTTAGAGTAATTACTGCCCTGAATTGAGACAAGATGACTATTTATACGCAGACGGAAAAGGTCATCGGTCAGTGATAAGAGTTATTTATTGATTAATTACTTTCTGGAAATGCAGCGTTCGTTAAATGGGAATACCCGTAATTTGGATTACGATAACAAAATTATGTTTATTTAGGAAGAATCCAAAGGTATATTGTACCATGTTGACGAGAAAGTATTTTTGCGTGAAGTATTCTCAATACGTTTTAGGATTCCGTAACTTAAATTGGAATAACGGAACCATTGCAGGATCACAAGGTGTGTAAAAGTAGTAATAAACAACCGAAATCTGAACAGATTAAGTAAATTTGGTACACTTACGTAACTATGTGACCCAACCACGAACTTGTTATACGTTATATAAAATACGTAGTTATAGGTATTTTCATAAATATAACTGGAAAATAAGTGGTTTAAATAGGGGGCAAATAATTATAAAAATATGTTTCCAAACTGTATCGTGTATCATGTCTAATGAAAGGTTTGTTGCGGGGATCTCAAATATATGTTTTTCATAAACGTGAAATGCTTATAAAAAAAAAAACAAGAAAATAGGCAAAAAAAGACAATGCATCCCCCAACTTATCTCTGACACTACTAATGCTACAATTTGATAACATTACCTAACCCTTAATTTGGCCTGAGCATGCAGAATTTTGCATTGGTTTTCGGATTTATCACCAAGCCATAAGGATGAAAATCTGGTGGGATTATTAAGTGGAAGGGGTTATTATAGGACCTTAATATCGATTTACATGAAATTTTTGAGAAAGGACGGGTTTAATTTGGAGGGACACAATTGGGAGGCAAATCAGAAAATTTAAGAAAAAGTTTTGCTACTTGTATCGTGTGGCATAAAAGGGCTTGTTGCAAGGATCTCAAATATATCTTTATCACAAACTTGAAACGCTCAGCTAAAAATATTAAAGTAAATAGGCAAAAATTACCATCCTTCCGCCTTATCCCCTAAACAAAAATTAATAAAAAAAATGGTTGTCTGTAAAGTCGGTTTACGGACGATAATTTTACGCGATAACGTCATGAGAAACGCTTAGGCAGATCGTGCCTCTCTATCGCTTATTTCGCACTCTCGCTAGCACGCTCGGCTCAGGCGGAATGTGACGATGGAACGTGACACTTTTTCGTGCGTGCAGCCGGCGTTCATCGATTTATAACACGTTATCTCGTCAAAAATACGCTATCTAGCTCTAGTTAAATATAACAGGAAACATATTGAAAAATGAATGGTTCAAATAGGGGGGGCAGTTTCTTTTTTAATTTATAAATGCACCTGGTTACATACATGGAGTGTGAAAGTAGCCGCACCAAAAAGTTTGTAAACTATTTTTCGCTATTCCCCATGATATAAATTGGAATACCATTATGTGGTGGACGTTTGCTAAGTATATGTAAATATCTGTAGTAATAAAGAAACTTTGATTTTGATTTTGCGGTTGTACGGAACACTTCGTTCTCGAGTCCGACTCGAGCACTGTAATTATGCTAAGCTTTGGTAAAGTTGACCACCATATCTGTCTATTTCATTTGCACGCTCTTTGATAGATATCCAATCATCGAAAAGTACATGTAAACAATAAGTATTATATTACCTGGCACAGCGTAAACTAAGATGAAACTGAAGGCTCCAAACAATTCCTTTCTTATCGACGAGTCTTCCCACTTGTCTGTGCAGAACTCGATGTACGTCACGTAGTCTGTCCACACCTGCACAGAGCAACAGCGATCATTTAGATCACAGACACACACACGATCTGGGGCCTATACCGCTAGCAAATGACAGCTCAGTGACAATGGACGACGGTTAACGAGCCAGTGGATTGAATTGAATCGGGCCCAAAATACAAGATCTGATTAGGAACACAGACAGAGCTATTTAGGAAGGAGCTCTCTCTTTATATAGCGAGATACTGTATAGCGAAATTATTAATATTTTTCTTCTTCTAAATAAAACATTGTTTTATTACATTTCATAACTATTTGCTGATCGCCTGCCACGGCTTTTAAATTGCTTTCTCAATTTTTTCCAAGGAATTTATACGATGTTTGTTCTTGCCAAAGTATCATTGACCTGTCGAGATATTCGTCATATTGTTTTTGTTATAGATATATCTCTGTAAATAACGGTCCTAAGGAAAACAGACATATGACATAAAATGATAGCTGTAAGGTACCCTACACAAAGCCCAAATAAAAATATCAAAATAAAATTTTCGAGAAGATTTTTTTCTGAGTACATCCTTAGCTACTAAAGCAGTGGTTTCAGCGACTTATTTACTGCCGAAATAATTTTGAACTACCTACTTTGTTTTACTCCGATGCCGTGTCAGGACTAACTTTCGCAACATGTATATTTTGATCGTTAGGGTCAGATGTATACCCAGTGGTAAAATATTTCTATTGATAGATAATTTTGTCCTTCATACTAACACTATGAAAAACAAAGTTACAACACAAACATCCAGTCCTTTTTTCACAAAAAACTAATAAAAACTGATTTGTCAAATTCATGTAACAATTTATTTCACGCATCTGTTATGGCTATCTCTCAAACCTAACAGTTATCGGAGATAGCCGTGATATTTTTGGTATCTTTAGTCACGAGACATATTATCCGTGATAGAATGCCAGCGAGCGAGACGCGCCAATTTGATGCAACTGGGTGTTTTGGTGATTTACCTTGCCTTGATTTCTTAGTCCAATCTTGTTATCTACGTCACAAGAGGTGATAGTTATTGACTTAATCGAGTGATAATGGATCAAAGTTCAATAGCAAAGTTGATCGTGAACCTAACACAGCAAAATCTCGTGAAAATGTACTTACATTAGTAAGTAGGTAGGTACTTACCTATCTACCTAAACTATTTATCTATTCTTGTTGATAATGTGTAGAGAGTAAAATTATGTTTAACACCGCGCGATTGTTTGGTTGTGTCTTCGTTTTTGATAGGATTCTCCAAAGCGGTGAAGGGCTTGGCCCTCCTCGGCACAAATAAACGAATAGAGATTAAATTCAATTCAATTCAATTCAATTCAATTTATATATATATATATATATATATATATATATATATATATATATATATATATATATAATGCGCCCTTTAAGGGCTTTGCAATGTATCTTAATAAATAAGTAATATTTAAATATCAATAAAATTACTATAGATTAATTAATTAATAGAGATACCTCGACGTCATCGCTTTCATGACATCAATGTCTTTATGCTCTTCACAATAAAGGTTAAACAACCGCCGCGCGATGACGTCGAAGTATCTATACCGTCTTAATGCACTTCACAATAAAGGTTAAAACAACCGCCACGCGTTGACTAGGTACCTACCTAGGTATTAAACTGACCCCGTGCCATCTCGACTGAGAAGTCGTGCCGTCTTAATGTTAATTATTGTTATTGTTTTCATTATAGTTACCGTCCGTCCAAGAATCCATAGACGTTTTGAAAGACAAGAGTGTAAGACATTCAGACGATCAGTTTCTGCACAAAGTATGTAAGTAGTTATAGTAACTTACCTACATAAGCGATACAGGGTGGCAGTTTATACAGGGTGACATTTTATACAGGTTGTAACTAGGGCTGCAAGGACAAGGATGAAGGGGGCTGCGTGGGTGTGCGCCCGCGCATCACACCTCATACCGCTTTGGCGTTCCTAACCCTGTCCGCCTACTATATCTATTGCCACTTCTTAGTATTTTGATATGAAATTGTTGATACAGGGAATCCTAGTTTGGGGCTAGATCAATTTGTGTAAATGGTGTCCCGGGTATTATTATAATTATTTTTTTCAGGAGGGCAAACCAAAGAGCCCTTCTGTCAGAAAGCGTCCAGGGTTTCATTCACTATGAAAAGATACACACCCCACATTTCTTGGAGTAAAATGACATTTAAACTTTGATGCGATACAGGTGATTTCCTACTTTAGATTCCCTAATGAGGTGAATGAGGTAGGCACCCCATTAAGTTTGATTTGATTCATCTTTTCAATTACAATACGAACCAATACGTATTAAACCGTATTAATATATTTGTAGCTTTCTTATTCGCTCGTGCTACGCCGATGTCGCAGTCAACCGGGCCGTCAGCAGGTGCCGTCTGCAGCCAGACCTTCGACACATCATTTTCAGATCTCGTGCAGTGTCCGGAATGCACACAGCAGCGGCTGTTCAAAGGACAGAGAGGTCTAAAGATACACAATTCCAAAACACATAAAAAACATTACCTCGCACCACAGGGCAACCAAGGCGCTCAGGATGCGCCCAATGATAGCAGCAAAACACAGCCGTCAACGGGCGCATTCTGGGCAACCTTAGGACGCCTTAAACAAATGTGCCCAATAATTAAAAGAATCCCTCGTGGTGCCAGGACATGCGTGGCGACCTCTTTGTCCCTTTCCATACGACAGGTCATCTTAAACAATGATGGCCCCAGTTGGAAACAGCTGCTTACTTTCGCATACCGGACTTTGCACGTAGATAAGGATGGAAGCAAGAGCAGATCCCTTACATAATCAATTAAAAACAACTGCAAGAACCAATCACCAACCTTTTTGGGCCAAATTCTCAACAATAGATCTCGATCCAAATTTAACATGACGAAAACAATAGAGAATAAAATAAGTGACGGGGATTTAAAGGTAGCTGCTCAACTTCTTTTCTCGAGCGATGCTGTCGCCCCTGACTCCCCCGACACTCTGCACGCGCTGGAGTCAAAGCACCCAGCACCTTCACCAACACTGCACCTCCCTGATCCCCCCAACCCTTCTGAACGTACTCCCCAGGCTACAGCCGAGGACGTCGCATCTGCGGTGATGTCCTTCAGAAGTGGTTCCGCAGGCGGCCTCGACGGCATGACCCCGCAACACTACAAAGACCTGACCTGTGGAGCCGTCGGGGACGTCGGGCAGACTCTCCTGGCGGATATCGCTGAACTGGCGAGCCTCATGTTGTCTGGAAAGGTACACGAGGGCATAACAGACGTGCTCTACGGAGCTAATCTGTGTGCCCTCATAAAGAAGGACGGGGACCCATATACCCATATCAGACCCATCGCTGTAGGCAATACCATCCGCCGCATAGTGTCAAAGATCTGCTGTAGGTATATCCTACCAGATCTTTGCACTACCTTACAACCGGTACAGCTGGGTTTCGGTAGCAGGGGAGGCTGTGAGGCCGCTGTGCACGCGACTCGCACCTTCCTAGCTAACGGAGGAGGTGTCGTGCTGCTGAAGGTAGACGTGAAAAACGCCTTCAATTCGGTAGATAGAGGCGCCCTGCTATCCCAAATTAAAGAGCATACACCATCTATCTACAATTATATGTGGCAATGTTACAGTAAACATTCTAAATTAATCTTCAGGGACCATCTTATAAATTCTGCCGTCGGCTGTCAGCAGGGCGACCCACTCGTACCGGCAATATTCAGTTTGGCTATCCATCCGATCATTACCAGCCTAAATTCCAAATTCAACATTTGGTACCTAGACGATGGGACCATAGGAGGCAAAGTCAAAGACGTATTACAAGATTTAGATCACCTAACATCAGAATTAAAAAAATAGGCCAAGACTTCAATTTCTCGAAATGCGAATTGTTCATATCCGATAATATTACCCTCTCGGAAAAGACTGAGATCATCTTTAAATTCAACTCAGCTGCCCCTAACATTAAAATTCTAGACAAAGACTCACTTCGCCTCCTAGGGGCCCCCGTTCTAGAGGACGGGATCCCCAGCTTCGTGGATGAACAAATCTCTAAATTCAATCAAAATTCTATCAAACTGACTGACCTTAATCCCCACATGGCCCTGTCTATCATACGGTTTTGCCTTTTTGTACCCAAATTTACCTACCTCCTTCGATGCTCTTCTCTTTGGAAATACCCTCCCATTCTCAACCTTTTAGACGATATTACCAAAAGTACATTAACCAAAATTTTAAACATTAATCTCGATGAACGAAGCTGGACCCAATCCGCCCTTCCAATCAGACACGGTGGCTTGGGGATCCGGAAAATCTCAGATGTGGCGCTCCCGGCCTTCCTGTCTTCAGCCCATAGCACACGTGATTTCTATGGTAAAATCATAAACCCATTACTCGGTGATGTGGAGGTCACGTGTCTGGTCGAGGCCAGGAATGCCTGGACGCAAGCCTGTCCGAGGCAAAATTTTCCAACAAATTTAAACTCTCAACGGCTATGGGACGAGCCGCTATGCATTAAAACCCGCGAAGATCTGGTAAAAACGGCTAGTGGTCCAGCAGTGCGCGCTCGTCTCCTAGCTACCAGGTAGAAGGAGTCAGGACACTGGCTGCGCGCAATCCCATCAACGCACATTGGCACCCTGCTTGACCGTACCACCCTTACCCTCGCCGTTTGCCTGCGACTCGGCGTAAAGACAAACGAAATCCATCGGTACTGCTGCGGTGCCAGGGTAGACCAACTAGGTCACCACGGCCTCTCCTGCCAACGCAGCGCCAGTCGGTGGTCCCGTCATGCCAATCTTAATGACGTCATCCGTCGGGCCCTTGCCAGCTGTGGCGTGCCAGCAATACTTGAACCCAATGGGCTGGCACGCGACGATGGCAAGAGCCCAGACGGAATGACGCTCATTCCCTGGCAGAGCGGGAGGTCGCTAGTATGGGACGCGACCTGCGTAGATACGCTCGCACCGTGTCACCTTTCGACAACCTCAGCCACAGCCGGCGCTGCGGCGGCAGCAGCAGAGTGTCTCAAAAGCCGCAAATACGCCGCACTCGGCGACGACTATTTGTTTATGCCGTTCGGCTTTGAGACCCTTGGGCCGTGGGGCCCTGACGCTCGAACAGTCCTCAAAGACATCTCTAAGAGGCTCGTCGAAGCGGCAAGGGACCGCAGAGCTGGCGCCTACCTTGCTCAACGCATCAGTATTGCGATACAGCGAGGTAACAGTGCCAGCGTCTTGGGCACCCTCCCGTCCGGCAGCGAACTCAGGGAAATTTTTAATTTAGTTTAGTGCAGTTATAGTTTAGTTTTAGTTTATAATATATAATAGGTAAAAACTGTTTCTAAAATTTTGAAAAAATACTTAATAAATAAATAAATGAACTCAAGTTAATTTGTAGAGAGATGATTGTAGGTATTGTTTATTTTATATTTTTTTTGTGAGCTTAAATAAAAATGGAGTGAACCTTATGTTTAAAAACACCTGGTTAAACATATTCAAGTCATATTCAAGTTAGGTATAATGTAATATGTTTTTACAGAAAAACTAATCAGAAGAACATAACAAATCGCAACATGAGGAAGATTGGGAATGCATGCAAGAGGATCTCTTTTGGATGGCATCACAATCTCCTGCCGCCATTCAGGTGATTGCAGATGAAGACACTACAGGCAGTTTGGGATCTATCCTAACAATAATAAAAAACGCCCCATCTTCTTAAAAAAAATGGATCATTCATCACGTTACATAGACACAAACTATGAAGCCATATACCGTCCATCGCCTAACAGCGACACACATAATGTAACGACAGACTGTCCATCGCCTTACAGAGATATAATACGGATACGCTAGCGAGTTTCTTATTTATATGTCTGACAGCCTCCTCGATGTTATCATTATTCGATTCTATAATGAATGGAGGTCATCAGCAAGTAAGTAAGTAGTAAGTATTTATTGGTAAATATTCAGCGGTCATGTGTGCTTGATACAACCTATAATATCCCCAATATACAAAAAAAACAGTAGTGGGCCCAAGATTGAGCCCTAAGAGACGCCTCTGCTCGATGGAACGGATTGAGATGAATATCTTGATCCATCTTTTTTATTGTTAAAAACCTGTTGGTAACGATTGCTTAAATAACTTTCAATCCACTTGAATGAGTTACTATCAAATCCGTAAAAGTTTAATTTCGAGAGCATCATGGTTACATTTATTCAGTCAAATGAACGTGAAAATCAAGAAGAGCCAGGAAAATAACACTGCCTTTGTCTTGGGAAGCTAAAATATTATCTACCTATACATCCCGAAATTTACCTATTTATCTCGAAACTTGGTTTTCAGAGATTCGGGACTTAGTCCTGACACGGCAGTCCGGTATCGCATAGTAATGCTCTTTGCCATAATTTCTGGTGCTATATGATAAAACGTACGTGCTTTAGGCCCACCAGACATTCAGTAGACGGTCATGTATGGCCTGACAGATGCAACGCTAGTGAACACAATTCTCGGAATAACTTTGTTAAATTAAACGTAAATGGAGTTGTCTAATTTTATCCGAGCTAACGCGCATTCCATCTATTGAGCCTAAGACTTTGTGTTCTCACTACGGCTGACAGCAAGCGGGCCGTCTGACTGATAGAATGAAAAAAAAAAAACGCCGCTGACTAGCGATGTTACATTTCTTAAAGGATGCGCGTTTGGGGTTAGTGGTTTTTTGGGTGTGTGTGTGTGTGAGTGTGTGTGTGTGAGAGTATGTGTGTAAGTATGTGGGTTTGTGTGTATGTGGGTGTGAGGGTGTGTGTGTGTGTGTGTGTATGTACATTTTTTCCTAGAAAACTACTGGACCGATTTCGATGCGGTTTTTAGTATTAAACGAATTGAAACTATTGAATTTCAAGGCAGATTGTAAGATATATTTTTTACAGTTGTAGAGCATCAGGGGGCGCTGCAGCCAGCGTGGTTGGCACTTGAGGGCTTCTCGGAAACTATTCGGCCATTTTCGATGCGTTTTTTTAATTATATTGGCCGTAAGATCTCTTTTATGAGTTGGGGGAGTTTTAAATTTTAAAAATGTAGTTATTTATGGAAACGAAACAGCCGGCCTCTCATTGGCTGAGCTAAACTCACCCAATCTTGACTGAATTCACAAGTCATGGTATTGCACGATTTTTGAAGAATAATAACTTTCAACGAAAAGCGCATGCATGAAAAAACGTGTGAAATTTTAGGTTATTTAATAGTTTAACACCGTCGTGATTTATTGCGATCTTATCTAATCAATGCCAAAAAGATCTGATGGATCATACTCTGCCGCCGTAAGAGCAAAATACGCAATTGAAAAAAGTTGATTTCGAGAAAACAAGATTTCAAGAGGTGATTTGTTTAACGCTTGGCTGTCTTTACATAGTAAGAAAGCTAATATTTTATATTAAAACTATTTGGGAATATGCATTATCTTATATAAGTCGCAAAAAAAATATTATTTTCGTATTTTTATTTCCTTTCTTCTCAGCTTTAACTATAAAAGAGTTATACACATTACTAAATAGTGCCGGTGCATATGACCAATTACGTCCATTCCACTAAGATAATCTTTTTTTGCTTTATTCCTTAGAAACTCAGTACATTATTACACATAATCATAAAATGTCAAGACGTAATTTTCTGAATGCTTTTTATTAATCCAAAATTACATGATATTTTAGTTTGTATGTTCAATACTATGGAAAGACCGATCGATTGTTATCATTATACTATCTGTTTATTCATGTCGAAGCATTACTAAATCTTTCACTTTTTTTTTCTCTTGCAAGAAGCTTTCATCGCGATTGGTTATGTCAAATGTTGTTATTTCAGTTTGTTAGTGCGTAGCGCGTAATATTCTGTTCTTCGTAATTGTAACGTATCCTAGAACATTCAATAAACCACTGTTACCTAAACTCAGATGTTTTTTTTTGTAAGTAGGCAAAAAAATGCTCTTTTACAAGTCAGACATGAATAAAAATAAAAAAATAATCAAATATGATCCACTAAACTAATGAGTAACTGAATATGGTTTGAGTTTGGAAAGGTAAATTTCCCTTTCCTGTGGTGATTCATGGCTGAATTTAGCACAAGAAAGGGAACCCCATTTACTCTACCAGTGCTTTGTAAATACGCCCGGCAGAGAAGATAGCGCCAAGAAACTCCACCGTGATGTTTTTTTTACTTTCGTTATTATTTTTTTATGCCACCAAGTACAATATTAAAAAATTCTAACCTAATGATAATATAATAACATCGTATCTATCATCAAACTACATTCACCGTTTCAATTTAACGTCATCATCAATCGTCATCAACCCCTCTTGGACAAGGCAGGCCGCGTGGTGCGGCAATCAGATTCCCACGTTCACGTGGGTGGTGGCCCAATATCTTCGTCCATTTGACCTTCCTGTTTCCATTCTCACGCGTGGAGTTGAACCGAACAGAACCAAGCGCATCAACTAGATTGGGTGTTCGGCACTTGGGTGTCGCTAGGTGATACCTACCCGTATCACAACATCATTTAGGTTTCCGAGGTGAGATCTACATTTTCATCGAACATTTTATGGTGTGCGCACATGAGGGGAACGGATTAAAAGCACAGATTGCATCATCATCGGGTCGAGGCTCTATCTGTATTATTTGCATCAAATATTTTAATTCAGTGGTCATTTTGTGTGTTCATTGTGAAAAGTGTAAAAACTCCAAACTAACAACTCCATCTTCTATGAAGTCAAGGTTTTTCGGCCATATATGGACAATTCAACGTGGCCGGGTAATTCACACTTCTAAATTGGCTGCACCTACCAACCTACGGACGTCGGACATTCGCGCATTGAATCACAACACTAATATCAGTCACAGAATGGATGCATTCATTCTACCACCGACAAACGTCAAGTGTCATATAAGCGTCAACTCCAAATGTCTTTGTCAAAGTGTGTTTATTTATGTCATAACATTAGAATTTCATTGTTAGTTAGTGTATCTTGTTTCCAATCAGTGACAAAGGTTGTATTTTGTAGGAAATTGAAACCACAAATAGTGCCCGATAGGTGCGTACCATTTTGTATTTCCATTTGGTCGATTCAAGTTGTGTTGTATGTGATAAATGTATGTAGTCAACCATCTCTATGTGTAAAATTAGTAGGCAAACCTATCCATTATCAGGTACCTATCATAAGTACCGTAGCCGTTGCTATGTTCTCAATAACAGGTAGAATGCCAATTGTTAATTCAGAACTTCAGAAGCGAATTCATTAACCTAATAGAATACTAGCAGCCGAGGTCAAGTTATAGGACTTTGTCCGTGCTCAGATAATCTTGTCAGATCTGTCTATCTGTAAGCTGCCTATAGGATAGGAGGATATGTTGAATTCAAGTAATTTCCTATGTATGTCACCTTCATTATGTGCTTATATTGCGTTATTCTTATCACTGTTGTTATCAATGAGGCCTGCATGTGTTCAGCTCACTTTTCCCCCTAGGGGCGGAGGAATGTTAATACAAATTAACATTATTCGAAACCGAACGCAGTAGTAAATTCGTACTCGTTAGTGCGATTCGGAACATACTTTTTTCTCTCGGTATGTCAAAATGACGTTTTGAGGTTAACTGTCACTGTCATCGCATTTTTGTCTCGATCAGGTTTCCCCGCGATAATGTCGAGTGAATTTGGAGAATTATAATGGAAATCAAGTAATATTCATTCCCAAAACTCGTGTTTGCTAGTCAATATTGTGACTCCTCGTCAGTGCCAGTATAATTCGGTGATATATTTTGATCATAACGCTAACTTAAATACGATAATTAATGAGTAGATCACACCACACATAAACCCCAGTGGTTTAAGTGGTGTTCCCATAATGAGTAACTATGTAAAATTTTGTGTAAATAAATAAATAAATAAATAAAATAAAAATATTTTCATCATCATTTTGACGACCCAAATGGCCGAGTTGGCAGTGACCCTGCCTACGAAGCCAAGGGTCCCGGTGGGGGCAAATATTTGTTTGATGAGAACGGATGTTTGTACCCTAGTCATGGTTGTTTATCTATCTAAGTATAATATTTATCTATATAAGTATGTGTATCGTTGTCTAGTATCCAAGATACAGGAAATCCTAGTTTGGGGCTAGATAAATGTGTGTAAATAGTGTCCAAGGTATTATTATTATTATTACTATTATTATAAGCCTTTCAGAGGACCCACTGTGGGGTATAGGCCTCCCCATAAACACGCCATTCAGTATGGTCCTGCGCAACTCGCGTCCATTGCTTTCCTGCCACCCTTCTCACATCGTCGGACCATCTGGCAGATGGTCTGCCGACCGATCTTTGGCCTCCTCTTGGCCACCACTCTGTCGCCGATCTGGGCCATCTTCCATCTTTTCGCCTTGCTAAGTGTCCTGCCCACTTCTACTTAAGCCGTGTTATCCGCTTACCCACATCAGCCACTTTAGGTTCAGCGTCTGATTTCGGTATAACGGATACGGTCTGACAGCCTGATGCCTAGCATGGCACGCTCCATGGCTCTTTCTGGTACTGTAACTTTGTGCACAATCTCCTTCGTGAGCGTCCATATTTCGTCAACGTATGTGAGAGTGGGCTGTACACATTGGTTAAATACATTTGTCTTCAGGCATTAAGGGATGTTAGAGGTTAGGACATCCTTTAGTTTTGCAAAAGCAGCCCGTCTTAGCTGGACTCGTCAGCTGATCTCCTTTACCTGACTCTGCCGACCAAAAGATAAACAATGTCAAAATAGATATATTCTAGGGGACGGTAATCCACAGTAATGTCGATACCGTTGCGTGTGGGAGTATCTGTCATAATCTTTGTCTTAGACAAGTTGAACTTGAGGCTGAGCCTCAGGGTAGCATCATGCAATTCTGCAAGCATAGTCTGGAGATCAGCAACATTCTCAGCCACCAGGAACAGATCGTCAGCGAATCTCAGGTGCGAAAGATACATGCCGTTGATATTGGGACCTCTTTTGCTCCAGTCTACAGTCTTCAAAGCGTTCTCTAGGACATCGATGTAGAAATTGGGCGAAAGAGTATCTACTTGGCGGACACCCCGTTCTATCGGAATGGGGTTGGTTAATTTGTGCTTTCGCACCTGGAGAGTAGCGGACCTGCACAGCTCCCGGATGACATTCACATAACTCTTATCAATTCCACAACAATGGAGGGAATAGAAAACAACCCAGTGCTCGAACATGTCGAATGCCTTTTCGTAATCTATGAAGGCGAAGCATAGGGGCTGGTTGTACTCTCTACATTTCTCCATCAGTTGCTTGACAGTGTAAATATAGTCTAATGTGGGGTATCCCTTCTGAAAGCCGGCTTGCTCGAAAGGTTGGTAATAGTCGAGCTGGCGCGTCAGTCTGTTGTACAGGACTTTGGCAAACAGTTTATAGATTTGTGAGAGCAGGCTGATGGGATAAATTTTGGCCAGATCGAATTTTTGCGTGTGCTGGACGATCTCGCTGGGATACGCCACCTGGCCCGATACCACTAGCATGATAACATTGAGTAACACGGGAACCACGTTAGTTGTACCATGGAACAGATCCCACGTTCGCACGTGCGTTTCAAACCTCCCGGGAGGTCCGTGCTTTTAGAACTAAGTGAAACAGTGTGTCCCTTTCTGTGACTATTTTAGCGAAGAAATGGAACTTAAAGTCAAAGTCAAAGTCATAGTACTTTATTACTGTAGATATTTACATATACTTAGCAAACGTCATTTTTGCTTCTTCTCTACATTGGACCACTGTGGGAGAGGCAAGGCGTAGAAATACCCACATATTGATTTTTAGATCTCTTTTAAAAATATGTTGTGCTTAACTAATACAAATTCTGTCATTTAAGTAATCTTGAACATTGTAATATCCCTTTTTCGACAAAGTCGATTTAACATGCTTTTTAAATTGCTCAAATGGCAATTTAAAAATCTCCAGAGGTATCTTATTGTAGTAGAGAATGCACTGACCCTTGAAAGAATTGCTAACCTTCGCGAGTCTAAATCGGGGCGTACATAGTCTGTGATTATTTCTTAGGATAACATTACTACTTCGCTAAGTTTGGAAAATGTTGTAAGGTTCTTGCGTACATACATTATATTTTCGAAAATAAATTGTCTAGCTACTGTTATTATGTCAATTTCTTTAATAAGCTCTCTTAAGGAGTCTGTCTGTTTTAAATTATAAATTTCTCTAAAAGCTCTTTTCTGTAAAATAAAAATAGTTTGAATATCCGCTGCTTTCCCCCACAACAAGATACCATAGGACATCACACTATGAAAGTAACTAAAATATACTAACCTAGATGTAGCCACATCCGTGCTTTGTCTGATGTTCCTAACAGCGTAAGCCGCAGAACTTAATATACCAGCCAATTTATCTATGTGGGGTCCCCACTGCAACTGGTTACTCCAAGAAACTTCGTATCATTTACTTATTCCAACGTGCTGTTTTCTAACACTAAACTGGTCTAAACTTGCCTGACATTTGGAAGAGAGAAATTGATACCTTTGGTTTAACAGCGTTTAACAATAAATTATTAACTGTGAACCAATTCAAGGTTAAAGACAATACACCATTAACATCATCAAAATCTCCTTTTTGTCTTTCAATTTTGAAGACCATTGAAGTATCATCAGCCAACAACACTATTTCAGTTAATTTCTCCACCATGAACCATTAACATCATCAAAATCTCCTTATTGTCTTTCAATTTTGAAGACCACTGAAGTATCATCAGCAAACAACACTATGTCAGTCGATTTCTCCACCATGAAAGGCAGATCGTTAATATATACCAGGAATGAGAAAGGGCCTAATATGGAATACCTTGTGGAACGCCAATTTTTACACCCGATTCATCAGATTTAACGCCGTTAACTTCTGCCTTTTGAATTATATTGCTTAAGTATGATCTTAGTAGGTCCAACGCCTTGTTTTTAACTCCGTAATTATTTCATTTCATTAATAGCGTATTATGATCAACACAATCAAATGCCTTCGATCGGTCGCAAAAAACTCCGATAGCATCCTGTGCGGCCTCCCATGCAGAATAAATATGAGATATAAGGGTAATACCTGCATCTATAGTCGATTTACCCCTAGTGAAACCGTATTGTTTGGCGTGGAGTTGTTTTGTACGGTTTACGTGTGAGAGTATTTGATTAAGTATAGTATTTTCAAATATTTTACTTAGCGCTGAAAGAAAAGATATTGGTCTGAAATTTGAAGGATCACCCTTATCTCCCGACTTGAACAGAGGTATCAGTTTACTGTGTTTCATGAGGTCTGGGAAAGTTCCATCGTCAACACATATACTGAATATATAAGCTTAGTGTGGGGCTATAACTATAATTACTAAACCAATGACTTTGACTGATGCACCCCACAGTTCTTCAGTATTTATTAAGTTAAGTAATTTAAACGTTTTGATAGATACATGATTAAATTTAAAATATTCACTACTGATGCTAGTGTTGTTTTTTACCAACAAGCCTTTGCTTCATATCGAGATGAATAAAGATGCTCTGTTTTAAGAAAGGGTACGTTGGTGAAGAATGTTTTGAAAGCTCGAGCTACCTCAGCGTTGGATTTAGCAACATCATCACCTTTTTTTAAGCAGAAATCATTGTCCAATGATATAACTTGGCGAGTTTCTCGGATTATGATTTGCCGAACCGTTTTCATTCTTTTATTTGAATTTTGTATTTTTATATCAACTTGTAAAGTTTTTTCAATTCTACCAATCAGCTTGATAGTTTTGGAATATTTTTTTCTATCAAAATTATAGTTTTCTTGTGTTAATAAAGGTTATACAAGATAGCTCCACTTTTACGAATTCCAAATGTTGCCAGCCGGCCTATTTACTTATTCAAATCGATATAATATGATAAAAAAGTTAATGTTTATCCATCTTACAAACGCCAGTTTGACATAAACTGCATTGATTTTGCTATGACTTGGCGTTACTTGTAAAGGGGCTGTACTTTTGCAAAATATTAATTATATATTTGCATTTCCTCCTGTGCATATTGTATCGACTATAATGAGAAAAGTGTCTTATATTCCAGTAAGGCATGAGATGACAATTTTTCACTGGTTTGTCTTTATTTTCATGATCCGCAGAATCAAAACATGAGGAGCCTCCTCATGTTTTGATTCTGCGGCCTACAATGTTATTTAGTATTTCATGTTTTTTTTTAAATTTCACTTTTTTATTTACTGAAGACATATGAATAATACATGCTGTACATTGAATTTAGCCCCTCACTTGGATAATTTTTCTTCCACCAACAATTCCTATAACATTATAAGCAGCTGCAATCTGCAGCTTTGGCAAGATCTTTTTATACTGTTTGTTCTCAACCTTGATTATTGCTAATATAATTATCTTATCATTGTTCCTGACACTCAAATTGCTATTCCATAAGTATATCTATTTTGTATATTTTTATTGCAGTAAATCAAAACAAGTCAAAAACAATACAGAGAAGATATGTACAAAGGCAAGCTTATCTCTGAAAAGAGATTTCTTCCAGCAAACCCAGGATGGAAAGTATAGATTTAAAACGCCACTCTACAATAACTTTTTAAAGAAATTGACATACTATTTGTAGCTAGACAATTCCGAACGACGACCCGAATGGCCGAGTCGGCAGTGACCCTGCCTATGAAGCCGAGGGTCCCGGGTTCGAGTTCCGGTGGGGGCAAATATTTGTTTGATGAGAACGGATGTTTATACCCTAGTCATGGTTGTTTATCTATCTAAGTATAATATTTGTCTATATAAGTATGTGTATCGTTGTCTAATACCCAAGATACAGGGAAACCTAGTTTGGGGCTAGATTAATGTGTGTAATGATTGTCCAAGGTATTATTATTATTTAATTAAAAAATATAATGTATATTCGCAGGAATCTTTCAACATTTAACAAAACTAGCGATAACTGAAATGTTCGGGATTTACTTCGCCTTTCTTCCAGAGTGTTCCAATGAAGAGAAGAGGCAACTAAATAACGTTTCAAAGTATCTACTAATGAAAAAAATACTGATTTGATTTTGATACTCTAAGGGTATTGCACTCCAGCGACTTGCACATATAATTGAACCGTGTTGTAAAATCTCAGCGCATACTAGGGCCTCTTCTATTCGTACCGTATTTTCTATAGGCATTTGGATTGCATATTTTTTTTTAGTTTTACATACAGGCACATAATATTCTTCTAGCCCTATACTTGGATACCCTGTGCCGTGGGAAGATATAAACAGCGCCGTCCAAGATCTGGGGCTTTTTATTGCTACCCAGCCGGAATTCGGACCCAGGACCTCTCGCTTGGCAAGCACAAGAACGCAACACCACGGAGGTCGTCAAAATATTAAGGTTTCATAGAAATGATAAACTCAAACTAAAACTCAAAAGTACTTTGTTACTGTAGATATTTACATATACTTAGCAAACGTCATTTTTTGCCTCTTCTCTACATTGGACCACTGTGGGAGGAGAGGGGCGTAGAACCTCCCACAGATTGATTTTTAGATCTCTTTTAAAAATAGGTTATGCTTAACTAATACAATTATGATTTATTTTTATTTAATAAGCTGGAATAAATAATTACATAATTATTTACAGCAAGGTCTGTGTTGAGCCAGATTAACCCCATACAGTCCTGTCATTTAAGTAATCTTGAACATTGTAATATCCCTTTTTCGACAAAGTCGCTTTAACCTGCTTTTTAAATTGCTCAAATGGCAATTTCAAAATCTCCAGAGGTATCTTATCGTAGTAGAGAATGCACTGACCCTTGAAAGAATTGCTAACCTTCGCGAGTCTAAAGTTCTGTGCAACCCCGCATACCTACCAGGAGTACTAAAGACAATCGTGCGTGCGATTTTCAAAATTAACGACATGCGATTAATGTTATTTACCTTCATCATATTATCTTCGCTGTTATGCTTCTAGGGTCTGAAGGTCATGCGATCCTACTACGAGTATACTTACAGTACTATTCCCTGTCCTTGGTCTTGGCAGTAGTTCCCTCTCCACCGAAGCTATGGACAGCATCGGGGCGAAGATGAACAGCGCTACTAGCCATAGAGAGGCTAGAAGCAGTAGGGCGCCACGTCTCGACGGCATCCATGGTTGCCGCAATGTCTGGGTGATGGCCAGATACCTGTCCACTGACATTGCTGTGATGGTGAACACGCTAGATGCTACTGCCACCCCTGCAAAGTGGTAACATATAAGTTAATACACTTACATGCAGGCGCCAGGCCTGCAAAATTTCTGAACCTGCACTAGGATATCATTGTGCTATGGAAACCAGATACAGTAAAAGGTTTATTCCTATATGCTTTTTTACATATTGAAGGAATATGTAAAAAAGCATATAGGAATTTAGGTCTTGTCTTGCGTATGGGGTGCACCTTCAAGGGCATAACTGCGATGAAGACTTTGTACAATACTCTTGTTAGGCCACACCTTGAATCGAACGCAATCATATGGACACCGCATGAGAGGAAATATTGTCTCATGTTGGAACTCGTTCAAAATAAATTTATAAGATATTTATATTGGCGGCAGTTTGGCGTGTATCCCTTCTACCCGTTAAATTATCCAACACTGTTTTTACTAGGTATGTTAGGATATAACGAACTTAGGGTTAGAAGGGATATAGCGTTAGCGACCTATGTGCATAAGGTGTTGGTGGAGAGGATGTTTAACCCCGTGGTCCTGGCCGAGCTGTGCCTGTGTGTGCCGGACGGGTATGTAAGTCGTCGCCGGCCGCCACCGCTGCTGCAGATGCCGCGCGCGCGCACCTGTCTGCTTGCCCGCGCACCGCTCACCAGAACCATCCGCATTATTAATGTATTGGCGGAGGAAATTGATGATGGTTCTACTCTGTCTGAATTCACAAAAATGTGTCTATTTGTGCTGTGTTACAGAGAAGATAGGTTTAAATAAGGTATTTTGTTTGTTGTATTTTGTAAGTTGTAAGATTTTATATACCTACCGCATTAGGATATCCTGTAATGATAGGTATTGTTGTGAAATTAATAAAAAATAAATAAATAAAATAACAAACATTCAAGAACGTGCATAATGATTCTTTCAAATTGTCTCATCATCGTTATTTGATAAAGCTTTTGTGTGAGGATAGATATCCATCCTTCTATCCTTTCTATCATTTATAGACATCTGTACTTAGTGAAGTAACAGATGTCTTTTATAAATGAAACCATCATGGCAATGTATAAGACGATTTTAAATTTGTGTGTAAAGACCCTTGGTGGGACGCAAATAAAATAATTACTTACTGCCATGCATTTTTTGACAAAGGTACCCACTCGGACAGAACACAGAATATGGTCGATCCGTTCGGTACGTACGGATTAGTAAGTGCGCGTTAGATTTAAGCAAATCAATACAATAATTTTGTAAAGCAACTCTTGTCTTGTACACAGTGTGTTCATACAGGGTAGTCACACATTTCGGGCCAGGTGGTCAGCTGATTTGTATGGCAAAATAAATCATTAAATAGATGTGATCCAATCGGTTTCATAGTGAAAGTTGTTCAGAATTATTACCGTCTGTTAAAGTACGGTCATTTTGTTAGCGCCGCGCTGCCTCTGACCGCAACGCATTGTAACGTGAGGGCTTTTTGAATGAGTATCTGATGGAATTCTTTGACATGACAAAATTGCGGTAATTAACACCTATATAGAAGGAACCACTAACCTTGCAGGAAGTTGACAGTCTTGCACATCACCTCCCCGAAGTACCACAGCAGGGTCACTGATTTGCTGATCTGTACCGGCATGCAGAAGAGAGTCACCAGCAAGTCAGCGACCGACAGGTTCACGAGGAAGATGTTGGTCACACTGTGGGACAAGAGGAGATCCTTAGAGAAAAACATTTCGAAAAATATCATCATCATCATTGAGCGTCTCGGTTTAAGCTTGGGCACAGATGTTTTCGCATGTCTGAATTTCTGTCCGGATTTCCGGCAGTTCTCCTCTACAGTCGCATTTCTCAACGGTTTACAATGAAATTTTGTGAGCAGACTTTTATACTGCATCTTCGTAACCAGGTAAGTTTGTATGTGGTATTGCTTAAAAATGCAGTCGGGATATCTCACATACAAATATATCAAATGAAAAATTATTTACTTTTTTACCTTTAGACTATTAGGGGAGAAGAAAGACTAAGAAACTCCTAGATTTTTAGATCTCCTTTAAATAAAAGTTTTGTTTAAATAATACAAATATATGACCCTATATAAATAATATGTAGGAATTACAAAATTATTAAGTGAGTTCTATGTTGACTTAGATTAACACCATGCTCTTATAATTTATGTAGACTTGAATATTGTAATATCCCTTCTTAGACAAAGTAGTTTTGACATGGTTTTAAATTGCCCCATAGGGCATATATTGTAGTAGAGAATGCATTGACCGTTGAAAGATTTGCTAACTTTCGAGAGTCTAAAACAGGGTGTAACTAGTCTGTGATAATTTTTAGGTTAACATTGCAGCACTAATTTAGGATCTTTTTAAAGATTCTTACGTACATATATTATAATTTCAAATATAAATTAACTTGCCGCAGTTTGTAGGTATGACCCTTTCTTTAAAAAATACCTCAGGGAGTATAAGCGCTTAAATTACAAATTGCTTGAACTCTTTTCTGTATTAAAAAAAAGTTTGAATATCCGCTACTTTCCTCACAATAAGATACCATAGCTTATGACACTATGAAAGTGACCAAAATAAACTAGCCTTGCTTTAGCCACATCCGTGTTTTGTCTGATGTTGCTAACAGCGTATATAAGCCGCAGAACTTAATCTACTGGCTAATTTATCTATGTGGGGTCCCCACTGCTATCAATTGTCATTCCAAGATACTTCGTATCATTTATTTATTCTAACGTGTTGCTGTTTAACTGGTCGCTAACAGATCGGAAGATCAGTGAAGTATCATCAGCAAACAACTCTATGTCTGCCAATTTCTCCACTATACTTTTATAGTAGCAGATCGTTAATATATACCTACGACACACCCCACCTACAGTACAGCTTAGTCAGCCAGCCTAGTCAGCCAAGACCTTGGACGTAGGACTTAGCAGATACACTCACTCACCACACATACATGCGTTGTATTATTTTTTGTTTTATTTACGTTGTCCTGTTGTTTTATTGATTGCCCTGTTTTGTAGATGGCATTTTAAGTTTTCTCAATTAATTGAATTAAAACAATTAAAGGTTTTATTTTTGTTACAAGCTATACCTAAATTATCTACACTGAGTAATTTTACAGGATAACATCCTGTACACATTTAGTGACATTTTACATATAAATAAGTAATGTAAACAACCGTACCCACACACAAAATTTCACGAGAATCGGTTGACAAATGCGACCTGTATAATAAAACAGCCGGAAATTCGGAAATCTGGAAATCCGGAAATCCGGACATAATAAGAAAGCATTTTTGAGCAAGATGAAACGGATACCGCGTAAATAACCTTTCATCTAAATAAAGGGTTTCAAAAACACTCCGTTCCAAAATGATTATGTAATAATTCAGATGTTGCATAATATATACTACTACAGAAACGAAGAGTATTTCCGTTATATACAAGGTATTATGCTCCGATTAATATCAGAATAACATGCAAATCAGTATTTTTGATATTTATAACTGATCTGCACAGCAAACGTCAGGAAATTGCTGCGGTTAGGTGAAGGGTAAAAGGGGGTGAGCGAAGCAAAGCCACGTTTGTCCTTTGTGTAAGGTTGAACATGTAAGAACAACAAAATATACTTGAGACATAAAATTAGGCACACATAAAATATTTATTTAATAACACGAGTATTTACATTGGGTAATAGCGCAGTATATAACGGAACCATAAACTAGACCATTCCGAATTAAGTAAATTGGATCCGATTCGATTGCGCCGTAATGCTGATGTATAGTTCGGAAGACGTTATTGGAACGCAATGTTTGAATAAGTCAAACATTGCGTTCCAAAGTACACGCGATGATTTACATAATTTACAGACCCGCGGAAACAAATGACTGATTAATATGAGTCAACATAGATGAAGTGGTAAAAGGTGAGAGGTGTTTCGAGATGGTACGTTTGTTTGTAATCGAGGTCTAATATTGCTATAACGATGTCTCCAGGCGTTGTAAGGCATTTTGTTTTAACAAACCTTCAGCAGCTATCAACAGTCCATTGCAACTATATAAAGGGTCACGTGCGATGTAGCATACTTAGGGTACATTTTTATGTAATTTGTCACCGTATTAATTAGTCTCGATATCTTAAACCTTGTGTGGTCGTGCAGTCGGAAAAGTGTTTCCTAGCATGACCATTACATTAATTTATATCTTATTGTCTTTGTAGTACAAATTTAGATGTTTTTAGTCAATTTTATTTTTACGTAAATAAAAAAGTTTAAATGCGCCTTGGTCATGCTGCAGAATATCACACTACCCATTATATTATATTACATTACATTATGAACTACTTTCCTCAAGAAACATATGGTCGCAAAAGAAAATATGGAGAGCAAATTAAATTTTATGTGTCCTTGTATATATTTTTATTATTATTATTATGAATAAACATTTAGATACAGGGACATTAGCAGAAATCTGTGCTTACATCGATTTCATAAACTCGATTTTTGACAGGCTTCGATGTGCCAAAGCTATAGTTTACGCGCTGATTCCGGCCAATCAAGGGTCTCGAAAGGTCCACATGCAGACATTCCCCCGATAACTTCAAAATTTTCATTGTATTGAGTGTAACATATTTCGCGAAGAGCCAAAGTTCAGACGATAACTTTAGACTCATTGTTGAATGAACAAGTGAAAACTCCATTGTTGTTACTGACAAAAGAGACGAAACTAGACCCTTTAAATGGCAAAAAATAAAAAAAAAGCTTCAATTAATTTTGCAAATGTCGTCATAGTCAGCGTCAGATAGTTGGAGCATAAAAAGATGGTCGTGGATGGAAACAAATAGAGAAGACACAAAAAATTAAAATTAACTTAGCTAAAGCTTTCTTAGTAATAACTTTAATTTAAAAACACTCCCGACACACTATTGAAACCATACGGCTAACGAAAACCTAAACTTAATGAAAAAACCGCGTCGAAAATGGCTAAATAGTAACTGAGAAGACCTCAAGCGTCAACCATCCTTGTTGCTGCAGCGCCCTCAAGTGGTCTAAAACCATTAACCATAGCTAAAAACCTGTACTTAAACTATAGCCATTTAATGCAAAAAAAACCGCATCGAAATCTGTCCAGTATTTTTCCAGAAAAGAGGTAACACAGATAAACAAACTCTTACCACAAAAATCACATACATCCATTTCGTTCCGTCAGTCGTAAATAAAAAATAAAAAAAACATGCCAAATAAATGTAAGAAAAGATCCAGTTTCCTCCCGCTTTAAAACCATTAAACATATAGTGGATGAAGGAGTGTAGAAAAATGATTGAAATACAAATATCTGTTCAGATCTACCTTTGTAACGAAATGGAATGTAAGTGTATGTTACAATTGCAAATCAACAAAACGAAATTCAAATTGAATAATCAATCAATTCAATCGTAGCGTCACGCTTTTTCCCATACGGAGTGACAGAGGCACTATTGCGCTCATGTTTATCTCTTTTTTTATACATGTGCTTCTAGCCCCACAGTAGGATTCCCTGTGTCATGGGAACCAGAAACAGCGCCGTCACACAAATAAACATCCAAGACCTAGGGTTTTTTCTTCTTTATCCCATAGCTGGAAAATTAACCCGCGACCTCTCGCTCTCATAGAGGCCATATTCAATATTCCGCGTCTATGCAACGAGAACTGAAATTGCCAAACTTTTTAATCACGCCAGCCAAATTGCGAACAGAGACAATATATGTCAACCCTTGTATCCCTTGGACCCATCCGCTCGCCCATTGCCTCGGAGGTCACAATACCATCGTCACTAGTCGGATTAGAGGACACTGGCACCCAAAATTTTCTAAGGCTGGGCGCCCACTTCATTAACTTGACACGGGATCTAGCACGTACCTTGCCGTGCTAATGGCAGCACCGCTGTACCAACACCGCTCCCACCGGAGAGCTCACCATCGTCACACCTGATACCAGTGATACGCCGCTAGCGACATTAGCCGAGGCTCGAAATTAATCTTAAGACTAGCCGGCTAAACTTAAGTTTAGTTTCACACCTAGCTTTAGCCGTAACATATATATATATATATATAATATGACTGTACGCAATACAAAAATTGTATTTTTTGACACAAATCTATTGATTTGTAAATACAGATGGAAACAGTGAGGACATCAAAGTTATTATTGAAAAAATTTACACTGACGCAATAGCTGAGTCTTAAGCTTCATTTACATTAGAATCTATTATAAACAGTATAACAGAAGTAAGTAATTGTATAATGGTCACCACAACGATGAGTACACGTACTGAGAAGCATGTAACTACTGGAAAGGCAATATATATACAAACTATTCTATTTTATCTTTAAACTGTCGCAACCGACAACAGAAAAGCTGGGCTTAAAGGTGATGCACCAAAAGCAAAGCTTTTTAGAAAGCAAAACCATAGATATACTTTGTGTGACAGAACACTGGATGAAAGAGATTGTGGCAGAACAATGCAGTTCAGTATACCAAATTATGATGTGATCAGCTGTTTCAATAGAAAGACTAAAACTAGAGGTGGTTCCTTAATTTAAATAAAAGATGGTTAAAAGTGTAAAGAACGAAAGGATATTGTTAGTCTTTCTAGTGAAATGAATGCTGAAGTTTTGTTTGTTGAGATGGAAAAATATACAGTTGTTGGTGTGTACAGGCGGGGAGAGGGAGACTTTGAAGTCTTCGAGACAGAAAAAGTCCAAACGCATCATAGTTTGCGGTGACTTTAACGTAGATTTACTAGATACCGCAAACCACTCTATTCGCTCTAGGATCCTAGCAGTATTTAAGTCTTATAATATGTAGAATGTCTTTCTGGAGCCTACACAAATAACAGCTACCTCCGCTACTTGTCTATATAACGTATTCTGTGAATGTAATATTTACGATGAACAAATAGTTAAGGCATTATGTTCAGACGACACTGGCCAGATTGTAGTATTTGAAGAAAGTAATGCTATAATAGCCCGTTAATGTATTAGTCAGTAACTTTGAAGAAGATGGACTGATTTCGTAGTGGGCTGGTGTCAAATCTACTGTTAACACCTTACTGTGAAGATCAAAACATATTATATTCCAGTTTTTTCAAATCTGTATCTGCGGAATTTGAAAAGGTTTTCAATCTGACTAAATTGAGAACTGACAATAAATCTGAATTATCTGAATGGGCAACAGACGGAGCAGGTCCAGACTATATGAATTGTATGAGCAAAACTTTATGATCGAAAATTATTCTAAAAATTTCAGGAAAGACTGCCGCAAAGCCAAGTGCCTACATCTAAACAATCAAATCAAAGCTTCTGGCGACACAATTTATACTACATGGAACATTATGAAAAAAGAGACAGGCAAGGTTAAGTCTAGTAAATCTAGTTTTAACTTAAAAGTTAACGACAAATTCCTATCATCAAATGAGGGCGTTGCTAACGTATTTGAAAAGTTATTTGGTAGCAGAGCCATAATAACAACAGAATAACTATCAACCTCATCTAAAAAGTCTTTAGATTACATGGTTGAAAATGTGCCCCAAAACAAGGATGGCTTTAAGTTCAAACTCAAAAATAGGCTCTATAACTAGAGTTAAACATTTAAATTTCTTTACATGAAAAAGACTGAAGATGTATATATGTAATATGGAGCATGTCAGTTAACGGGGTTAAATCAGTAATCGATGTGATTGCACCATACATGGCAATCACATTCTATAGTGGTATAGCAAACGGTGTTTTCCTGACCTCATGAAAATGATCAGATTAATTCCACTTTTCAAATCCGGCGGTAAGGAAGACCCTGCTAACTTCAGACCTGTATCTGTATTGCCAGTGTTGAGCAAGGTGTTTTAAAAGCTCATATTGAGTCAACTACTCTCTCAGTTCAATGCATCTGGGCTGCTCCACAAAAAACAGATCGGATTCACTAAAGGCAGATCAACAAGAGACGCCGGATTATCGCCAGTAGAACACATTTATAGGGCGTGGGAAGGATCACAGGATACGGTATTTTCTGTGAACTTTCCAAGGCTTTTGACTGTGTGGACCATGTGGCTGTGTGGACCATGTGGCTGTGTGGACCATGTGGACTCGCACAAACACTTACCTAAGCCGCTTTTGCTGTCAGACAAATCAGATATCTTACAGATGTTTATACCGCCAGATTGGTTTACTTTCGTTATTTTCACAATATTATGTCTTATGTAATACTGCTCTGGGGGAGAGCAGCAGATATAAATACGATATTTATGTTAGAAAACAATTCAAAGTAATTAATATTCTTACGGCTCCGGTAACGGTGTCAAGAAAAACCTAGCTTTATTATTCACCTACGTGATAGCCATACAGTTAACACTAGAAATAGAAATAGGTTAGCACTAGCATTATTTAGACTAAGTAAAATAGACACATCATTCAAGGGGCACTGTATTCGCTCTACAATAAAATATCACAGGAATCATTGATCCTTCCAAAAAAGAGGTTCAAAAAATATGTTAAAAATTATCTGATAAGAAAGTCCTATTAAGTAATACTAGGATGACAAAACTTCATGGTCCATACCATCTCAACGTACATAAATTCTACGAGGGGCGATAGATCAAATCTATCACTTGCCGTCGAATTTCCTTTGACCGAAACCAGTACTTGTGAAGTCACTTTTAAAAAAAGAAGGGAGGAGTTTCTTACCGTTTCTTCTTAACCCCGGGGCCCACTTTCCGAAACGGTGTAGTCATAAATTCGACGTGTAGTCATAAAGTCTTCTTCTAATATAAAAAAATGAATTGTAGTTATAAGTAAGAATAATTTTGACTTTGAATATGATAATTTAGTCATTTATATTCAATAAAAAAAACTTAAATCTTACTCTAGCATCAACCAGCAACATTATTTTATTTTATATATTTCAATTGTTGCAGCTGTATCGTTTGAGATCAGAACGCGCAAAGTTGATATTAATAACTGAGTTTGAGAATAAGGAAAAGTGCAGACTGATTTTAGTTATACTAATTCACTTTGTGACTTAATGGTGTAGTTATTGAAAACTCTCAATTAATTTTTAAATTATTTTTATTGAGAATAAATCGCAAATATTGTCATCGAAACATGAATGCAAATATTTTCCTTGGAAAGTATGTTGTTTCTAACGTAAGACCGAAACCGGATGACACTTAGGAAGTTGACAAAACCTCTGTTTTTACCATTTCCGTGGATGTCGTAGGTATGATGTCGGGTTGCAAAGGAGAATATTACCTAAAACTTTAAGGCAGAGGACACAGTATGTTTCTACTTACTTACAGTTTCATTCATCTGAGGTTTGTAACTTGATAAACATTGTCAATAGCAACAAAGAATTTCATTCATCTGAGGTTCTATTTATATCTAGATGCTGACAATTAATTTATCTGAATAATGAACTTCTTTGCATACATTTGCTTCACTTACTTTTTAACCTGTGATTAATTTCTAAGTTTGTAACCTCAGATAAACGAGACTTTATGCTTACTTACTCTGTGTTAATTATCTACCTATACAAACTTATGAGCGCCTTCTACGTGGAATTATTCAAACTTCCGCAGGCAGCAAACAAAACTTGGGAACTTAGGAATAAGATACCTCTGGAGATTTTGAAATTGCCATTTAATTAATTTAAAAAGCATTTTAAAGCGACTTGTTGAAAAAGATATTCAAGATTATGTAAATGACGGGACTGTATGGGATTAATCTAGCTCAACCACAGATCTGTGAGCTCAACATAGACCTTGCTGATAATAATTTTGTGATTATTTATTCCTGCTTAATAATAATAATAATTAATATTGTAATATTTGTATTAGTTAAGCACAACCAATTTTTAAAAGAGATCTAACCATCAGTCTATGGTAGTTTCTACGCCCTTCTTCTTCAACAGTGGTTCAATGTAGAGAAAAGGCAAATAATGACGTTTGCTAAGTATTTAAAAATAACCACAGTAATAAATAAATTTGATTTGATTTGAAATTTTGACAATTGACACTTCATACACCGAGGCTGTGCTTCCCAAGCGAGGGGTCCCAGGTTCGAATCCTGGCAGGAGAATAAAAATAAAATCTCCAGGTCTTGGATGTTTACATGTTTGTGACGTCACTGTTTCTGGTTCCCTCGACACAGGGTATCCTAGCGTGGGGCAGGAGCATTGTATGGGCCTTTATGTAAATGTTATTATTATTATTATTACATTGGCTGGTTTACATTATTTCAAACACCTACTTGTTCCTGTTATAGAGTGGCACAGCTGCTGTATATTAGTTTTTATCACACCTGCTCTGAAAATACATACTAATTATACCAATTAGAGGGAAGAAACGCCTTTATCCCGCCCTTCAAATCCTTTCATCCCAAGGTATGGAAGTTTGTATGAAAATCCTTCTGACCCAAGGGTGGGAAGTATGTATGAAATTCCATTACATACCCGGTTTTTGTTTTTTTATTTGTCAGCAGTCATACTGCAAAGAGACTTTAACTGTCTACTAATTAAATTTCAAGTAAATTGTTACTGGCCACATACAGTTTTTTTTTACCAGTTACCAACCTCCTTGGTGCATACAGAAAATTAAAACGAAATTATTTTTGTATATAAAACGCGCGGAATCACGGAAGAAGTGGCTGCATGACCTTATGATCTTAGCCTACTCCAGAAACGGGCGAATAAAAAAAGGAAAAGCCCGCGCATTTTCGCAAAAACTTCGATTGATTTAGCATTTATCTTTGTGTTTTTTGTAAAATATGGATGCATTTATGTCTATAATTTTCCTCGTAGGTGTAATAAAAAGCACTATACATACCTCAGGATAAAGTACAGTTCCATACCTCAAATGGTTTGCGCCCCTCGCAAGCTCGTGGCGCAAATGCCATAATCTCGGTATGGAACTGTCACTTTCTTCCCTCTGAAGTAATGTACTATTTCTTGTTTGGAACGCCAGGGCTGTTTCTACGTTTCAGCTACGGTGCTCATGTTTTAACCGATCTCACGCACGCCAAATAACACAGCATTTAATATCGTGACTAATGCAACGTAACGATGCAATCTTTCTTCAATGGACAAATCGTTTTGAATTATAATCGGTAGACGGACGAGACGCACGGGAATTGCTAATACGCAAATTTGAAGCGTTATTTGAAATATATGTTATGAAGACATCGCATTCCTTCTTCAATCACAGTTATTGACAACATCGTAATGTTTGGAAATGGAAGCTAGAAGAAAAAAAATAGTTTGTCATGTAATAGTACATTATGATACAAGTGTGGTATGTTGGTCATTACACTACACTCGAGTCCAATGACCAATGCTCACGTGTTTCATACGACGTTTGTCAACACACTTGCGAGGAAAAGTAAATAAAACTAACGAAATGCAATACTGTGAATAAACTTAACAAACAGAAACCCATTTAAAAGATGGCGGCCGTAATTTTATTTTTGCGCGCGCTCAGCGCTGCATGCGCGCGCAAGTCTGAGATAAGGGCACCGGCAAAGTAGCTAATCAGCCACATATTTATAAATTTTGAAATTGGGTATTTATAGGTAAAAATACACCGTCAAAATATAAATACCAACAAGCTAACAAGCAGTTTCATGAATTTTTTTAATTATTTATCACATTTTGAATTGAATTTTATATTTACGCAAATATCTACTTAGCTGTTTTCAAAACATTAATAATTCTTGCTAATATTTAAAAAGATATGTAATGAAAAGGCACTAGTGCGATAATGTAATGTAAAAGGCACAGCATGGGTAATATTCTGCATTATCAGTGTAAATACGCTGTAATAAGACCTACATTACGAGCAGGTGTGTTGAAAAATGTATTAATTCTTGGGATCTTAAAGGAATATTGATATTTTTCTTGCGTCAAAAATAGGAATTCAAAATATATTTCCAATAATTATTCAAAATATATTTTCATATGCATACTTTTTTTTTGCCGAGGCTAACAGAAACATCTTACGATAACTGTTTCACACAACAAAAGAGTTGTTTTAGTACGTATACTTCTGCTACTATTGATGCCGCTCAATATGTGGGGACCCGGACAAAGCAGGGAGATCTGACTCCTGGGCATGGGTAATTCCATTTTTTTCCAACTCAAAAGACAAAAATCTTAACAGTAACGTGTTTAAAAATAATCGACAAAAATGGACGTCTCTGCCGCAGCGACTGACGTACTAACCATGCTGCAGTGTGGGCTTACGTATATTTTATTTTCATATGGTTTGTCCGAAATTCCAACTAACACGAATGTAGTTGAACATTTTTCCAACACACGCGCATTAAGACTGCATCGGACAGCTCATTAAATACTGCATGTTGATGCAATATTTCACGTGCACTTTATCTTATCCAACTTCACCGAAAAATTCGACGACGGCCGACTCCCTATCTGGTCCCATGTGTGTTCCCTCTTTAGTCTTGTTTAGTTTAATTATAACGTTTTCAACAGGAAGTACCTTATTGGATTACGTGTGAGGCAGTAAGGGTGAAACGAGCTTTAGATTTTGAATATAATGGCATCATTATTATGTGCCCAGATTACCAATTATAGCATATAATACGCAAAGCACATGAGAAGGAAATGCTTATGGAATAGAGGGATCAAAGTTAAGATTTAATAAGTGTCGTGTTTAATTAGTTAATAAAATGATTCCTGTATCCGCATTTCATCGAAAGACACATTAAAATGTGTCCGTATGGGCCCGGATACAAATAATACAAGTACTAAAAATACAAGGTAATTCGAAAAAATATTTATAAAAGGAATACGAATGTAAACGAAAGTGGCAACGTTAATTACTTCCACTTATGAAAGAAAAGGCAGCGCAAACAATGCGCTCGACTCCAACTAAAATAACGTAGCACCAAACCACATAAAAAAACATTTCAAAATAAACTAAGCTGTTTTGTCAAAAAAAACAAAAAGAGTTTACAATTAAATTATTTCCACATTTTTAATGTAATTCTGCAATGACATTATTTAGGAATTCAGAATAACAGGAAAAAATAAAACAATTTAGAGATATTTTCGTAATTTAAATTCTATGAGGAAAATTTCATCCAATCGCGTTATTCTTCAATTTCAATCTTAATCAAATACTCAATAAACGTACAAAAACTCAAAAATCAAACCTGTAGATGACTTCATAGTGGAGTAAATGGATTCGAGAAAAAAAAACGTAGCACCTTAAGATTCGTGCACCAGTAAACTCAGCAGCTCGATTTGTGGTTTCCTTTGACATTACGATATCTTCAAACACGATTGAAGGAAAGGAATAAAAACACGTAAGTCCTGAAGACTCATAATAACGTAAGTCTCGTGACATATATTTTTTCTGGATTTGTAAAGTGTCCCCTTTAGAAGGACTTCACAAATAGGCATTTCACAATGCTGTTCGTCTTAACCCCTCAGTTACCACCGGGGCGTTAGCTAACGCCACTTTTCCGTTGTAGGTTTTAAACTTTATTACCATGGCATAGGGTTCAAATCGAGATCCGTCCCAATTACCCTCGGTTTTTGAGTAGTTAAATAAAGTTTTACGGACATTCAAAGTCATGCTGTCGCTTGGCTGTCATTGTCTGTCACTCGGGAACTGAACATGTCAGTGAGAGATTCATCACCTTACTTGAGTAGTAGCCTGTGCTTGTGATTTGAAGCGAATGTGAATTAAATATTCTGTGACAACACAAAGGTGCGGCAGTCTAGGTTTTAATATTTTGGGCTTGTAATAAACATAAACATATACCACACCAGGATACCCTGTGTCGTGGGTACCAGAAACAGCGACGTCACACACATATAAACATCAAAGACTTGGAATTTTTCTTCTACCCCCAGCCGGGGATCGAACCCGCTGGTAGTCTCGCATGGAAGACAGAGCCACAACCGCTGCGCCACAGAGGTCATCATCAAAGATTGAACTTGAAAATTTTGGACTGCATCACTCCTCCATCCTCACGCTCCTATGCCAACAGCATCCAGCGCAATCCCGTCGACCTGATAATATTATAGGACTATACGCTGTTTAATTTCGTGCTCCTATTTCAAAATATACTTTTAATGTCCCGACGGAATATTATGAAAGTTTCGCCTTTCAATAGTCCTTTCCTAGTCACGAAATTCTTCTATTGTCCTACTGTGATAAAGCACCTGATCGTTTGGTATTTATTTGACCGGAAATTTAGATCCGAAGTGACAATGGTCCGTCTGTTAGAGTTGGTTGAGTATTTGTCGAGGTTTTCATTAAAGCATTAAGTTCGAAAGACGATAATGATCGGGTCGTAATATCGACGTGAGGAAACCTTCGATCGATAAAGCTGCGGTGATAGGCGAGCCCCTGTCACGTAGAATTTAGTATCAAAGAACTGCCTTAAAGTGGGCATAATTGTGCCTCTGTCACCCTGTATGGGAAAAGCGTGACGGTATGTAGTATGTATCAAAGAGCTCCGTGGTATTATGGATTTCACGCTTGCTTCTCACACTGCAGATTCAGGTTCGAATCCTGACCGTGTACTGATGAGATAGTTAATTTATCTTAAGTACACTATCGGATGTTCAGTGTTTCGGATGACAGCATTTAGATCCCGGCTACTATCGCTATGTGATAGTGGTCGTAAAACCTCTCCATCAACCTGCACTGAGCCAGCGTGGTGGAGTATGGCTTAATCTTTCTCGGATCCGGGTAAAGGCAATGTGCCCGTTGGTAGGGACAATAATGGGCTACATTTTTATGTGTTTATATGTCACCGGAAAATAATACGATCCGCAAGTTTATAAATTTCCTAATTTTTTTTCCGAATGTTTATAAATATACTAACCTAACCTAACCTAACATAACCTAACCTAACCTAACCTAGCCTAATATAATCTAGAAGGAAGTTTATAAATTTCCTAGGAAATTTATAAACTTGCGGATCGTATTATTTTCCGGTGACATATATAAACAATTTTTCGAAAGTGCCTAAGTGCCCACCACTCATCATTAAATATCATCATCAATAATCATCATAAATTAAAGAGAACTGTGGACTGCTAAGATGTTACCTAATGCAAGACAAGGGCCCAATTTCATTAGCATATTGACGGCCCAGTCATTGTAGAATCCAGGCCCAGATAGGCCCACATCCAGGTCTAACCATCAAGCTTGTTTCCATTTGTCATATTAGGGTAAATAAAAGCGCCTTCCCCAAATAACCTTGACAAATTGTCTTACGCGCGCAATGTTAAAAAATATTGCTATGCAAAATATTAAGACGCTAAGTAACTTAAAAATCGCTTAAATCTGAATCATCTTTGAAGCGCTATTCCTTATAAAGGAGACGCTTCCCAAATCCCGAAAAAATACATGTTATGAAAACACATTTTTTTTAATATTTTCGAAATCATCTTAATGGGAACTACATGAACAAAAAAAAACTTAATGGATGTTTTCCAGCTAAAACTGGCTATTTCTCGGGAACTAAAATGAATAGTCTTGCGTCAAATTCAAAATCTTTTTAAACTGTGTATTTGAAGTTAAAAAGTAATCAGTGATTTTGAATAAATACATATAAAACAGTCAATTTTCACAATGCTCTGCTCTGCGCAATTTTATTTTAATATGTCCATACCCAAAATGTCAACAACCACCAAACGAGTTGCTTATTTTTATCGATTGACGAGCCTTGAGGCCCCCGTAGATGGAAGCCAGAATATTGCGACTATCATGCGTGGCCTAACGTTTCCCGCCACGCAGCCCTAAAATTACCAACAGCGAAAAAAAAGTTTCAAAAGAACGGTAGGTAAACGCAAGCACATAAAAGATCAGAGAAGTTATTAATTATCAATCGGAGATAATGTTAACCTAAGAAATAATCACAGACTATGTGCTCCCCGATTTAGACTCGCGAAGGTTAGCAATTCTTTCAAGAGTCAGTGCATTCTCTACTATAAAAAGATACCTCTGGAGACTTCGAGATTTTGCTGTTAATAATTTTGTAATTATTTATTCCTGCTTATTAATAATAATAATTATTATTTTTATATTTGTAATAGTTAAGCACAACCTATTTTTAAAAGAGATCTAAAAATCAATCTGTGGGAGTTTCTACGCCCTTCTCCTCCCACCGTGGTCCAATGTAGAGAAGAGGCAAAAAATGACGTTTGCTAAATAAATGTAAATATCTACAGTAATAAAGTACTTTGACTTTGACTTTGAGACCGCTTGAGGTAAGTCAGTCAGGTACCTATGATTTGATTTGAAATTTCTTGTACCTATGATTTGATTTGAAATTTCTTGTTCAAATCAAAAGCCTCCGTACCTCAAAAGAAGGAACCCTTAAAGAAACACTCACTTGTCCAACCGTTGGTCTGTCAAAAGTTCCTGTGACTGTTCCGGTTGGAACAAGAAATAGTCATGAAATGTTCTGAAAAAAAATTTGCCTGCAAGAGAGTGGAGGGGGTAAAATGACAAAAAGGAAAAAAGTCACTGCCATAAGTCATGTAGGGTATCGTTAAAAAGGGCTCTTTATAAACTTTTCTATTTTTATTTTATTTTAGCTTTGATGACTTCGAAGTTATGATCAAAAAAGTGAAATATTTTTACATTCCCCCCTATACTACTACTACTAGTAGAAAGAATATAGAAGCCAAGGAATTCAGAAAAACCTTCCTGGAATCGCCAAGGCTTTTTATTTATCTGTTAACTACATACAAACTTATAAATGCACCTGGTTACGTACAAGGAGTATGAATGTAGTCACACCATTAACCTTGTCAACAATATTTTGCTATGTTCATAAACTATTAACTTCACGCCATTCCTACCATTGTGGTACGGAACCCTTCATGCGCGAGTCTGTAACGCACTTGATCGGTTTTTGCATTTAGAATGGCATGGCAGCACTAGATAATGTTGAAAATATCTAACTAGTATTTGGGATTGATAAGATCGTAGTCTAGAATCGCAGTGACAAAATTTAACAATGTCTACAAATTGGAATTTGTTTAGTTACCTTTTGATATTATGTAGTCAAGGAACTATTATTTACTTTATTTAACCTGAGATTTTCTGAGAAAACCCCCCTCCCCCACTTGAGATTTTCTGAGAAAATCCCCCTACCCCACGTGAGATTTGGCTTAGCGCCCCCTAGGCTTGGGTGATCTCAACTCCGGCTCGTGTTTTAATACATTGACACCAACTCACTCACGCGAACTGAATCCTCTTATCGGGTAATGAAACCTCTAATTAGTCCTAAGTCTCTGAGACATTACTAAATCACGAATCACATTTGAATTGTCGGCTCTTGAAAACTTCTCGGTCCGAATCACGTTTCATTCACGATTATGATCCAATATCATAAATAACCAATATATCTCTTGGCTTATTCTAATCCGACCCATCCGCGCAGACTTTTCTTATCCGACCCATTTGCGCATACTTAATATTAAAATAATATTTTTTATGTATAACTAGTTTTTTCCAATATTATTTCGATACTAAGTGTATATGTATTATTTAGTGCTGTAAAATATATATTAACTAAATGAATAACATGGTCGCATTTGATATTACTTAGGTACCTAAATAATTGATTGAAATTCCTTCGTACTTTACAGGCTTAGGACTGTCAATCAATCACTTCTGTCTGAATACCTAGAAATGGAATACAGCGCAACACAGAACTGATTGATAGGCGCACTTAAAAGTCAATCAAATATGTACAACGATTCTATGTACATGCTAACCTTCGCTATCATATAAAATATTTACATAGATACAAAATAATTACAAGTATGCACATAGTTACATATTTACATATATATACACAGTTATATATATTATTTACATATTTTGAGCCAAAAATAGCAGCCTGCTAAGTTTTGAGGAAGAGAGCTGCGATCTTTTTTTTGTCAAGGTCTGCCCAGCCTTTGAAAATATGCGTTCGCATGGAACAGACGTTGCTGTGAGGCACAGCACTTTTTTCATGTACACGTATAACATTGGGTACACCGTTCTCCTCTCCTCCCACCAAGCTAAAGGATCGCTAGTCCTTGGCAGATAGTCCTCTGCAAGGTATCGGTCTAATTCCCGGATAGCGGCTGCAGTCGGATTTTCCGGAATCACTTGGGCCACCTCAATATCGAAATTTTGCCAGATAGAATCTTCAGGGGCAGATGGGGCTGGGGCAGGATTGACTGATGACTCAGAGATGTTATCATCTCTAATGTCCTGAAGTTTGCTTTTTAGTTTCTTGAATGCCGCGTCAAAATTGTCAGGGAATCGAAAACCTTTTTTCTTAAACCTAGGATCCAGGATGGTTGCTTCAGACGGTAACTCTTCCGATTCTATTGAGCCAAACCTTTGGTTGATACCGTTATTTAAGGCGTCCATTAATAAAATTATCTCGATTGGCACAATTTCTGGTAGCTGCTGTTGCTGCTTCAATATCCAATCCTCCATAATGCGGTGATAAAGTGTGACTTTTGACAAAGTCACGTACTTTTCACCGCTTACTTCTGTCGTTATGTCATAGAATACTTTCAGTATTGGGACTGTTAATTCTATTACGGTCCAATCGTGGGGCGTCAAGGATAATTCGTTCCTTAAGAGCGCCAGGGTGGCAATAAGGCTGTCCTTTGTGTCGACGACGCGGCGTAACATATCATACGTACTGTTCCATCGTGTCGGACAGTCTTGTATCAGCTTCAATTCGGGGCAGCCCATATTTTTTTGCATTTCGCAAAGCTTCGCCTTTGCCATATGGCTCTGCCTTATATATTGCACAATCGCCTTAACTTTTTGGATTGTTTCACTCATTGTGCCAGGAGCAACCACTTTGTATCCGATGGCGTCTTGTAATAATAAATTAACTTTGTGTGCAAAACACCCAATTGATTGCCACTTTCCTTCCTTTACGGCTGCCAAAATATTGGCCGCGTTGTCGGATACTACAGCTCGCACTTTATTGCTTACGTTCCATGTTTCAAACGTATCCTTTAAAAACTGCGCCAGGTTTTTAGCCGTGTGTCTCTCTGAGTACTGCACACAATCGAGCAAGTAACTTTTCAGTTTGGTGTTTTGGTCAATGAAATGCACGGTGACCGCAAGATATGAATCATTGTTTAATGATGTCCACCCATCTGTCGTTATGCAGACATCATCGACAACATCCAATTCTGCCATTATTGTCGATTTCAGTAGCTCGTAGTTTTTTTCCAACATTGTGTTGGACAATGTTTTTCTCGTGGGCAGTTTGTATGAAGGGTTGAGCTGAAGCATTTGACAAAATTTCAGAAATTCTTCATCTTCCACAGTGTTGAAAGCCTGATGGCTTTTTGATATCCATTTCAATAACTGGCTATCAACTTCATTCGATTTGCGCAGGGATAACGGCCTTTTTGAAGCAAAATAATCGCTTATCGGCTGGGTTGCTGGTCGGGAGGGTTGGGCTCCCAATCTCAATGGAGGAGGTTGAAGTGGTGGTGCCACAGATGTTGAAGAACTGGCTTGAGCACTAACTGGATCTTGAGCTTGAACTGGACCGGCTTGAGAGCCCGATGCCTCTCTATTTACAGTGTCAATTCCCACATCCCGGTTTTCTTGTCTTTCAACGATTATTGATATAGTAGGATGCATTCTGTGCATGTGCCTCGCCATGTTGCTCGTTGACCCGAGGGATATTACTAAAGTAGAGGAACAATATAAGCATTTTGCCTTTTTTTCCTCTACTTGTTCGAAGTGCTCCCAAACAGGACTTCGTTTTTTCCTGAAGTTACTTTTCAAACTCATTGTCAGTACCTACCTATTATTTATACACAAAAGCTATTAACAATTAACGACATGTACAAAAGTATTTATTTACACTAAGGTCACTAAGTGTTTATTTCACTTAACCTAGCTTACACTTAACTTACTTCAACATTGTCACTTCAAAAATCAAAAGTTATTACCTACTTAATGCGTCTTTGTCACTTCAAACTCTACACAATTAACACAATCACTTATTTACATTAAAGTACTTAGTTGCACTAATTATAATATAATGCTTAGTTAGCAGGAGGAGTAGGAGATGCAACGTGCATAATAACAAAACGACTAAACTAAATACCAAAACAAAGCCACGTGACGGTTTCCCCAAAACTTCATATTTGGTTTTTGACTCCTATTATAAACAGAACAGAGCTCATTCATTGTGTCACACATCATCATCACACAACTCAACAGTACCTAAACTAAACCGAACTCTAGCGAAGTCTTGCGAAAAAAAACGAAATACATTCTCAGCGCATCCATTTATAGTATATTCACATTACTACTCTATGGAAAACAGAACAGAGCTCATAATCGCAGTCTCGCTCGCTTAACGGCCCGTGTTGCTGTTGCGTACCCGCTCTCTCTTATGAAGAGAGGTTAATAACGCTGTCTCGATCTTACCGCGCGAGCGAAATTACGTCTTCTCGCTCGCTCTATCGAGACTCGGCGTCTCGCGGTTATCGGCACTCGCCAGTCGCCACTCGGGCTTGCTTATCGGACCGGCTTATCGGGCCGGAGAGTTGTTGTATTAGAGCATGTTTCAAAATCTCTATCGGACCTCTTGGCGTATCAATACATTTGCAACTCTTAGTCCGGTGTTACCCAAGCCTAGCGCCCCCTAAACACCTAATTATTGGACGCCCCCTATCCTTAATACGGTATTTGACTGGTATTTATGATTAGGTAGCCAAAATAAATCCTTTTTACAAACTGTCAAAACGGTAATTTTGTTCGTGATTTCTATGGAATTACGAGCAGGTGACGTCATAGTCAAAATTTAGTTTATAAAATTCAACAGCTGGAAATATACTGTTCTGATATAGTCAGCCATTCTCTATACAATGTTTTAACATTGGACATATTTATTTGACTACCTTGTCCAATACCGTATAAGGAGCAACGTTCCCAGAAACATGAGTTATTTATTATTTGATTACCTTGTCCAATATCGAATTATAAGCAACACTCCAAGAAACATATAAAATATAATAATAAATGTAGCCCATTAATGTCCGCACCGAGGGGCACCGGCCTTGACCCGGATGCGAATAAGATTGAGCCATACTCCACCACGCTGGCTCAGTGCGGGTTGATGTAGTCGTCGGGTGTGTCGGGCTTGTTGGCATCCCAACTACCAGAAGTTATCTCTCTGACACAGCTTTACGACTACTACCGTGCCATCCGAAACACGGAAGCTTCCGAAACAAATGCCACACAGAACGGACACCCATCCAGTGCCCGTCTCTGCCAGATGTTGCTACCCGCACGGTCGTTTCCGATGTGCCAATATGCGACTCGCCATGCCAAGAAACATAAAAATCTAATTAGTCATCATGTCGCCTCCAGTATTCAGTCAGTACATGTAGTAGGTATATGTTCATAATATAGGTATATTACAAGTTACTGACAGATAAACAAGAACAAAAATCCTTGTAGGGTCGTAGAAATCAAATGAAAAATGTCTTTATTACTGCAGATATTTAATAATAATAATCAAAAAATGCCTTTCCTATAAAGTTGTTATGTGAATTTTCATGCGCAATAAAATATACGAAAAAAATGTTTACGTCTACTCGCACTTAAGCGCTCCGAAGAGCTTGGTGGTTTAGTAGTTACATGCTCGCTTCTAACGCAGGAGATGCGAGTTTGAATCTCGGTGCTGAGCATGTACCGATGAGTACCAAAGTAATTTATCATAAGTACGCTATACGGACGTTCTAACGGTGATGGAAAACATAGTGAGAAAACAATTTATCGGTGTAGCTGCGGCGATAGTCTAGCCCCCCCGTCACTCAAGATGGAGTATCGAATAACTGGCTAAGCGTGGGCACAATTGTGATCAAAGCAAATCAAATTTATCTCTACCGCTTTGTTCTTTTTCCTTTATGTACTGTAAAGTGCTCGTTCTTCTCAAAATGAGTAATACACTGACGAGCAATGAAAAAGTTCCAGTGACATAGCACCAAATTACTCCTAAACGGGAAAGGCTAGCATAATGACGCCGTCTGAAATATTGAAGTACATTTAACAGCGCATCAGAATATTACCAATTAAACATGTTAATATTGTGTTCAAATTTTAAATTAAATGTTTTAAAAAATTGGGGCCATTTGGCCTGGCATATTGTGGGTGGAACTTTTTCATTGCTCGTCAGAGTACATCTTCGTGCCAAGCCACCAAAAGGCGTTAAGCATATTTTCTTTCAGATACAGCACACCCGGCGTTGTTATAATGTGTCTTACAAATCTGGTAAAAAGGGCTATCGAAAGCATTTTTAATTTCACGGCGACGAACAAGGTATTTTCTCTTTAGGGTGCCATAACTTAAAAAGGAAAAACCCGACCATTATACAGGGTGGATCATTAAGGTGTAGTGATTTTAGGATTTAAATGTTTATGTTTGTTATGACCCCCTGAAATATGACTACACCTTTCTGTTACATCCTGTATAGGTACATCATCAATCACTGGTGTCTGTCCATGTGTATAAGTAAGTATATTACACTTCGGCCGTTTTGAGAATGCGATTATGACATTTTCTTAATACGTGCATAATAATAAGCAATATTTTTTATTGCAGATGTCAAAAATGTATGGGTTTAAACCGATTAAGTTCTTATTTGGTACACTTGTTTTGTATCTTGAATTTGAGGTGAGTGAGGGCCCAATCATGAAAAGAAACATTGTTCTAACTGAACCGTGTGGAGTATTTTGCCAGAGGCAATTATAAGGAGAGCGACATCTTCGGGAGTAAAGTAAAAGGCTTGAGATGCGCGCAAATACGAGACTATACTAGACTAATTTATTATAGGTAATCCTAGCTTATATACTAGGTTGGTACATGTTATTAATGACGTGCATAAGACATAGTGCGTGATGAATATAAATATACCTTATCTGAGACGGTCGTCAACTTATCTTAACATTACGTGAAAATATGACTAACATAGTCGACCGGCACAAGTATCAAAAAAAAAGGCTTGTTGTATCCGAAGATCTTTTTTTCATATTATTATACATATTATATTATTATACATAATTGGTAAAAAAGTTATTAAAGAACAAACGTCAAAAATTCTAAATATATACAGAGTGACATTTAATTTGCCAACTATATTTTGGGGAATAATAATACCCATAATTATGAACAACTTTGCCCAAGAAACATGGTCGCGAACGAAAATAAAATTTGGGTCTCCCATCGTAACTACTAATCAGATGATCGGGTCAATGTACTGAAGGTCGATTTTGTTTTTCGTTTGCGACCATATATTTCTTTAGGAAAGTCGTTCGTAATTATGAGTTATATTATTCCCCAAAATATGGCCAGCTAATTAAATGTCACCCTTCAAATATTAATATTTTTGAGATAATAAGTTTAAATGTTGTTGGTATAAAAGCATCTTTCCCCCTTTTACTTATCTCCGGAACTAATGAACCTAAAATTTTAAAAAAATATGTAATATAGCTCCTTACTTGAATATTACAGGAAAAATATGAGAAAAGGTAATTTGTTGAAACTTTATTTGTAATTTAATTTGTTTAAATTGTTAATTTCTTCTTTAGTGTTCTTTGATTTATTGTATGCATAATTTTAATTAGGCACATACTCTTTTTTATAACTTGCTGTGTACACATATTTTTGGCGCTGAAGACAGCCTTTCACCCGTTGTCACGTTATATTTTAGTGTATTATCTTCAATGCTGTTTTGTGTACCAAAGATAATAAATAAATAAATAAAAAGGAACCCTTCAATCTCCATAGCTGCAAAGTGAAGCTATTTTCGTTACTTACCATAGGTACACGTTAATCGCATCCAAATTACTCCGACTTGCAAGTATGGTTAGCTCAAAATCACCTAGCTGGCAAATTTGATTCGGCAGTAAGTTTAACCTAAAAAGTGACTGACTGAGTGAATATTTCTGATAATTAACATTGTTATATTTTAACTGTACGTGATTCGAATATTAACAAAATAAAAAGTTTTGTTAGTTCTTTTTCAAATTGTTGATTTTCGAGAAAGCGTCCATCAGACTTTAATGGAGTAATCAAAGTTTTAAAAACAAAAATGTAATCCCTAATAATGTAAATTATTAAAAAAAATACTAGTATTTAAAAATCATTTTCCTGGAAAGTTTGTCCTACCTAGTGAACGCAGCGGTGACTAGAAAAAGAAATCTGAAAGGAACTCAAGTGTCTGAAAGTGCGTATGGTAGTGAAACTTTGTGTTGTGAATGATCGGCATTTTTTTTAAAAGATATACCAAATAAAAGAGTTTGGTACAGTTTTGTTTTAATTATAGGACCGTACCAACCTATATTCCATAAAATAACATTGTTCAGAGGTCGTTTGACTCCGGACGTTTTTTTTGCAATGACCTTTTATGTATACAATGTTCATTTCCCATTGAACATTGATTAAGTTAAGTAATTTAAACGTTATGACAATGTCCTGGGGATATACATGATGAAATTTTAAATATACATTACTGACGCTAGTGTTATTTTTTAACAAAGTCTCTGCTTCAAATGGAGATGAATTTAGACGGTCCGTTGTGAGTACGGGTACATTGGTGAAGAATGTTTCAAAAGCTCGAGCAACATCAGCGCTGGATTTAACAACATCATCACCTATCTTTAGGCAGAAATCACTGTCCCTTGGTATAACTTTGCCAGTTTCGCGGTTTATTATTTGCCAAACTGTTTTCATTCTATTATTTGAATTTTTCTATTAATGTGTAAAGTTTTTGCAGTTCTACAAACCAACTTGAAAGTTTTGGAATATTTTTTAACATAGTCATGAAATTTTCGATCAAATTTATAGGTTTTTTGATCATAAAGGTCATACAAGATAACTCTACTTTTACGAATTCCAAACGTTGCCCAGTCATTAAATTTAGATTTACCGTTGTAGTCACTGACTTTCTTTAATTTGAAAACTTTATTGAATTCTGTCTGAATAATGTTGAAGAAGTCTGAGTAGATTTTGTTTGGGTTCTGTTCATTAAAATCCGGTACTGGCAAATTTATATCTGAGTTTTTCGTATATGTCTCTAGTCTATGGGATGTAATAGGCCTATAAAATGATGGACCAGTCTTATCCTTAATAGTAATTGGGAATGAAACTGTTTGACCACTGTGATCGGAGGGTAAGCAGTTAATTACACTTTTACTTGTGAATGCACAGTCACAAAAAACGTTATCTAAGCAAGTTTGGCTTGTAAGTGTTATTCTAGTCGGCTCTAGAAATACATGACATAAATCAAATGATTTGAACAGAGTTATTAATCGTCGCTTCAGTGTTGTATCTACAAGCAGATCTACATTATGATTGCCACAAATAATTAACTTTCTTCTGTTATTACAAAGTTTAATGAGGGCTTCCTCCATAATTTTCTCAAATATTTCGAAATTGCCATGGCCTTTTTCATCCCTCGGTGGTCTGTAGACACAAACAATAATATGGCTATCTAACTCAACACAGGATACCTCTATTTGTCTTTCAACAGTAAGTGCAAGAATATCTTTCCGTTGTTTCACCTTAATATTATTTTTCACTAAGATTAAAGAACCACCTCTATCAGCAGTCTTTCTATTGTAACAACTGACAATTTTGTAATAATTTATGTTAAAAGACATCATATTTTCCTTCAACCAGTGTTCAGTAACACAAATAATATCAATGTCAGAATTTTTTAGAAATAATTCTAATACAAGTTCTTTGCCAGGTAGCCCCTGGATGTTTTGATGGGCAATATTTAACTGGGGCTTACATTTTGACATATTTAGTGGCTCTTGTATGCTAGAGATTTCCTCTATTGTCTTATGAACTAATTTAAATTACTTGGAACAGATTCCAATGTTGCATGCAAAGTATAATTAACAGGTGAATTCCCAATAGGGGTGCATGTCATATTACTCTTAAAATAAGCTGATGTCAAGTTGAACTTAGTTAAACCAACTATAGCTGAGTCGCATATATTAAAAGCTAACAATGTAGCTACTAATTTTCTATATTTATTAGACAGGTAAAATAGACGTTCAAATAGACTTTCTTGGGGTCACAACAAATTTTAGAATTCACTATTTAAAAACAATTTCGTCATAAATCTTGACTTGAAATTCGCCACCTTTTGAGCCAGCTAGCCCAATAAAGTCACTGCCACACAGTAATTCGATCAGGATCTGATAAAGTATCTGGCGAAATCATTCAAATTGGCGGCTGAAGCGTGAATAACGCGGAATCAGTGGAACGATCAAAAACGGTTTGCATAATACCTCGCGGGCACTAAGTAGCGCAGCCATCAATTTGCATAGAGATTTGGAGAGTTGTCGGCTACATTGGTAAAAGGGGACCATATTCCGCTTGCAAAGTGGCAACTCAATGACAATGACGCAACAACGGTCTACATTGGGAGATCATCATCATCATCATGCTCAGCCCACATCAACCCACTGCTGAGCACAGGGCTCTTCTCTATAGCGCCAACCCCTACGGTCCTGTGCCAAGCGCATCCATTGAGATCCTGTCGACTTTAGTATATCGTCGGACCATCGGGCAGGTGGTTTGCCCACTGGCCTTGTTGCTACCCGTGGCCACCACTCCGTGACTGCTTTGGTCCACCGTCCATCATCCCGTCTACCCAAGTGTTCTGCCCATCTCAACCTCAGTCTCGTTCTCCGCTTATCTATATCTTCGACCTTTGTCTTCCGTCAAATTTCAACGTTTGGCACGCGGTCAACGAGAGAGATACCTAACATTGGGAGATAGGTGGAGAGATGGAGAATCCTTTTTTAGGCCATCAATGGTAAAAATGAATCCCTCTTTCGGCCGAAATTTTGCCAAGAGTAAACGTGTTATTGAATACAAAATACATGTTACATAAAAAATCACAAATCTTCAACACTAATTACGAACCAAACAAGTGTCATAATCAGTTCCGAAGAAGATACGCATATAAAACAGATCGCAGCTGTGGACAGCAACTCCTTTGCAGGTGGGAGCTGGTAAGCATTCCCCTGCCGTGAAGCACGCTCCGCTGTCGCCTTCACTGCCCGCCCAGCCAACACAAGTGTGTGCGTGTCTTCGGCAAGTCCCTATTGAATTGTATAGAATTTCTACGTCTGATTCAAAAAGTCAAATTTATAAGTCAAAGTCAAAGTCAAATTTATTTACTACTTTAGATATTAACATATACTTAGCAAACGTCAGTTTTTGCCTCTTCTCTACATTGGACCACTGTGGGAGAGAAGGGCGTAGAAAATCCCACAGATTGATTTTGGGAGATATCTAACTGTAGCTCAAAATAAAAGTATGCAAACTACTTATCTTCACTGATTAACCTATAGTATACCAAAAAAATTACTACTATGCAAATAAACCATTGGAATAACAAAACAATCACCACCAACAAAATCATAATACTATCAAAACAAGCTTATCTTTCTCACACAGTTCACAACAAATATGTGACAATTCAAACATAAATTCCGTTTTCGATACAAAAGCATTCTTCGTTAAACTGTTTATTTTTATTTTTTTCTATTCTTAGTAAGAAAGTCAACATCGTAAGTTGATAAACTTATGCCTTAGTTGATCAACTAACCAGATACTACTAACTAGATAGTAAACCAGACCGACAGGATTTAGAATTAACGTCGATTTTGTTAGAAGACTATTCGGATGCTTTGCTGCACTCGCTCTTTTCAGTCTTCAGCTAAGCTACCACAGTGTTTGTCCTGGTATTTTGTTTGTAAATCATGTTTAAACTAGTTTACTATTTAACAGTTTCAACAGTTAGTTTATTAACTAACGTGTCATATAGTAAGCAGTACGCTACAGCTTACTATCTGTCGATTGTTGACCAACTAACGAGAAAGAAAAAGTTCGTTTATCAACTAACGGTTTTGACAATCTTATGGTGAGATATATAAGACATCCCTATTGGCATAAAGCGAAACCGTGGATGCTCTGCTAAAGCAAAAACTACCTCAAATATACAATGAAAAGTTTGAGGCTTTAATTAGATTGAATTGGGAAATATTAAACCGCACATCAAAAATACTGATTTACGCAGAAAATATCAAGGTAAGTAAAGGGGATGAGTGAAGTGATTCCTCTTTACCTTTCGTGTTAGGTTCACCGTGTAGGAGCAAAAGAAACATAAAATTTTAAACATGTAAGAGCGTAAGAAACAAAAGTGGTTTGTGTTGAACATTTCTGTGCAAATAGGACATATTTGATGAACGATTAAATAATACCGATATTTTATTTTTTATTTGCAATTGCAAAAAAAAAATAAAATTCATTGTTGTTTCCATTTAGGTGAATTTTGATTGATTGATGAAATCAATATTATCTAAATGATTAATAAAATTTTGTTTTTATTATAAAAAAATATGGGCCCCAAATAATAATTGGTGCTTTGTTCAAGTAAAGTTGGCTTATAAAATAGTTTTTAGGTTTACATTCAAATATCAGATAATCACTCAGTATAACGGTTTTACATAAGAAGTTAAACAGTGTGCAAAATTTATTTTATTTTGTGGGTAAATTCAGTTTCAGTTTCAGTTTCAGTTTATTTATTTATAATTGTCAATTACAGGTCAATACACATTTAGAAATACATTTAAAATTTGATTTAAATTATACGTCATAATTAAGATTATTATAACCTATTAATAGAAATTATTATATACTAATTATATTGCACTGTTTATTACACATAATTCATTAAATACAAATACCTATGTTCAAAAAGTACGCAGGAAGGTATATTATATAAAAATACGAGGCTACGTATTAGTCAAGTATTCATCCACACTATAAAACGTCTGCTCGATAAGCCAGTTCTTCAGTTTATGTTTGAAGCCACTTGTTGTTATGGCGGCCGTGATTTCTTGTGGTAGCCGGTTATAGATAGTGGGGCCCATAATGTGCGTGAGTTTATCTGAACGAGCGAGACTTCGTGGGATAGCGGCTAATTTTTCCGCATTTCTGGTGCGGTATTTGTGAAGATCACCCAGTTTAACAAAATTATGGGCGTTTTCCCTTACAAAAGTTGCCACCTGCAGAATTACAATGGAGGGTAAGGTAAGGATTCTGAGGGCTTTGAAATGTGGCCTGGCCGACTCGTCATGTGGCAGCTTCATGATCGCCCGCACGGCCCGCTTCTGCATTCGGAAGGCGCGCTGCCAGTCCGCGGCGCGCCCCCACAGCTCGGCGCCGTATTGCAGTACCGAGTGCGCCGTCGCGAAGTAGCAGGTGCGTACTACGTCGCGAGGAACCGTACGCTCCAGGCGGCGCAGTGCGAAGCACGCTCCCGCCAGTTGGCCGCACACCTTATCAATGTGCGAGCCCCAGGTGAGGGTCCTGTCGAGCTCGAAACCTAGGAAGGCTGTTGCCTCGACCTGGTTTATTTTCACGCCGTCTGCCAGCACCTCAAACTGCTTCATAGCTTGACCTGCGAGGTTGAAGTGGAGGAAATGGGTTTTTTTTGCGTTCAGGACGAGACCGTTCATTCGGAACCACCTGGCTATATTCGAAGCCGTTATATTCAGGCATTGCTGCAGTTGAGGTACGTCTGGGGCTATGACTACGCCGGCGACGTCATCAGCATACATGAAAATCTCGCTGGAGTCAATGGCTGCTGGCAAGTCGTTCAACATGAGGGAGAAGAGGATGTTCGACACTGACGATCCTTGGGCTACGCCCATTACCGTCGTCAGTGGTCGTGACTTCACCCTCCCTCCATCGCCAACCACTATTTGGGATCGGTTACGAAGAAAATCAGTAAGGAAACTATGGGCCCTACCATCGATACCGTATTGTCTTAGTTTGAGTGCCAGAACATCGTGATCTGCCACATCAAACGCTTTAGACAAGTCACAGCATAAGAGCGCTACCTGCTTCCTGCGTTCACGGGCGTCGAGCACGCGGCGCACAACCTCGCGTGCTAATGCGGTCGTGGACCGACCCTCGCGGTAGGCATACTGGCGGTCCGACATCGCGTCGGTGTCCCTTAGGTACTCGGTCAGCCGACGGCTGATGCCGTTCTCGAGAACCTTCGAGATGGCAGGAACTATAGAGATGGGCCTATAGTTATCCATTTCGGCTCTCTTACCCTTGCCCTTGTAAATAGGAGTTATTTTGCTGCATTTCATCGGGACAGGATAGGTTCCAGCCCTCATGCAGTCGTTATATAGCTTAGCTAAGATCGGTGAAATCTGGACCGCAGCGAGATTCAGCAGCTCTATTGAGGTGCTGTAAATATCTTTCGTAGGTTTGTGTGGGATGCGGGTTGTTATAATCCGGAATACTTCGTCGGCGGTGAAGAGGCGCAACCTCAGCGAGCGGTCCGCAGGCGGGCGGGCGCGCGCCAGGGTGGCTGACGACGCGATCTTGTCGGCGGCCGGCGCACCACACGCTGCTGCTGCGGTAGCGAAACGGAGGTTTATTGCATTAATCGCGTGCTCCTTTGAGGGAAATTTCTGTCCACCAGAGTCTATGGCTACGTCAGTATAATCGACACAAGGTGCATAGTTTTTACCCCTCTCTCTGTTAACTACATTCCACATTGCCTTGGTCGCGTTCTGACTACCAGTAATTTGTTTAGTGTAGAATCTGCTTCTACCCATGTTGAGGGTATTCAAGTACTTGATTTTTAGAGAATCAGCTAAATTAGTCAGGTCACTGTTATCTGGATATGAAACACCTAGTTCAATGATGTCAAATAGTAGTGATTTCATATTTTTTATGTCTTGGGAAATCCATGATCGTTCCTTTCTAACTGGTTGAAGTCTAAGTGGAAAACAAATATTATACTTATTCGTTATTATATTGATTACTGACGCAGCCAAACACTCTACCGACGCACTGAAGCGCGAGAACAGGTGGTCCCAGTCCACACTCAGTAAAGCAGCTATAAAGTTAGTTCGGTTGGAGGCCGTGTTCGCACGCACCAGGCGAGTCACTGGCTGGTGCGCCCGCGCCTCGAGCTGCACGCGCGCGCGCACGCCGCGGTGGTCGCTGACGTTGGTGGTCACCGGCGCTGCACTCACGGAGCCCTCCGCCAAGTTTGTATAGACGTGATCTAAGCTGGTGGAGGAGTTGCCTATAATACGCGTGGGAAAGTTCACCTCATTTCGCATGTCGTGTGAGGATAGCAAGTCATATAGTTGCTTTCGCGAGTTAGATTCCACAATGTAGTTAATATTAAAGTCACCGACCAACACACAGGCATTACCGGTTTCACTGATCTTATCGAGCAGGCGTTCCATGTGAGTCAGAAAGTCTAGCCAGCTAATAGCGTTTGTCCTATAAATACAAAGCAAAGTCAATTTGTGATCAATCAAATCCACAGCTGATATTTCACAATACCTTTCCGTAGATAATTCAGTCAGAGTTGAGTTCTCCGTACACTTAATGTCGTTTTTAACATAAATACATGATCCACCATGAGTAATAATAGTCCTACAGTATTTAGATACTAAGGTGAAGCCGTTAATGCTTACTGTACTTAACTTAGGGCCAGTGAGCCAATGCTCAGTCAGACATAGTGCGTCACAATTGAGTTCGCTTGATAACAACACTTCCAGTTGTTGCGTTTTCTTGTCCAGCGACTGTATGTTTTGATGGCACACAGTAATGAAGGTAGGCTGTTTGCCAGTTGATGATGTTAGGTTGCGCTCGGATGAGTTGCGAGGCTTGTCATCGCTGTTGGGAGCATACGCACGTTCATTCACTGGCGCTGGGCACACTGCGACTGAGCTGCTCACCACCCCGCTGCCTGCGGGGACGGGCGGGAAACCAGTCTGATAGCTTCACGCGCGGGGGCCACGCAGTTGGAGATTTGATCTCTTGAAGTATGGAATCGGGAGCTCCGATTACAAATGATGCTTGGTCGTTTTGTTTTAATGCGCGTTTCTCTACCGTGTATCGGTCGGACTTGACAATCATATTAAGCGTGTTAAGAAGTTTCTCAACGGTTGTGTTATAATTCAGATTCCACACCTGGACGTACTTCAGTCGATCGGCTGTTTGCAGGTCCGGATTTTCTTTTCCTATACCAGTTATGACGTTGCGAGTCTGTCGCCGCTTTGGTGTGATTTTTCTTGACACCACTGTCCAGGGTGCGTCATTGTGGGAGGTGTTTTCCTCATAATCAGCCGGTGTATGTGTTACTTCGGTCGGGGCAATACCTTGTTGGACCTCGTTTTGGACTGTGTTCTGCTGTAGAGTGTGGGCTAGTCGTTTGTTGGACGCCTGTGTACATACAAGTAGTTGTGAAGGAAGCGGCGCTTTTGACAGACTTGCTCGTTCCGTGGCCACACCAGATGTCCGTTGCGGTGGGGCTTGTGGAGTGATGTCGGCCGGCTTCGCAGTGGACGCGCGCGATGTCCGGGCAGCGACGGCAGCTTGCTTTTGTGCAGCGCTCTCACCTAAATTGGCTGGACGGGCTGGTTTGAGCGGGCGCTGCGGTGCTGATGGTGCCGAGGGAGCCGCTCGCGAGACTTGTGGGGTAGATAAAGATGTCGTTGAATGGACTTGTCCACCAGCTGCGCCAGTTAGAAGACGGATTGTTCCATGTTGCGCTTCAATCCGCTCCTCCAGAGCCCCAACTTTTGTCACTAGTGAGGATATTGTCACAATTAATTCGCGTATAGTAGTTTCAAGTTCTTTAACTGTCATTTTCGATTTTTAATAAATTAAATACGCGGAGTGTGCACCGACGCGTTCGGAGCCGCGTAGCCGCGTATCTGAGCGATATATCTGATATATTCTGAGGCTTAGTCAGTTTTTTTGTTGCAGTTTTGAGATATTTTGATCACAAAAGCGAAGATTATTTGTTTGGCCTTTAAATACATGCCGTTGATTTTTAGATCTCCTTTAAATATTGTTTGTGCATAATTGATACAAATATTACGATATAAACTATTATAATTATTATTCCTGATTATTCAGGAATAAATAATTACATAATTATTAACAGCAAGGTTTGTATTGAGCCAGATTAACCCCATACAGTCCCGTCATTTAAGTAAACTTAAACATTGTAATATCCCATTTTCGACAAAGATGCTTTGAAATGCTTTTTAAATTGTTCAAATAGCAATTTCAATACCTCCAGATGTATCTTATTGTAGTAGAGAATGCACTAAAAGTGACTTGAAAGAAATGCTTACCTTCGCTAGACTAAACCGGGGCGCAACTAGCCTGTGAATATGTCTCAGGTTAATATTACAGCTATCGCTACGTTTGGAAAATGTTGTAAGGTTCTTGCGTACATACATTATATTTGCGAAAATAGATTGACTAGATACAGATAATAGATCAATTTATTTAAAAAGCTCTATTAAGAAGTCTGTTCGTTTAAAATTAATAATTGCTCAAATAGCTATTTTCTTTAAATTAAAAATAGTTTGAATATCCGCTACTTTCCCCCTCAACAAAATACCATAGGACATGACACTACGAAAGTAACTAAAATATACTAGCCTAGATGTAGCCACATCCGTGTTTTGTCTCATGTTCCTAACAGCGTGAGCTGCAGGACTAATTTTAGCAGTTAATTTATCTATGTGGGGTTTCCACTGCAATTTGCTATCAATAGTTATTCCAAGAACCGATTTTTGCAAAACTGAGTGATACATGTACTGCTAGAACTCATTCGGTAACGTCGTCATATGCAAGATTCACGGAGTGTCCCAATATCGTTGTCAAAGCTGAAGGAGTTCCAAATTCGGTCCACTAAAAACACGTCAAGTATCTTTAAGTTATTCTTGTTATTAGTTATATTACTGTTTAGCCTAGTTTGTAGTTCCTATTCTAAAACAAGAACCTATCCGTCACCAAATTCTTCGAATACAGGGAACTCCCACTGTATACCTACCTATCCTCTCCAAGCCATTAATCCAACACAAACTTACTGGAATTTAGCAAAAATGGCAATTATCTCTAAACAGCAAGTAATGTAACGTATTAATCTATCAATATACCAAATAGTTTTTTTTTCCGGATATAAATGGATAATTTACAACTAATTAAGGAAATTGATAACAAATTGTTCATCTTTAATGTCGATATCACAAGCCATGTACTATGTTAAGTGAGTTTGGGTAAAGTACCAAATCAATTGACAATTGTAACTCATATAATACGAATATACGCAGTGTCGAAAAAAACTTAGGTAATTTGACTGTATTTCTATCTGGACTTGACTTTGTCCTGGATATTATAATCTTAGTTGAATATTGGCTTTTTCAACTGTCACCTACGTACTCTGTTTGCAATTTTGAGTATAACTGCACTAAATTCTACCATAACCGAAATGATAGCGTCAAAATATTAACTAAACCTGGACTACTGACAAAAATTTAAGAACCTCCACTTAGAGACGCGGGCTGTCTTCAAATTGAAATAAAAAGGGAATTAACTATTTTTGCCATATGTACGTTACTGACGAAATATCCTATAGATAGCTTCTGTCGGTCTCTTGAAAGTCTAATAACCACAGCGCAAAATTATTCCTGAATAATAACTGAAGATATTAACGTTGACATAACTAAGTTTTCGTCGGTCAGACGCTCAGGAGACTATCTTGAGATGACAAAACACCATTGCTACTTACCAGGTCATCGCTTGCCTATGCGAAACTCAATCTTTCTAGATCATGTTATGGTCAGAACAAGAAGAAACGAACCTGTCGTTGTATGTCCAATAAATATTACAAACCATGACACAATCTTAATTTTAATTGAGAAATCTATACATGACACCTACAAGCACTACAAAACAGAATACGCCTAAGTCGATATGGACAACATGGAAAGTGATTTAGGTGTGGTAAACTGGGATACTTTTTACGTAAATAAAATTGTGACTTATGCCGTAATGGACCTTGTTAAATTATTAATGAAGTCAAGGTTGAACACAAAATTACATGCAACGTGCGCAGTCGTAAAGTCATCTCCAAGCCTTAGATTAACTCGGGGCTTCTTAAGTGCATACAAGAGAGAGTCACTTTACATATAAAGGGTCAAAAATACCTAGCTTCCATTATCCTTCAGAAACAATATAGAAACTACTGCAACAATATACTTCAAAATTAAAAAAATCTTATCATAAATCCGAACTTGAAAAATGTAAAGGTAATGCTAAGAAAACTTGCTAGACAAGAACAAAAGCTCAGACAAACTTAAGTTCGCGAACAACCCAAACGACTCTCATAACCAGGTCAATAACTATTTTTCTACGATAGGAGATGATCTTGCAAATAAAATGCTGACCAGTTTAAATAAGATTCATATTCAGATTCAGATTCAGATTCATTTATTTGCTTATGATTTAGGTCTCTTACCACCTAAATCATAAGCAAATAAATGAATCTGTTTCTTTATAATTTAATACTTAAATAACATGTTGTTCCTTAATCAACTATATATAATAGCAAACAAATATTTTATGATTATGATTTAGATCTCTAACCACCTAAATCATAGGCAAATATTTTTTTTTTTTAAAACGATAAGAAATTTATTAAGCAAAAGATTCATGAAAATAAGTACAGAGAATATAAATAAGATATTCATTTTAGTTCAAGCCAGTACGTGTGGGACTGCCGCTCCATCCTCATATAGGCCTGTGCGACTCCACCTATGGCGGGTGCCGCGGATGCACATGCTGCTAGCCCTGATGATGGCGGTTTGAATTCTTGCTCGTAGCCAGCCCATTATTGTGGCAGGGGTCCGGTTCCAGCGGTCCGCCAGTGTTTCGGCGAGGTGTTTAGTGAATGATATCATTTGTGGAGCAAAAACTCCGTCGACAGAGGTTACTAAAGGGGTGAAGGTGGTGTGGCGCGTCTCGCATGGGTCGCAGTACTTCCTTTTCTTTTCTTCTTCAGCTGAACGAAGGACAGCCGCTACGGGGCGTGATGCGTGGGAGGGAGCGTCGGTGTCTATGACACGGATATCAAATAACGCCTCCCTCTGGGCAATCCATACCCCCCGACAAGCCAAGTCTCCGCGCAGCCCAGTATCGCCTTCGGAGATGACTGGCTCTTTCGTGACGTTTCCCCAGGCTTGCTGGCACAGTTCACAGAAAAGATCCCTTATTTCGTTATGTCTGCGTGTGATAAGGCCACCTGTTTTGCAGCACAAGGCGTGGTCCACGTTGAAGTTGTCATTGCCGCAGCCGTCGCAAGTCGCAGGCATGGAGATTGGTGTGCGGTGGTATCTTATGGCCAGGGCATCTCTAAATTCGTGGGGTGATAAGTCGAAGTTGTCTTTTCTTGTCGGTGTTACTGAAAGCCATGTTGATGTTTTTGTTTTCATTTTTGTCGCTATTGATCTTTCTATTGCTCTTTTCTTTTTGGATGGTAATTTTGTTAGAATGCTTTCTAGAGTTTCGTTCTCGTATGTTTCTTTTTCCTTGTTTCCTTCCTTTCTTGCGTCACGCAAAGAATTGTAGTGTTCAGCAAGGTTTATGTCTTTTATCTCGGTTAGGGCTGTTGAAAGTATTGTAGATCCCTGTTTTGAGATTTGGTATGCACGGTTTGGTGTGTTGAAGGGGTCAGAAAGGGCAAGTCCGCCTTTGTGGACTGGAAGGGTAAATAGCTGGGTTTCAAGTTTTGTGATTTCGCCTCCGATTAGTGTTGGTATGAATTTGTCATGTAATGTGTTAGTTAAGGGTTCAAAAAGTTCTTCTGAATTTTTTAAGACACGTAGTAGGAAGGACCATTTAAACTGAGCTGCTTTAGTTAGGGCAGTGTAAGCGGCTTGAGGTGAGTTTTTGCAGATTATTGTGAGTTTCTCGATGATAGATATCCATTCGGTTACATTCTTTTTTACGAAGTCGTCCCCTCCTGTCCCTATGTAGCCTCCTAGGAAGCGGGAGCCGGTAACTATGGAGACGTTGGTACCGGAGAACGTCTTTTCTGCGGTAGACTTGTCAGTTTCTGACACTATTAGAAATGATTTTTTACCTTGTGGTAAGTATCCGTATGCTGGGCCTGTTTTGTTTAAGTTGTCCCACCATTGTCGTAGGCTTTGGAAAGTGCCTTGCGCGGAGGAGTCATCGGCGTACCAGCATTGTGTGACTGTGTTTTCGGTTTTAAGTTTGTTAATTATTGGTAGTGTTGCAAGCGCGTACAGTGGCATTGCGAGTGGGTCTCCTTGGGTTACGCCTTCTCTGCTATATAGTCTTGTATCAGAATCGCGAAATACCAATTCAGCGTGGCCATTGTAAGTATTATAAAGAAAGCGGGCGCAGTGTGGCCAGTATATTCTTGCTTGCCAGAGGGCTAGTTATCTATTCACGGCGTTAAAAGCATTGTTCGCGTCAACGAGGAGCATTCCCCAGTTTGAACCAGGTTGGCAATCTCTTTGGAAGACATCGGTCATGGCATGAATGGCGCCTTCGATGCCACTGCCCAGTCCACTGCAGAGCTGTGACTGGCCGCATGCTTCAGTGACTTCAGAGCCTGTTGCTAAGATCATGCATTTGGATAATATTCTTCGTAGGCATTCGCCGATGCCGATAGGTCTTACGCCTGGGCATTTGTCTAAAGCAACAAGTCGGCTTGACATTAATGCTTGTATTTGGGTCCAGGGTATGGTTTCGTTGCTAAGTTTCGTTGTGAGCTGCGCTACGGCTTCTCTTAAATGGGCGCTTGCTTGGCCGAAGCGGAGTAGGAAATCTCTCCAGTTTTCGGCTGTGCATCCAGTGGGGCCTCCGCCGCCGTGTAGTTTTCTCGCAACTGTTTCGACATGGTCACAAGTTATTTCGATTTCAAGAAGTGGTGGGAGTTTTGTGACGTCTTTGGGGAGAGTGAATAAAGCGGGATCTGGAGTATTAGGCGGGGGGTGCTTTTCTCTCAGCACATCACTGACGGTTTTACCGGATGGATCAACTTCAGTGTCTGGGTTTAAAACTTTGCTCGTGTCTTTTGTGAGGAGCCAGTTGAGCGCTTCCCGCGTTTTTCCATGTAGTATCAGTCGTGTGAATAATTTTGTTTCTTGGTCATTGTTGTTTTGTTTCCGGTTTCTTGTATTCCATATAGATTTATCTGCTTTGGTGGATTCCGTGATGAGTTCCTCGAAACGTTTGTCTGCCCAGAGTTTTAGGCGCCGATCGAGTAGTCTCAGTATATCTTTCATTTTTCTAACGTTTTTGTCTCTTTGCAGTATGACCGCAGCAAAGGTTAATACGCGTTCAGAGGGGTAGGTTGATTTGGTTAGATGCTCAATTTCGTCGGCCAGAGTGTGTACGAATTTTCTACTGGCAGTACCGCATGGGAGGTCGTATAGCTTGCCATGAAGGTTACAGACGTTGTCCCAATGCCTTTGCCAGATGCCAGACTTGGGTTGGATGGCATTCAGGAATGGGGATCCGAAGGCTTCTTCCAAAGGTGACATTGGTGTTTGCCCATCGGTGGTTGTTTTAAGAGTAGCGGATGCTGATTGGTTTAGTACATCGTTATGTGCTGATCTCATGTGACGCTGGAGCCCATTTTTCTTGAATTTCCTGGGGCATAGCGGGCATTCGGTGTCAGCTTGTGACATATGGGTGGGTATTTACTTACTTGAGCTATTTGCACTATAATTTTGTTGTTTAGCTCTCGGATAAGGGTAAGATTAATAAAAACAAGGGATTTTGTTGATAAATAAATGGGTCTAAAGGAAATAATATTAAAATGAAGTATTTTTGTGAAAAATATGTCTATTTGACGTGACAATCTGTTTCTTTATAATTTAATTTTTAAATAATATGTTGTTCCTTAATCAACTATATATTATAGCATGCAAATATTTTAGTAATAAAATTATTATTATTATTTACAGTACGCTTTAGTCATTTACTTTTGATTTCTTAGAACAAAAAACTCACTTAATAAATCAAGACTCAATATTTATTTATTTTTTGCTGCAAATATAAATTATGCTGCAGTAACCAAGAGAAAAGCTTATGTTTGAAGAGATTTGTTGGTTGTTGGAGATTTGGCTGTTATATATTTTGACGCTCATTGCGTAGCAATCATTTTGATAATTTGCAGTTCGTGGCTTGTGGTCAAGAACTAGTCTGTTTGGATTCCTAGTATTTCTTGGGTACTTTTGTTCAGCTGTTGTGAACAAGGTTATGTTTTGATAGACGAATTTGCTGATTTCAAATATGTATAAACAAGGTAAGAGCAGTATATTTAGTTTAGAGAATAGCGGCTTGCACGACTCCAGCGGTGCAGCTCCCACCACGGCCCGTTTACATTTCTTTTGGAATCTGTACTATTTATTGTACTACACAAAACAGTCATACAGATAACTTATAATAGAAAAAAACATGTACAAAGGCGAGCTTATCTCTCAAAAGAGATTTCTTCCAGCAAACCAAGATGGTAGGAGAGGTGATGGTTGAGCGGGGGAAGACCTGCGCGTACAATAAAACTCTATAAATACTACGACTAATATATACTACAAACAGTATGTATTATACTGATAACCCTAATTGCTAAAAATAGACTGCATACACAATTACTTAAATATAACGTAAAAATATGAATAAACCGTATAATAAACTAATACATACAAATATATATATATATATATTATCTAACTGGAAAGGGAGAGATAGTGCTTCTTTAGCCGGTTTTTGAATATATTTAGAGATCGACTGTCCCTGATAGTGCAAGGAAGCTCATTCCACAGTCGTACGGCTCGGATTCTGAACCCGTGCTCGTAGGCTGCATTGGAGCGATCTGGAGCTTTGAGCGTAGACGCCATATGAGTTCTCCGAGGCCTGCTTGAAGAAAGAAATTCGAAGCGATCACGTAGGAAGTTAGGGTAACGAGGGTTCCACAAAATATTATAAAGGAAACACAGGATATGAGAGTCCCGTTGAAGCCGAATCGGTAGCCACTTCAGCTCCCTGCGATGCTGAGATACGTGGTCATACTTGCGCAGTCCGAAGATGAACCGAATCCCGAGATTTTGAAGTCGTTCGAGTTTATTCAGTTGTTCTTCATTTGCGCTCACCCAGCAAACATCAGCATAATCAATGAGGGGGAGAAGAAGGGACTGAGCGAGAGTTATTTTGGTCTGGCGAGGAAGAAAGTTTTGAAGTCTCCTGAGGGAATGAAAAGTTGCGTAAACTCGCCTGCTGACCTCATTAACATGCATTGACCAGGACAATTGATTATCAAAGATGACACCCAGGTTTTTAGCTTTATCGCTATACATGATTACAGTACCGTTATAAGTTACAGAAGGGACAGACAATTGCTGCAACGTGTTTAAAGAGTGTCTGGTACCTATAATCATGGCCTGGGACTTATTCGGATTAACCAGCAACCCAAATGACGATGCCCATCCACTAATACCAGCCAAGTCAGCGTTTAACGCTTCCACAGCGGAATTTACATCATCAGGAGAGAAGTGACGATAGATCTGAAGGTCATCCGCGTAGAGATGATAGGAAGAAGAGAGGACATCGGATATGGAATTGATAAATATTGAGAATAGAAGAGGAGAGAGAATGCCACCTTGGGGGACACCGGAAGAGAGGTCACACCACTCCGTACAAGCATCCTCCGACTTGATACGCTGTTTTCGATTCCTTAGGTAAGAGTCAAACCAGCTGGCAGAGAGGGAGGAGACGTTAAGAGATTTGAGAAGTTCAACGAGAATGTCGAAGTCAACACAGTTAAAAGCACTGCTGAAGTCCAGCAGAGCCAGCACCGAGAGCTGCCTTTGATCCATGGCGACCTGAATATCATCGGTCACTTTTAATAAAGCCGTAACAGCACTATGACGCGTTCTAAAGCCAGACTGAAAAGGATTAAGTAGATTTTTAGAGGATAGATAATGGGAGAGTTGAGTATGAACAATGGATTCGAGGACTTTAGAAAGGATCGGCAGGATAGAAATGGGGCGATACTCTTTAAAGGAGGTGGGATTGGATGTTTAGGGGAGAGGGATAACTAATGCTTGTTTCCAAGCAGTAGGGAAAGAACAATTGGAAATGGAGAAATTTAAAATATGTGTTATGGCCGGAAGCAGATCATCAAGGATAGTTAGAATCATTCGTTGACAGATATTATCATCTCCTACAGCTTTGGAGCTAATTGCTAGAAATGCTTTCTTAACCGTGTCGCTTCCAACATTGCTCAGGTTGAAAGGAGTGGTGTTGGGTAATGACCTAGAGCGCAGACTCTGAAGAGTGGCTTCCTTGATAGAAGGGTCCATTACAACTGGTGGAGCAGAGAGGAATTGATTGAGAGCGTTCAGATCAACATCACCCGAATGCATGTCCTGGGATTTGCCAATACCAAGTGTCCTGAGGAATTTCCACACCTGAGCTGGGGTGTACCTTTCGATACACTCGAAGATGTGGCGGCGCTTGGCGTCTCGACAGAGACGATTGCATCGATTGCGAAGGCATTTGTAGGAAAGAAAGTTGTCATCTGTCGGATCCTTTTTGTAGTTACACTTAGCGCGATTTTTCTTGGCCATTAGGCGCTTGATAGCATCTTTAAGCCAGGGCGCCGGCAGGTGTTTTACCCTGACTTTCTTAATGGGAGCATGTTTGTCGTAAAGTCCCAAGACAATTGCATTAAAGTTGTGGATTTTGTCGTCAACGTTCTCGCTCAAGATGACAGGGGACCAATCGACCAGTGAGACATCAGACCTAAGGGACTCCACATCTATGCCTTTAAAGCTTCGAATATCTATGAATTTAGTTCTGCTCTTCGGACACCTAATCTTATAGGAGAGGTAGATGAGATCGTGGAAGGAGAAAGGAGAGTTAAGTTGACCGTGAGAGGCAACCTTATCCAAGTTGGAGACGATTATGATGTCTAGAAGAGAGGGAGAACAATGCGGCTGGAAATGAGTGGCCTCAAGTGGCAAGATGTGGAGATTGAATGAATCAACTATAGACCTGAGTTTGGCAGAACGGGAATTCTTTTTGAGGAGACAGTTGTTGAAATCCCCAAGAATGAGAGTGTCATCGTAAATTGGGGTCAAATCATTAAGAAGGGATTCAAAGGTGTCGAAGTAGTCAACACGAAGAGAGGGGCTATAGAGGACACCAAGCAGCACCTTATTGTGATGAAGAACAATTTCAAGGAAGAGGTATTCAGCAGACTCGGAGTACTGGCTAGGGGATACATTAATCACCTTACATGCAATTTCCGCACGCAGGTAAACAGCGACACCTCGTTTGCCTTTCCGGTTCTGTCGTTCCTATATAGCCTGAAGCCTGGAAGAGAGTACATGGATGAAGGGAGTGAAGGCTTAAGGAACGACTCAGAGACAAGGATGCCGTCCACACGTTGCTCAGAAAAAGCCTCGATGAGATCGGGGTAGCTAGTGTGAATACTTTGAGCATTGATGTGCATTATGTTCAGATTTTTCCCTGACCCACCAAAGACAGTCTTAAGTTTGACGGAAAGCGGTTCTCTCACAGTGGAAATATCGCTTTCCGCACTAATAAATTCATCGCTAGAATCACACGACAAGAAGCTATCATTATGGATATCCATACTATATATAGGTAAATAATATAGATATATGTATAAAAATATCTACTACAATAATGTAAATGTTAATAAAACACAAAAAAAAAAAAAAACAAGTAAATAACTTAACGGGATGACCTAGACCCATTGCCAGACAACGATTGCTGAAGTAAGCAGAAAACCTACTTCTTTTAGTTATAAACAACACACAGGATAAAATAAAAAACTGGGCAGCGGACAGTGAAGGCACAGAAACAAAATAGAACATAACATGAAAAATGTTTTGGAAGCTAGGCCACGGCGAGGTAAACGCAAAAAGGACCGCGACATGGAGCCCGAACGAAACGCAAACATTTTTGCCAACAAACACTTTAAAAATAATTAAGTACAAAGTTTGAGGTTTGCGTTTCGATCCCACTGTTAAAAAGTACACAGACGCAGATGCGTGCACAATGAAAAGGGACAACAAAAAAAAAAAAAAAACAGTGACAGACCTACCATGTCGTAATGTCTAGAGAACCGAAAATTGTACTTTAGAGTCTTGGACGCAAAGAAAAAGTGCTACTACCTCGCAAATAAAAAGTTAACACAGCCAAATGACCACTGCATCGCGAAAATGGAAGGCCGAGTATGACTGGCTTGCGGACAGACGAACCTAACCTTACTTCTTCTTGATCTGCGTCTGAGCCGCCTGTCGCCTGGTAACTGCGCCTTTGGCGGAGCCAGCTGTAGTCCCCGCAGCTAGTTTCTTCCCAATGCCGGTAGGAAAGGGGGCCTCCTTGCTGGGAAACATATCAGTTAGCGGCCGTAAATCCGCCCAACACTCAAGCTTTTGCCGCGACCCGCAACAGCAAAGCAACAGGTGTATCTTGCCATCAGAAGTCCAAGTGTTGCTCACTCCGAAGTGCTTGCGTGCTGCAATGAAGACACCATGTCTGGATTTGGTCAAGAACTCGGACACAGTAATACCCGAGCCCCTGAGCTCCTTCTTCAGACTCCAAACTTCATTGCGCGCTGTGTGCGTTGCGAAGCGTACAAGCAGCGGCCGAGATTTCGTCCCCTTGGCACCCAGCCTATGCACCACCTTCAAGTCGCGGAGGCACTCTGCAGACACCTTGAGGCGGTCTGTGAGCACACCCTTCAAAATGACGTCTGCTTCCTCTTTGGCCGCCTCTTGCACACCGTGCACCAGCATCACCTTACGCCTCGCAGCGGTCTCGTGCCGGTCGAGCCCGAGGGTCAGAAGCTGCAGTGAATTCTTCAGCATTCCGAGGCTCTTCCACACGAGAGACTTGAAGTCCGAGAACTCACGTGTCAGCTTGGTGATGTCCTGGGGTCCTGGAGTAGGTGTGGCTGCATGCAGTTCCTGCTCGTACTTCCCCATCCGCTCACTGAAGGTCTCCGTGATTTCATCCATATTCTTCTGCAGCTCAGCGTATAGGTCCATTGTGCTTGTGTGTGAGGTTATAATAGATGATGCAACAATATATGAAGTGATCAGTTAATTATGATGAAAGGAGGGTCTAGGTCAGTGAATTTATATTAAATTGTACATTAATTGATTATAAATAATTAAAATTAAAATAAAATTAGAGAGCTTATTTTTTGTTGGCGTTTCTTCTATTTCCGCATAGAATTATACCATACCTAAGTATTGATTCAATATAACCGTAGTATGCAGCCAGTATTGTTTGTTGAGTCGTGGTTTTTCTCAACTTGGAGAGAACTTATAGAAACCGATTAATTTTGCTACATAATTGTTCAATGTGCAGTTTCCAATTTAGTTTATTGTCAATTGTAATACCTAAAAATATAACATTATCTTTACTTTTAATTATTTGATTATTATGGTTTAACATTTACAAAATTCATTAGATTTGTCTTATTAACATTTATTTGTAGGTTATTATCATTAGACCAGTCAACTTCTACCTTTTCTATAGTCATATGTATGTCAGATTTGTGCATGTCAATTAAATTATTATTCGTATTGTGATAATTGTTATTAAGATTATTATCGGAATTTGTTGTATGTATGTCAGTTTTGTGGATGTCAATTGAATTGTTATTAGAATTGGGATAATTTTTAATGAGATTATAATTGGCATTAGAATAACTGTTCTTTGTATTTGTCACAATGATAGATATGTCATCCGCAAAGAAAATTGATTGATGTCACACCAGGAATTACATTTATATACAACATAAATAGCAGCGGCTCTAGAACACTTCCCTGAGACCCCCATTTGTTTTATATATATATATATGTATTTGATTTATATCCTGACTCATATGTGCGTTCTATGTCCTTATCGTCTAGCCTATTTATGTGAAAAATTTGTTGTCTATTTCGTAGATGGGTCTGGATCCATTGTACCAATGGTCCTCGTATACCATATTGCTTGAGTTTGTTTAGCAACAGCTCATGAGACACAAAATTAAATGCCTTAGTCATGTCGAAGAACAGGACTGAGGTATTCTGTTTTAAATCATAACTTTTAGTTACACTTGGTACTAAATTGAATGCTGCTAGGGTTGTCGACTTCTGTTTTTGGAAACCAAACTGTACTTTTTTGATAGTTCCCTGTTTGTAAAAGTATTCACTAAGTTTACTCGCCATTGCCTTCTCAAAGATTTTAGAGAATATTGGTATTAAAATAATTGGACGGTATTTTCCAGCAGTGTCTCTTTCACCTTTTTTATAAAGCGATTCAACTATAGAGCGCTTTAGTTTTTCCGAAAAGGTACCTTTTTCAAATGATAGATTTATCATGTGAGTAAGAACCGGGCTTAGAGAATAGCGACAATCTTTAATAATTTGGGTTCTTATTTCATCATAGCCAGTTCCTTGAGTATTTTAAAGTGTGACAATAATCTTCCTTATTTCTAGTTCATCTACTGGTTTAAAGAAAAAACTAGAGCCATTATTGTTGCAGTTTTGTAAGCATTTATTCTCAATGTTAGTATTGGTTTTATTTGTCATGTCAATATGATATTTATTAAAAAAAATCGCTATTTGGAGTGGATCAGTTACTATCTTGTCGTTTTCTTTAATGAAATTCATATTTTCATACTCTATTTCTTTTTGTGTTACGTCTTTAATTATTCTCCACGAAGCTTTGCATATATTCTGACTTCCTAAAACCACTTTACTGTTTTGTACTCTTTGAGCTTGCGATATACATTTCGTTAGCAGACTAGTGTAGTTATCGTATCCTAATATATTTTGTATCGATTTATTATTATAGTATTTATATCGTAGAGTTCTTTTTATTTTACAACTTATTTTCAATCCTCCTGATATCCATTTCTGCTTCGTGGTTGAGTTTATTTTAGTTCATAAAACAAACAATAGAGTTCATGAAATCCATTAAATGCCAAGTTGATATCTGGTTCATCATAGACCATATTAAACGATAGCTGTTCTATCGCATCCTGAAATTTCCTTAGATTATCTTTGTCAAAGTCTCTTTTATAATAAACCAAGACTTTCTTGTAGAGGCTTTTGATTCTACATTGAAGGTAATCATTTGCGCTGTGTCTGCGCATGGTCTGATAGAACTAGAGGTAGTGTTTACCCCTGCGAGTCTTTAACCTGAACCTGAAGACTGAAGAAGAACTCGCTTGTCTAGTAAAACTCAACAGTAAGGAACAAAGTCCTCCTAACTCATTTTTTATAACCCCCACCAGCAAATTCGAAATCGGGAAAATTATAAGTAGTCTGTTACCAATGATTTCTTAAAGCCATGCAAGAATATCCTGGCAGCCCCGCTAGCATTCATTTGCAAATTGAGCCTCTCGACTAGTACAATGTCAGATTATCTCAAAATAGCAAACGTCTGCCCAATACACAAGGCTGGAGAACCAACAATGGCAGATAATTACAGGCTCATCTCACTATTTAGTGGGGTGTCTAAGATTATTGAGAAGGTCGTAAATAAAAGGCTAATAATAGCACAGTTGAACAATTCAAGCTGTTGTCCGGGAACCAGGTCCACCGAGAATCCTGTGCTGAATCTGACGAACTTCGTCTGTTCAAAACTAGGTGAAGGCCAAAGATATGCCGATGTTTTTCTGGATCCTGCTAAAGCTTTCGATACTGTTTCCCGACCAATTCTGCTTGAAAAGCTAAACGTACTAGGTGTGTGTGGATAGGCGCTAGAATGGTTCCGTTCTTACCTTACATACCGCTGTCAGAAGGTTATGATAGATCATTCTGTAGTGACATTGTCACAACGAATTTTGGAATTCCCAAAGGTAGTGTGCTAGGTCCAACCCTTTATTCAATCTATATAAATAGCCTTTGCTCTAGGGAGCTTCCACAAGCCAAAATATATTAATCTGCTGATGACACCGCATTTATTTTTATGGTTAAACGTAGGAATTTATTAAACAAACAGCTACACCTGGCCTGAATGTGGTAACGGAATGGCTACAATCAAACATATTGACGCTTAACATCCAAAAAACGAGATACTTAACCTTCAGTATCTCAAAGCGAACTGCACCTAGATTTCTGCAATATATTAGTCTCCACTTTTGCAGCAATCCTGTTGGTGCGTTTGAAACATATTACCACACTAAGCATAAGGGTTCCAAAACTGATATTCACCTTCAAATGGCTGCGAGCGGTAGCAAACGTAATGACAGCCCGAATGATTTACTATGTGTTATGCCAATCAATTATATCGTATTGCGTTATTGCTTGGGGTACTGCCGGGCGGACGCACATGATGATATAAAACGGCCATGCCATATATTTTGACTAAGGTGTAGAGTTTGTGAAGGCTTGTAGAGTTAGGGCATGTAGAGATAAAAGCTTGGCTCTTTATAAGATCTGATAACGTTTTGCCGTGCCAGCCATATGGTCTTGGTAACATTTTACATGAAAATGTTTTTGGTGGGATTTCACTTCTTTTTGTCAGTTACTTATGATCATATTTTTAATTTTGTTCTTTTTGTCTTTCTTTTCTTGGGGTGTAGCTCTTGCACATCAGAGGTGCCTTTTTTTCATAGCCCACTCTCTATCTTTGCCTTTTTCCCGATTCGATTATATGTTTGTGGAATCGGGAATCAGCATTGTCATTTCTGTTTTAGACTTGACTCTCCGCTGCGCTTCATGTTGACATCTAGCCACCTAATTGTCGTCTAGGGAGCAGCGGCATTCAATGGGATACCCAACGTATCACTGGCCTCTAATGCACGGCACTCGTGATTTGAAAATATTTTTAGCCCGAAGTTCGGGCACACATTAGGCGTTTTGCGCGCGCTTTATTCAATCTCCTCACCTGGGGGGCGGTTTACTAAAAATCCTGATAAACGTGTTTATTATTTAAAACATGGAGTCCCTTTAAGATATTGTCTTAATGCGTGGGGGGGCGTCGCAAATTGTACCTGCTCCGCCTCGAAAGAGCACAGCGAATATAATTAAAAGTGTTGTTTAAGAAACCCATGTTCTTTATTACGAAAGTAAGTTGCTGAGCATATGAAAACTATTCATTAACTTACTAATATAAGGAATTGTCCTAAGCTCATCATATTACAGCAACAATAAACATATTTTTAGACTTGATGTACCTATAACCAAAACCATGTTTGCTAGGGGGTTCTTTTGGTATCTACAACCATACCTTTACAACAAGATAAGTAAACTAATTTTACTAGAAATAAATGAACGAGGCAAAATACATAAAAATCTGTTGAAAAATTGGCTAATAACTGCAGAGTATGAATCTGTTGAGAATCTTCTTTCGGTAATTACTTAGAGATCAAAGTGCGACAAAATTTAATATTTTTTTTTTTATTCTGATGTTTAACAATAATACCCCGAAAGTGAAACAAAATCATGGAAAAAGTAGGTTTTACTAGTCCTTGTAACAACTTTCAAAACCCGTGCGAATACTCAACACTAATAATTTCGCCATATTGCTTTGAGCGCTAGAATCAAATTGCCACCAAAAGTGTTGTTCGTCGACAGCGTACATCCGGGAGAATGTACTACTGAAACAATTATGCGCATGACGGGCATCTTCCGTCGCATTTCTCAACTGTAAAAGAAAAGATGCTTTAAGGCGTGCGACATGAGACGAAAGATGTCTGTCATGCGCCTAATTGTTATGGTCGCGTGTAATTATTTTGAGGAAATCTGCGATAAAATTTGAAGAATTTGAGCAGCTCTGGTAGCCATAATAGATTCAAATTTTAAACATTAAGCTGTATGATTGAAGATAAGTATCATCAGTATTTGACGACCTGAATGGCCGAGTCGGCAGTGACGCTGCCTACGAAACCAAGGGTCCCAGGTTCGAGTCCCGGTGGGGGCAAATATTTGTTTGATGAGAACGGATGTTTGTATCCTAGTCATGGCTGTTTATCTATCTAAGTATTAATATTTATCTATATAAGTATGTGTATCGTTGTCTAGTACCCAAGATACAGGGAATCCTAGTTTGGGGCTAGATCAATGTGTGTAAATGGTGTCCAAGGTATTATTATTATTATCTGTCATTTGAAGGAAATAAATTATTATTGACGTCGGCTCATATCAATAATAATGCTGATGGCAAAAGTATTCAGGGTCAAGCTTGTGCTTGAACTGAATATTATGTTGGTTGACCAACTTAACTAGCATCTATATTCAAAGAGGATTTTTTCAACGATTTGGCCTCAGTGCTTACTGAAATAAAACATAACGCTTTTCAAACGTCATAATTATATTAAGAATTAGGAAACAGACTTTTTTGTTTTAGTCAGTCGCTTCCGTTCGCCACATTCGTCCGGTGTGGACCGGCCTCACAATACCGTGTTGTCAATACGTAAAAACCAATTGATACCATTTAAGTTTCGGGAAAAAAATATGTGTACTACGTCGTTGTTTTTATAAGTTCTTTTCGTAGATAAGTTATAAAACATTATTATTTTTGAAATAGATATGGTTTTTAGTGATACGAGTCGTTTATTTACAGTTAAAATATACTACTGAATCCAATTATATTTTACAATAGTATCACTGCCGCTTTTTTTTCGGCAGCTAATAAAAAGGATTTTAGGCTAGTATATTTATGTTACTTTTATAGTGTTATGTCCTATGGTATCTTATTGTGGGGGAAAGAAGCGGTTTTTCAAATTATTTATAAACTACAGAATAGAGCTATTCGAGCTATTTATAATTTAAAACGCAAAGACTCCTTAAGATAACTATTTAATGAAATTACGTACTAACTGTAACAAGTAAATTAATTTTTGAAATTATAATGTATGTACGCAAAAACCTTACAAAATTTTTCAAATTTAGCGATAGCTGTAATGTTAACATGGAAAATAATCAAAGACTAGTTGCGCCCCGGTTTAGACTCACAAAAATTAGCAATTCTTCCAAAGATCAGTGCATTCTGTATTTTTCTAAAACGCCACGCGTTTTGAAATTGATTACCATGGCTTAAGGTTCAAAATCGCGATGGCTCGCGCAGGCGCAGGCGCGATAAAAGATTGAATAAAAGATGGACTTTATGGGGTTAATCTAAATCAAAACAGAACTTGCTATTGATAATTTTGTTAATATTTATAACAATAAATATTGTTTGTACCAGTTAAACACAACGAATGTTTGTCCTCAGAGGATCATTTTCCAAATACGCTGTAACATATCCCTCTTTTTTTGTAACCAATAGCAAAAGAATAGAATAGAAATTTATTACATTGAATAACTCAACTCCTTGCACTCATTTATTGTCGTCTAATAAATAGTCCAGCTTCGTAAACGACTGATGTATTGGACTTGATTTCCAGTTTATTTCGTAGGAATAACTATCAAAATTGTATGTTTACATCTTTCTTTGACAGCATTAGTTTCTGATAACATGCTACGTGATCTTATATTATACACTTCATCTATGGCTCTGTCACACTGGCTGGAGTTATGTCAAAATGCAATAGAAGTTTGGAAGGAAAAACAGTTTTCCTGAATCTGTAAACCTCAAAAGTAAGAGGAACTAAGAAGCCAGTTACCCGGGCTCAAAATACCCGGGTAATAGTGAAGAATGAAGAAGTACTGTCCCTCTCCAAAAATATACTGTAATTCCACATGAAGAGTTCTTCCTCTCAATATTATACTGTGGTACATGTGAAGTGTTCTTCGTCTCGAAACCTGGACCCAGATGTGTTCATTAATTTTCAATTGTTAGCCTAAACACAAAGTTAATAGAACTTAAAATCTGACAGACTTTCATACTAACTTTCGCCCACTATTTTGCCCCCTTAGAGGAAGAGTTTCCAAAGATCCTTCCTTAGTGGATGCCTACACTATGCGCGGTATCTAGGTGCAAAATTTCATTTTTTTAGATTCAAGGGTTCGGGCTGGGCGTCGATGAGTCAGTGAGTTCTCATCAACGCCCAGCTTTTCTCTTTATAAATTGTTAGATTATAAAATAACTCGTTAGTTTGTAAACTGTCGACAAATTGTAAACCAGACCGACGTTAAGATATTACGTTTCGTTTTTTCTTACATATCAACCTAACAAGAAGACACACCAAACCTCGCGCTCGCCCTCTCTAGTCTTCACCTTAAGCTACCGCAGTGGTTGCCCTGGTATCCTTTGCAATTCAAGTTTTCAGTTCGCAATTTAACGCTTTTATTGTAAACTAACGTGTCACATTGTAAGCAGTACGGTACAGTTTACAATATGTCGATAGTTTGTAAACTAACAAGAGAAAATAACGTTAGATTATAAACTAACGGTTCTAACAATCTTACGGTGACATTTATATAGTTTTGGTTGGCTTTCTAAATTGTAAGACGTCACGACCCATTAATACGTTAAATCAAATGATCGTTTATACTTTGTCCACTCTATTAGTGGTTTTTAGGGTTCCGTAGAGAAACAAAGAACCCTTATAGTTTCGTGAAGAGGCAGACTTCCGTCCGTCCGTATGTCACAAATTTTTTATGCAGAAACTATTAGGACTACACAATTGAAACTTGGTATGTAGATGTATTCTATAAACCGCTTTACGATTTTTATAATAAAAAAAAATATATTAAAATAATTATCATACATCGAACTGAAACCAAATTTTTTTTTTTCATCAAACCTATAGGTATGGGATGTCTGTAGATAGGTCTTTTAAAAATGATATTGAGGTTTCTGAAAAAAATTTTCTCAAAGTAAATCGTCTAAGAGACAGACCCTAGCAAAGTGGAAAAATGTTTTTCTCCCCCCCCCCCCCCCCCCCCCTCTAACTTATAAAGTAAGAAAGTAAAAAATATACAAAAAATATATGCTATATATCTCAATACACACTTACAACGAAAATAAGTTTAAATTAAATTAAATAAGCAGTTTTTCAGATAACAAACATTTATTACAAACCGCAAAGATAACTTTATCATTCATACAAACACTATGAAAAATAAAGTTACAACACAACATCCACTCACATAATTACTTGCTACAACGGAACTCTTCATGGGCGAGTCCAACTCGTACTTGGCCACTTTTTCGACAGATCAAATTCCCTACACTTTTGATATCTGCAACAAAAAATATTTTCTATACTGTGCGCAATAAGGAAATGTCAAAAGTTCAATAAAGGATTGGACAGAGTATAGTTTAGATCGATCTTACAAAGCTTGAATACTTGCTTGAGTCAAATTCAAAGATTTTCAAAAATTAATTTGTATTTCTCAACTGTTTTAATTTTTATTTTGAGTGCTGGAAAACTACAAGTGGTTTATCCCTACACCGTATTTCATAAAAGAAGAGTAGATTCAGTAGGTTACTTCATATATGTAATAACAATCTTATCTTATAACAGGAAAAAGAATAAAAAATAAAAAAACAAAGCCGAAGGAGAACAAAAATTCAAAGATAATAGTTTCCAAGCCATTATTCTAACAGTAAACACCTATCGTCATCCTATTCTGCCAGCAATCACAAATTCGACCCTATTTCGTATTCGTTGCAATACAGATCCATTCATTCACTACTACCGACTCGGTTCAATCGCGACTATTACAAAATGATTGAAAGGTACACGTGCAAAACGTACATGTGTCCTCTATTGTAGGGACTCATGTTTTTGTATAGTTTGATTTAAATTTCGATCAAATGCGAGTCAGACTCGCACACGAAGAGTTCTGTACTTAACACAAAAAGAAAATATTTTGTTCGAACGTGGATTCGAACCCAGAACTCGAAGATAGCGCAACCGATATCAAAGCAGTTGCGGCACCACAACCATGCGGTAAGCTTATGGCTTGTGTTTAAACGATTACCAAAAAATTTGAAAATTTACCAATAAATTCGAAATGACTGCCAGAATTAGTAAATGATCACCAAATTGTGTTTGGATAAATGATAACCAAACTTATTTTTATGTTTTTTGTACGTAAGTTTATGTTTTAAGTATTTTTGTTGTTCTTACATGTTCAACCTAACACGAAGGAAAAAGGGGGCTTCGCTTCGCTCACCCCCTTTACATTTCACCAAGGCTACTGCAGTATTTTTCCCTGATATTTTCTGCAACTTTTGGTGATCATTTACCCATTTTGGGTAAGAAAAAAGGTCAAGTGCGAATTGAACTCGCGCACTTAGGGTTCCTTATCATCGTACAATGGTAGGGACCCATGGTGTGGAGTGAATAGTTTGGATTTTACATAGCAAAATGATGTTTACAAAGTTATTGGTGCGGCTACTTTCATACTCCATGTACGTAGCCAGGTGCATTCATAAGTTTTTATGTGGTATTGAAAGAATTGTTGTATGAGAGCCCCCTTAAATATTTATTTTATTCTGATTTTTAGCAATTATTGCTAAAGCAATTTTCACTAGAAATAACTTTTCACCATAATATGATCCTCTTCGGTGTTATTTATAGCACCTCTCCTCTTTTTAGCTACTTAGAATTACTATCAGAATAAGACGAGATGCTTACAAGTTTTTGCATAAACTGCAAGACTCCCGCACCTTCCTGATGACAACGACTAACCTCATCATCACGAGGACACACGGACATGAGCAAATGCATTTGGATTATTTTACAAAGCACAATGTCAATGTCCTGCAGCCGATGTATGCAGTGGAAATGATAACAAGGGGAACCCTCAAGACAATTATTATTGAAAAACAAAATGAAAAAAATCATAAACCTTGTGTACTTAAACTTTTTATTGCTTCTTATTGACTAGGTGCATCGATAAAATATGTCTTCCAAAATATGGTTTATTTTAAAAAGGTACTGATTTTATTTGATTGTAACATTTTTAACCAGTATGAGAATTTGCCAAATGTGACCTTTAAAAATAATTTAATTTAATTTTTCGGGAACGTTGGGATGAAATGTGTGATCAATTATTTATTTTTAAAGTAAATCGCAGTACATCGCAGTTACATAAATCCAAATCGTTGTATAAATATCATGGTAAACATTATAATTAAAAAAAATTGGTTGTCTGTAAAGTCAGTTTACGGACGATAATTTTACGTGATAACGTCATAAAAAACGCTTAGGCCGATCGCTTGATCCGCGCTCTCGCTTGCACGCCCGGCTCAGGCAACGTGAGAGCGGAACGTGACACTTTTTCGTACATTCAACTCAATTAATATTTAATATCATATCAGAAATCTTTTTCTTACAAAAACAATTTCATGCGGGAAAATAACTACAAGCCAAACACTTAATTCATATCATTTCATTTCATTTCATTTCATTTAATTATTGCATAATTAACAAATAAAGACCCTAACAGTTAAAGTCTGCCCGTGAAAGAAGTTAAAGTCTGCCCGTGAAACAACGTAAACAAGAAACGATAGTCGATTATTTATTTATTTATTTATTTATTTATTTATTTATTTATTTACATAATCTATTTGTGCCATTACAGCAAAGTCAAGTCGACACAAATATACAAAATTAGAAAATACAATACAATTCAATTATTACAAATTAATTTACCATAATTATGTCAAATATAATAAGTTCAATTCAATCGTATAAATGCAGTTACCATATTATCATTATATCCATAAACATTCGAGAAAATAATTACAAGACTACACTATCATGCAATCTTCTCACAGAACCTTCCACATTCTCGCACAATATCCCTCCATGCATCACCAAACAGATCATTCAATGGTGCTGCGGCAAACAGTGCATTGAGGCTATTCCGTGCCCGGACTAGCGGAGACTGCAGGCGCGCCACCGTGCGGTGCGAGCCGCCCGCATTATAATTAATAAAGTGTTAAAAAAGTGCAACACCACGTCGGAAAACTGATGAAGTCACTACAACATAACCCCAACAAGTGAGTGATCAGAAAAACTTACCATATAAAAGCGCATATAAGCTGTAATTTGAAATACAAAAACATTTAGGATATATATAACTACATCTATATGCCAATCCAAGCGGCGAAAAACTAACAACACATTTAAAAAATCCAGAAATCAACAATTCAAAACACTACAATCAACAGCTGATTGGACACTCATTCGACACTGACATCTCACGCACGCAAACAAGTGAAGCCGCCGCCGTACCAACTTAACACACCGAATGGATACGTTCAAGAAAGATAAATTGATTGATTTATGCGATACTGGCGACATCTGGTTGATAAGCGGAGGCTTATGTTAAACTAGCGACATCTGTCATCGCGGTCCGTGAATTATTAGCACATTCAACTTTTGATGCGTTACGAGCCCTGCGATGTCGTAGCAGCTACATCCTTTGCTACGAATTATCTGCTACGAGCTACGAACTGATTGACTAGCAAAGTGTCTTATCCACGTCTTATCATTTCCAAAATTAATTGCTCTGTGTGTCGTAAACAAATAGCGCTAAGTGATTTGTTAAAATGCGTAGCATGCAAAAAACACTTTCATTATCAATGCCTTAATATTACTTGTGCTAAATATTCGGCACTCTACCCAACGCAGAAACTGTGGAGGTGCGATTCATGCTCAAATGTCACTACAAGTCGCGGAAAGAATTCAATAAAGAATACCCAGGCAAGAGGAGCACCTGGTTGCGAAGATAAAGCTTCCTCTAGCATTTGGGAAAACATCTGAAAGAAAAGAATCAACGGTGACGGGCCGGATTACTGAAGATAAAAAAAGCATATATTTATTAAGTAATTCGATGGAGGATCTTTCTAGCCATGATTTGGATATGAGCTCGACCCTCCTTGATACAACTGCAAGAAACCTGCCGAATGTGACACAAGTGAATGACTCGTTGGTACAGGGTCTAAATGAACAAATTTCTGCTTTGAGCATAGACCTAAACAGCGCAAACGAGGAAATTATCACCTTAAATGAAGAAAATACCAAACTGAAACTAGAAGTTCAAGAGCTCAAAAAGAAAATTATATTCGTGATGAAACTTAGCTCTAGCATCACTTCCACGCCAGTTTCAACGATTTCACTAAATTCAAGCTCTACGCAGAGGAAGTCAAAAAAGAAAATCGTATTCGGAAAATTAGAGTCCACTCAAAAGTCCTGTCTAAATATTAACAGCCCTTAGACAATTGAAATAGACACTGCACAAATGCCTGACCAGAACATAAACATTGTCACGGTAGAGGAGATTAAGAGTAACAACAAACTTTTACTAGAATCAAACGAACAAGACAAGTCCTATCTCAATGTGAACAGCCTTAAAGCAATTGAAAAGGACAAGGAGGCAAAACTGGTGCAGTTTTGCCTCTAAAGTGTGACATTCTAAAGGTTGGCACAATATTCTACTATTTCCACAACCAAAAATTAAAAATTGAACAAAAATTACTGGAAAACAACTCCAAGATCCCTAAAATAGGTACCATTCCCTATTATTTCAAACAAACAACACCCACCACTGAAACACAAAGAGAAGTTTTTTTTCGCAAACAAACAAACGCAAATAAAAACTTAAATTGTCAAAGGCAGGCACAACAGTAGCACATATAAACATACAAAGTTTTAATGATAGGAAACAAGCGCTACTTGAAAATTGGCTTCAATCAGAAGAAGGCCGTAGTGTTAAAGTTTTATGCCTTACTGAACACCATAGAGTGAAAACGGATCTAGAAAGAATGTCTTTTAGGGATTTTAGTCTGGCATCGTCGTTTTGTCGGGATACTCGAAAAAGTGAAGGCGGAGTATGTATTTTTGTTCACGACAGCCTGCATTTTGATGAGCTTCCCTTAATAAGGCAACGCACAATTTCAAATATTTTAGAAGTCTGCGGTGTCAGCTTGCTCGGGGTTTTGTGATTTGTACTTATAGGCCAAAAACTATTAAAAATGATAAGTTTGTTGAACATCTTGAAAATGTTTTAAACACAGTAGGAAACAGAATCGACAAACCATTTTTGCTGTGTGGAGATTTCAATGTAAATTTAATGGAACATGGAAGGGAAAAGAGCGAGTTTCTAAGTCTACTGAAATCATTTAATGCTAAACCGTTTGTACTGGAACCCACGCGCATAACAGCCCATAGTAGTACTTGCATCGACAATATTATTTCCAACATGAATTTACGCAATGTGAAAGTAGTTGAGCCAGGTTTATCGGACCACAGCCTTCAGCATGCTACACTTGATATAAAGATCAAATCAAATCCACGTAGTATTTATAAACAAGTGAGAGACCTCAATAAATCAAATACAGACGAGTTCAAAGATTTTTTGAGTTGCGTATGTTGGGAGCAGATATACTCGATTTCAGATACGGATCAGTCTTTTAATCTGTTTCACGATATACTCGTTAGTGCGTTTGACAGGTTTTGTCCGTTGAAAACAGTACAGGTTGAGAAAAAATATCCTAAGCCAAAATGGATTACACCGGGTATTCAAAAATCCTGTGAAACAAAGCGTGAACTTTTTATTGAACTTAAAAATTTAAACCAAGATTCCATAGTTTCAAAAAATTAGAAATCCATACTTTCGAAACACTACAAAATATACTGTTCGTTTTTGCACAGGGTGGTATCGTATGTAAAGAAAAAAGACAACGAATGTCTTATTCTAAATTCAAAAAATAAAATTCAAACTGTCTGGAATATAGTAAATAAAACTATCAAAGGGGAAAAATCTAAAAAAAATGAAAGTTTTTCGGGACTCACAGATGGTGTTAAAACGATAATCAGTGAGCTAGAGGCCCCAGACTTATTTAACGCTTATTTAAGTACAAGTAGCACTCCTATAAATAAAAACGAGCTACATAGCATTGAACTTCCCAGCTTTCAAAACAACACCATGTTTATCAATCCCATATCTAGACATGAAATTCTAATACTTGTGTCTAGTTTCAATAATAAAAAGTCGTGTGGTTTTGACGGTTTACCAATCACTATTATTAAAGAAATTATAGAGGTAGTTGCCGATCCTCTGGTCTATCTCATAAATCGATCAATAGCCACAGGTATTTTTCCAGAAAGGCTTAAAATAGCTCATATCATTCCTCTGCACAAAGGTGATAGTAGACTGGAAGTTCAGAATTATCGCCCCATTGCGTTGTTGCCCTGTCTTTCATAGATCTTCGAAAAATTTTATTCAAACCGTTTGACAAACTTTTTATTAAAATACAAAATACTGTCCAAAAACCAATTTGGTTTTCAAAAGGGTAAGTCAACTATTGGTGCTGTTTTCGATATGATGGATTTTGTGGCGGACTCTCTAAATATAAAGTCAAACGTGGTAACTGTTCTACTGGACTTATCAAAGGCTTTTGATTATGTCGATCATCACGTGTTGCTATGCATCCTAAATCGGTACGGTATAAGAGGAAATTGTCTAGACTGGTTAAAGTCTTATCTGACAAACCGCCAACAAAGTGTTAAGCTCCCTATGTTTGACTCCAGGACAAACACACTTTCAAACAAAATATCCCTAAGTACTGAGATGACGCAAGGTGTGCCTCAAGGTAGTGTCCTGGGTCCCCTGCTGTTCATATTATATATTAATCATTTACCCCAAATAGTCAGTAAGAAAATCACTATGTTTGCGGATGATGTCTCAGAATTCTTTGAATTTGAAAGAAATAATACAACACAGCTGTTTCCTGAGATAAATGAAACTATCAATGCCATAGTCAAGTGGTTAAAATATATTGGACTAAAAACAAATGCAGGAAAAACAAAAATGATTCATTTCCGAAATTATAATACCCCTAGACTGGAACCAAATCTAACTGTGGACAATACTACGGTTGCCCTTGTAGACCAAGCCAAGTTTCTGGGGATTTTCGCAGATGAGTACATGAATTGGAAAAAGCACATAGATACCCTTGAGACAAAACTAAGTAGTTTTTGCTATGCATTGAGATGCTTGTCAACAGTTACTAGTTGTAGCAAGCTAGTAAGTCTAGTAAGCCTGCAGCATGGCATGTGTTGACATGCCATGCTGCAGGCTTACTATGCGTTTTTCCACTCTAGGCTTCTGTACGGCTTGGCATTGTGGGGTGGCAGCGTTGATATAGAAAAGTTGTTTGTCTTACAAAAGAGATGCGTTCGTATTTTAAGTGGTGTCAAATCAAGTATAGTAACTTATCGCGGCCTATTTTTAAATTGGAAATACACACTGTCACAGCGCTCTACATTATGGAGCTCTGCAAATTAATAAAGCGTTATCCTGAAAAGTTTCCCATCAGCTCTGAACGCAATAGTAATAGGCTAAGAGATAGGTTTAAGCATGACCTTAAGACTAGGTACTGTAGAACTACGTCCTATAGTAGAAGTACTAGTAATATGGCAGTCTGCGTTTATAATAATCTACCGTCAAATATAAAGCTTCTCTCGGGTGATCAGTTTCTGAAGGCCTTGAAGCAGTACTTACTGCTTATGTGTCCTTATACGTTGACTGAGTTTTATGAATACGGCAAATTATTGTCTTAGAAAGTAGGTATTTACTGTTTTACGGATAAGACTTTTTATTTTATTATTTTTCATACTTTTGACTAGCGACATAAATATTAACTCAAAATAACAATTCAATTCAATTCTAATCCAATAAAATAATGTTTTTATAGAATTATTTATGATTAAAATACTATTATCTAATTAAATTGAAAATACTATTATCTAATTTTCTCTAATGTTAATCTAATTTACTTAATCTAATTTAATTATATTGATAATTATGATTATTAAATTGCCATGCCGCCATTGGTAAAATTACATTAGCACATTATATTATATTACTTAAGATCTGTAACAAATACTGTAATTTATCGCAATAAAATGAAATGAAAATGAACATGCGCCCTGCTAGCGCATAGCAAACATAGTTTTAAAATAAAAACTAAAACATAAGATGTCAAATAACAAATAAAGACCCTAACATGCGCCCTGCTAGGGCATAGCAAACATGGTTTTAAAATAAAAACTAAAACATAAGATAGTAATGTACTTCCTATGGTACAATATCTTAATCTTATAGAAATCTCTCTTTTCTTTATAACAAACTCTAAACGTAGAAAAATAAAAAGTTTATAAAATTTTAACATTTAACAAATTATACTATCTTTGTTGGGTAGGTTCGTAATCATAAAACTCTTCTAGGTTGTAAAATGTATTGGCTATTAGGAATTTATGTAGTGTGTTCTTAAACTCTTTAAAGTATTCTAAGTTTTTTATAGAAGGTGGTAAGTTATTATATTATTTTTACGCACATGTTGTAAGGGCCTGATGATACAAATACTAGCTTAGAGTCTGTGGCAGCTAATTTAGGTCGAGGTCTAAGGTTTGCTGGGCGTTCGCGCATAGGGAACATGTGTAGATGTTTTCTTACAAATAATGATAGTTCGATATCGTGCATTCTTCTTGTAGAACCTTCCACATTCTCGCACAATATTCCTCCATCCATCACCAAATAGATCATTCAGCGGTGCTGCATTCAACAGTGTGTTAAGGCGGTCCCGCGCCCGGACTAGCTGAGAATGCCAGCGCGCCACCGCATCTTTTGGGGAACTTGTAACTTGGGGGCATTGTGCATCACCCCCATGGAATTATCGTTCGTTCTTGGTCTATTATTATATCGCTCGGAAAATGACAGCTTCAGGGAGCTGTATTCGAGCAGCAAACTTTTTTTAAATTTGTGCGTTAACTCCGCCTTTAACAAGGCAGCTGCTGGGCACTCCCGTAGAATCACAAAGCGTAATGCACGTCTACTCAATCGTTTTCACCCCCAAAACCAAGTGGAAACTTTATTCATAAACTTGAAATCTGGCGAAACATTCAAGTCTAAATTATATTATTTCTAAATGTTCTTAGGCGGTCTTAGTGTCACAGAGTACAGAAGACTACAGCTTATCGAAATTAATTCTTCTTTCAGAAACAAGAGAAACAAGACATGACGGCGATAAACATAAAAAGGCTTTTACAAGTTTCGCGCCTAATTTAACAAATTAGGAATAAATCATGATTAACGTACATTTTACGAGAGAGAAGATATTCTCCAAAAATTCTTCGTTGTACCTTGCGTTAAATTGTTATCAAAATACTTTGCATCTATGTGACGTTCGTGAACAACATTATACCAAGAATGAAAAAACTTCGCGGTCTCGCGAGTTAACAAAAGATACGGAAAAATTTATGTTTACCCGATATAGTACGACCGAAAGGCTGATATTCTGTGTCGAAACAGGGCCGAGATGGTAGATAGTAAAAAAATATTTCCATGAATATAGCGAATTATAATTGGAAGTAATTGCAGTGGCAGTATAGTGAATTAGAAGAGTAATGAAAGGATTATATAAACCATTCCTTTGCCGAGTCCCTTTATGAGGCATCGCGATTTTGAACCTAAGAAAATCCAAAACCTGTAGAATACGATTAAAATCAGTTAAAGATTCAGCTTTTCTCGGATATCATCGCCTAAATCCGGAGACGGAAATGACACGAAATACATTACCGCGATTTATTTTAGGTAGCATTCAATTTGAAGTATCATAAACGAAATGTATAGCACCTGACAAGAGAACATTACTAACAGGTAGACCTAAGAAATTTATTATGCAGAAGCGACATGAATTTAAAAATTTATAACATCTATAGCATCTAAACATATATACATGGGACCATCTCGGAAGTGTATCGGTGAAACTCATATAAGTGTAAGTGTTTACAAAAATAATTTTGTAAATCAGTTCACGCATCTTCTAGAAATCTTATAACATACAACGATTAAGATTCTAGTATGTCATACAAAAAAAATCATTCACGTCGAATTGAGAACCTCCTCCGCCTCCTCCTCCTCCTCTTCACTATCTGAATCATTTACATTAATTATAAAACGCTCGCTAAACACATCAAATTTATCTTCTTCTGTTAAGAATACATCTTCACACTTTATTGCATGATTACAAACTTTCGTCCATTCTTCGGGTCCTAACATTTAAATTTTTTCTTTTATTCTTTTTAAACAGACGTTATGTTTATCCATCAAAATGCTCCTGTTATTGTTGGTTTTTCTAAATCTGAATCCCATGTCTCGGATTATATTTCGCAGAGATGAAATTGAGCCTTTGAATCCCATTTCCTCTTTTAGTTTTTTGTGTAGTGATCGTAACGTAGGAAACTCTTTAAATCTTTCATGAAAGTTATATATCATCCGTAGTCGTATCACGCAATAATCAAAATCATCCATTTTTAAACGATGTTTTTTGCCGAGCACTTCTTTGGATTGTTGATCTTTAGGTGACTGATCAGAGAGCTTTTCGTTTTCCTTCAAAATTTTTAACACGCTGCTTTTCGAAACTCCGGTTGCTTCACAAACCCTGTCCAATTTTTTTTTGATGATATTTACTTTCTTCTTTTTTCAATAAATTAGCTTCTTTTCTAAAATAGTTATATACATTATTTATAGTTACACGAGATTGAGCAACAATTTTTATACCACGCTTTAAATCTGTTGAAGCCAAGATTCTAGAACAAGAACAAGATTAAAGAACTATTGTAAGTCAATTTTGATAAAATTTGATAGAATCGAATATTTTCACGAATGAAATTAGCGTTCATAAAGATAAATGTATCATATACGTCACACTGTTTTATTGACACTAAGAAGGCAGACTGCCAAAATAGTTAATTATTTTTCTTATTTCAATATAAAGGTTGTGTTAGTTTTGAGCTACAAAGGCTTTGAGTAATAATGTATAAATACTAGAGATGCTAGCTCGCACAAAATATGTGCCCGGCCTCTTGACGAGAGGGGTACGCGCGGGGCGAGAGCGGGCGTGTCAGTTGTCATAGATAAAAATCTTTGCGCGCAGATACGACATGCCGTAATTCTGCACGTACAGTCGCCTTTGCCCAAAAGTATACCTATTGAGTGAATCCTGCCTATAATAATTGCATACTTTTAAGCGCAGGCCACCTACTATGTGTATTAGGGAATGAAATAAAATAGAATTTGCACATATCCAATACTTTAATTGGGGATTTTTTTTCTTTCATGGGACTTTCCATAAGTTTGTGACGTGAATTTTCATGTGCAATAAAAATATATGAAATATACGACATGCATAACACGTTGGTAATGGTATTCGGAAATGTTACATCTGAATGTAAAAACCTTGTTACTCTTTGATTTTCAAAGAGAAAACATGGTTGTCGCTTTGTTGATTTTTGTAATTCACAAAATATGATTGAATATGTCAATTTTACTGAAATCACACTGTACTTTCGTCTGAAAAGTTATTCCTTGGCTTTTTTGTGTCTTTACTGTGTAGTTTTTACAGTACCGCAGAGCACACGATGGATTTATTTAGTTTCTTACTCTCGCAATCAAACGCGTCACGGCTCGGCAAGCGCTTGGTACAGACTGCATTGGTGTTCATCATCAAGTTTTCATCTCACGCACCCATTCTGGGGCGTGGGGAGTCAGGGTCAGATCATCGGATCTCTTCCTGAAGAAGCGCCTTTGTCCACTCCTATGGACAGGTCATCGGGGGGCCCTCGCGGGCGGTGGAGATCTTCTCACTTGGGGTGTTCCGTTGGATGATCGCCGGCTAGGCAACCAGGTCGCGTGGCAGGCGGCGGCGGTCACGCGGGCGCGTGTGGTACGGCGCCATGTCGCGGATATGCGGATGTTATGAGCTATCCGCACGCGCGAACATGCCCTTCGCCAGTCTCTGGACAAACTGGTCCACTGGTTCCCATCTGAGGTCCCTCTGGATCGTCGCATTCCTCACGTAGCGGGGGGCGTCGACGATGGTACGCAAAGAGAGGTTCTCTTGGGCTCGGAGTCTCCGTTTGTTTGTCTCCGAGCACAGGGCGTACCATGCCGGGGCCGCGTAGGTGAGGCGGGATCTCACGTGCATTGGTGTTGAGTGAATTCACTCTACTTATAGCTCCAAGAAATTCAGTTGCGCGCCTACTCTAGTATTTATACATGATTACTCAAAGTACAAAGGAGGTTTTGTTGCTCATATCGGTCTTGTATTGTATTCAATCAGACAACGAGTAATATAATTAAAAGTCATATCTGTAAATTGATAGCTCTATGTGAGAGATGAGGGATTCACGACAATTTCCGAGGTTGGCCGAATCGTTAACTGATTTTAATCGTATTGTAACAGGATAATGTCAGCTAGCTCTAGCTGACCGTGGCACGCAAGGGGTGTTGGTGTTAAGTTGTGTGTCAAGAAAGGATAGATCAAAGAATACAGTGAATGCGACACGCTTATTTTGATGTCATTGTAATTGTTACTTCTTTATTGTCAACATACGTCGCCTTGGGGCAGTCTGTTCTATCCTCCTGTATTCCTGTCTGGGGTGGAGCAGGAAAATCCAAAATGCTTTGTCTTGAGAGGGCACAGAGGTCTCTCCTGAAGGTGATATTTCTGAAGCCATACCGGTTTCCGACTACCGAACTCTACTCTTTATCAAATATATTGAGTGTAAGACAAATTAACATACTCCAGCTGATCCTCAGGAGACATTGACAGGATCCCAACTGCAAGACTATGACAAATAAAAGACATAACATAGTTGACAAGACTCCGGCACACAAAACAGTATTCGCTCGTAAACAGTTCAACATACAGTCCAATATAATATACAACAAAGTTAACGAAATTTTAAATGTTTATTTAAAGCTATCATTCGAGTGCAAAAGCAGTCTCAAAATAGCTCAAAACCCTGGACTATAAAGAAACAGAATTAGTTCTCGAAATTAAAAAGTAAAAATCAAAATAAAATCAAAACAAAAAACAATGATCATATTTAATTCCGATTTCATTACATTATTAAATTTTTACATGAATTTAATTATTACATATTTTATTTAATCAATGTAATTTAATCAAAACAATATTCTATAATATCCAAGCACTTTGACAGATCTATCAATTAATAAGTTCAAGAAATACATCAAGCAAAGGCTTATTTCTAAAGCTTACTACAGTATTAAAGAGTACATAGACGATAAAAATGCTTGGGACTGAATTGTTCTAATTAATTGTGAGCATCCTCACTGCCAGAGTTTCTTTTACTGGACACTTGGAGGCCTTTTACACCTCCAAAGATTAATTTAATTATACAACTCTTGACTGTGGGGACCATTTACATCTCCTATCATCATTGTATTATTCACTAAAGAGACTATACATCTCTGTTATTTATATTTTAATTATTTTATTATGACATTTGAGACTTTTTACATCTCTCAGAAACAATAATTAAGTACTTTTTTTTCTGATAATATGATACAAATAATAATACCAAATGTTCTGTAAAAAATGAAATGAAATGACATGTGAAAGTGCCCTTGTGGCCTATTTACAGAATAAACGTTTTGAGTTTGAGTTTGAGTTTGAGTTTGAGTATCTTAGCACAGGGCCTTATTGTAAACTAGTTGAATTTTAATTTTGAATAAATGATTTTGTATTATTATTATTTTGTATTTTTCCTACCGACTGGTGGCGTGGAAATGTATTTTGGCCAAAATACATGTTGAAATAGACTAGTACGATAAAAAAATGATTTTAGAAAAAAAGGTTTAGACAAAAATTATAGGAATTTTTGTCTAGTTCATTTCAACGATAGACTAACGATAGGTAACATGATATATTGCCAAAAATCTGTTTTTAGTTGCCATTTTTCCAATATTGCGGCTAACGCTCTCACCCATCGAGGTCTAAAACTAAATTTTTTCATGACTATTCTATATTTAATCAAACCAAATTAAATAATTTTCTACACCACCTTTTGTAGGGCGAAATTACCTGCTGGGCCATAGGGATCAACAAAGAAACTTAAGTGTGGTGTAGGTACTAAAGGTAAATATTAGATAACAATACTACCCAAATCGAACTAGGCCCTACTAACTTCAACAAGGCTTGTGTTATGGGTACAAAACGACGACATATTTAATAGAGATAAATACTTATGTAAAAACACTGAAAATATATAAGGCTAAGAAACAAATATTCAAACTCAAACTCAAAACGTTTATTGCGACATTGTGGTGGTATATGGTGATATATATATATAGAATTTGAAGAACCGACAATGAACCCAGTGAGAACACTGCAATATCTTCATGCTCATCACACAAATATTTGCCCTTACCGGGATACGAACCCAGGACCGTCAGCTTCGTAGGCACGGTCATTACCCTCTTAGCTAATCCGATCGACAAATTGAGGTCTAACTAATTAATTAATTATTAAGCTACAAAATGCTATTAGCTCTGCGTGCACATAGCGACATACCTTTTTCCATACGGGGGGGCATTGACACAATTAATTAAATTAAGTTCTGCGGCTTACGCTGTTAGGAACATCAGACAAAGCACGGATGTGGCTACATCTAGGCTAGTATATTTTAGTTACTTTCATAGTGTCATGTCCTATGGTATCTTGTTGTGGGGGAAAGCAGCGGATATTCAAACTATTTTTATTTTACAGAAAAGAGCTATTCGAGCAATTTATAATTTAAAACGAACAGACTCCTTAAGAGAGCTTTTTAAAGAAATTGACATACTAACAGTAGCTAGTCAATTTATTTTTGAAAATATAATGTATGTACGCAAGAACCTTAAAACATATTCCAAACTTAGCGACAGCTGTAATGTTAACCTAAGAAATAATCACAGACTATGTGCGCCCCGTTTTAGACTCGCGAAGGTTAGCAATTCTTTCAAGGGTCAGTGCATTCTCTACTACAATAAGATACCTCTGGAGATTTTGAAATTACCATTTGAGCAATTTAAAAAGCATGTTAAAGCGACTTTGTCGAAAAAGGGATATTACAATGTTCAAGATTACTTAAATGACAGGACTGTATGGGGTTAATCTGGCTCAACAAAGACCTTGCTGTTAATAATTTTGTAATTATTTATTCCTGCTTATTAATCATAACAATTAAATTTTTCATATTTGTATTAGTTAAGCACAACCTATTTTTAAAAGAGATCTAAAAATAAATCTGTGGAAGTTTCTACGCCCTTCTACTCCCACAGTGGTCCAATGTAGAGAAGAGGCAAAAAATTACGTTTGCTAAGTATATGTAAATATCTACAGTAATAAAGTACTTTGACTATTGACTATTGACTAATTCAAAATTCAAAAAAATAAAAAAGAGTTTATTACCATAAGAAACACATAGGTAACATTTGGAGAATGTCAAATCTTAAACTAACACATTTATAAGATACAGGGAAATATAGAACTCAATTTGAATTCCGTCACCTCAATGTTTTAGATGCTGGAGGCAAAGATGCGACTAGAAACCTCCAGCTTTATACGTTATTTTTACAGAATTGGAGCAAACACCTTCCCAAGCTTTCTTGTCTTCTACATAATCTGATAGTTTGTAGTAAGCTTTTTTACATAAGTGATTTTTAACAATATTTTTAAATTTATTTACAGACAATTCTTGTAACTCAGTTGGTATTTTGTTGTAAAAGCGAATACATTGCCCTTTAAAAGATACATTAACCTTATGAAACCTAGTAGTAGGTATAGCTAGTTTATTCCTATTTCTAGTGTTGACATTGTGCCTGTCGCTATTCTTAGGAAATTATCAATATTTTTGTGAACGTACATTACGTTTTCATAAATATACTGACACGGCACTGTCATAATGTTAATTTCCTTAAATTTACAACGCTGTGACTCTCTGGGACCCAAATAGTAGATTGCACGAACAGCCCTCTTTTGCAGCACAAATATTATGTTAATGTCTGCAGCGTTCCCTATCAGCAGTATGCCGTAAGACATAATGCTATGGAAGTAGCTGAAGTAAACTAGTCTAGCTTTTTCCTCGTCCGTAAGAAGACGGATTTTTTGACTGCATAAACTGCGGAACTGAGTTTTTTCGATAGCTTATCTATGTGTGGGCCCCACTGAAGCTTATTATCTAAGGTAATTCCTAGGAATACCGTGCTATCTACAATTTCAAAATTTTCACCTTCAACATTAACATTAGCCGAGACTTGTTTAATATTGGGGAGTATAAACCGAATACATTTAGTTTTGTTATTGTTCAGTAAAAGATTATTGGCACTAAACCAATTGACTACCTTTAAGATTGCATTATTCATATCTTCAAAGTTCAAACTGCGTCGTTTCATTTTAAACAAAAGTGAAGTGTCATCTGCAAACAGTACAATCTCATGATTATCTCTGACAAGATGTGGCAGGTCATCAATATAAACCAAAAACAGGAATGGCCCGAGTATGGAACCCTGCCGTACACCCATAGTAACAACAAACCCTGGAGATCGTTTTCCATTAATGTCAACTCTCTGTATCCTGTCATTTAGATAAGAAGAGAGAAGATCTAAATCCATGTCATTCAGATAAGAAGAGAGAACATCAATGATCCACCTAAATAATTTTCAAGTGTACCAAATTTTTAAGTGTACCAAAACTGAGAAAACCATTTCGAGATAATTGTGCTCTTGACCAAACTATGTTATTCCCATATCCTTTGAACTGTCAAACCCAAAAATGCAAAATGGCCGCTTCTGTCACGGGGTCGCACGCGAACTCCGCGCGCTAACGTCCCGTTACAGTTATGGCCATGACATTATGTAGTTTTCTTCGCGACTACTGCGAGGAAATAAAATAAATTTTACAAAAAATATTATAAAGATAAATTAGGTTGTTTACTGCTTCTGACAGAGTTCGCCATCTTCCGCAACGGGGTTAAAAACTGAAAGCTCGTCGTAGATGACAGCACTGTTGAGTGTTCCTAAGAACCGCCATATTGTCTATTTGTTGTTGTTTGGTATTCAATATTAGATATCTCGTTTAAAATGTATTCGACCTGTAGTGTAGCTAAGTTAAAAGACAAGCTTAGAAAACGAAGAGCATCTGGCATTAGTATAAAAGCAGATTTAGTTGAAAGGTAAGTTAAAAACTGACATTGTTATGATTTCAAGGTTATGTTGCGTTTTTTTTGTAAAGTCCATTTTTTTGTTATAGATTACAGGCGTACGACAGGAATAACCTTGTCGGAGTGGAAGACGCACTTGAGGATGAGATTCCCGTTATTCTTGACTTAGAAGAGATCAGGGATGTGAATGCCAGCACTAATCTTCCAGATCTGTCTAGACGCCATATTCAAGAGTTTTCACAAAGGTAAGAGAGCATTGAATCTTGATATCTTTGTCTTTTAGGATATTACTAAGACAGATTATACATAGGTATCAAATTATCAATATGTTGTTTCAGGTTTCAAGTACCGAATAAAGGAAGACTTCTGTACGAAAGTAGAAGCCTGGTAACTCTTCGTGTTGCTTTTGTTGCTCTTCGTAATTTCATCATTGTCATGAAAAACTGATCTTCAATAGAAATATATTGAATATGACTTCCATAGTATTTAATTAAATGACCCATGGGACTTAATGTTGGGAATACAAAATAGAACTTTGCATAGGTTTCAAAGCCAGTATAGAAAGCAATCACACTATCATTGTCTTTATACATATATCTCTATAGATCCATAAATGTATTCGAAGTTCACTTAAGTGCTCTTTGATTCAGCTGATGAACTAGATTCTTTACTTGTAGGCAGCTCAGCTTATCGGCCAACGGGTATTTCTATTTCACTCTGTACTGTGAATTTTTCATCTCTAAATTGAACTTCACACTTATTTTGGGTTTGGATGCCACTGGGTCCAGCCACAAGGCGTTTCAAAACAAAGTTTCTTGAGACTTTTCTGAAGCTGTCTATCCGATCGTTGTTGTGTTGTCTGTTTGACTGTTTTGACCTTAGAATATGGAAATATTGAGGGTACAGCTATTTTCTTCAACACTTTGTGTATAGATTTATCACCTGTATACGAATTGGATCCATAATGATCTTCAGGTAGAAAATGGGCAGCACTTAACCTTGACGAAGTACTAGCATTCCATTTTTTCTAGGAAGAGCTTTCTCCCACAGTTTTCTTCTTTTAGCTTCTTTGGGGAATAAATTAATCCCCGTATTTTTGCAATCAACAGCTGCACAAAGAGTCATTATAAGAAATTATTCATAAACCAATTGGTTTATTTACATAATTAGTAAGGAAATCTGTCAAATTCATGGAACACTCAACACTGGTGACATCTGAAGTGAGCAAAAGGCAGTTTTTAACCCCCTAGCCATGCACACTTTTAGCATGACAGACGCTTTTACCGAGTTGGCATAAAGCGCCAAAGACTTTCGTTCATCTGAGTGAAGTGCCATGTGTTGGCATGTGACAGAACTATAGCAAACTACCGAACAGTGTTTTTTATGGCCTGTTCAAACAGGTTAATCATTATTTATAGTAGTTTATGTGACTGCTACATAATGGAGGGCATTAATACTCGAGAGTGGGTTTATGAAACGAGCCGCAGGCGAGTTTCATGATAATATCACTCGAGAGTTTTAATGCCTAATCATGTACAGTTACATACACTAGTTTATCAACACACATATCATAAGCTCTCTTTAATGTGTTCAGGAACCGCATGTTCGACCGGCACGGTGGTATTGATAATTCCTTTGCACTTGTTTAGCTTGTTCAGTAGTACCAAATTCACAAACAAAGTAGGGGCGGCACGCAGGCGGGCGTCGGCGTTCGAAATTTGAATGTCATAATATGTAGAAAAATTACACATTATGGTCATAATGTGTAATTTTTCAGATAAGAAATGAGTTTTTACCAAGTAGTTTAACATTATGCTGATCGTAACGTTCGGTTTTTATAAGCAGTAAAGATGGTTTATGATACGTGTGTAGATAAAATAAGTAATTAGACATCTATAACTTGATATATTCAAATCGGTGTCATATGATAGGCTAAAATTTCATGAAATAAAATAAAACTTACTAAGTACATATACAACAATGTAAAGAAAAATGACCATGACCGTCGCTCTGGGTCATATCTTATGCAGAGGATCACCCTTGCGGTGGGTAAAAGGGACCTTTGCATGTGATATGACTTGAGGCGGCCTATTTTCTTAGTTTGTTTATATTTTATATATATTTAGTTTTCTGGCTTAGCGGTATTCGCACATCGGAAACAATCGTGCTGGTGGCAACATCTGGGTGAGACGAGAGCTTAATTGGTGTCCGTTTCAATAAAGCACTTGTTTCGGGAGTTTTCGTGTTTTGTATGACACGTTAAACTGTAGGTCCCGGCTACTATCGCTACTCGTTGTAGTAGTCGTAAAGCTGGTCAGAGGCCCTAATAGGGCAGCTTGAAAACATCTGACAGTCGGGTTGGTCACTAGCCCGACACCCCTCCAACATCCCGCACTGAGCCAGCGTAGTGGAGTATGGCTCAATCTTACTCATATCTGAATAAAAGCCCCTCGGTGGGGCTATTGATGGTCTAAATTATTATTATATTCGTTTTTGACGAAGCTCTAGGCGGAAACTTGACATTTTTATTTGTAATATTTCTTTAATGAATAAGGCTAAGGTGTCGGATTCAAAAAGCATCACTAAGTATTAAAGCTAGGGTTGTAGATATTACACCAGTTTTTGTTTCGTTCTAATAGTCACAGTATTACCGAAGTTATGACAAAAACATATCGGGCATTTCCGAAAGGCTTTGTGAATTTCTCTTACGGCATCTGCGCTTATGATGACGTCACTCTACCCGTCTCGCACTCAGTCTGAGGTTCGGGCGGCCGGTCAACCTCATAGTCCACATTTCTTATTCTTTTCTTACACCAGTTTATGCTGTAAACTATTATAAAATTAAAATAAACTTCGTTTTTTTAGTGTATAATCATATCGTTTTATAATGAATGAGTGATTTGTCAAAGGCCAATCTGACAACTTACCTAAAGTGGACGTTATTATGGTTGCACAGGATTTTTCAAAAAATAGTGACTACGTGGGTGCTGGATTGCGTGGGATAAAATTACAAAGTTAGTAAAAGCCTTTAGTGAACTTCACCCACTGATATGACCGTCTCGTCTATCCATTTGTCCGTCCTAGGTAAACAGTATTTTTTTTCTTTTTATCAAATACCATTCTGGTTTTTTTGTCGACAATCTGTTGAGATTCTCATCATCCTTAACAAACTGAGTTCAAACACGACTATCTTACTATTCCGGGTTCCTGAGTTCAAATACTCATCCAAGTCCTCATTCCATCACGAGAATGAGGACTCGGAGACAGTATCATCTTTAAATATGTTTGAATAAATGTAATGTAATACTTATATATATATATTACATCCATTCATAAGGTGAGATTTATTTAAAGAGCCAAGTTCATACTGAAGACTTGGTAAGTATTCGATCATTTGATTCTTTAGTACAGTTGACAGTAGGTGAACCTTTATGGCCTACGATTTCCCTAACTTATTGATACAAATTCATCTTCTAATAAGGAATTAAAATACCTAGGTATATAGTAATTACAAGTAAAACATCTAAAAATGGGGGTAAAACTTAGATACGTCAAAATGATCTTTACAACTTTTATTTTTATTTCCAATAGGATCAGCTCTCCTTACGGCGTTCATCCACTTTTTTGAATTTTCGGGCTCATTAAGCCACATTAGCACACAAACAAATATCTTATTTGATGTTTTCAGACTCGAGTTATTGCACATCGGCAAAATGCTGTATTTCTTGGTCATTTTAGTATTTATTCGTTAGTACTGTGGGGAGTTCTATACAGTATGGCGCGCTTGAGCCGAATAAGCCCGACCGATCCGATCACCTGACGGGCAAAGTGACGTCATCGCTGATCCTACATGCTACGCTCAGTTGACAAAGTCGTTTCGCGAGGAGTCGAACTTTGAGCTTTAATAACTCCGTCAATTTTTTTATATCAAAAAACTGAAAAACACAGAGTTTTTCTATATTTTTATAAATTTAACTGCATTCACAGACATTTTCGTTAGCCACATTGGTTATAGTTTTGACTGAATAAACTACGTATTCATATAGTTTCCAGATTGTAGATATATTTACCCAGTTACTCAATAGTCAATTGAGGAGGGAAAATGTTAAGTAGTCTTAATAGTTTTAAAGTAAACTTATCCCGTTTAACCATTCAGAGCTGGGAGTAGGAAATTTTGGCAGCTCGAGTTCAGTTGGTATTAATCTTATTGGGCGACTGTTGGTAATATCTTTAGGAAATACTTGGATCTTATTAACCTACGTATACTCCTGGGTTGTGCTAACAGCAAGGAAACATTCTCAACACGGTAATTTTCAAGTTCTCGCTATAGAATCGTGATTTTCCAAATAGTCTTGATTTCGATGGTAATTTTTAAATTAAAAGAGATTTACATTTGAATGCTTTTTATATAAATGGATTTGAATAGACCTACTGTGTGGGCAGCGCGAATAATTATCAATAGAGTCATTTCTATAATAATAGAGATGTTTCAAATCTGTTCTGTATTAAACCATGATTGAAGGTACTCATTAGTTTAGTTGATCATATGATGGCCTTTTTTATTTTTCTCCATGTATAAAGTGTTAAACTTGTAAAAGTGCATGATTTTTCCTTATAATTAAAGATTTGTGTTTTGATACCTTCATCAAATCTTCAAACATAAATTTCAATGTTTTGAAATGATGTTTTGGATGTCCACAACTTCAAAATGGCGTTAGACCAGTCAGACGCTATTATTTCACACGAGCTATCCTTCAACCCTTCAGCGTAATCCAGCCTACGGATGAAAACCCTTATAGATATTTATTTGTATTACCATGGCATAAGGTTCATCGCGATGTCTCATTCAAAATTACGCGCTGGCAGAGTTAAAGCGATTGTGATTTGAAATTGAAAAGAGTTGGGATATGCCGTACAAAATCGAGCTACTGTATGTATCCCATTATTATTCGTTACAAAGGGTTATCCAATCGCCCCCGCTATAACTGTACCTTGTAATTGCAGAAAATCTCGAAATGTGCCCGTCATTGACAGTTCGATCGTAAAAAATAATATATTCTGTTTCCCGCGCTTTTATAAACAATACTTGTACCGTGTTTGCTGCCTGCAATAAAGACATTACGTTTAGTAATTATACTGTTAAACTGCGTGAATCAAGATACTTGGAACATTGCCAAGCTACACAGACTGGAAAACTCCAAGGCTCATTTATTTAAAAAAGTTATAGCTCCACAAACTTTATCTGGCCCCGTGGCTTAAGCTTTTCTTATTCGCACTCGCCATTGAAGCTAGCGACGCTGTCACCGAGCCAGATAACTTTGTGGATCTATATCGTGTAGAGCTAATTGCTCAAATAACGAAGGAAAATGACAGGTCAGGTGTCGCCATGTACCCCACGTACGTCAGGTATCCCATCACCCATTTGTTTAGGAAAAAAAATAGTGATGGTAATGCATTCATAAAAATATCTCAAAATATAAATGATATCTTAAAATTTTTACGACAGCTAATAGTATCACCATAAAATAAGAAAAATATTTACCTATCTTTTAACTTCCCACGTAATCTTCGTTTAATAGTCGTATGAAGATATATAAATCTATGTAGATTCCACATGCAACTTTGGTTCTATTTACGCGATGATTCCATAGATTATTTTCAAGTGCGTTTAACCCATTACCTGATTGTCTGAACTGAATATATTTTATCGAAATAAATTAGATTAATTAATAAATTATTGAATGTACAATTGTACATAATACACGAGTGAAAATACTTGTTTTTGTGAATATATTTTGTAAAAATATAATTTAAGTTTACATGAAAAAGTTGTTTTTGAGGTGCTACTTATTATTTTTCAAATTCGAGCAAAAGCGCAGGCCCCTCGGTCAGAAATTAATAGGCTGAATTTATTTCAATGCCCACCGTGGCGTGGCTACAATAGTGAGCTTGAATACGGACGGAATCATCGTAGAAACATATTTTCTCGAGTGCAGATCACAGACCATGCAAAATTTCTCGGGGGAGCCATTGCAATTCAAAGTTAACAAACGACATACAAACCTATTATTTAAAAATATATATACATAGTCAGGTCATAAGTTCTGTCACATGTGCAATATGAAATAATTTAGACATGTTTATTATTTATGTAAACATTTATATAGCAAAATGAACTTAATAAAACATAGATTCTTATGGTAATAAAGTTTATTCAAAATGACCCCCGCGATTTTGAATACAGGCCTTTATTCTGCGCGGCCAGTCGTCTATCGCAGTACGAACGAGGTCCATGTCAATATCGGCGGCTGCCTTAATCAAGGATGCCTTGAGTGACTCCAAATCAGGATGAGGCTTTGAGCAGGGCTTTTCCTCCAAGTGTTGCGATATCTTGTAATCTAACGGACTCAAATCTGGACTGGAGGAGGGCCAGTCTTCGTGCCGGATGAAGTCGATTTCACGCGCCGCCAGCCAGTCTTGTGTGCTTTTCGCTCTATGAGCTGGCGCAGAATCTTGTTGGAATACCCAGTGCATGTTATTAAACATGGTATGAGAAACAGGTTCCACAAGGTTCTTGAGGACTGTATTTTGATACACAACTGCATTCGTTTTTACGCCTTTCTCACAAAAATGTACCTCAGTTAAGCCCCAATAAGAGACTCCCAACCAAACCATGAGCGAGGATGGAAAATGACCTCGTTGGACACGCGGAATACGGTTGCTCGCTTCTTCACTGCTGTGTGCGTACACCTTATCATTTTGTTTGTTGTAGCTCTCTTCCACGGTGAAAATTTTTTCATCCGAAAAAAGAATTTCCCGATGCTTTTTTCCCGCGTACCGCTTCAACAAAGCGCGGCATCTCTTCAGTATCAGGTCCATTAAAAGAGCGTCCAAACGATGTCCTGTTTTTCTTCGATATGCCCTAAGCCCTAAGTCTTCATTTAACACCCTTTTCACCGTGGTCCTGCTTAACCCCATCTGAAGGGCCAACAGTTTCTGCTTACGTATGGGATTTCTTTGAATTCGCGCCTTCACAGCTTTTAATCACTGCTGGAGTCCTAACAGAGCGAGGGCGACCACTTCTTGACCTGACATCTACACTAGAGTCTTCATTGTATCGTTTTATGGTACGATAAACGAATCTTTTGGTTATATTCAAATTTTTCAGTAAGTCGAAAATCTGAATTGGCGCGTAACCGCAACGATGCAACGCAATAACTGCGACACGGTCTTCTTTAAGTGTCCACTCCATATTTAAAAATGAGGAAAAATCTCAAAAAAGTACACATTTTTATTTTCATGAAAAATTCGAAATTCGAATTCAATAAACTTTTTTGTGGCCAGCGTTCTAAATTCAAAAGTTTTTATTGTGTGACAGAACTTATGACCTGACTATGTATATATACTGTAAATGGTATTTTAGTATAAATTCAAAAGACGAGAGAAGCTGAGGAGTTGCTGTGGAAATAAATAGCAGCATTTAATAAGTACCCTTGGAGAGAAACTTCATCAAAGAAAATAGTATTTTCATAATACTTTCGTCATTTATTTTGCATGAATGCAACATCTGAAATACGAATATTATACAGTCATGCATAAATTTCATTTATCAAATAATGTGAAAAATGTTTGTTTAAAAAGGGATAAGTTTTCTGTAGCACATGTAACCTAGCATCATTTTGTATGTAAGCAATAATTTAATGGTACATCTTCTATTATATTGATTCATCATCTTTACCATTGCAACAGAATATGAGATATCCAGCGCCAATTCACAAACAACAATTGATATATCTCAGCGTTACTCATAATATTTTAGCATTAAAATTGTTAACTCAGCAGTAAATTTTGCTAGTGGGCCCTCTTTAAATATATCAGAGATTAAAGATCAGTCCGGTAATAATACCAAACTGCCTTCAAATAATTCATTGAATAAATTTCTTCGACAACTAAATTAATAAATCATATATTTTTTTCATGAAAGTTTGGATGTAATTCCTGGATTTTTGACGATTTTAGGTTGCATTAAAAAGAAAATCCGAATCAGTCTTGCGTCTAGACTATAGTGTTTTTGAGCTAGAGGCGACCGCACTCTGCTGCGCACCGAACGAAATGGAGCGGCTGAGGCTGGTCGGCAGCAAGCCGAGGCTGTGGAGGCAAGCGTAGTAGCCGTATCTTAAGCAATTTCAAAATAATAATGCGAATCTACAGAATCTAGTTTAGTAGATTCAGTCGTCAATTACTTTTGCTGACGTGTAATAATAAAGCTTATGTAATTAGAGGTCAATTATTTTATAGATGCAGTTGATACACTTATTAGAAGCTGGCGATATTTAGACATATTACAAATTTAGTTGCTACAGAATTATCACGATGCTGAGTTAAATTAACCTTTAAAATGATTATATAAAATAATTATATTATTATATTATATTATTATATTATATTATTGTTTAAAATTTATTGCTTACTTATTAATATAGTGGGATTTGCACATTACATTTTGCAGACGAAACTAGTATTTAAAAAAAGCTAATTCAAATAACACCCGTAAAAATATTCAATAAAGTTGAGAGTAAATTCTATGTAACCTAAGATATTTTGCGACTAAGAAAAATAGTGTTTAAAATTAGATTGAAGACATTTTTTAACACTTATAAAACAAAAGAATACAACTACCACTGTAGTGAAGCTCATCTCACAATGACTAGAAAGTATTAAAATTGTGGTGTTCAAAGAGATATTCCAATACCCCATCCAATACGAATACCGATTCTATAAACCAACAAACCAATCCAATTCAAAACCTGACGAATTAAATTAAAATCTTGAATGCTTTGCAGATTTTCAAGAGATTCATCACCTAAAATATCAAACGAAATCAAATGAGAGAGAATATTTTAGGCAACCAACTCAAATGAAATGTATTGGGTCAGGTGGGTTTAAATGATCCATTATGACCTTTCAATAAATGCTTTGAAAGGTCATTGATATTAATATTATCCAGAGCAGATTGTAATGCCGTTTGTCTCTCGACGGTCTGATGGGTGTCCGGTTAAACATGTGTACATTTAAGCCCCTCCGAACCAATATCAGAAAATTCTTGCCTCTTTTTCATAGAAACCAATTAGTGGAATTTATTATAACGCAAAGATGTTGGTATTTTAAAGAGTGAAAGAAGTCGTCATTATGAGATTTTTGAGGGTTACGTACTTGAAAGGTTCCATACAGGACCTTATTGCTAAGCTGTCCGTCCGTCCGTCTGTCTGTCTGTCAGTCACCTGTCTGTATCTCATGAACCTTTATAGCTAGAGAATTGAAGTTTTCATAGATTGGTATTTCTGTTGCTATTACAGCAAAACAATAGTATTCCTATACACTCTTGTATAGGAATACCATTTTTTTCTGTAGTGGATATTTTCGCGTTTACACTCAACAGCTGAAAATGTGGCTGAGTTGCTCATTACAGGATCTTACACAAACTGAGCGTTAATTAGGGGATGTTTTGATGAGGATAGGATGTAAGCAACCCCATTTGTTTACTTAAGTATATATTCGAATACCTGTGTAAATATGGACTTGTTACGCAATTAATAAAAAGTTGAGGCAAAATGAGTTTTTTATGTTAGGTTTGTAGCAATGTTTTATGCTTTTATTGTTTCTTGGTCAACTCTGATTTCATAAAATGTTAGAAGAAGCCACTTGTGGCTACTTGAGTTGCTCAGGCGATCTTGTTAATCAGTCGGGGTTTAAGTCAATGTAGGAGGCTGGATTTGTGCTCAAGACGTATGTATCGACTGAACCCTTTACGTGGTGACGATTATTGGCAGAGTTACGTACGTATACCTTTGGCTGTAATACCGGTTTAATAAATGGGTAGAACTGCCATTATATTATGTCTGACTTTTGTGAAAAATCTGAAGTAGAGTATCATCATTATCTTCATTCTAATACAAGCAAATATTTACGAATAAACTGGACGTGATAGAGGAATAATCTTTCAAGGGATATTTTTGTAAGAAATGACAATGACGCGTTTAATGACTTATTGACGCATCATTGTAATAAACACTAAATAAAAACGATTTAATCAGAGCATTTTGTCAATTCAGAGGATATTGTCAATCAACGATAACGAACAACATACGGGTATGTTTCATATATATATATGTCACCGGAAAATAATACGATCCGCAAGTTTATTAATTTCCTAATTTTTTTCCGCAATTTTATAAATATACTAACCTAACCTAACCTCACATAACCTAACCTAACCTAACCTAGCCTAATATAATCTAAAAGCAAGTTTATAAATTTCCAAGGAAATTTATAAACTTGCGGATCGTATTATTTTCCGGTGAGATATATATATTAATGCTATTATCAATGTAACCATTGATGTCCTTACTTAGGGGCATGGGCCTTGACCAATATACAAGTAAGATTGAGCCATGCTCTACCACGCTGGCTCAGGACGGGTTGATGGCGAGGTGTCGGGCTGTGGCTAACCCGACCGTCTGAAGTCATCAAGCTGACGTAGCTGTACGACTATTACCACGTGTAGTCCGAAACATGGAAAATCGGAAGCGCCCAAAACAAATGCCACATAGAAGCGGTCACCCATCCAGTACCCTTCTCAGCCAGATGTTGCTATCCCCACGATTGTTACTTCCGCTAGGCCATGGAAGCTTACGCTATTACCACAGATTAGATAATAGTTACTTCGACTATTACCGTTATTTACCACTAATATGCAACTTTTATTTTCACACACACTTACACAGCTTCCCCCTTTCCCTAAACGGGGTAGCAGAGGCGCACAGTCACGCCCATATTTAGACAGATATTCAATACTCCATTTTGCGTGACACGGATCAAGCCCATCGACGTAGTTATGGAGATAAGAAGTGAAGGCTATTATTTCCATATTGTGCAAAATATACTCAATACAATACCAGTAATATAGTGAACTAACATGAGCGGAAAAAGCTTTTGATCACCCTTTTATTCGGTCGACTCTTCAAATATTTGAAGAGTCGACCTGTACCTGACCTGTCGACTGTAGCGATATTTGTGTTTCTCATGGTAACTCATGTATTTTACTCTCGGGAACTTGTGAGTTATGAACTGTGTGAGCAACTGATGAAGAAGAACACAGATGGCCACCGGAAATACTCAGTACTAGGTACCTATCCCACAGGACGATTATTTCATTGCGGTGACATTCATTCATCATGGTGACATACCAAGAGAGCTTCTGGACAATTTATCAAGAATGGAGAAATCGACGAAACTCGATGATTAATAAAGTCACTATTTGGGTATGGTGTGAGTTTATTATCTCTAGGGAAGTACGACTTGGTAAAGTGGAACTGACGATAAAGACTACAGATAGGTACTGAAACTTCTAAATTCTAGATTTAATAAGTTTTGATACGGTTGCTAAAATGGTGGCTTATCATAGGGTTTGATTGAAGTCGGTAATTGTACTGTTTTACTTTTTATTTACGACGACGGACGGAATAGTACGGAGGCGCTATGTGCGTTTGGGGTGAATGGTTGTCAGGGTGTGTGTGTATGTGGGTGTGTGTATGTGTATGTCCGTTTCTGTTTTCCTGGAAAACCACTGGAACGATTTTGATGCGGATTTATCATATATTAAATTAATTATAATTTCAGAGCAGGTTTTTAAACATGTTTATTGGCTGTAGACTACCAGGAGGCGTTGCAGCAGCCAGAATGGTTGACGCTTGGGGGCTTCCTCAACGCTCAACCATTCAGACCTCCGCATTCCTAAGCATTATATTAATCGTGAGGTTTCATTAATGTACCTGGGGTGTTTTAAATTTTGAGCTTACCATGTGGCGTCATTGAAATCCCTTCGGTGTTGCCTGAATGGTGTTAAGTTCTAAGCTCGCGATAAAAGCCGAACACATTTTCATCATTTCGGACTGCAGAAAGGTGATGCCCGTTTGATCTCCCCAGGTCCCAAGTTCCCTAAATCTTTTGTTATAAACCTTTGACTGGTGACATGGTTTTTGTGTAACGTAACTGGTGACGAGGGGACTGAGAGGCCCACTGCGGTATCTAGTATAAATCATAGAAATTAAGTGTGGTAGCTAGCCAGAGTATGTAAAAACTGTGTTATCATATATTAATGGATAAAATAAAACAAATAACTATACTCTGAATATATTTTTTTGTTACGATCTTGCAATTTTAATGTTCGTCTTAACAATCAAAAAACTAGAGATGAGATCACAAATTACATAAGCAAAAAATTAATCAACATATTTTGACAAAAAAACACTTTTTTCTATAATATTGAAGTAATAATGAATTAAGAAAAAAAAAACAACTAAAATCAAAAGTGTATTTTCACGAAATTGACAATGGTCGAACTTTGCCAATTTTTATATGCAGTCTGGGCATAATTTTTTTGCACACTGCAAGCACACACGTTTCGGACACGATTCAAACTGGTAATTTGATTGGCGCTTTTATCGAGGAAGACAACTGGCTCCTGCTTTCCTGGAGTTTTGATTGTTCTCGGTTAAAAATGTGAAAAAACAATACAACAAAATTACGTAAAAAATTACGTAAGTGGTGACATGGGGTCTGAGAGACCCCTGCCGAACTTTACGCCAATTTAACTTACCGATTTGAGCCTGTTCAACACAGCTATCCCCTTCTACGGTATGGACGCAAGTAAACTCAAAGCTACTCAGGTGATGAGCCCAAGGAAACCCGGAGAAGGTGCCAAAATGTTGTTTTACTGACGCCGCTGGGCCTGTAAGACCCCTTGTCACCAGTTAAAGGTTAATTAAAAGTTGTATGACAGTAACTTGACCGAAATCATGAGTGGTACAGTTACGTAGTCGATGCTTTAGACGTATTGTTTAATGTTATTTGTTGTGACTTGAGAGGACAAATGAGGTTAAAAATGAAATATTTTCATGCTTAATACTTAAATATACACTATGTTTTCTTGATAGATTGTAGCTGTAAGCGATGGACTGTATAAAATGAAAATTCCACAGTAGCTTCTAGATCTCTGTATTCGCTCTTCAAAGTGTCTTCTTCGAATGACTCTTTACACTCTTAACGCCGGATGTCAGCCAAAGAAGACATTTTGGTTTTTAATTTTGTAACCATGGCATGAGGTTCAAATCACGATGCCTCATAACCAGTGTAATGGTACACGAGAGTCGGTACATTAGATACTTCATTCTGCGTGATAGAGGGCTAGCCCAACGCCGCGCTGTTTTGAATACGAGAATCGGTTCAG